>JAZGQO010000002.1:66082500-68672500 GCA_036850965.1 Patella caerulea
TATTTATTTATATTATTGCATCAAAAAGATAAATTCACTGCTGTTAAAATATGGTTTAAACACTATTAATATGATCGTATGGAAATAATAAGAGGGCTGGCTGAGGAGTTCCTGGCTTATTCATATATTTCTCAACATGATTTGTTTTTATTCAGCCACCGTAATAATAGCCATCATATGATCATTAATAGGTCGACAAAAATTTGTCGAAAATTGTGAATGAGTTCGAGGCCGACAAAACGCTAACATGACAGTCACCAATATATGAACAGGAACATTGTCTTGGTGAATTAGTAGGTCAAAATAAAATTGCTATGGTTACGATTCAACATGATATGTTTCCCTAAGGACGCATGCTTTCACAGGATATCAGGATTCTGACACGTTTCTGATCTGTAGTCTAGAGCTTTAGCACCCATCTTACAGAACCTCTGTTATTTTAACTCGTTGACGATGATGTGCTCAAGCCTCTCATGAGAGATGCCAAAAGCACCATACATTGAAAGCAACTGGGTAATGTTTTCTTCCTGGACGCGGTATCGTCAAGACTCTCTCTGTCATACGCTTAAATTTCGCAACCCAAGATGGTCTGATACGAAAACAACAATAACAGTTACAGTTCTTACGTCTATGATTCATTAATGATAGTACTTGTTGGGGGCTAAAGGTTTGTTCCTTTAAACGCTTACAACTTTTCAGACACACTTATATGATTTAAACACTATTAATAGTTCATCCAGCATTGTGATGCAGAACGGAGGGCGTGCACATAAAAGATCCCCCGAAGTTGCAATTCGATATAAGAGTAGGCCGTAGTGCAGCTATTCGGGCAAAATTACCCTCACAGCATACTGTATGGCGAAGCCTATCTTCATAAGCCCATTTTAGTAGCAGGACAGTAGGACGTTAAATTCCATTTCATTTCATATGATTTAAGCATTTTCTGATGTACATAATATTTTGTAAATACTGTCGGGGTCTTTTATTGAACATGATGGTTCGTGTAATATCGTCTAAAATGGATATCTGTTTGTTCTCTTACGTCAAGATAAACCGGGATAAATCCAGGCTCTCAACTTCAATCCGACTCTAGGGGCCAAACCCTAATATTTAATTTTGACAATCCCTCTTTCATGTACATGTCAAGTGTATTGAATGACTATTTGGATTCAGTTGTAGCTTTGTTCCTATATAAAGTTTCATAACCCATATAAATTTTTAAAAAAAATAGATGACAATGAGAACCAAAACTATTCCACGTGACGCAATGACAGACATCGCGATCATTCGGCCACTCGACCCCCTCGGTTCCATGAAAAGAAAGGGTCCAAATGTGCTGTAGATTCGGTCGGATGCATAGGTCGCGATATGGCTAAAGGCGTGCTTTTGTAGCGAGTTTAGCTAAGTCTATTTCATTCTGTTTGTTACATGGTACTTAGAGTTAGAGGTCGTAATTGTAATCTTTTTATGCAATACTGATTCTACTACTTTGTCGTTTCAATGAAACTTCTTTTCGTATCTTATTTGATCTTTTGTCGGAAAATCTTCGATAGCAACGCGGATGAAATCCTTTATGCCTGATATTTTCCATATTCGTCGTTCAGCAGATTCACCATAACATGTTCATTCCTGTCTTTCTTCACCACTTTGCAGCAGAGTTCCGAGGTTGTCTTATCTGAATGTGGTCATGGTAAACCTTCAACTAAATGATGCCCTTTCTCTTTAGATTGGTGAATGTTCCTTCGCTTTGTCCATTCTCTCTCTGTCTCGTAGAGGCTGACCATTGTAGACATCCATTTTGTATCATTGAGAGGAGATATATAGAGTTGAAATCTGAACGTGGATTGCATCAATACTGCGGGGCATCTCTCTTAGATTTGGAACGAGAATGCTGTTTGAGGGGTCGGGTGATCGAATGGGCCAGAAGAGTCAAGTGGCGAAATTTTGTTTCCCCGCTGGTACGAGACAAGGAGAAGGGTCGCTTGTTCAACCTCGTGGGTCTTCTCAGCGAATAATTGAAATAAAATTGAACCATACCATATATTAGTTCCGAAATCATCTGGTTTGTCTCGCTTTATCGCGGTTGTCAGGATCACGATTGCTTTATCTGGATTCTCAAGATCACCCTCGCTTTATCTGGATTCTCAAGACAACCCTCGCTTTATCTGGATTCTCAGGATAACCCTCGCTATATTTGGATTCTGAGGACCACCTTTGCTTTTTGAGATCCATGTAGATTTAAAGATGAATTGTGTACCAGTTATTGCAGATCTTTAATTTGGCTTCAAATGATAAACAGTATAAATTATATTTAGATATGTATATACATGACAAGCACATAGTCAGCGCCTTAGATTCTCGAGGTTATTTCTTGTGATCGGAGTGAAAAATATTCGCCATGCAATGATTTAATTTGCTTATTATTGTGACAACGGTAGTAATGGACATTGAGGCTCAATAACTATGGGGGTTGAACCGGAGTGGGGGTGGACGAATGTTTAGCGCGTGCGCTTTATACCATAAGGTCTGTTATTGAGTCAACTGGCCTGGTTTGGATTCCACGGTTGTACGTGATAAGGAGTACGATCGACTGTATAATGATTGTATAATCTTGTGGGTTTCCCCTGGACCTATGGTTTCCCCCCACAGCTATAGTTCTCTCCACACAAGCGAATTAATGAAGTAAAATGGCACCAAATGTTAGTCCCGAAGTGACCTTGTAGTTTGTGTTGATAGGACGTTAAAGCCCATCTCCAAGTCCTCTTCTCTCTCGCTCTCTCTATCTCTCAGGCATCCCCATTCATGATATCACAGATATGATTAGGCCAGGCCTTTTTACAATTCTGCCCTATAACAAACTAATTTAAGAACAACAACGAAAAACAAATATGCAGTAAGGTTAACTACCTTCTCTATTATGAATTAAAATTATTCACATAAGGTTTACTAAGGTTAGGAATGTATCTTTAAAAGAAGATTCGCTTTAAAGTTTGATAATACAGGCGTGTTTTAATTGAGGTAGGTAGATTATTCCAGAGACAAGGTCCAATGTATTTTAAACTTTTTTTTTATATATATGATCAATCTGAACAATCGGAACTCAGTTGGATCATCATATGGCATTCCAAACGAACCATTTTCAATAGAAAGGGGTGGAATGTTATTTCGAAATATGAGTAGGGTGGGGTTGGGCGAGCTAGTGACTGAGTGGGCGGTGGAATTGCTATAATTCTGGACATGCGCTATGTTCTCACTTTCAAGTGTTAATGATAGTGACTAAATAACCAAGTTTTCATTTTGGATTTAAAAACTGACACAGATTCACATTGTCTGGAAGTGTATTCCAAACAATTATAGGCCGGTACATCCAATAATAATTTCCCTTAATGATCGTTTAGGTTAAAACATTGATACTAGATTTTGAAGGTAACCTGGCGCAGATTTGTTTATCGACTCGACAGATAGGTTAACGATAAGAGTTTTGAAACCTGTTAGTTCATAACACCAGTTAGCACCGAATTACAATAGTCCATGTACAGGACGAAGGAACGGGCTTAGGTTGCAGCAGCGTCTTCTGTTAATAGATGACGAATGGGCCCTATCCTTCGGAGATGAAAATGACACATTTTACAGATGTTTTTCACGTGGTTTTCAAAGCTGAGACGAGAATCAACAACAATTCCATGATTTCTCAGTAGCAGGACCCACGAGAGGAAACTCAGTTTTTTCATTTTATGCATATTGGATGACATCCATTTTATGACATTTTCGAGACACCCTTCCAGATTCTTAATGACGCCATTTTGAACGACCGGAAGTGGCTTGAAGCTGTCAAGGAGCTGAGAATCATCAGCTTAAAAATGGTGCAACAGATTTTGATCATGAATAAATTTACCTAGGGTTTTAGTATACATTGTGAAGATTATTGGACCCAAAACAGATCCTTGGGTAACGCCCTATAAGAATTGGATAGGGCACAACGCTGCATTCTGTTAGCCGGTGTTTTGTGGACAATTAACGGTAATTTTGTCATGGGTCAGTTTATAATAATTCGCTTTAACCAATGCAAATCTATAGTATCCCAGATTGCAAACGGTTGTATGCGTGATCAGACGATTCAGACGATTTTGTGTACAAGTGTCAGAATAAATTAATTAACAATATTACGACTTGTTTTAACAATTTGACGCAACTTATATTAGTTAATATTCTGTATGCTTGTAAATTAAATATCTGAAGTAACCGATATCCGTTTATAGTTGATACAAAAATTTAAAACATGTTAATTCACCTCAGTTTCTGTATCCTAACGTTGCCAATATCTGCCATTGAGCCACCTATTACGGATATCCCATTGTCAATCTAATTCATATTAAGCGATTTCTATTGATTTATCTAAGGATGATATTAATTTGTGTGACGTGAGCATTTATTTTGTAGGTCTTTTCTAACAATCAATAAAATAACCTACCCGTTGTGTTTACGGTCAGTGATATTTATATGCCACGTCTAACATCTGAAGGTCAGTTTACACTAAACGTGAACGCAGCCGGGGTTCCATTTTCGTGGTTATGACAGCCAACAATAGATATATTAGATAACATGCTATAAATCTCCTTTCTCGTGTCCAAAGTACAATATGCGACGTCATCCTTTGATGTTGGCGTACCATTATTTCCAATACTTCGTGGACAACCTTGCCAACCGTACATTATCTATACTAGATAAAATATTGGACTCGTGCGACGTATTTCATTGAAAAACACGTGCAAGATAATGTCTGTATTTTAAGTTGTTTAATGGTCTCGAGCAGTATCAATATTTGTTAATGTCTCGTTCCCAACCATTAAATCTTACTCAATGTCTCGCTCGACCACCAAACCATACTTATTAGACGCGTGTTTAATAGGTTAATGTGTATATAGACATACACGCTTGTGTCAAATGAGGATCCCAATATTCTATTCTAAGTGATTGATACCGATTATTTCTTTGTTGTCATTAAGAAACATTCCTGTTTTAGTTGCAGAAAGTAGAACATAATGTCTGGTTTCAAATTACGTATATAAATTCAAGGGTTCTCGATAATGGGGACGACATTTAATGCACGCGTGCGATCAAATAGACTTACAGAGTTTTGGTGATAGACATTTATGATCATTTCTTAATATTTATGGTATTTTAAACCCAATAACGGTACTTCAGCCATTGAAAACGTTACTTGATAATCGTCATTATGTAGTTGGAGTTAAAGCCTGTCAATCAAATCGTCGGCCATTCTCGGACACGGTGAAGATACAGTTGATTCCTGTTTCTAGTCAAACATTACAACGATGTGTGTGTTGGGGGGGGGGGCATCCACTTAGTCTGTTGTAATAGACAAATCCGTGTGTCTGTTGTAACAGTCTCGACATCACGGGATAAAAAGTTTGGTTTAGTTTTCTTACATTCAAAGCCACGACAATTGCACCAGGTGGTTTTCGGAATTCAATACGTTTTGATGAAGTGCGTTTTAAATCGTTACCTGTAATAAAAAAGGAATGGGTTAATCCATAAAGTTATGTTATTATGAACAATATGTGTTCCTTACATACTACCATATAACCTAACTGCACAATCCCCATTTTATTAAAAGTTAAAACCAGCTGTTTTATAATCGATCCGAAAATTGTATCACAATCGAGATCATTCGTATCTTTTCAAACAAATGCGGTTGAATGCTTTTCAAATCAAAAACGCAATAATCAACGTTAGTCTAATATACGACGACTCAAACTGTGATTCTGTATTTTGAAACGTAACTGACGAATTTTTAAAAAAAAAATTCAGTATTTACATGTATACCTAATAATTATTCATGTAGTACTGTTAATGTGCAAAGTATTCCGAAATATGGGCGCACGGGCGGCTTTTTTTTTCTGTGTTTCCATGCTGTGTGTACATCAGCGTGAACGTTGTCCAATAATAATCTTTATTTTTTTGTGGGGGGGGGGGAGGACCAGCACGATCTGATCGCTACCGCTATTATTCTCCCGGTTCTTCTTCCTGTGGTTCTTCTATATGATGGGGTGATGTACTTCGAAAAAGTCCAAGACTTCGTCAATCAGGATCGGTAGTCAACCCGACATTAAACCCCATTTCCTGTCATTTCAATGAATAGAAAACACCCCACTGTCTGAGATATTGTTATTATCTGAGTGGCTGTTTGAGGTTTGGGAGATAACCTAACATGTTTATTAAAGCCTGGATGACGCCGTAAGCAATTTGATGGTGCAAATTCAAATTACGAACAGTTCATTGAAGATAATGCGATCACGACTCCCGGGGTTATTATGCCATCCGAGGTTTATGACTGCCATAATTGACAGATGTGCATGAGGTTTTGTTTGTTTAATATTTTCTGTTAGGGCGGTGTGTAATTCCTTGCTTTTGTAGATTTAAAAATGCATTATGTACCAACTATTGCAGATCTTTAATTACACTTCAAATTTTATATAGACTATGGATTAGACATTTATTCAGATGGCGAGCAGATAATCAACTCTGTACACGTCTACATCGCAGGGTATTGAATTTAAACTGATTGAAATACATCTGAAGAGTCCAGGGGGAGAACAATCTAAGTCACATTTTTGTCTTTTCGCAGACAAGAAAAAACTAACTTTTGGACGAGAATGCTTGACGCAAACAGAACAACAAGTGGGTTTCATTGCAACTTCAAAATTATGTTCATACGAATGATAATACCAGTCCAACAACTGACTTCAACTTTTCAACCAAATTAAGGTCAAATAAAGAGTACGATGGACGTATTTGTCCAGATGGGGGGGGGGTCAGAAAAGCTTTGGTTCGATGCGACTCCGGTCGTTTTTACCTGAAGTTGATTGTTCCGCAGAAAGCTTTGCTACCAGATGGCGCCATTAACTGGGGTTCGTTAAAAGAAGTGACTTAGATCGTTCTCCCATGTACTCTTCATTAGCCATTCAATTATTTAGTTTGAATATGGATAATTGTCACCTTATTTATTAACAACAGTTGCAGAATAGATCCCAAATACTATGTATTTGCGTGAATCCGTGTGCCTAAATTAAATACGTCACACAAAATTATAGTATAAAATAACCATGTCTGCTTGTCACTCTTATTCTGCAGTGAGTATGTTGTTCTATAGGACCGCAGTCGGTCTCCAACTAAATGAATTAATGAGATAAACACACAATCGCAAAACATGTGAAATTGACAGATAAGCCTCAAGATTATGTCCAATTTCTTACCCTCTCGTTAATGAGAATTTGGTACCATTTGCCATGATACTGATTCAAATTTTTAAGCACAGTCCAAAAAATTTAAAAGCTGCGGCGCGATTCCATTATAACATCATTTTTCTACTCAGTTACATATCTGAAATTTTTTTCGCGCCTGCAGCGCACGATTACATTTAAAAATTATTCTTATATTCCTCAGTTGTCTTATACTGTCTCAGCACTATTATATTTACGATTATAGTGAACTGCCCAGTTTGTAGTACCACATGTGTGTGGGGCGTCAGATTGTACGGATGTTATATCAACTCTTGCAAAACAGATCTGGAGATTCTGTCACATTGACTGACGTCCACGAGAATTTCTCCGGGCAATTACCCAGTGTTTTGGGCACAATCTTTAATATGACATAAATTATATGTCAACTTAAATAAAACTGCTTTCCGGCGAGACAACTGTATAATTCTGCAAAACTATATATGTACTACCGGGACGCTTAATGTTATAGCCAGTATTTTGTTTACTTTCATTGTAGGGTGGGATTGTGGAGGCGCCCTAGATTTGAAACCGCCCCTACCCCACCCCCATATTCCCTAGAAAACTCACACGTGGTGCTCGGCTCCTGGTTGCGTCACTCGCACTGGCGGGAGTGGGGGGGGGTATGTGCATCAGTCGGTCGCATTTTGGTTAAACACCCCCCAAACGGAATCGTTATGTACACCCCTGACTCGAAGATCGAAGAATACGTTTGAAATGTTACGAAAGGGGCACTTTGTCCAATTCCAAACAATCAGAATTTTGTATCACACTCCGTGATAACATTCACAAACGGAAGGAATGGGTTGGGCTAACCCTCTTGTCAATAAGAAGAACTGCATACATTTTTTTTTATGTGAACAAATGTAAGACGATAATGTGAAAAATTGAAGGCGAGCGGGGATGTCGATTTGCTGATTGCTTATTTAGACAAGAAAGAATCGAACGTGCTCTGTCAGGTAGTACCAGTTTTGTTAAAGAGGACATTGGGGTATTGGTTCTACTGTTGCATCCTGTAGCGCCAACTATGTTCCGTCTAATTTATAGGTCTAAAAACGATAAAAAAAAACCTTGACAATCATCCCAAATTTGGTTGTCGGAACATCAACAGGGTGATGGCATCACATGGTACCTTCCGTTTGATGACAAAACATTCAGATTGTAGATAATTGGCAAATCAAAGGTGTAGCTCCCAAAAAGGATAAACAACCTGGTAATCACCCCAAATTTGGTTGTTGGAACATCAACAGAGCATTTGGGTGATGGCATCACATGGTACCTTCCGTTTGTTGATAGGGTTAGGGTTAGCAAAGACGTCACAGGGTTAGAACTTGAGCAAACACGCTGATATCTGTTGTATGGTTTAATTTTAGGAGTCTTTAGCAGTGGGAGGAAACCTGAGTGCCCGGAGGAAACCCACGAGGTTGAGAAGGCGCCCCTGTCTCCATGCCACATACGCTCACACAAGGGCTCGAAACCACAGCCGCAAGCCAGAGGTGTCCGGCCAGCTAGAGGTCGAAGCGCGGCACTCTAGACCACTAGGCCATCCCGACCCCCCGTATTCGCACAAAATCAACACGTTTGTTGTTCATGGTATTTCCTCATATAAACATAAAACTTAAAAAAACTTTTGATGTTTATGGCTGTCATAAGAGACAGATGTCCATGCGGCTTCTCTTTGTTCATGTATTATTGTTTACATTATGACGCTATGTAACAACACATACAATTCAATTACTGCTGGATACTCCCTCACATGAAAATAAAAGTAATATTAAAACACGGAAACTCAGTTTAATTTTACCTGGAAACAATACCATCTGTCAACATCTGAAAACTGTTTAAAAGAAGACGCATTCCCGGTGTTTCACAATCGTCTTCCAGTGGGTTGTACACACGTTTATACAGCTAGAAGATACGTCAAGATGCGGTTTATGATTGTGGCAACTGTGTTGGTCCTGGTCATTATAGTCACGGTAATTGATGCGGATGGTAGGCACAGGGTACGGAATGGAATCCGACGCAGATATTTTTATGGACACCAAGCGCATATAAGAAGACGGTACCATCAACGCCGAACATGGGAACAGATAAGTTGCATCACAATTAAAAATTCACAACTTTGTAGCAGATGCTGTGCTGGTGAGTTCTTTTATTTTTGTTATTATTATTATTATTATTATTGATGTATTCCTGAACAGCTTTCAGAATTTCACATTTGCTTTATAAATAATATTAGGATTTTTCTCATTAAGATTGATTTGTTTGGGTGAAGATTCAAACGGGTCATAGTCTGTGTGAAATGCAAAAAGAAAAAAAACAACACAAAGTAGTCAAAAATTTATGAACATTATTAAAATAACAAAGTATGGCTAATATTTGAAAATATTTTGGAATTATGTTACAGTTATGTTATAAACATAAAATTATAAGTGGGCCATGCTGTCGATTATTTTAATATTTATAATTTGTCAATCATCTATTATTGACAAAATTTGATATTACAATACATGGAGTAAAGTTTCATTCACAATAACGGCGAAAGTGCAATTGAAGATTAAATCTGAAAATGTGTTACTGTTGGTAGTATTATAGATATACTATTAAAAAAAGTAGGGGATATTTGATTTTTAAGTGTTATTAAAGTCACCTAATGAAACTGGCGAAGAAACAAATGACAAAATGAAATGAAGTTCACATTCATCGATTTATTCCAAATGATTGTTAGACTAAGTAAGGCACAGACTGAGCATTATAAGGGTAAAATGATACCCGTGGTCAAACAGCAAAGTTACCACAGCATCACAACAAAGTCAGTAACGGGTAAATCCTTCTCTGTTTGCCAAACAAGCATTGATCCGACGTGGCATACTCCTAATGAGACGTCTAAGGTCATTTTGGTCCAGATTGTCCCATTCATGTTGCAACGCAGCAGCAAGTTCTTGGACATTGGCAGGACGTTGTTGACGTTGACGTAACCTCTGTCCAAGCATGTCCCAGACATGCTCGATGGGGGAGAGGTCGGGACTCAGTGGTGGCCAAGGTAATGTGGTGATGTTCTGTTGTTGGAGGTAACCTGTAACGACCCTGGCCCTGTGACATCTTGCGTTGTCATCCTGGAAGATGAAACAGCGGCCATGACGTCGTGCGAACGGCACAACATGGACTGCCAAGATGTTGTCTCGGTAGTACTGGCCTGTAACACGCCCTGCAACAACATGTAAAGCCGTTCTTCCAGCAACAGTGATGCCTCCCCACACCATAACAGAACAACCCCCAAATCGATCATGCCTGATGACGTTAACGTCTTGGAAGCGCTCGTTTCGACGACGCCACATCCTCCTACGTCTGTCCAAAAAATCAACAGTGAACCTTGACTCATCTGAAAACATCACATTGCTCCAGCGTCGATTATCTCAGTGTTGACGATCCCTACACCAACGACGTCTTGCCTGAATGTGATGATCTCTCAAACAAGGGATCACGCGAGGACGTCGGGCGCGAAAGTGACCCCTATGCAGTCGATTCCGAATCGGCTGGCCACTCACTCCCACACCAGTGTCTGTTTGAAGACGAGAGCTGATCTGATTTGCTGTGATGACACGATTTCTCAAGGCCAAGGTACGGATAAATCGATCCTGGGCTTGAGTGGTCGACCTGAGCGTGCTCTGTCCTGTACAGATTGTGTATCACGGTATCTGGACCATAGCCTGCTTATGACAGACTGAGAAACATTCATCGTCCGCGCCACAACAGCCTGTGTTGTGTCGATCTGTAGCATGCCAAGGGCACGTAAACTTTCATTTTGGGTAAGCCGACGCATATCAAAATTTGTTTTCTGGTCACTAAAACAATTAAACTGATGTTTCCACCCTGGAATTCAATGCCACGATGACTGTAACATTCAAAGTCAGAGTCGTGCAAATCTTGGGTTGGACCCCCATGATAATCCCAAGCATCACCTGCATTGCACGCGGTAGCTATTGGTGCGTTTGGGTGTCACATGTAACTGGAAATGTTTCTTCTGTTAGGTTATATAGTGACCTTTTTCGTAGTCATTTGCATATTTTAGTATTATGCCCCCAAAATCAAATATCCCCTACTTTTTTTTAATAGTATATATTAATCCGGTTGGCAGTCTCAATTAATAAGAGAATAATATCAGGAATTTTTATTATCTGATTATTGCGTCTAAATCAATAACACACTCGTCTAACATTATGACCATTTATTAGCTTAAATCGTTGTCTCATTGTAAGAGGTAAATTGAAACTATAGATGGTGTTTTGTAGTCAATGAAATGAGGGTCAACATCCTGTTTGTTTACTGCGGATGGGATAACAAGGGGGAACAAGGGTCCCGAGAAAAGGACACTAAGATAATCAACGTGGATATTAAAACAGAAACTAGCCCCGTGTTTGTCGTTTTTCCAGTTGATGGCAATTGGGGTCCGTGGTCTGGGTTTAATCCATGTTCTGTAACATGTGGTACTGGGGCACAGAGTAGAACGAGATCTTGTGACAACCCTGCTCCAGCTTATGGTGGCGCTGATTGCCATGGTGATGGTATTGAAACAAGAAGCTGTAACATGATTGACTGCCCTGGTAAGATGTTTAATAAATAAATACACAAATATGTGACCAAACATTTTATATAAATAAAGGCAAATAATAAATTGAGAATCTTAATTATATTTTAGCCGTCGGTAGATGTCTTGAGTTTGAACTTGTCTGTCTGTAATGCGGCACCAATGTTCCATCAAACTCACTGAAATAATTTTCGGTGCCGGTGTTTTGTGGGTGGTGAATTATATCGGAATTTCAGTATCTTTTTATTCTTAATCTGAATGTATTTCCAAATATATTTCATTAAAGGTCAAATGTCTGTTCATGTCTCAGTTTTAATGTTTGATAATTTAGCCTACCAGTCTGTAACATGGTAAATTGCTTTCACAAATTATATGAAACTGGGTCCTGTTTCACGAAATTTTAACTAAAGATAAAATCAAAATTTTAGTAGATACTTCAATTTTGATTGGATAAGAACTAAAATCAATCTAATATTGTCCAATCAAATAACTAAAATTCAGATCTTATCTTAGTTAAAATTTTGTGAAATAGGCCCCAGGTGTCTAAAGTTTAAATGAGGTTTATGTTCGGCCATTTGCCTGGGGCAAATAACTTATATAATATTTCCAGTTGGTGGCAACTAGGGATTATAAAAACTGTTGATATTTTCAGCTAGTTTTATCTGTGGATAAGACAATGTGATTGAAGAAAATATGTCCTCCGTGTGATATAAAAATGATCAGTTTGTTTCCAGTCGATGGTAATTGGGGAACATGGTCTGAGTTTAGTACGTGTTGTTCTGTATGTAGCGTTGTTGAACAGAATAGGAGTAGATTATGTGACAACCCTGTACCAGCGATGGGTGGAGCTGACTGTCCTGGTGATTCTGTAGCAACAAAGAGTTGTAACAGCAACGATTGCTTGGATAATGGTAGTGATGATAAGATTGTTAGAAATGGGATAGCTATGATAATAGATCTCCCCGTTTCCGCAGGCAACATGCATGTGCTATATCTAATGGCTCAGCCATGATACATGGTCTTGCGTCCACTTATTTCCAAGCAATATAAATTTAGTAGCATCAGCAACGCGCCTCTCCACAAATCCCTCCAATTTCAGTTATGTTACTTTTGTTATTTGAAAATAGTAGTTACATGTCAGTAAAGACAGGAAGTACGTTCGCGATACGTTATTGACAATAAAAATACATAATATTAATATGGTTCGACATACATGATTTAATTGCGTGAACAGATTCCAATATGGTTGATTGTTAATAACAATCCTGATAGTTACACAGGGGAGTTAGGGTATTGTTTCGGACAGAATTAGGGAACAATAGCAGCTGCACGGTTGATTTTCACCTCAGTTGTAAGATGAGATCGTTAGGGAAAAGGCGATTGAAATTGACTACTCAATCCTTCACCTAGTAATTTTGTTCTGCATTTATGAAAGATATGGAAACCCATGTACTTAAAACTTAAAAACGTGAAATTCCTAAACCCCACGAGAGAGAGAGAGAGGTGTTAACGCCCATGCGACACAAACCACACCATTTCGGGATTAGCATGCGACCATATTCCTTGTCACGTACAAGCGGGGAATCGAAACTACATTTAAGGTCACCAATCCACACACACCCCCCCCCACCCAGCCCCGAGATAATCCGACATAAAAATATTACATTTAGTCAGGGCATCACCAGGTTTGAAATTGATTGATCGATACCCCACCCCCTCTCTCTCATTCTCTCTATCACACCCCCTCTCTCTCTCATTTGTGTATGTTATTTTGTAATTACAGTAAGACCTCTCTGTGCGAACCAGTCCTTTGACGTCATAATTCTCATTGACGCGTCTGCCAACATAACTGATGAGGAGATCGGACAGGCAAATGATTTAGTACAGCAGCTTTATACTGAACTGATCATTGATGGTCATGCTAGGCGTTTCGGGTTCACCTACCTTCAGTTTGGCAGTGGAGATACCCAGAATAGCTCTATTAAAATAGAAGCCATGCCACTATTTAAAAAGGCAATGGACATTCTGGTGAATGAATTTCAAGATATAAAAAGGACTGGTATTCGACAAATTGGTGTTATGATAACAGGTGAATATATTAAGACAATTGATTTGATTAGCTAACCCCATTACCATAGCAACAAACACGTTTTATTATTATAAATATTGCCACAAAGGTGCATATCACTCTGCTTAAATTCGGTTGTTTGTTTTTACAGCTGCCGAGACAACCAAAATAAACGAAACAAGTCGCTCTGCTAACTACGCGAAAGCGCAGAATATAAGTATGTACGCTGTTGGTATTGGTGATCGAGTAAGTGAAGAATTTGTACAAGCAATTTCCTCCAATCCATCAGGCGCCATTAACACGGGATCCAGTCAACTGAACGAAACAGCTATTCGATTAAAGCAACTGATATGCCTCTGAGATTATTAAAAAAAAATAAAGTTTAATTTACTGTTTCTTAGTCTGTGTTAAAAACTGACTTCCTTCATCTTTTTTATAGTGAGTGGTTAATTACGTCTATTGGCTATTTCTCATTCATCGTTCGCAAAAGTCAGTAAGACGTTAGATCTTTAATTTGGCGGACCCATTTTCGATTCCTCGACTCCTGTGTTGACCAAGGGGTGGGGGCTGGCAAGGCACAACATAGCCGTTCGGATGGTACGATACATCGAGGTCCGTGTAACCCCGCTGTACGGGTAAAATGTCCATCGTCTTCATTAGCACAATCGATACAAAGCTGTAGGATGTTAAAGCCCATTTCATGTCATTTTTCCACATTAATTCCTGTCCCTAAAAGATACTTGTAAACACCCCACACTTCTGAACTTTATAGGCCCCACCCGTAAGACACAAATGAATCGGACAACTGATTTTGGGATTATTCGATCAAAAAATAACAAAGAATCAAAGACACAGACAATTATGGGGTTTAACGTCCACTCGACTTAAACCAGGTCATTTGGGACTAACATATAGTTTAATATTATTCCATTAATTCGCTTGCGCGTAGGGTTTTTAGCAGTGAAAGGTAAACGGAGAACCCGTGAAAACAAACGATTTTTGACAGGCGACCTTACTCCTTGACCCGTTCAAGCGAGGAATCTAATAAAGATTTTATTTTATTTTTAAACAATATTTATTTACAGAAGCTGGATTGGAGAACAGTACAAACATAAATATATATTGAAAAGTAAAGTAAGGTAAACTAAAGTAGAGAGGAACAAGTGAATTATAAGATATACACTATATATACGATATGTACAAACCACAATCAAAATGTATATATTTCATAGTTTCATAAGGAATTTCCAAAAGCGTTTGGAGATCTCGAGGAACAAATTTCTTCAGAAGTGTTTTTGTTTTCAGTTCCGAATAATAAATTTTGAGAATTTTGATAAAGTTTTGGAAGTTAAGATATAGTCGCAGATTGTGCATCTGAACGTAAGGGACAGATTAAATGAAACTATTCGGAATCTTCAAAGGGGTGACCACAATCGCATATAGGGCTGTCAGAAATATGCCTGAGAAAACGATGTCCGTTTAAATCGCTGCAAGAGAGTCGAAGGCGAGAGTGTTGAATTTGATTTTTCCTGTTGCCAGAGTGATATGGTGAAGGTATGATTCGATCAAGGCAGCCTAGTTTAGATTTAAAAGAAGATAGAGTAGGTAAGTTTCTAGTAGAAAGGTCGAGTAGATTCTATTCTCGAATTGTAGATGGTATAAAAGAAGAAGAAAATAAAGATGTTCTGCAGAGGTATGTTGGGATGTTACTTTGGTTTCGTAGTTTACTTGTTTTGGCCAAAATCTTATTTATATGAGTATCCCACGTACAGTTTGTTTGGAAATTCAGACCCAGGTGATTGTGCTCAGAAACTTCTTTGATTGAAACATTGTCTAGATTTAGTGTAGGAAGAAATAAATTATTTTTATTTGCTAGTGTTTCAGTTTTCAGCGGGTTAAAAGATACAAGCCACGTCTTATCCCAAAGGTTTATTCTCTCTAGGTCATCATTTAAGACTTCCGCACACTCGGTTGCGTCAGTTATTTTTATATATAAACTAGTGTCATCGGCAAATAATCTAATATTTTATACTATTTACTATATCATTGATGTATATAATGAAAAGTAACGGACCGAGAACGGAGGCCTGTGGAACACCAGCCGGGACTGTTAGTTTGAGATAGGGATGGTCCTTTGTGGGTCTCGGTGATTTTCCAGTATGTTTTTTGCCGTTGTCAGCGGACGAAGGATCTGACAAGGAAAGCTGTCCTGTCGTTCGGATAGGACGAACAACTGAGTCCCCGTGTACACCTTGGCGTGCACGTAAAAGATCCGTTGTCCGTGCAAAATTTTCCTTAAAGCACACTGCATCATGCAGGCCCGTCCTTATTAGCTGTGTCGCAGCAAAACAATAAGGCGTTATACGTCATTTAATTTCACGTTTATAAGTCCATTGAAATTACGATTTTAACACAGATTTCTCTAACATTTAGTCCTTGAAATGCTATAGTTAAATAGATTACATCCATGACTGGCTCGCTAACCTGATTGTCCCGTGTTTGGTCCCAGTGTTCGTCGGGAAAGTTCATTTCTCAACCCCCACCCCTCCCCTTGTCAGAGATGCAGGACTGAGTACATGGGAAGGGAAAACATATAGTCATTCAAGTGCACGTGAAAGATACCTTGACAATTGAGGTGCGAGGTCAAAGGTTCCCAATAGCACATTGTATGAGCTATTCCCGTCCCCAACTCCATTAGCCCTGTCTTAAATAGGGTCCCGCCACAATATTTCCGCCTCTCTACTCCCCAGAAGGGATGGGGTAAGCTGCGTGCCTGCTTCCAACTTTGGAGATGGTAATCGATTCATAAGATCCCTTGCTGGAATGGAACCCTGACTTTCTGTTACCCGTCAACACTGTGGTAGGTAGGTCTAATCTAATTGATCGGACAGACATTTCATGATAAAATCAGATATTTTACCACTTCAAAATCAAATTTGTCCGTTTTGTCGAAATACCGTTAATTTTATATATTCTCATGTCAAGAACAGATGCATTTATAGTGACGGATTTTTTTCTTTATTTAATGTTAGTTTCGGGGATGTATTTCAGTGTTATATTTATTGAAATTACCATTATCATTGATGGGTGTATGTCATCAATGTATTGGAAGATATAAGGACTTAGGGGACATTAGAGACTTTTGGCAAGTGGCATTTTCGCTATCTGTATCACGTATTCTTATCGTATACGTGACACGTTGCGTCAGAGTAGTTTTAGAGTTTTGGCAGATTCTTGCGTCGCGTACGTATGCGTCACTGAGGTGAGCTTAGTTCTGTACAGCATGGTAGCAGTTATCTACCAAGATCACCATCAGTACTAGTCAAGTGCCTTGCCTACAGTTTCTCAGAGTGAGTGAAGTCACTCGACAGTCACTGAACTATTCAAAAAAAAATAATGTCGCATCTTGTTAAAAAAAAATCTTTGACTTTGACTCGACAGCAATTTTAGGTTTCACTAATTTATCATTTACACCCCTTTACCATAGAATCACATGATTTACAGATTTGCAAGGTCCCATATCTACCTAAATCTAGCGCGTAGATCAACTAGCGTGCAGACAGACAGTCAGGAAAAGAATGAAAATTCCGAGAAAAACACATCAAAAATTAAGATTAAATTCCAGTCTTTATTATGATTAAATTCACATCAAATATACACCTTAGTGTTCTAAGATGCACATAGGATAAAAAAAGGTATGATACAATATTTCAGAGTCTAAAAAGACGACAATATTATACGGGCCTTCTCCGTATAAAACCTGGTCAATACGAGCTGTCGTGTCCGTGTGCCGTATTACGTATGAGAAATACACACACATTAATGATGTCACACACAAAATCCATACGGATACGCAATACGCACTAGGAATTTACGCTTGGAAAAATTTCTTTATTATTGATGTCAGTAGTTATCACATCAGTGATAGTACTCTTTAAACAGATTCCAATATAATTTTATTACAGAGATAATTCCAACGGTAGATGCGTTATCATTCAACACACAGAGAGCCATCTACTTGATTCCTCGGTAATATATCTCTAAATGGTCGCCATACCCAAAAGTATAATGTTTTGTAATGTGCTTCTACTCCGTTTCAAGTCTGTCATTCACACAAAGAAGACCAAAGAAACGTTTTCAATAAGTGTGCTTAAGTGTTTGCGACTAAAATCATAGATTAAGGAGTTAAAATGTCGGTCAACTACTTTAGCTAACAATGCCCCCCCCCCCTCTTTCTTAATCCATTTGAAATTCTCAATATATTCATTTTGTATATATTAACTGTTACAAACTATTATAACAACAACTGTCATTTCTTTACTTTATTATTGTAATGAGTCGGGCTAAAATTCGAAAAGAGGAAAACACGTTACACAATTTTTTTTTTTAATTGTCACATTTAGTTCTAAGTTGTCACATGCAATTATGCAATTGGAGTCCAATTAGTTTTAAAGATGTGAAATCCTCTCACGGCACTAACAATAATATAATGTTCACCAATTCGACGAGACTCCATCAATGTCAACAGACGTGGGTATGTTGCCTCCCCTCATTGTGCATGGTAATTTCCATGTACGCATTTTCACCGTCGAAAAAGTCATGGTTAATAGATTTGGACAATTTACGAAGTGAATTTGGACTAATTCAGTCTGTTCGTTCATTGGATGAGCTTAAAGGGGAAGACCAACGATTTTCAACAAGGTTTCCATAAATCTTAAATATATATTCAGAAATAATCCCCTCTGTAACACAAGCAAAAAGTTTTATGTAAACGAGAATTTTTTTTTTTTTATTAAAACCGGAAGTGAAATATTTGGTTCAACACGCTCACTGCACATAACAAACAAAAAAAGAACGACAAGACAATAATAGAGTTTACGTCACACGTGTTATAATCTAAATTAATCATATCCATACACAGTGAAGCGGTGGTTACGTCCAAACGTTGAGCATGGAATCATTGTCATATAATATGCTTATTGTTTGTATGATAGTGTTAATATGATAATACACAACAATTTCCACCGTCGAAAAAGTCAGGGTTAATAAATTTGGACTATTTACTAAATGAATTTGAATAAATTCAGGTTGTTCGTTCATTCGATGAGCTTAACGTCCGCTCCTAACTAGTGTTATATCACAGACTAACTCTTCATAAAACAGTTGCATACAGAGAACCAATTCCAGGCGATGGCATGTTGTTGTAAATAAAGAAGTTATTTACGTACACGTCAATGTGTTCACAGCCAACTGTCCTTGTCACGGCCGCCGTCCTGCACCACTGACGCCATATCCCCATGAACTGTAGATCTATAATTTTTGCTCGCTTACAACATGGCGACAGAGTTATTGCATAGCTAGCCCAATGGATTGGTGAAATTTTCAATTCAACATGTTTTGTAATTATTGAAGGAAACAGAACCATATTTGATCTGGTATTCGTATTATAGATGTTTCATTAACAATGGTGTAGTTTGCGAAGTGACATTTGTAAAGCGCTTAGAAATATCACTGGATATAATGAAACGCTATAGAGGATGAATAATAATAATAAAATAATAATTCTGTCAGCTAATCAACAACTGCTGGAGACGATGTTTTATTTGCCAATTCTGAAATTCTGTAAAATGCTTTGTAAAGACTGTCGGACCTTTCGTGTGGGTAAAAATGCCACCATGTACAACCGCCAGGTTGATGTGTTCTCATATAAGTACAATCATGGTACTTAAGGCCACCATGGAAACAAGTACCTGAATCATTGAAGTCATACCGTAGAGGATCAAGCTTAACAATTTTCCACAACGGATGTATCCACGGAACAAAACAAAGTTTGGATTTCAAATTGGCGTAACTAATAAATGTCTGATCATAAAACCACTGACTAGCACTTTTGAGTAGATTACCGTTAGCACTGACCAAATCAGTCGGACTATTCACGCCAATAACGTTTTTCCAGTCATCTGCAGTCATTGCAATAAAAGTCATAGGCATTGTTCCGCCACTTTGAACGAAACGCTTATATTGAAATATCCATACACGATAGTTTTCTTCCAGTGGTTTAAATATGTTGAAGTCCATGACGAAAGCATCGACGTCTGATGTTACAACCAAATCAGTTGAACGGATGAAATCTTGTTTAAAGGCGAAAAGTCTTTGTAATTGGGATTGCAAAGAACACGACATATTTGGCAGTGTTGGAACCAATATGACCTTGTTGCCTATATGTTGTAAATCTAGTACGTATCGCCTTAGTTCTACGTTAAATTTATCCTTTACGTCATATATTACAAACACCACTGTTGATACAAAGGTTTTCATATGCCACAACCTTGTATTTAATTTAGTCGCCAGCTTATATGGAAAATGTTGTTTATGAAGAAACTCCGTATTCTTTGACCAGCAAACAGAAAGAGATACCCATGTATTTCTGGCATTACCACCTTCGTTTAAGACACTGCTACCGAATGATATCTCCGTCCTTTTAGCATTAGAACTGCCACCCCGATTAGGAACAAACAATTTAGGCTGTGGATTCCATACAAGATAAACGCAAACCAGCAGAAAACATATTGTTAATATCAATTTTAGTTTCCTCCCCACCATCGTATATACTTTTACAAGACAGCCTGACTAGCTGATGGTTGAATAAAACACTGATCTGACACCCACCTGCTACACTGAAGTAGCGTAAAAAAAACCCCAGCCAATAGATATATTGAATTTAAACCACAGTTTCATTTTTCATTATATTTTATGCCAAAATGTGGATGAAAGGGTTGTGTGGCAGAAGTAAATACTATTTACCAAGATCTGTAGTGTTATGGAAAATGTTGTTTATGAAGAAATTCCGTGTTCTTTGACCAACAAACAGAAAGAGATACCCATGTATTTCTGGCATTACCACCTTCGTTTAAGACACTACTACCGAATGATATCTCCGTCCTTCTAGCATTAGAACTGCCACCCCGATTAGGAACAAACAATTTTAGGCTGTGGATTCCATACGAGATAAACGCAAACCAGCAGAAAACATAATGTTAATATCAATTTTAGTTTCCTCCCCACCATCGCATATACTTTTACAAGACAGCCTGACTAGCTGATGGTTGAATAAAACACCGATCTGAAAACCAACCTGCTACACTGAAGTAGCGTAAAAACCCAGCCAATAGATATATTGAATTTAAAGCGTGACAACCACAGTTTCATTTTTCATTATATTTTATGCCAACATGTTGGTGAAAATGTTGTGTAGAAAAAGTAAATACTATTTACCAAGATCTGTAGTGTTAATCATCTTATGTACGGTTATCTATTATGTCATATTACAGGTAAGGTTATATATTATCTTAGCATAGGTAAGGTTAATTCTAATCTACCGTATTTCATATCCCCCCATCAAAAGACAAGGCCCCTATATTAATATACACCATACATTAGTGTACAGACAATGTCGTTAGAAACAGGATTTTAAATTAATTTTCTAATGATAAGAATTATACCTATTCCGTCACAATCCTTGAATGTACCGTTACAGACTTGACTTGTCAGAAGTAAATATAATTTTGTTAAAATCGAATTTCAATCGATTCGCTCATTTCTGTACGTGCTGTGGTTTGCGATGAAGGAAATTCTACCCGGACAGCGGTGGAACAGCCTACTCTTATCGAAATCCAACTGCCAATGAATCTTTTACGTATACTTCAATGTGTACACGGGGCGTCTGTTAGTTGTCATATGTGAATGACAAGACAGCTGTCCTTGTCACCCCTTCCCCTTTCTGCATCACTAACAAGCTGAAACCCCGCCGAAAAATCTCAATAAATTTTCTCGACCAAGACCGGACATGAACTCGTTGTACATGCGTGTGACGAATAATGACCAGAATATCTCCGTTTTTCACTGTTTATGTAATACCTGAATTTGCTCGGATGATTTCCTGAATAGATTTCACAATCGGATTAATATTTCCATAAAGTTCAGAATCAGTTAATCTCCTTTCGGTTTATTTATTTAGCTAAATCAATTTATGAAAATGAAAATAAAAATTGGAAATGTTAACATGGGCAATGTGGACGGTTTAGTCGTTAACGCTAACCGTATACCACGGACGTTATTGTTATTTATTATAACATCACTTACTTCCTTCGTCAAGCTATATATACACTGACGCCACCCTTTGGTTTCTAATTGCAGAGTGTCCTCTCGTTCATTAGCGAACAGAATCCATATGAAACTGGACAACACTTTGTTAGGAAAACCAGCCCGTTTTGATGGGTTTGTTTTTTGCTCAAGGTGGAGAATAAAACTACATATAGTTTGATTCAATATTCATGTACATGCACCCATAGACGTCACTTAGGTTGCATAGCCTAGGTCCTTTAGTTCTTGGTTGTATACCAACACGTTTCAAGTATAAGACATTATAGTACCAAGCTGAGGAATGTTAGAACAAAAGATATTGGAAATGTTAACTAGATGAAAAAAATTATTACCCCATAAGATCATTGATTATTTGAAAATGCCAAACCGAATAATACTGGTGGAATTTTGCTTACATAACTTCAATCATTATTTCACAATATTTAAATCGCTCTGTCAGCTATTTACATTCACGGTAGTCAAGATTACACAATATATCTGTCCCGAATTATTAATGTTCTTTGTCTTGTAAGGCATTCTGTATGAACGTTCAATCTTGTAAGCTAGAGCATCGGCTCCCTCGAATCCAGGCCAGAACGCCTGGAGTTGCAGACTCAGGCCTGGTGGAGTCCAATCCAATTCAGTCGAGTCATAAAACCAGGGTTTCCTTAAAACAATTTATAACTTCAAGGAGTCATGTAATTTTAAGATATTTTGTAGTTTATATGCCTACAAGTATGCAAAGTATTATATGAAGTTAAACCAGTGTTGTCATCAAGAACCGACTTAAAGAACGAACAATAGGAACCAAAATTGAACTGGATACCACTAAAATGTAAACAAATGCTTTAGATTATTGTAATTCATTATTGTATGTTCTTCCCGAATCTCCTAAATCAACTACAGAAAGTCCAGAATAAAGCAACTATAATTGTATCTCTCACCAAATCACCTGGTTCTAAACAGTTACATTGGCTACCAGTTAATCATGGCATCATTTTCAAATTAACACAATCACTTTCAAATGTTTAAATAATAATTTGACAACATTAATTCTATTTAACGGATTTAATTCAAAAAATACGTTCCTTCATGTTCCTTACCGTCATCTCATAAAACTAATTTATCTTTCCAGTACAGAAATCAAAATATGATGATAGGTTTTGCATACCCAGCACCAAAAGAATGGAACACATTGCCACTAGAACGACCAAATAGTCCAACATTGCTGTATTTAAACGACGTCTAAAAACTCCGTATTCTTTGTTTATTTGTGTATATATGTACGTGTATAATATGCATAATCATATTTACGTTTCAAAACTCCACATATACAGCGCTATAAAACGACAATTATTTATTTATTCAATCTGTCCTTTCATTTTAGAAGTCAACCGTTACAGAACCTTACACGAAATTAGCAGGAAAGAACGTAGCCGAAGGTCAGTAAACATACTTCACACTTCTTTTTGAAAAAGTAATATTATAATAATTTGATTGGGGATATATTTTACGCAACCAGTCGATCCTCCAGTCTGTAGGCATTGTTTATTTATATTTTTAGAGAGAGTTTACGGACATGATAAACTTTGCACAGACTATTTTAGCACAAACAAACTAAACAACATGAAACGATTATTGAACATGAAGACGACCGTGGACGTTGAAGATATTCTATATAGCCTAGGATATCCCAAGAGGACTACAGCATCCGGTGACGTCTATATACCCGATTTACCAGACCCGAAGGTTCATATTCCAGATATTCCTGTGATTGTGGCGGGTGCGTCGACTAATCATTACAAGGAGATGCAAGCTATGATGCATAATATTGATACTGTTATAAGACCAGTTTATCCTCACATAAAAGTTATTTTATACGATATCGGATTTACAGACCTAGAAAGACAGGCGGTAAGTGACATGGTATTATCTACTCCGATACGCATAAAATTACATCTGGTACCAATATAGTCATATCGTAGGTGGTTTTCTACAATGCTCAGTACTAGGCCTAATACTATATTATAAATAAATGATATATTTAGTTTCAGATATTCATACTATCGTTATAGTCACTTGAAGATTTAGAAGCAAGTAAAGATATCTTTAACAATTATCGTGATAAGCTAATTAGGAGGGCCAGTGACCTTTAACCTCCTGATTTTACTACATATTATTTCAAGATACCTTAAATCTATATTCGGGATTTACTTAATCAATATATCGTTAAAACAATGTAAATGAATATATGTAATCAAGATGTGATCAAACAATGTTAATGAATATATGTAATCAAGATGTAATCAAACAATGTTAATGAATATATTTTAGATAATTCAATATGGGAGATGTGAGTTAAGGAAGTTTAACTTTACGAAATATCCAGATCACGTGAAATATCTTCATACTTGTGCCTGGAAACCCATAATTATACAGGTAAAATAATCATTATACAGGTACACAATTCACCTTTATATCAGAAACTCTTAGCTCCGCCCTATTTTAATAATTATTTCAAGATTAGCCTCATACATATATTAAAATGAACAGTGCATTTACTTATTTATACCCAGACACTGGCCTATTTATAACGGCATGTTATACAGAGGGAGAGAGAGGGGTCTATAAATCTAATAATGTAACATTTTAATGTTTATCTCAAAGATAACTAAATATTATATTGTGCAGTACGATGTTTGTTATGAAAAAATAAATTGCCGGGTAAAGTACGAGGAAAATATAATGACATGTAATACGGGGAGTGAGAGAGAGGGATAAACACCCCAATAAAACTATTAATTTAAGACTTTATTTTTTGTCCCTCAGATAAATAAATATTTTGTATTGCATGATGTTTGTTATGAAAAAAAAAACCACATTGCTGGGTAAGTGGCGTATGCGTCGAGCCAGCGATTATTGCGTTTGTACCGAATTTAGAGCCAAATTTTGTAGTTTCGTCTGTAGGCCTATAAAGGGTGGTATTTTTCGCCGACTTCAAGGTTTCCTAAACATGTGGACACCGACGCGCTCACACGATATTCTTTGAACTGTAGATTTTGATGGAGTGTAATTATATTTTTTTTTCCGCGAGAGCCAAACATGCGGTTATAACCACTGCTACGTTACCATTGGAAACGTTTAGATTTTTAAGTTTCATGACCAAATTATGGCATTCCGCTGTGTATCTTTGATTTTTGACATCATACTAAATTCCTTCGTTCATCTAAAAGGGTTTGGACTTGCAACCATTCTTTTTACCTGCCAATTGTTTTTTATTTTCATTATTAGCCTTCATGCGAATCATTTCTTTTTTAGTCTTCGGGAGTTGATTTTTTTTTTAAACTTGGTGATTGTGCTTTTATGACAATCGCCGCAAATACTTTTCTTTCTATCTAAATCAGTTAAGGTCGCATCGGCAGATGTCCGAGTCTCTCTGTTTATTAAATTAATTTCACTTATGTCTGCCGATGGAGTAACGTAAACTATAACGGAAAAAATGGGGTGTCAAGAAAATCATCGTATGATTTCATACATTTTAGTGGACTTAACCTTACTTTTATTCAGCTTCCTAGTCTTTGTCGTCAGTCTGACCAGTCTATTTTGAATGTATTTGTCACCAAAAGTCACACAGTCGTCATGTAAAGCAGTCATGATAGACCGATGCTCCGAAGTTGTCGGGAATTTATTAACATTTGTCTAGCATAAAGCCTATTTGTGATTTTTGTCATAGGTAGTTTGTTACAGTTCCCAAATCATAGGGGTACTTGTCCAATCCAATGCTGGATAGCAAATCATCCCTGGACGATATCTTGCAGGGCTCAGTCTCAAATCTAGAAAAAAATAAGTCCGTCGATCAAAGCCTATGGCTAAAGGATGGTTAGATAATATACTATGATTATAAAAATAATTTACACCATGTTACCGAAAAGGGTCTGGAAAATAAAAACTACAAATAAAAAGTTTGTTTCGGTTATTTTCCGGTCTCAAATAGTTCTGCGTATTTAGAGCTAACAAATATTTATTTCCTAACCACAATAGTCGCCAGCGTAAACCAAGAATGTAGCCACTTAATAAAAGTAAATCTCGAAAGGTTGTAGTGAATTTATCTGGGCGCTTCCACCTACTTGAAAGTTAGAAATGAAACGAAGCTATTATAGCTAGCTCTGTATTTAAATCACCAAAATAGCCAAAATCAAAAATCAAATCAAGGAGTGAAATCGAAATTTTTGCTCACGTTCGCTATTAAATAAACACGTAAGTCGAAGCCCGTAATGAGTGTATTTTTTACTCGGCGTTATATACCAATACATGTTTGTAAAAATACCTCATGTGACGTATATTTGCTGCGACTTCCTAAACCATGTGCGCGGCGCTAACTGTGTCTCTGAACCACTCTACTATTAGGTTCCCATTGCTGAAATCAAATCCGATTCCCACTCTGTAATCCAAAATTTAAATATTTTGACATTTGTTTAAACGTTTGTTGAACAGTTGGGCGGTTTCAATCTTCGTGAGATTTACTCCATTTCAGGCTTGCTCAAGTTGTCGTAATGACTAGTCCATACATGACGTTACCAGATATGGGATTCAACCCGCATCACGGTATACGGTGCAGTAAATAAAAGTAACATCAGCTAAACTGACGAACGTCACCAAATCGGGTTTTAATAATTATCACCGTATCCGGTAGTCTAAACTGATCACGCGATTAAATGATAAAGGGCCCGGTTGCTCAAAACTAAGTTATTTTAACGATATTGTAACGTGTCGTTTGTTAACGGTCCGTTAAATTTCTGTTGCTGGAAAGTCAATTTCATTATCCGTTAGCTAACGGATTCATTAAAGTTAATCCAAGAGAAGACTGTTTGTTCATTGGCTGAATTTAAAATTTTTAATTTCAATGAACATGTATAACAACTTCATAGAAGTTACTATTAACAAGACTAGATGGAAGACAAAAAGATGACTAGAAGTTACTATTAACAAGAAACCGAAGACAGCGAGACAACTGTGTAGTCTGTTCACAAAACTAGATTAAAGACAAAAAGATGACTATAGAATTTACAACAGAAAAAACTATAGAATACTTTTTTTTTCCTTTAGAAATTTTAGCATAAATCTTTACGAAAAATTATGGGATTTGAACTACAGAATTATGGGGCCATTATTTCCTATAGTCCACCAAAACTCTGTAGAATAGTATAGAATTTCATCCTATAGAAAATGGAATGGGCCCGCATCGCCCAACCCTCTAGAATGCTCTATAGAAAAAAACATTGGTAATCTATGACTTTTTGCTACAGCCAACTAATGACATCATTAAACAGATAACGGAGCCCCAAACCTCCATTAAATATAACGCCAAGTTAAAGACACATTAAAGTTAACGGGACTTCCAGCAACAGTCTTTCTCTCTGTTAAAGTTAACGATCCGTTAACATGGAGTTAACGGATCGTTAAAACGTTAAAAGATAACGGCGCTTTGAGCTGGCCCCATAACAGCAGGACGTTAAATATGGCGGTATATTAGTGCTGCCAAAATTCTAACATGCTATCGTCTAACTTCTTACTTCTATTCGTGTCATTTCTAACCTCCATTCATGTAACTTCTAACTTCTATTCATGTAATTTCTAAATTAAGACAATGTATAATCAAACTTCTTTATTTGTTCAGTGTAAATATCAATTCTATTTCATCTTATTTCTTTTATTGGGGCGAAGAATGTCTAGTTCATTGTGGTATTACATGTTAAGCATGAACGGCAAACAAATTTAGAATTATGATACTTCTACCTGGCAACCATCATTATGATGTCGTTTGGTGTCGCCACCATGTGCTCAGTTTGGCGATTGAGCACCTGATCGGGACCATTCTATTGATACAAACGACTCTCTCTTCGTCAGATTGAGTGGCTTGCCTGAGTGTTAAAATTGAAAACAACATCGGGAGAGAGAGATGGGGACATGGGGTTTAACATCCACTCGACACCAACCAGGTCATTTCGGTATTAACACCGTTCAATTGTATTTCAATAATTCGCTTGCGCGTAGGAGTGTTTAGCAGTGGGAGGAAATCGGAGGACCCGGAGAAAACCCACGAGGTTGGAAAGGCGGCCAGTTTATCCAATGACAGACCTTATGTTACAGCGTGCACGTGCTAACCATTCGGCCATCCTACCCTCTAAACAATATTAAACGTGATATAAATGTATGGTTTGCAAATACTATTTCGAATACCGTGGCTAAGTGGGTAAGACGCAGGCTCGCTAGGCTGTGCGTAGGGAATTCGATCCCGGCATGGGTCGAAAAAAGTTCATCCAGATTTTCTGGCGTAGTTCCCCCTTATTAGTGTCTTGTCGTTCCGATGGGATGAAAACCCGAGGTTCCATGTACATGTTGGCGTGCACGTAAAAGATCCCGTGACCGTTAGACTTCGATATAAGTCCAGGTCGCAGATCCGCTCTCCGGGCAATATTTCCCTAAAGCACACTGTGTGGCGTATGTCCGTCTCCATTAGCCCGGTTTGGAACAGAACAGTAGGACGTTAAACCCTCTTTCATTTCATTTCATTTTCTATTTCAAATATAAGCTAAACGGGATTTGGAGAATTTTATTTTATTTTTATTACGGTTAAGCCATTAATTAATATTTATATGCAGTTGGTCTATATTAACACATTGTAATGTTATGGATAGACATACACAGATACTGAGTTTAATACTAAGTGACCCCCCCCCCTTCTCTCTCTCTCTCTCCAGGCGCGGATACAGAGGGGGGCGGTGGCGAACAATTTTTAGCTCCATATATTCTCGCGGGAAAGGAGAACAAAAACAGTTTAGGTTGGAAATCGTGATTTACAGTACTAGTAAGAAATTAGTCCTTGTGGGCATTTTTGTTCACCCAGAAATCGTGGGTCGGGCTTCGCACTCCCAACTTGGTGCAGCACGCCCCCCCCCCTTTCTGAAAATCCTGGATCCACCCCTGCTCTCTCTCTCAGCAATGGGTCGTTTATACCAAATAATGGTCCCCATCAGGTGTGCAATCACCCAATTGAGCACGCAGTGGCGACACCAAACGTCTTCATAATGATGGTTGCTAGGCAGAAATATATAAATTCTAAATTCGTTGATGTTGATGCTAAATATGTAAAGCATCTATTAAGAAGACATTTTTCGTTTAAATAATAGAAACAAACTGGAACAAAATTGAAATTTACACTGAACAAATAAAGAAATTGGATTATACATTGTCTTAAATTAGAAATTACATGAATGGAAGTTAGAAGTTACATGAATGGAGGTTAGAAATTACATGAACAGAAGTAAGAAATTAGACGATAGCATGTTAGAATTTTGGCACTAATATACCGCCATAGTTAAACCCCTATTTCCGTTGTTGATGTATATTATGATAGGGTTTGTTGTATTTTCCAGGAAGTGTTGAATCAACACGGGTTTACGATGTACATGGATGCTTCAATTCGCTTAAAGACTGGAAATCTGACTCGTGCCTTCAACCAAGTAAAACAAACCGGCATCAGCACTATCTATGTCCCGTTTAACAATTATTTTATTCCAAATCACACATTTAGTGACACATTCGAATATTTTAAAACAAAGCCCTGTTTATTTCACGGTTTAGACGAACTTCAGGCAGGATTTGATTTTATTGTGAAAAATAACTTGTACACATACGTTATAATGAGGTCGTGGCTGACATGCTGTCTTCAGAGAAATTGTGTAATGCCGAAGGGAGCCGAAGGTGGGAGAACTTCCTGTTTTAGATTCAAAAGATACCATACATGTCATCGCAACGATCAGTCAGCTCTAGGCATTGCTCTCTATATGACAAATCAAAACTCAATTGGATCACATGGCATTCCAAACGAACTATTTTCAGTACAGAGGGGGCAGGAGATGGAGTACTTTCACTAATTTATTGAGTTCGATTGGGGTGTCAGTGCTATGATTCTTGATATATCTCAAGATATCAGTACGGTGGGAGAGGGTTGGGGTCCGGTGGGGGGGGGGGGGAGGGGAGGGGATGGGCTAATACGTGTCAATAGATTATAAGGTCTACAATGTATGTAGAGAGGGCATCGAAAAGTTTCGTAACTGTTGAACTGTATATATGTTCCTGTACAATAGAATATGCTTACAACAGAGGTAGTTGGTATCTCACCTGTTTTATGTGATGTTAAACGCTTGTCTTGTACAGGAAGTAAACAAACAAGTGAAAGTCGTCTGCTCTGTTTATAATCTACCAACTTCGTGGGGTTTCTCCGGGTCCTCCCGCTTCCCCCCACTGCTAAAGACCCTACGGGCAAGCGAATTATTAGTTTGTGTTGAGAGGACGTTAAACCCCATTTCTCTCTCTCTCCTCCCCCCTTTCACTCTTCTCTATCTTTATGATGTAACTCTCATTACGCTCGCAACGGTAATTGTGCCACGCGTCAGTTAAGAGTTAACGAATACTATTTCGCTTAAACCAATGCAAATCTATGATATAGAGGACGTTTACGTGGTTGTATAAGTGGGAGCCTTTTAAAGACAATGTCGATTTTGTGAGAGAGAGAGAGAGAGAGAGAGAGAGAGAAATGGGGTTTAACGTCCACTCAACACAAACTAGGTCATTTCGGGACTAACATATGGTTTAATTTTATTTCAATAATTCGCTTGCGCGTAGGGGTCTTTAGCAGTGGGAGGAAACCGGAGGAAACCCACGAGGTTGAGAAGGCTCCCCTATCTCCATGCCACATACGCTCACACCAGGGCTCGAAACCACAGCCGCAAGCCAGAGGTGACCGGCCAGCTAGAGGTCGAAGCGCGGCACTCTAGACCACTAGGCCATCCCAACCCCCCGTCGATTTTGTGTTTAAGTGTAAGAATAAATAGAATAAATTATTTAACAATATTTACGACTTTTTAATTCAACATAACTTATATTAGTTAATATTCTGTATGTTAACGTTGCTGTGAATTGAATATCTGACAATTTAAGTAACGATAGCACCTAAAAATCTCCCATAAAGTAACGTAACTGGTATCCCTTAATTGTTGGGATAACAATTTACGACGTGTGAATTTATTATCTGATATATTCAGTAATGTACTGGTATAATTGTTGGGAATATTTTTTAATTGAAACTATTTCACCCAAGAGGTAATTTGTCGTTGGTTTTAAGTGCTGAAATCATTTTGGAGTATATTTTACGTTTGTGGGTGGTCCATATAGAGGACACACATATATAGGGATTTACATCTTCTATTTTAGAAACATGACCCGAGCCGAGGACCGCACAATAGATACGCATATCTGTAAAAATGAAATGATTATAAATCATACCTATATAAAGCGTGTACCTACCTTCGGCTTGTTTTTGTGTGTTTAAGGTTTTCTATCATGAAAATTGTCGTGTGATTACGATTCCCCGGTTATACGTGAGATGGAGTAGGATCGCCTGTCCAACCTCATAGGTTTTCTCCATGTCCCCCGATGTCCTCTCACTGCTAAAGACCCATCAAACACCCCATCTCTCTCCCTCTCTCCCCCCTCTCTCTCTCTCTCTCCCATGTGTGACATGCGCAAAAGCATCGTTGTGTGTCCTCCCTTATAGAAGAAACATTATTATTTTTTAAAACGGTCGTAGAAGAATATCGATGAAGAATTGAATTTAGATTCTGGAATCGCTAATCATTTCATCGAAATACGGTTCCAAACGTCGTCCTGAATTTACAATATAAATCTACCAATGTCCTCTTAGCGCGCACGTAAAATATCCCTTGACAGTTGAAATTTGATGTGCCGCTGTGCGGGAAAAATTTCCCTCATAGCACAGTGTATGGCGTAAGCCCGTCTTCATTAACCCAGTTCGCGGCAGAATAGTAAACAACATTTCATTTCATTTCACAAACGTCCAGAAAACGCCCATCAATCAATCCGTGTATGTCGGGAGGGGAGGGGGGCATCTAGCCTACTTTGTCTATTGTAATAGTTAAGACATCATACGATATAACTTTGATATAGTTTTCATACACTTTAAGCCGCGACAATTGCACCAGGTGTTTAATGGGAACTCAATACGTGTTGTTGAAGTGAGTATTCAATCCTTATCTCAAATAAAATAAAACTGGCTTAATCCATAAAGTTATGTTATCATGAACAACATGTGTTCCTTACATACAAAAGATTTTATATAATCGCTTTTGATATTACAATATATATCAGCTACACAATCCGCATTTTATTAAAAGTTTTAAAAAACCAGTTGACTGTTCTATAATCGATTCGAGAATTGTATTAGAATCGAGATTACAAACAGCTTTTCAAACTACTGCCGATAAATTTCTTTTAATTCCAAAACACAATAATCAATGTTCGTCTAATATACGACGTGGCAAGCTGGGCTTCTGTATTTTGAAGAAATAACTCCGAATTTACAAATATACTAATAATTATTCATGTACGTAATACTGTCAATCTGAACAGTATTCCGGAATATGGGAGCACGAGTCCGTTGAGTTTTTTTCCACATATTCTTTTCCTGTTATTTCATGGTGTGTACAGCAACTTGAAAGTGGTCCTATATTAATCTTTTAATTATTGGACTATCACGATCTGGTCGCTAACAGGCCCGTGGCTAGCCCAAAAATTGTTAGGGGTGCAAAGACTTCTGGGGGGGTCTGGGTCGAATTCCAATCAATCGTTTATATTCCACGGAGATGGGGAGGTCGTGAGCAAATTTTGACTGCCGCAAACGTGTTTTCCTGCTATTTCAGCCCGTGAATACAGCAACTGAAATGTGGTCCAATATTGTCTACATTGGGTGGTGTTTCGTTTAATTAGAGCTAATCCCACTTAACACTGCTTTATTGGAAGAAAATGTCTGCTCAAAATAATAACTGGGCAATAGACCGATTAACAACCAATAGCTAACTGCGTAACAATGTCATTACGCGTTCAACAGAGCTCTAAATGGTGCAACACCTTAAATCACTGTCAAAAGTTTTAGGGAAGACTCCAGATTAAACGAAAGGCTGTCATGTTGCTGGCCAGCAATGGCCAAGGATGGATTTCTTGGGTCATTGTTCAGGAATATTGTGGCTTACCTGAACCCCATACAACCGCCGCATTATTATGCGTTGTTTTTTTTTTTGGGGGGGGGGGGGCTGTATTCTTTTTGGCTATTCAAATCCAAGAGTAAAGCAACTTTCAATTTTTCAATCTTTTTGTAACCAAAATTGCGACATAAATTATTCAAACCATCAGATCGGACTGCGTTGCTTGCAGCTGCATCCACAAATCATAACCGATGCCCGAACTATGTGGTACAAAGTAGTGTGGGTTCAGACAAAATGTTTTAATCCACTGTCAATTTAGTACTAATTCGCGATATTCTATTATAAGAAAACTAAAATTAGTGATTTATTACATTTCAGGTACTTTTTTTTGCCACACACATGAGAGCGACCTGTTTGAATTTTGAAGATTATCAAGCCATTTTCGGTGCCCAATTCATTCGTGGGCGCCTAACTTATCTCATTAGCATTATATTATGGGTGCCAGTGATCTCGTCATTATGGGCGCCCTTACAGCATAAGGCATCCCACAATTGTTAAGATTATCATATCATTGGCGTCCACGATCTCGGTATTTAGGGCGCCCCTCCGGGGTGAGGCCCCGACAAATCATGCTGTTTCGGGCGCCCCGTTGATCAAGTTGTGGGCGGACAACCAATCTGATTCGACATTATGCACTATGTGTGGTCCGACATTATAAGGCGCCTCACCAATCATTATGGGCGCCTCTCCGGGATAAGGCAATCCACAGATCAAGCCGTTTTAGGCGCCCAATTCATTCGTGGGCACCTAACTAATCTCACTAGCATTATATTATGGCCGCCCTTTGCATTGTGGGCGCCCCTCCTGGATGAGACACATCCTATAAATCATGCCGTTTGAAGTTTGAAGATTATCACGCAATTTTGGGCGCCCAATTCATTTGTGGGCGCCTAACCATTATATCATGGGCGCCCGTGATCTCGGTATCATGGGATCCCCTCCGGAATGAGGCAGTCCACAAATCCTGATGTTTGAATTTAGAAAATTATCACGCAGTTTTGGGGGCCAAATTTATTTATGGGTGCCTAATCCATTTCACTAGCATTATATTATGGGCGCCCATGATCGAGTCGTTGGCGCCTAACCAGATCAATTTGGCATTATGCACCTTGTACAGCCCAATATTATAAGGTACCGCACCAATCATGTTATTATGGGCGTCGCCGAGATAAGGCACCCCACAAATCAAGCCGTTGTCGTGTTAATCGTGTGGGTCATTATGAGACGGCTCATATATAGCGACATGATTGGCGAGGCGCCCATAAAATCAAGTGACATTGGGGGCGCCGAAATTTTCCAGGGGGGGGGGGCGCTAGCTCCGGGCCTGGCTAACCGCTATTATTCTTCTGGTTCTTCTTCTTCCTGTTGTTATTCTTAATGAGGTGAAGCTCTCCGTAAAAAGCTATAGCTCCGTCCATGAAAATTGACATGCAAGTGAATTAGATTTTAGAATTTCATCCAACAGCATGGCCAGTTCCTGGTCCACAGCATGAAGGTGCTTGTTTACGATATATGTGCTCATGCAACCAAATTCCCACTCAGTGCTGATATAAGTGGAATGCCTAACATTTATCGTTGTTTCAAGTCCAGAGATGCGTGGCCTGGGAAGTCAGTGATCAGGGTGTACCGTTCGTAGAAAACGTTTAAGCATTCCATGAAACATAATGACATTTATTATATCATCAGTTACTTCGTTGGCCCGACGTAAGGTAAATTTCTTCCCGTGCCACTCTCCGGTGTCTAAATCTAGAGCATATCTCGTTCATTAGCAAACACAGTCAATATGAAACTGGGCAGGTACACTTTGTAAGGCATACCAATCCCTTTGGTGCTTCTTTTTGGTTTATTTCGAGAATGAAACTATTTTGAATCAGTAATATTCATGTACCTGCATTCATACACCTCACTTAGGTCGCATAGTGTAGGTCGTTTGATTGTTGCTTTAAGGGTCGATGCTTGTTGGTCTTAGGTCGAGAATGAAACTAGCTTGATTCACTATTCATGTACGTGCCCTCATAGACCTCATGTCGTAGCGTAGACCTCAATTAGTTGGTATCGTAGGTCGTTTACTTCTTGGTTGTTTGAATGTTGCTTTAAGGGGTGATACTTTCTAACTAAAGTTACCAGGGAGGTGATTGGATTTAGGTCGTAGCGTATGTCGTTTAGTTCTTGTTTGCTTGATTTTATCTTTAAGATGTGATACTTTCTAACTATTTACGAGAGAGGTGGATTGGATTAGTAGCACGCAGAGTTTTGGTGATGCCTGGCGCCATTTCATCCACTGTATATTATACCCATACCACTCAAGTATAGACATGTGAGAAAGGAGATACATTTTAAATGTTAAACAGATGTTATCAATATGAAGTTATCTAAACGTCACAGGTCATGAGGTCACGTCAACAAACAAATGTCAACACAATGTTACATTGTAAACAAGCCTTCTTGAAGCCTTTAGGACTATATAATCTTCCAATGATTTTTCACAAAAATAACATTACAAATTTAGATTTGACGTCGGCATATTGGCACTATTTTTTGATTCGGTCGTGTCTATTTCAGATATACACAATCAATTCTGTTGATGTTTTCAGTGTGGGGATTGACTAATAGTTAATTATTTCAGTTCTAAACAAAAACTTAAAACTTTAAAGTCATTTTACAAAAATAGTCAAATTTTGGCTGGGATTACTGCGCAAAATGGCCATTCATTGTATACGTGCGAGAAAAAAAAGCCAGATTTCATTTAATTTTCGTATGTTAGTTACGTACGTATTCGTAGCAGAGATAGATGTGTTGGGGGGGGGGGTGCAAACTATTACTATTCAAAGAGGGGGGCCACGGTTGCACAAAGACTACATGACGGTAGTCGTTCGGATATTACATAAAACCGAATTTCCTTGTATGCATTGGCGTTGGCAGTTGAAATTCGGTATAAGAGTAGGCTGTATCACCGCTGTCAAGGCAAAATTTCACTCACAGCACACTGTAGGACCCCGTCTTCATTAGACCAGAGGCGGCGAAACGTAGGACGTTGAATCCCATTTTATTTCATTTTCATAGCTGAGCTACGTAGATGAATGATGCATTCAACCGATTCAGGCCTATAGCTTTAAGTAGGTCAGTGCCAGTATTTTCAATAATTAGGCAATTCTATATCGTGTCACATAATTGAAGATGAATTATTTATTATAGCGATAACAGTCAGCTCTTTCTCTAAATCTTATATAATGCATCATTAATTACTTGGAGTTAGTCAAAGCTCCCGTTTTCAAGACTCCCTGTCGGCCGAGGGGACACTTCGATCTAGTACCTGTCTAAAAACCTTCAACATTGTCGAGTCCTTTCTACGCGCAAAAGGGGGTGTAGTTATGGCCTAGTGGTCTAGAGTGCTGCGCTTCGACCTCTAGCTGGCCGGTCACCTATGGTTTCGATTACTGGTGTGAGCGTATGTGGCATGGAGCTAGGGACACCTTCTCAACCTTCTGGGTTTCCTTCAGGCACTCCAGTTTCCTCCCACTGCTAAAGACCCCTACGCGCAAGCGAATTGTGGAAATCAAACCATATGTTAGTCCCGAAATGACCTAGTGTGTCGAGTGGACGTTTAACCCCATTTCGCTCTCTCTCTATGCGCAAAAGAACAATTTGACCAGGATAAGAGAACACGAGAAAAATAGAAATAGCTCGTACATTCCCTTATCTTTATTCCTTCTCTACCTTATGAAAACAAGGTAATGCACGGACTTTTTCTGTTTTTCTTTCGTGTTCTCTTATCTAGTGGCAGTCACTTCTTTTTATGAATTGTCAGATATCCTCTCACAGTCTCACACAACAACTTTTTGTCTTCGAAGGAATTATTAATGAGCAGAAATTCGCCCATGTATCTATCATCACTCGTCAATTCAATCAGTTATATAGAGGGATAACTCGTGTTTTCCTTTCGCGTTCGTCACTTCGGATTGTTGAAACCTTGAAATTATATTTGGAAAGTGTTTAACCAGTTCTATCACATATGTGATAATGACTGACACCAATATTGTCCCTTAAATCGAAAACCGTTGATACCTTTGATAGCTCATAGACAACTCATATCATGTCTGAAGAACAAGGGTAACTACAAGTCGACATTGTGTCTGTAAATTGGAGTGACATTAGGCGAAAGTAGGTCCATCATGAGGAGACGTATTACGGTATTTATCTACAGACAGTGGTGCATCTTCGTCCTGATATATAACTTAACATGTCTGTTACATACGACGTTACGAGCATTTCTACTGACAGTGGCGTCTATTAGCCGAGAGATACAACTTAACTTTGCCTGTTACTACGACAAAAACGACGTTACCAGATTCAAAACAGCAATGCAATTGTTTAACTCTTACTCTCTTACCGGTTTAAAAGTTCAATATAATCTACTTGTTGTGCCGCCAATAAAAGCTTTTCCACAAAATAAATTTAATAATCAGCATTATTCAATATTTATGAAATTTCTATTGGATAAATTATTAAAATAATTTAGTACGGAATTTCATAGTTCAGGTGATACATTATTAACAGATTCTGCTTGCGGTGACACAACTGTACGATAATATTTTTAACAGTGTGTTTATTTACTTAAACAAATTTAGCCACAAATAACAAAACGACAAATAATTTCAAGACATAAAATACTCTCTCCTGCTAATAAATAACAGTACCACATGGGAGATAACTCTTCCATCAAGTATCCAATAATAATAGGATTGATCACGGTTCCGACTGACGCAGCTACTAAAATTAAAGATGACTTAGCCAGTATGTCGAAAGAAAGAATATACCAAGAAGATGATAACACGCCTCTGATTTATTCTGGCACGGAATTTCTAAACGCTTTTTCTTCAGCAGCACAAGACCGGCAATCCTTACAGGCATGTAGATGATATGGTGTTTGCTCAACGGACAACAACAACACGATATACCTCACACATCGTGGAGAGATACAAACAAACACAAGAGCAATACCATACTGACTTGAATGTGTACCTTTTTAAAGATTGGATAATTATAAACATTAATTTATTGTATTTAATATGCACTAAGTCAAACGTCCATTGCATAGTATAATGCAAAATCGAGATACAATGGATTCATATGTAAACTATCAATACTTATTATCAATTATCGAAGTATTATCAGCTGTTCTGGGAATAAGCTTACTCTATTTCGGGTTTTAGCATATTTGGTCTCATTCGTCTTTAAAAAATATAATGCTTAGTTCGCCTGAGTTCATTTATGATTGTATTAACATAATGGTAGCTAGTCCTATTAGATGTTAGGTGGTGTTTAATCGCTTTACGTGATACACTGTTGTAAATTAGAGAACGATAGTATGTGAATGCCGCACAAATAGTCCACATGGATCTATGGCGGTTACTGTCAAAAATAGTTGTCGCGTTTTACTTTTATCTGGTAGTCGAATGGAAATGGACGTTTCTCTCGTCTCTTGCCACTGTATCACGTTAGCCGAGCCGGATGTGGTCCCCAGACTGACTTCATAATACATATTCTTCCATGATGTATCAAAAACACCTTTCCAGGAGATTTTCATAGTTTTGTCATCTGTAGAAACGATGGTCTGTATTCTAGACGAATCTAAAATATATAATAAAATAGATAACAACAAGATAGATAGACATTATTCTGTAACATAAAAAAATCTCCATTCAAAGATACATACCAATATTATTAATATATTCAATAACAGCCACTAGTGCTGCGTCAATTTCAGAAAAATAACGAACGAGGTCTATGATATGATCTAAGGATTTAGTGAAATCACATCTAGTTCAAATCATAGCAACAGACAAATATTTGATAGTGGTCTTATGGGACTAACCTTTTATTACAGGTGGTTGACCTATAGCAGATATATTTCTAGATATAAAGTTGCCCTGTATGTCAAACATGTTGATGGTAGAAAAACTGATATTATAATGCGTTTCGGGTTGTAGTGATATACCTCTTATTGTCGCTCGATCATAGTCCAGATCTGTTACACTAACGTTATTATATAGTGCTGTAGTTTTCCCAGTGATATAAATCTAATGTAAAACAATGAATACATATAAACAACAGAGACCAAAGCACCAATATTTATTAGCCAACCAATCCCTTTACAGCTAAAAAAAATATGATATAATGCAAATGTTGGCCTGATAAATGAGTACATATTCGTGGAAACATAATCACGTGAAATCCCCATTTAGTGAGTGGTATCAGGTGTTCTAGAAATAGTAAGCAAATCCTGTCCCTTGCACGACACATATCACTACTTATAGCCAAATTTAGCAATGGTTTGGCCATGGTCACAAGATTAGTGATTTAAATACAAGCGTATACAACAGATTTGTTAGCCATTTGAACTCTTCAAATGAGATGTGGCATCGGATGTTTTATAAAAAGTGAGGAAACCTTGTCCCTGTACTACACCCGAAATCACCTTTACCAAACTAGACATTGACAGGAACCTGTCTGACGATCCAATTCAGTCGTTATAGATAACAGCGCATGGAACCGAGGCCAACTTTGATATATCACATTGTGTAAAAGGCATACGTAAAATTTCATTACATATCATTGGCAGCAGTACCACCACATATGAATGCCTGCAACTATAAATAGTGACGGGTGTTGTACATAAGACAGTATATGCTGACTCTTTCTAGAACAACTGATGACACATCTAAAACTCTGTTTGTCGTACTTTTGTATATTATACCTGTATACACTTGATGTCCACTGGATTGTCTGATAAATCCCAGTGTACTCGGAAAGAATTGGACAAAACATGGCACTCCTCACGAACAGGGTATAAAGATACATAATCTTTAAATATAACCATTTGTCCAGTTGCATTTGCAGCCATCTTGTCTAGTATCAGCACGCCATCTGTGGAAGCTATGGTTGGTAGACCTGCTTTATTAAAGCATCTAACAGTTGAATAAATATGTCTTGAATTATGCAAATCAGTTTCCGTTATGTCTGCTTTAGCAAACGCCTGACCATGATTTACCCGTTTGAAAGATTGGATGTCAAAATTACCCACAGTTGTACCTAGAAACCAAAAACAATGTTCCGTTAAAATATTCAATTAGACACCCAAAAGCAACCAAAACACAATTACTCAATGTCATTCAAAAAATAAACCCAAAAGCCATAGTCGTGTTTACGGATCGCTAACGTATAAAATTCGGCCCATTTTCTATCGTATGTAAAGAATGATACAGGTTTATGAGATTTGGAGTACATCAATTCTTACATGGTACAAGCACATAATTGGTGAACAAGTTCAAATACGAGCCCGTCCACAAATGAAATGAAATAGCGTTTAATGGTATAGGCCATGCAGTACAATACACGGGGCTTGTCAAGATTATATGAATATACAATAGCTTACCTATAGCCCACATACAGTAATCTATTCCACTGTCTTGATCTTCGATCTTCCAGTTGACTGATACATGTAGACTTGATTGAAAGTCCACATCAGGACCTAAACCAAACATTCGTGAGATAAAAAAGAAACAATTTTGATGTACTTCTATAAATCCAGTATTATCCTAAAATATAACGTCGGTTAATTAAAATGTCTAAAGAAAGAAAGAAGACGATTTATATTTGTTCAAGTGGAAAAAAAATGGTAAAAGCTGAGTTTAAGAAATTAGGATCATAAACAATATTGTTAACTGTTACGCATTAATTCACCTGGACTGCTTATAAATTTTGAAGAGGGCTAATTAGCATAGCTTATTATTGAAGAGCCCTAAGCCACTGAGCACTTATTTCAATTGTATTCATACCTAAGCCATCATTTATCTCGAATATTATAGGTGGAGTCATATCAACAATTATACACTGTGACTGGCTAACAGCAGACAGCCCCGCAGAATTCGATGACATCACTGTGACGTACAGTTTAGTATTATGAATAAGTTTCAGGTCCGATATCGTTACATGGTGACGTGAGCCCACGCTTGTAAACGTTTTAATCTGTGTCCCACCCGTTACAGTTCCTAGAAATATACGAAGAACATCCTTTATTGTAGGTGATTATATAAATAGAGTTAATGTGGCATATTTTCCTAGTGAGTAAACCCTTAGTTAAACACAGTGGTTTAGACGAAAACATGCATCTAATCTTATTAAAGGACATTAACAGGTTTATCGTTCTTTATTTTGCTTAAATTCATTTCAAGATTTACAGACATAGATTTATATTTGACCATGGTTTATTCCAATATATACTATTCAAAAAAAGTAGGAGATATTTGATTTTGGGGGCATAATACTAAAATATGCAAATGACTACGAAAAAAAGTCCCAAAAAAGTCCCAAACGCACCAATAGCTACCGCATGGAATGCAGGTGATACTTGGGATCATCATGGGGGTCCAACCCAAGATTTGCACGACTCTGACTTTGAATGTTACAGTCATTGTGGCATTGAATTCCAGGGTGGAAACATCAGTTTAATTGTTTTAGTGACCAGAAAACAAATTTTGATATGCGTCGGCTTACCCAAAATGAAAGGTTACGTGCCCTTGGCATGCTACAGATCGGCACAACACAGGCGGTTGTGGCGCGGACGATGAATGTTTCTCAGTCTGTCATAAGCAGGCTATGGTCCAGATACCGTGATACACAATCTGTACAGGACAGACCACGCTCAGGTCAGGTAGACCAAGGGCGACAACTCAAGCCCAGGATCGATTTATCCGTACCTTGGCCTAGAGAAATCACAGCAAATCAGATCAGCGCTCGTCTTCAAACAGACAATGGTGCGAGAGTGAGTGGCCAGACGATTCGGATTCGACTGCATAGGGGTCACCTTCGCGCCCGACGTCCTTGCGTGATCCCTTGTTTGAGAGATCATCACATTCAGGCAAGACGTCGTTGGTGTAGGGGTCGTCAACACTGGGATAATCGACGTTGGAGCAATGTGATGTTTTCAGATGAGTCAAGGTTTACTGTTGTTTTTTTGGACAGACGTAAGAGGGTGTGGTGTCGTCGAAACGAGCGCTTCCAAGACGTTAACGTCATCAGACATGATCGATTTGGGGGTGGTTCTGTTATGGTGTGGGGAGGCATCACTGCATACGACACACCTGTGCTTGCCTACTCCATGATCAAACACGATAGCAGATGGCTTCCATCTTGTTTACTGACGGTACTACTTATTTTAAGACAGACTCGGCTTTCCAATTTATAATATCTACGTCATTGGGGATTTCCAATTTATATTCACTGGTTGCTATGACCCGCTATGGCGTTGTCTAAAAACGCGCGTGCTCGCGTTAGTTTAAAATTTTTGCTATACGTTTAACATGGACTATTTGATGTAATTTGCCTGATTTGATTTGGCCCCATTTCCATAAATTTAGGTTGTTTTTTAGAAATTTTTAGCAAATGTTAATCTTAGGTGTTTTTTAATTCTAGCCGAAGTAAATTTTTTTACAATTTATAGCGAGTTAAGTTATCGTCTCTAAGAGGCGGGCGTAGTATTTTAAATGGCGGCCATTTGCCATCATGTGTATTCTTGAAATAGGTACACATGATGTAATCGTATGGCATCACTGTTGCTGGAAGAACGGCTTTACATGTTGTTGCAGGGCGTGTTACAGGCCAGTACTACCGGGACAACATCTTGGCAGTCCACGTCATGGCCGCCGTTTCATCTTCCAGGATGACAACTCAAGATGTCACAGGGCCAGGATCGTTACAGGTTACCTCAAACAACAGAACATCACCTCATTACCTTGGCCAGCACTGAGTCCCGACCTCTCCCCCATCGAGCATGTCTGGGACATGCTTGGACAGAGGTTACGTCAACGTAAACAACGTCCTGCCAATGTCCAAGAACTTGCTGCTGCGTTGCAACAGGAATTGGACATTCTGGACCAAAATGACCTTAGACGTCTCATTAGGAGTATGCCACGTCGGATCAATGCTTTTTTGGCAAACAGAGGAGGATTTACCCGTTACTGACTTTGTTGTGATGCTGTGGTAACTTTGCTGTTTGACCCCGGGTATCATTTTACCCTTATAATGGTCAGTCTGTGCCTTACTTAGTCTAACGATCATTTGGAATAAATCGATGAATGTGAACTTCATTTCATTTTGTCATTTGTTTCTTCGTCAGTTTCATTAGGTGACTTTAATAACACTTAAAAATCAAATATCCCCTACTTTTTTTGAATAGTATACTAATGTTAACTGTGTTGTAATTCATCATGCTCAATACGTAATCTGATATGTACGTTTGATGGCAGTGATGTCTGTATTGTGTCTTGTCGACATAGATTTCTCTTGTGTAATTGTCTGTGTGTGGTGCGGTCCACCTGCACTGTCTATTAAATGTATTATTTATAATGTACATCGGAAACGAATTATAGTTTCAATCAAAGTTAAACTGTTTTGGGAAAAACATGTTTAAACTAAAACTTTTTTATGACTGCATAGAATTTCTGAAGAGCAGATAAACTACTACTTATTGAAAAAAGAAACATTTACCTAGCGCCCATTTATTTTCAATAATAGGACTCTCATTATCTTCAAAATGCCAAGTGAGATGTATTGACGACCAGTCTGGTGTGAAGACTGTGTGATGTATTAAATGATTCGATTCATTTCGTATATCTACATAATTAACTTCAAACAGAGAAAGATCATCTATAGCTAACTCCATATCTAAATTAACTGTACCAATTATAATGTCTTCTGCAGTATTTGAAGGATGGACAATGTACATATATCTACTCCATAAAATCAAAGACAACGACTGGACGTTATCTAATCCTTTTGATAACTGTGGGTCAAGGTTGAATGTCTGCCGTTCTTTCCCAAACTGGACGAAGCCTTCCAGAACATGATCCCGTATACTGACATCATGAGGATATCCAACATGGACGATCAAATGATAGGCCTTCCCTGGGTGTAAATTTGAAACAGTCTGTCCAATTTGTCCTTTCACGTTTACGTAACTGTTACCATCTTTCGACGAGTGTGACTGGACAGTTTTGATACAACCCGTTGGATCAATCTTCCAGTTGACTGGTGCTGGTTCATCACGTTTCGTGGCCTTGTTCTGTAGTCCTTGCTCAAAAGTTGGATTAAGGATGAGATTATCGCCAATGTATTCGACATCAACAGGATTAGGCGGTGTAATATCAATAGTTACACCATTAGAGACCACTACTTCAGATGTTAGTCCAATTCCATCTACAGCATAAACTTTGTGATAAATTGTTTTACCTTCTAAGTCTGAAACATAAAAACATATCCCGTTGCTTTCTGTTTGATGTAAATTCGTACACACAGTTATTTAAATCAATTTAAAAGATGTCGTTAAAATGCGTAATATAAAATTTATCCGAATAAGACTATATTTTAATAATATTGTATGTGACATTTTAAGTGGCGAAAAACATTTATGCCCACAATATAACACTCCAAAGCGAAACAAAAATGTGTTACCAAAAGTTCGTTGTTGAAGTTATGTTAGCCATGTGAGGAACATACGACCTGAGATTACGTTATTGCTAGGGAAATACAAGTAAATAGTATTTGATAATTTAATTAACTAATTATGCGTGCATTGGTATTCGAGATAAACACGGTTCCATACTAAAATTCTAACCTTGTTTTGATAATGTAGTTATATTTCTATAGCCCCTAGTAAATAAGCCTACATTCTGCCAGGGTTTAATACTACAATCAGTAGAACTATCATCTATACCAATACACCAGTAATAACTTTCTATACCAGACCCACTATCAGTAAAACCATACCATGATGCTGATACACTTGTTACAGAACTTGAATAGTCTTTATCATATATAGCTGAAATAAAGATTGACAATTGTATTGTATAAGTACCTATGTATCCGAATCGGGTACAATTCTACAGACAAGTAGCGAAACGCCGTGAAAGCTCAAATTATGATATCCTGAATTAAAGTTACATTATGGGAGATTAGATAAAGAGCCGGCAGTTCCCACTATAATAGTTAAACTAGATGATGTAAATGCGATTTGCTGAATATTTCAGTCAAACTGATCCGAGAATTAAGTGATTGAAATTTCGACCTAGCCACGACCATCATAACTAAAGTCAGCACGATAAAACACATAGTCTCGATTATTCATTTTATGATTGAATTATGAATGAAAAAAAAGCAGCAAATCGGATTATAATCCCCAAAAATATCGCAGGCTAGCGTTGACATTGAGAGCTGTTTATGGTCTAGGTAAGTTAATTAATGTTTAATAAATGGTTTATATGACATTTCAGACCCCGAGAAAGACCTGCAATAGACAGATTTAGCTCTTGCATAATGTATGTCTAAATGGTTTGTATAGATTCGTTTTACATACGTTAATATGTACATCATCTAATCACAATTGCTGTTTTACATGATATTACTTTTCCATCTTTTCGGTTTGCTGTATAGTCTACTGTTGTGAATGGTACTATTTGAACTGTTCAGCAGGATAGATTATGCAGTGAGTAAATCTTTTAACATCTGATTTAATATGTGTCTATGTATTAGTACACGAATAAATACTTTTCTCTAAAAAAAGATGTTAGCTCTCTAATCCAGAGGTCCCGTGTTGGCAAATAAAGTTCATCGGGGTTTCCAGCCTGGTTTCTCCGCGTCAGTGGTGAATTACGCAGGGCATGAACGGAACACCGTATAGCACACTGCATGGCGTATGTCCGCCTTCTTTCGCCGAGTCGGAACAGACACGTGGGACGTTAAACCCCATTGTATTTCATTTTCCTTTTGTTGAAGGATGTATCACCAATATTTGAAATGAATCATCTCCATCAAAAATCGATTGATTTATACCATAAAGATCTTTCAACAGTAAGCATAGGAGAACCGCATCTACGCGCAAAGACAAACGTGGGGACAATATCAAATCACGTGAATTGATCCTGGAGGTTAACTGTAAGCTGTATAATCCCGGGCCTGTAATTATACAGGCCTCACACAAATTGAAACACAAGTGATTTACAAGAACGACGCAAGAGCAATACATGTTTTACCCATACTCACAGTCACCATCATGAACCAGTCCAGGTGAAGGTTGTTGTTTATCTAATATGATACCATCACTACTCGCCCAGCTAATTAAACCTACTTTATTATAAGCTATAACTGTCGTATAATAGTCTTTGTTTTCTTCTAGCTTTAAACTATTAGCTATGTACATAGTTTCAGATCCGGGTACATCGATTTCTGATCGATGGATGTTGTGTCCTGAAATAAAAAAAAAGAAAATTGGACAAGACAGAATCATCTATAATCAGTCACCATGAGGTACAGGGTGCGATTGTAACAATTGGCAATGAACTAAGAAACAACGATTCCGGAAACTTAACGAAATAAAGAACTGTATACCTACCATAATAGTAAGTGAAGGAAGGCGGCAAACAAAGCCGAAAACACAAACCTGCAGACAAGACAAGCAACGAGCATACTCAAGTAAATGGATCCGTGTGCACAATTAGTGTATAGCATGGGTAAATATAATCGCCCTGACGAAGAAATAATGTCTAACTGATAAGATGCCCCGTGCACATTGTGATGTATTTCTTAAACTTACCCATAGGATGTGTACTAATATATATTCTACAATAATCCAGACCATGGGCTCCTTCTCTGAATTTATTTTTCCAGTCAATGACCATCGTATCAGTTGAAACTTGATAATCTATATCTTTACTGCTTGAAATATTTCGCAATTCCTTTACCTTAATGATTATAAAAAATCATAATAATAATAATTAATGAATTCTTTCTTCAGTAATTTTACTGGATGAGTTTCCAGCAATAATAATACACGCAATTATTTTTTTCTTAAAAGTTTCCTTGGTGGCGCCCAGTAAGGCTAGATATCGGCCAATAAAACAGTTTGACCCAGCATATATCGGATAAATGATTTATAACTCACTGCTGCAGAGGCTAAATAACTAACGCTGGGCGCCGAAGTCAGTACAGTTATACCAGGAGATTTAAATATAGCATATTGTTCAGAATTATACCAGGCTTTTACAAATATACAATATGACACCGACTCCTGCAGCACATCTCCTGGAAGAACAAAGATATCGAAAAAAAACAATAAAGTAAAACAAATAAAAAATGAAGTAAAATAATAAGAATACTACTACTAATAATAATAATGTATTTATATACCGCCTATTATCCAGTAAACTGAGTTGTCTGTCACAGGAAATGTTATATTGAAGTAAAGAGATGAGACTTTAGTCTCTTTTTGAATTCTGCCAGAGTTCCTTCTTTCACATGTTGGGATACCTTGTTCCAGAGGACTGGTGCTGCTACGGAGAAGGCCCTATCACCACACGATACAAGATTTGTTCTTGGAATATCAAGTTGTTGTATATTTGATGACCTGGTTGTTCTTTGATGGGATTTTATCCTAATTAGGTCTCGGGGATAGTTTGAAGCTGTGGCATGAAGACACTTGTATGTCAATAGTAAAATCATAAATTCTACACGTTTCCTCACATGAAGTTTGGTTTTAGTAATAATTCGTGTGGCTGTGTTTTGAATCTTCAGTAGACGATTTATTGAAGTTGTTGGGAGACCGTAAAGTAGAGAGTTAAAATAGTCAAGGCGAGAAGTTATGGAGGTATTGACAAGACAAGCTGAAGGAAACAGGATTTGGTTACAGAGGAAATGTGTTTATTAAAGTTCATGGATGAATCGAAGATAACACCCAGATTTCTGGCTGATTCGACAACAGGAATCACACAATCCCGAATAGATATTTGACTGCTGTTGGAATCTGGTGTGGAGGTTTGAATGCTCGGTCTAGAGATCGAAAGAAATTCTGTTTTGTCTGAATTAAGATTCAAGTAGTTGTCATGCATCCACACGCCGATTTTGTCAATACACTTTTTCAGTTGGTGTTTTTTCTCTGGGAAGTCGTAAGGTGGGCTAGTGATCTAATCGGGTTAAATCGCGTTTGTTTATATACTGACACAATAAAGGAATACTTACCAAGTAACTTAAATACCCACGTTATCATTATTACTGGCCATTTATAGGAAGACGAATGATCCGTATATTTCCGTGGTATCAGGATGTGTTACAAATTACCCCAGTTAATAAATACTGTAGGATCGATTCTCCATAATACGCATTTTACATTGTTTGTAACAAATGTTTGTCATTTTGCATGAAGCAATTTTGGGAACTAAAAGAGGCTTTTTTCCTATCCGTGTCACGTTATACGTTGCGTCAATGTAGTTTTGGCAGATTTTCGCAACGCGTACGTGTGAGTAGCCGAGCTTAGCTAAGTTGTCACACTGATCGGCCGCTACAATCACTGATAAGGATGACATCGACGCTACTTAATTAGTCACCATAGTCGACAAATTAAATTCTAAAACATTTTTGTATGTATTAGAAAAATAAGTGTGAAGGATTTGTAGTTTAAAAGTATTTCCTATTTAGTGTAAATGGATATTAAAATAAGTAAAAGGAATCATTTTGCCCGGAGCAGTTAGATCTTATGTAAACGATGCTCGAGCCAATGGTTGACGCCGCGTGATGTCAATACACATGTTGAAGACAGTCATCTCTGACAGAGATAATTCGTAAGTAATTCTCTGTGAAACAGATTGCTTAGTTCTATTACAGCATGGCGGTAGTTATCTACCAGGATCTCAATTACAAATAGTGAAGTGCCTAGCCTGCAAATTACTGGAGTGAGTGAAGTCGCTCGGCAGTCGCTGGGCTATTTACAAAAATTAATGTCAAATCTTAACAAAAATCCTTGACTCCGACTCGACAGCTATGCTTGGTTTCACCAATGTATCATTTCAAACAGTTGATGCCCCTTTAATTATCAAATTATCATAGAATCACACCATTTACAGATTTGCAACGTCCCACCTCCCTAAATTTAGAGAGTAGGTCAACCAGCATGTAGACAGACAGACAGGCAAAATATGAAAATTCCGAGAAAAACTCATCAAAAATAATGATTAATTCCAATATTTATCATGGTTAAAATCACATCAAATATGCACCTTCGTGTTCTAGGATACATATAGATTCATAAAACCGCTATGACACAATATTTCAGCGTCTAAAAGTAGCAAGACGCCCCCTACCGTGTCTGGTATGAGAAAAACACACACACATTAATAACGTCACACGCAAGGTCGATACGGATACGCGATACGGACCAGGAATTTACGCTTGTCAAATGTTTCTAATACATAAATTATTTACCTTTGGCCAAAGTAAGAATAACGTCTGTAGTCTGGCCAACATCAAACCAGGCGCGTTCTTTGTGTGTTTTATAAATGCCAATTGGTTTTGATTCATTTAAATAGCCAGCACTTACTTCGTATCTACAGAAAAAAACCCAACAAACATAACAAAGTTGGTATGGATTTCTGGGAATTGGGCATTTAACCCAAAGACAATAATCGTCCAATTGCTGACATATAACTCATTTACTGTTACGTGTATTGGGTTTAAATTTAAGGCGAAATTAAGAGGTAAACAGAGATCAGAACAAAATGAAATATATCTAAAACAAAACAAATATATTCCAAGGAAGATATAATCAAATATTTTCTGTTTATTTTTGTTTCGCTTATTCTTCATTAACAACAGATATGTTTTATCAATAGATACCTTATTACTGGTAGTCCTTGACCACTTGTTATTTTCCACCTAGCAGACAAAAACGTTTTAGCTGAAGTGAATCTTTTTGAAACTGACACCGACCGCCGTAAATCAGTAACAACGACTACCTCGATGATGTTATTTGTATTTCCTGTATCGAATCGAAAGACACATAATGTGTAGTTTGTTTAAAAGAAAAAAAAAATGTTTGTACTAATAATATCCAAATCATTAATTAGGCATAAATGTACTAATAATATCCAAATCATTAATTAGGCATAAATGGCGAATATGATGCTATGGATTTCCATTAATGGCCATTACTGTACATTTGATGACGAAAGGCGTTTAAGACATTTAAATATTAATACAAAATACCTGATGTTATATCTTTACATCTCAGTTCATCTAATGTTGGTTTTGGGCATTGTCTATCTTGTGGAGCACAAACACATAGTCCATTACAACTGTAAGTTACATTACATCGTCGCACTAAATCCAGTATCCCTCCCTCCATTAGTACAAATTGCGAATGAATTGGTTGACTTTTTAACCCCACCTGTTAACAAATTTAACAAAAGACTTTTTAACCCCACCTGTTAACAAATTTAACAAAAGCAAAACAAATCTGCAAATAAAATCATGTGACACATTCCCCTGTAGTATCGTGAGCATTGTAATGCTTCTGAAGTAATGGGTTCAATTTTTCATCAACATATTGGGACTAGGATTAAAGTTAAAACACGAATTTCTTTAACCCATTTAACGAGGCAACCTCCGCTCTAACATGTTATTGAGCCAACATCAATATATGTAAAGAAATATATTAATCTTCATTATTGTTTATATTTACGAGCAAGTTTATATAATAAACTCTAGATACATATTTCATTCTGGTCATTTTGTGCGGTACCAACATTTTATTTATTGGACATTACCAGAAGATTGGTTTATACTGATCGATTTTATGTTTGTATTTGGTGAAAGTTCCCAATCGTTTAGTTCATTACTTACCCCATTGACTGCCCAAACAGACACAAACACGGATTTAACGGACTGTAAATTAGCACTTTCCACTGTAACCATTTGTACTACACCCTCGTCATCAAAGCTATCGCCTTGTACATGCCGAAACGTTGATTCTGTGTTATACTATGCATAGAAGACAAGCAAATGAAAAATAACAATAGACCCTAACTTGAGTTCTGAATAACACATTATTGAACATTGCATGTAAGGTTAACTTGAGTTCTGTTACAAATTTGGAAAATCTGTATAATAATTTTCATTTAAGGACAAGGTCAGTCGGTGATTCCTTATCTAGTACAAAATTGGCTTGCTCAGCATGACTACAACTCTTTGACTGTGTGATAGTATGGGAGGAACTATCAGTCAATGTTTATCAACATGAGTTCCACGGTTTCTTAGATTTACAGCGGGCAACAGGTCGATCCATAACGTCAGTATGTTCTTAAAAGATCCATAACGTCAGTATGTACTTCGAAGATCCATAACGTCAGTATGTTCAAAGATCCATAACGTCAGTATGTTCAAAGATCCATAACGTTAGTATGTTCTTGATAAGTATCCGCACCTATTGTATCGAGTGTTATTTAATTTAATCTAGAATACCTTATGAAGATCACAAAAGAATGGCTGTGTTCCTAAATTAACAATATATTCATTAATACCAGTATGTAGATCCGAGAATCCCAGCCATGATATATTGATAGCATTAGTCGACCATCTCATCCAATCATCTCGATGGCGATTTAAATTAGCAGCATGATCAGTAGAGATAGCAAACATTCCTATAGAGAAAAGTTTAAACTATCATCGATTATATCCGTTTAAAGAAAACCTCACGTTTCTATTGTACGTGTAGTTATTAGTAAGTGTATGACGACCAAATCAGACACAAATAATTACATAATACAAACCTTCGGACAGGACACAATTATACAGAAACCACGAACAACAAACACATATATCAGATACAGTGAATGGATCCGTTGGCTAATGATACCGACTTCACTCAAGAGAGGGTTTTCCGCACGACGCAAACTAGGTAATTTCGGGACTAACATATGGTTAAATTCTGCGGCGACCCAGATAAAACCCACGAGACTGGAAAGACGACCCATCGCCCCCCTTGTCACGTATAGGCGGGGAATCGCAACAACGCCGCTTGACTCAGTGTCAGACCTTATGATTTCAAACGCACGCGTTAACGACTTGTCCCCTCCTCTCTCTCCTAATGAAGGCAGTTCGAGATAACAAGTAAACTGTAAAAAGATACTTTATAAATTTCTGTTTGTGCAGTCAGCAAAGCTAAGTAAAATGAATAGTCTTTTATAATATAACTCTTACCTCTGGTTGGTGGGGATGAATCAACTGTAATATTGTCTATAACAGCTGACTGACACAAACCAGCTAAATTACATCCAATAAGTTTCACTTTATATTTACTACCATCATGTAAATCCAGATTTGAAAACTGAAACTCAGTTAAAACACTCGGAATCTGAAAAAAACCCCCAACACACCCATTTGGTTAAAAAGGTAGTGAGAACGAGCGAAAAAGAGAAAGAGGAGGGAGAGACGGGGTGTAACGACACAAACCATTTCAATAATTTGCTTGCGTGTAGGGGTCCTTAGCAGTGAGAGAAACCGCAAGAACTGGATAAAAATTACTATATCAAATTCTTCTTAGATCCAGACACGTATAGTCGAAAACGCTACTTTGGTTAAACATAGCTTATCATTACGTTCGGGGATTGATACGTTGCTATACGGCTAACGTTGGTAATTTGGTGCATAAAACAGTATATTATATATAATGTTAAAATGTTATTAAACCTGTGTTGAAATCAGTTTGTGTCGGCATACCTTTTATCTCTTCGTCGTTTACCGTGAAACAAAGTAGTACAGCTTTGCGGTTGTACTAATAATTTTGGATATATATATATATATATATATATATATATATGTATATATTGTTAACTCCTGTACAAAGCTACACGACCAAATTTACAACTTTCCGGACATTGACAATTAATCATTGTGTCTCACCCTCATTGCTGAAGCGTTGAAATCGCCTAAGACATGTGGAGAAATAGAGATGTATTGTCGTTCTATATCCGATTCATCATCAGTAAATTCCCATTCAACTTTAATACTGGTTCTACTAATGGTTGTATCAGGTAAAATACTACCGAACGTTGGTGCAAGGATGGGCTCCTTTCTTACAACAGGAACCGTTACATCAATAGTAAAACCATTAGATGTTGATTCGGTATATAAGCCTAAATCAATAACACACAATAATCAACATGTACTCATACAGTGACATCATTCCTTGAAACAGTTCGATCAACGATGTATTGGTGTGTCAATGATCCTCGTCATATTTGTGTTCATGAATCCTCGCCATAATTGTTTCAATGATTCTTCGCCATAGTTGTGTCATTGATGAGCTTGATATACACATTTTGAGATATTTTTTCAATATCAAGAATGGCTATCTTCTTGATAAACATTCCATAATTAGCCTTCAATTTCGATTTTCGACAAATGTCAAACAATTTATGTTTATATATTTCTACTGGAAGTCCATTCCGATATCAAGGTTTCCCCCTTGTTAGTGATGCAGGATTGAGGGCCTGACAAAGACAGCTGTCTAGTCGTTCGGATGGGACGGACACAAAAACCCGAGGTCCCGTGAACGCATTGGCTTGCACGTAAAAGATCCCTCAACTTGGCAATTGGAATTCGATATAAGAGTAGGCTGAAGCGCCGCTGACCGGGCAAAATTTCCCTCATAGCACACTATATGACGTATGCTCGTCTTCATTCGCAGGAGAAGAGTAGGACAATTTCAATCGGGGACAATTATCAATTAAAACAGCTAATATTATCGTGCAGTGTTGTAAGTAGCAATCGGTGATTTCAATTAACCTATTGATGACAATTAGGCTATGGATGGTCGAAAATTTAATATTGCCATGAATAAGATTATCAAACAATTTGTCTGCAAATTTATCATACAGAAGATTAGTAACTGGATACATATGATAAAGGAAGAGATTTACATGGTCATTATCTGTCACCATATAAATATTATAAAGTTTGTATAATCTTACCAGCTTTATTATAACATCTAATGGTTATATACATTCTTACACCAAGTGGCAATAGTTTATTATTCGGTAGGTTTGATATATAAGTTAGCTGTACAACAGGCAGAGCTTTGGCTGGTAATATATCGTCTCCTCCAATCGTTGTACCAACCCTCCATTCATATCTTTCTATACCAGATTCGGCATCTTTAAAACCATACCATTTGGCACCTACATAATCTCTGTATGCAGAATACATATTTATAATAAAAATCACGAAATGGTCTCATTTCTGTGTATGTAAAACAACTCAATAAACAAAACATTTCAGAAAATTGATAAAATGAAAACCACCAAAAATGTTAAAAAATTAAAGTGATGGACATTGGTCGTTGCATTGATCTCAGATTACTATTTCCGTTTCAAATTTGTGTTTTTGGTTTCAGATTATTGGAATAATGATAATATTATACGCTACCTGGAAACTTGGAAGTCTATATCCAAATCCTTCGTGCCATCTAAAACCCTGCCACTTATAGGTGGTGTGACGTCAACAATGACACCATCAGAAGAAGCATGCGCACACAAGTTGACCATATTACATGCGGTTACCGTGGTAATGTATTTTCTGCCGGGTATAATGTTGTATTGTTGAAAGGTAAAAACTGCAATACGAAATCTATACTCATATTTGTGACTGTCGTGTGTCTATTTGTATGTCTGCTGAGAGATGGTTCTACACTAGGGTTGTCCCGGGGCTGAAATTTCGTTTATAAAGGTACCTCGAACCGGGTAGTAACATAGGCCGTGCAGCACCGGGTCATCCGCAGGTATCTTTATAAATGCATTTTTTAAAATTTATTTGGTGTTTGTTTCTAGAAATAGTATATAGATCAAACCAATAATTAATATTATGGACAACATTGAAGATATAAACTCTTACATGGATATGCTCCAGTTTCAATTTCTTGTATGACGTCATCGCAATTTGGACATCTACCCAATTTCAGTTTATAGTATTTTATTGACGAATGTGGATCGTGGAAACCCTGCCATCTAACGGAGAATGTTGATTGATTAGTTATATAATCTACGTCAATTCCTGTATAATTTGAATGGAGAACATCTATGACGTGTCCGGTTACAGGTGGTGACGTATCTACTGTTATCGGCCGCGAAATCAATGTGGATGATAGACCAACTCCATTCGTAGCCTGTAAAATATTGTAGTTATTAAAATTCACTTCTTATGAATGTGTAAAATGGAGATTATTAAGAGTTCATAAAGTGTTAATATTTTGTTATTCTGCCTTCTTTATTGCAAATAGGTCTTAAAGTGTTAAAGCGAACACATTACAATATGCTATATTTAAGACTGCCATCTCTTAAACACCCCTGACTAATGACGTCATAGCTTCACAAATTTGTTACCATGAACTGAACTTACGTCTACCGTCACATAATACGCATGACCATCTCGTAAATTGGTTTCCAATACAACCTCATCACAATCAGTAGACGTAATAACATGTTTTATTATATCATGATGTCCTGGTCTACTACCAAACGACCATTTGTATTGTGTAATACCACTTTCACCATCTTTGAATGAGCCGCCCCAACTACAAAATGATGTTTTGATCAGTATTTTGACTACTATATACGGCCATTTGAATTCACAAAAAATAGTTACATATGAAATATTTTGTCTCGATTCTTGCAGCACACAAGCCTTCATGAATCCATTAGTATGACACAACGTTTAGGGCATATTCACTTATTCTTCATCTTTCTTCGTAAGCATAGTCCCAGTTTGACAGAAAAGGCAATAAACAGTAAGCCACCAAGACGTTACTCGTGGCGAAACGGAGCCGTAATGGTACAGGCAACTTACCAATGGTACATTATTTATACTAGTTGAAATATTGGAAGATTTCACTGAAATGTTGTGTTCGTATTTTAAGTTGTTTAATGGCGACATTTAATGACCATGTCCCGCCCTGGACAATGAAATCACTCTAACTAGAGCAAACAATTTTGCGCCAGCGTCCCCTAAACCCATGCAATCCACTAGAACATAAAGAGACCCCATACAGTCAAATCACGTCAATGCAAAAACTATTTTACTTGCCATGGTAGGTCTCCGCTTATAGTGACATCATATATTCTAGTAAAAAAGTAAACATAATTTGCCGCGTCAAAATTCGCCGAAAGACAAATTTATTAACTTACCAGACAGAAACTATATTAGTGGACTGCAGATATGTATTAGTAAACTGTATTGGTTTCGATGTTACAAGTGGTGGACTGTTATCTACTATAAAACCTTCCGAATAAACGGTATGCGACCGATTAACAAAATCTAAAGCTAAAAGATAAAAATTTATCCTTATTAATATCATTGCATAACAAGAATGCATGTACATCTGGCGAATTGAAGATACTATTAATTTAGTGAAACTGTCTTTTATTACAACTACCTTTGACCTATTATGTTTAATATCATCGTGCATTCTGTAATATATGTTACCTACCCTCTACAGTGACGTAATAGGTGTGGCCATCTTGTAGTGAGATATTATTGATTAATTTATGATTTATTAATCCAACATTATGTTTAGTTATTACGTCTTCTCCTCCTTCTATAGAACCTGCAACGAAATAGCACTTTATCAACAACACTTAGTGCTTAGATATTTAGGAATAAAATAGAAACCGAAGTGTGTGGAATGTTATTAAATTTGACAGTTAAACGGAAACATAATTCTATATAGCATATTAATTGAATAGTTACACACAAACCATTACAGTACCATATTTTTCATCTGAAAATATGGAAACTTGACTAAAACGAGTCAATTTCAATTACGGGTATATTTATATGCGCGAAGTAGTATCAGTAGAAACTTTCGATTCAGTGAGTATACCGGTTTAAGGGACAGATAGAAAACATAACGCCGAACGCAACGACTCTGCGTAACTAAATTAAGATTTTTTTTTTTTACCTAAGTGTCTTTTGAAAAAACACAACCCTAGAGTTGATGATTCTGTGAATAATAATAAAATTTTACCAATGGCTATATTATACTGTGATATTCCACTAGGATGAACTGCAAACCCGCCATCATCTTCAACATCGATAAAACTATCCCAATAAATTGACACTTCGCTATTAGATGACTGAAAAATGTGTGATAATGCTACCCTTTTATATTTACTTCAGCTGATTAAAGTATTTATCAATTAATGTATAAAGTCTTAAAATACATTTATAATCGCCTATAATACACAATTCCCGTTACTGTCGTGTATAAATCAATCGATGATACAGCTTCGTATCTCTAACGGTATTTAGTTGCAATTGCATGCGTTATAGATACTCCATAATTCCAGACAGAAGGTGGGACCACTTTAGACTTTCGTGTTAATTCAGTTAGAATTTTCACAAGTATATTAAAATGAATGCATGTACCATGTTATGACAACACTATTATTACCCAGTGAATAATATTATAAAAGTACCTGATATTTTGAATTTCTTAAATGTTTAACCCAAACTCTACCACCAGTAGGTGGTGTTAAATCGACAGTAACACCATTACTACAAAGACTAATCTCTGGTAACTCTTCGCGCCATTTTTCATGATCAATGTTTTCCGCGTCTGCATGGATACATACATGATATCGTAGGCCATGGATCAGTGCATTCTTCGGTGAAACGTTAATGAAGTTATTTTCTAGGAATTAAACAAATAAATATATATAACATGGCACAGGTAGTCATAATAGTTGTAAATAACAATCCGTTGTCTGAAAAAAGAGGATTGGGAATTGGGATCGAGATGTTTAACGAATTGGCTGTAGACCTGCGATCTAGTGTGGACCACAGTTCCATCCCAGCCTTGTAATTCGAGATCCTTGCCAGTAAGTAAATATCTAATGATTTCGATATTAATAGGACAAAAACAAACAAAAAACCCCAAAACACGATTGCCCCTAAATAATTCAAGTTACCATTTCTTGGATTTGTTTTGAACAAGGATCTTAAACCCCTGGACAATATGGTGCAAACAACCCCTAGTCGCTTACGACTACTATTTCTTGTGTATGTAATAATCAAATACGATATACTGTACGCCAGTTTGTTCATCAAGTACAAATCGAAGTATATCTTACTGGTCACTCCACAGGTTACAACAGCAGGATCTGAACAAGGATCTCGTAGACTAAATCTTTCCTCTATTAAATGTGCTACTGTCGTGGCTGATTGATGTTGTATTAGCCCCCACGTGTATTTACTGTATTTTAAGGTTGGCCAAACAGCTGATATGATATTTACGTAAGGAGTATAATCAATGTCTGTTTTATACCACCAGGCATTATCATCTAAAGAAATTGGACTGCCTTGTTGATTTGTGTTCTGGTCTGCAAAATAAAGAATTAATTCGTTTTTCTCTGATGTAGTAACACTTTGTTGTATTGCATTATTTTCTATGTTAAATTGAACACTGTCCTTAAAACATAATTATAATACCCATCATGTATCCCTACCGCGCACATATTGGTATCAAATGATGGTCGCCATGTCAGTCTCTCAAAGCGCCCTAGGCCTAGATGTCCTTGCAAATAATATATTTACACCATTAAAGTCAGTTCGTGGATACCAACCCTATTATAACAAGCGGTGCGTCAGAGAACTGTACGTACCTTTATCAACTGGTTCCCCTAAGACATCTATAACCACTGGTGGTATTATTAATCGTGGATCTACAGCTGAACAGTTTTTAATATTAGATGAAACTGTTGTAGATAATCCAACTTTATTAAATATCCGTACCACTAATCTTCTACATTTACTAAAATCCACTTCCCCAACCAAATCGATATTAAACTGAAGCTAAGAGTAAAATTATGTACAGTTGGACTGACAATATTTCTGTCAGTTTGAGACGTATTAGGCGGTGCGATATTTTGCTATTGTTGAGCATATAGCTAGATGTTGGGTAAATCAAATTCAATCGATTAAGCAAGTATCCATTTAAGCGATAATCTGTCTACAATTTGAAATGATATGAAACAGTGGCTTATGTTACCTTTTGTTTAGTGATGCCTTGCATATTTTCGACAAGATTCCATTGACTAGATAATTGGCTATTCTCTTTGTTATCTGTTATAGCCCACATGTATTTCTCTACGGATGAATCATACGAGCATAATCCATCAGTTTCATTATCTGAATATGTCAATATTACTTCCAACTGTAAAACAAAACATAACATCTTTACTGCGAGTGAAAAAGTAGTATCCGGGTATTGCCAAAATGGAACTTAAATAGGATTAAGCTTCTACTGTTCTTCAACGACTGGGCTAATGAAGCCGGTCATGTACCCGGGACCTCGACTTTTCGTCTCATCCGAACGACTATAGGTGTACCTGGCCACGCCCTCCTGCGCCACTGACAGGGAGAAATCACACTGGGAAATCCAGATAAACACAGGGCCTCCAGGTTAGCGACCCACTGAGCCACAGCGCCTTCTTGCTAAATTGGACATCAAACTGCAAAATAGCATAGCCGTTATAAGAATCATATTGTAAAAACACGCGAAAATGTTATAATTCTATATTTTCGTAAATATGCCTGCGCATATCAAATTTATTATCCAGTGCTGGACAAAGTTGTGAACCAATTTACCTTTAACTGCTTAAATGACAGCAAAAACAGTATGGTTTGCTTTCGTTAATATTAACCACTGTACAAAGAGAGAGAGAGAGAGAGTAATGGGGTTTAACGTCCACTCGACACAAACCTAGGTCATTTTGAGACTAACATATGGTTTCATTTTATTTCAATAATTCGCTTGAGCGTAAGGTTCTTTTGCAGTGGGAGGAAACCGGAGTGCCCGGAGGAAACCCACGAGGTTGAGAAGGCGCCCCTATCTCCATGCCACATACGCTCACACCAGGGCTCGAAACCACAGCCGCAAGCCAGAGGTGACCGGCCAGCTAGAGGTCGGAGCGTGGCACTCTAGACCACTAGGCCACCCCCCCACACACTGTACAAAGCCTAGGACCTTAAGGTAATGTGGTTAGGTGAACACTCACAGTTTTACCTTTGTATCGTGATCATTACTTCACATATCACTTTATTGTGTAAATATAACATTACCTTAGAACCATGGGAAAAGTTGTGAGATATTTTCATGTCGGGTCTAGTAGGTGAACTTAATACTGTAACGCCGTCACTAACTACAGGCTGGGTGCAAACATTGTCTGAACAGAACCTAATACTACTTCTATAGGTTTCACATTCCTTCAACCATACAGATCCAATGATTTGATCCGGGTTATTAACAATTGACCTCTCTTCCACGTCACTCCATAAATCAACTGTTAAATATATGAAAATAGTAACTATATAAAACCGTCTTTGATGGTAAGCAATAAACAGGGCCAGATCCAAGAATTTTTGCAGGAGGGGGTTTGGCAGGTTCCTTGGGCAATGTATCTCTGGACGGTGCCCCTCCCCCACCTCAGGGCCTTGCAACTTTTTGAGAAATACATGGTGTATTTTTAAAGCGATATCCAAAATCTCGTTCGACGTCAATTCTAAATACAAATATTAAACTAGACCTGCATGCAGGAATGACGGGTTTCACTGGTGCCACGTTACTTTCGGTGCCACGTTGCCCTTGAACATATGTCACTTCCGATACCAATGAAACCATTAAACAGGTTTCCACATAGGCATTGCAAACATCAAATAAAATGGACGAAGAATCAACCAAATCCAGCAATATCAATTCATTTTATACATATGTTACTTGTAAGTGATCCTGGCGAAATTTCATTACTTCCGGTGATAATGAAAATGTTCAATTAGTTTTATGAAATTAGAAATGGCATAAGGCATCACATGGCGAAGATTGTATGTAAATCGAATAAGAATTGCCACTTTTATAGACCAAAAACCTTGAAAAGTGACTTGTAGAAAATCGTCTATTTCTCGGCAACCGCACATGATAAAAACTATTTTTTGGTATCTATATGATCGTATGGGTTCAATCTATTTGTTGATTGGAATCAAATATCATAATTTTAAATATATTACAAATCAGACTCATTTGAAAAAAATATCTGTTTTGGAGGCTAAAAATACAGTTTTTGCCAAAATGACATTACTTCCGGTAATACTGAAAATGTTAAAATAGTTCTATGAAATCATAAATGATATAAGATATCATATGGTGAAAATTTTATGAAAATCGAATAATAACTGACACTTTTGTAGACCAAAAACCTTGAAAAGTGACTTAAGAAAAATCGCCCATTTCTCTGCAACCGTACAAGTTGGAAACCATTTTGTGGTATCTGTATGATCGTATGGGTTCATTCTATTTGATCAATAGAATCAAATATCATAATTTGAAACAGATAACAAGTACGACTCATTTGAATAAAAGATTGTTTTTGAGGGCTAAAATTTAAGTTTTGAGCAAATGACGTCATTTCCGGTGGCAGCGTAAGACGTAAAATGATTTGACATAGTCCACTATGGCATTAGGCATCCAATGGCGAAAGAAAATTGAAAATTGAATAATTATTGATTCTTTTACAGCCAAAATTACGTGAAAAGTGACTCATGCAAAATTGCCCATTTCTCGGCAACTGCGCATATTACAAATTAATTTTCACATACATTCTCTTCGTATTGGTTATTACTACGAGTTTATGAATGTTACGAAGATATATGTTTTAATATGGTGACGCAGGATGGGTTGTAAATAGCTTATTTTGACACCTTTTTTCACCCTTTAATCCAAATTGCCTGAAAACGAAATCGAAATTAAAAAAACTGAGCCCGATGTTTTGTGCGCCTTTACATGGCACATCTTTTCAGTCACATAAGATTTGAAAAAAATGATATTTGCTTTCAAAAAGTTGTACCGAACTGTCAAAATTGTAGTTTTTGCTAAATTAAAGTCACTTCCGGTGCCAACAGGCAACTTCATCGGTAACAAAAAATATGTCACTTGGGGCCACGAAGCATAATAATATGCACTTTGTTTTATACAAATCGGGTTATAAATAATGTATCTATAACCGATCAACTGAATTAGCCAATAGCGGCCACGGAAAAATATCGGGACAAAAAATGTTAACATTTTTGCCCAAATCAGACGACCCTTTAACCGTGGGTAAAAGGCCATCAAAAAATATTCATTAATAAAAAAGTTTTTTGTCAAAATTTAAATTTCCAAACTTTGGCGCCTAATATTTCCGAAGATTCGTCGAAATTCAAAATTCTAAAGAACCGTGGCCATGTGCCTTGTCTCTGGCTATGCCAAAATCTATCAAACGTTACAATCCAACAAGTGTTGTTAATATTACGGCATTATTTAAAAAAACGACAACTTCGGTGATTTCGGACATTTCGCATTGTCGCAGAACGTTTGAAATAGCTTTAATCTCTAAGTCACACCCACTTTCCAGGTAAAACCGAAAAAATTGGATCAATCCGACAAGTAGTTTCTGAGATATGATCAAAATGGAAAAAAAAAAATAATAATAATAAGAATAATAATCCGAACAAAAACAATAGTGTTTCACACAAGCTACGCAGTGTGAAACCCTAAATACGATGAAATAGTGATTCAGTTTTATTGATGTATATAGGGCCTATAGTGTAACAATAGTGATTCGATTTTATTGATGTAAAGTATTAATTGTGATATCACATAATGGTTGTATCACCATCTCGTCCATCCAATCTCACCATCAAATGATTAAGGACACAAATTGACACACCAATTTCAAATAATGATGCTATGTATGGCCTTTCGATTGATGATTACATATACCGTAATATTTTTTGTTACAGCAATAATGAGAATCTGACAATTATCAAACGAATATTATGAGAATTGAAATTTAAAAATGATTGATTTTGTTTTGTTGTATTTTAATTCGTACCTGTATCCTGTAGTTTAACTTGTAACAACCATTTAATATCGGGATAAATATGTTGATATATAGATGGTATTGTCCAGTGGGCAGCATATATAGATGTAGATACTTGATAATCAATATCTGATTCACAATCGTCAGTAGTATTCTAGTAAAACATTTAAAAGAACATATTTATACCTACGACATTCAGTACATTTGGTATAATACCAACTGAAAACTAAGTGCATTAAATTCAAAATAATGCAGTGGAACTAAATATGTGAATATTACAGATATTACAGGATTTTAATACGCCATACAATAAAAGATTCTGAAGATCAGATTAAAAGGTACCTGTGGATTATGATGATTGGGATTCCAGATCAAACCATCATCTGCCAAATCAATAAAAACAATTTAAATAAACGTAAATTAAAGTAGAGACAGAAAAATAAATAGGCTTTAACATCCTACTGTTCTGTTTCTATAGTAACTGGGATAATGAAGAGGGGGGATGTACACCATATAGGGTGCTTGAGAGGAAGTTTGAATTGCAACTGACCAGGATTGTATTATGTGTATGAACTGAACCAGTGTCATATTTGTTTAAAGGTCGTGGCTTCCAAATTATAAATGTTTACAAAACCGATAGTTAAAAATATAAAATTTCAAATGAAACTATTAGCTTTCCACACGCAAAAGATAACAGTGCGAATTATTAATATTACCAACCGTTTACTGGCGACATTTAAAATATAACTTATTTCAGAAAGGTAAGCAAATGTGTTTAGAATTTTAGAAATATAAGTTTTTTGGTCCATGCTTTGAATAAGACACAACTTTAAATTAAATGTAACATTTTACTTTTCAATTGACAAGGCAGTCCGTCCATCAATTGGACTTCATCTTGAAGATTTAAACCTTTTTTAACTATGGTCACACCATTGGATGAAACTGAGGTAACTCCGCCATCACTTCTAGCTGTAACCGTGGTATAATATGTCTAAAAATAATAATATAATCAAATAATAATCTAAAATTTTACTTTTGTTTTGTTGTCGAAATAATTTACCAGGTCTATACACGGCACAAATTAATAAACATTTTACATTCTAGTTGGGTATATAAATAGCTAATGATTTACCTGGTGAAGGGTAAGATTTAGTCCTCGAAATGTGTGCTTTGTTTTGTTCCCAACACTAACTGCGGTAAGATCTGTTGTACCTGGACTTGAACCTATACCAACACGGTATGCTACATGTTTCAACAAATCATCTGACTCAAAACCATACCACCTAACTGTTAACTGTTTGGTTGAAATTTGGAAACTGCTGTCTTCCAATACCTTTAAAATAACATAGGAAAATATATTTCATTTGACTACGTAGATCAGTGATTTTCAATTTTGTTTTTGGACACGGCACATCATGAAAAAAAAAATGGCAAATATATATCAAAAATATTTGCATTTTGCAAAGTAAAAACATGGCAAATCATAGACGGCACACAACAGTACAAACAAACAAGTCAAAGACACATAGAATGACAAACTAAATAAAGAAAAACACGGCTATGAACTTATTTTGTTGCAGTGTTTCAAATTTCATCAGTCAAATACCTGGCTTCCTTACTGAGAAATTTTCATAGTGTGGTGTTCAAAATTTTGGTTGAGAATCACTAACGTAGATGAAGGTGGTCAATTATGTTGTTCAAAGTTAGATTAACTATTGTTATGATTATCAATCAGTATAACATCTTCACGTAACTAATTACAACCCGTCATAATTCGCACGCAATAAAACAAACTAAATGCCTTTATTGTCTCATCTATGCCCTATTACCACCTTAGGAATATATTCATATCACTTAAATGTTTACCAGTCGGTCAAGTTAAAACTCCCTGTAACCTAAATGCCTACATACCAGAAGGTCAAAGGTCCATCGCACACAATATATTCTTTTAAAACAAAATGAGACGTAGCCGAATAATATACAAGGGTCCATAATATACGACTTACACTAATATTAAAATCACCAACTTCGTCAGATTGAACAACTTCAAAGACAACACCAGTGGAAGGTTTCCTAATGTTGTGGACATATGGTCTAGATATGAAGACACTGTGCAATCCTACAATATTCTCAACTTTTATAGACACATAGTAGGTGAAATTATGATGAAGATCCCAATGAAGAGTGTCGACAGTAAACGCTGTACAGGTTGGTGGATTTGTTATAATACACACCCCAGCCGCAAATAACGGTGAATACGTCATTACATCTTGGGCACCTGGTGAGCTACCTAGAATTGAACATCATTATAATTATACATTAAACAGGAATAGTGTTCGTACTCTGTATCTGAATGTTTACAAAACTTACCCACGGCAGCGTCAAATTTCAGGTTCGTATCATCTATATCATGGAACGTTCCATTCAACCAGTCGGCTATTAAGGTCCGATTGCAATATTTAACGAATATCTCGCCATCAAATGTTGGTGGTCTTTGGTGAACAACAAAAGGTCCCAGATCCTGTAGAACATAATGATAAACATCAACAACTATAGTAAATTATGAAACATTGGCACTATGTTTAACAGTGGACTATGAAAAAGGATAAACCACCAATAGATGGGCAGGTGTGATAAAGGGTATATCATCTGTACATAGACGGGGTTGGTAACACTCGACCATCATGAAGGATAAAACATCAGTAGGTGGGTAGGATTGGTAATATTTGACCATCCAAATCTTGTTGAAAATTAATGGAAGGTGTTATGTTGTATACTGGTGAAATACCCATGTTTGCTTTGTTGCTTATTCCGTGATTATCATAAAGAAGAAGTGTCGGGTTTGCGAAATGATTGAGGTAATACAACAGTTCGGACTGCATGGTGGACTGATATGAATAATATAGGTATACTCATGCATATTGGATTAACAGAAATAAGCACGGGATGTTTATAATGAATGAAACCACTTTTCGTGTGATAATTCTTATGGATATTAATTCAATTTCTGTGGCATGTTCTATCCTAGCTTTCCTGATTTTTCGAATATAAAAAAAGCAAAACCTACCTGTGTCATTGATACCCCAGCCTTGTTAATAGCTTTAATGGCGATGAAGAATTCAGTACCATCACTGAGTTGTGGATGATAAGCAGTGTACCATGAATTGTGGTGAGTTGAAATAAAAGGTAAATAGTCAGGAAAAGATGTTGAACTTTTAGTAGATGACAAACCAAACTCATAATCATATATTCCCGATTCAAAATCAGACCCAGTCCAATTGACATATATCTGAAATACACCAATACTTCTAATCACCAATTACAAATTTAAATTAAACAGGGAAAAATGCACAACTCTTTATGTTGTCTATTTATAGCTATTCTCTCTGATTGTTCAAGGGTCTGCATCCTATGATATTCAAATCTGGATTATCTAAACCCGATAATTGTAGTGCTGTAACGGTATTTTTACTGTTTCTTACAATATTTTCCCAGTCTTCTATTTTATGAACATGGCTCATAATAATTGTACTTACATGCGAATGCATTGCTAGATAGGTCTTTAATAGGTAAGCTGTTGACATCGGCTCCTTATAACAAAACTTATGTGCAGGCATTGAGTGAATGGAACCGTTGGAAAATCTTTCCAGAGGAAATAAATACAAATCTGTATACTGTACAACTGTTGCTTTATTTCTGAAATGAAGACGACATAGGTTTAAATATAGATATCTGCTGTAATGAAGAACAGTTTGAACGAAAAAAGTGTTTGTATGAGTGCTTGTGTTGAAACACTGTGTTAAAACATAAATGGGTGTGCCCTAACTGCTGTCACTAGGAACTAAACTATGCCAATAGAGCAAATACGTTGGAACCAGTCGAGGAAGATGCCATATGCAGTTTGTGCGGATTTTTAAGGTTAAGTCTTCAAATGAAATGATTTTGTTTGCCGCATCCGGAGTATAAAGACGAGCATATCCCATGCAGTGTACTATGGGGGGGATTTTGCTTTAAGACTATTCTCTTATCTCGAATTACAATTACGAAGTGTTCGTTTAGTTGCACCCAAATGTACACAAGGGACCGCCTAGGAACTTTGGGTCACCGTAAAATATTGAGAAATGTCTCAGTCAGTTAGTTACCCACTGCGTCCCCCCCTCACTTCTGTTAATTGGTACTTACAAACAATTTATATCCGGATCTTTAATGAGATATTTACGTCGTGAGTCTGATATATAAAACACCGTATTATTTACTCTAACCAGACCACCAATAATCCTGCTACCGATCACATCTATTTCACTTACTATCGGTGGTGTAATATCTATAGTAACACCATCAGAACAAACTGGTTTAGACGGTTCTAACGCTCGGTTATACGCTACTACGGTGATGAAATATTTAGAATCATAAGGAGCCTTCCACGAAGCATGAGTAGCAGTTGTTCGCATAATGTCCTAAATACAAAAAATATCAAATAAAAATCATTGTTATTATTTTATTGTTTTGTTATACTATATTCGATATCCATGACAAGGAATTCGTTGTTTTTCTTCTCGAGTCAGTTTGATTATTGCTTGAGTCATGTTGTTAGGCAATATGTATCACAAATGCCTAAAACAAACTCGCATTAAACATATTTCTCCTGAATAAGATCATGGGAAGGGGTTAGGACGTGGTGTAACAAATATTGATTTAAGATATAAATTCTAATTTTAGTTTATGTATGTCGAAATACGACAACAAATACAGAAATAAGAATTAAGGACTATGAATTAAGGACTAAGAACACATAAAGAACTGTTTGGTCCCCTGTATGATTTTACATGTATATATGTTTCGTCGTTTGGAGGACTTATGGAAGATTAGTTGTTGCAAACTGAATAAGTTGCCTCACTAAATAAAGTGTTTCTATATATTATCATTAGTATTTGTCCCCAGTCAAGTAAGCCAACCGTCATTGCAAGTGTTGAAGCCAATTTGTATTCAGAAGCCTCTGACCATACCTGTGTCTTACGTTGGTCTAAAACGAAGTGAATGTTATCTAAACAATGGGATGCAAATGCATATTGATAAAATTTCACACCACTCTCTCTATCAAAGAATCCTTCCCAGTGTGCAAAGAGTTGTAAATCTTCTTGAAAATCAACTTCCGGTGTTCCATACTTCCCATCATTCACAACACCTTCATGGGGCGGACTCGTGTCAATAGTAATCTGGACACAAAAATATAGAACACGTGACTATGTAAACAGAAAAATATTATTAATCTCAAAAAGAAAATATATTATATTCAGATAATCTTAAAATCCATGAACAATTTCAAATCAGGCACACAATCTGTTCAATGTGACCCGAAATTACATTTTACTCACCAAGTACATCGTTAGCATACACTTTAATTGTCATCATTAAAAATGTTTTTGATTCATAAATTTAGCATACGTTTTACCTTTTTCGTTACTGTTGTGGTCAGTTTAGCATTATTTGTAACGGTGACTTCTATATGGTAATCATGGTCGTGACCGCCTTGATTTAAATCACTAAATATTCCATGACCAGGTTTCATTGTAGCGGCTGGTTTTATTTGAAAGTTTCTATGGAAACAATATCCAGATGGAATACAGTAGCAGTTAGCTCCCCTTGACATATTCCTGTTTAAAAATATACACTCTTCTATCGACTGAAATAAACATTTGGTAATGTTGAAGCATTCAATGTCATATGTGTTTGTGTGTTTACATTTGCTTGGCAGTCTCCGCGACACAACACCCGACGATATCCTCGGAATGTAGAAACACGTGTGACCTGTAAAATTCCTTAAATGCTGTTACATTGAAAATATGCACAACAAGGAGGATTTGGGATATCAAAATATACTTTTTTAATAAAAGTAAAAAAAAAAATCAACATTATCAGATTGGCCATTGATTTGTTATTTGTAACTACTTACTTCGGCCTCTCCTTGTGGTGGTATTTTCTGCGACCCATGGGTTATCTGAGTTACATTATCATATATTTTCCATTCTACTGCCACTAATCCACTATGGTCATCATACGCTTCCCATTCAATACTGGTAATAAAACAAATTAAATTCAAACAAGACAAAATATAATACATAGCAAACAATGTGTTAGTCTCGATTGAGAAGATATATTCCGTGTTCTAGAATTCGGCCATAACTTGAATGTGCTTCTGATGATAAACTATGGGGGGGTGGGTGGGGGTAGCGTGTGCGTGATATATCACAAAGTCTGTCATTGAGTCAACTGGCGTGGTTTCGATTCCCAAGTTTGTACTTGGCAATGAATAGGGTTGATTGTCCAGCCCCGTCAGTTTTCTCCGGCTCCTCCGGTTTCTCTCCCAGTGTTAAAGACCCTACGCGGAAGGGAATTATAAAAGTGTCCCAAATGCGTTTGAAAGACCAAATTGTCCCCGAAAGGCAGTGTATTCGAAATCAGCTTGTCTTTGTCAACAGTGGGAATGAGAAGGATATGAACATGGTATTTGAATATAGATAGTACAGTAGCATACTTACACCATCTTGTCTAGTTCTTCAACTCCATGAACAGAGATGTTAACTTCGTCACCCTTAGTCAGCCACAGATTCTCAATAACGGGTGGGGAATTATCAAAATGGACTGTAACCAATTCTTGGCGATAATTTAACACTACGTCATAGGCCCTGATAAAATATTGTAATGTATCCCCATCCTGTAAATCCAGTTCAAGTGTGATCGTCTCATTCAATCCTATATCATTAAATTCTTCATCTAGTGGTTGCGTTACAAGAGCTTTACCAAGATTCGTTACATTAAAAGCCACTTTAAATCCGATGATACCTTACAATAAATAAAAATAGGTCCTAAAATTATGATTATCTTAATTACAAGTTCAAGTACAACAAGGGATAATGATTATCTTATTCCTCCGAACGGCAAGTAAAAGAACAGCAACGGACTATTTTAAAGAACCGTAAATCAGCAGTTGTAAAAAAACAAGTATATGTATGTAATACCTCTGATATTCGTGATGGGTTTAATGGTTCGTAGTCCAAAATGATCGTCATATTCATCATCCACTTGTGGATTGGATTTTATTTCAGCTAGAAACTGTCCACTTTGATGAAGTACGTTTTCATATCTGCCATTCCAGTGTATAGTAACGGAATTCAGATTGCGTTGCCATTTATAATTAGTAGAGGCTAGAGCAGATGTAGGTCTTAGAAAACTGTTGTGGATGGTAGTTACGTTGGTCGAATCATCAAACACAACTATTCGACGAGCACTTTTATGATTACCGGCTTTATCCAAAGCCGACAGAACAACGGAATAAACACCAGGGCGAGATGGTAAAGTAATGTTTATAATACTCTGAAATATTTCATAGACCCGGTTAAATAGCCTTAAAATGTATTGTTGAGAACAAATATTGCAAAATCAATCACAACTCCTCAACATTAAACAAAATAAAAAAGATTCCTCTGTTTTTATTCCTTTCGATTTAGTTTCTATTATAAGATTATCAGGAGCTTGGTTGTATTGACCCCCATAGTTATACTTTATAAATATTTAAAAAATGATGTCCACTTTGGGTCGTTTAATAACCTGGATAGATACACCTTCATATTTTATACAATATACAAATTTTCAAACATTTTGATATTTATATATTGACATTATTCAAATATACACACATATAGTTGATGGGGTAAAGTATTGGAATACTGAAACTAACCGTTATCTTTTATAATACCCCACCCCTTTTTCATTTCGTTTTATATCCCCTTTATTGCTGCACTCTGAGTTATACGACAAATCATGTACTGTAGAAAATCAGAACGACAAAAACTGAATGGTCTGAGTAAAATGATGTTAGCTTCTCCACGTTAAATAGAGGGACTTCTTACCAGACTTGTTTTACTGTCCATCACACTTCTCTTTGGTGCCAACACATTATCTGTGTAATGTAACTCAAATATCTGATATTCATATTCACCAATACCGCCATCATCATCTAACCATCCATCCCAAGATAAACTTATAGTTGACTAGAAAAGAGACAGGGGTCAATGAATTCAATTTAGATAAAATAAAAATCATGAATAACATTATGGATAATGCGTACTACCGATTAGAACACATGTCCGTGTTATAAAACCTTATATCTTGGTGTCTGTTCTTTTTCCTGCCATTAAGCTATAATTTGTTCCTGTAAAATCGACTGTCGTCCAGTTAGAATTATGCTCTCACGCGTATATTATCATCTTAACTGTTCCCCCACAATGCATGTTACCAGTCTAAATTCAGAGTTATGTAGCGTGGGTGTAGACTCGTTGACTAGCAATGCTATGACAAATGGTATTGTTCACCTTTCGTGTAGAATCAACAACAGATAACATATCTTTGGTACAATTTAATACAGGATTACAATGATATGGTTCCTGTGTATCAAACCCAAGAAGAAAGCTATGAGTGCGAGTGGCACTTTGTAAATATTTCTTTATTATAAGTTTTCGTTCTTTATCTTCAATCACTAAATATCCACCATTGGATACGGAAATGACGAATTCTAGCCTGAAATCATTAAGAGAAGCATCACAGATATATTCAACAATAAACCGTGTATCATTGAATCTATGGTGGTATATTAGTGCCAAACTTCTAACATGCTATCGTCTAATTTCTTACTTCTGTTCATGTAATTTCTAACGTCCATCCATGTAATTTCTAATTTAATACAATGTATAACCCAACTTCTTTGTTTGTTCAGTGTAAATTTCAATTTAGTTCCAACTTGTTTCTAATTTTTAAACGAAAAATGCTTTACATGTTTAGCATCAACATCAACGAATTTAGAATTTATACATTTCTGCCTAGCAACCATCATTATGAAGACGTTTGGTGTCGCCACTGCGTGCTCAATTGGGTGATTGCGCAATTGATCGGGACCATTATTTGGTATAAACGAAAACGACCCATTCTTCGTTTGGTTGAAGGTTGGAAGGCGTGCTGAGAGAGAGAGAGAGAGAGAGAGAGAGAGAGAGAGAAAGAGTGAGAGAGTGAGGTCACTTAGTATTAAACTCAGTAACTGTGTAGGCCTATCCATAACATTTATACCTTGTGTTAATATAGACCAACTGGATATAATTATTAATTATTGGCTCAACCGTAAAAAAAAATAAAATTCTCCAAATCCCGTTTAGCTTATATTTGAAATAGAAAATGAAATGAAAGAGCGTTTAACGCCCTACTGTTCTGTTCCTAACCGGGCTAATGGAGAAGGACGTACACCATACAGTGTGCTTTAGGGAAATATTGCCCGGAGAGCGGATCTACGACCTGGACTTATATCGAAGTCTAACAATCACGGGATCTTTTACGTGCACGCCAACATGTACATGGAACCTTGGGTTTTTATCCCATCGGAACGACAAGACACTAATAAGGGGGAACCACGCCATAAAATCTGGATGAACTTTTTTCGACCAATGCAGTGATCGAACTCTCGACCCAAAGCCTAGCGAGCCTTCGTCTTACCCACTTTGCCACGGTATTCAAATAGTATTTGCAAACCATACATTTATATCACGTTCAATGTCGTTTAGAGGGTAAGATGGCCGAATGATTAGCACGTGCACGCTGTAACATAAGGTCTGTCATTGAATAAACTGGCGTGGTTTCGATTTCCCGGTTTAACGTGACCTGGTGTAGGGCCGCCTTTCCAACCTCGTGGGTTTTCTCAGGGTCCTCCGGTTTCCCCCCACTGCTCAACACACCTACGCGCAAGCGAATTATTGAAATACAATTGAACGGTGTTAATACCGAAATGACCTGGTTGGTGTCGAGTGGATTTTAAACCCCATGTCCCCATCTCTCTCCCCCGATGTTATTTTCAATTTTAACACTCAGGCAAGCCACTCAACCTGACGAAGAGCGAGTCTTTTGTATCAATAGAATGGTCCCGATCAGGTGCCCAATCGCCAAACTGAGCGCAAGGTGGCGACACCAAAAGACATCATAATGATGGTTGCCGGGTAGAAGTATCATAATTCTAAATGGACGTTAGAAAGTACATGAACAGAAGTAAGAAATTAGACGATAGCATGTTAGAATTTTGACACTAATATACCGCCATATGAAACAGACATTTATGGCAATTAGTATTTCTATAATTGGTACACATCTACCGGTCGTAATGAAACACCTTAATCAATATGTCGCATTTAACGTCACGCAAGGTGGCGCATTTGACGTAGCGCAAGGTGGCGACACCAAAAGACATCATAATGATGGTTGCCAGGTAGAAGTATCATAATTCTAAATGGACGTTAGAAAGTACATGAACAGAAGTAAGAAATTAGACGATAGCATGTTAGAATTTTGACACTAATATACCGCCATATGAAACAGACATTTATGGCAATTAGTATTTCTATAATTGGTACACATCTACCGGTCGTAATGAAACACCTTAATCAATATGTCGCATTTAACGTCACGTGGTAATGTTTGTTGGTTTATATTTATTTAAGCTTTGAGCACTTCAATAAATAATCATTGTTCGAGGCACAATTATTGTCGTTTCCATCGAGGTAGATAATTCGATTTTGACAAACACACCAATATGATTGATCAATCGATGTACATTTATATAAAAATGGTTCCGTAACTATCAACAAACATTGTTGTGCGAGACCCTTAAGGCCATAAAATGGCGTCATAACACGTGGCGAATTATTCTTTATACATTTTTATTTGCTTTCAATAAAATACGGTTAGCTGCTATCGTATAGGTGAAGTCCTTATTGTTGAATCTGACCCACCCCGCCCCCCTTTTATCCATTATAAACGCCACTGTTTAAAAGGGAAAGCGCACTATAGGCGTCCCATTACCATTGTATACCGGGGGACTTTAATACTACATGTATAATCCAACAAGATTTGATACCAGACTTAAAATTTAGACATTAAAACTTTAAAACTTACGTATCTTGATGATAAAATGGTGCGGATAATTCTGATAAATTTGTAAACGTGTTTTTACAAGTGATGATGTTCTGTATTGGGTTGAATTTACTTGCGTTCACAAAACAGGGATAGTTGATTATATACGTATCATACTCGGCTGCAGAAAAATAACAAACATTATTGATACTGTATGATTTACCGATTATATTTGTATTAGATATTTGTAGATATTTCAAAAATATATAGAAGAAAAAAAACCCATTAATTGTATTTTTGTATTCACGTGTGACACTATTGTGGCATTTTAAAAAAATAGGTTGCCAGGCAACGAAACATACGCCCACACATCAGCTAAATCGTCCGGGCAGTCAACAAGAGTTGTTGCAGTTTAAGTAATCATCAAAAAAACATAATTCAAACTCACCCATAAATATGGTGTAACTGTGATATAATCAAACGGTTTTGTTTTTAAATCAGATAATAATTGTGACCCCCAGAGGGACCACAAGCTAAAAAGGGTGATTTTTCGTACGACTAGGGGCTATAATTAAGGAAGGTACGATCCGATATGCGCAAATATGCAATGGAACCAAGATCTTTAGGTTATAAACATGTATTTCAAGTTTCATCAAAATCAGTTCAAAGTTGTGACCTCTATAGGTTCCACGACCTTGATATAACATATTTTCACACTATTCGCGTACAAACGGCGACCATTTTATCCGTCAATTATGGTCCGATTTTCACGAAATTCAAATTCTCTTTTCATTAACAATTTAGCGGTGATATAATAAAAGTTTTTTTTTTTAAATCGGATAATAATTTTGACCTCCAGAAGGACCACAAGCTAACAAAAGCGATTTTTCGGACAATCGGGGGACATAATCAGGAAGTTAAGATCCGATGGGCGCAAATATCGACAGAAACCAAGATCTTTGGGTTATCAACATACATGTCAAGTTTCATTAAAATCGGTTCAAAATTGTGACCTCTATAATGTCCACAACTTTGATATAACATATTTTCACATTATTCGCGTACAAACGGCGGCCATTTTGTCCGTCAATATTGGTCCGATTTTCACGAAATGTAAAGGTGATATAATCAGACGTTTTTTTTTTAAATCGGATAACAATTTTGACCTCCAGAGGGACCACAAGCTAAAAAGGGCGATTTTTGGGACAATCGGGGGCCATAATTCAAGAAGTTACGATCCGATTGGCGCAAATATCGATAGGAACCAAGATCTTTGGGTTATAGACATTTATTTCAAGTTTCATCCAAATCGGTTCAAAATTGTGACCTCTACACTGTTCACAAGCTAAAAAAACGTGATTTTTCGTACAATCAGGGGCCATAACCCATGAATTTAAAGTCCGATACATGCCAATATCGAAAGGAACCGAGATTTTAGGGTGAAATCGGATAAAAATTGTGACCTGTAGACAGTCCATAAACAATTGTGGACGGACGGACGAACAGGGGCGACGACAATATACGTCTACGTGAAAATATGGGCGTATAAAAATAGAGTGAATATATATTTTCTAAAAGGATGTGTTCATTGCGATTACACTTACGGATCAATTGTTCAGTAGAGTTTGATGAGTTATATTCACCATTAAGTTCCGCCGAAATCGTGGACTCATTATAACCTATTTCGTTATATTCACCATACGACTGTTCCGTAGTGGCTAATTCATGGGAGCTGTTTGAAACTTCAGATGTAGGAATGGATGTAGTATTTGTAAAGTTGTTATTAATGCCTGTCCCATTTCCACTTGTTAAATTTGTATAGCTCTGCCTCAGAGTCTCTGTAATAGATGACAGCTTATAACGAGTAAATAATACAACGTTAACGTTTCAATTCGCCATTTTTGTTCTCTAGGAATAGAGAGAGAGAGTAATGGGGTTTAACGTCCACTCGACACAAACCTAGGTCATTTTGAGACTAACATATGGTTTCATTTTATTTCAATAATTCGCTTGAGCGTAAGGTTCTTTTGCAGTGGGAGGAAACCGGAGTGCCCGGAGGAAACCCACGAGGTTGAGAAGGCGCCCCTATCTCCATGCCACATACGCTCACACCAGGGCTCGAAACCACAGCCGCAAGCCAGAGGTGACCGGCCAGCTAGAGGTCGGAGCGTGGCACTCTAGACCACTAGGCCACCCCCCCACACACTGTACAAAGCCTAGGACCTTAAGGTAATGTGGTTAGGTGAACACTCACAGTTTTACCTTTGTATCGTGATCATTACTTCACATATCACTTTATTGTGTAAATATAACATTACCTTAGAACCATGGGAAAAGTTGTGAGATATTTTCATGTCGGGTCTAGTAGGTGAACTTAATACTGTAACGCCGTCACTAACTACAGGCTGGGTGCAAACATTGTCTGAACAGAACCTAATACTACTTCTATAGGTTTCACATTCCTTCAACCATACAGATCCAATGATTTGATCCGGGTTATTAACAATTGACCTCTCTTCCACGTCACTCCATAAATCAACTGTTAAATATATGAAAATAGTAACTATATAAAACCGTCTTTGATGGTAAGCAATAAACAGGGCCAGATCCAAGAATTTTTGCAGGAGGGGGTTTGGCAGGTTCCTTGGGCAATGTATCTCTGGACGGTGCCCCTCCCCCACCTCAGGGCCTTGCAACTTTTTGAGAAATACATGGTGTATTTTTAAAGCGATATCCAAAATCTCGTTCGACGTCAATTCTAAATACAAATATTAAACTAGACCTGCATGCAGGAATGACGGGTTTCACTGGTGCCACGTTACTTTCGGTGCCACGTTGCCCTTGAACATATGTCACTTCCGATACCAATGAAACCATTAAACAGGTTTCCACATAGGCATTGCAAACATCAAATAAAATGGACGAAGAATCAACCAAATCCAGCAATATCAATTCATTTTATACATATGTTACTTGTAAGTGATCCTGGCGAAATTTCATTACTTCCGGTGATAATGAAAATGTTCAATTAGTTTTATGAAATTAGAAATGGCATAAGGCATCACATGGCGAAGATTGTATGTAAATCGAATAAGAATTGCCACTTTTATAGACCAAAAACCTTGAAAAGTGACTTGTAGAAAATCGTCTATTTCTCGGCAACCGCACATGATAAAAACTATTTTTTGGTATCTATATGATCGTATGGGTTCAATCTATTTGTTGATTGGAATCAAATATCATAATTTTAAATATATTACAAATCAGACTCATTTGAAAAAAATATCTGTTTTGGAGGCTAAAAATACAGTTTTTGCCAAAATGACATTACTTCCGGTAATACTGAAAATGTTAAAATAGTTCTATGAAATCATAAATGATATAAGATATCATATGGTGAAAATTTTATGAAAATCGAATAATAACTGACACTTTTGTAGACCAAAAACCTTGAAAAGTGACTTAAGAAAAATCGCCCATTTCTCTGCAACCGTACAAGTTGGAAACCATTTTGTGGTATCTGTATGATCGTATGGGTTCATTCTATTTGATCAATAGAATCAAATATCATAATTTGAAACAGATAACAAGTACGACTCATTTGAATAAAAGATTGTTTTTGAGGGCTAAAATTTAAGTTTTGAGCAAATGACGTCATTTCCGGTGGCAGCGTAAGACGTAAAATGATTTGACATAGTCCACTATGGCATTAGGCATCCAATGGCGAAAGAAAATTGAAAATTGAATAATTATTGATTCTTTTACAGCCAAAATTACGTGAAAAGTGACTCATGCAAAATTGCCCATTTCTCGGCAACTGCGCATATTACAAATTAATTTTCACATACATTCTCTTCGTATTGGTTATTACTACGAGTTTATGAATGTTACGAAGATATATGTTTTAATATGGTGACGCAGGATGGGTTGTAAATAGCTTATTTTGACACCTTTTTTCACCCTTTAATCCAAATTGCCTGAAAACGAAATCGAAATTAAAAAAACTGAGCCCGATGTTTTGTGCGCCTTTACATGGCACATCTTTTCAGTCACATAAGATTTGAAAAAAATGATATTTGCTTTCAAAAAGTTGTACCGAACTGTCAAAATTGTAGTTTTTGCTAAATTAAAGTCACTTCCGGTGCCAACAGGCAACTTCATCGGTAACAAAAAATATGTCACTTGGGGCCACGAAGCATAATAATATGCACTTTGTTTTATACAAATCGGGTTATAAATAATGTATCTATAACCGATCAACTGAATTAGCCAATAGCGGCCACGGAAAAATATCGGGACAAAAAATGTTAACATTTTTGCCCAAATCAGACGACCCTTTAACCGTGGGTAAAAGGCCATCAAAAAATATTCATTAATAAAAAAGTTTTTTGTCAAAATTTAAATTTCCAAACTTTGGCGCCTAATATTTCCGAAGATTCGTCGAAATTCAAAATTCTAAAGAACCGTGGCCATGTGCCTTGTCTCTGGCTATGCCAAAATCTATCAAACGTTACAATCCAACAAGTGTTGTTAATATTACGGCATTATTTAAAAAAACGACAACTTCGGTGATTTCGGACATTTCGCATTGTCGCAGAACGTTTGAAATAGCTTTAATCTCTAAGTCACACCCACTTTCCAGGTAAAACCGAAAAAATTGGATCAATCCGACAAGTAGTTTCTGAGATATGATCAAAATGGAAAAAAAAAAATAATAATAATAAGAATAATAATCCGAACAAAAACAATAGTGTTTCACACAAGCTACGCAGTGTGAAACCCTAAATACGATGAAATAGTGATTCAGTTTTATTGATGTATATAGGGCCTATAGTGTAACAATAGTGATTCGATTTTATTGATGTAAAGTATTAATTGTGATATCACATAATGGTTGTATCACCATCTCGTCCATCCAATCTCACCATCAAATGATTAAGGACACAAATTGACACACCAATTTCAAATAATGATGCTATGTATGGCCTTTCGATTGATGATTACATATACCGTAATATTTTTTGTTACAGCAATAATGAGAATCTGACAATTATCAAACGAATATTATGAGAATTGAAATTTAAAAATGATTGATTTTGTTTTGTTGTATTTTAATTCGTACCTGTATCCTGTAGTTTAACTTGTAACAACCATTTAATATCGGGATAAATATGTTGATATATAGATGGTATTGTCCAGTGGGCAGCATATATAGATGTAGATACTTGATAATCAATATCTGATTCACAATCGTCAGTAGTATTCTAGTAAAACATTTAAAAGAACATATTTATACCTACGACATTCAGTACATTTGGTATAATACCAACTGAAAACTAAGTGCATTAAATTCAAAATAATGCAGTGGAACTAAATATGTGAATATTACAGATATTACAGGATTTTAATACGCCATACAATAAAAGATTCTGAAGATCAGATTAAAAGGTACCTGTGGATTATGATGATTGGGATTCCAGATCAAACCATCATCTGCCAAATCAATAAAAACAATTTAAATAAACGTAAATTAAAGTAGAGACAGAAAAATAAATAGGCTTTAACATCCTACTGTTCTGTTTCTATAGTAACTGGGATAATGAAGAGGGGGGATGTACACCATATAGGGTGCTTGAGAGGAAGTTTGAATTGCAACTGACCAGGATTGTATTATGTGTATGAACTGAACCAGTGTCATATTTGTTTAAAGGTCGTGGCTTCCAAATTATAAATGTTTACAAAACCGATAGTTAAAAATATAAAATTTCAAATGAAACTATTAGCTTTCCACACGCAAAAGATAACAGTGCGAATTATTAATATTACCAACCGTTTACTGGCGACATTTAAAATATAACTTATTTCAGAAAGGTAAGCAAATGTGTTTAGAATTTTAGAAATATAAGTTTTTTGGTCCATGCTTTGAATAAGACACAACTTTAAATTAAATGTAACATTTTACTTTTCAATTGACAAGGCAGTCCGTCCATCAATTGGACTTCATCTTGAAGATTTAAACCTTTTTTAACTATGGTCACACCATTGGATGAAACTGAGGTAACTCCGCCATCACTTCTAGCTGTAACCGTGGTATAATATGTCTAAAAATAATAATATAATCAAATAATAATCTAAAATTTTACTTTTGTTTTGTTGTCGAAATAATTTACCAGGTCTATACACGGCACAAATTAATAAACATTTTACATTCTAGTTGGGTATATAAATAGCTAATGATTTACCTGGTGAAGGGTAAGATTTAGTCCTCGAAATGTGTGCTTTGTTTTGTTCCCAACACTAACTGCGGTAAGATCTGTTGTACCTGGACTTGAACCTATACCAACACGGTATGCTACATGTTTCAACAAATCATCTGACTCAAAACCATACCACCTAACTGTTAACTGTTTGGTTGAAATTTGGAAACTGCTGTCTTCCAATACCTTTAAAATAACATAGGAAAATATATTTCATTTGACTACGTAGATCAGTGATTTTCAATTTTGTTTTTGGACACGGCACATCATGAAAAAAAAAATGGCAAATATATATCAAAAATATTTGCATTTTGCAAAGTAAAAACATGGCAAATCATAGACGGCACACAACAGTACAAACAAACAAGTCAAAGACACATAGAATGACAAACTAAATAAAGAAAAACACGGCTATGAACTTATTTTGTTGCAGTGTTTCAAATTTCATCAGTCAAATACCTGGCTTCCTTACTGAGAAATTTTCATAGTGTGGTGTTCAAAATTTTGGTTGAGAATCACTAACGTAGATGAAGGTGGTCAATTATGTTGTTCAAAGTTAGATTAACTATTGTTATGATTATCAATCAGTATAACATCTTCACGTAACTAATTACAACCCGTCATAATTCGCACGCAATAAAACAAACTAAATGCCTTTATTGTCTCATCTATGCCCTATTACCACCTTAGGAATATATTCATATCACTTAAATGTTTACCAGTCGGTCAAGTTAAAACTCCCTGTAACCTAAATGCCTACATACCAGAAGGTCAAAGGTCCATCGCACACAATATATTCTTTTAAAACAAAATGAGACGTAGCCGAATAATATACAAGGGTCCATAATATACGACTTACACTAATATTAAAATCACCAACTTCGTCAGATTGAACAACTTCAAAGACAACACCAGTGGAAGGTTTCCTAATGTTGTGGACATATGGTCTAGATATGAAGACACTGTGCAATCCTACAATATTCTCAACTTTTATAGACACATAGTAGGTGAAATTATGATGAAGATCCCAATGAAGAGTGTCGACAGTAAACGCTGTACAGGTTGGTGGATTTGTTATAATACACACCCCAGCCGCAAATAACGGTGAATACGTCATTACATCTTGGGCACCTGGTGAGCTACCTAGAATTGAACATCATTATAATTATACATTAAACAGGAATAGTGTTCGTACTCTGTATCTGAATGTTTACAAAACTTACCCACGGCAGCGTCAAATTTCAGGTTCGTATCATCTATATCATGGAACGTTCCATTCAACCAGTCGGCTATTAAGGTCCGATTGCAATATTTAACGAATATCTCGCCATCAAATGTTGGTGGTCTTTGGTGAACAACAAAAGGTCCCAGATCCTGTAGAACATAATGATAAACATCAACAACTATAGTAAATTATGAAACATTGGCACTATGTTTAACAGTGGACTATGAAAAAGGATAAACCACCAATAGATGGGCAGGTGTGATAAAGGGTATATCATCTGTACATAGACGGGGTTGGTAACACTCGACCATCATGAAGGATAAAACATCAGTAGGTGGGTAGGATTGGTAATATTTGACCATCCAAATCTTGTTGAAAATTAATGGAAGGTGTTATGTTGTATACTGGTGAAATACCCATGTTTGCTTTGTTGCTTATTCCGTGATTATCATAAAGAAGAAGTGTCGGGTTTGCGAAATGATTGAGGTAATACAACAGTTCGGACTGCATGGTGGACTGATATGAATAATATAGGTATACTCATGCATATTGGATTAACAGAAATAAGCACGGGATGTTTATAATGAATGAAACCACTTTTCGTGTGATAATTCTTATGGATATTAATTCAATTTCTGTGGCATGTTCTATCCTAGCTTTCCTGATTTTTCGAATATAAAAAAAGCAAAACCTACCTGTGTCATTGATACCCCAGCCTTGTTAATAGCTTTAATGGCGATGAAGAATTCAGTACCATCACTGAGTTGTGGATGATAAGCAGTGTACCATGAATTGTGGTGAGTTGAAATAAAAGGTAAATAGTCAGGAAAAGATGTTGAACTTTTAGTAGATGACAAACCAAACTCATAATCATATATTCCCGATTCAAAATCAGACCCAGTCCAATTGACATATATCTGAAATACACCAATACTTCTAATCACCAATTACAAATTTAAATTAAACAGGGAAAAATGCACAACTCTTTATGTTGTCTATTTATAGCTATTCTCTCTGATTGTTCAAGGGTCTGCATCCTATGATATTCAAATCTGGATTATCTAAACCCGATAATTGTAGTGCTGTAACGGTATTTTTACTGTTTCTTACAATATTTTCCCAGTCTTCTATTTTATGAACATGGCTCATAATAATTGTACTTACATGCGAATGCATTGCTAGATAGGTCTTTAATAGGTAAGCTGTTGACATCGGCTCCTTATAACAAAACTTATGTGCAGGCATTGAGTGAATGGAACCGTTGGAAAATCTTTCCAGAGGAAATAAATACAAATCTGTATACTGTACAACTGTTGCTTTATTTCTGAAATGAAGACGACATAGGTTTAAATATAGATATCTGCTGTAATGAAGAACAGTTTGAACGAAAAAAGTGTTTGTATGAGTGCTTGTGTTGAAACACTGTGTTAAAACATAAATGGGTGTGCCCTAACTGCTGTCACTAGGAACTAAACTATGCCAATAGAGCAAATACGTTGGAACCAGTCGAGGAAGATGCCATATGCAGTTTGTGCGGATTTTTAAGGTTAAGTCTTCAAATGAAATGATTTTGTTTGCCGCATCCGGAGTATAAAGACGAGCATATCCCATGCAGTGTACTATGGGGGGGATTTTGCTTTAAGACTATTCTCTTATCTCGAATTACAATTACGAAGTGTTCGTTTAGTTGCACCCAAATGTACACAAGGGACCGCCTAGGAACTTTGGGTCACCGTAAAATATTGAGAAATGTCTCAGTCAGTTAGTTACCCACTGCGTCCCCCCCTCACTTCTGTTAATTGGTACTTACAAACAATTTATATCCGGATCTTTAATGAGATATTTACGTCGTGAGTCTGATATATAAAACACCGTATTATTTACTCTAACCAGACCACCAATAATCCTGCTACCGATCACATCTATTTCACTTACTATCGGTGGTGTAATATCTATAGTAACACCATCAGAACAAACTGGTTTAGACGGTTCTAACGCTCGGTTATACGCTACTACGGTGATGAAATATTTAGAATCATAAGGAGCCTTCCACGAAGCATGAGTAGCAGTTGTTCGCATAATGTCCTAAATACAAAAAATATCAAATAAAAATCATTGTTATTATTTTATTGTTTTGTTATACTATATTCGATATCCATGACAAGGAATTCGTTGTTTTTCTTCTCGAGTCAGTTTGATTATTGCTTGAGTCATGTTGTTAGGCAATATGTATCACAAATGCCTAAAACAAACTCGCATTAAACATATTTCTCCTGAATAAGATCATGGGAAGGGGTTAGGACGTGGTGTAACAAATATTGATTTAAGATATAAATTCTAATTTTAGTTTATGTATGTCGAAATACGACAACAAATACAGAAATAAGAATTAAGGACTATGAATTAAGGACTAAGAACACATAAAGAACTGTTTGGTCCCCTGTATGATTTTACATGTATATATGTTTCGTCGTTTGGAGGACTTATGGAAGATTAGTTGTTGCAAACTGAATAAGTTGCCTCACTAAATAAAGTGTTTCTATATATTATCATTAGTATTTGTCCCCAGTCAAGTAAGCCAACCGTCATTGCAAGTGTTGAAGCCAATTTGTATTCAGAAGCCTCTGACCATACCTGTGTCTTACGTTGGTCTAAAACGAAGTGAATGTTATCTAAACAATGGGATGCAAATGCATATTGATAAAATTTCACACCACTCTCTCTATCAAAGAATCCTTCCCAGTGTGCAAAGAGTTGTAAATCTTCTTGAAAATCAACTTCCGGTGTTCCATACTTCCCATCATTCACAACACCTTCATGGGGCGGACTCGTGTCAATAGTAATCTGGACACAAAAATATAGAACACGTGACTATGTAAACAGAAAAATATTATTAATCTCAAAAAGAAAATATATTATATTCAGATAATCTTAAAATCCATGAACAATTTCAAATCAGGCACACAATCTGTTCAATGTGACCCGAAATTACATTTTACTCACCAAGTACATCGTTAGCATACACTTTAATTGTCATCATTAAAAATGTTTTTGATTCATAAATTTAGCATACGTTTTACCTTTTTCGTTACTGTTGTGGTCAGTTTAGCATTATTTGTAACGGTGACTTCTATATGGTAATCATGGTCGTGACCGCCTTGATTTAAATCACTAAATATTCCATGACCAGGTTTCATTGTAGCGGCTGGTTTTATTTGAAAGTTTCTATGGAAACAATATCCAGATGGAATACAGTAGCAGTTAGCTCCCCTTGACATATTCCTGTTTAAAAATATACACTCTTCTATCGACTGAAATAAACATTTGGTAATGTTGAAGCATTCAATGTCATATGTGTTTGTGTGTTTACATTTGCTTGGCAGTCTCCGCGACACAACACCCGACGATATCCTCGGAATGTAGAAACACGTGTGACCTGTAAAATTCCTTAAATGCTGTTACATTGAAAATATGCACAACAAGGAGGATTTGGGATATCAAAATATACTTTTTTAATAAAAGTAAAAAAAAAAATCAACATTATCAGATTGGCCATTGATTTGTTATTTGTAACTACTTACTTCGGCCTCTCCTTGTGGTGGTATTTTCTGCGACCCATGGGTTATCTGAGTTACATTATCATATATTTTCCATTCTACTGCCACTAATCCACTATGGTCATCATACGCTTCCCATTCAATACTGGTAATAAAACAAATTAAATTCAAACAAGACAAAATATAATACATAGCAAACAATGTGTTAGTCTCGATTGAGAAGATATATTCCGTGTTCTAGAATTCGGCCATAACTTGAATGTGCTTCTGATGATAAACTATGGGGGGGTGGGTGGGGGTAGCGTGTGCGTGATATATCACAAAGTCTGTCATTGAGTCAACTGGCGTGGTTTCGATTCCCAAGTTTGTACTTGGCAATGAATAGGGTTGATTGTCCAGCCCCGTCAGTTTTCTCCGGCTCCTCCGGTTTCTCTCCCAGTGTTAAAGACCCTACGCGGAAGGGAATTATAAAAGTGTCCCAAATGCGTTTGAAAGACCAAATTGTCCCCGAAAGGCAGTGTATTCGAAATCAGCTTGTCTTTGTCAACAGTGGGAATGAGAAGGATATGAACATGGTATTTGAATATAGATAGTACAGTAGCATACTTACACCATCTTGTCTAGTTCTTCAACTCCATGAACAGAGATGTTAACTTCGTCACCCTTAGTCAGCCACAGATTCTCAATAACGGGTGGGGAATTATCAAAATGGACTGTAACCAATTCTTGGCGATAATTTAACACTACGTCATAGGCCCTGATAAAATATTGTAATGTATCCCCATCCTGTAAATCCAGTTCAAGTGTGATCGTCTCATTCAATCCTATATCATTAAATTCTTCATCTAGTGGTTGCGTTACAAGAGCTTTACCAAGATTCGTTACATTAAAAGCCACTTTAAATCCGATGATACCTTACAATAAATAAAAATAGGTCCTAAAATTATGATTATCTTAATTACAAGTTCAAGTACAACAAGGGATAATGATTATCTTATTCCTCCGAACGGCAAGTAAAAGAACAGCAACGGACTATTTTAAAGAACCGTAAATCAGCAGTTGTAAAAAAACAAGTATATGTATGTAATACCTCTGATATTCGTGATGGGTTTAATGGTTCGTAGTCCAAAATGATCGTCATATTCATCATCCACTTGTGGATTGGATTTTATTTCAGCTAGAAACTGTCCACTTTGATGAAGTACGTTTTCATATCTGCCATTCCAGTGTATAGTAACGGAATTCAGATTGCGTTGCCATTTATAATTAGTAGAGGCTAGAGCAGATGTAGGTCTTAGAAAACTGTTGTGGATGGTAGTTACGTTGGTCGAATCATCAAACACAACTATTCGACGAGCACTTTTATGATTACCGGCTTTATCCAAAGCCGACAGAACAACGGAATAAACACCAGGGCGAGATGGTAAAGTAATGTTTATAATACTCTGAAATATTTCATAGACCCGGTTAAATAGCCTTAAAATGTATTGTTGAGAACAAATATTGCAAAATCAATCACAACTCCTCAACATTAAACAAAATAAAAAAGATTCCTCTGTTTTTATTCCTTTCGATTTAGTTTCTATTATAAGATTATCAGGAGCTTGGTTGTATTGACCCCCATAGTTATACTTTATAAATATTTAAAAAATGATGTCCACTTTGGGTCGTTTAATAACCTGGATAGATACACCTTCATATTTTATACAATATACAAATTTTCAAACATTTTGATATTTATATATTGACATTATTCAAATATACACACATATAGTTGATGGGGTAAAGTATTGGAATACTGAAACTAACCGTTATCTTTTATAATACCCCACCCCTTTTTCATTTCGTTTTATATCCCCTTTATTGCTGCACTCTGAGTTATACGACAAATCATGTACTGTAGAAAATCAGAACGACAAAAACTGAATGGTCTGAGTAAAATGATGTTAGCTTCTCCACGTTAAATAGAGGGACTTCTTACCAGACTTGTTTTACTGTCCATCACACTTCTCTTTGGTGCCAACACATTATCTGTGTAATGTAACTCAAATATCTGATATTCATATTCACCAATACCGCCATCATCATCTAACCATCCATCCCAAGATAAACTTATAGTTGACTAGAAAAGAGACAGGGGTCAATGAATTCAATTTAGATAAAATAAAAATCATGAATAACATTATGGATAATGCGTACTACCGATTAGAACACATGTCCGTGTTATAAAACCTTATATCTTGGTGTCTGTTCTTTTTCCTGCCATTAAGCTATAATTTGTTCCTGTAAAATCGACTGTCGTCCAGTTAGAATTATGCTCTCACGCGTATATTATCATCTTAACTGTTCCCCCACAATGCATGTTACCAGTCTAAATTCAGAGTTATGTAGCGTGGGTGTAGACTCGTTGACTAGCAATGCTATGACAAATGGTATTGTTCACCTTTCGTGTAGAATCAACAACAGATAACATATCTTTGGTACAATTTAATACAGGATTACAATGATATGGTTCCTGTGTATCAAACCCAAGAAGAAAGCTATGAGTGCGAGTGGCACTTTGTAAATATTTCTTTATTATAAGTTTTCGTTCTTTATCTTCAATCACTAAATATCCACCATTGGATACGGAAATGACGAATTCTAGCCTGAAATCATTAAGAGAAGCATCACAGATATATTCAACAATAAACCGTGTATCATTGAATCTATGGTGGTATATTAGTGCCAAACTTCTAACATGCTATCGTCTAATTTCTTACTTCTGTTCATGTAATTTCTAACGTCCATCCATGTAATTTCTAATTTAATACAATGTATAACCCAACTTCTTTGTTTGTTCAGTGTAAATTTCAATTTAGTTCCAACTTGTTTCTAATTTTTAAACGAAAAATGCTTTACATGTTTAGCATCAACATCAACGAATTTAGAATTTATACATTTCTGCCTAGCAACCATCATTATGAAGACGTTTGGTGTCGCCACTGCGTGCTCAATTGGGTGATTGCGCAATTGATCGGGACCATTATTTGGTATAAACGAAAACGACCCATTCTTCGTTTGGTTGAAGGTTGGAAGGCGTGCTGAGAGAGAGAGAGAGAGAGAGAGAGAGAGAGAGAGAAAGAGTGAGAGAGTGAGGTCACTTAGTATTAAACTCAGTAACTGTGTAGGCCTATCCATAACATTTATACCTTGTGTTAATATAGACCAACTGGATATAATTATTAATTATTGGCTCAACCGTAAAAAAAAATAAAATTCTCCAAATCCCGTTTAGCTTATATTTGAAATAGAAAATGAAATGAAAGAGCGTTTAACGCCCTACTGTTCTGTTCCTAACCGGGCTAATGGAGAAGGACGTACACCATACAGTGTGCTTTAGGGAAATATTGCCCGGAGAGCGGATCTACGACCTGGACTTATATCGAAGTCTAACAATCACGGGATCTTTTACGTGCACGCCAACATGTACATGGAACCTTGGGTTTTTATCCCATCGGAACGACAAGACACTAATAAGGGGGAACCACGCCATAAAATCTGGATGAACTTTTTTCGACCAATGCAGTGATCGAACTCTCGACCCAAAGCCTAGCGAGCCTTCGTCTTACCCACTTTGCCACGGTATTCAAATAGTATTTGCAAACCATACATTTATATCACGTTCAATGTCGTTTAGAGGGTAAGATGGCCGAATGATTAGCACGTGCACGCTGTAACATAAGGTCTGTCATTGAATAAACTGGCGTGGTTTCGATTTCCCGGTTTAACGTGACCTGGTGTAGGGCCGCCTTTCCAACCTCGTGGGTTTTCTCAGGGTCCTCCGGTTTCCCCCCACTGCTCAACACACCTACGCGCAAGCGAATTATTGAAATACAATTGAACGGTGTTAATACCGAAATGACCTGGTTGGTGTCGAGTGGATTTTAAACCCCATGTCCCCATCTCTCTCCCCCGATGTTATTTTCAATTTTAACACTCAGGCAAGCCACTCAACCTGACGAAGAGCGAGTCTTTTGTATCAATAGAATGGTCCCGATCAGGTGCCCAATCGCCAAACTGAGCGCAAGGTGGCGACACCAAAAGACATCATAATGATGGTTGCCGGGTAGAAGTATCATAATTCTAAATGGACGTTAGAAAGTACATGAACAGAAGTAAGAAATTAGACGATAGCATGTTAGAATTTTGACACTAATATACCGCCATATGAAACAGACATTTATGGCAATTAGTATTTCTATAATTGGTACACATCTACCGGTCGTAATGAAACACCTTAATCAATATGTCGCATTTAACGTCACGCAAGGTGGCGCATTTGACGTAGCGCAAGGTGGCGACACCAAAAGACATCATAATGATGGTTGCCAGGTAGAAGTATCATAATTCTAAATGGACGTTAGAAAGTACATGAACAGAAGTAAGAAATTAGACGATAGCATGTTAGAATTTTGACACTAATATACCGCCATATGAAACAGACATTTATGGCAATTAGTATTTCTATAATTGGTACACATCTACCGGTCGTAATGAAACACCTTAATCAATATGTCGCATTTAACGTCACGTGGTAATGTTTGTTGGTTTATATTTATTTAAGCTTTGAGCACTTCAATAAATAATCATTGTTCGAGGCACAATTATTGTCGTTTCCATCGAGGTAGATAATTCGATTTTGACAAACACACCAATATGATTGATCAATCGATGTACATTTATATAAAAATGGTTCCGTAACTATCAACAAACATTGTTGTGCGAGACCCTTAAGGCCATAAAATGGCGTCATAACACGTGGCGAATTATTCTTTATACATTTTTATTTGCTTTCAATAAAATACGGTTAGCTGCTATCGTATAGGTGAAGTCCTTATTGTTGAATCTGACCCACCCCGCCCCCCTTTTATCCATTATAAACGCCACTGTTTAAAAGGGAAAGCGCACTATAGGCGTCCCATTACCATTGTATACCGGGGGACTTTAATACTACATGTATAATCCAACAAGATTTGATACCAGACTTAAAATTTAGACATTAAAACTTTAAAACTTACGTATCTTGATGATAAAATGGTGCGGATAATTCTGATAAATTTGTAAACGTGTTTTTACAAGTGATGATGTTCTGTATTGGGTTGAATTTACTTGCGTTCACAAAACAGGGATAGTTGATTATATACGTATCATACTCGGCTGCAGAAAAATAACAAACATTATTGATACTGTATGATTTACCGATTATATTTGTATTAGATATTTGTAGATATTTCAAAAATATATAGAAGAAAAAAAACCCATTAATTGTATTTTTGTATTCACGTGTGACACTATTGTGGCATTTTAAAAAAATAGGTTGCCAGGCAACGAAACATACGCCCACACATCAGCTAAATCGTCCGGGCAGTCAACAAGAGTTGTTGCAGTTTAAGTAATCATCAAAAAAACATAATTCAAACTCACCCATAAATATGGTGTAACTGTGATATAATCAAACGGTTTTGTTTTTAAATCAGATAATAATTGTGACCCCCAGAGGGACCACAAGCTAAAAAGGGTGATTTTTCGTACGACTAGGGGCTATAATTAAGGAAGGTACGATCCGATATGCGCAAATATGCAATGGAACCAAGATCTTTAGGTTATAAACATGTATTTCAAGTTTCATCAAAATCAGTTCAAAGTTGTGACCTCTATAGGTTCCACGACCTTGATATAACATATTTTCACACTATTCGCGTACAAACGGCGACCATTTTATCCGTCAATTATGGTCCGATTTTCACGAAATTCAAATTCTCTTTTCATTAACAATTTAGCGGTGATATAATAAAAGTTTTTTTTTTTAAATCGGATAATAATTTTGACCTCCAGAAGGACCACAAGCTAACAAAAGCGATTTTTCGGACAATCGGGGGACATAATCAGGAAGTTAAGATCCGATGGGCGCAAATATCGACAGAAACCAAGATCTTTGGGTTATCAACATACATGTCAAGTTTCATTAAAATCGGTTCAAAATTGTGACCTCTATAATGTCCACAACTTTGATATAACATATTTTCACATTATTCGCGTACAAACGGCGGCCATTTTGTCCGTCAATATTGGTCCGATTTTCACGAAATGTAAAGGTGATATAATCAGACGTTTTTTTTTTAAATCGGATAACAATTTTGACCTCCAGAGGGACCACAAGCTAAAAAGGGCGATTTTTGGGACAATCGGGGGCCATAATTCAAGAAGTTACGATCCGATTGGCGCAAATATCGATAGGAACCAAGATCTTTGGGTTATAGACATTTATTTCAAGTTTCATCCAAATCGGTTCAAAATTGTGACCTCTACACTGTTCACAAGCTAAAAAAACGTGATTTTTCGTACAATCAGGGGCCATAACCCATGAATTTAAAGTCCGATACATGCCAATATCGAAAGGAACCGAGATTTTAGGGTGAAATCGGATAAAAATTGTGACCTGTAGACAGTCCATAAACAATTGTGGACGGACGGACGAACAGGGGCGACGACAATATACGTCTACGTGAAAATATGGGCGTATAAAAATAGAGTGAATATATATTTTCTAAAAGGATGTGTTCATTGCGATTACACTTACGGATCAATTGTTCAGTAGAGTTTGATGAGTTATATTCACCATTAAGTTCCGCCGAAATCGTGGACTCATTATAACCTATTTCGTTATATTCACCATACGACTGTTCCGTAGTGGCTAATTCATGGGAGCTGTTTGAAACTTCAGATGTAGGAATGGATGTAGTATTTGTAAAGTTGTTATTAATGCCTGTCCCATTTCCACTTGTTAAATTTGTATAGCTCTGCCTCAGAGTCTCTGTAATAGATGACAGCTTATAACGAGTAAATAATACAACGTTAACGTTTCAATTCGCCATTTTTGTTCTCTAGGAATATCAGTCAAATTACACCGATCGCTATGAAATATTTGCTGTGAGCTAAAGCTAATTGACAGGTCTTTTTCAAATCCGTTTGAATCCATTTCTGAACAGTATATTGATTTGTTTTTTTTTTAATTAAATATTAAATAACCAAACTGATTACATATTAGCGTGATAAATACAAAGACTATCATTTCCTTTTTGTTTATTAAGAACCACACCATATCCTGTCTATATTCGCAGCTAAGTTGCAAAAACTTATGTTCATCACAATATATTGAAATTAAAATCTTGGTTGTTCAGTTCTTCCAAGTTAGGTATGGATACCACGTTTATATCTGGTATATTTTTACCAATCAACTAATACATAGCTCATCCCAGAAACCAGAGATATGAATGAGATCAGGGAGCAAGATATATATTTCAGAAGTTAGCCGCTAGAGTGGGCTGAAAGAGGCCGAAAGATATTTATGTTTTACTAACAATATTTGAAAACAACTTATTTCCTAAAAATAAACATGTGTTATATCATTATTTTCTTGATAACGATATATGTATGTGTATCGAAACACAGCATGTGAATAAATTCAAAAGTAGTATATCCATATTAGTGTGTTTATTTTTATTGAAATCTATTTCTATATGTCTTATAAGGATTAACTTATTTCCTATATACACAATAGCTCAGCACTACAAAATTCTGAACATTTAACACCGTATCTTTCTTCTGAATATATATTTTCTTCATTTGTCATTCTAGTGTATTTTCTTCATTTTGTTTATTTTAACTGAACAGAGCCGTATGCCTAATTGTCAATAATAATAGAAGCAATATAATGATTCTGTAAGATATCAGATACGACAAACCTCTTTTCAATGTGACTTCGCCTCCAATTATACCGACTTTAGAATCGTGTATATACGCCGGACGAGTTGTCGGCATGTCGGGTATAAATAGGGCTGTAAAACTAAACGTCAGACTGATCGGATCAAGAATATTTGTCCATGTTGTTTCTTGTGGTGGTCCGGCGTTTATATTTCCAGGTACATCCGTTTTATCGCCATTGCCTGCCGTTAATCTTAACATATTTTGTGTAATAGTTGGTCCTTCCACAACTGAAAAATTAAAATGCGAATCGCGTTGGTATAAAGAATCATAATTTATAATATTATGACAAAATGGTTGGATATAACGTTTACTACGGCGAAATTAATGGTGGGACCCATCGAAAGACGCACCTGCAATTATGGATGGACTTGCTGATGGAAGCTTCGCACAGTGAGACCCCACTCCAACACAGACATAGGCATCACGTCAGGTCGACGTAGGATTCCCGCATCGACTTGTCAAAACTTGCGCGAAACGGACTATATACTAATTGAATGGAACTATAGTCTATAACTTACTATTATCACACCGGGTTCCATTGAATCCAGGGCTACATATACAATTGGCTGCTAATTCATCAGTGCAGGTTCCGGGAAAACAAGGTGTACTGTCAGTTCTCCAAGAACAGGCCTCTATAAAGAACAACAGAATGCAAGCATTGAAACCATACACAAAAACATAGTAAACTAAAGATATATACATTATGCAAGAGCTAAATCTGCCTAATGAATGCAGGTCTATGTTTAGGCCAGAAATGTTATCTAAGGTATTAAATTAGACATTTATTAAAAAAGCCAAGTCCATAATCAACTCCCGATGTTATTGGATATCTTAGATATTAAGTAGATTAGAACGATTCGGTCATATTTTGATTTAATTTAGAAATGGAGATTACAACCAATACACACATCTAGTCAAACCTTCAAAGGCTAATATCTTTGCCTAGCATAATTATAGTCATTTGAATGAAATTTTCAATATATTCATTTTTGCATTATCTATTTTTTGGACTATTTTAGTAACAACGACCATCTCTTTATTTAAATCTTACATAATGTATTTTTAACAGGGTCGATCGGCGTTTGGTAAATTAAAATGATTTACTTGAATAATTAGCTGTGGATTGTCGTGTGTTCGGTTATTGGCTGGTGTGGATGTGATGTGTTTATTTTAATTTGTCGTATCTGTGGTCGCTAGATGAACAACAGGTATGAATGTAAGATCAATCTTGATCATTTATACATTTAAGGTGATTTTTAATAAACTAAGAAATACATATTGTTAAGGCGGTTCTTTTAATGTTTAGTTGACACCACAACTACATACTGGAGCATATTTTCTTATCTTTAGATACAACATACGCTCTGTATCCAGCCATTTCAGTTACAACGCCTTCACATCTATTACACTGTTGATCACTTTTAGTGGTACATGATTCCTGGTTACAGTTGGCAATCGGCGAACAAACTGAAATTAAATGCATAAATTTATACCAGTTTGGGCACGCAACAACCTTTTCGACTTGCAGTAAGACTTTCGTAAAACAACAACTCGCCGTTCTGCTAGAGATACCATTGGCTTCTTAAAATTGCCCCCCAGCTGAAGTGCCAACAAACATATATCCCAATATGCCCCATGACTTTGAAAATGAACTTGTGTAGGTTATGAATTATTTTATCTAAATGTTTACTGATATTCTAAACAGTATTCCCCCTCAAATCTAGTTAAAGAGACCGAGCCTCTTACTCATCTTGTCCTGAAATTATAGGATCATAATATTGAAGACACACTGAACATTATAAAACCAATACACAGGATCGTTTACTCTGTGATTTCGGTTACCACATGTTATTAACAAACAAATGCATACCCTACAAGACAATGCAAACGTTATTAGTAATGACCTATTCACGGGGACAACACAATAAGTTAGAAAACATGTGGAATGGACTAAGCAGTTGTAAGCGACTGTTCCGTATTTCACCGAACATAATTGATTACAATATATTTTTCCTTAAAGATTGAATGTAAATCACATCTATACATTCATATGTGATTAATATGTGCCTTTAGACATATTTTCGTGTATTTCAAGTTTTCAAATAACAGAGTTACACGCCTTTCAATGGTAAATTGTGATCAACACATACGTCATATTCTATTTCAGTTAGAGCGAGATAGAGAGAAATGGGGCTTAAAGTCCACTCGACACAAACTAGGACATTTCGGGACTAATATATGGTTTAATTTCATTTCAATAATTCGCTTGCGCGTAGGGGTCTTTAGCAGATGGGGGAAACCGGAATACCCGGAGAAAACCCACGAGGTTGGAAGGCGACCCTACTCCTTGCCACGTACAACCGGGAACTCGAAACCACGCCAGTTGACTCAATGGCAGGCCGTATAATACAGCGCGCACACGCTAACCATTCGGCCACCCAACCCCCCATTTCAGTTAGAATATGTGTGGTTGTTCAAAATTACTTTCGAGGGAGCTCGATTGAAAAACGAGATAGAATCCGAAAACAATGTACAAGAATAAATCAATATTAGTGGCCACATCCAAATATTAGAATCTCTTATTATAACCGAAAAAATGTAGAAAATAAATAGGACAAAATGACAATTAGATAATAAATATATACTTACTATCACATGTTGGTCCTGTCGAATAAAATCCTGTTGAACATCCCACACATTTATTGGGACTAGAACACCTTCCACCAGGCCTCCTTTTTACACTACCATCATTATTTATAATGTGGGAATTAGAGAAATATTTGTTACATGCTTGAGGTTCAATTTGACCATTGCACATAGCTGTATATAAAGAAATACATAAGTTATATTGTATAGCTAAGAGATTTATATCTCAAAGAATTAGAATGCGCCAAATTGTATACACTCGACTCAATCTAAGAATTTGTCTATTTCTATTTTATTATTTTAAGAACATTGCGAACATGTTTATAAATCAAATGTACTTAAATGTAACAGTTTATCGCAAACCTGGCATGTATTGAAGAATGTACGGTGGTCTTGGCGACCTATTAATAATAATAATAATAATAATAATGTACTTTTGTAGAGCGCCAAATCCATCCAAAAGCATGCTCAAAGCGCAATGAGACAATGGTTATTTACACAGTGAACAGAAAGTCTAATTCTCATAGCATTCTCGAAATAAGTGAGTCTTAAGTTGTGATTTGAAAATAGTCAAGGTTTCACTGTTTCGAATTATCAATGGCAAACCATTCCACAATTTAGGAGCAACTACACTAAAGCTTCTGTCACCAAAATGTTTCAGTTTTGAGTGTGGAACGACAAGCGTATTCTGGTAGTAAGATCGCAAGGACCGGTTTGGTTGATATACTGTTAGTAGTTCTGATAAATAGGTGGGTGCAAGATTTCGTAGACATTGGTATGTGAGGTACAGAACCTTAAAGTTGATGCGAGCTGAAATTGGGAGACAATGTAAGGATTTACATTGGTATTACACATTTGAATTTATTATTTATTAGAGCAATATCAAAAGTTTAATATACTTTACCTTTACCTTTGTGTTTTGTAATGTTGTGTTCGTGTCAATGCCATGAATTAGAGTACTATTTTCCCTGTTTGTAGAATTAGAATTAGTGAAAATGTTGGGCAGAAGAAAACGCAGCATTTTAACGCAAATTGACCAGGTTTTTACGTCAGGAGATGGTTTAACAGGCAAGGGTGTCGAATTGTTGGGCGCTAAATTAGCAAATATGACCATGGGTGAGATTGTCACCTTGATTGACGCAAAGAACATAGACCCCGAAATGGTCGTGAAACTTGTGAATGATTTACGGAACTTGGCACTTGATTTGGTAAGTTGATTTTCAGGTATTTCAACGCCATCTTCTCTCCGTATCTTCATTACACCTTTATACTCCGTCGTTTCAATAGAACGTGACAACAAAATTAAAGTATACTTGAAAATAAATGATATATTTATACATGAATGGTTTCAGTAAACACACCAGTAGTAGGGTCTGTACTCAGTAGTTGTCTTCCCCTTAGGGTTATTTTACTTCCCACAACAGTAGGATATGTAGTCTATGGTTACTGCGGGCCTTGGATGTGAACTGATCACGTGATGAGCATGTAATATGGAAGGTGTTTATTTGAATATAGTACCAGGAAGTACTTTTTCAATTTTCAACGGAGGAATCCCACGAGGTTGAGACGGCGCCCCTATCTCCATGCCACATACGCTCACACCAGGGATCGAAACCACAGCCGCAAGCCAGACGTGACCGGTTAGCTAGAGGTCGAAGCGCAGCACTCTAGACCACTAGGACACCCCAACCCCCGAATGAACAATAAAGCTTTTGTAGGTTATTAATTTCAGTTTAAATTTAAAGTAATTAAACTTGCTGCGTGCTAGGTGCCCATAAAACCCCACCTGGACCATGACAAGTATTGAAATGGATCGGTAATTCAGAATAATATATGTAGGTATAATGCATGATTTAAAAGAGGCTAATGGTAATTTATATAATGCTGATTTTATATCCGTCTGGTTTGTTGTTTCAGTACGCTGATATAATCGATAAAGTTGTTAGTGGGGAAATAACTAATGTTTTTAAATCAAGCGACGTAAAATTGGAAGGGGATTTTAGTTTTCCACGTCAACAGCTCACATTTTTCGAGGTATCTCAAGGTTTTCTTCTTGGTGGATTTTTCTATGTTGAATTTAGTAAGTATAACACATATTTTAACCAATTATCCCGATGTTTTAACAACAACATGCAGATTGATATGTTATCGGTATGGTGGTTACATAGCCACCATCCTTAGAACTATCATCTTGAATCCCTAGACTGCAATCACCAAAACTGAAATCCAGTATTGCTTCTTAATACCATTTCAGGATTTTCTGCTGGCTGTACATATGGTATGAAAATTAAAATTGGGGCCAAAATAATGAAAATGTCAGTGTATGGTGAGGCTGTTCCATATGGTGGACTAATGACTACTGGCGAAATAAGCCTTGGATTTATTATATACGCATCTTTACGATTAGAAGGGTATATCCTAACAACATCATTTCCCACCAGAGCAGAGATAGGCTTTTCAAAATTTCCACTCGATATAGGGTAGGTTTGTGTATATAATAGTTATGATTAGAATATTTGTATTAAACTATACTGGGTTGGTGAGTCTGCCACAGCTTCTAAATTCCACGATCATGTTCCACAAAGCATTTGTAAGACGTGCGGAAAAAAATCAGAAACTTTACTTTATATATAACTCCATATAGCGACCAATCAGGGCAGAGAATGCATCTTTTGATTATTTTAATTTCAGTTTACATGTACGAATAATCCTAAAGGTAGAAGTCCATATTTCAAATTATCACAATAATCCTAAAGGTAGAAGTCCATATCTCAAATTATTACCATAATCCTAAAGGGTAAAGTCCATATTTCAAATTAGTGCCATAATCCTAAAGAGTAAAGTCCACATTTCAAATTATTACCATAATCCTAAAGGGTCCATAAATACAGCGTGACAAATTAGTACGTGTAGTAGTACGTGCAGGCTTTATCAAGGGAGTACACAAACGTTACACTACACAAGACTACTAACATAACACATGGATGAACACGGAAACACCAATAGGGTGTGAAATATATATGTAACACATGGTATCACTTATCCCATGGGATGTTCATATAGCTAATAGGGGTAACCTGTATAAATACACATATAAGGGTATTTGAACTATGTACAAGGATGTGGCCTTCATTCACCTGCATTATCGGAGCAAATATTAGTGAAATTATTAGTGAACAGGTTATGAAAAAAAGTGATATCACTAGATACACAGATACTTCTCTGTCATATAATGCATAACACACTTTGGACATGAATTTAAAATACGCCGAAAATATTCTTCAATGGCGCAAATCACATAAAATTATTTGCAGGCGAAATTAGATTTTAGTCATTTTCCATTGTTGCCTATTTTGACCACGATTTTTTCGCTGGACCAATAAAAAGTAACATCATATAGAGGATTGAAAATGTGATTGTTACGTGTTAGAAGTATAAAGCTATTACCTGATCTCTATTATCTAATTTCAGGCTAACAATGGATGTGGAGTTAATTCCACTAAAACTGAGACTATTGGCACGAGTGCTAGTTAGAATTGAAATACCACACATTGTTAAATTCGAGAAGATTCTCTTTTCAAGTGAAATCTGGGAATATACCACGCCCAGCATCAGAAGTCGTTTAATTGACTATAAAAACGAGGAAAAGGACACAACAGCGCCGACATTTTCTGAATACACGGATACAAAGGTCAGTTAACTTATCAATGTCTTATACGTGAGTTGAGGGGTAATTGTCTCGGGATCGCGGTTGGACTTGGGCGTATTGACCAGGAGGACAGGAGTTGGATTTTTGTTTGTGTTAACCACGAATGTTCCTTGATATGGGACGTTCAGTGGTACGGGGTGCAGGGTCTGGCACTGAAAAGTGCTCGGCTGGGACGACAATCCGCAATTGACGAAAAGCTTGTTAAAACGCTGCTGTCGGACCAACAACAGTACTCCCTTATAGTACAATTCATGACTAATATCCTTCTTCCAGACCATTTGGTGCAAAACATGAAAAACCCTTTTGAATGTTATTTCATTATCATGTGAACATGTAACTGCCTCGGCCATTTTGACAGTTTATTACGAAGAAGAGAAATGAACATGTTGGTCATTTGCATTGTTTTCTTCACTGGTAACGTTATATCGTTTCTGAAATACAGTACTATACACGTTGTTTTCAGAGTGCCAGACGTAAACGAGCAGTTGCTGAACCTATCAACACCCCAACCAGACATTGTAGTGTACGTCAATTACCCGACAGAGATTATACCGAACCAGCTATAGAAATATCGGTTCGTAGTGAAGATGATAAAAGTCAAGTCAGACTATTTGTAACAGCTGGAACTAAACCAGGTCTTTCTGATGCCTTGAGACAGATTCAACTGGGTGGACAATCCTCTATTATAACAACAGTAAGACTTCATTTCATTAACTCATCATTATGAAATATGTTAAAAGATTTGTCCTTTGACCACAAAAAAACAAACGAGTATGTTACTGGTTCTGTTCTTTGAACACCAAAGAAGGGCAAAAATAGGTTCAAGTTAAGATAAATGCCTTATACAGGATCACCTTCACAACGTGTGGCTAAATTGACATGTATGAGATTATTGATGCATTTCTTCTTCTTATTATTATTATTATTATAGATTTTGAAAGAGGATGGTGTACCAATTTATTTTACTGTAGTAGGGAAAAACAGTGAGGGTGCTTCTAGCACTGTCACGTGTTCCATACCAACATATGACGTCACCCTACCCGGTGGACGACTTGAAGTAGATTTCATTACCTCCAGTAATCCGGGAGTTCTGAAAGCTTCAGTGGTTGTATATGAAGATTCTGAATTAGTTTACACGGCTCTGGGTGTTGGATACGGTCGTGGTATATATGGAGATGAGATTGTAAGATGGACACCTATCAACATGAAATATCAGGAGGCACAAATATATAATCGTATGTTTTCTTTATTTTGATTTACCCACAACTTTAGATTATCAATTGAAATTCTACTACGTATATTAAACTAAAGAAGTTGTTGCTTTAAAAAACGGATACTTGATTAACATAAGTGAATAATGGCACAGATTTTCAACAATAAGTAGTAATTAATACACCACCGCCGGTAACCTTTGTAATGTTATAACTCTTTTTTGATTTGACGCGAACTAAAATAAATTCAAATTCTGTATAACACCTTAGGGATACATTCCACATCTATATAAAATAGTATCATTGCATATCTTTGTTATTGTAGCCGCAAGTGATCCCCATGGTCACGTAGCAGGTTCGTTGTTTGCGGCGTCTAGAAGGGGACGATTGATTGCGCCAAAAGCTAAAACATTCGGCATGATGAACTTTGTTGAGGCTTGTATGATGAAGTGTCTTGAGTTACCACCATCGAAATGTCTGTCTATAAATTATGATTATGGATCCAGTGGTCAATGTGAATTGGTAGAGGCCATTGAAGGTCATGAATATAAACTAGCAGTGGTAAGTACATGATTGCTATTTGTGACCAGCCATAGTATAAGTAGTCACCGTGAGGCAATTTTGAAAATTGGGTTATTGTTATTGTCACATTCTCCATTTTGATAAATAGTTTGTTTGAATCGGCCACAAATTGACTGAGCTATGTCAATTTGAAGCTACCCAACCCACAAATGTAATGTTTGAAAAAAGCAAGTCAAAGATTTGGTATGTTCCAAAACAAAATCCCATAGCAACCAGGCCACTATTTGCTGGTTTGTGGTTGAATATATATTTCCATGGTTTTCAGGGGTGCTGAAGACGAAAATCGTAGTAAAAATTTGATCCGGCGATTTTCGCCATTTATTTGCTATTTTATCGTTTAACATTTTATTTAGGATTCCAAGGGTGCTTAAAGTAGCTAAGTCTCTAACTCAATATCATCGAAAGTCTTCGACGTTGAAAACACAAAATATTTGTCAATTTAAATCAACATTGATGGTGTGGTCTTACCAGGAAAAGATGGGCTTCTGATATCCAATATCAGACATAATAATTTTTTACCATTGGTACACGAATCGTATACTATACGGCGTTTCAGGCTCATTTTCAGCTAGGGACCCAAAGAATAAGACTAGGTATACTCCACATTACATGTCAAACGGTGAACATGCGCAATAAATACTGTGTAGACTGGAAAAACGAGACGCTATATATATATATATTGTGATTCAATTGAGACTTCTGGTGTACTTCGCCAAACATAACTGATTTGATATTAGAGTAAAACGGAAACGATTGAATGTAAATCAGTTTATATACATTCATATTACATTATTATATGGCTTGGGACCCATTTGTGGGAATTTCTAGGCCCCAAACATTAGCAATTTAGCTACTTTAAGACGAAAATCGTGGTAAATGCTGTTTCGTAATGAAACACCAACAACACATGCGTCATATTCAATCTATGCTCTGTATGTTATAACTTGGGTGGGATTAACTTCAGTTAATCTTATCAATGTATTAGCACCTTAGTGTCAGCTAGTGGGCAGAAGATTAAGGTTGTTGATTAGGTAATTATCAAAGAAGCCGCTACAGCTGTACGTGTGACACTATGGGGACACAGATATGACAGTGTCGTCTACGTCTTCCTTCGACTTCACGTGTCGTACTTTTGGTTTTGATCCCTCTGACTTTGTACCGTTGATCACAGATAAAACATCCATTTGAATATTGTTCACAACAAGAAGCAAAATAAATACGATATGTTTACAGGGTTATTTTGTTATACGACAAAACTAAGTGATACGTTTTCTATGGCGCTTTCGATGGCGCTCAGTATATATCGAATACAGCAAACTACAAAGGTTACATACAGGAAACTACAATAACGCTCGTCCTAGGATAATGCCTTCACTCTAGGCTCTAAGCCCAGGAGGCTATGATGCTCCTCTCTCGAATCCTCTATGATGTCTGAGGTAAATCAAACTCGCCCCCTCCTATATGGAAGAATAATGCGTCAGCTATTAGGGCGGGACAATTACCATTTTCGGGTAAGTGTTTCGTAAAGGCATCAAAACTATCCTAGTTAATTGCACTAATCTGTGCACGAGATGACTAGACGTTAATTCCATACTTTCCGGAAATGGATACTGACATAACTGTCTGTGGGTTAGTCTAAGATAGTAGTAGAATAATGCAAACGACTTCGTTACCCTAGTTTTCGTCACACAACATGTAGGTAAATAATTTATATATTAAGCAGAACACCTTTCTTGGGACTAAAATACCCCTATGGTGTCAGATTCATTGGCTAGAACTACTTACGTTGACGTTTGTGCATTTGGCGGTGTGACACTATTGGGTCTTTAAAACAACTTCTGGAGGCAACACTGTCATAAACGTCATACAATAGTTTTTACATTTTTAGGGGTTTTAAAGCTCGATTAATAAATGTGGGTCATATTTGTAAACTAGAGATTGTCCGCTTTACAACAATGCCAATTATTATGCAGGAGGAATGACCGGCCGACCCGACGAAAATAACTAATTTCGATGAGGAATGTAAGAAATAGGACAGATTTAAGAATACGGTACTTTTACGAAATGCCAAAATCAATATTGTCACTTATTTCGTCTTTATCTCATTATTGACTCGCGCGCATTCCGATCTAATTAGCAGTGGCCAGTCACATTTATTGAATTAAAAGGATATGTGTTAAATGTGTATTCTGGACGAGACTATCGAACTGGCCACCACACCAAAACATTTGTCACAAGGAAAGACACCCCCCCCCCTTATCACTCATGTAGCAACTATTATTTTATGACATTAATCAGTCCCGTTGTCACAAGAATTCGGAGATGATATCTAACTAACTCCAGTTTTACATTTTTGAACTCTTGGACAATTACATATCGCTTGACGGAATTCGATATTTTATATGACGTCGCAGTGCCAAATTGCCGGATCAAGGTTCCTGCAGTACTCATTCCGTAATCTAAACAATGTTATATTCTACTGATTCATTTGTTCTTTTCAATTTATTTTCCTTTTCAGTCCGGTGATTATGTACATGCCGAGAGACTGGGGATAGGTCTAGCACACGAATTCATTTACAAGAACAAGAATCTCTTACACGATCATATGTATTATTTTAATATGGATCTAAAGAATGTGTTTGGTTATCGTAATATAATATCAACACAAGGTGTATTAATTGATATTACACCACCTGTACCAGGTAGGCATATTAGTCGATGAATATTTCGATGCCATAGTTCTGGAAGGTTGTAAGTGCCACTAATGACCCAAATTGCTTTTTTGCATATAATGACTAATCACATTAAGAGCCTTCTCAATGCAAAATTTCAGAACTGTAAGGTCTTAACTTTCATAAAAACATTGCTATTAAAATGTTGATATCCTCATTGCGTTATTAAGATTGGAATAGGTTTTCCTCTCATATCTCAAAAACTAAATCAGACAATTTTTGACACTTTGAGACCTTTCAGAAATATGACATCGATTTAAATAAACAGTACATGATCTAAAACGTGAAACATGCTGTTTAAGCCAATTTTACAGTAACAAGAGTATAAACCCTACGTGTCATGAGATGAGAGTTTTCTCGTTATATAAATGGGAGAACTGTTAATCAAATTATATGAATAAAACGTCCAGGTGATTTTCAATTGATTTAACGAAACGTGTTTGATTGTATGTAAGAAATATCTGATACAGCATGCTGGTGATAGGTTGATAAGCTACATAAAAATTATACATGGTTAGATTTTAATTGTTAATATATATACTGATCGCCATAGAAAACGCATCACTTAGTTTTTTGTATAACAAAATTATTTTATACGAAGTGATGCGTTTTCTATGGTGCTCAGTATATGTTCATACATTATGTAGGTGAAGAGTTGATGAATAACTCAACCGAGGATGACCTGGAAACAATACCTTGTATAAACACAATACCATCAGATAGACCTGAATGGAACACCAGATGTATTGACCAATCAGATTTAGTTCACAATCACAGGTTAAAATTTAGCACACTTTCTGCTTTGATATTTTAATATTTAAAAATAAGTAACATCTCTGACATGGTGGACTTTGAAGCCTCTAAGCCCCCCGTCCAAGTTTTGCACATATTCATACCTAACAGCAGGCAAACTGCTAAATTCAAGTGAAATTATTAGAGATGTGACATTATTTAAGATGTCTAATATTATTTCAGAATAATAATTGATGAGCTGGGTTCTAGAACGATATTTAATGGACATGAACCACTTGTTGATGATATGTATTTTAGAGGAAACCGAATCATATCAGGTAAATAAATACTATTGAGATAACAAAGTTCGTTTCAGCAACAGAAACATAATACAAAAATATAGAATTATGTAGTTGTCTGCTTATTTCAAAACACGTCCACCAGCCACGTGGAATGTACTACACACACAACAACATCTAATGTATTAATGTATTTTGTTTCGTTTTTGTAGCTAACTGGGATGGTATCCATGATAAGGAAAGCCGATTATTAGGTTATTCATTTACAGCAGGTCATAAACTTTGTGAAGAGTTAATCCATCCCCATCATGATCCACATCGCCATTTATATGATGAATCAGAGTGGACCCACACAGGGGTTATAAAACGAGATGTGGATAATGTACTTTCAGGTATAGTTGTTTATTAGGTGAACACCCTGACTGTTCAGCAATATCATTTGGCAATACCTTTGAGGATACTTAGCTGACTTAGGTAATGCTATTGCACTATACAGGTTATCAGTTATAGTCGTCACACCTTTTAGAACGCCAAAACATAATGTTCACACTTCGGGTAGCATACGCATATTTTCATTCGGTGAATATTTTGGATTGAGTTCGAATATGGGCAGTTACAATTTATTGCCCGTGAAAACAGAGGACTATTAAATAGAGTTCGCTTGTCTTCCATTCCGTCCATCCATCCACCAGGCAATAGAACTGCCGTCAGTTTAATTCGTCGCTGCTTTGATTTTTATTGACTAAGAAATAAAATGAGGATTAAAGTTCTAATGTTCTGCATCAACCAGTATAATGCAGATGGGTTTTTTACTGAGAGTGTGAAAAGTTGAGGATTACGTATCGCTGCATAAATGCATTGACTAAGTTCCATAGTGACCCCAAACGTCTGACGATAAGGATAATGGTATTTAATTTCATTTCTCTTTACAAGTGATTAATGAGTGACACTTATTTATTTTTCGACGGGGATATCAATCTTACTGTTGACTTTCCATTATTTCGTATTAGATGGTGTATACTATGTAACGGTTCGTGCTTTAAATAAAGTAGAATATGGTGGACCATTAGCTACAACTATTTGTCATTCAACTCCATACATTATTGATAACTCTAAACCATTTATACATGAAGTATTTAATGTAGAGTATGATGAAGAAACTAAAGATTTATCTGTGGAGTATAATTCTACGTAAGTATGATATTTATTGAATCGCGTGAGTTTTATGTGTCTGGATAGAGTAAGTTGGTTTTGGAACTATGTATACTGGTTTCAATTCTTGTTAGTTGATCTATTGATGCAATGGATAAAATGTTGGCTTGCTAACATGGAGCTCGGATTGCCCGAGAAAGTTCATGGTGTTTTCAAGGCTTGGGGCAGGACAAAGGGGCCTGGCAAGGAACAACGTATTGTCGTTCTGATGGGATGCAAATTGGCGTGCTTGTAAACAATCCATAGACCGCAGGAATTCGTTATAAGAGTAAGTCATAGCGTCTCTGATAGCACACGGTAGAGGGTATGCTCGTCATCATTTGCACAGTCGGAGCTGAACAGGTCGTTGTTTTAAACCCCATTTCATTTCATTTCTGTTTTGTTGATTCAATAAAGGGTAAGGTGGGTCATGTGACTTAGCATTAGCTTCCTTTTGAATTATTAATTAACGTATCACATTTACTAATTTTATGAAAAACATTTTGATAGTGAGACTACTATATATTGGAGTCAGTTAATTTTAATGAATTATCCTTTAACAATGGGTTGTAAAATACGGACAGATCCGATTGAAAATAAATGGGTTTCTTAAGACTTATCAGAGTTGTGTGGATTTGTTTCTTGTTTTTTTTTATTGTCAATATATCTATCAGAGATCCGGAATCGGGAATAAGAGAAGTTGATATATGTTTGGGTGAAACAACTAAAGATTGTTTCATCTCCGACTGGAAACGTTATCCACATTCCGGACAAATTATCCATAACACATCACTACCCGGAGGCGTTCCAGTATGGACAAAAATAAGGGCATGGAATCACGGTAAATATTATATCAGTATTTTTTGCGTACGTTGATGCTATATAATTTTAAAGGAGAGAGATCATTCAGTCAAGTAGCGTGGCTTCGAATCCCAGCTTGTATGTGAAAAGAAGTAGGATTCTTCCGCAGGTCCTCCGGTTTCCCTCTAGTACTCAGCCTGTGTAATTTTCAAACATACACACAAAGGCATTTCCTGTTTAACCTAATAACCTTTTTAACAAAACCCAAAGCACCGATTCACTGAACGTGAACCGACGCATATGCTACCTTGTGGGTTTTCTCCGGGTACTCCGGTTTCCTCCCACTGCTAAAGACCCTTACGCGCAAGCGAATTATTGAAATAAAGAAAAAACATATGTTAGTTCCAAAATAACTTAGTTTGTGTCGAGTGGACGTTAAACTCTCTCTCTCTCTCCTCTCTCTCTCTCTCTCTCTCTCTCTCTCTGAACATATTGCTCTCAGAACAAAAACGGCTTGCAATAGCTATACAATAGGAACTTTAAAGATTAACTGATGCACAAATGATGTTTAGTAATGATAACATGGTTAATGATGTTCTTACCCTCATCTACAATGGTACATATCCACAGATCAAAATGCAGATTTCTGAATCGGGTAAAAAGAAATGTACACTGACAATATGTGTTACATTTGTGTTTTAGTTCAGTTGGCTTCGATCAAATCATCCGACCGTCCCTTGATTATAGATATAACACCACCTATAGCAGGCCAAGTATTTGATGGACCGATATACAAACATGACCAATCATACACTAAATATAATAATAAGGTAAAGTCATTTCACTAATATTACAAGTAAACGTATGGTATCAAAATTATTTCAATAATTTAAAATCATATAAGATTCGTCTAGAGGATATTTGAATATATCATTCGTTCATTTTAGCTTTGCGCCAATTGGATTGACTTTTATGATCCAGAATCTGGAATTGCATCTTTTAAATTATTTGTTCGGTCAATGGAAACGGATGATTATCTTAGTCTGGGTACGGACTACGATCACGGAACACACCAGGCGTGTGTTGATGTTAACGATCAACTTCTACAGCACAACAAGGTTTATTATATGGAAGTATGGGCCTTTAATGATGGACATATACAACTGAATACGTCGGCTAAATCGAATGGAGGTAGGTTGCGAACTTGCTATCGTGTACTTACATGTTAACGTGTACATTGTCAGACAAAGCGTAACATATCAACTGAAAACGGAAAACGGAATTGGGGGTATTGTTGTCAGTTGTCGGCTACATTTAGTACTACAAATAGTTTGCAGATATATACATTATTTCTGATATTGATTCAATGCACAGAATATAAATTCAATGAATAAGTTAACGGATACTGAATTTAAGATGTGAGAAGAAGACAACTTTTGAAATCTTACGAAGTTGGTAATCGTCTACACTACACCCACTTTGTTTTTGATTTAATTCGAATTTTCAATTGGTGTAGATGATGCTGACCAGTTCCGATTTTCATTAACTGAGAGTGATGAAACTCAATGTATTGTGGTTGGTCGGTAGAAATCATACACGGGCAATTATTTATTTATTTCAGTAATTGTTGACCTGACTGTTCCAGTTACAGGGCAAGTCGTAGACGGATTGATGGACAATTTTACTGACTTAAAGTATAGTGCTGCCATGGCTACGATATCAACACAGTGGAGAAACCACACTGACCCAGAATCATCTATTAAGCATTATGAAGTTAAAATGACGAGGAAAAGGTGCAATTGAAATTATGTTGTTCGGAGAGTCGTTTATGGATAACTAGGCCATGATTTGTTGTCGGCCATGACGCCTGCCACAAAAATACCCCATATCATTTAATGATTATTATAAATTATATTTTTCGTCCAGTACAAAAACTTTTTAAGGCTCAAATATTCCAATAAAAACGCCATCAAACACTGGTGTGGCTTCATTTATGTATATTGTATGGCAGTTACTGCCGTAGCATTTACAGTTATTAGTTATGTTGCGTTTAAGTATAACTACGTGAAATAACTCTGTTTTTAAACATCTTATTAATTGTACTTATAATTTAGAAGCACTTAAGCATCTTCAAGGAGTAGAAGATACTGTTAACGACCTCACAACCTCACGCCCCTTTAGATACATGGAATTAATATGTACATGAATTATAAAAATCATTTTATGTTCATTTCATTTCAGTAAAAAATATTATGAAATAGAAACCGTGCGTGATTGGCATGAGTTGGATAATTCAACCGAGTATGTTGAATATCACAATTTCCACCTAAAACATGGCGATATTGTCAGAAGTAAATTAAGAACAACAAACGGAGCTCTAGGACAGGTTATACAAGAAACAGATGGTTATATAGTAGATCTAACTCCACCTAGATTGATCTATCTTAATGATGGCAACCAACAAGCGGAGGACATACAATATCAGGTAATATAAGCTCAAGTTGGTTGATGTCTTACACAAGGCACGGCATTAGTTTTCTTCGCTCTCCAACATCACACATAAATTGTTATTTGAGTAACATATATTACACACCGGCGTTTTTCAGTGTTTCCGGTGCTTCCCGTTATATAATATTGCCGTTATTTTTCAGTATAATGAAACTGTGATACAAGCTAATTTTAAGTTTATTGATGACGAATCTGGAGTAGATTATTATAAATATCAAGTTTATCAAACAGAAGAAGGTTCAAAGGTCCAAATATTTCCAGGTACATATTTTTAAATTACGAATTCACAATTAAAATATGTTACACGTAAACCATTCTGACAGTCAGTCGGTCTACATTAGTTTAAAAGATATATTTTTATTTTAGAGATTGTCGGTACTTGGGAACTAATCAAAGATGGTTCAGCTGACGGTATACATGTTGAGGACCAACAACTGATTAGTGGTGTTCATTATAGTGTTCGAGTAGTAGCTGTTAACGGAGCTAGTTCTGTTTCTACATATGATACGAATGGTTTCCTTATCGACCAATCACCACCTACGGTTAGTAATTGTAGTAATTGCCTTATCTATAAGGGATATATGTCGCCTTATCTAGAAAGAATATATGTCGCCTAAGCTATAAGTAGCATCAGTCCTCTTACCTCGAAGAAATATATGTCGTATTCTAAAAGCAATATATTTTGTTTTCTCTAGAAGTAGCATATGTCGTTTCTATCGGTCGTTTTATCTAGAAGGAACATTATGTCGTCTTATCTAGACGGAACACTAGTCGTCTTATGTAGATGGAACACTAGTCGTCTTATCTAGGAGGAACATATGTCGTGTTATCTAGAAGGAACATATGTCGTCTTATGTAGGAGGAACATATGTCGTGTTATCTAGGAGGAACATATGTAGTCTTATCTAGACGGAACATATGTAGTCTTATGTAGACGGAACACTAGTGATCTTATCTAGAAGGAACACTAGTCGTCTTATCTAGAAGGAACATATGTTGTCTTATCTAGAAGGAAGACATGTCGTCTAATCTAGAAGGGATATCTGCCGTCTTGTTTTCAGATGCAATGGGTGTATGTTGGTATTTTTAGTGGTGAAGAGGAAGATCGTGTTGATGGCTATGTTTATCAGGCGGATACAACAGGTATAAAAGCAACATGGTTTGCTTATGATGATGTCAGCGGTATTCAAAAATATTTGGTTTCAGTCGGGACGACACCAGGTAATTGATAATTTAAGAGACACTTAAAACCTATATTTCAGTACATGTGTGTATCCTATAAATAAAGAAACTTAAATGAAATGGAATTTAATGCTTTGCTTTTCTGTCCCAATGTAGCTAATGAGGGCGAATAAATGTACTAAATCAGTGTTTATTGACAACTACCCAATCATCTGATACTGAATAAAGTTAGTAATATAACAAGGTCTGTAAAACTGTCGATCTTCTGATATTCAATAAAGTTAGTAATATAGTACAGTAGGTAGGACTGTTGATCCCTGGTCAATACTGGTGGATACAGTTTATAAATGATCAAGGGACACGTTACCTTCAATCACGTACAACACGTTTGTCCAAATCCGAAATCAAAATTATGTTAAATCTGATATACAGTTACATCCATTCTTCATTTTAGAAGAAGTGGTATCATCTGTTTGAAACCATAAGTTATTATTTTATTTCAGGGGGAGGAGAGATATTAGATTGGAGAAGTTTTGGAACTGAAAGAGATGGCTATATAAGTGGTATTCAACTAGACGTCACTAAAGACAACTCCCCAATATATTATGTTAGTGTAAAAGCTAAAGATGGCGCTGGTCTTGAAAGTGACGTGTATATATCAACGCCAATTATAGTGGTAGACGATGATAAAACAGGTTTTCTAATTATTTTATTTCTTGTTGCGTGTGTAACGTAAGCACCGAGTTTATGTATACAATGTATCCGTAGTTTTAAAGACTTGTTAAAAACCCACTTCGTCCTTTATAATTATTGTATGGCCGGGAATAAATCTGGTGGATTGGTATGTTATGAACTGTGTAGGTCAGAATATCCATCATATTTTGTATGACAGAGGCTTTAGAATAATAATTGATTTAATGATGTTATGATGTTGTTTGTTAAAGTATAAAGTCTGAAGATAGTTTGTAATTTTATTTAACTAGGAATTGTTTTTGATGGCCCAGAAGGAACTGTTGAATCCAATCCAACATCAGTAGACGTGGACTACCAGAGAGAAACACACACGGTTACTGTTCAATTTTCTGGGTTTGAAAGTCGGTTACATGGTTTCGCCTATTTTGATTGGGCAATTGGAACTACATCGGGTGGAGAAGAAGCCCAACCATTTTTAACAGCGGGTTTACATCATGAAGAGAGAGATGACATTTCTGGTAACATATTCTAGTTCTACATAGTGGTGACGTCTGTGTTCAGTTCGCTACATTCTCATTTTACATACAAGTGCGGATGAATTTTAAAATTGAAATGAAGTTAATCGGTTCATGTGTGTGAAATAGCTTTACTCAACGTTCTCTTCCACCGAAGTGATATCGCATACAGTGGTTTAGTGGTTGCTGACATACTATACAAAAGTTTCATACCGTGGCCGAATCTTGATCAAAACGAATTTTGTGTCATACCCTTTGACATTATTGTATCAACGCGTACGCACAGACAGTAATGGCAAAAAGAACACTGATATTTATTTGTCGCTCATACAACAAGTTCACCCATGTTATATCAATGAAAGAGAATTCCCATGGAAATAATGGGTTGCCATTATGTCCCACTAAGGCCAACATACAATTTCGATTCTTTCTTGTCCTATGTTGAGCTGTTTTAAATGCAGTGCTCTTCAAATTAAATTATAGTCAAAGATACAGTTAGTCTAGAAACTAATACACCAGAGACTGACTGCTCTGCTTTGATTATTTGTTTGAAGTGACCAAATAGCAGAAAAAATGTGTGCATGTATTTTGTTAAACTATCCATCTTATACAATATGTATAGGTACTTCAGGTTATGGTCAAGCTGTAGTCGAACTAGAGTCAGGTAAAACATATTATACAACTGTACGTGGTATAACTAATAATGGTCATGTATTGGAATCAGTATCTGATGGTTTTACTGTTGATATATCACCCCCTGTCATCAAGGTTAACAGGTTTGTATAATGTTATATTATAACTCCTAGTACAGACAGACAGGCAAAGAAATAGGGAAATGGGGTTTGATTCCACTTGACCAAAACTATCCACTTCGGGCCATTTTAATGACGTTAAAACATGTTGATAGTTATGGTATTAACACAGGCTAATTAAACGTCGTGTTCGGTCTGTTATGAATGAGGATATCCAAAAAGGTCACATTCGACTGCTTTTCTATAGTATTGGAATTTCCATAAATGTCAGGCAGTACTCTGTCACAATATAAATTTGCATTTTAGCATATCTGGTGTAATGGAGGCAGAAGAAGGTGATAATATCTACCAATCTGAAGTAGATTCTATAGATATAAAGTGGACAATAGATGATCCACAGAGTGGTATATATAACATGTATTATACAGTTGGTACTTATCCTCAGGGTACAGATGTTAAGCCTATAACGCCAATACAACAATTATTGACTGGAAATGGTTCACTTCCTGTTCGTCAAATTCAACCTAATACGGACGGTGGGTAGAACTTTTATTTTGCTGTGGCATGTCAAACGAATGTATACAAAACTGGTTGTAACTGGAAGCTATTTGTAAAAGATTTGAAAGTTAAAAGTCACATCATCCCCAATACTGAATTGTATAGTATTATTTATAATCCTGATCTGTGATAATTGCCTCATTAACATATTCTAATTATCTCTTTGTTGTGTGAATTAAATGAATGTTTGAAATATTAACACCTACCATCATAATTCAGGTAAACCAAATATTGTAACCATCTGGGGTGAGAATAAAGTTGGTTTAAAAGGTAAAGCAGTGTCGGCCAATTTAATCGTTGATTCTACACCACCCTCGGAAGGTAAAGTGGTTTGTCCTCGATATATTCAGGTAAGCAAGACTAAAGAAGAAGGATGAAGAGCTTTCATGTTGGGTGGGATAAGTTTGTTCAGCAGTCGAAGCTGCTGGGAAGATGATTAAATAGAAATCTACACTTCTTTGTTCGGCATGTCAGCTACTAATACAATTATTTTGGCATATTTTATATTACTTTACGTTTGATAACGTTCATCAGATCATACCCCCTCTAAGAGGCAAAGTACCAATCAATCACTGTTTTATGCACTGTTTTATTACGTTTTTACAGCCACATACGTCATTGAAATGTTCATGGAGTGGATTTATAAATATAGAAAGTCCGATAGTTGAGTTTACGTTTGGTTTAGGATCAGCAGAAGGTTTAACAGATATCATTAATCCAGTAACTTTATCTGGACACGCAGTCAATTATCGTACTGGTAAGACCATGAATATAATATATATATATATATATAAATCATGTTATATGTCAGTTGAAAGCTGAAGCAATTTCAAATATTTTATATTAAAAAGAAGTAGGACCATACGTAAGGACAAAACACAAACATGAAAACAATGATGAAATAAGTCGCGATTGTGAGGGAGGGGTGATTGTGATGTGTGTCTCAATATTGTAGCCCCAAAATAACCTTATTTTTGTTTGTGTAAATTTCAGAAGTACCTGGGAATGTATCGTATGAACATGTATATTATACAATAATAACAGCGAAGAACAGTGTAGGTAAAACTGTAAGTGCTGTATCAGATGGTATTACTGTTGATGTTACACCTCCTGTAGAAGGACGAGTTGTTGAACTAAATACAGAGTACATCATCAACGTTACCAGTGAATTAGCCACACGACAACTCAATCCCAAGAGCTGTGATACTATTGATGGTGAGTTGCTGTCTGTAATAGTTCTTAAAAAAGAAACATGTGTTTCCATAATATACATGCTGTATGTAATAAACGCGAATTGTGTTGATTAAAATAAAAACCAAAGTACCGTTTACAACGAAAAAAAAAATGGCAATAATTGTAAGCTGACTTGATATGAAATTATCAAAATAATTTTACCCAAAACTAACGCCTGTCTCGAACATATAAGCTGGATGGTCTGTTTGAATCGGCACTATTAATGTCACCTTTAAATAAAATAACATTTTAAAAATTGTCGGTGTTTTACCCCACTTAAACCAGTAATTGTTTATTGTTTACAGAATGTGGCGCTATTGATGCTGTCTGTCAGGAATCTTTGTCATCGCTAAGCATTGCCTGGTCACCTTTTCGTGATGATGAATCCGATATAGTCAGGTATATCCTCTCTCTTGATTTACCCGGATTTTATTGCACCGTTATAGAGGAATTATCTGCAAAAGATGTGCTGATTTATAAGACGTATTATTTGTCAATTGAACAACCTTAAACTTGACACAGTCACCCGGTATTATTACACATTTGATATTCTGTAAGTTTGTTTTTTTTAATGGGAATGCCCACGCGCATGCCATTTATAGATATTTCAGGAAACTGATCAGTGAAATTTGTCCATCGGAGCATTATGTTGTTTGTGACCAACATCTATGGTGTTTTTTTTTTCTTTAGATATGAAATAGCTGTTGGTACTACATCTGGTGGAGGTGATATCAGACCTTACTTTACTGTAGCTGTCCAAACACGTCATCTTTATATTAAAAACCTTATGCTGATGGGATTAAGCAAGGTGAAGTAACATTTCTCTGTCCATTTGGATTGAAATTGTATGACCAAACTCCCTAAATTGTTAAAATCCCGCGTCGCAAGGCATGCATCAACGGCAAGGCATGCATATAATACTCTGTTGATCTGTCACCATGGCTAAAACCTGTCACCATGGCCACTCAGGGACAATTTATGTTTTGATAAATGGTGACTAGCACAATCCATGCAAATATAAATATTGGCGGGGTGTAACTATAACTAGAACACCTTAAACCCGTTATTGGTATCCATGTTCATTTAGAGGGGGGTAGAACATATACCACTTATTGTTATCGGGTGATGGGGTGGGGTAGAATATATACCGCTTATAAGTATTGAGTAGATGGCAACATGACATAACACCTATCATTTCACCATATTTTATGTTTTCAGGTATATGTTAGTGTTAAAGCTACTAACGGTGCTGGTTTAAGTACAGTGTCGGTATCAAATGGTGTAAGCCTATCCTATATTAGTCAGAAGCTAGAACCCTTATCACATATCGGTGTATGGGATGGAGCCGGCGAACATGGAGATATGTAAGTCTTACCAACTAATGACAGCGTTTCATCCTACTGAACTTAAATACCTTACCTATTTTGTTTACTAGCGTGGCAAGTCCACGTACTCTCGTTTTCCAATTTTGCATATTTATTCATCTACTGTAATTTGTTTTCTGGTGATTGTCTATCTGTGTTCATATTTCAGTGATTACCAGACCAGTGTCGATACGATTCAATGTTCGTGGGATGTAACAGGTGACCCATGTCCAGTTGTTCAATATGAATGGGCTGTAGAGAGAATTGACGGACTGGTAGTTCAAGAGTTTACGGACACTAATGGTAGCTAGTGATTTTACACGCTTCCCGTAATCGCTATTAAACATACATAGACCATGACTTTAAAATAGGTTTAAAGCAGCAATGTCATATTTTTAAGTTATATTTTTAAAATGTAGTATAATAAAGCCTTAAAATAGATGGCATCTATAAACAGTCCTACTTTGTTAAAGAAAAATCCTATTAATCCAATAATTCACTATTGTCAGTTGAGAAATTGACAAATATATCATTTTCAACTTCAAATTCAAACGTTTGAAGATAGCTTTGCCATGGGGGAAATGGGAATACAAGGGAGGTAATTGTGTTATTATTTCCTGTGTCAATGATTTATTAGTGTGGGAAATAATGCCTATGATAGTATAATAGCGAGTTGACAACCCGTCGAGCAAAAGACATAGAAATAATTATGTTTTGACTTTCTTTGAAAATATGAAATTATCGCTTTAATATAATTTTAATAGTTACAGCAAATGTTGCTCTTGTCCATATTCGTAGCAATTAGTCCATTACTTTCTCCGTTAATAAACTGCTAAGGGGGGGGGGGGGTATCATCATCATATGTGGAAAGGTGTCGATACACTGTTAGATCTTGTATAGTCAGAGAGAAATAGGATTAACTTCAACTGACGTTGCCGTGTAGTAATATATACAATATCACTTTTTTACAGGCAGAACACAGGGAGTGAATGATCAGCTAGAGTTACAGAATGATGAACGCTATATTTGTTTATTACGTGTGAAAAATGCTCTAGGTTTTACCTATAATATACGATCTAACGGTGTTACTATAGAAGAAGAACCGTTATTACCGGGTCGTGTTAATGATGGTGATATTGAAGGATATGATCTTAATTTTGTATTCACTAGTAATAAAATATCTGCCAACTGGAAAGGTTTCGGTGAAGACAAATCGGAAGGATCACGTCAAATTGAGATCAAATCAGGTTCGTTCTGTATTTTTTTTTAAATGGAATTGCGGAAATTGCTGACAGATAATGTCGAGTTAGCAATAATGTACATCCAGAGTTGACCTAATGATACAATGATCAATGTCTATTGTTTTAGGTAATCTGGGAATTTTCAAACCAGCACAACCAGATCGTAATCAAGATATTGAATATTACGAGGTTGCTGTAGGAAAAGACCGGCGATTTCCTAAAACACGAGATAGTTTAATACCGTTCACTAATGTCGGTCTAAATACATCCGTCACATTTTATGACTTGGATCTGGTACCAATAACTGCTACATACTATTTCACGGTTCGAGCTTACAGTAAATCAATGTCTATGGCAGAGGTTACATCAAACGGTTTTAAAATTGGTTTTAATGATGGTGTTACCGGTAAGTCATAATTAATTTTTATATATAGCGATTCACCTTGTTCACGATTTAAAAACAGTAATATGCATAAGCAAGCCAAAGGGACGTATTATATTAATTTGGGTAGGATAATGTGTGTATCATATAAAGAAAAAAAAGAATTATCAGAATATTTCGATTATGGTATAAATAAATGCATGGGTTTATATAAATAGTTAATTTCCCCTGTTAAATTTACATGATATATTTTAATTATAACTGTAGGAGGAGTGATAAACATGCCGGAATTCATTAATTCAAATTCTGTGGTTGATGTCCAATGGGATGGATTTACATCACGAGTTGGAATGTTTATGTATTATTTAGCCTTATCTAGTCACAACGAGGCAATATATATGGATTGTAGACATTTTGTAAGTAATGTTTGATATTTGAGGTTTTGGATAGAATGTCATGCTACGTCAAATATGAAATGTCGTAGCTTTATGGTATATTCGCTTCTCTTCGCGTGATGCCCTTGTTAATTTACTGACAAGCCGATTTCAAACCATAATATTGATAGTTCACGATTTTGTTTTGGGTATTTGGGGGCGGGCTATGGGCTATACATGCATTGTATAGTATAGTCTATAGTAGGAAGTCTAAACTTCTATACATACATTTCACTAAGATATAATAAAAGGTGAATACGTTTTCTCAGATTCAGGTTGGTTCCATGTCTGATAATCGGAGATTAGAAATATTTGATGTTCTAGATAGGGAGAATTTTGGTAAAAACACTTTTGGTCATCTAGAAAATCTGAATCTACAGCAAAACCACAGTTATTATGTCAGTGTTATAGGTTCGTTTTTGTTAGTTTTTATTTTGTTAACTTTAATGACAGACCTCATGCACCAGTCAGGATATGTACTTTATTGAGATGCTCTCAGCTAATTATAATTAACATTGGCGAATATTTCAGTGTGAATAATATTGATTTGCTTTTTTATGAAATAAATACATTATAGAATTTACAAATGAAAACCTCCACTAGTACTCATCACAGGTAGATCGGGCGGTCATTATTTTAAAGTTGCACTGATGTATCAAAATTAAAGGAAAGAAATCGTTGAAATATTGAGAAAAAAACATACAACACACGTATTGTTAAATTGTGTTGTGTACACCGTATCTATATTAAATTTATTTCTTTTAAATCTAAAATGTGTTTGTTTTCTAACTTATCAACGTTATATTTTCTGTTAGCTAGTTGCTTATATTCGTCGTCCTGGAAAGGTGGTTTGCATTAATAATGGCAAGTCATCTATCTGGATCTTGAGTGTGATTTAATGTTTCGACAATTTTGCATATATTTGTTATTAAATCGTATTCTTCAACCATTAGGTGTCGATATGGCTGGTTTGTGCAAGATGATAAATCACAAGTTTCATGTTGATATTACACCTCCGTCAAATGGTAAAATAAAAATTGGGCCTTATTACGATATGGTAAGTTTATAAAACGTACTTTATGACGTGACTCGGTGAATAAAGGGCTGGCTCACTAGCCAGGAGTTTCAAGGTCCCTCCCTGGTGTTGTCCGAGAAAGTTCCCTCGGAAGCTTCTACGCTATGCCGCGGTTCCGTGCACACATCGGCATGCACATAAGAGAACCCTTGGCAGTTAGAATTCAATTTCCGTCCCTTTGTTTAATTATAATTGCGAATATACAATTAATCAAATGTTCACGTGCAAAAACTATTCATTCTCCTTTTAGAAAATGGCATTCGTTTCAACATCAGAATCTATTATTGCTAAGTGGAAAGATTTTACGGACATGGATTCTGGTTTAGAATGTTACCGTGTTAGTCTCTTGGAAGAAGAATCTTGTGATATCGACGCTTCTAGGGTGGTGATAATACCACCAATAGAAATAGATTCTAATTATACCTCTTATACATTCTTAGAACTGAATTTAAAGGTACGTTTAGCTTTCTTACCCTTGACTTATTTAAAGTGGAACAAAATCTCGTAAACATTAATGACCTGTGATGTTTCTACTGCAAGGAATGGTCACATCCAGTACATGTGCCAAATATTGGGCATTGGATGATTAAAATGGCGCATTGCAACTTTGTGATAATAATAAAATAAGACAATAAGTGATTTTATTCATTCCTTAAATTGAGGATCAGCGGTTTTAGGAGATTGTTAGTCCAGTGATGTTTCAATTACTGAAGAACCAATAATCTGTTTTCCACTGGACTTCCGGAGATACGTCAAGGATTTGGATTCAGAAGTCATCTTCTTGTTATAATTTCAGCCGGAACGAGTATATATAATAAAATTAGAAGTAGAAAATAAAGCTGGATTAACACTGGAAGCAGAATCAGCGCCAGTGGTATATGATGCATCAACACCAACACCAGGTCTCGTTGTTGATGGTACAAACTATAAAATGGATGCAGTTTGGTCCAGGAGTACATCGACGGTTCTAGGTGAATAGTTCGATATTTATTAATTAGTCGGGATGCAAAATTATTGAAAAAATAAAAGTTATTGAAGTTTGTCTGTTTCTAATATAGGTTAATATTATTTTCTACAGGTTCGATTTTACATTTACCAACTGCCGATGGCGCATCATGTCCGGCTCGTCATATCCTGTTCTCTGACCCAGAGTGGGAGCACTACGTATCAGTGAACAACTATGATTCATCAGGGTCTAAACTCAATATTAAATACCGCAAAGCCAACGTTTACATACACGAAGATGAATTAGAGATAAAGTTAGCCAAAGATGATAAAACTGGTACGATGGTCTCTGGTGCCTACTACAGAGATGCTGATATGAATGATGGTGGGACTTACGAGGTATAAGAATTATTATTTCTAAAACAGCTGATAGGTCAGAAGAAAAATATAGTCATTTGTTTGATAAGCTGTAGACTGGCAACTCACCCGTTATTACTCATATTTCTAAATAGTAAATTAATGTTTTCTGCGTTACAAAATAAGCTGATTCAGTGCAGCTTACAATAAGCATGCTAAGGAATGGAGTGCGGGTTGGAAAGGGGTGCCCTTTGTGTAAGAGGAGATGCATCCACGAAAACGATTTTGTGTTTTATGCATTATGAAACTTAAAACTTCAGTTGACAAGACATGAGAATTTATGTTAATGTTTATTAGTTTTACATATTTTACATTTGGTAAATCGTCTTGTTGGTCATAAAAGTTTGAAGATGACTTGTATATATGCAGCGCACGTGACCTGTACGAAGTGATGTCAGAATAATTAACACTCCTTACGATTCAGGAATGTTGCCTTAACAGAATTCTGCTTAAAATTGTTCGGCATGTCGTATGTTTCGATGAATACATACATTTGGCTTTGTATAAAGATTTACTTATGACTTTACTCCATGGTGTGCTCATTTTGCTACTTTTTTACGAATTAAGCCAACATTGCATGGATATCGTTATATATTTTAGTTAAATCTACGAGCAGCAGATGGACATGGTAAAGCAGTGACATCTATTATATTTTGGGATGGTCAAGTAACACAGATCGTGGATTTTGATTATACTAGGGAGCCTGATTGGACATTAGATGTCTGCAGCTGTTGTAAAATAAATCAGACGGATCCTGTGAGCATAGACTGTATACGTGTATAATAATCAAACTATTGTTTTTTCTTCAAGCTAAATTTTATTGTTTAGATGACCTCATCAAAAATTATGAACAAAAAGTACATTTTATGATATAATGTATTTATGTTCCACTTTGTTATTAATCATTCCCCTGTATCTTAAAATTTGTACATCCACCAACTGTCTTTCTGATTTGATCAGGATGTCTAATATTTCAGAAATGTCTAAAGACATGTAACTGTACAAGGTTCCTAGAATCCAAAAACATCACAAAACGTTCTGCAGATACTACCATCTCGGATGATTCGTCATGGTATGTACAGGATCTAACAGAACACCAACGAGAGGTAATGATGGGTAATAATTCCACAGAAAAGACTGCAGCAGAAACACCCGATGTTGCCATAGAATCACAGACATCTTGTGGAATACAGATTCTAGCAGGTAAATTTTACACTGATTGAGGAGTTACTGTCAGACTTCGAGATTATTGAGAAATTGGGAGTCGCGAGAGAGAAATGGGGTTTAACGTCAACTCAACACAAACTATGTCATTTCGAGACTAACATATGGTTTTAATTTTATTTCAATAATTCGCTTGCGTTTGGGGGCCTTTAGCAGTGGGAGGAAATCGGAGTGCCCGGAGGAAACCCACGAGATTGAGAAGGCGCCCCTATCTCCATGCCACATACGCTCACACTAGGGCTCGAAACCACAGCCGCAAGCCAGAGGTGACCGGCCAGCTAGAGGTCGAAGCGCAACACTCTAGACCACTAGGCCATCCCAACCCCCCTCGCCATAATTAGAATTGTAATTCTGCACAGATAACACTGTAAATAGTGGTTATAACATATTACTCCAACGGAAAGCTGTAATGTTAAATAAAATCCAAGTAAATTAATGAGTTATCAATAGCTTTAGCATAATGAGTCATCAGTATTAGTGCAGTTACCAGTATCGTTAGAATTGTGAGTTATCAGTATCAGTAGAATTGTAAGTTATCAGTATCGGTAGAATAATGAGTTATAGAAGTAGGAGACAATGGTGCCGATAGAATTATGAGTGAATGGTACCGGTAGAATTGTGAGATAATAGTATCGGTAGAATTGTGAGTTAATAGTATCGGTAGAATTGTGGATTATTAGTATCGGTAGAATTGTGGGTTATCAGTGTCTGTAGAATAGTGATCTTAATAACTATTATTTCGTATTAAATATTTTATGATTTGGAAGCCTTATATGTTTATATTTGTGATTTGAAGGTGATTTACAGAAACTAGTGACATGGTGTAAATATAAAAACGATTTGTATCGACCAATGAAGTCAGAACGAAAACTAAAATTTGACCCTTCCGTATCCTTTAATAGGTACACGATAATGTTTTTTGTATTAAATCAAGATGCATTAGAGGTAAGTGTATTGATTTTATGGTGGGAATTAATTAGTTATGAAAATATAATAAAGTAGAAATTTAAAATTATTGCATCGGTTTGTCAGAGCTAATGTCGCAAGTTAACAAGAGTGGATCTAGTGGTGGTGCACCCGGCGCACACCCTACTAGTGGGATTATTATGTTAAAATCGATTTATGTCTCAGATCACTGGAAATGACATTTACGGGTATTTGGTTTTCGAAAATGTCCAGGGGATGCAGTACGAAGCCATCCCCCTTCCACACACACACACACACCATCACAGACACGCACACACACGTGGGTGCTCGCAATATGAGGTTTCGTGACCCATGTGCCCCCTATATCCATGGTCTCTGGTCTGCCATGGGTCAAATATCACTTTCAGATTTGTTTTGACAGGGATCTTGGTGCTTGAAGGTTTATGTCAATGATGAAGAAGTTTCAGATCTTTGTGGAGTACCACACTTTACAACCGATACCAAGATATTCATGCAGGTTCGAAACTGGAAGAACTTTCTCCCGTCGGAACCAACAAATGAACAGGAATTCTTTAACGTTTGGACAACACGGGCTATTTTCAAATCGTTAATAATGCCGCCAGATAAAAATGCATTATGTCGATATGGAAAACCGTTCCGCGGAGGTACTACTGCAATTATTCGATTTGAAGCTGGAATTAGTGAAATGAAAAATAGTGATTCAATCGTGCTATTTAAAGAGGTTTGTAAATTTCTTGAATTAGATAGGTAATACAAAGCAAGATTTGTTATATAAGTGTTTAATCAATATTCACAAAAAAAGTACCTGGTCCTAATTACATTTAGATAACAAATTGTCTTGTAATACAAATAAATAAAATAATTATCACAAAACATTATCACTTGGCAAATCTCGCCAGATTCCGTAAACTACATCTAGTCTCGGCTGTATGTCAGTAAGTGATATGTACCTACGCCCATACATTTGCGATGCGGCTACCGGTTTACTTTAACAGGAAAACTTGACGCTATTACACAAATTGGGAACCTATTCGGCTAGCAACCTATTCGACTGATCGAGCTGCAATCTGTTCGTTGGAAACCTATTTAGAATAAAGACAACAGTCGCCTTAAATCATCTATTTACAACCAATAAAATCCAACGTTATGTCTATCAAATGAAAGTAGAATATATTATTTTTTTATTCATTCCTCCAGCTCAGAATAGAAGTGTAATTTCGTCATTATCTTAAAGCTGGATCGGTCGAATAGGTCGCTAGCCGAATAGGTCGACAATTTGTGTTCGGTATGGGCGCAGCCATGTTTCATGTTTCATCCGGGGCCTTTATAGTAGTTCCAATATGACGGAATTAGTCATACAGCCGAGGTTAGATGTAGGTTCCGTAGGTTACGGAGTCCCCCGAGGTTTGCCGAATGAAAACAAGTTATTTGGTATATGTACGTATAATGTTTCAGGTAGTATCGCCGTGTGTACCATGTGATAAACCATGTGATAGGTATGTCTGTCAATCAAATTGTTCAAGTCATCAATTTACCCAGTATAATATCAGCCTAGAGTCTTTAGATCTCCAACCAACAGAAATTATTAATGGAACAACCAAACCTGTACCCTATTACCTAACAGGTATAGTATATTCTGTATTTAAACGTCAGTTACTTTACATACCTGTCGAGGGGGGGGGGGGGCGTACTTCCACGACAGACTATCAGACTTGTATTTTCTGACAGGACTTCAACGTTATCATTACACACAGCCTGTTTAAGGGGGATTGGGTGGTCTGGTGATTTGGCGCAACTCGTTAACTCATAAGGTCTATTATCAGTCAAGTGAGGTGGTTTCGATGCCCCACCCGTCCAATCTCGTTTATTTTTTCAGTTTCTTCCGATTCCCTGTCACAGCCAAAGTCACTTAAAATAAAATTGAACTATATGATTAGTCCCGAAATGACTTATTCTGTGTCGAGCGGACGTTACGCCCCCACTCCCCACCCTTCTCTCTCTCTCTCTCTCTCACACTCTCTCTCTCACTCTCTCCCTTTCTCTCTCTCTCTCCCTAGCCTCCCTGTAGCATTTTATAACATCTGTACATCATGATGAGAAATGACTTATTGTTGTATTGCAGTAGTCTATAGTCCTTAACATGTATCTTTAATTGGTTATATACATGACGGAATGCCACATTACTATATACGTGAATATGCAATAATGGGAAATCGCATTTAATTAGACCTTAAGTAGCTTTCCTAATTCGGCCAATCTCATATTGTGGCCAAGGTGCTAATAGAGAATTAAAATCAGTTTAGTGGGCTAGTTTTATGGAAACACCTGACTGATGAACACGGGGCAAACACAGTTCAGTTGGTAAAAAGTAGATGCTTGTTTTATGTTATTTTCAGTGAAAGCAGTATTAGGATCAGGACAAGAAGCTGTATCGTCATCTAATGGGTTTTATATTGACGTCACACCTCCTGTATTTGATGAAGATCTTATGTTATATATAGATGTGGATCAAGGGAATTACACACCTGTAACATACCAGGGTTCCAACTCAACGATTAAATCTATCTGGTCCTGTGTTGACAACGAGAGTATGGTCGTAGTGAGTAGAGTCCAGAAATTGTTTTCTATTCTGACCATAAATTCCTTTTCTTTTTACATTTACTCCCTTTAAGAATTAGACATTTTGTAACTAACCTTGTGTCCAAAATATAATAACTTGGCAGGTATTGAATTCACGAAACAATCTCTATTTAGGTTATGTAACCCCATTACATGTAAGCAACCGGTCAGGTCATTACGGTGTGTATCATGGAGTATAATATCTATGCAAGCTATGAGTTCGATCTCTCGATTGTTCGTGATTTGTTAGCTCGCCTAGTTAACCGTATGAACTTCCTCTGAGTTATGCCATATACTTGGTGCTGTCATGTATAAACATTTATATACCGGAAATTACCTGTGTGGATTGGACTGTCAACCATAATGTTAGCTATTCTGTCCGAATTCGAGATTTAGAAGAAATTATCCGGAAAAGTATAATGTTACTTCTTTACATATTGTCATTTTATATCTATATTTAAATTGGCTAGTATCGCAGTCTGGCCTTTAAAAAATCCTATCTGGCTTATTTTTATATGTTCATGTACAAACAAAATTAGTAACAAAAATACATACCCATTATTTTAGGAATATCAGTGGGGCATAGGGAGTTCTCCTGGATTACTGGATATTCAAAGCTTTATATCAACTGGTGAAAATCCATCAGGAACTAACGACAGATTAGTAGGTGTTCTGGAAGATAACTCTACTTATTATGTAACGGTGAAATGTTTTAATGGTGCGGGGCTGGAATCCGTTTTTACAGATATGAAAGGTAACTGGTGGCTTATATGATTTATCTTTTGAAACTTTACCTGGGTTATTGCCCCTCGTGCTTGAAAACCGGATAAGTTAAGTCACTTTACCCTGGTTGTTATTAATTCTGGAAACTAGGTTTCAACACTTCGTCATTCCTGTATTCAAATTGGGACAACGACAGATCAGTGATGAAAGGGCTGGCTTACTAACCAGAAGGTCGCTGGGTCGACCCCTGTGTTGACCGAGATTGTTCCATTGAAGTTTTCTGTAAGGTTTCCCTTTGGCCTGGTAATAAACGGGGGGGGGGCGTGTAAAGTTTGGCATAGACGTAAAATATCTCTGAGCAGATGTAATTCGTTATAAGAGTAACCCTCACAGCACCGTGTATAGCACATATCCGTCTACATTTGTGCAGAAGATTAGGACTTTCAACTCAATTTAATTTGAATAAGATTGTTGAAAATTAATTAGATTAAATTAGCATGTTTTAATGGTTAGATTTCATTTCATCCCCCTAGTTGTCTTGGTTTTAAACATCAGTTAAAACTAAAACTGTGTTGATACGACAACTCTAGGTGGGAGTTGGTGTATATCTCTTTTATCATTGTGCCCACAGGTGTAACAGTATTACTATATCCACCTGATATAGAAGATGTCGGAACCAATATGACGGCAGGAGAACCATTTAAACCACCTGTTACACCTGACAATACCGTGAAAGTGAAAGAAGGTGGCACCATTGGCTGTTCTTGGACAATCAGTAAAGATTCCTCTTTAAGAGAATATGGTATAGCTAGTTTTTATTACTTATCTCTATAACGAGCCTAATTGCTATTGTTATAGTAATATATTTTGTTTTAAGGCGCTCAGTACAGAGATATTGCGAAAGCATTCTTATAACTCTGTATAAGGTGTCTGACGTTTAAAAGTCCAAGTACTTCTTCAACACGTGACGTCATATCATATGAATTCGATCATTGACTCGATTACGCGTGCATTGTTTACATAAGACGCTGTATCGTAAACTGGTACGGAAAGAATGGTGCGTTTTACTCACTCTATATACCTATTTACATTAAATATTAAATATTTTTATCCAGATATACTTCAAACCCATTTATTTCTTTTTCTAATGCTTCAAGATTTCTGTGTTGGAAGTTCTGAGGATAGTTATGAAGATATTTTTCCGTGTACATGGGTTGGTTATAATGTATCTGGAAAGGTGTCTATTAGTGACGGATGGTTACTTATAAACGATGAACAATTCAAACCAATAGGAGTTTATCATCCTAATTTTAATGACACGTCACCAGATAACGCTTCGACTGCTTTCAAGTTTGAACCAGGAAGAACACTATTTTTATATATGCGCATGTGTAACGAAGCTAGACGTTGTACAATGCGATTGGTTGGATCGTCGGTAGTGATCAACAATAATTCTAAGGTTGTTACCTCGTCAAAAGGGGGACCTTTAAGAGTGAACTTAGCCTCGAATGAACCAGGCCGACAGAAACGTGAGATTGAAGTAATATCTATAGAGACACCGACTGGTAAGTTATCGAGTAATTTTTTTAAACACCATCTGTGAACCACCCGCAGTATCCCCAGTCGTCTTTTCCCGTCACAGTCCACTATACCCTGGGTTCATCGATGGTGTATTCATATATTCAAATTAATGATCTGCCTTTGATCGTAGCTTGATTCGACGAAACGGTTTACAAACCAGTCTTGACCTTATTGTTTATGTTCATAACCATATGACGACTTGTTCGCTCGATTATGAGAAAGTTTGCAAGATATTTAATATTAAAGGAATGACATTTACACAAAAATGTCCTAAACACCAGTTTGATGGACAAAACAGTGACACGTCGTTATGCTATCAACCGCATTGGTCGATAAAAATAGCACAATCATCAAGGGCAGATACTTTGATGGCGTGAATACCCTCATCTTTGATAGAAGGCTTGATGTCGTGTTAACTACATACATCTTATCAAGGCCTTCACATAATACCCTGCATATTTCGGCATTAATTTCGATTGTGAGCCTACCAGATTCCGCATCGTCGCGAATACCAATCCCGCGCTTTCAAGCTAAAACGTCTGACAGGTGATAATCCAGCTGCAAAGTTCAAGGTTCGTTCAGTGTCAAAGTTTCCGTGGAGGTGGCTCTGCCACAATCTCTGATTGGATGCTACTGTTCACGTGTCGATAGATACGTAGCTATCAGTTAGGGAATTGTGCAGTACTCTAGCAACGTCAAGATGTTGTAAAACTCGCAGCCGTTGATTCAGGAACATGGAATACCCTGGGTATAGTGGAGTAGACGGTAATGAGGCCACTATGAATCTAAAACATTTATATTTTTGTCTTATCTGAATTTGTAGATGTATAGTATTTTATCTACATCTCGGGGAATATACCTCATTTGACGATCAATCTTATGACTTCCATTATGTCTTAAAACTTAATCTCATTCTGTCTAACATATAACCTTGATTCATCAAAGGTTGTCTCCACCAATCCAAATCCGTATGAAACTACTGGGAATTCGGTCCAAACTAGAAGCTGTAATATATTTTAAACCCCATTTAACAGAAGTTCTGTATAATTAAGTTATCAAAGTGATTTATCAAAATGTTTTGTATGAGATATATGTATGTAACCCAAATGTATTAAGTGTTCAGCACAAAAAGTCGTATTTCGTATTTCATTGCATAATTTGGAATCTTTTCTATGACACTTTTTAAAAGGATTACATTTTTATAGATTTTGAATTTGTTGACCATAAATTCATCATTAAATTGCATTGAATCAAAAGTATTTAGATGAGATACAATTCTACTTTTCCAGTTATGAAGGAAGGTCAGTCTATTATATTAACTAAAATGGATGTTCAGCGTCTAGCTGAAGACTACACATCCGATGCCGCAATTGACTTCTTATCCTTCATCACGAACCCTTCTGAAACATTTAATCGTCGTAATAATCTACACAGATTACTCGTTCAAAGGTAAATTCCTTTTATAATTTTATCTACTGCTTCGTTTTCCAAGTTCGTCAAAACAAGTAGGACCTAAAACCCCATTTCATTTCATTTTCATAGATACAAAATAATCATTTTAAACCGTTTGTTATATTATATAAATTAGACTTGTATTCGCATTACCAACTCACTAGAACATCGGATAGTTGTGGTTTTTAATGGATTGAAGCACGATACCCATTTAATACTGTAATTCAAAATATGGATACTTGAGACTTTGCTTATTATCGAAACAACGCTAGCAATACACATCTAGAATACACCATTGGTATCAAAACATGCATAACTTATTCGCTTAGAATAAAGTAATTTGACTGAAATTTTCAATATATTCATTTTTCATTATCCACGATTGAGCTATTATAGCGTGAATTATCGTTCTTTATTCGCTTACATAATGTATCTCTAATTATTTGGTATTTATTTTAATGCCGTGTATTTATTGGTCAAGTGATAGATATTATTCACACCAATCACAAATCGACATCATAGACTTCATCAAACAATGAAATAATCGTGTCTAATTGATGTTATGTTATAGTTTATATGATCTTGACGAGGGTGACCGCGGTGGCTGAGTGAGTAAAGCGTTGGCTAACTAATCCGAGCTCATAAAATTTGGTGGTGGGGGGGGAGCTACGGAATGTTTGAGAGGGGCTGTGGATATGGCCGGATAAGAACGCTCCTAAAAAATCACTATTTTTGGCGAAATATTTGGGGGAGGAGGGGGGGCTAAATCGATTTGCCCCCCCATCCCCCTCTGTGGCGAGGGCCCGAACTAACCAGGAGGTCGAGAAAGTTCCCCGAGGTTTCCCCTTCTCAAATACCTGACAAGGGTATTGTCTAATTGATCGGATGGGACAAAAGAGAAGGCCTTGTGTACTCGCTGGTGTGCACTTGAAAGAGCCAATTTTCAGTTGGAATTCGAAATAAGAGTAGATCGTAGCATCGCTGTCCTATCAAAATGTCCCTCGTAGCACACTGCGTGGCATAAAGTTGATCCAGACTACTAAGACGTTAAAACCTAATTCATTTTATATCTTACAGACTGAAGAATCAACCAACTGATAAATATTTTATATTAACTTCCATTGGTCATCTAGAAATACCTGGTCCTCTGATCGTCAATATCAAATATAACCCAGTAGATATGGAGCCACATACAATACCAACTTTATTACATTGGAACCCAGGTAAATTATACTCCAATTACGTATTACAATGCTGAAATTATAATTTATGTCTAGCCATTTATCATACTGGTACCCATGTCTAGCCATGTATCATACTGGTACCCATGTCTAGCCATGTATCATACTGGTACCCATGTCTAGCCATGTATCATACTGGTACCCATGTCTAGCCATGTATCATACTGGTACCCATGTCTAGCCACGTATCATACTGGTACCTATGTCTAGCCATGTATCATACTGGTACCCATGTCTAGCCATTACCATACTGGTACCTATGTCTAGCCACACTGGTACACATGTTTAGCCAATAGCCATGTACCATAGCGATATTTTCATTATTTGTTCCTAATACCCAATTTAATGTGTGTTGAAATTCCTATTCCCTCCACATTATCGATAGCATAATATAGCTACTTTAAGGTTATGACGCCTCCTGGACACAATGTTCACACTCATCACGCTAATGATGCATACGAACAACAGTGGCTATGATTAAAAAGGTTAACTGTTAATTAACAAACATTGGTGGCTATTCTAATAAATCGGTGTAAAGTAACTCGCAGAAACAATGTTTATCATTTATTATTATTTGTTGATTTTGAAATAGTGGTTTTGTTTTTAGTTCAACAGAAATGGATGTTAAGTAGTAGATCATGTCAAACAGGAACAAACACTGAAGTTATCGATGAGACAAAGGGAGAAGTGTGGATTAGGGTATTAATAATTATAGCATTATTAATTTTACTTGTTCGGGTATAACTTCGAGGACGGATATCAATTCAACGGCAGTAGATTACGCACGGAAAGTTTATGGTTAGAATAACAAGTGGAAACTTTTAAATGAGGATCATTTGAACAAATCGCCACTCAAATAATTCATCAAACCGTATAGTACAAGATGCTGTTTATGTCTAGTTATACGCGATCTGTACACTGTACAGCAAATATTACCTGTGGAATATTAAAAAAAAAACGTTTTCAATAGTATTTATCATTTCAGTTTAATTTTTGAAGAACAGATTGTGCGTAACTGTGATTATTATTATTTTTAAACAAGGTTTGTGATACATGGAGTAACGGTAACGAAGACGGAGATTCGGATGTTTATTTTAGTAAAGACACATTGTTTGCAGTGACAAATATATTAAAGCATATTCCAAATACAGCCCCCACATTGATTTCAACTCGACATATGACGATGATGGAAGACTCGGGTAGGTATGATAATGTTATAGGAAACTGTTCAAAACTTTATATAGACGCTATGCAGAGGACTGGTACTCAATGGATTTAGGTTATATTCTCTTCTTTTCTCTTTAAAGGAACGTTGGTTTATTCCCCGCGCGTTGCTGATGAAGAAGATGATGATGTTAAAGTTGTTATTGTTTCTCTCTCAACTGATCATCTTGGTAGTGTCAATATCACACAATCGGGACTGTATGTATTTTTTAAAAAAAATGTTCATAAGATTATAATAAAAAATTATATCGTTAATAGTCAGGATAAAAAATTGAATAAACAATATAAATAGTCTAGAAATTGATATAAATAGTTCTGATATAAAATCAGACACGAGACGCGGGCGCATTCTAAACTATCGAATTTATATTTTCTTATTGTTGACAAGGCCAGACGTACGTTTTGGTGTTTACTAAAATGTGAAGAATTATCTATTGTTATTTAGAAAGACAGTGTAGTAACCAACTTTCCCTCGGAAATGCTTTTGTTGATTTTCCTTTTAAATGTTGTTTATATATATATATATCAATCTATATATCTGTAGATTTCAACCTTTATGGTATTTGTCACCGCGGGGGATTTACCTCTTCCAGGGTGGGGTGATGTGTATTTTGTTTTTTGAAGGGGTTCGGGGGCTCGGATTAGACAAGGAAATAAAATTGATCGATCATTAAATTGAGTCCAGTCGACGTATAGCGCTTGTCATGTACTTCAATATTAGATACCCATACCCAAACTGGTGGTGGTGGACTGTAAGTGAGGGGGTAGCAGAGAAGAAAAGCTGAAAATGGGGGAACGGTTATAATAGATTGAAAACCACTCGTCTATATAAAGGAGATTGTGAATGTTTTCTGTAGCTTTGGATCGACAATAACCAATTTGTATTCTTTCTCATTTTAATAACAGATTACTTTATTTACCGTGTAAAGAGTGTTCTGGAGAATTGAAAATTCAAATCAGACTCACAGAAATTCAATCAGAAGATATAGAACCAAAAACTACAGACGAAACTTTAACCATAAGGGTGTTGTCTACAAATGATGCTCCTATGGTATTCAGTCTTGTTGGAAATAGAAATATTTTACATGTTGATTCTACAGAGCCTGTTACTGTAAGTTATACAGAACTAGTGTTACATTAGCATATCATATACTGGTAGTTTCTTATCTCCAGCATTTAGCTTTACTGGAAAATATGCTCAACACCACAGTCATAATTAGTAACAGGAACATAAAATATACATTCAGGGCATTATCTGAGCCTATTTATCCTAGTAGTCAGCATAATGACAGTTTGCGTCTTCACCTTGCTTTGTTCAACTTTTTAACTTCTATTTGAATGCGGAATACCCCCGTCTTCATTAGCCAAGTCGGAACAGAGCTGTAAGAGGTTAAACACCATTTCATTTCGAATACAAAATACATAGTGATAGTCGGCAATACTATATACCGGACAACTAATGGAAAACACCATTTTATACTGAATACCGGAAAACACTAAATGCCAGAAAACGCACTGAATACCGGCAAACACCCTAAATAGGTAACCCGGGGCCTGGTTTTGGACCAAGCTAGCACCGATGAAAAAAGGTCAAGGCCACACAAAGAGGAATAAGCTCTGGGTTACTAAATAGGTACCGGAAAACTGGTAACACGGACTGGGTGTGTCTAGTGTGACAATTAGTATAACTATAATTATATAACCGGAATTAACTGGAAACCACCATAGAAAAAAAAAAAAAACGAAATCAAGACGAAGTTTAACTTTGTCAGTTTTTCTTGGTGAACAGTAAGAAATTTCGTGGCCAATTCCCCATCCCACATATTCACAGCTAGATGGCGGTCTGTGCCACCCCTCCTCCTATGTCCGCTTCTGATTACAGGCGGCGCGGCAAATTTCTCCGATATCTGGTGGTGTAGGCCGCCACCCGCAGAAAAAATGAATTAGAGTAGAGCAGTTCTGGTCGCGCGCCTTTTCTGTTTTGCATCCCCCAGCCGGTAGGAGAATGACTGAATACCGTCGGCTTTTGTATCTATGTCGGCCTGCCCGGAGTGCCCTTTTTGTGGTGCAGTCGCGCCAGTGGCTCGCTAAATAATTCTCAGGCGCAGTTTACTCTGATTCGTTTTCCGGTACCTATTTAGTAACCCGTGGTTTTGGACTAGGTGAACGACGAGGAAATAAGCTCATTTACATACAAGCGAGCGGTCGCCTGCTGTCAAAGACAAATTTCTTTTCAGAATTTTTTTTTAACAATTACCTCTTCATTAATTCAGGGAAGAACCTTTTACCTTTAACATTCATAAAATATTGTGTCTGTTCTACATATGCAGATACTGCTAGAAGAAAACCACAAATTTCTCCACCAGAAAAATAATTTTACCTGGATATTTGGTGCCTATGATGTTGATAAACCAGACGAATTGAGCGTGCATATAGATGGTCCATTGAACGGCTCTCTATCTTTAAGTCAAGGTCGTGATTTTGATGACGTATTGAATTGCAATGTCAACGTAAGTATAAATGATTCATTATCTAGTTATCTATTTTATTAATTACTTTTGTTTGTAATTAGTTTCAAATTTCGTCATTTTTAACCGTATATTGGTTTTCTTTTTATTAGTTCGTTATAGTAGCAATGTTTAAAATTGTGCAATACATGTTGTACGTACCGTTCGTTAAACATTTGAAACCTTTTAACCATCTTCCGATAATTTGACCTAGGTACATCATTTATTCATTTATCTGTGTCCATTTTCTTTTAATAGAATATAAATATAAATGTGGTTAGTAACACTATTCTACCGACCTTTAATAGAATATAAATATGTTTAGTAACACTATTCTACCGACCTTTTCGTTTCAATTGCAGTAATTGGCCTGTATAAACACGAATATTTTGAAAAGAAAAGATGATAGATCAATTTAAATTGTTAATTTACTAAACGTAGGATTACCTCTATGATAGTCGTTAGACCTCTGATGACTTTTTTGCGTTATGCATGATGGAGCATATTCTCTCATCTTGAGTAACATATTCCGTGACGAATTGAAAACATCAAAATTATTTTTGTAAGAGATGGAGCCCATTGTCCAAGACATGTACATACTCTCTCTCTCTCTCTCTCTCTCTCTCTCGCAACAATTGATCCATATTCTACCCTTTTACATACTAGGAGATGACGTCATCCTGTTTAATCATGGATTTGTCTCATCCAGTAGAGGATATGAGTTGGTTGTATTATGTAATGACGTATATACCCAATGACGATATAACCGGGTATGATGTCATCAAATTATATGTCAGTGACCATATGTCAGTTCGTTCTGATGTTGTGACCTTCAATATGGCCATATTGAATATGCCTTGTATAAATGGCGGGACATGTCAATCTAAATGTAAGTAAAATACAAGTTTACGATAATCGACATTATCAACCTAAATTGTGAATAGGGGTGGTGCATCCTGGGTCTACTTTGTTTGAATGTAATGCCGTGATATAGTTTTACAAAAAACACACCAAGGTTATCTAAGACCCGTCATAAACACATTGAAGTTTGTGTTTGTATTGTGATTGTGACAAAGTGTGTGTAGTGGCGTGGGTTATATCCTTAAAATGGCAATGTATGTAGAATTAAATACCACTTCTACATTTATAAGCGTAGTTATTGTCCTTTATTTAAAATTTCAGGACTAAGTGTATTGTCCACAATTTGTCAAACGGGTGTCATATACGGCTTTATATATCAGCTCCTGTAATGTCAAAAATATTATTTTTTTCTATTTCTTTCATACTGCTATTTCATATTTTTTACAGATACTGATGGAACCAGATACAAATGCCAAGATGCCTTGAGAGCTGACAATTTCTATGATTATTATTCGTGTAATTGTACCAATGGTTGGTCCGGTGTAAATTGTCAGGAGGATGTTAACGAATGTCAAAGTTCACCGTGTATCTGGCCATATGTTTGTTTTGATTTTATAAATGAATACCAATGCGCATGTCCAATCGACAATCCTAACTGTGACTCTTTAGTTGGCTGGATGATCGGGTTGATTGTTGTTGCTGTTGTCATGGTTATAACCCTATCGTTCCTGCTGTTTTATTGCTTGTCGTTGAGACGCGGGTACGTTACTTTTGTTCTATGACATTTATTATTATAAACGTTGCAAAATTTGGAAGAAAACATTCGCGGAAAATTTTCGGAAGTGGTGATTATATCGTTTTAGAGCATTACACTTTTCGAGGTTAAGGGGACCTATACAAGCTATCACAATTAGGAAAGGTTTAATATGCTAATGACTAAATAATGTTTCTCTTGTGCAAGTCAAGTTTTAATACAAAAAAATAGCAACACGTTAAACTGTTGACCGTGTCGAGTCTGTCATCAAATTATGAAACACCGCGGTACAAACAATTTACGCTTCGACCTCCAGCTGGCCTTTCACCTCTGGCTTGCGGCTGTGGTTTCGAGCCCTGGTGTCAGCGTATGTGACATGGAGATAGGGGCGCATTCTCAACCTCGTGGATTTCCTCCGGGCACTCCGGTTTCCTCACACGGCTAGACCCCTACGCACAAGCGAATTATTGAAATAAAATTAAACCATATGTTAGTCCCGAAATGACCTAGTTTGTGTTGAGTGGACGTTAAACCCCATTTCTCTCTCTCTCTCTCTCACAAACAATTTATTCCGAAAATTTATTCCAAAATGCACATAATGGCAAAACAGTGGGACATCTATTCTAAGTTACTGAAATGAAAACAATGTGTATTATTTATTGTGATTTTAAATTGTAGAAGAGGAAGATGGCCCCGTGTATTCAACAGATTTTCCTTATCATCACGAACTGGCTGCGATAGCAAAATTATACCCTTTAATCCTACTGATATTGAACCTGGGGTAAATATATCATTTGATTATTATTTTAACAACTATCGCAGTGTACATTCATAGGACAAGAGTTAGCTCCCAACCGCTCATTTTCGGACAAGCATGTGAACACGATCGAGATTAGATTTCTTGCAGGCATATGGCATCCTTATCAAATGTAATCTGTTGTTTGATCGCATTTCCACGCTTTGTGTGGTTACCTTAAAGATTAAACTAGCATTGGCATATGTCCTGGGAAAACGTTTCGCTCTGTGTTTTCAAATATTTAAATGGCCCGATTTGCTCTAAAAACTATATCGAAATCGCACCCCCTTCAGAAGTTATCTTGCTAGAATTCATGATATAAATGATATATTTTCCATACAGCCTGTATTGCTATACATACTATTATTTTGTTTCAGTGTGAAGCCAACTGTAGCACCATTTAAATCCGTAACAACAGGATTTATACAGAACAAACGTTAGACCAAATAAAATCGAAATACCTGTGTTTACGGTTACTTGGCCACAAAAACTTGGGTCGGCCTATCGGACGGTTTAGAGTCTATGATTTGGGTCGTATCGAGCAACCATAAACACAGGCTATTTTTTTTATCTTTTGTTGGGGAGGGGTCGGCTTACTTCTAAACTTAAATAAATCTGTTTCAAACACACTTGTCGATTATTTTTGCTTTAAAATGCATCTATTATTATTGTTCCATACTGAAGGCTATGTTTATAATTTGTTTAAATATTTAGCTGATCATCTGTTCTTTGTTGACCAGTGCATTCTGAGGAAATACGATGCATACACAATACAATCTGGTATGGGGGGATATTTTGACAGGACATCGGCGCTATGGTCTACTTTTATATCGAATTCCACAACTAGCAAGGGTTCCTTTACATGGGACGACCCTACCACCCTAACGACTGTATCACTGACAATGAGGAATCACACCGAAAATCCTACGAAGGCGCAGTTATTGACCGTAATTTCGACGACTTCGTGGGAATCCAGCTCCTAGGGATTAAAATGGATTAAAAACGTAAAAGTGGTGTTTTAGTTTATTTACACTTATATAATCCCCCATGTAACTAATTAACCAATATTTTAGCATCATTTTGGCATAAGAAATAAAAAACATAACTATGCTAGAACAAAAATATATTTAATTTCGCCAAATAAGAAATAAAAACATAAATATACTATACCAAATTTCGCCAAATAAGAAATAAAAACATAACTATACTATAACAAAAATTAATAGAAATAAAAACACATTATGGCGGAGCATTCGTCTGTCTGTGAATACATTGGCGTTCATCTGGCAGGAAGAAAAAAAAGTGACGTGGGCCATTAATACTGCCGTGTATTGTATAGAGTTGGTAAAATAGCCTGGGAGTTACGTAGAGGGTACCATCTCTCGGCACCATCATCGATTAGATAAAATGGCTCACCACCAAGCGAATTATTGATTTAAAATGAAACCAAGTGTTAGTCCCTAAAATGACCTAGTTTGTGTCGAGTGGACGTTAAACCCCATTTCTCTCTCTCTCTCTTAATATGTAAATAACAAAATTCCTCAATTCGACAAACAGCAACCCTGAAATCCATAAACTTAGACGCAGCCAATATAATTGTACGAACAACTGAGGCCCCGTGTACACCTTGGCGTGCACATAAAAGATCCCGTTGTTCGTGCAAAAGTTCCCTCATAGCACACTGTATTGTACAGACCCCTCTTTATTAGCTGTGTCGCAGCAAAACAGTAAGGCGTTAAACCTCATTTAAATTCACGTTTATAAGTCCGTTGAAATTACCCAAAGGAATATACGATTGTAACACAGATTTCTCTAACATTTAGTCCTCGAAATGATATATCAAATTGAAGTGCGAGGTCAAACATTCCTCGTAGCACATTGTATGAGGTATTCCCGTCCCCAACTCCATTAGCCCTATGTTAAATAGGGTCCGTCACAATACCCCACCCCCACCCCCAGAAGGGATGGGGTAAGCTGCGTTCATAAGACCCCCATGCTGGAATGGAACCCCGACTTCCTGTTACCCGTCAACACTATGGTAGGTTGGTCGCCGACTATACCTAATTGATCGAACAGACATTTCATAATAAAGTCGTCGGAGGCCCCAAAAGACTCCCTGACCGGCAGGAGGAATAACTCCAGCATAGTTATTCGGGATGTATCTTTTCGCAGCCCCGCGCACGCACGTTGAGATTGTAATCGAGGCTCGCTAATTTAACCACCGAACCAGTCTCTTCCATTTATGGATCTGTTGTCGAGTCGAGAAATGAATATCCACAGCAGACGGTCCTGGTCCGATGGTTGAGTTTATATTTCGTCAAAATGGTTGCTCACCGTATGCAAATAGTGTGAACGAGTATACCAAGGATTTGTAGTCTCTAGAGGTTAGGGTTAGGGGAGTAAACTGGACTGTAGGTGCATGGTGGGGGGGGGGTCTACACCACACATAATTTACTCAAAAACAAATACACGGACAAGACATCATGCCCAGAAACCACAAACAAACAAACAATAATTTACACCACACATAATCTACTCAAAAACAAATACACGAACAAGACATCATACTCAGAATCCACAAACAACACAAAAAGAGTGAATGGATTCGAAGGCTAGCCGTTAGCGTCCACTGCGCTGTACAGTCCCGGGCCTACAGTGACACAGACTTCAACAAATTATTGTGTAATGTCAGCATGAGTCATGATCTGCTACGTGTTACAAGGAATACTCTCAATCAATGAAGAAACGTTGTTTAGCTATTCAATGGGATCGAGGCATATTGAATACATTTAGGGCACATATTCCACTCGTCACAAAACAACCAAAACTGAATTCAAAGTAGCAAATAGGACATGTAGACCGTCTCGAAAGACAGGCATCTGATGACTGAATGGTGTGACGTAAATTAGCCGATCTTCGGTAATGATGTGACTGAAAAGTTGACAGAAATGCACACTATAAAGGGTGATAATCCAGATCAAATGCCAATCTTGGAATGTTGAAGAAATGGAAGTTTTGAAATTTCTTATAAATTGCATAATTGTGTACCGCCTTTGACAGTGCACTTAAAATAAAGAAATTTTATTCGGGAAAGAAATAGTTTTTTATTGTTATATATTGTCAAAAATCGTAATGCGTGGTATCTGGTATTTTACTACTTCAAAATCAAATTTGTCCGTTTTGTCCTCAATGCCGACATTAAATTTTTCGTTAATTATATTGATGCCCAGGGGCCGGTTGCTCAAAACTAAGTTATTTTAACGATCCGTTAAAGTAACGGATCGTTATCTTTCACGTGTCGTTTGTTAATGGTCCGTTAAATTTCTGTTGCTGGAAAGTCAATTTCATTATCCATGAAAGTTAGCGGGACTTCCAGCAACAACCTTTCTCCCCGTTAAAAGTTAACGATCCGTTTACGCCATGTTAACGGATCGTTAAAAGTTAACAGAGCTTTGAGCAACTGGCCCCAGGTCAAGAACGGGTGCATTTATAGTGCCGAAATTTTTTTTATTGAATATTAGGTCAGGGGTATATATTTCAGTGTTATATTTATTGAAATGTCCGTTATCATTGATGGGTGCTATGTCATCAATGTAATGGAAGGTATAAGGATCATAAGGTCTTAAGGGACATTATTGGTGTCGATTTAGGACTTAAAATGTCGGCCTACTAGCTTGGTGTCTGTTCTTAAATGGATCTAACTGTAGATAGAGAGACTAAGTTTAGTATGGTGCGTTATGTTTGGGTTAAAAGACAGAAGTTTGTTTTGGAATGTGCCGTAATTTTATTGTCTGTCTAATAGATAGATTTGTTTAAATTCTGCCAGACCATACTAATAAATGCCAATTTTTTTACCAGTAAATTATTGTGTAAATTATTATATATGTACTCCGACTGATGATTGTGTCTTTTTCATAGATTTGTGCATTTGCTTGTGTGTGGTGAAGCGCCATTTTTACTTACTATTGACATTTAATTTAATAAAATTGAAATTGGATTCAACTGAATGGATACTCGCTTCTTTGTTGATTATCTTAACAACGGTAGTAATGAACATTGAAGCTTCGGTATTCTTCATAACCTCAATAAATATGGAGATTCCGGAAAATGTTTTTTATGATGAAACTCCGTGTTCTTTGACCAGCAATCAGAAAGTGATACATACGTCTTTTTGGCATTACCACCTTTGTTTAAGAAACTGCTAACAAATGATACCTCCTTCCTTTTAGCATTAGAACTTCCAACCAGATTAGGAACAAACAATTTAGGTTGTAGATTCCATATAAGATAGACGCAAACCAGCAGAAAATATAATGTTAAAATCAATTTTAGTTTCCTCCCCACCATCGCATATACTTTTACAAGACAGCCTGACTAGCTGGGCGACGTGAAGTTAGCCTGTTGTTCGTTGTTCGGTATTCGCCAATAACGAACAACGAGCCAGTTTGTTGTTCGGTATTCGCGAATAACGAACAACGAGCTGGTTTATTGTTCGGTATTCGCGAAAAACGAACAACGAGCTGGTTTGTTGTTCGGTATTCACCAGATATGGAATTAGTAATGTAATAAAAGAATTTTTGCAGGGAACATGCCGCAGGTGGGTTTTTATGAGCCTAACTGGAAAATAAAACTTCAAACTTCTGGGAAATAGATTCTAACAACTTCCCTTTCTATCTGAAAAAAGAGCTGTTACATATTGGCGAATAACGAACAACGAGCCAGTTTGTTGTTCGGTATTGGCGAATAACGAACAACGAGCTGGTTTGTTGTTCGGTATTCACCGTATATGGAATTAGTAATATAATAAAGGTACTTTTGCAGGGAACACGCCACAGGCGAGTTTTTATGAGCTTAAATAGACAATAAAACTTCAAACTTCTGGGAAATAGATTCTAACAAGAACTGTTACATATTGGCGAATAACGAACAAAGACCCAGTTTGTTGTTCGGTATTGGCGATGTACTTTTGTAGGGAACACGCCACAGGTGGGTTTTTATGAGCCTAAATAGACAATAAAACTTCAAACTTCTGGGAAATAGATTCTAACAACTTCCCTTTCTATCTGAAAAAAGAGCTGTTACATATTGGCGAATAACGAACAACGAGCCAGTTTGTTGTTCGGTATTGGCGAATAACGAACAACGAGCTGGTTTGTTGTTCGGTATTCACCGTATATGGAATTAGTAATATTTATAATAAAGGTACTTTTGTAGGGAACACGCCACAGGTGGGTTTTTATGAGCCTAAATAGACAATAAAACTTCAAACTTCTGGGAAATAGATTCTAACAACTTCTCGTTCTATCCGAAGAAAGAGCTGTTACACATTGGCGAATAACGAACAACGAGCTAGTTTGTTGTTCGGTATTGGCAAATAACGAACAACGAGCTGGTTTGTTGTTCGGTATTCACCATATGTGGAATTAGTAATCTAATAAAATAACTTTTGTAGGGAACACGCCGCGGGCGGGTTTTTATGAGCCTAACTGGATAATAAAACTTCAAACTTCTGGGAAATAGATTCTAACAACTTCTCTTTCCATCCGAAGAAAGAGCTGTTACATATTGGCGAATAACGAACAACGAGCCAGTTTGTTGTTCGGTATTGGCGAATAACGAACCTCGAGCCAGTTTGTTGTTCGGTATTGGCGAATAACGAACAACGAGCTGGTTTGTTGTTCGGTATTCACCGTATATGGAATTAGTAATATAATAAAGGTACTTTTGTAGGGAACACGCCACAGGCGGGTTTTTATGAGCTTAAATAGACAATAAAACTTCAAACTTCTGGGAAATAGATTCTAACAACTTCTCTTTCTATCCGACGAAAGAGCTGTTACATATTGGCGAATAACGAACAACGAGCCAGTTTGTTGATCAGTATTGGCGAATAACGAACCACGAGCTGGTTTGTTGTTCGGTATTCACCAGATATGGAATTAGTAATCTAATAAAATAACTTTTGTAGGGAACACGCCGCAGGCGGGTTTTTATGAGCCTAACTGGATAATAAAACTTCAAACTTCTGGGAAATGGATTCTAACAACTTCTCTTTCTCTCCGAAGAAAGAGCTGTTACATATTGGCGAATAACGAACAACGAGCCAGTTTGTTGTTCGGTATTGGCGAATAACGAACAACGAGCTGGTTTGTTGTTCGGTTTTCACCAGAGCTGGTTTGTTGTTCGGTATTGGCGAATAACGAACAACGAGCTGGTTGGTTGTTCGGTATTCACCGTATATGGAATTAGTAATATAATAAAGGTACTTTTGCAGGGAACACGCCACAGGCGAGTTTTTATGAGCTTAAATAGACAATAAAACTTCAAACTTCTGGGAAATAGATTCTAACAAGAACTGTTACATATTGGCGAATAACGAACAAAGACCCAGTTTGTTGTTCGGTATTGGCGAACAACGAACAACGAGCTGGTTTGTTATACGGTATTGGCGAATACCGAATAACGAGCTGGTTTGTTGTTCGGTATTCACCGTATATGGAATTATAATAAAGGTACTTTTGTAGGGGAATACGCCGCAGGTGGGTTTTTATGAACCTAAATGGATTATAACACTTCGAACTCTTTGGAAATAGATTCTAACAACTTCTCTGTCTATCCGAAGAAAGAGCAGTTTCATATTGGCGAATAACGAACAAAAGTTATTTTATTAGATTACTAATTCCATATCTGGTGAATACCGAACAACAAACCAGCTCGTTGTTCGGTATTCGCAAATATCGAACAACAAACTGGCTCTGGTGAAAACAACAAACCAGCTCGTTGTTCGTTATTCGCGAATACCGAACAACGAACAACAAGCTAGCTTCACGCCGCTGACTAGCTGATGGTTGAATAAAACACAACTGGGACTCGCTACAACTCATACGTCGCTGAAGTAGGGTATAAGACCCAGTCAATAGATATATTGAATTTAAAGCGTGCAACATATTTTTATTATTTATTTTATGTCAAAAGGTTGATGAAAATGGTGTCTAGAAGAATCAAATACTATTTACCAACAACTACATTATTAATCATATTATGTACGGTTATATATTATTTAATAGTAGAGGTAAGTTTAATTCTAATCTACCGGGTGAGAAATGGGGTTTATCATTCACTCGACACCAACTAGGTCATTTCGGGACTAACATATGATTTATTTTTATTTTAATAATTCGGTTGCGCTTAGGGGTCTTTAGCAGTGGGAGGAAACCGGAAAAAATCCATGATGTTGGACGGGCGACCCTACTCTTTGTCACGTACAACCGGGGATACGAAACCACACCAGTTGACCCAATGACGGGCTTTATGGTACAGCGCGAACGTGCTTTTTTTTAACATTTTTATTCACTTAATAAGGTTAACATAACAAGTGTAAAGGCGATAAAAGATACAGGGAACGAACCGTAGTTACAGTCTAATTTTTACATGTTCTGTTTTTGATTTATATTTTATCTACAATTTTAATCCAAGTTAAAGTTGTTAATAAAGACATTGTATATAAACTCCAGGCGCGGATCCAGAGGGGGGGTCCAGGGGGTCCGGACCCCCCCCCCCCCCCCCCCGCTCAGGCTTGAAACATTTTTTATGCAATTTTATTGGCGATTTAGACCTGTTATTTTGGAATTTACCTTCCGGAAATACGTCAGATTGAACCAAACTGAATCTAGTTTACCAAATTTTTGGTTTAGCGCAATTAGTGAAGCAATTATCAAAACTTGGCCACCCCCCCCCCCCCCTGCAAAAAATCCTGGATCCGCACCTGAACTCATGGCTTCTAACTATACAATAAAAAGTATTCGAAGTCCGATATTGAAATATTCGTATTTGGATAGAAATCTTCAACAATTTCTCTGATATATTCCTTAAATATAGTTATACATGAACAATATATAAATAGGTGTCTAAGATCGTCTACTTCCTGAATACATACTGGGTATAAATCGTTTTCTGTAATATTGAATCAAAATAATTTTTCCTTTGTATATACTATGTTATGTAAAATTTTGAAATCTGATTCTACTGTTTGTGAGTCTTTCCATCTAGATGTGTGTCTTTTCCGGGCGTCGGTATCAAGTATGATACCTTGGCCTTCCAGAAAGGGATGGAAGATGCCTCTTTGAATTTTACATTTCTTAGGATATTATATACAAACTTTGTTGCTAGACAGTCAGAATTGATTACTTTATCTTTGATTCTAAGACTAAGTTTTGGGACAGACTCCTCTTGCTTACACCTAGTATTTATGACATCTTTCCACTTTTGTCGAATGGTTGCTAATAGGAGTTTATAATTTTGTTCTATGACATTTTCATTTATCTCGGGGTCGTCATTGTGTATTTCGTCTATAATGACATCATTCGGTAAGAACTTGGGAACGTATATATAACATATATCTGCTACCTGTTTAATACCTGCTTTTATAAATGATTCAAAATATAACGGTTTTTCATTGTCCATTATGTACCTATTGTCGTGCTAACCATTAGGCCATTAGGCCATCCGAGCCTCCCCCCCCCCCTTTTGTTATGTATTATGATTTTAGTTCATGAGAGAGAATTGTAGACATTGTGAGTAAGAAACAGGATTTTAAATTAATTTTCTAATGATAAGAATTATACCTATTCCGTCACAATCCTTGAATGTACCATGGGACTACCATATGATATATTTCAATCCATTCGCTCATTTCTGTACGCCCTACTGTTTGCTATGAGGGAAATTCTACCCGGACAGCGGTGGAACAGCCTACTCTTACCGGAATCCAACTGCAAATGAATCTTTTACGTACACTTCAATTTGTACATGGGACCTCGGTTATGCGAATGACTATAGAACTGAATTTGTCAACCCTCCCCCTCTTTCTGTATCACTAACAAGGTGAAATAACGCCGGAAAATCTCAATAAATTTTATCGGCAAAGACCAGACGTGAACTCGTTGTACATGTGTGTGACGAATAATGACCAGAATATTCCCGGTTTTTATTGTTACTGGAAGGATCTGACCAGTTGGCTTCCTGATTAGATTTCACAATCGGATTAATATTTCCATAAAGTTCAGAATCAGTTAATGAAATGAAACGAAATGGGGTTTAACGTCCTACTCTTCTGCACCTTACCTGGGCTAATGGAAGACGGGCATACGCCATACAGTGTGCTATGAGGGAAATTTTGCCCGGTAATCGGCGCTACGGCCTACTCTTATATCGAATTCCAACTGCCAAGGGATCTTTTACGTGCACTTCAATGTGTACACGGGACCTCGGATTTTCGTCCTATCCGAACGACTAGGCAGATGTCCTTGTCAGGCCCTCCTTCTGCATCACTGACAAGGGAGAATCAGTTAATCTTCTTTGAGTTTATTTATTTAGCTAAATCAATTTAAGAAAATAAAAATTCATGTAAATGCATGCATAGACGTCACTTACGTTGCATAGCGAAGGTCCTTTAGTTCTTGGTTATATATTATACCAACACGTTTCAAGTATAAGACATTATAGTACCCAGCTGAGGAATGTTAGAACTAAAGATATTGGAAATGTTAACCAGATGAAATAAATATTTCCCCATAAGATTATGAATTATTAGAAAATGCGAAACCGAATAATACTGGTGGAATTTTTCTTATATAACTTCAACTATTAATTCACAATTTTTAAATCTCTCTCTTTCTTTCTCTTAAACCCAAGTCCTACTAAACATATCAATAAATGGATCAGTTATAAGTAATAAATCCGGGACCACGTCTTTAGTAGGCTAACAATCAGCTGTTACAAAATGGCAGATGTTATGACACATTAAAGCAGATTTGATGAAAATATCTTTATCCCGGCCATTGACATCCACGGTTGTACAGATTACACGTCTTAATCATTATAGCTGTCCCGAGTTATTAATGTCCTTTGACTTGTAAAGCAACCGGTACTAAAGCAACGTTCAGTATTGTATATGATGCAATATAACAAGCTAGATCATCGCTACCCTTCAATCCAGGCCAGAACGCCAGAAGTTGGCAGACTCAGGCCAGGTTGAGTCCAGCCTAGCCACAACCAGGGTTTCCTTAACACCAGTTATAACTCCGAGGAGTCCTGTTTTTTTGTATTTATGTTGCCTACAAGAATGTAAAGTATTATATGAAGTTAAAGCGATGATTTCACATTTTCAAAGAAAGTCAAAACATAACTATTATTATGTGTTTTGCTGAAAAGGTTATCAACTTACTATTATTATACGATCATAGGCATTATTCCAGACACTAAAAAAATCATTGACACAGGAAGTAATAACACAATTACCTCACTTGTTCCCCCCCCCCCCATGGTAAAGCTATCTTCAAACGTTTGAATTTGAAGTTGAAAATGATATATTTGGCAATAATGAATAATAGATTCTAACAAGAACTGTTACATATTGGCGAATAACGAACAAAGACCCAGTTTGTTGTTCGGTATTGGCGAACAACGAACAACGAGCTGGTTTGTTATACGGTATTGGCGAATACCGAATAACGAGCTGGTTTGTTGTTCGGTATTCACCGTATATGGAATTATAATAAAGGTACTTTTGTAGGGGAATACGCCGCAGGTGGGTTTTTATGAACCTAAATGGATTATAACACTTCGAACTCTTTGGAAATAGATTCTAACAACTTCTCTGTCTATCCGAAGAAAGAGCAGTTTCATATTGGCGAATAACGAACAAAAGTTATTTTATTAGATTACTAATTCCATATCTGGTGAATACCGAACAGCAAACCAGCTCGTTGTTCGGTATTCGCAAATATCGAACAACAAACTGGCTCGTTGTTCGGTATTCGCGAATACCGAACAACGAACAACAAGCTAGCTTCACGCCGCTGACTAGCTGATGGTTGAATAAAACACAACTGGGACTCGCTACAACTCATACGTCGCTGAAGTAGGGTATAAGACCCAGTCAATAGATATATTGAATTTAAAGCGTGCAACATATTTTTATTATTTATTTTATGTCAAAAGGTTGATGAAAATGGTGTCTAGAAGAATCAAATACTATTTACCAACAACTACATTATTAATCATATTATGTACGGTTATATATTATTTCATAGTAGAGGTAAGTTTAATTCTAATCTACCGGGTGAGAAATGGGGTTTATCATTCACTCGACACCAACTAGGTCATTTCGGGACTAACATATGATTTATTTTTATTTTAATAATTCGGTTGCGCTTAGGGGTCTTTAGCAGTGGGAGGAAACCGGAAAAAATCCATGATGTTGGACGGGCGACCCTACTCTTTGTCACGTACAACCGGGGATACGAAACCACACCAGTTGACCCAATGACGGGCTTTATGGTACAGCGCGAACGTGCTTTTTTTTAACATTTTTATTCACTTAATAAGGTTAACATAACAAGTGTAAAGGCGATAAAAGATACAGGGAACGAACCGTAGTTACAGTCTAATTTTTACATGTTCTGTTTTTGATTTATATTTTATCTACAATTTTAATCCAAGTTAAAGTTGTTAATAAAGACATTGTATATAAACTCCAGGCGCGGATCCAGAGGGGGGGTCCAGGGGGTCCGGACCCCCCCCCCCCCCCCCGCTCAGGCTTGAAACATTTTTTATGCAATTTTATTGGCGATTTAGACCTGTTATTTTGGAATTTACCTTCCGGAAATACGTCAGATTGAACCAAACTGAATCTAGTTTACCAAATTTTTGGTTTAGCGCAATTAGTGAAGCAATTATCAAAACTTGGCCACCCCCCCCCCCCCCTGCAAAAAATCCTGGATCCGCACCTGAACTCATGGCTTCTAACTATACAATAAAAAGTATTCGAAGTCCGATATTGAAATATTCGTATTTGGATAGAAATCTTCAACAATTTCTCTGATATATTCCTTAAATATAGTTATACATGAACAATATATAAATAGGTGTCTAAGATCGTCTACTTCCTGAATACATACTGGGTATAAATCGTTTTCTGTAATATTGAATCAAAATAATTTTTCCTTTGTATATACTATGTTATGTAAAATTTTGAAATCTGATTCTACTGTTTGTGAGTCTTTCCATCTAGATGTGTGTCTTTTCCGGGCGTCGGTATCAAGTATGATACCTTGGCCTTCCAGAAAGGGATGGAAGATGCCTCTTTGAATTTTACATTTCTTAGGATATTATATACAAACTTTGTTGCTAGACAGTCAGAATTGATTACTTTATCTTTGATTCTAAGACTAAGTTTTGGGACAGACTCCTCTTGCTTACACCTAGTATTTATGACATCTTTCCACTTTTGTCGAATGGTTGCTAATAGGAGTTTATAATTTTGTTCTATGACATTTTCATTTATCTCGGGGTCGTCATTGTGTATTTCGTCTATAATGACATCATTCGGTAAGAACTTGGGAACGTATATATAACATATATCTGCTACCTGTTTAATACCTGCTTTTATAAATGATTCAAAATATAACGGTTTTTCATTGTCCATTATGTACCTATTGTCGTGCTAACCATTAGGCCATTAGGCCATCCGAGCCTCCCCCCCCCCCTTTTGTTATGTATTATGATTTTAGTTCATGAGAGAGAATTGTAGACATTGTGAGTAAGAAACAGGATTTTAAATTAATTTTCTAATGATAAGAATTATACCTATTCCGTCACAATCCTTGAATGTACCATGGGACTACCATATGATATATTTCAATCCATTCGCTCATTTCTGTACGCCCTACTGTTTGCTATGAGGGAAATTCTACCCGGACAGCGGTGGAACAGCCTACTCTTACCGGAATCCAACTGCAAATGAATCTTTTACGTACACTTCAATTTGTACATGGGACCTCGGTTATGCGAATGACTATAGAACTGAATTTGTCAACCCTCCCCCTCTTTCTGTATCACTAACAAGGTGAAATAACGCCGGAAAATCTCAATAAATTTTATCGGCAAAGACCAGACGTGAACTCGTTGTACATGTGTGTGACGAATAATGACCAGAATATTCCCGGTTTTTATTGTTACTGGAAGGATCTGACCAGTTGGCTTCCTGATTAGATTTCACAATCGGATTAATATTTCCATAAAGTTCAGAATCAGTTAATGAAATGAAACGAAATGGGGTTTAACGTCCTACTCTTCTGCACCTTACCTGGGCTAATGGAAGACGGGCATACGCCATACAGTGTGCTATGAGGGAAATTTTGCCCGGTAATCGGCGCTACGGCCTACTCTTATATCGAATTCCAACTGCCAAGGGATCTTTTACGTGCACTTCAATGTGTACACGGGACCTCGGATTTTCGTCCTATCCGAACGACTAGGCAGATGTCCTTGTCAGGCCCTCCTTCTGCATCACTGACAAGGGAGAATCAGTTAATCTTCTTTGAGTTTATTTATTTAGCTAAATCAATTTAAGAAAATAAAAATTCATGTAAATGCATGCATAGACGTCACTTACGTTGCATAGCGAAGGTCCTTTAGTTCTTGGTTATATATTATACCAACACGTTTCAAGTATAAGACATTATAGTACCCAGCTGAGGAATGTTAGAACTAAAGATATTGGAAATGTTAACCAGATGAAATAAATATTTCCCCATAAGATTATGAATTATTAGAAAATGCGAAACCGAATAATACTGGTGGAATTTTTCTTATATAACTTCAACTATTAATTCACAATTTTTAAATCTCTCTCTTTCTTTCTCTTAAACCCAAGTCCTACTAAACATATCAATAAATGGATCAGTTATAAGTAATAAATCCGGGACCACGTCTTTAGTAGGCTAACAATCAGCTGTTACAAAATGGCAGATGTTATGACACATTAAAGCAGATTTGATGAAAATATCTTTATCCCGGCCATTGACATCCACGGTTGTACAGATTACACGTCTTAATCATTATAGCTGTCCCGAGTTATTAATGTCCTTTGACTTGTAAAGCAACCGGTACTAAAGCAACGTTCAGTATTGTATATGATGCAATATAACAAGCTAGATCATCGCTACCCTTCAATCCAGGCCAGAACGCCAGAAGTTGGCAGACTCAGGCCAGGTTGAGTCCAGCCTAGCCACAACCAGGGTTTCCTTAACACCAGTTATAACTCCGAGGAGTCCTGTTTTTTTGTATTTATGTTGCCTACAAGAATGTAAAGTATTATATGAAGTTAAAGCGATGATTTCACATTTTCAAAGAAAGTCAAAACATAACTATTATTATGTGTTTTGCTGAAAAGGTTATCAACTTACTATTATTATACGATCATAGGCATTATTCCAGACACTAAAAAAATCATTGACACAGGAAGTAATAACACAATTACCTCACTTGTTCCCCCCCCCCATGGTAAAGCTATCTTCAAACGTTTGAATTTGAAGTTGAAAATGATATATTTGGCAATAATGAATTATTGGATTAATAAGATTGTTCTTTAACAAGGTAGGTCTGTTTATAGATACCATTTATTTTGATACATTTGAAAACTATAACTTAAAAATATGAAATTGCAGCTTTAAACCAATGTTGTCATCAGGAACCTGATGTAAAGAACGAAAATTCGAACCAACATTGACCTTGATATCACTAAAATGTTAATAAATGCTTTAGATTAATGTAATTCATTATTGTATTTTCTTCCTAAAACTCTTGTAAGACAACTACAGATATTAAAGCTTTTATATTCACAGTCACGTCCTGTCACATGTCATAGGTCATGTAAATAATCTCACCAAGAAAAAAAAATCATTAAAATCGGTCAAAATATAGCGAAGTTTTTATGATTTTTCACCCGTAAACAACTTTATCGGCACGAAAAACATCAAAGACAAAATTCGAAAATGTGACATTTTCAAATAACAATATTTCGACCCTGATCCTAAGTCATTTTTCAAGTCGTATCAGTAATGTCTACTTACATACTAAATTTCATGAAAATCGTACAACTATTAAAGAAGTTGTCAAGTTGGTCTCAACTTCCGGTTCGAAATCACAGCGACGAATTTTCGAATATAACAAAACTTTTAAAAATAAGCTCCCCCTGACCAACTTAAACGCAATAAACATTTGCCCCTTAAAATCGGCAAATTGCTGACTTTAAAGTGAGAAACATTACAACCGGGCGTAATTTTCTGTTTTATCAATTTTTCAGTACCATTGATTACCAACCGATTATTACAAACTTTAAAAATAAAAGAGAAAGAGAGAAATGCGGCTTAACGTCCATTCGACACAAACGAGGTCATTTCGGGACTAACATATGTCTTTTAATTCTATTTAAAAACTTCCCTTGCGCGTACGGGTCTTTAGCCGTTGGAGAAAAACGGAGGCCACGGGGAAAACTCACGAGGTTGGACACGATACTCCATGTCACGTGCAACCTGGAAATCAAAACGACGCCGGCTGACTCGATGACAGACGTTACGATACAGCGCGCACATGCTAACCATTCAGCCATTCAGCCTCCCTAAAATCGGGAAATTGCTGACTTATAGCAAGAAACATTTCAACCGGGCATTTGAATCGAAACAACGCCAGTTGACTCAATGGCAGACGTTACGATACAGAGCGCAGGTGCTAACCATTCAGCCACGTAACCTCCCTAAATTTGGCAAATTGCTGACCGACAGCGAGAAACATTTCAACCGGGCGAAATTTTCTATTTTAACAGTTTAATTTGCACGGTATCTTTAATTGTCAACCGAATATTACAAAACTTTTAAAAATAAGCTCCCCCTGACCAGCTTAATCGTTCGCAATAAACGTTTGCCCCTTAAAATCGGCAAATTGCTGACTTTAAAGTGAGAAACATTACAACCGGGCGAAATTTCTGTTTTATCACTTTTACAATACCTTTGATTACCATCCGACTATTACAAAACTTTAAAGATAAAGGAGAAATAGAGAGATGCGTCTTACCTTCCATTCGACACAAACTAGGTCATTTCGGGACTAACATATGTTTTTTAAACTTCCTTTGCGCGTATGGGTCTTTAGCCGTGGGAGGAAACCGAAGGACACGGAGAAAACCCACGAGGTTGGACACCATACTCCATGTCACGTGCAACCTGGAAATCGAAACGACGCCGGTTGACTCAATGACAGACGTTAACAGAAAGCATGAGTATGCTAACCATTCAGCCTCCTAAAAACGGTAAATTGCTGACTTATAGCAAGAAACATTTCAACCGGGCGAAATTTTATGTTTTAACAGTTTAATTTTCTCGGTACTTTAACTACCAACCCGTTATTACAAAACTTTTGAAAATAAGCTCCAACTGACCAGCTTAACCGTATGAAATAAACGTTTGGCCTGAATTGAAAGTTCTGCACCGAGAAAGTTCATCTCGATTTTCCGGCGTGGCTCCTCCTTGTCAGTGAGACAGAACGGAGGGCCTGACAAGGACAGCTGTCTAGTCGTTCGGATGGGACGAAAAACCAAGGTCCCGTCTACACATTGGAGTGCACGTAAAATATCCCTAAGCAGTTGGAATTCGATACTGTTGAATAAGCTCTATACGATGACTAAATGTGCAGATTATAGCCACCCACACTGCATGTTTTGCTTAACAATGAAAGGATGCCGTTTTCAATTTTCGATCCTTTTATTCTGTAACTCCTGATATTTTGGACTGTTGATCGATAGTTTCATATAAAAGATTATCGATAAGACTCTTTGTAGAAGAAGTTCCCAAAAAATATTATGTTGACTTTAAGAGAAAAGGACCTCCAAAAATGCTCCAAATCGTAAAAATACGATTATCGATTTTCGATCTCTTTTTTTTTTTGCTATCCCTGATATTTAAAAAAAAATGATACAATGATTTCACACAACAGGCTAGCTATTAGACTCTCTATTGACAAGAGTTTCGCCGCCCTCCCTTCATTATAACCGAAGTTATCGTGCCCTAAAGAATCAACAAATCAGCATGCTTATCTTTGCTTACCCTAAGCAGAAATGAAATGAAATGAAATGAAATGTGGTTTTATGGCACTTCGGCACCAGCCGGGCTATATTGCGCCAAACCTACAATGATTTATGCGAGACAAGTTAAATAAATATCACAGAAAAAGTTTTATATGCATAAATAAAAGCAATATCACAGTAAATAAAATATTAAAATCAAATAAATCTTTTATGCATATAAATATTTAAAATATAAAAAATGAAATGATAAATATACAATTAATATTTATATTAAAAGCTTGTCTCTTTTAAAAAGTCTGACAATTTACAATATAAGCCCGGTTGGGCAAATAATTAATGCAGAGACTGGCAACGGTAAAAATGCGATCTAATGTCCTTAAGATGATTGCACTCAATCAAAATGTGCTTCACTGTCAAAGGAACATGACAGTGTTCACATTCTGGTTGAAAACGTGTGTTAAAAAAGTATGACCTATACGAGAGCGACACAGAACAACTTCATCTCTCCTGTTGGTCCCAAGAGAGGCTTAATGTGATGAAGTTTGTTTGTGCCTGCAAGATCCCAAGACCGTTGCCAGCGGTCATAAATAAAATGATTTATTGTCGATTTAAAATCTGTATATGGTAATAAAAATGGTGATTGGGGAAGATCTAAAGCAGCTTTGACAGCAAAATCTGCTTTATCATTCCCCCTTATATCAACGTGACTGGGAAGCCAGCAGAAGACGATGTCTTTGCTGCCGAGCTCGTACGATAGTAGCAGACGATAAACATCTGCTACTAATGGGTGTTCAAGCAGTTTATTGTCAATTGCTTGAAGCGAGGACAAAGAATCAGTAAAAATGATATGCTTTAAATCTGAAGATGACTGAATGAACTCCAAGGCCTGAAGAATGGCCTGGAGTTCAGCTGTAAATATGGAAGCAGCAGGTGGTAGACACACGGAAATGGTCTCAGATGGCGTCACAGTAGCCGAAGCTACCCGATCACCATCCTTAGAACCATCTGTGTATATAGGAGCATAATCACCATACTTAGACCTTAACTCTCTAAAGAGAGATTGGAACACCGTAGAGCTATCAGCCCCAGAAATTTGGTTTCATCCACAACTGGAAGGCGATTGCCATCCAAATAAAGTTCTGGATCTGGATGCAAACCTCGTTTCTGACAGAAATGCATGCAGACAGTCTTGGATTTCGAAAAACGAAATCCATTTTCGGTTGCCCATTGTTGAAGTGAATTCAAACAAAACTGCAACTTACGTTCGATTATCCGCATGTCTGTCGAACCATAGCACATCTGAAAGTCATCAACATAAAGAGCGCCGTTTGTACCTGGTTTAAGGCACGCTGGGATCGTGTTAATTTTTATGGCAAAAAGAGTAGGAGACAAAATGCTTCCCTGTGGAACCCCCATTTCCCGAGGAAATGGGTCAGAGAATATTGATCCCAGTCGTACCTTAAATGACCTATCTTCCAGGAAATTTTTAATGAAGACAGGTAAGCGACCTCGCAGGCCGAGGTTATGGAGGTCGCGCATGATACCATGTTTCCGTGTTGTATCATAAGCTTTCTCCAGATCGAAAAAAAATGCAACTAAATGTTGCTTCTGGATGAAAGCGTCCCTGACGAACGTTTCAAATCTGACGAGATGATCAAGAGTGCTCCTTTGGGACCTAAATCCACATTGGAGGTCAGTAATGAGGTTGTTGGACTCTAGGTACCAAACAAGCCTTCGATTGATCAATCTCTCCATGATTTTGCAAATACAGCTAGTTAAAGCGATCGGACGATAGTTAGTAGGATTCGTATGATCTTTTCCCGGTTTAGGGATGGGAATTATTGTGGCTTCGTGCCACGAAGGAGGGAAATTCCCATCAACCCAAATCCGGTTGAAAAGATCCAGTAAGATTAAGAGTGTGGGAAAAGGTAAATGTTTTAAAATTTGGTAGTGTATTTCATCTGGACCAGTTGCAGTGTCCAGAGCACGTTTTAGTGAATCACGAAGCTCTGCAATGGAAAAACGATCATTATAGCATTCATCATTACGGGACTTGAAATTAAGTCGCCTTTTCTCCTGTTGTTGTCTAATGCCTCGAAAGGCATCAGAGGAGAAATTGGATGATGAATTGAATGAAAAAGTACTGGCCAGAGAATTAGCAATATCAGGAAATGTTGTTAAGATGGTATTATCAACATTAAGATGGTTAACTGATAATGCACTACTTTTACCTTTAATCCTACGAATCCTATCCCATACCGACTTAGATGTGGTACGGGAATTGATCCTGGAGACATAACCCTGCCATGAAGATTTCTTTGCTTGACGTATGGTTCTACGGGCCTTCGCCCGGACCATTTGGAATGCCGCAATATTCTCCATGGAAGGATGGTTCTTCAATCATCTCAGGATACGATCACGCTCTTTTAGGGCGGATTTGCAATCGTCGGTAAACCATGGTTTATTGAAACGTTTTGGTTCTGTCGTGGTTTTTGGAATCGCCTGCTCAGCTACATCTTGGAGAATTGAAGTGAATAAGGCCATAGGCTCATCTGCATCTTGTAACTCCTTTGCATCAAAAGAGAAGAGACACAAAGATTCAAATAGAGCCCAATCAGCCTTATGCAACTTCCACCTCTGGGGTCTTTCGACCGGAGAGGGACCATTATTATCAATCAAGATAGGAAAGTGGTTACTACCACAAAGATCTTCATTTACCCTCCATGTGAAATCCTGAAACAGGACCGGAGTGCATATGGTGAAATCTAAGGAAGAAAAAGAAGCTGTGGCAGGATGTAGATAAGTAGGCGAGTCATCATTTAATAAACACAAATTATTAATGTTAATGAAGTCCGCTATTTGTTTACCTCTGTTGTTATCATCTGGACTACCCCAGAGGGAATGATGACCATTGAAATCTCCCGTAATTATAAACGGGTGGGGAAGTTGTGCAACAAGGTCATCAAGATCTCTGGGATTAAGATGTAAACTTGGTGGAAGAAATACAGAGCAGAGTGTTATAGGAATATGTAAAGTCACTCTAACTGCAACTGCCTGCAAAGGCGAGTTCAGAGTAACTTGACTCTGAGGGATATCTCCATTAAGAATAACAGAAACACCCCCATGAGCTCTACCATCACCAACTGCATGATGATGGTAACCAACAAAATGTCTAAAGGACAAAGTGTCAGAATTCCTCAAAAAAGTTTCCTGTAAACAAATAGCTAAAGGATTATATTTTTGAATTAAAAGTTGGACTTCATTAAAATTTGGTTTTAAACCACGACAATTCCATTGAATAATGGAATTTACCATTGTCAGGGATAATTTATTTTTGACGGCTTACCGCCGACGGGGTCATTATTGGTCGTGAAATGGACGATAGGGTCTTGTGAACACTTTTTGCCCCTTTCACGCAACTTTGCTAATTTCTTTTGTCTTGAAGATAAATAAACTCTTTCCTGTGAGGGTGGGATAACCGTTGACTGCGATCCTGGCCCAATGAATATGGGATCAGGAGCTGCAGCTTTCGGTTTATGCAATTGATGTGATTCCTTGCCATTCTGAGAGGAAGTATTAGGAATGGTCCCAATATCTCCAGTTATGGGCAAAGAAGATGAACCCTCATCAGGCAAGGGCAAAGTTGTTTGAATCGAGCTCTGAGAAGAGCTCGAAACCCCTTTTACATGATCTGATGTTGTAGGCAAAGTCCTCATTTTTTGTTCCTCTGGCCAGGTTATGTCTGTCTGAACAGATATTGATTTAGTAGAAACTTTAACTACACTCGAAAATGATTTCCTTTGTGGTGCAATGGGAATGAGTGAAGTTAGTTCTACTTGCTTTTTAGCATCAAAATATGAAATCTTCCGTTCAGACATGACCTGTTGAATTCTTTTCTCTTTCTGCCATATTGGACATTCGCGAGAGTAAGCAAAATGCTTACCCTTGCAATTCACGCAGCAAAACTCAGCCTGGCAGGCAACGCTCTCGTGACCATCGTGGCCACAACGAGCACAGGTATCTTTGCCTCTGCAGACGGTCTTAATGTGTCCAAATTTCTGACATTTATAGCAGCGAAGAGGATTGGAAATATAGGAATCAACGGGTATATTTAAATAACCTGCCTTGATTGATTTCGGTATGTCGGGACGATTAAAAGTGAGGATATAGGTGCTTGTGGGAATCACCTTATCTCCTCGGCGTACACTAATTCGTTTAACTTGTTGGACGCCTTGAGAAGAAAGGTATTCAACCATTTCATCCTCACTGCTGCCTTCAAGATCCCGACAGCGAATGACACCTCTACTAGAATTTAACGATCTGTGTGGAGACACCTTGATAGGAATGTCTGCCAAAGTTGTTGATTTGAGAAGCATGATAGCATGCTGCTCCTTGACACATTCTATCAAGAGTGTTCCATTTTTCAATTTTTTAAAAATGGCTTTGGGTTCACCAGCCAAGCCGGCAATGCCCTTAGCAATCAAAAAAGGTGAGACTTTCGATAAGTCAGTAGAGGGGCTCTCAATCAAGAGAAACCCCGGCCATGACTTTGCCATTTTATTTTTAAATATATTAGAAACGTCTTCTGTATTAAGACGTTTCTGTTTTAATCGTTCATTTGTTGGTGTGGGGGGATTAGGGAATCCATGGACGTATATTTTTTTGATTCACCCCTCGTCGTCGTCCCCCAGGTTACTTCCCTGCCTACTAAGGGGAGGACTAGCACGGATAACCTGCGCGTGGCCTCAGGGCTCGACAAGGGGTATACTCAAGCCAAAAGTAAAAAAACTATCCAACCTAATTGACCCAAGCCACCGCCCTGCAGAATGTACTAAGGACACAAAGGTAAGTAGTATGCTGAGTGAATAACCAACAGAGCATTTAACTGGAAACGCTACATTCTACAGAGCTAAAACGACCAAAGCCGATTGATCAGAGTGGGCCACTCTGACCTCCCGTCTAGGTGAACCATGGGCCAAAGTAATGTGTTGCAGAAAAGAGGCCCGCAAGCCAAATCCCCACACGATTACCAGGATTCCAGTCTCCACCGACACGGGTCGCAACGCACGGCAAACACGCTGCCCCATTATAGGGATCCTTTTAGTCGCCTTCTACGACACGCAGGACATACGAAGGGTATATTCTTATCACCCCCTACACCCCAGGGGGGCCTAAGCAGAAAATCCTCATCTTTGAATTCAATCATGACATTGACTTAGTGATCGTCTACACCAAGTTTGAACATTCTAGCTTAATTAGAAGGAGAGTTATTGTGTTCCAAAGTCCCGGCCCTTCAAATTGCTTCTATTTTTCATTTTCAATTCAAAATGGTGACCATCACGAGACCAAAATCAAAATTCTGATCCGATAGCTTTTTCACTTTTAAAGATGGTGGCACTTCCGGTTCGATCCACAAACTCCATATTTTGTGTACGAATCAGTAATTACTTGTCTAGTATCGAAAAAAAAAATAGGTCATTCTGACCTATATTTCTTTGATATTTTTTAAAAATTTGATCCTTAATTTTGTCAAGGGGAGATAATTTAGAAAATTTCTAATTATATTTTTGAAGTCACATCGGTAAGATCTACTTATATACTAAATTTCATTAAAATCGTACAACTATTAAACAAGTTGTCAAATTAGTCTATACTTCCGGTTCAAAATCACAGCGACGAATTTTCGAAATTCGAAAATGTGAAACTGCAGATGAAAATGATTTTTTTCAAGGTATTCAAAGAAAAAAGAATTAGTAAAATCGGTCAAAAAATAACAAAGTTACGGCTACGCATTGTCAGTTTTTTCTTCGTAAAATTCGGATTCGTAAAACGTTTTGAAAATATATTTAATCAACAGCCACCACCCATTTTGGGCGGTATAGGTAAAAGTTTCAGAAAGATCCTATGGTTAGATTCTGAGAAATCCGATTTGTGGATAAAACACAAAAAAAACAAAAAAATAATAATAGGAACTAGATCTGCTACTGTCCCATGCAGATATGAAAGCTTTAATATTCACAGTCACTTCCTGTCACATGTCATGGGTCATATAAATAATCCGAACAAGAAAAAATAAATCATTAAAATCAGTCACAATCTAGCGAAATTAATGTGATTTTTCACTCGTAAACAACTTTGTCGGCACGAAAAACATCAAAGGCGAAATTTGAATTTTTGAAATATTCAAATACCACAATTTCGACCCGTATCCCGGCTACCTGAAATGTATTAAATTTTAGACATAGGAGACGCATTGAACATACTATGCCCTGTTGTATTTGTTTACAAGTCCGTAAATGTCGATTTTTCACTATGTTTCATATTCACTACAAAATGGCGACCATCAGCTGACCTATATCAAATTCTACTCTGAACGTTTTTTAGGTTTTCCTTCAAGGATTCAGAAAATTTAAGTTCCATGTCTGAATGTGCAATATCGCAAAAGTTCTATTGTTTTTTCATGTTTCAAGATGGTGGAACTTTCGGTTCGATCGACAAACTCCATGTTTTGTGTACGAATCAGTAATTACTTGTCTAGTATCGAAATTTTTTTTTAGGTCATTCTGACCTATTTCGACGATTTTTTTGAAAAATTTGATCCTTAATTTCACCAAGGGGAGATAATTTAGAAAATTTTAAAAGTCATTTTTCAAGTCGCATCAGTAAAATCTACTTACATACTAAATTTCATGAAAATCGTACAACTATTAAATAAGTTGTCAAGTTGGTCTCAACTTCCGGTTCGAAATCGCAGCGACGAATTTTCGAACATTACAAAACTTTCAAAAATAAGCTCCCCCCTGACCAGCTTAATCGTTCGCAATAAACGTTTGCCCATTAAAATCGTCAAATTGCTGACTTTAAAGTGAGAAACATTACAACCGGGCGAAATTTTCTGTTTTATCACTGTTACAGTACCATTGATTACCAACCGATTATTACAAAACTTTAAAAATAAAAGAGAAAGAGAGAAATGCGGCTTAACGTCCATTCGACACAAACGAGGTCATTTCGGGACTAACATATGTCTTTTAATTTTATTTAAAAACTTCCCTTGCGCGTACGGGTCTTCAGGAGTGTGAGGAAACCGAAGGACACGGAGAAAACCCACGAGGTTGGACACCATACTCCATGTCACATGCAACCTGGAAATCGAAACGACACCGGTTGACTCAATGACAGACGTTACCATACAGCGCCCACATGCCAACCATTCAGCCATTCAGCCTCCCTACAACCGATTATTACAAAACTTTAAAAATAAAAGAGAAAGAGAGAAATGCGGCTTAACGTCCATTCGACACAAACGAGGTCATTTCGGGACTAAATGTCTTTTAATTTTATTTAAAAACTTCCCTTGCGCGTACGGGTCTTCAGGAGTGTGAGAAAACCGAAGGACACGGAGAAAACCCACGAGGTTGGACACCATACTCCATGTCACATGCAACCTGGAAATCGAAACGACACCGGTTGACTCAATGACAGACGTTACCATACAGCGCCCACATGCCAACCATTCAGCCTCCCTACAATCGGGAAATTGCTGACTTATAGCAAGAAACATTTCAACCGGGTGAAATTTTCTGTTTTAACAGTTTGATTTGCACGGTACTTTAATTACCAACCGATTATTACAAAACTTTCGAAAATAAGCTCCAACTCACCAGCTTAATCGTATGCAATAAACGTTTGGCCTGAATTGAAAGTTCTGCACCGAGAAAGTTTATCTCGATTTTCCGGCGTGGTTCCCCCTTGTCAGTGAGGCAGAACGGAGGGCCTGACAAGGACAGCTGTCTAGTCGTTCGGATGGGACGAAAAACCAAGGTCCCGTGTACACATTGGAGTGCACGTAAAATATCCCTAAGCAGTTGGAATTCGATACTGTTGAATAAGCTCTATACGATGACTAAATGTGTAGATTGTAGTCACCCACACACGTTTCGCTTAACAATGAAAGGGTGCCGTTTTCAATGTTCGATCCTTTTGTTCTTCTACTCCTATTATGTTGGACTGTTGATCGATGGTTTCATATAAAAGACTACCAATAAGACTTTTTGTAGAAGAAGTTCTCAAAAAATATTATGTTGACTTTACGGGAAAGACCTCTAAACATGCTCCAAATTGTAAAAATACGACTTTTTGGATTTTCAATCTCTTTTTTTCGGCTATCCCTGATATTTAAAAAAAAATGATACAATGATTTCACACAATAGGCTAGCTATTGGACTCTCTATTGACAAAAGTTTCACCGCCCTCCCTTCATTATAACCGAAGTTATCGTGCCCTAAAGAATCAAAAAATCAGCATGCTTATCGCTAAGTAGAAAATACCCATCTTTGCACTCAATCATAACATTGACCTAGTGAACGTCTACACCAAGTTTGCACATTCTAGCTTAATTAGAAGGAGGGTTATTGTGCTCCAAAGTCTCGGCCCTTCAAATTGCTTCAATTTTTCATTTTCAATTCAAAATGGTGACTGCTAGTTGACCTAAATCAAAATTCTACTCCGACGTTTTTTTAGGCCTTTATACAAGGATTCAGAAAATATAACTCCTGAGTCTGTAAGTAAAATAGCAAAAAAGCCTTATTGATTTTTCACGTTTAAAGATGGTGGCACTTCCGATTAGATCGACAAACTCAATATTTTGTGTACGAATCAGTAATTCCTTTTCTAGTATCGAAAAAAAAAATTAGGTCATTCGGATCTATATTTCGACGATTTTTTTTGAAAACTTTGATCCTTAATTTCACCAAGGGGAGATAATTTAGAAAATTTCTAATTATATTTTTGAAGTCACATCGGTAAGATCTACTTCTATACTAAATTTCATGAAAAATCGTACAACTATTAAAGAAGTTGTCAAATTGGTCTAAACTTCCGGTTCGAAATCACAGCGACGAATTTTCGAAATTCGAAAATGTGAAACTTCAGATGAAAATGATTTTTTTTAAAGGTATTCAAAGAAAAAAGAATTAGTAAAATCTGTAAAAAAATAACAAAGTTACGACTATGCATCGTCAGTTTTTTCGTTCGTAAAATTCGGTGATTTCGGATTCGTAAAACGTTTTGCAAATATATTTAAACAACGTTCGCACCCCATTTTTTTTTGGGGGGGGGGGGGGGTAGGTCAAAGTTTCAGAAAGATCCCATGGTTAGATTCTGAGAAATCCGATTTGCAGAAAATACACACAAAAAAAATAAATAATAAAGATCTGCTACTGTCCCATGCAGATATGAAAGCTTTAATATTCATCGTCACGTGTCATCGCTTGTATCAAGTATCCTAAATAAAAGGATAAGAAGAAAAAATTATCAAAATTGGTCACAAACTCGCGAAGTTACAAGTCTAAATATAGTATGAAACATTGCACCCAGGCATAACAATAATCTGAAAACTAAAGGGAAGTAACTGCAACTTGTATTACTGTAATGAGATGGATGAGAAAATGAAATGAAAATGGCGAGAAAGAACTAAAAACGGCAGGTTGGACAGGCGAACTTACTCCTTGTCACGTACAACCGGGCATTCGAAAACACGCTAGTTAACTCAATGACAGGCGCGCGTGCTAACCATTCAGCCCCCAACCCCTTTGAAATCAGAAACGTGCAATATGTCATATAGAAAGAATAACAAGTCGCTCACAACCAAAATCGAAAATAAATGAGTTTTGGTCAAAAGGTTGAGCTACTGTTTTAGAGTATTTAATTGTTTTAAAGAGACACGTTAAGGGTTGTTCATAGTTAAATGAAAGTTTAATTTTAAATAAGACCAATAAAATTAGGATTTAATAATGCCAGACTAATATTAAAATAAAGTTTTAAATTAAGAATAATTAATTATTGGTCTAATGCAATGAAATGCTTTGATTTGTCGGATGAAATGTACGATGGATGTCCACACTATGGGGCTAAGGCGTTGGCCTGCTAGCCAGGAGGTCGGGTGTTCGATCCCTGCATTGGCCGAGAAAGTTCATCTCGATTTTCTGGCGTCCCCCCCGCCGTGTACACAATGGAGTCCACGTAAAAGATCCCTTAGAAGTTGGAATTCGATAGTGTTGAATAAGCTCTATATGGTGACTAAATGTGCAAATTGTAGCCACCCACACTACATGTTTTGCTTAACAATGAAAGGGTGCCGTTTTCAATTTTCAATCCTTTTATTCTTCTACATCTGATATTTTGGACTGTTGGTCGATGGATTCATATAAAAAACTACCGATAAGACTCTTTGTAGAAGAAGTTCCCCCAAAATATTATGTTGACTTTAAGAGAAAAGGACCTTTAAAAATGCTCCAAATCGTAAAAATACGACTTTTTGGATTTTCGATCTCTTTTTTTCTGCTATCCCTGACATTTAAATGAAATGAAATGAAATGTGGTTTTATGGCACTTCGGCACCAACCGGGCTATATTGCGCCAAACCTACAAAGATTTATGCGCGACAAGTTAAATAAATATCACAGAAAAAGTTTTATATGCATAAATAAAAGCAATATAACAGTAAATAAAATAATAATATCAAATAAATCTTTTATGCATATAAATATTTAAAATATAAAAAATGAAATGATAAAAATACAATTAAAACTGATAATAAAAGCTTGTCTCTTTTAAAAAGTCTAACAATTTACAATATAAGCCCGGTTGGGCAAATAATTGATGCAGAGACTGGCAACGGTAAAAATGCGATCTAATGTCCTTGAGATGCTTGCACTCAATCAAAATGTGCTTCACTGTCAAAGGAACATGACAGTGTTCACATTCTGGTCGAGGCTCTCGCTTCAAAATGAAAATGTGAGTTAAAAAAGTATGACCAATGCGAGAGCGACACAAGACAACTTCATCCCTCCTGTTGGTTCTATAGGAGCTTGGCCATTCTCCTAAGAGAGGCTTAATGTGATGAAGTTTGTTTGTGCCTGCAAGATCCCAAGACCGTTGCCAACGGTCAAATATACATTTATTTATGGATGATTTAAAATCTTTATATGGGGTTAAAAATTCGGACAAGGGAAGATCTAAAGCAGACTTGGCAGCCGAGTCTGCTTGATCATTCCCTTTTATATCCATATGACTGGGGAGCCAGCAAAGGACAAGGTCCTTGCTGATGAACTCGTTTGATAGTAGCAGACCATAAATGTCTGCTACTAATGGGTGTTCAAGCTGTTTATTGCTAATTGCTTGAAGCGAGGACAAAGAATCAGAAAAGATGATATATTTAGAATCGGCAGATGATTGAATAAACTCCAAAGCCTGAAGAATGGCCTGGAGTTCAGCTGTAAAGATGGAAGCAGCAGGGGGAAGGCGGACAGAAATAATCTTAGATGGTGTCACGGTACTGACATTTAAACAAAATGATACAATGATTTCACACAACAAACTAGCTACTAGACTCTCGATTGACAAGAGTTTCACCACCCTCCCTTCATTATAACCGAAGTTATCGTGCCCTAAAGAATCAACAAATCAGCATGCTTATCTCTGCTTACCCTCGGCAGAAAATGCTCATCTTTGAACTCAATCATGACATTGACCTAGTGATCGTCTACACCAAGTTTGAACATTCTAGCTTAGTTAGAAGGAGAGTTATTGTGTTCCCAATTTCCCGGCCCTTCAAATTGCTTCTATTTTTCATTTTCAATTCAAAATGGTGACCATCACGTGACCGAAATCAAAATTCTGATCCAATAGATTTGTAGGCATTCCTTCGAGGATTCCGAAAATATAAATCTCGAGTCTGTAAGTAAATTAGCAAAAAAGCCTTATTTTGTGTACGAATCAGTAATTACTTGTCTAGTATCAAAAAAAAAAAAAAGGTCATTCTATATTTCTTTTATTTTTTTTTTAAATTTGATCCTTAATTTCGTCAAGGGGAGATAATTTAGAAAATTTCTAATTATATTTTTGAAGTCACATCGGTAAGATCTACTTATATACTAAATGTCATGAAAATCGTACAACTATTAAAGAAGTTGTCAAATTGGTCTAAACTTCCGGTTCGAAATTACAGCGACGAATTTTCGAAATTCGAAAATGTGAAACCGCACATGAAAATGATTTTTTTCAAGGTATTCAAAGAAAAAAGAATTAGTAAAATCGGTCAAAAAATAACAAAGCTACGACTATGCATTGTCAGTTTTTTCGTTCGTAAAATTCGGTGATTTCGGATTCGTAAAACGTTTTGAAAATATATTTAAACAACGTTCGCGCCCCATTTTTTTTTTGGGGGGGGGGTCAAAGTTTAAGAAAGATCCCATGGTTAGATTCTGAGAAATCCGATTTGCAGAAAATACACAAAAAAAAAAATTAATATTAAGCGCTATAAAAACGATAATTATTTATTTATTCAATCTGTCCTTGTATTTTAGAAGTCACCACTAACAGAACTGCACACGAAATTAGCAGGAAAGGGCGTAGCCGAAGGTCAGTGAATATACTTCACACTTCTCTTTAAAAAAAGAATACTATGTTAATTTGATTTGGGATATATTTTACCGCGACCGATTAATCCGCCAGTCCTCATGCAATTATATTTTTAGGGAGAGTTTACGGACATGATAAACATTGCACCGACTATATTAGCACCAACAAACTTAACAACATGAAACGGTTATTGAACATGAAGACGACTAAGGGCGTTGAAGATATTCTGTATGGCTTGGGATATCCCAAGAGGACTACAACATCCGGTGATGTCTATATACCTGATTTACCAGACCCCAAGGTCCATATTCCAGATATTCCTGTAATTGTGGCAGGTGCGTCGTCTAACCATTTCAATGAGACGCAAGCTATGATGTATAATATTGATACTGTTATAAGACCAGTTTATCCTCATATAAAAGTTATTTTATATGATATCGGATTTACAGAACTAGAAAGACAGGCGGTAAGTGGCATCGTATTATCTTCTGCAAAACACATTAAATAACAACTGGAACCAATGTAGTCGTATTGTAAGTGGTTTTCCACAAGGCTCGGTACTAGGCCCAATACTATTTATATTATACATCAATGATATAGTTTCAGATATTCAAGCTATTGTTAGATGGTCACTAACGATATTTTCAACAATTAACGTGACCTCGAGTCTCCTGATTTTGCTAGATGCTATTTCAAGATACCATAAAAAAAAACGAATTTACTACGACACACACATTGATCCTAATCACTTATCTACAATATAAATCGGAAATATAGCCGTATTACCACTGCTACAAATCTGTATTCATGATTAATTTCAATCGATATATCATTAAAACGATGTTAATGAACATATTTTCAGATAATTAAATATGGGAGATGTGAGTTAAGGACGTTTAACTTTACAAAATATCCAGATCACATACGCTATCTTCATACCTGTTCCTGGAAACCTATCATTATACAGGTACACAATTTTCCTTTATGTCAGAAACTCTTCGCTTCACCCTGTTTTATTATTAGCCTCCCCCCCACTTACGTGGAAACGTTCCAGGTCGCAATAAAATTCACGAATTTGCATCGTTTATATTAATATATAGCCCCCCCCCCCCAAAAAAAAAAAAAAAAAAAAAAAAAAAGAAATTGCAACAAAAGGTTTCTCAACTGATCCTGACAGGGTGTAGTGTACTTTATAACACACTAAAAGTTTACCAAAGTAGGACCCCGGAAAAGTGTTTTTTCAAGATGGCGTCAAAAATGACCACCGAAACGTCTTTTAAGACGACGATTGACAGCTTGACCCGTATTGACTGCTTGAGCCGTATGGACTGCTTGAGTCGTATGGGCGATCGCCAGGACACATCATGTTCCTTCGATCAATGTTGTACAGTTCCCATTGCTGATTTACTATTACGATTTAAATGAATGGTCAAATCGGATTCCGAACTCTTTGCAATTTGTTGAACAGAAGAGCTTTCATTTAATCTTCGTGAGATTACTCATGACGTTATCTGATGAGATTCAATCCGCATCACGGTATATGGTGCACTAGCTGAACTAGTCCCTTGATTCAACCCACATCACGGTATATGGTGCACTAGCTGAACTAGTCTCTCGACTCCTGTATATAGCGCTGTCCAGATCCATGTCAGATCTGGCACTGTCGGTTAATAGAAGTAACACCTGTTAAGGCAGCCTCGGGTGCTCTTGTATGGTCACGATTATATATAATATGGAAACTACTTCAATATTTAATCCGAATTTAAATAACCTTCAGGTTCTGGGGTATACAACGTACCAATGGGGTAATAATAGTATAGGATAACTATTCTGACACATGTGTTTTGTCGCAATCCGACAATATTAATCTGACTTGACCAACCTCAACCGACCTCGAAAGATGGGTTAATTATGGTCGTGTCTATAGTCTAACTATTTCAAGTTCAAGTACGCATGATCCAGACATGGTTGAACATTTGGACGAGCCTCTGCTGCTGAACATCACTGGGTCGGCTTTTATTACAACCATATCCATTAGTCTGATCACGCCATGAAATATTTCTAGCTTTAAAGTCTTTAACACGATATCATCCAGTCTTTTACATTGAAAACACGAATTATTTGTCAATTTAAATAAACACTGATGTTGGGATCTTACGGCATTATACAATTAGTACACGAATCGTCTACCAAAATGTAACTGGACAAGGCCGCTTACGAAAGTGTTACTGAAGATATCGATACAAAATCATAGACAAAAACTTTTTTTCAAGATATCATCTTTTCTTCCATCGCTTATACGACCTTTCTGTAAGTCTATTTTATTCCTAGGTTAATGTCTTTAGAACAGTAGGACGTTAAACCCCATTTCAGTTTTTGATCGTATATTATGATAGGGTTTGTTGTATTTTCCAGGAAGTGTTGAATCAACACGGGTTTACAATGTACATGGATGCTTCAATTCGCTTAAAGACTGGAAACCTGACTCGTGTCTTCAACCAAGTAAAACGATCAGGAATCAATGCTATCTATATTCCGTTTAACAATTATTTTGTACCAAATCACACATTCAGTAAAACATTTGAATATTTTAAAACAAAGCCCTGTTTATTTCACGGTTTAGACGAAATTGGGGCAGGGTTTGCTATTGTTGTGAAAAATAACTTATACGCCTACACTATAATGAGGTCGTGGTTGGTATGCAGTCTTCAGAGAAATTGTGTAATGCCGAAGGGAACCGAAAGGATTACTTACTGTTCTGGATTCAAGAAATACCATAAATGTCATCGCAACGATCAGTCAGCCCTGAGCATTGCTGTTTATATGACAAACCACGACTCAGTTGGGTCACTTGCCATTCCAAAGGAACTATTTTCAATACACAGGGGGCAAGTGATGCAGTACTTTCACTAAGTCATTGCGTGGGGGTGGCATGCTATGAATCTGGATATATTTAAAAATATGATTAGGGTGGGGTGGGGCGGAGTAGTGACCGAGTGGCCTAATACGTGCTTTTAGAGTATAAGGTCTGCAATGTATGTAGAGAGGGCATGGAATAGTTTTCGTGACTTTTTCCCAATCCCTTTGAACTGTATATATGTCCCGGTACAATAAAATATGCTTACAACAAATGTAGTGAGTACCAAACTGATCCCGTAGTAATATTCTCTTGGCCGCTACAATCACTGATAAGCATGACATCGACGAGACTTAATGAGTTCGGCATATTAACTTTTTTACTCCACGTGTTGTAGACAGTCATCTGTGACGGAGATAATTCGTAAGTAATTCTCTGTGAGTCCCGCAACTGTTAAACGCATGTCTTGAACAGGAAGTAAACAAACAGGTGAAGGTCGTCTGTTTAAAAGGTAAGTAAATCCCATTACCCTCGCAACGCTACAATGCCACAGATCACTAATTATTGCCCCATTGACTTTAATGTTAATTCTCGTCTCCTAGACCGGTTGTAACTTTTTCCCAAATATTCGTTGGGTAAAACGCTTTCTGCCACAGATGGAGCAACATGTGGCAGACTCTTGCCCAAAAGCATGTATGAGGTTCTTCATGAAAAACTTGAGATAGACAAGCTGGAAGTAGAGACAGCTAACCTTGCAATTTTCGGCCCTCCCTTTCAACGTAACCAACCTCACAACTCTTGTATCCTTCCGCCTCAAAATCTACACCAAAAATCGCCATGCAAAAGGGGGGAAAATGGAAAGGGAGAGAAGGACTAAAAATAACTTTCGCCCTTGAATATTTGGTGATCTGTGTCCTATATAGGGGTGAAACTTCGGATATCACCAAAATTGAAAAAATCTTTTTTAATATATAGAGGCAGTATTTGAGCTCTGTGAAAAAATAAGACAAGTTGCAAACAAACTACATAGAAAACACTCATAATTTGGATTTTTTATCAAAAATATATTTTTTTACTGCCATGTCATGAAAAATGTACAAAATTTACATGTAGCATCTTTCAAAAAACAAGTAATTTTCCACACTTTTTTAGATAGCCAGACTGGCAAGTAATATATTTTTGGAAACCCTGGACAATATGCAAACAGGAAAATTACAGATCAATTGCATTGATTGTAATTATAGAGGTCTGTACTGAAACATGTAACCCCACCACCTAAAAATGTCAATGACTGAATCAATCTTATCTTTGGTTGCAGAACTAACATTACCAAAGGAATCTAACAGATATGTTTTACCATCCCTGGCTAATATATGTACATAGAAGCTAAAATAGGTGCAATTAATATGAAGTATGGTTAAAATAGGCCTTGCTGGAAGAATAAATAAGGTATATTCGGCCTATGTCCACCCCTCTCTAACAAAAGGGTCACAGAATACACAATTTTCACAAATTTAGAAATAGTTTAATGTTTTCAACATCTCAAACCTCAGAGGCATCACACAAATCTTTATTGCAATTATTGTACTGAAGCAAGATGTCTGGACCTTTACATCAATTGCCTTAAAAAATGAAGTCAAAAAGGTAGTTATGACATAGTTGACAACATAAAAGAGGCCTGAAAAGGAGCAAAATTAACATTTTACTGTTCTATAAGTGACATAAATGCAACAAACACCACAAATCCTAGATTTTGATAAGAAAATATTGACCATTAAGCTGACATTTACACATCTACACCAGTTCTGTATCAGGGTGTGGTCTTACTGGCCTGACATGTCTCAAGGTTCTAAGTTTGACTATGAAAAAAAAGGTCAGAAATCCTTGAAATGTACAAAATGACCATTTACTGGCAAAAAATAACATTCCCATCTGTAATTCAACAACAAATTCCAATTATTATCATTTAATTGTCAACACAGAAGGTCAGAAATCCTTGAAATGTACAAAATGACCATTTACTGGCAAAAAATAACATTCCCATCTGTAATTCAACAACAAATTCCAATTATTATCATTTAATTGTCAACACAGGTGCAATTAAATCTCTCAAAACACATTAATAAAAACGGGTGGGGTGGGGCATTTATAGCCCCTCTCAACAGAAAGATGGGGTGAAAAATGTCTATAAAGGCTGGGATATTGCTTCCTACATGAAGAAAATGCAAGAATATAATGCTTCAATGAAGAAAAAAATGCTTGTTCTGGGTAAAATACTGGCCAAATTGAGCCTACCCCTGTTTTGAACATTTTGTACAAACCCATCTGCTGTATATTATTAACTCAGTGTTGCCACTTTTCCATTTTCTGTAGGAAAACTGGAGCTATTTCTAAACTTGACAACCTTATAGATCCCATCTAAGTTACATTAGCAATGAAAATAAGGGCATTTTTAGAAATTTTGAGTCATTTGAGTAGGTATGAAAGCATTAATTTTTACATCGAAATGGGAGAATCTGGAGATTTTCTGTGAATATTCCCGATTTTTAGACAAAATTAGGTGAAATTACAATGTTGTTCACTTTATCTGTGCTTTCTGAGGCTGAATACACCAAAAATTGGACATTGAAATATTTTTCTTACTGTTAGAAATTAAATAAAAACTGAAAATTGGAAAATTTGCAGTAAAATCACAATTATTCCCAAAAATGTGATAAATATTTTTTAAATTTAATTTTTTTTAGTTTTTCTGTTGTCAAGTTATTTTATACATATTTTCTGACAAATTAGTCATCATATTTTCAAAACTAAGGCATATCAGTCACAGCCTTGTCATACACATATATAGGGGTGAAACTTCGGATATCACCAAAAGGCCTTTTGTATTTGCTTCCCATATGTTCTGGCAACATGCTGGTGAAAGGAAATCAAAATCAAAGAATAACTGCAAAAATGATTGCCCTTTAAGTATACATGCTGCTTTAAGTACAGTGGTGCATTTCAGGTCCCTGGGCCTTTTGTGCTAAAATTGAAAAAATCCTTTTTAATAGAGGCAGTATTTGATCTCTGTGAAAAAATTAGACACGTTGCAAACAAACTACATAGAAAACACTCATTATTTGGAATTTTTAGTAAAATCACAATTTTTCCCAAAAAAGTGATAAATATTTTTTTAAATTTAATTTTTTTTAGTTTTTCTGTAGTCAAGTTATTGTATACATATTTTCTGACAAATTGGTCATCATATTTTCAAAACTAAGGCATATCAGTCATACACAGACAGGCCACAGATCACTAATTATTGCCCCATTGACTTTAATGTTAATTCTCGTCTCTTAGACCGGTTGTAACTTTTTCCCAAATATTCGTTGGGTAAAACGCTTTCTGCCACAGATGGAGCAACATGTGGCAGACTCTTGCCCAAAAGCATGTATGAGGTTCTTCATGAAAAACTTGAGATGGACAAGCTGGAAGTAGAGACAGCTAACCTTACAATTTTCGGCCCTCCCTTTCAACGTAACCAACCTCACAACTCTTGTATCCTTCCGCCTCAAAATCATGAATATTCACCAAAACCTGGCAGAAAATGTATTTTCAAACCCTTTTCTTCGATTCTAAACCAAAAATTCAACAAAAATCGCCATGCAAAAGGGGGGAAAAGGGAAAGGGAGAGAAGGACTAAAAATAACTTTCGCATCCATGAATATTTGGTGATCTGTGTCCACATTCTGCTAGCCGATGTTTGTGGACAATTAACGATAATTGTGCCATGGGTCAGTTAAGATTTATCGACTACGTTTTCGCTTGAACCAATTTAAATCTATAGTATCTCCGGATGTAAATGTTTGAATACGTGAGCGCATTTTAATGAGGCATTAAAGTTCAGACGATTTTGTGTGTAAGTGTTAGAATAAATTAATTAACAATTTACGACTTGTTAATTCAACTTATGTTAGTTTATTTTCTGTATACTAACATTGCTGTAAATTGAATATCTGATAAAATAAGTGACGCAACAAGAATTTATGACATGTTAATTCACCACAGCTTCTGTCATGTTCTTTAAGCATTGTTCGCGAGTTTTACAACATCTAACCGTTGCTTGAATATTTAGCAAATCCCGAACTTTGCGCTCGTTTTTTTTACAAGTGACTAATTAGCATTGTCCAATCAGAATTCGTGGCACATAACCCACTATAAACAAACTGGGTTTTTTTTTAAATTAAGAAACTCCTGGAAAAACAGCAACCGTGACATTGATCGATCTTTGAACTTTGCAACTCGATTGTCACATGTAGGCATTTTAGCTATACAGCACGAGACTTGGTATTCACGACGACCGATGATAGGTTCTCAAACTGGGCTTGTGCCAATCGAACTTAGTGGCGAAATATGCAGGGTATTAGGTGAAGGGCTTGATAAGATGTATGTAGTTAAGGCGAGATCAAGCCTTCTATTGAAGATGAGGTTCTGCATGCTGATGTTGCCGATATCTGATATATTCAGTAATGTACTGCTATAATTGTTGGGTATATTTTTGGATTGAAACTTTTTCATACAGTTGGTTATTTGCCATTGATTTTGTTCATATTTAAGTTTTAAGTGCTGAAATCCTTTTGGGGTTTATTTTACGTTTGTGGATGGTTCATATCTAGGACACACATATATATTATACCACACTTTAGTTGAAGGACACATGGATCTGGCGGTTCCCGTCCTAGGCTTCAACATGCCAAACCAATATTAAACTCAGTCATTTCGTCACCTTATTGATTTATCTAAGGATGATATTAATTTGTGTGGCTTGAGCATTTATTTTGTAGGTCATGTCTAACAATCAATAAGATATACCTCCCTATCGTACCGTCGTGTCTTACAGATACAGTAACAGTGACAGTTACATACCGTGTCTATCATTCTGAAGGTCCGTTCACACTAAACGTGAACGCAGCAGGTTTCATTTTTTTTTTATTTTCGTGCTAAAAAAGCGAAGATTACCCCTAGAGCCAATCAGGGTGCTAAGTCAAAGAGAAAACACTGTCCAATTTCCAATGCACCAGTTGCATCTGAGAATCTGCTGCTTTCAATATATACAGTGTTTTACCGTCAGTAAGATATACACGCGGTTATTTATGGAAGGGTGTCGCTGCCAATATTAAATGCTATGCTAAAATATCTTTTCCGTTGATTACGTGTAAAAGATACAATGTACAAAGTCTTAATACCGGTAATGATAAAGTCAAAATATCTCTAAGGCCAAAGTTAAATGCAGTGTGTCAAATGGCAAATGTGTTATTGGAAAATGCTGCTTTTGACGTGTGTCCATTAAACATATCCCTCATTACATTTTACATTTGCGCTCTGCCACTTCTCATTTGTCGTTTACGCTTTCTACATATCATCGTTCGCAGAGCATCAACTATGATATGCAAATATAGATATCGCGTGATTTATTAACTTATACGGAAACGAGGCCCAGATAACATGGCATACAAAATTCAAAAATACATTTTACGTTCCTTTGTTCATTGTACCTTTTCAGATTTTATAACATTTTATATAATGACCAATCAGTAGCAAGGAAACTGACAAAATCTTTGTGACCTTTTCGTGCGATTTTTCAGAGAAAAAATCCCATCGTAAGTGTGATTTGTTGCATGTTAAATATAGACAGCTTGTGACATTTTTATATCTGTTTTATATGTTCAAACATTATTATCAGTTATGTAGTTTTGATTTCTTACCGATATCATTCCCGACAAATAGATAAGAAAAGAAGAACTTCGAGCATCCAAATAAATTTTTCTAGCTGTTTGAATCTTGATATGTGCAAATATTTTTCATTGTACCTGTTCGGATTTTATAAAGCATATTGTAAGTTTATAATGCGAAATTTTATTTTTCCAAATAATCATACCGCGCCCCTAGCCGTTTTTTATGTGTTCAGTTTTCAATTATTTTAATTCCATGGCACACTGGTTTAGAATCATTGATCTATATCTAAGATTGATGATGTTGTAATAAACAGGGCCCTGGATTCTTTTCATCAAAGTAATAACTGAGATTTGTATAATTATCATTAAGAATTGAATTAATATATAAAAACTAGTCAAGTAGATACTAAAATTATTTTAAAAACAAACACATTTAACAGTTTGATCACGCAATGAGACGTGACATATATTCAAAAAATAAGACGCTACAAATACCGTCGAATACTGGCGATTTGTTATTTTATCGGCATCGTCATGGTAATGGGGTGTGCGGGGCAACATACAGGTCTGGTTGGGACAGGGGTGCAAAATAGAGGCCTGGTTGTGTATCATACTGCTTGTAGATTACATTGTCAAAAGTCTGTTATCATACCCTCCCCCCCCCCCAAAAAAAAAAACGAATTACAGGTAATACAGGTAACATGGTATAAACTAAATATATATTCCCCGGGAATACCCTTCCGTGGTGTACGTGAGATTTGCACCTGGATATTAAATAGATTGATTGTTGAACTGAAGAAAGAATCGTAATATTAATAAATACATTGAGACGTGTTATTGCGTAACCTTCAATAGATGTATTATTATAAACATAAATCTACACGTCAGATATAAAAATATTCCTTTCATAATATTTTATATTAAAAACAGGTCACTGGCAACTTAGCAAGGAAGAAAACCGAGGTGGTTAAAGTTACAACATGTCATGGCCGCGGAGAACCGTGATGGTTAAAGCTACAATCTGTCATGGCCGCGGAGAACCGTGATGGTTAAAGCTACAATTTGTCATGGCCGCGGAGAACGTGTGGTTATAATGCAAACTGGCAGCATCGTAAAAAAAGTAGTGGTTAAAGTCATTACCTGTCATGGCCACGGAAAACGTGATGGTTAAAGCTACAACATGTCATGGTCACGGAGCACCGTGGTGATCATGTGGTTATACAACAACCTGTTGCCGCCAACCGTGGCTGTTATAGCTACACCTGACATGGCCTCGGAGAACCGTGGTGGGTGTGGCGTTATGACTGGTTAAACCTTGGCATTAAAAACTGAGACCATGTAAACAAAAAGAAAACCCATAGCTAAAGAAAACAAAATAAAGTTAAAAATATAATATAAATCATAATGTAACAGTAAGATGATTCATATTTTCGTCCATATTCCTGAAGCAATGGTCCGAGAAATCCCTCTCTTCCCATTGCTGGATTGGCTTCTGGTATTTGAGCTTTTAAAGGAGTGTGTGTATTCTTCCCTTCCCATCAAATCTATCCCATGTACATGATAGCTCTTCGTTTACTATGGGGTCTTCCCTAAAACTTTGGACAGTGATTTAAGGTAATAAATACGGTGAAAGTATTGTTCGTCTTCATACAGTATTATTTACTTTTTATTCTTTTTGATAGCCTCGTTCGTCACACAATGAGTTTTACTGAAATGTTCTACTATGCACTGGTTAATTGGGCACAATAAAATCGTGAGCCATGACGTAACGTTATGTAAATATATTTGGTCCAATTTGGAACTTTGTTTCAAATTTAACAATTTTGTTACGCAGTAAGCCATTGGTTGTTAATGGGACTATTGACCAATAATAATTTAGAACAAGAATTTTCTCTATTTACAGCACTGAGTAGTGGGATTAGCTCTAATCAAACGGAACACTGCGAGAAGTACGATTTTCATCTGAACAACAACGACAATAAAACAATTAAATGCTTGTAAAAGAATTTTATCAGGGTAAGCTTACTCTTCCGGACACCTGTTACCACTGTTTGTCGTGTATTTTGTACACGGTGAACAGTCCATTTGCTGATTACACTATTTTGCCTCGGCCGTTTTTATTGGACTTCGAATTTTGACTAATGATTTGGATTGTTCGTACTTGGTTTTATTTTATTTATATCACTCGAAATTATTGGGAAAATGGAAATGACGTTGTATTAAACTTGTCCGAGCAGAATAGTAGGACGTTAAACCCCGTCTCATTTTAATCATTATGAATGTGACGTTGTATTTTGTATTATTTTAAGTTGCTTGGATTATCTGTGTTTCTAACACTAGATGAAATATATTGTCCAAGTGAAATGTATCCTCAAATTATAGCTCTTTGGCAAGACTTAACCCGTTGTTAAAAAAAAAGGGGGTGGGGGTGGATGGCTGAATTGTTAGCACGTGTACGCCGTATCATAACGCCTGTCATTGAGTTAACTGTTGTGGTTTAAAATCCCCGGTTGTACGTGGCAAGGAGAAGGGTCGCATGTCACACCTTGTGGGTTTTCTCTTGGTTTTACGGTTTCAACTCACGGTTGTACGTGGCAAGGAGTAGGGTGGCCTGTCACTGTGATCTAGTTTGTGTCGAGTGGACGTTCAATCTCATTTCTCTCGCTCTATCTCAAAAATAGTTTGTAATATGAGTAGTTGCAGAGACACTGCCAACTTATAAAATGAGTGGTGATATCAGGTATTCTTGTAAGAACATATATACCCTGCATCGTTCACCATAAACCGGATAGATGCTACTTGTTTTGTTGGTCATTTGGAAATAAAAGGGTCATTTGGAAATAAAAGGTTGACCTTGCTTTCTACAAATATATTAGTTTTATATTGTGTTCGTGTGTGAAAGAACCCATACAATAATCACGTGTTACGAGTTTTAAGTAGCGGATCTCTTAGTTTAAAATATGATACTGTATAGAAATGCATAGAGAATAGTCGTGCGTAGTTACATGTATTTATGTATAAAATTATCATACATGAAAGTCGTCTTTTTATAGCTGTTTTTCTTTTATGTTCTTTAAAGCCCCAATAACACTCTTGTTGTAACTGAAAAATATGTCCCAATCTTCATTCTGGTCAACAAATTGTATTATTTTAAAATATTCCAATTAAATGATGATATAAATTTCATCTTAACACACCTATTTTAAAAAATTGGAAAAATTCAACCAATTGATTTGAAAAGTCTAACGTAAAGCTTTTCAAATGTGACTTGGATATTAAAATATTTTCGAACCCTCTGGACAAGTAAAATAGGTTGTAATGGATAATTTACACAACAAGTAGGACATTTAAACATCTAGTACTTAGAATAAGGGTATTGTTTATTTTCTGGAGCTACCAAGCCAGCAAGAATGTTATTGTCCCTTTAAAGCAGAATTTATATCAATTGAAATGGTCGTTAGTTATATTGGGACAGGATCCGTTACCATTGACAAGCCAATTATTTACATTGAATCATTACAATAATGACTCACAGAGAATACCGTTGGATAAAATTATCTTTAAAGTTGGCTTTTCGGGGAATGAAGTGTTAACGGGATAAATTTAGAATCTTCATACGGGAGTATATTATATTCAACCCTATCCGTCCGTAGATACCTCCATCCGTCCACAATTCTTGTAAACAATTGACAGATAAAACTTTGGGATAGTTAATACGGTTGTTTAGGTAGTACCAATGAAGAATCCTATTGAATTTCATAGCTGTCTAGGCCATGTCCCCCGAAACCTTTAAAACACTCCACAGGTCAGGGTTCAGTGTGTGTTTGGTCGTGTTAAAGCTGAGACCAGACTAGCCCCTGGTCTTCAAGAAACCTAAAAGACACCCTCCACAAAGCAGTTGGGGCGTTAAGTTGTTTCCTGGTGGGAGAGTGCAACAGGGTTTGCAGCGGCTTGGGTGCACTTTTGTCATGGATTTCAACATTTTCGACGATGTCACGATCGCTGCGCTTAGGTGAACACGTCAAAGGTGTCGAAGAACATAAAGCCAGAAGCCAGACAACACCTGCAATAGGCAGATTTGCCTCTTTGTGTTTCGTCCATTTAGTTGTCATAGTAACAATTGTCAACAGATCAAGATAATGTCATATATATTATATTATACTTAATAATATACTAAATAGCAAAAAAAAAAAACCCCCAAACAAACCCCATCAGTTTCCAAATCAGATAGGCACTTTAATCAAATCATTTCAGAAAACGACTTACTAAATGGATCAAAGCAATTTTTTGTGAACAGTATATTGACACATTAATGAATAATTCATCACAATTCCGAGAAGGTTTGGAGTCGGTACACAGTCTATACATCCGTATCCAGTGTGTCCACCGCGAGTGTCCATAAGAGCAGCGCAGCGTCTGTACACGGAGTGGACCAGGCGATTGATGAACACCATTGGCACTTGGAACCACAATCTCAGAAAAGCCTGACGCAATCCATCGACTGTGTTTGGTCTCAGTACGACGTTATTAAGTCTCCACTGAATTTCATCCCAAAGATGTTTAATCGAGTTTAAGTCCGGACTAAGGGCTGGCCAGTGTATATCGTGGACACCGTTCTGGTGTAGAAAGTCCCGAGTAACTCTGGCGGTGGGCACGGGCGTTGTCATGCTGGAAAACGTTGTTTCGATGACGTGGGAAATGTGGGATGACGTGGGGTCGAATGATCGATGTAGCGCACTGCTGTAATGCCCTCTCCTCTACTTGGACCAAGATTGTAGAACACCTACTCACTGGTTCAGGCCGATTCCACACCAAACCAATATGCTTGGACCTCTCATTGCGTCTCGTTCCATGTCACATTGGTCAGAATAATGCTGGGCACATCAACGCCATATTCTGGTCCCGCCATCTGTAGTTGATACGCAATAGCGACTCTCATCTGTAAACAGTACCGATTCAACCAGGTATGTGGGTACACTTTATAGGGCTGGTCCCGGTGAACAGCATGTGCAGCATGAGTTACATGAAAATCATGGAGAACACCTTACCATCTTAGAAGTTAGGTTGGATGCTTTTGTGAGAACATTTCCTGGGTTCAGTTCTGTGTTTGGGAAGGAGCTTTATTACTCCGGTAAAGTTGGAGATGTGTTCACAAATATACAATAAAAACATTTGGCAAGTTTTATGTATTGCGTTTATTCAGAGTAACATGCCAACCTGACGTTTCTTTTGCTGCTTAGTATAATATTTGTATACAAGACAGGCGAATTATCAAATATTTATACATCGTAATATATTTTTGTTGTTCCATTTTCTACATAACGCCAGTAGGTTCATTTGCTTCCCAAAGGCATTTTCTTTTCCGCATTGACGATCCTGGACCCCTCTGTTGTAACTTTATTCTGACGAAGATGCCCCCCCCCCCTTTGTTCTCACGACAAAGTATTTTAACACTATGATTTAAAGGGATATCATTACATACAAGAATGTGTTTATGTATTTATCGTTTTGTATAATTAATCTTAATTAAAATCAATTGACTATAATATCATTAGTAATGTTTTACACGTTAATATTCCAATAAGCAGTAACAAGCCCCGCCCCTACCAAGCAACACGACACGAGGCCTTATATGATATTTAGAAGGCTCCCCTTCTTAGTTTATTGTCGACTTATTGTAAGACTTTTAAACACGTCTAATACCCAATACGTCATAGCCATATTTGGTAGTAAAAAAGTAACCCTACAGCCAGCAAGATTCAGGATATATCTTTGTTTGGTTGTCATTTACACGTATGTCATTTGCTCTTTTCATAGAAAATGATTTGTTAGACGCCTTTATAGTTTCCAGGGTAGTGTTATTGTGCTAATGGAATGTACTGTGTCTATTTTACATTTAATAAAAAGAAATTCAAAATACAAACTATTCATAAACACTCCGTTGATCTGTTTCTAGGTGTTAAAATCAAACTATAATACAAAGCTAGTATAACTATTTATCAAGTGTTGACATCAGTGCATTATATGTTTATTGTCAAGGACCTAATATAATTCCTCCAGAAATAAATTTCATTCAGGTTATTGTATGTTGTTAGTTTATTCAATATCGAATCATACACTGTTAAACTGGGTTAAATTAAAAACTATAAGCAGTGTTAAGAAATATAAAATCTACATCAGAGCTACTGTTTTTGGAACGTTAGACAACAAGAGCAAGTCTTCACTCATTGTTGTTAAGGTAAAATAAACTACAAATGACAATTTTAAAAAAAAGCAGAGCAACTCTGTATTAACCCTGTCAACTCATCAAATGGGAATTGGCATCAAATATTTTTGAAAGAGCACGCAAACCCTGCATCGTGCACGATAAACCAGATAGGTCTTTAAATTATTGGGAATTTTCTAGAAATAATACTTGTTTAGCTATCATGGGGGTCGTTTTAAAAGTAAAGGTTGACCTTGCTATGCTTTAATATGTTACTCGTGTGTGAAACATCCATACGGCAATTACGTGTTACGAGTTTTAAGGGCCGGATTTCTTAGTGCAGAATGTGATACTCTATTGAAATGTACATAGACTTAAGTCATGTGTTCGGTGCAGTTTCATGTATTTATGTATAATTTATCATAAATTAAAGCCTTATATTACTGTACTTCATTCATTTTCTTCTGTCCTTGAAAGCCGAATTCATATTTATTCAAATGGTCATTAATGGGGCAGGATCTGTTACCATTGACAATTATACCGTTTACGTTGAATAGCAATGAAACACAAAGAAACTCGTTAGATAACATTATCTTTAATCATGGCTTTTTAGGGAATGACGTGTTATCATGGTACATAGCCTGATGTATTGGAGACAATTGCTAGTACAAATCCCTCCCTTACTCGATCACTAATACCAACAACGTACATAATTATATTCTGCGCCTTCACATCATTGAACAAAGGGATTGTTTCGTTTATTGGGGTTGTCTCGGCAGCTAAAAATACAAGCAAATAAATTTCAACAGAGCAGTATCCACCTTTTCTCAGGTTAATTGTCACCTAAAAGATATGCAAGTTCTTATCTCACATCTGAAAGCATACTGACATAACCAAACAGTCCTTATGTCACAAATATCAACATACTGACATAACCGAACAGCCCATATTCCACACTAATTCCATTTCAAATGACGGGGGAAGGGTATAATCTCTTTCGTCTGGAAGATAAAACACCTCTTAATTCATTGTATTTCGAAATTTTTATGCTAAAATTAAAATTTGCATCGTAAACTCAAACTTTGTTTTAATAAATCATACAATTGGTAATTCAGATTAGTAAATTATCTTTGTTTAAATTCATTGTATTTTAATATAATTATGATTTCGCTCAGACAAAAATAATCATTTCATTAGAAACACACAACGAACACCAAATCGCGAACAAAATATTTCCAAATTCAAATCTCCGAATACTAATTTTGCAAAACCAATGTCAAAAAACATTACTTTAAATTCATCTATTATGTCCACATAGTATGCTAGTGAAGGGCAGTCAAAGGGCTTTACCAAATGATAGTAGCTGCCTTATGATAATATGCATTCGCCCTTGTAGTTTATGAGGCTTTATAACGCCTCATATAAATATAATGTTAAACAATGCATTTCGAATCGATTGAGATACGTCAAGTTGCGGCCATGACCCGCTGATGCTGATCACAAGAAGAATACGAGAACGTTATTAAACTCAGTATGCTACTAGCAGCACCAAACCTAGATGAGATTAGCTAAACAACTCCGGTGTTTTGGATTATGTCCTTTCATATTAATATATTTTACCTGTTATCAAGATACCAATTGGACCCTTCTACTATAATCAAAACCCATTTCCATCGCGTCTATTGCCTCAGAAAGGAATGGCATGCCTCCTATCTTTTCAAGATCATTGATTCGCACTTGCTGTGTTGTAATATCGTCTGTCTTTGCTAACCTAAGACGATTGAATTCACGGGAAGCTGTTACACCACCATGAGCTGTGATCCCGAAGCGCCTATCATCACCATCAATCCTCAGTTCAGTATAAAGCTGCTGTAATAAATCACTTTCCTGACCGATCTCCTCATCAGTTATTTTTGCCGAAGCGTCAACAAGAACAAACACATCAAGAAACTGGTTCGCGTATAGAGGTCTCGTTACTATAATTACAAAATAAACAAAACCCTTAAAAATATTATTTATAATGTGCAGAGAGACAGGTTAACATCAACAGTTTTTATAATCTCTAGTTACCACCAACTGGAAATATCATATAAGTTACTTGCCCTAGGCTTATGGCCGAACATAAACGTCATTTAAACTTTAGACACCAGTTTCATATAATTTGTGAAGGCAATTTACCATGTTACAGACTGGTAGGCTAAATTATCAAACATTAAAAGTGAGACATGAACAGACATTTGACCTTCAATGAAATGTATTTGGAAATACAATAGATACATTGAGATCAAGAGTAAAAAGATACTGAAATTCCGAGATAATTCACCGCCCAAAAAACACCGGCACCGAAAAATTATTTCAGTGAGTTTGATAGAACATTGGTTCCGCACTACAAACGGACAAGGTCAAATAGGGGGTGGTGTTAAATATGAGTTTGATTGTTTCCGCACTATAGACAGACAAGTTCAAACTCAAAACATCTACCACCGGCTAAAATATAATTAATTTATTATTTGCCTTTATTTATATAAATGTTTGGTCACATATTGGTGTATTTATTTATCAAACATCTTACCAGGGCAGTCAATCATGTTACAGCTTCTTGTTGCAATGCAATCACCATGACAGTTAGCGCCACCATAAGCTGGAGCAGGGTTGTCACAAGATCTCGTTCTGCTCTGTGTTCCAGTACCACACGTTACAGAACATGCATTACACCCAGACCATGAACCCCAATTACCATCAACTGAAGAACAAACAAGACAATCCCGATGTCATGTATGTCGTTAAACGCCAAAGTTTATTTCCAGTAAGATTATAACCTCCGACACCTCTTTTCTGGCACAAATCGTGATGGAGGAGGGAGGTCTAGATGTAGATGTCTTCTGGTAAATCAGCCATGCACTGCTCTTACGAAAATACTTCAGCTTGCTCTAGCTTGATGATAAGAAGTTCAGCTCATCTCAATTCTTCAACAGCATAAGGTTTACTAAGTGTTCTGTTAGGTTGTTTACTAATAGTGCTTTCGACATTAACATTGTTAACAGGTTCTCTTCGCTTACACAATTGCTTAAGGCGCATTCACAATGCTATAGCTTTCTTTGCTCTAAACCAATCTGAAATATGATCCAATCTAGAAAGTGCAAACCCTAATTTCATATTCACAGCAAAAGATTGCCCTTTCTTAACTTCTGGATCTTCCGAAAACAGGGTAGACTCAACATCTGAAGTTCTAGGACAGTTTAACTTCTATAAAAAAATCTGGTCCATATAGCCTTTTCGAATCAATTAGCTCGTTGGCGAAGCATCCACGGGGTCCAACATCTGCAGGATTAACACTGGAAATAACGTGAGACCAATGGTTAGGTTCTGTAGATTCATGTATTTGTTGAATCCGATTTGGTACAAATCTTTGGGCGCCGTTGTTTAAATAACCCAACACGACTTTACTGTCTGTCCAATAAAATTCTTTGAGATCATCGATTTCTAATTCGCGTTTAATCTTTAGTCCAACTTTGTCAGCTCAAGACAAGGTATCGTGATAGGTTTTAAGGGAGTTACACGCGACTTTCCCATCACTAAGGAACAGAATACTTTCAGATGATCGTCAATCAAACGCAAGTAAGAACACTGACTATAACCATAAATGCTGGCATAGTGGCATCTGAAAAATTATGTAACTCACTGATAACTACGTCACCAAAGTCTGCAGGTTTGTAGCATCATTGTATTGTAACTTGATTCAAATCAACTAAGTTAATTCCCAAACGTTCCAAGCGCATGCGTAACGATCTTGAATGTCGCTGTCCCAATCCAATCGTCGTCTACATAGCTCTTGAAGTATCTGCTTACCAATTAAAATTACTGGAGCGATGAGACTGAGCGGATCATAAATTGAACAAACGGTCGATAAAATTCCTCGACGAGTAAGACGATGATCCTTTAAAGATATACTAAATTGAAAACTGTCCGATTCAACGTTCCACTGCACACCTAAAGCGCGTTCGACAGGCACATCTTCATAAAATAAATCAAGTCCTTGTAAATCTGTAGCTCGATCTTCCTTGGGTATGCCATTAATAACTGTATTCGAGTTCGATACAAACTTGTGAAGACGTAAACCGCATTTAGAAAGTAATTCACGAGTCTGTTGAATCAACGAAATAGCTTCACTATCTATCCTAACAAAGTTCGCTGCTTCACTGCCAAATTCTATCTCAAATTCTGTCGCTGCATGTTTAAGACCAAAATTCGCGCATCCTGGAGATGATCCTGCGCCAAACAGATGAACGTTCATTCGATAATCTGACGGTTCTTTATCTTCATCGTTCTGCCAAATAAATCTCAGAAAGTTGCGATCTTCGACGTGCACTTTAAATTGGTAAAACATCTGTTCTATGTCACATAATATTGCTATCTTCTCAGTTCTGAAACGACATAAAACGCCTAATAATGTATTAGTTAGATCAGGTCCCTTCAATAAACGTTAAGATAAACGTAATTGAACTTCGCATTACAGTCAAATACAATACGTATTTTCTCAGGTTTTTTGGGGTGATATACAGAATGATGCGGAATATACCATGTATGTCCATCGTTTCGATATCTTTCAGACGTAGGCACTAATTCTGCATACCCTCTAGTAATAATATTGTTCATAAATTTAGTATAATCTGATTTTAACACTGGATCTCTGTCTAAGCGACTCCATAAATTCGAAAAACGTTTAACAGCAACATGACGATTATTCGGCAAGTTTGGTTTATCTCCCTTGAATGGCAATCTAAAAATTGTTCATCTTCGCGTGAATAACCACACAGAGTTGAATTGCTTTAACTCAAGTCCAATTCTAGAAATTTCAAAATATCAACTCGGTTAATAACCTCTTTCTCTTTAGCTTGAGTTCTAAATGAAACCACAACTTGATCATTCAACTCTTCATGAATGTCTGCTGGTTGGTTAGGTACATCATATGCAATCGTTCTGTGACTATCGTTCTAAATTGTCTAAGGAGCTAGGTTCAACAATTCCTACAATACCCAATCCTAGATCTGTCTTCATACTGGATTTGCCATTACCGCTATGAGGAATTACATCACGTGGAATAAGTGCTTTAGCGTAATCATATCCAATTAATATACCAATGTCTATATCCATTAGTGGTTGAAGTTTGTTGGCTAGACATTTGTGATGATCCGGAATTTCTGTTACTAATAATAGCATTTCGTTTTCATGTATATTTGGGTTCAAAGTTTATTACGGGTGTATTTTGGTTTCTAAAATTATCTCTTTGGCTTTCTGTGTCTCACCTTGCCTACGGTTTCGTCAGTTATTTATTTTTGATATCTAATTTAAAACTAATCATTGTCCATTGTATTTGTTTTATCGGTAATCCTTGTATTTATTTTTATCGTTCGCTGTGATGTCCTGTATTGTATCTTGTTAATCTAGTCTACTTCCGTCTCTTTTAGCTCGTTGTGCATGCGTGGCGCGCTATATTTAAGAACGGACAACTAGTCTATGAGGGATTCAGACGAAGGATTTCTAGGTGAGGAGTTGTGTGTTACTTCTTGTGTCTGAATACGTGACCATTTCTTGGGCCGTGTGTTTCAAGTTACCTTGGCCCAGGGGCGTGGTGAGGGCAATTATTGAGAAGAAATTATGAGTAACAATAAAGATTTTGGCACAAAAACCCTTTTACTGACCGCGGAGCTGTGGCCGGCGAAGCCGGCCACCGCGAGCGCCGAAGGCGCGAGCCCGCGGCGGGAGGCCCGGGGGGCCTCCCCCGGGAAAATTTCGAAAATTAGAAGCCCAGAAACGCAATCTCCAGCAATCCGAGACAATTTGATTGTGATTTTGGCGCAAAAACTTTTTGGCGCATGAGTATGGCTACTCATGAACTCATTCTCACCACGCCCCTGCCTTGGCCATAACCTGGGCTTTTGCTCATAGGCTGGTCGATACTTGTACGGCCTAGTGTCTCAGTGTGTTCTATTAGTGGCCGCGAACGTGTCTCGTGGGTCAAGCCATTTTCTTGGCCTTTCGTAAAACGCGCTTGACGTCGTCTGTGGGTTGATTGCATTGGTGAATTAGGTTGTCCCTTCCCGTTGATGCATAACTATTCCCCACGCGTATGTTAACCCAGAGCAAGCCTTTTATAGGTTCAGATTTGTGTCTACATTAGGCCTCTATTAACTTATTTTATATTCCGTCCCAGTGCATTTACCAGTGGATTATTGATATTCATACCGTTGGATTATTTTTGTGTTATGTATATGTATCTCAAATATTAGAGAAAAAACACTAAAACACTAAAAATTAAATTTTTGGCTAGTACTTTCATCGTTATCAAACGAATCGTCAGGCCATTAGGGGTCTTTAGCAGTGGGAGGAAACCTGAGTGTCCGGAATAAACCCACGAGGTTGAGAAGGCGCCTCTATCTCCATGCCACATACGCTCACACCAGGGCTGGAAACCACAGGTGCAAGCCAGAGGTAAACGGCCAGCTAGAGGTCGAAGCGCGGCACTCTAGACCACTAGGCCATCCCACCCACCCCAACTACTCTAAGTCCTGGAATCCTTGTAGTGTATATTAATTGATTACCCGCTAACATAGTTGACAAAGAAAGTTTGACATTTTGACCATCTATGCCTAAAAGTTGACGTGTTTCTTCCAAAGTAAAAGTAGTGTCAGATTGATTATCGAGTATTCCATAAACTAATACTTCAGTAAAACTGTTTACATGAGATAACCACACTGGTATTATCATATAACTTTTATCTAAATAACTTGTAACGTTTGACTTAATATTATGCTTAGTAGCGGATTCTGGACGAGCATGATCAGAGGTAGGATTACGAATAGTACGTAATTGTTCTTCATGTAAAGCAGTGGGGTGTTTATTGGAACAAATCTTACAAGTCTTTCTTATTTTACAATACTAGAAAAATGTCCTTGATTCAAACAAGCAAAACATAATTTATTTGCATTACAAAAGTTTTTCCTCTCATGTTGAGCCTTTTTTAGAAACTGATCTCAAATGTTAAAATGGTGTTGTCCTCTACAAAGAAAACATTGACTTGAAGATTCATTACTGTTAAGATTATAACTATTACTATTATATTCATTAGTTCTAGAATTAAATACGTTAGCTGATGGCTTTCTGGATTCATACTTGTTATGCCACGTAGGTTTCGACTTAAAAGATTCTTCTTTCTTGAAAGGTAAACATGTAATCGGGTCACAAGCAATGTCAGCTTCTTGTGAGATAAAATTAACAAAATGACTAAAGGGAGGAAACTCGTCATATTTGTCCCCCGCCTTACCCATTACAGTAATAGGGTAAGCAGAGATAATCAATTTGATTGGTTGATTCTTTGGGACACGATAACTTTAGTTCTAATTAAGTGAGAGTGTTGAAACTTAGTGTATTGTTTTATTACAGCAATACCTTAATTAAGTTCGATAATGAACATTTTCTGCTCAGGGTAAGCAGAGCGATAAGCAATTTGATTAGCCGAAACCTTGGAACACGATAATTCTCCTTCTTATTGAGTTAAAATGTTCAAACTTAGTTTATGTGCTTATTAGGTCAATGACTTGATGGAGTTCGAAGATGAGCATTTTCTGCTTGGGGTAGGCAGAGATAAGCAATTTGATTGGTTGATACTTTGGGACAAGATAACTGAAGTTCTAATTAAGTGGAGGTTGTGAAACTTTTTGTATAGTTTCATTACATCAATACCTCAACTAATTGCGATAGGTAAGCAGAGCGATAAGCAATTTGATTGGCCGAGACTTTAGAACACAATGACTCTCTTTCTTACTGAGCTAGAATGTTCAAACATGGTGTAGGCGTTCATTAGGTGAGCAGAGATAAGCAATCTGATTGGCTGATACTTCGGGGCACATTAACTTTGGTTATAATGAAGTGAGAGCGATGAAACTCAGAATATGGGTTCATTATATCATTACCCTAAGAATTTTCTGCTTAGGCTAAGAATTGATAAACAATTTGATTGGTCAACAACTCTGCTCCTCTTTGAGGTAAAATGTTTAAACTTGATGTAGATGTTCATTAGGTGGGTGTCTTGAGTTGACTGAGTTCAATGATTAACATTTCGAGCAGTAGCTGAGTTTAAACTTGATGTAGATGTTCATTAGGTGAGTGTCTTGAGTTGACTGAGTTCAATGATTAACATTTCGAGCTGAAGCTAAGTAGAGCTAATCACTTCCATTGGTCGATGCTTTGGGACAAGATAATCTTCATTTTATCTGATAGTAAGTGATGGCACTTTGTGTACAGTTAGATTTACTCGATACTTTTGAAAAAAATAAATGTGCGATTAATTAATATGTGTCATCTATTTATTTTGAGATTTCGGCGGGGGACATCAGCCTCACTGTTGGCTTGTTTTTCTTAAACATATACAACTCGAGCCCATCGATTCACAATAAAATATGTCAGTTTATTTAGTAACTTCTTGTTTTCACGTGGGCCATCTAAAAATTTAAGCTTTTTATTAAATTCATACCCGATAAACATTGTTTTAGAAAATCAGAGTATTTGCGTAAAGAATAACTGTCTTTAAAATAGATTTTAGGCCAGTTATCTAATCTGTCTCTAAATGCAGAAGAAACAATGAATTGATTTCCAAAACGTTCTTCTAACAAGGTTTTAGCGTCTTGAAATCCACCCTCTGTTTGTAAAATGAATTAACTCTCTACACATTCTCTGGCGGCACCATCAAGGTATTTCTTTAAATAAAACAGCTGATCAACAACAGGTATCTGTTTTCTCTCTATTAAAGCATTAAAACCACTTTTCCATGTCGGATAACACAGTAGGTCACCTGTAAGTACCACCGGTTCTGGTGGAGGTAATTTAGTTAGGTTCACTTGCTCAGCGAAAATCTTAGCCATTGTAACTAAATCATCATTTCTAGTAGATGTACACAATGTAGGCTTATTTTGAACATTAAACGTTAAGTCAGACTCTCTGCTAACCAAATGAGAATGCTCTTCGTTCAAATTATCAGCATTAACAGGGGTGTCAGTAGTACATGTAGCAATATTCACAGACGTAACGACCCTACCTTATACCGTTGTACTCAATACTAGGCTATTAGATTATAACATCACCAATGATAACCCAACTGTAGGTAACAATATCACCACCATTGCTGAGCATGTTGAAACTAAATTAATCTATGCTTATATAATATATGGTATTGTCACCTTACTATCCGCCATTCCTTTCATGGTGATATATTGTCGTTACAAGTCATAGAAGATGAACAGGAATCATTACATTAAGCAGGATGAAGATGGACTAACAAGAGATCTTCCTTGGAAATATCACATTATAGCGATTATCCTTTTAACCCTTGTGGGTGCACGTGGTGAGAATCACATAGCAGGTAACAAGGGATCCGTATGGACCCTAGTTGTAATTCGCTATGTTTAAAAAATATATTGGAGACAAAGTCACTAAATTTCAGAAAGCAGTGCCCAGTAGTTATCACAAAACACTATAAAACAAGTGCATGGGGTCCACGGAGACCCCACGTGCACCGACAAGGGTTAAATGTGTTATACTTAATGTATTGTGCTTATTTACGGACGTTTGTGGTAATGCAACTTAGATGGACTAAGGCACAGGGTACGCAAGTTACTTCCGTATATTGGGCAGCTTTTACCGTTTCGAGATTTTCAGAAATTTTTATCATATGGTGTTTTCGACCGGTAGTAATGTTGTTTATATGCATAGCAGGTTTAATTCTATGATTAATAGGATTTCTACTGTGTTCGCATTTTCAAATATACATAGGAATTTATGTTTTCGCAGTTTTAGTCGGGCTTTCAATGTCTGTTATATTTCCTACAGGGTTTCCATGAGCACAAGAAAATCTCCTACAAATAAATGGCAAAATCACATCATTTATACTAGTAGCTGCATCAGCTGATACCATGACGAATCCTATTATTATGGGATACTTGATGGAAGAGTTATCTCCCATGTGGTATTGTTATTTATTAGTAGGCGAGAGTGTTTTATGTCTTGTAGTATTTCTCGTTTTGTTATCCGTCTCTACTTTTGTTTTAGTAGATAAACGCATCGTTAAAACTATAACGATAGTAATTGAATCAGCGGAGACCGAACCCAATCACAATTCGCAAACAGAAGCCACCTTTTATTACAAATAATGTATCATCTGAACTATAACCTTACGTCTCTTCTGTATTAAAACTTTTAATTCAATTCCGTATTTGAAATTGCTTATGTTCAAGACGCGTGCTTTACATCATTTAAAGTATATTTTCTTGTTAATTCACCTTCACTTGTTTGCCATATTTGGGAAGTGAAGGTTTTAACGCATGCTCTTTCTCTGCAAATATCTGTCATTAAGTCAAGTCACGTGGTTTCGATTTCAAGCTTGTGCGGGTCCCACGGTTCCCTCCCACTACTGTAAGTACTCATTAAAATAAAATTGAACCGTGTGTTAGTCCTGAAATGCTCTAATTTATGTCGAGGGGACGTTAAACCCCATTTCGCTCTATGATGCATTTGACCGCTTATAGACTAGATGTTCAACTAGTATGTGAGCTCATGATGAAAGTTCTCTGGGATTCTTCCGTGTGGTTTTACCTTATCAGTAATGCAAGGAATATTGTACGAAAATAGGAATTCAAAGTAAGAGTAGACCATGGTATACTGTTCCGCAAAGTGAGCAATATGGTGGTTGTCAATACCATGGAAGAGGAGTAGTTGGTCTAGTGCTTTAGCGCGTGAAACCGTAAGGTATGTCATTGACTCAACTGGTGTGGTTTCGATTCCCTGGTTGTACGTGACAAGTAGTAGGGTCGCCTGTCTAACCTTGTGGGGTTTCTCGCCCCCCCCCCACTGCTAAAGGCCCGTACGCGTACGCGAATTAATCAAATAAAATTGAACCATATGTTAGTCGACGTTAAACCCTATTTCTCTCTTCTCGCTCATTAGCATGGATTGGGCAGAAAGTGGGGCCTTTAAACCCCATTCCATTTCATGGGCACTTTATATGACGTGTATTTATGCTGATGACACCCGATATTCAGACGAAAAGACGGCGTTTAACCTAATTTCATTTCATCGAGGATGCTGATGACACCTCAACTTATTTATCGATGTTTTATTTCAGTCAATTCATGGACATTAAAACTGAAGAGGATAAATACAAAATTTACATTTCGACGACACAACGATAGAAGAAAAATATCTGACGATTATAGAAACTTATCCTGACAATACAAGTTAAAAGATTTATAGCCAAATTATTGCAATTCTAGAAGATTTATAGCCAAAGGATTGCAATTTGAATTTCGGTTTGTGTAAAAGGCACTGTTCTTGGGAACAAAGATTTCTTACTGGTTCATAAACTTGCAAAAGTTCAGTCAGATATCGCCTTCATTTAAAAAGGGGAGATTTGCACCCGTGTCAGGTAGGATTATCTGCTTAATTGTAGTTGGATGTGGCAGAAATGTTATAAATAACAATAATCAATCGGTGTTTTGATTAAAAATACTCTCAATTTTGCTTTTATTAACTCAAGTATTCTTTTATAAACCCTGTGATTTTAAGAATATTGACGGACTAGAAGCAATAAAATCAGATAACAAATACCGAGACATAGATATAGAGCACCTCGATTCAAATGGCCATATCCCAATTATATTAATGCTCGAGTCCTATAACTTCGCAGTTTTACAAAAGACATTATATTATGTACCTTGTCCGAATGGCTAGCACATGGGCGCTGTATCATGAGGTCTGTCATTGAGTCTACTTGCATGGTTTCAATTTCCGGGTGGTGGGCGACAAGGAGTAGAGTCGCATGTCCAGCCTCGTGCGTCCTCTGGGTTCCTTCACTGCTAAAGACCCCTACGCGTTAGCGAATTATCGAAAAGAAATTGAACCTTGTGTTAGTCCGGAAAGTCTCTTTCTGCTCTGCATATAGGGAAATTGCTACTCATGGATATGGATGAGTTGGTACGTCATGCGTACGTAACAAACGTACGACAATTAAATGGTAACTGGCCTTGTGGAGCACATATACAGTGAACGGCCATTTTGCTCAGTAATCCCAGCCACAATTTGGCTATTTTTTAAAGTTTTATTTTTTGTATAGAAATGAAACAAATTAAACTATTAGTCAATCCCCACGCTAAAAACATAAACATAATTGATTGTGTGTATCTGAAATAGACACGACCGAATCACAAAATAGTGCCAAAATGCCGACGTCAAAGAAGCGATAAGACGTTATGGCTGTACGGATTATACAGTCCTAAAGGCCGCAGGAAGGCTTGTTTACAATGTAACATTGTGTCTTGTAATGTTGATAATGAAAATAATGACGTTGTTGACATTTGTTTATTGATGTGACCTCATGACCTGTAACGTTTAGATAACGTCATATGGATATTATGGCTATTTATTGTGCCAGTGTCACTTCTCTGCAGGTAGGGTGAGTCTGTCGTTCAGAATGTATGTCATGTTCAGTCTAGGTTACATAAGATTACATCTTAACTATACACACAGCTACCTATGGAGGTAAATGGGTCAGTATATCTTGTTTAGTCCTGGTTACTAGCACAGAAACAAAATGGAATAAAACGTCTTCAATCACTCTTGAAGATGGTGATTCTAAATTAATGTAAAACACGCCAGTTGACTCAATGTCAAACCTGCTAACCAGTCGCCCCCCCCCCCTTTAATATTTTGGATGTTGAGCCCCACCACAATAAGACAAATATAAATATTATATATATATATCACATTATTTAATAAATAAACAATTACTAAAATTATTTAATTGGATATTTCATAGTTCAGATGATATATTATTTGGTATGAAAGCTCTGCCTTTATTAACAGATTCTGCTGGCTGTGACACAACTTCTATTGTATTAGTTTTAACAGTACGTTTATTTGTTAAAACAAATTTAGCCACGAATAGCAAAACGACAAATATTGCAAGACATAAAATACTCTCGCCCACTAATAAATAACAGTACCACATGGGAGATAACTCTTCCATCAAGTATCCAATAATAATAGGATTGATCACGGTGCCAGCTGATGAGGCTACTAAAATTAAAGATGTGACTTTGCCAGTTATGTTAAGGAGATTTCCGTGGGCCCAGGTGAAACCTGTAGGAAATACAACCGACATTGAAAGCCCAACTAAAACGGTAAAAATCCATATTCCGATGTGTATCTGATAATGTGAACAGAGTAGAAAACCAGCAAAGCTTAGAACTAAACCGGTTATACATATAAATAACATTATAACTGGTCGCAAACAACGGATAATAAAAATTCCTGTAAATCTCGAGACAGCAAAAGCAGCCCAAAATACGGAAGTAATTTGCGTACCTTTTGTTTTACTCCATTTCAGTTGCATTACCACAAACGTCATTAAGTAAGCCGCAAAGGAGTTTTCCGCGACACAATATGTAACATAGAACAGATTTAAAAGGATAATAGCCAGTATGTAATATTTCCAAGGAAGATCTCTTATGGAACCGTTCTCCTGCTTCTTCTTGAGTTGATTCCTCTTCATCTTCTGTGACTTGTACCGACAATATATCACCATGAAAGGAATGGCGGATTGTACGGTGACAATACCAGATATTATATAAGCATAGATTAATTTAGTTTCAACAGGTTCAGCAATGGTGGTGATATTGTTACTTAGAGTTGAATTGTCACTGGTGATAACAGTAGAAGGTAAGTATAATGACGAGAAGGTAGTTGTTTCATCTCCAGCTTTAGATGCAAGGAATGGTGCTGTAATCTGTGGTGAGACAACTCCACCAAATGCGAATGCAAAGTGTGCTGCCTGCATGTATGTCCCCCCTCCATCTTCTCCCCACATTGAAACAAGATGGGCGTTTCCACCTGTAAAATATTAAATAAGTGTAGTCACGGACAATATGGCACATGTGTTAATAGCCCCGACCATCCCATTGTATTCACCTCAACACAGTATATAGTTTGAAAGTTAATCACATGATAATTACAGAGCGCCCTAGATATCTCAGTATACTCCATATCAGATTAACATTTGAAACCAAATTCCAGGCTAACAATGATGGTCGCTTTACGTTATCTGGACATAATTTCCTGCGTTTGATTGATTTATCTCATCCCTACCTGCATCCAGTCCGCCCATAAAAAATGAATTGGCCCAGAATATCACCAGCATCAGTCCATATGTTGAGCACAGGGGCAATACAGAGACTGTGATTGCAAGGAGTATAATGCACAACCCCAGTAGAAGTACCTTGTTAAATCTGTCATACAGCACACCACTGATAAAGGAACCAGACAGATAACCTACAGAACCAGCAGTAAAAAACGTTGAAGCTTTCTCAACATTAGTGTTAGTTATTAGTTGGATATCCAAGAATGATGGACCTCTCTGACCACCTTGAAATCCCTAAGCCAGAACAAAAAAAAATATGTAGTACGAGAGAGAGAGGGAGAGAGAGAGATCTAGTAACTGGTATTTCAGATGATTGTCAAAATATTATTCGGCATTCCGTTTCTTTATTAGTCAACAATTTAAACAGACGACCAATTTATATTTGTAACCAGAGTGAAGCAAGTTCCAGAACTCCATGACACAGCTACCCGTAGAGATAAAGGAGTCCCGTCATTCTATGTTTACATTAGTATGTTATTGAATTTCATTTCTGTCCACTCCCGCCTACCAGGTTATCATAATACACTATTGATTAAACCAAATGACCGAACCTACCTAAAGTTACCCCTGCGTTAAGACGATATCTGGCAACGTATCAACAGCACATTTTCGTCAAGCGTTTACCTCAAGCCGAATCAAATCTGGTAGCACCGAAAATGCCTCACATTGATATTCTCTATACCTCATCCCTCAACAACGATAGAGGTAACTTTGAGGCTGTGTGATATATGTTATAAACGTTTCGTGCCATCTTAACTCGTGAAAGTGGAACTGATTTTAATATCAACCTGTCTTAAAAACAAACTGTCCCGAATGCTAAATCTCATATGATGCAGTAGCCAGATATGTAATCTTGTGAGATCCTTTGTGTAGAAGGATTTGTAAACCCAGAATACAAATGAATCAACTGGCGAGGCTAGGCGGAGGCGTCTAGAAAGTAACTTGGGACCAGACAGGGTGAGGGTGTCAATTCAAGCTATGACTCCCTCAACATAAGCTAATTACGGAGTCTTAAGTTTGTTTTGTATATGATATGCTGAAAGATGAATACAGTATCATAAGATGTTAAACTGGTGTTGTCATCCAGAACCCGATTTAAGAGCTATCAAGAACATAAATTATAAATGCAAACATAAAAATGAATTTTATTTTGTAATCTACAAGTGTCTTACAGCTATCAATTTAATCTCGAGTAATCTATATATAGAGCTATATTAAAGCAATCTTGGTAGTTACGACAGACTCTCACCTTATCAGTTAGCATTATAGATATTGAAATGTAACATTTTGTATTAAATAAAAAATAATGTGACTTACTAAACACCAGAAGGCAAAAGAAACCGAGAGACTCTGAATAAATTTGGATCTATATGACGCATGTCTCAAGCTCTGTAGTACAGATTTTCTTAAAGATTCACCATTCGTTACCTCGCCACCTGCAATGACGGGTGATTCCAACAGGGCATCATTCTGTATGGCGGCGTCTTTATCCATAGGGTTTGCTTCCAATACCAATCAGCCCCGTGGTCTAGCCGCCATATGGCCGTTCAGGCTCAGGGATATTTTATGATTGTTCTTCCAATAAACAGAGGGAGTATTTTGATTGGTAAATTAATATGGGAAGAACCTCTCGTCGGACTTCATCTGAAACACGTTAAGACCCAAAAGAAGGTCGTGAAATCCAAGTAAAACAATAATGGAAATAACATGGAACAGTCAATAATAATGAAGACTTGATCCCCGTTTGGCTCTGGACCACGGACCAACAGGTTTCATTGGAGAAAAATACAAATGGTCGATCAGTAACAGATTTCTGTCCTCGGATCATCCTTTTCAATTGATAGGATGATGAATTTTATGTGGTGTTTTATTTACATCAGTCCGCATCAGCACAGTATAATCCATATCCGCTCTGTTTACTGTAGTTCGTTTAACCAGGTTGTTCTGTTTACTGTAGTTCGTTTAACCAAGTTGTTCTGTTTACTGTAGTTTGTTTAACCAAGTTATTCCATGAAATGAAATGGGGTTTAACGTCCTACTTTTCTGCACCTAACCTGGGCTAATGGAAGACGGACATACGCCATACAGTGTACTATGAGGGAAATTATGCCCGGGCAGCGGCGCTACGACTACTCTTATATTGAATTGCAACTGTTAAGGGGTCTCTTACGTGCACTCCCAAATGTGTACACGGGACCTCGGTTTTTTGTTCCATCCTAACGACTAGGCAGCTGTCCTTGTCATGCCCTCCTTCTGCATTACTAACAAGGGGAAATCACGCCGGAAAATCGAGATGAACTTTCTCGGCCAATGCAGGGATCGAACACCCGACCTCCAGGCTAGCGAACCAGCGCCTTATCCACTTAGCCACAGTGACCTCATCCCCAGTTATTCTATGACGTATCCTATCAAATTCAATATTTTAAAAACACAATATAAGTAATAAGAGAATAATAGACTTACTAATGGATTGGATTCTGAAAGATGGATGTTTGGTGGAGTTACTACTGCAACATATCCAGTTATTACAAAGGGGTTTGTGAAATGGCGATCATTGACCGAATTAACATGTGAGTGATATCGTGGTCGTAAAATGAAAAACTGCATTTAAAGGAGCTACATCTGTTATCTTGGGAATCTAAAATGGACTGCAATTAGCCGAAACGCATATAATTAAATATACAGCGGTTTGAAATTTAAATTCTAAAATACAATTTTTGTAGTTTACAATGCAATATTTTCGGTGAACAGCCAAAATTGTATCGTTTGCGCCTGGCTTATCCCTCAATGTACAGAGTACGTCACGCCCCGGTATCAACACTGCAGACTTGTGTTGTTCATCGAACCCTCTCGTTACAAATTGCGCTCGTGGCCATAGTGAAAACTACGCCACACTGGTTGAGCTGCTTTAAAGTTCGTTGTAATTGATAGTCATATCAGATAAGAAATACCAGATATCAGCACACATGTAGCTTACCTTGTAACCTATCCCGAATTATTGATTTTACATCGATATCTGTACTACCCATAATAACCCAATAATTATTTAATTGTCAATTTCATCATCAAACTAAATAGTCATCAGTTCGTGTAAAGATCTTTTTTATTTCCATGGTTTTGTTTCACCAACTGAAAAACCATATGTTGTTCCTTACCAAACCTTCAGTGCTGCTGCACCACTGACCTTTCTCGCTCTATACCGGGACCGAACCCATGACCTCCTAGTTAGTAAGCCATTACCCCAAAACAAAACAAAACTTGTTTTACATACATGGGCGTGGAAGGCTAAAGTTCTGTGGGGTGACACTCGAGTCAGAGTCAATTCCTATAGTTCTGTGGGATAAGACACCAGGGTCAGCGCCAATTCCTCTAGTTCTTTGGGAGATGACACTGGAGTCAGTACCAATTCTTGTAGTTTTGTGTCAGACGACACTATGGTGAGTACTAACTCAGTTCTGTCGAAGACGAAACTATTTTCCATAGTTGACACCTCTAGACCGGGAATGTACGACAATTCAAGAGGGCATGCATATCTAAGCCAGGGCACGATTCCTAGGAAATTCTAAAGCACGTTCTTGTGCTTAGATTTCAAGTAGACTTTGCATTTAAGTAAACTTATCGCATTTTGTGTCCCAAGAAAATTCTTAAGAACGTCCTTGTGCTTAAATTTTAAGTAGACTTCAGTGTAAGCACAAGTGCGTTATTATGTGTTCCTAGAAACAACTTAAGCGCAACTTTGTTCTTATCTAAGCACAAGTCTCAAGCAAGGTATCGGGCTTGCTTACCAACCTTAAGTCTGTTTCTCCTTCTAACAAGATGGTTGACAGTTAGTTATTCCACGGCATTTCCTACATCTTTTGATACGTAGGAGACAATTTAAGGGCAGAGAAAATGCTTTAGAAAGATATTCTCGAGAAGTATGCTACAGAAACTTTCGCTTCTGTCCTGAAACCAATTATTTACCAAGTATTAGTAAGCAACACAAACACACATGCTACTTAAGATCAGAGTGCTTGCGTCTTTCATTTCTTTTTCTTAGCTTGTGTCACATTTCATATGTGTATAAGGGACAGGTCAAATGTCAAACTGATCCCGCAGTGCACTCGACAAACCTCGGAAGATTTCGGACAATCTAAACTCGGCTGTATGATGAATTCCGCCATATTGGAACTACTTTAAAGGTCCCGGATGAAACATGGCTGCGACCATTCAAAACACAAGTTGGCGACCTATTTGGCTAGCGACCTATTCGACCGATCCAGCTGTAAGATAATGACGAAATTACGCTTCTATTCTGAGCTGAAGGAATGGATAAAAAATAATATATTTTACTTTCATTTGATAGACATAACGTTGGATTTTATTGGTTGATAAATAGAGACTGTTGTCTTTACTCTTCTTTACTCTAAATAGGTTTCCAACGAACAGGTTGCAGCTCGATCGGTCGCTAGCCGAATAGGTTCCCAATTTGTGTAATAGCGTCAAGTTTTCCTGTTAAAGTAAACCGGTAGCCGCATCGCAAATGTATGGGCGTAGGTGCATATCACTTACTGTCATACATCCGAGACTAGATGTAGTTTACGGAATCTGTCGAGATTAGCCGAGTGCCCGCAGTGAATATTCGCTTGGCCGCTACAATCACTGATAAGCATGTCATCGACGAGGCTCAATGAGTACGGCATATTAACATTTTTACTTCGACAAATTAAATTCTCAAACATTTTTTTTTGAGGTAAAAGAAAAATAAATAAAGACGTTTGAAGTATTTGTAGTTAAAAAAATATTTCCTATTTAGTGTAAATGGGTATTTTGCCCGAAGCAGTTAGGTGTTAAGTAAACATTGCACGAACCGTTGAGACAATGGCTACCGCTGTGTGCAGTTAACGCACGTGGTGTGGACAGTCATCTGTTACAGAGATAATTCGTAAGTAATTCTCTGTGAAACAGATTGGTCAAATGTATCTAAATCGACCATTTGCCGAGAAGCAAACGACAAATTCATGATGTAATTCGCATACCAAAAATTTAGAATTCATTAATTTGACTCCAGTTTTCTAGATAAACCTTTAAATACAACAGAAAACAACAAAAGCGGCGATTACGCAATATAATTTTAACAATATACCATTTGTTTTGTCTAGCTTGACACAACAAGCCTTTTCCGTTATTATTATTTATAAAGCACGCTGTTGATCATGTGAATGGTCTTTTCCGTTAATATTATTCATAAAACATACATTGACTGTCAACACCCATTCACATGATCAACAGAGTGCTTTCACAACCTTATTCCTTGTTTTCTGAACTTTAAATTGTAAAAGGCGATTTTCAAGGTTAAAGTTGGGAATGGGCAGTTTTACAATATAGCGGAATGAATCACATAAATAGATATATAGAGAGAAAAATGGGGTTTAACGTGCACTCAATACAAACTAGGTCATTTCGGGACTAACATATGGTTCAATTTTATTTCAATAATTGGCTTGCCTGTAGGGGTCTTTAGCAGTGGGAGGAAAACCCACGAGGTTGAGAAGGCGCCCCTATCTCCGTGCCACATACGCTCACACCAGGGCTTGAAACCACAGCCGCAAACCTGAGGTGACCGGCCAGCCAGAGGACGAACCGCGGCACTGTAGACCACTAGGCCATCCCAACCCCCCAAATAAATATAGAGATGTTATTTTGAATATTACCCCAAGAAAGTACTTTTATGCTGATGTACAATATATAAATTTTTAAGATTGTTGTGAACTTTTTATACACATATTGTTATTCCATATTTTCCCCTTATTTGTATTTATTAACAACCATGACGCCGTGAATGTAATGTCAACATAAACAAGATTTTGACTTTATAGACAATTATTTCCGGTTTATATTATGTATACCATATGTGACTATAATATTAAGAACAAATTATTATGTTATAACGACTCAGTCCTATATCTATCATGGAAACCCAATGGATTCAAAGCACATATTGTAATGTAATGAATGAAACGGGGCTTAACGTCCCCACTATTCTGCTTGTGCTGGTGATAGGTAATAGAAAGAAATGGGGTTTAACGTCCACTCGACAAAAACTAGGTCATTTCGGGACTAACATATGGTTTAATTTTATTTCAATAATTCGCTCGTGCGTAGGGGTCTTTTGCAGTGGGGGGCCCGGTGAAAACCCACGAGGTTGGACAGGCGACCCTACTCCTGGTTACGTACAACCAGAGATTCGAAACCACACCAGTTGACTCAATGACAGGCTTTATGATACAGCGCGCCTGTGCTAACAATTCGGTCATTCAACCCCCTTGACATATGTAGGTAATAACAGTTGGTGGCGATACCTTGACATATGTAGGTAATGAGAGATGGTAGAGATACCTTGACATATGTAGAGAGAAACGGGGTTTAACGTCCACTCAACACAAACTAGGTCATTTCGGGACTAACATATGGCTTAATTTTATTTCAATAATTCGCTTGCGCGTAGGGGTCTTTAGCAGTGGGAGGAAACCGGAGTGCCCGGAGGAAACCCACGAGGTTGAGAAGGCGCCCCTATCTCCATGCCACATACGCTAACACCAGGGCTCGAAACCACATCCGCAAGCCAGAGGTGACCGGCCGGCTAGAGGTCCAAGCGCGGCACTCTAGACCACTAGGCCACCCCCACCCCACCTCCCATGACATATGTAGACAGTTCAGTTGGTAGTAATATCTAAAGCTATGTAGACTGCAATACGGCTTTATCAATACACGATACATGATGGGTGCATGTCTAAACATTTCATAAAATCTCTACATGAATAGGCAATATCGGTGCATCAATTAGTTTTTTTATTTTTTTTATTAAATCTGTACAATTGTGAAAATGCGGTCAGTGGTATGTTATTGTGCATTGTGTATATTTATTTATATGATTTTGGGCATGTTGAAGCTTGACATAAAAGCTGTTACTTCCTGGTTGGCTAGATCCTAAGATATGACAAAACAATAACCATCCTATATATATACTGAATGAAGCGTATTTATTAATGCGAAACACTTCCTTGGTAGATTCGTCACTTTTCTGGGGCTTTATGCACGAAAACGTGAGTTAAAATATAAAAAACTAGGTGTTACATGTCTAGTTTCTATAACCATTTAACGACAATAGACAACAAGATAGACATGAAATAGGGTTTAACGTCCGCCTTTGATAATGAAGACGGGCATATGCCACACAGTGTGTTATGGGGGTATTTTGCCCAGGCAGCCGTGCTACGGCCTACTCTTATATTGAATTCCAGCTGCCAGGAGAGATAGTTTATGTACACGCAAATTTGTAAACGGGACCTCGGATTTTCGTACTATTAGAACAAGTAGACTCGTTCTCCCTCCTGCACGAGCATAGGGAATCCCGATGAACTTCCTCGGTCATCACCTTGATCGAACCGGTACCAGTGAATGGATAACGGCCTTCTCTTTTCCCGGTTGGTTAGTCTATTTCATTTCCAAATACATCCGGTTAAAAATGTAAATCTCTTTTATTATAAAGGTCATATCGTTGAGTAAGCAACAAAAAACTGTTTAAATGACGCTAATAGATCAAAGTCGGCAGTTTATATAAATAATGTATATTAGTTAGTTACAATAGTAATTATGCAGCAATCAGTAAGTAGGTGTTTTGTCACCACTATTAATTAATGACAGCTGTATAATTTCTAACCACATTCTATACATACTAAACTTTAGTTTAGCATACTCACCACTTATATGATTTACTGAGAAGAAAATCTTAACTAAAAGGCCCGTGTTTACAAGTCAATTGTATCAGTATACTGGTGGTTTATATTATCATTTTGAAAGGTATGATATAAATATTTTACAGAATACATGTGTCTTACGTCACACCAAACTTCAAATTTATCTATTTGATCACCTTCTCGGCACTGTAATGTAATAAGTCTAGTTAACAAATCAACCACTGTCTATATATTCTATTAAAAAAAAACTTCTCACGCCCCACTACACAAGCAAACCCGAAAAGACAAACTTGCGGACAGGGTGCAACAATTGGAAGCGATAAATATTACCCCAAAACAAAACAAAACTTGTTTTACATACATGGGCGTGGAAGGCTAAAGTTCTGTGGGGTGACACTCGAGTCAGAGTCAATTCCTATAGTTCTGTGGGATAAGACACCAGGGTCAGCGCCAATTCCTCTAGTTCTTTGGGAGATGACACTGGAGTCAGTACCAATTCTTGTAGTTTTGTGTCAGACGACACTATGGTGAGTACTAACTCAGTTCTGTCGAAGACGAAACTATTTTCCATAGTTGACACCTCTAGACCGGGAATGTACGACAATTCAAGAGGGCATGCATATCTAAGCCAGGGCACGATTCCTAGGAAATTCTTAAGCACGTTCTTGTGCTTAGATTTCAAGTAGACTTTGCATTTAAGTAAACTTATCGCATTTTGTGTCCCAAGAAAATTCTTAAGAACGTCCCTGTGCTTAAATTTTAAGTAGACTTCAGTGTAAGCACAAGTGCGTTATTATGTGTTCCTAGAAACAACTTAAGCGCAACTTTGTTCTTATCTAAGCACAAGTCTCAAGCAAGGTATCGGGCTTGCTTACAATGGCTACCGCTGTGTGCAGTTAACGCACGTGGTGTGGACAGTCATCTGTTACAGAGATAATTCGTAAGTAATTCTCTGTGAAACAGATTGGTCAAATGTATCTAAATCGACCATTTGCCGAGAAGCAAACGACAAATTCATGATGTAATTCGCATACCAAAAATTTAGAATTCATTAATTTGACTCCAGTTTTCTAGATAAACCTTTAAATACAACAGAAAACAACAAAAGCGGCGATTACGCAATATAATTTTAACAATATACCATTTGTTTTGTCTAGCTTGACACAACAAGCCTTTTCCGTTATTATTATTTATAAAGCACGCTGTTGATCATGTGAATGGTCTTTTCCGTTAATATTATTCATAAAACATACATTGACTGTCAACACCCATTCACATGATCAACAGAGTGCTTTCACAACCTTATTCCTTGTTTTCTGAACTTTAAATTGTAAAAGGCGATTTTCAAGGTTAAAGTTGGGAATGGGCAGTTTTACAATATAGCGGAATGAATCACATAAATAGATATATAGAGAGAAAAATGGGGTTTAACGTGCACTCAATACAAACTAGGTCATTTCGGGACTAACATATGGTTCAATTTTATTTCAATAATTGGCTTGCCTGTAGGGGTCTTTAGCAGTGGGAGGAAAACCCACGAGGTTGAGAAGGCGCCCCTATCTCCGTGCCACATACGCTCACACCAGGGCTTGAAACCACAGCCGCAAACCTGAGGTGACCGGCCAGCCAGAGGACGAACCGCGGCACTGTAGACCACTAGGCCATCCCAACCCCCCAAATAAATATAGAGATGTTATTTTGAATATTACCCCAAGAAAGTACTTTTATGCTGATGTACAATATATAAATTTTTAAGATTGTTGTGAACTTTTTATACACATATTGTTATTCCATATTTTCCCCTTATTTGTATTTATTAACAACCATGACGCCGTGAATGTAATGTCAACATAAACAAGATTTTGACTTTATAGACAATTATTTCCGGTTTATATTATGTATACCATATGTGACTATAATATTAAGAACAAATTATTATGTTATAACGACTCAGTCCTATATCTATCATGGAAACCCAATGGATTCAAAGCACATATTGTAATGTAATGAATGAAACGGGGCTTAACGTCCCCACTATTCTGCTTGTGCTGGTGATAGGTAATAGAAAGAAATGGGGTTTAACGTCCACTCGACAAAAACTAGGTCATTTCGGGACTAACATGGTTTAATTTTATTTCAATAATTCGCTCGTGCGTAGGGGTCTTTTGCAGTGGGGGGCCCGGTGAAAACCCACGAGGTTGGACAGGCGACCCTACTCCTGGTTACGTACAACCAGAGATTCGAAACCACACCAGTTGACTCAATGACAGGCTTTATGATACAGCGCGCCTGTGCTAACAATTCGGTCATTCAACCCCCTTGACATATGTAGGTAATAACAGTTGGTGGCGATACCTTGACATATGTAGGTAATGAGAGATGGTAGAGATACCTTGACATATGTAGAGAGAAACGGGGTTTAACGTCCACTCAACACAAACTAGGTCATTTCGGGACTAACATATGGCTTAATTTTATTTCAATAATTCGCTTGCGCGTAGGGGTCTTTAGCAGTGGGAGGAAACCGGAGTGCCCGGAGGAAACCCACGAGGTTGAGAAGGCGCCCCTATCTCCATGCCACATACGCTAACACCAGGGCTCGAAACCACATCCGCAAGCCAGAGGTGACCGGCCGGCTAGAGGTCCAAGCGCGGCACTCTAGACCACTAGGCCACCGCCACCCCCACCCCACCTCCCATGACATATGTAGACAGTTCAGTTGGTAGTAATATCTAAAGCTATGTAGACTGCAATACGGCTTTATCAATACACGATACATGATGGGTGCATGTCTAAACATTTCATAAAATCTCTACATGAATAGGCAATATCGGTGCATCAATTAGTTTTTTTATTTTTTTTATTAAATCTGTACAATTGTGAAAATGCGGTCAGTGGTATGTTATTGTGCATTGTGTATATTTATTTATATGATTTTGGGCATGTTGAAGCTTGACATAAAAGCTGTTACTTCCTGGTTGGCTAGATCCTAAGATATGACAAAACAATAACCATCCTATATATATACTGAATGAAGCGTATTTATTAATGCGAAACACTTCCTTGGTAGATTCGTCACTTTTCTGGGGCTTTATGCACGAAAACGTGAGTTAAAATATAAAAAACTAGGTGTTACATGTCTAGTTTCTATAACCATTTAACGACAATAGACAACAAGATAGACATGAAATAGGGTTTAACGCCCGCCTTTGATAATGAAGACGGGCATATGCCACACAGTGTGTTATGGGGGTATTTTGCCCAGGCAGCCGTGCTACGGCCTACTCTTATATTGAATTCCAGCTGCCAGGAGAGATAGTTTATGTACACGCAAATTTGTAAACGGGACCTCGGATTTTCGTACTATTAGAACAAGTAGACTCGTTCTCCCTCCTGCACGAGCATAGGGAATCCCGATGAACTTCCTCGGTCATCACCTTGATCGAACCGGTACCAGTGAATGGATAACGGCCTTCTCTTTTCCCGGTTGGTTAGTCTATTTCATTTCCAAATACATCCGGTTAAAAATGTAAATCTCTTTTATTATAAAGGTCATATCGTTGAGTAAGCAACAAAAAACTGTTTAAATGACGCTAATAGATCAAAGTCGGCAGTTTATATAAATAATGTATATTAGTTAGTTACAATAGTAATTATGCAGCAATCAGTAAGTAGGTGTTTTGTCACCACTATTAATTAATGACAGCTGTATAATTTCTAACCACATTCTATACATACTAAACTTTAGTTTAGCATACTCACCACTTATATGATTTACTGAGAAGAAAATCTTAACTAAAAGGCCCGTGTTTACAAGTCAATTGTATCAGTATACTGGTGGTTTATATTATCATTTTGAAAGGTATGATATAAATATTTTACAGAATACATGTGTCTTACGTCACACCAAACTTCAAATTTATCTATTTGATCACCTTCTCGGCACTGTAATGTAATAAGTCTAGTTAACAAATCAACCACTGTCTATATATTCTATTAAAAAAAAACTTCTCACGCCCCACTACACAAGCAAACCCGAAAAGACAAACTTGCGGACAGGGTGCAACAATTGGAAGCGATAAATATCAAGCAAGTTCGGGACTAGCCACAAGCGTCCACTGTGCTATATATATGTTATAATCAATCTGCCCAATCAGCCATTTGGCCAAATGTCTAATCATTTGATCAAATGTCCAATATGCTCAGGAGTTTGGTCAGATGCATGGATGTAAAGTTACTTACTGCAGAAGTGTAAGCAGTTGCACTAGATTTTTTTTACACCTGTCATATATGGATTCATGCGGTAAATTATAAGTTTTATTTCATCCATAAACATATTCAATTTACAGGTAACAAATATTCTATATACAGGTAATGCAATGGATACAAGGTCACGTGTTGAACTAGATTAAATTTACACCTGTCAAAATCAAATACATAGGTAAATATACGAAGCCCGGAAGTTGGCCGAGAATAAACACCAGCCTGTCAAAGGTAGGCTTTGTCACCCGAACAGTTTAATTATTATCACTCCCGTGCGGAGGCACATACTAAATATTTCCTCAAACAGTTAAACCACAAAGAAACAAAGCACCTTATTTGGGGTGTAGTTGTGTATTAGATCGTATTTTAAAAGTTCGACTTCTCGCGTCAGGGACAAGGTCTCGGGCATTAAGGAGACTGAGTTGTTATCCCCAGTAAAATAGTAGAAACACGCGGTTATATATAAAGCTATTCATAAGCATATTACTTCACCAGTATTAAACATATACCTTGTAAAACACACACACACACACACACAGTCGCTACAAATCGGCTCAACATAGCCCACAGATTCTCTAGGGAATCGTCCCAAAACAATGAGGTCTAATTCACTTATACAGGGCCTGTTATTAACAGGGGTATTAAGTACTCAAATATACCGCGACAAATGTTAAATAGCAATAGTCTACTAACTTGACACTAAGATGGAAGCACTGATATTTCCTGTTTTTGTGGGAACTCCGCGGAATGAGTCAGCCTGGTCGCCTTCACAGTGTATCGCCAGACCTGCCGTGTATCCTACATAACTTGAAGCATCTCCACCGACTGTTATAACCAATCCTCCACTGGATCCTGGACAAGTTCTCGCTGTGTGGTAAATTTTGCCAACAAAACCTTCCATTTCTACAGCAATTGTTTTACCTATGGTCACTTGTTTTGGACCGCCATGGGGATGGGCTATAACCATCGGTACGAACTCTCCCCCTTTTGGCCAAGGCGCCGTCCAGCTTCCAACCATGGGAACGAAGTCGGGTACATCTGTAATTTCGAGCCATAACAATTTTGCTTCTCTGCGACATATTCCAAGATATGTTGCTGGGCATGCCTGACTTCCATTCTCTTTCATAAAAGTAACTTCAAATGAAACGAGTCTATCAACATTGATGTCGCGACGGGATACCATAACAAGCCATTTGCCTCTTGTTTTGCAAACATAACCACGGCTGTGAGTAACGGTAAGGTCATCATGATGTGCACTGACGTAAGGGCTGATTTCTGAATTATCAAATATATTCATCTCTTCAATTCTTTTAGGAACGGGGCTAAAGGTAAGAAATGATCTGTCGTGCATGTCGGAGCCACCCAGATGAGATTCTCCATAGCTGACGTCCGTGTTTGGTGAATCTGGCCTGTTGAAAAAGAAATCCACCGTACAATTCCTTACATCTTCCTCTGAACCTATCACGTGATCATTAGTTGCTATCAAATAAAGTTGCCCTAATTTAAAAACCACACCGGATCCATAAATGCAGCATCCATCTTGTTTTTTGACAGTGAGTCTAACTACTCGATTTCCGAGGTGTTGAATATATTTTAAATAGTCTTCGTTTCTGAGCGGGTCTGGTAAATGACTTAAATTAAAATCGTCAAAATTGACAAACCCGTCGTGATTTGGGTTTTTGGTGCAGGCCCAAGCGACGTCTAAACGTGGCAGACTTTCTGTTGATATTTCTGCTTTCATTGTGTTGTGAATATAGTAAAAATGTTTGCCCCCGTATGAGAACTCCACTGTTCCTTATCCAGTAGCTGTAAGATTGGTAACACCTGACGAGAACCACGCTATTCGTTATTCTGCTGTGAGATTGGTGACCCCTGATGAGAACTACACTGTTCGTTATTCTGCTGTGAGATTGGTTCACATGGGCGTTCTAAATTGCCTCACACCAATAGCTGCCACGAACAACGGGTCTTATTGTTGTTAACTGCAACACACAAGCCCTCGACTTGAACAGTGTCACACAATAAACCGATCGAAATCGTCAGTCGCTACGGTTAAATTACATCTGTCAGGAAAGTACGTTTTAATTAATCAAAAAAATATGTTAGAATCGCTGGGACAGTCTATTTTCACGCGGGTTGTGAGTGACATTTCCATAACGACATTCATCGGGAATTTGGATACTTTGACATCCAATAACCCTAGCAGACACAGGAGGGACTCTCTAATGCCAGTCATACGCATGCTCAGCAGTAATCGTAAACATTGCACATTATCAGGGGCTGTAAAAAAAAACTCAGTGACTTTTACACCATCCCGGATGTTTTGCTTGTCGTAATTTAAAATTCGTGATGAGAATTCGGGTAACAAGGATGTGATACAGTAAAACTGTTTTTGGTTGGTTATAATTTATGGAAACACAAAAGAACATATCACATTTTTTGTAGTTAAAGGAGCTAAGTCTCTAACTCAATAGCATCGAAAATCTTCAACATTGAAAACACAAATTATTTGTAAAGTTAAAAATCAACATTGATGCCGCGATCTTACCGGGAAAAGATGGGCTTCTGATATCTAATATTTAAGACAAAATAAACATTTTACCATTAATACACGAATCGTGTACCATGATGCGTTTCAGTCCCAGTTTTAGCAAGACTCGTGGAACGAGGCTAAAAACATTGCACCAAATCAAACGGCGCATGTAGACTGGAATAACCAGACGCTATAAATTTGTATTCGATTGATGGCTTATTTCGCCGCGCATAACTGATTTGAAATTAGAGTAAAAACGGAAACCATTGAATGTAAATCAGTTTATATACATTCATATTACAGCATTATATGTAATAGTTATTAGCACACTTTCCGAGGTGTATCGGTGAATATCAGGACAGTTTTGGTCGGGGGCTCAGCCGAGGCGGAGCCGAGGCGGCCCACGACCAAAACTGTCCTGATATTCACCGATACACCGAGGAAAGGTGCTAATAAGTTACTTACATCACATTTCTATCGAGTATTGTGAAGCAAAATGTGAAAAATAGTATTTATTATCGAGTCGTTTCAACCGAAAAGTGACAAATAATTTCAGCTCTTTTATTTATCCCTTTCTGTGCCTCACGTTACATTTCATGGTAGTATTTACACGTGCGTCTTGTTGTGAAACCCCGAGCGTGAAACAGCTACGTGTTTGTTTAGACCACATCGTCAAAACAATTTGTCTATGGCGTAGAGGACTGCGATGATATTAAATGTAGTGTAAAGGAAATTCGAAACGTGGGGCGTTCCTGGTGAAAGTATGCATCGGCGCATAGTCCGTCCGTTGAAATTTAATTGTAATGAAATTTATAACTTTCTAGGCGTTTTTTTATATCCTGCTTATTTTCAAGGCTTGTGAAGTGTCTAGCAAGAGAATCACAATTAGTTAAAATAATTATTTAATATTCTCATTTATATGTTTTGCATAATATATCAAACCAAATTATGGAATAGATGCCAATTGATATGTGTAATAATTGTTTTTTGTAATATATTGTTATGTTGATTTTATGTCATTGCATATATTTTTGCACTGCCATGTAGTTCCTACCGGTTTGTTTTGTTACTATGATTTTGATTAGTTGTCTCATGTACCTTAACCTAGTGCAGTACGAAACAAGTAGTTATCATTGCGATCTGGGTCGGACTAAACGTCCGCTTCTTATTGCTTGATACGTTTCTTAAACTGTGTGAAAGTATCCGTGTATCTGAAATGAACAGTACTCTTTTTAAAAAGTGTTCTGTTCATTTCTGATATACGGCTACTTTTACGCATGTATTGGAAATGAACAGGACAGTTTCATCAAAGGTTTCCATTGGCAACGAGTAGAAGTGGGATGTAAGCGTTGCGACCCACTTGTGTCAATTCCTAGATCCCAAATGTTAGTGATTTATCTCCTTTAAAGGTCCGACTATTTTGTCCAAACTGTGCTATTGACGACGCGCATATGCGGTGTGATATAAGAGAAATTTGTCCCGGTGAATAACGTTTCGGAATTCAAACTGTTGAGGCTTCTTTAACGTGCACGCCATACAATACCTCGTTGTTTCGTCTCATTTGGAAGACTAAACGTGGCCCCATGTAGATTAAGCCCAAATGAAATGGAATGGGGTTTAACGTCCTACTGTTCTAATCTGAGCTAATGAAGACGTGCAAACACCATACAGGGTGCGCTTTGGGGAGGAATTTTGCCCTGGATAGAACATTCCATTTGCTAAGGGATCTTTCACGTGTACGCCCAGGTGTACAATAGACCTGGGATTTTACTCGACTATACGTTGGGCTATAAATTTCTGAGGAACTTTTCCGGCCAACCCCAGAGCCAACCAGAGATCTAGACAATCAACTCACTAAAACCCCAATCAACACTGCTCCCGGCAACTCGGCTGCAACGCTTCGTACTAAGTAGGTAGGGTCGGGGGGAAACTTGGAGTCGACAGCCTTCAGTATTAATAAAGGCGCATGACGAGCAATTCAGGCGCCTAACTAACGATCACAGAACAAAATATTTACAAACATGTACGATAGCCTAGTACAATGAACCAAGGACGGAGTATGACGTCATCGTCGCCATCTCGAAATTCTGACATCATATCCAAAATCCAGATGAGCCAATTAATGAATGCGAGAGGAACTAGCTGTCAAGATTCAGATCATTTGATGTTATTTCTGGCCTAGAGATATATAGGTATGTAGTTTACATCCTGGTAAGATGATATAAATAAGATGATATATATTATTCTCTGCACATCACGTCGACTGTTTGTAACGTCCTTGTTTAAACTTTGTTGACATCTAGACGATTCTACTACCTAATTTTAACTTTTAGCCATGATTTATGACTAACATAAAATAAAACCAAGTACGAACAATCCAAACCATTAGTCAAAATTCGAAGTCCTAAAAAACGGTCGAGGCAAAATAATGTAATCAGCAAATGGACTGTTCACCGTGTACAAAATACACGACAGTGGTAACAGGTGTCTAGAAGAGTAAGCTCACCTCGATACCCGGGGTGATGACGTAGGGTATACGCCATACCGGGTTCTATCACGTACATTGTACAACCTGAACATCGATTGCAGTAAGCAGGGGCGTAGCCGTAAAATAAATATGGGGGGGGGGGTACGGGGTTCAACTAAAACATCACACCAATACAATGTTTATCACCGGTCTTCCCCGAGGGGCGAAGAAGCGTGGATTACCTTGTAAGGAACCCCACCTAAGAAAATTTTGGAATATTTGACGGCGGCAAACTTTTTTTCCTGCTATTTAAGCCAGTGAATAAAGCAATTTCAAAGTGGTCTAATATAGTCTAATTAAGGTGGCTTGCTGACTCGAATTCCAATCAATCGTTTACACCCACGAAGACGGGACCGTTGGGAGAAAATTTAACTACCGCAAACGCGTTTTCCTGTTATTCCAGCCTGTAGCCTGTGAATACAGCAACTTCAATTTGGTCCAATATAGCACCTGGCTGCCCAGAATTCCAACCAACCAATCAATGGTCGCGGGCTATGTGAGCCTCACCCTCGCGGAGAAAATTTTGAAAATTTAACCACCGCAAATGCGTTTTCTGCTATTCTAGCCTGTGGGAGCAACTCCAAAAGTATCCAATGTTTTTTGTAACTGAAATCCCACTCTGAATTCCTACCAGCCAATCACACTGTTGCAGTTGCATTCACAAGTAATAATTGATGCCCGAAAAATGTCGCACGAAGTAGAGTGGCCACAGACAAATGTTTTAATCAATAGTCAACTCAGTACAAATTCGTGGTATTCAATTAAAAGAAAAGTGAAATTAGTGTTTTATTAGGACTCGATGACAGTTAGGGAAGCAAAACTAGAAATGCCCGAAGCAGGTTTACGGACAGCAGTCAGTTTTCTTCGAGATGCGAAGAAGCGGAGCTTACCTTGTATGGACCTCTCAAGAAAATTTTGGAATATTTGATGGCCGCAAACGCGTTTTACTGCTATTCCAGTCCTAAAATTAGTGTTCTATTAGATTTCGGGCATTTTATATTGCCAAATTTGGGGGCGGGGGCAAGTATATTCAGACACCCCCCAGGAAAACAATTCGGGGGGGGGGGACCCCCCGTGTGTGACGCCCATGGCAGCAAGTTTCTCCCTTTCTTCAAGTGTATCTCCTACTTTCCAGACAAGACGCCCACCGTCCGTGGCCCGGTTGGTACAGAGTAGGAAATACGATTAACTTTAATTTTCGTATGATTGAGAGTAACTGAGTCAACTGAACTGACGCGAAATAACATTGAACCATGTGTTAGTCCCGAAATGACCTATTTTGTGTCAGTGGACGTTAAACCTCATTTTTGCCCTTCGTGGTGTCGATTCTGTGCGTGCAAGTGACAAGGAGTGGGCTATATCTCTCTCTCATAAACCCCGAATTCTTATTTCTCCATCTGTAGTCGTATCCGAATGGTTATCTCTGGCGTCTTGTTATTCCAGTCTACACCGATAGTATGTATGCTCTCAAGATAAGAATATGTCGTCACCCTTTCATATGACTTGTGGAATATGTCTAGCCTCATTCTTCGCGTTACCTGTTACAAAACAATGTTTAATCATGTTATAAAATTGCTTTTATAATATGTATACAGCAGATCTGTATATATATGTTTTATGTTCCGAGTATGAGGGAAGGTTGAGGGAGGAGTGATCTACCTGCTCTCTCGCCTGTGTTCATCCTTTTGAAATAAAAAATTGTTTAAGGGCGTTGCCATGTCTAAGATTCCCACTAACTTTTCGAACTATTTCTAAGTGAAACTTTAGTACCTGTCTCCTTTCCCCCTAAAAACATAAATCATCAATAGAAAGAAACGTTCAATTCACTGGATAGTCCAGGATTGTCGGTCAAAGGGAAGGAATCCTTGACTTTGGTTGATCTAAAAATAGTAACCGAATTTGTTTTGAACGCCCCAGTAAATAATAGTAGCTCGTCTTTTGTTATTTCGGCATAAAAAAAGCTTCTGTAGCCTTGCTTTGGTCATTTCTGGTACACAGCAACTGGACCTTGGGTGAATTCCTTCGATCTTGAATAACCAGTCTTTTTGACCGCTGCCGATAACGACATAAAGTGGCTCTATTTGTTTTCTTTGTTTTGTGGGACGAAGATCACATATTATTTTTCATAAAATACACTTACAGGTGTGGCAAAGTCCACTTATTGCTAATTTATGATATTTTGTCCATTTTTTTTTTAAAAAAATCGCAAAACTTATTACATGAATACGTCACTATTTGAAAGGACCATTTTTGTAACCAATGAAAACCATGAAAAAATCCAAGTTCTACTCAGCAGATTTTAACACTAGGGAATTAATCTGAATTGAATTTAGAATATAGTCTTATTCCGGAATTTGGCGTCACACACAATTTGATAAAAAAAACGACCTGAATCTGAACTAACGAATCCCTATATTTGTCCGAATTCAACATGGAACAATTATTCCGCATCGGGTTATTCGCAGTCAAGATTTGAGTGTGACACGCTTCATTCAGATCAACAAACTGTTGACTTCCAAGTTCAAATTTCTGTCCCAGAGTCTTGTAACTATTGCCAGTTTCAAAAGTGTTACAACCAGTCGCTCGTGGTGGGCACTTGCCTCCAGAGTTTCGTATCTTGTTTTTCAATGGCTGGTCTCAACAAATTGCAAATTATCTCGAACGCAACCCATGACATGCTCTCTTGCCAATCGCTTTCTCCCCATAGTTCGCCATGATAAATTTCGTTTCAATAATTCCAAAGGCGGTATTTCACCCAAAGGCGACTGGGATTATGGCCCGGCCCAAAATTCTGTAACTTACATAGCTGTAGCCTTTCATCTCTGAAACAAATACTGTGGTAACATAACCAGCTAAGATAGGTTGTCAGGCAACTAATCATACGCCGTGCGCAGTTAAGTACTCCGAGTACTTTTCCTTTTGTCAGTAATGCACACATTTAGAACACACACGAGTTCTGCCCTATACTAACATTTAATTATCGTAAATCGTTCTAAATCAGTTGGCCTTATTCCACAAATGTTTTGGTTAGTGCTGAAGGGAATTGAAGTATGAACTGGGAGTCACGATGGTTCAGTAAGACGCTGGCTCCCAAGTCTTGTGGTCGAGGTTTCGCTGTAGGTGTTGACCGCAAACGTTCATCGTGATTTTCCGGCGTGGTTTCCCCATGCAAGTGTTGCAGGTTTGAGAGCCTGACAAGGACAGCTTAGTCGTTCGGATGGAACTAAAGAGTTTCCGTGTAAACAATGACCTGAGCGTAAAAATTCGTTGATAGTTGGAATTCGATAAAAGCGTACGCCGTAGTGCCGCTGTCCTGGGAAAATGGTGTAAGCCAGTCTTTAGAATCCCAGTCGGACCAGAACAGTAGGAAGTTCATTACATGTCAATTATGAAAGGTATCTTCGTGAAATACATATACATTTGATTTTGGTGCCAACGAAATCGTGCTCGGCAAGGTGTCGAAGATGTAAGACCCGGTTGACCCTCAGTGCCAGTTTCGATCTGGTGACATATCTGAGGACGAAGATGTCACAGATAGTGAGAACGATGATGAATTTCAACCTGAATCAGCCAATGAGGATACTTCATCTGATGACGATGGTGATAATAATGACGATGAAGTAGAACATGATGGTGATAATAATGATGATGAAGTAGAACATGATGGTGATAAATGTGATGAACCAACTACTTCCACTTCCAATCAACAAAGGCGACAAAAAACCCTTATAAGTGGCGAAAAGTAGAACTGGAGGCTGTTCCAGAACCAAGAGTAGCTAACTTCACTCTTCCTGATGATATGGAAACACCATATCAGTATATCCAGAAGCTTTTTGATGGAGGTCTCATTGATATGGTAGTACATGAGACTAATTTATATTCTACGCAAACTACTGGCAAAAGTATCAATACAAACAATGCTGAAATTAAAACTTTCATTGGTATATTTGTTCTTATGGGAGTCATGCAGGTACCAGCATATCGGGACTATTGGTCAAATGGTTGTCGAATTTCCAGCGTGGCTGATCACATGACCATGAGGCGTTTTGAACAATTGAGAAGATATATTCATTTCTGTAACAATGACACATTAGATAATGCCGATAAGTTTACTAAAGTGAGACCACTGCTGGAGCATATTAGAACAAATCTACAGACCATTGAGCAAGAGGGGGGAGTACTCTATTGACGAAACCATGATCCCATATAAAGGAACCAGAGCTGGGAACCTTCGCCAGTATGTTAAAAACAAGCCCAAGAAATGGGGATTTAAATTCTTTTCACTGACTGGAGTATTGGGAATTATCTTTGATTTTCTACCTTATTGTGGGGCCACAACATTTGGAGACACCGTATTGGATGCAGAAGAGACCAAGTTGGGAAAGTCTGCCCAATTTGTCACAGTATTATGTAAAAGTATACATACTGAGCCAAATTCAAGAGTCTATTTTGATAATTTCTTTTCAAGTTTTGAGCTGATAACATATTTGAAATCGCACGATTAGAAGAGATAGGCTTAGGAATTGCTTTTTGATGAGTGATAAGGACTTAAAGAAACAAGGACGTGGAGCTTATGACTATCGCGCAGATAACAATATTGGTATTGGTATTATCAAGTGGAATGACAATAAGCCAGTTACCTTAGTCACTTCTTGTGCCTTCATCCAACCAGTAGGTTCTGTCGGCCGATATGATAAACAAGAAAAGAAACGGGTTCCAGTAGAAGCCCCGAATATTATTAAAGCTTACAACAAACATATGGGTGGTGTTGACCTAGCTGATATGGCCGTCACCCTATACAGAACCCTTCTCCGAACCAAGCGTTATTAACTGAGGTTGTTTGCCTATGTTCTTGATATGTGCATTTGCAATTCATGGTTTATTGTGAGAAGGAATGCAGGTTTGCTAAATGTGAGGTACACCAAATCCTTGAAAGAATTCAGATTAAATATTGCTGAGGCTCTTATTCTGGTAGAAAAGGAGGTAACAAAACGGGGTCGGCCATCTTTTGAAGGAGTTGAACAACCCCAAAATAAATTACGACGACCAATAATGGTACGGCCTGTTGATGATGTTCGTTATGATGCAGTTGGTCATTGGCCATCACATAGTGATAAGGGAAGGTGCAAACGGTGTAAACATGGTTGGTCCCGTATAAAGTGTGCCAAGTGTGGCGTTGTACTTTGCTTGAATAATGTACGCAACTGTTTTGAGGACTTTCATTTAATCAATTGTTAAAAGTATTCAAGTCATGTGTTCCATGAATATTGTTAGTGTCAAAGACTTCAATAAAGTTTCCCTCTGATATTTAAAGACTTTTTATGATAAAGCTTTCAGTACCAAATTAAGCAATGTGGCCATTTGTCACAAACACATATTACGTAAAATACACATTGTTGCCATATGGTTACATGCCCAAATTTAGTCAAAAATGCAAATGTTTGAAATGTTCAACCAAATATGTAATGTATTACTCCCAAACGTTACTATATACAAAGGACATAATTTTCCTACCACTATTTCAACAAGAGACACAAAGAGGGTTAAACCACAAACACATGCAGGAGCTTTGTAGTAATATGGGTGGCAGGGATTTGTGCTAAAGAAAACATATGCAAAATGATATTAGGGCCTGTATTATTAATTCTCCTTTGACAAAATATGCTATGGTATGAGTTTATTTGAAACACAAATTGAATTGGTTATATGAAACACGGTGAGGAAAACAGAAGGGAAGTCTGTGTTGATATAATACATGAATAGAACTATAGGTTAATAAACACATTTATCATATGGTCAAAGATGGAATGAGCGTGATGACCAAATTTGGTAATGCGTCCCTATGCAAGGTATGGGGTTTAAAAACAAGTGGTGGGATTTTAACCAATCATTATAATTAATTACATAATATTTGGCCAATTAAATAATTGGTAGGAGAAATCTAGGCATATGCTTGGGCGCTACTCGCAGTCTGGCTGGATGGGGTTTGAGAGAATGACTTTATTGCAGGGGCGGATTGGGCCCTTTAAAGCCCCAATAACACTCTTGTTGTAACTGAATAATATGTCCCAATCTTCATTCTGGTCAACAAATCGTATTATTTTACAATAATCCAATTAATTGATGATACAAATTTCATCTTAACACACCTATTTTAAAAATTTGGAAAAATTCAACCAATTGATTTGAAACGTCTAACGTAAACCTTTTCAAATGTGACTTGGATTTTAAAATATTTTCAAACCCTCTGGACAAGTAAAATAGGTTGTAATGGATAATTTACACAACAGGTAGGACACTTAAACATCTAGTACTTATAATAAGGGTATTATTTATTTTCTGGAGCTTCCAAGCCAGCAAGAATGTTATTGTCCCCTTAACTGACCGCGGAGCTCTCCCCCTGAAAATTTTTGAAAAATGAATCCCAAATATGCGATTTGGTGGCATATCTGATTATAATCTCTGTCAAATAATATATTTCATAAGTCAATTAACTTAGGCCAAAACCCCGACGTGCAAGTAATTTACAACCAGCAACCTGTGAAATTATCATATCGTCATATTATTAATTAACGTATTATCATTGTATCGTCAAGATTCAAGAGAATTTAACTGGTTAAAAATGGGAGCAGTTGAGAAATTTTTTGCCATTTGATTAACCAGTTAGGAATATCGAATAAGTAAGGATATTTTCATTGACAAATATCCCATTTTTGTTGCCGGGAGCGCTAGTTGATTCCTCCTGTGATGGAAGGCCACGAGACACATTCGCACAGAGTGACGAAAGGGAAATTCATAAAAGCTGCTTTTTGAATTTTGGATTCTGGCGTATCCCTACAAACAAGGTGCAGGTGACTAAATAATTAGTAAATTGTCGGGCGACAGTATCGGGTGAATCCGTGAAATTCAGAACCCCCATTGCAGAATTCCGAATTCTGACCCACGTCCAGCACACCCAGCCCAGAAAGTCTGTTATAGCAACCCATTCCAGAGTCCAGTGATGGCGTGGCGGCCCGTTAAAACCACCGGCCACATACAACATGGTCATCATTGCTCCATAGCCGGTCCAATACCTCCCTCCCCATATAATATTCAGCAGAAAAGGGTTTGTTTTTTTTTAGACAAATTGGACAAAATTATTTTTTTCATTTTTTGTCCGACCGACCCATCGGGCGATGGTTCGACCGGCACAATCCGCCCCTGCTATATTGTAGTGTTCTTTAAGAGACATTTAGTAAGTGGGCAGATAAATAAACTAAAAACATACTTATGGAAAAACAGCTACTGATTTATTTAGGCGACGTTGAGAGAATACTCTTCGAAACGTCGCCTAAATAAATCAGTAGCTGTTTTTCCATAAGTATGTTTTTAGTTTATATACTATTCAAAAAAAGTAGGGGATATTTGATTTTGGAGGCATAATACTAAAATATGCAAACGACTACGAAAAAAGTCGCTATAGAACCTAACAGAAGAAACATTTCCAGTTACATGTGACGCCAAAACGCATCAATAGCTACCGCATGGAATGCAGGTGATGCTTGGGATCATCATGGGGGTCCAACCCAAGACTTGCACGACTCTGACTTTGAATGTTACAGTCGTTGTGGCATTGAATTCCAGGGTGGAAACACCAGTTTAATTGTTTTAGTGACCAGAAAACAAATTTTGATATGCGTCGGCTTACCCAAAATGAAAGGTTACGTGCCCTTGGCATGCTACAGATCAGCACAACACAGGCGGTTGTGGAGCGGACGATGAATGTTTCTCAGTCTGTCATAAGCAGGCTATGGCCCAGATACACAATCTGTACAGGACAGACCACGCTCAGGTCGACAACTCAAGCCCAGGATCGATTTATCCGTACCTTGGCCTTGAGAAATCGTGTCATCACAGCAAATCAGATCAGCGCTCGTCTTCAAACAGACACTGGTGTGAGAGTGAGTGGCCAGACGATTCGGAATCGACTGCATAGGGGTCACCTTCGCGCCCGACGTCCTCACGTGATCCATTGTTTGAGAGATCATCACATTCAGGCAAGACGTCGTCGGTGTAGGGATCGTCAACACTGGGATAATCGACGCTGGAGCAATGTGATGTTTTCAGATGAGTCAAGGTTCACTGTTGATTTTTTGGACAGACGTAGGAGGGTGTGACGTTAACTTCATCAGACATGGTCGATTTGGGGGTGGTTCTGTTATGGTGTGGGTAGGCATCACTGTTGCTGGAAGAACGGCTTTACATGTTGTTGCAGGGCGTGTTACAGGCCAGTACTACCGGGACAACATCTTGGCCGCCGTTTCATCTTCCAGGATGACAACGCAAGATGTCACAGGGCCAGGATCGTTACAGGTTACCTCCAACAACAGAACATCACCACATTACCATGGCCAGCACTGAGTCCCGACCTCTCCCCCATCGAGCATGTCTGGGACATGCTTGGACAGAGGTTACGTCAACGTCAACAACGTCCTGCCAATGTCCAAGAACTTGCTGCTGCGTTGCAACAGGAATGGGACAATCTGGACCAAAATGACCTTAGACGTCTCATTAGGAGTATGCCACGTCGGATCAATGCTTGTTTGGCAAACAGAGGAGGATTTACCTGTTACTGACTTTGTTGTGATAACTTTGCTGTTTGACCTCGGGTATCATTTTACCCTTATAATGGTCAGTCTGTGCCTTACTTAGTCTAACGATCATTCTGAATAAATCGATGAATGTGAACTTCATTTCATTTTGTCATTTGTTTCTTAGTCAGTTTCATTAGGTGACTTTAATAACACTTAAAAATCAAATATCCCCTACTTTTTTGAATAGAATATATTGTAATGTCTTACCCATTTTACCATATGATATATAATTGTGGTGAATGACATTTAAAGCTGAACTCCGGTTACAAAAATACCGAAATAATGTAATAAAAAAGTTAACGCCTTCAAGCCGCAATACTTGTTTCCAATTTGTGAAATAAGTATGGCGGACATGGAGGCTTATGACCTGGAGAGGTTAGCCGATCTCACTTCCAGTTTATTTCTTGTCAGCAAGCTATGCACATCCGGATTTATTCTCTTCACATGGTTCACTGATTGCTGTATATTTCCCCAACTCTCTAACCAGTTAAGAAATTACATATGCGGCCAGAGACAATGCTAGACGATCATGGGCTGTTCCAGAACATGTAGTAAAAAACGATGCATGGGTTACACGCCGGATGTGGCGACCGATGTTCCCGCCATCCGCTCTCCACGTCTCCCATACGACCTATGGTGCCACGGCTTCTCTTACTTTATATAAGCTGTAATTGTGTATTCGTTCGTGTTTTATATTAAAGGTAAGCTTCTTGGGGCGTTTGAACACCAATCACCAATTAAGTCTGGGGGTAAGGATTTTAGCACCCAGATATACCCCAACAGCTAGATCTGCCGTGTATTCTACATAACAAACAGCAAGATGGTAATTTTATCAAATTGATACGAAGATGGAAGCACCAATATTTCCAGTTTCTGTGGGAACAGCGCGGAATGTGTCCGCCTTGTCGCCTTCACAGTGTATCGCCGGACCAGCCGTGTATCTCACATAGCTTGAAGCATCTCCACCAACTGTTATAACCAATCCACCACTAGATCCGGGACAAGTTCTCGCTGTGTGGTAAATTTTGCCAACAAAACCTTCCATTTCTACAGCCATTGTTTTACCTACGGTCACTTGTTTTGGTCCGCCATGGGGGTGGGCGATAACCACTGGTACGAAATCTCTTCCGTTTGGCCAAGGCGCCGCCGAGCTACCTACCGAGGGAACGAAATCGGGAACATCTGTGATTTCCAGCCCTATCATCTTTTCTTCTATGCGAGATATTCCAACAAATGTTGCTGGGTATGTCTGACATCCGTTCTCTCTCATAAAATTAATCTCGCATGAAACAAGTTTATCGACATATAGGTCACGACGGGATACCATAACAAGCCATTTTCCTCTTGTCTTGCAAACATAGCCACGCCTTTGTGTGACTGAAAGGTCGTCGTGATGTACACTAACGTAAGGGGACATTCCCGAATTATCAAATAGATTCATCTCTTCCACTCTTTTAGGGACAGGTTTAAAGGTAAAAAGTGATAAATCCTGCTGGTCAGAGCCACCAAGAAGAGATTCTCCATAGCTGGAGTCAGTGTTTGGTGATTCTGGGCTGTTGAAAAAGAAATCCACTGTACAATTCCGTGCATCTTCCTCTGAACCTATCACGTGGTCATTAGTTGCGATTACATAAAGTGGTCCTACTTTATAAAGAAAACCAGATCCATAAATACAGCCGCCATCTTCCTTCTGGACAGCGAGTCTAACAACTCGATTTCCGAGGATCTGAATATATTTAAAATAATCTTCGCGTCTGAGTGGTAATGGTAAATGACTTATATTAAAATCGTCAAAATTAACAAATCCTTCGTGATTTGGGTTTTTTGTGCAGGTCGAAGCTAGATCTAAACGCGGCACACTTTCTGTTGATATTTCTGCTTTCATTGTGCTGTGAATATAGTAAAAATGATAACATCTGATGAGAACCACGCTGATAATTCTGCTGTGAGATTGGTGACCTCTGGTCTACACTGTTCGTTATGCTGCTGCTAGTATAGAAAGAACTGTAACATCTGATGAACACCACGCTGTTCCTTCTTCTACAGCTGTATTAAGATTGACAATACCCGTTGTAAGACGCGATTCACATTCCTAAGAAACACGTGTTAAACTGTTCCACGCCTATAGCTGTCACACACAATGGGGCCTATTGTCAACAGCATCACACAAACAGTCTACTTCTCTCACCCGGATGTTCAAATTTCGTAATCCATATAATTGTGATTCAAATATGATAAACTAGAGTGTGATACACCGAAAATATGTTTGATTGTTGGAGTTTTGTAAGTTTCTAATTTATGGAAACACAAAAATTTCTTGCAGTTGGATACTGAAAAGGAGCTGAAATCCCCCTCTCATCCTAGCGCCCTAGGATGAGAAGGATTATATGAATATATATATAGCCCGAGGGCTCGAGGATTTATATTGCATGTTTCGTTTGTTTCCGTAAAACCATGCCAAGTCGCTCAAACTATTTAAAGACAAAAAACCAAACGTGTAATGCATGTGCCTGCTGTCATGGCATTGACACTATACTATATAAAGGCAACTATATATATTCATATAATCCTTACCAATATCCTTCGCGCCCGTCGGGCGCTAGGATGAGTGGGGGATTATATTCCACTCTATGCCCTTCGGGCATTCTCGGATTTATATTGAATTGTCTAAAGGATTGTCAACAAATACATAAACACACTAAAAATCATAACACATGTAATTTATTTTTTTTATTTAACACAAAACTAGAGTAATTGGATACCACAAATTTCTGGAAACACTCCTGGTTTGACTAATTTGCTGCCTTGAGAATATCTGAAATAGGACATCCAGAGTTAAAGGCAGCAGAAGAAGATGCCGCCCTTACGGAATGGGCTTTAAATTTATCCGTGTCTACGCCAGATAATTTCAAAGTTTCTTTAATCCACCGCTCTAAAGGTTAGGAAAGAAACAAATAATTGTTGAGATTTTCGTCTATGCCCTGTACGTCTAATATAATTTTTAAGAGTATAACAATGACATATTTTCTTATTCTTGTAATATGGCAATTTAATGGAATAAAGTGGTTTTGACTGGCGAGAAGTTTTATTTACCTTAGAAATCCCAAGCGTTAGAACTCTTCCGGAATCATCTAAAGTATTTGGGTCGAAAGAGCAAAGAGTCTGACAACCCTGTGCGGTAGAGAGTGCCAACAAACTGACCGTTTTGAGGTTAAACGTTTTAGTGAAAGGCTCTCTATTGCTAGATATTTGATAAGCACAGAAACGTCCCAAGTGAATAAATACCTGGGCTTTGGAGGTTTTCTATTAAATAAGCCTTTCATGAAACGACCAACCAACGGCTGATATTTGAGTTTCTCAAAACCCAATAATACGAAAGTCTGGATGATTGCGGATCGATTAGTATTAACTACACTGTAAGAAGAGACTCTGGACAAAAACTCTAAATAATTAATAAACTGGGCTAAAGATGGATGAAAGGGATCAACTTGTTGTTTATTTGTCCAAACAATCCACTTCTTCCATGCGAGATTGTATTGCCTACAAGTTCCTGGTTTCCAGGATACTTGCGATAGATTCGCTTGATAATCCCTTATTAGAGAGAGATTGCCGGGTATAAGGCAGGCGGTTAAAAATAATCTCTTCCCCGCTAGAGGGTGCAACGTGTTGCTTACTGGTAATCTCAAAAGATCTTTTCGTGCGGGAAGACGTACAGGGTTAGATATTAACATGATCAGAAGAAAAGGGTACCATACCTGTATTTCCCAAGCTGAAACTATTATAATTGCCTTTTTCCACTTATTTCCGGAAACCTTCGACAAAACATTTGGAATTAAACTGAAAGGTGGAAAAAGGTAAGGGTGAAAATTTGACCAACTTAAAAGTAAAAGCATTAGTAGTAAAACTACAGGAATCTGGGTTCCATGAGGCATAAAATGGTAATTATATTTAGATGCAAATAAATCAATATCTGGCGTGAAAAACCTACCACAAAGTTTCTGGAAGACAAATTCATTTCATTTCCTTCTGTTGAATCTGAAAAATCACGTGATAATTTTTCAGCCAGAGAACAATGAAGGCTGCAACATCCCTGACAGAAATAACCTTTCCTGGTGTCGAAATACAGAAAAAGAGGCAGTATTGATTACAAACCCCAAAAATATTATTTTATGTGAGGGTCTTAAGCTAGATTCCTCTTTATTCACACAAAAACCTAAAGTTTCAAATAATTATATAGCTTTGAAGGTATTCAGAAAACTTTCCTCTTCTGTTCTAGCCGAGAAAAGGGAATCGTCGATAAAATCTGAACAATCTATTCCCCGTTTTCGAAGGTTAGCAAAAATTGGTTTTAATGTCTTGGTAAAAACTCTGGGTGCAGACGATAATCCGAAAGGAAGACACGTAAATTCGAATACATTCCGATGGCCAGTAAAACCGTAAATATTTCCTTTGACGATGACATAAAGAAATCGAAAAATAAGCATCACACAAATTAATGGATGTAAGGAAATCATTCCGCTTTATATTCTTCAAAGCTATAGGAAGAGTTTCTTGTTTAAAGTGTTCATAGACTACGAAATGATTTAATTTTTTTAAATTAATGACTGGCCTGAATTTACCATTTTTCTTTTGAACTAAAAAAAATATTTGAAATAAATTGGTCCTGAGAATAATTATATTCCGGTATTACGCAAATGGCTTGCTTGTTTAAAAGGATTTCAACTTCCTCGTCTATTTTAAGCATTTCACTATCATTAAAGTGGGGACTGCTAGGAAGACAGTGTTGAACAGGTTCAGATATAAAATCAATTACATAACCTTGGACCACTTCTAAAACCCGTCGATCATTTGTAATTTTAGTCCAGTTATTGGGGGGTTGGGATGGCCTAGTGGTCTAGAGTGCCGCGCTTCGACCTCTAGCTGGCCGGTCACCTCTGGCTTGCGGCTGTGGTTTTGAGCCCTGGTTTGAGCGTATGTGGCATGTGTTTTCGCCGGGCACTCCGGTTTCCTCCCACTGCTAAAGACCTCTACGCGCAAGCGAATTATTGAAATAAAAAATGAAACCATATGTTAGTCCCGAAATGACCTAGTTGTGTCGAGTCGACGTTAAACCCTATTTCCCTCCCTCCTTTAGTCCAGTTATTAAAATAATTTGATATTTGACCAGCCGTGAAAGAACTAATTACCTTATTTGACGTATTTACAGTCACTGTGACTGCTGGGTTGGTCGGCCTAATGTCTGTTGCTGGTAATAACCAGTTTGGCGAGGGTATCGACCCCGATTCCTGCCTCTCCACGCACTTCGATTCCTCGGATCTCCTCGACGTTGATCTGCAGGTGGTCGCCTGTAAAACTGGCCGAACCCTAAAAAAGACCGCCGATTATTTCTCATGTTAGTGAAACGATGAGCGTGTAAACGATGTGATTGCTCGATCTCACGTATACGACTAGAAACGTCTGGCCCAAATAAAGTTTCCCCAACTGGTCTGTTCGATGAGCATAGATGATGGAATTTCGTTGCCATTTACCGTTCCATATATAGCCTCCTTTTTAACGAAATCTCGAGCGTGACGTTACCTAAAGTCGCTATAGAATCAATAATAGTATTCTTAACATCCAATTCCATAGATTTAGACAACAAATTTCCTGGAGAGAATGGTCCTGCGCCTGTGCATTCCTGGGTAAAATATGTCAAATATTAGGATCAGTTATAGGTGCATTTCACCTCTGGCAATTCTCTGGAATGGAGTATTTTGACACCAGTTTATCGTTCAAAGTAGAAATCATTGACTAAGTTTACTATGTTATCAGAAACTGGATTTCCAGAGATATCATCCTCATGGAAAATTTTGGGAATGTCAAAATCATATTCCGATGAATAATCTCTTCCGTCCCTAAATTCATCTTACATTCTTAGGGGGCCATGATATCCAAGATTGGCTCGTTATCAAAATTATCTTCATTAACAAACGGGGTGACCGTTTCATCCTTGTTAAGTGATCCTTTACTATATGTATGCTGTTCTACTTGGGGATTATCGGCAATATTAGGCTTAGGATTTAATTGATCCGACTTTTATGAAATTACTATTTGACCGGACTAAATTTGTCAACATATTCATTTGTTGCTGCAATTAAACTAAATCAGCGCGATCACTGTGATCCTCGTTTATATTTCGGAATGAAAGTAGAAGTCGGAACAGAGGCTCGTTTAAATAATGGACCTTCAACATTTTGATTGCATGACGGTATATAACTTTCTATTTATATTTAAAGGAATTGTTGGTTGGTGGTGAAATAATCTAAGAGAAAGCGAATTACTGGAATAATATTGAACCATGTGTTTGTCCTGGAATGTCCTAGTTTATGTCAAGTGGACCTTAAACCCCATTTCTCCCCGACTGGGGCATTTATATCACATATCACAGAGTTCTCGCCTGCTCTTCTTCAAACTGTACTTGAAAGACTCAGGACTTCGGCCAAGCATTATTGACATTCAGCATTGGGTTTTATTTTTGAAATCAGCCAGAATATTTGTCTGACATAATTATAGCATAGCCTAGACATCCACTGTAACGTTCATACTCTAAATCAAATAGAGATTGGTTAAAAGAAATGAAATGAAATGGGGTTTAACGTGCTACTCTTTTGCACCTAACCTGGGCTTGGTTAAAGAAAACATTGGTTTGTATCTAACCCAATGCAGAAATTTTACACCATTAAAGCCCCAATAACACTCTTGTTGTAACTGAATAATATGTCCCAATCTTCTTTCTGGTCAACAAATCGTATTATTTTACAATATTCCAATTAAATGATAATATAAATTTCATCTTAACACACCTAATTTAAAAAATTGGAAAAATTAACCAATTGATTTGAAAAATCTAATGTAAACCTTTTCAACTGTGACTTGGATTTTAAAATATTTTCGAACCCTCTGGACAAGTAAAATAGGTTGTAATGGATAATTTACACAACAGGTAGGACACTTTAACATCTAGTACTTAGAATAAGGGTATTATTTATTTTCTGGAGCTACCAAGCCAGCAAGAATGTTATTGTCCCTTTAATTAAATTTCATTTAGAAAAATGCTTATATTACGGAAAATAACGGAATTGGATAATCAAGAAGGTGAATAAATGCTGATACAGAACTAGGCGTCTATATCAAAGACCTCATTAATATGTGTAAGACAAAAAACGGATAAAGTAAATTCCGAGGTTTTTTTCCCCGAGTTTCCTGTAACACATCAAGTCCCCCTACCCCCACCTAAACATGAATCTGTGAAAAAAGAATTCGAGATTTCCGAGTGTTCGGTATGAGCATCATTCTAAAACTGATTTTGGTAACAGTGGAGCTGATTGGGAACATGTGCAATCTCGCCCTTTTCATAACCCGATTAACATGAAGACATTTTTCTGTCAAAAATAATAAAATATTTTACGTACAAAAGCAAATTATTTTAGATTTTTTTAAAACTAAAAAACATTATGCTATTTTGTCGTGCATGTGGTCTAATACTGCCTTCGATTGATTTGGCATTTTTGTTTTCTAAAAAATAATAAAAAATATAATAACTGATTGCGTCATGCATAAATAAATAAAAATAGATAATGATTAGTTTGGCGTATCTTTTCCCCTCAAAAGTATTTTTAATATAATTAAAGTTAGCTATATTTCGGGACAAGCTTCGAGCGTTTTTCAATTCATTTATCTATTGTGTACTTTCATTTATTTTATAAAATAATATACGTTTTGGATAGTGTGTAGAATGCATCTCTCTCTCCCTCTCTCTCTCTCTCTCTCTGTCTCCTCTCTCTCTCTCGATATAATGTGTGTGAGAGAAAATGAGCTTGAGAAATGGGGTTTAATGTCCACTCGACACAAACTAGGTCATTTCGGGACTAACGTCTGGTTTTTAATTTTATTTTAATAATTTGCTTGCGCGTAGGTGTCTTTAGCAGTGGGGGGAAATTAGAGGACCCGGAGAAAACCCACGAGGTTAGACAGGCGACCCTACCCCTTGTCACGCACAACGGGTATTCGAAACCACGCCAGTTGACTCAGTGATGAGAGACCTTATGATACAGCGCGCACGTGCTAATCATTCTGCCCTCGAAGCCCCCGATATAATGTGTTGAATATAATATATATTTCTTAAGCCGTTACTATTAAAATTCTGTTTGGTCGCTATTGCCATTTTACAAGCAGTGCCGGATTGACCTTGTGGGGGCCCGGGACATACCAACTGTGAGGAGACCCCATTGTTGTCCAAATTGTTCATACTGACTGTGGATTGTACTAGTATGTATTCTACCCCCTTGAGTGCCTGGGGTGTTTTCCTCAAGGAATTGTTTTTAAAATTAGGATTAATTCAGTGCATCTGCGACAATTTAGGCATTGACTTTTGAATTCGTTGACAATTTGAGTATTTTAAACAGACTTTTTCTCTTATGATGTTTTCATTTACTTTATTTTAGTGAAATTATTTTAGGTGGCCCAGAATTGTGAGGGGGGGGGGCTATATGTGGGGGGCCCGGGACATTTGTCCTACTTTGCCCCCCTTAGATCCACTGATTACAAGGAAATGTTATAAACAGTAAAATGTATATTGCTGTTGATAAACGGTGATTTTATCGTCTTTCTCTACATTAATAATAACTCCTGTTTTGTAGACAATATCATCAATAACTGATCAACAATATTTGCCTGATTGGACTTTGTTAATACAATGAACATGTCCTGACAAGACTGGATTAGGAGGGACAATCAAAATAATAGAATGATTATCAAGTCTTTCACAGGTGTCAAATCCATCTTATTTCTTATTTGGACATATTTCTAGAAAACATATAAAGTTTTAGATTTCATAGTTATGTTTTTTAAATAACATAAAAAATAAGGAAGTGGGGTGGGGGATTATGATGGGGGTGAAGTAATCATCTACAACTATTTACCGTAAATGTCTACATACAACAAAATAGCTGTAGATAGGCCTATCTATCAATTTATAATGAGGACCACTTTAAAATAAAGTAATCTTACAAAACCTGAATAATTTGTTCTCATTTTTGTAATGGTATGATAATTTTCATGTATTTGTGTATAATCATTTATATTCTGTGGGAAAACTTATTATTTTTTGACGCAATTTAATTCTATTTTTAATAACAAAAAATGAGCTTTTGTTACTCTTTCTATCCTCTATTTAATTTTTTGGTGATTCCGTTTATTTTATTTTTTTGTAAATCAACTGGTGAAGTATTCAGTGTTAGATACTATACAATATTGCGGTCTGGATGATAAAGACTGTAGTAAAGTATCTCTCACTTGAGTCTAATGTCAATATGGTATTGTACGATTAGTTTGTTTGGCTAAGTGCCATAAACTCTTTCTATGTAGGTAAAATATACACGGGATTTCTGTGAAATCTAAAGTTTTTATATATCAGGAAAATACACAGTGACACGGATGTACTGAACGGCATTTTACAGGTTAGTTTATTTAATTATATTTCCGGATTTACCCGTCACTCAGCCTGTGATGGAAGACGTTACCTGTACGCTACAGGTGGTCTGGTTGATCGATGACCGACAATGACATATCTATCAATCAGTGATTGATATTAGATTCTTCAATTTTTATCATACTAGTGCGAATACTTGAATTTCTCGCTAGCACAAAATGGCTTGCAACTTTTTTTGATTTATGAAAAGGTTGTTAAACTGGATGACTGGAGAGATAAATAATTAAGTTTAATAAACATCCAACATTACTGCTCCCAACCAGGGTTATAAGACATCAATAAACAAAAAATCAACCATAATATATGTAATAAGATAATAGATCACCTCGACCCTCCCCCACCCCCTACATCCACAAAGCATGCCTACAAATTAACAAGACACTTCTCGACCCTCCCCAACCCCCTGAATCCACAATGAATGCCCATCAATAAAAACTTCTTGACCCCCCCTACCCCTGTATCCCCAAGGTACCAGTATGCCTACTAACTAGACACTTCTCGGCCCTTCACCACCCCTCCCCAAGGTACCGGTATGCCTATAAGTGTACACATCTCGATCCTACCCGCCCCCCCCCTCTGCATCAACAAGGCATGCCTACTTACTAGATACGTTTTTATTCTCCCCCACCCCCTGCATCTACAATGCATGACTGCAAACTAGACTGTGGGCATTAGGAACATAAATGGAATGGACTTTAATACCCTACTCCATATAGGGTCGCATGTCCAACTGCTTGGGTTTTCTCCGGGTTCTCCGGTTTCCCCCCAAAGCTAAATACCCCTACGCACAAGCAAATTATTGAAATAAAATTAAACCATATGTTAGTCCCGAAATGACCTAGTTTGTGTTGAGTGGACGTTAAACCCCATTTTTCTCTCTCTCCCCTGTATCCCCAAGGTACCGGTATATCTACTAAGCATACACTTCTTGAGCCTCCGCCACCCCCTGTATCGACAATGCATGCCTAGTTACTAGACAGTGTGTGCTAGCAACATACATGTAAATGGAATGGACTTTAATTACCTGCTCCTTATTGAAAAGTCAAGAGGTACTGACCCAGCCAACATATCATGTCTTGTCAGTTGTTTTGTCCGGCTCCAATGAGGGGTCACCACCGTGGCTAAGTGAGTAAGATGCTGGCTCGCTAGCCTGGATGTCGTGTTTTGGATCCCTGCATTGGCCGAGAGGTCATCCAGATTTTCAAGCGTGGTTCCCCCTTGTCAATGATGCAGGATGGAGAGCCTGACAAGGCAGCTGCCTAGTCGTTCAGATGGACTAAAAAACGAGGTCCTGCATGTGTACATAAAAGAATGCCGTAGTGGCCATGTCCTTGCAAAATATCCCTCATAACACACTGTACGGTGTATGCACATCTTTATTAGCCCAGTTCGGAGCAGAACAGTAGGGCATTAAACCCCATGTCATTTTTATTCCTGCTCCAATGTGTCGGGGGGTCCTCCCACTGCTAAAGACCCCTACGCGCAAGCGAATTATTGAAATAAAATTAAACCATATTTTAGTCCCGAAATGACCTGGTTTGTGTTGAGTGGACGTTAAACCCCATTTCTCTCTCTCTCGTGTCGGGGGGTTGTTATGGCCTAGTGGTATAGAGTGCCGCGCTTCGACCTCTAGCTGGCCGGTCCAATCAGGCTTGCGACTGTGGTTTCGATCCCTGGTGTGAGCGTATGTGAAATAAAATTGAAACCATGTGTTAGTCCAAAAATGACCTAGTTTGTATTGAGTGGACGTTAAACCGTATTTCTCTCTCTTGCTCCAATGTGTCACCATCAGGAGATAGTAGGTTGAACTGTAATGTCTGGAAATCCACTGTAAAGGGGAATGTAAATATAGCTCTGAGTTGATCACATGTTTTATTTAAATGACAAACTTAAAAAAAAAACTGTGTTGCACATATATGAAGCATAAATAATGTAGGCTACCCAACAGCCCTACATAAGTAATGTAATAGTGTACCCTACACACCTACATACATAAAGTACATGTACATTACACCCCTAGATAAATAATGTGATAGTGTACCCTACACCCCTACATATATAACATACATGTACATTACACCCCTAGATAAATAATGTGATAGTGTACCCTACACCCCTACATATATAACATACATGTACATTACACCCCTACATAAATAATGTGATAGTGTATCCTACATCTATATACATACGTGTACATTACACCCCTATGTAAACAATATACATGTAGATTGCACCCCAACATAGATAATATACGTGTAAATTACACCCCAACATAAATACTCTATATGTGCATTACACCCCAACATAAACAATATTCAAGTACATTTCATCCCTACCCGTACATACATGTATATAATGTACACTACAGCCTACGCCCCTACATATAACATACCTTTACTATATAATGTAGAATATTTGAAATAATGCACAGATTAAACTGTAATCCCCCCCTGAGTGATATAGGCTACATTTTATTACAGCTTAAACACTATCAAGGTTAAATTTTATGAATGTTTGAATGAGTTAAAGATCTTGTATAAAGGCAGTTGAGTTTCTTATTGTTAAATATATCCTTCAGTAGTATATTGTTTACATATATATACAAAATATAAAACCTATTAATATATAATATGCTTTCAACTTTGGCGATTATATTTTTTTGTAGTGACTTTTTTTTTTAACAGGATCAAAGATTTTATTTTGTTAGTTAGTTGTATTGTTATATCTATAATGGCCTCCATTCAGAACTTGAACGATCTTTTATTTTGATTGATTTCAAGGGTTCATATAAACACTATTTATAGTGTCTAGGTGTATGTTTTTATAACGAGGCCAAATAGCTGGATCACTCATTTTATGTTAAGTGGGTAAGCGGGAAAAAACACTGGTTCACTATGCTGGAGGTCGGGTGTTCGATCACTGCATTGGTTGAGAAAGTTCATCCAGATTTTCCGGCATGGTTTCCCCTTGTCAGTGATGCAGGAAGGAAGGCTTGAGAAGGTCAGTTGTCTAGTCAGAGGGATTGTACGAAAAAGGTGCTGTGTACACATTGGCGTGCACGTAAGAGATTCCTTGACAGATGGAATTCGGTATAAGAGTAGGCCGTAGTGTCGCTGCTCAGACAAAATTTCCCTCAAAGCACACTGTATGGCGTATGTCCGTCTTCATTAGCCCCGTTCAAAGCTGACCAGTAGGATGTTAAACCCCATTTCATATCATTTCATGTCATTTTAAGTTATTGTATTTTTCTGGTGTCTAAAGAGAAGGATGTGCAGTCGGTATATTGGTCCGGGGCCTCCATGCCGGGCCCCTAGCCACTGGGGGGACTATGCCCCGCCCCCTCCCAAATTCAAATTAGCGCCCCCCACCCTGCAAATATTTCGCCAACAATAATGATTTCTTAGGAATGTTCTTAGCCGGCCCCATCCTCAGCCTTTGTATATACACCAAATTTTATGAGCTGTCTTAACTCATCCTAATGCCCTATTCTGTCTATGTTGGGGTACAGTTGGAAACCTTATTTTACGTTGGCATGGCCCATGATCTGATCCTCATACATTATTCTGGCTATGCTAGGGTCCAGTTAGAAACTCTATTGTTTGCATATAGTTTTAATGTCATAGCACAGATGTCTTGCTTCTGGGCGTAAAAATCCTGTCGAAAGCTCAGAATGTTATACTTTGTAATTTATAAAAAGAACAGGGTTTCACATCTCGTTAACATAATGTAGTGGTCATTTTGAGACTAACACAATTCATTCTTTGCTCTGTCTACAAGAGCCACAGTAGTTCAGTGTGTAAGATGCTAGATCGCTAACCTAGAGGTTGAGAAAGTTCATGGGGATTTTCTGGTGTGGTTACCCCTTGTCAATGAAGGATGAAGGGTCCTGCAAGGCAATAGTATCTAGTCATTTGCTTGTTTGATGGGATGGAAAACTGAGGTCCTGCGTACACATTGGCATGCAAGTAAGAGATCCCTTTGCAGTTTCCCTCATAGCACACTGTATGGCGTATGCCCGTCTTCATTAGCCCAGCAGAACAGAAGGACAATAAACCTTATTTCAGTTCACTTTCTGTGTCTGCAACCAGGCCTCATTAGGTCAGTCAGTGCTGAACAGTGTGAGGGTTGAATGGCCGAATGGTTAGCACATCTCATAAGGCCTGTTATTGAATCAACTAGTATTGTTTCAATTCGCTGGTTGTAGGGTCGCCTGTTCAACTTTGTGGGTTTTCTCTATGGCCTCTGGTTTCTCCCAACTGCTAAAGACCCCTACGTGCAAGCGAATTATTTAAATAAAATTGAACCATGTGTTACTAACAATATTATTTAAAAAATTACATTTGCATGTGGGGGGTATTCAGCTGTGGGAGCAATCTGGAGGGACCTAGATAAAACTCATGAGGTTGGACAGGTGACCCTACAACCGGAGAATCGGAACTACGCCAGTTGATTCAATGACAGACCTTATGATACAACCCTCACCATTCAATCATCCAACACACTAACAATGGAAGGATTAATACTGTCACTAGATGTATGAAGAGATTAATACAGGTGATAAGATACCTTGAGATTATATAGCTAGACTCAGATATAGGTTTATCACTTGACTGGTAGATTAATGACAAGTGTGTTGTACAAGGCAGGTCATGCTTTCTTAGAGACACCTGTCATACCTTGTATGATAAATTATAGTTTGTGACAGGTACTTATGCACAGGTTTGTAAATATTTATTACATACGAGTAACTCTGTAGTAACATGTGTCATGTACGAGCCAGGGTATGCATATAAAATAACCCTTGACAGTTAAAATACGATATAAGAGTAGGTCCTAGCACTGCTGTTCAGGAAAAATTTCCCTTATAACCCACTGCACAGCATACACCTGTCTTCATTAGCCCAGTTCGTGCTGAAACAGTAGGACGTTAAACCCCATTTCAGTTCTTGTAATTCTTTAAAACAAAGCCTCTGACATGTGAACATGACTGGACACGATGTGCAGCTAAGTCGAAGATAATTATTAAGTTGTATTAAGTGCCACAGTATTTTAGGTCATCATGTATTTGTTACATCAAAGAGAAGATCAATTATCATCCACAGTATCAAATTACAATCAACCTATCGATAATATTAGAGAGATTTATTGATTAGTTGATCGGTGAAATAAAGACAAACATGATACCATGTTGTTAAATCTGGAATGATCAACTGTGTTGTTACAATTTATTTAGTTTGATTTCTCATCTGATGTGTGGTCTTGCAAATAAGGAAAGTTGAAACTGTTGAATAATTCCTGGTTAATAAGGAAACTATGGAAATATTTCTGTAAACATCTGTCTAAAGGTGAGTCATTGTGTAATGAATACAATAATAAGTCCGTTATAAATGGGTGTCATGTCCAGGGCCATGTATGACATGTTTCTAGAACATACCTGATATTTAAAGCGTAGGCATCATAAACTTATTTAAAGATGGGCAGTCCTAGAAATTTATGTTTTTTTAATAATTTAATATGTCAACATGACATTCTCCCCACAGCCACCACACACACACACACACACACACACACACCCATTGTAGGCATTTGACCCGTATATCTCGAAAACGCCCTTCAAACGCCTGATCACCACCCAGATTCGGAATCTACACAAAAAACTAGACTAGAAAAACTTGGTCTCATAAATTCACAATGCAGGTGGTGATTCCCCCCCCCACCCGTTCAGCCACCGGACTATATTTACTATAATATTTAGGTTAGAAATAAAATTGAGCCAAACATCCAACTTTTCGTCATGAACCGCGATATTATTCAAATATAGTTATATGCAGTGTTATCAATTAGGATTCTTTTATATGCTTGCCAAAATGTCCACATGGCCTCAATTTTGCATGTACAGACCCTTCTTTCTCTATTCTTGACAAGGGGGAAATTTCTGAGGATCTTTCTCACTTAAAACACAGCTGAAATCTAAGGGTTAGTGACTAGCCCTATGTTCACTTCAAATTGACATGCTCCTTTAAGGCATATGACAATTATTATTATTTTCCCAGATTTAGAATGTTTTTTTAAGTGTTTTTACACATACAAACTATTTATTTAAAGTATTGATTTTATAGTACATTAATTGACTGACAGGTTACTTTAAGACTTATACCGGTAATAATAACAATATCGAAAGTTATATTGTTATTCAACAATTAATCCCACTTGGCGATGCTCTTGCTGCATGAAGATGTTCACATGGGTTAATTACAGTACATAAACAGCCCAGTTTTCACACTTGATTTGAAGATAGACAATGTTTCATATTTTCAAATGGAAGGTGGTAGCAAATTCCATAGAACTCATGATGTAAGGATCATACACAGCAGAGTCTGGTAGACAGCCATTATGGTGTAGGTACCATTGTCTTTACACTGAACAATAATGGTTATAATTACTAATGAACTTCAGGGCATCCAAACCACCAAGATTCTCACAGTATCCTTTAACTTCAACCGAAGGGTGTCGGGTGATCCATACAGCAGGCCAACCATCTCTACAGGTACATTGTAACGGATTGGCCTCCAGGTTGAGCTCTTTTAGGGATTGGAATTTCTGGACAACTGCTGGAAGGTCTGTTAATTTGTTGTCAAACAGCCAGAAGTTCTGGATTCTGGTCAGGTTTACAGCGGCCCAGGGTGAGACATGCTGCAAGTTGTTGGAACTTAAGTCCAAGTTTATCAGATTCGACAACCCTGTCAGATCATGACTCTCAATCGAGTGAATGTGATTATTTGCTAATTCCAGACTCTTCAGATTTTTCAGATCGGATAATGTTGCAGGAATTCTATGAAGTCCACAGCGTTTCATGATCACTTCTGTTAATTGTCCGGGAAGAATGTCTTCACGTATAAAACCCAAATTATTATCTGATATATCCAGTTTCTTTAGGGATGAGAGGGAACCCAGGGCTTTGGGTACAGCGGTTATGTTGATGCCTTGTAACAATAGTTCCTTCAGTGATCCTGATTGTCCATGGAAGGAGTCATACAAGATTCCTCGATCTCCTATTGGGTTAAACGATAAATCCAGAAATTCAAGCCTTTGCAACTGGCTCAGCTCTTGGGGAATTTTGTGAAATTGACAGTTGTCTAGGGTGACTTTGTGAAGTGTCCATTGTAGATCAGACAAATTATCAGGAAAAGTAGAAACAGGATTATAACTCAGATCTAGTTCTTCAAGAAATGGTAACCGATTCAGCCAATTTGGCCACTGGGGTAAAAGGTTGCCACTTGCCAAGAATTTCTTCATTAAAAGAAAATGGCCATCCACTTGATCAGCGGAGATGATTCTGTTATGACTGATATCCAGTTCTTCTATATTCTGTAAAGTAAAAACAGCTTTAGGAAGACTGGTTAGATGGTTAAACTTGAGATTAAGAACCCGGAGAATTGTTTCCAGTCCACTAAATGCGTCGTCATCGATAGTGGTGATTCTGTTGAAAGAGAGGTTAATTTCTGTGACCTTTAAACCTGTGAAGGTCAGATTGGTGACGGTAGTCATATGGTTGTTGTTGAGTTTTAGTTTGTCGAATGGTAAATTATGTTGGCGGAATTGAGGTGCTGAGACTAGACGTCTCGACCCACAATCTATGGTTTCATTCAGACAATCACATGGTACGAGTGTTGGACATCCAGCAAGACTGTGTCTGAATTTAGGAATGAATGTCGTAGATGTTGCAGGAATCAATGTTGTTGATGTTGCAGGGGTCAGTGTTGTAGACATTGCAGGGGTCAGTGTTGGGAGACCAGCTGCTTGTGGTACCATAAATACCAATAAACTAAATGTCCAGAAAAACCTGAAGAATATGAAATGTTGCGTTTTCAATATCGGTTAAAATTTGACATAAATCCATTGACTGTGATTGATAGTTTTATTACTTTGATTTTCAGTTTTAATTCATCAACCATTTCAATTGGAAACCCTGATGGCGTGTGATAGAACTGATATTTTCATTAGATTATTCAGATAGCCACAGGAATATGATACTAGCAGTGAGCAGTGCCTAATCTATAGTATTGTCAGGTGTCAGGTTGGCTGGAAGAGATGACACCGGCAAGACTGTCTTCGGGTCGACTTGCTTAAAGGGGCCTAATACATTTATTATTTTATTTTCTCTCTCAACATCTGTTATTGAGTTAAATGCCATGGTTTTGATCCAGATCTGTAGATCAATGGAGTAGGGTCGACGACGTCGCTTGCCAAACTTTGTTGCTTTTCTCCGGGTCCTCCAGTTTCATTTCACTGTTTAAGACTCACAAGCATTTGATCAAAATAAAAATTGAACCGTATATTAATCCCGAAATGACCTCTATCTCTTCTTGTCTTCATTAGTCAGGTGGATGCAGAGAGAAACATTAAACCAAATTTCATATCAGAAAGTTAAATGAATTTACTTACATGTTCCGATGTTTTCTATTGTTGAAGAATCTGTGTAATATATTCACTGTAGACCTTGGTCTGGATGTCTTAAATCTGACTGTTGTGGTATAATTCTGTTTTCTCTAGAAGTCCGGTTGAACCTGCGTTATATTTCTGAGTGGTATGAATCTGTTATATATATGTCCGATTGAACCTGTGTTATATAAAGACCTATCGCTAAATACTAAATATTTTAATCGGATTATGAATATTATGTTGATTCTATTCCCCGAACCCCTTTCACTTATCTCTCACTTAGTCAATAAAAATACCCAGGTTTAATTGGCTCATTTAACTTCATGACGTCATCTCAAGCAAGGAGTGAATTCAATTCTCATGTTCACAACTCCAATCTTTTATCTTTCAAGTGGAAATGTCGAAAACTCATCCATTATCAAAAAATTATAATAATAATAATAACTAGACCTGCATGCAGGAATGACGGGTTTCACTGGTGCCAAGTTACTCTTAAACATGTCACTTTCGGTGCCAAGTTACACTTGAACATATGTCACTTCCGGTACCAACGAAACCACTAAACAGGTTTCCAAATTAACATTGCACACAAATAAAATGGACGTAGAATCAACCAATCAATCCAGCAATATCAAGTCATTTTATACATTTGTTACCTGTAAATGATCTTGACAAAATTAAATTACTTCCGGTGTTAATGAAAATGTTCAATTAGTCTTATGAAATCAGAAATGGCATACGATATCATATAGTGACAATTTTATGTAAATCGAATAATAATTGCCACTTTTAAAGACCAAAAAACATGAAAAGTGACTTGTAGAAAATCTGCTATTTCTCTGCAACCGTACAAGTTAGAAACCATTTTTTGGTATCTGTATGATCGTATGGGTTCATTCTATTTGTTGATTGGCATCAAATACCATAATTTGAAAAAGATTTCAAAACAGACTCATTTAAATAAAATATCTGTTTTGAAGGCTAAAAATTCAGTTTTTGCCAAAATGACGTTACTTCCGGTGATAATGAAAATCTTAAATTACTTGTATGAAATCACAAATGGCATTAGGTATAATATGGTGTAACGTTTATGAAAATCGAATAATAATTAACACTTTTATGGCCCCGAAACCTTCAAAAGTGACCTGTAGAAAACCGTCTATTTCTCGGCAACCGAACAAGTTAGAAACAATTTTATGATATCTATATGACCATATGAGTTGTATTTATATGTGAATTTAAACCAAAAGTTAAAATTATTAATACATATTAAGTTATTTATGGTTGAATAAAACATTGATTTAAAAAGTTTAAAATGCAGTTTTTGACCAAATGACGTCACTTCCGGTGTCAATTTTAAATTGTAATCAACTTGATATGACGCTACATGCTTTTTGAATCAACTGATGTCACTTTTATGAAAATCCAATAATAATTGACTATTTTACAGGCAAAATAACGAAAACAGTGACTTGTACAGAACTGCCCATTTCTTGGGAACTGCTTATATTACAAACTAATTTTAACATACATTTTCTTCGTATGGATTATAGCTACAAGTTTATAAAAGTTACGAAGAAATATTTTAAAATCTGAAAAGCCTGAATAGGTTGTAAATAGGTCAATTTTACACCATTTTTAGCCATTTAATCGAATTTGCTCGAAAATGAAATCGAAATTAAAAAAACTGCTTCCGACATTTTTGGCGCCTTGAAAGGGCACACTCTTTGAGTCAAATAATTTTTCCAAAAAATAATATTTGTTTTCGAAAAATGGTACCTAACTGTCAAAATTGTAGTTTTTGGTAAAATTATACCACTTCCGGTGCCGACAGATAACACTTCCGGTAATAAAAAAAATGACAATTGAGACAACGAAGCATATGAACTTTGTTTTATACAAATCGAACAATAAAAAATTAATCTAGGACTGAAAAACTGAATTAGCCAATGGCGGCCAAGGAAAATTACTGAGACAAAATTTTTTAACATTTTTGCACTAGTCAGATGACTCTTTAATTCTGTGCACAATACGACTAAAAAATATTCATAAATAAAAAAGTTTTTTGTAAAATTTTAAATTTTCGAAATTTGGCGCCTAATATCTTCAAAGATTTGCCGAAAATCAAAAATCGAAAGTAGCGTAGCTATGTGCCCTGTCTCCGGCTATGCCAAAATGTATCGAAAGTTAAAATTCAATGATTATTGTTAAAATTACTGCAATATTTTAAAAAACGATAATTTGGTGATTTCGGACATTTCGCATTGTCGCAGAACGTTCAAAATAGCTTTATCCTCTAAGTCACACCCACTTTCCCAGTAAAACCGAAGAAATCATAACGATGCGACACGTAGTTGCTGAGATCTATTCAAATTGGAATCTGAATAATAATAATAAGAATAATAATTTTAACAAAAACAATAGTGTTTCACACAAGCTACGCAGTGTGAAACCCTAATAATATTTTTCAATGTTTATCTCACAGAATGTAGGTGTGTTTTTCATAGGTGAGCGGCAACAGCTTGAATAAAATTCCATGGAAAAAGCAGGCCCATATAGCTAGCGGGGGGGCGAAGGGGCCAGGTGCCCCACCTTGAAATTTTCGGCACCTCCCTTGGGGAAAAATCGGCTCCCTCAATGGGCACCAACGCAATACAAGACCAACGTCTCCGTAATAGTATGGGCGCCATTTGGCGAGGCGCCTCATAAATGACCCGCATGATTAACACCACAACGAAGGGTCGCCAAAACGGCTTGATCTGTGAGGTGCCTTATCCCGGAGAGGGGAACATAATGACATGATTGGTGGGGCGCCTTATTATGTTCGGCCGTACATAGTGCATAATACCGAATCAGATTGGTTGGGCGCCCATGACTAAAACAATGTGGCGCCCAAAACGGCATGAATTGTGGGGTGCCTTAGTCAAAAGTAGCGCCCATAATGCCAAGATCATGGGCGACCATAATGCCGAGATCACGGCCGCCTATAATACATGTATAATGCTAGTGAGATTGTTAAGGCGCCCACGAATGAATTTGGCGCCCAAAGCGGTGTGATAATTTTTTAAATTCAAACAGCATGTGTTTTGTGTGGTGCCTCATCCCAGAGGGACGTGCATAATGCTTGTGAGATTGGTTAGGTGCCCATGAATGAAATGGGCGCTCAAACTTGATAATCTTCAAAATTCAAAACGATATGATTTGTGGGGTGCCCCATCCAGGAGGGGTGCCCATGATATAATGCTAGTGAGATTAGTAATTAGGCGCCTAAGAATGAATTGGGCGCCCGAAACGGCTTGATCTGTGGGGTGCCTTTTCCCGGAGAGGCGCCCATAATGACATGAATGTTGGGGCGCCTTAAAATGTTGGGCCGCAAATAGTACATAATGCTGAATCAGATTTGTTGGGCGCCCACAACAAATTTCTACTTGTATCAAACTATTTCAAATAGCAATGCTAAATTCTTCTTTTACCACCATATAGAAATGCATTTTTGAAATAATTCAGAGTAAAGTATACCCTAGGCAAACAAACTGTTTGATTGTCATACATGCTTTCTTTATACATGTATTGGGCGTAGTAATACAACACAGTTCTATGAATAACAATCACTACCAGTATATTATATACACACAATGCCACATTCCCTAGAATTTTTCTAGGGGGTTGGGATGGCCTAGTGGTCTAGAGTGACGGTCATCTCTCGCTTGCGGCCGTGTTATCGATCCCTGGTGTGTGCATATGTGGCATGGAGATAGGGGCGCCTTCTCAACCTCGTGGGTTTTGTCCGGGCACTCCAGTTTCCTACCACTGCTAAAGAGAGAGAGAGAGAGAAATGGGGTTTAACGTTCACTCAACACAAACTAGGTCATTTCGGGACTAACATATGGTTTTTAATTTTATTTCAATAATTCACTTGCGCGTAGGGGTCTTTAGCAGTGGGAGGAAACCGGAGTGCACGGAGGAATCCCACGAGGTTGAGAAGGTGCCCCTATCTCCATGCCACATACGCTCACACCAGGGCTCGAAACCACAGCCACAAGCCAGCCAGAGGTCGAAGCGCGGCGCTCTAGACCGCTAGGCCATCCCACCCCCCACCACTGCTAAAGACCCCTACGCCCAAGCGAATTATTGAAATAAAATTAAACTATATGTTAGTCCCGAAATGACCTAGTTTGTATCGAGTGGATGTTAAACCCCATTTCTCTCTCTCTCTTTCTAGCAAACAAGTTTAATTTGAAATATATGGTCAAGTATTTTATAACTACAATGTTTACATTTAATACAATATTACAATAAGCAATTTATTTTTAGTTCAAGGGGAAAGTCCTGCGGGTGGTAGGCCATATTTAGATATTGTTTAAATGTGTATATTAACAAACAAGTTATGCAGATAGATTATTCTATGGAAGATCTGCCAGGATAGAAAATAAGAATTTGTGTGAAATTGGTGTCCAGGAAACAAATGAGTTCTACAAATTTTATTTGTATACATGTGTATATAGTGATTGTATTACATTATTTTCTATCTCTAAATGCCATTCAAAGATTGTAGGAATACAACTGGCTTAGAATTTAATTTAACGAATATAAAAAGTTGATTTCATTCCTCTCAGCAGCAAAACGAAAATTTACTCCGTTCAGTTTGGTACACAGGCATGCTGAAATGTTTCATTGAATTGGTTTATCTGTTGCACTTAAGATGAAAAAATTAGGGTTAAACATGTGACAGTTCTGTTCCAACTGGGCTGTGGAAAACGGTCCTATATCATGCTTTGGGCATTAGATATTATGGATCCCATATTTCTATTGTAAGATTGAAACTGATTAATATTGAATTTTTATCATTTTGGATATTATGGAATATATTGAGTTAGAGGTTTGGCTCCATTAAGTAGCCTGGAGATTGGGTGTTTGATTCCTGCATTGGCCGAGAAAGTTCATCCAAATTTTCTGGCGTGGTTCCCTGTCTAGTCATTTGGATGGGGCAAAAACCAAGGTCCCATGTACACATTGGCGTACACGTAAAAGATTCCTTAGTAGTTGCAATTCGGTATAAGAGTAGACTGTCCAAGCAGAATTTCCCTCATAGCACACTGTATGGCGTATGTCCGTCTTCATTAGCCCAGTATAGGAGCAGAACAGTAGGACGTTAAACCCATTTCAGTTCATTTCCATTATACAGTGAGTAGAATAATCTGCAGATAATCTTCAGTTCTAAGTTAGTAACGTGTAACCTTTCATGTTTTCTCATCTTGACGAACTAAAGCAACATTATCCAGCTCAACCTAAGAACAACATCCTGGAGAAATATCATCCAGAGATTCACCTAGATATTATGTATTTGGTCGCTCATAATCTGAGTATAAAGTTACCCTGATTGTACAACTTTTGGGTCTGTAAGATAACGATATTTATAAATGAAATGAAATGAAGTTTTATGTCCTACTGTTTTACTTCGAACTGGGCTGATGAAGACGGGCATACGCCATAAAGTGTACTATAAGGGATATTGCCCAGGCAGCGGCACCTCGGCCTACTCTTATATCGAATTTCAACTGTCAAGGACCTCGGTTTTTCGTACCATCCAAACATCTAGACATCTGTCCTTGTCAGACCCTCAGTCCTGTATCACAGATAAGGGGGAACGACACTGGAAACACTGGATAAACTTTCTGGGTCAATGCAGGCTAGCCACCGTGACCCCTAAATATTTATAAAAGAAACAACCTGATGCCTTGTATGGAGTTAGAACATACTATATAATAATCATCTACAATTTATACATAAACTTATAGAATCATACAAACTTCACATCAAAAACATCTAATGCAGTCAATGTAATATTTGTACGCCGCCTTGACATTGTGAAGATTTCTTGGAATATGAACAAGATAATAAATCAGTTTTAACAATTCACCTGCCAAACCTCGTGGGTTTTCTCTGCAAATTATTGATACAGGTAATTATTAGTGTCGAAATTACCTAGTTTGTGTCGATTATATCTTAAATCTGATCTCTCACTCAGATAATGAATCACTTTTTAACTAAACATTACATTTTTATAATAAGATAATTAATATACAATCTGATTAAAACATGTCAGAAGTCATAAGGTCAAAAGCCGCTCGTATGACCCCTGACACTAACTCCCTTTACAACGGGTCATATCTTCATGTAGCGTATCTAGAGATTTTAAGCCATAATGAGGAGTTATAATCCGAATTTTATGTTTTTATCCAGATACATCGTTATTGACACTTTGAGATAGAATTTTATGAAGCAAATTTTAATTTTAACACCTTCCTATTTCTCAGTGGTAGGCCATCCAAAGTATAAAAAATTGAAATGAAATATAGATGTGTATTTTAATTTTATATATGATGTTTTAATATTATCATTGACAATATTTGAACTATAAAACATGTTATAACAATACAAGGTTAATTCCTACCAGGATTATATTAAATCTATGTATTGTATATTTGATGTATATAGATATAGATAAGTATATTGACTAGTTACTGTGTTGTTAGGTAAAGATATATGTAGGGAGATAACTCATATCCACTTTAAATACCTCCACACACCCCATATAGGTAGGTGAATATACACTGACCTCCATACACCTGATACTGATGAATATAGACCTCCAGACACCTGTATATTAAACCTATTGTTATCATTATACACTGGGGCCGGTAATCTCTTGAAGTAAATCTTATACAGTGAAATCCCGCTTAACGACCAACTCAAAATTACGGGCAACTCACGTATACGACCACATATTAAAAGAACCAATTTTTCTCTTCTATATTCCTTATAAATTGAACTCAGTATTACGGGCAACTCACTATTACGGATTACGACCACCAAAGCCAGTCCCAATCAGTCAATTTCATTGTTTTTGTGACTCGCGATAACGACCACTGATTGGGATTAATCAGCTCCCGACCGAGATCAAAACGATAACGACCACTGATAGGGATTAGATAGTCAATCTAACGACTGAGATCAAACAGTCGTGGGTGACTGATTTATCGCAACAATTTAACGAGCCGCTAATCTTTCTTTGCTGATTTTATTTTTTAAACAATGGAATTTCTCATTGTTTAATTTAAACAGAGTAATTAATAATGATTAAGTGATTTAAACTCTTACTATTTATACGAGTAAATTTTGTCAAGATTATAATTTCTTATTCGACCTTCGTCTGTTTGTACGATTACAAACTGTGTAATGGAAAAAACCCGTAGTAATAAGCGTACTCGTGTAGAACTAAGCCTGAAAGCAAAAGTAGAACTTGTCAAAAAAAAAAAGTGTGGGTAGAAGCCAAAAACAACTGGCTGAAGATTTTGAAATTGGTGAGACCCAATTACAGACGATTTTGAAAAGAAAGGCAGAAATTATTGATGGATGCGAAGAAAATAGAGACAGCGACAGGAAACGTCTCTTTGTTCGCTCGCCGATGGAAGAATGTGGGCGTGGTTTCAGCGTGTGCGTGACAATGATGTGTTGATCTCCGGTCCTACGCTTCGTGAAAAAGCAGGTTTAGAGAAAGATAACATTTCATTTTTCAAGATGTAGGGGAGAGCGGGGCACAGTGGGCATGATTTCTTTTTTTAGTAAATTGACCAGAGGTGAAATCCTACAGAGAACCAAACTATGTACTCAGTTGAAGCCAGTCATATGTTTGATTTAATAGTGCTGTTAAAAAGTTTATAAATTGAAACTATTTCTGTGTAGATCATTGTAAAACCAAATTTTTTTTTGACCCAATGTGCCCCGTATGTGGGGTACACTGGGTCACACTATGGGACACAGTTGGCCATAAAGTATGTTTCTTAAAAAATAAATGCATAGAAAACACACTGAATTGACTGAAAATATGAATTCGTTTTAAGACTTGAACACAGATGCACATCTGAAAATTAAAAAATCCCAACATAACATTGAATAAAAAATTCTTTAACAGAAGAAAAAAAATCCTTTATGCGAAAAATTCTTATGACTTGTATGTCAGTAACGATTCGTATCCTAGGTCCAATATTTCTTTAAAAACAGCTCAGATACCCAGATTCTTGTGAAAATGGACAGATGATATTTAGCTAAACTCGAAATGCTTATGCCCAGTGTGCCCCTCTGAAGTGTGTCCCACTGTGCCCCGTCATCAACCATGACAGAAAATCGAAAATGGCAGGAAGACATGTGATAGTATTATGAAACAAAATATTCCTAATGAGAGTCAATCACTGTCTCCTTCACCTGGAATATTAAGTTTGTGGGCTCTAACAAAGTCTGGAGTAGCCAAGCAGTTTAACCAGTCCACTAAAAATTCACTTTTGCGTCACAAAAACGGTTAATGGCTGATAAATATCAATCAGTTTACATGAATTTATTGAATTTAGGAGGACAAATGGGGGCTATAAAGGGCAATTCCTCAGTGATGTCACAATTGAATTTTGCCAAAACAGTGTAAAATTACAAAGCCTGGCTTACTGTGCCCCATGGCCCACTGAGCCCCGCTCTTACGTTGAAAGTGGTAGCGTAAATGACGACGTTGTGAAAGAATGGACTGATAGTGTACCTGACATTGTCATTGGTTACGAAGCTCGAGATATCTACAACATGGAAGAGAGAGGAGTGAATTATCATGGCCTCCCAGATAAAACGCTCCCTGTTCGTGGCTAAACTTTTTCTGGTGTCAAAATAGCAACATGTTTATAAATTTGAACATTTCTCGTCTGCCGGTCACGTAGAGATCCGATAATAAAAAAGCTTGGATGACAGATTATTATTTGAACATTTTACGTCTGCCGGTTTTGTGGAGATCCAATAATAAAAAAAAAGCATGGGTGACATAATTTTTGTTTAAAAGGTGGTTGCGGGATTTTAATCGAAAAATGAAGGTAAATAAAGGAAGCATTATGAATTAAAAATTATAACGTGATCAAAGACTTTATAACATGCATAATTATTATTATGTTTTCATGATGTGTTTTAACATTACATCTGTTATTAGTAATAAAGTATGTCTTTGCTGTATATAATTTACCAAACACTGTCTGTTTTTCTTTGAATTTGTCTAAAACATGCTCACTCAGTAATGAGACCAACTCACTATTAAGACCACATCTAGACAGCCCCACATGTGGTCTTAATAGAGGGATTTCACTGTATATTATTATTATATATACAGGAACCTCTTGATACCTTCACACTCCTGCATGTTACTTTAACACACCTGTATTGTATATGTCTGGATTTCAGGTGATTGGGTTTTCCTAATACATGTGTGTGCACATTGGGTCTAACATGGAGATAACAATTGTCATGACAAGGAGTAGGGTCGCCTGTTGAATCTCAGCATGTTTCTCTTGATTTCCCGACATCCTCCCACAGCTTAAGACCCCCCCCCCCCCCATGCAAGCAAATTATTGGAATACAATTGTACCATATGTTAGTCTCGAAATGACCTAGTTTGTGTCAAGTGGATGTTAAACCCCATCTCTCTCTCTCTCTCTCTCTCTCTCTCTCTCTCTCTTTCTTTCTCAAGTGGTTGAATCTCATTTCTCTCAAGTAGTTATGTTAAGTGGGTAATTCTATTTCCACACCATTAATCACAAATCTCTTATTTGAAGGAGATGGTATAAATAATAATGATGACATATTTCCTTCAAGTAATTTGATTGTTAATGACTTATTTTATAATTGATGGATCATGGAGAAGTATTATAAATGATTCATGCACTAGCCCTTTCCTCCATGATAGATTGTAGGCCTGCATTATATAACATGTGACACAATTATATTGAATACAAGTTACTTGAAGGATTTATTTCTTGCGACGTTTTGACAAGAGTTCAGTCTTTATCAGGCATAAAATGACAACCATGGTACGATGAAGATGGTAGAAATCATGATCGTTTAGTGAGGAAAGAATTCACCCTCATCCCAACCCCCTTTGATGGTTTCTATCAAGTTGTATCATAAGGTCTGGTTTCGATTCCTTGGTTGTTCATGACAAGAAGTAGGGTCGTCTGTCTAACCTCGTGGGTTTTATCCGGGTCTTCGTGTTTCCTCCCAACATGCAAAGACACCAACATGCAAACAAATCATTGAAATAAAATTGAATCATATGTTAGTCCCGGAATGACCTAGTTTGTGTCAAGTGGATTTTAAACCCCATTTCTCTCTCACTCTGTATATTAATTAATGTTTGCTTTTGTTCCATTTTTTACCTGTCCATATTTTGCCAGTCTCAAAATAACCTATTTTGTGTCGAGTGCATAATGAATTCAATTCCTCTCTCTCTCTCTTTCCCTCATTTTCAATCCCAAAATCTTGGTTGACTCACTTGTTTTTGAAAATTACATAATTATTGTAAAACAGATTAATTACACAAGGTTTCACAATTGTCTCAAGCTTGCAGAAATCATAACACGTCTGAAGTAATACAAAGATTCAAGCCGATCACCCTAGACCAGCGGTTCTCTACCTTTATTTGCCAACAACACACCCTGGAACACATGAAAAAATTGCGGAACACCTGGCTAAATATTTATGAAAAATATCTGAATTATCAGTAGAGACAAATGAATACCGATCAATTGGAATAACTTGTTTTTTCACATTTTCTTAGTGTGCGTTAAAATTTCGTGGCACGCTGGTTGGGAATGACTGCCGTAGATGGAATCAAATGGTAAGCAGGACACACATAATGTATAAATCTAATAGAATTCAAACTTTTATTAATCTTTGTGAATTCCAAAGGAAATTGTATGTTTTGAAAATTTGTTTTGTTTTATATATTTAGATATAATTAGGGGTGTTGTATGATGGAGGCAGACGGAGAGTGGAGTGACGGATCAGATGATGCCCTGAAATCGGGTTCTGCCACGGGTGAGTAAATATCTTATAAATCAGCTTCTGTCACAGGTAAGTAATTTATTATAACATCATAAACGATGTCCACAAACCCTGACAATCTTTCAGGGACAGGCTGGGAAGGAGTTGGGGACATCTGTTTAATTTTGAATTTACAATATTTTTGATGAATTGTTCAGATTACTAGGCACCAAATTTCTGCAAAAGCCAGAAAAACATCAGGAGATACAACCATTTTTTCCAAGTGAACCCTACAATTTTTAGAGATACTGAGGAAGTATTCCACAATGCCAGGCATCATCTTTAACACCTCTAGTTCCCTCCAGCTGTGGAAATCCTACGTTCACATATGAATCATTGAAATGATAATATATATGTTAGTCCCAAAATTATCTAGTTTTTGTTATGTGAAGTTCTCCCTGTAAATAGACGTAGCAGGCCCACTGCCAGGACAGGGTTTATCTGATCATAGTCGGCCCACTACCAGGTCCGAATTTATCAATAGGCATAGCAAGCCCACTGCCAGGACAGCGTTTATCTGATCAATAGACATAGTAGGTCGTCTGTCAAGACAGGTTTTATCAGTAGGCATAGTAGGTCCGCCTACAGGTATATGGGTGCACATGGGAACTGTATCTGGCCCGGGTAAATCTGGGGCTGTGTTCTACCCAAAGGTATCTTGGTACACATGGTGTTGGATACTATATAATGATGATTTCTGTATCCCTGTTTATGTTTTATGATCATGTTATCAGGTGTTTCTGATGGTGATGGTGATGTGGGTACGGATGAGAAGAAAGTTCTAGCTACAAATCGTCTACTGAAGACGGATCCCGTAAATGCTATATTAGATAGAATTGATGCTGAATTGGGTGCCATGAACATAGTCTCTCCATCACAATCTAAGGTAAGTCATGGAGATGGGATGACTGAATGCGTGTACGTTGTATCATAAAGCCTATCATTGAGTCAACTGGCGTGGGTTTCGATTCTCTGGTTGTACGTGACAAGGAATAAGGTCTCCTGTCCAACCTCCTGGGTTTTCTCAAGAAAATTATGAAATGAATTTGAACAATATGTAGTTGACCTAGTTTGTGTCCAGTGGATGCTAAACCCCATCTCTCTCTCTCTCTCTCTCTCTCTCTCTCTCTCTAAAATATTATTATTTATCTTTCTATTAGTCTAAATCATCACCTGTCAAGAAACCATCTTTAGATTCAAACCAGATCGTTGTAAAACAAGAAATAGTTCCACCAAGCTCCACACCACAAGCATCATCTTTAAACAATGGTGCTGTTGTAAATGGCAAGGGTATGTTTATTTTTTTATAACGATGATTTAAAATTCAACAGTTGCAACAGAGTTCAAAGATTTAATTCAGAAAATGATGATTAAACTTCTGTGTTTTCTTGTTTTTCTACCGGTAGATTAAGACTGCTTCGACCTAGGGTGATATTGTAGAAGTCTTACAGATTGTAGGAAAAACCAGTTGATCAATTAGAGGCTAATCTGGTACAGGATGAAAATGGAATTGTCCCATTTGTTAGTTCTAAAAGCACCTAGTTTGTGTCGAGTGGAGGATAAACTCCATATTGTTTGCTTATTTTTAGATAAAATAGGTTTGAATTCATATGTTTGATAAAGTGCAGGAGGACCACACTACACATAAAACAAAATCTACAAGATAGACATGTGGACAAGACAAATTAGGTTTAGACATTGCCAGAAAAAAAAACAACAAATTAATATTAGCTAAAATGAATGGATCTCGGGACCAGCTGTGAACTGTATGAATGAGCCCATGTTTTGATTCTATATCTTTTTGTAGATAAACCAACAAAAAATCGAAGTTTAGATCAAGTAAAGGAAGGGGAACAATATCACAGTGATCTCGATTCTCTAGCCGCAGAACAAATTGATGAAAAATTTAAAGAAATTATGAAGAAGAAAAGGGGTAAATTCAGTTAATTCCAACCTCTAGATTCTAGGCAGGCGGTTGTTAAACCTCATTTTCTCTTAACACAAATTATACAATATTTTACATGCTCCTTGAAAAAACTTTATGTAATATTTGACATGTTACAGTGTACTCTATAGAAGAGATCCTCTGTAGACTCAGAGTACAAATATTTTACATGATAGCATTTAAGTTACAGCGTTTTCTGTAGACTCTGAACACGAATTATACAATATTCTCCAGGTGGATATTTAGATGATCTGAATACTCCTGTTAGCGACGCTGAAACATTAAAAACAAAAGATATTAAATCCACCACTATACATAGCAAAGGTAAGAATTATAAATATTTGAACCTTTTGAAATATTCATTTTATTGGACCATCTGAATATTGATTACTCGTACGAAAACAGATTACGCCCGTTGCCTTAATTCGCACTGGTCGAAATTCGCCCGGAATATGGAGGAAGTTTGGGGGGGGCCTCTTGTTTCCTCCTACTGCTAAAGACCTCTAGCTCTTACAGACTATTTCCTGTCTTCAATAGCACAGGTGCAGAAAGTAGGATGTTAAACCCCATTTCATTTCATTTCATTTCTTGCAGACAATTTGAGTCAATCTGAGCACAGCATTTTTGGGCTAAAGGAATAATGTACTTAAAATGCCATTTTGAAATTTGTGTTAAATATATCAATAGAAATATTGATAAAAACAGTTGAGGGACTGTGTTGAACAAATCAAATTAAAGATTTTGGTCAAATATTGAATTTATGTGTTGTATATTGTGCATGCATATATTTATTGCTAAACAATTTCATTAAAGTTTTGAAAGATTGTGCATACATATTTATTCATTAGAGTTTGAATAAGACTCAATCTGATTAAAATACAGATCTATATTTCGTTTCGTTTTTTTTATACTTTCGACAGCCTACGCTACATGAAGATCTGACAAGTTGTACTTGAAGGTTCTGTCAGGGGTCGTACGAGCGGCTTTTAACCCTATGACGTTCATACATTTATTAATCAATCAGCTTTGACGTTTCTAGTAGTTTACCCACAGTTGCTTGCATGGTACGACAAGACGTCGTCGTAACAGAACGTTTTATTGGCTAATCCCTCAATTCGACAAAAAACATGGTAATATAACAACTCTTCCAGACAAGCTTTAAAAATAGGATCTGTATAATCAGATTGCATAAATAATAAATGAATATCAAGATTATGCATAGTTTAATTTCTATTTTTTATATGTTAATAATAAATAAATATTACGTATTGTACTTTGTCAGCTTGCAAATGTGGATGTAAAACAAAAAAACTAAAACAAAAAAAGCTTGTGACTTTTTCTGATAAAGTTATAACTGCTATTAAACCACCTTCAGGCAAAAAGAAAGGTTTGATTTATTACAATTTATTAAAAGAAAAACAAATTTCACTTTTTAACAAAAATTACACATAACTCTGCACATAATCCAATCAGTGAGTTAATTCTAATCCTAGTTCTTAGATCCATGTTAATATCCTTGAATGGCATTTAGTAGTAGAATAGATTAATGTTGTAAACCAGTCTTATTTCTTATAATTTACATTGAGGAATTGGGTTTGGATGACCGAATGGTTAGCATGTGTGCGCTGTTTCATAAGGTCTGTCATTGAGTCTACTAGCGTGGTATCAATTCTCAGCTTGTACATGACAAGGACTAGGTTCTTCTGTCCAACCTCGTGGGTTTTCTCCAGTTCCTCTGGTATCCTCCCACTGCTAAAGACCCCTACTCACAAGCGAATTATTAAGCTAAAAATGTCACCATTTATTAGTCCCAAGATGACCTAGTTTTTGTAGAATGGAGGTTAGACTTCATTTCTCTCTCTCTCGCTCTCTTTCATTGAGGAATAATGTGTCAAGGGAGATTATTTTGTGGAAATGTTAGTTATTTCCCTTTAATGTGCTTTCTTGGTAGGAGATAAACCAGCAAAGATTCAACTCGTGAAACAGGCTTGAGTAATGAGGACAGCTGTCTTTGGGATGGGACAGAAAACCTGTGTACATGTTGCCACATAAAAGGTTCCTGACAGTTGGAATTCTATATAAGAGTAGGCCTTAGCGCCGTTGTTTGTGCAAAATTTCCCTCATAGCACACGTATGCCTGTCTTTATTAGCCCAGTTCATTTCATTTCTTTTCATACACTACATAGTCTAACTTTTCACTAGAATTTCTTTAGAATGAGTTCTTTCTAACAGAGAATTACATTAGACATTGTCTTGTTTATAAAATACGATTGAACATGGAAATCTTCATATGCATCAAATTTATGAATATTCACCATACAATCGGAGCAAAATGTAAATTCAAGTCCTTTTTTTTTAATTCCACCCTGAAAAGACAACAAAACATGCCAGTCAGAACATGTAAGTCAAAAAAACAGTCAGAACATGCCAATCAAATCCCTATTCAGAAATTATTTATTGAAATAAAGACTGAATGACCTATATTTTCTCTCTGTCTCTATAACTATCAACATGTTTATGATATAGTGAGGGCCTATTTGTGTTGTTTGTATAGTATGTAGTCAGATCAAATTATGTTGATATTAAAGGATGCATTATGTAACAGCTAACTTTGCAGATCGTTCATTGGGTATCAATTTACATGCCAGGCCAATAACTTTCTAGAACTTTGGATGTTTTTTAAAGTAATAAGCGTGCTCCTCATTTATCCAATGATTAACAGTATTTACCTGATAACCATGATACTTGAAGATCATACTGTGTTGTTTACCTTCTCAGTCATGCCGAATGGTGATGAAAGAAGAACCTCTGGTCAGTTGGATGGGATGAAAAGTGTGTGCATTAAAAGAACCCTAGACAACTAGAGTTTAAATTAAGAGTAGGCAATATTTCCACTGTCTAGGCAATGTTACCCTCATAGCACACCTCATGGTGTATGCCTATAATAAGCTTAGTTGGTGCAGTACCATAGCACCCCACATGGCATAGGCCTTAGTGTAGTTGGTGCAGTACCATAGCACACCACATACTGTATGCCTATTAGTAGGGTGCCAGAATCATAGCACACCACATGGATTTGGCCTTAGCCTAGTTGGTGCAGTACCATAGCACACCACATGATGTATGCCTATTATTAGCCTGGTTGGACCAGAACCATAGCACACCACATGGAGTATGCCTGTTAGTAGCCTAGTTGGTACCAGAACCATATAGCACACTGCATGGTGTATGCCTGTTAGTAGCCTAGTTGGTATCAGAACCATATAGCACACCACATAGTGTATGCCTGTTAGTAGCCCAGTTGGTAGGCTACCAGATAACCATAGCACACCACATGGTTTAAGCCTATAGTAGGCCACTTGGTGCTGAATAGTTAGAACAGTAGGATGTTAAACACCAAATCATTTCTTATAACTAATGATAATTGACTTATTAACTTTAAGCATCTATAGTTTTAATTAAATAATTTTTTAACTTTTATTTTGTAGATTTAGATAGTTTAATACCAAACACATCCACTAGTCATTCACCTTCCAAACTAACCTCATCTCTTCCTAAACAAAATGGCTATAGTAGTGATCTAGAATCTATTCAAACCGAAGATTTTGAGAGTAAATTTGCTGAACTGTTAGTTAAAGATGGGTCTTGTAGTGAGTCTATGGATGGAAAGACAACTCTGTTTGACTTCAAGGAAAAATCTCTTTCCGAATCGTTACCCAAATCAGCTTTGAAGACCACATCTTGTACGTGTTCTTTTCACTCTTTTTTAACATTTACATTTATTACTTAAGTAACAGGGAATATAGCTGTTAGTTTTATTAGCAATATACAATATTATTAATTCATATTTTTAAATATTTAACTTCAGTTGTTCTTTGTACCAGTTACTAGTGTAAATAAACTATACCAATATTTATGTAATAACAGCTTCTTACTTTATTTAGGCAACGTTTCGAAGAGTATTCTCTCAATTTATCAAGCTAATACAATAATACAATATACCCTAAAAAAATCCGTCCATTTATGAAATTTAGAATTAATAATGAGTTGAATACCTTACAAGTCTTCAGCTGATTTGTTTGATATTTCAATGTTTTATTAGTACATTTATTTGTTTGTATTTTAGTTGAAGGAACTAATAATATTACTCCACAAAAATCATCATTAAAATCAAAAGGTACACATTTTAAATATTTGTTTTAAATCTTGAATTATTTTTATAATGTTTATCTTGTTGACAGTGGACATTCCTGAGAAACAATTAATGGTGCAAGAAATCCCTCTCTGGCCATTGCTGGATTGGCTACGGATACTTGAGCCTTTGAGGGAGTGTGTCTATACTTCCTGCTCAAACAAAGCTATCACTTGAGAAAAACAACATGACAGTCGTTTGTTTAATCTGAGTCTTCCTTAAAACTTTGGACAGTGATTTAACGTATTAAAAACAGTGAACATGCTGTTTGTCTCCATGTTTTCATTGTACGTGTTTTCAATAGCCTTGTTTGTCACACAATTAGCTTTTCAGCAATATTCTACTATGCACTGGTTAGTAGAACATAAATACATTGTGTGAGTGATGACGTAATGTAATGTAAACATATGTAGAGCTCTATTTAAACCCAAATGATTTCTTAACACTGCAATGTTGGCTATTGGTTGTTGATCCGACTGTTGACATGTGATATTTTGGAAGGTATATGGGTGACGGGGGACATTCATTGTCTGTGAGAGCATGTGATTGAATGGCTGGTCCAAAAACGAAGGAGGACATTGACCGTTTGTGAGAACAGGTGATCGAATAGCTGGTCCAAAAACAGTCATATTGTGTTATCCAATATTTAAGACAAAATGAAAATTTCAAAATTGGGACGCAAATCAAATGCAATGAAGCAACTAGATGAACGAGGCTAAACATATACCATATGGGAATGATACCTGTGTGGACTGGAATAACCAGACTGCCATTCAATTTTGACTCATGTTATTTGTCAAACAGAAACGATTGAATATAAATCAGCTTATATACAGCAATAATACATTATTTATGTGTTGCAACCCATGTATGTCAATTACTAGATGCCAAACACTAGAGATTTATATCTTTTAAACTTTACCCACCACTCCCTCCACGTTTTTCCATCAGAACAATGGCCCCTCCCTTGTTCCATCAGAATATTAACCCCTCCCTTTGTACCATCAAGCTAAACCAACTATGGTACAGATGATGGTATGAATAACAGATGAGATAAACTGCCAAATGTTTGGTGTAATATATCCTTCTCTATAAAAGTCTAATGTGTATGTACCATATATAAATCGTCCTCTATTATATTGTTTTACCTGTTTGATATTTACAGTAGAATGTATACCACCTAGAACAATGTTGTCAATTTATGGTAGAAATCCACCAACAGGTACACCTACAGGTTCAACTACTGGTAGACCTTCAGGTAGCAATTTAAAGAACAGTGAAAAATCACCAGTAAAATCCAGGTAAGTTCTTACATAATTTCTCATCATTATTGATTCAATCAAATAATATAATACCATATCATTGATGCATATAATAAGTTTATTTGTCTAATAGGCTTGCCTACTTTACTAATCTTGTATCATCAGTGGTCAATAAATATGTAGAGAATATTGTTGCTAGTTTCTGTTAGAAAGGGAGTCACGGTTGCTAGGATTGAGTTTGCGAGGTCTATCCCTATATTATCAAAAAAGCTTTATTGGAATTTTTTGATATGGTCACTTAAACATACAAAACGTCAATAACAAGTGTTAAAAAGGTTACCTTGATTTCATTTGTATTTACAAAAGATGACTCAACAACAAATTGATTGCTGATTTTAATTTTCTATGGAAAGTAATTTGATGAGAATCTCTTTTACAAATATCACATACTTTTAAACATTAAAGCCCTGTCAACACTTGGCCGAGATAAGCGTGCTGTTTAAGAAACTGTGCCAGGGATGCCAAATGTGAAACTCTTCACAGAAAAGTTAATTTCAGCCCCCATGCAAATTACCCGAATGAAAACAATCATGGTGGTTGATTTAGTTTAGGCAGTCATTTTGACAGAACTGATGTCGGAATTGTTAAAGTTCATGAGAAAAATAACAAAATCCATTTGGTGTATGTGCAGTAATCTGTACTGAGAACTGTTCTCAGACCGGATAGTGTTTACACTACAAAAATTTAACTGTGTCATGCCTGGCACCTCATTGCAGTGGGCCAAATTGGCATGGTACTCAGTACAGCATGTTTATGTTTGAACCGTTTACATTACGACAATAGGTATGACACGTTTATAATTGACCCGTTTACACTACAAAAAATGTAAAAGTGATGTGCCTGGCACTCTCTCTTAAAATATGTAATGTAAACGGGGTTTAGGACATGTTTTATGTTATTTTTATAATCAGGTGATTGATGTTTAAATTGTTTCTTCCCGTCATATATTTATCGTGAGATTCAGGCAACAACTTTGGTATATATGCACATATCAGTGTATATCTGATGGTGAAGTTTGCGTATATCGCGGCATGTTCGGTTTCTCCATATTTTTATAAAGATGGTATTTTTGTTTGATCGGTTTTATTTCTGCGATGGTTTCATATTAAAAACTGAATTATATGTACGTCTATGTGTATATTCGATGGTGAATTTTCCGTGACCAACTGAACAGAAACAGTCATAACGGGTATGTAATCTTTTTACCATTTTTATACTTGGATCCTCGTTCGTCTGCAATCTAAAGAAAATGCAGATCAATATTTCGTTTGTTTTTTTTTTATACTTTCCATGGCCTACACAACATGAATATCTAACCAGTTGTTTTTTGAGCCTATGACATCAGACATTTGATTAACCCATCAGCGTTGATGTGTCTAGTCGGTTACCCACAGTTCCCTGCACCTCATGCCGAAATCTCGCTTTAACAGACTTTTTCACCCTCACATCAACCAGAATGCGGGTTATGGAACAACTCTTCCAGATTCTAGTGTATGAAAGACAAGTAAAATGGAATATTGAACAATAAAAAACGAAATAGGATCAGTGTTTCAGATTGGTCGTTTTTGGTTCGTATATTATCGACTATGCAACAAAATCTTTAAGTGACATTTAGTGATTGGGGAACACATTAACAGAACACAATTTTTATGGGAAACAATCACTGGTTTTATTCTAAAAGCATTATGTTTCGACAAGATATTGTGTTTGATAACGATAAGAGGATACTTGTCGAAACGTCGTGCTTTTAGAATAAAACCAGTGATTGTTTCCCATAAAGATTGTGTTCCGTTATTGACTAAACAACAAGTAGCTTTTATAAATAAAAAAAATATACAGCGCAGTGGACGCTTACGGCTAGCACCTGAAGCTATTCACTTTTTTTTGAATTATTTGTTTAATTGTTGTTTCTGAGTTTGATGTTTTGTCTATGTATTTGTGTTTGTGTAAATTATGTGTGTAGTAATCAGACAGTATTCATTAAAGCCCCAATAACACTCTTGTTGTTACTGAATAATATGTCCCAATCTTCATTCTGGTCAACAAATTGTATTATTTTACAATATTCCAATTAAATGATGATATAAATTTCATCTTTACACACCTAATTTAAAAAAAATGGAAAAATTCAACCAATTGATTTGAAAAGTCTAACATAAACCTTTTCAAATGTGACTTGGATTTTAAAATATTTTCGAACCCTGTGGACAAGTAAAATAGGTTGTAATGTATAATGTACACAACAGGTAGGACATATAAACATCTAGTACTTAGAATAAGGGTATTATTTATTTTCTGAAGCTACCAAGCCAGCAAGAATGTTATTGTCCCTTTAAGTAGGTGTTTTGTCACAAACATGTTAAAACTGTGACTATTGAATGATATATGCCACTATTGTTTTGCCTTGCGTATCCAATAATGATGGGTCACACTTTTACACCAGTAGTGACATACCTGCTAATTAATGACAACTGTATTTTCTAACCACTTTCTATAATTATAAATACTAAACATTTATTGTTTTGAATTATGATTTAATGATAAAATATTGAGTCATTACTAAAAGGCCCAGCTTCGGTAGTACAATAAAATTGAACCTTATATTATTAGTCCTGAAAAGACAATTCATCCCACCCCACCACCCCCACTCAACAGCTAACGACCCCTGTGCTCTAGCAAATTATTGGAATAAATGAACCATATTTATAAGTCCCATGAAATAATAATAAGCAGAATTAACCGTCCATATAAAAGACATATCAGTAGTAAAAATTGTATCTATCCCTTTAATGATATAACCTAACCTGTGTCTGTCCCTTTAACTAAAGATCAAAGGTTTTTACCTGTTTTTCTCGTCAGCCAACGCCTAGTGATGACATTATTACTTTGATGGCATCAGCTGATATTGAACGTCTGATTACTGTCAGCTAACACGATACACTGAACACATGACAACACACATATATATATCTCCGTTACCATGTTTTATATCATCAAATAAAAGGAGGTTTAACATCCTACTGTTCTGTTCCATCTGGGATAATGAAGACGGGCATACAGTGTGCTTTGAGGAAGAGTTTGCCCAGACAGCGGTGCTATGACCTACTCTTATATTGAATACCAACTGTCAAGGGATAATTTATGTGTATATCAATGTGTATACCGGACCTCTTTTTTGTCCCATCTGAATGACTAGACAGCTATTGGTGTCAGGTCCTACATGCTGCACCACTGACAAGTGGAAAACATGCTGAAAATTCCAGATAAACATTCCCTGCCACCACCAAGATCGAACCAGCGACCTTCAGACCAGCCGACCACCATGCCCTCCCAATATGATAATTAAAACTGATGATAATATGCTAGACTCGAAAGATGAGTTGTTTTTTATAGCAAGGATTGCAAATGTTTAAAGGTGTGACATTCCAATAGCGAAGGGGTCATAGTAATAATAAGAGGGGTTCAAATCCTTGTATGGGGTGGGGTGGGGTGGGGGTGAAGGGGGCATAACGTCAACCACAAGGTCCAACTAAAAAAGAAATTATAATTAACTTGGAATGAATTATTAATGTTTTGAAAAGATATTTTGAAATATTAAATTTGAAAAAATAGATTTTGAATTACCAGTAACTTATAATTTCTAACAAATATATTTTGAAATTGAAATGAAATTACTAAAGATGAAATTATTTTGAAAAACTAACTTGGAACTACTGAAAAATGAATTTAGAAACTGTTGATACTAAAGTCTGCCATGTTAGGCTTTTAAATAGAATAGACAAAATCAGAGATATTTTTATACGTTTAATGGTTTGAAGTAACAGTAGATTATTTTTGTGTTTAAAAATAGATATGTCTGTTTGATTTTAATTTTTGATGTACTTTTAATAATAAATAACTGTTGATATAAGAGTAAGTCATAGCATCTACGGTCGGGGCAAAATCTCCCTCACAGCACACAGCACACTGTATGGCGTATGCCCGTCTTCATTAGCCCAGGTTAGTAGCAGAGCAGTAGGACGTTAAACCCCATTTTATTGTATTAATAACCTTAAAAAAAATGATACAATGTTATAAAACATTGTGACAATGAGTATGTAATACTCGCTCAGTAAAAAGCAGTAATTGTACGTATTCCATAGAATTATGACCCGTATACTCTAGTTCAATTACTAAATGCCATTGAAACAGTTTATGTAATACTGCTCTGTGGCCCTTGACATAATTCACAAATTGAGATAAAGATGCTTTGTGAAAGATATATCTTTTTGAATTTGTATTAGGGTGGGAAATGTTTTTACATGGGCTAATTAAACCATTCCTCAATCGCATTAAATATTCTCCAATCTCATTTAGTGATCCCCAGTCCTATTCAATGTTCCCCAATGTTCCCCAATTCCATTTCCTGTTCCCCAATCCCATTTCCTGTTCCCCAATCAAATTCAGTGATCCCCAATCCCATTCACTGTTCTTCAATCCCTTTCAGAAATCCTGAATAAAAGTATTGTTTAAAAATAAAAATGGTTTTAATTTTTATTTATTTTTGATAATTTGAGATGTGAATGATTTTTTTGAACTTGTTGTGTAAACTAAAACTGTTAACAATCTATGATATATTTAGTCTCGTTGACTATTACCTGATGACAATGGAGTTCATTAATGCTTAATTGCCGTCTGATGGTTATTGAAATCATTGTTACCATGGATACAGATGCTAACTTTACCTATCAGGTGACAGGTCTCATCATATCATCAGTTTTTTGTTTTGTTATATCAATTATTCGTTAAAGACCTAATTTGGAATATTTATTTTGATCTAACTGTTGCGTGTTTATGGTGTTGCATGTCTGGATATCATCATGCGGTAAGACTTGTATCTTTAATGGGATCTTAACAAGCTGATTAGATATAGGTTGACTTATTATCATCATGTCACAGAGAATGCACAACGTTATATAAATGAATGAATCAAGCAGAATGGAGAATAATATATATTATTTATAGGATGTAAACTTTGTGTTAATTGAACACAATTTTTATGGTAAACAATGCGGGCCCGTAGCCAGCTTACACAATTTGGGGGGGGGGGGGCTACTTGATTTTTGGAGGGGCTGAGGATGTGGCCGGCTAAGAACACTCCTAAGAAATCATTATTGCTGGCAAAATATTTGGGGAGGTTAATTCGAATTAACTCCCACTAGCCCCCACCCCACCCGTGGCTACGGGCCGAAATAATGACTGCTTTATTCTAAAAGCATGATGTTTAGACAAGTATTTAGAATAAAACTAGTGATTATTTCCTATAAAGATTGTGTTCTGTTTGTTAATGTTTTTCTCAATCACTAAATGCCACTTGTGGCTTATTGATTTAGGGTTTAATTTAGGCCTACTTTAATAATTCTTAGTCTCAGGATTGCTGAGAATACTTGTGGCATTGGACTTAAAATTTGTGGTTTATGATTTAGGGTGTCATCTAGGCCTACTTTAGGCCTACTCTTGGTCTCTGATTACACAACATGATATAAGTGATCTCTAGAAGGTACTGAATAGAACTAATTTGAGAATACCTTTTGTATATATATATATTTAGTTCCATGCTTTGAAACCTTAGAATACGCCCCCACCCCCCACCCCCCACCCACCGCACTTACTATTAGAATAGACGAAAATGGGTGTAAAGACAAATATTGAAGTAATTTAAATTACATAAAGCGATCCATTTTAAAACAATAATTGTAATTTTCATTTGATTGTGTTCGATGAAATATGTGAACAGTTAAACTGCTTAGTTCTTTTTACATATTTTTTTATTATTATTTTTTTTTTTAAATTATTATTAGACCTACTAACTAATTATTATAGCATCCACTCAAAAACAAACTAGGTCATTTTGGGACCAACATGGTTCAGTTTTATATCAATAATTTGTTTTAGCAGTGGGTGGAAACCAGAGGACCCGATGAAAACCCACAAGGGTACACAGACAACACTAGTCATTGTCATTTACAAGCATGGTATCAAAACCATGCCTACTGATTCTAAGACAGACCACACAATCTCGAACTAAAATTAATGAGTAAATATTAGAAGAAGAGAAATATTGTTGCTCGTTAGTGTCAAATAATCTCATGATGGATGTCAGCTGTGACATCATAATTATCTGGTAGATAATGTGAACTATATTAACTTGTTAATGAATCACAGTTAATATCAGCACTGATCTCTGTCCTTGACAAACTGTTAATAGACAATATATTTCACTGAACTCATTTTAAGAAAATATCAGCTGAATTTAATCATTTATTCCTAGAGGTGTTCGTATTGGTCATATATTTTAAAATAAGTCAGTATACCATATCCAGGACAAATAGTTCGAAGAAGACGTTTCAGGAGATCTTGAAATATTAGTTGACAGTTTTTAATAGACATGAGAGTCGTATTGGTCGTTTATTTTGAAATATGACGGACATGTTGTGATGAGACATCCGTCGTTGTTGTTATTCCAGTATTATGAGGTATGTCCAGTATAATAATAATAATCAAAACTTATTTAGTTCACTTTGTCAAAATTCTCAGAGAAATATAACGGCTTGGATCATATAGAAACCTGGAGCTATCGGATAAAACACTATGTTTGTCCAGTTCTCAATTTTTTGTTGTTGTACACAGATTGGAAACAACTTCCAGAATTAACATGTGTAATAATGAAATCTCCTTATGACCACCCGATTTCAAGTTGATATATATCTTCATTGTTGATCGAGTTACAGTGATACACATTCTCCCCCAAATTTTGGCTTTATGCCGTTTCCCTTCAATAAATTATGTTTTTAAAATCATAATAATATATTTTCTGTGACTTTTTGGAAAGGACATAATAAAATGTTTCCCATAAGAAATGTTGGTATTTGAATTATACAGATACACAGTGTATTATTGAGGGAGTTATGACTTAAAACTTACAAGAACATGAGTTTCTGTCAAATTTTTAGAAAACGTATAATAAAAATGCGATCTTCAGTATACTGTGCAATGTACAGTTATAAAATCTAAGATATTTTGTACAAATTGATAATACTTCTATGTACATTTATAACATAAGTACTTCATGGACAGAGGCATGCTCACAGCAGCGTGGGTGAATGGCTGATTATCACGTGTGTGCTGTATTATAAAGCCTGTCATTGAGTCAACTCGCGTGGTTTTGAATCCTCGGTTATACCTGACAAGGAGTAGGGTCGCCTATCCAGCTTCATCGGTTTTCTCCGGGTCCTCCAGTTTCCTCCCACTGCTAAAGACCCCTACGAGCAAGCAATTTATTGAAAGAAAATTAAACCATATGTTAGTCTCGAAATAACCTGGTTTGTGTCGAGTGGAGGTTAACCCCATTTCTCTCTCTCTCTCTCTCTCTCTTTCTCTCTCTCTGCTTAGAGCATGCATACAATTAAATTAATTTGATGAGTCCTGATAAAGTTTATCAAAAAGTTTGGTTTTAAGTCTTGATTTAAAACAAGAAATAGTTGGAAATGATTTAATATTCTGTTGAAGATTGTTCCACTGTTTATATTAAGTGCATTCACTGAGAACAAGCTGTATCCGAATGATTATAGCTTCCACCTTGGACAACACAACTGTTGAATGTCTAGGATTCAACTGCCAATCAGTGACGTTGGAAAGATCAATGGAAGCGTGTATGATATATCTAATATCTAGGGATAGCTGACATATTTTTATTACACTTCTACTGTAGACTTGATGTTTTGTGACATTGGAATAATAGTGATATACGCCTACACATGTCGAGATGTATATATACATATATAGGAATATGATGAATAGAATCTCAAACAAGGTAATACATACATGTATATATGATCTCTAGATTACAATTACATGAAGTCCCTGGTGGCAAATATCACAGGCACTCTTGTATAAACGGTGAAAAAGGAGTAGATTCTCGTCATTGTGCATCACAAATGCAATTGGCATGTCTGTCAGCATGATAGATAGATTTATTTGGCTTGAACAGAAACAAAATTGGAAGTAATTTGGTTAGAACTAAATTTTATAGGCCCCTTCAAAATGGGGCCCATTGCTGCAGCAGGATCACATCCCGTCCCTCCCCCCCCCAAGTCTGGGCCTGATCTTAGACCAGGAGTTAAGTTAAAGTAATGGATCTCGGAGGAAGGTCAGACTAGATATTTGATCGCGGGCAAGGTTTGGGATCGTGAACAAGATATTCGATCGCGGGCAAGATTTTGGATTGTAGACAAGATATTGGATATCGGACAAAATATAATATAGGAAAAAAATTGTATATTGGTGATTTTTCATTTCTCTACTGTAACTGTTAGTGATAAAACTTTAACAATTCATATATTCGAAATGACAGTTGCTGTTGATATTTAACAGTTGCTATATTTAACATGACTGCTTGTTACTGTTGAGGTGGGTGTTGGTGGCCGAATGGTTAATGCGTGCATATTACATCATAAGGTCTGAGTCAAGTGGGTTGGTTTTGATTCCCTGCTTGTACGTGACAAGGACAAGGGTCACCTGTCAAACCTCATGCATTTTCTCTATGTTTTCCATAGAGATGGGGTTTAACGTCTACTCAACATAAACTAGGTCATTTCGGGACTAACATGGTTTAATTTTATTTCAATAATTCGGGTAGGGGTCTTTAGCTGTGGAGGAAACCGGGGGACCCAGAGAAACACACGAGGCTTGACAGGCGACCCTACTCCTTGTGACGTATAACAGTTGATATTATTTGATATTCACCGGTAATTAATAATATAGTTATTGTCAATCGACCTCAAAACTTTTTACTTAAATTCAATTTTTCTACGCACAATGATCAGCAGTGAATGTTTGGCTTAATAAGTTTCCATATGTTAGTCGCGAAACGACCTAGTTTGTGTTGAGTGGACGTTAAATCCCCCCATTCTCATAGAAAGTGTGTTTGTGTGTATCAAATTTTTTTATTTTTTTTATTTCAGTTTGAGATCCCTGCCGAAAACATATCGAAGAGGTCAGACGGGGTTATCTCACCCTTTCAAACGTCAGTGGTCCTGGGATGAGACGCATTTGAATTCACTCGACGAAGATAACAACCTCGAAACCCCGTCCTCGACAACATTTGAAGAAGTAGAATCTTTAAATGCAAACTCCTCTGCCAAATCTTTATCGTCATTGGATTCACCATTTGCAGGAACTACCGTTACTCGGTTTTTATCTCGACAGTTAGATAAGACAATCCAACGCCAATACTCAAACACTAGTATTGCCAGCGGATACATTGCTGAAAGCTCGTCAAATGATTCCATATCTTCGGGCCTGTCCGATTTTTCATATGAAGATATAAGCAACTTTGATAAAACATCATTGAATCTAGAATCTAGTGGGGATAAGGGATATCTAGATCATATCTTCAATCGTGTACTCACGTGGGAAAGTAATCCAGATGTCGGAAGCCCCATTAGTTCTTTGAATAACAGTGAATCTGATATTAACGCCAAAATTCAGATGACCAATTCAGACACATCAACAGTACCATCCCTGCATCATGACTTGATCTTACCCGAAGAGGGATCACAGGAGATCCCTTTTGCTGAAAGCACGGCAAGCAAAATCAACGAAAGACCACCTCTTGATTATAATACTAGCGGAGACTCAACATCCTTTAAAACATATTTGTCACAATCATCGTTGACTTCTGATAATACCAATTACAATAGTGATAGCTTCATCAATCAGCAGTCCACCAGTTTGCCCAATATTCCATCAGCAGTGCAAGCACCTGCATCACTCAAGCAGGGTTTTAGTCAAGATGGTATGAATATGGCTAATTTTGGAATCTTCAATCCAATGATGAATTCGATGACTTCAGGTGCTGAAAGAATGTTAATGAATTTGGGCTTTGGCAGTCCAAATCCAAATCTGCCAGAACGGTTCTTAAGAAGTTGGTATGAAAAATTGGCCAAGGCACAGTTTGAGCAACAGCAGCTTCTGTTAACGCAAATGGAGTGTTTTAATCAAGCTGGACATCAATTTCAACAACAACAATCCTTTCAACAACAACAATCCTTGCAAAGGCAAGAATCCCTCCAGCAGCAAAAGTCAATTTATAATAATCCACAAGGACCAACTGTACAAAATTCACCATATCAGCATCAACCTCAAAATTCACAATATCAACTACAAAATCAACAACAAAATGGTCAATATCATCCACTAAATACACAACCACAAAATACACAATTTCAGCCACATGGACAATGTCATCAACCAAATGGACAATATCATCCACCAAATGGACAATATCATCCACCAAATGGACAATATGAACAACCAAATGGACAATATGAACAACCAAATGGACAATATCATGCCCAATACCATCCACAAAATGGACAACTTCAACCACAAAATACACAATTTCAGCAACAAAATGGACAATTTCAACAAACAAATGGACAATATCAGCAACAAAATGGACAATTTCAGCCACAAAATGGACAATATCATCCACAAAATACACAATATGAACAACCAAATGAACCATATCATCAACAAAATGGACAATTTCAACCACAAAATGGACTATATCGGCCAACGCAAGAGCCACAGAAACCCTTTGAACGACTTGGGAATGTATCATCTGAAAAACAATCTTATGATAAAGTATCTCGTGAAGATTTGTCTCCAGCAAGTCACCGTTACAGAATAAAGACGACTCGATTAGCCAGATTGCGTGAATATTTAGAATCACATGCAGGTTTACTGAGGCTTGGGAAGAACTTGCCAAAAGAAATGAAGCAACTGCAGTTTGCCAGTCAAAGACAGCAATCGCTTCCAGTTAACTTAGACACCTTGAAAGAAGAAGATGAACGTCATACCAGAAATAGAAGCAAAGAAACGTGTGATAAAGGATCCTCATTCAAGCATTTTTTAGAGAAGGACGTAAAAATGGATTCTTCTAGTAATTTGGAGTCGGACAGTGATTTATCAGTTAGTTCCTCAGAACACAGACACACGGAGAAGCTGTTTGATTTATCAAGCTCATCAGAGACTCCAATTACAAACAAGAAAAATAATGGTAGGTCTTTTGGGTTTAAATGATTCAGAGAGAAAGAGGGAGATTGGTAGTTGAGTAATCTACTGCTTTAAATCATTAGATCTGTGATTGAATCATGTGACATGCTAAAGATGAAATTCGTACATCATAATTATTAGGTTAGCCTTCCTTTGGATGGCTGAATAGTTAGCATGTGCGCGTTGTATAGTAAGGCCTGTCATTTGAGTCAACTGGCATGGTTTCGGTTCCCTGTTTGTACAAGACAAGGAGTAGGATCGCCTGTCTAATCTTGTGGATTTCCTCCATGTCTTCAGGTTTCCTCCCATTGCTAAAGACCCCTACATGCAAGCGAAGTATTGAAACAAAATTGGACTGTGTGTTAGTCCAGGAATGACCTAATTTGTGTCAAGTGTATCTCTCTCTCTTCTATTTTGTCTAGAATTGTTAACACGTGGTTGATATCCCAAATTTATGTTCAAGTCATCCGCTGTTTTCATTATAAAAAGTTACAAAATGCAGATTATATGTTATAAATTGTTTTTCATTTCAGAGGATGAAGTGAAGTCTTGTGGTAAGGCAGAACCTTCTGAACCTGTGGTGTTCTCTAATGATAGTCTGGAAGTAGCAGATATCCTGTATTCTTCCAACTCCATCGAACCTGCCATGGTATCAATTGTGCTACATGATGTCGATGGAAATATCCAACATGCCAACCCCTCAATACCTGAAGTTTACACGTCAGATTCCTCGTTCCTCCATATACCCTTTTCCCGCGCTTCCTCCATGTCGCCAAGCCCCTTGTCTCCCGTAACAGTCATAGAGGTTGGTTTGGATAATCAGTTGGATAGTTTAGATATGGAGGACGGATATGTTAGCAGTAAAAGTGTGTGGTCAGAAAATGTGGAAGGAAATCAAAATGAGGAAGTACTGGCAGATGATGGATCTCTATCTCCTATTGTGTTATTCCGAACGTCGTCCGCAAAATGTAATGATTCCACAAGTTCAGTCGGTGTGCAAGCAGATGATGATAGATTGTCTCCCATACAGATCTGGACAAATTATGAAATTCTTTTAGAAGTTGTCAGAGATCTGGGCAGTTCATTTTATTTGTCATCTGATTCTGGTTTCCAGTGTGATTCTGTAAGTGAGGAAGCACCAAGAGTCTCAGATACTGAACCTTCTCAAGTAGCTACGGATCCCAAAATTTCCCGACTAGCTACACAAATGGACCGAAAGCTCCTGAAGGTCAGTTCAACAGATTCAGAGTCCCTTTCCGCTGACAGTGGTAGTTCGTCCTCGTTTTTATCCATTTCAGAAAGAGGCCTGAAATCTCCGCCAGTTCATGTGATCAATTCTTCTCCGTTATCGGACTCCAGTTTATTAACGTCAATGAATAAGTCTAGTTCTGAAATAACACAGAGCAATGCTATGAATAAAAATAATTCTGCGATGTTAAATTCACCCATTTTGGTTATAACAAATGAAAACGGTGTCCAAAACAGCTTTGACTTTGATTCAGATAGCCAGTCTTATTTTCGCCCGATCAAACGAGAACAACCAAGTATGGATAGCGATGATAACTCTCAATTAAAAAATCTACGAGCAAGAAGATTAAGTAGAAGCAAAATTCATAAAAAGCCACACAGGCTCATTTTACTTTCAAACACATCGGCGTCTAACTCTGGCTGTGATACCGAATATTCTAGTGACAATGATTATCAGAGTGATGACAGTCGCAACTTTGTTCCTAGAACAAAAATCATTTTCAAATGTAACTCTATCGAACAAGAATGTCAGACAGACCTCAACTGGGATGCCGGTGAACCCCTTAATTTGGTTGCCGGTGAATCCCTAAATTTGGATTCAATTGAATCTGAAGATAATTCTTTGTCGATCAAAGAAACAGAGCTAGAAACACAAGACAATGGGGTACAAACAGATCAAAACCAGAACGTAACTGATCAAAATTCACAAACGGATTTTGAATTGACACCAAACACAGTCACACTGGATTACAAACATGTACAAACAGATATAAACGAACACAGCTCAAAATGTGTTCAAACAAATGGACTTATACGCACAAGTGAAGCATTTGCTCAGACAGCTGTTATGAAAATATTGCGAAACGTGGATGCACAAACGGACAACCCAGCAGACTGTTTAAACGGTGATACTGTGACAGTTCAGAACAATGTTGGGATTAACGTTCAACGAAATTTTACTTCGGTTGCCACCTTTTCCATATCCGAGAAATCTGCCGCTCAACCAATATTTAGAGCCCGAGATAAAAATGTGATGACATACAATGGTGTGGAGGTGGCTCCGATCAGACCAATGCGTAGACGATCCAGTATAGATCGAAAAAGTGTAAAGGATTTAGCAAGTTTATTTGATAAAAAATCCTGACTTTTAGTCAATGTTTCTATCTTGTTTTATTATACGGCATTTATATATTTATGTTAATTCTAACTTATTAACTCACTCCAAAAACTGACTAATTTGTGTATTTTTAAAAACCTTTTATGCATCGTTAAACGTACTATGCACGACATCAATATCAGTAAAATTCTTTATTTCAACATGGCTGCAGATGTAAAACTTTTAATGTATAATGAATGACGTCTCTAAGTCGATGTCACAAATATTGTTTTTTGTCCTAATTCTGGTCAAAACTGGAGCCATTGATGGCTCAGTGGGTTAGGGTGCTGGTTCCGGGGTTCAATCCCTTTGTTGTGACTGAAAAAGTATCTCAAGGTTTTCGTATTGGCTGTGGTGTAGGTTGGAAGGGCCAGGCAATGAAACAGTGTCTAGTCACTCAGATAGGGTGAAAAACTGAGGTTCTGTGGACAAATTGGCATGACATTCAGTGTAATATTTCCTTCATAGCACAATGCATGGCATATGCTAAACATCATGTCTGGTTAATTGAGATAAATATAGCCTACATTCAGTATCTAATTTAGAAAGTGATTGGCACAATTTGTCTCTCTTTTACACAAATTTATTCTTTTGCCTAGAATTTCTACATTTACAGATAAAAGGAGATTTTTACCTATGCACAGATCCCAATTAGACTGATATATAAACACTGGCATAGCGGCCCAGCCACTCCTAATATCAGTGTATGAAATTAGCTTATTATTCCATTTCTATGAAATGTAGAAATCTGAGATAATGGTTGACCTTGGGTGATGTACGTACTGTCTAGTCAATTTGTGCCTGAAGAATTTGAATATTATATTCAGATTAGCATAAGACAACTTGATGCATTCCAATTTTCTTGAAAGAGGACCCCTATCCCACGAGCCCGGTCTCCCGCTTCTACCATGCATCCACAAGCCAGGATCGAAGCTTTCATAAAATTTTTGTCATTACCCCTTTAAATTTATTATAAACACAGTGATTATGCCACTATCGATATATTGGGGAAACCATGGCAACTGAAAATATGGCTGATATATAAATCAATGATAAGTGATGTTTTTTAAAAAAAAAAGAAATGAAAAAATTGGAATTTATCTTTGGTACCAGTATTATCAGAGAAAGTCGTGTGAACCTTACACTCAGAATTGAACAAAAACGTGATAATCCAGACATTTTGAGACTTCCATTGAGCTTATTTGCTGTACGAGGAAGGAGAACACTTGGCCAGTCAGTGGAAATTGGTAACATCCTCATCACTAAAATCTATCTGCAGTGTTTACCCACAACATATGTTCCTGTCAAGTTTTTATTTCCCATTATAATATCATTCTCGACATTCAGTACCTACAAATTGTTCTCTTTGAGATATAATCTATCTTTATTTATTGATGTTTAAAAACTATGTAATCTTTATCTATCAGTTGAGGATAGGAACAGATATTTTATATGCTAATAACTTTTAAACATTGCCAATTGCCAGCCCCACCCTTTCCCACTATGTAGCTATTGATGCCAGGTCTGTTGTCGAAATGAAATAGGGTTTAACATCCTACTGTTCTGCTCCTAATCTGGGATAATGAAGACGGGCATATGTGTGTGCTATGGGGGAATTTTGCCAAGGCAGCAATGCTACAGCCTACTATTGAATTCCAACTGCCACATTCGAAACGACTAGACAGTTGTCCTTGTCAGACCCTCCATCCTATATCACTGACAAGGGGAAACCACACTGGAAAATAGATCTGTTGTTAACCAATACTCCATGTGAATGAATCGTTAAAGTCAGTTAAATGTCAGAGATTAAAACATCAGGCCTCCCCAGGCGCGGATCCAGAGGGGGGGTCCAGGGGGTCCCGACCCCCCCCCCTGCTCAGACTTGAAATTTTTTTATGCGATTTTATTGGCCATTTAGACCTGTTATTTTGGAATTTACCTTCCGGAAATACGTCAGAATGAACCAAATTGAATCTAATTTACCAAATTATTGGTTGAGCGGAATTAGTTAAGCAATTATCAAACCTAGACCCCCCACCTGCAAAAAATCCTGGATCCGCACCTGCTCCCCTGTGTTTAACATATTATTAATCTGTTCAGTAAATATAGTTTACTACATGTAGGGGGAGAGTGGGGTGGAAGGGACCATCATTTACATGTAAGGGAGAGTGGAGGGAGATGAACTCTATGCATGTCATGGCTTCAGTCCTAGGTTTATGATGACAAGGAGTAGGGTAACCTACCTAATCTCATGGGATTTTTGCTAAATGCTCCCACTTCTAAAATTGCTGTATGTGCTAGCAAATTGTTAAAATGGTGTCAAGTGGAAGTTAAACATAAAACATACCTGTCTCAGTTGGAACTTGTTGAGAAAGAAACGGAATCACTGTTGTCTGGATATAATTACCCTCATAGTAGTCATTGCACACTGCAGGGTATGCCTGTCTTGATTAGCCTATAGTAGTTTGTTCAACTTCATTTACTTTCAGCAGCCCCTGAGCTTTACTGCATTAACCTAAATCAGACTCCCCAAATGTGTCTTAACCTTCCCTACTCTCCCCTACTTTTCACTATAGTCTATAGGTACCCTGTCCTATTCTGCTATAGTCTATAGGTACCCTGCTCTCCCCAGCTATGGTTATAGGTACATTGCTGTAGTCTACACTATCATGCTCTACCTTAAGGTAAACTATACTACCCCGCTATCCCCTACTATGCTACCCTGCTCTCCCCTACAGTAGACTATATATAGATGTATGTAATGAAGGTAGATGAGATTAAAAGTTAACAGACAGGTACTTCAACATGATTGTTTATTTAGATATCAACATGTTTTAACAAGTACAACAACTTAAAGATCTCTTATAAATACAGTGTAAGCAATGTATAATATATCCCCCACCCCCCTTAATGTTGCTGTCCACTGATTTCTTGTTATATTACCAGTTCGTAGTTTATATCAATTAAATTCACTGGAAATAATGTTTGCGACATGACAGAACCAGATGTTTATACATGTTGACGTTTAAACAGTTGAAAGAATTGATTGAATCTAATTGTATCAGGGGGCATGTGTTACTCCATCATTTTGTGAGTTGAATGGTTGTATTGTTAGCGTGCACAAGGTCTGTCATTGAGTCAACTGGCGTGGTTTCAATTCACCGGTTGTACAGGACAAGGAGTAGAGTCGCCTGTCCATCCTCGTGGGTTTTCTCCGGGTCCTCATGTTTCCTCCTACTGCTAAAGACCCCTATCGAATGCAGATTATTGAAATAAAATTAAACCGTGTGTTAGTCCCAAAATGACCTAGTTTGTGTCAAGTGGTCGTTAAACCCCATTTTTCTCTCTAAATCTGGTGCTAATAGTTATCAAAACTTTGTTAACGTTTACTTGCTATTCAAAAATCTAGAAAAAAGTGAATTTGGATGCTCCTTTATTATTTGGAGTGGTGTGAAATAATTTCCAAATAAAGCTGGAAAAATTTGATTTTTGTATGAAAATATTTTTAAATAGCTCCCCTTTCCCCGTAACAAAATTTTAAGCACATCACCCATATCCCATACCATTGATTATAAACCATAAGCCCCTTTAGGAATAAGATGAAAATAAAATGTTAATTCAACCCCTTGTCAATGAGAGGGTCTATTGAACTCCTTCAAGTACAGGATTAAATCAGATCACAGCACGTTTCCTGTGTCTTTACATGTAGTGATATCAGTGTATATCTTGTCATAGGGTATATGAACTAATATACCTATACCTGTTAACACTAGAGATAATAATACCTTGGGAATACCTGTACAGGTAAGACATACCTGTAACTAATCAACCTTTACAAATGGATATAAACAGGTAAATCATTATAATATAAGTAAAATATAGGTAAAATTCCCCCAACAACAAACTTAAAGGGACAATAACATTCTTGCTGGCTTGGTAGCTCCAGAAAATAAATAATACCCTTATTCTAAGTACTAGATGTTTAATTGTCCTACCTGTTGTGTAAATTATCCATTACAACCTATTTTACTTGTCCAGAGAGTTTGAAAATATTTTAAAATCCAGTCACATTTGAAAAGGTTTACGTTAGACTTTTCAAATCAATTGGTTGAATTTTTCCAATTTTTTTAAAATAGGTGTGTTAAGATGAAATTTATATCATCATTTAATTGAAATATTCTAAAATAATACGATTTGTTGACCAGAATGAAGATTGGGACATATTATTCAGTTACAACAAGAGTGTTATTGGGGCTTTAAAAGAAGAGATGTTTTATTTCAAGAATGTGTTTAGTCGAACGGATTAGAAAAATAATCTCGTTATCTGGTAACATATTATTAGGTAAATCATTTTGAACCCTTCAATACAGGACACACATCATAATTTATATAATAAACAATTACTGTTCTGTACACATATATAACTCAAACGTCTTCTCTTATTGTTTTCAAGCACAAACATAAGAGTTAGTTAAAGGTTATTCATTAAAGGATTAAATATTTCAGTGAAGATGTAAGATTATTTGTTTTATTCTGGTAGAAGTTGAATATACACTGGATGACTTCACAAAAATAAATTTTGGTTTCCAGTTAATTGTGGACATCAACAAACTTTATTTGCCTGTAATCATTGTTGTATAAGATATCTGTTATGTGCTGGAAAGACAACCTTCGTCTATAAATCTAGGTGCCAATAGACTTGGGTTTAAAGATAGGCTACATTATGGGAGATTGTAGCCCAAAATGGAAATTTCTTGGATTTTGATTGGTTGAAAAGTGGTGTCCTCTGGGCGACTCACTGCGAATGAATATTTTGTAGGTGCTAGACTTCTACACCTCTAAACTTTATTCTAGGAAATCTTCATGATTTTTTTTTGTATGTCGTCAACAATGAAATTCAACCATTGGCTAATTGAAACACACACCTGAAACACACAAAAAAATAAAGTTAGTGAGTGTATCAGAAAGATAATAGGAAAATTTAATTTCAATGGTTGCTATGGTCCTTCTGTCAAAATCGAAGATTTTCAACAAGTGAATAGAAATAATACTATTATTTATTGAACTCTGTTGGGACCCTAAATAACTGATGGTGATATAATTTAAAAGTCGGAATGATTGATTAGATAAAGATCATGTAAATGGAAAATTTCAGTCAAATTGATCTACTCTGCATTTTAGGCCTAGCCTGGATAATCAATCATTACTAAAGTCGGTACGATATATATAAGTTATAATTAGACACATTATTCTCTATTGATGAAATAAAAGATTTAAGAAATGCTGCCAGAAATTTTAGGCCTACATTCTTTTTGGGAGTTTGATCTTGTTGTTGAATTGAAGTCCTTAGATATTTTGGACGAACTGTGGAAAGATTGACTCATTAAATGATAAAATCTATTTGTTTTTTGTAGTGGTGAGAAGACTAAAAGTGTTATGTTTGAGACGGATAGCGTGGATGAGACATGTCGGGAGATAGAACGAGAGTCCGCGAGGATACAGTTGGAGATGGGTAGAGAACGGCGAGCTAATTCTCCGACTCGTATCTCAAATAGACCTGAGTATACATCTCCTTCCCCTGTTAAAACATCGACAGTAAGTTTATTAAAGTAATTTTAAATTTAAGGTTCAAACAGTCAGCGGACTGGATTATAATGTTCTGTGTCCAGATCCCAGCATAGGCCCCGCTGCTTTTATGTAAGGAATCGCACCTGCAGGGCAGACAAGACAAGCATGTCCAGTCACATTCAGGTTCAACAATAAATGTAGGTTACACCTATTGCCCAGGCAAAATTCATCTCACTCCTCCATAGTATATATGTGAACATGCAAATAATTAAATGAATAAATGAAGTGTGGTTTGATGTAACCAGGCACGTCCGCACCGAACAAGCTATATTGCCGCACAATGAAAAAAATAATTAAGACTATTACTGTCTCTATATAGAAATAATTATATCTTTCAGATGCCGTCATCCGAGTTATTATCAGTTACTGAAGATGACGATGAGAAACAGGTTAGCTCCCATTTTTATAAATCAAACTGAGGTCCTGTGTATAAAATATCCCTTGACAGTTGAAATTCGATATAAAAGCAGGCCATAGTACCGCTGTCCAGCCAAAATTTGCCTCAGAGCACACTGTGTGGCATATGCCTGTCTTTATTAGCCCCATTCTGAGCAGGACAGTAGGAAGGTTCACCCCATTTCATTTCATTTCATTTGTTAAAACAATTTCAGAAAGATTTTGCAGGGTTTCTATTGGCTGCGAGTTGATATTTTGACAAGGATCTGATGAGCTACTGCAATCGTATTAAAATACAGATGTATAATTGGTTTTGTTAAACTTTCACTGAATGACTGTGTCAGAGGTCGTACAAATGGCTTTTGACACCATGACATCAGACATTTGATTAACCAATTAGTGTTGATGTTTCTATGGGGATAACCACAGTTCTGTGTACCACACGGCAAGAACTCGCTGTAAAAGACTGTTTCATATCAACTAGAACGTGGATTAAATAATAACAACTCTTCCAGATCCTAGTGGGATAACTCGCTGTAATAGATTGTTTCATTCGCTAATCGCTAACATCAACTACTTCCTGATCCTAGTGTTGTCACGACAAATAAAACGAAATTTTAAACTATAAAAAACAAAACAGGATCTGTGTTTTAATCAGATTCATGCTGTTTAAAATATTTTAGTTAAAGTTTCTAGAAATAAGGCCATTTCGGCATGATTGTTATATATTAATGATTTATTTTATACTATCAGGCTATAGGGGGGGGGGGGGGATGGCCTAGTGGTCTTGAGTGCCGCGCTTCGACCTCTAGCTGGCCGGTCACCTCTGGCTTGCGGCTGTGGTTTCGAGCCCTGGTGTGAGCGTATGTGGCATGGAGATAGGGGCGCCTTTTCAACCTCGTGGGTTTCCTCCGAGCACTCGGGTTTCCTCCCACTGCTAAAGACCCCTACGCGCAAGCGAATTATTGAAATAAAATTAAACCATATGTTAGTCCCGAAATGACTTAGTTTGTGTTGAGTGGACGTTAAACCCCATTTCTCTCTCTCTCTCTCTATCAGGCTATAGAAAGAGACATTATTTTAACCTATGTATAAGGTTATAGAGATAGAAGTTCTAATTATTTTATACTATCAGGCTATAGAAAGAGACATTATTTTAACCTATGTATAAGGTGATAAAGATAGAAGTTCTAATTATTTTACTATCTGGCTATAGAAAGGGACATTAATTATTTTAACCTATGTATAAGGTGATAGAGATAGAAGTTATTATAATCTATGTGTATTTTACTATCAGGCTATAGAGAGAGAAGTTAAATTATTACGAGAAGCTCTACATTGTTCCAGACTAGAACTACGAGAATGTCAGACTAACTTGAAAGAAACGAGAGAAAAGGCAGAAAATGCCAGGTAAAAAGTTCACCTCGCTACCATCCCACATGCATTACTACAGTGGCCTATAATAAGTTCACCTCGCTACAGTCACATGTGCACTACATATTATAATATAATACAGTTCACCTCTCTACAGTTCCATGTGCACTACATATTATAATATAATACAATTCACCACACTATAGTCCCATGTGTACTACACGAGAGGATGAGAAATTACCTATTGTAGAGCACAGTGATCACAAACCACTCACAAGTGGTACTACTATCTGGGTGGTTCACTATAACCATAAATATGATAGTAATGGATAGCTAGTATAAGACCACAGAGGAGTGTAGGAAGAATGACAACATAATTGAATCCAGGACTCACGATGGGAGAATATTTCAAATAGTGACGCATAATATGTAATATACTGAGCTTTTAATGTTTGGGGAACTGGGTCTGAGAGACGGGGGAGCGCTGTCACTGTGGTCTTTTTTTTGTCTTGAATAACTGTAAATTTGAAACTGTTTGTTTAATATCAGACATATTGATACAATATTTTTGATCTGAAGTTTGTTTTTAGCATCAGTAATAAGAACACAGTATTTTGTTGATATTTTTCAGAACTCAGCTGATGTTAACGGAATTCAAGAGAAATAACGCGGATAAAGATTTAACTAGATTGACTGAAGAATTAGAAAAACAGAAAAATCAGAATCAAACCTTTGATCATCAGCTTCAAGGAAAGTTAAAAGACGTCCAGGAATTCCGATCTCTAGGAATGACTGTACCTGAGGTATGTATATCGTGAAAGATCCCTTGACAGTTGGAATTCAAATTCAATATAAAAGTAGGCCGTTGTTCTACTGCTAGGGCAAAATTTTCCTAATAGCACACTGTATGGCATGTGAACGTCTTCATTAGCCCAGTTTGGAGTGGAATAGCAAGACTTTACACCCCATTTCGCTTCATCCTTTCTTACCGTGTTTCACAGCATGTAGTTACTGAGTCACCGAAGCTCAATGAGTATGACACTGGATTGCTGACCATGAAGTCTAGGGCTTGCTCTCATGCTTGGCCAAGATTTTTCCTCCCAATTTACCCATGTCACTGGTGCAATAGGCACTTCCTAGTTGTTTGGATGAGACAAAATACAGAGGTTCTGTATACTTAGTGTGCAATTAAGAAAGAGAGAGAGAGAGAGAGAGAGACTAGGTCATTTTGGGACTAACATATACTTTAATTTCACGCGTAGGGGACTTTAGCAGTGGGGGGAAACCAGAGTGCCCGAAGGAAACCCACGAGGTTGAGAAGGTACCCCTATATCCATGCCACAATCGCTCACACTAGGGATCGAAACCACAGCCGCACGCCAGAGGTGACCGGCCAGCTATAGGTTGAAGTGCGGCACTCTAGACCACTAGGCCATCCCGACTCCCCTGCAATTAAAAGGAACCTTGACAGGGACAAATTTCCTTCATCCTCATAGCACGCTGTATTGTGTATGTCCATCTTCAGTCACTATGGTTTTTGTAGGGTTATATATATGATTGTTGGGGTTATAAATATGTTTGTTGTGGGTTATAAATATGGTTGTTGTGGGTTATAAATATGGTTGTTGTATGTTTTAAATATGGTCATTATAGGTTATAATATGGTTGTTATAATAATGGTTGTTGTATGTTATAACAATGGTTTTAGGTTATAAATATGAAAGAAGAATATAATAAACTGAAGATGAAGAGTCGTAATTATGAAACGGTTGAGTTGGAGAGAGATGAATTAGTTCGACAGTTAAATCTGGGTAAAGATGATTTATTTCACGAACAGAAACAAGCGAGAATACATAAAGAGGAACTACAGCTGGTACGTTATTTTTAATTTTTTACCGTTTGGGGGATCAATCAAGATAATCCCACCCAAATATACATTTAAATCTACCGCATGAGCCTTAGAATTGGAAAGTTTTTATGTAAAATTTGGATATAAAGTAAAGTACTAGTCATGTAGCTTCAAATTTGTTGTGATTGTTCATTTATGGAAACAGAAATTCCTGAAGATATATCAATCAAATTTATGAAGCCTTGTTAATGAAATACAGGACAAAGTCTCAACAAATATTTGTATGAAACAGACCTTAAACCCCATGTTTTTTTGAAGGATTAATTATATATATGTTGTTACAGTTTTCTGTGTAAATGTCACCCAAATAAATAATTGAGATGTTCTTTGTTATTGTATATTGCTCTATCCAGGTAATAATATATAAATGCCTCAAAAAGATAATTATTTGAATATGTTCTAATTGAAGGAGCTGGAGTCGATTACATCTCAATTAGAAGAAGTTCAATCCTGTCGAGATGAATTACAACAGGCATTATCTCAATTACAATCCAATTATAGTAGATTAGAGATGGAGAAAAATGATATTTTACAGGTAGGTTTACAATCTGGTATTTTACTGGTAAATTACAATCTGGTATTTTACAGGTAAATCACAATGTTACAGGTATGTTTACAATTTAAAGCCTATTTGAAGTCTGTCTCACACAAATATGAGACTATTCTGCATAATGCTTTTTGCAACCTTGCAAATAAAATTAAACCAAGTACCAACAATCCAAACCATTAGACAAAATTTGAAGTCCTAAAAAAACAGTCTAGGCAAAATAGTGTCATCAGCAAATGGACTGTTCATCGTACCCAGTTTGGTTCCACATCCAAACTATAATTGTCAGTATTTGTGTAATGTGGCCTATGTGAGAAATGTGGTTGGATGATGTAATTGTACAACGTTCACAATTCTGCACAAATCTGTAATACAGTGTTGTAAGGTGTGCTGACAGCCAAATAAATGATACAATTGCATGGTGATCAGAATCTTGACCAGCCATGTATATTTGAAATGTAAAAAGTATTGATTACAGGCAATAGTGAATATAAAAAATATTTTTATTGTAGAAAAAATCTCAAGAATTTGATGTATTAAGCAACAGTAGACGATGTTATGATAAAGAAATGGTAGATTTACAACAGGAAGTTCACGAGTCTAAAATAAAAATGGCTGACCTACAGGAGAGAAACAGTGAGAAAGATGAACTGAATTTAAAACTAAAGTAAGATTATTTTCTATGATAACATTTACGATAGAAATACCGTATAGGGACATCTATTGTAAATGAACATTAGGTTTGGAATTTAGTACATTATGTCTGCATTTAGATCATTGAGAGGTTCCAAAAAGGTGACAAAAAAAACCCTTACCCTCAAAAGTCTCGGTGATATGGCCGAGGAAGAACAGGAACCAAACCTTGTAATTAATTCATGGAAAAAGTCCCCAGAGAACAAATTAGACTGTGTGAAGATCAAAATTTTTCTCCAGTATGCATATATATAGACAATTACAGAGCCTCAGTGAGTATAAATATGTATATATGCTGCTAGCTCAAGTGCTTGGTTTAATCTCAATGTTTATTTGCCACGGATGTTTTTCAGAATTTTTCAGTCTGGGCAAAATTTCCCCAGAAGCTGCTGTATGGTTTGTACTTCTATCATTTCTTTTTATTTTAACCAGAGATCAGAATATAGAATTACAACAATTATTAGCTAAAGAAGAAGAATCCCGAGAAGTTATATTACAAGATCATAAACGATTGTTACTCAACTTTCGTAAAGAAACGGTGAGATTATAGAGATATATTTTAAATGGTTTTACAGGTTAAAGTTTTCAATGTAATTGTGTTTCAAGGTTACGTTTTTTTTCAATTCTGATTTAAAAATGATGGTGTGTGACTTGCATTATTCCGAACATATCAAATTTCTCAAGGATTAATTTATTATTTAAAATTTAGTTAAGAAAATAAAAGAACAATAGATAAACTTCCCTGTTGGATTCAATCTCAATCGCATTATTATCAATATGATTCCCAGCAAATAAAGCTGTTGGAAAGAGCCGTCTTCTAAACATTGATGGGAGTTGGGTGGCCGAGCGCACTGGATCAAAAGTTCAGTCATTGAGTCAACTGGCGTGGTTTTGATTCCCCGGTTGTACATGGTAAGGAGTAGGGTCGCAAGCCCAGTCTTGTGTCTTTTCTCCGGGTTCTCCGGTTTCCTCCCACTAGTAAAGACGCCTACGTGCAAGCAAATTATTTGAATATAATTAAACTATATGTTAGTCCCAAAATGACCTAGTTTGTGTCGAGTGGACGTTAAACCCCATTTCTCTCTCTCTAAACATTGATATGTTCGTTACTTGTTACTGATTGATTGTTTCAATGACCAATGTCATGTCATCTGTCCCTTATTTTTCTACAGGATTCGGCCATGATGCAACTCAGAGAATCGTTGTTTTTAGAGAAACAGACAGCTTTAGAGAATTTACGAGATGAGATAGAAAATGATCGTAGAGAATCTGTGAAGAGAAATGATGAGAAACTTGCTCAGATTTTAACAGAAAATGCTAAAATTATTTCTGTAAGTCAAGTATTCAGTCTTTGTTCATTCTACGGATTATTGTGTGTGTTTTGATGGAATCTTGCTCTGTGATCCATTCTTCTGCAACTTATTGAGACAGATAATTGTTTTTTCTCCCAGGTGCTTGAGTGAACTAATGTATGAGCTGTAAAGTCTGTCACTGAGTCAAATGGTGTTGCTTTAATCCGACACTTCTACATGACCCTATGGGTTGGGGGTTGGGGGTGGGGGCTCTGTTTTCCTTCCATTGCTGAAAGCCCTTCCCTACATGAAAATATAATATTGTAAAACATAGTTTATGGGTTAAACCTCTTCACTCTCTCTCTGTTTGGATCTTAACTGAATGAGTTTATTTGAGAGGAGATTACCCCCCACCCCACTCTTCCTTTGTTTTATCTTGATAAGTTATTTTTTATATCTAGAGTAAAAATGATGAGATTACGCAGATACAAACATTGTTAACAAATCAAGAAGATGAACGACGACAAATGGAACAAAAATTACAGGAAGAAATTCAAAGACAGGTCAATATTTTAATTTAATTATGAAACGCGGAAAATCTTTCGAAGGCCAATCTTTCCTTCAATTATATAAATGTCATATTGTCATTGCGAAGATATGGTATTTTTTCTTTTATAGACAATATTTTTATTTAGATTTGCATACCCTTTATTAAAATTCATTTAAAAACTCATTTATGCAAAGCTAATCATTAAATAAATGTATATATGTATTATAACTTGACATTTGTCGGGAAATGTGATATCATGATTGTAAAGGGCTTAGAGCATCTTAGGACAATTAGGCGCTATATAAATGTCTTATCATCATATCATTGATCATCATCATCATTCATCATCATCAATTACCATCCATCATCATCATCATCATCATCCCCATCATTCTGTAGTTTTGAAATAAAATTCTGATCTGATTTACAGGTGTCACAAGCTGTGACAAGAGAACGAAATCTGTTAGAGACGGAGAAAGACTGGGCGATTAGACGAGAACGTGATAACTTAATAACAGAGAATAATCGTAAAGTAGAGGAGATGTCAGCCATTTTACAACAAGAGAGAAATATGAAGGAAGATTTACAACAACAAATAAAAAATACACAAAAGGTAAGACAACTATCACTACCACTTTTCAAATTCATTAAAAATCATTGAAAACTCTTGGGTTTTTACTCTGTCATAGTTTAAAGGAGCTAAATCTCTAATATTTGGGATCTAGAAATTGACACAAATGGGTCGCAACACATATGATACTCTAATATGAATGTATATAAACTGATTTATATTCAATGGTTTCCGTTTTTACTCTTATTTCACAATCAGTTATATGCGGCGAAATAAGTCAGCAGTGTCAATCGAAGGGAATTTCTAGTGTCTAATTATTCCAGTCTACATGCGGTGCAATGTTTCTAGACTCGTACCTTGAGTCTTTTGCTAGAACTGGGTCTGAAACACATTATGGTACACGATTAGTGTACCAATGGTAAAATATTTATTTTGTCTTAAATATTGGATATCATGCAGAAGCCCATCTTTTTCTGGTAAGATCACAGCTAGACTGGCCCAGTCTCTTCTATTTATTTTAGATTTCGATTTATATAAAAGTATTAATTTTTAGTAAACCAACACTTTCGTTTCCATTTGCATAAAAAAAAAAATTTGAGTAAACCTGTAACCAGCACCAGAGACTGGACAATTTGCGAGCTTCACAATAAAATGGGCGTTCCGGTCCTGTTTTACGTTGTTCCTTATTTGGAATGATTGACAGTTGTCAAGCAAGCCCCGAGTCCCGATACGCATGAACTGGCTTCGTTAAGTTGTTATAATAATGTCGTGTGTAATTATTTATGTTCATTCACCTCATCCCATTCGTTGTATCCGTTCATTCGACAGATATTGTCCATCAACAAAATTCTTAGATCATAAAAGTATCACTAAATAACAATAACTGTTATCCACAACAAACATCTCGCACCTACACCAGTTTGCCAGTTAGTCGACAGCCATGTTTATTATCACGTGATGTTAGATATGTCGTGATCACGTGCACGACGTCACACGACCTACATAATGCAGATTGACCTACTAGATGAGAATGAAGCTCTATTTGCCCAGTCTCTAGAGATTACGTTTTTTTTTCGTTTTTTTTTTTTTAAGAGGACTGGCCAATTTTTGGTGTGTGGAGAAGACTGGCCTCCAGTCTAGATCACAGCATCAATGTTGATTTAAATCGACAAATAATTCGTGTTTTCAACGTTGAAGATTTTGGATGATATTGAGTTAGAGACTTTTAGGTACTTTAAAATGGTCTGTCTTGATTAAATAATGAGTGTTGGGTTTATTTTCTCCAAACATAATTACTCTACACTGCTTCGGAAACAAAAACAGTTATACCCAATGTTATTTTTATCATTCTCAATGTTAGATATAATTACAATCTGATTTATACACAGATCCTAATTTGTTTCAGCGTATGTGGCCCCTGCCTTCTCAATCTTGTGGGTTTTCTCTGTGCACTCTGGTTTCCTCCTACTGCTAAAGACCCCCTACGCGCAAGGGAACTATTGAAATCAAATTAAACCATATGTTAGTCCTGAAATGACCTAGTTTGTGTCAAGTGGACGTTAAACCCCATTTCTTTCTCTCTCTCTCTTCCTAATTTGTTTATTACACTAGGTTTTGTTATATAACTCGCATTCTGGTGTGAGATGCATGGAACTATGGGTATCCCACTAAAAACATCAATGCTGATTGGTTAATCAAATGTCTAATGTCATAGGGTCAAAAGCCGCTTGTATAACCCCTCACGCAACCTTAAACTACATGTGGTTGAATGGCCCAATGGTTATATAAAATGTGTGCACATTGTATTATAAGGTCCTCAAATGGTGTGGTTTTGAATCCCCAGTTGTACGTAACAGGGAGTAAGGTCTCCTGTCCAACTTCGTGGGTTTTCTCTGGGTCCTCCGGTTTCCTCCCACCGCTAAAGACCTCTACGCGCAAACTAAATTTGAACCATTCGTTAGTCCCTAGTTTGTATAGAGTGGACCTTAATATCTCTCTCTTTCTCTCTCTCATTCTGTGTGATAGAAAGACAATTTGATTATCTTTTTTAAAAATGCTCTGTTATGTAATACATAGATTAACCCCAATATGTAACTGGTGTGTTCGTGTTTTACATGATGTTCAAGTGGTCATGTCCTGCCCTCTTCTTCTAATATTTCATTAACATGTTACTGTTAATATACAGCTAGGGCTGTCTATTGTTCCTGGATTACTCCCTTCTACATATACTGTTCTACACAAATATATCAAGATATACCATGGTTCTTGCTATTGTTATTTTGTGGTTCATGAGTTGTACTGAAAACCACAGATTACAATGTTTTCATGGTTTTTATGATTCTATTGTTACCTTTGTGTGGCTCGTACTGAAACCCACAGATTGTAGAATTATAAGTAGTCAAATTTGATCATATAGTGAATTAGATGTTTCTTTTCTCATATTATCATGTCCTATTGTTAATATTCACTTGTATGAAAACGTAGGATTCTATAGAAGATTAGCGAAATATAATAACTGAAATGTGATCATATAGTGAATTAGATTATTAATCTATTCAGATATTGTCATCTTGGTTGGGTTGATATTGATAGTCAACTCTTAATAAAATCTTGAATTTATTATGTTTTGATTGAATGGGATATTTCTAGGGTGAAATGAGATCAATTTAGAAGCCCCGCTAAAAGTTAAACATTGAGTGTATCATCCAATTAAAACTACTTTTATTAAAAATATTCTTATTCAAGTAGATAAAGTATAATTCATGTTATGGCCATAACAATTTTACATTTATTTTTACTGATTTAATATCACCATCTTCGTGTGTCTAAGATAAATAAATTAGTAGTAATACGGTTATCTTTTTTTATAACATGCCTGCACATTATTTACAAGGGTTTGCTTAATTAATTACATTATAAAACAATCCTGGCATCATAATAAGAGTATTGACATCATAAAAACAGTCCTGACATTAAAATAACAGTCTGGATTATAAAAACAGTCCTGACATTATAAAGATAGTCTTGACATTAAAATATTTTTAACATTATAAAAACAGTCTTAAATATTAGTTCTTGACATTGTAACAGTCTTGACATCAGAATAATACATATTTTTAACATATCGTGATTTAGGTTAAATCATTATGATTATGTTGATAACAATTCACAACATTAACACAATTACTGAGTTTAATACTAAGCTTAGATTCAGTAATTGTGTATCCATAAAATTGTACCTTGTGTTAATATGTTCAATTACTAAATGCCAATCAAAGAAGTAGTTAAAACATCACACAAACTTCTCCAGGATAAAAAAAACCCCAGGAGATATAGATCTGTATTTTAATCAGATAGTTGGGGAAGCAGCACCTCCCCTCCCCTCCCCACCCCACCCCCACCCAGTATCCTCTCCTACATTGTTGGTGAAGCCAGAAGCACCATACCCCCCTACCATGCATCCTAATGGACTGTCTTGGTGTCGACTCTGCCAACATTATAGCCTAGGAAAGGAATATATTTCCAGTTTATTTTATCATATGTGTTGTACATAGGTTTTAACATAGGCCTACAAAACCCCTAACCCTAACCCTAGATAATTGTATAAGTGGTGTATATTGATTTTATATCCCCTAATCAGTCATTGTCAGTTAAAGTAAAGAGTCCGTGAGTAAGAAGGATATACTTCAACATGTATTTAACATACGATCAAATTGAATACTCTCAATAAACCAGCAACTTATACTGGTCGAGTTATCTCTATAATCATACACTCTTCACTTTAAATAAACAAACAAATATAAACCTTATCTCTTACAAGTTTAAAGTCAACTATTTTTGTTTTTCATTAAAACTCGGTGGGGGAATGGGTGGTTGAGTCATGACTGGCGTAGTTTAGAATCCTGGTTGTACGTGACAAGGAGCAAGGTCGCCTGACCAATCCTGTGGGTTTTCTTCTGGTCATCTGGTTCCCCCCACTGCTAAAGACCCCCACACCCAAGCGAATTATTGAAATGACATACAACCATATTATTATGTTAGTCCCAAATAACTTAGTTTGTGTCCAGTGGAGGTTAAACCCCTCTTCCCCCCCCCCTTACCCCTTTCTCTCTCTTTTTCTCTCTTTGATTAAAACATAAGTTAAATTTTAAATATATTGTAGCATGAGTTGCTGTGGCTCAGTGTAGGATAAATCACCGTCTCAGTAACCTGTAGACAGAGAAAGTTGATCTTGGTCCACAGTAATTCTTTTCACTTGTTGAAGATGCCGGATGGAATCGAATAGCTTCCACTTTTCTGGGTGGGTGGATGAATAGGCTTTAGTTGTCTTGATGGGATATAATATACTTCCCATATGTTGACTTGCATATAAAGAATGTTTCTCTGTCGTACTGGATAGCATATGCCCGTTGTCATGGTTACACGGAAAAGTTGGATGTTAAACCCGATTTAATTCTTTGTTCTGTTTGAGAATTGAAATAATGGAACATGAGTTGACGTAATTTTCATGTTTATTTCATGATCTACTTAGACTGCTCCAGACAAATATTGAGAATCCCTTTTACCCTATTTTTAGACTGCTCCAAACAAATGTTGAGAATCCCTTTAAACCCACGATTTAATTAGACTGCTCCAAACAAATGTTGAGAATCCCTTTAACCTTAAGATTTATATCTATTAAAAAGATCTACTTTTACTAGCAGTACATGTCCGTACATATCAACATGTCTGTACATATTGTTGAGAGTTTTTTTTATATTAATTATCTGTGTTGTTTAATGTAAGAACATGAATCAGATGGCTGTATGTATACTGGCCAATAAATATTCAGGACATTGATTTATTGCACGGAAACCAATAAAGTTTAAATATATTCAACTCATATAATGGGTTTGTGATAAAAAAAAAATGATTCCATTATCCCTTAATCTTGTGCTTAAAAATGCAGTATGTCTGATTTACAGAAAGAAAGACAGAGGGAGAGAGAGAGGGGGGACACAAACCAGATTATTTTGGGACTAAAATGTGGTTTAATTTTAAATAACATGTAAAGAGCTGATGTTTATTACTACAATAGTTTACAGATGTATTATGTAAAGTCTGGATAAAGAGTTGGCTGTTCTTGCTATAATAGTTAAAAATATTGAATATTTCCTTCAAATTAAGCTATCGTTATTTCATAGTTTGATTTTAATCAATTGCCTTTTCGGAGAGAGAGAGAGAGAGAGAGAGAGAGAGAGAGAGAGAGAGAGAGAGAGAGAGAGTCCACTCAACACAAACTAGGTCATTTCGGGACCAACATATGGTTTAATTTCATTTCAATAATTCGCCTGCGCGTAGGGTTCTTTAGCAGTGGGAGGAAACCGGAGTGCACGGAGGAAACCCACGAGATTTCTATGCCACATACACTCACACCAGAGATCGAAACCACAGCCGCAATCCAGAGGTGACCGGCCAGCTAGAGGTCGAAGCGCGGCACTCTAGACCACTAGGCCATCCCAAACCTCCAATTGCCTGTTCATGTGGTTAATTTCTACACCTTTTGTTGAAGACACATTGACCTGGGATTGTAAATAAAATCTTTGTATTCACTGAATATAATAAGATCGGAGTTAATGTTGATTTTATGTCTATAATGAATTCAATAACGATTTGTTAACATTATTCAATGTCTGCCCCACTGAAATAAAGTCATTGTGTTCGTTTATGTAAGGATAAGGTGTTGACATAAAGATTTATAAAAGTACTGAGAAAATTGTACGAGTTTATTTGCTTGATAATGGAGTAATAATTTATAATAAACTCACTTCTAGGCTTTTATTCTTTTGATGTTTTGTTACTGGTTAGAACAGCAACCTAGAAACTGATAACGTTGAATAAGTTGTGTGAGCTGATATAGTTAGTGTATTGTAGTGCTCAGTCAGTGTTATACTGCACTATTATCAGGGAGAAGATCATAGTTTGTCAGGGTTTGGTTAATATTTTAGGGAAAGGATGATATTTGGTGTATATTTCTAGTGTACATCAGTTATAGGCAGGGTGTAATCTTGGTGTATTGTGTGTTAGGACGTCAGTGCTGATGGTAGAGAAGTCATATATATATTTGGTGTGAGATTTTTGTATGGTACATGATCAGTGTTTGTATTAGTGTTTGATCCTTGAACTGTGTGCTGCACTTCTGACGGTCAAACAGTCATATTTTATTGTGTACATACAGGGCGTAAAGCTTGGTGTATTGTGATTCTGATATTAACCAACTCTTGATTATAATAACTGTATGGATTATTTGATTGGAGAAGTGGAAGTTATCTTATACTTTATGTTTATGGTACATCCAAGGGTATACAGTGTATAGGGATTAATTAAAACTTGATGTGTGATGTTGGCTTTGTGGTATTAACAAATATCTGATTAGCGACAAGTGTCTCTTGAAGGAGCGTCAGTTTGGTTTAAAACCTTGGTGTATTTGGATATCTACTTGTCTATGCAATTAAAGGAGTTATTCTATATGATAGTGAAATATGGGTGTTGTAGGGTTTAAAGGTGTATTATATATCGAGTGTATTACAACAGAGATTATGTAACAGGAGAAATCATTAGTAGTTAAGATACATAAAGCGATAGATAAAGGTCTCTTGTATTTCTAGTCTTGACCCTTAACAGGAATTATTGAAATCAGGATTAAATGTCACTACGGTAATATTTCACTGAATAGATTAGATATGTTTAACATCGTATTTGACTGAATATATACGCTTGTTCAAAGAGTTGTGTTTCTCGCTTTCAACATTCATTTATAGATGGACATTTCATATGTTATAAATCTACTCCGTATTATTGTCCTTAATTTAAATCATCAACTATCCCGTATTATATTATTACCACCGGACAGAAAGAGAAGTCATTAACAATGTGATTATATATGTAGGCCTAGAAAATAGGACGGAGGATTATATATGTAGGCCTACACGATAACATGTTGGATTATCTGGGATATTAAAGGATTATAAATTCTACAAGAGACTGTAATTTAAAAAAACAACTATTGACTGTGAACTACAGGCACATGTGAGGCGATAGGAACTCATGATAAGACAGTATCTAATGGTTTTATATATTAATAATTATGTATCTGAAATATTTGTAAACAACTTGTTTTGATCAGTGATTTTATAATAGATTTGTTTTTGCTTACGATCTGTGAGGGGTTCATCTTTTCTTATCTGGATTATTTGCTTTGTGTCCACTAGTGTATCTCGAGTATCATTTATGAATACAATTATTAGTATATTATGACATGGTGGACCACCTACGATATTAGGTGTGTGATTATAAACAGATAATATTGTGAAGTTGATCTAATAAGAATGGATGACAATAATTTATGTGATATTAAAATGGAGGACAATAATTTACGTGATATAAGAATGAGGTTTATTAATGCTTGTTATCAGGTTTGTAAAACATCAAAAACTTATACTGTTAGTGGGAACACAGAGGATTAGTATTATTATGATAGTTTCCTATTTAGGTAGTCAATGATACTGTGGGAACACAGATGATCAGTATTATCGTTATTATTGTTTCCTATTTGAAAAGTCGCTCCATGTTCGCCTAACCATTTGATGGGTGGTTTGTCTTGTTGTATGCCCATTAATTATAGGATTTTTTGTAGAAGAATTTTCAGGTTTAACCCTAACCCTTTGTACAAAGAGGAAATGCTATGATTTAATTACCACTTTATAATGTTGGTCTTTATGTTCCATCGTCTATTTAGGTCTAGTCTTTATCTCGGTTCGTATGAAATTTTGATCCAGCAGCTACACGGAACTATTGCTTTGGACCATAAGGTCTGTCATTGATTCCGCACTTGTACATGTAACCTCATGGGTTTTTTTTTAACCCTTGTGGTTTCGTCCCACTGCTAAAGACCCCTATACACAAGTGAATTAATGAAATAAAATTGAACCACATTTTAGACTCAAAATGACCTAGTTCGTGTTGAATGGACGTTAAACCCCATTTCTCTCCCCCTATCCCCTCTATCTATCATCTATATAGTTCTTCTTAGTGTATCTTTAAATTGGCTAAAACAAGTTGACTTCAAATTTTGTAATCAATGAAGATGTGTTTTATGATTATAGGAACTTGAAGAACAACGCAATCACAATCGTCAAGCTTCGAAAGATAAGATGGTTGCCGTGGCACGAGCGAAGGAGATGATGAGAGAACAGACAAACGGGGAAATCGAGCGAATCAAAGATAAAGTTAAAGAGGTGATAATATCGTGTTTTTATTACATTGAAAAATTATCTGATCATTTTAGATGAGAAGAGTAGGGAACCTTTGGGACTAAATCTTATCGTTTTAGCCAACCGGTGCAAAATTCTTGAATTTCATGTAGCATGAATTTGTTTGTTATCAGGAAAGATGCCCAATCGAGATTTTATGTACTGGTTTTGCTAAATGTGACCAGTGACAGCCAAACAAGTCACTTGGGGTAAAAGATAATTTTTGAGTTATGTAATATATTCAGAAAGTAAATGTTATAAGCTTTTCAATGATATATTAAATGTAAAGGTTGGATGAAAATTAAAAAAGTTATGCACAAAGAAAGTTGAAATAAAGTCATGGCGCAATTGTCGCAGAACTTGAGAAATATTTTTCTTTTACCCCAAGTGACTCATTTGGCTGTCACCGGTCACATATTATTATTATGCTCGCTGTGAATGGAAGCAAGTTATGGGAACAAAAGGACACAACTGGTAGCTTTATGAAAGAAATCTGGGATGGCTTCTTGCCACAATTGCTGACAATGATTTTTTATCTATTTTTTATACTTTAAAGTTAAAGTGACTGGATACTGTGAACAATCGAAGTAATATCGATAGGTGATAAAATTGATTGAAACTAGTGTGATATATGGCCGTACTTGTTAAAGATATTCTTAAATTGTTTGTTAACAGGATAATAAGAGAGAGATTGAAGAATTAAAAGAAACCGTGAAGAATCTGGAAGAAGAAATCCAGAAATTACGGTCTGATAAACAACAGTTATGTCGTGTTGAACGGGAAGTTAATAGTACCCTAGATAGAACCGAGAGAACCGTTATAAACGAAATCAACGAAGAATGTCGACGTAGTGCTAGTGTTTTGGGTATTTCACCTAGAAAAGTTCATTTAGCAAGGTAAATAGTCTGAATATTTTAAATATTTTAAGACGAGGTTGAGCTGTGGTAAAATATGTGGCCCTTTTGGATCCAAAGGAAGACCATGAACACCAAAATCTACGAAACCAACTGTGTATATTAATTATAGTTTATTGCGTGTATTTTCAATTAAACTAGAAAATATAGCGAACCAAATTTACATTATCCTAGCTAGGTCAGTGCTTATGTGTTTACATTTCCCCCAAATTCTTAAACCTAACCCAAGACCCAACCCAATCACGTCCCCTAACCCACTTTACATCTCCTGACCTTGACGAAATCTGCAGTTGGCCTTAATATCTAGACCTTGCCCTATAGGATGCCATACAAGTTTCATTTTAAATAGAAATTATTTTTTGTTTTTTGTTTTCAGTTTTCGTGCTGAAAGTCCTGTTGCCATGGGTGGAAGTCCAACATCTTCTAAATATAGAACTCCTGTAACTTCATCTCTTGTAAGTATGGGGAGGCGTCATTATTTAAACAAATGACAATAGTCTGTGCTACCACTCCATTATTAAGTAATGCGTCATTTGCATAATAAAACTGATTTTGGAATTTGGTGGTTTTGACTACCACACAGACTAAATGAGACAGTGAAATGAAATGAAATGGGGTTTAACATCCTACTCTTCCAAACTGAGCTAATAAAGACGGGCATACGCCATACAGTTTGCTATGAGGGAAATTTTGCCCAGACAGCGGCACTACAGACTACTCTTATATCGAATTACAACTGCCAAGGGATCTTTTACATGCATGCGGATTTGTACACAGACCTTGGTTTTTCATCCTATCTGAACAACTATGTAGCTATCCTTGTCAGGTCCACCGTCTTGCATTACTGACAAGGGGGAATCACACCAGAAAAACTTGATGACTATCTCAGCCAATGCCGGGATCGAACAGCCGAACTCCAGGCTTGCAAGCCAGCGTCTCACCCACTTAGTCACTGTGACCACCACTGTATGCTTTGAGGAACACTAATTGTATTTTGATGCCCAACTCTCGGGTGCACTTTAACGTGCTTCAATATGATCTATTTTCAGGCAAATCTACGAGCGTGTAATGAAGAATTGAGAACTCATCTTTATGAATTAAAACAAGAACTAGATTCACAGAAATCTTTATATAATAAATCACAAAAAGATAAGGTAAAATATATTTTGATTATAAAAGTTTTAAAAACATAGAAAGATAAAGTAGATGAACACTTACTGAACGAATCTTCTAAATACCAGCTTTTCTCATTATAATTACTAAATTGATGACGGATATACAAACTCAGCAATATGTAATATTAATGAAAACAAAGTATTCTTGTTTGTATTAATGTATTGACACTCTAAATTAATATATAGAATAAAAGTTGATATCATTACAAATTATTCTGGTTTGGATAGATTTCTTACCCCTTTACTGACAATCTTTAACTTCTATGGAATACAATTACTGCTTATTAATGAGCGACATTGCAGATAGGCTTCTCTACTCGTTATCAAGCAATGATGACTAGGTACTTTTTGTACCTAAATATAATACCCGGACAGTGTTTGATACCTATTTCTTATTTCATTGCCTGTAGGAAGACTCGCTAGAAAATTTAAAACGGAAATTAGAAAAAGAGAAATCAAGCGAACTGGATCAGCTGAAGGAAAGATTAGTAAGGGTAGGTAACTCTTCTTTCACAATATCATAATTTAAAAAACATTTTAAAAACATTGAAATCTATAGATTTATTTTATTAATATTTCATGATTTTTACCTATTCCTGTTGCTAGGTGATTAAAATTGCTGCTGAATTAAGTCAACGAAGAAAGAATGAAAGAATCGTTGACGACGATCCTCCTGAATTTATCAGAAATGATTTGTAAGCTTTGTGTTGATTGGGCGGTATTGATCTGAAATAAAATGCATTATGGGGGATTATTAACAACGGCATGATGTCGACAGATATGGATATCAAATTTGTCTTGATATGAAATTCAATGTTTTGATATTTGTTTGTCACATCATATCAGCCCAGTGTATTTTATTCGAGACAATACCCATTTATATGAATGTGTTCAAGTTTTGCTGTTAATATACTAAAATTATTTATGCATGCACAGTTTGCAGTGTTCATTATAATTAATATTGTTTATATTAGTCTCCATCATCCAAACAAATTCTGGGTGACCGAGACTAGGTTTGTATAGGCTAGTATTGTTATATATATTATAACCCATTTGACAGACGTGTCAACTAACCTGTTTTTTCCGTGAGACTCACGGATTCGCAACCTTTCTCCCGATCTCCCGCACGGGAGGAAATTTCTCACGGAAAATGGTCATAAACCAATGCTAGTTTTACTTTCACAAAGGGAGGTAACTCCCTTATTTCCGTTTCATAAATCGACCTCATGATTGGCTGAATTTGACCGGAAACTTATAATTCGGTAATACGCGACGTACAGTTCAAGCACAATACTAGATCTAGTGCAACGCCTGTTGTGATTATAATTGTTTGTGGTAAATAAAGTATATGTAATGGTAGCAGAGTACATGAGCATACCTGATGAAAAAGAAACCTACACAAGTGGTCTCTCCATTACTGTAATTTTTCCCAAGGATTAGTTAACGTCTATATATGTGATTTTTACAATTCTCCCTCGAACTCGAAGACAAAACATTTCACGCCACGTGACTTTAGCGTAAAATCAGAAGCCATTGACTGAAATTTAAATGACTTTCAATGCGATTTTGGATTAATTTAGTTATATTACTAGCGATTGTATGATAATACTTTGACATCGATCAGAATATATGCAAATAATCTGACTCAAGGTAATTGCGCTCTGACGTCACGTTTCCGGGGATTTCTCTAACAGGCATCGAAAATGGGATTTATCGGTTTTGAAGAATGAAATTTCCCAATTTCGACTAAATATAGCCTGCTTTTTGTCTGATAACATTAAGATTATAAATATATTATCATTCAAGTTATTACAATAAGTTAATGACCAATAAAAATGAAGTTATTTGATAAAAACAAAATCTCCTGGATTCTCCTGTTTTTTCATTGCTGGTCTCCTGTTTTTTCATACCTGGGGATTGACACGTCTGCCATTTGATGTGAAAGTGTGATATATAACTTATATTATAAATTTTAAACACCCCATGATTTCCTACTTTGATTACAAATTGATATGGAATTTGGCTGGATTTGTTGCTGAGACACTGTCATGTTAAATTTCTATATATGGATTAAAAAACTTGACAAGAAGAATATTAACGATTTCTGATCGACATATTATCTTTATAGCCTGAGTGTCCTCACTTTAACCAATATATGTTCATGGGTTTGGTGGCTGAATGGGTTAGCTCTTGCACATTAGATAACACGATTCAATTGAAACACGATTAACACCTGATTAAAACACTGTGTTCTATTAATCACTAACAGGAGCACATAACTCAGATGAATCGACTCGCCAATCAATACATCAGCGAAGGTAATCACAGTCTACCCACCGAGAAGACGCCAAATTTCTGGAAAAATAATTTACGAGATGAGTCACCGGAATTTTATATAAAAAGATACGAACAGGAAATCAACAAAGATCGAGCGAAGTAATATCTTTTATTACATTTGTATTTCAGATGACAAAAATTATCATTTATGTTAATAAGATTTGCAGAAACTGTTTGGAGGAAGTATAAACGGATACAATCTAACAGACATTGAGTCAACTGGCATGGTTTCAATACCCCGCTTGTACGTGACAAGGAATAGGGTTGACATGTCCAATCTTGCGGATTTTCTCCTGGTCCTTCGGTTTCCCCTCCCTCTAAAATCACTACTTGCAAGCAAATTATTGAAGTAAAATTGAACCACATGATATCCCAAAATGAATTGGTTTATATGAAGTGGACGTTGAACCTCATTTCTCTCTCCTTCTCTATTATTAATATGTAAATGACAGAAATTATTAAAGGTGGTGTTTACGCTAAAAATTCCCTGTGCTTGATTGTTCAGCTTTAACCCCTCAAGTTTGATTTATATTGACATACTAGCATGAAGTATTTAATTTATATCCCGTGTTAATCCCTGATATTATATATTGCATGATATATTATTGATATGTATGTAAATATGAAAAAAAAAGAAGAAAATTCTGATATAAGGCTGCTCTAAATCACCTGTTGACACTAAATTAATATTTCAATCTATAAATATTACCTGTACAATAAGTTATTGGTGACCATGTTACCTGTACAGTCTGTAATTATTGATCATGTTACCTGTATAGTAATTAGTCACCATATTAACTGTACAGTAAGTAATTAGTGGCCATGTTACTTGTACAGTAATTAGTGACCATATTACCTGTACTAGTGACCATGTTAATTGTACAGTAGGTAATTAGTAAGTATTGTTTATATTTTAATACAGACATGGTGTTGATCGTTGTCCATCACCAGAATTTAAACATATAAATGATTTACAGCAAGACGAGATAAATAGATTAGAGAGGGAAATACAGAAATTAGCTCTTGTAAGTTAGAATAAATATATCAATATTAACTGTTATAGATTAATTAGAGATAGAAATTATATAACAATAAATGATGAGACAGATCACTGTCAATAACATGATGGACAAAAACATATAGTAAAATACAGGGGGGATACTCAAGGGACCAGAAATAGATATTCATTCTTACTGAATAAACTTATGATAGATTATTTATAATGCCAATATGTTAATGTGATTACCCCTGTTTGCCCCCCCCCACCCCCACTTGCTTTATAATCACTCTAAAAAGTGTACACAAATTTGTACAATTCCAAATATGATTAGGCCTATCAATATGATTAGGCCTATCAATATGACTAGGCCTATCAATATGATTAGGCCTATCAATATGATTAGGCCTATCAATATGGACTAGGCCTATCAGTATGACTAGGCCTATCAGTATGACTGTGCCTATCAATATGACTGGGTCTATCAATATGACTTGGCCCATTAATATGACTAGGCCTATCAATATGACTTGGCCCATTAATATGACTAGGCCTATCAATATGACTAGGCCAATCAATGTGCAAATTTTTTTAAATCAAAAGATGAATTGCGATCGTATTTTGTCTGGTAAACTATGTATTATTTTTACAATGATTAATATTGATCCGTCTAGAGTAACATTGATTTGATATAAATATATTGTATGTTTTAGCATCGTGGTAATAGAAAACCTCCGAGACCTAAACGAGATATAAAGACAGTTGATGGAGATAAATTATCCAGACAGACGACGGTAGATTATCAACCGATACATTCTAATAATTTTTATACGGGTTCGGTACCTGATTTAACCAATCCTGATTTATATAGACAGGTAAATAATAGTAGTATAAACACAAAACAAGAATAGCCTACAATACATTAGGCTTTGGACCATCCGAAATCGCCCACAGATGTGCTTCTTCTGAACGCCCAAATTGCCCACAGTGCTTCTTTATTGGGCCACCCAAGTCACATGAACAGCTGTTAAGATAGATAACAGCTGTGTATTCTATAAACTGGAAGAAACAAACAACTTAGTGTTTTCTTGTACATGAGGTATGAGTAGTTGTGTTTTTGAGACCTTCTTTGGAGTTGTCTCTCCTATAGGTGAGATCTACCTTATGTTTACAGTAACTTGAAATTACTTATGTAGATTTTTCACAGGTTTTGTTTTTTATCTGAGAGTGAGTCACATGTATTTTGATAGGCCCACCAACCAGGAGATCTGGTGTTGACTGAGAAAGTAATGAAGGAATTTCTTGTGTGGGTGTTTCCTCTAATTGTCCGTGTTTCAGGACATAACACCTGGCCAGGAACAATGTGTAATCCTTCATATGGGTTGATAAACTTAGTTCCTTTGTAATGTGCAAAAGAGGGGAGAGGGTGTTAGAGTTACAGAGAGAGTTTAATGTCCACTGGACACAAACTAGGTCATTTCAGGACTAGATAAGCCTTGTTGGTGTAGAACGGTAAAACGTTAAACATCAGTTTATTTATTTATTAAAGGTACCATTAAGAGCGAGATTGAGTGCTGAAAGAGAATCAATGGCAATAAGTCTGTCCGAGAGAATAAAGATGGATGAACAACAGGCACCAGATCCAGAATTAACACAAATATTCACAAAACCAAATCAAAAAATGAGTGAAATGAACAAATTACAGAATACACTAACCAGTCAGAACAAGGTTCGGAAATATTGTATTATACATTTATTACATGCTTTATGATTTTGTGATTAATTTCGTGCCAAGTTGATGGCATATGTAGGGGCCAAAAGAGACGTGAATACTCTACACGGTGACTTAAAATTGGGACTGGACTCGGAATTGAGGTCCCTTGACTTGTAACTGGACTCAGACTCGCAGTCCTGTGACTTATTCCAACCTCTGTGGATCTGTCACTGATAATTTACCTCTGTTGTGTATAGTTTGTACTTGTGGGTTGGTGAGTGGGAATGATCTGATAGTTTGTATTGAGTTTCGTGTTTTTTTTGTTTAAGGAACTAATGGAACTAGAAAGAGCCTACAATCAATTAAACAGAAATTATGATCATCGAAGTCAGTCGCCATCTTTACATTTTAGATAGACTCATTAGTCCATTGCTATCTTTATGTTTTAGATCCACAGAGTTAGTCTATTGCCAGTCCATCACCATCTTTGCATTTGAAATCGACTCGTTAGTCTATTGTCATCTTTGCATTTGAGATCAACTCATTAATTCATCACCTTCTTTACATTTGAGATCGACTCATTAGTACAAGCCATTTTTACATTTAAGATTGACTCGTGAACTAATCATCATCAATACATTTAAGATCGACTTGCAAAGTGATCATCATCAATACATTTGAGATCGACTTGTTAGTCCATCACCACCTGGACATCGCCTTCTTTTTATTTGAGATTGACTCATTAGGCAATTGTCATCTTTACATTTGATATCAATTCACATTTGGGACCATCTCATTAGGCAATTACCATCTTTAAATTTTAGATTGACTCACATTTGAGATCGACTTGTTAGGCAATCGCCATCTTTTACATTTGAGATCAGCTCGTTAGCTTATCAGCAAATATTATACAAGTATGAGTGCTCTTAGAAATATTTTTTTATCAAATAAAAATAAATATACTATGGTATTAGTTAGTTACGCATGCATAAATAGTTGCTATGACAACACTGCCAAACAAACAAGATACTGGGATTGGTTGTGAATTGGTTAGATGTTAATTCTACAATAATGTACTACAATTGTAGGAATATGGACTTTTGATTCCAGTTTGTAGTTTGGTGTATTTAAAGCCTGTAATTGTTCTGTGAGTGTGCTACAAGATTTTATATTTTCTACATTGATATTTCGGCATTTATTTTATTCTGATTGACATTTTGCCATATTGAGGTCAGTTTTATTAAAGCTGCATTATGTAAGATTTAGTAAACGAGCTGGTTGCTCTGGCTATAATAGTTCAAGAATAGATAATTTCAAGGGAATATGTCGAAAATTTCAATCAAGTTACTTTATTCTGTGCAAAGTTATGAGCGTTTGAAGATTTGACAATATATATAGCCTATATTTATTATCATCATAGCAACAGTACTTGATAATTTAGACTAAGTCTTGATTATCCATGTTATGTTGATTCAATTGTCAAGATAGCTGGTTATAAGCTGGTTATTGAAGCCGCCGCCCCCACCAAAGTCCAGCAATAAACATATTTAGTTCTTACATAATGTATCTTTATTATTGTGTATTTTCGGCATTTCGCTCCTTTTCGTTTGATGTCGGTTCATTAACTACAATTTCTTGTGAAGACTCTACAGGCTGCATTTATATTGCTCTTATCATGTTGGCTCATCAATATGCAGCATAAATTAATCATTTGACTATTTTAGAATTTATATATATGTTGTTTACATAAGTTAGGTGAAGAAGCCTATTGAATTTCAGCATTGTGTATTTAAGGCTTTCTATTAAAACCTACCAATAATTTACCAGTTAGTATTAATTGTACAGAGTGTGGCCGCATGTTACCAAATGTGGCATGACATGATTAATTGTACAGAGTGTGGCCGAATGTTACCACATGTGGCATGACGTGATTAATTGTACAGAGTGTAGCCGAATCGAATGTTACCACATGTGACATGACGTATTAACATTATTTAAACCAAAACATTCCTCCACATGGCACATATAGTTATTGAAATTTATTCATGCATGGAAGTAACAAGGTGACATTCATTCATCCGGAACCAGAGCTCATGTTTATATCATTATTGCCGGTCACGTCTCGGCAGCCATTAAAAATGTCCGACTGACACTGTAACAGTCAGTCTGTATTCCAGTGCACTCGTGACAGAAACAGTTTTATTATTAGAAATAGATTTTTTAGATCTGAATGTCATGAAAACATATTGAATTAAGAGTTACCCCCTTAAATAATGGAATACTGCTGTGTTTGTTTTTTTATCAGTTCTCCTGCCATTGTTATAATATTTGGTATTAAACATATGTATATTGTATTATAAAACTAGAAATATGAATCTGATTCAAACATAGATTCTCTTTCGATTCGGTTTTTTTTTTTTTTTTTTTTTTTTTTTTTTTTTATATATTTCAACATTTGGTTTTATGTGTCTTTACTACACTGGGATCTGAACTGTTGTTATATAACCCGTGTTCTAGTTGGTGTGAGGGGTTAGTCAATGAAACGGCCTGTTATGGCGAGTCAAAAACCGCTCGTATGGGTCAAAAACCGCTCGTATGTCCCCCTCCACCTTCGAAAAGCCCCATTCCAGTGTTGGTCATCGAAAGTATAAAAAAACAAACCAAACGAAATAAAGATCTGTATTTTTAGTTTAATATTTCTTAACAACGATTCAAGTTTAATCTCAATGAATTATTCTTATGTGGAAAAACAAAAATAGATATCCCTTGACTTATTGTGTTTATGGTCGAAAGACATATGGATTATTATAATGATATTAGATTCTCTAAAAGTCCCCCACCCCTTCCTTCTCCCTATGTTCTAAACATCCTCCTGTTATCTGGAAAAACCTAGTAACACGGTTGAATGCAGATTTGAGAAAACAAACTGAAGATAATTAGAAGCCTTTTCAGTGAAGGAGAATAAAAACCATTATGATATACATGTTTACTAAGTCCAAATATGGGTCTTACTCAGTTTTCACCAAAATTTGACTTGCTAGTTTTTTCCAAATTATGGGAACATTGACCAGAGATTGATTAAGATTGACGGACATCGAAGTTGGACCGATTGCACTATGGAATGTATATTGTACATCAGCGTTAATGTTTTAAACCTTTTTATATATTTATATATAATCATAATACTGTGATATTATTAATTAATATTTATTTTAAAAAAGATAATTATTTATTGTGAAAATCAAAATTGTATCATACAATAATATACTCAACTATATCTGTGATTGTGGATGTATTTAATATAATAGCTATGTAAAAATATTGTATTGGATATATATATATTAATATAATAACAATGTATTGAAAATAAAGATATCTTGGTTGTATGGATATTGTTTTTGTCTAGGTTAAGATCAGAGACAGGGGTGCACAACAGAGTGTTTCGGCACCTCTCTAGTGCAGATAAGCAGATGGGTCGATATGTTTGCCGAGTGACTGTTTTTCCAGGAAAATGGGCCCGTTTGCCGGAGTCGCTTAAACATTCAATCAAACCAAATTTAGGCCTATAAATCGATTTTCTACATGTTAAATTTAATAATTACATAATGATATAACTTATTGACTACTTTTCGAACGATTAAATGGTGCACCCCCTCCGTCCCTAGTATATAAAGTATACAACGATCAGAACAAATTATACAATTTACGAATCTTCTGCCGGTGTTATAGACTGTCGGGGGACCGCTGAAGGGTTAGCGCATCACAAGATCTGTCATTGCGTCAAGTGGCATGGTTTTAGAGTCCACAAATGTACTTGACAAGGAGTAGGGTCGCCTGTCAATCTTCGTAGGTCTACTCCAGGCATACCAGTATCCTCCCATAGGTATGCCACAACTCTCAGCGGTTAACGTGATGCTAGTTGATTGAGTCAGTATATCCCCCTTCCAGTATTTCTGTGATCCTCCGCAGTCCGTCCCTGGCAGAACAACAACGTATAGTTGCTCCGATGGGACACACACTTCAGGTATCCTGTATGCATTGGAGTGCACGTAAAACAACAGTTCCAATATCAGAGTAGTTATAACGCCATTATCTGGGCAAAATTTCCTTCAAAGCACACTGTATAATAACAGCCGTCAGAACAGAACATTGAACCCCATTTTATTTCTCCCCCAGTTTTTTAAGATGAAGTGTTATCGGATGCTTACATAACTACCTACGACTGATGGATGGTTTAGTATTGACAACTCTTATAGCACTATATGGGCAGGTTATTGGCGATACATCAACATATATTAAACAGGAAATTGAGACAACTTCATTTGGGAAATTGAGATTTTATTGCATCATAATAGTTTATAGCATTATTTACATAATTATAAAACAATAACAATAATTCGTTATAACAATATTTTGTTGTGAAAGTAATACATATAACATTAATTTGTTGTGAAAAACAGGTTTAAATTCAGATTTTTTTCCAAATAGAAAATTATTGTAAAGGATTCCAATCAAACTAGAGAACATTGAAAGAAATTTAGTTTTGGAATAAAACAAGTTGAAGGAGATTCCAACATTAACCTGTAAATGATGTCTTATAGTAAATTTTACAATTCATACATGCAACGTACTATTCATGCTTTCGTTCGGTGTGATAATATTATTTAGTTATTAAAAAAACAACAAAAAAAAACCAACAAAAGACACGCGGTAGCCTTGCAATTTCGACGGGTATACAATACAGTATTCGACAGACCTACTATTTCAATAAGTAGACAATCTATAGAAAAGAAAAATTAGTGGTTTGATTTACTGTCTAGCAAGGCGTTGAATAAAGACTGAACAACAAGTAAAGCATAATAAATAAGTTTTCGGCTGTAACATTTAAATTCCTTGTAAATTGGTGCTTTTCATTCGAAACCAACTAGACAAAGGGATGGTCATTCTAGCTGAATTTAATACTATTTACAAGTCTACTAAAGTTAATCCCCCCCCCCCCGGTTATTATAATACGTTGTGAAAACTGGGTAGTTATTTATCCCCTCAGGTTGTGATAATACGCTGTGAAAACTGGGTAGTTATTTATCCCCCAGACTGTGATAATACGCTGTTAAAACTGGGTAGTTATTTATCCCCCAGACTGTGATAATACGCTGTGAATACTCAGTAGTTATTTAGCCCCAGGTTGTGATAATACGTTGTGAATGCTGTGTAGTTATTCATCCCCCTGACTGTGATAATACGTTGTGAATTCAGGGTAATTATTCATTCCCCAAGTTGTGATAATTCAGAAGTTATTTATGCTATAGATTTTAGCAGACTTTCTATTGGAGGGTTGACCTTAAGGCCATGAAACTTCCAATCTAAAGCACAGAAATCCGCACATTCTATTTTCTCTTTCTGGAATCCTGGGAGATCGGCCGTATCTTTGGTTCTGAAATAAACATGAAATCACAAACATTGATCTAAAATAACATTTGTTTTAAATTACAGTGGCTTAGAGGGTTTGTTCTGGCCCACAAATCATCCCCCATCCCCATCGGGACTGCCTAGTCCGTTTTGCCCTTGCTTGTGGTACATGCTAAAGGGATATTGAATGAAATACCGAGGCCCACCAGAGTAAACACATATTGAAGTGCAAGTGGTCTACACACATTGAAAACCCCGATATCCTAAAAAATGAAATGCAACAAAATGAGGTTTAACGTCATACTGTCCTACTCCGAGTAGGCTAATGAAGATGGGCATACGCCATACAGTGTGCTATATGAGGGATATTTTGACCAGAATTCCAACTGCCAAGGGATCTTTTACGCTAATGTATACACGGGACTCGGTTTCTCGTCAGGGAGAAATCGGGTTAAGCCGAAGTCACAATATGAGACGTATGTGTGTATATAATAAAAGTGATTTATGATATACTTACAAGAATACAGGGTATAATAATCGTTCTATTAGAGCTGCTATACAGGAGAAGAGACGGCAATCTAGTTTAATATCGTCTGGTATCTGTAATAACTGACTAAAATACTCTAATATCTGTGTATTTACAGCATTGACTAATACATCATTTAACGCTTTCTCTAAATCCTGAAATATACAATCATCGGTTACTAGGCAACCACATATATACCCACCAACAGTTATGTCACCAGGACAACTGTTTAGACTGGATACGATGTCTCTAGTCTTAAGTGATTTCGTAGCATCAAGTTCCGATAGATCGGGCAATAATGCAAGTCTCTGGAAGCTATAATTGAAAATCAATGAAACTCAACAGGCCTCTCCATTTCAATGAGATCGTCTAGTTTCCAGATTCATTCAACTAATTTGATGTTTGCCGTTTGAGATTTCTAACAACGGACAGAGTTGGGGCAATATACGACCACATTTAATTGTCTGTATACATGTAGAATTAATTCAACCAGGGGATTAATTGACATACATTGTATATTTAATTATAATAGTTCTGAGTCATCTGTAGACGATTACAAGCTTATGGTATTTAATTTCCCATAACAAGGTGAGCAATTGGTTTCATCTAGAATAATCAACCCCAGTCAACTATATTCAACATTATCATCTATTATTCAACAAAATCGGTTTTAGACGAATGGTTTAACATCTATCAAGCAGATCCCCCACCTGTACGTGGTCAGAGTAGGGATGCTCAATCCAATTAGTTCACTCAAGGGCCCTTTAGTTTCAAAGAAATGATTCTCTCTCTCTGCCCCTCTCTCTTTCTCTTTCTCTCTACTAACCTTATAAAGTATAACGCCCGTTTTATCTTTATGTTTTTGAAACATTTTCTGGTAGAGATGTTGTCTTCTTGTTGACATTACACAATGTCGCCGTAAGTATTCTAATGGTGACATAGCTACAAGGTAAACAATTGGATCATTTATTCATGTAATATTTATTTAGCATTGACAAAGAGAACGTCGTTATTTACAAATATCATGTCATATTCACATGGCGCATTTACAAATATGTAATAGTTTTATGTTCAATATTTACAGCAAGTATGACGTTATTCAAAATTATAACGCTATTCACACCAATGCCAATTTTACCCAGTGTATCCGGTTCCGGTCTGAATTTTTTTTTAATCAACAGTCTGCGGGTGACATTTTTACTTGCGCTCCTGTGTTACCGGAAAAGAGCTTTGCTCAAGCTCTGCGCTTTGCGCGGTGCTTTAGCGCTTCACTCTATGTTATATTACAAGCATATCGAAAAATAAATTTAAAACAACTTACATTCGAGAAGTTTCATATCCATAGGTAACTCAAATCTACTTGATTGTTGTGATAAAGCCAATCGACATTGTAACCATGACTGTACTTTAGGCTGAAATATCATCAAATATACATTGATACGACTTATTGTTCCTGTCTACCTAGTTAAATACGACCAAGTGTCCCTGTATACCTAGTTGAATACGACCTATTGTTCCTGTATACCAAGTTGGGTATCAGTCGTATAGTACAAGGTCATTTTAATGTAGCAAGAAAAATCTTCCTCAATACAGGTCAACACGCTAGAATATCAGTGTGTTCTCCAATCTTATTAAAACACGGATCTTACTTCGTTTCGTTTTTTATAGTTCAAAAAATCGTTTAACTTGTCTGTACTGCAATTAGACCAATTTGTTTCACAGAGATTATGCGACGGGCGTCTGTTCAAGATGGCTGGCCTTTGATAGTAAGTGCAGGTCAGACAGCAATAGTTGATAATTGATGGTCACACGCGCGTTGTTTACATCAAACGTAGTAATATGAACTGGTACGGGCAGAATTATATTTTTTTACCCATTTTACGCTTCCGCGTACAATTTTCTGTACGTATTTTTGCTAAATACGAAATACGTTTTATCCAAACGTATTTCAAATACCGTTATTTATTTTTCTTATAGGCCTACTTCAAAAAAAATGTTTTAGAATTTAATTTGTGGGAGTAAATAAGTTAATATTCCTGGCTAATTAAGTCTCGTCGATGTCATCCACATCAGTGATTGTAGCGGGCAAGCGAATATTCACTGCGGATCAGTGTGCAATGAGACCTGGAAGAGTTGCCATTATTGATGTGGTCTGGTCGATTTGAGGCATTAGGTAATGAAGCAGCCTATTACGGCGAGTTTTTGGCACGAGATGCTCGGAACTGTGGGTATACTACTAGAAACATCAACGATGATTGGTTAATCACATGTCTGACGTCATAGGACCAAAAGTCGCCCGTATGACACCTGATGCCACCTTCCGTTACAAATGGTCAGATCTTCATGTTGTAGGCCATAGAAATTATAAAAAAAACGAAACGAAATATAGATCTGTAGGCTAATGAGATTTGGTTTTCTGTGTCTTTAGACCGAATTCACCAAATACAAGTTACCGTACGATGTACTCATCACACCAAGGTATTACGATCGGGGTTCACTATAAAGAGTGAATTTTGTAGCGGTACCTCCAAAGCAATAACAAAACAATGCTATTACAGAGTGAGTGAGCTGAACATTTCTGGCTGTAGATCATTTTGCCATCTACGGACAGCTCTATCTCTCGGATTCTTTCAATGTTTATAAACTATTTCCTGGATATATTGATTGTAGTATAGTGTTATATAACAACCCATAATATTAACATCAGTTAAAATTCACACCAATGTTTTGTTCAACTGGAATGAAAATGTCCCAGAACTCTAGTCAGAAAAACCTTATGTTTTCTTACAGAAAAAATCCCTATCCTGGAAGAATAACCCCACCATGGTGTATATATTATATCCAATCTGTTGTTGATCTGGTTTGTGAGAGAATGAAACGAGTAGATTTAATATCTAGGTGCCACAATCAATAAGTTGTAAATAATTTATATTTGAATTTACTTACCTTGGGTGTGGATTCGTCAACATGTACATCCATGACAACACCGATATCAAACTCGGGTCGGGTTCGACTCTCGTCATCCGATTCCTTTAATTAAAGAATAAACCAATAAAACCAAACTAATTTAAATTTTCTAGTGTCAATAGATATTGAAATGTTAATATAATTTCACTATACGATGTGTTGTATTAACTGTGAATGAATAAGTCGGTACAAGTCTATTACTCTGTGTATTATGTAAGGCGGGGTTATTAACGGTGGCGTGGTTCACTAGATCCTACATCTCAAATAGAGAGATAGAGAGAGAGAGGGAGAGAGTGGGGTTTAACGTCAGCTAGGTCATTTCGTGACCAACATATGGTTTTATTTTATTTCAATAATTCGCTTGAGCGTAGGGTCCGTAGAAGTGAGAGGAAACCGGAGGACTTGTAGAAAACCCACGAGGTTCGACAGTCGAGCCTACGTCTTGTCACGTAGACCTACAACCGGGGATTCGAAACCACGCCAGTTGACTCAATAATAGGCGGCATGATGCAATGCGAACGTGCTAACCTATCGTTCATCCAACCCCCCACCTCAAATAGAACTCGAATTTCCCCCTTAAAACTTCAATAATTGTATTATGTCTTGTATAAACTGATGATATATTCATAATGTGCTCTAGTGTATAGTCGTTCGGATTGGACAAAACATCGAGGTCCTTAAACACATTGGCAGTTGGAATTCGATACAAGAGTGAGCCGTAGTGTTGCAGTCCGGGCAAAATTTCCCTGATCGGGTTTAACGCCCACTCGACAAGGGACTCTAGCTGGCCGGTCACCTCTGGCTTGCGGCTGTGGTTTCGAGCTCTGGTGTGAGCGTATGTGGCATGGAGATTAGGGCGCCTTCTCAACCTCGTGGGTTTCCTCTCGGCACTCCGGTTTCCTCCCACTGCTAAAGACCCCTACGCGCAAGCGAATTATTGAAATAAAATTGAACCATATGTACAACCGACAAGTTCAGCTGACAAGTTGGAACTGAGTGTAGTCCCGAAGAGTTATAATGATTATAATATTTATGCTTTCGTGTATTTTCAGATACGATGACACGCCGGAGTTACCCCAGGTGGATTCCCAACTACCTGAGTTACCTGTATTACCTACACCTGAACCACCTAAAGAACCTAAAACACAACACGAAGTTTGTGTTGAGTGGACGTTAAACCCCATTTCTCTCTCTCTCTCATTAGCAGTGGGAAGATATCGGAGGACCCGGAGAAAACCCACGAGGCGCGCACACCCTAATCATTCGGCCATCCTACCCAAATTAATATCATTTTATTTATGAAAAGCAACATTTTATTGCCGAATATAAGTATTTTATTTCTGAAAATTCGTCATTTATTAGAAGGAGTTAGGCCTACTTATGTCAAACTAAAAGAAAGTCAGATCACCATTGTATATATTTCTGTGTGTTAAGTTCTTCACGCATTCCTTGGTTATACTTTTGTTTTAAATCATAATAAATCAGCTGTAATTGGTACTAATTGTTGAATACGTATATTATTTAGAAATTAAAAACAATAGGCCTACTTTAATTTCCCGTTGACATTAGTGGGAGGGGTTGGATGGCGGAATAGTTAGTCCGTTCGCGTTGTATCCTAAGGTCTGTCAATGAGTCAGCTGACGTGGTTTCCATTACCTGGTTGTACGCAGGGGCGTGGTGAGGGCAATTATTGAGAAGAAATTATGAGTAACAAAAAAGATTTTGGCACAAAAACCCTTTTACTGACCGCGGAGCTGTGGCCACCGCAAGCGCCGAAGGCGCGAGCCCGCGGCGGGGGGTCCGGGGGGCCCTCCCCCGGGAAAATTTCGAAAATTAGAAGCCCAGAAACGCAATCTCCAGCAATCCGAGACAAGAAATACGGTAATAAAATATTGTTATTTTCTCTTGGAGATTCCATTCTTTCCAAGAGAAAATCACTTGACTCTTTCAAAATTTTTTTAATTGGGTCAGATGAAACAATTTTTCCACTTACAAATGTTTTTCATTTTTTGAGTAATTTGATTGTGATTTTGGCGCAAAAACTTTTTGGCGCATGAGTATGGCTACTCATGAACTCATTCTCACCACGCCCCTGTACGTGACAAGGAGTAGGGTCGCTTGTCTAGCCTCGTTGGTTTCTCCGAGTTCTCCCGTTTCTTCGTAATTCTAAAGACCCCTACGCGCAAGCGAATAATAGAAATAAAAATTGAACCATATGTTAGTCCCGACATGACCTTACGTGTCGAGGGGACGTTAATCCCCATTGGCCCCCTAAGTGTATAAATACCATGTCATTTTATTTCAACTGTACTGTAAACGCGTAATGATATCTTACCAGTTTACTGCTTTTAAGAGATGAAGGCGCGGAGATGAGACTGCGTTGTTTACTTTGTTGTGTTTTAGGTTCTTTAGGTGGTTCAGGTGTAGGTAATACAGGTAACTCAGGTAGTTGGGAATCCACCTGGGGTAACTCCGGCGTGTCATCGTATCTGAAAATACACGAAAGCATAAATATTATAATCATTATAACTCTTCAGGACTACACTCAGTTCCAACTTGTCAGCTGAACTTGTCGGTTGTACAAATGACGTGTAAATGAAACAACACTACGCAGGTAGAATTCCAATTGGGTTTAACGTCCTACTATTATGCACCACAGGTGTAATGAAGACGGACATCCGCCATTTAGTTCGCTATAAGAGACATTTTGCCCGGGCAGCGGTGCAATGATTTATTATTAATTCAAGTTTTAAACTGTCAAAAAGAGAGAGAGAGAGAGAGAGAGAGAGAGAGAGAGAAATGGGGTTTAACGTTCACTCGACACAAACTTGGTCGTTTCGGGACTAACACATGGTTTAATTTGATTTCAACAATTCGCTTGCGCGTAGGGGTCTTTAGCAGTGGGAGACCGGAGTGCTCGGAGGAAACCCACGAGGTTGAGAAGGTTCCCCTATTTCCATGCCACATACGCTCACACCAGGGATCGAAACCACAGCCGCAAGCCAGAGGTGACCAGCCAGCTAGAGGTCGAAGCGCGGCACTCTAGACCACTAGGCCATCCGAACCCCCCTAAAATGTCAAGGATTCTATTACTCGCACATCAAGCATGCACATGTACCTCGGCTTTTCGTACCACCCGAACGACTAGACGGTGTACATAGCCAGAATCCCATTGTGTATCACTGAGAAGGGACATGAAACGAAATAAAATGGGGTTCTGCTCCGTCTGGTTTAATGAAGACGAGCATACGCAATACCATACAGTATGCTATGAGGGAAATTTTACCCGGGCTATGGGCACTATGGCCTACTCTTATATCGGTGTTCAACTGCCAGGGGATCTTTTATCGACCACGGATCTGTGAGTTTACGAGTCAGCTCCGAAATCAATGTGCCACCACGGCCTACGGAATATAAAGCAGAGCAAAAAAATACTGAATCAAATTTTTAAGAAATGAATGCTCCGAACTCGCATTTTACGGCTTCTCTATCAAATGGGATACGACGATATCCTGCGCCTACTTATAATACAAAAATTTCATTAATTGTTAAATTCATCCACTAATCCATACAATACCAGCCGACATTTAAAAAGATAGGCTGGAACTGCCAGGCAAGATACGCCCACGTTTTTGAGAGATGGATAGAGAACAAGCAATACAATTATTGTAGACGAGAAAATAGATCTACAGATAATTGAGACCCTACGCATTTTTATTACATTATGGTTTATAAACTATATTAATTGTATTTTTGTCCAAATTCAAGCATAAAGAATCCATCCAATAAAACGGAAATAAATGACCGTCAGCTTAACTCCGTATTTTTGAGACATTTACGTACAATGTCCTAGGTATACCGTTCAAATGATTGAACAAAAGTTCCACCTATTTGAGTTGCGCATTCATGTCACGGCAAGATGATACCTCAAGCGTTCCAAACGATATATATATTGGGGCGCATTAGATATATGGATAGAGATATTTTTTTTTTTTGTAAATAGCATATGGTATGATTATTTCAGCAATTCACTTGAGCACAGTGTCTTTAGCAGTGAGCCAAAATTAACAAGAGGCCAGCGTTTGTCCGTGTATTTTAGTACGTACACGCCTCGGTTTTTTCCTATCCCAACGACTAGATGCTTTTTCTTGCAAGAGTCACTGTCCAACTAGACGACTGACATATATCCCGGGGGATCATATCACTTGGGTGGAAGCGGGTATTACATAAAGCTAACATACCCTTTGTGTCATTGTAGAGCGTTAGACAGAATTGTATAAAGTACCTACACAGTTGACAAGTCTATTGAATGCAATTACTGAGAGAGGGTGGTTAGATGGTGGTATCATAAGATCTGGCGTGGTTTGTACGTTTTTAGGAGTAGGGTTGTCCGTCCAAACTCACGCTGCTAAAAACCTATATTATTGTAATAAAATTGGACCATGTGTTAGTCTCGAAATTGTCACTTGTATATTTCAGGTATGCTATTAAAGAGAGAGAGAGAGAGAGAGAGAGAGAGAGAGAGAGAGAGAGAAATTGGGTTTAACGTCCACTCGACACAAACTAGATCATTTCAGGTCTAACATTTTTTTTTTAAAAATTTATTTCATTAATTCGGTTGCGCGTAAGGGTCGTTAGCAGTGAGAGGAAACCGGAGGACTAAGAGAAAACCCACGAGGTTGGATAACTATTAAAACCAACTTACTTATTATCATCAAATATGGTGGAAGGTTGATCATAGATTGTTTCCTCTGTTTTAATAACTGGTTTTACTTCTTCTTTTTTAACTGGTTTCTCTACCACTTTCTTCTCTTTCTTTCTCATACATGACCGACTCCGTCTAGTATCGTCATCCGACTCATCTTTATCTCCTCCGGCTGCGTCTACGATCTGTTCTAACAGTATGATAGCATCTGGCGGAACCGTCACCGGTTTATTTTGTTGTGCTGATGATTTGCTTGTTTTTGATTTGCTGCTGTTTTCTTTTTTTGTTTTTTTACTCGTCGTCGTCGTTTTAGTGCCTTTCTTGTTCTTTGACGACTGAAACACATGTTGACAATATACGTCACTTCCGTTTTAATTATATACGACATGTTTTAATTACACACGCCATTTCCGACATGTTTTAAATGACATTAAACATATTTAAATCATCACACGCATACGAAAACAAAATATTAAAGTTGTTTTCTTTATTGCCGGGGCCCTGATAAGCAACGCATACTAGCCCTTGAGATGGTACGTCCTAGATTACTAAAGGTAGGCTGGCACTGCCAGGTAGGGTACGCCCACATTTTTGAGAGATGGATAGAGAACAAGCAATACCGTAAGTGTGTTTTCCTACATCATTAAGTCCTGTATTTCATACTGTATTGGGAGCAGCCATTTGTTGGTCAGTTCCAGTCTGATATTCATGAAATTCGAAGCCGACAATGATTATGGTGTGACCGTACACAACCTAGAAATGTGACTTTTCGTCAAAATCGGATAACAATTGTGACCTGTAGAGAGTCCACCACCATGATATACCATATTTTACACTACTCGCGTACAAACGGCGACCATTTCGTCCGGCAATTTTGGTACGATTTTCACGAAATTCGAACTCAACCTTCCTTACGGTGCAACAGTAATATAATCAGAGTTTTTTTTAAATCAGATAATAATTGTTCGAGAGATAGACAGAGAACAAGCAATACCGAAAGGGATTTTTCCTACAATCAAAGGCCATAATTCATTAAGTTACAATTTGATATGCGCAAATATCGAAAAGAATAAAGATCTTTAGGTTTAAACAAGCATTTCAGGTTTCATCAAAATCGAATTAAAATTGTGACATCTACAGGTCGACAACTTTGATATACCATATTTTTACACTGTTCGCGTACAAACGGCAGCCATTTTTTCTGGCAATTATGGTCCGATTTTCTTGAAATTTTAAATCAACCTTCCGTAGGTTGTAACGGCGATAGAGTCAAACTTTTTTTTAAATCGGATAACAATTGTGACCTCCAGAGGGACCATAGGCGATTTTTCGGACAATCAGGGGCCATAATTCAGGAAGTTACGATCAGATATGTGCAAATAACGAAAGGAACCAAGATCTTTGAGCTATAACCATGCATTTCAAGTTTCATCAAAATCGAATTAAAATTGTGACCCATACTGGGTCCACAACCATGATATACCATTTTTTAACAGTATTCGCGTACAAACGACGGCCATTTTGTATGGCAATTTTGGTCCGATTTTCCCGAAATTCCAACCCATCCTTCCTTACGGTGTAACGGTGATATAATCAAACGTTTTTTTCAATCGGATAATAATTGTGACCTCCAGAGGGACCACAAGCTAAGAAAAGGCGATTTTGCGTATAATCAGGGGCCATAATTCAGGAAGTTACAATCCGATATGTGCAAATATAGGAAGGAACCAAGATCTTTGGGTTATAAACATGCATGTCAAGTTTCATCAAAATCGGTTCAAAATTGTGACCTCTATAGGGTCCACAGGCTAAAAACGTGATTTTTCGTACAAGCAGAGGCCATAATCCATGAAGTTTTGATCCGATACATGCCAATATCGAAAGCAGCTGAGATCTTTTGGGGATAAACCTATATTTCAAGTTTCGTCAAAATCGGATAAGAATTGTGACCGGTATAGAGTCCACAAACAAATTATGGACGGACGGACAGGGGCGGGTTGATGGCGGGTTTATCGAAACATTAAAACAGATTATTATCAACCAAATTAAATATTTATAAAAATCAACAAGTTTCAATTCCTGTTTCTATAAACACAGAACATGGTAACAAATACACTGTTGATTATCCTTAACATGGAGTACTGTTCAACACTTCCTAGACTGAACAAACCAACACAACAAGTACTACACTGTAAACCTAGGTGGAGCCAAACATTGAGGCGTTAAAATAGAGCTACTCATCGCAGTGTTTCGTTTGGTTATGCGATGATGGATGATCCAATGGTCGAGTGATGCGTTATAATAGGATTTTCCCTACTGAGTCCACGACCTGGTACGTGCAGATACGTTCTTCGGATACGTTTCGATACGATCAACACGATTGCTACGACTGACCACAAAACCTGATAGGATCGCTACGATTATTCCACGATTAAAACCTAGTAGAAACCCCATATAACACAAAATTGGAAAAGAATTGCAGTTTATTACTAGATGTAAAGAATGGAATAACTTGATGTGTGAACTAATCGTGGGTAATAATAACCTATTATACCATACAATCAATTTCTCATTAATAAATCTGTATCGGTAACCCCCGTTCAATATACTCATACAAATTATTATCGATTTGATTTTTACTTCACGTGCATGTTCTTAAATTATTCCACATAGTTTTAAATATCAAGTATTACGTAGTTTACACCAACAGAAAAATCATTTTTAAAAATTAATTATTTAAGTACAATTCTTGACACGGTTACTTTGTTATACAAGAGATCAATAATCGATACTATTATATTGATTAAATGCCAATAATAACGTGAGTAATATCAGTGGGATTATAACATATATCAATAAACAGGGGACAAGGCTTGTCACAGTCCGACTCTAATTATTTCGTTTCGTTTTTATTTCTGAGAGAGAGAAAGAGAGAGAGAGAGAGAGAGAGAGAAATGGGGTTTAACGTCCACTCGACACAAACTATGTCATTTTGGGACTAACATATGGTTTCAATTTCATTTTAATAATTCCTTTGCGCGTAGGGATCTTTAGCAGTGGGAGGAAACCGGAGTGCCCGGAGGAAACCCACGAGGTTGAGAAGGCGCCCCTATCTCCATGTCACATACGCATGGTGATTGGACAGTTAGAGGTCGAAGCGCGGCACTCTAGACACTAGGACATCCCAAACCCACTTTTTATTTCTGACGTCTTTATGTAAATTGCAAGACTTCGTGTAACTGGGTTTTAATTATTGATATTTCGTTTCGTTTTTTTATTTCTTACAAGACTTCGTGTAACTGAACAAAGTTATTAAATGAATGAGTTGAATGCGGGTTAAACTTTGCGTTCTGACAGGGTTAATGAAGACTAAAAGTGTTAATAAATAAGACAGTGAGAAAATCCGACGTGGTTTCCATGTTGTCAGTGGTCCCTGACAAGGACAGTTGTCTAGTCCTTCGAATGCGACGAAAACCGATGTCCTGTGCACGTAAAAGATTTCTTGACAGTTGGAATTCGGTATAAGAGAAGCCGTAGCGCCGCTTTTGGGGCAAAATGTCCCACATAGCACACTGGTAAAAGCAGAGGTTAAAGCAATTTCAGTTCATATTATCGACGAGGAGAAATAAACTGGGCTAATGAAGACGGACAATTTTGCGCTATGGCCTACTCTTATATCGAATTCCAACTGCTAAGGGATCTTTTACGTGCATGCCAATTTGTACACGGGATCTCGGTTTTTCGTCCCATCCGAACGACTACGCCCTGCATCACCGACAAGAGGGAACCACGCCGGAAAATCTGGATGAACTTTCTCGGCCAATGCAGGGATCAAACACCCGACCTCCAGACTAGCGAGCCAGCGTCTTACCCACTTAGTCACGTGATCCCCTTCACCTATAGGTGATAATGGTGTGTATGCTTACCTTGTTAGACAAGAATGGAGGTGGTTTTGAAACTGGAAATCCAAAGTTAACGATTCCTGAAATATTGATTATCAAAATGTTATTTTGCCATCATCCATCGATTTTAGAATCTGTTCACCAATAATCTATAAATATGAATGGCCTCTGGTCTTTTACCACTGCACGTGTAATATGGTTAGTGCAAATTTAGAACATAAGGTCTGTCATTGAGGCAAGTGGCATCGTTTCATGCAAAGCGTGTACTTCAAATTGAGTACGGTCGCCTTTCCACACTCGTGGGTTCTCTCCAGATCCCCCGGTTGACTTCCACTGCTAAAGACCTTGACGTACAAGCAAACTATTAAAATAATAATGAACCATACAGATCTGTAGATGTTTAAAGAATATTGTTTTAGTTATCATTAATTTCTCACCTTTCCTCTCCTGTGGTTTAACACCATTTTTATCTGATCGTACTGGAGTTATTTTATCATCTGAAAAATATAATTAAATGGGGTTTAACGTCCTACTGTTCTGGACTAACGAAGACCGGTATATACCTCATAAAGTGTGCTATGGGGGCAGTTTTGTCCAGACAGCGGCGCTACGGCTTACTCTTATATCGAATTTCGACTGCCAAGGGATCTTTAACGAATGTGCACGGCAATAGTATACACGGGACCCTGGATTTTCTTCCCATAAGAAGGACTATACGTCGTACCTTGTCAGGCCCCTCCTGGACCACTCATAAGGAGGTACCATGCCGGTAAATGAAACAAAAACAGCGTGGCTCCCGGTAAAAATATATATTATTAAATTTAACTGAAACGGATTTTCCTTAATAACTAATATTTAATAACATGTTTAATCTATTCAGTCTGATATAATAGTATACTAAAAATAGATTGTCACGTGCTAATGTTTAAAGTCCAGTGTCGTATTCACGAAAAGTTTAAAATTAACATAGATTGTCCCGTTGTAATATTTAAAGTCTGGGGTCCTGATTCTTGAAATCTTAACTAAAGATAAAATCCAAATTTTGGTAGATACTTCAAGCTTGATTGGCTAAGCCCTAAAATTAACCTATATCATCCAATCAAATTGCTAAAATTTGGATTTTATCTAAGTTAAAATTTCGTGAATCAGGGCCCTGTTCGTATTAACGAAAAGTTTAATTATCATATTTTTTTTTCACGAATACAGCCTTTTCATTGGATACGACATACATCTCAGCCAATAAAAATTTAAATCATTTAAATATGTTTGTGATTTGTAAATAAGGTCCCAGTCAAACAATACTTATCTAGGTTCTGACACGGAACAATAATTTATCAACATTGTTATAATATTTACCAATCTTAGTTTGCCGTTTGTTGTTTTGTCCCCGAGTACCACGACCATCCCCACCTTCACCACTACCATCACCATCACCGTCACTACCACCACCGTCTGATCCATGACTTCCAACTGCGCTTGTTGATGCAGCTCTTCCTTTAAAACCACTCGTACTACAATAAACAACTATATAGCACCAACAAAACATCCAGCACCACAACTCCCAGATGATATGAAATGGGGTTTAACGTTCTAAAATTTTACCAATGAAGAAAGGACATACACTATTTCCCCGTACTCTTCCAAATTTTTAGACAGCAGCCTTTCCCCGTACTCGTCCAAATTACAACTTAGGCTAAGTGAGTAAGACGCTAGCTTGCCTGGATGTCGCGGGTTCACTTCCGGTGGTGGCTAATAAAGTTTGTCGTGTTTCTTCTGGCGCGATTTTACCTTGTCAGTGATGCAGGGCGGAAGGCTGACAAGGACAGCTGTCTATTCGTTCGGATTGGAAAAAAATTCTATTTGTACGCCAACGTGTACGCGGGATTCCGTTATGAGCCTGCACCACTGACAAGGAAAAATCACGCCAAACTCTAACCAAACCCATCAGCGAGATCCAACCTGGGACCATCGGGTTACTCTATGAGTCACTTCGTCTCTCGTCAGTCACAGAAACCTACCTGAAACTTCTCCTACTTGATAAATCGAATATACTTGTACTATCATCTGCTGTTTCTCTCGTTTCTACAGCAGCCCAACCTTTTCTTGGTGTTCGACATGCTGACTGTGGTCGTTCATGTAACGGTAATCGGCTCACGAAACTACAGAAAAGGGGAACATATCTTCCAATTAGCTGAAAAAAACCCAACAAACAAACGTGTAAACGGATAGGCTATAACGATCTGAACGTTTCCTTTATTCAAAGAATCAGCGTAAGCAGTTGGATTTGTATAGGACTCGGTGTGGAGACAGGCAATTTTTCAAATAGTGCCGATTGGGTTTAGGTGTTGCCAAAGACTTTCAGATTTAAAGGCAGAACACTACGTTGAACAAGTTCATCTTCGTGGAAACCAGAATTATATGACAGAGCGTATGGTTTAAGGGATACGACTCTATTTTGGAACCCACAAATTAGTTTCATTTTTTACATATTCCTAGATACACCGAGATCAGCCGTTTATCCATCTAGCCTTGAGATTTAGGGACCCGCATGACATCAGCACTTCTCCTTGTAGACAGGGGACATAAGCGAGATCTCTATTTATATAACATAATATATATTATTACTAGTAAATACTTTAAAACAAAGTATGCTCGGATGTTGATATGAAATCATTCTTAGCGATGGGGTAATCACACTCGGTAAACCAACCCTTGTGATGAAAAAGATTTAAAGGATGTTAATAATCCACCACCTGTATACCCAACAATTACGACGAATATCATGCAAGGGGCAGAGTATATCATAGTGTTGTGATAAGTGCTGGTTGCTAAAGGAATGTAGTTGTTTTAATGATTGTTTGGATAAGAATATCCCTTTACAGGCGCGGATCCAGCCCATCAGCTCCAGTGACATAGTTGATTTTCATTTTCGTTTGCTTTGTTACTGTTGTAGTTCACATATCTGCTCTTTAATAGGTGATATAAACATGATTTACGCATTGTCTCCGCCTAAACTATCCAAGGTTGCAACATATTACCCTTTGCTCGAATGTATGCCCCCCGCCCCTCCGGGCCTGCTTTAACATGGTTGTTTGGGATATTTATAGAAGTTGGATACTTACAAATTGTTTTCGTGGTGGATGCTCAGATTCTCTTCCCTGAAAAATAAAGTTCAGTGTATGTTACATATAGATCAAATTATCGATTTCACAAAACTTTCTCAGACTTAAGTTAAGAATTTACTCAACTTTCAATCCCTGTTTATGAAAAATGTCTTTGGTCTAGAAACACAAAACTTTGCGCATAGTTTCTTATTGATGTATTTGACACATAAAAACAACCAAAGTGTATATTACCCAGGCAGTTTTGAGTAAATTCATAACTTAACCATTAGAACCCGAAATGCCGTAAAACCGGCTTAACGTTGTATCGCATATACACGGAATGTCGGTTTTGCGGCTTTGGGCGCATCAAGCTCCAATTACGTTGACGTCATAATTAATATGACGTCCTGTAAATCCAGGGAGGGACGTGCAACACCCCATGTATAGTCAGTATTCAAAGGGGTCTGAGAATGCTTAGTGAACTCGGTACCTGATATGATCTAAATTAATTAATCATACTTTATGCATTATTCAAGAGCTAAACATGCTCATTACAGGTCTTTCTTTAGACCTGAAATATCTAAATAATCAACCAGACATGAATTTTATAACTTATCCAGACCATAATCAATTCTTGACCTCAAAGCTAGTCTGCGATATTTACTGGATTTAGGATCCGATTTGCTGCTCAACTTTCATTCATGATTTAATTAGTCCACAAATGGATAAGCCAGGCTATGGTACAGGCTACTGATCGAGGAGGCAAGGCCCAAAATTCAATCATTAAATTCTCGGTTCAGGCTGGGTCAATTTGACTGAAATTTTCAGCAGATTCCCTTCACATTATCTAGCGGCGGGCAACAAAGCCGTCCGCCCGCGAGCGCCAGAGGCGCTAAACGTCCGACTGGGGGACCTCCACCAGAAAATTTTGAAAAACAGACGGCCGTAGACGCGATTTCCAGGCATTTCGAATACTTTCTAGTAATTTGGAGTGGGTAGTAAATTATGTCAGTCATCAATTGAACTTGAAATTGATTAAGAGAAACTAATCAAATTTAATAACAATTTAGTAAAATTGGATTCAAATATTACATAATGTAATAAAAAGCTTATTTAATGATATTTAACATCTACATCATAGTGGTTTTGGAAATTTTTCCTGGAGAGATTTATAAGTAAAATAAGCGTTGTTGAGCACATTATCTTTGTATAACTCTTGCCACTGACACTTTACATTCACCTATGAAAATTTATTTCCAAAGAAAAGGGCTCAATATCGAATTATTTACGGTCTATTGAGCCATCGTACATGTATATTATATGTGACTACAAGGTACAATATTATTACAAACTTATCAATTATTATTAAAGAAAATTTTCAGCTGCTCACTTCTATCACTGGGCTCGTCCGGTGCAAGGAGTTGGATGCCAGAATACAAGAACACAGTACCCAAGAACTGAGAAAGGCCACGTGTACGTGCTAGTTCTATTCAGATGGCATACGTGTCCATCCTTGACTTGGCTGCTTTCTTTCCGCTTCCATATTATTAAAAATATTCAAAACCCGACAGACGTCGCAACGCTTCCCAACAAACTGAGCATTCATTCCCGACAAGACCATTGCCTTCCCCGACAAGGCCATACCCCTACCCTACCCCATTTTCAAAACCTCCTCGGCTAATGCCGGATCTCACAATTCTGAGCTCTTTTCAGATTTCTATATTTTTCCATGAAAATATTTGGGGGGCCGGGGGACCCTCGTACGCTTATGGTTATTGGATATACATCAACATGCATTGAACGGCAAAGAGACAACTTGAGTTATAAAATTGAGATTTTTATTGCATCATAATAGTTTATAGCATTATTTACATAATTAGAAAACAATAACAAAATACATATATACAAGCACTCTTTATCAACATATTGTAACCAAGGGTATCTATACTAACAGTTACATCTGTAGCAAGGGTATCTATAGTAACCGTTACATCTGTAGCAAGGATATCTATAGTAACCGTTACATCTGTAGAAAGGGTGTCTTTACTGACCGTTACATCCAGTTAGATATGGATCCAGTTTACTAAAAGTATCAAAATTTATATTTTATAAGGAATAATTTGACGGTGTCACGTACAAGCGGAGATGTAAACCAAACCACTTGGCTCAATGGCAGACCTTATTATCTAAAGCCCCCACACGTTGAACCATTCGGCCACCCAACTCCCTCAAAGGGTTGGTTCGTTCCGGGTTGTATAGTTACACCTATAATTGTGTAATGAATCAATTTTCTACAAATACGAAAACAACATAATTTTATTCTACAACAAAACAAAGAATTTTTTTTTTAGAAAATTAACAAAGTAACAAATAATTCGTTATAACAGTTTTTGTGAAAGTAATACATAAAAATATTTTTTTTAACGGGATTTGTGAAAGTAATACATAAAAAATAATTGTTTTAACAGGATTTGTGAAAGTAATACACAAAAAATAATTCGTTTTAACAGTATCTGGTTGTGAAAGTAATACAACAAAATAATAATTCGTTATAACAGTAATATTACATAAATAATACATGATAACAGTTGTGACAGTAATACATAAAATAATTCGTTAAAACAATATTTTGTCGTGAATGTAATGCATATAATTAATTCATTATAACAGTATTTTGTTGTGAAAGTAAACTATATAAATAATTCATTATAACAGTATTTTGTTGTGAAAGTAAAACATATAAATAATTCATTATAACAGTATTTTGTTGTGAAAGTAAAACATATAAAAAATTCGTTAAAACATAAATTTGTTGTGAAAAACGGGCTTCAGTTTCTTTTTTCCAATTAGAAATTTGTTCTAAAACATTCCAATCAAACTAGTGAACATTTAAAGAAATTCAGTTTTGGAATAAAATGAGTTTCTTTACGGGGACAAGATGGGGATTTCAACGTCAACCAATAAATGATTTCTTATAGTAAATGTTACAATTCATTCATGCAACCACATCCACTTTTGTTCGATGTGATAATGTTATTACTTTTATATATATAGTTACAAAAAAAAACCCACACCCGACGGTATCCTGCAATTTCGGCAGGTATATAATACGGTATTCGACAGACCCAATATTTCAATAAGTAGACAATCTAAAAATGGGTGATATTCTATCTAGCAGAGCGTTGGATAAAGACAATGAACAACAAGTAAAGCAGAATAATAAATAAATTTTCGACTGTTATAATTAGATTCTTTGTAAATTGATGCTTTTCATTCGAATTCACACGGAACCAAACCAACCAGGTAAAGGTGTGGTCACTCTAGCAGAATTTAATTCTATTTACAAGTCTATTAAAGTTAAACACCCCCTCCGCGGTTATTATAATACGCTGTGAATACTCAGTAGTTGTTTATCCCCCAGACTGTGATAATACGTTGTAAATACAGGGTAGTTATTTATGCTATCGATTTTAACAGCCTTTCTACTGGAGGATTGACCTTTACTCCGTGAAACTTCCAATCTAAAGCACAAAAATCCGCACATTCTATTTTCTCTTTCTGGAATCCTGGGAGATCGGCCGTATCATCGGTTCTGAAATAAATCAATTATTATAAACGTCCGACATGATGTCATCTATATTTCAAATTAAGCTGGTTTAGAGAGTTTGTTCTGACTCACAAACCATGCCACCCACATCCAGACTCTTTAGTCTATTTAGTGATGCATGCGAAAATGAAATGGGGTTTAACGTCCTACTGTCCTGCTCCGGACAGACAGGCATAACTATGTGGGAATCTTTGCTCGGACAGATGGCGTGCACGTAAAAGATCCCTTAGCAGTAGGAATTCGATATAAGAGTAGGCCGGGTGAAACTTCCCTCATAGCACACTTTATGGCGTATGCATGTCTTCATTTACCCAGTCGGTGCAGATGAGTAGGACGTTAAACCCCATTTCATTTCATTTCATTTTTGTCAAAATCGGGTAAAGCAGTCACGATATTTTTTTTTGTTTAAACTATATTTTATTCAATAAGAATAAGATTGGGGAACAGACTAGGCCTATATCACTCCTCTCCTTTAGGGTATGAGACGTATGTGTGTATATAATAAAAGTGATTTATGATATACTTACAAGAATACAGGATATAATAATCGTTCTATTAGAGCTGCTATACAGGAGAAGAGACGACAATCTAGTTTAATATCGTCTGGTATCTGTAATAACTGACTAAAATACTCTAATCTCTGTGTATTTACAGCATTCACTAATACATCATTTAACGCTTTCTCTAAATCCTGAAATATATTATTAAAAATCATTGAAAACAATAGGCTTCTCCCTACAGCGCAGTGGGGGCTAACAGATAGCCCCGAGATTCAGTGATCCAAGCTGATGGGGTAGGGGAGGGGGAGGGGAGGGGCGAAAGGTTAGCTATGCATCATAAGGTCTGCCTTTGAGTCATACGGCGCAGTTTCGATTCCCCAGTTGTGCGTGACAATGGGTAGAGTCGCCTGTCCAACCTCGTATGTTATTTCCTCGTCCCCCGGTTTCCTCCCACTGCCGCAAACCATATGTTAGTCCCGAAATGACCCAGTTTGTGTCGAGTGGACGTTATACCCCATTGTTCTGTCTCTCACAAGCTTATTGCGTTCAATTTCCCATGACAAGTTGAGTCATTGGTTTCATTTAGAATAATCAATCTTACTCAACTATATTCAACATTATCATCTATTATTCAACAGAGTCGGTGGAAGACGAATGGCTTAAAATTTATCATAGGATCGAGCAGGGTGATTCCACCCCACACATGTACGTGGCAAGTGTAGGGATGTCCAATCCCGTGGGTTGCTCAAGGGCGTTTGGATTCCGAAACCTAGTATTACTAACCTTATAAAGTATGACCCCTGCTTTATCTTTATGTTTTTGAAACATTTTCTGGTAGAGATTTTGTCTTCTAGTAGATATTACACAATGTCGCCGTAAGTATTCTAATGGTGACATAGCTACAAGGTAAAACAATTGGATCATTTATTCAGGTAATATTTATTTAGTATTGAAAAGTAGCACGTCGTTATTTACAAATATCATGTCATATTTACATGGCGTATTTACAAATATGTAATGTTGTTATGCTCGATATTCACAGCAAGTATGACGTTATTCACAGATATGACGTTATTCACAGATATGACGTTATTCAGTGAATGACGTTATTCAGAAGAATGACGTTATTTACAGGTATATCGTTATTCACACTCACACGTATGACATTATTCATAGGTACGACGCTATTCACGCGTATGACGTTATTCACAGGTGGGACGTTATTCACGCGCATGACGTTATTCGTGGGTATGACATTATTCACATTCACACGTATGACATTATTCACACTCACACATATGACATTATTCACACGTATGACGCTATTCACACGTATGACCCTATTCGTATATGACGTTTTTTACACGTAAGACGTTATTCATGCGTATGACGTTAACACGTATGGCGTTATTCACGAGTATGACGTTATTGATGATGTTATAGTCACAGATGCATGTTTATCGCTATTTCGTGTGTATGCAAATCGCAAGTTACAGCCTTTTGTTAGCTACCTAAATGTAGATAAAAATAAGGAATATTGTATGACAAGCACATCGTAGAATAAATTTTCAAATAACTTACATTCGAGAAGTTTCATATCCATAGGTAATTCAAATCTACTTGATTGTTGTGATAAAGCCAATCTGCCTTGTAACCAGGGCTGTACTTTAGGCTGAAATATCATCAAATATATATTGTCCTGTATACGAAGTTGGGTATCAGTCGTAAAGTGCAGGATCATTTTAATGTAACAAGAAAACTATTACTCAATACTGGTCTGGTCAATACGCTAGAATGTTCATGTGTTCTCCAATCTGATTAAAACACAGATATTTCGTTTCGTTTTTTATAATTCAACAAATTTATAGTTCGAAAGCCGCTCATATGACCCCTGGTGCGACCTTCCACTACAACCGACCAGCTCGTCCTGTATGGTTGGCAATCGAAAGTATAAAAAAAAACGAAACGAAATATAGATGTGTATTTTAATCAGATTGAGTCTTTGGACCAGGTTCATCAAATACAAGTTACAGTACACATCTCATCACACCACAGTATTAAGATCTGAGTTCACAACGAAAAACAAACCAGAGTGTGTGACCTGAACATCTTTGGTTGTAGATCATTTTTCTATACAGCCTGATCTTTCAGCTTTTTTAAACAACAACTGAAACTATTTGCTGGACATACTGATTGTAGTCTAGCGTTACATAAGCCATATTATCATCAGATAAAATTGACACCAACGTTTTGTCCAACTGGAATGAAAATATCCCAGAACTCCAGTCAGAGAAACCTTATATCATGTTTTCTTACGGAAAAACCCTATCCTGGAAGAATAACCCCAAATTCCCCTGCATATATCCAGACACTAAAATCCTCACCATGATGTATGTATTATATCCAATCTGTTGTTGATCTGGTTTGTGAGAGAATGAAACGAGTAGATTTAATAATACCTGCACAAGAATCAATAAGGTGTAAATAATTTATTTATATTTTAATTTACTTACCTTGGGTGTTGATTCGTCAACATGTACATCCATGACAACACCAATATCAAACTCGGGTCGGGTTCGACTCTCGTCATCCGATTCCTATAATTAAAGAATAAACCAATAAAACCAAACTAATTTAAATTTTCTAGTGTCAATAGATATTGAAATGTTAATATAATTTCACTATATAGTGTGTTGTATTAACTGTGAATGAATAAGTTAGATTATTACTCCGTGTATTATGTAAGGGAGGTTTATTAACAGCGACGTGGTTCACTGGGTCGTAATGGAGGGTCCATGAATGCATAGATCGGGTTGTTTATGAATAGCAACGTGGTTCACTAGATTCTACACCTCAAATAGATCTCGAGCTTTCCCCTAAAACTTCAAGAAATATGTCTTGTATAAACTGACGACATTCTATATTCATAATGTGCTCCAGGTCGTTTTCTACGGTCTACGGTAATTCGGAGCCACGGTGGCTAAGTGAGTAAAGGCACTAGCTCGCCAGACTGGAGGTCACGGGTTCGATCCCGGTGTTGAATGAGAATGTTTATCGGGATTTTCCGGCGTACCCCCCTCCCTTGTCAATGACGCAAACTGAAGACAGAAGTATAGTTGTTGTGATGGGTCGAAAATCGTGGCCCGTGTATACATTGGCGTGCACGTAAAAGATCCCTTGGCAGTTGGAATTCGCTGTCCGGACAAAATTCCCCTCACCAGGTTTAACGCCCAATATAGTTAAATTATTTTTCAATGGTTCGCTTGCGTGTACGGGTCTTTACCAGGGAGAAAAGGAAAAAAACGACGAGATTGGACAGGCGATCCTACTCCTGGTCGCGTAAAAAAGTCGAGGAATCGAAACCACGCCACTTGACTCAATGACAGACCTTGTGATCTAACGCGCAGGAGTTAATCGTCCCCAATCCCCCCCCCCCCCACACGCGCGTCTCTTGACTCATTTTCAAAATAAATACCATATTGTTTTGAATAACATTCTATTTACATCATTTACATCATTTACCCTATCTAGATGGAACAGAAAACCATTGAATATATCATCAATATAAACTACACAAAAATCAACACAGTCGTAGAAACTATTACAAACTGTATCTCAAGTTAGATCCCCCATCCCACCCATCCCACACACGTTTATAAATTCAATTCAATTAGTATGTATTGAGATTGCGGCTAAATTTTCCCTTAAATCCACCAATGATTAATTGCAACCAAATACAATAGTATACTCCTAGAACCTATACGAGTATACACAGAGCACACTTCTATGCCACACGGTGGCATATTTTCAATTCACTGTAATAATTTATCATATACATACTTAAAAAGAAAACACGAATCCTTATAAACATCTTGAATTTAAGATTGAACACAGTCGATCACCATCTTGATTTGATGTGTGACCATCTTACTAGATTAATGTCAGGAGTTCACATGTTTTCAATATACTTTTATTAATTCTAGTGATCTTCACACTGTTTGTAATATTGTTTACTAGTGCGGCGATAGACGTTACATTTATATTAATATATATTTACCTATTATAAGGTTTATATATAAATAATACGACCCTTTCTATACGATGGATTATCTCATGTATATAGGTAGTATATAGAAAATCCCCTATATAACCTCTGCCTGTCAAACATATTGACAATACTACAATATAGTTTATATGTCAATGTTAATACCTTTATTTCTCTTATAACAATATCTCTAGACCACTAGATATAGATAGATTTCTCGAAAGAAAATTAACATATTATTAAGAAAATTAGTATATTACTGAAGAAGGAAATTAGTATTTTATGGTCTGAAATTAGTATTTTATTTTTTAAAAAAAGTATTCTATTTTAAAAAATAGTATTTTATTTTAAAAAATAGTATTTTATAATAAAAAATAGTATTTTATCAAAAAATAAGTGTTTTATTAAAAAAAAATAGTATTTTATAAAAAAAATAGTATTTTAATAAAAAATAGTATTTTATTAAAAAAAAAAATTAGTATTTTATTCAAAAAAAAAGTATTTTATTCAAAAAAAAAGTATTTTATTCAAAAAAATATTATTTTATTCAAAAGAATTAGTATTTTTTATAAAAAAAAAAATATTATTTTATTCAAAAATTAGAAATTTATTCGGGAAAATTAGTATTTTATCATAATCAGCTAGGCCTATTTTCATTGCCAAACTAAAAAAAGAGGTCATCAGATCATTGTATTTCTGTAAATAAAAATATATAAAGCAAGCGAATTATTGAAATAAAATTGAACCATATGTTAGTCCCAAATTGACCTGTGAACCCATTTCTTTCTCTCTCGTTGACATTATATTTCAGTATTCTCCTTGTCAGTGGTGCTGCAAGAGAACAGTCTTTCGGATAGGGCGTAAAGCCGATGTCCCATGTGAATTCGGGGCTGGTGTGCAGGCAAGGATTAGGGTTGGCAATCGATATTCGACTAATAGTAGGCCGTAGCCCATTATCTGGGTAAAAAGTCCCTCCTCAAACACTGTATGTTATATTCTCGTCTTTATTGGATCGTCATATGGTCCGTCATTGATTCAAGTTGCGTGGTTTTGATTCCCCGCTTGTAAGTGACAAGGAATAGGGTCGCAACTCCAACCTCCGATTTCCTCTCACTGCTTAAGAGAGAACCCTACACGCAAGAATTATTGAAATGAAATTGAATCGTATGTTAATCCCGAAATGACCTTCTGTGTCGAGTGGACGTTAAACCCCATTGGCCTTGGTAAGCGTACGGACGCAGGGCGTTAAACAACATGTCATTCAACTGTGCGCGTAAAGATATCTTACCAGTTTACTGCTTTTGAGAGATGAGGGCGCGGAGATGAGACTGCGTTGTTTACTTTGTTGTGATTTAGGCTCTTTAGGTGGTTCAGGTGTAGGGAATACAGGTAACTCAGGTAGTTGGGAGTCCACCTGGGGTAACTCCGGCGTGTCATCGTATCTGAAAATACACGAAGGCATAAATATATAATCATTATAACTCCCGGGGACCAATGACCAGTACCCACTTGTCAGCTGAACCGCCCGGTACCTTGTCACCCGGTTGTAAATATGACGTGTAAATAAAACAAAACTTAATAATCTTATTATGCACCAACCGGGATAATGATTCAGTAGGTTATCGGGGATATTTTGCCCGGGCAGTGCTACAATGACCTACTTTCAATTCAAATTTTAAACTGTCAAGGATTCTATTATACGTACATCAACCATGAACACGTACTTTGGTTTTTCGTCCTATCCGAACGACTAGACGGTTTATATAGCCAGGTCTCCGGTGTGTATCACTGATAAGGGAAACGGGATGAAATAGAATGGGGTTTAACGTCCTACTGTCCTGCTCCGACTGGGCTAATGAAGACGTGCATACGTCATACAGTGGGCTATGAGAGAAATGTTGCTCAGGGCAGTGGTACTGTGACCTAAGCTAATTTTGAATTCCAACTGCCAGGGATCTTTAACGTGCACGCCAAAAATACATGGAATTTGGTTTTACGTCCCATCCGAATGACTAGACAGTTATCCTTATCAGACCCCCGTTCTGCACTACTAACAAGGGGTAAACTACACCAGAACTTTATCGAAAACGGATCTGCGGGTTTACGAGCCAGTCCTCAAATCATTGCGCCACCGTGACTCCCGGAATTCAAATCAGTGAGAAACACATCGAGTTATCCTAAATCGAAGGCTTTTCTATCAAATATGGAGGTCACGGTGGCTAAGTGGATAAGGCGCTAGTTCGCTAGCCTGGAGGTCGTGTGTTCGATCCCTGCATTGGCTGAGAAAGTTCATCTCGATTTTCCGGCGTGATTTTCCCTTGTCAGTGATGCAGAAGGAGGGTCTGACGAGGGCAGCTGCCTAGTCGTTCGGATGGGACGAAAAGCCGAGGTCCCGTGTACACATTGGAGTGTACGTAAAAGATCCCTTGGCAGATGGAATTCGATATAAGAGTAGGCCGTAGCGCCGCTGCCCGGGGCAAAATTTCCCTCATAGCACACTGTATGGCGTATGCCCGTCTTCCATTAGCCCCGGTTAGTTGCAAAAGAGTAGGACGTTAAACCCCATTTCATTTTATTTCTCTATCAAATGAGATACAGGGATATCTTGCGCCTCGAAAAAATCCCACAGACTTACTAATAATGTAAAAATGTCATTAATTATTAAATTCGTCTAATTAATCCACTAATCCATAAAATACCAGCCAACATTTTTTTAAAAAATTCATTAAACCATATCAAAATTAGAAAAAAAAGGCGTCTTACTTTTGCCCTTCCATTTTAAATATTTAAATTATTGTCAATATCGTATACCACTGGCGATTTTCTTCTATTGTATTTAATTGTTACTAATGACAACTTATTGTCTACGTCATAATAAGGATGACAGTTGAAGAACAGAAAATAGATCTAAACTATTATAGAGCCGAAATATTTTATGTGAAAATTTACAGGTAATTGAGACCCTACGCCACTCATTTCTATTACGTAAGGGTTAATCTAAATTACATATAATTGTATTTTTGTCCAAATTCAAGCATAACAAAACCAATGAAACGGAAAGAAATGAACATCTTCTTAACAATCTTATTTATTTTATTTGCAACGTGTGATTCTCTATATACACATATAATGTCCTATATATACTGTCCTAATGATTGGACAGAAGTTCAATAATTGCGCATTAACTGAACAGAAACATCATAGTACATATTTCCGCTCTTGACCAATGTCAATGCAACATTCTTAAACTATTTATCACTCACGGATGTTATCCCCAAACATTCAAAGCGATATATATTGGCGGTTTTTGTCCAATCCCAACGACTAGATGCCTTGTCTTGCAAGAGTCAGTGCCCGACTGCACCACTGACATATAACCTGAGGGATCATATCACTTCGGTGTAAGCGGACATTACACTACGCCAATATGCCTTGTGTGTCATTGTAGAGCTTCAGACAGAATTGTATAAAGTATACACACAGGTGACAAGTCTATTGAATACAATACAATTACTGGGAGAGGGTGGTTGGATGGTTAGCGCGTGTGCGATGTATCATAAGGTCTGGTGTGGTTTTGATTTCCTGGTTTGTACGTGATAAGGATTAGGGTCGCCTGTCCAACCTCGTGGGTTTTCTCTTTGTCCTTTGGTTTCCTCCCACTGCTAAAGACCTTTAAACGCAAGCGAATTATTGTAATAAAATTGAACCATATGTTAGTACCGTAATGGCTCAAACCCTATTTCCCTCTCTCTCCCTCTCTCTCTCTCTCTCCCTCTCTCTATTATTGAGAGATGACTAGGCTAGAATTGTCACCTGTAGATTTCAGGTATGCGTTTAAAGGGAGAGAGAGAGAGAGAGAGAGAGAGAGAGAGAGAGAGAGAGAGAGAGAGAGATCCATGGGTTTTTAACGTCCACTCGACACAAACTAGGTCATTTCGGGTCTAACATAATTATGTTTTTAGTTGTTATTTTTAAAATTTATTTCAATAATTCGCGCAGGGGTCTTTAGCAGTGGGGGGCGGGGGAGGATCCGGAGAAAACCTACGAGGTTGGATATTATATTAAAACCAACTTACTTATTATCGTCAAATATCGTAGTAGGTTGATCATAAATCCTTTCTTCTGTTTTTATATCCGGTCTTACTTCTTCTTCTTTTTCTTCTTCTTTAACTGGTTTCTCTACCACTTTCTTCTCTTTCTTTCTCATACATGAACGACTCCGTCTAGTATCGTCATCCGACCCATCTTTATCTCCTCCGGCTGCGTCTACGATCTGTTCTAACAGTATGATAGCATCTGGCGGAACCGTCACCGGTTTATTTTGTTGTGCTGATGATTTGCTTGTTTTTGATTTGCTGCTGTTTTCTTTTTTTGTTTTTTTACTCGTCGTCGTCTTTTTAGCGACTTTCTTGGTTTTTGACGGCTGAAACACAATAACAGTATTACATACGTCACTTCCGTTTTAATTACAGACGTCATTTCCGACATGTTTTAAATAGCATTAAACATATTTAAATCATGACACTGGCAATCGAAAACAAAATATTAAATTCAAAACTGTTTTCTTTATTGCCGGGTCCTTGATAAGCAACGTGTACTAGCCCTTGTGATGGTACGTCCTAGATTACTAAAAAGCCAATCTAAGACACTGAGAGTGAGCCTCCAGTCTAACGAGTCGATGTCTTACTCACCAAGTCACCGCGACTCCCACTACTAACAAGGTCACGCCACGTCTTTACCAACTCTGGGAGTGAACCCGAGACTTCGTTCACTGAGTCACCGCGATTTCCACATCCTAATGAAATTCTGAGGAGTAGACTGGATGGATACCTGGATGTCCGGCATAGTCCGGGCATAATTCCTTATTCATAGAACGTATGTAAACAATTGTAATAATGAAAATAAGTTTCATAAATTCATTGGTTGAGAACCTAGGCCTACTTCTACTTACCATGATAAAATTTATTATGTCTTTACTCTAACCTAAAGCATGTGTTAATGGCGGGTTTATCCAATCATTAAAAACAGATTATTATCAACCAAATTAAATATTTATAAAAATCAACAAGTTTCAAATCCTGTTTCTATAAACACATAACTTGGTAACAAATACACTATTAATAATTCTTAGCATGGAGAACTGTAGGCCATTAAATAGACAGAACAAACCAACACAACTAGCACTACACTGTAAACCTTGGTGGAGCTGAACAACGGACCCACTCCTCGCAGTGTTTCGTTTAGTTAGGCCTAATCTTTTTGCTCCAGGAGTTAGGCTATGATTCAACTGCCGTGCGATGCGTTACGATAGAATTGTCCCCATCGAGTCCACGATCTGGTACAAGCAGACACGCTCGGATGCAAGACCTGACAGGATCACCACGATCAGCAGGATTGCCACGACTGACCACAAGACCTAATAGTATCGCTACGATTATCCCACGATTTAAACCTAGTGGGAACCGACAATAGCAGAGAATTAGAAAGGGATTGGAGTTTATTACTTGATGCAAAGAATGAAATAACTTGATGTGTGAACTAATCGTGGGTAATATAACCTATTATACCATGCAATCAATTTCTCATTAATAAATCTGTATTGGTAACCCCCGTTCAATATATTCATACAAATTATCATTGATTTTTACTTCACGTGCATGTTCTTAAATAATTTCACATAGTTTTAAATATCAAGTATTACGTAGTTTATACCAACAGAAAAATCATTTTTAAAAATTAATTATTTAAGTACAATATTTGACACGATTTCTTTGTTATACAAGAGATCAATAATCGATACTATTATATTGATTAAATGTCAATAATAATGTGAATAATATCAGTAGGTTTATAACATATCTTTAACACTATTCTAGCCATAGATTGACACTGATTGATAGATTACAATAAACAGGGGACAAGGCTTGTCATAGTCTGACTTTAATTATTGCTATTTCGTTTCGGTTTTTTTTATTTCTGACGTCGTTCTGAAAATTACAAGACTGTGTAACTGGGCTTTAATTATTGATAGTTCGTTTGGTTTTTATTTCTTACTTATTAACGTAAATTACAAGACTTCGTGTACCTGAACAGAGTTTTTGACATGAGTTCAACGTGGTTTAAACTTTGCGCTCTGACTAAGATAATAGATGGAGACTAAAAGTATTAATAAATGAGAGAGAGAAAGAGAGAGAGAGAGAGAGAGAGAATGAAAGAGAGAGAGAGAGAGAGAGAGAGAGAGAGAGAGAGAGAGAGAGAGAAAAAAAATCCGACGTGGTGTCCATGTTGTCAGTGGGGACTGACAAGGACAGCTGTCTAGTCGTTCGAATGGGACGAAAACCGACGTGCACGTAAAAGCCGGGTAAAATTTCCCGCATAGCACACTCGATAGCGTATGCCCGTCTCAATTAGCCCTGTTCGAAGCAGAACAGTAGGACGTTAAACTCCATTTCATTTCTTATTATCTATGTGTTAGAAGCGAAACCTACGTGGAAACTACAAAAAGGAATGTTATTTATAGTTACACAGGAGAAATAGATTCAGTTGACTTTACATCCGGTTTACATTTTAAAAACGACGTGAGACACCCTTGGTTCGCTTTTACTTTAAATGTCGACAATTATAAAAGGAAAGACTACGACACGTATGGATATGAGTGAATCGTGCTTCTATATAAAATAACTTCCGTGGAGATAATAACATGACCATCTGTAGGCTAGTAGCTATAATGATATTATGTATGCTTACCTTGTTAGACAAGAATGGGGGTGGTTTTGAAACAGGAAATCCAAAGTTAACGATTCCTGAAATATACACCAATTAATATTGATTATCATAATGTTAGTTTACCATTATTCATCGATTTTACAATCCATCCACCAATAATCTATAAACACATAAAATATGACCTGATCACTTGTAATTTACCACTTCAAGTGTCAGATGGTCGCCTGTCTAACGTCGTGAGTTTTCTCCGGGTCCTACGGTTTCGTCACACTGCTAAAGACCTTGACGTACCGACAAACTATTAAGATAATAATGAACCCTACAAATTTGTAGATGTTGAAAGAATGTTATTATAGTTATCATTAATTTCTCACCTTTCCTCTCCTGTGTTTTAACGCCACTTTTATCTGATCGGACTGGAGTTATTTTAACATCTGAAAAATATAATGAAATAGGGTTTAACGTCCTACTCTTTTGCACCTAGCATGGGCTAATGGAAGACGGACATACGCCATACAGTGTGCTATGAGAAAAAAATTTGCCAAGGCAGCAGCGCTACGGCCTACCCTTTTATCGAATTCCAACTGCCAAGGGATCGTTTACGTGCACGCCAGGGTGTACACGGGACCTCGGGTTTTCGTCCTATCCGAACGACTATATAGCTGTATCTGTATCACTGACAAGGTGAAATCAAGCCGGAAAGTAAGAAATATAAGGGTCATGGTATACGATGCTAGAATTATACGGGACAACCATGGTACCCCCCCCCCCCCCATTTTCCTATCTGACTACAGCTCGGCCAGGGGCGCATATAACGATTTTGTTGGGGGTTAGCCAAAATGCGACCGACTGATGCACATACCCCCCACCCACCCCAGTGTGACGTATGCAATTTAGGCTCACGGATTCACGCAAATACATAGCGTTTGGGATCTATTCTTGCATTGTTTTTGAGACCGACTGCAGTGACTGTACTTATTTTGAGACAGACAATTTTTCTTCGTGGGTGAAATTTTATTGTTAGACCAACATACTCACACTAGAATAAGCGTGAAACCCAACATCTTTTCAAACATGATAAGTTGACAAGGTTATTTTATTCTAAAGTTTTGTGCGAGTAGCGTAACGTATACAGTGAACACTAACTTATTTTGATACCGATTGCTCATGTTTTGCGACCGACCGCACTGATTTTGCGACCGACTATTTACGCCTCTGAGCCTGGAATTATCAATAATGGGAGTTGGTATAAAGTGTTCCACAACCTGACTATCGATACAATTTATCAACAGTACTGTGATATTTACCAATCTTAGTTTGCCGTTTGTTGTTTTGTCCCCGAGTACCACGATCATCCCAACCATCACCAATACCATCACCACCTTCGTCACCATCACCACCGTCACCATCTGATCCATGCGTTCCAACTGAACTTGGTGATGTAGCTCTTCCTTCAAAACCACTCGTACTACAATAAACAACTATATCATCAACAAAATATCCAGCACCACAACTCCCAGGTGATATGAAATGGGGTTTAACGTTCTAAAATTTTGCCAATGAAGAAAGGACATACACTATTTCCCCGTACTCTTCCAAATTTCTAGACAGCATCTTTCCCCGTACTCTTACAAATTACAACTTAGGCTAAGTGAGTAAGACGCTAGCTTGCCTGGATGTCGCGGGTTCACTTCCGGTGGTGGCTAATAAAGTTTGTCGCGATTATTCTGCCGTGATTTTTTCGAACGGCCTGCACCACTGACAAGGGGAAACCACACCAGAAAAATCACGACACAATTTAGCCACAGCCATCAGCGAGATCAAAACTAGGACCATCGGGTTACTCTATGATTCACCTCGTCTCTCGTCAGTCACATGAATTGGCAGGTCTGATACGAAATGAAAACCTACCTGAAACTTCTCCTACTTGATAAATCGAATATACTAGTACTATCATCTGCTATTTCTCCCGTTTCTACAGCAGCCCAACCTTTTCTTGGTGTTCGACATGCTGACTGTGGTCGTTCATGTAACGGTAATCGGTTCACGAAACTACAGAAATGGGGAACATATCTTCCGATTAACTGAAAAAAAAACCAACAAACAAACGTTTTAACGAATATGATTATAAGGATCTGAGCGTTCCCTTTATTCAAAGAATCGGCATAAGCAGTTGGATTTGTATAGGCCATTTTTCGTGATTTCAAAGACTTCCAGATTTAAAGGCAGAACACTACGTTTTACAAGTTCATCTTGCAGGGGGGGGGGACCGAATGGTTAGCGTGTGCGCTGTATCATACGGCCTGCCATTGAGTCAGCTGGCGTGGTTTCGAATCCCCGATTGTACGTGGCAAGGAGTAGGGTCGTCTGTCCAACCTCGTGGGTTTTCTCCGGGTACTTTGGTTTCCTCCCACTGCTAAAAGAATTATTGAAATAAAAATTAAACCATATGTTAGTCCCGAAATGACCTAGTTTTTTTAGAGTAGACGTTAAACCCCATTTCCCTCCCTTCCCTCCATCTTGCAGGTCGAATGGTTTAAGGGAGACGACTCTATTTTGGATCCCACAAAATAGTTTCATTTTTTTAAAATTTCCTAGGTATACATGGATCAACGGTTTATCCATCAAGCCTTACATCAGCAATCCTCGAAGTCTGGAGACAGGGGACATCACTTTCACGTCTATTTATATAACATATTTAGTATTAAAGTTTGCTCTGATGTTGATACCAAACCCGATTTTATATACCGCACCACCCAATCGGATTAAAAACTCCTCAGAAGACGTCTGGCGCGACCTTCCACTGAAATCGTCTAGTTCTTCATGATTGTAGTAGAGGCCATCGAAAAGTATAAAAAAATTACATAATATAATATGCAAAAATCTTATATCGCACGACGTTTCGACAAGTATTCCCTTGTATTTACCTAGCCCAAATAGTTTGTCATCTGCTCACATAAGTTGTTAATATTTGTGATGAAAAGTTTTTTAAGGATTTGAATAATTGGTCACCTGTTTACCCAATAATGATGACGAATGTCATGGGCGGAGTATATCCATGTGTTGTGATAAGTACTGGTTGCTAAAGGAATGTAGTTGTTTTAATGATTGTTTGGGTAAAAATATTCCTTTAACGATGGTTGTTTTGGATATATTATAGAGGCTAGATACTTACGAATTGTTTTCGTGGTGGATGCTCAGATTCTCTACCCTGAAAAATATAGTTGAGTATGTTAAATACAGGTCAAATGATCAATGATATAATCTGATATGATCTAAATTAAACATAAAGGGTTAAATCGGTCTACATTACAGGCCCTTCTCAAATACATTTAACGGTGTGGTTACTTGTATAACGGAATTAATACAACAATATGCTTGCATTCGTAATTCTTGCAACATATGACAGATCATGACTCATGCTGACATTATATAATTATTTCTTTGGGTTGTATTCCAAATTGTTTTCAAATATGAGTGAAGTCTGTTTCTCCACAGGCCCGAGACTGTACAGCGCAGTGGACGCTTACGGCTAGCCCCCGGATCCATACACTCTTTTTGAATTGTTTTTTTGTGGTCTCTGAGAGCGATGTCTTGTCTATGTATTTGTGTTTTTGTGTAGAATTGTGTGTGGTGCAGTCTCCCTGCACTTACTATTAGACCTGAAATGTTCTCTTATTTAATCAGCTGATCCAATTCATTATCAACTCTCGGTGACATCAGATTTATCCGACATTAAATAGATTAGAACGGAAGACTGAGACTTTGCTTCGCACAAAAAGTACGGTGGTTACCATTATTGCAAACCTTCAAAGACTAATATCGTCGTTCATAATAGAGTAATTTGGATGAAATTTTCAAATCATTCATTTAATATAATCGAATTTCGAACTATGATAGCAATAATGGTTAGCTCTTTATCTAAATCTTACTTAACGTATCTTTAATGGCGTAGAACCACAGAACAAAATAATATAATTGTTAAAGTAATATGACGCTTAATAAGGACAGTGATCTACCATCGAAGGCAGCAGTTATCTGTGTACACGGTGCATCTATATAGGCCTATGTAGTTTGTATCGTCAAATTACCCAACCGTTTAATCTTATCTGACAAGTCCTACAGATATAATTTAATCCGACAATTTTATATTAGGTCGGTCGTATTAGTGTTGTATTGAATAGTAACCTTTTGTACCTGTAATTAAAATGAAATAATATTTCTAATATGGGTATTAATACATAAGGACATACAAAAAATAATACCGGTACTTGTTTGTTTTACGTGTACGAACACATACTGTTCAGCAGTGAATATTCGCCAAAATGTCATACTTTTAGCATGTCATAATACACAGCAATTCTATACTACTGTTATAGTGTACCTTTGTATATATTTTATTATATGTTAATGTAGTAATTGACCAATGTCCAAATTAATATCTCACTAATCTTTCAAGTCATTTTAACTGTTTGGGTTTTTAATGTAACGATATACAAACGTAATTATAGTTCACGAGCATTCTTACTATGTCCATATCTTCTTCCGTATTTAAATATCTGTTTCCTATGTACAATTTAACATTTTATAAAATATCATTATATATTTATTTTAATCCTAATCTTGTATGTATGATTTGCATTCTCTTGTAATTGTAGTCTGGTGACCGGCTCGCCCTAGCGATACTTATCTCGTTATTGTGACCGTTAGCCAGTTTTGGACACTATGTATCTGAGTTTTCTTCGTTTGTGTTGAATTAACCCCCCAGAAAACAACACTTCGGTATTACAATAACAGACAAAACAAGTTGAATTCCTTTTTGAAACCCGTGTGGTTTCGTTAAATTGCAGCCTTGAACGAACGACAATTCTGATTGCTGTCGTCAGTCACAAACAAGGCCACAAGAAAATTGACAAGAAGAGAAGAGTAGCAGAGAAGCGGAAGCCTATAACTACCATTCATAATGTCACCTCTGGCATGTCTAATGATCTTTTGGGAACATATCTTTACATGTCACCCGCAAGAATACCCTGGATCGTGTACGTGCACGATAATTGACTAGACCGATAGTCTATTTGAACATGGAATTCAGAAGTAGTAGACCCAGTTAGCCATACAAAACCCGACAGGAACTGTCAGTGGACATCTCCGCTCAGAGACAGTTCTTAACGGAACTATGTTTGAACATGGAATTAAGAAGTTTATGGTAGTGTGATATTTGCGATGTAATATAAATGTCCTACCGTGGAATCTGTTTGTGGTCTATGGTAATCTATATATCTCTGTATACGATACGCTATTTCTGTTTCCAACCCGGCATCCTCAACACCAGAATAATAGCTCCTGGCTGAGATGGGGCGACTAGTTGTCACGGTTGGACACGAGCCGGTTGGCAAGTCACAAGCTAGAAGAGATTCGTAGATCTGGGGTTGCGGCTGGTCGTAACAACGAGAATGTCTACTCAGATAAGGGGCACTGGGATCGGGTCGAAAGTCAACCACAAGTCCCCCACGGGGATCGTGTCCGAAATAATCCGGATTATAGCCTTCGTATTTTGGAGCAACTTTTGTCCACATTCCATGTCGTGAACATAACGAAGAACGTGTTCCGGCACTTTTGATTTGTCTTTGAGCGTTCGGGCGTCGTCCGGATGGTGGTCGGGCACTGAAAGGTCGCCGCGGTGTTTCAGAACGATTCCTCTCAGCAAGCACCTGTTTAAAAGACAGTCTTGGTTGCGCACTCTTTACTCTGGGATTACGTTTAAAATGTATAGGCGTAGAAACACGTACATCCGCATAACTGTTTAAATATTCATCCGCGCATAATGAAAAATTATCCTCATCATTGGGGAATATTTCTTGTTCTATTTGACTGTCTGTTTTCAGGTTTGTTTTGTATCCATCGGCTAACCAGGGTATATCCACCTTCAACATGATGGTATATGATCTAAGCTAAATAATCAGAAAATATAAGATAAATCCTTTAAGCACGTAACTAAACTCTCAGTCCATTAACATCGAACATTGTCAGTAAATCTGACAAATAAACCACGACCACGCCCTAGAAATAAAAACAATCGTACGTTTCAGATAAGATCACTTGACTATCACAAACGATCGACTGGTAAACATTAGAGGTTGTATTCTCTCGTTAAGATACACTTTTCCAATGATTAAACACTCTCGAAATTAAATTTACATTCCTTCATATAAGCTACACAATAAACACTGTCTTAAAATCTCCTGTTACACCTCGACTAGCTTCTCAAACAAGCTAAGAAGAACTTGAATACAGAATCAGCTTGCTATTAAATATCTAACATTCACCCCAAGTTGAAACGACAAGGGGTATTTGTGTGAACTTTAAATCGTGTCCAGCTTCTCAGAACAGTTAAAAACAATATCTCCAAGTGAATTCAATCCATATCGAATAAGAATGGCTGTTATTGATTACATAGATTCAAAATCTACACAATGCCAACTGAGAGTCACACCGAATTATTTCCAGAATTATAATGGAATCATACGAAATATTCCTGTGTTGGCCTCAATATATTGTGAATGTCATTGATATGGGCCTCGAATCACACAGAATTGTTTCCACAGTTATAAAAGAACCATACGAAATATTCTTCCTTCAGCCTCAATATATTGTTAATGTCTTTGATATGGTCTCCGAATCACATAGAATTATCTCTCCAGATATAATAAAACCATAGGATTTATTCTCCCCGCAACCTCAATATATTGTTCATGTCGTTGGCTTCGAACCACAGTTATAATAGAACCACCATACGATATATTCCTCCTTCAGCCGCGAGATATTGTTTATGGCGAAGAATAATATCTGATTAGCTAGACGACCTATAAAAAAAACCTGTTTCCACTCGACGACAATCTTTAATTAGCCACCTTGTACTTAGTTTGATCTTATCCCCGTTCCACGTGACCGTATTGTCGTCCCTAATTACATACACGTCTCGTAATATTGTTTGTTGGAGAGGAGAAGGATTGTCACGCCGCCATTATTCATTACATAATAATCGGATCAACACTAAATCTATTGTATTATATTATTCACAAAGCGAACAAACCATGTTTCTAATATATCACACACTTTGATAACTTTAAAGAGACATTCTGTCGAGATTTAAAATTTATATTTTCATTTGGTAATTTAGTTGGAATTCGAAATAAGAGTAGGTCGCTATCAGAGCAAAAGTACCACAGCATGGCATCTTCCTTAGCTCTGATGTGCCATACTTTCAATATTTGATACCGAATCACGAAATTGGTGAAAAAGCGTAGAACCAAGTATGATAAAGGTGAAATAATAGCCAGGAAAGTAACTACCACTCACCGAGACTATCTTAAAGACGACAATACAACTTTTGAAATGAAGAATTTTTAATTGGTAAATATATATTTTTTTTTTGCTTCTCGCAAAAAAGAGAGATAATATTATTAATTGTCAGTGAAACAATTTATTTATCGGACAGTTTTTATTCGTTGAAATGTCACTTTAAGGTTTGACTATAAACCCATTAAGTCATTAATGAATGACGTGTGTTTTAAGACTGGTAGGGCGGATATAACAATAGACTCGATCAACTGGAACAATAGATCTATAATATTGAATATATTATATGAAATAACTTGAAACAGAATCACGAACAATTTTATACTCATAGTCAAATCTCTTATTGATAATTAAAACAACTAATTAAATCTTGATCTTATCCCGTTATTTTCAATACTCATCAATGGCGGCTTATGGAATAACCCCCACGCCACCCCACACCCACCCACACCCACACCCGTGCGGAATCTTGTGGTGCAATCCCTAAAAATGACATTGTATTGAAACAACATTTCCGACAGAGAATTGGATTTTTTTTTTAAATATGTAACTGCCCCAAAACATAAACAAAACATTATTTGACCTCGCACAGTGGCGTCTCCATCAATTTTACCCACTCACATTTTCGAGGCTGGTTTGCGGGAACCACGGTGGATAAGTGCGTACGAGGCTGGTTCGCTAGCCTGGAAATCACGTGTTCGATTCCGCATTGGCCTAGAAAGTTCACCTAGTAAGATCGAGTGTCTGACAACACAGCTGTCTAGTCGTTCGGATGGGACAAAATACCAAGTTCCAATGACAGTTAGAATTCGATATAAGAATAGTAAAGAGGTCAAAATGTCCACCATCCCCCACTGTATGGCGCATGTCCGTCTTCCTGTGTCCAGTATAGGATCAGAATAGTTGGACGCTAAACCCCATTTCAATTCATTTCATTTACATTATATCATAAATATATATTACGAGTTTGCATAGATATCTTATCATACTAAACACACACCCACTTGACAACCGAGTAGGCTCGGGTCTATATTTTACCCACTTGACAACCGAGTAGGCTCGAGTCTATATATAACCACGTGTTTAAGTTCACCTGTCAATACCAACCGTTAATTTAATCCCCCCGAGAGATTAAAGAGATTACTGGACTTGTTAATTATATCGAATTGTGTTTTATTGAACGATAGTAAGGGAAACATATCATAAATCATTCTACATGTAAATCTAATCACAGTTATCGACACTTTTCTTATGTATCGATACATTTCTATTTTAAAAAATCACGATCGGATTATCTTATTCAAGAATATAGGTCGATTAATGACCACAACATTCAAGGTACATTAAGTCAGAATAATGCTGCAATAAAGTAAATAAAATGAAATGGAACCAATGAAGAAGGTCATACGCCATACAGTGTGCTATGAGGGCAATTTTGCCCAGGTAGTGACACTACGGCCCACTCTTATATCGAATTCCAACTGCCAAGAGATCTTTTACATGCAGATCAATGTGTACGTGGGACCTCGCTTTTTCGTACCATCCGAACGACTAGACAGCTGTCTTTGTCAGCAATATGGCAGAATAACGCTGCGTTAAAGAACCAATAATATGTTAAAAGAAATCCCCGATAATACCCCTTTAACTTTAAATTTCAATTGTTTTTTTTTTCGTTTTTTTTTTACTATATTGTCTCTTAAATCTGTCACGTTTATTGATAATAAATATCTAGATTGTTTGAATATATGATATTATAGAACGAGTCACCTATTCTGTGATATATTCATATACTCGATTACAAATCAATTAATCTGATTTAATTAATCTATATTATAATCTTAAATAAAATTCCATTATTGAAACAGCTCGTCTTTCTCAGGATGAAAATACATCAAACAACAGGATTATGTTATTCTGGCGTCTATCGGTTAATTAATTAAGTAATCTTTTAATTCAAATCTTTTTTATGTAGTTTTTCTCATAGAAATGGTTCGTCTCTCTCAAGATATAAATACATATAAAACGCCGGATTATCTTATTAGAGGTTAATTCAGGGACTATATAATTCATCATAGAATGGGTCGTGTATAAAGATAAGATTATAGGACACTCCTCAGGTATTACTGAACAAAATGTTTATACAAAAGCAGTGGTGGGGCTACAATATAGTTCTAACGCCGAATTTACGCAAACCATTGTAGAAGACGGGCCCAACCCGCCAACTCCTGGCTCGACCTTTTTGACAATAAACAGATACACACGATTCTAAGATTTACAAGTTTTCTTTCACTCTTCAGATTATTAAAAGACAACCGAAATATGAAAGAAATTTGAGCGATTTGATGAAAAAACACGAAATGAATAGAGTTTAACGAGCTACATCTCTGGACTAAAAGGGATGATATTAATAAAGTAGAGCCTTTTCACCCGGGCAGTGGCACTATGACCTACTCTTACTCTGAATTCCAAAGGTCAAAACTTATATTACGTGTACGAAATCGATCAGCCCTATTCAATCAACTATACACTGTTCGGTGTGGAACTCATCATGGAGAACATGTGCAAATATCCCGAGGAACTTTCTCCGCTAACATCTGGAACCACCCTTGGACCTCACCGCACTGAAGATTCCAGTGACAAGTGGTGTCAAGCGTTACATAGACATTAAGCATGTCATGTATAACGCACCATACACGTCACAACCCACAAAGGTTAAAAGCGGACAATGAAACGGCGTTTAACGTCTAACTATTCTACACCGTTTGGGATAATGAAGACGGGAAACACAGACAAACTTTATGACAATATCCGAAACAAAACCATGCACTAAAAATGAGCACGCCATGCAGGAAACCCCGCACACGCGGTGCACCACACAATCAAAACCGGATGATAAAATGAGGTTTAACGTCTTACATCAACTGAGCAAATGATGACGGAGAAACCGACAAATGGCAGCAACAGAAACAAAACAATGTAATACAAAAGAGCAATAATCAAACTGCATCGTACAACCATATATCAGCTGTTAAAAAATATAAAAACCCTTTGTTGTAGAATTCCATATTTCACTCAATAATCCCGTCTACAATTTGACACGATCAACACAGTCTCCATATAAACAATAATAAGTACATTATCTCCATTGAATCCAGCATGTGATAAGCGACTAGGAGGTGATAGAGTGAGCTAACGACAGACATTTGGTTTGTTGCGTAGCAGCTGATCAACACAACGATATCGGATATAAAGTCGTTTTTTTTCCAGCTTATCAGTTAAAACGTGCTCGAGTTATATACTCAAGTACGTATAAATCGATACCTATATGGTTATATTATCTCACCCGGAGAGGGTGACAAACATGTAATGTCATTTCATAAATCTATAATAGTTTAATCTTCAATGGCCTTCATAATCTCCGCGAATTTAAAAATTCTACCATCCTAAATCTATAATGGTTCTACCCCACCCAATCTATATTGATATTATCTTCCATGGACATCACAATGGTCACTTCTATGGTCACGACAATGGTTCTATCTTCATTGGTCACCACAACCTCCAATGATTATATTCCTTATCATGGTCACAAACCGATAATGTTTCTATCGTACTCGGTCTCTATCTTCCATGATGCTATATTCCATCGCATATGGTGGCTCTATTTTCCCCTTGGCCTGTGATAAAGTTTATGTCATGACGTTCAAAAACCGGAGAAGAAAGGCGTTTGTTACCAAACTATGTATCTTGATTCATTTCTGGTATTGCTATTTGATCCGTTTGTCGATTTGACAGGATTATATTTGGCTCCCTGTTCATCATGCTACAGAAATGTGAGTTGCGGCATCTTGTTTCACCGACTTCATTTCACTGACTTTATGCAATTCCACCATCAAGTGCATTTAGCCGTCCTGACTTTCCACCCAAATGTCCGAGGTTGGTACACGTGTTTATTTATTTATTTATTTGACTGTGTTATTCCTACTGAGTAAAGAAACCAAACGAATACAAATAAACCGGTAGCCAATAGATTTATAAGTATGCAGTTTAATAAAATGCACATTTTTATACGCCCACATTTTCATGTGGACGTATATTGTCGTCGCCCCTGTTCGTCCGTCCGGACGTCCGTCCGTCCGGACATCCGTCCGTCCGTCCACAATTGTTTGTGAACAGTCTATAGGTCACAATTTTTATCCGATTTCAATGAAACTTAAAATATAGGTTTATCACCCTAAGATCTCGGTTCCTTTCGATATTGGCATGTATCGGACTGTAACTTCATGGGTTATGGCCCCTGATTGTACGAAAAATCACGTTTTTTAGCTTGTGAACAGTGTAGAGGTCACAATTTTGAACCGATTTGGATGAAACTTGAAATGCATGTTTATAACCCAAAGATCTTGGTTCCTTCCGATATTTGCGCCAATCGGATCGTAACTTCCTGAATTATGGCCCCTGATTGTCCGAAAAATCACCCTTTTTAACTTGTGGTCCCTCTGGAGGTCAAAATTGTTATCCGATTTAAAAAACCGTTTGATTAAATCACCGTTCCATGGTTATGAAGGTTGTGTTCGAATTTCGTGAAAATCGGACCAAAATTGACGGACAAAATGGCCGCCGTTTGTAAGCGAATAGTGTGAAAATATGTTATATCAAGGTTGTGGACCTTATAGAGGTCACAATTTTGAACCAATTTTGATGAAACTTGACATGTATGTTTATAACCCAAAGATCTTGGTTCCTTTCGATATTTGCGCCCATCGGATCGTAACTTCCTGAATTATGACCCCTGATTGTCCAAAAAATCGCCCTTTTTAGCTTGTGGTCCCTCTGGAGGTCAAAATTGTTATCTGATTTAAAAAAACGTTTGATTATATCACCATTCCATGGTTATGAAGGTTGAGTTCTAATTTTGTGAAAATCGGACCATAATTGACGGACAAAATGGCCGCCGTTTGTACGCGAATAGTGTGAAAATATGTTATATAAAGGTTGTGGACCTTATAGAGGTCACAATTTTGAACCGATTTTGATGAAACTTGACATGTATGTTTATAACCCAAAAATTTTGGTTCCTTTCAATATTTGCGCCCATTGGATCATAACTTCCTGAATTATGTCCCCAGATTGTCCGAAAAATCGCTTTTGTTAGCTTTTGGTCCCTCTGGAGGTCAAAATTATTATCCGATTTAAAAAAACGTTTGACTATATCACCGTTACATGGTAATGAAGAGAGAGTGTGAATTATGTGAAGATCGGACTAGAATTGACGAACAAAATGGCCGCCGTTTGTACACGAATAGTGTGAAAATATGTTATATCAAGGTTGTGGACCCTATAGAGGTCACAATTTTGAATCGATTTTGATGAAACTTGACATGTATGTTTATAACCCAAAGATCTTGGTTCCTTTCGATATTTGCGCCCATCGGGTCATTACTTCCTGAATTGTGTCCCCTGGTTGTACGAAAAATCACCCTGTTTAGCTTTTGGTCCCTCTAGAGGTCACAATTATTATCTGATTTAAAAAAAAATGTTGATTATAAAAACCAAACAAATTCTAATGATTTTCTGATAATTCCTTAATATGCGACAACTCTTGTTGACTGCCCGGACGATTTGGCTGCTGTGTGGGCGTATGTTTCGTTGCCTGGCAACCTATTTTTAGTTATGTTTTCGTTATATTTAACTGATGCATAATATAAATGTTTGATGTAGTATAGCCCAGTAAAGTTGATGTTGTCGCGTCATTTCGTACATTCTTTCAAATAATGGACAATTTAGGTTATCTTTATTCGAGCGAAATGGAAACTCTAATCCTTCTTATACTTCGTGAATACCATAAATATTATCATATTCTTATATAAACTGTCAATATAATAATCCATTGTTTATATATACATATATATGAACGACAGGTGCTTGTTTTATAATCTATTACTATATACATATATATATATGAATGACAGGTGCTCGTGTATATAATATATATCTTATTACACAGTATTCACTTGATACACATTATAAGCTTATGGTTCAACTTAATTTCAATAAGGCACTTCCCCTTAGCGGTTTTTAGCTGTGGGGGGGGAATCGGAGGACCCAGAGAAAACCCACGGGGTTGGACAGGCGATCCTGATCACTTTCACGTACAACCGGGGAATCGAAACGCCAGTTACTCAACGACAGATTTTATGATGCAGCGCACATGCGTTAACCATTCTCTCTCCCCCTCCCCTCAAATGGAAGAGAAACGGGTCTGATATTTTCTGACCGTGGTTAATCAGGCCACACAACTCCCTGCCTTAATGACACCGACACACGTTTATCGTTTTAAAGCGATAATTTCATGTTTTCAAAGAAAGTCAAACAAAACATATTTATTCCTATGTAATTTGCTCAATAGGTTGTCAATTCACTATTATGCGATCATAGGAATTATTCCTCAGATTAATAATTCATTGACACGGGAAATGGAAACAATTACTTCCCTTGTTTTTCCACCCCCCCCCCCCATGGTATAGCTATCTTCAAACGTTTGAATTTGAAGTTGAAAAAGGATATATTTGCCAATTTCTCAACTGGCAATAGTGAATTATTGGATTAATAGGATTTTTCTTTAACAATGTAGGGCGGTTAATAGATTCCATCTATTTTAAGGCTTTGTTTTAACACATTTTAAAAATACAACTTAAAAATATGAAATTGCAGCTTTAATAATAGACACTGAATTTATATAGCACAAAAACACTCTGTTAAAGTTTGTATTGCGCTTTCACAAAAGGTTTCAGTTCTGGTAAGGAAAAGCTTCATTAAATAATAAACTTTTTAGTTCTTTTTTTTTTTGAAAAATAATTATTGAGCTTGATTGTCTAGTGGTTTGGGGCAGCGATTTCTAAAGGAGCGGTGCCGTATCCCAAAATGATCTTTTTGTCATTTCAAGATTAGTTGTAGGTTGATGAAGCTTCGACTTCCCGATGCGATACGGGTTCTGGTTGGTTTATGTGGAGTCATTAAGTCACAAAGGTACTGAGGTGGAGTTCCGTTGAGGACTTAATAGGTTGTTAGTAGGATTTTGAATTTGATTCTCTGGATTACTAGGAGCCAATGTAATTCAAATAATTTCTGGGTGATGTGTTCGGATTGTTTCGTTCCTGTAAGAAGGTGCGCTGGTTTAAATAAGGCGAAAACGATCACCCAACCCTCTACATTTGATGGACAAAGAATATAATATAAACAATCTCGAAAAGGTCCAGAACAACCACATGAATTCAAGCACGTTTAGTCAGGTTGTGGACGTCCGTGGTAGTTTCCGGTCATGAATGGTTAACTTCGGCCATGAACGGTTGATTCGGGCCAAGAACGATTGTTTCCGGTCACGAACGATTGTTTCCGGTCACGAACAATTGTTTCCGGTCTCCACAAGAGAGGACGAAGAGGTGAACAAGCGAGTGTAGATTAGGGTTGTTTGCATCACAGTGTAAAAACAAATGCCATGACAGTAGATGCTTATTACGACTGGCCCCTCGGATCTATTCACTTGATTTGATATTAGTTGTTTACTCCAGGTAAGTCCGTAAGTTTGTCGTTTCGGCTTTGTTTGTGTGTAGGACGGTCCCCCTTCACTTATTATTAATCCATTCAATGGACGAATATTTCTTATTGTTTGATGTTCGTCTGGTAAGCACAAGCACTTCCTTGAGTTTGATTTAAAATCAAAACTCAGTGTGGTGATTTTCGGTCAGAAAGCGAACACCCTTTAGTGGATTTAACTAAAAATACCAAACTCCTTTAAAGCACCTTCCTTAAAAATGTTTTATATTATTACTTTTATTTTTAAATAAAAAAAGTGAAATATGTAAATTATTTTAAACCAATGCATTTTATTTTGCTTTTGAATAAATTGTTTTTTTTATGTTTACCAACACTGATATTGACTGTACTATAACATGTATTATGTGAATAAATACCTTTACAAGAGAAAAAAACTGAGTGAAGAAGCAAACCACACGTTGATGGATTTCAGTAAACAGCTGTTACAATTACAACTTACCTTTCTCCATTTTGATAAAACCCAACTCAGAAAGTATTCCACTCCTCCAAAATATGTCAGTACTCGTTCTCTAGCTTCATTAAGTTGGTTACATGAGCTGCATCTCCTGTGGTCGTCATGTTCATCCGGGGCTGATAGACCCCTTAGAGGCTTCCGGGATTTCACATTTACTTCCGGTAAAGTGGTACCAAATGATTCCAGATGTTGTGGGATATTTTCTCGATGTCTGTCGTCACTGCTTGTGGACGATAGATAGGACAATAGGGAATCGCATTCCCCGTCCTCATTTGATATACTGCCTGAGGTGTTTGAAATATCTTCAAACCAAATCCGTTTCTGGTCAGCAGAATTTCCATATATTCCATTAGGATGTAAAGCCGCCAAATGAACTTTTTGTAATGAGTTATCAGGAAAAACAAGATCCCTTAGCTCCGACAGATCGAAATCCTCACGAATACGGGCTTTTGGGAGTAGCATTGTTGGAACATTGTCAATGGATATCTTACGATCTCTAGGATGGACGTAGGATCGGCGGTATTCACGAGATGCATCAAGGGAGAAATTGGGTAAAACTGTTCCTGGAGTGATTGTCTTGTAAGGTGTGGCATATGATCTGGTAGCTCCTATATCTGTGGAACATAGATTAAACTTCACTGCTGGCATTTTTCAAGTTGAAGTCAGATTATCTAATTGTCCCTATTACATAGACCTTTTGACTTTGTTTTAAAAATCTTACTATATATATTACTTAATTAGGCTGCTCTAATTCTGCCACAATCTCGTAATTATACTGGTCGAACTATCTCGAACGATGTTAGTCCCTCTGGTTGAAGTCTGTCGATATCAATCTCTTAATGCGATTAGTAGAGCAGGTCCAATACCCTTCATCACAATGGTCGAACTTCAACAACGCTCTTAATTAAACTGGTCGAATTTGTCGAACTCTCATAATCCGATGGTCCAGCACGGCTAAACTCTCTGTCGAACTATTTTACTCACTCTGTCGAACTATTTTACTCCCTCTGGCCGAACTATTTTGCTCACTCTGGTCAAACTATTTTACTCACTCTGGTCAAACTATTTTACTCACTCACTCTGGTCAAACTATTTTACTCACTCTGGTCGAACTATTTTGCCGAATGATTTTGCTCACTCTGGTCAAACGTTTTTAAAAGCGTCTGTATTATTCTTCCTGTTCCATAACTCAGATATAACTAGATTTGAATTAAAATCCCGTTTCTAGTCAAAAGTAAGTGGTTGTTAAAGATGCCGGAAAATATACGACACACGTGGAAAAATTAATACGAAACTTTAACTAAACGAGTACTAGTTCTCAAGTAATAAGTATATTATACATAATCTCTAAGTCTGGGCACGTTTAATTTCCAAAACCGATTCATTAATTATGTTATGTATAATTCCATAATGTTCAATTTGTGATCAATAAATAATCAATAATTCTCCGAGTTTGATGTTCGATTTAATGAAGTATACCGTTTTAATATCGCTTAGAAAGTTCATGTTACTGTTCCTACTTTCTTTACATCAAACGATATTTTATAGACTATTATACATGTATTATACGATCACTAGACGCGAATTACTACTCGTCCATTATAAACTGTACATTCGATAAAAACTACCATTTATTTTATTTGATTGGTGTATATTTAAGAGAGGGGTGACGTCACCCTAGGGGCGGGCCCAGAAGATTATAATTTTGAGGGTGCTATGTCTCGCCGCATAAATAATTTGGCAAATTTGTGTTTGTGCATTGGGCGGGCCCAGAAGGCTAACAGTGGACTATGTCTCGCCACATAAATAATATAACAAATTCATGTTTATGCAACACGGGGTTTTATCGTGAAATAGCAGCATTGTATTCAGTGGGGGGGGGGGGGCGAATATTAAGCGTGTTCGCGTTGTGTCATTAGATCTGTCGTCATTAAGTCCGCTGTGGTCTGGTTTTAATTCCTGGTTTTCCCCAGATACTCCGGTTTCCCCCTCAGTTAAGGACCCCTACGTACAAGCAAATTATTGAAATAAAACAGAACCACGTGTTAGTGCCAAAATGACCTAGTTAATCTCCATGGTCAATATTTATGAGTATTTTGCGAGCGTTGATGACAGTTGCCCGGATCCGCCGGTAGTATACAGAGGTTCTGTGTATCTAAGGGATAATTCAACAAGTTTACTGTCACTTCACACTAATACCCATATAGTAAGGATTAGTAAGAACACACTGACTTTCACCTGAACTACAATATAGAATATATCTACTGATAACAGGAGCAATGTGTAGTATAAGTTATTTTATCTATTTTTGGAACACAGTCATTTGGTTCATTTATTCAAGTATAAAATTCTATTGATATAAATCCATTATTCATTCATTTATTAAGATCCATCATAAATTCCTTAAACTTCATCATAAATGCATTACAAATTCATCATAAATGTATCAGAAATTCGTCATAAATTCATTATCAATTCATCATCAATTTATCACAAATTCATCATAAATTTATCACAAATTCATCATAAATTTATCACAAATTCATCATAAATTTATCACAAATTCATCATAAATTCATCATAAATGCATCATAAATTTATCATAAATCATTATAATCTAATTACAAATTCATCATAAATTCTTCATAAATTCATTATAAAGTTATAATCATAATTTATTAGAAATTCATAAGAAATACATCATTAATTCATCATAAATTTATAATACAGTCGTCATATTGATTCAATATAAATGCAGATGATTACAAAACCTTCAAAGAAATTTGTGATATAAAAAAGGTATGGTCGCTTTCTAGAAGGGTGTTAGACCAGTATTTAAGAAAAGATGACCAGTTTCGTTTTATTTTGTGCCCTTGCCGCTTGTGCAGATAAACTATTTCCCTGTATCATATAGCACGTGACCATTGCATTAATAAGATGAATTTATGCAAGTACACGGAATATCATGGTCCACATTTCGCTGACGGCTGGTTCAGGTCCATTATTCTATTTGTCGGGAATAGAATCAAATCATACAGCAGGAATGGATAATTTGGCCTTTGAAAGGGGTGTTAAAAATGGAGAGGACGGTAAGAGATACATGTATATAATATATGCTTCACTCCACAGTCGATTGCATATTATTTACTACCCAGAATATTTAAGAACAATTTTACCCAGTTCAGCTGCAATCACAAATTGCTACCAAAATATGTAAGACGTCAGATCAACTTTTGCACATGATGAATGTTGGGTGGCGGAGGAGACTGTCACGGCTGCATTGTCCAATAATAATCGATGCCAGTACAATGGATAAATATTATCGAATGCATGACAATGATAGACAGTAGTATTGAAGGTTGGGACAAAATGACATGTTTACGGAAGTTATGTCAGATTCAGCGACGGCCAAATTTACCGATGCAAGTGCATCCAAGCGTAATATTAATTGATGTCGGCACAAAAAACTCGAGATTTTATTAAGAGGCCACTCCCGTTAAGCGGTCAATCCTAAAATTTCCCGTGGGTGGCTGCTTAATGCAGATTCTACTAAATAGAGTGTATAAATCCATAGTCAACCCAGTATCAATTCATGGTAACCAATTAAAAGAAATATTAAAACTACTAGATGAAGTGATAATGTTTATTTTCACTTGACTCTTCTGACCGAAAAGTCAGATTGTCCGGAAGTGTGCGCGCGTGTGGGGGTGGGGGTGGGGGTCTTACGCCAATATAGCCCCAAGCAGCAGTTTCAAACTCTATCCAAATTGGCAAATCTGTTATAAGTTGAGTTGGTTGAATGTATCAATTGTCGAGTAATCACAATATATACGCATAGCTATTAAGTAAACACAAACACCATGTGATGCCAATTCCTCTGGTAGAAGCGATCGATGGTAAATTACCTAAAATAAACACAAGTCTTTTGTTTTGTCACTTTCTGGATTTAGGAAGATGGAACCTACAAAATTAGGTTTCAGTCGATAAATCTAACACTAAGTGACCAAAAATGAATTTAACGTCTTACTGTTCTGCTCCGGACTGGGCTATTGAAGACGGGCATACCTCATACCATACATTTGTGCTCTGAGGGAGATTTTGCCCTGACAACGGTGCTAAGGCCTACTTTTATATATCGAATTCCAACTTCCAAAGGATCTTTTAAGTGTACGCCAATGTGTACACAGTGACTAGGTTTTTCTAGGCCAACGCAGAGATCGAACACCATACATCTATAGGCTAGCGAGACAGCGTCTTACCCAATTAGTCATCGTGACCCCTAGCGAGAAAATTAAACAATAACAATGGTCATCCGTATTTAACAATATTAATATTAATAATAACAATATTAACCAATAATAAAATGACACAGGGGATCTTTATACAATATAATAACCGCTCCCTGTAATGGCCGCGACCAGACGATAGAAAAAAGTAACGAACAAATTTGGAGTAAATCAGGTATTATTGTATCATTGCCATTTTGTAGCCATCTAAAAATGATCGTCTAATTATAATTTGAGAGTCAATATTTTTGTAAGTACGCTGTTTGTCAATTTAGTCTACTATCGACCGAATATCTTATATACTTAAAATAGAAGACGACTGGTCTATAAATACTCGTTAAATGTAGTTGTCTCCCTTGAAATTACACTTCATGGATTGTGGCCATGTTAAAATATAGGATTTCTGATGGGTTGATTCGTTATTTCCATTGATAGCTGTGGCGGATCCAGGATTATTGTTTTGATTTTTTTTTTTTGGGGGGGGGGGAACCCCATGTTTTGTCTTAACGACCGCGGTTTACGGAGCTAATTTCTGCCGCTAGTAACATAGATGCTGGTTGTGAGTCTGATAAGATGCACACCGTGTGCTATATATATATATATATATATATATATAGCATATATATATAAACGACCATGCGTGCATGTCCCGGTGGAAGATTGTAGGACCCTCGATTCCTATACCCCTGGATCCGCCCCTGATGATAGTTATAGATTACATTTCTTTACTTCAACATATTAGGTATTTTCTTCACCACTAAATCAAAATCAGTATTGGATGCCCGAACTATGGATAAAGACGCCACCATACAGAATGATGCCCTGTTGGAATCACCCGTCATTGCTGCTGACGTGATAACGGATGGTGAATCTAAAAGGAAGTCTGTACTAGAGAGCCTGCGACATCCAGCATACCGATCTAAATTTATTCAGAGCCTCTCGGTTTCTTTTGCTTTCTGGTGTTTAGTAAGTAAGATTAATCTTGATGTTATGATCAGATTCCATACAGTGTCCGACAAGAGACTGTCTAACAAGACATGAATGTCCCGTTTTGAGAAATTGAAACTATTTTGGCTTGTTCTTTTATTCTTTTAAATTAAAAGCCTTGTCCAAGTCATTGTCCTAATTTCACTCTGACGTGGCTCCTCTTCGCTACGGGTAACAAAGCGAAGGAGGTCCATAAAAGCGAAGGTAAAAAATGATTAGTAGATTCACTTCCTTACCTCTCCTTACTATAAGCCTATAATTAACCGGATGGAAAAACGATTTGACTTCACCGCCCCGTCTGTATCTGCCAAGCGAATTGTTTACACTTCAGCTTACTGTTTCTTTATGAAATTCATAGAACGGAAGGCGAAGTTATAATTACAATTCGCATATGGTCCTGTAACGCGTCTTCTATTAATTGATATAAGACAGAAGGTTTGAAAATGCACAGCGTCTAGTCGTTTGGATGGGACTAACACACCAGACCCCGAGTTCACAAAGCATTCTCAGACTTAAGTTGAGAATTTACTCAAAATTGTTCACCATATTTTAACTAAACATAGCCCTTATAATAATTTTGTTGTTTTAATGTATCAAATACATCAGTATGGAACTGTGTGCAAAGTTTTGTGATTCTGCATCAAAGATATTTCTCAAAAACCCTGATTGAAAGTTGAGCAAATTCTCAACTTAAGTCTGAGAATGCTTCGTGAACTTGGGGCCTGGTCTCTTGTAGACCGGCCCAATTGTTCGCACGTGCGTGCTGTATCATAAAGCCTGTCATTGAGTCAACTGGCATGGTTTCGAATTCCCGGTTGTACGTGACAAAGAGTACGGTCGCCTTGTCAACCTCGTGGGTTTTCTCCGGTTCTTCCGGTTTACTCCCACTGCTAAAGACTACGAGCAAGCGCTAAAATTAAACCATATGTTGGTCCCGAAATGACCTAGTTTGTGTCGAGTGGACGTTAAACCCCATTTCTCCCCCTCTCTCTCTTTCATAACTCTCTTTCACAACTCCCTCTTCCTCCCTCTCGCTCTCTCCCTCTCTCTCTCTCATCTTATAGTTCATATTGTTTCTCTTGATTTAGGGTTTCCAAATTGGTCAGAGAGGTCCATCATTCTTGGATATCCAACTCATCACTGACACTAATGTGGAGAAAGCTTCCACTTTTTTTACTGCTGGTTCTGTAGGCTATCTGAGTGGTTCCTTTATTAGTGGTGTCCTGTATGACAGATTTAACAAGACCCTTTTAATGGGATTGCTATTGGTATTCCTGGCAGCCACAGCTTCGGTACTACCACTGTGTTCCCCATATGGACTGATGCTTGTGATATTCTGGGCTAATTCGTGTGTTATGGGCGGAATGGACACAGGTAGGAAGATCATAAACTGATATATCACAAATTGTAATTTTCTTTTTCAGCTGACCAATGTGCCAGATATCACTTTGGTTTCTGATCGTTTGAACAACTAACTGGTAATTATTGGGCGACAGAATTGGACATATAATTAATAATTCTTTGACAGCGTAAATTCGATGAGGAGTAACAGGGGCACCACTGCCATTGTCAGTTGTATCACACCGCGTGGGGAATACCTATCTCCATTAGCGGTTTTCGGAAAGTAAAATTGTGGCTGGTGCCAGCAAAATCAGTCACTTGGATCACTTCACCAAACTTGAGTTCTATACATTTTCTGAAAGCCACAACTGTGGGCTTTCAAATGCAACAAAAATTATGTTGATATCTCAAAAATTGACTGAGTTGTGAAATTTTGAAGCTTCAAGGCCAACATAAGTACATTCTGAGAAAACGCAGATTAAAGTCTGGGTACTAAAAATTTTCAAACCATTATAGCAACCAGTATCTTAGGATGGGGATATTGCCTCCAAATTTTTACCGGTTGAAAATTTATTTGACATGTTAAGTGACGACTAATTTCGATTGTTTTAGGGAGAATTTTGATTACGTAACATTCTACATGTTTTATTAAAATCAATTTTTGAGGCATTTCGAGTTCGAATAATTAAAAATGGTTTAGAATTCCGAAAGACAACATTTCAAACTATTGTTTGGTGATGAAAACTGAAAATCAATAATTTCACCACTGACTGCCGTATTTTGCCTATAACGTAAAATGAATGATTCCGACTTCCGACTGAAAACGATAACTCCGGTCTCAATTGAGCTTCTATCCTCCCACACAATAAAGCTAATTGTGTCCAATAAACCAGATAATTATCTTAATATCAATCGGATTTAAATACAGATCTGTTTTTCCTTTCCCTTTTTTATATACAGTAGAATCTACATTAAGCAGTCACCCATGGGAATTTTTACGAATATGAGTGGCTGCTCATACGGATTCTACTGTACTTGCGATGGCTAAACCTTCCTTTAGATCTGATAAGTTATAGTGGGAGTTCACGTCAAGGGTCAAACAAGCGACTTTTGACCCTATGTCGTCAGATATTGATTAATCAATCAGCATGAGGTTTTTAGTGTTTTACCCACGGTTCCGTGTTGCAAGGCCAAGAACTTGCGGTAACAGACAGTTTCATTAACTAATCCTCCATCCCATTTATCCAGAAGACATGTAGTAAAGACTTGTATAACGAAGTTGTAAACGATAAAAACAAAACGAAATATGATATGTGTTTTAACCAGGAACTAACATATTCTTTAACATTTTTTACAGCTGGAAACGCTCATCTTGTGTCACTATGGGGAGAAGACGAGGGTAGACCATATATGCAGGCCGCTCACTTTGCATTCGCGTTTGGTGGAGTAATCTCCCCTTTAGTAACAGCACCATTCCTTGTACCAAACACTGAAGAGACATCAATCAACTCCTCGTCATCAACATTTACAGACGTAACGACACTATCGTCCACTGCTGTACTGAATACTACGCTATTAGATTATAACATCACCAATGGAAACTCAACTCTAGGTAACAATATCACCACCATTGCTGAACCTGTTGTACTGAATGCTACGCTATTAGATTATAACATCACCAGTGATAACTCAACTCTAGGTAGCAATATCACCTCCATTGCTGAACCGGTTGAAACTAAATTAATCTATGCTTATATAATATCTGGTATTGTCACCTTACTATCCGCAATTCCTTTCATGGTGATATATTGTCGTTACAAGTCACAGAAGATGAAACGGAAGAATCAACCCAAGAAGAAAGATGAAGGCGGACTACCAAGAGATCTTCCTTGGAAATATTACATACTAACTATTGTTCTCTTAAATTTCCTCTACCTTACTTATTGTGCCGTGGAGGACACATTTGCGGCGTATTTACTAACGTTTGTGGTAATGGAACTGAAATGGAGTAAGGCGAAAGGGACACAAATTACTTCCGTATATTGGGCTGCGTTTGCCGTCTCGAGATTTTTAGGAATTTTTGTTATAGGTTGTTTACGACCTGTTGTAATGCTGTTTATTTGTCTGGCAAGTTTAGTTCTAAGCTTCGCTGGTTTTCTACTCTGTTCACATTATCAGATACACATAGGAATTTGGATTTTCGCTGTTTTAGTCGGTTTTTCAATGTCGGTTGTATTTCCTACAGGTTTCACCTGGGCTCAAGAAAGTCTCCTAAATATCAATGGCAAAGTCGCAGCGATTATAGTAATAGGTGCGTCAACCGGTACCATGATCAATCCTATTATTATGGGATACTTGATGGAAAAGTTAACTCCCATGTGGTATTGTTATTTATTAGTAGGCGAGAGTATTTTATGTCTTGCAATATTTATCGTTTTGCTATTTGTGGCTAAATTTGTTTTAGCAAATAAACGCACCGTTAAAACTAATACAGTTGAGGTTGCGTCACCGAAAGCAGAATTTATTGACAATGGCACACCTTTCATACCAAATAATATATCATCAGAACTGTGAAATGCCGTATTAAAATAATTGTATTTATTGTTTGATTATGAATTTTATTTCTGTTTAGATGTCATGTTATAAATTGTTCTAGTAACCCAGACTGAATAAGAAATCCTGAACCATTTATCTCCACGAGTGGCCGTGTGTTTCATTTAGAACTATCAGAACGTGGACTGAACATGACACGCTGAACCTAGAGAGGGTTAGCCGTGTGTTTAATTATGTGCGGATAGTTTAATCAATGACATCTAATAAAGAAAATATCGAATCCTTGGATTGTTTGTTTATCATATGGAAAGCTTCTAGGTTTAGGGTGTGCATAAGGTAAATATTATTACCGCATCATTTTAATACAAACTATATTAATAATGGGCGATATTCACCTCGATTGTTGTTTGTACTCGGGTAAGATTTAGATAAAGTGCTGGACGTTCTGACTAAAATAGGTCAAAAGTATGCAAAGTTAACTTTTCATTCCATATACTTTACTCTGGGCGAAGTTGCATCTATAACAACCGATAAATATTATTTCATTATTTGTGTGGTGTATTATGTTATGTCATGAATACACACCACGTGTTTGTTATGGAAGCCTATTGCGGCCATTTCAGAATCTCGTCCCCTCGCCGCGAGAAGTCGAGGGCGAGAACACGAGAAGACGAGAAGTCGAGGGCGAGAACACGAGAAGACGAGAAGTCGAGGGAGCGAGAAGTCGAGGGCGAGGGAGCGAGAGAGCGAGAACGCAAGGAAACAGGGCGAGAATACGAGGATCTCGCCCCGAGAACACGAGATTACTTTCACCTCGACTTCTCGTCTTCTCGTCCCTCGACTTCTCGCTCCCTCGTGTTCTCGCCTTTGAAAAACCTCGTGTTCTCGCTCCCTCGCCCTCGACTTCTCGCTCCCTCGACTTCTCGCTCTCGACTTCTCGCCCTCGACTTCTCGCTCCCTCGTGTTCTCGCCTTTGAAAAACCTCGACTTCTCGCTCCCTCGCTCCCTCGCCTTTGAGTCAATCTCGTCTTCTCGTGTTCTCGCTCCCTCGCTTCGTCACAATCTCGTCTTCTCGTGTTCTCGCTCCCTCGCCTCGGAAGTGCAGTTATTACGCATGTCCACTGACTGCCGTATCGGCATTGGTATTTTGACATGGATTATAATAAACGAAAATGTTTGAAGTTCTAGAAAATGTAATAGTCCTAAACAAGTTTAATCTCTTCTTGCACAGATAGTATTGTATTCTGTAATTCATTTTAAGTCTTCAGTCAAATCTTTCTTTGCTCTCTAAAAATATTCATCGGGTGTTTTCACTTGATGCGTGGTTTTGTCAGTGCTGCAGGATGGAGAGCCTGACAAGGGAAAATGTATAGTTGTTCGAATGGGATTTTTAAAAACCAGGTCCCGTGCCCGGAATCGAAATGAAGTTGGTTCTACGGTGGCTCACTGCGTAGGAGGTTTTCTCTCTAACTTAATCGAAGTTCATTGTGATTTTTCTGTCTATGTCCACCCTTGTCACTGGTGTAAAACAGAGAGCCTAGCAAGGAAATTTTGCCCGGGCAGTGGCGCTAAGGCCTACTCTTATATCGAATTTAAACTTCCAAGTGATCTTTTATGTGCACGCCAATCGGTGTCCTTGACAGGCCCTACGTTTTGCATCACTGACAAGGAGAAATCACGCCCGAAATAAAATCTGGATGAACTTTCTCTTCCAATGCAGGGATCGAATACCAAGTGGTGTAAGTGGTGTAGGACGGGGGGCCTGAGAAGGGACAAAGAATAGTTGTTCGGATGGAATACAAATAACCGAGATACCGTGGCCGGAATACAAATGGAGCTACGATGGCTCAGTGAATAGGATCGAAAATTAGAAGCCCAGAAACGCAATCTCCAGCAATCCGAGACAAGAAATACGGTAATAAAATATGATTAAATTTTCCAACTTGACTCTTTCAAAATTTTTTTAATTGGGTCAGATGAAACAATTTTTCCACTTACAAATGTTTTTCATTTTTTGAGTAATTTGATTGTGATTTTGGCGCAAAAACTTTTTGGCGCATGAGTATGGCTACTCATGAACTCATTCTCACCACGCCCTTGAAAATACGAGGTTCTTTGTCCGAAATCGTAATGAAGTGGTGGCTACAATGGCTCTCTCGCTTCATCGAAGCGCATCGAGCTAAATTTCTGGAGATGTCCTCCCATGTCAGTTGTGTAGGATGGAGGACGGAGGGCCTGGCAAGGGATAACGTGTAGTCGTGCGGTTTCGATTCGCCGTGTGGGGTTTTTCCGGTTTCTCCCACTGTCGCATACATTTCTTTTCCGATGCATTGCACAATACGTCAGCACTAGAATTACGCCTCGAACTATATTTGTCAAGTGTAGCCATACTGGAGTGAAAACAATCAAATTCTAAGACAATATCAGAAACCAAAAATCAACGTCATAGGGTCACGGGTCAATAGCCATAATTAGACCACGTAATGCCTTTTACGAGACGGAACACGTTGGTTTGTTTCCATTTGTTAGAGAGAATTTTTCTGAAAATATCACAGGTACATGGGGACAGGAACGCCCTTATTAGACTAAGGCACACCAGACCTATAATATAATAATACTAATAGAGTCTATGTGATTTTTCAAAGTTTTTGAGTTTTTGTTTTTTTCTGAACATATTTCAAATTTTTGATCTTATTTTATCCATATTTGATGCTAAATAATATAATATTTACTATCAAACATGTAATTCATATTTTAAAAAAAAATACCTTCTGATGTATAGATCAGGTGTGCCATAGTCTAATAAGGGCGTTCCTGTCCCAATGTACTTGTGGAAAATATGCCGGGATTACTGTATAATACCACATATTAAATGTTGCAGTGACACGATGAAAACAACTTATCCCAGGTCTGTGGAATAAATATGGTCAACAGTAGAGAAATAGCACCAATGATTGAAAGAATCTGTTATTTACTGGAAACAAGTATTATCCCAGGTCTGTGGAATAAATATGGTCAACAGTAGAGAAATAGCACCAATGATTGAAAGAATCTGTTATTTACTGGAAACAAGTATTTTTTATAAAAAACTATTTCAGTAAAACAATATCCAAGAGAAATACATACTAAATACACATGAAAACGATTTTGGCAAAAATAAACAAACGCAATAATATAAATTTCCTCATACCAGGCGCGGATCCAGAGGGGGGGTCCAAGGGGTGCGGACCCCCCCCCCCCCTGCTCAGACTTGAAAGATTTTATGCGATTTTATTGGCGATTTTTAGACCTGTAATTTTGGTATTTACCTTCCGGAAATATGTCAGAATGCACCAAATTGAATCTAATTTACCAAATTTTTCTGGGGGAGGGCCCCCAAACCCCCCTTGATTGGTTGAGCTCCTTCGGCGCTGGGCGTTATCGAACCTAGACCCCCCCCCCCTGCAAAAAAATCCTGGATCCGCACCTGCATACACAACAATACCATATTCTACTAGTAAGAGAAATGAGGTTTAACGTCCACTCGACACAAATTTGGTCATTTCCGGACTAACATGGTTTAATTTTATTTCAATAATTCGCTTGCGCGTAGGGGTCTTTAGCAGTGGGAGGAAACTGGAGTGCCCGGAGGTTAAAACCCACAAGGTTGAGAAGGCAACCTATCTCCATGCCACATACGCTCACACAGGGATCGAAACCACAGCCGCAAGCCAGAGGTGACCGGCCAGCTAGAGGTTGAAGCGTGGCACTCTAAACCACTAGGCCATCCCAACCCCCCCACTACTAGTAAATGAAATGAGATGGGTTTTAACGTCCTACTCTTCTGCACCTAACCTGGGTTAATGGAAGACAAGCATATGCTATACAGTGTGCTATGAGGAAATTTTGCCCGGGCAGCACCGCTACACTTATATTGAATTCCAACTGCCAAGGAATCTTTTACGTGCACGCCAATGTGTACACTGGACCACGGTTTCCCATACCATCTTAACGACTAGACAGCTGTCCTTGTCAGGCCCCTCAAGGGGAAACCACACCGGTAAATTGAGATGAACTTTCTTGGCCAATGCAGGGATCTAACACACCACTTGTATTGATGAAAAATGTATATAATAATTATAATAATATCATTGTTCTGGAGAACGGTTTCTAATCTGCTGTTCAGATTGTTATATTCACAGAATACACACAGATCAAGTCTTGTGCCCATTTACACTGTACAAGATATATACCAGTAAATAAAAATAGATATAAGAGAAAAACAAATAGTTATCTTAATGATTCCAGTAAAATGAATTAGAAATGAAATGAAGTTTAACGTCCTACTGTTTTGTTCCTATACATGTACTGGGCTAATGAAAACAGGCATACACCATACAGTGTGCTATGAGGGAAATTTGGCCGGGTACAGCACTATTCCCTACTCTTCTTTCGAATTCCAACTGCCAAGGGGTCTTTTTACGTGCACACCAATGTATACAAGGGACCTCGGTTTTTCGTCACATCCAAACAACTAGACGGCTGTCATCGTACCTTTTTACATGCACACCAATGAATACAAGGGACCTCGGTTTTACGTAACATCCGAACAACTAGACAGCTGTCCTTGTACCTTGTTAGACCCTCCTTTTGTACCACTGACAAGGAGAAACCACGTCGGAAATGAAACAGAACAAAAAAAGAAAATGCTGTTTAATGCCTCCTGCTGTGTTCCTAAGCTGGACTAATGAAGATGGGCATATGCTATACAGTGTGCTATCATGGAAATTTTACCAGGGCAGCGGCGCTACGGCCTACTCTCATCACATCAGAACGACTAGACAGCTGTCCTTGTACCTCGTCAGTCACCCCCTCCCCACGGCCTGCACCACTGACAAGATAAACCACCTCGGAAATGAAATAGAATAAAAATAAAACAAAACCATACAATATTAATCATCATAGTGACAAAATATAACACGAAAATTTATTGACATGTACAGTACATTTAATTAAAACATTTTTTAAAATATGTATTTAAAAACTGCTTAAAAAATACATGTACATGAATACAGGTTTAAGCCTACTCATAAAAAATCACATAATTTCATAGATATCATCATCAGTATTAAAATCAATGTCACTGTCGAACAATTTACACAAATCCATACAAGAAAGTTTTCACTTGTAACAAGTACATCTATCTGTAATGCAGCCTGATTTGTATCCACAGTGAAAATTTTATTTGGTGCTTGATCTCTAGTCACCCTAACCCTGTCATTTTAAACAGTAGTGTTTAACAAAAGGGGCAAAAATTTTTGCAGCTACAGTAAGGCAACGCGGGGGGAATGCGCCAGAATAGGCCCCCGTTTTGATTGGTGGTGCAACGGACAAAGCAACATTTTCATCCAGGGGACACATGCAAAGTCAATCTGGTGTGGAATTAATTCACACATATTTTTTTCATCAATAGGGCCTAACATGTGCTCTTGTACCAACTCATCTATTTTGGTTCTCTTTTTCTCCATAACATCTTGGGTATATTTCTTAAAGTACTGTGCATGGTGTTTCACCTCAATGGTGACACAGTCTTCACCATATTAGTCCTTATTGGTCTGAGTGGTCTTGATTCGAGTAGTCCTTACTCCTTGGTGACTGCGAGTTGTCATGCATTTAGGAATATAAGAATATCTATCTTTATCAATCAACTTGTTAAATGATCCCCATAACAAATTAACCAGACCAATTATTCTTTTTTTGTTGGTAAAATTTTAGCTGCTTGCTTCTAACATCACTTTCTAACTTTCGTCAACAAGTTTGGAATCGTGATAATGTTTCATACACAGTTGGTTTTTTTTTTTAAGTTGAAATGTGAGAACTCTGTAGTCTGTATTATTAGCTGTATTATTAGTATATCCCAATGATTGAGTCTTTGAGAACTTTGTCTGCACATTCCTGGAGTTCTTTGTCTTACAAATCAGCATTTGTCTCCGGCACAAACCTGCCATTTCCATCTAATTCGATCCAATGGTTAGCCAGTACCTAAAATTGTTCCCAGCTTGTCGCATTGAACGGTTTTAGCTTAGTGTTTTTAACAAAATATTCACAAGTATTCAGTTTTCGCTATCCTTCCGCCATATTTACTATCAAAACAGAACGGTAACCTTTGACTCTTCTCGACCTTCCATTATGTGTGTCTGATTAGCGAGCTATGTCACGTGATTTGTTAAAACCAAATCACCGCGAAATTCAAATACCATTGCACATTAAGTAAGCCTGTATTTATTTTACGGCTTCTGTCAAACGTCAAAGAATGGATAACAGAAAAGTCGCGTGACAATGAAGTAATACTAGAAGAATTAGATGATGTACCTTTTTTTTACCCGAAACTTGCTAGGACGGAAAACAGAAGCAGGCAAGCTAGAAATTTCACACCACGGCATATATATAGGCTATATATGTAGGCCTAAAGTGGAGAATTTGTTGCCTGGACGTATTTTTTCTAGTTTTTTATGCATTGTCTACCGTAAACAAAGAAGTACGTGTACTTTATCTACTTTAATATATATATATTATAAATAAAATCTAAGTGTGTATGGGTGTGTTTATGTATGTTTGTTTTCTCCACCTACACATTATTATGTGTTATTAAATTAACCAGCATCACAACGGGAATGTTTTAGGTCAGTGAATTCGGGCCCAAGGCGAATTACGCTTCGTCGCCGCGATTAACCCCCACATATCTCGTATCAAATTGAAAAGAGCGACCACGTATGTATTTTAGGCCATCGAATCTGTCCTACAGGCAAATTTGGGCCACGAACGAATAAAACCTCGGGCGAATTTAGGTCTCGTGGGAATTTGAGCACTGGGCGAATATGGGCCCCTAGCAAATTTGGGCCATGGGCGAACTTGGACCCCGGGCGAATTTGGGCCCGTGTATAGGCGGGTAAACTACGTGTAGTTTATTTGATAATATTTGATAATATTAGCATCATAGAAAGAAGCGGGTATCGAAACCGAGCCCCCCCCCCCCACACACACACACCCACGCCAATGTGTAGCCTATACGAGACCTCGCTGTTCCATGTCATCCGAACGACATGCTGTCCCCAGGCCTTCCGACCTACACTGATAAGAGGGTACCTCGCAAGAAAGGCTAGACTACGGATTGAGCCACAGCAGCTCCAACTTATTTCGAATCCGGACACATGACCTCGCTCATTTAACTCAACCCTTCCTTCTCCACTGATATGGAAAAAACCCGCTAGAATATTTCCGATGAACTTTGATGAAATGAAATGAAATATGGTTTAACGTCCTACTGTTCTGCTCCGACTGTACTATAAGGGAAATTGTGCTCGGAAAGCGGCAGATAGGTCTCCTCTTGTATCGGATCCAGACTGCCAAGGGATCTTTTACGTGTACGTCAATTTACAGCCTAGGATTTTCATCCCATCCGAACAAATAGACAACTGTCCTTGCCAAACCCTCCGTCCTGCACCAATGCAATGACATGCGGAAACCACGTCAGAAAACCCGATAAACTTTCTAGTCCAATGCAGGGATCGAACACGTGACCTTCAGTTTAGTGACCCAGCGTCTTACCCACTTAGCAGCCGTGGCTCCAAACATTCAAGTCCTACTCACTGAGCCACCGGAGCTCCCACTTCATTTTGATTCCGAACACGGGACATTGTTTTTCTATGCCACCCGAACGACTATACGTGGTCCCCTGTCAATTCTTTCCTCCTACACCACTGAAGTAAGAGAGCAAACGTCCCACTCACTGACCCACCGTGGTTCCCACTTCAATTAGATTCCGGACACGAGGCCTCGTTTATTTTTATTCATTCCGAACGATTGTACTTTGTCTCTTGCTAAGCTCTCCGTTCTACAGGACCTCGGTTATTTTTATGCCATCCGAACTATTATACTTTGTCTCTTGCTAAGTTCGCCGTCCTACACCACTGACAATAGTGAACACCGTCAAAAATCACGAGGAACTTTGAAGAAGTTACAAAGCAAACGTCCTACCCAGTGAGCCACCGTAGAACCAACTTCCTTGCGATTCCAGACACAGGACATCGTTTTTTAAAATCCCATTCGAACAACTATACATTGTCCCTTGTCAGGCTCTCCATCCTGCAGCACTGACAAAACCACGCATCAAGTGAAAACACCCGATGAATATTTTTAGAGAGCAAAGAAAGATTTGACTGAAGACTTAAAATCAATTACAGAATACAATACTATCTGTGCAAGAAGAAATTGAGCTTGTTTAGGACTATTACATTTTCTAGAACTTCAAACATTTTCGTTTATTATAATCCATGTCAAAATACCAATGCCGATACGGCAGTCAGTGGACATGCGTAATAACTGCACTTCCGAGGCGAGGGAGCGAGAACACGAGAAGACGAGATTGTGACGAAGCGAGGGAGCGAGAACACGAGAAGACGAGATTGATTCAAAGGCGACGGAGCGAGGGAGCGAGAAGTCGAGGTTTTTCAAAGGCGAGAACACGAGGGAGCGAGAAGTCGAGGGCGAGAAGTCGAGGGAGCGAGAAGTCGAGGGCGAGGGAGCGAGAACACGAGGTTTTTCAAAGGCGAGAACACGAGGGAGCGAGAAGTCGAGGGACGAGAAGACGAGAAGTCGAGGTGAAAGTAATCTCGTGTTCTCGGGGCGAGATCCTCGTATTCTCGCCCTGTTTCCTCGCGTTCTCGCTCTCTCGCTCCCTCGCCCTCGACTTCTCGCTCCCTCGACTTCTCGTCTTCTCGTGTTCTCGCCCTCGACTTCTCGTCTTCTCGTGTTCTCGCCCTCGACTTCTCGCGGCGAGGGGACGAGATTCTGAAATGGCCGCAATAGGCTTCCATAGTTTGTAGATATCTATTTATCTTTTACACAACCCACTTAACAACCGGGTAATTTAGATCTACAGATCAACGGAATAAACTGGATATTAGATTACTCCCCCTCCCCCCGACTTCTGTTCCCCAAGGCTCCAAAAACAAACCAATCGATGACAAAATAGATTTATTATAACATTAGAGGTCAATTATATTGTATTGGTCGCTCGTTCATATGCAATTGTAGATGTAGATTAATAAATAATTAAGCCCCCCCCCCCACACACACACACACCTAAAGGAAGATATATAGCAAACAGTTTAAAACCCCAGAAATCTTTACTAAAAACACAAAACCAAAACAAATTTAACATATATTATTATCCTAAACCACAAAAATGAAAAATGATTTAGGTTATCTTATCGAGAAATCATGCGATTTCAAGGTAAAAACGGGGCCTGTGTCTGCGATTGATATTATTTTCAACCGATACCGATGTTGTTTTTCTTTTGATAATAATAAGTTCCTCTTGTAAACATTGTCGTCTTTGATACAATGTTAACTTGTTTCAAATAATTCTAGTGAAACATCAGGTAAATCAGATTCACCGCCTTGCATTCTATTTAAAGACACACCTTCACTTAACAACCGAGTTATTTACGTCTACAAATGCGACTCAATTGTTTGTTTATGGTGTTACTTTGGTCTTTAGTCTCACGGAATGTCAACCTCGTGGGTTTCCTCAGGGCACTCCGGTTTCCTCTCACTGCTAAAGACCCCTACGCGCAAGCGAATTATTGAAATAAAAGCAAACCATATGTTAGTCCCGAAATGACCTAGTTTGTGTTGAGTGGACGTTAAACCCCATTTCTCTCTCTCTCTCTCACGGAATGCGAAGAAGTCGTTAGAAAACCACGAATAACAATGACCCCGTACCCCGAATAATGTATTTGTTTTTTTTTTATTATAGGATTAGTCGCCGTGTCATGTAACGTAAAGGAATTAACTTAAAACAATGAATAACAGGACCCCCATCCCCTACCCTCGCTCTCCCCCAATCAATTCAACCCTCAAAATAAATCCATAAGAAAATTGAACTGATCACTGGTTTCTTCGAATGTAACGAAGATGAATCCAAGACCGATTGTTATAGAAGAAGAATCATACAGCTTACACTGTGCTGTGCGTTAGTATTTCAATCGATTAAAACATAAAACAACAACATTAAAGCCAATAAAAGTAGCCATCTAACGTTGGCTATTTTCTAAACGTGGTCCAGTTAATACACTGGTTCTATAGCTCAGGTCATTATTGGGATGTCAGCTGTTTCGTAGCCTGGCTGTTTCGTACATAGTTCATTCGTACCTCACTTTTATACTTTTCCTATGTTGTGAAATCAGTTAAAATAAATTGAAAATAAAGGTGAAACGACTTGATTAAATCCAACGGCTACGCTAAAATTATAAAAATGTCGAACCAGAATTAAAATATGCACGAGAATTGTACCGCAATTAATAAGGCATACCGTCTGTGTATGGCTTGTATATATGGTGTAGGTTGATATATCGATTGAATAACATATTTACACTTTGGCTGTTGAGAGTAGAGTAGCCTTCCAATCTCGGCGGTTTCCCCGGGTCCAGCGGATTCCCACCGCTGCTAAAAAACCTACGCGCAGTCGAATTATTGAATGAAATTAAACGATATTTTTGTCCCAAATCATCATGGTGCTGAGTAAACGTTACACCCCATGTGGATTTAATTTATTAATATGCAATGTAAAATATGACACCCGTAAAGAGACATAATATAAGATATAAGTGATTAATCAAACATGTAATCATATAATAGATAACAAAACCAACCAATAATAAATGGACACTTGGATCTCGGTACAATTTAATAACTGCTCCCTGTGAACAGACGACAGTGAAGAACAAATCTGGTGTATAACAGGTTTATATTTATTATTATACTTTTCGTCTTTTGGTGTTGTTGATTTGTACAGGTATGATATATAACTTGACAATCGAATAAGCTGATTGGTTATTACACATGTCAATACGAGATTGTGACGAGCATATCATTGTAAATTGAACCGGTGTACAGTGAACCGGTATGCTCTCAATAATCTATGGAGAGATATTGGCACGCATACATACTTGCTATTATTTCCACTCACAAGCGATTTGTTCCTTAATTGCTAAATCTAAATAATCTATATGCAGGGAAATTGAGACTCATTCATACTCGCTATTGAGTCCACTGTTGAGCTTTCTGCTCTTTAATTACCAAATAAACTACGGAGAGACAATGGAACGCAATCATTCTCGCTATTGATTCCACTGATGAGCGGTTGATCTTTAATTGCTCGTATTGCGTTTTTTGAATTTTGTGTTGTGTAATGTCTATACTACCAAGTTAAAATCTTTATTGGAAGCCTTCAATAGCCAAATCGGAACAGAACAGTAGGTGGTTAAACCCCATTTCATTTATCCATTGTATTGGAAGCTAAAAGTGACAGCTTTTGTTTTTATTTTAAAAAGTAGGTATTGGAAGTCCAAACTATGGATGAAGACGTCACAATAAAAAATGGTGCCCTGTTGGAATCACCCGTCAGTGTTGGTGGCGGACTAACAAATACTGGTGAAGATGCAGCACAAGTTGAAACTAAAACGAAGTCATTCCCACAGAGCATGAAACAAGCGACATACAGATCAAAATTTATCCAGAGCCTTGCGCTTTGTTTCGCCTTTTGGTGTTTGGTAAGACATATGATTCTTTGATTCTGTATCTAATATTGTATATCGGCCAGGAATCGGTGAGGCTTCAAAGCTGAATTTGCATTCGTCTTTCCAGCTAATCAGCGTCGATGTTACTATTGCATTACCAACAGTTCCATGCAACTAACGCCAACAAACTAGACGTAACAGGACGTTTCATAGACTAATCCCTCACATTATCCAGAACGCGGGTTATATAACAATTCGTCCAGATTGTAGTGGAGCAAAGACAAGCAAAACAAAATTTTGGATCTATTAGAAAGGAAACGACACAGGATCTGTGTTTAATCAAATCAAGGGAATGGACCCGGAACCCAAACCAATGATCCACTGTCCTTTACAGTCTTGGGACTAACATGACACAGACCTCTCCCAAAAGTAATACACATATAACGGAAGGATAATTTAACCTATTTTTGGAATATATCTGGCTTGTCATGTCTTGAGCTCTCTTTTAATGGCGCATATTGTTTCCCTTTATTTAGGGTTTTCAAGTTGGTCAGCGGGGTCCATCATTCTTGGATATCCAACTCATCACTAACACTAATGTTGAGAAAGCTTCGACGTTTTTTACTGCTGGTTCTGTAGGCTATCTGAGTGGTTCCTTCATCAGTGGTATCTTGTATGATAGATTTAACAAGACGCTTCTACTAGGGTTGTATGTAATCCTCATGGCAGTCACAGTCGGAGTACTACCCCTGTGTTCGCCATATGGACTGATGCTGTTTATCTCCTGGGCTAACGCCTTTTTTATGGGCGGAATGGATACAGGTAGGGAGATGATAAACTAATAAACAATATCGGTCACTAACTAAGCGTTATTCCAATAAAACTAAGTTGTAAACGCAGATGATAGTCACCATGTCACGTGTTTCATTAACCGTGACCGTTTTAGTGTCGCCAGATGTAACTTAACCTTTTGTGCGTTCCTGTTATAATATTGTATCTTTGCGTTACCTTTTTATTTTATTCTTCTGATAGGTTATTAGTACCCACACCCCACTGTTTGCTATCAGTATACAAGGTTGATGTGTGTATTATATGTGTGTATTGCTTTGACATTGTTTTACTTATTATCGTTAGGCCAATATGTTAATGGTGTTCCTATCCGTTGACTAGCTAGCATATTATACCAAAGATGACCAGTACCATCGAATGGTGCTCACTCGCTTGTGACTACAGTCGTTTTAAAGTATATTTTATTTTCTTACAGGAGGAAATGCTCATCTGGTGTCACTGTGGGGAGAAGACGAAGGCAGACCATATATGCAGGCTATTCACTTTTCGTTTGCATTTGGTGGAGTTATTTCCCCTTTAGTAACAGCCCCGTTTCTTGTACCTAAAACTGAAGAGACGCCAATGAACTCCTCCTTGACAACCCTAACTTCTTCTTTTAACATCACAAATAATAACTCAACCCAAGGTAACAATATCTCCTCCATTGCTGAACCTGTTAAAACTAAATTGATCTATGCTTATATAATATCTGGCATTGTCACCGTACTATCCGCCATTCCTTTCATGGTGATATTTTGTCGTTACAAGTCACAGAAGATGAAAAAGAATCAACCCAAGAAGCAGGAGAACAGACCAACAAGAGATCTTCCATGGAAATATTACATACTGGCAATTGTCCTTTTACTTGTATTCTATTTAACGTATTGTGCCGTGGAGGACACATTTGCCGCGTATTTGCTGACGTTTGTGGTAATGGAACTGAAATGGAGCAAGGCGAAGGGTACGCAAATTACTTCCGTATATTGGGCAGCTTTTGCAGTATCGAGATTTTCAGGAATTTTTGTTATACGCTGTTTGCGACCGGTTGTAATGCTATTTATATGTTTAGCAAGTTTAATTATATGCTTAATAGGTTTTCTACTTTGTTCGCATTACCAAATATACGTAGGAATTTGGATCTTCACAGTTTTAGTCGGACTTTCAATGTCTGTTATATTTCCCACTGGGTTTTCTTGGGCCCACGAAAATCTCCTACAAATAACTGGAAAAATCACATCCTTTATATTAATAGCTGCATCATCAGGTACCATGACGAATCCTATTATCATCGGATACTTGATGGAAGAGTTATCTCCCATGTGGTATTGTTATTTATTAGTAGGCGAGAGTATTTTATGTATTTCGGTATTTCTTCTCTTGTTATCCGTCTCTACTTTTGTTTTAGTAAACAAACGTATTGTTCATGCATCACCGGAAACGAAATCCAGTGAGAATCATCAGCAAGCAGAAACCATTGACAATCGCACACCCTTCATTTCTAATATTGTATCATCTGAACTGTAATCTAATAATGTATATTCTAAATGGTGTTCTTCATAAAACTAATTTTAGTAATTGTTTGTTTATGGGTTGTGGGACGGGAGTGGTGCAACAGGTGTTATGTGGAACATTTTGCCCGGATTAGTACACGCAAGTGTTTACACGGGGCCTTGGTATATTCTGAATTATGTTCTTCATAAATATCTTAGATAATTTTAGTAAATGTGTGTTTATGGGTTGTGGGTCGGAAGGGGTGCAACAGGTGTAGAATCAATTGCTTACCATTATGGTCACAATCCGATATATAAGCCATACATTGCCCCTTGCTGGGATTGATATCGGGATGTCCAGTTTAGCAATCTAACGCCTTATTCCCTGGGCCACCGCTGCTCTAATAAATTTATGGTTAATTATGTTCGTCCTTGACATGTGTAATTATTACAATTTAATGGGACAAAAGGATACGATATACATCGATTACCATGGAATAAACATAAGCTAAATGATATACCGGGATGCATCTTTTCCAATCCGAAGAAGTGGACGCTTAGCCTTGTCACCGACATGTTGGACTTGTTTGTAGTTTGACCCCAGGAAAAAATTGTGTTATGTGAAATGTCGCCCAAAATAAGACTCCAGTAGATTTGTGGTCTCTAGACTGCTAACTCTTTTTCTAAAATCTGAGAGTGATCGGTGTCGGATTTTAAAAAGATCGACCCATCACCTACGGAATATAGATTCTTTCTAATAGATAATTATTTATTAAAGCATGGTTTAATGAATAATAAACCAGTCTTATTGCGAAACAGGAATGGGTTTATCGATATTGTAGCTCATACAATTTGACGTTTTCTTCTGAACTATGTAAGAAACACTTGTCGTTATTTGGTCACGCGCTACCGCTCAATATCTAGATGACATTGTAATTATTCTCAATATATTTACATTTAGGCTGTCCCCAGTTTCTTGCAAATAATAAATGAATTATTAAAGGAAATGTTTTTCAGATACCGGTAATGACATGTGTGAGTAAAAAAGTGACGTAATTAAACTAAATGAATATATTTTGGCCTTTTAGGTTCTCCGTCCTGAATCACTGACAAGGGGAAACCACGTCGGAAAATCCGGATGATCTTTCTCTGTCAATGCAGGTATCGAACACGTTACCTCCAGACTAGCGAGCCGGCATACAAATATGGATATACACTGGTTACTTACTTATTTAAGCTGGTGGTTTTACGTCCGCTTCCACCGAGGTGATATCGCAGACCAATATACACTGATAACACGGCTTGTCCATTTATACCATTATCACAAGATAAGTTGACCAATGGCCAAACCTTCATGTGTATTGATAACAGTTATTGTTTATCTGATATGTCTTTAGATTACAGCGGATTTTAAAGCAGCTCAATCTCTAACTCATTATTGACCATAACATAATTAACCATAATCAAAAACACGAAATGGAATCGAATTTATTATTAGTCCACTTCAATAACTATGGAAGTCGTTATCTTGATATCCAAGATATAATGAACGTTTTAAAATCAATGTCTGGAGTCGTTTTCTCTACACTAGTCAGCGACCTTTGTAATGAGACGCCTTGATGAACGACGTCAGTGTAGAAACAGGGACTTCGCGCGTATTCATCGAACATAATTGGTCAGCATAGCAATAATTGTTTGTTTTTTTTAGAAATTAAACGACAAACTGTTATATAAATACATACCATATTAATATTCGCGTTTCCACTCATTTTAATCCATTGACTCCTTTAAATTCAATTTGTAATTTCTCGTCCACGATATTATACACAGGTTAATTCGGTCAATTTATGATAACAGAATATGGCACAGTAGTAGAATGGACTTATCCCAACCCTACCGTACATCCATCTTTAACAATCCAATCCATTAGTAAGTGTATTATTCTATTATTTAATGTTGTTAAATATTGAATCTGACCGACAGGAACAGAACCGTAAACACAACGAATCTGAAATATATATGTGATGACTACTGTAATGATGTATTTTACATCATCGAGTGCGGGCTGGGCCTCAGGCCATCAAAATTGGTTCGATGCCCTTTATTATCATAGTGACGTTATAAAACAATCGTACTATGGACCAGTTGTTGACAGAAATTCAAACATCAAAGAAGAAACATGCCAATTTCACGTCGATGAGTAGCGGCTAGCGACCAGTAGATATGAAAGTAGAAATAGGAAAATTATTCAATCCCACAATCTGGGATTTTTATTGACCATAGGTTTGGATGAAACACTTCCCAAACAAAGTCAGTTTCAGAATGATATAGAATACTGGTTTTGATTCAGGGCGTCTACTTCTAGTTCTCAAAATTCGTTCCGCTAGGTGTTACATGCCGTTATGTTTCGGGACTTTACAACGATTATTTTCCTTTCTCGACCGTGACGGAGACTTTCCAATCAGCTAATTCATTGTATTGAACAAAAAGAAATAAAATGCAGTTTTAATGTCCTACTGTTCTGCTCCGACCGGGCGGATGAAGACGGGCATACCCCATACAGTAATCCTGGAAAGCGACATTAAGACATACTCTTATATGAAAGTCCAACTGACAAGGACACAATGGGTCTTTTACGGGCACGCTTATGTGCGCACAGGGGCTTGGGTTTTGTCTCACCCAGCTGTCTATACGTTTCCTAGGCTAGACCCTCCAACCTGCACCACTTACAAGGTCAAACCACGCCGAAAAATTCCAATGAACTTTCTCAGCCAAGTTAGAGATCGAACCCAGATCCTCATACACATTCAACATCGCGAGATAAAACAGATAGGGTCGAAGGGAGCTAACAGTAGTTGAAGGGGCTGGGGACATATCTAAAAAAAGAAAAAAAAAAATGCTGGATCCATCAATTCATATAGCAAGAGCTTTTATTTATTTCATAAATTGAAACTTCGTCTGTCTAAGGCTTCGATATGATGAATTAGATATTTAAACCTCTTGGTCCATAGTTTTGACATGCAGCGGGTCGTAGGGGTTGGTATCTCACAGACTGGCCGCAAGATGAGAGAGAGAGAGAGAGGGAGAGAGAGAGAGAGAGAGAGAGAGATCGATGGGGTTTAACGTCCACTCGACACAAACTAGGTCATTTCGGGTCTAACATATGGTTTAATTTTATTTCAATAATTCGCTGGCGCGTAGAGGTCCCTAGCAGTGGGAGGAAACCGGAGTGCCCGGAGGAAACCCACGAGGTTGAGAAGGCGCCCCTATCTCCATGCCACATCCGCTCACACCTGGGATCGAAACCACAGCCGCAAGCCAGAGGTGACCCGCAAGCTAGAAGTCGAAGCGCGGCACTCCAGACCACCCCAACCCCCTGGCCGCAAGAAAGTCTCTAGAGTAAGTCTGGGATCTGTTACTGTTTTATTGATTTTAGGTACACAAGAATAGAGATTTGAATCCTTTAAATTGAATTTGTAATTTCCCGCGCAATTCTGTGGGATCTTAACATAATTCAGATGATGTTGTTCAACAAGAAGTTCTACCCAAATTAATTTATTGGAAGATCAATCTTAAAATATCTTTTTTTACGTCTGATGGGCCACATGTCGAACAGACTATGGGAAAGAAAGGATTGACTGGTTGATTTGTAGTGGAAGATAATCCGATGGATAAAGACATCACCGTACAGAATGATGCCCTGTTGGCATCACCCGCCAGTGTTGATAAAGATGCAGCACAAGATGAAACTAAACGAAAGTCTTTCCCACAGAGCATGAAACAAGCGACATACAGGTCTAAATTTATCCAGAGTCTGGCGCTTTGTTTCGCCTTCTGGTGTTTAGTAAGTAATAATAATGTTTGCTTAATACCAAATTTTAAATACCAATTTAATATCAAGCGGAAATACGGTTGTCGTAAATATCAAAATTATTCTAATATAGTTCTATACAACGTTGTTTTAGTGGCAGTATTAAACTATCGGACTCGTGCTACCTCGTTCGTTCGTTCCCGAGGTTTCATGTCCACTTCCGCCTAGGGTGATATCGTGTGCTACCTCGTGTACTCGGGCAGGTTTTAAACAGATTGCTGCGAGACACTTTATAATGGCGCTTAGTTTTCTGTAGATTACAGATTTAGAATTGTTTTTGGCGTTTGAATATGTAACTTATGGGAATATATGTGTCCTTAAATGAGCATTTTCCTTCGTTGCGTCTATTATTTAATCCATTTTCCAACTAAAAAGTAATTTTGTGTCACCAGATTTGATTCGGCTTTGGGCAAACGCTTGTATCGGTGAACCATTGTCAGATATTTGCTCTTATAAACTCAGCTATGGGATAATAACTTCAGGTGTGTTATTTATGTTTTGCTTTAAACAATGTTGTATTCGTTCAAAAAAGGCAATAATAACCTGATAAACTGGTCTAAACAGTACACAGACTCCTCCATCACTACAGGTAACTCTACAGACTGAACAGAAAAAGTCACTCACCCATCTTTAGTGGTAGCCGAGTCTTGAAATAATACATGAAAATCTCCCACATCTGTTGCTGCCGTCAATCCGTTAATTCTTGTAACATGCCACCCGACCTCTCTCTCTCTCTCTTAATAATCTCTTTTTATTTAGGGGTTTCAAGGAGGTCAGAGAGGTCCATCATTCTTGGATATCCAACTTATCACTAACACTAACGTTGAGAAAGCTTCCACGTTTTTTACGGCTGCTTCTGTTGGTAACCTGTGTGGTTCCTTAATTGGTGGTATCCTGTATGACAGATTTAACAAGACGCTGCTACTGGGGTTGTGTGTAATCTTCATGGCAGTCACAGTTGCCGTACTACCACTGTGTTCACCATATGGATTGATGCTGGTGATCTTCTGGACTAATTCCTATTTTATGTCCGGATTGAATGCAGGTAGGTACGAAGCAATCCAATACAATAAATCATATTTAATTGTCAGCTGGCAACGTCGGATTAACCATGGTGGGGGCCCTGGGGCCAGGAACATGTGGAGGCCCCTGATCAGAAACGTGATATCCTGGCATTTCAGTCAGTTGTGTCGGAGCCATTTAGAAGGACCCCCCGCAGAAAAAAATAAAATAAAATTCTGCCACAAAAATAGCGTATTCTGGGGTTATTTCAGTGGACCACTATATGCGAGTGCTATGAAATGATTACTTTTCTAGAGGAGGGGGCTGGGGCCCATTGAGCAAGTTAAATTCGTAGAGCTACATCAAACCTAATTTTGAAGTCGCTCAGTGATAAATAACGGGATCACTTGACACTTGATTCGGAATCGTATTATACCCCCCCCCCCCCCCAACGATGATTTGATGAATGGAGGCCGTAACGTTACGACCAAGCCGGACTCGATTTTTGACGAACGTCTAACACTGTAAGTACCAAATGTTAATACGAGATTTAATCAAGAAGATGCGTTTACTTGATTGACGTTTCCCGATAAATAAAACAAAAGAAAAAGAAGCAGGGATACCAGTCGAAAATATGACGCGGCACCACCGGATTTACACCTAATTATCGACATGGATTGAGGGGGACCCAGGGCCCCATGGTTAATCCGGCGTTGGTCAGCTGGGAATTTGACATCGAATCTTTTGAATATCTAGGACGTCTAGGCCGGCACTCCTCAGTAATATCTAGATTAATTTGAAAATTATATAAATGTTGGTTAAAAATCATATTGACTTTTATTAACTACTTTCGACGTTTGACAACTTGAATACGTTTAGGTACATATTGTCTTTATTTAATGGATTGCGTATCATCTGGTCTTTATATTGATATCAGAGAGACTTGCACGTGGATCCATTTGCTAAACAATTGTCAGTAGTTGTGACTTTCGGGTGTAGCTCAGTATATTATTAGTTCGGGGATCTTTCACTTTCTCATAGTGTTATTCTATAAGATCTAAAAGGAACATAGTATTCCAAATTAATTACATACTCTGATGAAGATTTAAACGTTTATTAAAGACTGGCACAGTAAGAAACCTGACCTGTATGTATTCTGTCGTATATTAAAACAAACATTATCATCAGTTCAGAAGTTTACCAGGAACTTGAAATTAAACACGTTAAGGGGATTATAGATACATTTACAAAGACTAATCCTTGATACATGTTAGGATTTCGTGGGTATTATTTAATAAATTATGTACCATAAGTGATACGTGTATACTATATAATGTGAAATAATGTGACATACTGAACTGTTAAATTTAAAACAATTATTTTTAATAACGAAAATATTTATACTATATCATATACATAAGGTTGATGTATTTAACTTGTATACAGGAGGAAACGCTCACCTTGTTTCATTATGGGGAGAAGATGAAGGTAGACCATACATGCAGGCCGCTCACTTTACATTCGCATTTGGTGGAGTTGTTTCCCCTTTAGTGACAGCCCCATTCCTTGTACCAAACACTGAAGAGACATCAATCAACCTCTCGTCATCAACATTTACAGACGTAACGACCCTGTCGTCTACTGTTGTTCTGAATACTACGCTATTAGATTATAACATCACCAATGATAACGAAACTCTAGGTAGAAATATCACCACCATTGCTGAACCTGTTGAAACTAAATTAATCTATGCTTATATAATATCTGGTATTGTCACCTTACTATCCGCCATTCCTTTCATGGTGATATATTGTCGTTACAAGTCACGGAAAATGAATCGAAAAGATCACAAAATGCAGGAAGAGAATGGTCTCACTAAGGATCTTCCCTGGAAATATTACATACTGGCCGTTGTTCTTTTACTTCTCTTCTATGTTGCGTATTGTGTTGTGGAAAACTCCTTTGAAGCTTACTTAATGACTTTTGTGGTAATGGAGCTGAAATGGAGCAAGGGGAAGGGTACTCAAATTACTTCCGTATATTGGGCAGCTTTTGCCGTATCGAGATTTTTAGGAATATTTATCATACGTTGTTTACGGCCTGCTGTAATGTTGTTTATATGCATTTCAGGTTTAACTTTAAGCTTCACTTGTTTTCTCCTTTGTTCACATTTTCAAATACACATAGGAATTTGGATTTGCGCCGTTTTAGTCGGACTTTCAATGTCGGTTGTATTTCCTACTGGCTTTACCTGGGCACAGGAAAATCTCCTCAACATAACTGGCAAGATCACTTCTTTAATTTTAGTAGCTGCGTCAGCCGGTACCGTGATAAATCCTGTTATTATTGGATACTTGATGGAAGAGTTATCTCCCATGTGGTACTGTTATTTATTGGTAGGCGAAAGTATTTTATGTTTTACAATATTTGTCGTTTTGGTATTTGTAGCTAAATTTGTTTTAGTACACAAACGTAGCGCTACAACTACTACACTAGAAGTTACGTCCCAGCAACAAGCAGAATCTGTTGATAATGTCACGCATTTCATACAAAATAATATATCATCAGAACTATGATAATTTTATGCAAAATACTATATGAACTGTGAAATCCAGTATAAAAATATAATTTATTATCTCATTATTCAACAAGAAATGCCATAATAAATAAAAGTTGATTATTAAATGTATTTTGAATCACGTGTAATATCCTTTTATGTTCGTCTTGTCCCATGTTCCTTAAAGGGAATTTTTTATATAAAAATATAATTTATTATCTCATTATTCAACAAGAAATGCCATAATAAATAAAAGTTGATTATTAAATGTATTTTGAATCACGTGTAATATCCTTTTATGTTCGTCTTGTCCCATGTTCCTTAAAGGGGAAGACCAGCGATTTTCAACAAGGCTTCCATAAATTTTAAATATATATTGTTAAATAATCCCCACTGTAACAAAAGCAAAAACGTTTTTGTAAGCGAGGAATTGATTTTTATTAAAACCGGAAGTGACACAGTTGGTTCAACACGGTCACTGGGCTCTATAGTAAGCATACAGATTTGGCGTAAGTTTACTTCTGTATTGTGTGCACTCATCGTCCTTTGACCAAAAATTTGATAAAATGGGCTGTCAATTACGATATTATAAACACGAATTTGTGTTTTGTTAACGTTTAGTACACAAAGCCGCTACGTAAATTCACTCATACTGATCAGTACACAGTGTCTCAATTCACGTCACATGGCTATTTGTTTACATCACGTGGTTTGAGAGACAGCTTGTACGTCAATTGTATTTCGTCTGCTTCGATGATTTTGTGCTTGCTGACAGTGTAAACAGACATAAACAGACTAACCTTATGGGCCTGTGGGGCATATACTATAGTGTATTTTGCAACATAATGTCGACGTGAATGGCTTTTCTTTTTTACTTTCATTTTCTCTTGAGATTGGATGGGCTCGACTCTGTACAACATTACCTGTACACTCATGGGTGAGATATGTTATACATCTCTCCGTTGCTTGAATACTCAGCAATTCCCCAACCTTTGGGCTAGTTGTTTTTACAAGTGATCTTATCAGCATTGTCCAATCCGAGTTCGTGGCACCATACAAGAAGAAGAAGAACAAAACTTTATTCACAACTCAGATCAAATACATGACATGTATTTACATATTTACAAGATGGAGGCTTTTCATTTCTTAGTTAATGGACAGTATTATCTTTAGAAACATACATAATTTTACAATTATTGATCGTTTGCTTGAATTAAAAAGTTTATTATATTTAAACTATAAACAAATACAGTATGAAATACAGGACTTAATGATGTAGGAAAAATCACTTTCGGTATTGCTTGTTCTCTATCCATCTCTCAAAAATGTGGGCGTATCCTGCCTGGCAGTGCCAGCCTATCTTTTTAAATTGAGAAACTCGTGGAAAAACAGTAACCGTGACATTGATCGATCTTTGAACTTTGCAACGCGATTGTCACATGTAGGCATTTTAGCTAAAAGCTCGAGACTTGGTATTCACGACGACCGATGCATCTGATAGGTTCTCAAACTGGGCTTGTGCCAATCGAACTTAGTGGCGAAATATGCAGGGTATTAGGTGAAAGGCTTGATAAGATGTATGTAGTTAAGGCGAGATCAAGCCTTCTGTTGAAGATGGTCTTGTCCTGGCGGCACAATAAGAGACATAGTTAGCAGCAGTGAACACTTTAGAATCCGTCTTTATCAGCTTCATTAATGCATAACATCGCGTTGATTAGATAGATTGCAGAAGAGAAAGACGTTTAAAAACATGTCATTGCTGTTTAGAATCCCATAATGTCATATGTATTATAAGAGTTCACCAGAATACTTAGTTATATCTCTTGACCAACAAATGCCACTGCTCAAAATGTTTTTGATGAATTATATATCTTCAGTATGTGTAGATTAAGAATCCGGATGATGCCACCCTGGCACCATTGGGGGAATTTAAATATTCAAGATGGCCGCCATGAGACATTTTCTGGTTATTAAGTGGTGTAAATTATGTGACAGATTCTCTCGGACCACGAACCACTGAATCCAATGAGCATGGGTATTCTTCCTATGACGGATAATTCCGCTAGGGTCTCTCCGGCTTTAACCATGTTAATTAAACCCTATCTGTCTCTCCTCTCTCTCTCTTTCTCTTGTACATAACCCATTTGTCCGATGACCAGGTTTTGTGTTAATCCGGTTTTCACTGAAGGTCAAATCTGGGTATAAAGACTTATGCAATACTGGAGATACAGGAGACAACAATGGAACAGAATTTAGCAAACAGGCCGACCATTAAAAGGAAATAATTATACAATTAAGAACCCTATCGAATTTTGAACACCATCTGTCTAAACCACCAGGATGAAATCTGTCAAAACTGAATGTAAGTCGAAAGTTACTGCGTAGGCGTAAATCTTGGCCAAATTTTGAGACAGATACTTGATTGAAGTGGCCCATCGGTCGGCACCGAGTCACAGGTCGCTAAATATCGATATTGGTTTCGTTGTTTTATGAACACAATGATTCACACCAAATCTCAGAGACATTAAAAACTGTAACATCTATCGCATTCACAAAGTTGCGGATCACTGATTATCAATAGGGTTCGTCCTCAAATAAAGCCATAGAAAACGCATCACTTAGTTTTTCTTATAACAAAATGATCCTGTAAACATATTTTATTAATCTTGCTTCTTATTGTGAACAATATTCAAATGGGAACACATCAATAACAACACATTTGTACACTTATGGATTTTCAATCTGTAATCAACGGTACAAAGTCAGAGGGGTCAAAACCAAAAGTCAGTGGTGTAGGAGGAATGACCTACAGGGGACCACGTCTAATCGTACGGATGACTTTAAAAAGAGGTCCCATGTCCGGAATCGAAATGAAGTGGGAGATAGGGTGGTTCAGTGAGTAGGACGTTTGCTTTCTAACATCATTAAAGTTTGGAGCCATGGTAGGTAAGTGGATAAGACTCTGAATCACTAAACTGACGGTTACGTGTTCGATCCATGGATAGGCCGAGACAGTTCAGTGGGAGTTTCCGACGTGGTTTATCCTCGCCAGTGGTGCAGGACGGAAGGCCTGGCAAAGCCAGCGGTCTAGTTGTTGGGATAGGACCAAACTAGGTCATTTCGGGACTACCCAGTCGGAGCAGAACACTAAGACGTTAAACCCTATTTCATTTCACCAAAGTTCATCGGTTAACCCTTGTCAGTGGTGAAGGAAGGGTGGAAAAAAAAGAACCGAGGTCCTGTGTCTGGATTCGAAATGAAGTGGGAGCTGCGGTGGCTCGGTTCGTAATCGGGACTTTTCTGTCGAGGTATCTCCCTGTCCGTGGTGTAGGACGGAAGGTTTAGGGACAACATGTCGTTCGGATGGCTCGCTTATATGTGCCAAGGAGTAGGGTCGTCTGACCAGCGAGAGGTTGAGTGCCTTGAGATTGAATTGTCGAGATGATCATTGACACAGAAATCCAAACAATTACGGGGACAAATATCGTTACTTGAGCCCGGGTGTCTGGATTCCAGCAATATACCCACTAGGCAGCTTGATTTACACCGTAGACAACGTAACAACAACCCAAGCCTCCTACCAGATGTGAATTCTATTCGACCTGAGGATACTGAGACAGACGCAACAAGAGGTAAGGTCAAGGCTAAACAGGTTCTTGATTACTTGTGGACAAACCCACTTGGCATCATTGATGAGGGCCAAAGACGGCATTCACTTGGAAAGATCTCATTGGCACAATGGGCCTACGCCAGCATACAGATATTATTTTCCCTGCAACTGCCTGATCCAAGTGGTTATTTACGCTATATGCAAAGCGTACTTCGTCTTTCAGCAAATCACGCGTGGCAGAGTGTTATCCTGTACGATAAGGAGTATCCAGAGTGTGTGTGTGTGGGGGGGGGGGGCACTTGTGGAGTTGAAGGACATCCACTTAATACCGAAACAACATAACTCTACATTAGCAGCCATCAAGGAATTAGAGAAATGTGCCGGTACTTAAATTCTCCATATGCCACCTTTAATTCCTACGAAAGGAAAAGGGTGCCTTTCCTCCCGGATGGATGCGAGATATGTCGGCGTTACAACTCGCCGAATTGTTGTATTCGTAGTGATACGCGTTGCAGGTTAGCGCATAACTGTACAATCTGTTTTAGTCAAAGTCATGGTGATTCGCGTCATCATCACAACCAAAACTCACCCTCTTCTGGTCCCAGATTTGTATCGCCAACCTTCTCAAAAACGGATATTCAGTGACTCAGCCAAATGTTCCAATACCGCAGAAATCAACCGTCATGCTAATGACACAAATTTGGGAACCCCCGCTTTAATATATCGTGCCTGGTCGTCGTTTTTGCCCCAGCACTACCCAGACAGGAACTATCTTTTAAATGGTGTGTAACAAACTCCGTTGTTTGACAATGGTGCATTTCGTGAATATCGTGACAAAAAAACAATATGTATTACTTGGAAACATTGTTGCCATTGCAATTTTACATGGCCATGGTGGGCCCCAGTCTCTTCATCCTCACATAACAGATTACATATTGTCAATGTAAGAGCCAGATTTCAATCAGATACCATTAAATGTTGTAAGAACAGATGTTCGGCATGCAATTGATGAGGTTAGATTACCGTATAACACAATTGGCTTTTTCCGGGACAATATAAAGGGCAATAACTCTAATTAGTTATTCATCGCATCAATCAACACAAAGAACATAAATTTTAAGTCAATCACAAAATGACATCTGCTAGAGCTTTCACAGGTACAATAACTCTATAAGTAATTTAGAGAAATTGGATAAGATTTCAACCAGACAAGAGTTTTAACATCAGCATGAGACATAGCGCCACCAAAATTGACACAAGTGCGTGGAAAACCGGTTTGCGACAGTCAAATTTATTTTCCAAAACAAAGGTGTGGGTGGGGGGTGTCGGGTATTATATTGGTGCCCGCTCCCACCACTCTGCTGCACCCCCACTTTTAAAATTATACATACGCCCCTGTCTGGTCAATTAAATTATTATGCATGTGACCATAGATAACTACATGAACAAACATTACAGATCAAGAAAACGAGTATGTAGACTGGATTTTAAAAATTACTAACTGCAGAAAATAAGAATGATGATGTTTTTTCATTAAGGACACATTTTATAAATTATTGCCACCCATACTTCAGTTCATCATAGAAGGTTACGTGGAATTTCAACTGGCCGATGTCAGGGCGGCAAGCCGCGTAGTAATACCTCATTAGGCCTACACAATAATCATCGCTATGCAGAAAAACTGTTCGGTAACTATTTCAATGGCCCAGTCTTCACTATTTGTGATATAATTACTTATTTCAATACAAACTGTAATGATATGTGTTCATAATTGTGCGGTTGAACCTATTTTAACTTGCGTAAGGGTGATTAAACTGTATCAATTGTAACCTTGAACACACAGTTTACGGTTACACGTATAGTAACTAATGTGGTATATGAGGTAATATGATTTCAATAACATATTGTTTCATCAGAACATAATGTTAAAATACCTAAATACATAAATAAAGATACCTCTGATTGTGCACACGTCTACCAGCAATGCGACTTCCACGATTTACTCCACGGTTATCTATCACATATTAGGCAACACCAACATTCTCTCCACCTTTATCTGAACGGACTCTTTGTGGCAAGCCATGCTCTTGGACAGCTTTGAGAAAGGCTTCAAGGACAGTATGAGACCTGTTATTATTTCTCACTTCCAGATAAACAGGGAGTCGTGAGTAACCATCTATGCCATCATGAATAACCTCTATAAAATTATTTTTTTAAATTACAAGAACGGGCAAAAATTTAGCACCTCTATTTTCTGTTTCTTGATGTGGTAGCCGACGTAAACTATTCACAAAAGAACACAATAGCTATTAAAGAAGAATACATTTAGTAATATATGGAAGGCGGTCATAATTATGGCCTTAAACATTAAAGGCCAAAATTAAATTTGGTCATACATTTGTTTCTCGATGTGTAAGCGGTCCCAAACTATTAACAGAAGAACAGAATATATTAAGTTAAAAAATGGAAGGGGGTATAATTAAGGCCTTAAACTTTATAAAGTCACAAAATAAATTTGGTCATACATTTGTGAAAATGGCCAAAAAATATTAATATAGTGAACATTGTAAAAAATATCAAGTATTATTTAATAAAGATACGTAGATCTACTGACTATTATTAATTTGATATGGTTAATACTAGTCAACTCAATAAATTAAAAGAGGCTAAATTGCATACCGTACCGAATTTCAAACGAAGGAGTGAGGTACACAATTTATTTCACTTTATTGTCAAGCTCTTCATCTGTAATGTTACTGTACTGATCTGAAATTCTTACGCCATGGTCAGCTAATCTACGAAAATCCGTTCTTTTGCTGATACCATAAAAATTAGCAAAGCAATGTCTGCTGCTTTGAATTGACAAGAAACTAAAAATTCTAATTGTTCTGTTGCCAATATTATTTTAGGTCGACCAGGACATCCAGGGGCAGAAGAATGAAACTGCAAATGAATTTGTTCTGAATGTTCTTGCTCACTACAAGCTATGACATAAACAATTGTGTCAGATGCATCTGATAAGTAATTTAAACACTCTACATAATAAAAATCATCAATGTCATATTCCAAACAAAGTGAGGAAATAATATTCTGAAGGCTTTCTATCTGGTGTTTTGCATTAAACAAAAATATTCGCAATAAACACAGCTAACAATTCTACATACCTTGTGATCGTACATATGCCTATAAGCACAGCTTCATACCAAATACTATTAGAGAGTGGGATACATGTAATTTAAACCCCAGTATTCTAGAGAAATCATCAAAAATCCAAAAACCTGTCCAACTTATCAGACCTTATTAGATCACAAAGACATGAATAACTTTATTTATTAGACACTTGACGCATGGGCGATGCATAAATGCCACTATGATGTAGCACCTATAAAAGATGAAGACTGTCCCGATTCTAAATTAGTAGCGATGCTGTTGATTCGTCGAGACAAATCGACTAACATATCTTGACGTAGATCAACCATTTCATTAGCGAAAACTTACTATAAAGTATAATAATATTCAACAGCACCTTCATCTTAACATCTCGCACCACACGAAACATTAAAATGCGTTTTTAGAGTTGTCTTTCCCGGGAAGTATTATTTTAATGTCATTTTAATATTATTTTTCTTTCAAAATTATCATTCAAAGTTTCCTAATTCAGGGAAGAAATTGGTCAGGATATCATGTTCATATTTTTAGATTCAGCGAAATATTTTCCCTTTACCAGCACAAACATAAATAAATAATTTAAAAAGAAAAACAACTTATGCCGCGTTAACTGAGTTATCTTACCTTGGGAGAAATAATTCATATTCTTATTTCAAGAACGATCGGTCGTTTCCGTGTTAAGTTAATAAGTCACGTGATATCCTATATTTGCATATAATGTCAAGGACGTTGATGCTGTGCGCAGGATGATAAGAAAGCGTGAATGACAAATGAGATGTGACAGAGTGCAAACGTAAAGTGTATAAATGCCACAGAACAGCATTTTGCAATAAAACATTTGACACACTGCATTTGTCGTTTTACATCTAACTTTGGCCTTAGAGGTATTTTGACTTATCATTACAAGTATTAAGACTTTGTACATTGTACTTTTTATACGTCCACATTCATAATGTGAACGTATTATGCCGTCGCCCCAGCCTGTGTGTTTGTGTGTGTCTGTGGTTCGCCTACAGGGCGCAGTTCTTCATGGATTTTCTTCAAACTTGGTATACTTATTCCTCATACTCCAAGGAAGATCCCTATTGTTTTGGTGCATGCCCGACTCCCAGGGACAGAGCCACGCCCATTTCTAGAATTTGTTTGTTTGTCATCTACAGGCCACATTTCTTAACTTATAAACTTGAAACTTTGCATACACATTCTTTGTACCCTAAGGAACAACCCTATCGTTTGGGGTGCATGCCCAACCCCCAGGGGCAGAGCCACGCCCATTTTCTTTTCGTGTGTCTTTGTGTCGCCTACAGGACGCAATTCTTACTGGATTTTCTTCAAACTTGGTATACGTATTCCTTATACCCTAAGGAAGATCTCTATTGTTCTTGGTGCATGCCCGACCCACAGGGGCTGAGCCACGCCCATTTCTAGTATGTGTTTGTTTGTCGTCTACAGGTCACATTTCTTAACTTATAATTTTGAAACTTTGAATACACATTCTTTGTACCCTAAGGGACATCCCTATCGTTGGGGTGCATGCCCAATCCCCAGGGTCAGAGCCACGCCCATTTTCTTTTCGTGTGTCTTTGTGTCGCCTACAGGGCGCAATTCTTATTGGATTTTCTTCAAACTTTGTATACTTACCCTTTTTACTTTAGGGATGATCCCTATCGTGTGGGGTGCATACCCACCCCCCAGGGGCAGAGCCACGCCCATTTTCTTTTTGTGAGTCGCCTACAGGCAGCAATTCTAACTGGATTTTCTTTAAACTTTGTATACTTACTCTTTACACCCTAAGGATGATCCGTATTGTTTTTTGGTGCATGCCCGACCCCCAATGGCAGAGCCACGCCCATTCCTTGTATTTATTTGTTTGTCGTCTACAAGCCACATTTCTTAACGTATCATCTTGAAACTTTGAAGGCTTATTCTTTGTACCCTAAGGAACATTCCTATCATTTGGGGTGCATGCCCAACCCCCAGGGGCAGAGTCACGCCCATTTTCTTTTTGTGTGTCGCCTACAGGCCACAATTTTTAATCGGTCATCTTGAAACTTAAAATACTTATTCCTTATACCCTAAGGATGATCCCTTTTGTTTTGGGTGCATGCCCGACCCCCGTGGGACAGCAACACCCATTTCTTGTATTTGTTTGTCGTCTACAGGCTGCATTTCTTAATGTATCATCTTGAAACGTTGAATACTTATTCTTGGTACCTTAAGGAAGATCCCTATTGTTTTTGGTGCATGCCCGACCCCAAGGGACAGTGCCACGCCCATTTTTTTTTGTCTGTCTGTGTGTCACCTACAGGCCACAATTCTTAATCGATCGTCTTGAAAACTTTTTTTATACTTATTCCTTATACCCTAAGGCTGACCACTATTATTTTCGGTGCAGGCCGAACCCCCTGGGACAGAGCCACGCCCAATGATTTTGTGTCTTGTGTTCGCCTACAGGATGCAATTCTTAACAGATCCTTTTAAAACTTTACAAACCTATTCCTTATACCCTAAAGATGACCCCTATTGTTTTTGGTGATTTCCTAACCCCCCAGGGGCAGAGCCACGCCCACTTTTTGCCTTTAGCGTTAGAAAGGCACAATTCTGAATGGATTATTTTGGTATACTTATTCCTTATACTCTAAGGACGGCAACTATTGATGTTGGTGCACGACCCTCAACGCTAAACAAACCAAACGCCTAGCCTTCTTGACAAAGTACCATATCAATCAAAGCAGGAATGTGGATGTATATTGTAGCGTTAGCGTTATGTTTACATATAATCAATGAAGCATTTAGTATTGGCAGCGATACCCTTCCATAAAGCAAAACTGACACTAGCACGATTCCGTGGCACGCATTGGCACGACTCGAGGGCGCAAACTAGTCGTAAACTGACGTGAAGTGTGTGTATACCCGTCGTGACTGCGTCCCATGTCGGGACGACACAATTTAGCGACCGGGAAAACTGTTCATAAAGTCGTCGGACCTATGCGTGTCATGCCACGGCTGTCACGAATAGTTCACGGATACTGCGCGACAGTGGCGCTCGCGTTGGCGCAGGTATATATAGTGCTTGCCGTCCACAGCCCCCAGACAGTTGTAGTAGTTCCATCTGGAGTTGAACCTGCCAGCAACTTTCTTCCACTCACCTTCAGCACTTCGCTCTTGTAGACCGCGATGATGGCTTTACACACCTCGGGTATGAACTTGCAGATGGTACTTGCTTCAACCCTGAAGTTGTACAGCAGACATGGATAGGAATTTCCAGTGGGTAGAGTCCAACTTGAAGCGGTTCGTTCATGAAGATGGCTGCTACTGGAGGCAAGGGGTTAACATCTCAACCATTATTCGGAACAGGGCAATTGTGATTCTGAGGTAATTTCTGTAGCCCCTTTGAACTTCCCTGTGGCGTTCAGTCAGTAAACTGTCGTACTGTCCAAACTCGTTCCTTCTGGTCAACCATTCCCTGACCCACACTTTCCTTTAGTGTCTTCTTCGATGTGGAGTTGCATTTTCTTGCTCTTCTGGTGCTCTTGAACAATGAATAGAGCAGCTGTCAGGTATAGGCACCCTCTCTTAACAGTAATAATCGTGTCTCTGACATTCATCATGTTGTCTCTTCCACAGCCAATCCCCGTCAGAATTGCACAAACTCGCCGTGCTAATGCGGGATCAAGGATTGTACCTCCCCAGGGCGCATGACACTCTTTATCAGATAATCGAAGGCTAAACATATATTCAATCATACTCAATACTTAACAATATTCGAGCTTAAAAATATTTTTTTTAAGTCTGTAATAACACTACAATTTGCAAAAATAAAAATCAATAATTGTCAACTATTTTTACTTTTATTATTATTTTTATATTTATTTTTATTTTATTTTTGGTTTTCAGGCCTGCTGTTATTATTAAAACCAGATCAAATCGTTGTAAATACTCCAAGCAATCAATTCAGTAACCATTTATGTTTATTTCTGTGAAAAGGGTGGTTGATAAAATTTGATCAAATTCAATTTCTCTGACTGTTTGTCATTATTAAAAGCTACGAATTATTGTATATACTCGGCAACACTTAACCATTGATCAATAAGTCAGTTTGTTTTTATTTTTAGTTAAGTGGTCTTATTGAATCTTGTCAATAACGTTTCAATTTATAATCCTTAATTAAATTAGATTCCCTTTAGGTACGGACAAATGTAGACCTCTGGTTTGTCAGCATTAAGAATATATTGTTATGCACATGTATATTTTGATTTATCTCATTTTTAGGTTTCATCATTGCTTGATAACGACTCTATAGAAGCCTAGTCGAATAATTGTGACCTGCATACTCTAATTCGATTACTAAATGCCATTGAAACAGTTTATGCGTGAAGTCGTCGTGCCAGTTAGTGTCAGTGTGGACACTGATTGGCACGCATTCGTGAACTCGTCGTGAACAGTGCCGGAGCCTCCCAGTTCGTGCCCCAAAATGACAAAACCGTGGCCAAAAGTCGTGCAAGTGTCGGCCTGAGAATGGAGTTCCTGTCAGAGTTTTTCGTGGATCGTTAGTACAGTCCTGTATATATGTATGCCAGTTTAATCGTTTAGCATCACGGATTATTTTGGCCTTGCAGTAAATTTGTCGATGAATTTCTAAACCCATTTCCGTTCAGCACGCCGACGTTGGCGTTTGGTTTGATAGACTTCTTCGTACCATGGAGCACTGCTCCGTAGATTTACATTTTTTGTGACTGAAGGAGCATGTCGATCAAGGAACTCAGTGAGGGTCTTGGAGATCGAATCGGGAGAAATGAAATGGGCTTTAACGTCCTACATTTTTGCACCTAACCTGGGTAGGCAGCTGTCCTTGCCAGGCCCTCCTTCTGCATCACTGACAAGGGAAAATCACGCCGGAAAATGGAGATCAACATTCTCGGCCAATGCAGAGATCTAACACCAGACCTCCAGGCTAGCGAACCCGCCGCTTACGTGACCCCCTAAGATCGAATCAAGTACAGAGAGAGAGAAATTGGGTTTAACGTCCACTCAACACAAACCAGGTCATTTCGGGACTAACATATGGTTTAACTTTATTTCAATAATTCGCTTGCGCGTAGGAGTCTTTAGCAGTGGGACGAATCAAGTACAAGGTTTGTATTTGATGTCTGTTCTCAATTTGATATACCAGGCCACAAATATTGTTTAACATCCTACTGTTCTGCCCCGACTGGGCTAATGAAAACGGGTATACACCGTTCCAGTTTGCTACGAGGTAAATATTGCCCAGGCGGTGGCACTACGGTTTACCATGACAGCAAATTTCATCTGCCAAGGGATATTTTACGTACACGCTGTCCTTGCCAGGCCTATGTCCTGAACATCTGACACTGGGAAACCACGCTGTGGCCTCCAGGCTAGTGCTCCGTCCTGCCCCTAGGAAAACCACGCTTTAAAGTGGCGATGAACTTTCTAGACCAACACCAGAAGCGAACCTGTGACCAAGATCCACAATCCTAATTTCAAATTGATTATATTCCTAAGATTAATCGAATAATCCCAATATCAGTTGTCTGATTCATATTTGTTTACAAGTATAAAGTTTGGAAGTGTGGGATGTTTCCAAGTATTTTTAAGGGACAGAGATTGGGATGGAAAATAATATGAAGTGGTATTTAACGTACTACTGTTTTTCTTAGATTGGGTCATGAGGACGGGCATACGCCATTCAGTGTGCTACGGGGGACATTTTGCACAGAAAGTGTAGCTTTGTCTTAGTCGAATATCGAACTCAAATGTGTACAGAGAACCTAGATTTACCGTCTCATCCAAACAACTATTCTGCCCCTTGCTACCCCGCCCCCTTCCGTGCTGCATCACCGGAAAATCTCAGGAATCGAACACGGGACCGTCAGATTAGAGATCCACCGTAAATGAGACCCTCGAACTTCAACAAAATATATATGTCATTACTTTATTTATCACAGAAGCAGATCAGTTGTTTTAATTCGGCAGCTGTTTCGTTCAGTCGACTGGATCCCGTGTTAATGGCACCTGTTGGATTGGAGACAATTGCTTGTACAAATTCCGTCCTTACTCGATCACCAATACCAACAGCGTACATAATTATATTCTGCGCCTTCACATCATTAAACAAAAGGGTTGTTTCGTTTAGTGGGGTTGTCTCGGCAGCTAAAAATACAAAGAAATGAATTTCAACAGAGTAGTATCCACCTTTTCTAAGGGTTAATTATTGTCACCTAAAAGATATGCAAGTTCTTATCTCACATCTAAAGGCAAACTGACATAACCAAACAGTCCTTATGTCACAAATAACAACATACTGACATAACCGAAGAGCCCATATTCCACACTTTAATTCCATTTCAAATGAAGGGGGGTATAATCTGTTTCGTAAGGAAGATCAAACACCTCTTAATTAATTGTATTTCGACCGACTATTTTTGTTTGCTGGGGGGGGGGGTGTACCACCCCCCTCACACATTTACGCCCCTGGGTGTAATCTGTTTCGTATGGAAGATCAAACACCTCTTAATTCATTGCATTTCGAAATTTATATGCTAAAATTAACATTTGTATCGTAAAGTCAATATTAAAATAAATCATACATTTGTTAATTAAGATTAGTAAATTGTCCTCGTTTAAATTCATTGTATTTTGATATAATGATATTATTTCGCTCAGAAAATGAAAAAACAAATCATTTCAGCAGAAACGCACAACGAACACCAACTCTTGAACAACAAATTTCCAAATACAAATCTCCGAATAACATAGGACGCTAGTGAAGGGCTGTACGAAAATGATAGTAGCTGCTTTTTGATAATATACATTCACCCCTGTAATTTAGAGCTTTAAATAATTATTATTAACCTCCTCCTTTAGATATGATGTTAAACAATGTATTTCTAAATTGGGATATAAATTATACTAACATCGTTTCAGATTAGATACGTCAAGTTGCGGTCATGCCCTGCTGAGTCAGATCATAAGAAGAATACGAGAACGCTATTGGCTATTAAACTCATTGTGCTACAAGCAGCTCGGGATACCAAATCTAGATGAGATTAGCTAAACACCTCAGTGTCTTAGATGATGTCATTTTCCTACTAATATATTTACCTGTTAACAAGATACCAATTTTTCTAACATTTGGATTTTTGACCCTTCTACTATAATCAAAACCCATTTCCATCGTGTCTATTGCCTCAGAAAGGAATGGCATGCCTCCTATCTTTTTAAGATCATTGATTCGCACTTGCTGTGTTGTAATATCGTCCGTCTTTGCTAACCTAAGACGATTGAATTCACGGGAAGCTGTTGCACCACCATGAGCTGTGAACCCGAAGCGCCTATCATCACCATCAATCCTCAGTTCAGTATAAAGCTGCTGTAATAAATCACTTTCCTGACCGATCTCCTCATCAGTTATTTTGGCCGAAGCGTCAACAAGAACAAACACGTCAAGAATCTGGTTCGCGCATAGAGGTCTCGTTACTATAATTACAAAATAAACAAAACCCTTAAAAATATTATTTACAATGTGCAGAGAGAGATTAACCTCCACTCAAACACAAACACAGTGATTCCGGGACTAACATGGTACAGATTTATATTTCTAGGGGAGGGGGTATGATTTAAAGGGTACGACAGGACAAATGCTACCACTCAAGCGGGTGGTGAGCTTTCCGTAAGTATTTTCACATTCACTTCAATAATGGGAAAAAAAAGGAAAACTGTCTTTGGAAAGCGGGACTTGAGTGGCCGAATGGTGAAAGCGTGCGTGTTGTATCAGAGGGTCTGCTATTGAGTCAAGTGGCTTGGTTTTTATATTCTGTGCGTGTACGTGACAAGGGGATGAGCTCGACCATCCAACATTGTGTGTTTTCTCCTGGTTTGTGTCTTTTCCCCAACGATTTCTTATTACAGCTGTTCGGAGTAGTTAGTAGCAATGTGCATATCATCCGTGTAGCTGCTGTCTTTGTCTTGTGATGTACGAAACAATAGCGTATAACGAACGTATTTCGGATTTTTAATTTACATGTAACTATCAATTTCAAATATCGAACGTAACAGAACTACAATTAGAAGCATAATGTGGGCGGGTCTGTAGATGCAATGTTTGCTACTAAATTTATCTTGCTTTGGAGAAAGGGGATGTGAGATCTATTATCACTGCAACCCCTTCAGATGTAGTACATGCATTTTGCCGGAGACAAAACATTTGGAGCGACAAAACAGACTGATAATCATTACCATTATCCAAGCAATCATTACTGTTACAACTCCTTGTTTCCTCAGGATCACCAGGACAGTCAGCTCCACCCATCTCTGGTACAGGGTTGTCACATAATCTACTCCTATTCTGTTCAACAACGCTACATACAGAACAACACATTCTAAAGTCAGACCATGTTCCCCAATTACCATCAACTGAAAAAAACCAGACCATTTTTATATCACACGGAGGACACATACTTCAATCACATCGTATTACCCACAGATAAAACTAGCTGAAAATATCAACAGTTTTTTTATACCTATTGACCAGCTACTGGATTTATAATATATAACTTATTTGCCACAGGCTTATGGCCGAACATAAACGTCATTTAAACTTTAGACACCAGTTTCATATAATTTGTGAAAGCAATTTACCATGTTACAGTTAGTTTGATGGAACATTGGTTCCGCACTACAGAGAGACAAGTTCAAACTCAAAACCTCTACCGGCGTCTAAAATATAATTACTGTTCTCTCTCAGTTTATTATTTGCCTTTATTTATATAAATGTTTGGTCACATATTGGTGTATTTATTTATCAAACATCTCACCAGGGCAGTCAATCATGTTACAGCTTCTTGTTTCAATACCATTACCATGACAATCAGCGCCACCATAAGCTGGAGCAGGGTTGTCACAAGATCTCGTTCTACTCTGTGTTCCAGTACCACATGTTACAGAACATGCATTACACCCAGACCATGGACCCCAATTACCATCAACTGAAGAACAAACAAGACGATCCCGATATCATTATATGTCGTTAAACGGTAAGGTTTATTTCAAGTAAGACTATATCAATAATAACACCAACAGTAACAAAAATGGATGTTTACATTTTGAAATTCAATTTTCAATTTCGGTACATTATTTGCATGTTTGACAAGTATCAAATTTTGTAACTGCACGATTGACAAATTACACATATTTATGTAATCTTCATGTTGGTAAGTTAGTATTGGATGCCCTACTGTGGTCGGCATTCGAAACTCAGCTTTCATAATTCGCCCCCCCCCCCGCCAATCATAATTTCATGTTAATAATATACCGTAAAATTATTTCAAATTCCTTTCAAATATCAGCCTTAATTTGTTATAAAACTTTGTGTCTTTTGTTTTCATTTTAATAAGACTATGGCCTATATCTTCGTCGAGAAATATTACAGACATTTCATAATTCTATTTCTTGGATCAAGTCGTTACAAGGTCTGACGTTCGTCCCATCTCCTTCCCCTCTAGATTCCAGTCGTAACAATGCCTGACGTTCGTCTAATCTCGGGGGTCACGGTGGCTAAGTGGATAAGACGCTGGTTACAAGAAAAAAAAAACGTTTCTTTTATCCTTTCTATTCTATTAGACAACAACTTTGCTAAAATATTGTGATATATTTATTTTTTTACCTACTTTTATAGTTACATTGTTTAATTTCAGTCTGTGATATTATTGTCTTTTAATGTTTTATTTTTATACTGTACGCCATATATTGTATTTGAATTTATGTATCTGAATTTAAATCAAAAAAAAAGACGCTAGTTCGCTAGCCTGCAGGTCGGGTGTTCGATCCCTGCATTGGCCGAGAAAGTTTTTCGATTTTCCGGCGTGATTTCTCCTTGTCAGTGATGAGGAAGGAGGGCCTGGCAAAGACAGCTGCCTAATCGTCCGGATGGTACAAAAAAAGAGGTCCCCTGTACACATTGGAGTTCACGTAAAAGATCCCTTGGCAGTTGGAATTCGATATAAGAGTAGGCCGTAGCGTCGCTGCCCGAGCAAAATTTCCCTCATAGCACACTGTATGGCGTATGCCCGTCTTCATTAGCCCAGGTTAGGTGCAAAAGAGTAGGACGTTAAACCCCATTTCATTTCATTTCGTCTAATCTCCGTGCCCACTTGAATAAAGTCGTTACAAGGGCTGACGTAATACATCAATAATAAAAACAAGCAACAGTGAGGCTGATGTCCCCCGCCGAAATCCCAAAATAAATAGATGACACATATTAATTAATCGCACATTTATTTTTTTCAAACGTATCGACCAATCAAACTGAACACGAAGTGTCATCCAAAAATTGCTTATCTCTGCCTACCGTAAGAAGAAAATGCTAATCTTCGAACTCCATCAAGGCATTGACCTAAGAAGCATACACACCAATTTTGAACATTTTAACTCAATTCGAAGGAGAGTTATTGTGTTCCAAAGTCTCGGCAAATCAAATTGCTTATCGCTTTCATCACTCTCACTTAATTAGAACTAAAGTTATCGTGTCCCAAAGCATCAGCCAATCAAATTGCTTATCTCTGCTTACCCTGAGCAGAAAATGCTCATTATCAATCATAGTCAAGGTATTACTGTAATGAAACTATACACCAAGATTCATCACTTTCACTTAATTAGAACTAAAGTTATCGTGTCTCAAAGCATCAACCAATCAAATTGCTTATCTCTGCTTACCCTAAGTGGAAAATGCCCATCTTCGAACTCCATCAAGGCATTGACCTAATAAGCATATACACCAAGTTTGAACATTTTAACTCAATTAGAAGGAGAGTTATTGTGTTCCAAATTCTCGACCAATCAAATTACGTATAGCTCTGCTTAACCTGAGCAGAAAATGCTCATTATCGAACTTAGTCAAGGTATTACTATAATGAAACTATACACCAAGTTTCATCACTCTCACTCAATTAGAACTAAAGTTATCGTGTCCCAAAGCATCAACCAATCAAATTGCTTATCTCTGCTTACCCTAAGCGGAAAATGCTCATCTTCGAACTCCATCAAGGTATTGACCTAATAAGCATATACACTAAGTTTGAACATTTTTAACTCAATTAGAAGGAGAGTTATTGTGTTCCAAATTCTCGACCAATCAAATTGCGTATAGCTCTGCTTACCCTGAGCAGAAAATGCTCATTATCGAACTTAGTCAAGGTATTACTATAATGAAACTATACACCAAGTTTCATCAATCTCACTTAATTAGAACTAAAGTTATCGTGTCCCAAAGCATCAACCAATCAAATTGCTTATCTCTGCTTACCCTAAGCGGAAAATGCTCATCTTCGAACTCCATCAAGGCATTGACCTAATAAACACATACACCAAGTTTGAACATTCTAGCTCAATTAGGAAGAGAGTTATTGTGTCCCAAAAAGTGTGACGGACGGACAGACAGATAGACGGACGAACCCATTTTAATAGTCCCCTAACTTTCTTCGAAAGGGCGGGGGACAATAAAAGAACTCACCAGCACAGCATCTGCTACAAAGTTGTGAATTTTTAATTTTGTTGCAACTTATCTGTTCCCAAGTTCGACGTTGGTGGTACTGTCTCCCTATATACGGTGGATCTCTATAAGAAGATCGGTGGTACTGTCTCCTTACATACACCTGACGTCCATAAGAATACCTGCGACGGATTCCATTTCGTACCCTGTGTCTTCCACCCGCATCAACAACCGTTATAATAACGACCAGAACTAGAGCTACGACCAACATAAACCGCATCTTGATGTATCTTCTATGGAAGGGTATCGCTGCCAATATTAAATGCTATGCTAAAATGTCTTTTCCGTTGATTATATGTAAAAAGTACAATGTACAAAGTCACTATGCCGGTAATGATAAAGTCAAAATACCTCTAAAGCCAAAGTTAAATGTAAAACGTTTAATGTTATGTGTCAAATGGCAAATGTTTTAATGCAAAATGCTGTTCTTAGACATTTCTACATTTTACATTTCTCTCATTACAAATCACATTTACGCTCTGCCACATCTCATTTGTCATTCACGCTTTCTTTTTATCAACTTGTGCATAGCATCTTCTTAAATATGCAAATATAGTATACCACGTGACTTATTAATATAAATACGGGAAAGACCGATCTTTCTTTAAATAAAAATATGAATAATTGTTCCAAAGGAAAGATAACTCAGTTAACGCGTCATTAGTTGTTTTTCTTTTTAAATTATTTATATATCTTTGTGCTGGTAAAAGGAAAATATAACTTTTTGTTGAATCTAAAAATATGAGCATCCTGACCAATTTCCTCCCCGAATTAGTAAACATTTATTGATGTTTGTGAAAGGTTTAAAGTAGCTAAGGCTCTAACTCAATATCATCCAAAATCTTCAACACTGAAAACACGAATTATTTGTCAATTTAAATCCGGTGATCTGACCGGAAAAAGATGGACTTCTGATATCCAATATTTAAGACACAATAAAAATTTTACCATTGGTACACGAATCGTGTACAATAAAGCGTTTCAAACCAAGTTCGAGGAAAGAGGCTAGAAACAAATCAAACGGCGTGTGTAGACTGGAATAACCAGACGCTAGAAATTTGCATTCGATTGAGACTACTGACTTATTTCGCTGAACATAACTGATTTGAAATAAGAGTAAAAACGGAAACCATTGAATTTAAATCAGTTTATATACATTCATGTTACATTATTATATGCGTTGCAACTCTCTTATATGTCAATTTCTAGGTCCCAAATCAAATGTTAGCGATTTAGCTCCTTTAAACTAATCGCAATTTTGAAAAATTGTTTAATGACACTTAACAGGAACAGGATAATGAAAGGGCGGAGAAGCCAGGGAATTTTTTTATCCGTTGTGATTGTCATAATATAGACCTCGACAATATTAGATACATGTATTAATTTTTCACTTACCTGTGTTATGTATAATACGGTATCAATAATTATATTATAAATGTGAGAGAGAGAGAGAAATGGGGTTTAACGTCCACTCGACACAAATTAGGTCATTTCGGGACTAACATGGTTTAATTTTATTTCAATAATTCGCATGCGCGTAGGGGTCTTTAGCAGTGGCAGGAAACCGGAGTGCCCGGAGGAGACCCACGAGGTTGAGAAGGCGCCCCTATCTCCATGCCACATACGCTCACACCAGGGATCGAAACCACAGCCGCAAGCCAGAGGTGACCGGCAAGCTAGAGGTCGAAGCGCGGCACTCTAGACCACTAGGCCATCCCAACCCCCCATTATAAATGTATGAATATATATGATCTGTATGTCCATAGTGGCACAGCCGCAGTACTATATTTTGTCTTTGACCTCCTTCATTTTATATAATCTTACGAAAACAAAAAATTAGAAAGTGGAATAATGATAAGAGATTCTACGCGCATGAAACCACTTGGGCTTACGGCTCGACCTGTATTGGCCGAGAAGGTTTCTTCTAGTACGGGACAAACAACTGAGGTCAACTTAATTGTTAGCTAAAGAACCCATGAATGACATGAAGTCAACTGAAGAATGGCAGCACGTTAACTGGGAGAAATAATTCATATTCTTATTTCAAGAAAGATCGGACGTTTCCGTATATATGTTAATAAGTCACGTGGCATACTATATTTGGATATTTAAGAAGATGCTATGCACAAGTTGATGAAAAGAAAGCGTGAATGACAAATGAGATGTTGCAGAGCGCAAATGTGATTTGTAATGAGAGAAATGTAAAATGTAGAAATGTCAAAGAACAGCATTCTGCATTAAAACATTTGTCATTTGACACATTACATTTGTCGTTTTACATTTAACTTTGTCCTTAGAGGTATTTTGACTTTATCATTACCGGTGTTGTGACTTTGTACATTGTACTTTTTACATATAATTAATGGAAAAGACATTTTAGCAGAGCATTTAATATTGGCAGCGATACCCTTCCATAATCTTCTAGTTGTATCTACGTGTGTACAACCAACTGGAAGACGATTGTGAAACACCGAGAAAACGTCTTCGTTTAAACAGTTTTCAGATGTTGACAGATGGTATTGTGTCCAGGTAAAATTAAATCAAGTTTCCGTGTTTTAACTTTAATTTTATTTTCCTGTGAAGAAGTATCAATCAGAAATTGAATTAGCTGTGTTGTTACATAGCGTCATAACGTAAACAATAAAACATGAACAAAAAGAAGCCGCATGGACATGTGTTATGACGTCATAAATATCAAAGATCAAAATAATCCTGGGAGTCATGATGGTATTTTTGTTTTATTAACTATTTATAATTTGAATCTGTACCATGAATTCTGATTGGTTTATATTAGTTAAAATGTTTTACGTCATGAACTCTGCTTGGTTAATATTAGTTAAATGTTTTGGTTATTATAACAGTAAATATAATCAAAATACCCTGACTGGATGATCTAATCTACAGGCTCATTGATTAGATTCCGTGAAGACAGCGTTGTGCTTTTCGTACAAACCATGAAGTCATTCGACAAATAAAATATTTTGACGTCTAGCCTATCTTGGATCACAAATTGCAGAAAATTCCCCCTGGAAGACATGTAGGCCGGAAAAGAGACGAAACCGCAAAATGAAAAATATAAAGTGTACCGACCGTATTTCATATCATCATTATTATCTTTGCACTGTAAAATTAGCGCTATATTCGTTGTTCGTTATCACCGTGTCTAACTAAAAAAATCCACATGAACAAATTCAAATAAAGGATCTAAATCGCATTCAATGGTAAATGTTTATTTTGTCTTAAATATTCGATATCAGAAGCTCAATTTTTCCCAGTAAGATCACAACATCAATGTTGATTTAAATATGGAAGATTTAATTTGGATGACATTGAATTAGACTTAGCTACTTTAAATCAAATAATAAATCTAACATAATAACAGAGAAACTCATGTTTGAAGATGTCTAAGAAGTGGATTCGCAGATTGTCTCCAGCATAAATTTGTTTCAATCAGTTTTTATTAATTGGCAAATGATACACAAGCAACCCATTTTTCGTTATTCAGACTTTAAAAATAAAAGCACATTTAAGGATGGATATATAGAGGTTAATACGAAAGATTTTCGATATCGGTGAATAACGAATGCTCAGAGATCCTCCTTTCCTACAGAAAGCCATGTTTTCGTGGACAAAATACTTGTGTCAGGCGACTTGTAGTCACCTAGTGTTAGGTTAGAAAACGACGGAGACACCCCTTTAAAAAAACGTCCCACCCCTTAATACCTGGCCCTCGCCTCCTCTAGCTACTACTGTATGGAAATACAAACTGAATGCTTAGATTATCCGTGGTCATCCAGGCGAATCCATCATCAGCTCACGCTGGCGAGTTACATAAACCTGGGCCCGATTCCTAGAAAATTCTTAAAAGTAAGCACAAAGTTTTTCTTCACTTTTGCTTACGTAATACATTTTATGAAATACCGTCTCTAGAAAATTTTCAAAGCCGTTCTTACGCAAGCAGAAGTCAAGTAGGAGTCTAAGCACATTGTGACTGGTAAATTGAGACTACGGTGCTCCCCAACATCATAAAAACAATTTTGGTATGCGAATTACATCGTGAATTCGTCTGCAATAGAGTTATAAATAGATCAATAACATTAACTTCCCGGTAAATAGTCGATTTAGATGTATTTGACAAATGATATGAAATGATATAGGGTTTAACGTCTTATTGTTTTGCTCCTAAACTGGGCTAATGAAGGCGGGCATGCGCCACACAGTGTGCTATAAAGGAAACTTTTCCCGGGCAGACATGTGCTACAAGCTGAAAAAAAAACAACCCGCAAGCAAATGCAAACAGACGGAATAATTGTGGGAGCACCTGATCTTAAAGTAGCCTGCGTTTGTGTTGTTTATCAATTTGTAAACAAATAAAATGTTTTTTTTTAGGGTAGAAGCAAAATCTTCTATAGCATTCTTCTCGAGAATATATTTCTAAATGATTTTCTGTCTTTCAATTTTCTCTTAGGTATAAAAAGATGTAGCAAATGCCGTCGAATAACTCTACGGTCAGCCATATTGTTTGAAGCAGAAACAGGCGTTAGGTTAGTAAATAAGCCCTATACCTTGCTTGAGACTTGTGCTTAGATTGGCAATTTTAAGAAGGACGTTGTGCTTCAGTTTTTCGTGGAACACATAATAACGTGCTTATGCATACACTGAAGTCTACTTAAAATCTTAAGATTTTTCTGGGAACACAAAATAAGATAGGTTTTCTTTAATTGCAAAGTCTACTTACAATCTAAGCACACGAACGTTCTTAAGAATTTTTTGGGAACACAAAATAAGATAAAGTTACTTTAACTGCAAAGTCTACTTAAAATCTAAGCACCTGTTTAAGAATTATCTAGGAATCGGGCTCTGGTGGCGTTGCACTACCGCTCCCCGTTCTACTACTACTTCCGTTCTACTACTACTTCCTGTCTTACAAAACTTCAAATCTATAAAGGACCGTCACTGAACTCCACTGGGAGAGTAATGCTAGGAATCAATGAATGCCACATTAATATAGTACTTACGGTAATAATAGAAAGAGAGCTGCTCATTTTGCAATGTTTACCTTAGGACTATATTTGGCGAGGAGCAGACCATTGATTGTGACGTCATGTGAAAATTCGAAGTCACCCCCTTCTATGCGCAATTTTCCAGTTCGTATTATAAATATTAATTGGAAAGGTAAAGGACTGGATTAACTCTATATACTTTTTGCCGTGAAATTTTATAGTACCATTTTGTTTCCTGGAAGCTTAATCAACCATATGTTTAAAATTTTATTCTGATATGCAACATGGCAGCCATGCGAATAAATCAATAAATTAAACGTGTTCATAACTTAAATCAATTTTATTTTTCTATTCTGTTTGACGAAGAGTTAATCCACCATATGTGTAAAATTTTATTCTGATATGCAACATGGCAGTCATGCGAATAAACATGTCTATTGTTGTAATAAAATCCCTTTGTGTATGTTATAGGTACCGTATGCGAATGTAATCGACCCAAAGATCTTACGATACGTTTATTCTGTGGTGTTGGTTTCTTCTAAAGGACTAGATATTCTTTTTTTTCCGTCCTCTCGCTGACCTTCATGTGCTGGAAAATTACTCTTGCCTCAGCAGTACAGCAGCCTCTTTTCACTTCTTTAAAGTTCCAATAGCATTTTTTTAGGTTATATTTTTAAAATTTGTTAAAATAAAGCCCCAAAAGAGTTTGAACCTATAAACAGTCCTACCTTGTTAAAGAATAATCCTATTAATCCTATAATTCACTATTGCCAGTTGAGAAATTGGCAAAAATATCATTTTCAACTTCAAATTCAAACGTTTGAAGATGGCCGTCCATGGAGAAGGATGGGAAAACAAGGGAGGTAATTGAGTAACTATTTCCTCAATCAACCAGTGTCGCCCTTTCTAACCCCCCAAAAATTTTGTCCATGATCGTATAATAGTGAGTTGACAACCTTTTGAGCAAAAATCATAGAAATAATTATATTTTGACTTTCTTAGAAAAAGTGAAATTGGAACTTTAAATAAAGAGTATTGTTTTCTGGACAACGATGAAATAGTCCCTACATTGCCCTATTTTTATTAAGTAGAGAATAATTAAAAACAAGGTAATGCACGGGCTTTTTCTATTTTTCTTTCTTTTTTTTTTTTTTGAATGGTCAGATATCCACGATCTCAAATAACGCCATTGGTGATACAAATACCATCCGGATACACTGAGTCGTATAATTTACCGATGGCGGCTACTAAAGAGAATCAAATGTCACAGATGACTGTCTACAACACGTGCATTGACTTCACGTGACGTAAGTGATAGGCTCAACGGCTCGTGCATTGTTTACATAACACCTAACGGCCAAGCGAATCTTCACTGCGGGATCAGTTTGAAGAGAACCACGGGGGCATATTATGTTTATTTGATTAAAAATACGTTTCGTTTCATTTACATTTTAATAGAGTACATAGTTTAATAGTTTAATAGCAGTGATGTTATCTTTTTAAATTAAAAATAAATAGATACCACAATTGTTCGCATTGCATCAATTAAGGCAATAAACATTTGAATGTGAAAACAGGCAAAACGTAGATAAGCAACTCTCCTAATGTATTTCACTGTATTGCACCATAAGATAAGTAAACTAATAAGATGAATTTATGCCCGTACACGTATAAAATAAAATGTTAATCGTATATATTATACCCCGCTTTATCTGATTGTAAATCCTACATCTTGGCGAGGTTCAACTTAACTGATTGTAACGACGACTGTTGGGACGGGTTCAACTGTTGTTTTATTAATTAGATATGGAATCAAATCAGATTCAGGGAATTGAAACAAATGATAAATCTGGAATGAAATTAAATCATACAGCAGGAATGGATAATCTGGCCTTTGATCCCGACGTTAAACGTGGAGACCAAGGTAAAACAATCCAATAGTTTAATAGCACTCCTGTCGTACTCAAAAGCTAATCGTTGAATTGTTCAGCTTACTGTACATAAACGGCAAATCATAGCAACTAGTTTTGGTATTTGTGTTAGGGTCTTTTTCAGTCACTTCAGTCTCTATCTTTTAAATGACAATATGTGTTGTTGTTTTTAGTGTTTAAAGTCCGCTTCCACGGAAGGTTGAATAAACCCAGGAGGTTGAGAAGGTGCCCCTACCTCAATTGAGCTATTTAAAAAAGTGTAAAGATCACCCCATCGTGTTGACAACAAATATTTTCGGGGTATTTTATAGTTTATCGTATGGGGAGAACACAGGAGCCCATGTACTCATTGACCTGAACGCTCGTACAAGAACCATTACAGTCGGAATACACATTTTTTCTGAAATCCCATTTCAGTGCAAGAATATCTTAACGAACACATCAGAATTATTCCGATCAAGCATCTTGTTCTATGTTATTCGTGTAAATAGATGGACGCTACATAATTATTGGACTCGGGTCAAATCGACCTGGAAAGATACCCCTTATGTCATTCTGTCCAGGTAAGGTTAGTGTCATACCAGGTGAAAGTACTGGAAATGTCCTTCGTTTACGTTCGCCGGCCACATTTATGGAAACATATACACTGCTTAAGTAGGGGGGGGGGGGTACGGGTGTGTGAAGGGTCTTCACAGATAAACGTAGTTTTTCTCTTCATATTTTAGGTATTTTCTATATTACGAAATCTGCATCGGTATCCGAAGCCAAAGCTATGCATAAAGACGCCACCATACTGAATGGTGCCCCGTTGGAATCACCTGTCAGTTCAGACGAAGCTCTACCAAATGTTGGCGAAGATTTAACACAAAATGAAAATAAAACGGAGACTTTCCAGGAGGGAATGAGACAGTCGTCATACAGATCCAAATTTATTCAGAGTCTTTCACTTTCTTTTGCTTTCTGGTGTTTTGTAAGTACCATTTGTTTATCTGGTATGGACTTATAAATGTCAATAAAATACCCCTCACTGGTCTGATGTGTACCGATTCGATAGGTAACAATCGTAGCAGAACAAATACCATCATTTTAGCACCATCAACCTTTATTTGGAAAGGAATTATAAATTTCTGTAGAGTGATATTACTTGGTCTGACAAATATACGATGGCAGACGATCGTATCAAAACTATAACGGCAATTTCATATTTTTTTAGTTATATTTTTAAAATATATTAAAATAAAGCCCTAAAATAGATTGTATTAAAATAAAGCCCTAAAATAGATTGTATCTACAAACAGTCCTACCTTGTTAAAGAATAATCCTATAATTCACTTTTGCCAGTTGAGAAATTGGCAAAATATCATATTCAACTTCAAATTCAAACGTTTAAAGATCGCCATTGCATGGAGGGGAATGGAAAAACAAGGGAGGTAATTCATGTAGTTGTGTTAATATTTTCTGTGTCTGGGATTATTTATGCCAGTGAAATATTGCCCATGATCGTATAATAGTGAGTTAACAACCTTTTGAGCAAAAGACATAGAAATAATTATATTTTGAATTTCTTAGAAAATATGAAATTTCCGCTTTAACAAGTCACGTTTTGCGATGTTATTACCGAGTTCTTGAGTTTATTTGAAAGCATTTTCTGATTCCAGGTATTCCTAAATAAGTATAAGATTGAACTGTATATTAACGGTATTTTATTTGTTCTCAAAATTATTCCTGATATATAACTTTAAATTTTCTAGCACACTTCTTTATTGTTTCTCTTGATTTAGGGTTTCCAAGTTGGTCAGAGAGGTCCATCATTCTTGGATATCCAACTAATAACTAACACTAAAGTGGAGAAAGCTTCCACGTTTTTTACTGCTGGTTCTGTAGGCTACCTGTGTGGTTCCTTAATCAGTGGTGTGCTGTATGATAGATTTAACAAGGTACTTCTGCTGTGCTTGAGTTTAGTATTCATGGCTGTCACAGTTGCCGTACTACCACTGTGCTCATCATATGGATTGATGCTGGTGATCTTATTGACTAATGCGAGTTTTATGGGCGGATTGGATACAGGTAGGAAACGGGTAGATTAATCAAAATCATTATTGGCATTAATTGGATTTTGTTAAATGTTAATTTGGACATAGGATTATGTATTGCATACTCCAGCAGGCGGGACGGTTTACCCAATACCATCCCAATTTCATCACATATTACCCAATACTACCACATAATCTTGCAAAATGACTTGATTTCTTTAAACAATAGTGAGATATATCGACCGAATGCAATGTAAATAGCCGTTGTTTAAGAAATTATGTTATTTAACATCAAACAAATTCCCACAATGTTGTATAAGAATAATACATAATGATGTAAATAGATCTATTACTACAACAAAAGTTGTAACGGTCGCGTTCTTTCTGTTCATGATATCTTGTGTTTACATGTGACGAAATGAACGATATGTCTCGATCACCCAGGCTTATATATTCAACGCTTCGGCTACAGCTATTCTTTGGATATAGTAGAAGCCGTTGTGGACACGGTAACTGTCTGGTGGATAGGGTATACAGTTCGCCAAATACTCATGAGGATATATTACATTCTAACAGTTGACAATACAAGGTGATGGGCAACAAGTTGAGACGATATTTCTGGAATTTTTCATTATCGCAGGAACTAAAACCTTCTATTCTTAATCCATGACTATTTAACTTCTTTTACAGCTGGAAACGCTCGGCTTGTTTCCCTATGGGGAGAAAATGAAGGGAGACCATTCATGCAGGCCGCTCAGTTTGCATTTGCATTTGGTGGAGTTGTCTCCCCCTTAGTGACAGCACCATTTCTTGCACCAAACACTGAAGATGTATCGACCAACTCCTCGTCAACAGTCTGGACGACACTACCATCTAGTGTTGTGCTGAATACTACGCAATTAGGTTATAACATCACCAATGATAACTCAACTCTAGGTAGAAATATCACCACCATTGCTGATCATGTTGAAACTAAATTAATCTATGCTTATATAATATCTGGTATTGTCACCTTACTATCCGCCATTCCTTTTATCGTGATATATTGTCGCTACAAGTCAGAGAAGATGAACAGGAATCATTACATTAATCAGGATGAAGATGGACTGACAAGAGATCTTCCATGGAAATATCATATACTAACTATTGTTCTTTTAAATCTGTTCTATGTTGCATATTCTCTTGTGGACAACACCTTTGCAGCTTACTTAATGACGTTTGTGGTCATACACCTTAAATGGACTAAGGCACAGGGTACTCAAATTACTTCCGTATATTGGGCTGCTTTTGCCGTATCGAGATTTTCAGGAATTTTTGTCATACGTTCTTTACAACCAGTTGTAATGTTATTTATATGTCTAATAGGTTTATTTATAAGCTTCACTGGTTTTCTCCTTTGTTCACATTTTCAAATACACGTAGGAATTTGGATTTTTGCCATATTAGTCGGGCTTTCAATGTCGATTATATTTCCTACTGGCTTTACCTGGGCACAGGAAAATCTCCTCAACATAACAGGAAAAGTTACATCTTTAATTTTAGTTGCTGCGTCAGTCGGAACCGTGATCAATCCTGTTATTATTGGATACTTGATGGAAGAGTTATCTCCCATGTGGTACTGCTATTCGTTAGTAGGGGATAGTATTTTATGTCTTGCAATATTTGTCGTTTTGCTATTCGTAGCTAAATTTGTTTCAGGACCCAAACGCATCGTGTCATCTCCAAAACTAGAAGTTGCGCCACAGCAAGCAGAATCTGTTAATAATGGCACGCCTTTCATGCCAAATGATATATCAACTAAACTCTGAAATTCCGTATTAGAGAGAGAAATAGGGTTTAACGTCCACTCAACACAAACTAGGTCATTTCGGAACTAACATATGGTTTAATTTTATTTCAATAATTCGCTTCCGCGTAGGGGTCTTTAGCAGTGGGAGGAAACCGGAGTGCCCGGAGGAAACCCACGAGGTTGAGAAGGCGCCCCTATCTCCATGTCACATACGCTCACACCAGGGCTCGAAACCACAAATAATTTAAGTAATTGTTTGGTTATTAAACAATGTGATATAAGTACGTTTCTTCCATGTGGAATGTTCGTCTTATCGTGTTTAGAATCCCCCATCGTCATTAGTGATGGAAGAGGTAAGACGTTTTTCCCCAATTTATTTCTGTTCTAGTAACCTGAGCTTAACGAGGTATGCTGACCCATTTATCTATACGGTTTAATCTCACTGTGCCACCTAATCAACTGGTGTTATAGTGTAGTGGTGTGAAAGTTTAAGTAAACAAAGGATTATAGACTGTATCCTTATTAGTACAATTCATCTAGTTAGGGTTTAATTATTTTAATGATTAAAATATATAAGTTAAGTTCACGTTTCATCGGTAAACGAATATCTTAAATATTATTCCGGTCTCCCATTTGTGAGATTAATTGATATAGACAACGTTGGGTTGAATGCCTTAGAAGAGGCTGATTTGGAGGATGACAATATTTTAAAGTTTGCAGATTATGTTACTGAACAAGTGGTAGAAAGCGATGGAGGAAGTATGTGGAATCACTTCAACACAGGTGGTTCACGGACATCTAATCACGTTGGGGGATGGCACACTAAAATGAAGAAGACTGGAACAAGCCATCCAAATATATTTAAATTTATTATCATTGTGTCGAAACAGCAGACCTTTACTGAAAATACCATAATTCAATTGGATAACGGGTAACGGTGGACGACATACGATTACATCATGTGTACCTACTTCATGGAGTAGGCAAGCACAGGTGTGTCGTATGGGTGGACGATTGCCCCCTAAAAGGCGAAAATATGAAAGAGTAGAAGAATCTATTAATGATCTAAAAATCAAACTGTTAAATGGAGTAAAATATGTTTGATACATGTATTTGTTGTTACTTTTATGTAATTTATTGTAAATAAAGTTGTTAATCAGTTTAAACCTTGTAGTTTTAAAAAACGGACTATACTTTTAACACCATTGTATTCGATAATCCCCTTGCTTGATTAATCCCCCCATCAGAACAATAGCGGGTGACACAGGGAGATGTTCCCGTGCAGACATTTTAATAATCATTTTACTCCGTCCCCAGTATCCCAGCCGACGTAGAGCAGTAGGACGTTCAAACCCGCTTCATTTCGTTTGTATTCACCTGTCAATATGACACGCATTGTTTGTTTATTGACGGAATCTTATCAATACTTGATTTTGGGAAGAGGCATGCATAGCCCAAAATGATACCTAGACAATTTATAATTATTAGTACAACATATTTATAGTGCATCCCTTTACATCACGTGAGCTTGGACACCTTACAAAGTGACCTTACAAAGAATCATAAATTAAACAGTAACATATAAGACCAAGATTATGGGCATGTTAAAAGTTGTGTATACAGTTTCGGTTAGAATCTTACTTAAATAGATGTTTTTACATTTTTTTATTGTGATATAGTACGTGTAGTCATCTTAGATATCCCCTGTGGTGGGGCGCGGGGTGAATGGTGAGGGCGTGTGCGTTGTATCTGTCATTGAGTCGGGGTACCCTTTTGCAAGTTTTAAAACTACTCTTCTATGACTCGCCTTTTGTGACCTGATTTTATTGCATCCATTCAGAATGTTTCATAGATTAAGAAATTACTATCAAATTGTACAGAACAAGTACCCTCATTTTTGTATGGAGTGCCGTACGTAAGTGCCAAAATTTGATACTTGTGCACAACAAAATCAACATTTCAATGTAGTGTAGACATTTAACTAAAATGTATCAATGGGTATTATTTGAACAAATATTATAAACAGCAACTTTTGTTTCGGTTTCTTGTAAAATTAGTTTTGAAAATCGTTTTTTTGCGTGACGAATAGATTGCTGCATAACAAAACACGTGTAAAATCATTACAGCTCCATCGACCCCTTCGTAACCTAGTTATAATGTGTATGGTGTACCACATCCGTCAAAATATTCTAAGAGTATACTAAAACTCATTGCAATATTAGACATTTTGACGGGTATATGGATAACTAAAACTATATATCAATTATAATAAGATATACCTTGGCGTATACCCGTCTTCATTAGAGCGGTTTCTGTTCTATGTTGGTTAATGGGATGTGTTTAGCAGTGGGGAGGAAACTGGAGGACCGGGAGAAAACCCACGAGGTTGGACAGCCGTCACTATACTCCTTGTTGCGTAGAAGCGGGGAATCGAAACAACACGACTTGGATGATTGACCAACCTCCTGAGTCAACGCGCATGCGTTAACCATTCGGCCATCACTAACTAAGGAAAACAATTCTGGAAAATCTCTGACAACTTCCTCGGTCAACACCAGAATCAAAACCTGGGTCCGTATTTATAGGTTTTCTTAAAATTCAGCTAAAATACTTACATTTTCTGCCCCAAATCACAAATTTCTAACATCGAATGCCAGTTATGTCCTCTTAATAGCCCAACTATTAAAATCTCATATATTTGTAAATGTGTATACAGACAAAGACAAGATCATGTTGCAATAACTACTACTGCTCATCCACAGCTATCTTCAAATATGTATATATGGGAATGAGTTGTTAAAAATAAATCATGCCTTGCTGCTCGTCGTAGTATAAATATTGTCTGAAATCTACAACGAAATGTCATCACAATGTCAAATTTTACAAATGAATTTAACGCATCGAACTTTGTTATTTGACAGTGGTGGAACACATGATTAAACAATACGAACATTATAAATGATCGGAAACAGAATCTATGACCGCCTCGGTAGTAGAAACCTTATACACTATTGTATGGCGGTATATTAGTGCCAAAATTCTAACATGCTATCGTCTAATTTCTTACTTCTGTTCATGTAATTTCTAACCTCCATTCATGCAACTTCTTACTTCCATTCATGTAATTTCTAATTTAAAACAATGTATAATTCAACTTCTTTATTTGTTCAGTGTAAATATCAATTCTATTTCATCTTATTTCTAATATTGGACCGAAAAATGTCTACTTCATTGTGGTATTACATGTTAAGCATGAACGGCAAACAAATTTAGAATTTTGTTATTCTACCTAGCAACCATCATTATGACATCGTTTGGTGTCGCCACTGCGTGCTCAATTGGGTGATTGCGCACCTTATCGGGACCATTATTTGGTATAAACGACCCATTCTTCGTTTGGTTGAAGGTTGGAAGGCGTGCTGAGAGAGAGAGAGAGAAGCCACTTAGTATTAAACTCAGTATCTGTGTAGGCCTATTTATAACATTTATACCCTGTCAGGCGCGGATCCAGGATTTTTTGCGGGGGTTGGGGGGCTAGGTTTGATAATTTCTTAACTAATTGCGCTCAACCAATTAACGGGGGTTTTTTCCCCCCGAAAAATTTGGTAAATTAGATTCAATTTGGTGCATTCTGACGTATTTCCGGAAGGTAAATTCCAAAATTACAGGTCTAAAAATCGCCAATAAAATCGCATAGATTTAAGATTCAATTTGGTGCATTCTGACGTATTTCCGGAAGGTAAATTCCAAAATTACAGGTCTAAAAATCGCCAATAAAATCGCATAGATTTAAGTTTCAAATTTTCAAGCCAAAGCAAGGGGGGGGGGGGGTCCGGACCCCCCTGTATCCCCCCTCTGGATCCGCGCCTGCCTGTGTTAATATAGACCAACTGCATATAAATATTAATTATTGGCTCAACCGTAAAGAAAATAAAATAAAATTATATTTGAAATAGAAAATGAAATGAAATGAAAGAGGGTTTAACGCCCTACTGTTCTGTTCCTAACCGGGCTAATGGAGACGGACATACACCATACAGTGTGCTTTAGGAAAATATTGCCCGGAGAGCGGATCTACGACCTGGACTTATATCGAAGTCTAGCGGTCACGGGATCTTTTAGGTGCAGGCCAACATGTACATGGAACCTCGGGTTTTCATCCCATGGGAACGATAAGACGGGAGCCACGCCAGAAAATCTGGATGAGCTTTTTTCGACCAATGCAGAGATCGAACAACTGACCAACAGCCTAGCGAGCCTGCGTCTTACCCACTTAGCCACGGTATTCGAAATAGTATTTGCAAACCATACATTTATATCACGTTCAATGTTGTTTAGAGAGTAGGATGGCCGAATGGTTAGCACGTGCACGCTGTAACATAAGGTCTGTCATTGAATAAACTGGCGTGGTTTCAATTTCCCGTTTTTACGTGACATGGAGCAGGGCCGCCTTTCCAACTTCGTGGGTTTTCTCCGGGTCCTCCGGTTTCCTCCCACTGCTAAACACTCCTACGCGCAAGCGAATTATTGAAATACAATTGAACGGCGTTAATACCGAAATGACCTGGTTGGTGTCGAGTGGATGTTAAACCCCATGTCCCCATCTCTCTCTCCCGATGTTGTTTCCAATTTTAACACTCAGGCAAGCCACTCAATCTGACGAAGAGCGAGTCGTTTGTATCAATAGAATGGTCGACATCAGGTGCTCAATCGCCAAACTGAGCACACGGTGGCGACACCAAACGATGTCATAATGATGGTTGCTAGGTAGAAGTATCAAAACTCTAAATTTGTTTGCCGTTCATGCTTAACATGTAATACCACAATGAAGTAGACATTTTTCGCCCCAATATTAGAAATAAGATGAAATAGAATTGATATTTACACTGAACAAATAAAGAAGTTGAATTATACATTGTCTTAATTTAGAAATTACATGAATGGAAGTTAGAAGTTACATGAATGGAGGTTAGAAATTACATGAATAGAAGTAAGAAATTAGACGATAGCATGTTAGAATTTTGGCACTAATATACCGCCATACTATTATAGCACTAACATCAACGCACGGTGATATTGTTTTTGTTTCAATCTCAATCTTCTAAGTTTTAAAATCGTCATCACGTCCTGCTACGACATGTCACTTTACTTTACGGTACGGTCACTTGAAGATACATTATAGGAGATTAGATAGTATAAACCTTATATAGCACTAACATCTCAATCTCAATCCTCTAACTTTTAAAATCGCCATCACGTCCTGCTACGACATGTCACTTAACTTTACGGTACGGTCACTTAAAGTTAACTGGATTTTTCTTATTCAAATGAAATGGGGTTTAAAATCCCAGTGTACTGCGCCTATGCTGGGCTAATGAAGATGCGCCCACGCCGTACAGTGTGCTATGAGGGAGATTTCCTGCTACGACATGTCACTTAACTTTACGGTACGGTCACTTAAAGTTAACTGGATTTTTCTTATTCAAATGAAATGGGGTTTAAAATCCCAGTGTACTGCGCCTATGCTGGGCTAATGAAGATGCGCCCACGCCGTACAGTGTGCTATGAGGGAGATTTCCACTACGGCCTACTCTTATATCGAATTCCAACTCACGAACTTTCTGGACCAATGCAGGGATAGACCACGCTACCTCCAGACCAGCGAGCCAGTGTCTTACCCACCGTGACAACATTCTCGCTTTATCTTGTCTTAACTTTAAGGTAAAATTAAATACTTAACACTGCCTTTTAATACCACTTACCTTTAACTTACAGGAAGTTACTTAAAGCGACATCTAGTAATTAATTGACTATCTACTTACATTTAGGCCTTTCTCCCTAAATCCACCCATTATAAACGCACAAACGAATTATTGAAATACAATTAAACTATATGTTAGTCTCGAATCGAAATGATCTAGGTTGTGTCGAGTGGACGTTAAACCCCATTTTTCTTTCTCTCCCTTATGGTATCAAGAAATAAATATGTTAAGTTCGGAGAGGATTTATTCAGAATTGCTGTCTGTAGACGATAAACACAAAAAGGTGCGTGGCTCTGTCTCTTTGGTAGGGTGGAAATGGCTCAATATAAATGGGGGGGGCGAATGGTTAGCACGTGCGCGTTGTATCATAAAGCTTGTCATTGAGTCAACTGGCATGGTTTCGAATCCCCGGTTGTACGTGGCACGAAGTAGGATCGACTGTCCGACCTCTTGGGTTTTCTCTGGGTCCTCCCACTGCTAAAGACCCCTACGCTCAAGCGAATTGTTGAAATAAAATTAAACCATATGTTAGTCCCAAAATGACCTAGTTTGTGTCGAGTGGACGTTAAACCCCGTTTCTCTCTCTCTCCAATATAAATGAAATATGATAAAATGTGGTTTAACGTCCTACTGTTCTGCTCTTACTGAAGACTGACATACCCCATGCTGTATGCTATGTTGAGAATTTTGCCCGGACAGCAGCGCTATGGACTGTTCTTATCTTCAACTGTCAAGGTATCTTTTACGTACACGCCAATGAGTACACGGGGAACGCGGGTTTTCGTCCCAGCCAAATGACTACGTTGTTCCACCCGCCCTATTTCACTGATAAGGGGGAACCATATGGAAGCAGCTAACGTCCTACTCACTGAGCCATCGTGGGGCACTGGACCAATATAAATAGATACCATCCCGGTTGAAATGAAGGCTGATGCTGAATTTGAACAAAATCTCTTAATACATGTAATTGCAATCTACAGAATATAGCGTTGGGCATCCACCAAAATGAAATGGGGTTTAATATAGAGTGCTATGAGGGAAATTTTGCCCGGACGGCGGCAATATGGCCTACTCTGATATCGAATTCCAACTCAAGGGATCTTTTACGTGCACGGCAATGTGTACACGGGACCTCCGTTGTTCGTTCCATACGAACGACTAGATAGATGGCCATGTCAGGCCCCCGTCCTGCATCACCGACAAGGGGTAACCACGCCGGAAAATTTGGATCAACTTTATCGGCCGATGCAGCGATCGAAAACCCAGCGAGCCAGCGTCTTACCCACCGTGATGCCCGCACGCACCAAAAACAAAGTGGGTCATTCCTAGGGTATAAGGAATAAGTATGCTAACATTCAAGGCGACTCGGTAAGAATGGCGACCTGTAGGCGAAACACAAACTCACACCCCGACCTACAGATAGACACCCCCCAACCTACAGACCCCCCCCCCACCTACTGACATACACACGCCCCCACCTATAGACAGGGACAACGGTATAATTATTTACACGTTATGAATATTGACGTATAAAAATAAACACGAATTGTTGTAAACAGTATTATTCATTAAAAATAAAAAATATACAATAAAATATTGAAGACATTTTGAATAAATTAAACAATAAAATAAACAATAAATATAAACACAGTATAAGTCCTGTAGATAAAATACAAATACGTCATCAGTAGTTTTAACTGTTGACTACAGACAGTATAATACGTCATCAGTAGTTTTAACTAGAGACAGTGTAATACGTCATCAGTAACTGTTGACTACAGACAGTGTAATACGTCATCAGTAGTTTTAACTGTTGACTACAGACAATAAAACTGTAAATTGTATGACTAGAGACAATAACATTATGTTGACTAGTTTACATGAATAACTTGTTTATTTTATTTTAATTTCATTTGATCTGTGATATATTTCATCTTTTCATGTTTTTCAATGGATGACCACCTACAACACTCTAGAGGTGTTAGACCACCTTTACCATTGTCATGTAGATCTAGATGTAAACAATCAACTAGATATTCTACTGTAGATAAAGTACCATACCAACATGCCCATTGTAAGATGGTACGATTATCAATGTCTCTAGCGTTAATATCAGCCCCATGACTGACTAGATATTTTATTTTATCTACAGGACTTACACTTGATATACAACAGTTAAATAACGGTGTCTGGCTGTAACGACCTGTTGTATTAACATCCATGTGTAAATCATCAACGAGACATTGTACTGTAGATAAAGTACCCCACACACATGCCTGGTGTAAGATGGTATCATTACCACTGACTCTAGCATTAATATCAGCCCCATGACTGACTAGATATTTTATTTTATCTACAGGACTTACACTTGATTCACAACATTTAAATAACGGTGTCTGGTCCCATTCATCTCTGACGTTAACATCTATGTACACCATGTTTTGTATATCATCCAAAGTACCATATTCACAGGCATGAAATAATTGTTGTTGTTGTTGTTGTTGACGTGTATCTGTAATATATAACATGTTATATTATATTTACAGTTTATCAAGTTATATTTAATATTGTTTCATCTAAAGTAGGTAAGTCAGTACTTGTTGGATATTATATATTAGAATAACTTACCTTCCTCATCTGAGGTAGGGGGGGGTGGATGGCCGAATGGTTAGCACGTACGAGCTGTATCATAAAGCCTGTCATTGAGTCCACTGGTGTGGTTTTGAATCCCCGGTTGTAGTGACAAGGAGAAGAGTCGCCTGTCCAACCTCGTGGGTTTTCTCCGGGTCCCCCACTGCTAGAAACCTCTTCGCGCAAGCGAATTATTGTAATAAAATCTAGGTATGACGTATTATTTATTTGAAATAAATATAAACGTACCTTCGTCATTTAGGGTAAGAGTTTTAATACATGTCTCCAACTCATCAATTCTCTTCTTTGTTAGAACTTCTTTCTCTTCAGTTTGTTTTTTGTATGTTTCTAATTTTTCGATTTTCTTCAACAACTGTTTGGAATCTCCATCTTGTCTTTCCACCTGTTTCTTCAGGTTCTCTAATTCCTGCTTAGTAAGGTCGTGATCTTTATGTAATTCTTCTAGTTGATGTCTTGTCTTGTCTTGTTCTGTCATCAAATTGGTTTTATTTTTACCTGTATGATAAAATTATATACAAGTTAATAATGATATAATACTATTACCTGTATAATATAATACACAAGACAAACCCACGGACAGGACACAATTCACACAGACAAATGAAAGGGGGTTCAACGTCCTACTGCTCGGCTCCGACAGGACTAATGAAGACGGACATACCGGTACGTCATACATTGCGCTATACGTGAAATTTTGTTAGGACAGTGTCGTTACGAATTCCACCCTAACCCACAGGCCAATATGTAGCCTACACAGGGACTCGGGTTATCGTCCTATTTAAACAACTACACATTTCCCCTTGCCAGCAGCCAGGGTCTATTCCGTCGGATCTACACCAGGGATCAAATATAGAAATTTCAAATAACGTGGATGGTCCCGAAGAAATGAAATGAAATGAGGTTTAACGTCCTACTCTTCTGCACCTGACCTGGGCTAATGGAAGACGGACATGCGCCATACAGTGTGCTATGACGGAAATTTGCGCGAGCAGCGGCCTATTCTTATATCGAATTCCAACTGCCAAGAGATCTTTCACGTGCACGGGACCTCAGTTTTTCGTCCCATCCGAACGACAAGGCCGCTGTCCTTGTCAGTCCCTCCTTCTGAATCACTGACAAGAGGAAACCACGCCGGAAAATCGAGATGAACTTTCTCGGCCAATGCAGGGATCGAATACCCGACCTCCAGGCTAGCGAGCCAGCGCCTTGCCCACTTAGCCACCGTGATTCCCTAGTACCGAAGAAAAGGAGAATATTTCCGGAACGTTGTATCATACTGGTAAAGGTCATGATCGGCCATGTGCTAAAAGGAATCTCAATATCAGCATATTGAGCACGAAAGAGTTTTGAATTACAATACATAGAAGCCATCTAACACAAGCAACCAGTCTTGACGCCCCGTCGTCTGCTAAATGACGTTACAAAAAGGTTGTCGTCTGCCGATTGACGTCATATGTTAGTAGGTTAAACGCGCCACCAATAATAAGGGAGATAACCCAGTTATAGTAAGCAGATTGCGGATGCAGACCACCATCAAAATCTCTCTCTCTCTCTCTCTCACTCCGATTTGTGTTGATTATTGAATCTAGAATGTACGAAGAGGGTTTGAATTAACGTTTTCTGCCAGGTTTTGGTAAATATTTATGATTTAGAGGATTTAGAGGCGGAAGAATAACAAAGTTAACAGTTTGGTTACGGTGATATGTACGGCGAATAGAATGCTATTTCAAATAATTTTGGTCGTCAATGGAGAAATTAATGGTGGTCTGTATCCTAGTATGATTATATTCTACAGTAGATATTGTTCGTGTTATAACTTTCATATATATTTAGTTACTTATCTTTATGAGTGTGTTAAAGGGTTGGGTGATAAATGAAATCTTCTACTGGCAATTTTGATATGTTTAAGATAGAAATATACTTACCATTTGTGGTGTTTTCTAATACATTTACGATTTCTCTGTAACCTACTTCTCGTAAACATTGGATGAATCTACCATAGGTATCACCACAGTTTAAGACATACGTCACTAGCTTGTCAGCAGCTGCATAGCGACCCTTTTCTGCGGTCATGTAAATTTTCCTTATTTCGTCTTTTTCATCTGCGTCGAATACGTTTTTTTCAAATAATTTATTAGCAAGTTTTACTGGTTCTTTGATATGATCCACCAGGTAGCAGTAATTAGCTTGAATCTTAACATAGTCGACTTCTGGCATTTGACCTTTCCGCTTTACTGAAATAATTTATTATACATTATTAAATTAAAATGTCAATAACGTTTCATGTTTTGATGTCGCGTCTTGTGTTCTAATGATTCAAGTACGGTTAAATGGACGATAAACCCCCTCTAAAGACGAAACAGGAAGTATTTATCTCCTAATTAACGTTTCATCTTTTAAGTTTCTATTAAAATAACACGTCACTTGTTTGTGTTGTTGTTCTTTGTGTTTAACGTCCGCTTCCACCGAAGGTGATATCGCAGACAAGTGGTCTTATTCCCCCCCCATCTGATATAGATTATAATGTGAACCGTGTTCAGATCACGTGAGCGTATTGACCAATCAAATTTCGTTCAATTACATCGATCTGACTTGAAGTTAAAGAACAAGAGTTATGACAAGAGCCATTTGACCAGACGAAAGAAAATATTATGAGTAAAGTAGGTAGAGTATTAATATCATATCATTCCACTTACCGTGGTAGCTCGACATCTTGATTATAAATTTTTATTACTTCTATACTTGACTTAGATAGGTATCTTACTTCACTTGGTCTTTTATCTTAAAAACAAGATACATTGAATAAAATGAAGTTGAAATTAAATTTAATTTCTTTCCCTGACTTATAGGGAGGTGGGGACCTACGCCCGTATTCAAAAGTTTTTTTGAATCTAAGTCAAGGGGCTGGCTAGGATTCATACCAAGATTGCTGTGTGAAACGTGTGGTCTAATAAACAAAATGTTCAATATTTCTATATTATTTAACTTGTGTAACTAGGCCGGATAGAATTGACCTAGTTTTCAAAATTTTGCTGATCCTACTTTCTGTGACAACATACTTTATAGCGTATTCATGAGCCAGATGATACTTATCTGGGAACCCAACTTTAATAACTTGTGGATAGCGAATATTTTAAATTCAATATATTTTTTTGTAAATACTAGCAAACGAAATATAAAACTGATATTCCTTTATAGAAATTTATCATTCCTACTCCAAGGATATCAAATATTAATTGAGTTATTGTATAGATATATTAAAGATATACGATTATATCATATCTACCTTAATTGTTCTGGTATGTGAAGCAAACCTCAACTCTAGATGGTTAGATGTTTAACTACTGATGTCTGGATAATTTCTGACGCTCGCCGCTTGGTCTACCTCTAGATATAAATGTGTGTGTTTACTGTCAACCCTAGTAACATTTCAAACATTCATTTAAATAATCCAAATAAGGAGTGATTTAAACACTGTCCTCTATGATTGGTAGATGATGATGACTAATGTGACAATAATGCGTGATTTAAACACTGTCCTCTATGATTGGTAGATAATGACTAATATTACTATAAATATCCTGACCATTTATATCGTGTAACTAACATTGAAACCTGTTATACAAGTTTACCCCCCCCCCCACAGACACACACATACATACACTTACTTAGGTTTTTGATATGTATAATCCTTATCAATAGCCTACTGGTCTTCAGGCCCACTCTCTCACAGTCTATAGACACACTCTCTCACACCCTACAGGATCACTCTTCTGATGCCTACACAGCTTTTAAAAACATTTAGCGATCACATTTTTCTTCATTAAAACCCGAACAACAAATTCGTCCAGCAACCGGCCATGGATCTTTTTTTACCCCAGGGGCGGATACACGAATTTTGAAAAGGAAATGTTGGGGGGGGGGGATTGGTGCACACGAGTCTGTCGCCGATCGAAGTAAGGCAAACAAAATTTAGATCGTTTTCTTACCATTTTCCTAGAATAAACCGACGAACCGCTAGCGAGCTAAACAGTGTCATTTGTTACATTTAAACAGTTTGTGACATTCTTATTTCATTCCATGAAAAGAGATAAAAAAAGAAAGAATCCCGAGCATTCCAAGGAAAAATATGAAAGTAACTATGGATGGATTAGATATAAAGTTATGGCGCCAGTCATTTTTCAAAACCCCAAAACTACGACAGAGTATAAGAAAGAATTTATAATACAAAATTCAAAAATACATTTTACGTTTTTTTGTTGATTGTACCTTTTCAGATTTAAAACATTTTATATGTAATGACCAATCAGTAGCAAGGTAACTGAGAAAGTTTGATTTGTTGCATGTTAAATATAGACAGCTTGTACATTTTTATTTCCGTTTCATATGTTCAGACAATATTATCCGTTATGCAGTTTTGATTTTTTACCGATATCATTCCCGACAAATAGATAAGAAAAGAAGAACTTCGAGCATCCAAATAAATTTTTCTAGCTATTTGAATCTTGTTATGCGCAAATATCCTTCTACGTTTTCATTGTACCTTTTCGGATTTTATAAAGCATATTGTAAGTTTATATTGCGAAATTTTATTTTTCCAAATAATCGTACCACGCCCCTAGCCGTTTTTGATGTGTACTTAAAATCGTTCAGTTTTCAATTCTTTTAATTCCACGACACACTGGTTTAGAATCACTGATCTATATCTAAGATTGATGATGTTGACCTAAGCTGCAACCTGGCAGCATCGTAGAAACCCGTAGTGGTTAAAGTCATTACCTGTCATGGCCACGGAGCGCCGTGGTGGGCGTGGCGTTATGACTAGTTAAACCCTGGCATTAAAAACCGAGACCATGTAAACAAAAAGAAAATGATCCATAGCTAAAGAAAACAAAATAAAGTTTAAAATATAATATAAATCATAATGTAACAGTAAGATGATTCATATTTTCATCCATATTCCTGAAGCAATGGTCCGACAAATCCCTCACTTCCCATTGCTGGATTGGCTTCTGATATTTGAGCTTTTAAAGGAGTCTGTGTATTTTTCCCTTCCCATCAAATCTATCCCATGTACAGGAACATGACAGCTCTTCGATAAGTGGGATTAGCTCTTATCAAACGGAACACTGCGGGGAGTATGATTTTCATCTGAACAACAACGACAAAAAAACAATTAAATGCTTATACCTGATAAATATCACTCGAAATTATTGGGAAAATGTAAATTATGGAAACGACTTTGTATTAAACTTGTCAGAGCAGAATAGTAAACCCCGTCATATTTTAATCATTATGAAAGCGACGTTGTATTTTGTATTATTTTAAGTTGCTTGAATTATCTGTGTTTCTAGCACCAGATAAAATATATTTTCCAAGTGAAATGTATCCTCAAATTATAGCTCTTTGACAAGTCTTAAACCGCTGTTAAAGAAAAGGGGCGGGGGGGGGGGTGGATGGTTGAATTGTTAGCACGTGTACGCCGTATCATAAAGCCTGTCATTGAGTCAATTGGCGTGGTTTCGAATCCCCGGTTGTACGTGACAAGGAGTAGGGTCGCCTGTCACACCTCATGGGTTTTCTCTTGGTTTTCCTAAAAATTCGTTAGCTGTTTTGTGGATCATTTGACCTTGCATTCCATAAATATGTTATTTTCTTATTATGTTTTTGTGAAATAAACCATACGACAATCACGTGTTATACGTTTTAAGGGGAGGGTCTTTATTGAAATGTATAAAGATTAGTCACGTGTTTCGTGTACAATTTACCATATATGGAAGTTTGCTTGAATATGTCCTTGAAAGCAGAATTTCTATTTATTTCAAATGTTGTTAGTCATAAATGGGACAGGGTGAGTTCCAGTTGGCTTTTGGCGACAATAGTGTGTGTTGAATCACGTGAATAATAAAACACAGTGAAATGTCGTTAGATAAAATTATCTTTAAACCTGTCTTTCTGGGGAAGGAGGTGATAACATAGTTCACGGGGAATCTTTATACGCCCTTATGTAATAAGGGGGTATGTTGTAGTCAACCCCGCCCCCCCCCCCCCGTAATATTTTTATAATGATTGACACTTAATCATCAAATGAAACAATGTAATCATTAATCATACAAAAAACTGCGCGTAGGGGGTCTTTAGCAGTGGGTGGAAAACGGAGGATTCAGAGAAAATGTTACATGGGTTACCATGCAAATCAAAAGTAGTTCATTGGAGCCTTATCGCTCATATCACGAAAACCTACGTATTGTATGTCGCATCTCCATCTTCATAAATCCGGTAGTCGCAGCAGAAAGCTCTACGACGTAAAAACCTATTTCATTTTATTTCAGTATTTTGGCTGTCAATAATAACCTGTTAAGCTCGTAGCATACAGGAACCGTATATTGTATACGACCTGTATTTATTTAAGAAGTCCCTCCGTGATAACCTCTTTAGCCGCTATTCTAGAGGGAACGTATATTGTATACGCCCCGGATGGTATCTGATGTACGATATACACATAAGTATACACGATAAGGAACCTTTGAGGATGGTTGGTTCAGAACTATAATAACCGTTTCTGTCAATTCTAGAAAATAACCCAAAGGTATTTGTTTTATCAGAAATCTATGTAATTAACATGTAAATATATTATATTATTAAAGCAATCTATACTTTTATTTTCCATCAACAAGCCCCTTATCATACAGGGGAGGGGGGGGGGCTTACATAACTATCTGTACTTTTGTCCTTCAGATGCTAAATACAGCACACTGTAATTTCCAAGAAAAAAAACCTGAATAATACGCAGATTGTTTGTCAATATTGTGATTCACTCGAGTGGAAATTTATATCTTATGTAAAGTACATGACTTTGTGTAGGGTTATCGCGACCCTACCAAACAAATATGACACTGCAGATATTAAATACTCTACATCGTGAAGTCTAAAATAATATATATATCTTAAGTATGCACAGATTGTATTTCAAGATTATGACTAACGAAGGAGGAATTTCAGAAGTTGGGTTACAAAAACTTATCAGCTGAAATTATAAGGCTTGTAACACGTTGTACTGAGTGATTCAGAAAGATTAGGCATATTCTGCTTTGTACATGACACCATGATTGTGTTAATTTTGAACATAATGCGTTGATTAACCGGTAGCCAATGTAACTGTTTTAGAACAGGTGTAATATGGTCAGATGATCTTATAGTTATGAGACAAATTTAGACTTTTATGAAAGTTCCCCGTGATTCTTTATTTTGGTTTTCCCCTTTTCAGACAGGGTGGGGGGGGGCGGCTGGTAAGAAACAATATCTAATCGTTCGGTTTCGACGAAAAATGTTAGAACCTTATATACACTAACTTTACAGATGGAATTAAGAATACATGTAGGGCATATCACTGCTTTAATAATATAATATATATCCAAACTTCTGGAACGTGTCATTTCTAAACAGCTGACATCTCATGTTAGAGAAAATAATCTATTAGAGCTATTCCAAAGTGCATATAGGAGTCCACAATGATATCCTTACAGCATTAGATAATCAAAACTGCATTCTTCTGATCCTATTAGACCTATCTGCTGCTTTTGATACAGTAGATCATCAAATTCTTATTAATCGTCTGGAAACAGACTTTGGAATCACTGATGGCGCTCTGAAAATAATCCAGTCTTATATCCACTGGGAAACTGACATCGTTTAAGATGGGGGTTTTTGACTTTAAAAAATGCTATAGAGTTTGATTTCAAAACATCGTTTGATAATTGACAATAATCGTTTGAAAACTACAAAAATGGTTTAATTAGAACCATAGTTTAATTTAATGGTACAGCGTTTGATATCTCCTAGTGGGGGTTAAAAATTGACGAACCGTCGAATTATGTAATGCGTTTGATTACTAGACATCGCTTTAATTTCCGAGCTGCCGATTAATTTATCAAGTGTTTAAATATTAGACGAAAAATTTATTTGCTCGCGAGTCGTTTATCCGATCGGTTCATTTTGATTACGATTATTTACATATGAAATGAAGTACGAATAAAAAGGGTGGATATAAAAAAATGCACACGAAGATATGCTAAACTTACCGTGGTCGTAGTATTATTATCCATTAAAAATAATGATTCACGGTACCATTGACAAATACATCAAAAATCGGTACGTCCATTGTTATTATACCATCGGAAATCGGTAGAGCACATTCCCGGTGATGTATTTTTCTTTAAATCACAAATGATGAAAATAGATTTCCACGTGTACACGTGACTAGAAGACCTGGCAATGATTCCACCATTGACAAATACATCAACAATCGGTAAATCACGTCCAATGTTATTATATCATTGGAAATCGGTAAAGCACATTCCAGGTAAAGTATTTTCTTTAAATCACTAATGGATGAACACAACTTTTCATCTGCACATGTGGTCGTGTGATAATCTCGCGAGACTTGTATACTGGCGCCAAACGTCGCTATTCGTCGATCGCCATAGACGAGCTATCGCTCAGGGTGGTGCGGGTCTGTTCATCCCACGATCTTTTCACCCTGGGCTGTTTCATCCCAATGTTGTTGTATATTACAGATTTAACGTAAAATACATTTAATATGATATTAAGTTGATTAAATTAAATTATTTACACGGCGTGGGTTGGAAGTTGGTAAAAACATACAATTGGTTAACACAAAAAAATAAAAAGTCCTTGTTTGTTAAAAAATCAATTTAAATCACACTTATAAGACCGCTCCCTTTGTCGTAACAAAAACATGTTTCACCTCAACGCAGACAGGTAAATACAAGTGGGAATTGATAAAACAATAGCATTTGACCAATCAAATAATGAATGTAAATAAAAAAAACACATTAAAAAGGACATTTATGACTCAACTGTATATTCAAAGACATGATTTTGTGTGGCACCCAGACAGGTGAGCACAGGTGATAATTAATAAAACAACATCTTTCGACCAATCTCAGGATTAACCCATACTGTACTAACATACATGTATATTGAAAATATGCATTTCATATGGCACCCAGGATTTGAAAAACCTAAGCATTCGGCCAAACAGATAATCAATCTACACTTACAACGGACATTTATGACTCCACCGTATATTCACCTGGCCAAAAGGTGACTAGCTCAGCATACCGTGTATACACAGACCATTTCTGTAATTAATGTACATGGGGAAGTATATTAAGAGGTTTGCATGCCGCTAGTTCTTGCAAACGTTATTCATATGTATAAACCATGATATTCCAATGTTCGATTTCTTTTTAATGTGCATGCTGCAAATAAATGTCTTTAAAACGTTCTTTATAATAATATGTATAAACTAATGATTGCATGCAGCAATTATTTTTTTTGAATCGTTCTTTATATGTGATTGTTTTCCAATTTTATATCTGTGAACCAGTCTCTTCCAGTATTTTAAGAGTTCAGTGACATGGATTCCACTAAGTAAAAACACGTGTCCCAAATCATGCTTTATATTTATTGTATAAGTCTATGACACTGCCGTTCAGGCGTCGAATTCGGATTCTAATATATCGGTATAAAAATGAATATCAAACACGACGTCGCGCCTGTACATGACACTATTCTAATCACGTGCAGAGGACAGCTGATCGTTCCCCCTGGAATTCCTTTCTCGCATTCCGACTAATTTGCGATAAAAATTATATGTGAAAGAATGATATTACAGAAGAGCAATGAAGACATAGATCAGTAATTAATTTTAATTGTTAGGTTATCTGGCTTCTTACTTAAATGTGTGAATACAACTCAACCCTCGCCGCATGTTTTTATTACTAATCCAAAACAAATAATTACTTGTTATTAAATAATAAATAAAAAAAAGTACACGTTTGTTTAACTATAAGTAAGTGCTTAACAGTTTATTTAACAATAAGTACAGCTTAGTTAATTAACTGCTATTCTAATAACCAACATTCAACCTATGAAGTGTAAATAATTTAATTTAATTAACCTGTCCATAATATCATATTAAATGTATTCGATGTTAAATCTATAATAAACAACAATAACAAGGACGGTGGTGGGGGGGGGGGGTCAAACAGCCCGGAATGAATAGATTACTTGTCATTTCGATCCCGCGTCACTTCGGACTCAAGAATAAAACCTCGACGTTTCAGACTCAGGTATGTGACATTTCTGACTTGGGTAGGTGACGCTTCTGACTCGGGGAATAAGTTTAAAGGAAAGGTTTAACACAACTGTCAAATCAATTTATAATAAGCCCCCCCCCCCCCGCACAAATAACATGCAGGCTAAATTATATAATTTACACCTCGCCATCAAGTACAGCACCTGGAGTTGTGCATAACGAACCTACGGCAAAATTTCAAATGTTGAATGTTTACGAAAAGAGCGTTTTATTTTTTTTATATCTGTACTATCTATATAAAAATGTTGTTGATGAATTTATTTGAAATAGGCCAATTCAAATCACGAAAGAAAATATTTATTAACACGAAACACGTGATTAGTAAAAAGGCTCCACCAAACGTTAAATCATTAGTGAATAGTTGCACTTGCGGTTCTTTGATGATCATCGTTTCCCGTAATGCATTTGTTTAAAACGAATAATATGCTGATGAATTGATTTGAAAATGACCTACACAAAAATTAAAATAAATATTTACACGACATGCACTCTTTTTACAAGTATCTAGAAATTGTTAACGATAATCCGCGAGCTGCACGTTGACATGCATTATTCCTCGACAAGCTTGGCAATACCAATCGATAAATTTGTGCGTACAAAGCAATGTTTTTCTATGGAAAATATTAGAAATAGCAACGATCAAAGCGGAATAATTAAAGCTGATTAGCCGATAATCCCCATGTTATTGTTGAGGCTGTGCAAAGAAATCTTACGGTTGTTTGGTGGATGAGGAAAAACGTGAGTTGTCAATCATCGATAATGGCGGCCGTGTGTTGATTGCAATTATTCCGTTTCACAAAAAAACCCAATGGCAGTGATTGGTCAATCAAGGTCGTTTACTATTTGATAAAAGAAAAACAATGAAGTATTACTAAATATACACAAATTTTCAACAATATTTTATTACCTAGTTTATTACTCGCCGATGAAACAAAACAAAAGAGAACTAGCAATGTTAATCGCGATCTCAACAGTCGCCGATCAACTGAATAAGGCAACTATCAGCCTCCCATAAAACGAAAAGATAAATGTCTGTACTGTCACATAAATTTTCCACAGTCTTTTAATTATTAATCCGAAACGTCGCTAGCCTAATCCGAAATGAAACAGCCCGGGATGAACAGTCCGATAAAAAATAAGGTTGAGATGAAACAGCCCAGGGTGAAAAGATCGTGGGATGAACAGACCCGCACCACCCTGAGCGATAGCTCGTCTATGGCGATCGACGAATAGCGACGTTTGGCGCCAGTATACAAGTCTCGCGAGATTATCACACGACCACATGTGCAGATGAAAAGTTGTGTTCATCCATTAGTGATTTAAAGAAAATACTTTACCTGGAATGTGCTTTACCGATTTCCAATGATATAATAACATTGGACGTGATTTACCGATTGTTGATGTATTTGTCAATGGTGGAATCATTGCCAGGTCTTCTAGTCACGTGTACACGTGGAAATCTATTTTCATCATTTGTGATTTAAAGAAAAATACATCACCGGGAATGTGCTCTACCGATTTCCGATGGTATAATAACAATGGACGTACCGATTTTTGATGTATTTGTCAATGGTACCGTGAATCATTATTTTTAATGGATAATAATACTACGACCACGGTAAGTTTAGCATATCTTCGTGTGCTGTGCATTTTTTTATATCCACCCTTTTTATTCGTACTTCATTTCATGTGTAAATAATCGTAATCAAAATGAACCGATCGGATAAACGACTCGCGAGCAAATAAATTTTTCGTCTAATATTTAAACACTTGATAAATTAATCGGCAGCTCGGAAATTAAAGCGATGTCTAGTAATCAAACGCATTACATAATTCGACGGTTCGTCATTTTTTAACCCCCACTCGGAGATATCAAACGCTGTACCATTAAATTAAACTATGGTTCTAATTAAACCATTTTTGTAGTTTTCAAACGATTATTGTCAATTATCAAACGATGTTTTGAAATCAAACTCTATAGCATTTTTTAAAGTCAAAAAACCCCATCTTAAACGATATCAGTTTCACAGTGATCACCAATAGGACACAACGAGTTGTTGTTGGTCAGGAATCATCCGCTGAATCTCAGCTGAAATTTGGAGTGCCTCAAGGATCTGTGCTTGTTCCGATATTGTTCAGTTTATATACATCATCTCTTGGTAGTCTGCTCAGAAAACATGGACTTGAATATCACCTCTATGCCGATGACACACAGTTATATATTTCGTTTAACCCTTCAGATCCTGACAATTTCAGTATATCTAAAATCATCATTGAACAGTGTATTGACAGCATCAAAGTTTGGATGTCACAAAATTTCCTTAAATTGAATGATGACAAAACTGAATATATAGTAATAGGCTCAAAATTCAAACTTTCTAAACTGGATGGCGATTTATCAGTTCGTGAAGGAGAGTCTACTATATCTCAATCTAAGTCGGCTAGAAACATTGGAGCTATTTTTGACTCAAATATGAATATGGAATGCCAAATAAATAACATTTGTAAAACAGGGTACTTTCACCTGAGAAACATTGGTAAAATCAAGAAATATATATCAATAGATGCTACTAAGTCACTAATTCAAGCCTTAGTTATTTCAAGACTGGACAATTTCAATTCACTGCTTTCTGGTGTTCCAAAAAAATCACTTGATAAACTTCAAAAAACTCCAAAACTCTGCTGCCCGCCTTATAACTGGATCTTCAAAATTTAATCATATAACACCAATTTTATTTAACCTGCACTGGCTACCTATTACTTACAGAATTGACTATAAAATCCTACTGTTAACCTTTAAATGTCTTAATGGTTTGGCTCCTGTGTACCTTTCTCAGTTATTGAATCAATATCAACCCAACCGTCAACTCCACTCTAGTAGTGATAACTGGTTACTTTGTGAATCCAACGCCAAGTCATCAACGGGAGAAAGGTCGTTCGCTGTTAAAGCTCTGAAACTGTGGAATAAATTACCATTAACAGCAAGAAGCTGCGAATCACTTCAGACTTTTAAATCTAATCTAAAAACGTTTTTATTTACTAAAGCATTTTATTGAACTTTACTATAGTCTTTACAGCTAATTTATTTTTATTTCAATTTACGCTATTATTAATGTGATACTTTTAATGTGTGCCTATTTATTTGGTTTTATTGTTTTTTATAATTCCAATTAGTTTTTATCATGTTGTCTATCTCCATTTTATAATTTTATTGAATTGTAAAGCGCATCTGAGCACTTTGTGAAAGGTGCGCTATAGAAATACACCAATATAATAATAATAATAATAATATCACGGCTGTTCAGGCAAAATTACCCAGTTTCATTAGCGTTGATGGAGTCGAAAAGTAGGACGTTAAACGCCATTTATGTCATAAGAGATCCGGTTCCCATCTGACAAATATGTAAGACGATATGCAGCATCAGTGCATAAAATATATAACGTGATTCAACAGAAAGGTGATAAGAGAAATCCTATTCAAGTTAAACCAACTGTATCTATTTATTTTAAAGTCTTACGTCGGGATGAATAAATTATATGATTTATTGTAGTTAAGGTTGCACATACCTGTCAGGTAGCACAATGAGCTCTAAGATCAAGGATGCAAGAGGATCACATAATGACGTTATACCTATGGTGGGATTTAAGGGTCAAAACTAAATGTATGTTTAAAGTGTTATTGTTAAAATGAATGCCCCCAAGAAGGAAAGACCTGTTTTAACCGTATTATGTATTCATCATTATAAGTATAGCGAGATTTGTATACTGAGCGCCATAGAAAACGCATCACTTAGTTTTTAGTATACCAAAATAATCCTGTAAACATATCTTATTTATTTTGCTTCTTATTGTGAACAATATTCAAATGGGAACACATCAATAACAACACATTTGTACACTTATGGAAATTTATTCTGTAATCAACGGTATACAAAGGCAGAGGGGTTATTGTATTGTGTAACATTGGGATTATAATCAAAACGATAACGCCATGGCAAGAAATCTCTCCCATTCCCAATGTCATTGTCTTGTAACAGTTTCCAAAGCGTTACAGCCAGTCGTTCGTGGTGAGGCACTGGTCTCCGGTCTTGTATTTCGAACGTTATCGCCAAGATAAATTTCGTGCCAATATTTCCGAAGGCGATATTTCACCCAAAGGCAAATGGGATTACGGCCCGGCCCAACATTCTGCAAATGAATAAAAATTGATGTTACAGTTGGAGAGTAGCCTAAATACCCGTAGGCTTTCGTCACCGAAACAAATACTGTGGTAACATAGCCAGCTAAACGATAGGTTGTCCGGCAACGAAACATACGTCCTCAGCAGCTAAGTCCTTTGAACAGTCAACAAGGGTTGTAGCATACTTTTCCCTTTGTCAGTAATGCAAACATTTACAACACTAAATTCTGATTACGAGTTCTGGCCTATACTAAAATTTAATTATGGTAAATCGTTTTAAATCAATTGGCGTCTTCATCCATCACCTTACCATATGTATTGATTAGTGCTGAAAGGATTTGATTTATGAAATGGGAGCCACGATGGTTTAATGAGTAAGAAGCTGGATTCCTAGTCTGGTGTTCAAGGGTCGCTCCCGGTCTTGACTGAAAACGTTCATTGTGATTTTCAGGCGTGGTTTCCCCATGCCAGTGTTGCAGCTATCTGGTTGTTCGGATGGAACGAAAATGTCCAGGGAAAATGATCTGTGCCCATCTTTTGAATATAAATCCCATCATTTGTCATGTTGCGTTAGCTGAAAACGCGCTTATCCTTGCTAGACAAGAAAAAATGTGGAAAGGTGAAATACCCAAAGAGTGTGTATGGGTTTATGACTAAACCCAGGACAAATCTATTGAAAAAGTATTCTGTGAATCCTGCGAAAGTGGTTTGACTACCATCGTTAGGGAAACCATGGATACCTGCTCGACTCATGAACACAAATGAACATGATGTTTACTTAAACAAGAGCACTAGTCTCGGTAGATATCGTAGACCATATTCCTGAGGCAACGGTGTCGTGCATTAATACTGGTGAACATGTACATAGCTAATCCCCTCACGTGTTGGTTTTGTGGGAAAGGGACTGTGTTGGATTAAATAGTCGAGTCCAGTTGTTTTAGTCAAAAAGCGGGACAGGACTTTGCGTTTTTGTAGAGGTTATCGGAAGTTGAACGACATCTTAGTGAAAGACGTATACCCAATTCCCCGGATTGACGAAACATTAGATACATTAGCAGGTGTGAAGTGGTTCTCGAATATCGTTTTGGCATCAGGCTACTGGCAGGTGGAGGTCGACCCCAACAACAGGGCAAAAACCGCCTTTACTGGAATTCTCTTGTTTCCGAAAATAATTTATTGCACGTGAAGAGTGTTGAAACGTGCCTCTGTACCTGTAACTCACAGAGGAGAAGTACCCCGTATGTCCCAAGACCTTCCGACTGGTGCCCACTTTGGTATTCACAACACATTGGAAAAAATAAAGCAAGGCTATTACTGGCCCGGTTTAAAGGCTGGCGTACATGAAAACATAAACACTTGCTCCGAGTGTACTGCCCTGAAACTTAAAAAGAAGAAAGCCCCACGTTCCTCTTACATGGCGGGTGAACCCTACGATGTGTATTTTTTTAGGTGTCCATACGACCAGGACGACGCCATATTGGCCCCAGTCCAACGGCCATATGGAACGGAATAAACCGACTATAGTACACTGTCCGCCTATGTTCAACAAAGTGGAGACGAGTGGGACCACAAAAAAATAAACATTTTATGAGAGTCCTTAAAGATAAAAGTTTATTAGAACAACAACAAGAAGATATAGATCCTTGTTTTAATGGTGACTAGACGTGACCATATATAGGCATGGTGACTGTAAGCATTTTAGTTTATAGAAGAAGGATAAAATTCATCGACCTCGTATGGCGCATGTGACCATATATAGGCATGTCATTATCATGTATGTTACTATGAACGAAGTATTCCACGAAATGTTTACTCCCCAGAAACATAATCCTTCTTATACATAACTTCTTATTTCTTTTCTTTCCTATCTATGCCCACCTGCAAAAAATAACAAAATCGTTCCGCACAGGTAAACTTTTAATATGTGCATATCATGGTGTCCTATTTACTGATATTGTTATCTATCCATCTACAAATTCCCCATTTAGACATTCATTGTTGGTGCTTAATTCACACTTCAACTGTATGTACGACATCATTGCAGTTTAAAAGGACATGGCCACATAGTGTTGCTGTGTTTAACTATGCAGTTTACAATTCAGAAAGAGTGTCGTGTGCGACGGGTCCATCGTATGGTCGCGGTAACTGTCTGTCAAAATTAACTTGGTAGTTGGAATTCGACAAAGAGTAGGCGGCAACACACTACACGGCGCATGCCCCGGTTTATTATCCCAGTAACAGAAAAGCAGTTGGTTAAACCCCACTTATATTGTCATTCTCGCTGATAATAAACATGTCCGGATAACCCCGAATTGTACACGCCTCTTTATATATACTTTATATTGTAATATCATCCACATCAATATTATATATACAAATAAATATAGCTTATCATGAAACTTTGCAGTGTTTTTACCGGACAGAAGAAGGATGTAATTTATACCAATAAATCTGTTATTTGATCCAGGATATTTATTTTGTTTGTATTCTACTCTGTATAGTCTTAGACAGGAAGGGGGACCTGACAAGAACAGCTGTCTAGTCGTTCGGATGGGACTAAAAACCAAGTACCCGTGTACACATAGCGTGTAGGTAAAAGATCCCTTGGTAGTTGGAATTCGATTTAAGAGTAGGCCGTAGCGTCGCTGTCCGGGCAAATAATACCCTCGTAGCACACTGTATGGTGTATGTCCGTTACGTTACGTATAATGATAGGATGGAGATCGATATATGAATTATTGTCTTTGATTAGACGTTTATCTAACTCAGTCATATATAAGAACGACAACTGAAATTACACGTCTTGTCATCTCTCGTCTCCTGTTTAAAAACGAATTGGTCAGTTGACATGTTGTTGGGTCTACTACAGGGGAACGTTTAGGGACTGCGGAACAGTGGTCTGGTTGTTCGATCTACTTCCGGAGCGCGATGGGATACTGCGGAATATAGGGACCTGGGAGCATTCAGGTATTGTGGGTATGTGCCAGCTGGTCGTTGGGTCTATGACTAAAGCATATGCATGCATTGTTGGTATGTACCTGGATGTTAGATCTACTACCGGATAGCACCCGGGTACTGTTGAACAGTGATTTAGATGTTCTATGTTCGTCCGTGAAAGATTCGGGTACTAGTTTCTGAAACTATTGCTAAGGAAGATTCTACGTACAGTTGACATGTAAGGATGTTATGGCTATTGTCGGCGGGTGTTCCACCTACTCCATTAATAAAATTACGAAAAGATAGCTGACCCCTTTCAATTTCCCCAGCCTCATCACACGACTTAGCTGAGCTGAAGATGTTTAAGAAATAAAATGGAGTTAAACATCTTACTGTTCTGCTCCAACTGGGCTAATAAGGACGGGCATACGTCATACAGTGTGCTATGATGGAAAATTTACCCTGATCATCAAGGGATGTTTTCCGAAAATAAACACCACGCTAGATTATTTCCCGGTTTGTTTCCAAATCAGGTTTAAAACATGCTCATCAATTTGGTTCATGGCAAATACAGATGGCGTTAGAGATATGGGAACCTCGGCGGTTCAGTAAGTAAGACGTTAACCTGCTAACCTCGAGGTCTTGTGTTCGACCCCAGCGTGATTCCCGCCATCCCGTTATCAGTGGTGCAGGACCGAGGGTCTAGCAAGGGACAACGTATAATCGTTCGGATGGAACGAAAACCCGAGGTCTCGTGTACACATTGGCGTAGAAGAACCCTTGGCAATTGGAATTCAGAGCAAGTTATAGTGCTGCTGCCCAGGGGGGACATTTCCCGCGTAGCACACTGTGTGACGTATGCCAATCTTCATTAGCACAGTCGATGCAGAACAGTAGGACATTAAACCCCATTTCATTTCATTTGCACTTGAGAATGACAATGATAGCATAAGAAATGTTCGGATCGATCAGATACATCATTAGTGAAATGTGGAAACAATTTGTTGGTGTAGCGGTACGACCATTTATACCATTTGAATGAGCAGACATATTATCCTTGTAATGGACTACCCATTCATTAAGTATGGACTAAACCATTCAATTCCTTTCAACTGGTTGACAATCATGCATTATAAGAACTAAACTTTATTGTGGATATGCACCCATCTGAAAGAGACGTCAAAATTACTAGTTTAAATAAGATAAAACCAAAGAAGAACAATCCAAACCATTAGATAAAATTCGAAATCCTAAACAAAATGGTCGAGGCAAAATAGTGTAATTCGGCGAAATAGTGTAATCAGCAAATGGACTACCCACCGTGTACAAACAGTGTTAACATTTGTGTTGGAAATGAATGAAAAGGAGTTTAACGTCTCACTGTTCTGTCGCGACTGGACTAATGAAGACGTGCATATACCATACAGTGTGCTATGAGGGAAATGTCGTAATGCATTATCTTGAATCCATGAACAAGCAATAACAATATAAATACAGTTTTATACATCCTATCCTTTATTACAGATTCAAATCTTTTTTCCACTTTTGTAAAAGTTCTAAAGTCGTAGAACTACCCCCACAGACTATAACCAGAGCATTGGAAACGGTGCCAAGTTTTCCTTCTTCTTGAAGTCTTTGTGTAACGTTACTATAAATAGCAGACAACGTGGCACCACATGCAGGTTCTACTAAATACCGATGGTCATCTGAAACAGACAAATTATTAAGTTAAAACTTTAATGATATTATTCACCTGCATTTGCACTTAAAGGAGCTAAATCGCTAATATTTGGAACCTAGAAATTGACACAAATATTCAATCGTTTAGGATTTTACTATAATATCTGATCAGTTATGTTCTGTGAAATACTCCCGAAGTCATAATCGAATGACAATCTGACCGTCCGGATATTTCAGTCTTCACCGATATGTTCATCGCTCGTGTACCATTTTCCTTTATTGTTGTATGCTTTATACGCCAGAGTTGACTGTTAGTTTCAGAAAACATGGAATGGCGCTTCTCCCGGAGTATGCCTATTTCATGCTCCCAATAAAGGTCTAACAATTATGCTGATATTCTGTTATCTGTAGTGTTACAGCTTTCTGTTCGTACTGAACATCATCAGGCCATTTAACAAGATCGTGTTGCAATAACTACTACTGCTCATCCACAGCTAACTTCAAAGATGTATGGGAATGAGTTGTTAAAAATAAATCATGCCTTGCTGCTCGTCGTAGTATAAATATTGTCTGAAATCTACAACGAAATGTCATCACAATGTCCAGTGGTGGAAAACATGATTAAACAATACGAACATTATAAATGATCGGAAACAGAATCCATGACCATCTCGATAGTAGAAACCTTTTACACTATTATAGCACTAACATCAACGCACGTCCCCCCCCCCCACCTGCTCAGGCTTGAAAATTTTTTATGCGATTTTATTGGCGATTTTTAGACCTGTAATTTTGGTATTTACCTTCCGGAAATATGTCAAAATGCACCAAATTGAATCTAATTTACCAAATTTTTCTGGGGGAGGGCGCCAAAACCCCCATTTAATCGGTTGAGCGCAATTAGTTAAGCAATTATAAAATTTAGACCCCCCCCCCCTGCAAAAAATCCTGGATCCGCGCCTGGCACGGTGATATTGTTTTTGTTTCAATCTCAATCTCAACCCTCTAACTTTTAAAATCGCCATCACGTCCTGCTACGACATGTCACTTAACTTTACGGTACGGTCACTTAAAGTTAAGTGGATTTTTCTTATTAAAATCCCAGTGTTCTGCGCCTATGCTGGGCTAATGAAGACGCGCTCACGCCATACAGTGTGCTATGAGGGATATTTTGCACTACGGCCTACTCTTATATCGATTCCAATTAAAGAGGGATCTTTTACGTACACGCCAATGTGTACACGGGTTTTCGTCCCAGCCAAATGACTACGTTGTTCCACCCGTCCTACATCACTGATAAGGGGGAACCATATGGAAGTCTCTAACGTCCTAACGTCTTAATACATGTAATTGCAACCTACAGAATATAGCGTTGGGCATCCACCAAAATGAAATGGGGTTTAACGTCCTACTGTTCTTCTCCGAACTGGGCTGATGAAGATGGGCATATGCCATATAGAGTGCTATGATGAAAGGGAGATAATTCCATTTAATGACAGTAACATCAGAAATAATGATAATCAAATTACATCCACTCCTACTGCTTCTTATGACAGTAACCCAAGAAATCAGGATAATCAAATTACATCCATTCCTGATATTACATCTACTCCTGATATATTAAAATTAAAAACAGGACAGCAAATTCAATTTAAAAAATACCGATGTTGGTAATGTAACTGGAACGATTATAAGCAGAGCCGGTAAAACTACTGGAAAATTTAGTAAATGGTTTAATATTGAATATTCTTCTCCTCAACATTTAAAGGGTGAGAAAACGGCTATTGATTTAGATAAAGTTGAGTATCTGAGCGTTAATAATTCTGAAAATGTTTTAGTTTTAGAGGATGTGTCATTTGAGGAAAGTAAACAGACATAATTGGAAAAGTGGAAAAAGAACAGTGTTTATAAGGTAGTGAAAAATGAAGGCCAAAAATATATTTCAACAAGATGGATCTGCACATTAAAATCAACAGATAAAGGAATAGTTCCGAAATCCAGACTAGTGGCACGAGGATTTGAGGAATTTGATAATTTTGTTGAGAAAGATTCACCTACATGTGGAAAGGAGCCAAGATCAATGGACATAAAAACTGCGTTTCTGCAGAGTCATACAATGGATAGAGACATTTTTCTTCTTCCTCCGTTGGAGGCTAATTGTGTGAATTCCTTGTGGCTTTTAAATAAGTGTGTGTATGGGTTGAATAATGCTTCGTTAAGTTGGTATAAAACTGTTAAAACTGTAATGTTAAATCTTAATGGTAAAATATCTAAAGTTGACCCAGCTGTATTATATTGGACAAGACCAAATGGAGCAGTTATGGGTATTCTCGCATGCCATGTCCATGACTTTGTATGGGGTGGTGATCAAATGTTTGTAAAACAGGTGATTGATACGATACGTGAGCAAATCAACGTTGGCAAAGAGGAATTTTCTGCTTTTCGTTTTTTGGGTATTGACTTGACTTGTGATGATAATAAGATTTATTTATGCTGATAGATTATCTTTTATTAAAGGGCCAATTCCAATAACTTTTTGAGGTATAAAACTGTTTAATTTTGTTTTAAAATCCTTTAAAATCCATAACTTAAGGCCCACCTACTAACCCGATATTTGTGATACGCTTGTAAATAACTTAAACCTGACAGTCTTCATCTGGAAATGGAGACCGTTGCATTATACAGTATCTGGATAAAACCAGACTTTGTTCTATAAAAATAATATGTAGGTGAAATTTACCTTTTGTTATCAAGTACAGTGCATGGGTCATTCACTGTATAGACCTCTCAAGAAACGTTAATCGATTATCAGGTCACCCAATGAAAAAATTGACCCGAAATCTTAAAAGGGTTACGTGTCCGGATAAGCAGTGTTGACGTACACGTCAAAACGACTCAATATTTTGAGCTGAAATTTTGACACTAGGTAAATACACCATGCCACTATATTTTGGTCCATAAATTTCATAAATACTCGGACTTTTGAGACTCTGTTCTTATCGGGATTGTCCCTGTAATATTGTAAAATCAAGGTTAAAAACTCTGATTTAACTGAATCCGAAAGAAAAACTTTGCAATCGAAAATAGGCCAAATCCTGTGGATTGGTTATCAAAGTCGCCCAGATGTCATCTTTGATGCAAGTGATTTAGCTAGTAAGATTAAAAATGCATAAATGAATGATTTAATAGCTGCTAATAAAGTTATTAAAAGGTTAAAATCTGGAAAATTAACACTAAAGTTTCAGCCACTTCGTACAGACCTTTCGTTGTTAGTTTTTAGTGACGCTTCTCTTGGTAATTTGAGTGATGGAGGATCTCAAGGTGGTCATTTAATTTTCTTAAAAGGAGGAGAGGGAGTGTTTTCTCCTATCCACTGGAATTCTAAAAGAATTAGAAGAGTAGTAAGAAGTACTCTATCTTGTGAAACTTTGGCTGTAGCAGATGGGATTGATAATGCTATTTTCATTAGCACTTTATTTGTAGACTTGACCACTGGAGATCCAAATCCACTTATCTTGCCAATAATTACTTGTATAACTGATAATAAATCTTTATGTGAAGCAGTCAAGTCTAATAATTATGTATCAGAAAAAGAGATTAAGATTAGAAATTACTAATATATAAGATTTGTTAAAATTAGGTCAAAAACAAATTGTATACTAATGAGTGTAGTAAGGTGTATCTCAACTAAATGGCCAAAAAAGATTGCATATATTATTTGTTTGTTATACTTCTGAGTTTAGTCTAAAGAAAAGTAATAAAAGAGATATAAAAAACAATTTCAGCGTGTTTAATGTATTCTTTTGTTTATTTTTTAATTATTCCCTACAAAAACGAAGCAATTTAATGACGGCCATTTGTGACATGGCCTTATTGTAATATAGTGGCTTGGTCCACGTATTTAAATCTCGGTCAGTGACCAAATAACTGTTGACCATTCCTGTGAAACAGTAGCCTTGGTTATCAAGGAAATGTCGCTGATTAATGACTAACCTATTAACTCCGTAAGATATGGCAAATATATTTAGACCATTCACGTTATACAGTAACCGTCGTTATCAAGGCAATGTCGCTGATTAATGACTAACCTATTACCTGAGTTAGATAGGATCCCCATTAACTTAATTAGAGTGATTAAGATTAATGGATGTTGATTGCATTGGAATGTCTCTGTTCCCTTTATAAGAGCCGAGATTGTATTATAAGAAGAGTGAGTACCGGACTGCTACCAAGGTTCTCACCTGCAGACAACTTAAACTTCGCTGTCCGTCTGTTGTATTACTTTGTATACAATAAAAGGCTGTATCTCTAAGTATCAGAAGAACCTGGTGTTGTTGTTTAAGTCTCTGTGTTACATAGAGTCTTAATTGGTGCCGTTTGATCCAGATTAGAGATATACCAAATACAGAGAGACAGGACAAACCGTAAGTTAACTTTACCTAGGTAATTATAACAATGGCTGAGGCACAAATTTTGAATGAATTGACAGGAACAGTAGGCGTCCTAACGAATGTGGTAGGGACCCTATCTACTTCAGTGGGATCTCTTTCAACTACAATGGCTATACATGAGAACTATGGGGATATCGCAACTCTGGTAGAATCTTACGAGGGAAACCCCGGAAAATTTAGATCTTGGATAAAATCTTTAGAGAAATACGCAAGGATAAATGGAATGAAAAGAGATTTAATACGCGACTGTGCTTACTACACTGCTAGAGGGGGGGTAAGCGATTTCATTGAAAGATTTCTCCGTGATAATGCCACTTTAACTTGGGATGAAATGAAGGCAGAGTTAAGTTCGCGATTTGATGAAACAACGGACCCCATGGATATTATTTCATCCATGAGGAATATGAGACAGAGAAAAGACGAGAATGTTCAGCAATTCTCTGACCGAATTTTGACCACTGCAAATTTAGCGTATAAAAATGTAAACAATCCAGATGTCCAAGCCCATATGGTGTTGATATTTACGGATGGAATTGCGGAAAAACAGCTGTATTATGAGCTGTGGAAGAAGTGTCCGGCTACCCTCCAGGCAGCGGCATTAATTGCTACGCAGGAGCAAGACTTTATGAAGCGCTACGTCACGCGTGTGGGGACGGTACCGCCACCGTTAGTCGTACCGGAGCAAATGGAGGTTGATCATTTCCGGCCGCGTAAATGCCGGAAATGTAATCGTTCGGGCCATAAGACGAGCGATTGCCGCATGCGACAGATAAGTGGCGTAGAAACCCGCGACGAGATAAGGTGTTGGAACTGTGGTAAGGCAGGACATATTAAGAGGAATTGCCCTCATCCTTTTAGAACAAACCACAATAATAATAGGCAATCAGACAATAGACCATTTAGGCCATGGGACAGGAATGCAGTACAAAATAGGGGACGACAAAATGAAACTGACCGACAGGGAAACTTTTAGACTCTCTCCAATCTGAAGTCGTTGGAGAGAGTACAGATGAAACTTCGATTAAATATGTAAACTTGATAGGGAATCCCGGTTCATGTTTGATTAAAATTGAGCGACAGCAGTACCGCTGTTTAATAGATTCAGGTGCTGACTGTTCCCTTTTACACAGAAAAGTTTATTCTCTGTTAAAGTATAAACCAAAATTAAATCCGAAAAATATAACATTACAGTCAGTCAATGACCATCAAATTAAGGTCAACGGTCATGCTGTATTTGAATTTGAAATGTGTAAGAAAAAATTGAAACATAAATTTTATGTAGTATCAAACATGAACAGAAACGTAATCTTAGGTAGAGATTTTTTGGTAGAAAATAATGTGAGGCTTTATTTTGATTTAAGTTGTTTGCGGGTAAACTGAACTTATGTTCCTCTGATTGTGGACGCACATGTTGCATCCGTCTTACGTATAAGCAGCGATGTAACTATATGTCCACACAGTAGTGTGCTATGCGTGTCTAGGCTGAAACAGACACCGCAAGCACAAACATTACAAGTGTCTGGTATAGATGTCGGATTCATAGGTTCGGAGCCTGGACTAATGGTATGCAACGGGTTAGTCCAAGTTGACGACATTGAGGTACACCAAGGCGTACCTATCATCATAGTTAATAATACAAACAAAACATTTAAATTACAGAGGGGGTGCATTGTGGGTCAAACTGAACCCTCGAGCAATGACCGGTTAGATACTTCCAATACGACACAGGAGGTTGCCACAATAAGTAAAAAAAGTATTCAAGTACAGAGCGACATTGAGTTGTTGGGTCAGCTTACAGTTGACCTGAGACACAAAGAGATAATTAGTAAATTAATTCTTAAACATAGAGATCTTTTTGCGAAGGATGATAATGATTTAGGTCAAACCCAAACCGTCGCTATGAAAATTGATACTGGCAATCACCCAGCGATAAAACTGCGACCATATAGGACCCCGTTAGGAAAGAGAGAGGTTGTTAATAAAGCTATTAATGATATGCTGTCATCGGGCATAATCAGACGATCTTCTTCCCCCTGGAGTTTTCCAGTGGTAATTGTAGATAAAAAGGATGGTACAAAACGTTTCTGTGTAGATTTTAGACAATTAAATAAGATAACTCGCCCATGTTCTAATCCTATACCAATTATCGATGATATATTAAATATGTTGGATAAAGCTAAATACTTTACCACTTGTGATTTGAGGAGTGTTTTTTGGCAAATAGCGTTAAGTGAGGAGGATAAAGAAAAGACAGCGTTCGCCAGTCATAAAGGGTTATTTGAATTTAATGTTATGCCTTTCGGATTATGTAACGCGTCCTCAATTTTTCAAAATCTGATGTCAGTTGCGCTGCAAGACTTAGAAGGGTTTGCAATGGCATATCTCGATGATATCTTGATATATTCGCGTACGCTTGAAGAACATATTAGACATATTGAAGTCGTTTTCAATAGATTGAGACATCACGGATTGAAGCTTAAAATTAGTAAATGTACTTTTATGCAGGAAGAAACCAACTATTTGGGGTTCGTCATCACATCAAGTGGGGTTAAACCTGACCCAAATAAAGTCAAGGCTATTAGATTTATGGCCCCGCCCACAACTGTCAAAGAAACCCGTAGTTTTATCGGCATGTGTAGCTATTATAGGCGTTTTATACCAAATTTCTCCAAAATTGCTGAACCCATAATAGAGTTAACCAAGAAATATGCTAGGTTCAATTGGGATAAGACATGTCAAGCCACCTTTGACTATCTTAAAGAAAGTCTAACATTGGTACCTCTCTTGAAGTACCCTGATCCTAATCGGATGTATATTCTTTACACGGATGCTTCTGATACATGTGTAGGTAGTTGTTTGGTACAACCAAGTGAGACGGATCCAAATGAAGAGCTTCCCGTCTATTATTTGTCTCATAAACTGACTGATTGTCAGACGCGCTGGAGTACGACAGAGAAGGAGGCATTTGCAATCCATTACTCCTTACAAAAATTGGATTTATATTTGCATAATGCTAGATTTATCATTAGGACGGACCATCAGCCATTAAAATATCTCCTGGAATCACCTATGCAAAACAAAAAAATTCAGCTTTGGGCTCTAGGAATTGCAGGTTATAACTGTAAAATTGAATATATCCCAGGCAAAAGCAATCTCTGTGCTGACCTCCTGTCACGAGTACCCAAGGCCTCCTTTAATAATCTTGATAGGCCAGAAGATAGTGAAGTTGAGCCGGACATAAGTGATAACACTTTTGAAATTAACGCTTACAATTCAAATCGCTTTAACCCAAGAGAATTCGCGAAATGCGAGATAAATGATGTAGAAGGACCCGTTCTTCCTAATATAGAGATTAAAAATTATGATGTTAAATTAGAACAATCTAAGGACGATCTCATAGTGAAATTAATAGCAGAACAAATGAGTGGTGATATTAAGTCAAGTTAGAATCAATATTTGTTAGTTGATGATGTCTTGTATTATATTTCAAGCCCCAACGATGAACCTGTCCTCAGGTTGTACATACCGGAACATTTGATTTCGGATGTGTTAAAACAATACCACGACGAACAAAGTCACTTTGGTATTGATGGCACCTTCGACTCTTTAAAACAAAAATATTATTTTCCTGGCATGTATAAACGAATTTACAAGTATGTGTCAGAATGCATTCCCTGTCAATCGCGTTCGCTAGTTAAGCAGAAACCGCCATTATGTGTTACGGATATTCCACCGTATCCATTCGCAAAAATAAGTGTGGATCTTTCCGGACCTTACCCTCTTACGTTATCGGGAAATAGATATGTAATCTCTTTTGTTTGTTGGTATTCAGGCTGGTGCGAAAGTTTTGCAGTAAAAGACAAAACGGCGCAAAATGTAGCTCACCTAATTATAGACGAAATATTTCCGCGATATGGTTGTCCGTTAGAAATTGTGAGTGACAATGGAGGTGAGAACTGCAATCGGATAATGCAAAATACACTAAAAGAATTGAATATTGGTCATATTTTAACGTCTTTTTACCGCCCGCAATCAAATAGCAAAGTTGAAAGATTTCACCGAGTACTGCATGACGTATTATCGAAAAAGATTAAGGATGATCTCCATACGTGGGATCTGTACCTTAATCAGACTTTGGCTGCAATTAGATTTCACATAAGTGAATCTACGAAATTCTCCCCATTCTACTTGCTGTACAATAGGGATGTTGTTTTACCCTTAGACAATATCCTCAGGTTAAGGAGACGTTATGCTGGAGTAGACCATCACGAGATAGCTCTTCAAAACCAGCATAAGGCGTTTGTTTTGGTACATCGGAATTTAAAAAAATCAAAAGCAAGGCAAAATAAATATGCTGATAGGAATGGAAAAGACGTTAATTTTGAAATTGGTGACCCCGTATACTATAAAAATCATTTGAGAAAAAGTAAACTGCAAGAAAAGTGGCGACCTTATTATAGAATAATAGAGAAAACCTCCCCCGTGTCGTTTAAAATTAGAAATCAGCTCGATGGCACTGTAACTAAATCTCACGCCGAACATCTCAGGTTAGCGAAAATGGAATGGGAAATACCCGAACTTGAGGCCGGTAGGCGCCTGAGAAAGGCAGCATACGTGGAGCCTCCTTCTGAATCAGAGTCCGAAGAAGAAAAATTAGAACCAGACACTATAGGTAATGAGAAAATAGATCCTTTGGCGGAAATAGCCGAGAGATATCGGCATGCGAGAGATAGTTCGTCTAGCGAGGACGACATTCCATTAATGGAACTCGCTAACCGCCTTAGGACTGCTAAATCGGCACTGGACGCCGATAAATTATCACCCAGCGAGAGTGATGGGATATCAACTCCCCAGGAACCTGATGAAATGGTCCTCGGAGAAGATATGGAGACTATGGCTGTTGATAGTGCACATATCAACAAGCCCAAGTCAATAAGAAGGGTATTAAGGAGGAAAAAGGTATTTCCGAAAACCCTTGGTAATTCCAAAGTCAGGAACTTATTAGAAGCCCTGACGGAATTGTTTTGAGTAACCGTGATGGAAGTGGACATCGCCATACGGTTGACTCAGGATGAGAATGATTATTGCGTAACATATGCCGCGAATAACAGCAGTTACCTCTTGTCGTTCTGAAATTTGACAGGTAGACCTTGTGGGATTATTGCGTAATATATGCCGCGAATAACAGCAGTTACTTCTAGTCGTCCACTAATTTGTTAAGTATCCGTATTATGTTCCATTGTGAAAGTCAAAGATTCATTATTATATAGGCAAAGAAATTATGGATATTCGAAATGAAATTAGATTTATTGTAGTATATCAGAATTCAAAGTATATGAAATCAGCCGTGACCGTGTTACCTCCAATTGTATTAGTACGTTTGAACGCGTCCAATTCCACGTCAAATTATTTCTTGAATCTGCCTCCATTTTATCAAAATTAGTTCAAGTATTTAGATAAGCCCTCTTCGACTGAATCATCATTTAACGTGTCTATGTATAGATTTGGGAAACTTTTAGAAACCAAACTTCAAAATTATAACCTCGCAAAATTACCCTCGACTAAAACCATTCCCTGAAAAAAAATTAAACCAAAAAGAAAACAGTCTAATTTTCAAGCTATTGATATTGGGTCGGTTGTGCTTATCATAGTTCTCATTGTCCTTGTCATTTGTTGTAAATGTTCCAAAAATGTCATGAAATTTAAAAGGGTTGTTTCAGTTACGTTTGATAAACCTGGTAATTTAGCTGAAGAAAGTCCTAGTCATGCACCTACAAACAACATTGTGCTGGTGGATAAATATCTGAAGTCACATCCCGCCTCGTCAGTAGAACAGCCAGAGAAGATTTACCCGGAGGTCCCCAATGATGATCAATGAAACCCGACAGATCAACTTGGCTGCGGGACTTAATCTTAGACTGAATGATTCCCATATCCGAGTTCGAGAAGTGCAAGAGTCGAAGAAAATGTGAATATGTACATGTAACTCTAGAATGAGTTGAACACCAGAAACGCTCAATTTCCTTATTGCATTCATTTATGGATTCTATGCTGTAAAAGTGAAAGTGTGTGGGTTGTGAACATTCAAGTGAATCAAAAGTTTTGAACATTAGACTTAGAACTATATATAAAATAGATGGAACTCTTATAAATTACATCAGAAAATATCTCTACCTGTCATGTTGTAAATACGTGTTGTGTCATTCTATATTCCATGATATGACAATTTATTATGTATCTTTATTATTATCTATGTATCTTTCATTTATGTGTCATGTGCGGGAGTGCATATCTCAAAAGAATTTTTCAAATGAAAAATGCTTTTTTCATTAGGGGGCGCATATGTAATATAGTGGCTTGGTCCACGTATTTAAATCTCGGTCAGTGACCAAATAACTGTTGACCATTCCTGTGAAACAGTAGCCTTGGTTATCAAGGAAATGTCGCTGATTAATGACTAACCTATTAACTCCGTAAGATATGGCAAATATATTTAGACCATTCACGTTATACAGTAACCGTCGTTATCAAGGCAATGTCGCTGATTAATGACTAACCTATTGCCTGAGTTAGATAGTCAAATTGTGTTCTATTGTAGAAAATGTTCATAATACTATTCTTGTACTAAAAGTCAACTTCGTATCTACGACATTGTATATTATAGCTTGTTATTTTCCCCCATACTCAAGTGTCTTTTATCACTCCACTTTTGTTGATTTATTTGTTGTTCTGGAAGATTTGATTCTTAAATATACTGATAAAGGAGTAATTGTCTCAATAGGAGATTTTAATAGTAGGACAGGTAGTCTTGTAGATTATATTGAAAATGATTATTTGACCGAAGCCACGAGTTCGAAGCTCGAAAATATCTGCGAGTACATCTCAGATGTTGATATTGGAAAGAGAAACAGTTTAGATAAAGTCGTAAATCAATTTGGTCGGCAATTAATACAATTGTGCAAGTCAACGGGTTTTAGAATATTGAATGGTAGGCATCCAGGGGATGAAGACGGTAGTTTCACATATTTTAGTGTGCGGGGTTCTAGTCTTATTGATTATGTTCTTGTTCAACAAAAATATTTTGACCTGTTTAGCAAATTCGAGTCTGGGAATTTTAACGAGTTCTCAGATCATGCTCCTGTCCATTTTATATTCAAATCAAATGATAAATTATTAAGAGATGTAGATAAATTAGAGAACAATGCATGTAAAAAGGTGTGTAATTATATCAAATGGAGCGATGAAAATGTCTCACGTTTATGTAAATCACTAAAATATAATCAAGAGAAGCACATAGATTTATTATGTTCAGTTGATATTCGTGAGCAATCTTCTGTTGATAAGAGTGTAAATTTATTTACTAAATCCATTAATGAGTTGATTTCATCTCAATGTTTAGTGACTAAACGAAAAGGTAACAAACCCATAAAACCCGATAAACCATGGTTCACTGAGTTGTGTAGAAATAGATATCATGAGTATAAATCTTGTCTGTTTAAATTTAATAAAAACAAGAGTGGTGTTAATAGAGCCACGTTAGTCCAATCCAAGTCACAATATAAAAAAATAGTATTCAGGTCAAAGTCTGAATATAATCTATATCATGGTAATAACTATGAATATATTAGAAAATCAAATCCTAAGGTTTTCTATAAATTGTTCAAAAGGCGGAAAACAGTTGACTCTAACCTGGTTTTAGATGATTTTTATACTCATTTTAGAAAGCTTGCAACTGACGTCAGCAAACAATCATGTGATGACGTCATACAGTTTGTAAAAAAGTATGATGAAAATGCTTGTAGTTCTCATGACTTACTTGACAGGCCAATTACACGAGAAGAAATTCTGTCAGGCATCTCTCATTTGAAGAAGAATAAAGCATCCGCCTCGGATAATATCCCAAATGAATTTTTAATATACTGTAAGGATGAGCTCCTGCCATGTTTGGTAATATTATTTAATAATGTTCTAGAATCAGGGCTATTTCCAACAGAGTGGGCCAAAGGCAATATTGTTCCACTGTTTAAAAAAGGAAATCCTTGTAATACTGACAATTACCGCGGAGTAACAATAGTCTCATGTTTAGGGAAATTGTTCACATCCATTCTAAATACTCGCCTCCTTGAGTTAGATGAATGCGAAAAGAAAATATCTGACTACCAATTTGGATTTCGTAAGAATTTATCAACTGTTGATGCTATTTTCATTTTGCAAACTACTATTAATCGTTTTCTGAAGTCCAAACGAAGGCTATACGTCTGCTTTGTCGATTATCGTAAAGCGTACGATTTTGTGATTTTAACAAATCTATGGTATAAGCTCATCCAAGAAGGGATTGGGGGTAAAATACTTACTATAATTAGGTCATTGTATGATAAGGTTATCTGTAATGTAAAATTTAATGGTGATGTTTCTGATTATTTTGAATGCAAGACTGGACTATTTCAAGGTGAGGTGTTGTCTCCCTTGCTATTCTCGTTCTACATCAACGATTGTGAGAGGCATTTTATATCCGAGAATTGTAAACCAATAGATATGGATATGCTAAAGATTTTCCTCCTGATGTACGCAGATGACAAAGTACTGTTCTCGGACTCCCCAGTTGGTCTACAGGATATGCTCAATTCTTTACATAAATACGCAAATAAATGGGGTCTTACTGTCAATACAGATAAAACCAAGATTGTAATTTTTAGAAATGGCGGCAAATTAAAATCATTTGAAAATTGGAGTTATAATGGTGTGAATATTGAAATTGTGAACAACTTTAGTTACTTAGGGATGAATTTAAATTTTAATGGTAAATTTTTATTAACTCAAAAAACCTTAGCAGACCAGGGAAGAAAAGCCTTATTTTCTGTCATGAAAACCTGTAAAGTTAACAATTTTAATCTTGTCACTAAGATATCTGTATTTGATACCTTTGTCTCTTGTATCTTTAACTATGCTTCCGAAGTATGGGGTTTCCATACTGCCCATGACATCGAATTATTGCACCTTTACTTCTTGAAAAGAATCCTTGAAGTCAGACAAAACACGAACACGTCAATGGTCTATTTTGAAACTGGGCGATACCCTTTAACTATCCATCGAAAATTGCGAATATTTAAATACTGGTCTCGATTAATTAATACTGACAACATTGTACTTAAAGCTTGTTATAAAGATATGTTAACTAACAATGATAAATGGATTATTCACGTAAAATCTGAATTGTATAGTATTGGTTTGGGGTATATATGGGAGAGAAATTTGCAAGCGGGAATGTCTGTTAACTCAGATATTGTCATTATCAAACAACGGCTGTGTGATAACTTTAGACAGAAATGTGTTCAGAATTTTAACGAATCATCTAAATGTATTATCTATAGAAATATTGTTAACCACTTTGATGTCCAATCTTACTTGACTAAATGTATTGAGCAAAGGTTTAAAAGGGAGATAACACAGTTAAGATTATCTAGTCATAAATTAAGGATCGAAACTGGAAGATATGAGTCAACACTGAGAGAAAAAAGAATGTGTACACTCTGTGAAACTAAGGAAATTGAAGATGAATATCACTTTGTACTTGTATGTCCATTCTATGCTGAACTTAGATCAAAATTTATAAAGAAATACTATTATACTAGACCATATATCGAGAAATTCATAACACTACTACAAAGCCAAAATTGTTCTGAACTCATAAAATTAGGTAAATTTCTATACTTCGCAAATAATTTAAGAGACACTGCCCTCAATAGATTGTAGTCAATGTCACACTATGTTAATACTGTAATGTTTAATTCGTTTGTTTGCTCTCTATTTACTGTATATATTGTATATAATTGTATTATTATGTAACTATGTTTACCGATGAACCAGTGGTTCAAGGTTAATAAAGATTTAGATTTAGATAGGATCCCCATTAACTTAATTAGAGTGATTAAGATTAATGGATGTTGATTGCATTGGAATGTCTCTGTTCCCTTTATAAGAGCCGAGATTGTATTATAAGAAGAGTGAGTACCGGACTGCTACCAAGGTTCTCACCGGCAGACAACTTAAACTTCGCTGTCCGTCTGTTGTATTACTTTGTATACAATAAAAGGCTGTATCTCTAAGTATCAGAAGAACCTGGTGTTGTTGTTTAAGTCTCTGTGTTACATTATGACCCAACTTGACTGTTGTATATATTTGACACTTTAGCTCTAAAAAACATACAGGTAAGTTTTAATGGTGTCTATATTGCATTATTATCAGGTTTAGGTTTAGGTTTTATCCTATTTTATCTTCGAATTGGTGAATAAATGCTGTTTTAAAAATTGTTTCACGTACGTGATGAAATTCCGTCAATTTATAGTGAATTTCTCGTCGATTATAAAAACTCATTTTATTTTGTTAAAAGCAATCTCCGCAGTTTCCTTCTTTATTTTATACATTTGTTTGTGTTTTAAATACCACTTAACCAATAGGAAATATATTGTATGTGAAATTATATGTTGTCAATTATATATGTAGTGGATTCGGTCAAAAAAACTTCGTCACGTCCGAGAAAAAAGTAAACTTTCTGACCGATGTAAACTGCATTGAACCCGTAGTTTCCGGTCCGCTCTTCTGTATTTGAAATCAGTAATCGTCAACTTATCCGATTTACTGCGCATGCTCTGTGCAGACAACCCATCATGGCGGATAATGAACGGTAAGTGTTTTCCGTCAATGAACAAGATAGCTAATCACGTCCGGGAGAAACGTCACGATTGAGAACAATAATGTGAAAACACAACAATAGTATAACGCAACCGAAAAAGAACCGTTTTAACGTGTTTTCGTTATAACAATCCCCCCATATCTGCAATGTTTTGCTTGTTTTAATCGAAACTAAAATTAAAGTAATCATTTTTATTCTGTGGTCGTGATTATGGACTCCGGACGTCACTTTGGACGCGATTAAATAAGTCAATAATCACGTCTCTACTGCATTTTACTATCATTTGATATTCTGTATACATTATCATCATTAATTATATTAGTAATAAAAATTCAGACCACGAAGAATTATTATGAATGTTTCTCTCAGAAGCTGTTTACTGAAGGAAAAAATAAATTCAGTTGTTAGCCGACTTATGAGACAACTATCCACTATCCTACTTGTCAGTTTGATTGTCAGGAATCACGTCCTGCTTTTTATCATTAATTACCACATAACTCCAGTGATAATATTGAAAGGAAAGCTAATGAAAGTCATGTATGAAATGAATTATTTCACATTGAAATGAGAACTTCCATCGTTTATTACAAAAATTGTTTGAAACATTAACAATCTGCTTGGACATGATTTTAGACATCAAGGGTGTAGTCCTCCATCACATCCAAGGACATGTGTATGGTTTTGTATTGAGGTCAACAATCACATCCATATTAGGATTTATTTTAATTTGATTTATGATTCAGGCATCACTTATTTAGATGGTTATTTGTAGCATAAACTAACTATTATTTTGATTTATTTATAAATAAATCGCATACAATTCTATAGTTTGGGTTTGAGACCTGGTTGTGATTATTGACATTTTGGAAGTGGCTTAACTGTCCATCATCACATCCAATTTAAAACACATTATGTTTTGCGAGTCAAAAATCACGAACCTATGTAAGAATGTACCGTTTGCAGTAAATTATTGTTTTTGTAGATATTATTACCAGCACAATAAATTATTATGAAGTTATAGAATGCTAACAAATGATAAGTTTGTTGCCGTAAACAAATCTACAAAATTATTTTTTATTATAAAATCTGGATGTGATTATTGACAAACAGTATATTATTTCTTGGTCAATGGTCACAGCCTAGAAATGGATATAAAAACTAAATATTTTGTAGTGTTATGTGGTTTACCATAGTTGAAACAAAGTGTGTCTTGACACCATATTCTGACTTATGAATTTCACAAACAATTAGTGTAAATAAATGTATTCAAATTCAAATAAAGCTATATGAACTGCACGGATGTGATTTTTGACAAATGCATATATCTTTGAATTTGAATTTAGAGACGGAAAGTAAACAAATACCTAAACTTAATAAAAAAAAACTTAATATTTGACAATTTGAGCTAATAAACATTTCAAAACCAATGTCACAAATGTATACTATTTTTACTGACAGGTGTTCCCTTCGTGTTAGGCCTGTCAAGGAGAAGAAACCAATAAAAACCAAGGCAGATTATAATGGAACCTTAAGGCAAATCCATCAAAATATGCAGCGTAAGTACTAACTTAATAATTAATCAAAGGTATTAATCATGTTTATTCATTGCAACTGTATCTCCTCATTGCTGCAGCGATGGCCTAGTGGAATTAATAATACTATTTTGATCCGCAAGTTGTACGTTCTATTCCCTGTCATGCCCAATATGAGACTTAAAATTGACAAATTATTGCCTCCTTTGCTAGTGCTCCAGGCATTAAATGGTTATGAAAAGAAGGCTTAGTATCAGTAACATGTAGCTGAAACGGGATGTCATGTCTGTCTGCGGTAGTGATGATAATTTTTTATAGCTTTTAGCTAATGATCCAAGTCCCTTTTTGTTTGTATACGTTTTATTTCTGTCTAACTTGCATAGCCTTTATGTGCCTGATAGCAGGGATAACTCCCCTACTAAACTCATTTGTCTATTACATAAAGGTTGTGTATCATTGCTAGTTATTGTTTTGTGGCGGGTACTGTGCACAGGACAGGGTATGCTTACCCCTCCGGAACACCTGATACCACTTTTCATGCCATATGGAAAGTCCACATAACTAGTTTTGTTTATTTTATGTATGTCTTTGTCTTTCACTGTTTTTTAACAGTTTACTTTGTGTGAATATTTTTAATTGACTATTAATACCAAGTTTTGTTCAAATCCATTCGGCCATTTTTATGCCCTGGCAGTATGAGAGGCATATAGGCTTTCAGTAGACCTGTTTGTTTGTCTGTCCATAACGTCGGACTAAACTTTTTGGTCAAATTAGTTTTAAGTGAAGCTGATGACCGGTCCATTATGATAAAACTTCACGCAAATAATCCTCAGCATATCATTGTTTAAAATAGGTGTCAATTTGAGGTTACGACCTCCGTTTGTCTGTCCGTCTGTCGGTTCGTCCATTTCATTCAGGTTAAGGTTTTTGGTCAAGTTAGTTTTTAGTGAAGGTGATGTCCTTTTATAATGAAACTTCACACAAACGACCATCAGCATATCATTGTTTAAAAAATGTGTCAATTTGATTTATGAGACAGATAATTAGGTATTGATATTATTTAGATGTTAACTAAACATATAAATTTGTTTTTTTTTATTTTCAGTCATCTTGAAAAAGATAGACAGAGAAGAAAGGCATGGAGAGGCCGAGAAAAATCGAAGGAGGATGTTGATAAAGAAAGGGCCAAAAGCAGGATCCGTTCCCAAAGATATCGGGATAAACTAAAGGATGCAACAGGAAAAACATGCATCTCATCGCCAAAGAAAGCTAGAACGAGAGCAGAAATTGATAAAAAAAAAAAGAGGGTATTGGGCGAAAAAGAAAAGAGAATCGCGTTCAAGACAAAGTTCGCAAAAAAAACGGCGTGTCAAAGAGTTTGACAGAAATAGGAAAAATATTGATGATAGTGACAATATGGACAAAGAAATTACAGTATCTGATGTCTGGTTACCCACTGAAGATAAAGTTTTGTCACCTGATGCAGTGAGGAAAGCAGCCAGTAGGGCTACAAAATCTCTTCCCAAAAACCCACAGAAGTTTGCTTGTGTTTTAGAAAGAGTTATCCATAAAGCATCCCCCAGGAAAAGACAAGCTTTTGAACAACTTACCAAAGGGGACTCGAGTGATCCAGTTGTTGAGGAAATCAAAAGACTAAAAACACAAAAAGATCGTAAGAGCATAATCAAACGAAGATGCTTCATAAAGACTATGATGAAGAAATACAAAAACTGTTATGTGATGAGTCGCGCTACAAATATTAAATATGACTACTTAAGAAAGTGCAGAAAAGTTAAAGAAGACGATGTATGGGCCAAAAGATCAGACCAAATTTCAGAAGATACAAAAAAAAAGTTGAGGAGTTTTATAAAAAAAAAAACACTTCGACACCTCTTCCTGATATGAGGAAGGTAACAAAAAAAGGGAGCACAAGTGTATTGAAAAATACAATTAAAGAAAGTTTTAATTTTTTTAAATCCGAAAACAAAGAAGTTTTATTAAGTCAAAGCAGTTTTCATTCCTTAAGACCTAAACATATTAAACCCCAAACAAAGACAAAACATATATCTTGCTTATGTGAATACTGTGCCAATATAGAACTCAAAATTAAATTTCTTAAAAAAATATCAGAAACTGAGATTGATGAACGACTTTCTAATAAATACACACTCATCAGAGCCAGTATGTGTCCAGTAGAAGTAGGAGACTACAACAAAAGAGTTTGCGTGGAGAGGAAATGTGAGGAATGTGGCACGCACAAACTAAAGAGTCTTTTATATCAAGTTGAACAGAAAGACACAGTATCTTGGCAGTTATGGGACTCTGTGAAACACGAAAACGGCACTAGGAAAGAGCTTGTTACGGAAAGTGGAAGTGGAGAGCAGTTCTCAGCAGAATTCCTGAAAGAAGTAGAAGCACTAAGTCTTCACTTGCACAACGCCAAGTGGGAACACTCCCAGTTTACAAATCTCACTTCCAAGGCCCTCCCAAAAGGTTGGGTGGTTATGGTTTTAGATTTTGGACAGAATTACACATGCATCAATCAGGACGAAGCACAAAGCGCTCATTGGTTTCACAATCAGGTCACCGTTCATCCAATTGTGACATATTACAACTGTCAAAACACCCATTGTCATGAAATTGTGAAAGAAGAGCTAGTGATGCTGTCCGACGACCTAAACCATGACACCAGTGCTGTCAAAGCTTTCATCAGACAGGCTGAAGATCATCTCACAGATAAGAGAAATCTAAAGATAGAACATGTGGTACAGTTCTCTGACGGATGTGCATCACAATACAAGAGCAAGCAAGCCTTTCGTGACATTTCTGATTCCACAAGCCATTCAACCGATCGGTATTTTTTCGGCTCAAGACACGGAAAAGGCCCATGTGATGCCTGTGTTGGGGTGGTCAAATCCAGCATCCGAAATGCGGTCTTGAGAAGAGAAGTTATAGTCCAATCAGCAGAGGATGCTTTTGGGTACTGCAGGATAAAAATGACGAGGGATGAGACGGATGACCAATGTAACCATTCTAAAAGAACCTTCTTCCTAGTGAAAAACATATCGCACAGAAAGAATTCAAATTTGATGACCATTGTTGGGACTCGATCTCTCCACTGTGTGGCATCAGTGACAGGACCTGGTGATGCAGTGTGGACAAGGAACCTATGCTGCTACTGCGACGTCTGCATTGGTTACGAGAGTGGACTTTGTGAGTCAACCGGCCATGTTGACAATTGGACACTGCAACCTTTGTTACAACAGAAAAAATCAGCTATTGAAAAGTCTGGAAAAGACCCGAAAGTTGCAGAGACAGAGAAAGCACCCAAAACTGCCCAGATGCAAAAGGAGTCGAAGGAAGATAATGCAGAAAACAAACTTATGACTAGGGATGAAAACACGGATGTGCTCATCATAGAACCAGAGATAACTAGACAACACTTTTTCGCAAGGTGCACTGAATACCTTGCCAAATGCAAAAATTTTGGGAACTTGCAAGCTAGGGCAATCTACTTCAAAGAACTAGATTTATACCAAAAATATACAGTAGAAGTAGAAAGTGGGGTATCTATTTTGAAAAATAAACTGACTGTAGACAAAGTGGCCCTTACTCTTCATCCTGGTCAGTGCAGTTTTGGTTACCCAGTAGTCGTTGTTGATGGAAATTGTTTGCCCCGATCTGTGAGTGTTGCATGTGAAGAATACCATGAGGAAATAAGGGTCAGAATTGCAGTAGAGATGTCCTGTCATGTGGAAATGTACACTAACAATGATTACTTGTGTTGAGGAATTCCTGAGCCAATCAACGAAAACCTAGTCTCTTTGTATACTCAATTTTCCGACTAGTATATTGCTGGGGATAAAATTACAAATGCTGTATCACAAAGAACATTTGAAGCTGAAGCAGTTGCAGCAACAAAACCAAAAGAATTTATGGGAATATGGCAGTTATTTGCTATTGCCTCTGTTCTTGGTTGTAAAGTGGTATCCAAATATCCATCACAAGGAGCTCAGATACTAACATTGGGTTTACACAGAGATATCCTACCAAGGGACAAGTGAAGAGAAGCTACCATTACAATCATGTGGAGTTCAACAAGAAATGACATGAATCAGACAAACTGGGTACCAAACCACTTTGTCCCAGAAATTCCTGTGGATTCAAATACGGAAGTGCCAAGGGACCTAGATGCTGTGCTGGAGGACTTTGGTGAAGGGGTAGAGGTGATGGATGAGTGGAGCGACCCCATTATAGATTACAGTGATGGAAACATTATGGAATTATCGGGCCTCTCTATGATTTTAGATTTCGATTTTACTGACCAGGCTAATTTATCAACCATGGACCAGGCTAATTTATCAACCATGGACCAGACTGATCTACCAACCATGGACCAGACTGATCTACCAACCATGGACCAGGCTAATCTACCAACCATGGACCAGGCTAATCTATCAACCATAGACCAGGCTAATCTACCAACCATGGACCAGGCTAATCTACCAACCATAGACCAGGCTAATCTACCAACCATACACCAGGCTAATCAACCAACCATAGACGAGGCTAATCTACCAACCATGGACCAGGCTAATTTATCAACCTTGGACCAAACTGATCTACCAACCATGGACCAGGCTAATCTACCAACCATGGACCAGGCTAATCTATCAACCATAGACGAGGCTAATCTACCAACCATGGACCAGGCTAATTTATCAACCTTGGACCAGACTGATCTACCAACCATGGACCAGGCTAATCTACCAACCATGGACCAGGCTAATCTACCAACCATGGACCAGGCTAATCTACCAACCATGGACCAGGCTAATCTACCAAAAATAGACCAGGCTAATTTATCAACCTTGGACCAGACTGATCTACCAACCATGGAAAAGGCTAATCTACCAACCATGGACCAGGCTAATCTACCAACCACAGACCAGGCTAATCTACCAACCATGGACCAGGCTAAACTATCAACCATAGAACAGGCTAATCTACCAACCATGGACCAGGCTAATCTACCAACCTTGGACCAGGCTAATCGACCAACCATAGACCAGGCTAATCGACCAACCATAGACCAGGCTAATCTACCAACCATGGACCAGGCTAATCTACCAACCATGGACCAGGCTAATCTACCAACCATGGACCAGGCTAATCTACCAACCATGGACCAGGCTAATCTACCAACTTTGGACCAGACTAATCTACCAACCATGGACCAGGCTAATCTACCAACCATAGACCAGGCTAATCTACCAACCATACACCAGGCTAATCAACCAACCATAGACGAGGCTAATCTACCAACCATGGACCAGGCTAATTTATCAACCTTGGACCAAACTGATCTACCAACCATGGACCAGGCTAATCTACCAACCATGGACCAGGCTAATCTATCAACCATAGACGAGGCTAATCTACCAACCATGGACCAGGCTAATTTATCAACCTTGGACCAGACTGATCTACCAACCATGGACCAGGCTAATCTACCAACCATGGACCAGGCTAATCTACCAACCATGGACCAGGCTAATCTACCAACCATGGACCAGGCTAATCTACCAACCATGGACCAGGCTAATCTACCAACCATAGACCAGGCTAATTTATCAACCATAGACCAGGCTAATTTATCAACCATGGACCAGACTAATCTACCAACCATTGACCAGGCTAATCTACCAACCATAGACCATAGGTATGTTTAGGTTACATTTAAATTTTAATATTCTTAGTTGTTTTTCAAAAAGAATAGAAGTAAAGGCATAAAATGTAGCATATCGGAGTGATCATCATGGGTTAAAAAATTATAAACAATGACGCAATACGCCAAATTATCATGAATATTCATGATTCAAGTAACTCAATAAACTAAAGCCAAAGCTACCTGAAACGACTGTTTTCATACGGTAATGAACTTAATGCCAACTAATATAGTTCAGTGAAGAAAACTGTAGTGAGATGTAAATATTTTATAATGAATAACTAATATGAAAATCATGGCAATTGAAACTTTATCTTTAATCCTTTTAATATATCTTGAAATTTCTTTAGATATCATACTGGGGAATACATAATAATTCAACATGGGTCTACTTTGTTACCTGCAGTCGTAAGGATGTTAAAAGAAAATTTGCGTTACTTTTTCAATTGTTACTAACATTTGCTGTTATTTTTCATGAAAGTTCTGTTTTACAAAGGTTATAATAAATTTTTTTATTTTTTTATTTTCACAGTTCATAAAGTTTTTGCAACTTCTGTTGTACATACATTTCTTTCATACTATTACAGGAGTCATAGGTTCAAGCCCCAGCCCGGCCATGTATATTGCACAGTGTTTGATATTATGAAAGTATTTTTAGGGCCATTCAATCATGAAGAATACTGGGCACATTAAATTAATACTATAAATTGGCCGATTTTTTTTCCATGTTGTTTTAATGCAGTTCATTAACTATGTTTTAATTGGTTATTAAATATGTAATCTTTCTCTTGTAAAAAATATTATTAATAAAAGTTCAATTATTGTCCTTTAATTCAGGTTGATGTCTGGCCTTGGGTTCGATTTTTTACCAAAAAGAAGAAATTATGGTCCCTAAATGAAACAACTCACACGGTAGTGGCCACGGATGTTAGGGCAAAGAGTGTTTCTCCTGACATCATTATGTGTGGAAGCAGGCTGCTTTATAAATTTACAGGTACTATATTCAGACTCTTGTGTATAATAAGATAAAAACATACTGATATTGCATGTTCTGGATTTAATTTTAAATTATTAACATTGCATTTTTATAAGTTCATTCTGTAACATCATTTGGTCTTTTGTTACGCCACCAATCTGAATAGACATTTATTATCTTCAAACCTTTATCAAGCTAGATTTTGCAACCAACTGGCCTACGCAGTTTAATATACATGTGTTCACACCTTTTGCCATTAAAGTGAGTCCCACATGATAATGGTTCTTAACATGCTTTATACAGAATATGCCATTCTCAATAATCACAAGATTCTGTCATGATAATATACTCTGAAACCAGGGGAATAGATAAATGATCACTGGCCTATTGAAATAACCCAGGGACATTGTTTGTCTTAAGGCAGGCAGATAGTTAGCATTTTCATTTCTTTTTTCCAGATAAACTTTTCCAGTGATCACGAGAAAAATACCCATACAGTGTATCCAGGACAGAAGTGCTCAATAAAAACATTTTAACTGTTCATGTTAACAAAATTCTAATTACTAAATACCAGTTGATAACTAATAAGATTGCCTCATTGTTCCTTGATGATTCTGAAATAAAGACATTCAATTGGTGCATTTGGTTTTAAAGTTCTGATTGTAAGGGACCGTTCACAAATGACGTCCGCTAAAATTTGGCCAAAAATGAACCCCCTCCCCACTTGTCAACATTACAAGGATAGACAGAAATACATGGACGTCAACTTTTCACTGACTCCCCCCTCCGAGCTGACGTCATTTGTGAACGATCCCTAAGTCAATTTCTGTCTGCAGTCAGACCATTAAAAAATGAATAGCAAGTTGAATAAATTCTTAATCAGAAGGTCGATGGTTTGAACCTGCCTTAAGAGTGTAAATTTCTAAAGTCGTGATATCTTGTCTACGAACATGATTCCCTAACCGCTGATTCCTGTAGGTAAGTGATTAGTACTGGTTAACCAGGAACAGTAAGTAGATTATGTGACTGCCATGATATGAATGAAATAATGTTGAAATCAGCGAAAAACTAAAAACAAAAAACAAACGAACTGTAAACAAAATATTTATTCTTTCAGTTTGCAATACAAATAAGAAATGCCTCCCTCTCTCTTTATATACAGTATACAGACTTGGGACTGTCTTGCATGTTCCATTACCTCTGCCAAATCGAGTAATTGTGATTAAAACAAGATGAATAAAATGAAAGATGATTTATAAAAATATATTATATAAAGCCCACCACCAGAAATGCAGAGAATACATATATAAGCAAACTATTAATACACACAATTCATTAGTACATTTATCTGGTGAAAGCATGCAAGTATGAGTGCAAGGTGGGTTAAGGCAAGATGTATACAAACCTTACAAAAACTTGTAAAACTGTTGTTGTGTTACATGATGTTGTAACATTTGCGTTTTTATGATTATTTATGGTTTCCATGTAGACCAATATGTAGTCATGTGTCAGGCAGCAGGACATTCATTTCATTTACAATTAAAAAATTATGACCCTGTCAAAAATCACACCCATAATCATCATTATTGTCAATGATCACATCCATTTCATCACATCCAAGAACTTGTCAACAATCACGTCCAGCATAAAAATTCCATTAATTTTGATTTTGCTTACAATGTTGTTACAGAAGTCATTAAAAGTCGTATTAGTGATGCATTTCAGTTTTAAATAAGGCTTTGACAAAACATTTTTCCACTTAGATAAACAGTGAAAAAAATGTATATTTCCTTGAAATCATATGTTCATTCAGCTGTGTCAAACTTGTGTTTATCTTACTTTTGTTAAACAATTCTATTATATATATATATACATATGTAAAATATAGGGACAAATACACATAAAAAAAAAACAATTGTATCAAATGATCATTCATTTTATTGAATAAATATGAGATTTTAAAATGTCACAACCAAGCAATTTTCAGGACACGACTTCAAAACAATATTTTTCAATAAATGTGCTTTATTTTATCTTCCTGTTACTATTTTCCACAAGCTGATATATTTATCTTTTGATTCAAGTCAAGAAAACAAGTCTTGAACTGATTTGAAAATTGTTTATTGATGTCACACTTCATACACTCATTAGTGTGGATATGTCAGATACAAAAAGGCAATTAGCAAACTGTCTGACCAAAAATGGAGCATCAGCGGTAGAGTTACTTAGAAACAGGTGTTCTTTCATCATACTAAATTTTATTTTATTTACTTTTAAGATAAGAGGGGAGATTGATAACATGATTTATCTCCCTTGTTACTTCCGGTTTATGGTTTGGTATTGGGACATTGTTCCGTATCCACGTGTATTGTTACGAGCGGCAAGGGACCGCGTGTTTGGTGTTTAATAAAAGTATGAAGAACCGACATGTGTCATAGCTATATCAGCATAGGAACCGGCATGTGTCATCCCAGTTATTAGTGAGAATCGGGTACATGTTTGAAACATTGGTACACACTACAAGAAAGTCTATAGATGAACGCTCCTTGCATTGACCATATTCATAAGGAGTCGACTGTGATTTCAATTAATCTTAATCACAACAACACTACTATATCAGTCTTCTTCAAATTACTAAGAAAATTGTGAAAATGAATCATTAGCAAATGACATCATTTTGATGCTTAACGTGGGTCAATATCAGTTTTTTTCTTTTTCTCCATTTCCTTTAAGTAGTAATTACAAGTCAAACAGGGTAGCCAACTTTGAAATTCAGAGACCATTTTCTCCACTAGTCCCAAATACAGATTTGTATGAGACATATCATGTCTTTGAACAAAACTTAATATTGACAATGTATATTTAATAATACTTATTACAAGACGAGGTAAAAGATTTAACAAGTTGAACTATAAATCTGGCCTCTAATACATGTTGTACGTACCGGTATATTGCTAACAATTAAATCATTCACTAACAAATAACAAATGAAATACTTTAAATTGTAAACTTTTTAAAATAAAAAAATCTGAGCAATCATCTATTAATACCTGTATTTATAATATATTGCCTAACATGATCTTGCCACGTTAAACATCTGTAGCTAGTGTTATTTCTGTTTCCTTACACTGTCTACAGTCGTCCTTCATCAGAGCTTTTTGTATAGGCATGAGAACCAACAGACATCCTCCACCTATTACAGATATTACACCTGCTGTATATATACTTGGTTCATAACTTCCATAAATCTCTTCTATTTTACCTATAACATACAAATTATCCATATTTAATCTTAGCAGCAGGACAAAAATTTGTCATTGATTTGAATAAAAATATGATAAGTTTTAGTGATGCATGATAGCTACCCAAGATATACATGTTGCTTATATTGTCATTCTCTATATCTGATGATAAACATGTCCCGATATCCCCAAATTGTACACGCCTCTTTATCTATACTTTATATTGTAATATCATCCACATCAATATTATATATACAAATAAATAACATTTTCTAAGAAAAAACCCAAATATAGCTGCATGAAAATTTAGACTTATTTTACTGAACAGAAAGATGTAATTTATACTAATAAACCAAATATAGCTTCATGAAACTTTGCAGTGTTTTTACAGGACAGAAGAAGGATGTAATTTATACCAGGATATTTATTTTGTTTGTATTCTACTCTGTATAGTCTTGGACAGGAAGGGGGACCTGACAAGAACAGCTGTCTAGTCGTTCGGATGGGACTAAAAACCGAGTACCCGTGTACAAATGACGTGCAGGTAAAAGATCCCTTGGCAGTTGGAATTCGACATAAGAGTAGCCCGCAGCGCCGCTGCCCGAGCAAAATTTCCCTCATAGGAGACTGTACGGAGTATGTCCGTCTTTATTAGCCCTGTTTAGGAGCAGAACAGCAGAACGTTAAACCACATTTCATTTCATTTCCAATAGTCGTAGATGAAACTCAAGTCCAACCTGTGGTTTCGGGGGAGAACTGAATTGATGAGAAAATATCAAACATTTCCCATCTGAATTGCCATTGCCAGAATGTTTGTGGCTGCTGGTCCACATCTGAATAAATCTATAAAATTGGCGCAATGTAAGCAAATGCAAAAACATGTGAAAATGTATTTAAATTTCCCTTTATGGCGCGAGACCAGGGTCGTTTGAACAAATCTGAATGAACTATTCATCAGGGTAGTTTTAAATTGATAAAATGGTTCAGACGAAGCCGAAGATGTAAAAACTAACGGACAGACGACTAATGAAGGGGGAATTACATGCGTGCTTTATGACTGGGCTACACGTTAGCTACATCTACTGGTTTGGTGTAAACATAAGGTCGGTTCCACGTGGTACCGGTTGATTCGGAAACAGTAAGCAGACTCTGCTTTGTACATTACACCATATGTAACTTCTAGTTATGAGGTCAATGCAGGCCTATATGAAACCGTGGTACAGGACACATCATTATTCATTTTAAATTATATTTTCATGATTACTTTTTCTCCACTATAATATCTATGCACTATATTATATGTTTGAATAGTTCGTCGATAAAGATAGGGCTGTAAGTAAGTGGTCTACCTCCTGATTAGCGAGGGGATGTTAGTCAGTGGTCTACCTCTAACTCCTGATTAGTGATGGGATGTTAGTCAGTGGTCTACCTCTACCTCCTGATTATGACAGGGCTGTAAGTAAGTGGTCTACGTATATCTACTGATTAGTGAGGGGATGTAAGTAAGTATGAGTCACCCTAGATCTTCAACCCCTATTTGTATTTAACAATAACATTAACAATACAGTTTTATACAACCTATAATTTATTACAGATTCAAATCTTTTTTCCACTTTTGTAAAAGTTCTAAAGTCACAGAACTACCCCACAGACTATAACCAGAGCATTGGAAACGGTGCCAAGTTTTCCTTCTTCTTGAAGTCTGTGTATAACGTTACTATAAATAGCAGAAAACGTGGCACCACATGAAATAGACAAATTGTTAAGTTATTTGGTGACCTCACGTCTCGACTACTGCAACTCGTTACTCTACAACTTACCAGCATATCAAATTAATCGACTACAGAAGATTCAAAACAAAGCTGCAAGAATTGTTACAAGAACTAAATTATACACCAATATTTCTCCCGTTTTGAAAGAACTCCACTGGCTACCGATTAAGACCAGAATTGATTTTAAAATTCTCATGCTGACTTTCTGTGCTTTGTCATGTGATGACTCTCCTCTATATATTAAAGAATTAATTCAACCCTACCACCCTACCAGAAATCTTCGTTCTGAATCTAAGTACCTTATTAAATCAGTAACTGCAAACTCTTCTTTCGGTAGACGCTCCTTTGCTTTTGCGGCAGCAGAACTGTGGAATTCAAATGATTTTCCCATAGAACTCAAGTACTGTGCATCAATTGACAGTTTTAAACGGAATCTTAAAACCCATCTTTTTAGAAACGTTTTCTTTTAATTGTTGATCGCTTACTCCTTTTAACTAGTGTTTTCTTTTAACTGACCATAATGTTACCAAAGAGCAGCTTCGGTTGGATTTTAGGACATTATTATTATTATTATTATTATTATAACTTTGATGATATTATTCTCCTTCATTTGCTAATCGCTGTGTGATTTTATGATATATTTGAACTAAAACATATCCATTTATGTTTTATGTACAAAACCCTTGCTTCGAATAACTCTCAAAACATTTAATGATCTATTTTTATCAGCCATGTTTATCACGTGACTTTATTGTATTTGTCATGTGTCACTGTCTATTTAATATAAATATTCAAGTCTATATACAAATTCTTCGATTATCCTGGGCCAACTTCTTTTTCCCGTTTTATCACAGAGTCTACTGGAACTCCCTCTTTCAACCATTGATCAACACAGACCCCCCCCCACACACACACACACACACACCGACCGTCACTCAAGAAGACAGGTCGTCTTTTAGAGACCACCCCACCCCCAGTTCTGTGTTTTGCGCGCCCTGTAGTATTTCGCTTCGTAAATAGCGATACCATTGCGCAGGGGAGACTACTCTATTGAAGTTATAATGTGAAAATACGGAAAACACAATTAGAGCATTATACCCCTCCCTCCCTTTAAAACGTACTCTAAATATAGCAAATTAATATGAAATCCCCGAACTCTAACATAACTGTAGAATGTAAACATGAAGTGTTAAGTACGTCAAAAGTTCAACGTCCATGTAAATATTTGATTTAGTAAGTACATGGAGACTGCACCACACACAAACAATTACTCAAGCCAAACCTATGGACAGGACACACTTATATAGAAATCACAAATAACAAACGTACAGGTCGAATTAAGTGATTGGACCTGGTCGTGTGACGTAAGCAGGTCAGGGGTCAAACGTCGGCTTTCACTGACCCTATGACGTAAGACCTTGATTAATCAATCAGCGTTGACGTTTTTAGTTACCGTAACATACCGTTTCACTGGCTGACTGCTCACATCAATTCCTAACAACTCTTCTAGCTCCTAATGAAGTAAAGACAAGTAAAACGAAATTTTGAACTATAAAAACGAAACGAAATAAGATCTGTGTTTTACTCAGATTTTGATTAATTCAAAATAAAAAACAAAGGAATAGCTTCATCTTTATTCCGGACATCACAACCATTAAAATTGAGACGACGTTAGGCTATATAAGTAATCGTCAACTTTTCCACCGGGTAATTTGTGTCGTTTTCTGAAGACAAATCTTGCAGCAATTTCAAGTAGTGTACTTTATACAAAGGATTTGTAGTGAACTAGAATGTATTTTCTGAGGGAATATATCTTTAAATAAAATTTTATCAGATAAGGACTATTGTTATCAAATGCAAATAAATTGTTTTTAAAAAATGCATATATATATAAAAAAAAAAATCAAACACACTGACGTCGTCTATCGTTATTTGTATATTGGTCATTTACATATCTACAGATGAATAACACAACAATTGGGCGTGGTTCTGAGAGAGAGATCTGTAAAAACTGAAATATCACTTTACCTCAGATAAAAGTTTTGTTAGAGTATTTCATACCGAATGATCTAGTGTTTTCTTTACATGTTTATTTCATGTGACGTCATACAACACGTGGTGGTACAACAAAGTTCAATGTTATCTATAATATGTCACTTGTATTTCTTACAGGCAATATCATTAATATATGTAATTTTAGATATTTCAAGTATTGGGTTTACGTATAGGCCTGACAGACTTAAGCCCAAGGCTACGCACGAGATCTAGAGGGGACCTACTGCTGGCTAAGGATTAGATCAAGTTGTGTCAAAAATCACCAGATGACAACAGGATTAGCGCCAATCCAAACCCCAACCCAAGCGCTGACCCAGTCCTAATGCTGACCGTTACCCTTACCTACAATCTAGCCAACAACCACGTGACCTAACCTTATTTACATCTCAGCGACCTTGACAAAAGTTGAGTTGGCCGTAACAAAAAGATATAACCCCGGATTTCTAGTCTCTGGGGTCGGGTGTTCGATTCCTGCATTGGCCTAGAAAGTTCATCCAGATTTTCCGGCGTGGTCCTCCCTGGACAGAGGGCCTGACAAGGACAGCAGTCTAGTCGTTCAGATGGGACGAAAAACGAAGGTCCCGTGTACACATTGCCGTACACGTAAAAGATACCTTAACAGTTGGAATTGGATATAAAAGTAGGCCGTAGTGCCGCAGACAGGGCACAATTACAATCCCTGAACGCTCCCTTTTAGTAGACCCAACAACATGTCAATTGACCAATTTAGATTTTCAAATATTAGAAAGCAATATTTATTGTTTATGGCTATCTGATATTTCTTTTTTATTACGGATATCAAACCATGTCTATTCTTCAACTCTTTTCAGCTTTTTAATAAAATATTGTTTTTTAAAAACAAATATGAGACATTTATCACCAGTCTTACCCTATGCTATATTTCTAGAGGTGTCTATACATATCAGGCTAGGGTATATATCCTATATTATATCGAGGGTGTCTATACATATCAGTCTGGGGTATATATTCAGTGCAGAAATGTTTGTTTGAAATAATATGAGAACTTGATCATCACGATGTTCACCGATTGATAACATAACAAGGGTATCCATATCATCTTTATCAGCGTCATTATTACAAATCATACGAAAGTTCCGCTGTCTCTGTACAGACACGAACCTATTTGACCGACATTATTTGACTATTTTAGTCCAAAGAAAATTATGAATACTTCGAGAATTCTGAGAAGTGTTTATATTGCTTCAAGTTAATAAAATTGAGAATGTTTATTTAGTCTGTGTGTCTATGAAAGATGTGAAACTGCTTGCTTCACATCAAATAATGTATACTAATGTTGCGGCCATGATGGGCGGAGATCTATTGTCGTAGTAAATAGCTCTTTGTGTCCAGAATCCATTAGAAAGGTTACAGAGTTTAAATTCCGACAAGGTTACGTATAATGATAGGATGGAGATCGATATATGAATTATTGTCTTTGATTAGAATTTTATCTAACCCAGTCATATATAAGAACGATAACTGGAATTACACGTCTTGTCATCTCTCGTCTCCTGTTTAAGAATGAGAAATGAACTTTAGATGAAATAGAGTTAGAGACTTAGCTACTTTAAACACACAGAAAAACGAAATGCTACACCTAAATGTTTAGTTGTATTGCGCTACTTTTGTTTGTATGTGTCGTCTTCCGTTAGCCCAGGTTAGGTGTAGAAGAGTAGGACGTTAAACTCCATTTCATTTTTGGTATGTGTAAATATTATTCACGTGATCAAAAGCAAAAATATGATTGGTTGTCTAGCTGTTCGTGTGTAGCACAACTAAAAGCGCTCAGATCCATTGTCACAAAATTCACATACACAACATAATTATTACTTCTAGTTGATCAGTGTATTTTCCACCGTGAGTTGGGATGACGGAGAACTTGAATGAACCAACCCAATACAACAGTGTTACAAGGTAAAAGCTAACATACCCTGTGTCGTATTAGCAAACTTTGCGATTACACCTAGGGTTATATGGACTGTAAGTTGTTGGCTATACAAATGTTATGGCTTGTTACCTGCGAATTTCAGACAGGCATTGACAGTATCTCTATCAGGAACTATAGCTGATAGTGTCGGTGGTTTCTGGATTTTATAATTATCAAATGTTCTTGAACTCACTGTTAATGCTCCTAAACTTTTAGCTACACTGAAATATAAACAATAAAAAATGGCAACATGAAATAAATGGGGTTTATTTACTAACTAATGCGATCTGGTACTAGTTATTAATGAGAGATATTACTAGTTATTCATGCGGTCTATTACAAGTAATTGATGCAACATATTAATTGTAATTAATGATATATTACTAGTAATTAATAGGATCTATTAGTACTAATAATTAATGGCATATTACTAGTTGACCTATTATTATTTCTTCTACATATTGCAACTGTCAGTGTAATATTTCCTTCAAAGCATACTGTATGGAATTAGGCCGTCTCCATTAGAGTCTTTAACCGAGATACCATGTGTTTAGGGTCGGACTTGGATTTCCTCCTACTGCTATGCAAATATATCACTAAAAACAAGATAAATCTTTCGATCCATGTTTCGTCCCATATAAACTACCATCCACGTTTCTCCCCATATAAGGACGGGGGGTTGGGATGGTCTAGTGGTCTAGAGTGCCGCGCTTCGACATCTAGCTGACCGGTCACCTCTGGCTTGCGGCTGTGGTTTCGAGCCCTCGTGTGAGCGTATGTGGCATGGAGATAGGGGCGCCTTCTCAACCTCGTGGTTTTCCTCCGGGCACTCCGGTTTCCTCCCACTGCTAAAGACCCCTTCGGACGTGTTGAATTACCTGGTTATATCCGGTAACGTGACTAATTCTCCAGCTTCTATAGATTTATTAAAACAATCAGCACCAATAGTTTCCATGGCAACCACAGGTATATCATCCCATCCTATAGATCTCATACCTTGTAAAATACCATTTAATAATCCCCCACCCCCAACACAGGTAATAACTACATCCGGTCTAACCGGTTTCAGTTGAGACTCGCATTCATAAATCACGGATTCATGACCTTCCCTGAAAAACAGAATGATTGTCCGTTTTATTATTTACTAGTCTGAGCATTTATTTACAGTAGTGTTTGTGTACCGCGAGTTTTCAAAAGTAGCAAACTCGAGCGAGAAAAAGAAAGAAAGAAAGAAAAAAAGGTTATTACTGAATTAACACATGGTTCCCACGTGGTTGGCCAGGCAACCATATTCCTAGTCACGTACAAGCCTGGAATCGAAAGCACGTAATGACGGACGTTATGATTTTACACGCACGCGTTAACCACTAGACCATCCACCCTCCACCCTCCCCCCCCCCACTACGCAATAAAAAAGAAAACGTTATCCCTACCAAATCATAGAACTGTAAATGGTCTCTACTATAGTCTAGTCGACATAGCCATCAAGCATATATTACCGGAAGTTATTAAATGGGAATATATTTAATATATAGAATATGATACACTACTTACCACACATCTGGTAAATCAAATGGATGAACATATTCACAACCTGTAAAATAAGTTCACAACATAACTAAATACAGTACAGATATTTACAAACTCTAAAACATGGCTTGAGGAAACTCGACTTGACCTAACGTGATAACAAACTGGTTATGTGTAATCAGTGGACAGTTGTAATCAGCAAGCATTAGACGTGTGTAATCAGTAGACAGGGTTAGTCAATAGGTAACCAGTAGAAAGCTGTAATCAGCAAGCACTAACCGTGTGTAATCAGACAGGTGTAACCAGTAAACTGTAAGTAAACAGTTGTAATAAATACTAAATAGACATGTGTAATCATTAGACATGTGTAATCACTAGACATGTGTAATCATTAGACATGTGTAATCAGTAGATATGTGTAATCGGCAGACATGTTGAATCAGTAGACATGTGTTATTAGTAGACATGTGTAATCGGCAGAAATGTGCAATCAGTTGATATGTTGAAACAGTAGACATGTGTAATCAATAAAATTACTTATCCGGCTGTTTAGCTAATTCCAAAGCATACTGGTTGGCATGATCGAACACCTTTCCTTGCACAACTACTTCAGCTCCCTGTAAAATAAATTAATGACGGATTAACGAATAAACAACTACTTCAGCTCCCTATGAAAAAAGACTATATTATATATATTGGGCTGTGTTGAGGGGTTCAGAATGTTTCTTTCTTATTAAAATAAGAGACATAGACAACTGTATTTTGTATAATTTAAACAAGGAACATGTATTATCTTCATTCAGAATTTGAATTAAGGGTAGATTTTTCGGCCACTGCCATGGCAATCTTTCCCTCATGACACCAGAAAAGGCGTATGCCCTGTTTTAGTAGATTTAAACCCCATTTCTGATTCCGAACGCTTTTCCACTGTAATGGGAGATAACTCCAGTAATACTGGTCGAACCTTCTCTTGTCCTAATATTCTGTTCCTACCGGGACGACATAATATGCCGCGTAGTGTTCTATGGGGAAATTTTGCCCAGGCAGCGACACTACGACACTACGACCTGCTCTTATTTTCGCGATTCTTTCACGACAACTATTTGGATGATTAATAGAAAGATATATTTACATAGTCTGGTAGTTTATGTGCTATAAATTCTGGGGTACTTTCTGGTAGAACAATGGTACACGGTGTTTTAAGTTGTTGTGCTGCATAAGCCGCTGCCATGCCTGCATTCCCTCCAGATGCACAAACAAGTCTTTTACATCCCCGTACATTTACAGCCTGAAATATTTAAAATAGCTCTGTCACCCCAACTCAGTCGGTCTCCTAGCAACGCATAATGAACACAAATAATTAACAACAATGTACGCTCTACAGTGTGATATAAGGGAAAGTGTGCCCGCTACGGCTTACTCTTGTATCGTATTCCAACTGCAAAGGGATCTATTACGTACATGCCAATGTGAACACTAAACCTCGGTTTTCACTCCATCCGCACGACTAGAGAGCTGCCCTTGTCATGGCCTCAGGTCTGTGCCACTGACACGGAGAAGCCACGCCCTTAAGCACACACATAACTAAATATGATTATTGACAGCTAATAGGAGATATGATTCAGTAGAATATAAAAGTTATCACTCGAGCGGCGTTATCTACAGTGTTATTGGGTGATAAAATGTGGCATAAATCCGTCCATTTACCTTTTTACAGAAATGAGAAATTCCCCGTATCTTGAAGGAACCAGGTGGTTGAAGATTTTCTAATTTTAAGAAAACTTTAAATCCAGCCTGTTTGGATAACGGTACACTTTCAACAGTCAGCGTCGTTAGGTAATAGTTAACATTTCTTTTGTCCACGTCGGCCATTTTAATATGTTGTTGATTTTGAACTGTGAATGAAAACTGTGAAAATATGATCAAATACAATATAATTCACCTAACAATCTGATGTGTAAGAGATGTCAAGGTCTTTGCATTGGTTAGAAAAAAATAATTTGTCATTTGTCACGGGTGCAACCGTTAAGCAAAATAAACACCTGCTTATGACACCAGGAGAAGGTAGTGGGCAGTAGGCACCACCGGGGGTGGGTGGGAGGTAGGCACCACCGGGGGTGGGTGGGAGGTAGGCACCACAGGGAAGGGAGTGGGTGGGAAGGAGACACCACAGGGAAGGGAGTGGGTGGGAAGGAGGCACCACAGCTTTATGTTTTTACCTTATAAATAACATAATATAAATAATGTTAAAATAACATCTAATAATTTTATCAGAAAGGGACGTATTTTAACAGCATTTTAAGTGGCACGTACTGGCACTAGCCAGGTAAGCAATGTTATATTTTTTCACTAAAGTGTTCCTTTACATTGTACAGGTGTTCACATGGCATGATACGCAACCATTTAGCAATGAAAAGTTGCCCAGGAACAGGGGCGGATCCAGGATTTTCAGAAAGGGTGTGCTTGCTGCACGAAGTTGGGAGTGCGAAGCCCGGCCCGTGATTTTTGAGTGGACAAAAATGCCCACAAGGACTAATTTCATACTAGTACTGTAAATTACGATTTCCAACCTAAACTGTTTTTGTTCTCCTTTCCAGCGAGAATTTTTTTGAGCTAAAAATTGTTCGCCACCGCAAAAAAATAGAGGGTGCGTGCGCCGGGTGCGCCCCCCTCTGTATCCGCGCCTGAGGAACATTGGCTAGGAACCGAAACCTTTTCGGCAAAGATTCAATAGGACAGTCCCTGAAGTTCAGCGCGTTTTTAATGAGACCTGCGTTCAGAGTTGAACTAAGCACATATTTACGGTAACCGAGGTTAACTGTGTAGTAAAACTACAGTCAAAATGAAAGTAGAACTAGAGAACCCTATTTATTTATCTTCTGTAATCCACCTGTCAGCGTGTGATATATAGCAGTAAAAAGTTGCCCAGTAAAATAGGCTGGGAACCGAAACTTGTCCCCGAAAATACGTTAACTATGTGGTAAAACTATAGTCAAAATGAAAGTAGAGTAAGAACGAGGGAACCGTGTAGTCAACCTACCACCGTGTGTGATATACTAGACATATATATACAGATAGAAGGCCAGACTCCTGTGGTTATATATACTAGACCTATATATATATATCAGACATATATCACTATACTGTTTATTATACACTGTACACTACGTTCATCATCATCTCAAATCTTTTATTATATTCAACAAGTCTTAGTTTCATAGTAAAATTATAAACTCACCCAGAAAAACACGTTGGCTTCAACACACCTCTTTTATAACATCACTGCTGATTGGCTATGGATTTTAATCTATCTAATAGATTGCTGCATTACAAAACACGTCTAAAATCATTACAGCTCCATCGACCCCTTCGTAACCTAGTTATAATTTGTATGGTGTACCATATCCGACACAATATTCTAAGAGTATACTAATACTCATTGTAATATTACACATTTTGACGGGTATATGGATAACTAAAACTATATATCAATTATAATAAGATATACCTTGGCGTATACCCGTCTTCATTAGCGCGGTTTCTGTTCTATGTTGGTTAATGGGATGTGTTTAGCAGTGGGGAGGAAACTGGAGGACCGGGAGAAAACCCACGAGGTTGGACAGCCGTCCCTATACTCCTTGTTGCATAGAAGCGGGGAATCGAAACAACACGACTTGGATGATTGACCAACCTCCTGATTCAACGCGCATGCGTTAACCATTCGGCCACCACTAACAAAGGGAAACAACTCTGGAAAATCTCCGAGAACCTTCTCGGTCAACACCAGGATCAAAACCTGGGTCCGTATTTAAAGGTTTTCTTAAAATTAAGCTAAAATACTTATTATTTTCTGCCCAAAATTACAAATTTCTAACATCGAATGCCAGTTATGTCCCCTTAATAGCCCAACTATTAAAATCTCATATATTTGTAAATGTGTATACAGACAAAGACAAGATCTTGTTGCAATAACTACTACTGCTCATCCACAGCTAACTTCAAATACATGTATGTATATATGTAACGGAATAAGTTGTTATTAATAAGTCATGCCTTGCTGCTCGTGGTAGTGTAAATATTATCTGAAATCTACAACGAAATGTCATCACAATGTCAAATTTTACAAATGAATTTAAAGCATCTGACTTTATTATATGACAGTGGTGGAAAACATGATTAAACAATACGAACATGATAAATGATCATAAACAAAATCCATGACCACCTCGGTAGTAGAAACCTTATACACTATTATAGCACTAACATCAACGCACGGTGATATTGTTTTTATTTCAATCTCAATCTCAATCCTCTAACTTTTAAAATCGCCATCACGTCCTGCTACGAAATGTCAGTTAACTTTACGGTACGGTCACTTAAAGTTAAGTGGATTTTTCTTATTGAAATGATATGTGGTTTAACATCCCAGTGTTCTGTGCCTATGCTGGGCTAATCAAGACGCGCACACGCCATACAGTGTGCTATGAGGAAGATTTTCCACTACGGCCTACTCTTATATCGAATTCCAACTCACGAACTTTCTGGACCAATGCAGGGATAGACCAAGCTACCTCCAGACCAGCGAGCCAGCGTCTTACCCACCGTGACAACATTCTCACTTTATCTTGTCTTAACTTTAAGGTAAAATTAAATACTTAACACTGCCTTTTAATACCACTTAACTTTAACTTACAGGAAGTTACTTAAAGCGACATCCAGTAGACGTGGTGCAATGTTAATCAGTGAACTGGATGTATGAGATGTGTTGTTGACGTTTGGGAAAGTAGGTCGAGGGGAAATGTGTAGGGAGTGATAGTTAGATGTATTATGAATTGTTACAGTGGATGTGGTGTTACGTTGAAATACTATGCCGCTACCGTAACACCACAGCTTTATGGTTTGTTAGACAGGATTGATACCGTAAGTCCGACAAGATTTCTGATTTTAATGTTGTCTTTTCCCACCGGCACTGGCCGTGCGCCAGCAACTGAAAATAGCTGACGAAACAGCTAGGGCGTCGATTGTTAGTTTGCGTACAACTTGAAAAACCGAATGTCGTACGCCATTGTGAAACTGAAAGTAGCTGACGAAGACAGTTAGGGCGCCGATTGTTAGTTCGCGTACAACTTGAAAAAACCGAATGTCAGTATGGTATTTCTGACATAATTGGTTATCGGTGACCTGAAAGCTGGTAATCTCGACTCAAAGCGAGTAATATCGACTCAAAAGTATAGTGTATAACCTACTTACTGTCTACAGTCGTCGCTACGCTTATTATAGTTCATTCGTGATTTTTTGTGGACGATTTACTACTCAGTAAGAAAGCCTGTGCCCAAAAAGAGTTCTCGTCTGTTATTATTAGTATAATGACTTCCTCATGTGCGACAGGTTCGTTTGTTTTTAAAAACACTGTTTTTCGTTCCAAAAAATAGAAAAGTAATTTTTTACCAGATGATCATGGTTTTTCACCGAGACTAGAAAATTTCTCTCGGTGTAAGGATATTATCGCTTATGAAAAAGTTCATACACTGTTGAGAAAATAGTCCCATTGGTTTTCTTAGCTGCAAATACAGCGAGAATAAACTCTGTACTGAAAAATTTTCGCGTGATCTATATAAACTGTCTTCACACACTCGATTTATAATTAGCGATATACAGGTACAGTGGCAAGTGTTATGCTTCTCAGGCTAATACCTCAAAAGTACCTCCGCGCAAACCCCCCGATTTTGGTACATGCAAAAGAAAAAGAAATAGTGCCCGTGCGCGTGCCAGTAATAGGAAAACTAAGAGTTCGCGCATAAAAATGCACGAACGTACCAGGCGCGATGTCACCTAGTAATTAAGTGACTATCTTACACTTAGGCCTTTCTCCCTGAATCCACCCATTATAAACACACAAACGAATTATTGAAATACAATTAAACTATATATTAGTCTCGAAATGATCTAGGTTGTGTCGAGTGGACGTTAAACCCCATTTTTCTTTCTCTCCCTTATGGTATCAAGAAATAAATATGTTAAGTTCGGAGAGGATTTATTCAGAATTGCTGCTTGTAGACGATAAACACAAAAAGGTGCGTGGCTCTGTCTCTTTGGTAGGGTGGAAATGGTCCAATATAAATGTTGGGAGGGGGGCCGAATGGTTAGCACGTGCGCGTTGTATCATAAAGCTTGTCATTGAGTCAACTGGCATGGTTTCGAATCCCCGGTTGTACGTGGCAAGAAGTAGGATCGCCTGTCCAACCTCGTGGGTTTTCTCCGGTTTCCTCCCACTGCTACATTATTAAAATAAAATTAAACCACACGTTAGTCCCGAAATGACCTAGTTTGTGTCGAGTGGACGTTAAACCCCGTCTCTCTCTCCAATATAAATGAAATATGATAAAATGTGGTTTAACGTCCTACTGTTCTGCTCTTACTGAAGACGGACATACCCCATGCTGTAAGCTATGTGGAGAATTTTGTCCGGACAGCAGCGCTATGGACTGTTCTTATCTTCAACTGTCAAGGGATCTTAACGTCCTACTGTTCTTCTCCGAACTGGGCTAATGAAGATGGGAATATGCCATATAGAGTGCTAGGAGGGAAACTTTGCCCGGACGGCGACAATATGGCCTACTCTGATATCGAATTCCAACTGTCAAGGGATCTTTTACGTGCACGGCAATGTGTACACGGGACCTCCGTTGTTCGTTCCATGCGAACAACTAGATAGATGGCCATGTCAGGCCGCCGTCCTGCATCACTGACAAGGGGTAACCACGCCGGAAAATCTGTATGAACTTTCTCGGCCAATGCAGCGATCGAAAACCCAGCGAGCCAGCGTCTTACCCACCGTGATGCCCGCACGCACCAAAAACAAAGTGGGTCATCCCTAGGGTATAAGGAATAAGTATGCTAAGATTCAAGGAGACCCGTTAAGAATGGCGACCTGTAGGCGAAACACAAACTCACACCCCGACCTACAGATAGACTCCCCCCGACCTACAGACCCCCCCCCCACCTACTGACATACATACCCCCCCACCTATAGACAGGGACAACGGTATAATTATTTACACGTTATGAATATTGACGTATAAAAATAAACACGAATTGTTGTAAACAGTATTATTCATTAAATATAAAATTATACAATAAAATATTGAAGACATTTTAAATAAATTAAAAAATAAATTAAACAATAAATATAAACACAGTATAAGTCCTGTAGATAAAGTACAAATACGTCATCAGTAGTTTTAACTGTTGACTACAGACAGTATAATACGTCATCAGTAGTTTTAACTAGAGACAGTGTAATACGTCATCAGCAGTTTTATCTGTTGACTACAGACAGTGTAATACGTCATCAGTAGTTTTAACTGTTGACTACAGACAGTATAATACGTCATCAGTAGTTTTAACTAGAGACAGTGTAATACGTCATCAGTAACTGTTGACTACAGACAGTGTAATACGTCATCAGTAGTTTTAACTGTTGACTAGAGACAATAAAACTGTAAATTGTATGACTAGAGACAATAACATTATGTTGACTAGTTTACATGAATAACTTGTTTATTTTATTTTAATTTCATTTGATCTGTGATATATTTCATCTTTTCATGTTTTTCAGGTCGGCTACAATAATCTAGAGGTTTTCTACCATATTCATCCTTGACATGTAGATCTAGATGTAAACAATCAACGAGATATTGTACTGTATATAAAGTACCAAGGTAACATGCCTGGTGTAAGATGGTTTGATTAAATCTGTCTCTAGCGTTAATATCAGCCCCATGACTGACTAGATATTTTATTTTATCTACAGGACTTACACTTGATATACAACAGTAAAATAACGGTGTCCTGTTGTAACGACCTGTTGTATTAACATCCATGTGTAAATCATCAACAAGATATTGTACTGTAGATAAAGTACCATACCTACATGCCGAGTGTAAGATGGTATTATTAGCACTGTCTCTAGCGTTAATATCTGCCTGGTGACTGACTAGATATTTTATTTTATCTACAGGACTTACACTTGATTCACAACATCTAAATAACGGTCTCTGATTCCATCCATCTCTGACGTTAACATCTATGTTCACCATGTTTTTATATCATCCAAAGTACCATGTAGACAGGCTTTAAATAATTGTTGTTGTTGTTGTTTACGTGTATCTGTAATATATAACATGTTATATTATATTTACAGTTTATCAACTTATATTTAATATTGTTTCATCTAAAGTAGGTAAGTCAGTCCTTGTTGGATATTATATATTAGAATAACTTACCTTTCTTATCTGAGGTATGACTTGTATTACCAGACAAAGTACCATGTTGACAGGCATCAAATAATTGTTGTTGTTGTTGTTGACGTGTATCTGTAATATATAACATGTTATATTATATTTACAGTTTATCAAGTTATATTTAATATTGTTTCATCTAAAGTAGGTAAGTCAGTCCTTGTTGGATATTATATATTAGAATAACTTACCTTTCTCATCTGAGATAGGAGGTTGAATGGCCGAATGGTTAGCACGTACGAGCTGTATCATAAAGCCTGTCATTGAGTCCACTGGCGTGGTTTCGAATCCCCGGGTCGCCTGTCGAACCTCGTGGGTTTTCTCCGGGTCCCCCCACTGCTAAAAACCTCTTCGCGCAAGCGAATTATTGAAACAAAATTAAACCATATGTTGTGTCGATTGGACGTTAAGCCTCACCTCTCTCTCTCATCTGAGGTATCACGATAGGTGTATGACGTCATAACTTGTGACGTATTATATTTGAAATAAATATCAACCTACCTTTGTCATTTAGGGTAAGAGTTTTAATACATGTCTCCAACTCATCAATTCTCTTCTTTGTTAGAACTTCTTTCTCTTCAGTTTGTTTTTTGTATGTTTCTAGTTTTTCGATTTTCTTCAACAACTGTTTGGAATCTCCATCTTGTCTTTCCACCTGTTTCTTCAGGTTCTCTAATTCCTGCTTAGTAAGGTCGTGATCTTTATGTAATTCTTCTAGTTGATGTCTTGTCTTGTCTTGTTCTGTCATCAAATTGGTTTTATTTTTACCTGTATGATAAAATTATATACAAGTTAATAATGATATAATACTATTACCTGTATAATATAATACACACGACAAACCCACGGACAGGACACAATATACATAGACGGACATATGTCATACATTGCGCTATACGTGAAATTTTGTCAGGACAGTGTCGTTACGAATTCCACCCCAACCCCCAGGGACTCGGGTTATCGTCCTATTTAAACAACTACACATTTCCCCTTGCCAGCAGCCAGGGTCTATTCCGTCGGATCTACACCAGGGATCAAATATAGAAATTTCAAATAACGTGGATGGTCCCGAAGAAATGAAATGGGGTTTAACGTCCTACTCTTCTGCACCTGACCTGGGCTAATGGAAGACGGGCATGCGCCATACAATGTGCTATGAGGGAAATTTTGCCCGAGCAGCGGCGCTACGGCCTACTCGTATATCGAATTCAAACTGCCAAGGGATCTTTTACGTGCACGACAATGTGTACACGGGACCTCGGTTTTTCGTCCCATCCGAACGACTAGGCCACTGTCCTATGAGGGAAATTTTGCCCGAGCAGCGGCGCTACGGCCTACTCGTATATCGAATTCAAACTGCCAAGGGATCTTTTACGTGCACGACAATGTGTATACAGGACCTTGTTTTTTCGTCCCATCCGAACGACTAGGCCACTGTCCTTGTCAGGCCTTCCTTCTGAATCACTGACTAGGGGAAACCACGCCGGAAAATCGAAATGAACTTTCTCGGTCAATGCAGGGGTCGAACACCCGACCTCCAGGCTAGCGAGCTAGCGCCTTGCCCACTTAGCCACCGTGATTCCCTGGTCCCGAAGAAAAGGAGAACATTTCCGGAACGTTGTATCATACTGGTATCTGTCATGTTCGGCCAAGTGCTAAACGGAATCTCAATATATGCATATTGAGCACGAAAGAGTTTTGAATTACAATACATAGAAGCCATCTAACACAAGCAACCAGTCTTGACGGCCGACGTCTGCGAAATGACGTTACACAAAGGTTGTCGTCTGCCGATTGACGTCATATGTTAGTAGGTTAAACGCGCCACCAATAATAAGGGAGATAACCCAGTTATAGTTAGCAGATTGCCGATGCAGACCACCATCAAAATCTCTCTCCCTCTCTCACTCCGATTTGTGTTGATTATTGAATCTAGAATGTACGAAGAGGGTTTGAATTAACGTTTTCTGCCAGGTTTTGGTAAATATTTATGATTTATAGGATTTAGAGGCGGAAGAATAACAAAGTTAACAGTTTGGTTACGGTGATACGTACGGCGAATAGAATGCTACTTCAAATAATTTTAGTCGTCAATGGAGAAATTAATGGTGGTCTGTATCCTAGTATGATTATATTCTACAGTAGATATTGTTTGTGTTATAACTTTCATATATATTTAGTTAATTATCTTTATGAGTGTGTTAAAGGGTTGGGTGATAAATGAAATCTTCTACTGGCAATTTTGATATGTTTAAAATAGAAATAAACTTACCATTCGTGGTGTTTTCTAATTTTTTTACGATTTCTCTGTAACCTAGTTCTTGTAAACATTGGATGAAGTCACCATAGGTATCACCGCAGTTTAAGACATACATCAGTAGTTTGTCGACAGCTTCCGATCGACCCTGTTCAACGTTCATGTAAACTTTTCTAACTCTATCCTTTTCATCTACGTCGAATACATTTTTTTCAAATAGTTTATTAGCAAGTTTTACTGGTTCTTTGATATGATCCACCAGGTAGCAGTAATTAGCTCGAATCTTAACATAGTCGATTTCAGGCATCTTCCCTTTCCGTTTTACTGAAATAATTTATTATACATTATAAAATTAAAATATCAATAACGTTTCATGTTTTGATGTCGCGTCTTGTGTTCTAATGATTCAAGCATGGTTAAACCCCATCTAAAGACGAAACAGGAAGTTTCTCAAGTCCACTTCGGCCTAGAGTGATATCGTAGACTCCCCCCTCCCTCGTTCGTTAATTACTGGAGTTTAACGTCCACTTCCAGCTAGAGTGATATCGTAGACCCCCCCTCCATCTGATATCGTTTATTATGTGAACCGTTTTCAGATCACGTGAGCTTATTGACCAATCAAATTCGTTCAATTACATCGCTCTGACCTGAAGTTATGACAAGGCCATTTGATCAGACAAGAGAAAATAATATGAATCTAAGAGTAAAGTAGATAGAGTATTAATATCATATCATTCTACTTACCCTGGTGGCTCGACATCTTGATAACAGAATTTTTATTACTTCTATACTTGACTTAGATAGGTATCTTACTTCACTTGGTCTTTTATCTTAAAAACAAGATACATTGAATAAAATGTAGTTAAAATTTCTTTCCCTGACTTATATGCTCTGGCAATAGGGAGGTGGGAACCTACGCCCATATTCAAAGGTTTTCTTGAATCTAAGTCAAGGGGCTGGCTAGGATTCATACCAAGATTGCTGTGTGAAACTTATGGTCTAATAAACAAAATGTTCAATATTTCTATATTATTTAACTTGTGTAACTAGGCCGGATAGAATTGACCTAGTTTTCAAAATTTTGCTGATCCTACTTTCTGTGACAACAAACTTTATAGCGTATTCATGAGCCAGATGATGCAGCGAAGTGGTTTGTTTAATAACTTGTGGATGGCGAATATTTTAAATTCAATATATTTTTTTGTAAATACTAGCAAAAGAAATATAAAATGATTCTCCTTTATAGAAATTTATCATTCAAGGAATTCCTACTGTAAAGATATAAAATATTAATAGTTATTATATAGATATATAAAAAATATACAATAATATCATATCTACCTTAATTGTTCTTGTTTATGAAGCAAACCTCGACTCTAGATGGGTAGCTGTTTAACGTCTGCTGTCGGGATAATTTTTGACGCTCGCCGCTTGGTCTACCTCTAGATGGGTTGATGTTTAACTACTGCTGTCGGGATAATTTTTGACGCTCGCCGCTTGCTCTACCTCTATATATATAATTTAAATAATCCAAATAAGGAGCGATTTAAACAATGTCCTGTATGATTGGTAGATGATGACTAATGCTACTATAAGGCGTGATTTAAACGGTGTCCGCTATGATTGGTAGATAATGACTAATGTTACTATAAATATCCTGCCCATTTATATCGTGTAACTAACTTACAGAAATTGAAACCTGTTACCCCCCCCCCCCCCACACACACACACACTTAATTAGGTTTTTGATATGTATAGTCCTTATTAATAGTCTATTGGTCTTCAGGCCGATTCTCTCACAGTCTATAGACCCACTCTATCACGGCCTACAGGATCACTCTTCTGACAGGATCACACTTCTGATGCCTACACAGCTTTTAAAAACATTTAGTGATCACATTTTTCTTCATTAAACCCCGAACAACACATTCGTCCAGCAACCGACCATGGATCTTTTTGTTACCCCAGGGGCGGATACAGGAATTTTGAAAAGGAAATGTGGGGGGGGGGGAATTGGTGCACACGAGTCTGTCGGCGATCGAAGTAAGGCAAACAAAATTTAGATCGTTTTCTTACCATGTTCCTAGGATAAACCGACCGACCGCAAGCGAGCTAAACAGTGTCATTTGTTACATTTAAACAGTTTGTGACATTCTTTTCCTTCCAGGAGATGAGTTAAAAAAAAGAGGAAAGAATCTCGAGCATTCCAAGGAAAAAATATGAAAGTAACTATGGATGGATTAGATATAAAGTTATGGCGCCAGTCATTTTTCAAAACACAAAAACTACGACAGAGAATAAGAAAGAATTTATAATACAAAATTCAAAAGTACATTTTACGTTCTTTTGTTGATTGTACCTTTTCAGATTTTATAACATTTTATATAATGACCAATCAGTAGCAAGGTAACTGACAAAATCTTTGTGACCTTTTCGTGCGATTTTTCAGAGAAAAAAATCCCATCGTAAGTTTGATTTGTTGCATGTTAAATATAGACAGCTTGTGACATTTTTATATCCGTTTTATATGTTCACACATTATTATCAGTTATACAGTTTTGATTTCTTACCGATATCATTCCCGACAAATAGATAAGAAAAGAAGAACTTCGAGCATCCAAATAAATTTTTCTAGCTATTTGAATCTTGTTATGTGCAAATATCCTTCTACGTTTTCATTGTACCTGTTCGGATTTTATAAAGCATATTGTAAGTTTATAATGCGAAATGTTATTTTTCCAAATAATCGTACCACGCCCCTAGCCGTTTTTGATGTGTACATAAAATCGTTCAGTTTTCAATTGTTTTAATTCCACGACACACTGGTTGAGAATCATTGATCTATATCTAAGATTGATGATGTTGTAATAAACAGGGCACTGGATTCTTTTCATCAAAGTAACAACTGAGATTTGTATAATTATCATTAAGAATTGAATTAATATATAAAAACTAGTCAAGTAGATACTAAAATTATTTTAAAAACAAACACATTTAACAGTTTGATCACGCAATGAGACGTGACATATTTTAAAAATAAGACGCTACAAATACTGTCGAATACTGGGGTTTTGTTATTTTATCGGCATCGTCATGGAAATCATACTGCTTGTAGATTACATTGTCAATAGTCTGTCATCATATCCCCCCCCCCCTAAAGAATTACAGGTAATACAGGTACCTTGGTATGAATTAAATATATATTCCCCGGGAATACCCCTCCGTGGTGTACGTGAGATTTGCACGTGGATATCAAATAGATTGATTGTTGAACTTAAGAAAGAATCGTAATATTAATAAATACATTGAGACGTGTTATTGTGTAATCATCAATAGATGTATTATTATAAACATAAATCTACACGTCAGATATAAAAATATTCCTTTCATAATATTTTATATTAAAAACAGGTCACTGGCAACTTACCAAGGAAGAAAACCGAGGTGGTTAAAGTTACAACATGTCATGGCCGCGGAGAACCGTGAAGGTTAAAGCTACAATCTGTCATGGACGCGGAGAACAGTGATGATTAAAGCTACAATCTGTCATGGCCGCGGAGAACAGTGATGGTCGTGTGGTTATAATGCAAACTGGCAGCATCGTAAAAAAACCGTAGTGGTTAAAGTCATTACCTGTCATGGCCACGGAAAACGTGGTGGTTAAAGCCACAACATGTCATGGTCACGGAGCACCGTGGTGATCATGTGGTTATACAACAACCTGTTGCGGCCACCCGTGGCTGTTAAAGCTACAACTGACATGGCCTCGGAGAACCGTGGTGGCCGTGGCGTTATGACTGGTTAAACCTTGGCATTATTAAACAGAGACCATGTAAACAAAAAGAAAACCCATAGATAAAGAAAACAAAATAAAGTTTAAGATATAATATAAATCATAATGTAACAGTAAGATGATACATATTTTCATCCATATTCCTGAAGCAATGGTCCGACAAATCCATCTCTTCCCATTGCTGGATTGGCTTCTGATATTTGAGCTTTGTGTGTATTCTTCCGGTCTCATCAAATCTATCCCATGTACATGATAGCTCTTCGTTTACTATGGGGTCTTCCATAAAACTTTGGACAGTGATTTAAGGTAATAAAAACGGTGGAGGTATTGTTCGTCTTCATACAGTATTGTTTACATTGTATTCTTTTTGATAACCTCGTTTGTCACGCAATTAGTTTTACGGTAGTGTTCTGCTATGCACTGGTTAATTGGGCATAATAAAATCGTGAGCCATGATGTAACGTTATGTAAATATATTTGGTCCAATTTGGAACTTTGTTTCAAATTTAACAATTTTGTTACGCAGTAAGTCATTGGTTGTTAATGGGACTATTGGCCAATAATAATTTAGAACAAGAATTTTCTCTATTTATAGCATTGAGTAGTGGGATTAGCTCTAATCAAACGGAACACTGCGAGAAGTACGATTTTCATCTGAACAACAACGACAATAAAACACGTAAACGCTTGTAAAAGAATTTTACCAGGGTAAGCTTACTCTTCCGGACACCTGTTACCACTGTTTGTCGTGTATTTTGTACACGGTGAACAGTCCATTTGCTGATTACACTATTTTGCCTCGGCCGTTTTTATTGGACTTCGAATTTTGACTAATGATTTGGATTGTTCGTACTTGGTTTTATTTTATTTATATCACTCGAAATTATTGGGAAAATGTAAATTATGGACACGACGTTGTATTTAACTTGTCAGAGCAGAATAGTAGGACGTTAAACCCCGTCTCATTTTATTCATTATGAAAGCGATGTTGTATTTTGTATTATTTTAAGTTGCATGAATTATCTGTGTTTCTAACACTAGATGAAATATATTTTCCAAGTGAAATGTATCCTCAAATTATAGATCTTTGGCAAGACGTAACCCGTTGTTAAAGAAAAGGGGGGGGGGGGGTGGATGGCTGAATTGTTAGCACGTGTACGCCGTATCATAACGCCTGTCATTGAGTTAGCTGGCGTGTTTTCGAATCCCTGGTTGTACGTGGCAAGGAGAAGGGTCGCCTGTCACACCTTGTGGGTTTTCTCTTGGTTTTACGGTTTCCACTCACGGTTGTACGTGGCAAGGAGTAGGGTGGCCTGTCACTGTGACCTAGTTTGTGTCGAGTGGACGTTCAATCCCATTTCTCTCGCTCTATCTCAAAAATAGTTTGTAATATGAGTAGTTGCAGAGACACTGCCAACTCATAAAATGAGTGATGATATCAGGTATTCTTGTAAGAACATAATATACCCTGCATCGTGCACGATAAACCGGATAGATGTTACTTGTTTTGCTGGTCATTTGGAAATAAAAGGTTGACCTTGCTTTCTACAAATATATTAGTTTTATATTGTGTTCGTGTGTGAAAGAACCCATACAATAATCACGTGTTACGAGTTTTAGGTAGCGGATCGCTTAGTTTAAAATATGGTACTGCATAGAAATGCATAGAGAATAGTCATGCGTAGTTACATGTATTTATGTATAAAATTATCATAAATGAAAGTCGTCTTGTTATAGCTGTTTTTCTTTTATGTTCTTTAAAGCAGAATTCATATCAATTTAAATGGACGTTAGTTATATTGGGACAGGATCCGTTACCATTGACAAGCCAATTATTTACATTGAATCATTACAATAATGACTCACAGAGAATACCGTTGGATAAAATTATCTTTAAAGTTGGCTTTTCGTGTTAAGGGGATAAATTTAGAATCTTTATACGGGAGTATATTATATTCAACCCTATCCGTCCGTAGATCCCTCCACCCGTCCACAATTCTTGTAAACATTTGACAGATACAACTTTGGGAAAGTTAATGTGGTTGTTGAGCTAGTCCCAATGAAGAATCCTATTGAATTTCATAGCTGTCAAGGCCATGTCCCCCGAAACACTTAAAACACTCCACAGGTCAGGGTTCTATTTTCAGTGTTTGTGTGGTCGTGTTAAAGCTGAGACCAGCCTAGCAATTGTATTCGTAATTTTTGCCCCTGGTCTTCAAGAAACCTAACAGACACCCTCCACAAAGCAGTTGGGGCGTTAAGTTGTTACCTGGCGGGAGAGTGCAACAGGGTTTGCAGCGGCTTGGGTGCACTTTTGTCATGGATTTCAACATTTTCGACGATGTCACGATCACTGCGCTTAGGTGAACACGTCAAAGGTGTCGAAGAAGATAAAACCAGAAGCCAGAAAACACCTGCAATAGGCAGATTTGCCTCTTTGTTGTTTGTCCATTTGGTTGTCATAGTAACAATTGTCAACAGATCAAGATAATGTCATATATATTATACTTAATAATATACTAAATAGCAAAAAAAAAACAAAACAAACCCCATCAGCTTCCAAATCATTCTAGAAAACGACTTACTAAATGGATCAAAGCAATTTTTTGTGAACAGTATGTTGACACATTAACAAATAATTCATCACAATTCCGAGACATTTCGAGAAGGTTTAGAGTCGGTACACAGTCTATACATCCGTATTTAGTGTGTCCACCGCGAGTATCCATAAGAGCAGCGCAGCGTCTGTACACGGAGTGGACCAGGCGATTGATGAACACCATTAGCACTTGGAACCACAATCTCAGAAAAACCTGGCGCAATCTATCGGCTGTGTTTGGTCCCATTACGACGTCATTAATTCTACACTGAATTTCATCCCAAAGATGTTCAATCGGGTTTAAGTCCGGACAAAGGGCTGGCCAGTGCATAACGTTGACACCGTTCTTTGTGTAGAAAGTCCCGAGTAACTCTGGCGGTGGGCACGGGCGTTGTCATGTTGTTTCGATGACGTGTGAAATGTGGGATGACGTGGGGTCGATTGATCGATGTAGCGCACTGCTGTAATGCCCTCTTCTCTCCTTGGACCAAGATTGTGGAACACCCACTCTCTGGTTCAGGCCGATTCCACACCAAACCATTATGCTTCGACCTCTCATTGCGTCTCGTTCCATGTCACATTGGTCAGAATAATGCTGGACACGTCGACGCCATATACTGGTCCTGCCATCTGTAGTTGATACACAATACCGACACTCATCTGTGATCAGAACCGATTGATTCAACCATGTATGTGGGTACATTTGATAGGGCTGGTCCCGGTGAAAAGCACGTGCAGCATGGGCTGTTTTACTGTGTACAAAATACACAACAGAAAATATGATGTACATTTTCTATGTCATCTTTTAATACGATGTTAGTGCCAGTTTCGGTTAACAAAATGAGGTGAGGTGAGTATTTACAGGTTATAAGCACAGTACGGTTCGTTGATCACAGCCAAATAAAACCCTGACCTAGATATTACGTAATGGTCTTGATTGGGCAATAAAACTTAAAACATGCGACATGTAATCGTTCAAGCAGAAAATGAACCAAGGATGTTTTACAATCAACAATGTTAATTGTTTGTTAGTCATTTTCTAACATTTCTTACAAGTTGAAACTACTATATTATGTTTCATGAGCTTTGCATGGCGCATCAACCATTCTACATCCTTAAATATCGCAAAAATTATTGTCACAGGTAAATGCCAAAATTTCTAACAAAGACATTAATTCCAAAGAGCAGTCTGGCAGCACGAACTCTGTAAAATTAATGATTGGCGTCGCCTTTAAATCTGCAGAACAGTTCCGTTCGACGTATTAATTCCAGCTTCCTTGTGGTTCGTAACCTCTATTCTAAAATGCGCTTTCGATATCATCTCATATTGTACGTCCAACAAAAACATCGAACTAACTTTTTGTTGTAATCCCCATTCTTTATGATACAATTCCTTTTTAAATTGTCTTTTTCTGAAATAAAGTTTGGCAAAGTTATGCGTTACAAATATGCATGAAGTATATTTTGGTTTATTTGATTTTCAGAGAAAAGGGGCCGCGTCATTTCGGACTCAACACAAACGTCGTTTCTGACTCAGTCTGGCGACTTTTCGGACTCAGTCAAGCGACTTTTCGGACTCTGATTAATAATTAAAAGACTGTAGAAAATATATGTAATGGTACAGTTCGTTCGTTTTATGTGAGACTGATAGTTGTCGTATTCTTATTTAATTGATCAGCGATTGTTGATGTCGCGATTAACACTGCTTGTTCTCTTTTGTTTTGTTTCATCGACGAGTATTGAACTTGGCAATCAAAATATTGTTGAAAAATTTGTGTATTCTTAGTAATACTTCATTGTTTTTCTTTTGTCAAATAGTGAACGAGCTTGATTGACCGATCACTGCTAGTGCTAAAGGTTTTTTTTGTGAAACGGACTAATTGCAATCAACACACGGCCGCCATTATCAATGATTGACAGCTCATGTTTTTCATCATCCACCAAAGAACCGCAAGATTTCTTTGCACATACTACAATAACATCGGGATTATCGGTTAATCAGCTTTAATTATCCCGCTTTGATCGTTGCTATTCCTAATATTTTCCACACAAACATTTTGCTTTGTATGCATTTATTTATCGATTGGTATTGCCAAGCGGGAGGAATGTATGTCAATGTGCAGCACGGATTATCGCTAACATTTTCTAGGGACTTGTAAAAAGAGTGCATATCGTGTAAATAATTATTTATGCTGTATGTCATTTTCAAATAAATTCATCAGCATATTATTGGTTTTAAACAAATACATTACTTTTACGGGAAACGATGATTATCAAAGAACCGTAAGTGCAAGTAATTTTTATCGTTTGGTGGAGCCTTTTACTAACCACGTGTTTCATGTTAATAAATATTGGCCTATTTCTAATAAATTCATCAGCAACTTTTTTATATACAAAGTACAGCGATACATGTATAAAGAAGTAAAACTTTCTGTTCGTAAACATTCAACATTGGAAATTTTGTCTTGTGGGTTCGTTGTGCACGACTCCTCTTGCCGAAGGCCCACTTCAACTTGATGGCGAGCGGAAAATTATATAATTTAACCTGCATGTTATTTTTTAGCCACGGCGTATTATATATTTATTTGACAGTTGTGTTCAACCTTTCCTTTCAACTTATTCCAGAGTCCGAAGCGTCACCTACCCGAGTCCGAAATGTCATATACCGAGTCCGAAACCCCGAGGCCATATTTTTTGGAGTCCGAAATGTCGTAAGTCCGAAATGACGCGGGACCGAAATGACATGTAATCCTATAAATACATGTCATAATACAAAGAAATAGACAAAAATCGTATTATTGGTTGAATTTCACGTTGTCTTACACAATAGACGTATTGTTAGCTTCAGACACGTGTATTAATTGCCCCTTATAATATTTTTTTGACGTGAAATAATTCTATTAGTTTCTTATTTTTTTAATTTGACCCATTGACAAATTATATAGCAACTGTACACTATATATACCTACGGTACTACATATTGGTCATTGAGGATATCGGTCTATAAACTATGCAATATGAAAATAAGATCGTTGACCTTCGTGCTTGCACACTGTTAGCAAATAGTTATTGTAAATTTTCCCGCGTTTAGACGGCTCTAACCAATGATAAAATAGTTGGCGACATCGATCGAACAATCCGCATTTTTATGCTATTTTCACTTGATTAAAGATGAATTATTGAAACAATAAACGATGATTATATCGAATAATTGAATAATTAATAAACCCCAAATTAAAACTTACAAACAAAGAAAGAAAATATGTCCATTGACTCCGAACAATTTTTCCAAACGTTCGATTGATAACTTTACGTATGCCTACGGTATCCAGCTTCTCACGCGTTTCTATTATAAGTGTGTGTGTTTAATTAATGGGTTCTTTTTTATAATAAAAAAAAAAATAAAATAAAAGATGAATTTACATATGTAGGTCTTGAAATGTCGCTTCAGCAACTAACTTATAATTTCCCACGTCAGACATTATCCATGTAGGCCTACATGTAGGTACATAAACACGATGCAGGGCTAGTTCGCCAAAATAATCAAAAAAATATTTTTTGTTTTTCAAATTCTTACCCCGTAGAAAAACAGAATTTGTTATTTTTGTATATTATAAACAGACGCCTTTATATGTCACGAACTCAATTATTTTATATAGCCTATAATAAACAAACACAGTTATTTCGCTATAAACGCGTTATGCCGCGGTCGAATTCGGATATTAATAGAAAATAAATGTAAACTTTAAAATACATAGACAATTTATTCAAAATAAATATCACATATGACAGAAGCGCTACAATCATAATTCCAACTGCAATCACATTGTAACTATCGGGCCACGTGCTGTCTGTTGTCCACCAAGATGGCGGCGGCCAATGTGTGTGACGTACGTCATGTGATTTTAATAAGCAGGTGCAATATCCAAGCTGCCGCTAGTCTTAATTGCGAAGACATTTAAACAATAGAATTTAATCAGGGAGTCGACGTGTACACACACACGAAAATCATATGCGCGAGATTTATCATTCGTGGATGTGTTATGTCAGCGTGGGAAATAAAATTTAAATGGATATATAGATAAACGTTTTATAATTGGAGACGAAACGTTATGTGGATCTCAAGAAAGCTTTGCTTCGGAACCGTCCCGTCGCCATTAAAAACCCTGAATTTGTTTACCGTAGTGATCTTGGAAAATAATCCCAGAACAATGACAGGCATATAGATACATGCCGTCGTAGGAATCCTAAAAAATATTTCACCGTACAGGTCAGTACTAAAACTAACACTTATTACAGTATTTAAACCTCGTGCAGCAAAACTGAACGATGACCCACAACCAAACACATCGTAATATCTGAACATCGCACGTGAAATTGGATGTTTGATAACTAAATTGAACATCTTGCATAATTGGACACCATGACTAAAATTATTCACGGCTCGGGAAGTTCAACGATCCAAGTAATTATTCAACAGTCGTAATAATTAAGCGGGGCGCTTATTATTCCACACCTGTCGACAAACTAAACGCTAGTTAATTAACGCTTGGTAATCAAAATTGAACGTTGAGATTTAAGTTACATACAAGGAAAAATTGAACGCTATTAGCCCAAATTCCATAATATTTATGAATAATTCCACATAGCTTAGAAAATAACGCTATTTACGCAAGATTCCATGATACCAATCTTATAGTGAATATAATTCCCCAAGAAATGAATTTATATTCAGGTTATTGTATGTTGTTTGTTTATTCCATATCGAATCATACACTGTTAAACTGGGTTAAATTAACAACTATAAGCAGTGTTAAGAAATATAAAATCTACATCACAGCTACTGTTTTTGGAACGTTAGACAACGAGAGCAAGTCTCCACTCATTGTTAATGAGGTAAAATAAACTACAAATGACAATTTTAAAAAAAAAGCAGAGCAAATCTGTATTAACCCTGTCAACTCATCAAATGGGAATTGGCATCAAATATTTTTGAAAGAGCACGCATACCCTGCATCGTTCACGATAAACCGGATAGATGTTTAACTAGTTGGGAATTCTCTAGAAATAATACTTGTTTAGCTATCATGGGGGTCGTTTGAAAAGTAAAGGTTGACCATGCTATGCTTTAATATCTCACTTGTGTGTGAAACATCCATACGGCAATTACGTGTTACGAGTTTTAAGGACCGGATCTCTTAGTTCAGAATGTGATACTCTATTGAAATGTACACGTGTTCGGTGCAGTTTCATGCATTTATGTATAATTTATCATAAATTAAAGTCTAATGTTACTGTACTTCATTCATTTTTTCCTGTCCTTGAAAGCCGAATTCATATCTATTTAAATGGATCTGTTACCATTGACTATTATACCGTTTACGTTGAATAGCAATGAAACACAAAGAAAGTCGTTAGATAACATTATCTTTAATCATGGCTTTTTAGGGAATGACGTGTTATCATGGTACATAGCCTGATGGATTGGAGACAATTGGTAGTACAAATCCCTCCCTTACTCGATCACTAATACCAACAACGTACATAATTATATTCTGCGCCTTCACATCATTGAACAAAAGGGTTGTTTCGTTTATTGGGGTTGTCTCGGCAGCTAAAAGCACAAGCAAATAAATTTCAACAGAGTAGTATCCACCTTTTCTCAGGGTTAATTGTCACCTAAAAGATATGCAAGTTCTTATCTCACATCTAAAAGCATACTGACATAACCAAACAGTCCTTATGTCACAAATAACAACATACTGACATAACCGAAGAGCCCATATTCCACACTAATTCCATTTCAAATGAAGGGGGTAGGGTATAATCTGTTTCGTATGGAAGATCAAACACCTCTTAATTCATTGTATTTCGAAATTTATATGCTAAAAGTAACATTTGTATCATAAAGTCAATATTTAAATAAATCATACATTTGTTGATTCAGGGGCCGTATTTATAAAAATTCTTAGAGTTTTCATAACTTTTACTCTAAGACCTCCTAAAACAACATTTAGTTAAAGGTTACTCTTTAGAGAAAAAACATTTTGAGCGACAAAACAATCTTATGATCATTACCATTATCCAAGCAATCATTACTGTTACAACTCCCTGTTCCTACACTGTAAAAAATTTCTGTTTTTAAAATCCCTACTTTTTGTTATTTGAAGGAAATTATCCGTATTATCACAGAAAAATCTGTGATTTGAGATAAATAACTCGTTATTTTACTATAAAATCTGTTGTTTTACATGCATTTCTGCCTTTGGACAGAAACTTCGGTATTTTTACATACTTTTCAGTATATTAACCGATAGAAACTGTTTATTAACAACACAAATTGTATTAGTAATCAAAAGACCTGAAATATTACAGAATAACCTGTATATTAAAGGTACTGTTCTGTTAATTCACATAGTTATACTGTTGGATTCGGTTAACGCATGCGCGTCGCAGACATAACTTATGGCGGCGAATGTTTGAATGTGCACTGACGATGCAGAATAAACAGAGGAGAATCAACACTAAAATGTGTAGGTAAGTCTTTCTAATAATATTTATGTGGGAAAATCTACAGATTAAGTAGAGACTGCGTATGTTATTGGATTTAAAGACACAACCTCTGTACTGTCTGTTTAGTTTGTTGTTTTTTATGTTTAGTTTCCAAGATCAATGCACATAGTGGTCATGCATGCAAATGTGTGTTGTATTGTGAATTTGAAATCAACCAAGTAAACAATATTACAGTTTAAGAAACGCGATGGTTCAGAGAATATAATGCTGGATTATTAACATTAGCCAAGAAAGCTACCCGTGCTTATATTGACCTTACATGTCAAAGACCCTTAGGCCGTAAACAGTTATCTCGGCGAGAGGATACTCCATGACATATACAGGAAAGTTAACGCATTTTGATTTCAAGTCCTGTATGCACTATGCAGTGCTTCATTTTGTTTCAGGTTTGTATGGAAGTAACAGAATTTGCAAGAGGACAGAGGAACGGCAGAAAGTAGTAAACCTGGCCTTCAGAAAATTCAAACTTCAAAGCCATTCACGATTTCTTGCTCTTAATTTCTATTCATTATTAATATAATATTTGTACATTCATATTGAAAAATTACATTTATAATACGGAAAATGAGTTATTTTTTTACGGATGATTTTGTTTTATATTTAACCAAAATAATTCTGTTAAAGAACAGAAAATCTTCTGGCAGCAGATTTACCAGATTTTTTCCTGTAATTTTACAGATACATGCTTCTGTGACTTAACAGAAAATCTTCTGGCAGCAGATTTACCAGATTTTTCCTGTAATTTTACAGATACATGCTTCAGTGACTTAACAGAAATTATCTGTTAAAAAAACAATAACAATTACAGAAAATTCTGGTAAATCTGCTGCCAGAATTTTTCTGTTTTTTTACAGAATTATTTTTAACAGTGTACAGGATCACCGGGACAGTCAGCTCCACCCATCTCTGGTACAGGGTTGTCACATAATCTACTTCTATTCTGTTCAACAACGCCACATACAGAACAACACGTACTAAACTCAGACCATGTTCCCCAATTACCATCAACTGAAAAACAACTGATCATTTTTATATCACACGGAGGACATATACTTCAATCACACCGTATTATCCACAGATAAAACTAGCTGAAAATATCAACAGTTATTTATACCTATTGACCAGCTACTGGATTTATCATATATAAGTTATTTGCCACAGGCTTATGGCCGAACATAAACGTCATTTAAACACCAGTTTTATAGAATAATTAGTAAAAGCAATTTACCATGTTACAGGTTGGCAGGCTAAATTTTCAAATATTTAAAGTCAAATATGATGGGGATTTGACCATCAATGAAATGTATTTGAAAATACAATAGATACATTCAGATTAAGAATAAAAAGGTACTAAAATTCCGAGATAATTCACCGCCCAAAAAACACAGGCACCGAAAAATTATTTCAGTGAGTTTGATAGAACATTGTTTCCGCACTACAGACAGACAAGGTCAAATAGGGGGTGGTGTTAAATATGAGTTTGATTATTTCCGCACTACAGACAGACAAGTTCAAACTCAAAACATCTACCACCGGCTACAATATAATTAAGGTTCTCTCTCAATTCATTAACATTTGTTTATTTAAATGTTTGGTCACATATTTGTGTATTTATTTATTAAACATCTTACCAGGGCGGTCAATCATGTTACAGCTTCTTGTTTCAATGCCATCACCATGACAATCAGCTCCACCATAAGCTGGAGCAAGGTTGTCACAAGATCTCGTTCCAGTACCACATGTTGCAGTACATGCATTACACCCACGCAGTCATGGTGGCTAAGTGGATAAGGCGCTAGTTCGCTAGCCTGGGGGTCGGGTGTTCGATCCCTGCATTGACCGAGAAAGTTTTTCGATTTTCCGGCGTGATTTCTCCTTGTCAGTGATGCAGAAGGAGGGTGTGACAAGGACAGCTGCCTAGTCCTTCGGATGGGACAAAAAACCGAAGTCCCATGTACACATTGGAGTTCACGTAAAAGATCCCTTGGCAGTTGGAATTCGATATAAGAGTAGGCCGTAGCGTCGCTGCCCGGGCAAAATTTCCCTCATAGCACACAGTATGGCGTATGCCCGTCTTCATTAGCCCAGGTTAGGTGCAAAAGAGTAGGACGTTAAACCCCATTTCATTTCGTCTAATCTCCGTGCCCAGTTGAATAAAGTCGTTACAAGGGCTGACCTAATACATCAATAATAAAAACAAAAGAACTCACCAGCACAGCATCTGCTACAAAGTTGTGAATTTTTAATTTTGTTGCAACTTATCTGTTCCCATGTTCGACGTTGATGGTACCGTCTCGATCCTTACATACACTTGCTGTCCATAAGAATATCTGCGACGGATTCCATTTCGTTCCCTGTGTCTTCCACCCCCATCAACAACCGTTATAATACCTACCAGAACTAGAGTTACGACCAACATAAACCGCATCTTGATGTATCTTCTAGTTGTATAAACGTGTGTACAACCTACTGGAAGACGATTGTGAAACACCAGGAAAACGTCTTCGTTTAAACAGTTTTCAGATGTTGACAGATGGTATTGTTATCAGGTAAAATTAAATCAAGTTTCCGTGTTTTAATATTAATTTTATTTTCATGTGAAGAAGTATCAAACAGAAATTGAACTAGACCTGCATGCAGGAATGACGGGTTTCACTGGTGCCACGTTAACTTTAAACTTATGTCACTTTCGCTCCCATGTTGCCCTTGAACCAATGGCACCGATAAACAGATTTCCACATAAACATTGCACACATCAAATAAAAGGGAAACAGAATCAACAAAAATCCAGCAATATCAATTCATTTTATACATTTGTAACATGTAATTGATCCTGATTAAATTACAGTACTTCCGGTGATAATGAAAATGTTCAATTAGTTTCATGAAATCAGAAATGGCATAAGATATCATATATGTGAAAATTTTATGTAAATCGAAAAATAATTGCCACTTTTATTGACCAAAAAACTTGAAAAGTGACTTGTAGAAAATCGGCCATTTCTCTGCAACCGCACAAGTTAGAAACCATTTTGTGGTATCTGTATGATCGTATGGGTTCATTCTATTTGTTGATTGGCATCAAATATCATAATTTGAAAAAGATTTCAAAACAGACTCATTTGAATAAAATATCTCTTTTGAAGGCTAAAAATACAGTTTTTGCCAAAATGACATTACTTCCGGTGTTACTAAAATGTTAAATTAAGTTTGCAATATCGTCTATGACATTAGGCATCAAATGATGAAACTTTTATGAAAATCGAATAATAATTGACTCATTTACGGGCCAAAAACCTTTAAAAGTGATTTGTAGAAAACCGCCTATATCTCGGCAACCGAACAAGTTAGAAACAATTTTATGATATCTGTATGATCATATGAGTTTTGTTAATATGTGAATTTAAACCAAAAGTTAATTTAATTATTACATATGACATAATTCTTGGTTGAAAAAAATATCGATTTAAAAGTTAAAAATGGAGTTTTTGACTAAATGTCGTCAATTCCGGTGTCAATTTTAAATAGTAATCAACATGATATGATGCACACTTACTTTTTGAATCAAATGATGTCACTTTTGTGAATATCCATTAATAAATGACTATTTTACAGGCAAAATTACGAAAACAGTGACTTATGCAAAACTGCCCATTTCTCGGCAACTGCTTATATTAGAAACTAATTTTAACATACATTTTCTGCGTATGGATCAAAGCTACACGTTTATAAATGTTACGTAGAAATATTTTAAAATCTGAAAAGCCTGAATGGGTTGTAAAAGGTCAATTTTACACCTTTTTTTCAACTCTTAATCGAATTTGCTCGAAAATGAAATCGAAATTAAAAAAACTGAGCTTACACTTTTTTGCGCCTTTAAAGGGCACTCTTTTTTTGTTATATCAAGTTTTTAAAAAAATAATATTTTCTCTTGAAAAATGGTACCTAACTGTCAAAATTGTAGACTCGGCATCAACAAACTACGCTCACCATTTGAATAAAGACAAACACGTTAATCTGACCCTTCAAAAGTCTGCATTGACTAATACATGAAACAAATATAATATCCCTTCTTTCATTCTTTCCCCCATTTTGGCCAAATGTGAAAAACGTACTAAGGGATACACGACATGTACATAATCACTGACGCCGACGGGTAATAAATAATATTAAGATACTAGATCATAGCCCACAATTTGCAAGCGATGGATAGTGAACAAGCTAAACAAAAGGCGATTTTTCATACAATCATATTTAATTCAGGAAGATACAATCCGATATGTGCTAATTACCACAGGAACCAATCCATTTTATACATGTGTTACATGTAAGTGATCCTGACCATATCACAGTACTTCAAGCGATAATGAAAATATTAAATTAGTTTCTTAAAATCAGAAATAATAATCACATGGAGAAAATTTTATGTAAATCGAATAAGAATTGCCACTTTTATAGACCTCAAACCTTGAAAAGTGATTTGTAGGAAATCGTCCATTTCTCTGCAACCATACAAGTGAGAAACCATTTTGTGGTATCTGAATGATCGCATGGATTCCTTCTATTAGTTGATGCGAACTAAATATCATAATTTTAAATATATTACAAATCAGACTCATTTGAAAAAAAATACCTGTTTTGAAGGCTAAAAAAATACAGTTTTTGCCAAAATATAATTACTTCCGGTGATACTGAAAATGTTAAATTAGTTCTATTAAATCATAAATGACGTAAGATATCATACAGCGAAAATTTTATGAAAATCGAATAATAACTGACACTTTTATAGACCAAAATCCTCGAAAAGTGACTTGTGGAAAATCGCCCATTTCTCTGTAACCGTACAAGTTAGAAACCGTTTTGTGATATCTGTATGATTGCATGGGTTCATTCTATTTGATGAATAGAATAAAATATCATAATTTGAAAAAAAAAACAAGTACGACCCATTTGAATAAAATATTGTTTTTTAATGCTAAAAATTAAGTTTTGAGCAAATGACGTCATTTGCGGTGGCAGCGTATGAGGTAGAATGGTTTGACCTTGTCCACTATGGCATTAGGCATCCAATGGTGAAAGAAAATTGAAAATCACATAATAATTGATTCTTATGCAGCTAAAATAACGTGAAAAGTGACTCATGCAAAATTGACTTTTTCTCGGCAACTGCGCATATTACAAATTAATTTTCACATACATTCTCTTCGTATGGGTTATTGCTACGAGATTATTAATGTTACGAAGATTTATTTATTAATATGAAGACGCTGGATGGGTTGTAAATAGCTTATTTTGACACCTTTTTTCACCCTTTAATCCAAATTACCCGAAAACGAAATCGAAATTAAAAAAACTGAGCGCGATGTTTTGTGCGCCTTTATATGGCACATCTTTGCAGTCATATTAAATTTGAAAAAAATAATTTTTGCTTTCAAAAAGTGGTACCGAACTGTTAAAATTGTAGTTTTTGCTAAATTTACGTCACTTACGGTGCCGACAGGATACTTTGCCGGTAACAAAAAAATGACATTTTGGACCATGGAGCATATAAACTTTGTTTTATACAAATCGGACAATAAATAATTTATATAGAACCGATAAACTGAATTAGCCAATAGCGACCAAGGAAAATTATCCAGAAAATAAATGTTCACATTTTTGCCCAAACCAGACGACCTTTTAACCCTTGGTAAAAGGTCATTAAAAAATATTCATTAATAAAAAAGTTTTTTGTCAAAATTTAAAATTTCAAAATTTGGCGCCTTATTTTTCCGAAGATTCGGCGAAATTTAAAACTCTAAAGACCCTTAGCTATGTGCCATGTCTCTGGCTATGTCAAAAACTACCAAACGATAAAATCCAACAATTGTTGTTAATATTACGGCAATATTTCAAAAAACGACAACTTCGGTGATTTCGGACATTTCGCGTTGTCGCAGAATGCCGGAAATAGCTTTAATCTCTAAGTCACACCCACTTTCGCAGTATAACTCAAGACATTGCATCGATCCGACAAGTAGTTCCTGAGATATAAGCAAATTGGAAAAAAAAAAAATAATAATAATAAGAATAATAATAAGAAGAATTTTAACAAAAACAATAGTGTTTCACACAAGCTACGCAGTGTGAAACCCTAATTATCTGTGTTGTTACATAGCGTCATAACGTAAACAATAAAACATGAACAAAGACAAGCCGCATGGACATCTGTGTCTTATAACGTCATAAATATCAAAGATCAAAATAATCCTGGGAGTCATGATGGTATTTTTGTTTTATTAACTGGGGGGGGGGGGTCACGGTGGCTAAGTGGATAAGACGCTGGTTCGCTAGCCTGGAGGTCGGGTGTTCGATCCCTGCATTGGCCGAGAAAGTTCATCCCGATTTTCCGGCGTGATTTCCCCTTGTCAGTGATGCAGAAGGAGGACCTGACAAGGACAGCTGCCTAGTCGTTCTGATGGGACGAAAAACCGAAGTCGTGGCGAGGTTGAACTTATTTGTGTTTGGGTCTTTTTCATTCAGTTCAGTCAGTATATGTGTTGTTGTTTTTAGTGTTTAAAGTCCGCTTCCACGGAAGTTTGAATAAACCCAGGAGGTTGAGAAGGTGTCCCTACCTCAATTGAGCTATTTAAAAAGGGTAAACATCTCGCCATCGTGTTGGCAAAAAATTCGCGGGGTATTTTATAGTTTATCGTATGGGGAGAACACAGGAGCCCATGTACTCATTGACCTGAACGCTCGTACAAAAACCATTGCAGTCGGAATTCGATATAAGTGAAGCGCCACGGTCTATACAATTTTATTCAGGAATCCCATTTCAGTGCAAGAATATCTGAACGAAAACATCAGAATTATTCTGATCAAGCATTTCGTTCTGTTAACTTATTGGTGTAAATAGATGGACGCTACAAAATTATTGGACTGGAAATATAACCCCTTATGTCAGTCTGTCCAGGTAGGGTTAGTGTCATTTCAGGTGAACGCACTGGAAATGTCCTTTTGCGTTCGCCTGCCAAATTTATGGATACATTTACACTGCTTACGTGGGGGGGGGGGGGTGCGGGTGTGTGAACGGTTTTCATAGATAAACGTAGTTTTTCTCTTCATATTTTAGGTATTTTCTATATTACGAAGTCAACATCGGTATCCGAAGCCCAAGCTATGCATAAAGACGCCACAATACCGAATGGTGCCCGGCTGGAATCACCTGTCAGTGCAGATGAAGCTCTACCAAATGTTGATGAAGATTTAACACAAAATGAAAATAAAACGGAGACTTTCCTGCAGGGAATGAGACAGTCGTCATACAGATCCAAATTTATTCAGAGTCTTTCACTTTCTTTTGCTTTCTGATGTTTTGTAAGTACTATATTAATCTTTATTTGGTATATACTTATATATGTCAGTAAAATCCCCCCCCCCCCACTGGTCTGACGTGTACTGATTCGTTGAGTTACGATCATAGCAGAGCAAATATCATCTTTTTAGCACCATTTATCTTTATTTGGTAAAGAATTATAAATTTCAGTAGAGTGATATTACTTGGTCTGACAAATATTCGATGGCAGACGATCGTATCAAAACTTAAGTCACGTATTGCTAAATAAGTATAAGATTGAACTGATTTAACTTAACGATATTTTAACTATTTATTTGTTCTTAAAATTCTTCCTGTTATATAAATTTAAATTTTCTAGCACACTTCTATATTCGTATAGCACAAATTGTTTCTCTTGATTTAGGGTTTCCAAGTTGGTCAGCGAGGTCCATCATCCAACTAATAACTAACACTAAAGTGGAGAAAGCGTCCACGTTTTTTACTGCTAGTTCTGTAGGTTATCTGTGTGGTTCCTTAATCAGTGGTATCATGTATGACAGATTTAACAAGGTACTTCTACTGTGCTTGAGTTTAGTATTCATGGCTGTCACAGTTGCCGTACTACCACTGTGTTCACCATATGGATTGATGCCGGTGATCTTATTGACTAATGCGAGTTTTATGGGCGGATTGGATACAGGTAGGAAACGGGTAGATTAATCAAAAGCGGAAAATCCTTATTGGCATTAAATGGATTTTGTTAAATGTTAATTTGGACATAGGATTATGTATTGCATACTCCAGCAGGCGGGACGGTTTACCCAATACCATCCCAATTTCATCACATATTACCCAATACTACCACATAATCTTGCAAAATGACTTGATTTCTTTAAACAATAGTGAGATATATCGACCGAATGCAATGTAAATAGCCATTGTTTAAGAAATTATGTTATTTAACATCAAACAAATTCCCACAATGTTGTATAAGAATAATACATAATGTTGTAAATAGATCTATCACTACAACAAAAGTTGTAACGGTCGCGTTCTTTCTGTTCATGATATCTAGTGTTTACATGTGACTAATTTGACGATATGTCTCGATCACCCAGGCTTATATATTCAACGCTTCGGCTACAGCTATTCTTTGGACATAGTAGAAGCCGTTGTGGACAGGGTAACTGTCTGGCGGATAGGGCATACAGTTCGCCAAATACTAATAAGGATATATTACATTCTAACAGTTGACAATACAAGGTGATGGTCAACAAGTTGGGACAATATTTCTGGAATTTTTCATTATCGCAGGAACTAAAACCTTCTATTCTTAATCCATGACTATTTAACTTCTTTTACAGCTGGAAAAGCTCGGCTTGTTTCTCTATGGGGAGAAAATGAAGGGAGAGCATTCATGCAGGCCGCTGAGTTTGCATTTGGTCATCATTACTGCCGTCTACTGCTGTACTGAATACTACGCTATTAGATTATAACATCAACAATGATAACTCAACTCTAGGTAGAAATATCACCACCATTGCTGAACCTGTTAAAACTAAACTGATCTATGCTTATATAATATCTGGTATTGTCACCTTACTATCCGCCATTCCTTTCATGGTGATATATTGTCGCTACAAGTCACAGAAGATGAAACGGAATCAACCCAAGAAGAAAGATGAAGACGGACTACCGAGAGATCTTCCTTGGAAATATCATATACTAACTATTGTTCTTTTAAATCTCTTTTATGTTGCATATTCTCTTGTGGACAACACCTTTGCAGCTTACTTAATGACGTTTGTGGTCATACACCTTAAATGGACTAAGGCACGAGGTACTCAAATTACTTCCGTGTATTGGGCAGCTTTTGCCGTATCGAGATTTTCAGGAATATTTATCATACGTTGTTTACGGCCAGTTGTAATGTTGTTTATATGCATAGCAGGTTTAACTATAAGCTTCACTGGTATTCTCCTTTGTTCGCATTTTCAAATACACGTAGGAATTTGGATTTGGTCCGTTTTAGTCGGGCTTTCAATGTCGATTGTATTTCCTAATGGTTTTACCTGGGCACAGGAAAATCTCCTCAACATAACAGGAAAAGTCACATCTTTAATTTTAGTAGCCGCGTCAGCCGGTACCGTGATAAATCCTGTTATTATGGGATACTTGATGGAAGAGTTATCTCCCATGTGGTACTGCTATTTGTTAGTAGGGGATAGTATTTTATGTCTTGCAATATTTGTCGTTTTGCTATTCGTGGCTAAATGTGTTTCAGGACCCAAACGCATCGTGGCATCTCCAAAACTAGAAGTTGCGCCACAGCAAGCAGAATCTGTTAATAATGGCACGCCTTTCATGCCAAATGATATATCAACTAAACTCTGAAATTCCGTATTAAATAATTTAAGTGAGAGAGAAATGGGGTTTAACGTCCACTCAACACAAACTAGGTCATTTCGGGACTAACATATGGTTTAATTTTATTTCAATAATTCGCTTGCGCGTAGGGGTCTTTAGCAGTGGGAGGAAACCGGAGTGCCCGGAGGAAACCCACGAGGTTGAGAAGGCGCCCCTATCTCCATGTCACATACCCTCACACCAGGGCTCGAAACCACAAATAATTTAAGTAATTGTTTGGTTATTAAACAATGTGATATAAGTACGTTTCTTCCATGTGGGAATGTTCGTCTTATCGTGTTTAGAATCCACCATCGTCATTAGTGATGGAAGAGGTAAGACGTTTTTCCCCAATTAATTTCTGTTCTATTAACCTGAGCTTAACGAGGTATGCTGACCCATTTATCTATACGGTTTAATCTCACTGTGTCACCTAATCAACTGGTGTTATAGGGTAGTGATGTGAAAGTTTAAGTAAACAAAGGATTATAGACTGTATCCTTATTAGTACCATTCACCTAGTTAGGATTTAATTATTTTAATGATTAAAATATATAAGTTAAGTTCACGTTTCATCGGTAAACGAGTATCTTAAATATTATTCGGGTCTCCCATTTGTGAGATTAATAGATATAGACAACGTTGGGTTGAATGCCTTAGAAGAGGCTGATTTGGAGGACAATATTTTAAAGTTTGCAGATTATGTTACTGAACAAGTGGTAGAAAGCGATGGAGGAAGTATGTGGAATCACTTCAACACAGATGGTTCACGGACATCTAATCACGTTGGGGGATGGCACAGTAAAATGAAGAAGACCGGAACAAGCCATCCAAATATATTTAAATTTATTATCATTGTGTCGAAACAGCAGACTTTTACTGAAAATACCATAATTCAATTGGATAACGGGGGACGATTGCCCCCTAAAAGGCGAATATATGAAAGAGTAGAAGAATCTATTAATGATCTAAAAATCATACTGTTAAATGGAGTAAAATATGTTTGATACATGTATTTGTTGTTACTTTTATGTAATTTAATTAAGTTTAAACCTAGTAGTTTTAAAAAGCGGACTATACTTTTAACACCATTGTATTCGATAATCCCCTTGCTTGATTAATCCCCCCATCAGAACAATAGCGGGTGGCACAGGGAGATGTTTCCGTGCTTACATTTTAATTATCATTTTACTCCGTCCCCAGTAGCCCAGTCGACGTAGAGCAGTAGGACGTTCAACCCCACTCCATTTCATTTGTATTCACCTGTCAATATGACACGCATTGTTTGTTTATTGACGGAATCTTATCAATACTTGATTTTGGGAAGAGGCATGTATAGCCCAAATGATATTTGTAAATGCATATAGAAAAAGACAAGATCTTGTTGCAATAACTACTACTGCTCATCAACAGCTAACTTCAAATATATATATATGGGAATGAGTTGTTTTTAACAAACCATGCCTTGCAGCTCGTGGTAGTATAAATATTGTCTGAAATCTACAACGAAATGTCATCACAATGTCAAATTTAACAAATGAATTTAACGCATCGAACTTTATTATATGACAGTGGTGGAAAACATGATTTAACAAAACGAACATGATAAATGATCGGAAACAGAATCCATGACCACCTCGGTAGTAGAAACCTTATACACTATTATAGCACTAACATCAACGCACGGTGATATTGTTTTTGTTTCAATCTCAATCCTCTAACTTTTAAAATCGTCATCACGTCCTGCTACGACATGTCACTTAACTTTACGGTACGGTCACTTAAAGTTAAGTGGATTTTTCTTATTGATATAAAATGGGGTTTAAAATCCCAGTGTTCTGCGCCTATGCTGGGCTAATCAAGATGCGCCCACGCCGTACAGTGTACTATGAGGGAGATTTTCCACTACGGCCTACTCTTATATCGAATACCAACTCACGAACTTTCTGGACCAATGCAGGGATAGACCACGCTACCTCCAGACCAGCCAGCCAGCATCTTACCCACCGTGACAACATTCTCACTTTATCCGGTCTTAATTTTAAGGTAAAATTAAATACTTAACACTGCCTTTTAATACCACTTACCTTTAACTTACAAGAAGTTACTTAAAGCGACATCTAGTGACTATCTTACACTTAGGCCTTTCTCCCTGAATCCACCCATTATAAATGCGCAAACGAATTATTGAAATACAATTAAACTATATATTAGTCTCGAAATGATCTAGGTTGTGTCGAGTGGACGTTAAACCCCATTTTTCTTTCTCTCCCTTATGGTATCAAGAAATAAATATGTTAAGTTCGGAGAGGATTTATTCAGAATTGCTGCCTGTAGACGATAAACACAAAAAGGTGCGTGGCTCTGTCTCTTTGGTAGGGTGGAAATGGTCCAATATAAATGGGGCGGGGGCGAATGGTTAGAACGTGCGCGTTGTATCATAAAGCTTGCCATTGAATCAACTGGCATGGTTTCGAATCCCCGGTTGTACGTGGCAAGAAGTAGGATGGCCTGTCCGACCTCGTGGGTTTTCTCCGGGTCCTCCCACTGCTAAAGACCCCTACGCTCAACCATATGTTAGTCCCGAAATGAACTAGTTTGTAACGAGTGGACGTTAAACCTCGTTTCTCTCTCCAATATAAATGAAATATGATGAAATGTGGTTTAACGTCCTACTGTTCTGCTCTTACTGAAGACGGACATACCCCATGCTGTAAGCTATGTGGAGAATTTTGTCCGGACAGCAGCGCTATGGACTGTTCTTATCTTCAACTGTCAAGGGATCTTTTACGTACACGCCTATGTGTACACGGGGAACGCGGGTTTTCGTCCCAGCCAAATGACTACGTTGTTCCACCCATCTTACATCACTAATAAGGGGGAACCATATGGGAGCAGCTAACGTCCTACTCACTGAGCCATCGTGGCACACTGGACCAATATAAATAGATACCATCCCGGTTGAAATGAAGGATGATGCTGAATTTGAATAAAATATCTTAATACATGTAATTGCAACATATAGAATATAGCGTTGGGCATCAACCAAAATTAAATGAGGTTTAACGTCCTACTGTTCTTCTCCGAACTGTGCTAATGAAGATGGGCATATGCCATATAGAGTGCTATGAGGGAAATTTTGCCCGGACGGCGACAATATGGCCTACTCTGATATCGAATTCTAACTGTCAAGGGATCTTTTACGTGTACGGCAATGTGTACACGGGACCTCCGTTGTTCGTTCCATTCGAACAACTAGATAGATGGCCATGTCAGGCCCCCGTCCTGCATCACTGACAAGGGGGAACAACGCCGGAAAATCTGTATGAACTTTCTCGGCCAATGCAGCGATCGAAAACCCAGCGAGCCAGCGTCTTACCCACCGTGATGCCCACACGCACCAAAAACAAAATGGGTCAACCCTAGGGTATAAGTATGCTAACATTCAAGGCGACCCGTTAAGAATGGCGACCTGTAGGCGAAACACAAACTCACACCCCCACCTACAGATAGACACCCCCCGACCTACAGACCACCCCCCCCCCTACTGATATACACCCTCCCCACCTATAGACAGGGACAACGGTATAATTTTTTACACGTTATGAATATTGACGTATAAAAATAAACACCAATTGTTGTAAACAGTATTATTCATTAAAAATAAAAATATACAATAAAATATTGAAGACATTTTGAATAAATTAAACAATAAAATAAACAATAAATATAAACACAGTATAAGTCCTATAGATAAAATACAAATACGTCATCAGTAGTTTTAACTGTCGACTACAGACAGTATAATACGTCATCAGTAGTTTTAACTAGAGACAGTGTAATACGTCATCAGTAACTGTTGACTACAGACAGTGTAATACGTCATCAGTAGTTTTAACTGTTGACTACAGACAGTGTAATACGTCACCAGTAGTTTTAACTGTTGACTAGAGACAATAAAACTGTAAATTGTATGACTAGAGACAATAACATTATGTTGACTAGTTTACATGAATAACTTGTTTATTTTATTTTAATTTCATTTGATCTGTGATATATTTCATCTTTTCATGTGATTCAATGCGTGACAACCTACAATAATCTAGAGGTGTTCTACCATATTTACCCTTGACACGTACATCTAGATGTAAACAATCAACTAGATATTGTACTGTAGATACAGTACTACTGTAACATGCCTGGTGTAAGATGGTATAATTATACTTGTCTCTAGCGTTAATATCTGCCCCATGACTGACTAGATATTGTATTTTATCTACAGGACTTACACTTGACATACAACAGTAAAATAACGGTGTCTCGTTGTTATAATCTGTTGCATTAACATCCATGTGTAAATCATCAACAAGATATTTTACTGTAGATAAAGTACCATACCAACATGCCTGGTGTAAGATGGTATTATTAATAGTGTCTCTAGCGTTAATATCAGCCCCATGACTGACTAGATATTTTATTTTATCTACAGGACTTACACTTGATTCACAACATCTAAGTAACGGTGTCTGGTTCCCTGTGTCTCTTACGTTAACATCTATGTTCACCATGTTTTTTATATCATCCAAAGTACCATGTAGACAGGCTTTAAATAATTGTTGTTGTTGTTGTTGACGTGTATCTGTAATATATAACATGTTATATTATATTTACAGTTTATCAACTTATATTTAATATTGTTTCATCTAAAGTAGGTAAGTCAGCCATTGTTGGATATTATATATTAGAATAACTTACCTTCCTCATCTGAGGTATGACTTGTATTACCAGACAAAGTATCACCTGAGGTATGACTTGTATCATCAGACAAAGTATCATATTGACAGGCATCAAAAAATTGTTGTTGTTGTTGTTTACGTGTATCTGTAATATATAACATGTTATACTATATTTACAGTTTATCAAGTTATATTTAATATTGTTTCATCTAAAGTAGGTAAGTCAGTCCTTGTTGGATATTATATATTAGAATAACTTACCTTCCTCATCTGAGGTTGGGGGGGGGGGGTAGATGGCCGAATGGTTATCACGTACGAGCTGTATCATAAAGCCTGCCATTGAGTCCACTAGCGTGGTTTCGAATCCCCGGTTGTAGTGACAAGGTGACGGGTCGCCTGTCCGACCTCGTGGGTTTTCTCCGGATCCCCCCACTGCTAAAGACCTCTTGGCGCAAGCGAATTATTGAAATAGAATTAAACCATATGTTGTTCCCGAAATGACCTAGTTTGTGTCGAGTGGACGTTAAGCCTCATCTCTCTCTCTCATCTGAGGTATCACGATAGGTGTATGACGTCATAACTTGTGACGTATTATATTTGAAATAAATATCAACGTACCTTCGTCATTTAGGGTAAGAGTTTTAATACTTGTCTCCAACTCATCCATTCTCTTCTTTGTTAGAACTTCTTTCTCTTCAGTTTGTTTTTTGTATGTTTCTAGTTTTGCGATTTTCTTCAACATCTGTTTGGAATCTCCATCTTGTCTTGTTTTCAGTGTTTCCATCTGTTTCTTCAGGTTGTCTAATTCCTGTTTAGTAAGGTCGTGATCTTTATGTAATTCTTCTAGTTGATGTCTTGTCTTGTCTTGTTCTGTCATCAGATTGGTTTTATTTTTACCTGTATGATAAAATTATATACAATTTAATAATGATATAATACTATTACCTGTATAATATAATACACACGACAAACCCACGGACAGGACACAATATACATAGACGGACATATGTCATACATTGCGCTATACGTGAAATTTTGTCAGGACAGTGTCGTTACGAATTCCACCCCAACCCCCAGTCCAATGTTTACACAGGGACTCGGGTTATCGTCCTATTTAAACAACTACACATTTCCCCTTACCAGCAGCCAGGGTCTATTCCGTCGGCTCTACACCAGGGATCAAATATAGAAATTTCAAATAACGTGGATGGTCCCGAAGAAATGAAATGAAATGGGGTTTAACGTCCTACTCTTCTGCACCTGACCTGACAAGGGGAAACCACGCCGGAAAATCGAGATGAACTTTCTCGGCCAATGCAGGAATCGAACACCCGACCTCCAGGCTAGACAGCGCCTTGCCCACTTAGCCACGGTGATTCCCTGGTCCCGAAGAAAAGGAGAATATTTCCGGAACGTTGTATCATACTGGTATCTGTCATTATCGCCCATGTGCTAAAAGGAATCTCAATATCAGCATATTGAGCATGAAAGAGTTTTGAATTACAATACATAGAAGCCATCTAACACAGGCAACCAGTCTTGACGCCCCGTCGTCTGCTAAATGACGTTACACAAAGGTGGTCGTCTGCCGATTGACGTCATATGTTAGTAGGTTAAACGCGCCACCAATAATAAGGGAGATAACCCAGTTATAGTAAGCAGATTGCGGATGCAGACCACCATCAAAATCTCTCTCCCTCTCTCACTCCGATTTGTGTTGATTATTGAATCTAGAATGTACGAAGAGGGTTTGGATTAACGTTTTCTGCCAGGTTTTGGTAAATATTTATGATTTATAGGATTTAGAGGCGGAAGAATAACAAAGTTAACAGTTTGGTTACGGTGATACGTACGGCGAATAGAATGCTACTTCAAATAATTTTGGTCGTCAATAGAGAAATTAATGGCGGTCTGTATCCTAGTATGATTATATTCTACAGTAGATATTGTTCGTGTTATAACTTTCATATATATTTAGTTAAAGTGTTAAAGGGTTGGGTGATAAATGAAATCTTCTACTGGCAATTTTGATATGTTTAAAATAGAAATATACTTACCATTCGTGGTGTTTTCTAATACATTTACGATTTCTCTGTAACCTACTTCTCGTAAACATTGGATGAATCTACCATATGTATCACCACAGTTTAAGACATACGTCACTAGCTTGTCAGCAGCTGCCCAGCGACCCTGTTCAGCATGCATGTAAATTTTCTTTATTTCGTCCTTTTCGTCTACGTTGAATACGTTTTTTTCAAATAATTTATTACCAAGCCGTACCGGTTCCTTGATATGATCCACCAGGTAGCAGAAATTAGCTTGGATTTTCTGATAGTGGGCTTCAGGCATCCGACCTTTCTGTTTTACTGAAATAATTTATTACATATCATAAAAATAAAATGTCAATAACGTTTCATGTTTTGATGTCGCGTCTTGTGTTCTAATGATTCAAGTATGGTTAAATGGACAATAAACCATATCTAAAGACGAAACAGGAAGTATTTGTCTCCTAAATAACGTTTCATTTTTTAAGTTTCTATTAAAATAACACGTCACTTGTTTATGTTGTTGTTCTTGGTGTTGAACGTCGGCTTCCATCGCAGACAAATTGTTTTATTTCATTTTTGTTATATTAGCGTAAATCCACGCGGTTGAGAAGGCGTCCCTATCTCCAAGCCACATACGTTCACACCATGGATCGAAACCACAGCCGCAAGTCAGAGACACGACACTTTACACCATTAGGCCATCCCAACCCCCCTTGTGCGTTCGATCGTTCGTTAATTACTAGAGTTTAACGTCCACTTCCAGCTAGAGTGATATCGTAGACCCCCACCCCCGTTCGTTAATTACTGGAGTTTAACGTCCACTTCCACCTAGAGTGATATCGTAGACCCCCCCCCCCCGTTCGTTAATTACTGGAGTTTAACGTCCACTTCCAGCTAGAGTGATATCGTAGACCCCCCCCCGTTCATTAATTACAATGATATCGTAGAGCCCCCCATCTGATATAGTTTATAAAGTGAACCGTGTTCAGATCACGTGAGCTTATTGACCAATCAAATTTCGTTCAATTACATCGATCTGACCTAAAGTTAAAGAACAAGAGTTATGACAAGAGCCATTTGACCAGACGAGAGAAAATATTATGAGTAAAGTAGGCAGAGTATTAATATCATATCATTCCACTTACCCTGGTAGCTCGACATCTTGATTATAAATTTTTATTACTTCTATACTTGACTTAGATAGATAGGTATCACACTTCACTTGGTCTTTTATCTTAAAAACAAGATACATTGAATAAAATGTAGTTAAAATTAGATTTAATTTCTTTCCCTGACTTATATGCTCTGACATTAGGGAGGTGGGGACATAGGCCCGTATTCAAAGGTTTTCTTGAATTTAAGTCAAGGGGCTGGCTAGGATTCATACCAAGATTGCTGTGTGAAACTTATGGTCTAATAAACAAATGTTCAATATTTCTATATTATTTAACTTGTGTAACGAGGCCGGATAGAATTGACCTAGTTTTCAAAATTTTGCTGATCCTACTTTCTGTGACAACAGACTTTATAGCGTATTCATGAGTCAGATGATGCAGAGAAGTGGTTTGTTTAATAACTTGTGGATGGCGAATATTTTAAATTCAATATATTTTTTGTAAATACTTGCAAACGAAATATAAAACCGATACTCCTTTATAGAAATTTATCATTCAAGGAATTCCTACTGTAAAGATATCAAATATTATTTTTTGTAAATGTATCATCCTCAGAACTTCACTTAGGTAATCTCATTAGCGCTAACTCAAAGGGGGATAATCTTAATCACCATATCAACTCTTTCACTGCGAGGGTAAATGTCACTTTAAGTCAATTTAAATATGCCCATTGTTTAACCAAATATAAATTATTTAAGAGCTTTTGTATGCCTCTTTATGGATGTCAACTATGGGACATGTCAAAAAAGAGCATCGATAAATTTTACTGCTGCTGGAGAAAGTGCATAAGGAGACTGTGGGGAATTCCACTACGCACCCATAACTCACTTCTACATCTCATCTGTGACGACTTTCCTATCGACTTGCAATTACATAGGCGGTTTGTAAAATTTATCGTAGGAATACTCGGAGGTCCGAATGAATGTTCTAAAATATGTGCCTATCATGCCCTAAATGGGAGCCAATCAAATGTCTGTAATAACATTAATATTATAGCTAATAAGTATAATTTTTCAAAATATGACCTAATGTCTGATCCAACCAATATTTTAAAGAGAATGACATGCCAACAGAATGATGATGATACTCTTAAACAAAATGCCGGTTTAATCAAAGACATGATTACTCTGAGAGAAAATGTAAATGATATACAATCAAAAAATGAATTGAATGAAATTATTGAATATATTTGCACTGTATGATATTAATTTGATGTATTTTCTTTCAAACAACACTTTTCATTGAGTTTTGTTCATAATTCTCCTTTCATATTTATATTTTTTGTATTTTGTGTGTGTACCTTGAGTACGAAATAAAGATATTATTATTATTATTATTATTAATAGTTATCATATAGATATATATAAAAAATAGATCAAATAATATCATATCTACCTTAATTGTTCTTGTATATGAAGCAAACCTCGACTCTAGATGGGTAGCTGTTTAACTACTGCTGTCTGGATAGCTTCTGACGCTCGCCGCTTGGTCTACCTCTAGATATATATGTGTGTGTTTACTGTCACCCCTAGTAACATTTCAAACATTCATTTTAATAATCCAAATAAGGAGCGATTTAATCACTGTCCTCTATGATTGGTAGATGATGACTAAATTCTATAGATATATAAAAAATATACAATAATATCATATCTACCTTAATTGTTCTTGTTTATGAAGCAAACCTCGACTCTAGATGGGTAGCTGTTTAACGTCTGCTGTCGGGATAATTTTTGACGCTCGCCGCTTGGTCTACCTCTAGATGGGTTGATGTTTAACTACTGCTGTCGGGATAATTTTTGACGATCGCCGCTTGCTCTACCTCTATATATATAATTTAAATAATCCAAATAAGGAGCGATTTAAACACTGTCCTGTATGATTGGTAGATGATGACTAATGCTACTATAAGGCGTGATTTAAACGGTGTCCTCTATGATTGGTCGATAATGACTAATATTACTATAAATATCCTGACCATTTATATCGTGTAACTACAGAAATTGAAACCTGTTATGCAAGTTTACCCCCAATACATATCCTACACTTAATTAGGTTTTTGATATGTATAGACCTTATCGATAGCCTACTGGTCTTCAGGCCCACTCTCTCACAGTCTATAGACCCACTCTCTCACACCCTATAGGATCACACTTCTGACGCCTACAGAGCTTTTAACAACAATTAGCGATCACATTTTTCTTCATTAAAACCCGAACAACACATTCGTCCAGCAACCGGCCATGGATCTTTTTGTTACCCCAGGGGCGGATGCACGAATTTTGAAAAGGAAATGGGGAGGGGGGATTGGTGCACACGCGTCTGTCGCCGATCGAAGTAAGCAGGCGCGGATCCAGAGGGGGGGTTTGGGGGGTCCAAACCCCCCCCCCCTGCTCAGCGACATAAAAAAAAAATAATGCCTTGCATCAATGAAATTAAATCACAAAGTGATCCTGCATCAGTATAAAAATGATTTCTCTGTTTAAAAAGCTCAATTTGTATGTATGCCTATGTAATTTAGAGACGATGATGGCAGATTTCCGTGACAGAAACCTGGCAAACCCCCTCCTGCAAAAATTCCTGGATCCGCCCCTGGTAAGGCAAACAAAATTTAGACCGTTTTCTTACCATGTTCCTAGGATAAACCGACCGACCGCAAGCGAGTTAAACAGTGTCATTTGTTACATTTAAACAGTTTGTGACATTCTTATTTCATTCCATGAAAAGAGATAAAAAAAAGAGGAAAGAATCTCGAGCATTCCAAGGAAAAAATATGAAAGTAACTATGGATGGATTAGATATAAAGTTATGGCGCCAGTCATTTTTCAAAACACAAAAACTACGACAGAGTATAAGAAAGAATTTATAATACAAAATTCAAAAATACATTTTACGTTCTTTTGTTGATTGTACCTTTTCAGATTTTATAACATTTTATGTAATGACCAATCAGTAGCAAGGTAACTGACAAAGGCTTTGGGACCTTTTCGTGCCATTTTTCAGAGAAAAAATCCCATCGTAAGTGCGATTTGTTGCATGTTAAATATAGACAGCTTGTGACATTTTTAAATCTGTTTTATATGTTCAGACAATATTATCCGTTATGCAGTTTTGATATCTTACCGATATCATTCCCGACAAATAGATAAGAAAAGAAGCACTTCGAGCATCCAAATAAATTTTTCTAGCTGTTTGAATCTTGATATGTGCAAATATCCTTCTACGTTTTCTTTGTACCTTTTCGGATTTTATAAAGCATAATATATTGTAAGTTTATAATGCGAAATTTTATTTTTCCAAATAATCGTACCACGCCCCTAGCCGTTTCTGACGTGTACTTAAAATCAGTCAGTTTTCAATTGTTTTAATTCCACGACACATAGGATAAGAATCATTGATCTATATCTAAGATTGATGATGTTGACCTAAGCTGCAACCTGGCAGCATCGTAGAAAACCGTAGTGGTTAAAGTCATTACCTGTCATGGCCACGAAGAACATGGTGGTTAAAGTCATTACCTGTCATGGCCACGGAGCGCCGTGGTGGGCGTGGCGTTATGACTGGTTAAACCCTGGCATTAAAAACCGAGACCATGTAAACAAAAAGAAAATGATCCATAGCTAAAGAAAACAAAATAAATTTTAAAATATAATATAAATCATAATGTAACAGTAAGATGGTTCATGTTTTCATCCATATTCCTGAAGCAATCGTCCGACAAATCCATCTCTTCACATTGCTGGATTGGCTTTTGATATTTGAGCTTTTGAGGGAGTGTGTGTATTCTTCCCGTCCCATCAAATCTATCCCATGTACAGGAACATGACAGCTCTTCGATAAGTGGGATTAGCTCTTATCAAACGGAACACTGCGGCGAGTATGATTTTCATCTGAACAACAACGACAAAAAAACAATTAAATGCTTGTAAAAGACTTTTACCTGATAAATATCACTCGAAATTATTGGGAAAATGTAAATTATGGAAACGACGTTCTATTAAACTTGTCCGAGCAGAACAGTAGGACGTTAAACCCGGTCATATTTTAATCATTATGAAAGCGATGTTGTATATTCTGTATTATTTTAAGTTGCTTGAATTATCTGTGTTTCTAACACTAGATGAAATATATTTTCCAAGTGAAATGTATCCCCAAATTATAGATCTTTGACAAAGTCTTAACCCATTGTTGAAGAAAAAAAGGGGGGGGGGGTGGATGGCTGAATTGTTAGCACGTGTACGCCGTATCATAAAGCCTGTCATTGAGTCAACTGGCGTGGTTTCGAGTCCCCGGTTGTACGTGGCAAGGAGTAGGGTCGACTGTCACACCTCGTGGGTTTTCTCTTGGTTTTACGGCTTCCCCTCACTGTTAAAGACGCCAATGCGCAAGCGAATAATTGAAATAAAATGGAACCATATGTTAGTCCTAAAATGACCTAAGTTGGGTCGAGGAGTGGACGTTACCCCCCCCCCCACCCCCACCCCACTCTCTCTCTTATTAAAGAAAAGAAAGAAACTATGACATAATTGGAAACACGGCAGAGCAAAATTTTATTAACCCTGCCAACTCATCAAATTGTATTAACCCTGCTGACTCATCGAATGGGAAGTGGTATCAGTCATTCTTGAAAGGGCTTGTATACCCTGCATTGTGCACAATAAACCGGATTTGTGTTTAAGTTATTGGGAATTTCCTAGAAATTCGTTAGCTGTTTTGTGGATCGTTTGATCTTGCATTCCATAAATATGTTATTTTCTTATTATATTTTTGTGAAATAAACCATACGGTAATCACGTGTTATACGTTTTAAGGGGAGGGTCTTTATTGAAATGTATAAATGTATAAACCTGTCTTTCTGGGGAAGGAGGTGGTAACATAGTTCACGGGGAATCTTTATACGCCCTTATTTAATATGGGGGTATGTTGTAGTAACCCCTATCCTTCCGCCCCACCCCCCAGTAATATTTTTATAATGATTGACACTAAATCATAAAATGAAACAAAGTATTCATTAATCCTACAGAAAACTGCGCGTAGGGGGTCTTTAGCAGTGGGTGGAAAACGGAAGACTCAGAGAAAATGTTAAATGGGTTACCATGCAAATCAAAAGTAGTTCAATGGAGTCTTATCGCTCATATCATGTCGCATGTCCATCTTCATAAATCCGGGAGTCGCAGCAGAAAGCTCTACGATGTAAAAACCGATTTCATTTTATTTCAGTATTTTGGTTGTCAATAATAACCTATTAAGCCCGTCGCATACAGGAAACGTATATTATATACGCCCGTTATTTAATCAAGAAAGCCCCTTCGTAATAACCTCTTTAGCCGCTAGGCTAGAGGGAACGTATATTGTATACGCCCCGGACTGATGTTTCTGTCAGTTCTAGAAAATAACCCACAGGCATTTGTTTTATCAGTAATATATGTAATTAACATGTAAATATATTATATTATTAAAGCAATCTATACTTTTATTTACCATCAACAAGCCCCTTATCATACAGGGGAGGGGCGTGGGGCTTACATAACTATCTGTACTTTTATCCTTCAGATGCTAAATACAGTACATTGTAATTTCCAAGAAAAAGAAACTGAATAATACGCAGATTGTTTGTCAATATTGTGATTCACTCGGGTGGAAAGAAATGGTTTATTTGGGGTAAATTTGTATCTTATGTAAAGTACACGTGTAGGGTTATCGTGACCCTACCAAACAAAGCGCTAACAATATATGACACTAAAAATATATATATATATCTTAAGTATGCACAGATTGTATTTCAAGATTGTGACTCACTCGAGTGGAAAGAATTGGTTTATTTGAGGTACATTTGTATCGTATATAATATACAGAAAGGTTATTGCGACCTTATCATAATACGTATTTTTACATGCATGTAGTATAGAATGTTTGTGAATTAAGAGTGCTCATCCATGCCCATTCCACCCCACCCTAACTCCAATCAATGTATTCAGTCAAAAAAATTAATTTGGTCGTCATATTTATTTTATGGCGTTGTTTACATCGTTTTGTAACTATTCAGTCAGAAATTTAATTTAGTCTTCATGTGATCCCCGGAACAATACAGTTAATTAGTAGACAAAAGTTTCTTCAGGTCGATGAAAAAGATTGAATTTAATATCATTTTAATTCAGGTTGAGTTCAGGGATATGGATGAAGGTTTCACGAGGACACACACATTGATATTTATATTGCTGTGGACGTGGGGTTAGATTGTGTGAGAGATGGTAGATTTGATCACAGTCATATCTGCGTCAAGATACATGTTTGGTTGTACTAGTATATAAATGTCACGGTATGTTTGTTAATTATGAAGACGTGAAGATTTCGCTATCGTTGAAAGTCACATGAATTTCTACAATTTTCGAAAAATACGTTGTCCCTTGACACCAAGTGTATCATTATGGCCTTTTCGATTTTTAGAATTTTACGCCCTATCGCCATTAGGCCGTGATGGGAAATTTCTAGCAAGCTTTCTTCTGTTTCTCCATCCCGACCATATTCAGGCGGAAAACAAACTACATCATCTAATTCTTCTAGTATTACTTTGTATTTCCACACAACTTTTCTTTTATCAATTCTTTAACGTTTGACAGAAAACGTAAAATAAATATGGGCTGATTTATCAATGTGCGATGGTATTTGAATTTCGCGGTGATTTGGTTTTAATAGATCACGTGACATAGCTCGCCAATCAGACACACACGACGAAAGGTCAACGGGTCGTGTAGAGTGAAAGGTCACCGACATGTTTACGTTTCAATAGTAAAAAAGCGGAAGAATAAATAGAGCTGTATACTCCGTGTAGATTTTGTTTAAAAACACCGACCTAAAGCCGTTTACTGTGAGAAACTGGGAAAAATTTAGGTTATGTGCTAACCAGTGGATCAAATTAGAAGGAAACGGCAGGCTTGTACAGTAGACAAAGTGCTATATTGATTTGTTGGACAAAGAATTCCAGTTCTAGGAATGTGCAGACAAGACTCTCATTGGGGTATACTAACAATACAGACTTCTAACATTCCACGTACGTACGTTACCAACGTAAAATAAAACAACAACTGTGTATGAATAAAGTTATGTTTAGAGCAGCTAATATTTTACCAGCGAAATAAGAAAAAGAATAATAGGTTTGGTTAATTGGTTAAGGGGATCATATCTTAACATTTTCCCATTTTATTGCAAATGCAATTTCCCTCATAATAAACTGCATAGCGCACGCCCGTCTTCCTTAACCCAGTACATGTATAAGAGCTACAGATAGATATGTATTTTTTAGAAGTGAAAGTGTAAGCTTTCTAGTATGGATTTGTGAAAATTGTTCGAATATGAAAGTGACAGCGAAATCATATTGATGAAATTATGTGATTTTTATTAATAGGCCTAAACCTGTATACATATGTATTTATTGTAAGCGGTTTTTACATTACATATTTTAAACATGTTTTACTTAAATGTACTGTACATGTCGATAAATTTTCATATCATATTTAGTTATTTTAAGCTGACATATATGTTTTTATTTTACTTTTTTATTCTAATTCAATTCAGACGTGTTTTCTCCTTGTCAGTGGTGCAGGCAGAGGGGCTGACAAGGTACAAGGACTGCTGTCTAGTCGTTCGAATGTGACGAAAAACCGAAGTCCTCTGTAAAATTGGTGTGCACGTAAAAAGATCCCTTGGCAGTTGGAATTCGATATAAGAGTAGGCCATAGTGCTGTGCCCGGGCAAAAGTTTCCACATAGTACACTGTATAGCGTATGCCCGTCTTCATATAGTCCAGTACATGTATAAGGGCAGAACAGTAGGACGACGTTTAACTCCATTTCATTTCTTATTCATTTTACTGATTTCTTAGGAGTATTCTTAGCCGGCCACATCCTCAGCCCCTCCAAAAAATTCCGTAGCCCCCACCCCAATTTTATGAGCCGGTGACGGGCCCGATTCTGTGGATATAAAAATCTGAAAAGCAGATTAGAAACCATTCTCCACTATATAAATGATGTTATTATTATATACATTTTTCATTGAAGATACATTATATAAGATTTAGTTGAAGAGCTAGTCATTTTTGCTATAATAGTTCAAAATGAGATAATGTAAAATGAATGATTTGAAAATTTCATTCAAATTACTCTATTGCAAGCTAAGATATTAGCCTTTGAAGGTTTGACAGACGTGTACAATAATTTCAACCACTGTACTGGTTGATCGAAGCTAAGTCTCGGTCCTCCATATTTGATTAATTAAAAGTATCGCTGAACTGTTTTAATCTATTTAATATCGGAGAAATCTCATGCCATCGAGTGTTGTTGTTGAATACTGTATGAGGAAGTATATAAAATTGCATTCATTTTTTTTATTACTGTATTTCTTTCTTTAAATAAATGTATACTTATTTGACATCTCTTATAATATGTCTATATTGTTTTGTTTTTTTTTAAAAACAAAAACAAGTATAATTGGTGCATGTACAGAGGTAGTTGTGAGGTGAATCATTATTAATATTCTGTTGTATCAGTTGGCTCAGATGGTATTATTTTTTTTGCCTTTTTCTCAACATTATATATAATTATTATACCGAACCAGTATTTCAATCTTGCCAAAAACGTTTTCATCTACATAATATATTTATATTTCTTGTGGATATTGTTTAATTGAAATAAAATGGAAAAAATGCTTTTTTCCAGGAAATATCACATTCATTGATACAATTTCGCTTTTGACCATATTTTTGCCGCAAATCAGGGGCTAGCCGTGTTCACGGTGTCAACACAACATTTATATGATGTTGTTGTCCCGTAATTCAGGCATATTTGCAGAAAAATTCTCTCATACAAATGTAAACAAGCCAACGTGTTCCGTCTCGTAAAAGGTATTCCCTGGTCTATTTATGGCTATTGACACCTGACCTAATGACGTTGATTGCTTTCCTGGTTTCTGATTAGCTTAGAATTTGATTTCTTCACCACATTATGGCTGCACTTGACAAATATAGTCCGAGGCGTAATTTGAGTGCTGGTCTGACTGTGCAAAACATCGCAATAGAAATGTGCACTACAGTGACGACTTACTTGTTTACTTGTGCAGCAAAGGGTCAGATTTTCACCTGGAATTTGCTGAGACAAAATGAAACGATTTTCGTGGCTAAATCACAGCCTACATTGGAAAAAAAAATAATGTTCTATTTTCTATTGATGTTGCTGGAACATTAATAGTTGTGTTAATTGCAGCTGAACACAAGTACTTTTGTTAAAATTATAATGCACAAGCTTGTGTTGGTTTTTTTAAATAAATTAACACAAGTTGTGTTGTTTGTATTGAATCAACAACTTAACAACTATGCAATAAAGTGTTTGTAAAGATTAAAACAATGAATACATTTAATTATAGTGAAACAAGCTAGGAAACTAGTGTCTGACTTTTGGTATTACTGGTCTCAATTTACAATGTACAATATTCTGTTCTAATAAAATGACAAGAACTATTTATGTATGAATATAGATAATATAAAAAAAAACATGTCGTCCAAGCATTGTGTTCAAATGCTTGGTTATAAGAAGAGGGAGGTGGGGTAACCCGGACGGTCGAGATCAAGAAGGACTGGCCTTCTGACATCAAGGGGTACCTACAGAAAGCGCACATCACCCGACACAACGCAGCTGAACCTAACCATTTGATTTTAATGTGAGGATCACTTTTTTTACCGATAGGTCAATGCGGGACGCTTTGGACGGAGGCGTGGGTAATGTGATGGTCCAAAAATTCTGCAACTCGTAATAGTATACTTCATCTTTAAATACGGGTTTCTCTTGGTTTCCAAAAATATCCTTTGGCTTATTGTCTCACCTTGTCTACGGCATCGACTGTTATTTAGGAGATAAACACCTCCTGTTTCGCATCAAGAGGGGTGTTATTGTCCAATAGACATGTACTTTAACGCAATATAGTGTTGTTAAATAGAGATACCTATTGTTTTGTTGAAAATAACATAAGTTTGTGTTTTTAACACGAGATTATTTTTCAGTGTATCATCTCGTAAGATGAGAGGAAATCATATTCTTCCAGATTTTAGTCTTTTGTGCTTTTCACCGTCAGATTTCCACAAGATATTAGACATTGCAATATATAATTTTTTCACAAATTTCTTCTGGGATCCTTATGTGTCAAACTTTGTGGGGTTACTTAAGGTTCCTTTCGGGCATGTAAGTTAAAAACTAAGCATTTTATGAGAGTCCTTAAATGTAAAAGTTTATTAGAACAATAACCTGGTAAAGGACAACAACAAGAAGATATAGATCCTTGTTTTAATGGTGACTAGACGTGACCATATATAGGCATGGTGAATGTAAGCGTTTAAGTTTATAGAAGAAGGATGTCCGGGTACAATTCATCGAAATCGCATGGCGCATGTGACCATGACATTATCATATTTATGTTACTATGAACGAAGTATTCCATGAAATGTTTACTCCCCAGAAACATAATCCTTCTTATACATATTTCATATTTCTTTTCTTTCCGGTCTGTGCCCACCTGTATAAACTAACAAAATCGTCCCGCATAGGTAAACTTTCAATATGTACATATACCATGGTGTCATATTTACTGATATTGTTATCTATCGATCTACAAATTCCCCATTTAGACATTCATTGTTGGTGTTTTATTCACACTGTAATTGTATGTTCGACATCTGTTTAAAAGGACATGGCCAGATATTGTTGCTGTGTTTAACTATGCAGTTTACAATTTAGAAAGAGTGTTGTGTGCGACAGGTCCATTGTATGGTCGCGGTAACTATCTGAAAGTCCGTTCACACTAAGCGCAACCGTGACCGCGGCGATCGCGTTGGATTGATTTAAGTTATTGAATGGAGTCGTTTAAATTGATATGAACGCGAACGTTGTACGATATTCTTTCGCGCGGAGATTTCCTCTAGAGGAGATGTTTAGGAATAGTTCGAGAGAAAGATTCATTAGATAACCAGAGTGTCAAGTCAAAAGGCTTACAAGGTCAAATCGTCTATGCCCCAGTTTCATCAACGAATGTCCGTATCGCTGCTCACAACAGTTGCAGTGGGCAGTTGTCACTCAGTATAAATGGCCTGTTACTCTCTGGCACACAAACTTGTAACCGCGATTATCCCGACGGTAACACACTACACGGCGCATGCCCCACTTTATTATCCCAGTATAACCCACTTTATTTCACTTATTGTCATTCTAACTGATGATAAACATGTCCTGACATCCCCAAATTGTAGTCGTCTCTTTATCGTAACATCAATATGAACTATACAAAGAAAAAACATTTGCTAAGAAATTTTCTAAGAAAAGCAAATATAGCTTCATGAAATTTAAGCCTTTTTTACCGGACAGAAGAAGGATGTAATTTATACTAATAAATCTGTTATCTGATCCAGAATGTTTTTTTTTTGTATTCTAGCCTGTGTAGTCTTAGTTAAAACTCTAGTACAACCGGGGGTTTAGGGGAATAACTGAAGAAACGTGAAAATATTAAAATTTGCCCATTTGGATTGCCAAACTGTTTGTGGCTGATCGGCCACGTCTAAACGAACCAAAACAGATACTTCCAAATCTATTAAATTCCAAAACATGTGAAAATGTATAAATTTCCTTTTATGGCGCGAGACCACGATCGTTTGAACAAATCTGAATGAACGATTCATCAAAATAGTTTCAAAACAATAAAATAGATCAGACGAAGCCGAAAATGTAAAATTAACGTATCAACGACTAACGAAGGAGGAATTTCAGAAGTTGGGTTACAAAAACTTATCAGATGAAATTATATTATAAGGCTGGTAACACGTTGTACTGGGCGATCCAGAAAGATTAAGCATATTCTGCTTTGTACATGACACCATGTAAAAACTTATAGTTATGAGACACATTTAGACCTTTATGAAAGTTCCCCTTGATTCACCATTTTGGTTTCCCCCTTTTCAGACAGGGTGGGGGGCGGCTGGTAAGAAACAACGTCTAATCGTTCGGTTTAGACGAAAAATGTTAGAACCATATATACACTAACTTTACAGATGGAATTAAGAATACAAGTAGGGCATATCACGGCTGTTCAGGCAAAATTACCCAGTTTCAGTAGCGTTGATGCAGTAGAAAAGTAGTACGTTAAACGCCATTTATGTCATGAGAGATCCGGTTCCCATCTGACAAATATGTAAGACGATATGCAACATCAGTGCATAAAATATATAACGTGATTCAACAGAAAGGTGATAAGAGAAATCCTATTCAAGTTAAACCAACTGTATCTATTTATTTTAAAGTCTTACGTCGAGATGAATAAACTATATGATTTATTGTAATTAAGGTTACACATACCTGTCAGGTAGCACAATGAGCTCTAAGATCAAGGATGCAAGAGGATCATATAGGCCCGTATTTTCGAACAGTGTTTAAAATAATCTGTGATTAGGTCTAATCTGTAACTAGCTAGTTAGAGATTAGTGGTTGACTAAGTTTGGTATTCTCAAAAGTCAGATTAGCTAATCTTTGACTATAAATTTTTCTAATCAACGATTAAAATTCAAGGTTCAAACTTTGATTATAATTAAACCTTTAATCAATGATTAAATATAATCAGTGATTTAAAAGGCTTTTATCATTGATAAAGGGACCCAATTACAGGAAGTAGATTAGAAAAGTACATGTTTTAGAACGGTTTTTCCCATCCTAAAGTTTGTGAAACTATCATTAGGGTCCGAAAAATCAAAGGGGCTCATATGGGTGGGCAGGAAAGATATAAAATGTGTGAAAAAGAAATTCAACTAAAATAGAGTTCACATATATTTAGTATTCGAGATGAAATGGAACGAAAGTTACTGTTGAGCTCCAGCTGAGCTAAAGGAGACAGACCTACGCCATAGAGTGTGCTATGAGGGCAATTTTGCCTGGGGACCGGCACTACGGCTCACAGTTATACAAAATTTTAACTGTCAAGTGTTATTTTACGTGCGGCCCAATGTGTACACAGTACTTAAGTTTGTTATCCCATCCAAACGACTCCACCTTGTCCCTTGCAAGGCTCTAAACCTTGCACCACCGGTGCACGGAAAAAGGTCACAGGAAAAAAAGTCACAGTAAAAAAATCACAAATTTGCCTAGGTAAAAAAAAAAACACAGGAAAAAAAGTCGCCGTTTTTTTATTACATCTCAAATTCAATAACAATATAAACAATAACATACGTATTTAACCCTTTCATTACACATATGTTCATTACACAGATGTAACCAGACTGTTGTGGTCTTTAGAATTCAGCACATTTTGATATCATAGCACATTTGATGTATTAGCACATATGGCATATTAGCACAACTGACATTTTAATACATTATAGCACATTTCACATATCAGTACATCAGACATTTTAGCACATTCTAGCTCATTCAACATTCTAGCACATCAATACTCTTTGTTAATTCTAATGTCCCATCCATCTCCATGTAAGAATTCTGAGATGGATTTGGTACCGCTGACACGATCTCTGTCTGCATCTTTACAAATTTCTTCTTGACCTTCCTGGATTTCCGATGGCATCCTGGCTCTAGAGGCCAAAGTTTATATCCGATTGATTCTAAATTTACACAGAGTGTGTAAGAAGGCCAGGAGACGGAGGGGTCTACTGATTGCTGATATTTACTACTAGAGTTATTGCCCTTGATCACTTTGAAAAATCTTGTGGACAACCTGGATGTTAAAGTTAATATCCGATTGATTTTAGATTTATACACAGTATTAAGGGTCACGAGATGAGGAATCCTATTGATTTTTTACGATTGTCGATAATTCTGTCCGCATTTTGGCCCTTGATCACTTTTGAAAATCTTATGGACGCAGTAGAGGCTACAGTTGGTATTTGATTGACTTTAGATTTATGCACAATGTTTAAGGTCAAGAGATGAGGAAGCCTTTTGATTTCCAACGATTTACGATAATTATGGCCCTTGATTACTTTGAAAATTTTTGTGGACGCTCTAGAGGCTAAAGTTAATATCTGATTGACTTTAATTTATAGACAGTGTGGAAAGTTATGAGCGGAAGATTCCTATTGATTTCAAGCGATATCCGATAATAATTACTGCCAGTGTTAGTGCCCTTGATCACTTTGAGAAATCTTGTGGTACGCGCTAGGGGCTAAAGTTAGTATCGGATTCACTTTAGATTTATATACAGTGTTTAGGGTCATGAGAAAGTGTCCGATTTCCAACAATTTCCGATAAATACTACCAGCGTTATGGCCCTTGATCACTTTGAAAAATCTTATGAGCGCTGTAGAGACTAAAGTTGGTATCCGATTGACCTTAGTTTTATACACAATGTCTAAGGTCTTGAGATAAGTAAGACTATTGATTTCCAGAGTTATGGCCCTTGATCACTTTGAGAAAGAGAGAGAGAGAGAAATGGGGTTTAACGTCCATCCGACACAAACTAACATATAGTTTAATTTTTTATTTCAATAATTCGCTTGCGTGTAGGAGTCTTTAGCTGTAGGAGGAAACCGGAGGTCCCGGAGAAAACCCACGAGGTTGGATAGGCTGATCACTTTAAAAAACCTTCAAGATGCCCCAAAGTTAATATCCGATTGACTTGAAATTTATACACAGTATTTAACTAACTGAGTGGAGGAGGCCTATTACGTTTTGTATAGTAAATGTTCGCTGAGGGCAGAACTAGAAACCAAACAAATTCTATTGATTTTTGATAATTATTTAATAGGTTGTTATTCGTACTCAGATTTCATTATGTTTTTATGTAATGTTTTCATTACTGACAAAAGAAAAAAATTGACAACCCTTGTCGACTGCCCGGAGGATTTAGCTGCTGTGGGTTCCCTTTTGTGCCAAGAGGTTGATTTGTTCCGCTCTTAAAAATTCGTTTTGTTAAAAGGTTCTTTGACACTTCTAAAAATTATTTGTATTTTGTATTTTATTCATTTTGACTAAAGTGCACATAATTATATTTTATATTATAGAGAATGTTTAATATATATATATATATAAAAACTTTTTCAACAGAATTTACGATGAATGTAAATTTGTTACTTTTGAGGCAAAATATAAGTGCAATGTGTCTGAATTCAATGAAAAATGATAATTTCTATAACAATCAATACAGTATAATTCCATATGCATGCACTTAATCTTTCCTTAAACTACCCCCCTGAGATGACTAAATATTGAGGTGATTTAGTCAATGATTAAGTACAAGTCAACGTTCGAGAATACCACATTTTATGGTATTCTCGAACAGTGATTAACTCAATGATTAGGCTAATCAAAGTTTATAAAAATCTTAGCTTAAAATTTAATCAGCCTTTCAGAAAATGGCTGGTCGAAAAGTCAGAGATTAAATGTATGATTAGCACTAATCCACTTTCGAAAATACGGGCCATAATGACGTTATACCCATGGCGAGATTATTAAGGGTCAAAACTAAATGTATGTTTACAGTGTTATTGTTAAAATGAATGCCCCCAAGAAGGAAAGACCTGTTTTAACCGTATTATGTATTCATCATTATAAGTATAACGAGATTTATATACTGAGCGCCATAGAAAACGCATCACTTAGTTTTTCGTATAACAAAATAATCCTGTAAACATTTCTTATTTATTTTGCTTCTTATTGTGAACAATATTCAAATGGGAACACATCAATAACAAGAATTGTAGCATACTTTTCCTTTTGTCAGTAATGCAAACATTTACAACACTAAATTCTGATTACGAGTTCTGGCCTATACTAAAATTTAATTATCGTAAATCGTTTTAAATCAATTGCCGTCTTCATCCATCACCTTACCATATGTATTGATTGGTACTGAAAGGATTTGATTTATGAAATGGGAGCCACGATGGTTTAATGAGTAAGAAGCTGGATCCCTAGTCTGGTGTTCAAGGGTCACTCCCGATCTTGACTGAAAACGTTCATTGTGATTTTCAGGTGTGGTTTCCCCATGCCAGTGTTGCAGGGCGGAGGGCCTGACAAGAACAGCTATCTTGTTGTTCGGATGGAACGAAAATGTCCAGGGAAAATGATCTATGCCCGTCTTTGAATATAAATCCCATCACACGCATATAGAAAGCGATGCCGGAGTTTGTCATGTTGCGTTAGCTGAAAACGCGCTTATCCTCGCTAGACAAGAAAAAATGTGGAAAGGTGAAATACCCAAAGAGTGTGTAAGAGTTTATGACCCAGGAAAAATCTATTGATAAAGTATTCTGTCAATCCTGGGAAAGTGGTTTGGCTACCATCATTAGGGAAACCATGGATACCTGTTCGACTCATGAACACAAATGAACATGATGTTTTCTTAAACAAGAGCACTAGTCTCGGTAGATATCGTAGCACATATTCCTGAGGCAACGGTGTCGTGCATTAATACTGGTGAACATGGAAATAGCTTATCGCCTCACTTGTTGGTTTTGTGAGAAAGGGACTGTGTTGGATTAAATAGTCGAGTCCAATTGTTTTAGTCAAAAAGCGGGACGGCACTTTGCGTTTTTGTAGAGGATATCGGAAGTTGAACGACATCTTAGTGAAAGACGTATACCCAATTCCCCGGATTGACGAAACATTGGATACATTAGCAGGTGTGAAGTGGTTCTCGAATATCGTTTTGGCATCAGGCTACTGGCAGGTGGAGGTCGACCCCGAAGACAGGGCAAAAACCACCTTTACTACCTCGAGAGCGGGGGAGAAAGAGGGGAGAGGGTGGAAGAATTGGGGTTTAACGTCCTTTGGACACAAACTAGGTCATTTCGGGAATAACATATGGTTTAATTTTATTTCAATAATTCGCTTGCGCGTAGGGGTCTTTAGCAGTGGCGAAACCCGTGGATCCTACTCATTGCCACGTACATCCGGGGATTAGAAACCACGCCAGTTGACTCAATGACATAATTTATGATTCAGCACGCACGTGCTAACAATTCGGCCATCCAACACCACTTACTATCTCGAAAGGGTTATACCAGTTCCAAGTTTTGCCATTTGGCCTGTGCAATGCCCCTAGCACATTTAAAAGACTTATGGAGACTGTATTACATGGCCTGAAATGCGATATTTGTCTATTCATAGCTTTTCTCGGCACAGGGGTAGAATCGCAATTGTGTTGGACAGGTTGAGATGTGCAGGACTTAGATTGAAGGCATCTAAATGTAACATTTTCAAGTAGGAGGAACATTATCTTGGTCATATTGTTTAGTCGCAAGGAATATCTACGGATACTGAGAAAATAAACTGTTTGAGAAACTCGTATGATCCCGACTAATCTGACCAGAATAGAAGTTTTATGGGGCTGTGCAGCTATTATTGCGAGTTCATGGAAGGAAATGAAATGAAATAAAATGGGGTTTAACATCCTACTGTTCATTTCTAACCTGTACTAATGAAGACGCTAGCCTGGGGGTTGGATGTTAGATCCCTGCATTGTCCGAGAAAGTTCATCCAGATTTCCCGTCGTGTGAGTAATTCAGGACAGAGGGCCTGACAAGGACAGCTGTCTAGTCGTTCGGATGGGACGAAAAACCGAGGTCCCGTGTACACATTGGAGTGCACATAAAAAATCCCTTGGCAGTTGGAATTCGATATAAGAGTAGGCCGTAGCGTCGCTGTCCGGGCAAAATTTACCCTCATAGCACACTGTACGGAGTATGCCCGTCTTCATTAGCCCAGTTTAGGAGCAAAACAGCAGAACGTTAAACCACATTTCATTTCATTTCGAATAGTCTTAGATGAAACTCAAGTCCAACCGGTGGTTTACGGGGAGAACTGAATTTATGTGAAAATATCAAACATTTCCCATTTGAATTGCCATTGCCAGAATGTTTGTGTCTGCTGGTCCACATCTGAATAACTCTATAATATTGGCACAATGTAAGCAAACGCAAAAACATGTGAAAATGTATTTAAATTTCCCTTTATGGCGCGAGACCAGGGTCGTTTGAACAAACCTGAATGAACTATTCATCAGAGTAGTTTTAAATTTATAAAACGGTTCAGACGACTGACGGACAGACGACTAACGAAGGGGGAATTACATGCGTGCTTTATGACTGGGCTGCACGTTAGCTACATCTACTGGTTTTGTGTAAACATAAGGTCGGTTCCATGTGGTACCGGTTGATTCGGAAACAGTAATCAGACTCTGCTTTGTACATTACACAATATGTAACTTCTAGTTACGAGGTCAATGCAGGCCTATATGACACCGTGGTACAGGTGTTCGTAAGTGGTCTACCTCTACCACCTGATTAGTGAGGGAATGTTCGTAAGTGGTCTACCTCTACCACCTGATTAGTGAGGGAATGTTAGTAAGTGGTCTACCTCTACCGCCTGATTAGTGAGAGAATGTTAGTAAGTGGTCTACTTCTACCACCTGATTAGTGAGGGAATGTTCGTAAGTGGTCTACCTCTACCACCTGATTAGTGAGGGAATGTTAGTAAGTGGTCTACCTCTACCACCTGATTAGTGAGGGAATGTTAGTAAGTGGTCTACCTCTACCACCTGATTAGTGAGGGAATGTAAGAAAGTGGTCTACCTCTACCACCTGATTAGTGAGGGAATGTTAGTAAGTGGTCTACCTCTACCACCTGATTAGTGAGGGAATGTTCGTAAGTGGTCTACCTCTACCACCTGATTAGTGAGGGAATGTTAGTAAGTGGTCTACCTCTACCACCTGATTAGTGAGGGAATGTTCGTAAGTGGTCTACCTCTACCACCTGATTAGTGAGGGAATGTTAGTAAGTGGTCTACCTCTACCACCTGATTAGTGAGGGAATGTTAGTAAGTATGAGTCACCCTAGATCTTCAACTCCTATCTGTATTTAACAATAACAATAACAACACAGTTTTATACATTCTATAATTGTGATTGCCTCTGGCGAAAACAGGCGGTTCTCGCAGGTGCTTATTTTAAGCTACGGCAATATACGTTTCAAAATAAAATTTTTGTCTAAAATGTGTTTCGGCCAAAAATAGATCGAAAATACATTTATCTTTCATCCCTGAAAAAGAGAAAGTGGAATTCAACTCTAAAGTTGTATTTTTGAAGAGATTTGTCAAGGTATCCATTCAGAAGTTATGTTATTATCCAATTAAAAGTAAAAAAAAAATAACAAAAATCGGACATTGTTTTGAAGTATTTCTCCTGGCTCTATTGCGACAGTACTTCTATCAAACACCGCCCCCTGGCGTCAACTTTCCAAATATGGTAAATTTATGCAGATTCAATGAGATCTAGTAATGGACAGTAGTATCAAAGCTTGCAATCTATTAAGAGCTGTAAACAATGACGTTTTGTTGCTAGGTCGTGGCTCTTTCGAACACGCTGATTGGCCACTCTTCTCTTGCGCATGCGCTAAGATGTACTTGCGCTTTACCACACGAGAGAAACGGAAGCAGTCACTAAACCATAGATCGTGTACAGTTCTACGATTAAACCAGTGTCATAACATTGATTGACTTACTTCGAACTATATACGTGTGAAAAATAATGTCTGCCGCCAATTCTACCACAAAAATAGCTCGTGTGCTAAATTCCACCCGTGAATTTGGCTTCGGTGACGGAGAATGGTTTGAAGATTACTTTTCGGCTTCGTTAGTTCATATGCAGTCAATTATTACTAAATTAATAAAATAAATAAAACTCTCGGGCCGGTGCTGTAGGCCTATACTATTGCACTACTCTAGCACGGCAAAGATCGTCTGTTCGTTGACCTACTTGCATGAAATATGCATTCTTTAGAGGTCCTCTGCATGGTCGTTTAGATATAGGTCATAGGCCTACTCATTGGTGACATTATAAATTTGGAGTATATTAGGCCTATGGATGACTGATCCCGCCTTGTCACCAGGCCTATAGTCAGATTTCCTAAACACCCTTCTATGGAACTTGGGCTAGTGGGCTGTCCTACACATACACACGAAAGAAGGAAAATGAATCGGTTGGTAAAAAAAAAACCTTGCATGTTATTGAATTGGTTTTAACTTGATAAAAAAACCTCATTGTACATTAGGACAGATTTGGTGGGATTGGCTTCATTTTGAACATTTTGAAATTGAAATCCAAGATGGTTGTTCGGTTGCTATGGTAACAGTGAGTGATGCTCATTTATGCCAAAGCTGTGTTATTTTATTTACATAAATTTTATTAGTAACAATGCTGTGTAATATTTATTTTTGCAGGTGTTGAAACTGTATTTCAAACTTTAACCCATATTTGTGATTTGAGAAAACTTGATCATTGTTTGAGTAATTATTTTTGGATGTTTTATCAAATATTTTTCTTAGGTATAGGACTATCATATGAATTTAACGAAGGGAAATGATCGGAGCTATGACTGTGGCAGTTTCCAAGTCATTTGATGGATTTATAAGCTTGGTTGCTATGGACTTTTGAATGAGATAAATACTTTCTTCAATCTTTATTTTTGGCGGCCATTTTCTTAATTTCTCATTCTGCTGAGTTCTAACGCAGAAAAGGGTATAACTTATCGAATTTTCATCCGATTTCAAAAATTCATTCAATTTTAGAAAGCTCTTGGTGTGGGGATTCCAAATCTACCAGAATCTCAATTTTGAAATTTTCCAAGAAAAGCCTGTTTTTGCCAGAGCCGCTCACAATTTATTAGAGATTCAAATTTTTTTTCCATTTTTGTAAAAGTTCTAAAGTCACAGAACTACCCCCACAGACTATAACCAGAGCATTGGAAACGGTGCCAAGTTTTCCTTCTTCTTGAAGTCTTTGTGTAACGTTACTATAAATAGCAGACAGCGTGGCACCGCATGCTGGTTCTACCAAATACCGATGGTCATCTGAAAGAAGAAGAAAATTCAAATTGTAACTTTGGTGATAATATTCTGTATCCTATAAACCCACAATATGTTATGACCCAGAGGGGGGAGTGGGATTTAACATCCACGGGAGCGCCCGAGTCTTTAACTATGGGGGAAAACGTGGGACCCGGAGAAAACCCAACGAGATTGGAAATTGACCCCTAAACCTTGTAACGTCCAAGCAGAGAAAGGAAACAACACCACGCAATGACAGACCTTATGATCTAAACCTTACATTGTATGTTGTTGATTAACTATTATTGTATTGTTTTGTTATTAATCTACCACCTCCTCGCTAATACAATAGTTACCTGCGAATTTAGGACAGGCACTGACAGCACCACTATCAGGAACTACAGTTGATAATATGGGTGGTTTCTGTATTTTATAATTATCAAATGTTCTTGAACTAACTGCTAATGCTTCTACACATTTAGCTACACTGAAATATACCGATGTGACGTCATCCTTTGATGTTGGCATATCATTATTTGACAATGCGCCTCGTGTTATTTGAATATATCACTTAATGTCTCGCTCTCGACCATTAATCCACACTTAATGCAACATATTACTGATAATGCGATGTATTACTAGTATTTAATGCGATGCATTACTAGTAATAAATGCGATGTATTACTAGTAATTAATGCGACCTATTTACTAGTAATTAATGCGACCTATTTACTAGTAATTAATGCGATCTATTCACTAGTATGCGGTCTATTACTAGTAATTAATGCCATGTATTACTAGTAATTAATGCGATCTATTCACTAGCAATTATTGCGGTCTATTCGCTGGTGATTAATGCGATCTATTACTATAAATTAATGAGATCTATTCAGTAGTAATTAATGTGATCTATTCACTAGTAATTAATGCGATCTATTGAAATAAATTTAAGAGAAAGAGAGAGAAATGGGGTTTTACGCCCACTCGACACAAACTAGGTCATTTTGGGACTAACATATGGTTTCAATTTTATTTCAATAATTCGCTTGCGCGTACGGGTCTTTAGCAGTGGGAGGAAACCGGAGTGCCTGGAGGAAACCCAGAAGGTTGAGAAGGCGCCCCTTTCTCCATGACACATACGCCCACACCAGGGCTCGAAACCACAGCCGCAAGCCAGAGGTGACGGCCAGCTAGAGATCGAAGCACGGCAATCTAGACAACTAGGCCATCCCAACCCCACCCCCGAAATAAATTTAAACCATATCTTAGTCCCGAAATGACTAATTTGTGTCGAGAAGACGTTATTAGTAATTAATGAGGCTACTAGTGATTAATGCCGTGTATTATTAGTAATTAAAGGGGATTACGTGGCTAAGTGGGTAAGGCGCTAGCTGGCTAGCCCGGAGGTCGAGTGTTCGATCCCTGCATTGGCCGAGAAAGTTCATCGGATTTTCCAGCGTGGTTTCCCCTTGTGAATGATGCAGAACGGAGGGCCTGACAAGGATAGCTGCCTAATTGTTCGAATGGGAGGACAAACCGAGGTCCCGTGTAGACATTGGAGTGCACGTAAAAGATCCCTTGAAGTTGAAATTCGATATAAGAGTAGGCCGTAGTGCCGCTGCACGGGCAAAATTTCCCTCATAGCACACTGTATGGAGTATGCCCTTCTTCCATTAGCCCAGGTTAGGTGCAGATCAGTAGGACGTTAAACCCCATTTTATTTCATTTCATTTCTCGGGTAATTGATGAGATCTATTACTAGTAATTGATGAGATTATTCCTAGTAATTAATACGGTCTATAACTAGTAATTAATGCGGCCTATTACTAATGATTATTGCAATCTGTTACTAGTGATTAATCTTTTTATAGTTGACCTATAACTATTTGGACTTTCATTTCTTGCATTGCAGCTGTCCGTGCAATATTTGTCTCGTAGCATACCTCTAGAACATGTATGTATGTCTTCATTAGAGTCTTTAACAGACATATATTCCAGAAAACAAGATAAACCACGTCCTGTAATTTCGATCCCTGTTTCGCACAATATAATGTACGATCCATGTTTAACCCAATATAAGGTGCAGTCCATATTTCGCCCCATACAAGGTACGGTCCATGTTTCGCCCCATATAAGGAAGTGTTGAATTACCTGGTTATATCCAGTAACGTGACTAATTATCCAGCTTCTATAGATTTATTAAAACTATCAGCACCAATAGTTTCCATGGCAACCACAGGTATATCATCCCATCCAATAGATCTCATACCTTGTAAAATCCCATTTAATAATCCACCACCCCCAACACAGGTAATAACTACATCCGGTCTAACCGGTTTCAGTTGAGATTCGCATTCATAAATTACAGATTCATGACCTTCCCTGAAAAACAGCATTTATTTACAGTAGTGTTTGTGTACCGTAAGTATTCAAAAAGGAGCAGACTCGAGAAAAAGAAGGCGAAAGAAAGAAAGAAAAAAGGTTATTACGGAATTAACACATGATTCCCACGAGGTTGGCCAAGCGACCGTATTCCTTGTCACGCACAATCCTAGAATCGAAAGCACGCAATGACGGATGTTATGATTTTACACGCACGCATTAACCATTAGACCCCCCCCCCCCACCACAAAAAAATAGAAGGCGTTATCCCTATAAAATCATAAACTATATTACCGGAAGTTTCTCAAGTTATTAATTGGGAATATATTTAATATATAGAATATGATACACTACTTACCACACATCTGGTAAATCAAATGGATGAACACATTCACAACCTGTAACATAAGTTCACAATATAAATAAATACAGTACAGATATTTACAAACTCTAAAACATGGCTTGAGGAAACTCGACTTGACCGAACGTGATAACAAACTGATAATGTGTAATCAGTGGACAGGTGTAATCAGCAAGCATTAGACGTGTGTAATCAGTAGACAAAGTTAGTCAATATGTAACCAGTAGAAAGCTGTAATCAGCAAGCACTAGACGTGTGTAATCAGACAGGTGTAACCAGTAAACTGTAAGTAAACAGTTGTAATAAATACTAAATAGACATGTGTAATCAGTAGACATGTGTAATCAATAGACATATGTAACCAGTAGACATGTGTAATCAGTAGACAAGGTTAGTCAATAGGTAACCAGTAGAAAGCTGTAATCAGCAAGCACTAGACTTGTGTAATCAGACAGGTGTAACCAGTAAACTCTAAGTAAACAGTTGTAATAAATACTAAAAAGACATGTGTAATCAGTAGACATGTGTAATAAGTAGACACGTGCAATCAGTAGACATATGTAATCAATATAAATGTGTAATCAGTATACACGTGTAATCAGCAGACAGGTGTAATCGGCAGATATATGTAATTAGTAAACACGTGTAATCAGTAGACATGTGTAATCAGTAGACACGTGTAATCAGTAGAATTACTTACCCGGTTGTTTAGCTAATTCTAAACCATACTGGTTGGCATGGTCGAACACCTTTACTTTAACAACTACTTCAGCTCCTTGTGAAATAAATTAATGACGGATTAACGAATAAACAACTACTTCAGTTCCCTATGAAAAAAGACTAAATTATATATATTGGGTTCTGTTGAGGGGTTCAGAATGTTTCTTTCTTATTAAAATAAGAGACATAGACAACTGTATGTTGTATAATTTAAACAAGGAACATGAATTGTGTTCATTCAGAATTTAAATTAAGGGTAGATTTTTCGGCCACTGCTATGGCAATATATCCGTCGTGACACCAGAAAAGGCGTATGCCCTGTTTTAGTAAATTTAAACCCCATTTCTGATGCACGGAACGTTAATTAAGTCACAAGAGTATATCTCCGAACGCTATTCCATCGTAATGGGAGATAACTCCAGTAATACTGGTCGAACCTTCTCTTGTTGTGAGGAACGACAAATTGATGTTGCTCAGAATCAATGTTCTTTTACTCGTCATGACAAGACATGGCACAGGGTTTAACGTCCTAAAATTCTGTTCCTACCAGGACGACATAATATGCCATGTAGTGTTTTATGGGGAAATTTTGCCCAGGCAGCGACACTACGACACTACGACATACTCTTATTTCCGCGATTCTTTCACGGCAACTAATTGGATGATTAATAGAATGATATATTTACATAGTCTCGAAGTTTATGTGCTATAAATTCTGGGGTACTTTCTGGTAGGACAATGGTGCACGGTGTTTTAAGTTGTCGTGCTGCATAAGCCGCTGCCATGCCTGCATTCCCTCCAGATGCACAACCAAGTCTTTTACATCCCCGTACATTTACAGCCTGAAATATTTAAAATAGCTCTGTCACTCCAACTCATTCGGTCTCCTAGCAACGCATAATTAACAACAATGTACGCTCTACAGTGTGATGTAAGGGAAAGTGTGCCCGCTACGGCCTACTCTTGTATCGTATTCCAACTGCAAAGGGACCTATTACGTGCACGCCAATGTGAACACCGAACCTCGGTTTTCCACTCCAACCGCACGACTAGAGAGCTTTCCTTGTCATGGCCCCTGTTCTGTTCCACTGACACGGAGAAGCCACGCCCTTAAGCACACGCATAACTAAATATGATTATTGACAGCTAATAGGAGATATGATTCAGTAGAATATAAAAGTTATCACTCGAGCGGCGTTATCTACAGTAGAATATAAAAGTTATCACTCGAGCGGCGTTATCTACAGTGTTATTGGGTGATAAAATGTGGCATAAATAAGCCCACTTACCTTTTTACAGAAATGAGAAATTCCCCGTATCTTGAAGGAACCAGGTGGTTGCAGATTTTCTAATTTTAAGAAAACTTTAAATCCAGCCTGTTTTGACATTTCTGTTGTCCACGTCGGCCATTTTAATATGTTGTTGATTTTTAACTGTGAATGAAAACTGTGAAAATATGATCAAATACAGTATTATTCGCCCAACAATCTGATGTGTAAGAGATATCAAGGTCTTTGGATTGGATAGAAAAGGATTGGGGGGGAGAATAGGGTAGGCTATTCATCGTTACGGGTGCAACCATTAATCAAAATAAACACGTACTGATGGCACCAAGGGATGGGGGTGGACACCACAGGTTTATGTTTTTACCTTGTACATAATATAATACAGTATAAATAATGTTACTGTAACGGTTATCGCGCAGTAGACGAAGTGTTCCGATTGCTAACTTTGTCTACTGGCCGTTTGTCTGATAATTTCTTATTAGAGGGAGAATTAATTGATGTTGTTTGTTGTTTCTCTTTAATTTTGCCTTTACGTCTTAAGACTGTATAATCTTATAGTTTATATATTATTAGTTTGAGTATTAAATAGGTAGATATTTAATCAGGGAATCAAATTATGATTTTAGGCATTTAGTTAATTTTATTATGTTTACCTAATAAGCTTCCCTCAAAATACGTGGTCTTTCGTAGATCATCATGGCAGTCAAATGCATGAAATCGGGAAAGGGGTGAAGTCAAAAAGGTTATTACATTTTGTAAACACATAATTTATATGTTTATAGTATGATAAGATGTTTATTGTACGTTTAATTACACATCAGTGTTATTGTGTGCTTTGCCAAGCAATGTTGTAGTTACATTAAGTCAGGTTAAGAATTCGTGAAGACAGCGCTGTCAGCTGTCAATGTCATCGTCCTTGGCCTTTGAACAGGGCTACGTATTGTTTACGTTGTGCTCATTGTCGTCATTAATGTTAGTCAATCAGAACTGTATGGTAATCCAATGTATTTTTCTTATTTCAGTTTTCACGTAATGTTTAGTGAAATCTTCAGAATGTAATATTAGTAATATTCAGTGAAAGCTTCGAGCTTCAGAATGCCATTATAATATTCAGCATGTAATCGAGTATCATTCAGCATCGTCAGTATTAAGTAATATTCAGCCATCGTGTCTTAAGTATAATATATAGCACGTTGATCAGAAGTAAAAGAGGAATTCATCCGTATTCGAATTCTCTCATTAGGCTATGTAGGCCCATGCGTATGCGAACTGATTTGTGTAAGCTGATGTGTTAACTGTTTATGTAGCTGTTATATTAAAATATATAAAATTTATTACATTGAAGAACTAGTTATTTATATTTCGCTAAACGTTTCAGTATAGAAAGCATTGACTTCAGAGAAATCGTCCGCAGAGCATCATTCCTCTGTCAATATTATTTGGCTGCTTCAGCGATAGAGGCATGCTGTTACAGTGAAAACTTTATTCACATTGGTGCGAGTGAAAACTTTATTCACATTTGTTTATAAGTAGGCGAACTTTTAATTCATTTGAGTTATATAAGTAGACTCTTTATATCGCATACTGAGAAGAGACTGGTGTTATGTATTCGGCAACTTTACTATTGACAATATTTCTAATAAGCAGTATATTATCGGTGATCTCGGTTTCGGATAAATTATATACAAGTACAATGGCATCAGGTGGTAATGATATCTACAAGATAAAATCATCTCATCATTCTTCATCAAAGAGATCTCTTCACACACGAAGTGCTGCATCTCGGTCGTATTCTGTAAAAGCTGACATAGCTATTGAAGCTGCTGCACTTAAAGTAAAACTCAAATATCTATAAGAAGAAACCAGGAAACAGTCAGAACTTACACGTATTCAGATGATACGAGATTTGGATATGGCGGAAGCTAAACTTCAAGCCTTAGATCAAGTTGAAAGAGAAGACAGTTGTATCCTGTCTGACAGTAGTGAATCTGATAAAAGCCTTCATAATAGTCGGAATGCTTCTGAAATTAATACGCGTCCAGATCATCAACGTAATTTTGTACCTTTACCTAATCAAGATGTAAATAAATATGTTCAAACTTACATTAATAACATTCCTGACTCAAGATATTCGCCAACTGAAGTTTCAGTGGAAAATTGTGGTGGTAACAATGAAACCTTATCATCAATCGCTAAGATGTTTGCAGAACAAGTTAATTTAAGTAAATTGCCAGCTCCTGAACCTATAGTATTTTCTGGAGACCTATTAAAGTATCCAACGTGGAAGTCTGGGTTTCGTTCTTTGATAGAACACAAGAACATTGAACCGGTCGAAAAAATGTTTGACCAAAAAAAATATTTAGGTGGTGTTGCACGTGAATCTGTTGAAAGTTACTTTTTATTACAAACTGATAACGCATTTGAAGATGCAAAGGCCTTATTAGAAGAAAGATTCGGTAATCCCTTTATTATTTCCCAAGCTTTTCGTGACAAGCTAGAAAGTTGGCCGAAAATATATCCTCCTGACGGTTTGGCACTTCGAAAATTTGCAGATTTTCTCAGACAGTGTGAATCTGGTATGAACTCTATTGATAGTCTTAAAGTTCTCGATGATCCACGAGAAAATAAGAAACTTTTGATTAAGTTACTAGATTATTTAGTCAATTGTTGGGCTCGTATCGTGCATGACTATAAGCAGAAATATCAGCAGTTTCCTCCCTTTAGGGAATTTGTAAAATATTTATCAAGAGAGGCCGATATTGCTTGTGATCCAGTTACGTCCTGTAGTTATAAGTCAAACTCAAATCGAAGTAATCCATATGAACCTAGGAGAGCTGCAACAGCTCACGCTTTGGAAACTCGCGAAAATCGTCAATTTAATCACTCCGAACGAAAACCCTGTACTGTATGTAAAGGTCAGCATCGCTTGGACACATGTTCTGAATTTTTAAAGAAGAATTTGAAAGATAGAAAGGAGTACATTGCAAATAATCGCCTGTGTTTTGGCTGTTTAAACTCGGGTCACATGTCAGTATTTTGTCGAAGCAGGTTGTGGTGTAATATCTGTCATAAAAGACACCCAACTTCTCTTCACGGTGATGTTCCGGAAAGAAACGATTCAGTTGCAAGATCTTCCGTTGCGCATAGTATTAAAATTGACTGGTACGACGTTGGTAATAAAAGCGCAATGATTGAACCCGTGTGGATATCCTTTGAAGACAGAGAACGTTTAGTTTATGCATTGCTTGATACTCAGTCGGACAATACTTTTGTTTTAGACACTTTGTTAGATTCTCTTGGTGTTGATGGACAACAAATCCAGCTTTCACTTTCAACAATGATTGCTGAAAATCAGATAATAAATAGCCGTAAAGTTCCGGGTTTGTGTATTCGAGGATATGACAGTAATATAATCATCGATTTACCTCCAGTTTATTCAAGAACAATAATGCCGGCGAATAGAAATCATATTCCTAATTCCAACATGGCTAGACGTTGGCCTCACTTACACTGTATAGCGGATCAACTTCCTCCTGTACTGGATTGCGAGATTGCCCTTTTAATAGGTTATAATTGCCCTAAAGCTCTTACACCTCGAGAAGTAATACCTCATTCGGGAAATGGTCCTTACGCCCAAAGAACGGACTTAGGATGGGGTGTAGTTGGCATTATAGATCAATGTGCGTCAGAAAATTTAGATTCAATAGTCGTTTTCGACTGCAATTCGAAATTTAAGGATGTTTCGCTTAATGATCATTTGTTTAAGGGGCCCGATCTAACCAATAGTTTGTTCGGTGTATTATGTCGATTTAGAATGGAGAATGTAGCTATTATGTGTGATATTGAGCAAATGTTCTACCAGTTTAATGTGGAAAAACAAGATCGTGATTTTCTCAGATTCTTATGGTGGAATAAGGGAGATGATAAGCCTGCCGATTTCAGAATGACTGTGCATTTATTTGGTGCTACCTCGTCACCAGGTTGTGCTAACTTTGGCCTAAAGCAAGCTGCGAATGATTTCGAAATGGAATTTGGATCAGAAGCTGCTAATTTCGTGCGAAATAATTTCTATGTTGATGATGGTTTGTTGTCAGTCAAAACTGACGAAGAAGCAATTTCGCTGATCGAAAATACCAAAAAACTGTTAGCCAAGTGCGGATTAAGACTTCATAAATTTTTGTCAAATTCTAACACTGTGATCGAATCAGTTCCGGTTGTGGATCGTGCAAAGGTTCTTCAGAATCATGACCTTTTCTTCGAAGATTCACCCATTGAGAGATGTCTTGGTTTACAGTGGTGCATTGAATCCGACACTTTTCAGTTTTGTATATGTCTCAAAGATCAGCCACTCACCAGACGTGGAATTTTGTCAACTGTTTCCTCGATCTATGATCCGTTAGGACTTATTTCGCCAGTTATTTTAGTTGGTAAACAAATCTTGCAGGAACTCTGTAGAGCTCATAACGATTGGGATAGTGACATTCCAGATATATTGAGATTCCGATGGGAGAAATGGAGATCTAGCTTATCTCAACTTGCAGACGTGAAAATAGAACGTTGTTATAAACCCAAAGACTTTGGAGATATTGTAGTAAATGAATTACATCATTTTTCAGACGCGTCAACGTTCGGTTATGCACAATGTTCGCATTTGAGATTGATTGACGATAATAGTAATGTATCTTGTTCATTAGTAATGAGTAAATCTCGAGTGACACCTCTTAAGCCAATAACAATTCCCCGTTTAGAATTAGCTGCAGCTTTGGTGTCGGTAAGAGTTAGTTTGCAGTTAAGACGTGAATTGAACTATAGTAATTTAACTGAAGTATTTTGGTCAGATAGTAAAGTAGTGTTAGGCTATATTAACAATGATGCAAGGAGATTTCAAATGTTTGTTGCGAATCGTGTGCAGTAGATACGAGGGTCAAGTAATCCTACTCAGTGGAGGTACATTAAATCAAAAGATAATTTAGCGGATCTAACATCAAGGGGCGTTACTGCAGAATAGCTCAATGCGACTAAATGGTTCATAGGACCAGACTTTTTATGGAAATCACAATTACCTAGTACATCTGACAATCTTGAAGAAATACAAGTAAATATCTCTTCTGATGATCCTGAACTTAAGAAGGTACAGAGTTTAGCTACAATTGCAAAACCATGTTTTGAACTCTCTCGTTTGAATCACATTTCAGACTGGTTTAAAGCCAAACGAGTGATAGCCTTATGTTTGAGATTTAAGGCCATTTTGCTTAGTAAAGTTAAAGATTTTCCTGATCAGCCTAGAACACATTCGCCTTTAACAGTTGAAGAATTAAGATGTTCAGAATTACAAATCATTAAGTTGGTACAAGCAGAAGCCTTCTCCGAAGAGTTAAAGATTCTTAAGGTTGTGAAATTATCTGCAAATAAAGAGGACATTATTCGCTTAAAAAAGTCGTCGTCACTTTATAAACTTGATCCTTTTCTGAATTCTGATAATGTTATTTGTGTGGGTGGACGACTCAAACGAGCTACCTGTGATCAGTTAGATAGATACCCCGTTATTTTGCCAAAGAAACATTACATTACAAACTTGATTGTGCGCTATTTTCATAGTATTGTTGAGCATCAGGGTCGTGGAATAACCACTAATGAAATAAGAGCCAGCGGTTACTGGATAATAGGTTGTACATCAGTTGTCTCTAGTCATATTTTACAGTGTGTTTTATGTCGTAAGTTACGCGGTCGGTCACAGGAACAAAAAATGAGTGATTTGCCAGAAGATCGTTTAGAACCTGCGCCTCCTTTTAGTTATTGCGGAATGGATTGTTTCGGCCCATGTTATGTAAAAGAGGGCAGAAAGGAAATTAAGAGATATGGGTTATTATTTGTATGTATGGCTAGCCGTGCTATACATATAGAAACTTTAAATGATCTAAGTACAGACGCGTTTATAAACGGTTTGCGACGTTTCCAGTGTATTCGTGGACCTATCCGACAGTTAAGATGTGATAACGGAACAAACTTCATTGGAGCAAAACGCGAGTTACATCAAGCTTTTCACGAGATGGACAGTGGTCGTATTCAGAAGTATCTTGTAGAAAATGGGTGTGACTATTTTCAGTTTAAAACTAATGTTCCAAATGCTAGCCATATGGGTGGGGTGTGGGGACGCCACATTCGTTCTATTCGAAATGTTCTATCGTCACTTTTGTTACAGAATGGTTCTCAGTTGGATGACGATTCCTTGCGCGCCTTCAATTATTAATAGTAGACCTCTTACAGTAGATAACTTGAATGACGTCAATTCGCTAACACCCTTAACTCCTAATAACATTCTAACTATGAGTCGAAGATAATATTGCCTCCCCCCGGTGAATTCCAGAAACCTGATCTTTATTCAAGGAAACGTTGGCGTCGCGTTCAGTATATAGCAAATGAATTTTGGAGTAGATTGAAGCAAGAGTATCTGCAGAATCAACAAGTACGTCAAAAATGGAATCGTGAAACTCTTGATATGCATTGTGGTGATATAGTGCTCGTGGTTGATGATAAATCTGCTCACAATCAATGGCCTTTAGGAAGAATTATAGAAACTTACAAAGATAAAGATAATCATGTGCGAACTGTCAAAGTTTTAGTTGGTGACAAGAACCTTAATGCGAAAGGGAAACGTGTCTATCCGAGAAGTGTTCTTGAACGTCCTATTCAGAAACTGATATTAATTTTGGAACATGAGTAGACCGGGAATCCCCGTCAAGGAGCCACAGACTTTCAGTAGAACTATCAAAACTGTAATGCTTAATCGTTTAGTTTGTTTTTTTTTTTGGTTTACTTTATATATCTGATTAATTGAAAATTAGTTCCTAATTTTTGGGAAGCCATGTAACGGTTATCGCGCAGTAGACGAAGTGTTCCGATTGCTAACTTTGTCTACTGGCCGTTTGTCTGCTAATTTCTTATTAGAGGGAGAATTAATTGATGTTGTTTGTTGTTTCTCTTTAATTTTGCCTTTACGTCTTAAGACTGTATAATCTTATAGTTTATATATTATTAGTTTGAGTATTAAATAGGTAGATATTTAATCAGGGAATCAAATGATTATAGGCATTTAGTTAACTTCATTATGTTTACCTAATAAGCTTCCCTCAAAATACGTGGTCTTTCGTAGATCATCATGGCAGCCAAATGCATGAAATCGGGAAAGGGGTGAAGTCAAAAAGGTTATTACATTTTGTAAACACATAATTTATATGTTTATAGTATGATAAGATGTTTATTGTACGTTTAATTACACATCAGTGTTATTGTGTGCTTTGCCAAGCAATGTTGTAGTTACATTAAGTCAGGTTAAGAATTCGTGAAGACAGCGCTGTCAGCTGTCAATGTCATCGTCCTTGGCCTTTGAACAGGGCTACGTATTGTTTACGTTGCGCTCATTGTTGTCATTAATGTTAGTCAATCAGAACTGTATGGTAATCCAATGTATTTTTCTTATTTCAGTTTTCACGTAATGTTTAGTGAAATCTTCAGAATGTAATATTAGTAATATTCAGTGAAAGCTTCGAGCTTCAGAATGCCATTATAATATTCAGCATGTAATCGAGTATCATTCAGCATCGTCAGTATTAAGTAATATTCAGCCATCGTGTCTTCAGTATAATATATAGCACGTTGATCAGAAGTAAAAGAGGAATTCATCCTTATTCGAATTCTCTCATTAGGCTATGTAGGCCCATGCGTATGCGAACTGATTTGTGTAAGCTGATGTGTTAACTGTTTATGTAGCTGTTATATTAAAATATATAAAATTTATTACATTGAAGAACTAGTTATTTATATTTCGCTAAACGTTTCAGTATAGAAAGCATTGACTTCAGAGTAATCGTCCGCAGAGCATCATTCCTCTGTCAATATTATTTGGCTGCTTCAGCGATAGAGGCATGCTGTTACAGTTACAGTAACATCACATAATGTTAACAGATTGGGGCGTATTTTTAACAGCATTTAATGTGACACATACTGACTCTAGCGATGTAAACAAGATCTTATTTTTTCACTTAAATGTTCCTTTACATTGTACAGGCGTTTCACAGGGACTGGCACCAGACCGTATAGCAGTAAAAAGTTGCCAAGTAAAATAGGCTGGGAACCGAAACTTGTCCCTGAAAATACGTTAACTATGTGGTAAAACTATAGTCAAAATGAAAGTAGAGTAAGAACGAGGGGACCGTGTAGTCAACCTACCACCGTGTGATATACTAGACATATATATACAGATAAAAGGTCAGACTCCTGTGGTTATATGCTAGACCTATATATATATCAGCCATATATCACTATACTGTTTATCATACACTGTACACTACGTTCATCATCATCTCAAATCTTTTATTAAACAAGTCTTAGTTTCATAGTAAAATTATAAAATCACCCAGATAAAACACGTTGGCTTCAACACACCTCTTTTTATAACACCACTGCTGATTGGCTATTCATTTTAATCTATCTAATAGATTGCTACATTACAAAACACGTCTAAAATCATTACAGCTACATCCACCTCTTCGTAACCTATGGAGCGGAATTTCCCCCATAATTCTAACTTCTAACCTTGTAATGCGTATGCTAATATGCTTACTTCTATGCATGTAACTTCTTACTTACATATGTTAAATTGGCTATTTACACATGTAAAAATGCTAAGTTATATGACTTATTTCTTAAATATTGCAGTTATAATTTGTGTTTTGTTCTATTTCCTTTATTACTTTTAATTTATTGTAGTCAGGTCTGGCCCGTGAACATTTTCACATTTCACAAATCAACCACCAAATAATAGTAAACAACAGCGCCATCTGGTGTCATAATGAGCGTTAGAATTTATTCTTACTCGTATTATGCTAACAGATGGCGCTGTTTAAAATTGTATTTTACAATGACCCGTCCCTAAATTAGGAACGGAAATGCGACTCATTTACGGTAAATAGATCAAGGTCAGGGTCGAATTTATTTACAAAAATGTCCGATGCATAAAACTGATGACAGCATAGTATAATCTAGTCGCTTCGGGATGAAAACAAAGATGTGGAGGGATTTATAGAGGAGTAGGCTGCATGTTTTTGTCTTAGTTACTGCCAGCACTGCTTAATAAAGTCACTCTTTATGTTTCCTCGTCATATTGAGCAACTGTATTATTCGACTGAATTATCTGCCAATTTTATTTCGACTGAGATATTTCACTCATTTTATTGACTGATTTGCTCGACTGAGCAACTGGACAGGTTTTATCGATATCATAATCATGTAGCCCTACTCCCACGTATCCCCTGACTAGTATGAGCATACTCAAGTCAGAAAATGCTTTGTGGGGAGGGGGGGGGAAGGTGAAGATCATTTGTGTTGATTTATCTAAAGACAGCTTTTACTTTCTTAGTTTACTCTCATCAGAATATTTTTTTCTGTTTTTCACCATCAGGTTCAGTTAATGGTTTTATCGACTGAGATATTCGACTGCTTTTATCAACTGATGTACCGAGATATTCAACTGGTTTTATCGACTGAGATATTTGACTGGTTTTATTGACTGAGATATTTTACTGGGTTTTATCGATTGGATATTCAACTGGTTTTATCGATTGAGATATTCAACTGGATTTATTCGACTGGGATATTTGACTGATATTGAGCAACTGGGATATTGAGCATTGACTACTTTTATCGACTGGGATATTTGACTTTTTTGACAATAAAATCAGTCAAATAATAATTCAGTTGACAAAACCGGTTGAATAATTCAGTTGATAAATCCAGTCAAAAAATCCAGTCAAAAAAAAAAAAAAAGTGTAATAATCCAGTCAATAAAATAGTTGATTAATCCAGGCGAAAATAAACAGTCAAATATCCAAGTCGATAAAACCAGTTGCTGAATATTAAGCACCGGTGGCAGTTAATTAAGGTATTATTGAATAGCCCAATCATGCCTGTAGCCATAGCTAAAGGGGGTAGTCTTATGAGCTAGGTATATTTAGGTGATACATGTACTTATAACTAGAGAGTAAAAAATAGAATCCTACATATGCCTGTAGTCAGGGGCTTGGGTTGGACGAGACAGGTTTTTTTGTGACCTCTAGTCGAATATTTCAGTTTATATTTCAGTCGAAAAAAGCTGTCTCTTGACTTGATCGTGGAGAACCATACTTTATGAAGCACTAATGGGAGTGAACTAAGATAACAATAAGTAGCCTGGACCCATGGTGGCTAAGTGAGTAAGATGCGGGCTCGCTAGCCTGTAGGTCACAGGTTCGTTTCCGGTATTCTTCAGGATTTTCCGAATGGTTTCGCCCTTGTCAGTGGGGGAGAGCGGTGTCCCTGACAACAAGGACAGCTGTGTCTTGTCGTTTTGATGAAATGAAATACCAAGGTCCCATGTACACATTGGCATGCATGTAAAAGATCTCCGGGCAGCTGGAATACGATATATAAGAGTAGGACAATGTTTGATGTTAAACACCATTTCATTTCATTAATGCTCATAACATGCTTCTTGGAATAGATCTTCAACACTTTATTTCAGGAGAAAAACACCAACAAGTAAACAACTTTTAACTTCCCATAAATCAGTCCTTCAACTAGTATATAGGTTCCCTAAGCTGGTCTCTCCAACTGTAATTCATCTTACATACATTTGTCTTTTTCATATAAATTAGTTACTATGAAAGTGTTGATATAAACATAATTATTGAAGGATCAAATAAAAGTTAAAGAAACTGAACAGATCAACCACTTTAGTTGCCAGTCTGTCATAACTGCAATCGACAGACAAATTAATTACTGTCTGGTTCTAATGACAAATCAAGCATTAAAGCACTAATGAGAGTGTACTAAGATAACAATAAGTAGCCTGGAGCAACGGTGGCTAAGATGCTGGCTCACTAGTCTGGAGGTAGCGGGTTCGTTCCTGATATTGGCCGAGAGAGTTCCTCAGGATTTTATCCGGGTGGTTTCTCCTTGTCGATGGGGCAGGACCAAGGCTCTGACAACAAGGACAGCTGTCTAATCATGCAGATGGGATGGAAGCAAAGGTCCCATGTACACATTGGCGTGGATGTAAAGACCCCCTGGCAGTTGAAATTCAATATATAAGAGTAGACTGTAGCTCTGCTGTCAGGGCCAAAATTCCCTCGTAGCACACTGTACATATTCTTGAAGCAATGGCCCGAGAAATCTCTCTGAGATTACCTGTAATCAAACGAAACGCTGCGCACAGTATGCACACTGTATGGCATATGCCGGTCTTCATTAGCCCAGTCGGTGCACAACAGTAGGACGTTAAACCCAATTTTATTTTATTAAGTAGCAGGAGTTTATGTTGGCTAAGTGGGTAAGACAATGGCTCGCTAACATGAGGTCGGGTGGTCGATCCCTGCATTGGCCGAAAAAGTTCATCCAGATTTTCCAGTGCGATTCCCCTTTGTCAGTGATGCAGGACAAGTTAGGTAGTACGTTCAGATGGTACGATAAACCAAGGTCCCGTGTACGTAAAAGATCCCTTGACAGTTGGACAAAATTTCCCTAGTAGCACACTGTTTGTCATATGCCCGTCTTCATTAGCCCAACAGTAATAGTTAAACTCTATTTCATTTAATTTCATTGAGTAGCCCTTTCATGCTCATAACATGGTTTGACTTCAGAGAATGTTGCTCGTCAAGTGTGTTCTGTAAGTATCGGAAACAAATACAGATTCTTGGAATAGATCTCCAATAGCAACAATCAAACAACTTATGACTTCCTTTAAATCAGTCCTCCAAAGCTCGTCTCTCCATCTTACATACTTTTTTCTTTTGATAAAGATTAGTTAATATGATAGTGTTACCATAATCATATAATTATTGAAAGATTAAAAAAAATTTAAAGAAACTTAACAGATCAACCACTTTAGTTGCCAGCCTGTCACAATTTAAATCGACATGACTTTTTGCTGTCTGCCTCTAAACAAGTACTATAAAGCACTAATGGGAGTGAACTAAGACAACAATAAGTAGCCTGGAGCAACGGTGGCTGAGTGAGTAAGACGCTGGCCTGGAGGTTGCAGGTTGTTTTTCCCTTGTCGGTTAGTTAGGACTTCGGGACTGACAACAAGGACAGCTGTCTTATCGTTTGGATAGGAAAAAAAACAAAGGTCTCATGTACACATTGGCAGGCATTTAAAAGATTTCCTGGTATTTGGAATTCAATATATAAGAGTAGGCTGTAGTGCTGCTATCAGGGCACAATTACCCTCGTAGCACACTATGTGGCATATGCCTGTCTTCATTAACCCATTTGATGCACAACAGTAGGATGTTAAACCCCATTTCATTTTATAAATAGCTGTGTATTACAGTGGCTTAGTGTGTGAGATGCTGACTTGCTAGCTAGCCAGGAGGTTGGGTGTTCGATCAATACATTAGTCGAGCAAGTTCTTCCAGATTTTCCAGCAAGATTCCCTGTTGTCAATGATGCAGGACGGAGGGACTGACAAGATTAGCTGTCTATCGTTCTGATGGGATGAAAATTGGCGTTCACGTAAAAGATCCCTTGACAGTTGGAATTCGATATAAGAGTAAGCCATTGTGCCGCTGTCCGGGCAAAATTTCCCTCATAGCACACCATATGGCATATTGTCTTCATTAGCCCAGTTTGGAGCAGAAGAGTAAGACCTTAAACTCCATTTCATTTCATTAAGTAGCCCTTTCATGCTTATAACAGGGTTCCACTTTTAGGGAATATATCTGCTGGAGTGTGTTCTTTAAGTATTGGAAATGAATACAGATTCTTGGAATAGAACTTCAACACTTTATTTCAGGAGCAATAACAGCAACAAGTAAACAACTTATAACTGGTCTCCCCAACTATTAATCGTACATACATTTCTCTTGTTATATTAATTAGTTACTATGAAAGTGTTAGCTTAAACATATAATTATTGAAGGTTTAAGTCCAGGGGCGGATTGGGGCCTTGTCGGAGCGGCCCCTTTTACTGAGCGTGGAAAAGGGAGGGGGGGGGGTCCAGTGGCTCTCCCCGGGAAAATTTTGAAAAATGAACCCCAAATATGCGATTTCGTGGCATATCTGATTATAATCTCTGTCAAATAGTAGACGAATTGGACAAAAAAATATTTTTGTCATTGTTTGTCTGACTGGCCCTGCCTGATCGCCAGATGGCCCAATCCGCCCCTGATTAAGTCTGAAGCCATTTAAACAATATTTAAAGAAACTGAACAGATCAACCACTTTAGCTGGCCGGTCACCTCTGGCTTACGGCTGTGGTTTCGAACCCTGGTGTGAGCGTATGTGGCATGGAGATAGGGGCTCCTTCTCAACCTCGTGGGTTTCCTCCGGGCACTCCGGTTTCCTCCCACAGCAAAGACCCCTGCGCGTGCGCCAAGATAATGAAAATGGAAAAAAATAAGACTTGTCTGCGATATCACCTTCGGTGGAAGCGGACGTTTAAACAACAAGGACAACATCATCAACCACTTTAGTTGCTAGTCTGTCATAATTTAAATCGAGTGACAAATTAATTGTTGTCTGCTTCTAATGACTAACCCAGCATTAATGAATATTAAGATATAGATTTGAAATTAAAAATAGAATAAATAATAAAATAACATATTACCTATACATTAATCATATGTATCCACCCTACTTCAAACAAAAGCATGTTTTAAATATTAATACAATCAAAATCCTTACTTAATCTATAACTATTTTCACAATAATAAGGCCTAAAATTTCTAAGGGCTTGTACAGGTGGATCTGCTGAACAAACGTCTACGTGTCTACTGAGCGCCATAGAAAACGCATCGCTTATTTTTTCTTATAACAAAATGATCCTTTAAACATATCGTATTTATTTTGCTTCTTATTGTGAACAATATTCAAATCTGAACACATCAATAACAACACATTTGTACACTTATGGATATTTAATCTGTAAACAACGGTACAAAGTCAGAGGGGTCAAAACCAAAAGTTTTGCTACTACTGCTGAAGGAAGAATAAAGTTGATATATCCACCCTTTCGTCTTCAATATATAATATGTACAATTTATGTCGCTTAGATGTATCGCTTTCCCCCACCATATAACACATTTTGACTTGCAGGGAATGTATCGTCAGCCTGTGTTCTCTTAGTATCAGAAATGAATACAGATTTTTGGAATGGACCTTGAACACTTTATCTCAGGAGCAAATAAAAAAACAGCAATACTTAAATAACCTATAACTTTCTATAAATAAGATCCCCAACTAGTAATATAGGCTTCCTAAGCTGGTCTCTAGAAGTAACGATTCGTCTTACATACATTTGACATTTTCATGTGGCCTCGTCTAAACGAAATAAACCCCCACATATATCTGTCGATAAAATCAGTCACATAGTTCAGTAATTTATATCAATCGGTTTTCTCCGGGTCCTCCTGTTTCCCCCAACTGCTAAAGACCTCTACCCGCAAGCCAATTATTGAAATAAAATTAAAAATCATATGTTAGTCCCGAAATGAGCTAAGCACTTCTACTGCCTATGTCTGTCCTTAATATTTCAAACCCTCCTCCGTTCTTTAATTTCGGATATACATTTACTAATTTTTCCCGGGATGCCAAGGCCTCATCGTGTTTTACAAAAGATATTTTCCGTTCACCTAAACCGGCATTATACAGAGTTTTTTTTTCTTCTCTTGAAGGCACTGTTTCCTAAAATAAAAAAGAATATTAGTACACAAAAATCAATACAACATGTGTTGAATTCTTTCAGATCAATATCTACATGTTCAGGGAAAAAGACATGCATTATCAGAATGTAACTTAAACATGAATCATCCTGAAAAGAACTGGTGTCTGACAAGAACCCGGTCTATTCGTTTGGTCCAGTATACACACAAGAACCCTAGACATGTTATGCATGTAAAAGAAACCTTGAAACTGGGTCCCGAATAGAAGGAGGTTAAATCCCATTGCATTCATTCAAAAAAAGTAAGAAAAGAGAGGTCTTTGTGGGTAAGACTCTAGCTCGTTAGCCTGGAAGCCGCGTGTTTGATCCCTGCATTGGAAGAGAAAGTTCATCAGGATTTTCCGATGTGGTTTTTTCTTGTCAGCAGTGCAGTACAGGAGGTCTGACAAAGACAGCTGTCTAATCATTTGGACGGTATAAGAAACAGAGGTCCTATTATGTATGGGTGCTGTATTCGTGAGTTCTTCATTCAAGGCATTTTGAATTGGGGAACAGAATAACGAAAATACTACTTCATTGAATGTTGGCTGAAAGCATGGCACTCCAATCACGTGACTTTATTACGCATGAACAAGTATTACTGTAAACTATCTAATATTCAATACATCACATATTTCCCCCACTTGAAAAAAAAAACAAAACTTAATACCATACGATTGACTTCCTGTCAATTAAATTAATGTACAGTTTATAGTAATATTATGCAAACTTAATGTATGTAGTAAACAATTCCAATGTACAACTTACAAAATACTTTGAATAGTAATTCTTCTGAATAGTTGAATAGTAATTCTTCAATGTAATTAAACACATTAATGGAAATTCTTCACTTTTGTATGTTTTACATCTTAATCCAATACTCAGATACAATACTTAGAAACTTATTAACTTGGAAAAGTTCATGCTTCATAATCATTTAAATATTTTGGTAAAGTACGACTACGAATAGGATTTCTTCGAATAGCATTTTGAACATCATTATTAATATCAACATTATCATTTTTATTCAACTCTCTATTTCCATTTTCACTAGTGTATTCATTTTGACATCTAAAACTAACAATATCATTACAATGCCATTTTTTACCATTGCTAAAGTAATTACACATCCATTAATATCAATAATACTGATAGGTTGGGAATAATGGGAACTTAACTTATGTCCACTTAAATTCTTATTTTTAACCCTTACAACATCACCTATTTTAAACTTATGGCTCACAACATTATATTTCTTATCATATCTTCTTTTCATCTTATTTTGGTTATCATTTACAATATCATAATAACCATCATTATAACATTTATTTGGAATAGAATTAGTCCTATTGGGAGGTTTGATAATACTTAGCATAGTCCTCATCTCTCTCCCTGTCATCAAATAATATGGTGTACATGTTGTTGTAGAATGTGTAGTTGAACGGATAGTACGTAAAACAATTCTTAACGACTCTAACCATGACTTTTTCGAACGAATATTTGTTTGTAACAAATTTTGAATGGTTTTATTCAATCGTTCAATGGCTCCATTCGCTTGGGGATAATAATTAGGTGTTCGAATGTGTTTAATACTTAAATTATTAAGATAATCGACAAATTCTGTACTAACAAATTGAGGTCCATTGTCACTTGTTAGTGTTTCAGGTATACCCCATGTACTGAACAAAGTTTCTAGGAAATTAATTACAGAACTTGAAGTTAAGTTATCTGTTAAACAACTTTCAGGCCATTTACTGTAATAATCTATCACATTTATCAAATATTTTGAACCTTGAGGGGCGGTCTCAAAAGGTCCTTGTATATCTATCGCAATGTCACTCCATGGCTTTTGTGAAGGTTTTCTTGGAAATAATGGTGAAGTTGATGTTTTTACAGACTTATCACTTTCTGCACAAAGATAACAGTTATTGACAAAATTTTCAACGTCATTGTCCATTCCAGGCCAATACGCAACAGAACAGAGTTTTTGTTTAGTTTTCACGATGCCACAATGTCCTTCATGAGCAAGATATAAGATATCCCTTTGAAGCGTTCTGGGAATAATAGTTCTCTGTCCACGTCCGATACAGTCTTGACCGAAAACAAAAAGTTCATCTTTGATATGCAAATAAGGTATTAACTCAGGAATTAAGTCTTTCTTATCAGGCCATGAATTAACCACAAAACTATGAACCTGACTTAGAATACTGTCTTGCTTGCTTTCATTAGAAATAACACTGTGAGTCAGTTTTAACGAATTAACAGTAAGTGATTCACATAAACTTATATCGTCAATTGTCACTTCAGATGTAGATACAGGATTATTTCTCTTAAGGCGTGAGAGACTATCAGCAATTTTATTGGCAGTCCCTTTTTTGTATTCCATTGTAAAGTTGTATTCTAGTAATATCGAAGCCCATCTAGCTATTCTTGCTGGTTTGTGACCAGATGCATTTTCCGATGATTGTAGTAGTGTAATTAAGGATTGATGATCCGTTATAAGCTTAAAATGTCTACCACGAAGATAACGGTCCCATCGTTTAACTGCGAATGTACATGCTAGAGCTTCCTTTTCTCCAATGCTGTATTTTCTTTCGTATTCATTCAATATTTTGGACGAAAATGCTACAGGACGAATCTCACCATTTTCTTGTTTTTGGCTTAACTCCGCACCAAGAGCATAATTAGACGCATCACACGTCACAAATGTAGGTAGGTTAGGATGGAAAAATGTAGGTGGAGTAGTTAATGCTAGCTTAAGTGTTTTGAATGCTTCCTCCTGAACACTAGTCCACTGCCATTCTTGACCTTGGCGAACAAGTTTACGTATAGGTTCAGTTATATTGGCGAATTGTGGAATAAAATGTGCATAATGATTAAAGAAACCTAATATAGATTGGACTTCAATAACATTGCTTGGGGGCAACAAATCTCTAACAGCTTCCAAATTCTCGGGTAACATATGAACCCCTTTTGATGAAATAGAAAAACCTAACCAGTTAACTTCACTGACTTTGAAAAAACATTTGTTAGGACTAAGTGTTAAATTATGTCTAGCTAAATGCGTTAAAACTCTGCGAATACACACATCATGTTCCTGTTCGGTTTCCGTTACTATAAGAATATCATCAAGTAAATTATAAACATTTGGAATACCACTTAGTATAATGTCCATCATTTTTTGAAATCCCGTAGGTAAATCTGCTAAACCAAAGGGTCCTGTTACATATCTAAACAAACCTAATGTAGTAGCGAATGGTGTAAGTTTCTTCGTATCTTCATGTAGCGGTAGTTGGTGATAGGCTGCGTTCATATCAAACTTAGAAATATAGTTAGCTTTTTTAATCGATCCGAACATAGATTCTATATTTGGTAAAGGATATTTCATAGGTACAATGTTTTTATTTACGACGCGTAGATCCACACATAACCTTACTTTATTGTTTTTACGTCGAGCCAACACTATTGGGCTAACCCATTCTGCGTGATCGCACTTTTCTATAATACCGTCATTTAACAAAGATTCTATTTCCTCCTTTAATTCTGTTTCATACGCAAATGGTACTGGGCGAGCTTTCTGTGCAACTGGTAGAGCTTCTTCACGTAATATTGACTTGTGTTGAAATTTGGTAGCTTTACCGATTCCATTAAACACACTGGGAAATTCACTTTTTAGATTTTCAAATGATGCAATACGATTAACAGTATAACTTTGCTCAGCACTTTTAACATCTTTATATGAGTTACTTAGTTCATTATCGGAAATCGGCTGAATACAAATATTCATTTTCAATAACGATATCGTATCAAGTCCTAATAAACATTCGCCAGACTGTACTATATAAAACTTTGCGATAGCATTACGTGATTTAAAACAGATAGGTAAGTGCACAACACCAATAATAGGTATATTCGACTGATTGTACGACTTTAAGACAGTGTCTGAATAATAAATCTGATATGTCTGAAAATAATTATCAAACATCTTTTTGTTTATAATCGAAATTGGTGAACCAGTATCAACGAGCATATCGAATGGGTAATTGTCAATATAAACTTGAGTCGAAAGCTTTTGTATTGACTGGTTGCTAACTGTGAGAACTACTATGTCCGAATCATTATTTTCGTTGTCATCACCATACTGATCAAAATCAATCTGATTTACTGAATGGGAATTACACACGTGTGCAAAATGACCATGTTTACTGCATTTCGAACATACTTTATTTACAGCTGGACAGAATGGATAACGAGCTTTATGTTGATAACTTCCACATCTATAACACATCTGACCTTGAACTTGTTGTCTAGGCCTGTTAAATGTCATTCTATATCTTGGATTGTTCGAAGGAGAATTTGTATATGTATTTGCATTATGAAATTTATTAGGAAAATGATATCTATTACAATTTGTTGGATTTGGGAATCTTGGCGAAGAATATTTTGGTGAATAATTATTACTATGCATGTTATACTGTCTACTTTGATTACCGGTATTACTTTGATGAAAGTTTGGCCCTCTTCCTCTGCCCTGATTTCTTGTGACACGCTGCACTGGGGATGGTGTCGGAACATTTGACAAGAAAGTAGACGAAGCTTGTGTTTTGGTTAATGTTTGACATTCCTTTTCGGCAAGTTCTACTGATCGTGCAATAACTAATGCATTTTCAAGAGTCAAGTTATTACCGGCCATTAACAATTTTTCTTTAATTGTTCTATTGTAAGTTTTTTCAATAATCATATCCCTGATTAACTCATCTAACAAACCTGCATTATACCCACAGTTTATACTCAGATGTCTTAGTGCAGTCACATATTCGTCTACCGATTCACTGGAAGACTGTGATCTTGACATAAATCGTACTCTTTCTGCACTGACATTAAATTTAGTACCATAATAATTATCTAAGGCTTCTATAGCTGCATTGTAGCTATTATTATTTACTTCAAGAGACTGGAACGTGATCAAAGGTCCCATGTATAAATTGATGTGCACGTAAAAGATCCCTTGGCAGTTGGGATTGGATATAAAACGGTAGGCTATGCCTGTCTTCATTAGCCCAATCGGAGCAAAACAGTAGGACGTTAAACCCCAGTTCATTTCTCTCGTCAGGCAATGTCTGTTACGGTACATCTTAGGCCTATAATAATATTCATTAGTAGGCCTATTCAGTGAAGGTTTTGACATATCACATTAGTTTTAAGTTTTGATTTCTCATCCAGAGGAAATATCAAATGTTTGTGAGTGAGAAAATATTATTTATTTCCAAAACAACCCGAGGTTTGGAACAAGTCGCGGGACTCGAGTTCCCAACTCTGACATTGCCAAACAAAATATATTACTCACCAACAACGTCTACAATATGTACGGTAATCAACTGTAGCTATCCTGTTTGAAATAAATTCGACCCTGACCTTGATCTATTTACCGTAAATGAGTCGCATTCCGTTCCTAATTTAGGGACGTGTCATTGTAAAATACAATTTTAAACAGCGCCATCTGTTAGCATAATACGAGTAAGAATAAATTCTAACGCTCATTATGACACCAGATGGCGCCGTTTACTATTATTTGGTGGTTGATTTGTGAAATGTCAAAATGTTTACGCACCTGAACTGACAACAATAAATTAAAAGTAATAATGGAAATAGAACAAAATACAAATTATAACTGCAATATTTAAGAAAAAAGTCATATAACTTAGCATTTTTACATGTGTAAATAGCCAATTTAACATATGTAAGTAAGAAGTTACATGCATAGAAGTAAGCATATTAGCATACGCATTACAAAAAGTTAGAATTATGGGGGAAATTCCGCTCCATAGTAACCTACTTATAATTTGTATGGTGTGCCATATCCGACAAACTATTCTAAGAGTATAAATAATACTCATTGTAATATTACACATTTTGACGGGTATATGGATAACTAAAACTATATATCAATTATAATAAGATATACCTGTTATGTTGTTTGTATGTAAGTAAAAATAACCTGTGATAGAAATGGAGTAAGAATATAGGTGTTTAGATAATACTTACCTAGATATCGTCGATTATTGATATCTCGCCATATTGACAGTTACACACATTTACAAGTCGTATAAACCTTCTTATAAAGGCTATAAATTACTAGTTTTTCTGTTTTATTAATTTTGTGATATACAGCATTAGTCGTCATGCGTACGTTAAAGATCGCTAGAAGAAAATATTTGTTGCATCACCATGCGTTTCGTATACCCGTCTTCATTAGCCCGGTTTCTGTTCTATGTTGGTCAATTTGATGTGTTTAGCAGTGGGGAGGAAACTCGAGGACCAGGAGAAAACCCACGAGGTTGGTCAGCCGTCCCTATACTCCTTGTTGCGTAGAAGCGGGGACTCGAAACAACACGACTTGGATGATTGACCAACCTCCTGAGAACCTTCTCGGTCAACACCAGGATCAAAACCTGGGTCCGTATTTAAAGGTTTTCTTAAAATTAAGCTAAAATACTTATTATTTTCTGCCCAAAATCACAAATTTCTAACACCGAATGCTAGTTATGTCCCCTTAATAGCCCAACTATTAAAATATCATATATTTGTAAATGTGTATACAGACAAAGACAAGATTATGTTGCAATAACTACTACTGCTCATCCACAGCTAACTTCAAATATGTATGGGAATAAGTTGTTAAAAATAAATCATGCCTTGCAACTCGTCGTAGTATAAATATTGTCTGAAATCTACAACGAAATGTCATCACAATGTCAAATTTTACAAATGAATTTAAAGCATCTGACTTTATTATGTAACAGTGGTGGAAAACATGATTAAACAATACGAAGATTATAAATGATCGGAAACAGAATCCATGACCATCTCGATAGTAGAAACCTTATACAATATTATAGCACTAACATCAACGTACGGTGATATTGTTTTTGTTTCAATCTCAATCATCTAACTTTCAAAATCGTCATCACGTCCTGCTACGGTACGGTCACTTAAAGTTATGTGGATTTTTCTTATTGAAATAAAATGGGGTTTAAAATCCCATTGTACTGCGCCTATGCTGGGCTAATGAAGATGCGCCCACGCCGTACAGTGTGCTATGAGGGAGAGTTTGCACTACGGCCTACTCTTATATCGAATTCCAACTGACGAGGGATCTTTTAAGTACACGACAATGTATACACGGGACCTCGGTTTATCATCCCATCCGATCGAACTGTCTGCCATTGTTACGTCACTCACTCCTGTACCACTGACAAGCAAGGGAAAACCTCCAGACCAGCGAGCCAGCGTCTTACCCACCGTGACAACATTCTCGCTTTATCTGGTCTTAACTTTAAGGTAAAATAAAATACTTATAATACCACTTACCTTTAACTTACAGGAAGTTACTTAAAGCGACATCTAGTAATTAAGTTACTATCTTACACTTAGGCCTTTCTCCCTGAATCCACCCATTATAAACACGCAAACGAATTATTGAAATACTATATGTTAGTCTCGAAATGATCTAGGTTGTGTCGAGTGCGCGTGGCTCTGTCTCTTTGGTAGGGTGGAAATGGTCCAATATAAATGTTGGGAGGGGGGGGGGGGCGAATGGTTAGCACGTGCGCGTTGTATCATAAAGCTTGTCATTGAGTCAACTGGCATGGTTTCGAATCCCGGATTGTACGTGATCGCCTGTCCGACCTCGTGGGTTTTCTCCGGTTTCCTCCCACTGCTACATTATTGAAATAAAATTAAACCATATGTTAGTCCAGAAATGACCTAGTTTGTGTCGAGTGGACGTTAAACCCCGTTTCTCTCTCTCCAATATAAATGAAATATGATGAAATGTGGTTTAACGTCCTACTGTTCTGCTCTTACTGAAGACGGACATACCCCATGCTGTAAGCTATGTGGAGAATTTTGTCCGGACAGCAGCGCTATGGACTGTTCTTATCTTCAACTGTCAAGGGATCTTTTACGTACACGCCTATGTGTACACGGGGACGCGGGTTTTCGTCCCAGCCAAATGACTACGTTGTTCCACCCATCTTACATCACTAATAAGGGGGAACCATATGGAAGCAGCTAACGTCCTACTCACTGAGCCATCGTGACGCATTGGACCAATATAAATAGATACCACCTCGGTTGAAATGAAGGATGATGCTGAATTTGAACAAAATCTCTTAATACATGTAATTGCAACATACAGAATATAGCGTTGGGCATCCACCAAAATGAAATGGGGTTTAACGTCCTACTGTTGTTCTCCGAACTGGGCGAATGAAGATTGGCATATGCCATACAGTGGGCTGTGAGGGAAATTTTGCCCGGACGGCGGCAATATGGCCTACTCTGATATCAAATTCCAACTGTCAAGGGATCTGTTACGTGCACGGCAATGTGTACACGGGACCTCCGTTGTTCGTTCCATCCGAACAACTAGATAGATGGCCATGTCAGGCACCCGTCCTGCATCACTGACAAGGGGTAACCACGCCGGAAAATCTGGATGAACTTTCTCGGCCAATGCAGCGATCGAAAACCCAGCGACTTACCCACCGTGATACCCGCACGCACCAAAAACAAAATGGGTCATCCCTAGGGTATAAGGAATAAGTATGCTAACATTCAAGGCGACCCGTTAAGAATGGCGACCTGTAGGCGAAACACAAACTCACACCCCCACCTACAGATAGACACACCCCGACCTACAGACCCCGCCCCCCCCTACTGACATACATACACATACACCCCCACCTATAGACAGGGACAACGGTATAATTATTTACACGTTATGAATATTGAAGTATAAAAATAAACACGAATTGTTGTAAACAGTATTATTCATTAAAAATAAAAAATATACAATAAAATATTGAAGACATTTTGAATAAATTAAACAATAAATATAAACACAGTATAAGTCCTGTAGTTAAAGTAAAAATACGTCATCAGTAGATTTAACTGTCGACTAGAGACAGTATAATACGTCATCAGTAGTTTTAACTAGAGACAGTATAATACGTCATCAGTAGTTTTAACTGTTGACTAGAGACAGTGTAATACGTCATCAGTAACTGTTGACTACAGACAGTGTAATACGTCATCAGTAGTTTTAACTGTCGACTAGAGACAATAAAACTGTAAATTGTATGACTAGAGACAATAACATTATGTTGACTAGTTTACATGAATAACTTGTTTATTTTATTTTAATTTCATTTGATCTGTGATATATTTGATCTTTTCATGTTTTTCAATGAGTGACCACCTACAATAATCTAGAGGTGTTCTACCATATTCACCCTTGACATGTAGATCTAGATGTAAACAATCAACTAGATATTGTACTGTTGATAAAGTACCAAACCAACATGCAAAGTGTAAGATGGTATAATCATAACTGTCTCTAGCGTTAATATCTGCCCCATGACTGACTAGATACTTTATTTTATCTACAGGACTTACACTTGATATACAACAGTAAAATAACGGTGTCAGGTCAAATACACCTCTGACGTTAACATCTATGTGTAAATCATCAACAAGATATTCTACTGTAGATAAAGTACCCCACCCACATGCCCGGTGTAAGATGGTACGGTTATAACTGTCTCTAGCGTTAATATCAGCCCCATGACTGACTAGATATTTTATTTTATCTACAGTACTTACACTTGATGCACAACAGTCAAATAACGGTGTCAGGTCACACCAACCTGTTGTATTAACATCCATGTGTAAATCATCAACGAGATATTTTACTGTAGATAAAGTACCATACCCACATGCCCAGTGTAAGATGGTACGGTTATAACTGTCTCTAGCGTTAATATCAGCCCCATGACTGACTAGATTTTTTATTTTATCTACAGGACTTACACGTGACATACAACATCTAAATAACGGTGTCTCGCCCCATCCACCTCTGACGTTAACATCTATGTTCACCATGTTTTTTATATCATCCAAAGTACCATGTCGACAGGCTTTAAATAATTGTTGTTGTTGTTGTTGACGTGTATCTGTAATATATAACATGTTATACTATATTTACAGTTTATCAACTTGTATTTAATATTGTTTCATCTAAAGTAGGTAAGTCAGTCCTTGTTGGATATTATATATTAGAATAACTTACCTTCCTCATCTGAGGTAGGGGGGGGGGGGTAGATGGCCGAATGGTTATCACGTACGAGCTGTATCATAAAGCCTGTCATTGAGACCACTGGTGTGGTTTCGAATTCCCAGTTGTAGTGAGAAGGAGGCGGGTCGCCTGTCCAACCTCGTGGGTTTTCTCCGGGTCCCCCCACTGCTAAAGACCTCTTCGCAAAATTAAACCATATGTTGTTCCCGAAATGACCTAGTTTGTGTTGAGTGGACGTTAAGCTCTATCTCCCACTCTCATCTGAGGTATCACGATACGTGTATGACGTCATAACTTGTGACGTATTATATTTGAAATAAATATCAACCTACCTTCGTCATTTAGGGTAAGAGTTTTAATACATGTCTCCAACTCATCAATTCTCTTCTTTGCTAGAACTTCTTTCTCTTCCGTTTGTTTTTTGTATGTTTCTAGTTTTTCCATTTTCTTCAACATCTGTTTGGAATCTCCATCTTGTCTTTCCACCTGTTTCTTCAGGTTCTCTAATTCCTGTTTAATAAGGTCGTGATCTTTATGTAATTCTTCTAGTTGATGTCTTGACTTGTCTTGTTCTGTCATCAGATTGGTTTTATTTTTACCTGTATGATAAAATTATATACAATTTAATAATGATATAATACTATTACCTGTATAATATAATACACACGACAAACCCACGGACAGGACACAATATACATAGACGGACATATGTCATACATTGCGCTATACGTGAAATTTTGTCAGGACAGTGTCGTTACGAATTCCACCCCAACCCCCAGGGACTCGGGTTATCGTCCTATTTAAACAACTACACATTTCCCCTTGCCAGCAGCCAGGGTCTATTCCGTCGGCTTTATATCAGGGATCAAATATAGAAATTTCAAATAACGTGGATGGTCCTGCAGAAATGAAATGAAATGGGGTTTAACGTCCTACCCTTCTGCACCTGACCTGGGCTAATGGAAGACGGGCATGTGCCATACAGTGTGCTATGAGGGAAATTTTGCCCGAGCAGTGGCAATGTGTTCACGGGACCTCGGTTTTTCGTCCCATCCGAACGACTAGGCCGCTGTCCTTGTCATGCCCTCCTTCTGAATCACTGACAAGGTGAAACCACGCCGGAAAATCGAAATGAACTTTCTCGGCCAATGCAGGTATCGAACACCCGACCTCCAGGCTAGCGAGCCAGCGCCTTGCCCACTTAGGCACCGTGATTCCCTGGTCCCGAAGAAAAGGAGAATATTTCCGAAACGTTGTATCATACTGGTATCTGTCATGATCGCCCATGTGCTAAAAGGAATATCAATATCAGCATATTGAGCACGAAAGAGTTTTGAATTACAATACATAGAAGCCATCTAACACAAGCAACCAGTCTTGACGGTCGTCCTCTGCTAAATGACGTTACACAAAGGTGGACGTCCGCCGATTGACGTCATATGTTGGTAGGTCAAACGCGCCACTAATAAGGGAGATAACCCAGTTATAGTAAGCAGATTGCGGATGTAGACCACCATCAAAATCTCTCTATCTATCTATCTCTCTTTCTCTCTCTTGTCCTCTCTCACACTCCGATTTGTGTTGATTATTGAATCTAGAATGTACGAAGAGGGTTTGAATTAACGTTTTCTGCCAGGTTTTGGAAAATATTTATGATTTATACGATTTAGAGCCGAAAGGATAACAAAGTTAACAGTTTGGTTACGGTGATTCGTACGGCGAATAGAATGCTACTTCAAGTATGTGTACCTAAAAATTGTGATCGTCAATGGAGAAATTAATGGTGGTCTGTATCCTAGTATCGGTCATAGTGTCAATATTTATTATTTTGTCAAAATCACATACAGTATATTGTGTAGCTATTGGGGATTTATTATTTATCACCCTATAACAATAGATTGATAGAAATTGTTGAATTTAAGTTGACTTCGTAGTCTCACTAATGTCAATATAAATGTAGTCTGTCGGACGGACGCGACGGAAATATACGACCACATTTCCATGTGTGTGTATAAAAAGGTTAATCCCGGAAGTAATAAGTAAGAAGAGAACTTGTTCGTTTGTATTTCTATTCTTATGTTCTTGTTAAAAATAGAAATAAACTTACCGTTCGTGGTGTTTTCTAATACATTTACGATTTCTCTGTAACCTAGTTCTCGTAAACATTGGATGAATTTACCATAGGCATCACCACAGTTTAAGATATACGTCACTAGCTTGTCAGCAGCTGCCCAGCGACCCTGTTCAGCATTCAGGTAAATTTTCTTTATTTCGTCCTTTTCGTCTACGTTGAATACGTTTTTTTCAAATAATTTATTACCAAGACCTACTGGTTCTTTGATATGATCCACCAGGTAGCAGTAATTAGCTTGAATCTTAACATAGTCGATTTCAGGCATTCGACCTTTCCGTTTTACTGAAATAATTTATTATACATTATTAAATTAAAATAGGTTGCCAGGCAACGAAACATACGCCCAGACAGCAGCCAAATCGTCCGGGCAGTCAACAAGAGTTGTCGCATATTAAGGAATTATCAGAAAATCATTAGAATTTGTTTGGTTTTTATAATCAAACTTTTTTTTTTAAATCAGATAATAATTGTGATCTCCAGAGGGACCACAAGTTAAAAAGGGTGATTTTTCGTACAATCAGGGGACATAATTCAGGAAGTAATGACCCGATGGGCGCAAATATCGAAAGGAACCAAGATCTTTGGGTTATAAACATACATGTCAAGTTTCATCAAAATCGATTCAAAATTGTGACCTCTATAGGGTCCACAACCTTGATATAACATATTTTCACGCTATTCGTGTACAAACGGCGGCCATTTTGTCCGTCAATTCTAATCCAATTTTCTCTTCATTACCATGTAACGGTGATATAGTCAAACGTTTTTTTTTAATCGGATAATAATTTTGACCTCCAGAGGGACCAAAAGCTAACACAAGCGATTTTTCGGACAATCCGGGGACATAATTCAGGAAGTTATGATCCAATGGGCGCAAATATCGAAAGGAACCAAGATCTTTGGGTTATAAACATATATGTCAAGTTTCATCAAATCGGTTCAAAATTGTGACCTCTATAAGGTCCACAACCTTTATAAAACATATTTTCACACTATTCGCGTACAAACGGCGGCCATTTTGTCCGTCAATTTTGGTCCGATTTTCACAAAATTTAAACTCAACCTTCATAACCATGGAATGGTGATATGATCAAACGTTTTTTTTTTTAAATCGGATAACAATTTTGACCTCCAGAGGGACCACAAGCTAAAAAGGGCGATTTTTTGGACAATCAGGGGCCATAATTTAGGAAGTGACGATCCGATGGGCGCAAATATCGAAAGGAACCAAGATCTTTGGGTTATAAACATACATGTCAAGTGTCATCAAAATTGGTTCAAAATTGTGACCTCTATAAGGTCCACAACCTTGATAAAACATATTTTTACACTATTCGCGTACAAACGGCGGCCATTTTGTCCGTCAATTTTGGTCTGATTTTCACAAAATTCGAACTCAACTTTCATAACCATGAAACGGTGATATAATCAAATGTTTTTTTTAAATCCGATAACAATTTTGACCTCCAGAGGGACCACAAGCTAAAAAGGGCAATTTGTCGGACAATCAGGGGCCATAATTCAGGAAGTTACGATTAGATGTGCGCAAATATCGAAAGGAACCAAGATCTTTTGGTTATAAACATACATGTAAAGTTTCATCAAAATCGGTTCAAAATTGTGACCTCTATAAGGTCCACAACCTTGATATAACATATTTTCACACTATTCGCGTACAAACGGCGGCCATTTTGTCCGTCAATTTTGGTTCGGTTTTCACGAATTTCGAACTCAACCTTCATAATCATGAAACGGTGGTATAATCAAACGATTTTTTAAATCAGATAACAATTTTGACCTCCAGAGGGACAACTATCTAAAAAGGGCGATTTTTCGGAAAATCAGGGGCCATAATTCAGGAAGTTACGATTCGATTGGCGCAAATATCGAAAGGAACCAAGATCTTTGGGTTATAAACATGCATTTCAAGTTTCATCCAAATCGGTTCAAAATTGTGACCTCTACACTGTTCACAAGCTAAAAAACGTCATTTTTCGTACAATCAGGGGCCATAACCCATGAAGTTACAGTCCGACACATGCCAATATCGAAAGGAATCGAGATCTAATGTGATAAACCTATATTTTAAGTTTTCATTGAAATCGGATAAAAATTGTGACCTGTAGACTGTTTACAAACAATTGTGGACGGACGGACGGACGAACAGGGGCGACGACAATATACGTCCACATGAAAATGTAAGCGTATAAAAATGTCAATAACGTTTCACGTTTTGATGTCGCGTCTCGTGTTCTACTGATTCAAGTATGGTTAAATGGACGATGAACCCCCTCTAAAGACGAAATAGGAAGTATTTATCTCCTAAATAACGTTTCATCTTTTAAGTTTAGCTTAAAATAACAGGTCACTTGTTTATGTTGTTGTACTTTGTGTTTAACGTCCGCTTCCACCGAAGGTGTTATCGCAGACAAATTGTTTTATTTCATTTTTGTTATATTAGTGTAAATCCACGCGGTTGCGAAGGCGTCCCTATCTCCAAGCCACGTACGCTCACACCATGGATCGAAACCACAGCCGCAAGTCAGAGGTGACCGGTCAGCTAGAGGTCGAGACACGACACTTTACACCATTAGGCCATCACGACCCCCCCCCCCTGTGCGTTCGTTCGTTAGTTAATTACTTGAGTTTAACGTCCACTTCCAGCTAGAGTGATATCGTAGACCCCCCCCCCCCCCCCCGCTCGTTTATTACTGGAGTTTAACGCCCACTTCCACCTAGAGTGATATCGTAGAGTACCCCCCCATCTGATATAGTTTATTATGTGAACCGTGTTCAGATCACGTGAGCTTATTGACCAATCAAATTTCGTTCAATTACATCGATCTGACCTAAAGTTAAAGAACAAGAGTTATGACAAGAGCCATTTGACCAGATGAGAGAAAATATTATGAGTAAAGTAGGTAGAGTATCAATATCATATTATTCCACTTACCCTGGTAGCTCGACATCTTGATAACAGAATTTGTATTACTTCTATACTTGACTTAGATAGGTATCTTACTTCACTTGGTCTTTTATCTTAAAAACAAGATACATTGAATAAAATGTAGTTAAAATTAGATTTAATTTCTTTCCCTTACTTATATGCTCTGGCATTAGGGAGGTGGGAACCTAAGCCCGTATTCAAAGGTTTTCTTGAATCTAAGTCAAGGGGCTGGCTAGGATTCATACCAAGATTGCTGTGTGAAACTTATGGTCTAATAAACAAAATGTTCAATATTTCTATATTATTTAACTTGTGTAACTAGGCCGGATAGAATTGACCTAGTTTTCAAAATTTTGCTGATCCTACTTTCTGTGACAACAGACTTTATAGCTTATTCATGAGCCAGATGATGCAGCGAAGTGGTTTGTTTAATAACTTGTGGATGGCGAATATTTTAAATTCAATATATTTTTTTGTAAATACTAGCAAACGAAATATAAAACCGATACTCCTTTATAGAAATTTATCATTCAAGGAATTCCTACTCTAAAGATATAAAATATTAATAGTTATTATATAGATATATATAAAAAATATACAATAATATCATATCTACCTTAATTGTTCTTGTGTATGAAGCAAACCTCGACTCTGCTGTCTGGATAATTTCTGACGCTCGCCGCTTGGCCTACCTCTATATATATATATGTGTGTGTTTACTGTCAACCCTAGTAACATTTCAAACATTCATTTTAATAATCCAAATAAGGAGCGATTTAAACCACTATCCTTTATGATTGGTAGATGATGACTAATGCTACTATAAGGCGTGATTTAAACGGTGTCCGCTATTATCGGTAGATAAAGACTAATGTTACTATAAATATCTTCACCATTTATATCGTGTAACTATCTTACAGAAATTGAAACCTGTTATGCAAGTTTACTCCCCCCCCCCACACACACACTTAATTAGGTTTTTGATATGTATAGTCCTTATTAATAATAGACTATTGGTTAACGGGGCTCCCAGCAACAACCTTTCTCTCCGTTAAAGTTAACGATCCGTTTACTCCATGTTAACGGATCGTTAAATTTTAACAGAGCTTTGAGCAACCGGCCCCTTATTAATAGCCTACTGGTCTTCAGGCCCACTCTCTCACAGTCTATAGACCCACTCTCTCACGGTCTACAGGATCACTCTTCTGATGCCTACACAGCTTTTAAAAACATTTAGCGATTACATTTTTCTTCATTAAAACCCAAACAACACATTCGTCCAGCAACCGGCCATGGATCTTTTTGTTACCACAGGGGCGGATACAGGAATTTTGAAAAGGAAATGGGGGCGGGGGATTTGTGCACACGAGCCTGTAAGGCAAGCAAAATTTAGACCGTTTTCCTACCATTTTCCTAGAATAAACCGACCGATCACAAGCGAGTTAAACAGTGTCATTTGTTACATTCTTATTTCCTTCCAGGAAAAGAGATAAAAAAAGAAAGAATCCCGGTCATTCCAAGGAAAAAATATAAAAGTAACTATGGATGGATTAGATATAAAGTTATGGCGCCAGTCATGGCGCCAGTCATTTTTCAAAACACAAAAACTACGACAGAGTATAAGAAAGAATTTATAATACAAAATTCAAAAATACATTTTACGTTCTTTTGTTGATTGTACCTTTTCAGATTTTATAACATTTTATGTAATGACCAATCAGTAGCAAGGTAACTGACAAAATTTGTGGGACCTTTTGTGCCATTTTTCAGAGAAAAAATCCCATCGTAAATATAGACAGCTTGTGACATTTTTATATCTGTTTTATATGTTCAGACAATATTATCCGTTATGCAGTTTTGATTTTTTACCGATATCATTCCCGACAAATAGATAAGAAAAGAAGAAGTTCGAGCATCCAAATAAATTTTTCTAGCTATTTGAGTTTTCAGTTTTCAATTGTTTTAATTCTTTCGCGGCACACTTTGGTTGAGAATCACTGATTGATGAAGTACCGTGCCATCTAAAGTATTAACAAATTACTTTGACTTGGACACGAAATTGTAACTAAGAAAAAAATCCAAATTTTAGTAATTTGATTGGATAATATTAGATTTATCTTAGTGCTTTGCCAATCAAAATTGAAGTATCTACTAAAATTTGTATTTTATTTATAGTTAAGATTTCGATAAACAGGGCACTGGATTCTTTTCATCAAAGTAACAACTGAGATTTGTATAATTGTCATTAAGAATTGAATTAATATATAAAAACTAGTCAAGTAGATACTAAAATTATTCTAAAAACAAACACATTTAACAGTTCGATCACGCAATGAGACGTGACATATTTTAAAAATAAGACGCTACAAATACTGTCGAATACTGGGGTTTTGTTATTTTTATCGACATCGTCATGGTAATGGAGGGGGGGGGGTGCGGGGCAACATACAGGGCTGGTTGGGACATGGTTTCAAAATTTGAGGCCTGGATGTATATCATACTGCTTGTACAGGTAATACAGGTACCTTGGTATAAACTAAATCTATATTCCCCGGGAATACCCCTCCGTGGTGTACGTGAGATTTGCACGTGGATATTAAATAGATTGATTGTTGAACTGAAGAAAGAATCGTAATATTGATAAATACATCGAGACGTTTTATTGTGTAATCATCAATAGATGTATTATTATAAACATAAATCTACACGTCAGATATAAAAATATTCCTTTCATAATATTTTTGCATTAAAAACAGGTCACTGGCAACTTGCCAGGTATAACACTGTGTTGGTTATTAAAGCTACAACATCAACATGGCATGGCCGCGGAGAACCGTAATGGTTAAAGCTACAATCTGTCATGGCAGCGGAGAACCGTGATGGTTAAAGCTACAATCCGTCATGGCCGCAGAGAACCGCGATGATTAAAGCTACAATCTGTCATGGCCGCGGAGAACGTGGTGGTCGTGTGATTATACTGCAACCTGGCAGCATCGTAAAAACCCGTAGTGGTTAATGTCATTACCTGTCATGGCCACGGAAAACGTGATGGTTAAAGCTACAACATGTCATGGCCACGGAGCACCGTGGTCGGCGTGGCGTTATGACTGGTTAAACCGTGGCATTAAAAACCGAGACCATGTAAACAAAAAGAAAATGATTCATAGCTAAAGAAAACAAAATAAATTTTAAAATATAATCTAAATCATAATATAACAGTAAGATGGTTCATATTTTCATCCATATTCCTGAAGCAATGGTCCGACAAATCCATCTCTTCTCATTGCTGGATTGGCTTCTGATATTTGAGCTTTTGAGGGAGTGTGTGTATTCTTCCCGTCCCATCAAATCTATCCCATGTACAGGAACATGACAGCTCTTCGATTAGTGGCATTAGCTCTTATCAAACGGAACACTGCGGCGAGTATGATTTTCATCTGAACAACGACGACAATAGAACAATTAAATGCTTGTAAAAGACTTTTACCTGATAGATATCACTCGAAATTATTGGGAAAATGTAAATTATGGAACCGACGTTGTATTAAACTTGTCAGAGCAGAATAGTAAACCCCGTCTCATTTTAATCATTATGAAAGCGACGTTGTATTTTGTATTATTTTAAGTTGCTTGAATTATCTGTGTTTCTAACACTAGATGAAATATATTTTCCAAGTGAAATGTATCCTCAAATTAGAGATCTTTGACAAAGTCTTAACCCATTGTTGAAGAAAAGGGGGGGTGGGGTGGATGGCTGAATGGTTAGCACGTGTACGCCGTATCATAAAGCCTGTCATTGAGTCAACTGGCGTGGTTTCGAATCCCCGGTTGTACGTAGCAAGGAGTAGGGCCGCCTGTCACACCTTGTGGGTGTTTCCGGTTTCCTCTCACAGCTAAAGACACCTACGCGCAAGTGAATTATTGAAATAAAATTGAACCATAATATGTTAGTCCCAAAATGACCTAGTTTGTGTCGAGTGGACGTTAACCCCCCCCCCCTCTCTCTCTCTTGTTAAAGAGAAGAAAGAAACTATGAATGACATAAATGGAAACAAGGCTCACAGAGCATACCGTTAGATAAAATTATCTTTAAAGTTGGCTTTTTGGGGAATGAAGTGTTAACAGGATAAATTTAGAATCTTCATACAGGAGTATATTATATTCAACCCTATCCTGCCGGTAAGTGCAAAATAACCTATCAGTTTCGAAATCAGATAGGTATTTTAATCAAATCTTTCTAGAAAACGACTTACTAAATGGATCAAAGCAATGTTGACACATTAATGAATAATTCATCACAATTCCGTGACATTTCGAGAAGGTTTAGAGTCGGTACACAGTCTATACATCCGTATTTAGTGTGTCCACCGCGAGTGTCAATAAGAGCAGCGCAGCGTCTGTACACGGAGTGGACCAGGCGATTGATGAACACCATTGGCACTTGGAACCACAATCTCAGAATAGCCTGACGCAATCCATCGGCTACGTTTGGTCCCAGTACGACGTTATTAAGTCTCCACTGAATTTCATCCCAAAGATGTTCAATCGAGTTTAAGTCCGGACTAAGGGCTGGCCAGTGCATAACGTTGACACCGTTGTGGTGTAGAGAGTCCCGAGTAACTATGGCGGTGGGCACGGGCGTTGTCAAGCTGGAAAACGTTGTTTCGATGACGTGTAAAATGTGGTATGACGTGGGGTCGATTGATCGATGTAGCGCACTGCTGTAATGCCCTCTCCTCTCCTTGGACCAAGATTGTGGAACACCCACTCACTGGTTCAGGCCGATTCCACACCAAACCATTATGCTTGAACCTCTCGATGCGTCTCGTCCCATGTCATAATGGTTAGAATAATGCTGGACACGTCGACGCCAAATTCTGGTCCCGCCATCTGCAGTTGATACGCAATACCGACTCTCATCGGTGAACAAAACCGATTCAACCAGGTATGTGGATACATTTTATAGGGCTGGTCCCAGTGAACAGCACGTGCAGCATGAGTTACATGAAAATCATGGAGAACAACTTACCATCTTAGAAGTCAGGTTGGTTGCGTTTGTGAGAACATTTCCTGGGTTCAATTCTGTGTTTGGGAAGGAGCTTTATTGCTCAGGTAAAGTTGGAGATGTGGTCACAAATATACAATAAAAACGTTTGACAAGTTTGATGCATTGCGTTTTTTCAGAGTAACATGCCAACCTGACGTTTCTTTTGCTGTTTAGTATACTATTTGTATACAAGACAGACGAATTATCAAATATTTATACATCGCTATATATGTTTGTTGTTTTTCCTGCACGCCAGTGGGTTCATTTGCTTCCCCAAAGGCAATATCTTTTCTGCATTGACGATCCTGGACCCCTCTGTTTTAACTTTATTCTGACGAAGATGACCCGCCCACTTTTCCCACGACAAAGTATTTTAACACTGTGATTTAAAGGGATACCTTTACATATAGGCACGTGCTTATGTTTTAAAAAAGCTTAATTAAAATCAACTGCCTATAATAGTAGTAATCCAATATATTATTAGCACGTGTTTCTATTACGTATTTCATTTGCTCTTTTCCTAGAAAATGATTTGTTAGACGCCTTAATAGTTTCCAGGGTCGTGTTATTGTGGTAATGGAATGTACTGTGTCTATTTTACATTTAATAAAAAGAGGCATTCAAAGTAAACATTTATAAACACTCCGTTGGTCTGTTTCTAGGTGGTAAAATCAAACATTAATACATAGCTAGTATAACTATTTATCAAGTGTTGACAGCAATGATTTATATGTTTATTGTCAAGGACCTGATATAATTCCCCAAGAAATAAATTATATTCAGATTATTGCATGTTGTCTGTTTATTCTATATCGAAACATACACTGTTAAACTGGGTTAAATTAACAACTATAAGCAGTGTTAAGAAATGTTAAATCTACATAACAGCTACTGTTTTGGAACGTTAGACAACAAACGCAAGTCTTCACTCATTGTTAATAAGGTAAAATAAACTACAAATGACATAATGTTTTAAAAAAGCAGAGCAAATTTGCATTAACCCTGTCAACTCATCAAATGAGAATTGGCATGAAATATTTTTGAAAGAGCACGCATACCCCGTATCGTGCACGATAAACCAGATAGGTCTTTAAATTATTGGGAATTTTCTAGAAATAATACTTGTTTAGCTATTATGGGGGTCGTTTTAAAAGTAAAGGTTGACCCTGCTATGCTTTAAGAGTCATTCCTCGAGAAAACCATGCAATATCATGCAGATGTTCGAAGGTGGGGGTCGGCCGTTTTAGTTCATATTCACAGGGTTTGGTCCACGCGTCGAGCCTGCTCACCAGCCAAAATCACTGATTTCAGAAATCAACCGTTTTCGAGATACAGGCCTTTTACGTTTTTCGGCTGTTTTTTTTTGCTATTTTCAGGCCAAATTTTAGGTATTTTCATCGTACTACTACCGCTGTTACATGACCCTTGAGAAATAGGTTTGGGTTGTTCATGATAGTCGAGGTCTTGCACTACCACTTTATCATGGTCATCCGGTTCAAGTTGATTTTCCAAAGGTGTCCGGATACTTCACAAGATACGTGACTAGAGATGTCTGAAATGTACCCAAATCTTCAGATTGTGATAACTCCACTGGAACAGGGTTTGCGATAAAAATTAAAACCAATTTATTTGCAGCTGGAGAAATAAATTCGTTGTCAGCTAACTTGCAACAGCATGAAAATTCGTGTCGAAAGTTAGCAAAAACTTCAGTTTTTATTGGGATACATCGGCGGATTATTCAGGTACCCTATCGCCTATATTGTTATTCAGAGGGTCAATATATCAACTCCTCTTCAACCGGCTTTGCCAAAATATTCACTCCCCGTATGATTTGGGTATTAAGTCTGCAAATCCAAGATGGCGTCTTCCCGAGAATATGGATTTTCGAAAATTTTCGATCTAAAGCGTCAAAATTATGAAAAACGGTCGTGTTAGAGCAGGCAAAAATAGGTGAACTTCGATATTTTTAATTCCGGTATGGTACAAAATAACGTTTCTTCTTTTATTCGACAGCAAATGAATGCAGAATTTCCCAAATAAGAATAGTTTTGCGATGTTCAAACATCGTTTTCTCCGTTATAAAATGTCTAAAAAATATTTAAAATCCGCCCGTAATAAAAACAGGAGTAACTCGCTATTTATGTACATCTACATTCTCTTGTGGACGCCCCTGTCCGCCTATCCGTCCACATTTTCGTGTGGACGTGTATTGTCGTCACCCCTGTCCATCCGTCCGTCCACATTTTGTTTACGGACACTCTACGGGTCACATTTATATCCAATTTCTGCAATATTTGAAATAATTTTAGGTTTATCTCCCCAATATCTCGGTTCCTTTCAATATTGGCATGTATCGGATCGTAATTTCATGGACTATGGCCCCTGCCTTTACGAAAAATCATGTTTTTAGTTTGTGGACTATGGAGTTCACAATTTTTGATGAAACTTAAAAGGAGCGTTTATAACTCAAAGAACTCGGCTCCTTCCGATATTCCCGGATATCGGATATTAACATCCTGGATTATGACCCCTGAATGAACAAAAAATATGGTGTTTTTAGCTTGTAGCCCGTCTAGAGGTCACAATTCTCATTCAATTTTTCAAGAAACACGTTTTGATATATCCCCGTTACACGATAATGATTGCGGAGTTCGTATTTCGTGAAAACCGAACCGAAACTTTCAGACAAAATGACCGCTTCTCGTACGCAAATAGTGTAAAAGTATGTGATTCCAAGATGGTGGACACTCTAAAGAACATAAATTTTATCAGATTTTAATGATATTAACATCCTGGATTATGACCCATGAATGAAAAAAAAATATGGTGTTTTTAGCTTGTAGCCCGTCTAGAAGTCACAATTCTCATTCAATTTGAAAAAAAAAACGTTTTGATATATCCCCGTTACACGCTAATGATTGCGGAGTTCGTATTTCGTGAAAACCAAACCGAAACTTTCAGACAAATTGACCACTTCTTGTACGCAAATAGTGTAAAAGTATGTGATTCCAAGATGGTGGACACTCTAAAGAACATAAATTTTATCAGATTTTAATGAATCTTCAAAAGTATATTTGTATCCCAAATGTTACGGAATGAGAGAGTTCAAGTTAGTCAATACGCTGAACTATCACGGACCTTGTTTATAGTATAAAATCTATCAATGACAGCTGGTTCATTGTGTAGTTCTTTATATGATATATTTAATATCAATAATATATGTATATGCATGCTTTAATTAACTTTATACGACATCTAAGCTAAGTATAAATTAGCTGTGGTTGTTGATACAAATGGGTGGAGCTTGGAAGCTCCCCATAGAAGGGCATCTCTGTCTCGAGAAGACGGAGATCAAAGACGAACAAGGACAGAGCAGAGAGACGCACAGACAGGCTTATGGACTCACCCAAGTTCAATCGCTGTCTTGGCAGAGAGGCGGAATGGTAGACTTAATATAATTATGTACCGCCCTGATGCGTTTCTGTATATATATATATATATTGTTTTAGTGCCTGTATTGCTGTTGTAGGTATGTATATGTGTTGTATTCTGTTCAGATGTAAATAAACCATATGAAACTGGTTTCTGTAATCGCTAAGATGGTGTTACACAAAGATCTCGGTTTCTTTCGATATCACAATGTAACTTCCTGTAATATGACATTAAATGTACGTAAAATCATAGCTTGTAGCTCATTTTTATTCGACTTTGATGAAACTTTTATATTTTCTTTTATAACACAAAGTTGATTCCTTTTGATATTGTTGCATGTCGGATTGTAACAAACTCGATGATGGCCACTGATGGTACAAAAAATCGCTTTTAATATAGCTTGTTCTCTGTTCATCTCTTGCAAAATGTGGGCGCATCTTCTATGGCAACCGCTTATTCGTATTTAATTTTGGTATGGTATTAAGGACTTCTGCCTAGTCGTTCGGATGGGACGACCAACCGAGTTCCGTGTACACATTGGCGTGGACGTTAACGATCTCTTGACAGTTAGAATTCGATATAAGATTAGGCCGTAGTGTCGCTGTCCGGGCAAAATTTTCCTCATGGCACACTGTATGGCGTATATGACCATCTTCATTAGCCCAGTTCGGAACAGAACAGTAGGACGTTAATTCAATTTCATTTATTTTTTTTGTAACATTCATACAAAATTACGTGTTTTCGTAATACGATAGAATGAAAGCAAATTCAAGCCAGTAATATTTCTAAAAAAATTTATTCGTTTATACGGAAGCAAATGAAAAAAAGCTTCCGAAATAAGAATTGCTTGTGGTGATGTCAAATCATTTTCGTATAGACATGGCAAGGTTTGGGGGCGTTTTGAAAAGTGGACCATGAAAAATTTGCTTGAACAATAATAATGTAAAATGTGGGGAAAATATATTCTACAAAATTTTATTCTGTTGTGTGCTCTCAAACATTTCATCTCAGACCCCCTGAGATCCAAAGGTATTAGACTTAGTAAAAAATCAAAAAAAAAATCATTAATTTCTTCTCAGACCCCTTATATACCTGTGTGGTACCACATCCCACAAGATTTTCGACTTAGAATAATTTTGATAGTGTTATGGGTCTGTGGTGTTTTTTACCACAACAGTTCCACAAGATATTGGACTTAGAAAAAAATCGTTTTTTTTTTCCAAAATTTCTTCTCAGACCCTCTATATGCCTGTGTGGTACCACATTCCACAAGATTTTCGACTTCGAATAATTTTGATAGTGTTATGGGTCTGTGGTGTTTTTTACCACAAGAGTTCCACAAGATATTGGACTTAGAAAAAAATCATTTTTTTTTTTCCAAAATTTCTTCTCAGACCCTCTATAAGCCTGTGTGGTACCACATTCCACAAGATTTTCGACTTAGAATAATTTTGATAGTGTTATGGGTCTGTGGTGTTTTTTACCACAAGAGTTCCACAAGATATTGGACTTGAAAATAATTTTTTTTCTTTCTTCAAAATTTCTTCTCAGACCCTCTATATGCCTGTGTGGTACCACATTCCACAAGATTTTCGACTTAGAATAATTTTGATAGTGTTATGGGTCTGTGGTGTTTCCACAAGAGTTCCACAAGATATTGGACTTAAAAATATTTTTTTTTCTTTCTTCAAAATTTCTTCTCAGACCCTCTATATGCCTGTGTGGTACCACATTCCACAAGATTTTCGACTTAGAAAAAAAAATAAAATTTTCTCCAAAATTTCTTCTCAGACCCTCTATATGCCTGTGTGGTACCACATTCCACAGGATTTTCGACTTAGAATAATTTTGATAGTGTTATGGGTCTGTGGTGTTTTTTACCACAACAGTTCCACAAGATATTGGACTTAGAAAAAAATCATTTTTATTGGACTGGTGTCCACGAGATATGGAACTAGATTAAAATCAAATTTTTTTTTCAAAAATTTCTTCTCCGACACCCTATATGCCCGTGTGGTATCACATTCCATTTTCGACTTCATAGAATGTTTTGGGTTAGTGGTGTTTTTTATCACAAGATTTTCACAAGATATTAGACTTCCCGAAAAAAATATTTTTTTCCAACATTTTTTCTTAGAACCCCTTTATGCCTGTGTTGTACCACATTCCACAAGATTTTCGCCCTATATGCCTGTGTGGTACCACATCCCACAGGCTTTTCGACTGTCGACAATAATTTATAATGATACTATAATACGAACAATAATAATAAAAACTTTAGTTTTTGGTGGAGCATATTTATTGTCCCCCAACTAGCAACTACACAGTAACAATATTTATACATATTTACAAAGTACATATATATAATCATGTAGCATAAGTTTTTTTTAAGGAGAAATATCAAATGAATAAATAAATGAACAAATTGTGATATTGTGGGTAAGACAGAGCAGTTCTTTGGTAGATGCTTGTGTTTTTTTTCTTAATATTTATTGGAAAGGGGGTTATATATATTAAAAATACATCCCTAATAGTCAATAGGCAACAATTGGCAATTAGCCTCATTTATTTATTAATGTTCTTTAATCTATCTCATGATAATCTTCCATTCATTGTTCCCATTTGGTTACAAGGAATAAACAATTATCAGGGAATATATTGCTTATAATGTGTGTGTTGAATTCGAAAGATGACGTGCTCTAATTTTAGTAAACTAAACTTTAAAAAAACAAAACATATATACATTATTTACATTTAAAATGGCTATCTAGGTGGACTTGCAGTGACGTCTCTTGGGCAATAAGGGACGTCTTCCTTTCCGATAACATATTGATTTCTTCTTTTTACTAGCCTATGTAAGTAAAAAAGGTGGTGAGTTTTGGACATTGCGCACACAATCTTCTTAAATCTGCTTAACCAGGAGAAAGTTTGTTCTGCTGCCATTGTATTTTTATTAGTTAACACTACAACTATGGTATCGTCTAAAATGGTAGTTTTACCGATAGATTCTATTAATACCGTGTAATTTCAAAACATCGTTCAATAAATGATAAAACTCGTTGAAAATAACAAAAAATGGTTTAATTAGTACCATGGTTTAGATTAATAGCAACGGGTTTAGTTTCTCCGAGATGCGTCTAAAAATGGACGATCCGTGCACTTATTTATGGCGATCATTTATTGGCCGAGCGGTTGAGTTTCTCCGAGATGGGTTTAAAAATGGATTTCCCGTTCAATTATCTATGATGTCCAGTTATTAGACGAGGCGTCGAATTTCCCGAGATACGTTGAATTTCCCGAGTTACGTATATAAATCAACATGCGAATAATTTATCTATGGTGTTTTATTACAAGATAAAACTTGTAATTTCCCCGCGTGCCGTTCATCCGATCAATTCATTTTGATTACGATTATAAACGAAGTGGAACCTACCGATATAGGGGGGTCCACATATCTATGTGACCACCGCCCCGAATGACAAACTGGTGCCCACGCGATAATTTTCGTAGAACACACCTTTCACCTAAATCCTTTGAGCAAGCATTATCTCTCTGGACATCTGGGGCACATGCCGAACTAATTTCTGGTATCGACTTCGACTGGTCGGATACAAATTCAAGTCCACCTAAAATTAAATGACAAATTAAAGTTATTTAAACATTATGCAAGAGCAAACTCTGTCTATTACAATTCTTTCTTTCGGCGTGAAATGTTAAATTATTAATTATCCAGACCATTATAGACTCACGATGTCTAGGGAAGCCTTCAATGTTGGCTGAATTGCAATCCTATATGCTGCTGCTTAACGCTCATTGATAACTGAGACTATGCTGTTTATCTCACTGACTTTAGTAATGATGGCCGAGGCAGGCGGAAATTTGAACCGGTTCACAGTAGATCAATTTGATAATACTGATATGTATTAATGGTTACTATCAATATTCTATGCTTTGATTCAGTTGAATTATTATTAGCTGATAATTACCTTGTGTTTCAATCACAGACTGACCTTAATTAGGAGCAGTCTTTAGATTGCAAAATACTCTACTTATTTTTGATTGGGCATCCTCTGAGAGTGGCTGATTTTCAATGTCTTCGTCGATAACGGCTGATTCTTAAAGAATAATTATATAAATTATTTCAACGTATAATAAATTGCAGAAATATATAGCAGGAACTTACTAATTTAAACATTGATTTTGATGTCAACAACATGTAATTAGGTGCTCTCCGAGACTTAGTCTAAAAAATTTGTGTAAAGCCTACCTCTGATTACACCTGCATATTTAAGAAAGCCTTTTAAGGATGTCGGAATTTTAGATTTTTCCATTAATTTAAAATGATCAGGACAAAATGCAGATCCAGGTTCCGGCTCTTCCGTGCAGACATCCGGAAAATTAATTAGTGGTACACCATCTACTGTATTCTGGAATATATTTGATTGGCAATGTTCAAAAAATATAATCATAATTTTATTTTCATTATTTATATTATTTTTTTTTCTAACGATTTATGTCCATATAGTAAACAGAACGATGGCCACTTACCTGTTTGTGAAACATACAATGGGCAAATTGCAGTTTCCAAAGACCATCCGTTACCCACAATTTTCCGCAGCCTGAAATACATCAAAATCATCATTCATTGTCCATTTCAGGTTATTTATGTTTTTATTGTGTCTTGTTGTCGACCAGACAAGCATTATATTGTAATGTTTATAGTCAATTAGTATCTATATGTTCTATACATGGACATGGAAATAGCAGAAATTTACATGGTTTGGTAGAAGACTAAACACACACATACCCCTGGCTTTACACTCTTCAGTGCAGTGAATTGCTGCATGATTGTACAGACTTTTACACCTATCGGTCTCTATCTTCCGCATACATAGTTCTCTATCATTCCTATTAAAAAAAACAACGTCTTTTTTCTCTTCTCGTAATTCCTCTTCTAATTCTCCCCACCAAAAACAATTAGCCACCAATTTTCTATCTATCAAATCTGTCAATACAAAACAGATATTATTTGAATATTGAATTATTTCATATGTACAGGATAAACTTTATATACCAATTTTTAATATTACATATCATGTTGGTTAATAATAAAATTTGCATCGGCGCCATGAATAGTAATCGCAAAATACACCAAGACGAATAACATACCTTGGGAACCGTTCAGCATACCAAAGCCATCACTTAATGATTCGGCAAAGCCTTCAAATGACACCCAACAGTGTTGACTGAAACAGGAATTGAAAATACAAGAATTGAATATAGACCATTATGGTCAAGCATGAGGTATACTTGTAGGTAATGTATTTAATTTGAGTGGATAGATTTAATAAAAGGTTCTAGTATATATAATTTTGTCATAGCTTACCGCCTTCAGACAATACGGAATCGGTCATTAATAAGAGTTGAGAGGTAGCACGTCATTTCGGTCCCGCGTCATTTCGGACTCAACACAAACGTCGTTTCGGACTCAGTCTGGCGACTTTTCGGACTTACTTGGCGTCGTTTCGGACTCAGTCAAGCGACTTTTCGGACTCTGATTAATAACTAAATTAATGTAGAAAATTTGTGTAATAGTACAGCTGTTTGTTTTTTCGTTTTAAGTGAGGCTGATAGTTTATTTAATTGATCAGCGATTGTTGATGTCGCGATGAACACTGCTAGTTCTCTTTTGTTTCATCGACGAGTATTGAACTTGGCAATAAAATATTGTTGAAAAATAAAATTTGTGTATATTTAGTAATACTTCATTCTTTTTCTTTTGTCAAAAATTAAACGAGCTTGATTGATCGATCACTGCTAATGTTTTTCTTTGGTGAAACGGAATAATTGCAATCAACACACGGCCGCCATTATCAATGATTGACAACTCACGTTTTTCATCATCCACCAAAGAACCGCAAGCTTTCTTTGCACATACTACAATAACATCGGGATTATCGGTTAATCAGCTTTAATTATCCCGCTTTGCTCGTTGCTATTTCTAATATTTTCCTCAGAAACACTTTGCTTTGTAGGTACGCACAAATTTATCGATTGGTATTGCCAAGCGGGAGGAATGCATGCCAACGTGCAGCTCACCGGGTTATCGTTAACAATTTCTAGAGACTTGTAAAAAGAGTGTAAATTTTTGTTTTTGTGTGGGTCATTTTCAATAAATTCATCAGCATATTATTGGATTTAAACAAATACATTACTTTTACGGGAAACGATGATTATCAAAGAACCGTAAGTGCAACTAATGTTTTATCGTTTGGTGGAGCCTTTTACTAACCACGTGTTTCATGTTAATAAAAATTTTCTTTCGTGTTTTAAATTGGCCTATTCCTAATAAATTCATCAGTGCAGCAATACATGTATAAAGAAGTGAAACGTTCTTTTCGTAAACACTCAACATTGGAAATTTTGTCGTGTAGGTTCGTGATGCACGACTCCACGCCGAAGGCCTACTTGATGGCGAGCGGTAGGCTAAATTATATAATTTAACCCGTAAGTTATTTTTTGTTGGGCTATTAAGAATAGCCACGGCGTATTTTGTATTGATTTGACAGTTGTGTTCAACCTTTCATTCCATCTTATTCCCGAGTCCGAAATGTCATATACCCGAGTCCGAAATGTCGTATATCCGAGTCCGAAACGTCGAGGCCATATTTATTGGAGTCCGAAATGTCGTAAGTCCGAAATGACGCGGGACTGAAATGACATGTAATCAGTTGAGAGTTGTACGTTCAGATCTTGCAGTATCGTGAAATAAAGTAGTGGCGCTTTACCGCTGTGCAAATTACATATAGAAGAAAGCCATATATGGCTACAAATTTCGTTTAAGATATGGCTGACCAGTAAATTAGCAATGTAAACCAAACCTACTTACGCTAAAGCCCACTGAAGATTGAAAACATTTCGATCAACTAAATATTCGTCTGAGGCCTCTATAAAATCTCTCCTGTCATCGTACAACTTAAAGCCATTGGTTTTATCTCCAAACATATTCACATTATAATTTGTCCTGCACAATTTACACCGAAGGCAACATTTCTGCTTTACACTTATACCAGTGAAGGATAGGTAGCGTATTCGGGACAGCTTGTGGTGTACTTCTAGTTTTTTCCTCTCACCATATCTGTCTTTACATCCCATTAAACACACAGCTGTTGGAGGGCTCACAACGCACAGGTCTTCTGATGGAGTTTCTATTGTTGCACCATACTCATCTTTAAGAAGGCTAAATAACCTAGGAAGGGCCTCATCTTGCACCTGACAGTGACTTTCACATATGTCTGAAAACAACTTACTTGGTAATATTTTAGGAACCTTTGCCATAGTTCTTAAAATCCTATCGACATCTCTGCTACCATACTTTGGGTACAAATAACACATCAAATGTGCCCGTCTGTTCAACAGATCATCTACTTCAACTTCCTCTAACATCTCTTCGATTTTCTGGAACTAAAATACGAATTGAGAGTATTATAATGGTTAGTTTGATTTTAAAATACAACTTAATCTGTGGCGTATATACTAGTTTGTAGTAAGTATCACTTACCAAAGCAATAGGGAGGGAGAGAGAGAGAGAGGGGTTTAAAGTTCATTAGACAGAAACTAGGTCATTTCGGGACTAGCATATGGTTTAATTTCATTTCAATAATTCACTTGCACGTAGGGGTCTTTAGCAGTGGGAGGAAATCGGAGGACCCGTGGAAAACCCACGAGGTTGGACAGGCGACCCTACTCCCTGCAACGTACAACCGGGAATTCGAAACCACGCCAGTTGACTCAATGGCAGACCTTATGATACAGCGCGCGCACGCAATAGATGAGTTTATATATTACCCAGACATCACAATTATCAAAATGAATGAAAACACCTTACTGTCACGTCAACGTCAGCAGTAATCTCTGATATTCGGTTTCGTTTCTTCGGTGGCATATCTTGTCTTTATATCTGCAATAAATAACAATCAAAACAGATATTTCAAAACTTTGCAACTTATTGTAATCGTATAAAGTAAGATATGGAACACCGAAAAATGATGGTCCCGGTGCAAATTAAGTTGTTTTAAACCATCGTATTCATATCTAACATCTATAATAAAACTTATAAATACATCAGTTTCGCAAAATATCATGAGACTAAATTTTAAGGAGAACTTACCTCCGTTTTAGTTCTACCGTATTCCTTTTAGGATCAATCGCGATCAGTACACAACTTCGTATTAAAATTTTGGTGAACTTAATTTTTTTTTTTTTTTTTTTTTTTTTTTTTTTTAAATATAGTTTATTTACAAAATTCATATAATTACATTATTCAAAGTTACATTTATAATGTTTATAATGATATTAACAATGCAATGACAATATTTATAATTTAATACAGTAGAATTATTTACAATTGTTATATACATAAGTCAATATGAATTATATACATACGATAATATATTACAACATAGTATAGTAGTTACTACAGCTAATTTCCTTAGCGCCTGGTTGAACGAGGGTGAAATACCGTTTCCCTCGGCGATAGCACGTGCAGAAGGAATTGTGGGATGTTATGAAGACCGACTAGATAAGGGGTGAGTTTTGATCATAGTGAATGGATAGCGGTAAATTTCTTTTAATTAATTTATATTTTCCATTTGAAATACGATAATCTTGGTAAGTGTTTTTGACAGAAAAACCTCGCAGTTACTGAGTTTGTGTCTGGGGTGTGGGATATATAATTTGTATATGAAACATTAGTCAACGTGCTAAAATACGAAAGCGAAAAAGTAAATAAGATGCCTAATAATATCATGAACCTAATAATATCATGAATGTTATAAGGTCCATGCTAATATGGTTGGAGCAACTTATATAGTGATAATAGCACAGTTAATGTTTACATAATTAGGGGAGATGTTGTAGGGTAAAACTTCAAACATGACGGAGACTTGCCTTAAAGAGGGTAATAAGGCAGTGAGGAGTGAAGCTAAGATATGGTATTCATTATCAATGTGTTTGTTTTCTTTTTGTATAGAATTGGTGTATTAGTTCTTTTGAGATATTGGTGGATAGAGGGTGTGTCCGGTTAGACCATATGATTGACAGGTATAGGTATATATCGTGTATGTATTTAGATTTAACATTGTGCAGATGGATGGTGTTGTTGTTGATTCTGAACTCTTTGGTGAAATGAATGTTGTTTATGTGTGTGGTAATGAAACGTTTATAGAATTGTAATTTGGGGCAATTCAGAAACAGGTGATGGTAAGATTCAGTTGTTCGGTTGCAAAAGTGGCATTTATAGCTGTTAATATATATATTTCTGTATAGCATAATATCTTTTGTTAGCACCGCATTATTAATGGTTGTATACATGAAATCCTTTTCTTTTTCAGATAAGGAGGAACATTTATAGAGGTTTGTCCAGACTTTTGAAAAGTCAACATGAGGTAATTGTTTATTTATTTTTGGTTGTGTCTGTAATAAGTCAATTAGGGACCAGTATATGTCTTTAAGTTTTGTATTGTATGTATATTTGATGGATGATTTGAGGCTATTGTAAGTTTCTTTTATATCTATGTATGATTGGGGGACTTTTTCAGAGTGGGTATAATTATTGGATGCAAATCTCGGCAGAGTATCCCTTGTAGTAAATCCTAGCCAGTATATGTATAGGCCTATCCAGGGACTGTTATTGTCTTTGATTGCTTTTACTATAAGTTGTTGTTGCATTGCCTGGATTTTTAGTCGAATGTTTCGCACTTTAAGGCCACCATTTTTATGTTCTAGGTTCAAGGTGTTTCTATTAATTGTTTCACTTTTATTTTCCCAGATGAAATTGTAGATTATTTTATTTATGTTTTTAATAATTGAGTTTGAGGGAGGAACTATCCTAGCAACAAACCATAGTTTGCTGAGTATATAGGCGTTTAAGATGCATACTTTTTCTTTATATGAAAGAGACTGATTTACCCATGTCTGGATGGTTGAATTGATTATTTGAACAAGGGGTAGCCAGTTCTTTTCCATTTTATTTGAGCCAAACCAGATGCCTAGTAATTTAATAGCATCTGTTTTAATATTAATATTTATATTTACAGGATAGGAGTAGTGTGATGGTTTTCCAACAGAAAGGATTTCAGTTTTATCATGGTTTAGTTTGGAGCCAGAAATAGAGCCAAATGTATTGAATTGTTCGAGGAGAGTGCTGTATGAAGAAAGTCGAGATATTATAGCAGAACAGTCATCAGCATGTTGAAATAACTTAATCTCTGAAGGGTAGTTTGGGATCCTGATGCCTTTTATGGGGATGTTTTTGTTTATGTATGAAGCAAGGGGGTTGATACACAAGGAGTATAGAATCATGGATAGTGGACATCCTTGACGAATTGATCGGTTGATTTTAATATTTTGGGAATAGGATCCATTTACTTGTACTTTACTAATCAAGTTTTTAAACAATATTGTGACCCAGTTAAGGATATAATTTGGGAAATTAATATGTTTAAGTAGATTTATGATATAGTTGTGTTCAATGCGATCGAAGGCTTTTTCTTGGTCAAATGATAATATATAGGCACTGGACTCATTTGCGTTTATATAATTTAGTATTGTATCTATTGAATATAGGTTATCAAAAATGCTTTTATTTGGTCCAGCTCCTGTTTGTGTATTAGAGATTAATTTGTTAATAACAGAATTTATTCTTGTGCTTAGAATTTTTGTTATGATTTTATAGTCCACACATAACAGGCTTATCGGTCTATAGTTCTTGAGTAGTCGATGGTCGCCTTTATTCTTGTAGTTAATTGTTATGATACCAGTTCTCATTGTGTTAGATAGTTCCCCCTGCAGATAGATGTTGTTTATTACTTCAGTTAAATCGTTTCCTATAGTGTCAAAGAATTTCATGTAGAAATCTCCTGGAATACCATCTATACCCGGGCTACGGTTTGTTCTAAATTTTTGTAACGCCGTAAGGACTTCATCTCTGGATATAAAATGTGATATTGAATCTCTTTCTGTGTTTGTTAGTGTGTTTATGTCACTGTTTTCGATATAGGACTTCATTAAGTTATCATTAATATTTTGAGAAGTATATAGTTGTTGGTAGAATTGGTGAATTGTGTCTAATATATCTTGTTTATTGTCACAGATTGTATTATTTTGATTGATCAGTTGTTTAATTTGTTTTTTTGCACCCTTTTTAACTTCTGCTAATTTATATATTTTAGAATTAGTAGATACATCAATTTGGGGTATTTCTAATTTTGAACGTATAACGTAGCCTTGTTTGGTATTATATTCTATACGTTCAACTTAATTTGAACAGTAAACCATTCGAACTGACTTGGGTGGTGTTAGCCAGTCTTTTTTTATAACAGTGGTTTGTGTTTTGCTGGTTTCACCAAGCTGACAGTGTATATAATCTAATGTTGTTACAATAATATAAAATAGTTATGAGATGAGCTTTACAAATTGAGTGGTTCTTTAATCAGCCCCTTTTGAATAATGGAATTTGTCTACAGAGAGGAATTAACTGTCGTATTCTCACTAATAATGTTTTTACAGGGATATAATATAGTTATGATTAGCTTCACAATTTTAATGTTTCGTTAATCGGCCCCTTTTGAATAATGGGATTTGTCTACAGAAGGGAATTAACTGTTGTATTCTATTTTCTAATGTTGTTACAATAATATAATATAGTTATGATGAGCTTCACAAGTTGAACGCTTGTTCAATCGACCTCCGTTTGAAGCATGTGATTAAGTTATAGAAGGGATTAAGTATTGTATTCTCCTTGTATTATTACTTGGGTGTGTAACTATCTTGAGCAGGATGTAGTGTTTATTTAAAATATACTCGAATCTTACACAAAAGTCCTATATATAGGCATGAGAGCACAACAGTCATTCTCAATTCTACATTATTATCTATCGTGGAGACAGATGTGTACACCTTAGTAATAATAGCTGTCATTGTGTTTGTAAAGAATTCAAGGATCACAGATATAAGGTATGTTAAGTCTTAATCCAGCTGATATTTCTTCTATAAACATCATGAAAAAGAATGATGATAGATAATAAAATTGCATGACTTATAAATAGTATGCAACTTTTTATTCAGATAAAAATGAAAGCAACAATAGAATTTTACTGTGAATACTGGCCCCTTATTATTGCATTAGTACTAATTAATTTCACTGCAGTTTTGAACATGGTACATTATCAGCCACAAAGACAACAAATTATTAAACTATTGATGGTGAAACAAATATAAGATTATAAAATAATAAATGTGTATCTGAAACACTACACTGTTGCAGTTAAAACTGTATTTGGCAATGCAATGGAAAATAAGTACAATAAGATCAACTAATATAATACTGTTTACCACAGCTTGAATGGTTACTTAATGTATCATATTTCTTAAAGATGCCTTCCAGTGTTGTTTTCCGGCAAAAAGATGGTAGAATCCAGATGGGAAGAAAAACTGCAGAGGGACAGAAAGAAGTAAATTATACTTGGTGTATGAATTTTATTCTTACCATAGATAGAATCATCCGATCCAAAAGTTCAACTGATAATTACAGTGGTTTTATTATGAGAGTTGTACATTCAGATCCTGTAGGTGGATCAGGGTAAGTGTCATTTACGTGATTCGTATCAGTTGCTTTTTTTAAAATAGGACCTAATAGTTCCATTATTATGGAAAACTTTTGCAAAAAAATTAATCGACTATTTTATATATCATACAATAACTGTAGTCTGGAACACCTGCCATTATCAATTATGTTTCAAAGACCCTTTCATATTCCACTTCTTTGGAGGAATTTCTTTTTTTACAATTTTGAATTTCAATTAGGAGGATATTCTTTGATTGTAATTTAATAATTGAACATAGTAACACAAGGTACAATTTTATGGATACACAATTAACTGAGTTTGATACTAAGCTTTATCACTCGCTTGATAAAGTCAAATTATCCTCGTCGATACGTCGCTTAGTATCACACTCAGTAATTATGTATAAAATTGTACCTTGCGTCGATTAGGAGGAATTTATAAATTGTTATCAAAAGTTTTTCTACACGGAATAGGTGCTGTTATATTCCGGCTTATGAGACTACAAACCAGGACAGATTGCGGAATGCACTTGCTGCTGGCATCCCGAATCTGGATCCGCTGCTAACAAATTTCAATAATTCTAGTGAACTTAAACAATTCCTAGATGAACAGATCCAGTTGTTTAAAGGGACAATAACGCTCTTGTTGGCTTGGTAGCTCCAGAAAATAAATAATACCCTTATTCTAAGTACTAGATGTTTAAGTGTCCTACTGGTTGTGTAAATTATCCATTACAACCGATTTTACTTGTCCAGAGGGTTCGAAAATATTTTAAAATCCAAGTCACATTTGAAAAGGTTTACGTTAGACTTTTCAAATCAATTGGTTGAATTTTTCCAATTTTTTAAAATAGGTGTGTTAAGATGAAATTTATATCATAATTTAATTGAAATGTTCTAAAATAATACGATTTGTTGACCAGAATAAAGATTGGGACATAATATTTAGTTACAACAAGAGTGTTATTGGGGCTTTAAGAGGTGAGAGCAAATTTTTTAACAAATGTAGATCACAACCTGCTTATCCATATCACGGTAACACTTGATGCATAATTTATGATTTGAATATATTTGCGCATCCATTATCATTAGCGCCGAATCTTGGTTGTCATTCAGGGGCATAAATGGGGGAGGGGTCAGCGAAAAAAAAAATAATTTCAGTTGATCCCAAAATAAGTTCTCACAGAAATAATGAGGTAAACAAACAATGCCAAAATAAAAGGAAAACCCCCAAATTTTATGTATTTTTGTGTGCACCTAAAATGCATACGTCACGCGGAATTGACAGGGGCAGATATCGAGATTCTGTCCCATTTGACTACTCTTGTTCCCATTTTAGCAGGTTGCTCAATGTTGTAGCCATCGCTCCCATGGTTCACATAAAATCAATAACAATCTTCATATTATATCACATAAACTTAATGTCAACTTGAATAAAACTGTTTAATGACGAGATCGGCAAACAACAAAATCTGTATGGACGCCCCTGATTATCATAGTATTTAACAAGGGCACGTAACTGTTGAGCCCTTTCCGATGCCTATTTTTGCTAATTTTATTACAGTTCGCACGATGTCGAGTTGCTTGGACCTACTCATTTACATGCCGTAGATAGACTTGGTTGGACCGATGGAACCTACATCATGGGCTTCAGCACGCAGGTGACGAGTAAGGGGAGCATTTTACCCAGAAACAAAAGAACCTTCATCGTTCTACCAGAATTTGACAGAAAATCAACGCAAGAATTTGATTTTTCGACCAAGGGAAATGAGGCTAGGAAATTGTTTGTCGAATTGAGGCGTATCCTGGACAAAACCACCAATCTAACATCATTGTTTGTTGCATGTGGGTTCATGTTAAGTATATTACGTTAATCTTTAATATAATGAAACACGGTATTTCAATTGTCGGTTAATATATGCCTGGCGCAATATAGCCCGGTTGGAGCGGACGTGCCATAAAACCACATTTCATTTCATTTACAATGTCTGATATTAAATAATATGACTGCACCACAAAAAATGATTTATTTTTCTAAGTCTCAAATGTTGTGGATTGTGGGTTCACACAGGCATACATGAATATAGGGGGTCTGAGAAGAAAAGATTTTATCTAAAAATTATCTACAGTCCCAAACTACTGTATCGAAAATCTTGTGGTACAAAACAGGTATATAGGGGCTCTGAGAGAAATTTTTTTGAAATATGTGGAACTCTTGTGGTAAAAAACACCACAGACCCAAAACTACTAGCAACTACACAGTAACAATATTTATACATATTTACAAAGTGCATACCGGTATATATAATCATGTAGCATAAGTTTTGGAGAAAAAAATTATGTGGAACTCTTGTGGTAAAAAACACCACAGAACCATAACACTCTAAAATTATTCTAAAAATTTTATTTTTTTTTCTAAGTCGCAAATCCTGTGGAATGTGGTACCACACAGGCATATAGAGAATCTGAGAAGAAATTTTGTGGAACTCTTGTGGTAAAAAACACCACAGACCCATAACACTATCAAAATCTTGTGGAATGTGGTACCACATGGGCATATACAGGGTCGGAGAAGAAATTTTGAAGAAAAAAAAAATTATTTTTAAGTCCAATATCTTGTGGAACTCTTGTGGTAAAAAAACACCACAGACCCATAACACTATCAAAATTATTCTACGTCGAAAATCTTGTGGAATGTGGTACCACCATAGAGGGTCTGAGAAGAAATTTTGAAGAAATAAAAAAAAATCTTGTGGAACTCTTGTGGTAAAAAACACCACAGACCCACAACACTATCAAAATTATTTTAAGTCGAAAATTTTGTGGAATGTGGTACCACACAGGCATATAGAGGGTCTGAGAAGAAATTTTGAAGAAAAAAAAAATTATTTTTAAGTCCAATATCTTGTGGAACTCTTGTGGTAAAAAACACCACAGACCCATAACACTATCAAAATTATTCTAAGTCGAAAATCTTGTGGAATGTGGTACCACACAGACATATAGAGGGTCTGAGAAATAATTTTGGAGTATTTTTTTTTTTTTCTAAGTCCAATATCTTGTGGAATTGTTGTGGTGAAAAGCTCCACACAAATGCCCCCAAACCTTGCCATAAATGTATATTACTGTACTTCATTCATTTTTTTCTGTCCTTGAAAGCCGAAATCATATTTATTTAAATGGTCATTAATGGGGCAGGATCTGTTACCACTGACAATTATACCGTTTACGTTGAATAGCAATGAAACACAAAGAAAGCCGTTAGATAACATTATCTTTAATCATGGCTTTTTAGGGAATGATGTGTATCATGGTACATAGCCTGATGTATTGGAGACAATTGCTAGTACAAATCCCTCCCTTACTCGATCACTAATACCAACAGCGTACATAATTATATTCTGCGCCTTCACATCATTGAACAAAGGGGTTGTTTCGTTTATTTGGGTTGTCTCGGAAGCTACAAATACAAAGAAATAAATTTCAACAGAGTAGTATCCACTTTTTCTCAGGGTTAATTGTCACCTAATGCTCACATCTAAAGACATACTGACATAACCAAACAGTCCTTATGTCACAAATAACAACATACTGACATAACCGAAGAGCCCATATTCCACACTAATTCAATTTCAAATGAAGCAGGTGCGGTATAATATGTTTCGTATGGAAGATAAAACACCTCTTTCATTGTATTTAGAAATTTATATGCTAAAATTAACAGTTGTATCATAAAATCAATATTAATATAAAGCATACATTTGTTGATTCAGATTAGTAAATTGTCCTCGTTTAAATTCATTGTATTTTAATACAATGATATTATTTCGCTCAGAAACTGAAAAGAAAATCATTTCATCAGAACGAACACCAAATCTTGAACACCAAATTTCCAAATACCAATATCCGAATAACAATTTTGCAAAACCAATGTCAAAAACATTTCTTTAAATGTTATCTATTATGACAACATAGGACGCTAGTGAAGGGCTGTACGAAGATGATAGTAGCTGCTTTTTGATAATATGCATTCGTCCTTGTAATTTAGAGCTTTAAATAATAATTATTTACCTCATCCTTTAAATATGATGTTAAACAATGTATTTATAAATTTGGATATGAATTATACTAAAATCGTTTCAGATTAGATACGTCAAGTTGCGGTCATGCCCTGCTGATTCTGATCATAAGAAGAATACGAGAATGCTATTGGCTATTAAACGCATTGTGCTACAAGCAGCTCGGGGTACCAAATCTAGATGAGATTAGCTAAACACCTCAGTGTCTTAGATGATGTCATTTTCCTACTAATATTTACCTGTTAACGAGATACCAATTTTTCTAACATTTGGATTTTTGACCCTTCTACTATAATCAAAACCCATTTCCATCGTGTCTATTGCCTCAGCAAGAAATGGCATGCCTCCTATCTTTTCAAGGTCATTGATTCGCACTTGCTGTGTTGTAATATCGTCTGTCTTTGCTAATCTAAGTTGATTGAATTCACGGGAAGCTGTTGCACCACCATTAGCTGTGAACCTGAAGCGCCTATCATCACCATCAATCCTCAGTTCAGTATAAAGCTGTTGTAATAAATCACTTTCCTGGCCAATCTCCTCATCAGTTATTTTTGCCGAAGCGTCAACAAGAACAAACACGCCAAGAAACTGGTTCGCGCATAGAGGTCTGGTTACTCTAATTACAAAATAAACAAAACCCTTAAAAATATTATTTATAATGTGCAGAGAGACAGGTTAACATCAACAGTTTTTATAATCTCTAGTTACCACCAACTGGAAATATCATATAAGTTACTTGCCCCAGGCTTATAGCCGAACATAAACGTCATTTAAACTTTAGACACCAGTTTCATATAATTTGTGAAGGCAATTTACCATGTTACAGACTGGTAGGCTAAATTATCAAACATTAAAAGTGAGACATGAACAGACATTTGACCTTCAATGAAATGTATTTGGAAATACAATAGATACATTGAGATTAAGAGTAAAAAGATACTGAAATTCCGAGATAATTCACCGCCCAAAAAACACCGACACCGAAAAATTATTTCAGTGAGTTTGATAGAACATTGGTTCCGCACTACAGACAGACAATGTCAAATAGGGGGTGGTGTTAAATATGAGTTTGATTGTTTCCGCACTACAGACAGACAAGTTTAAACTCAAAACATCTACCACCGGCTAAAATATAATTAAGGTTCTCTCTCAATTTATTATTTGCCTTTATTTATATAAATGTTTGGTCACATATTGGTGTATTTATTTATTAAGCATCTTACCAGGACAGTCAATCATGTTACAGCCTCTTGTTTCAATGCCATCACCATGACAGTCAGCGCCACCATAAGCTGGAGCAGGGTTGTCACAAGATCTGGTTCTGCTCTGTGTTCCAGTACCACATGTTACAGAACATGCATTACACCCAATCCAATAACCATCTGTGCGTATATCATTGGTTGTAATACCACGTCCTTGGTGATGTGAATGTTCGTGGAAGTAGCAAACTATCAACTCAGTGATATGATGTTTCTTAGGTAGAATCACTGGATGTTTACAAATATCACACGATGCTCTCCTGATACGTCCACCCACACTAAGCTCTTCCGAAAATACTTCAGCTTGCACTAGCTTGATGATAAGAAGTTCAGCTTGTCTCAATTCTCAACAGCGTAAGGTTTACTAAGTGTTCTGTTACGTTGTTTACTAATAGTGCTTTCGACATTAACATGGTTAACAGGTTCTCTTCGCTTATCCAATTGCTTAAGGCGCATACACAATGCTAAGACTTTCTTTGCTCTAAACCAATCTGAAATATGATCCAGTCTAGAAAGTTCAAACCCTAATTAGAAAGTTCAAACCCTAATTTCATATTCACAGCAAAAGATTGCATTTTCTTAACTTCTGGATCTTCCGAAGACAAGGTAGTCTCAACATCTGAAGTTCTAGGAACGTTTAACTTCCATAAAAAAAATCTGGTCCATATAGCCATTTCGAATCAATTAGCTCGTTGGTAAGATTAACGCTGGAAATAACGTGAGACCATTGGATAGGTTCTGTAGATTCATGTATTTGTTGAATCCGATTTGCTACAAACATCTGAAATCTTCGGGCGTCGTTGTTTAAATAACCCAACACGACTTTACTGTATGTCCAATAAAATTCTTTGAGATCATCAATTTCTAATTGACAACGGCAGCTTTCAGCTCAAGACGAGGTATCGTGATAGATTTTAAGGGAGTTACACGCGACTGTCGCATCACTAAGGAACAGAATACCTTCAGATGAAATGAAATGAAAATGAAATGAAATGTGGTTTTATGGCACATCAGCACCAACCGGGCCATATTGCGCCAGACATATGACGAGCTATTCGAGACAAACTAAAAATTAATCACAGTAGTAATCTATATATACATAAATAAAAACAAATATCACAGAGATTATCAATTAAAAACAATTATCACAAAACTTTATGTATATATAATTAGAAAATAAAAAATGAAATTTACAAATATACAATTAAAATTTTGTGTAAAAATTTGTCTCTTTTAAAAAGTCTAGTAATCTACAATATAGACCCGGTTGGGCAAATAATTGATTTAAGGACTGGCAACGGTAATGATTAGATCTAATATCCTTAAGATACTTGCACTCAATCAAAATGTGCTTAACTGTCAAAGGAACATGACAGTGTTCACATTCTGGTTGAGGCTCTCGCTTTAATATGAAAATGTGAGTTAAAAAAGTATGACCTATGCGAGAGCGACACAAAACAACTTCATCCCTCCTGTTGGTTTTATAGGAGCTTGGCCATTCTCCTAAGAGAGGCTTAATGTAATGAAGTTTGTTTGTGCCTGCAAGATCCCAAGACCGTTGCCAGCGGTCATAGATAAAATGATTAATACATGTTTTAAAATCTTTATATGGTATTAAAATATTTGATAGGGGAGGATCTAAAGCAGCTTTGGCAGCTAAATCTGCTTGATCATTCCCCTTTATATCAACATGACTAGGGAGCCAGCAAAAGACGATGTCTTTGCTGTTCAACTCGTAAGATAGTAGCAGACGATAAACATCTGCTACTAATGGGTGTTCAAGCTGTTTATTGTTAATTGCTTGTAAAGAGGACAGGGAATCAGTAAAGATGATATGCTTTAAAGCTGAAGAGGACTGAATGAACTCCAAGGCCTGAAGAATGGCCTGGAGTTCGGCTGTAAATATGGAAGCAGCAGGTGGAAGACACACTGAAATGGTCTCAGATGGCGTCACAGTAGCTGAAGCTACCCGATCACCATCCTTAGAACCATCTGTGTATATAGGAGCATAATCACCATACTTAGACCTTAACTCTCTAAAGAGAGATTGGAACACCGTAGAGCTAGTATCTCTCTTCTTATGTTGAGTAAGATCGAAATCGATCTTTGGGGGAGACATAGCCCACGGGGGATTCCTAAAGACAGGGGTATTCGCAATACTGTCGAGGCTGATGTCAGCCTCAGACAATAGGTGTTGTATGCGAATACCGAATGATGGAATGACTTTAGTCTTCACCAGATATAAATGTTCATAAAGCGGTCTAAATATGGTGTTAAATGAAATGTGATTTGGAAGTGATGCTATCTTCGTAGCATACTGCAGGGCCAGTTTATCACGTCTGTTGTGCAGTGAGGGCTCATGCGCCTCGACGTATAAACTGTCCACTGGAGATGTACGAAATGCCCCTAAACTGATTCTAAGTCCTTGGTTGTGTATGGTGTCAAGCTCTTTGAGATAAGACTCGCGGGCAGACCCATACACAATACACCCATAATCGAGTTTTGATCTTATTAAAGCTCGATATAATCTGAGCAAGACCTTACGGTCTGCTCCCCAGTCAGTATTTGATAAGACTCTCAATATGTTGAGGGCTTTCAGACATTTCTTTTTTAGGTTTTTAATGTGGGGGATAAATGATAATTTCTTATCAAATATCAGCCCCAGAAATTTGGTTTCATCAACAACTGGAAGGCGGTTGCCATCCAAGAAAAGTTCTGGATCAGGATGTAAACCTCGTTTCTGACAGAAATGCATGCAGACAGTCTTGGATTTCGATTTTCGGTTGCCCATTGTTGAAGTGAATTCAAACAAAGCTGCAACTTACGTTCGATTATCCGTATGTCTGTAGAACCATAGCACATCTGAAAGTCATCAACAAAAAGAGCGCCGTTTGTACCTGGTTTAAGGCACGCTGGGATCGTATTAATTTTTATAGCAAAAAGAGTAGGAGATAAAATGCTTCCCTGGGGAACTCCCATTTCCTGAGGAAATGGGTCAGAGAATATTGATCCCAGTCGTACCTTAAATGACCTATCTTCCAGGAAATTTTTTAATGAAGATAGGTAAGCGACCTCGTAGGCCGAGGTTATGGAGGTCGCGCATGATACCGTGTTTCCACGTGGTATCATATGCTTTCTCCAGATCGAAAAAAATTGCAACTAAATGTTGCTTCTGGATGAAAGCGTCCCTGACGAACGTTTCAAATCTAACGAGATGATCAAGAGTGCTCCTTTGGGACCGAAATCCACACTGGAGGTCTGTAAATGAGGTTGTTGGACTCGAGGTACCAAACAAGCCTTCGATTGATCAATCTCTCCATGGTTTTGCAAATACAGCTAGTTAAAGCGATCGGACGATAGTTAGTAGGATTCGTATGATCTTTACCCGGTTTAGGGATGGGAATTATTGTGGCTTCATGCCACGAAGGAGGGAATTTCCCATCAACCCAAATCCGGTTAAAAAGATCTAATAAAATCAAGAGAGTGAAAAAGGGTAAATGTTTAAGAATTTGGTAGTGAATTTCATCTGGACCAGTTGCAGTATCCCGAGCCCGCTTAAGCGAATCTCGAAGTTCTGCAATGGAAAATGTATCATTATAGGATTCATCATTGCGGGACTTGAAATTAAGTCGCCTTTTCTCCTGTTGTTGTCTAATGCCTCGAAAGGCATCGGAGGAGAAATTGGATGATGAATTGAATGAAAAAGTACTGGCCAGAGAATTAGCAATATCAGGAAATGTTGTTAAGGTGGTATTATCAACATTGAGATGGTTAACTGATAATGCACTACTTTTACCTTTAATCCTACGAATCCTATCCCATACCGACTTAGATGTGGTACGGGAATTGATCCTTGAGACATAACTCTCCCATGAGGATTTCTTTGCTTGACGTATGGTTCTACGGGCCTTCGCCCGGACCATTTGGTATGCCGCAATATTCTCCATGGAAGGATGGTTCTTTAATCGTCTCAGGATACGATCACGCTCTTTAAGAGCGGATTTACAATCGTCGTTAAACCATGGTTTATTGAAACGTTTTGGTTCAGTCGTGGTTTTTGGAATCGCCTGCTCAGCTACATCTTGAAGAATTGAAGTGAATAAGGCCATAGGCTCATCTGCATCCTCTAACTCCTTTGCATCAAAGGAGAAGAGACACAAAGATTCAAATAGAGCCCAATCAGCCTTATGCATCTTCCACCTCTGGGGTCTTTCGACCGGAGAGGGACCATTATTATCAATTATGATAGGAAAGTGATCATTACCACATTGATCTTCATTTACTTTCCATGTAAAATCCTGAAACAGGACCGGAGAGCAAATGGTGAGATCCAGGGAAGAAAAAGAAGCTGTGGCAGGATGTAGATAAGTAGGCGAGTCATCATTTAATAAACACAAATTATTAGTGTTAATGAAGTCCGCTATTTGTTTACCTCTGTTGTTATCATCTGGACTACCCCAGAGTGAATGATGACCATTGAAATCTCCCGTAATAATAAACGGGAGAGGAAGTTGTGCAACAAGGTCATCAAGATCTCTGGGATTAAGATGTAAACTTGGTGGAAGATATACAGAGCAGAGTGTTATAGGAATATGCAAAGTCACCCGAACTGCAACTGCTTGTAAAGGCGAGTTGAGAGTGACTTTACTCTGAGGGATATCTCCATTAAGAATAATAGAAACACCCCCATGAGCTCTACCATCACCAATTGCATAATGATGGTAACCAACAAAATGTCTAAAAGACAAATTGTCAGAATTCCTGAAAAATGTTTCCTGTAAACAAATAGCTAGAGGATTGTATTTTTGGATTAATAATTGAACTTCATTAAAATTTGGTTTTAAACCACGACAATTCCATTGAATAATGGAATTTGCCATTGTCAAGGATAATTTATTGGTGGCGGCTTACCGCCGAGGGTGTCATTACGGACCCCTTCTACGGTAATACCGTCCATCAGATCAACCCCATATTTATTGAAATGAACAATAGGGTCTTGTGAACCCTTTTTGTTCTTTTCGCGCAACTTTGCTAATTTCTTTTGTCTGTTTGAGATATATACTTTTTCCTGTGAGGGTGGGATAACCGTCGACTGCGATCCTGACCCAGTGGACCTGGGATCAGGAGTTGCAGCTTTCGGTTTATCCAGCGGCGGCGATTCCTTGCCATTGTGAGAGGAAGTATTGGGAATGATCCCAATAACTTCAGTTTGGGGCAAAGAAGATGAACCCTCATCAGGTAAGGGCAAAGTTCTTTGGATCGAGCTCTCACATGAGAGTGAAGAGCTCGAGACCCCTTTATTTTGATCTGATAGAGTCAAAGTCTTCATTTTTCCTTTATCAGGCCAGGTTATATCTGTCTGAACGGAGATGGATCTAGTGCAAGTTTTAACTGCACCCGCAAAAGATTTCCCTAGTGGTGCAATGGGAAACGATGCAGATAGATCTACCTGTTTTCGAGCATCGAAATATGGTATCTTTCGTTCAGACATGACCTGTTGGATTCTTTTCTCTTTTTGCCATATTGGACATTCACGGGAATAAGCAAAGTGCTTTCCCGTACAATTTACACAACAAATCATGACCACAACGAGCGCAGGTGTCTTTACCTCTGCAGACGGTTTTGCTGTGTCCAAACTTCTGGCACTTGTAGCAACGAAGAGGATTGGATATGTAAGAATCCACAGGTATGTTCAAATAACCTGCCTTAAGAGTCTTTGGTATGTCGGGACGATTGAAAGTGAGGATGTAGGTGCTTGTTGGAATCACCTTGTCTCCTCGACGAACACTAATTCTTTTAACGTGTTGTACACCTTGAGAAGAAAGGTATTCTACCATTTCTTCCTCACTGCTGCCTTCAAGGTCCCGGCAACGTATTACACCTCTACTTGAATTTAAAGACCTATGAGGAGACACCTTAATAGGAATGTCTGCCAAAGATGAAGATTTAAGAAGCATGGTAGCATGCTGCTCTTTGGCACATTCTACTAAGAGTGCTCCATTTTTTAGTTTTTTGATAGCCTTAGGCTCACCGGCTAAGCCAGCTATGCCTTTGGATATCAAAAATGGTGACACCTTTGATAGGTCTTTGGAGGGACTCTCAATTAAGAGGAACCTCGGCCAAGACTTTGACATTTTACAATTACTATTAAATATATTCGAAACGTCGACTGAACTCGGACGTTTCTGTTTATATTTGTTATTTTCCTTAACTATTGGGGTGGGGGGGGGATTGGGGAATCCATGAAAGTATTTTTTTAAGGTTCACCCCTCGTCGACCCCCAGGTTACTTCCCTGCCTACCGGGAGGAGGACTAGCGCGGGTAACCAGCGCATGGCCTCAGGGCTCGACGAGGGGTATACTCAAGCCAGAAAGTAAAAAATACTTGTCTAACCTGATTGACCCGAGCCGCCGCCCTGTAGAATGTACTAAGGACACAAAGGTATATAATTGCTGAGTGCATAAACAACAGAGCATTACACTGGGAAAGGGTACATTCTACAGAGCTACAAACGACCAAAGCCGATTGATCAGAGTGGGCCACTCTGACCTCCCGTCTAGGTGAACCATGGGCCAAAGTAATGTGTTGCAGAGAAGGGGCTCGCAAGCCAAATCCCCACTCAATTACCAGGATTCCACTCTCCACCGACACGGGTCGCAACGCACGGCAAACACGTTGCCCCATTACAGGGATCCTTTTAGTCGCCTCTTACGACACGCAGGACATACGAAGGGTATATTCTTATCACCCCCCTACACCCCAGGGGGGACCTTCAGATGATCTTCAATCAAATGCAAGTAAGAACACCGACTATAACCATAAATGCTGGCGTCTGAAAAAATTATGATACCTTCGTCACCAAAGTCTGCAGGTTTGTAGCATCGCTGTATTGTTACTTGACTCAAAGTTAATTCTCCAAGCGCATGCGTAACGATCTTGAATATCGCTGTCCCAATCCAATCGTAGTCCACATAGCTCTTGAAGTATCTGCTTACCAATTAAAATTACTAGAGCGATGAGACCATAAATTGAACAAACGGTCGATAAAATTCCTCGACGAGTAAGACGATGATCCTTTAAAGATATACTAAATTGAAAACTGTCTGATTCAACGTTCCACTGCACACCTAAAGCGCGTTCGACGGGCAAATCATCATAAAATAAATCAAGTCCTTGTAAATCTGTAGCTCGATCTTCCTTAGGTATGCCATTAATAACTGTATTCGAGTTGTGAAGACGTAAACCGCATTTAGAAAGTATATTGGTTCTAGGAAGAATCAAATTCTCCATTCTCGACTTTGACTTTCTTGCAGTGATTTAAACTGACATAAATTTACAAGGCATATTTCGGACATTCCTACATGCGATTGCGGTCACTTATTTGAAGACTCTGAACACTTTCTGTTAGTTTGCTCCTTGCATTCAGATGCCCGTTTTTCAATTAGAACCAGAACATCACAATATTAACTCCCTATTATTCGGCGTAAAACGCCTAATAATGTATTAGTTAGATCAGGTCCCTTCAATAAACAGTCGTTAAGGGAAACGTAATTGAACTTTGCATTACAGTCAAATACAATACGTATTTTCTCAGGTTTTTTGGGGATCAACAATTCCTACAATACCCTATCCTGGATCTGTCTTCATACTGACTGGGCCATTACCGCTAAGAGGAATTACATCACGTGGAATAAGTGCTGTAGTGTAATCATATCCAATTAATATACCAATGTCTATATCCATTAGTGGTTGAAGTTTGTTGGCTATACATTTGTGATGATCCGAAATTTCTGTTACTAATAATAGTATTTCGTTTTCATGTATATTTGGGTTCAAAGTTTATTACGGGTGTCTTTTGGTTTCTAAAATTATCTCTTTGGCTTTCTGTGTCTCACCTTTCACACGGCTTCGTCAGTTATTTATTTTTGATATCTAATTTAAATGTAATCATTGTCCATTGTATTTGTTTTATCGGTAATCCTTGTATTTATTTTTATCGTTCGCTATGATGTCCTGTATTGTATCTTGTTAATCTAGTCTACTCCCGTCTCTTTTAGCTCGTTGCGCACTATATTTAAGAACGGACAACTAGTCTATGAGTTATTCAGAAGGGGATTTCTAGGTGAGGAGTCGTGTGTCACTTCTTGTGTCTGGATACGTGACCATTTCTTGGGCCGTGTGTTTAAAGGATTACCGTGATACCGATTGCTACCTTGTTGATATTATTATTGTTATTACTTTTTACTTGATGCTTTCATAGTTTTATATATAAAGTATCACCTGGATATTCTTGTGTTTTTGTTTTATTGAAACTAGAAAGGGAGAATTTGGGGATCTTTAACGTCAAGACATTGACATAAATTCAAGGTCTCGGGTCTCGCAGTATATGAGTATAGTCACTTTTGAGCTGACACTTGTCCCCGTTTTCTCCGAAGAGTAGCTGTGGTCCGAGGGTTGACCGAAAAACCACACCCCTTGGATTCCCAGTGCTGAACACACCCGTCCTTTCCATTGAGTTAAGAGTAGGCGGTAGAGTGGCCGAATCGGACGCCACAGGGTTTTTCTGGTGGCAGAGGTGGAATACCATTTTTATCCAATAACCTAATTCTCTCCCTGGTTTCAATATACAAAGTTGTGATTGTTTTATTCCGACTGGATTACTCTTGGTGTATTCCCCTGGATTACGACATGACTAATTACGGATTACTTGACATGGATTTGACGTGTTTTAACGATTCGCTACCTGTTCTACCTCAATGTGTGACTGATCGTGGGACTGCGGTGCAATTTAGTGACCACAATAGTGTGAGTGTTTCAAACGATTTGATAGAAATTGATGGATTAGCAGGCACTGGAACCACCAGTGATATAAAGTGTGGATGGACAACCAGTAGTGGATTAGATAAGGAGTTTACGGAAGGTTTGAGTGTATTCCGACATGAGATTATGGAACATTTGGATGCATTAAATAGTGAAATACGGTGCACCAACTCTTTGCTGCAGGAGACTAAACTGTGTTTAGATGAAGTGCGACATACGAATTCATCGCCTCGAAGTGGCATGAGGCTGATTAATGATCAAATGGATAATTTACGTGCACCTGTTGTAAACTCTGTGGAAATTGAAAGCGAGACTAAATGTGATAATCATGTGTTGGAGAATGAACCAGTGATTCATTCAGATTTCGTGTCTAGTGAGGATTTTAAAAACTTTCAAGGATTGATAACAGAACAGTTGGCAGTCATTACAGATAGTCTATCTCGGACGACCCCACAAAGTTATTAGGGTGGTTAAGATTTGACCCGAGAACGAGGTGACGTCATTCTGTGCATTACGTCATCATTTTTAGTGGGGTTTCTCCACGTCTGTTGTCAATCTCGGACGTGAAAACGACTTGAGGACGCCGAAGTCGTAAGTATTTTCCGAGTTTATATATTACTAGTATTCTACGTCAATAAACATAAATTTTGTTACTGTTACGTGTTTACCGAACACACGTACAAAGTTTGAAGGACATGAGGCGTTGTTAAACGAAAATATCGTATGTTTTTGTTGGCATAGCAAAAATGACCAAAATGTTTCAAAATGGCCGTTTGTGATTCTTCTTGTCGTTTTTGTTTGTCTGTGTTTTTTTACAAATTTAAAATTTCTATAAATTTCACACACCATTTTAAACAACTTAGCCTATTTATCATGCCCTTTTTATACATTTTTGGTGCATATTGGTGCTAATGCTATGTTTACAAATCGGCGCGCCACCTACAAACAAAGGAACTCGGACGTAATTTTTCTTAACCGCATTTTAGCGTCGAGGTCCACGAGAACGAGAACGCCGTCACCTTGTTCTCGTTCTCGTTCTCGGGTCAAATCTTAACCTCTCTATTGTGAAACCCCAAAGTGCGCTGATCCCACAGTGAGTGATTGTGATATAATTGGCAACAAGGGAAGTGGGTTCAAGCCGACAATTGCTTCTATTCCCCCGCTTCGTACTAGTCATAGCTCTTTCAGGACGAAGACCCCAAGTGATTTCAACGGTAATACTTCTCTAATGGATTATAAAGCATCTTGAAATCTGTGCAGAAATAAATGGCTGGAATGTGGAAGACATGGCCCTTCACTTAGCTAGCTGTCTTCATGGATCTGCTCAATCTGTGTTAACCTCCTTAAAGGGGGATGATCGAAGGAGTTACAGGAAGTTAATGAAATGAAATGAAATGAAACGTGGTTTTATGGCACTTCGGCACCAACCGGGCTATATTGCGCCAAACCTACAATGATTTATGCTAGACAAGTTAAATAAATATCACAGAAAAAGTTTTATATGCATAAATAAAAGCAATATCACAGTAAATAAAATAATAAAATCAAATAAATCTTTTATGCATATAAATATTTAAAATATAAAAAATGAAATGATAAATATACAATTAAAATTTATAATAAAAGCTTGTCTCTTTTAAAAAGTCTAACAATTTACAATATAAGCCCGGTTGGGCAAATAATTGATGCAGAGACTGGCAACGGTAAAAATGCGATCTAATGTCAATCAAAATGTGCTTCACTGTCAAAGGAACACGACAGTGTTCACATTCTGGTTGAGGCTCTGGCTTCAAAATGAAAATGTGTGTTAAAAAGGTATGACCAATACGAGAGCGACACAAAACAACTTCATCCCTCCTGTTAGTTCTATAGGAGCTTGGCCAGTCTCCTAAGAAAGGCTTACTGTGATGAAGTTTATTTGTGCCTGCAAGATCCCAAGACCGTTGCCAGCGGTCATTAATAAATGAATTGATAATAAATTTAAAATCCTTATAAGGAATGTAAAATTCGGAAATGGGAAGATCTAAAGCAGACTTGGCAGCCGAGTCTGCTTGATCATTCCCTTTAATATCCATATGACTGGGGAGCCAGCAAAGAACAATGTCCTTGCTGTTGAACTCGTTCGCTAGTAGCAGGCGGTAGATATCTACTACCAGTGGGTGATCAAGCTGTTTATTATGTATTGCTTGCAATGAGGACAAACAATCAGTAAAAATTATATATTTGAGATTTGATGATGATTGAATGAACTCCAATGCCTGGATAATGGCCCGGAGTTCAGCTGTAAAGATGGAAGCACCCGATCATCATCTTTCGAACCATCTGTATATATTGGAACATAATCACCATATTTAGACCTTAGCTCTCGAAAGAGAGACTGGAAAACCGTAGAGCTAGTATCTCTCTTTTTATGTTGAGTAAGATCAAAATCGATCTTTGGGGAAGATACAGCCCACGGTGGAGTCTCAAAGAAAGGGGTATTCGCAATACTGTCAAGGCTTATACCAGCCTCAGACAGAAGGGGTTGTATGCGAATACCAAATGATGGAATGACGTTAGTCTTCCGGAGATATAAATGTTCATGAAGAGGTCTAAATATGATGTTAAATGAAATGTGATTCGGAAGTGATGCAATTTTCGTAGCATACTGCAGGGCCAGTTTATCACGTCTGTTGTGCAGTGAGGGCTCGTGCGTCTCGACGTATAAACTGTCCACTGGAGATGTACGAAATGCGCCTAAACTGATTCTAAGTCCCTGATTGTGTATGGTGTCGAGCTCTTTGAGATAAGACTCGCGGGCAGACCCATACACAATACACCCATAATCGAGTTTTGATCTTATTAAAGCTCGATATAATCTGAGCAAGACCTTGCGGTCTGCTCCCCAGTCAGTATTTGATAAGACTCTCAATATGTTGAGGGCTTTCAGACATTTCTTTTTAAGGTTTTAAATGTGGGGGATAAATGATAATTTCTTATCAAATATCAGCCCCAGAAATTTGGTTTCATCCACGACTGGTAGGCGATTGCCATCCAAGAAGAGTTCTGGATCTGGATGTAAACCTCGTTTCTGACAGAAATGTATGCAGACAGTCTTGGATTTCGACAAACGAAATCCATTTTCGGTTGCCCATTGTTGAAGTGAATTCAAACAAAGCTGCAACTTACGTTCGATTATTCGCATGTCTGTAGACATTTGTACCTGGTTTAAGGCACGCTGGGATTGTATTAATTTTTATCGCAAAAAGTGTAGGAGATAATATGCTTCCCTGGGGAACTCCCATTTCCTGAGGAAATGGATCAGAGAATATTGATCCCAGTCGTACCTTAAATGACCTATCTTCGAGGAAATTTTGAATGAAGATAGGTAAGCGACCTCGTAGGCCGAGGTTATGGAGGTCGCGCATGATACCGTGTTTCCACGTGGTATCATATGCTTTCTCAAGATCGAAAAAAATTGCAACTAAATGTTGCTTCTGGATGAAAGCGTCCCTGACGAACGTTTCAAATCGAACGAGATAATCAAGAGTGCTCCTTTGGGACCGAAATCCACATTGGAGGTCTGTAATGAGGTTGTTGGACTCAAGGTACCAAACAAGCCTTCGACTGATCAATCTCTCCATGGTTTTGCAAATACAGCTAGTTAAAGCGATCGGACGATAGTTAGTAGGATTCGTATGATCTTTTCCCGGTTTAGGGATGGGAATTATTGTGGCTTCATGCCACGAAGGAGGGAAATTCCCATCAACCCAAATTCGGTTGAAAAGATCCAGTAAAATTAGAAGTGTAGGATATGGTAAATGTTTTAAAATTTGATAGTGTATCTCATCTGGACCAGTCGCAGTGTCCCGAGCTCGCTTTAACGAGTCGCGGAGCTCCGCAATGGAAAAACGATCATTATAGCATTCATCATTACGGGACTTGAAATTAAGTCGCCTTTTCTCCTGTTGTTGTCTAATGCCTCGAAAGGAGGAAGTTAATGACTGCACTTGAAAACCGTTTTCTTCCCCAGAAACAGGGACAACTTTATCGATCTCAGTTAAGAGCTCGTAAACGACAACACAAAGAAAATTTTACCAGAATTAGGACAAGCAATACAAAGGCTTGTGTATTTGGCCTATACGTCTGGCCCCTCAGAAATGCTGGATATCCTTGCCAAGGAGGCATTCTATGATGCACTTAAGGAAGACCGTGATATTGCTTGGCAAGTTATGGTCTCGCGACCGAATACTTTAGACGAAGCTGTGCAAATAGCGGTAGAATTAGAGGCACATAGGGTGATCAGTGGTTCTGATAAGGGACATCTTCGTGGTGTTGCGCCCAAGACGGACGACAAGTGTCTTAAGAGGGAACTTGATAAAATGTGGGGAGTGATAAATAATGATGTGTCTCCTAAGTTAGAAAAGAGTTTGGCTGTTGAAAAGAAAACCGATTCCAAAGACGTGAAATTAAAGAAACAAAGCTCTTCGAATCAGAGAATGTTGCGAAAACAAAGGAACGAAACTAAGAAAACCGGGAAATCTGATACTCCAAAAAGCTCCAACCCCTGCAGATTTGGCCCGCCAAATGAAACAGGTTTACATATAACGTGCTATGTGAATACTGTGCCCGTAAATGGATTAATTGATACTGGTACCTGTGTTAGTATTGTGTCTGAAGAGAGTTACGGGGAAATACCTGAGGGGGTGCGACCTAAACTCGAACGTGTAACACAGATATTTCATGGTGCTAATGGTGGCATTCTGGAGACACTTGGAAAGGCCACTTTTAACACTGACATTCGTGGTACCACGTACAAGAAAGAATGTGTTGTTGCTCCTGTTGGATCCCAATTGATAGTGGGCTTAGATTTTCTTGACATGTACAAAGCCATAATTGACATAAGGAATAAAACTATTCAAATTGAAGGTAAATCTCATCACACGGTTATGGAAAGCCATACCGGATTTTGCCGTGTTGCGTTAGCTGAAAACGTGCGTATCCCCGCTAAACAAGAAATAGTGGTGAAAGGTACTATACCAAAAGATTGTGTATGGGTTTATGACAACGTGGATGTAGTGCTAGAACCCAGGACAAATCTGTTGGAAAAGTATTCCGTAATTCCTGCGAAACCATGGATACCTGTTCGACTCATGAACGCAAATGAACATGATGTTTTCTTATATAAGAACACTGGTCTCGATGAAGTTGAACCGGTAGATATCGTAGAACATATCCCCGAATCTACAGTGTCGTGCATTTATGTTGGTGAACGCGGACATAGCTTACCCCATCACGTGCAGGATTTGTGGGAGAGGGCCTGTGTTGGATTAAATGACCTTATGGTAGTCGTGCGATGACGAAGGCGGAACGAAATTATAGTGTGACCAGGAAGGAACTTTTGGCGGTAGTGTATTTCGTGAACTATTTCAAGGCTTACCTGTACGGAAATAAGTTTTTAATTCGAACGGACCATGGAGCATTGCGTTGGTTACTTAATTTCAAAAACCCGGAAGGCCAAGTCGCAAGTTAAATAGAACGGCTTATGATTTTGACATCGAACATCGTCCCGGGAGAGTGCATAATAATGCTGAATCATTATCTCGTGCACCTTGTATTAGTGAAAGTGAGAAGGTGATCAGTTTGATTGGAGTGGATACTACCCAATTAAGTGAAGTGGAACACAAGGACCCGGACATTTCCCTCAAATGTCAGCGAAATGATAGTGAGGTTGATAAAGGTCCTATTCATAGTGATACGGTTGATGGTGATGACGAGGACAGTGACCATAGTGACCTGGACTTGAATTTGGATATCCAAGGGTTTGCGCCAAGCGTTAGCCAACGGGGTAGGACGGTACGTCTCCTGAAACGCTTTGGCGCTTACATAATGTGTGCCTCTTCGAGGAAATTTTGAATGAAGATAGGTAAGCGACCTCGTAGGCCGAGGTTATGGAGGTCGCGCATGATACCGTGTTTCCACGTGGTATCATATGCTTTCTCAAGATCGAAAAAAATTGCAACTTAATGTTGCTTCTGGATGAAAGCGTCCCTGACGAACGTTTCAAATCGAACGAGATAATCAAGAGTGCTCCTTTGGGACCGAAATCCACATTGGAGGTCTGTAATGAGGTTGTTGGACTCAAGGTACCAAACAAGCCTTCGACTGATCAATCTCTCCATGGTTTTGCAAATACAGCTAGTTAAAGCGATCGGACGATAGTTAGTAGGATTCGTATGATCTTTTCCCGGTTTAGGGATGGGAATTATTGTGGCTTCATGCCACGAAGGAGGGAAATTCCCATCAACCCAAATTCGGTTGAAAAGATCCAGTAAAATTAGAAGTGTAGGATATGGTAAATGTTTTAAAATTTGATAGTGTATCTCATCTGGACCAGTCGCAGTGTCCCGAGCTCGCTTTAACGAGTCGCGGAGCTCCGCAATGGAAAAACGATCATTATAGCATTCATCATTACGGGACTTGAAATTAAGTCGCCTTTTCTCCTGTTGTTGTCTAATGCCTCGAAAGGAGGAAGTTAATGACTGCACTTGAAAACCGTTTTCTTCCCCAGAAACAGGGACAACTTTATCGATCTCAGTTAAGAGCTCGTAAACGACAACACAAAGAAAATTTTACCAGAATTAGGACAAGCAATACAAAGGCTTGTGTATTTGGCCTATACGTCTGGCCCCTCAGAAATGCTGGATATCCTTGCCAAGGAGGCATTCTATGATGCACTTAAGGAAGACCGTGATATTGCTTGGCAAGTTATGGTCTCGCGACCGAATACTTTAGACGAAGCTGTGCAAATAGCGGTAGAATTAGAGGCACATAGGGTGATCAGTGGTTCTGATAAGGGACATCTTCGTGGTGTTGCGCCCAAGACGGACGACAAGTGTCTTAAGAGGGAACTTGATAAAATGTGGGGAGTGATAAATAATGATGTGTCTCCTAAGTTAGAAAAGAGTTTGGCTGTTGAAAAGAAAACCGATTCCAAAGACGTGAAATTAAAGAAACAAAGCTCTTCGAATCAGAGAATGTTGCGAAAACAAAGGAACGAAACTAAGAAAACCGGGAAATCTGATACTCCAAAAAGCTCCAACCCCTGCAGATTTGGCCCGCCAAATGAAACAGGTTTACATATAACGTGCTATGTGAATACTGTGCCCGTAAATGGATTAATTGATACTGGTACCTGTGTTAGTATTGTGTCTGAAGAGAGTTACGGGGAAATACCTGAGGGGGTGCGACCTAAACTCGAACGTGTAACACAGATATTTCATGGTGCTAATGGTGGCATTCTGGAGACACTTGGAAAGGCCACTTTTAACACTGACATTCGTGGTACCACGTACAAGAAAGAATGTGTTGTTGCTCCTGTTGGATCCCAATTGATAGTGGGCTTAGATTTTCTTGACATGTACAAAGGCATAATTGACATAAGGAATAAAACTATTCAAATTGAAGGTAAATCTCATCACACGGTTATGGAAAGCCATACCGGATTTTGCCGTGTTGCGTTAGCTGAAAACGTGCGTATCCCCGCTAAACAAGAAATAGTGGTGAAAGGTACTATACCAAAAGATTGTGTATGGGTTTATGACAACGTGGATGTAGTGCTAGAACCCAGGACAAATCTGTTGGAAAAGTATTCCGTAATTCCTGCGAAACCATGGATACCTGTTCGACTCATGAACGCAAATGAACATGATGTTTTCTTATATAAGAACACTGGTCTCGATGAAGTTGAACCGGTAGATATCGTAGAACATATCCCCGAATCTACAGTGTCGTGCATTTATGTTGGTGAACGCGGACATAGCTTACCCCATCACGTGCAGGATTTGTGGGAGAGGGCCTGTGTTGGATTAATTGACCTGCAGTCTCGACAAGTTTTAGATCTGCTGTCTAAAAATAAGGACTTATTTGTATCATCCTCCATGGAACTGGGTAAAACAGCAAATCGAGGTTCGAGATAATGTACCCATCAAACAAAGGCCTTGGCGTGTGGCTTTGCATCAGAAGCGTGAGATAGACCGCATGGTGAATGAAATGTTAGAGAAAAAGGTAATTGAACCGTCATCCGGGCCATGGTCCAGTCCAGTGGTTTTAGTCAAAGTTGAACGATATCACAGTGAAAGACGCATACCCACTTCCCCGTATTGACGATAGATTAGCAGGTGTGAAGTGGTTCTCGACTATGGACTTGGCATCAGGTTACTGGCAGGTGGATCGACCCTAGGGATACGGCAAAAACCGCCTTTACCACCTCGAAAGGGTTATACCAGTTCAGGGTTATGTCATTTGGCCTGTGCAATGCCCCTGGCACGTTTGAAAGACTTATGGAGACTGTGTTACATGGCCTGCAATGGGACATGTGTCTAGTCTATCTAGACGACATTATCATCTTTTCTCAGAGCTTTTCACAACACATGGATCGGATTTCAATTGTGTTGGACAGGTTGAGATGTGCAGGGCTTAGAATGAAAGCATCTAAATGCAACCTGTTCAAGGAGGAAGTGCATTATCTTGGTCATGTTGTGTCGTCGCAAGGAATATGTACGGATCCTGATAAAATAGACTGTGTGAGAAATTGTAAGATCCCGACTAATCTAACCCAGGTTAAAAGTTTTATGGGGTTGTGCAGCTATTATCGCCTGTTCATCGAACCCATGAATAGATTGACAGAGAAAGGGAGAGAGTTCCTGTGGACGGGTGAATGTGAAGCATCTTTTGATGCTCTGAAGCAGAAGCTAACGGAAACGCCCATCCTAGCTTTCCCGGATCCCTCAAAGCGTTTCATAATCAACACGGACGTATCACAGCTTCATGATGGTAAAGAACGTGCGGTGGCTTACGGTAGTCGTGCGATGACGAAGGCGGAACGAAATTATAGTGTGACCAGGAAGGAACTTTTGGCGGTAGTGTATTTCGTGAACTATTTCAAGGCTTACCTGTACGGAAATAAGTTTTTAATTCGAACGGACCATGGAGCATTGCGTTGGTTACTTAATTTCAAAAACCCGGAAGGCCAAGTCGCAAGTTGGATAGAACGGCTTATGATTTTGACATCGAACATCGTCCCGGGAGAGTGCATAATAATGCTGAATCATTATCTCGTGCACCTTGTATTAGTGAAAGTGAGAAGGTGATCAGTTTGATTGGAGTGGATACTACCCAATTAAGTGAAGTGGAACACAAGGACCCGGACATTTCCCTCAAATGTCAGCGAAATGATAGTGAGGTTGATAAAGGTCCTATTCATAGTGATACGGTTGATGGTGATGACGAGGACAGTGACCATAGTGACCTGGACTTGAATTTGGATATCCAAGGGTTTGCGCCAAGCGTTAGCCAACGGGGTAGGACGGTACGTCTCCTGAAACACTTTGGCGCTTACATAATGTGTGCCTCTTCTTTTGCAGGGGTCAAGATGGCTTCCTCTGCTAGGTCACTCTCATGTGACATCTGTGCTGGCGCAACATTCAGAACACAGTCTAAGTTTAATCGACACTGTGCTAGCGCGCGTCACCGACGTATAGTTTTGGAAATAGAGGAGATGAGAAGGGGAGAAAAGAGAAAGCAGAAAGAGGAGACAAAGGAAGTGAAAAGTAGCGAGAGGAAGAAGAATGCGACGATGACATTGAAAGACTTTGAAGAAGACCAGAAGAAGGACGAGACGCGGACTTTGGGAGAAACTACTAAAGAAAAGAGGAAGCAGAACGAGGAGACAAAGGAAGTAAGAAACGAGGAGAAGAAGAATGAGGCTTTGAGAGACATTGAAGAAGGAAGAGAGGAAGAGTCCCATGGTCGTCCTGACCTCATTACCGATCCGCATGGTCCAGCCGGTTACCTATGATGATCTGGGGGAGGAACCAAAAATAAATTTTCTACTAGAATGTGGTACCGATCAACCAAGGGGTTTCGAGTATAGTGAGGGGGAGGGTTACTGGAAGAGATAGTGGCTGGATCTGCTGATTTGAAAGTTGAGGAATGTTCTGAAGAGAGGGGTACAGATTACGCCCCAGACAGCGGACAAGGAGACGCAGGTAGTGATTGGAAATTTTACAAGAATCAGCCGGTATGAGGTGAGAGAAGAGGGACTGTCGAGATCCGCGAGAACTGGCCGTATGATATAGAGGGATACCTGCAGAGAGCTCACATCACTCGTCAGGAAGCTATGGGACCTTACAACCCTACAGAACCAAACCATTTTCCTGTGTGAATTGTTTAATTTTAATGTTTCTAATCCTGTTTTATTTTTTTATTGTTTTTTTTTACCATTAGGTCAATGCGGGGCGCATTGGACGGAGGCGTGGGTAATGTGATGATCCGAAATTTCTGTTACTAATATTTCGTTTTCATGTATATTTGGGTTCAAAGGTTATTACGGGTGTCTTTTGGTTTCCAAAATTATCTCTTTGGCTTGCTGTGTCTCACCTTGCCCACAGCTTCGTCAGTTATTTATTTTTGATATCTAATTTAAATGTAATCATTGTCCATTGTATTTGCTTTATCGGTAATCCTTGTTCGCTGTGATTTCCTGTAATGTATCTTGTTAATCTAGTCTACTTCCGTCTCTTTAAGCTCGTTGCGCATGCGTGGCGCGGTATATTTAAGAACGGACAACTAGTCTGTGAGGGATTCAGACGAAGGATTTCTAGGTGAGGAGTCGTGTGTTACTTCTTGTGTCTGGATTCGTGACCATTTCTTGGGCCGTGTGTTTCAAGTTACCTTGGCCATAGCCTGGGCTTTTGCTCATACGTTGGTCGATACTTGAACGCCCTAGTGTCTCAGTGTTAACCAGTGTGTTCTATTAGAATACGGCGGGTCACGCCATTTTCTTGGCCTTTCGTAAAAAGCGCTTGACGTCGGCTGTGGGTTGATTGCATTGGTGAATTAGATTGTCCCTTCCCGTTGATGCATAACTATCCTCCACGCGTATGTTAACTCTGAGCAAGCCTTTTATAGGTTCAGATTTGTGTCTACATTCGGCCTCAATTGGATAATGGTGAAGTGTCTTATTTAACTTATTTTATATTCCGTCCCAGTATATTTACCAGTGGATTATTGATATTCATACCGTTGGATTATTTTTGTGATATATATATATATATATATATATATATATATGTATATATATGTTTAAAGGATTACCGGGATACCGATTGCTAACTTGTTGATATTATTATTGTTATTACTTTTTACTTGATGCTTTTATAGTTTTATATATACTATTCAAAAAAAGTAGGGGATATTTGATTTTGGGGGCATAATACTAAAATATGCAAATGACTACAAAAAAAAGTCACTATAGAACCTAACAGAAGAAACATTTCCAGTTACAGTCATTGTGGCATTGAATTCCAGGGTGGAAACATCAGTTTAATTGTTTAGTGACCAGAAAACAAATTTTGATATGCGTCGGCTTACCCAAAATGAAAGGTTACGTGCCCTTGGCATGCTACAGATCGGCACAACGCAGGCGGTTGTGGCGCGGACGATGAATGTTTCTCAGTCCGTCATAAGCAGGCTATGGTCCAGATACCGAGATACACAATCTTTACAGGACAGACCACACTCAGGTCGACCAAGGGCGACAACTCAAGCCCAGGATCGATTTATCCGTACCTTGACCTTGAGAAATCGTGCCATCATACCAAATCAGATCAGCACTCGTCTTTAAACAGACACTTGTGTGAGAGTGAGTAGCCAACCGATTCGGAATCGACTGCATTGGGGTCACCTTCGCGCCCGACGTCCTCGCGTGATCCCTTGTTTGAGAGATCATCACATTCAGGCAAGACGCCGTTGGTGTAGGGATCGTCAACACTGGGATAATCGACGCTGGAGCAATGTGATGTTTTCAGATCAGTCAAGGTTCACTGTTGATTTTTTGGACAGACGTAGGAGGGTGTGGCGTCGTCGAAACGAGCTCTTCCAAGACGTTAACGTCATCAGACATGATCGATTTGGGGGTGGTTCTGTTATGTTGTGGGGAGGAATGAATGAATGAATGAAATGTTGTTTAATGGCACATCCGCTCCAACCGGGCTATATTGCGCCAAACATATGATGATGTTACGAGACAAACTAGAAACAAATAATCACATTATCTATATATACATAAATAAAAACAAATATCACAGTAAACATCAGCTAAAAATAAATATCACAAACTTTATGTATATATATTTAAAACATGAAAGAAAATATTCGGATATTTACAATTAAAATTTTCGATAAAAATTTGTCTCTTTTAAAAAATCTAGCGCTTTACAATATAGGCCCGGCTGGGCAAACAAATGATGAAGTGACTGACAACGGTAATACCGTGATCTTATATGCTTGAGATGCTTGCACTCAATCAAAATGTGCTTAACTGTCAAAGGAACATGACAGTGTTCACATTCTGGTTGAGGCTCTCGCTTTAAGATGAAAATGTGAGTTAAAAAGGTATGACCAAGACGAGAGCGACACAAAACAACTTCATCTCTCCTGTTAGTTCTATAGGAGCTTGGCCAATCTCCTAAGAGAGGCTTAATGTGATGAAGTTTGTTTGTGCCTGCAAGATCACAAGACCGTTGCCAGCGGTCATAAATATACGAATTTATAACACATTTAAAATCCTTAAAAGGAATGTAAAATTCGGATATGGGAAGATCTAAAGCAGACTTAGCAGCCGAGTCTGCTTGATCATTCCCTTTAATATCCATATGACTGGGGAGCCAATAAAGGACAATGTCCTTGCTGCTCAACTCGTATGAAAGTAGCAGACAATAAATGTCTGCTACTAATGGGTGATCAAGCTGTTTGTTATTAATTGCTTGAAGACAGGACAAAGAATCAGAAAAGATGATGTATTTTAAAATTGATGAGGACTGAATGAACTCCAAAGCTTGGAGAATAGCTTGGAGCTCAGCTGTAAAAATAGAAGCAGCAGGTGGTAGGCGAACAGAAATGGTCTCGGATGGCGTCACGGTAGCCGAAGCTACCCGATCACCATCTTTCGAACCATCTGTGTAAATAGGAGCATGATCACCATACTTAGACCTCAACTCCCTGAAGAGAGATTGAAACACCGTTGAGCTAGTATCTCTCTTTTTGTGCTGAGAAAGATCGAAATCAATCTTTGGCGGAGATATAGCCCACGGTGGAGTCCTAAAGACAGGGGTATTCGCAATACTGTCGAGGCTGATACCAGCCTCAGACAAAAGGGGTTGTATGCGAATACCGAATGATGGAACAACATTAGTCTTTACCAGATACAAATGCTCATGACGAGGTCTAAATATGGTGTTAAATGAAATATGATTGGGAAGTGATGCAATTTTCGTAGCATACTGCAGGGCCAGTTTATCACGTCTGTTGTGCAATGAGGGCTCGTGCGCCTCGACGTATAAACTGTCCACTGGAGATGTACGAAAGGCTCCTAAACTGATTCTAAGTCCTTGGTTGTGTATGGTGTCGAGCTCTTTGAGGTAAGACTCGCGGGCAGACCCATACACAATACACCCATAATCGAGTTTGGATCTTATGAGTGCTCGATATAATCTGAGCAAGACCTTACTGTCTGCTCCACAGTCAGTACTTGATAAGACTCTCAATATGTTGAGGGCTTTCAGACATTTCTTTTTTAGGTTTTTAATATGGGGGATAAATGATAATTTCTTATCAAATATCAGCCCCAGAAATTTGGTTTCATCCACAACTGGAAGGCGGTTGCCATCCAAGAAAAGTTCTGGACCAGGATGTAAACCTCGTTTCTGACAGAAATGCATGCAGACAGTCTTGGATTTCGAAAAACGAAATCCATTTTCGGTTGCCCATTGTTGAAGTGAATTCAAACAAAGCTGCAACTTACGTTCGATTATCCGCATGTCTGTAGAACCATAGCACATCTGAAAGTCATCAACATAAAGAGCGCCGTTTGTACCTGGTTTAAGGCACGCTGGGATAGTATTAATTTTTATTGCAAATAATGTTTGAGATAAAATACTTCCCTGAGGAACTCCCATTTCCTGAGGAAATGGGTCAGAGAATATTGATCCCAGTCGTACCTTAAATGACCTATCTTCGAGGAAATTTTTAATGAAGATAGGTAAGCGACCTCGTAGGCCGAGGTTATGGAGGTCGCGCATGATACCGTGTTTCCACGTAGTATCATATGCTTTCTCCAGATCGAAAAAAATAGCAACTAAATGTTGCTTCTGGATGAAAGCGTCCCTGACGAACGTTTCAAATCTGACGAGATGATCAAGAGTGCTCCTTTGGGACCGAAATCCACATTGGAGGTCTGTAATGAGGTTGTTGGACTCAAGGTACCAAACAAGCCTTCGATTGATCAATCTCTCCATGGTTTTGCAAATACAGCTAGTTAAAGCGATCGGACGATAGTTGGTAGGATTCGTATGATCTTTACCCGGTTTAGGGATGGGAACTATTGTGGCTTCATGCCACGAAGGAGGGAAATTCCCATCAACCCAAATCCGGTTGAAAAGATCCAGTAAAATTAGAAGTGTTGGATAAGGTAAATGTTTTAAAATTTGATAGTGTATCTCATCTGGACCAGTTGCAGTGTCCCGAGCTCGCTTTAACGAGTCACGGAGCTCCGCAATGGAAAAACGATCATTATAGCATTCATCATTGCGGGACTTGAAATTAAGTCGCCTTTTCTCCTGTTGTTGTCTAATGCCCCGAAAGGCATCTGAGGAGAAATTGGATGATGAATTGAATGAAAAAGTACTGGCCAGAGAATTAGCAATATCAGGAAATGTTGTTAAGGTGGTATAATCAACATTGAGATGGTTAACTGATAATGCACTATTTTTACCTTTAATCCTACGAATCCTATCCCATACCGACTTAGATGTGGTACGAGAATTAATCCTTGAGACATAACTCTCCCATGAAGATTTCTTTGCTTGACGTATGGTTCTACGGGCCTTCGCCCGGACCATTTGGTATGCCGCAATATTCTCCATGGAAGGATGGTTCTTTAATCGTCTCAGGATACGATCACGCTCTTTGAGAGCGGATTTGCAATCGTCGTTAAACCATGGTTTATTGAAACGTTTTGGTTCTGTCGTGGTTTTTGGAATCGCCTGCTCAGCTACATCTTGAAGAATTGAAGTGAATAAGGCCATAGGCTCATCTGCATCTTCTAACTCCTTTGTATCAAAGGAAAAGAGACACAAATATTCAAATAGAGCCCAATCAGCCTTATGCAACTTCCACCTCTGTGGTCTTTCGACCGGAGAGGGACCATTATTATCAATTATGATAGGAAAGTGGTCACTACCACACAGATTCTCATTTACTCTCCATGTAAAATCCTGAAACAGGACCGGAGAGCAAATGGTGAGATCCAGGGAAGAAAAAGAAGCTGTGGCAGGATGTAGATAAGTAGGCGAGTCATCATTTAATAAACATAAATTATTAATGTTAATGAAGTCCGCTATTTGTTTACCTCTGTTGTTATCATCTGGACTACCCCAGAGTGAATGATGACCATTGAAATCCCCCGTAATAATAAACGGGAGAGGAAGTTGAGCAATAAGGTCATCGAGATCTCTGGGATTAAGATGTAAACTTGGTGGAAGATATACAGAGCAGAGTGTAATAGGAACATGCAAAGTCACCCTAACTGCAACTGCCTGTAACGGCGTGTTGAGGGTGATTTGACTTTGAGGGATATCTCCATTAAGAATAATAGAAACACCCCCATGAGCTCTACCATCACCAACTGAATGGTGATGATAACCAACACAATGTCGAAAAGACAAAGTGTCAGAATTCCGTAAAAAAGTTTCCTGTAAACAAATAGCTAAAGGATTGTGTTTTTGAATTAATAATTGGATTTCATTAAAATTTGGTTTTAAACCACGACAATTCCATTGAATAATGGAATTTAACATTGTCAGGGAATTTTATTTTTTGACGGCTTCCCATGCGGGTCCGTATGGACATCCGCATAGGCAACACCGTCCATCAGATCATCCCCATATCTATTATAGAGGGAGATAGGGTCTTTTGAACCCTTCTTTCCTCCCTCTTTAAACTTGCTAGCTTTTCTTTTTTGGATGAGACAGCCTTTAGTTGCGACCCTGATCCAGTAGAACTGGAATCAAGGATGACAGTTTCAAGGGGAGGCGAGGGAGATGACCCCTTGCCCTTCTGGGTTGAAGTGTTAGGAATGACCCTAACATCCTCAGTTTGAGGCAAGGAAGGCGGACCCTCGTCAGGCAAAGTATTAAAAATTATAGTCGAGCTCTCACTCGTTTGTGATGAGCCCGATACCCCTTTAATATGATCTGATGGTATTACTTTAGGCACGTCCTCTTTTTCATGCCAGGTTAAATCTGTCTGAACAGAAATGGTTCTAGTAGAAACTTTGGCTACACTTGAGTAAGATTTCCCTTGTGGTGCAATGGGAAATGAAATGAAATGAAATGTGGTTTTATGGCACTTCGGCACCAACCGGGCTATATTGCGCCAAACCTACAATGATTTATGCGAGACAAGTTAAATAAATATCACAGAAAAAGTTTTATATGCATAAATAAAAGCAATATAACAGTAAATAAAATAATAATAACAAATAAATCTTTTATGCATATAAATATTTAAAATATAAAAAATGAAATGATAAATATACAATTAAAACTTATAATAAAAGTTTGTCTCTTTTAAAAAATCTAACAATTTACCATATAAGCCCGGTTGGGCAAATAATTGATGTAGAGACTGGCAACGGTAAAAATGCGATCTAATGTCCTTGAGATGCTTGCACTCAATCAAAATGTGCTTCACTGTCAAAGGAACATGACAGTGTTCACATTCTGGTTGAGGCTCTCGCTTCAAAATGAAAATGTGAGTTAAAAAAGTATGACCTATGCGAGAGCGACACAAGACGACTTCATCTCTCCTGTTGGTTCTATAGGAGCTTGGCCATTCTCCTAAGAGAGGCTTAATGTGATGAAGCTTGTTTGTGCCTGCAAGATCCCAAGACCGTTGCCAACGGTCAAATATACATTTATTTATGGATGATTTAAAATCTTTATATGGCGTTAAAAATTCGGACAAGGGAAGATCTAAAGCAGACTTGGCAGCCGAGTCTGCTTGATCATTCCCTTTTATATCCATATGACTGGGGAGCCAGCAAAGGACAATGTCCTTGCTGATGAATTCGTTTGATAGTAGCAGACCATAAATGTCTGCTACTAATGGGTGTTCAAGCTGTTTATTGCTAATTGCTTGAAGCGAGGACAAAGAATCAGAAAAGATAATATATTTAGAATCAGCAGATGATTGAATAAATTCCAAAGCCTGAAGAATGGCCTGGAGTTCAGCTGTAAAGATGGAAGCAGCAGGGGGAAGGCGGACAGAAATAATCTTAGATGGTGTCACGGTAGCCGATGCTACCCGATCACCATCTTTCGAACCATCTGTATATATTGGAGCATAATCACCATATTTAGACCTTAGCTCTCGAAAAAGAGATTTGAACACCGTAGAGCTAGTATCTCTCTTTTTGTGTTGAGTAAGATCGAAATCGATCTTTGGGGGAGATACAGCCCACGGTGGAGTCGTAAAGACAGGGGTATTCGCAATACTGTCAAGGTCGATACCAGCCTCCGACAAAAGGGGTTGTATGCGAATACCGAATGATGGAACAACATTAGTCTTTACCAGATATAAATGCTCATGACGAGGTCTAAATATGGTGTTAAATGAAATGTGATTTGGAAGTGATGCAATTTTCGTAGCATACTGCAGGGCCAGTTTATCACGTCTGTTGTGCAATGAGGGATCGTGCGCCTCGACGTATAAACTGTCCACTGGAGATGTACGAAATGCTCCTAAACTGATTCTAAGTCCTTGGTTGTGTATGGTGTCGAGCTCTTTGAGATAAGACTCGCGGGCAGACCCATACACAATACACCCATAATCGAGTTTTGAACGAATTAATGCTCGATATAATCGGAGCAAGACCTTACGGTCTGCTCCCCAGTCAGTATTTGATAAGACTCTCAATATGTTGAGGGCTTTCAGACATTTCTTCTTTAGGTTTTTAATGTGGGGGATAAATGATAATTTCTTATCAAATATCAGCCCCAGAAATTTGGTTTCATCCACAACTGGAAGGCGATTGCCATCCAAATAAAGTTCTGGATCTGGATGCAAACCTCGTTTCTGACAGAAATGCATGCAGACAGTCTTGGATTTCGAAAAACGAAATCCATTTTCGGTTGCCCATTGTTGAAGGGAATTCAAACAAAGCTGCAACTTACGTTCGATTATCCGCATGTCTGTCGAACCATAGCACATCTGAAAGTCATCAACATAAAGAGCGCCGTTTGTACCTGGTTTAAGGCACGCTGGGATCGTGTTAATTTTTATGGCAAAAAGAGTAGGAGATAAAATGCTTCCCTGTGGAACCCCCATTTCCTGAGGAAATGGGTCAGAGAATATTGATCCCAGTCGTACCTTAAATGACCTATCTTCGAGGAAATTTTTAATGAAGATAGGTAAGCGACCTCGTAGGCCGAGGTTATGGAGGTCGCGCATGATACCATGTTTCCACGTGGTATCATATGCTTTCTCCAGATCGAAAAAAATTGCAACTAAATGTTGCTTCTGGATGAAAGCGTCCCTGACGAACGTTTCAAATCGAACGAGATGATCAAGAGTGCTCCTTTGGGACCGAAATCCACATTGGAGGTCAGTAATGAGGTTGTTGGACTCAAGGTACCAAACAAGCCTTCGATTGATCAATCTCTCCATGGTTTTGCAAATACAACTAGTTAAAGCGATCGGACGATAGTTGGTAGGATTCGTATGATCTTTTCCCGGTTTAGGGATGGGAATTATTGTGGCTTCATGCCACGAAGGAGGGAAATTCCCATCAACCCAAATCCGGTTAAAAAGATCCAGTAAAATTATAAGTGTTGGATAAGGTAAATGTTTTAAAATTTGATAGTGTATCTCATCTGGACCAGTTGCAGTGTCCCGAGCTCGCTTTAACGAGTCACGGAGCTCCGCAATGGAAAAACGATCATTATAGCATTCATCATTGCGGGACTTGAAATTAAGTCGCCTTTTCTCCTGTTGTTGTCTAATGCCTCGAAAGGCATCAGAGGAGAAATTGGATGATGAATTATATGAAAATGTACTGGCCAGAGAATTTGCAATATCAGGAAATGTTGTTATGGTGGTATTATCAACATTTAGATGGTTAACTGATAATGCACTACTTTTACCTTTAATCCTACGAATCCTATCCCATACCGACTTAGATGTGGTACGGGAATTGATCCTTGAGACATAACTCTCCCATGAAGATTTCTTTGCTTGACGTATGGTTCTACGGGCCTTCGCCCGGACCATTTGGTATGCCGCAATATTCTCCATGGAAGGATGGTTCTTTAATCGTCTCAGGATACGATCACGCTCTTTGAGAGCGGATTTGCAATCGTCGTTAAACCATGGTTTATTGAAACGTTTTGGTTCTGTCGTGGTTTTTGGAATCGCCTGCTCAGCTACATCTTGAAAAATTGAAGTGAATAAGGCCATGGGCTCATCTGCATCTTCTAACTCCTTTGTATCAAAGGAAAAGAGACACAAAGATTCAAATAGAGCCCAATCAGCCTTATGCAACTTCCACCTCTGGGGTCTTTCGACCGGAGAGGGACCATTATTATCAATGATGATAGGAAAGTGGTCACTACCACATAGATCCTCATTTACTCTCCATGTAAAATCCTGAAACAGGACCGGAGAGCAAATGGTGAGATCCAGGGAAGAAAAAGAAGCTGTGGCAGGATGTAGATAAGTAGGCGAGTCATCATTTAATAAACACAAATTATTAATGTTAATGAAGTCCGCTATTTGTTTACCTCTGTTGTTATCATCTGGACTACCCCAGAGTGAATGATGACCATTGAAATCTCCCGTAATAATAAACGGGAGAGGAAGTTGTGCAACAAGGTCATCAAGATCTCTGGGATTAAGATGTAAACTTGGTGGAAGATATACAGAGCAGAGTGTTATAGGAATATGCAAAGTCACCCGAACTGCAACTGCCTCTAAAGGCGAGTTGAGGGTGACTTGACTTTGAGGGATATCTCCATTAAGAATAATAGAAACACCCCCATGAGCTCTACCATCACCAACTGCGTGATGATGGTAACCAACAAAATGTCTAAAAGACAAATTGTCAGAATTCCGTAAAAAAGTTTCTTGTAAACAAATAGCCAAAGGATTGTGCTTTTGAATTAATAATTGGACTTCATTAAAATTTGGTTTTAAACCACGACAATTCCATTGAATAATGGAGTTTAACATTGTCAGGGAAATTTAATTTTTGGCGGTTTACCGTGTGAGTCCTTATGAACATCCACTACGGTAGTACCGTCCATCAGATCATCCCCATATTTATTAAAGAGAGTGATAGGATTGTTTGAACCCTTTTTACCCCTCTCTTTCAATTTTAAAAATTTTTGTTGTCTCTTGGTTAGCACCGTTGACAACTGCGTACCCTTAAACTGCACCGCTGACCCAGAGGACCTGGAATCAACAGTATCAGCTTTAGAGCAAACAAAGGGTTGAGCCCCCTTGCCATTTTTGGTGGGAGTATTGGGAATAACCTCAATGACTCCAGATACAGGCAAGGGAGATGAACCCTCGTCGTCAGGAATGATATCAGTGCTTTGAGTCGAGCACTCCCGCGATTGGGAAGGGCTCGAGACCCCTTTACAATGATCTGATGTAATATTTCTAGGCTTTTCAACTTGATCAGGCCAGGTTATGTCTGTCTGAACAGATGCAGATTTCGTAGATGCTTTAACAACACTCGAAAAAGATTTCCCTTGTGGTGCAATGGGAAAGAGTGAAGTAAGCTCTACTTGTTTCCTAGCATCGAAGTATGATATTTTTCTTTCAGACATAATCTGTTGAATACGTTTCTCTTTCTGCCAAATGGGACATTCGCGAGAGTAAGCAAAGTGCTTACCCTTGCAGTTGACACAACAAAATTCCGCCTGGCAGGTAGTGCTCTCATGGCCATCATGACCACATCGAGCGCAGGTATCTTTACCTCTACAGACGGTCTTGCTGTGACCAAACTTTTGACATTTGTAGCAGCGAAGAGGGTTTGAAATATACGAATCAACAGGAATGTTTAAATAACCTGCCTTGAGAGTCTTTGGAATGTCGGGACGATTGAAAGTGAGGATATAGGTACTTGTTGGAATTACCTTATCCCCTCGGCGTATACTAATTCTTTTAACATGAGAGACGCCTTGAGGTGAAAGGTATTCTACCATTTCATCCTCACTGCTGCCTTCAAGATCTCGACATCTAATTACACCTCTACTTGAATTAAGTGACCTATGTGGTGACACCTTGATAGGAATGTCTGCCAAGGACGTTGACTGGAGTAACATGGTCGCATGCTGCTCCTTGGCACATTCTATCAAGAGTGTTCCATTTTTAAGTTTTTTAATAGCTTTGGGTTCACCGGCTATACCCTTACCTATTAAAAATGGCGAAACTTTAGATAGGTCGGTAGAGGGACTCTCAATCAAGAGAAACCTCGGCCATGCCTTTGTAACTTTTCTTTTTAAATTAAACAAATCAGAAACGTCATCTGTACTATGACGTTTCTGTTTATTATTTCCTATTATTGGGGTGGGTGGGACTGGGGAATCCATGAAAGTATTTTTTTAAGGTTCACCCCTCGTCGTCCCCCAGGTTACTTCCCTGCCTACCAGGGGGAGGACTAGCGCGGGTAACCAGCGCATGGCCTCAGGGCTCGACGAGGGGTATACTCAAGCTAGAAAGTAAAAAAAAAATACTTGTCTAACCTGATTGACCCGAGCCGCCGCCCCGTAGAATGTACTAAGGACACAAAGGTAGATAATTGCTGAGTGAATAAACAACAGAGCATTACACTGGGAAAGGGTACATTCTACAGAGCTACAAACGACCAAAGCCGATTGATCAGAGTGGGCCACTCTGACCTCCCGTCTAGGTGAACCATGGGCCAAAGTAATGTGTTGCAGAGAAAGGGCTCGCAAGCCAAATCCCCACTCAACTACCAGGACTCCACTCTCCACCGACACGGGTCGCAACGCACGGCAAACACGTTGCCCCATTACAGGGATCCTTTTAGTCGCCTCTTACGACACGCAGGACATACGAAGGGTATATTCTTATCACCCCCTACACCCCAGGGAGAGGTGCAATGGGAAAAAGTGTAGAAAGTTCTACTTGCTTTTTAGCATCAAAGTATGACATTTTCCGTTCAGACATAACCTGTTGGATTCGTTTCTCTTTTTGCCAAATAGGACATTCGCGAGAGTAAGCAAAGTGCTTACCCTTGCAATTGACACAGCAGAAATCCACCTGACAGGTAGCGCTCTCGTGGCCATCATGACCACAGCGAGCGCAGGTGTCTTTACCTCTGCAAACGGTTTTGCTGTGTCCAAACTTTTGGCATTTATAACAGCGAAGAGGGTTGGAAATATACGAATCCACAGGTATGTTTAGATAAATTGCTTTGAGAGTCTTTGGTATCTCGGGACGATCGAATGTGAGGATATAGGTGCTTGTGGCAATCACCTTATCTCCTCGGCGTACACTAATTCTTTTTACATGTGAGACGCCTTGAGATGAAAGGTACTGCACCATTTCATCCTCACTGCTGCCTTCAAGGTCCCGACATCGAATTACTCCTCTACTTGAATTGAGTGACCTGCGTGGAGACACCTTGATAGGGATGCCTGCCAAAGATGTTGATGTAAGCAGCATGGTAGCATGCTGCTCCTTAGCACATTCTATCAAGAGTGTTCCATTTTTAAGTTTTTTAATAGCCTTGGGCTCACCGGCTAAGCCAGCAATGCCCTTGGTTATTAAAAATGGTGATACTTTGGAAAGGTCTGTAGAGGGACTCTCAATTAAGAGGAACCTCGGCCATGCCTTTGAAATTTTACTTTTTAAATTAAATAATTCAGAAACGTCCTCTGTATTAGGGCGTTTCTGTTTTGTTTTTCTTTCTTTAATTGGTGTGGGGGGGATTGGGGAATCCATGAAAGTATTTTTGGAGGTTCACCCCTCGTCGTTCCCCAGGTTACTTCCCTGCCTACAAAGGGGAGGACTAGCACGGATAACCTGCGCGTGGCCTCAGGACTCGACGAAGGGTATACTCAAGCCAGAAAGTAAAAATACTACTCCAACCTGATTGACCCAAGCCGCCGCTCTGCAGAATGTACTAAGGACACAAAGGTAGATAGTATGCTGAGTGAATACACAACAGAGCATTAAACTGGAAAGGGTACATTCTACAGAGCTAAAAACGACCAAAGCCGATTGATCAGAGTGGGCCACTCTAACCTCCCGTCTAGGTGAACCATGGGCCAAAGCAATGTGTTGCAGAGAAAGGGCTCGCAAGCCAAATCCCCACTCAATTACCAGGATTCCACTCTCCACCGACACGGGTCGCAACGCACGGCAAACACGTTGCCCCATTACAGGGATCCTTTTAGTCGCCTCTTACGACACGCAGGACATACGAAGGGTATATTCTTATCACCCCCTACACCCCAGGGGGGGGGGTTGTGGGGAGGCATCACGTGTCACAGGCCAGTACTACCGGGACAACATCTTGGCAGTCCATGTTGTGCCGTTCGCACGACGTCATGGCCACCATTTCATCTTCCAGGATGACAACGCAAGATGTCACAGGGGCAGGATCGTTACAGGTTACCTCCAACAACAGAACATCACCACATTACCTTGGCCAGCACTGAGTCCCGACCTCTCCCCAATCGAGCATGTCTGGGACATGCTTGGACAGAAGTTACGTCAACGTCAACAACGTCCTGCCAATGTCCAAGAACTTGCTGCTGCGTTGCAACAGGAATGGGACAATCTGGACCAAAATGACCTTAGACGTCTCATTAGGAGTATGCCACGTCGGATCAATGCTTGTTTGGCAAACAGAGGAGGATTTACCCGTTACTGACTTTGTTGTGATGCTGTGGTAACTTTGCTGTTTGACCCAGGTATGATTTTACCCTTATAATGGTCAGTCTGTGTCTTACTTAGTCTAACGATCATTTGGAATAAATCGATGAATGTGAACTTCATTTCATTTTGTCATTTGTTTCTTCGTCAGTTTCATTAGGTGACTTTAATAACACTTAAAAATCAAATATCCCCTACTTCTTTTGAATAGTATATAAAGTATCACCTATATATTCTTGTGTTTTTGTTTAATTGAAACTAGAAAGAGAGAATTTAGGGATCTTTAAGGTCAAGACATTGACATAAATTCAGGGTCTCGGGTCTGGCAGTATATGAGTATAGTCACTTTTGAGCTGGCACTTGCCCCCGTTTTCTCCGAATAGTAGCTGTGGTCTGAGGGTTGACCGAAAAACCACTCCCCTTGGATTCCCGTCCAGTGCTGAACACACCCGTCCTTTCCATTCAGTTAAGAGTAGGCGGTAGAGTGGTCGAATCGGACGCCACCCATTCTAGGTGCGACCACTTTCTAGCAGTATCAAGCGTAGGAATATGTGACGTATTAGCTGGCATTATATCTCGTGAGTAAGCTGGTGGAAGGTCTAATAACACATCCATGTCGTACCCACGTACTCGAAGTCCTGGAATCCTTGTAGTGTATATTAATTGATTACCCGCTAACATAGTTGACAAAGAAAGTTTGACATTTTGACCATCTATGCCTAAAAGTTTACGTGTTTCTTCCAAAGTAACAGTAGTGTCAGATTGATTATCGAGTATTCCATAAACTAATACTTCAGTAGAACTGTTTACATGAGATAACCACTTGTATTATCATAGAACTTTTATCTGAATAACTTATAACGTTTGACTTAATATTATGCGTAGTAGCGGATTCTGGACGCGCATGATCAGAGGTAGGATTACGAATAGTACGTAATTGTTCTTCATGTAAAGCAGTGGGGTGTTTACTGGAACAAATCTTACAAGTCTTTCTTATTCTACAATACTTAGAAAAATGTCCTTGATTCAAACAAGCAAAACATAATTTATTTGCATTACAAAAGTTTTTCCTCTCAAGTAGAGCCTTTTTTAGAAACTGATCTCAAATGTTCAAATGGTGTTGTCCTCTACAAAGAAAACATTGACTTGAAGATTCATTACTGTTAATATTATAACTATTACTATTATATTCATCAGTTCTAGAACTAAATACGTTAGCTGATGGCTTTCTGGATTCATACTTGTTATATCATGTAGGGTTCGACTTTAAAGATTCTTCTTTCTTGAATGGTAAACATGTAATCGGGTCACAAGCAATGTCAGCTTCTTGTGAGATAAAATTAACAAAATGACTAAAGGGAGGAAACTCATCATATTTGTCCCCCGCCTTTCAAAGAAAGTTGATGGGTTCGTCCGTCTGTCCGTCACACTTTTTGGGACACAATAACTCTCTTCCTAATTGAGCTAAAATGTTCATTGGTGTATATGTTTATTAGGTCAATGCCTTGATGGAGTGCGAAGATGAGTATTTTCCTCTGAGGGTAAGCAGAGATAAGCAATTTGATTGGTTGATGCTTTGGGACAAGATAACTTCAGTTCTAATTAAGTGAGAGTGATAAAACTGGGTGTCTAGATTTATTACAGTAATACCGTGACTAAGTTCGACAATGAGCATTTTCTGCTCAGGGTAGGCAGAGCGATAAGCAATTTGATTGGTCAAGACTTTGGAACACAATAACTCTGCTTCTAATTGGGTTAAGATGTTCAAATGATTAACATTTCGAGCTGAAGCTAAGTAGGGCTAATCACTTCCATTGGTCGATGCTTTGGGACAAGATAATCTTCATTTTATCTGATAGTAAGTGATGGCACTTTGTGTATAGTCTGGATGGGTCCTCAAAATTTGACGGAAAATAGGTCATTGTCTGGATTATCCAGTCTTTTAAGTTACCAAGTACTGAATCTATCAAAACAGCTCGTTTGTCAACAATGACACTCTTTAAAATTTTGTTTGTAAAGGTTTCAATTGAATTGGTAATTTTCTCTCGTCATGAATCAGACGTATGGCTACTCACAATCTTCTTAATTCTTCATCGTCTCTATTTTGTTTCTAATAATAGATGTGCCAAGTGAATTGTGGGATATATTTCAACCACGCTTTATAGAATCTAGCAAAATCGGCCCGGCTTCATACGATCTAGCACTTACCCGAGATTTTAGCCAAAAGGTTCCATTGCGCATGCGTAACCAAATGTTTGGTTTTTTATGGGGTAGATTATCCAGTAATTTTCGTCAAAAATTGAGAACCGTCCCAGACCCTCCGTGCGTTGAAGACTAGGAGGTTCTGGGTGACCGAGACTATTTGTGTACAGTTTGATTGCTCGATACTTTTGAAAAAAATAAATGCGTCAAAAATTGAGAACCGTCCCAGACCCTCCGTGCGTTGAAGACTAGGAGGTTCTGGGTGACCGAGACTATTTGTGTACAGTTTGATTGCTCGATACTTTTGAAAAAAAATAAATGTGCGATTAATTAATTTGTGTCATCTATTTATTTTGAGATTTCGGCGGGGGACATCAGCCTCACTGTTGGCTTGTTTTTCTTAAATTCATGTACAACTCGAGCCCATCGATTCACAATAAAATCTGGCAGTTTATTTAGTAACTTCTTGTTTTCACGTGGGTCATCTAAAACATTTAAGCTTTTTATTGAATTCATACCCGATAAACATTGTTTTAGATAATCGGAGTATTTGCGTAAAGAATAACCGTCTTTAGAATAGATTTTAGACCAGTTATCTAATCTGTCTCTAAATGCAGAAGAAACAATGAATTGATTTCCAAAACGTTCTTCTAACAAGGTTTTAGCGTCTTGAAATGCACTCTCTGTTTGTAAAATGAAATAACTCTCTACACATTCTCTGGCGGCACCATCAAGGTATTTCTTTAAATAAAACATCTGCTCTACAACAGGTATCTGTTTTCTCTCTATTAAAGCATTAAAACCACTTTTCCATGTCGGATAACACAATGGGTCACCTGTAAATACCATAGGTTCTGGTGGCGGTAATTTAGTTAGGTTGACTTGCTCAGCGAAAATCGTAGCCATTGTAACTAAATCATCATTTCGAGTAGATGTACACAATGTAGGCTTATCTTGAACATTAAACGTTAAGTCAGGCTCTCTGCTAACAAAACGAGAATGCTCTCCGTTCAAATTATCAGCATTAACAGGGGTGTGTTCATTGGTGCAATAAGGGACTCCACTTCCGTATATTGGGCAGCTTTTGCTGTTTCGACATTTTCAGAAATTTTTATCATACAGTGTTTACGACCGGTTGTAATGTTGTTTATATGCATAGCAGGTTTAATAGGATTTCTACTGTGTTCGCATTTTCAAATGTACATAGGAATTTGTTTTTGCAGTTTTAGTCGGACTTTCAATGTCTGTTATATTTCCTACAGGGTTTCCTTGGGCACAAGAAAACCTCCTACAAATAAATGGCAAAATCACATCATTTATACTAGTAGCTGCATCAGCTGGTACCATGAGGAATCCTATTATCATGGGATACTTGACGGTATTGTTATTTATTAGTAGGTGAGAGTGTTTTATGTCTTGTGGTATTTCTCGTTTTGTTATCCGTCTCTACTTTTTGTTTTAGTAGATAAACACATCGTTAAAACTATAACGATGGAAATTAAATCAGCGGAGACCGAACCCATTGACACCCGCCCACCTTTTATTACAAATAATATATCATCTGAACTATAAACTTACGTCTCTTCTGTATTAAAACTTTAATTCTATTCCGTATTTGAAATTGTTTATGGTCAAGACGCGTGCTTTACATCATTTAAAGTATATTTTCTTGTTAATTCACCTTCACTTTTTTGCCATATTTGGGAAGGGAAGGTTTTAACGCATGCGCTTTCCCTGCAAATATCTGTCATTAAGTAAAGTCACGTGGTTTCGATTTCCTCCAACTGATGTAAGTAAGCATTAAAATAAAATTGAACCATGTGTTAGTCCTGAAATGCTCTAATTTATGTCGAGGGGACGTTAAACCCCATTTCGCTCTATGATGCATTTGGCCGCTTATAGACTAAATGTTCAACTGGTATGTGAGCTCATGATGAGAGTTTTCTGGGATTCTTCCGTGTGGTTTTACCTTATCAGTAGTGCAAGGAATATTGTACGAAAATAGGAATTCAAAGTAAGAGTAGACCATAGTATACTGTTCCTCAAAGTGAACAACAGTATGGTGGTTGTCAATACCATGGAAGGGGAGTAGGTGGTCTAGTGCTTTAACGCGTGCGCGTGAAATCATAAGGTATGCCATTGACTCAGCTGGTGTGGTTTCGAGGGTCGCCTTTCTAACCTTTTGGGGTTTCTCCGGGTCTTCCGGTTTCCCCCCACTGCTAAAGACCCGTACGCGTAAGCGAATTAATCAAATAAAAATTGAACCATATGTTAGTCGACGTTAAACCCTATTTCTCTTCTCGCTCATTAGCTTGGATTGAGCAGAAAGTGTGGTCTTTAAACCCCATTCCATTTCATGGGCACTTTATATGACGTGTATTTATGCTGATGACACCCGATATTCAGACGAAAAGACGGCGTTAAACCTAATTTCATTTCATCGAGGATGCTGATGACACCTCAAATTATTTATCGATGTTTTATTTCAGTCAATTTATGGACATTAAAACTGAAGAAGATAAATACAAAATTTACATTTCGACGACACAACGATAGAAGAAAAATGTCTGACCACATTTCTCACACAATACCTGGCGTTTATAGAAACGTATCCTGACAATACAAGTAATATATCCAGTTATTGTAGTACATTAAATATGGCTACTAATACAGTGCACAAGTTGCCGTGTTCATATGTCCGCGCCATTTAACAATTCTTCAAGAGCCGGTAAAGATTCTTCTATTTCATTTGCAATTCTAATCAGCTCCGCGGCATCTTCGTGTTCTCTACCTTGATGTATACCAACGGAGTTTATAGTTATGGCGTAAACATCGAGTGGTAGGGTGATAACAGAAAACACTACCCCGGCCACAGCAAGACCTCTCGTTGCTCCCCTTAATACACCGAATGCCGTTCTACTAGCATCTGCAATAGCATCAGCAGCACGGGCCAATTGGAGAGCACTTCTAATGACACCACTAAGGTTACTTATCGTCGACACAGTTAACCTGCCGGAATCAATGGCTAATTGTATACAATCTCGAATATTTCTTAAGTGATCTGCATCCCTTTGGAGGAGTCCGTTTATTACACCCCGCGTTTGGTTGGAGATGACTGTTTTAGCTATTCCGGCTCCAACTCCAGTTATTGCCCCTCCTCCAGCGACCGCCGCTCCTACTGCTGATACTATTAATGAGGCGCCGAAGGTGAAGAAGCTAGCAATGAATCCCCCGATCATCATTCCACCACCAACAGCACCTCCTACTCCACCAGCTACTTTACTTATCCTCACATCATTTTCCAGCTTGTTGAGTTCAGTGGCGGTTTGTCGAAGGATGTGAATCAACTCTCTTCGATTCCGTATTAATATTACGGCCTGTTTCACCATTTTGTGTATTCATCTTTCAACTACTATGTGTGTGACATGTACGTGACAATCTGAAGGTGAAAACAATATCACTTTTATTACAAGAAAGAATGTGTAACGATTAAACCCTAAAAACAAATCTACATTTTTCTCATTCCAGAAGACCTATATGTGGTTTTCAACATATTGTATGGGAGATAACCCCACTTTATGGCATATTCCATATACCACATGAAGAGTTCAGGGAAAGAACAATCTTAAGTCATATTTTTGTCTTTTCGCATAAAACGCAAAACAGACTTTTGGACGAAAATGTTTTACCCGAACAGAACAACGTCAAATGATGTTTAACACGAACCACAATTAACAGTACAGCTGACTTCAACATTTCAGCCAAATTCAGGTTATATAAGGGTACGTGTATTCGTCCTGCAGGCCATTTCAGAAGAGCCTTGGTTCGATGTGACTCAGATCATTTTTACCTGAAATTGGTTGGTCCACAAAAAGGTTATATAATTTGCTACAAGGTGGTGTCATTAAATGAAATGAAATGAAATGGGGTTTAACGTCCTACTCTTTTGCACCTAACCTGGGCTAATGGAAGACGGTGTGAATCGACGTATATAAATGAAATTGGGTTTACGTCCTACTGTTTAAATGTATAATGCAACAGAAACATTCTCTGTAATTAAGCTAGAAATGTCGGTCGATTTAAAATGACACAACAAAAGCTCAAGAAATAAAAATTCTACGAGTGACCTTTTTAGTAATATAGGGTTTTCGTTTGCTCCGACCTCAGCAAAAACAGTGGACTAGCGAAAAGACAGTGGACTGTTTATAACTTGTTTCGAATTGATAGTATACGCCCTCAAACAAAATCTTCTCCGGAAACGCTAAAAAAAAGTTGACAATATACATGACACGATGTAATTGCAGTCACATTTACACAAGCTATCAGTTGGTCATATTACTCCCATACTGTATAATCCATAATGATTCGTTACTTCTTACTTATAAATGCATTTTAAACGAATTACTTAGTTCGTTCGTTTGAACTAGATACTTAGTTCCTGTAATCCAATTAATTATTTAGTTGAAACGACATAATACGTCCAATAACGATCCTAAGACAATCATCTGTTTACTGTACCCTTGTTAAATATAAACTGACGTTAATATAGTAAGTGGTTACCGTGGTCGTAGATAAGTTAAGTACTAGGATGCTGTCGAAATGATCTGTAGACTACCGTGTACTGTTTTAATAAACAGAACTACGTTATATGTGACTCATAGGGAATAGCGTGTTCTAACGCTCAGTTACAAGATATGCTCAGTTATTGCACCTTAATTTGCCTTAATGGCTGAGTGAGCAGGTTATGTCGCCATATTCAAGTTTCAATTAATGGGCAGATTACATATAGATAACACATCGGCAACAGATGGAAATATTATTATTAACGATACGTGAAGTAATAAGCTGCTTAAAGGTACATTATGGGAGATTTGATCTACTGCTGACATATTTATTAAACCAAACTGTTTAAACTGCATACAAAGTTTATAATATCATGTGCGTCTTAATACTCAAATACATCTACATACTTGAAGCTTAGGTAACGTTCATCTTAATTAAATACTCAAATACTACTTGTCACTGCTGATAGGCATTGCCATTAGCCTATTTAGATTTCTACCAAATGGTTAGGTACGTCAGTACGTGCACATCTGTGAATCAACCATCACATAAATTATACTGACGTCGTAAATAACAACAAACGTAACTAAAATAAGATACGTTTACCGGTGATATTGTCACATCATCATTTAGGCCTCCGAGTCCAACAGAAACACATTGACGTTACCGGACCGAAGAAATATCTTGTACCGTTAGTCGGCCGGCATAAACAATAAATACATGGCAACTGTTGTCTGTTGTCGGCGATGGTATCAAACTCCCAGATCCTTTTTCCGAACTTGTCAGTTGGATAAATGAGAATGATGGTGGGAAGTCTTGCCCCCTACCATGTACTGCGATATCTGTGAGTATTTTCATAATCTAAGCGGTGATATAAATAAAAAGATAACTAAAAAGGCACTGAATAATTATAAAGAAGGCAAGGCCTAATGTTATTGTGATTCTGAATGGCTTAAAGAAGTCTTATATTACCCGTTAACCGAAGATTCTAAGTGTTGTTTTTTAAAAGCTAAGTGCAGTCCAAGTCAAAGATTCTACACACACCTCGTATTGTAAGGGTGTCTTTCGTGAAGAAAACCGGAGAAGTTATGTCAGCCTATTGTACCTGTTTTGCTGGGTTAGAAGAAAGTTGAAATGAATTGTACAAATTTTGATTTTAAAGATTGATTTATGTTCCTTTTTTATTAGTTATGTTTTTTGGGAGGGGGGGGGGTGCCCACGCGAAGTATCAAAAGAGCATGATTTATTCTGAGTATTCATATGCATCATATTATTTATTTCTGTTTATTAGTTATTTATTATTAAAGAAAAGATACATTATGTAAGATTTAGATAGATTTGGCCGTTCTTGCTATAATAGTTCAAAAATGGATTTTATGCAACATAAATATTTTGGAAATTTGTTTCAAATCTCTAAATTTTGAGCCAAGACGGCACTGTTCATAGTTTTGACAAGATGTGTATTCATTGATAATTAGTGTATTGTCGAAAACCAAAATACCAGTAGGCCTACTGGTATATTCAAGCTTTAACTGTGCCTCCCCATTTTTAAGTTAAATCATTAAGTGACCTAACTGTTTTATATCAAAAGTTGAGTATGGTCTTGTTATGTCAATAAATGTCTAATTAATAATTTATTTAACACTTAAAATGCAGAAAGAACAGCTAGACCCATGGGCAAATTTAGGTCTTAAATAATGCTACCGGTGTAGGCTGTCATTGATAGTCCATTGGCCAATCACGCTATTTTACCGAGATAGTTTGGATGCAGCTATGGCGGGTGTTGGCGCCAGGCAGGGTAAGCTTACTCTTCCGGACACCTGTTACCACGGTCGTGTATTTTGTACACGGTGAACAGTCCATCTGCTGATTACACTATTTTGCCTCGACCGTTTTTATTGGACTTTGAGTTCTGACTAATGGATTGGATTGTTCGTACTTGGTTTTATTTTATTTTTATTATTATCTTAATTCAAATTTTATTTGATAAATATTTCAAATATTTAAGATAAATAAAGAGAGAGAAATGTTGTTCAACATCCACTTGACACAAACTATGTTATCTTGGGACTCTCATATTGTACAATTTCATTTCAATAATTTACCTGTATTGAAGGGTCTATTAATTTAATATCTATGATTCTTATAATTAATAACAATAATGATAATACTATGAAGATAATACATGTATGATAATTTTAATTATTTATTATCATTTCAGATTAGGTGCAACCTGTAACCATGTTGCAGCAGTTTTGTTTAAGTTAGATTACTATTGGAGGCAAGGATTAACAAATAAATCATGCACAGACACTATTTGTTCTTGGAATAAATATGGATCTGATAAAACTGTGTTACAACCAGTATTAGCCAAAAATCTCCAATGGCGTAAACCCAAATTTGGTAAACAAAAAACTGAGCATTTGTTGAAATCCATAGAAACTTCAGATCCATTTTCATTTGAAGAGGTGAAAGAGGCTCTTTTACCAGTTTGTTCTAAAGCTGTGGTTTTTCAAGGTCAAAAGGATATCTCACCAGATGACATTTTTCATGTGGATGTTAGTACATCAGCTCCACCTCCACTATGCGATATGTTATATATTTGTAAATCACTGACAGACATAAAAACATTTTTAGAAAGTTTTAGTGATGAAGATGTTAAATTGATTGCGCAAAGTACAGTAGTTCAGTCAGATAATAATTTATGGGCATCTCATCGAAAATGTAGGATTACCTCATCTTTTGTTCATGATGTATATACCAGGGTTAATTCCTTAAACTCTGGGAAAGGGGGGGGGGGCAACATTACATCAGTAGTGACGAAAGTGCTGCATTCAGATTATTTTGATTACATAAGTCAAATAAAAAATATTAACAAAGTTCTTCATATCCGTTTTTATCACCAAGCCGACTCAGATACTTCTTCTTGTAGCCCTACTAGTAGTAGGCGTGGTGCTAATAATATGCCTAGTATAGCAGAGATGTAGACTAAATTGGTAATCGTAATAGTAATGGAAGATCAGCTTGTCCTGATAGCACAGTACTATATTCCATACCTGCTGAAACTCATTCACACAGTTCTAAATCTGATGGGCCTAGCCAGTATCCAGTTTCTGTCTCTCTATCATCTATGCTAAAATTAGGAAAACCCATAAAACCAGAGTACACAGAGAAAGATGTGATGTAACTGTCATTGGAAAAATTTGACATTAAAACAAAAGAATGGTGTGAGCCGATAGAAGTAAAAATGAGTGTTTGCACAAAGCCATTTGGCAGGGGTGGATTCCGTGAAGCTTATTATGCCACATCTTTATCAGGCTTATCATCGTCAACAAAATATGTCTTAAAAAATATTTGGTAGATCAGATACATACCATTGAAGCAGTGTTTGGACCAGTTGAGAACCACACAAGGAAGTCAGTACAAATGAATGCACTTGCAAATAACTTTGCTTTAAGTCTTAAAACTTAATCACCACCAGAATATGGACCCGTTTTTTCTTTTAATGAGGTATATTTTGCCAAAACTAGCATGAATGACTTTGTAAGCATTGAAAAATATATTCCTTGTGACATCAAGAAATACATAAAATATCCGTTTATTTAATTCGGGTTTGTGCTTTTTGATGAAATAATTTTCTTTACATTCAAGTAAATCATTATTTAAAAAATTTAATTTGTACAAGGCAAATACGTTGAATTTTCCACCTCCACACGTTTCGATGTGTGCACTTAAAGGGGAAGACCAACGATTTTCAACAAGATTTCCATAAATCTTAAATGTCTTTTGTTAAATAATCCCCTCTGTAACAAAGGCAAAAAAGTTTTTGTAACCGAGAAATTTATTTTAATTAAAACCTGAAGAGACATAACTGGTTCAACACGCTCATTGGGCTCTATAGTAAGCATGCAAATTTGGTCTATTTTTACTGCTGTATTGTGTACTCGCAGCGTCCTTTGACCAAAAATCTGATAAAATGAGCTGTCTAATAGGATATTATAAACACGAATTTATGTTTTGTTAACGTTTAGTACACAAAGCCGCTGCGTAAATTCACTCCTACTGAACAGTACACGGTGTCGCAATTCACGCCACATGGCCAGTTGTTGACATCACGTGGTTTGATTGACACTCGGCAAGTGAGAGATGTTTCGTCTGCTTGAATGTCTTTGCACGTGCTGGGTATCCGGTGACTTGTGACATATATATATATTCAAATAAATACATAAATTTCAAAAGTATGTCAACGTCAGACAACAACGTATTGGAATATAACATATCTCACCCATGAGTGTACAGTAATGCTGTACAGAGTCGAGCCCATCCATTCTTAAGAGAAATGAAAGAAAAAAAGAAAAGCCGTTCACGTCGACATTATGTTGCAAAATGCACTATGGTATATGCCCCACATGCCCATAATTTTAGTCTGTTTATGTTGTAAAACACTGTCAGCAAGCACAAAAACATCGAAGCAGACGAAATACATGTGACTTACAAGCTGTCTCTCAAACCACGTGATGTAAACAAATAGCCATGTGACGTGAATTGAAACAATGTGTACTGTTCAGTATGAGGGAATTTACGTAGCGGCTTTGTGTACTAAACGTTAACAAAACATAAATTCGTGTTAAAATATCCTAATAGAAAGCCCATTTTATCAGATCTTTGGTCAAAGGACGATGAGTGCACACAATACAGCAGTAAACTTATGCCAAATCTGTATGCTTACTATAGAGCCCAGTGAGCGTGTTGAACCAACTATGTCACTTCCGGTTTTAATAAAGATTAATTTCTCGCTTCCAAAAAACTTTTTTGCTTTTGTTACAGAGGGGGTTATTTAACAACATACATTTAAGATTTATGGAAGCCTTGATGAAATTCGTTGGTCTTCCCCTTTAAAGGTATCGTTCGATTATTGGGTATCTTAATTTGAGATCTATGAAGGTTCATTCGAAGGTTTAGTTGACCTTCTGTTTTACAACCATAGCATACGCTGAGATAAATTACATTTTTTGATTTGCATGTCATGCTTTGTTTTACATGAAAATCATTGGATTCATTTATTTTAATGGTACTTCCTTCGACTATCAGATTACAAGTTAAACATCTTTCATCCCCACATTTGGTAACAGCAGGTTGTTTAGTTTCTAAATCAAATTTTGAGGAAGTGAAAATTCGTCTCAAGTTCGGGGGTTGTTTTAGACTGTTGATTACATTTGTTTTGTTGATAATATATTTAAGTTTTTCACTTTAAATAACTGTGGTAAATGTGATCTAATTATGTCCATACCCCGTTCTTGAGAAGGATTATCTGCAGGCGCGGATACAGAGGGGGGCGCACCCGGCGCACGCCCCCTCTATTTTTTTGCGGTGACGAACAATTTTTAGCTCCATACATTCTCGCGGGAAAGGAGAACAAAAACAGTTTAGGTTGGAAATCGTAATATGTAGTACTGGTATGAAATTAGTCCTTGTGGACATTTTAGTCCACTCAAAAATCATGGGTTGGGCTTCGCACTCCCAAGTGGGGATATCACGCCCCCCCTTTCCGAAAATCCTGGATCCGCCCCTGATGTGTTGTAACTAAAGTCAAAATTTCATTTTGTTTACCTAAAACTTTAGGTTTTCTTAAAATTTCCTGATCTATTTTTAATGTTTGTTTAATAACATTTTCTATTAAACCAAAAGGGTAGTTTTGATTTCGAAGGAATTGTTTTAATTCTTGTAACCTTATGAGTTTTTCTTTTCACATGATACGATTGTACAAATTCTCCTAGCAAGATTAAACAGGAGGTTTCTTTTCTGTATGTGAAGGGTGACATGCATTGAAATCTAAATACTGGTGCGTGTCAGTAGTTTTATAATATAGATCAAACCCGAATTAAATAAACGGATATTATAGTAAGAGATGAAGTAATTCTCTTTTTAGTGATTATTTACTAAATGTAAAAATGTATAAATAATATTTTATGTTGTATTTGATATATTTATAGTAACGTCATGACGTTGCGTCTATTCTTCTACGTAATTCTTCATAAGTAAAAATGGTCTGATGATGTTCAGTACGAACAGAAAGCACTAACCGTCAAATTAGTATTTTGGTGTTTTTCTTTAATTTAGTTTATATATATAATATTAACTGGGAGTTGTATTTACCGATATTTTATTATATATATATATATATATATATATATATACAATAAAATATTGAAAACATTTTCAATAAATTAAACAACACCATAAACAATAAATATAAACACATTATTAGCCCTGTAGATAAAGTAAAAATACGTCATCGTAGTTTTAACAGTTGACTAGAGACAGTATAATACGTCATCAGTAGTTTTAACTGTTGACTACAGACAGCGTAATACGTCATCAGTAGTTTTAACTGTTGACTACAGACAGTATAATACGTCATCAGTAGTTTTAACTGAGTCTAGAGACAATAAAACTGTAAATTGTATGACTAGAGACAATAACATTGTGTTGACTACTTTACATGAATAACTTGTTTATTTTATTTTAATTTCATTTGATCTGTGATATATTTGATCTTTTTATGTGCTTCAATGAATGATTCCTCACAATAATCTAGAGGTGTTCTACCATCTGTATCCTTGGCACGTAGATCTAGATGTAAACAATCAACTAGATATTCTACAGTAGATAAAGTACCATAGTAACATGTCTGGTGTAAGATGGTTTTATCATCACTGGTTCTAGCGTTAATATCGGCCTGATGACTGACAAGAAATTGTATTTTATCTAAAGGACTTGCATCTGACCTACAACAGTAAAATAACGGTGTCATGTTGTAACGACCTGTTGTATTAACATCCATGTGTAAATCATTAACAAGATATTCTACTGTAGATAAAGTACAACGCATACATGCCACATGTAAGATGGTATCATTATTACAGTCTGCAGCGTTACTATCAGCCTGATGACTGACTAGATATTGTATTTTATCTAAAGGACTATTATATGATTCACAACAGTTAAATAACGGTGTACGATTGTATTGGCCTTCTGCCTGAACATCCATGTGCATGTCATCAACAAGATATTGTACTGTTGGTAAAGCACCATACTGGCATGCCCAGTGTAGTATTGTATCATTCCATTTGTTTTTGGTGTTAACATCGGCCTTATGACTAACTAGATAATTTATTTTATCTACAGGACTTACATCTGAGGAAGAACAGTCAAATAACGGTGTCCGGTCAGTATCGCATCTGGCGTTAACATTCATGCGTAAATCATCAACGAGATATTTTACTGTAGCCAGAGTACCATGGCCACATGCCCAGTGTAATATGGTAAAATTACTACGGTCTCTTACGTTAATATCAGCCTGACGACTGACTAGATATTGCATTTTATCTACCGAACTTACACTTGATCTACAACATTTAACTAACGGCGTCTGGTCTAACCAATCTGCTGCGTTAACATCCAGGTGTAAATCATCCACTAGATATCGTACTGTAGATAGAGTACCATAGAAACATGCAGTGTGTAGGATTGTATTATCAGTATAGTCTGTAGTGTTAATATCGGCCTGATGACTGACTAGATATTTTATTTTATCTACAGGAGTTACACTTGATGCACAACAAGCAAATAATGGTGTACGGTTGACACCTTCTTCTGCATTGACATCCATGTGTAAATCATCAACAAAATATTGTACTGTAGATACAGTACCGACTAGACATGCCCAATATAGTATGGTATTATTATTCCAGTCTATAGCTTTAATATCTGCCCGATGACTGACTAGATATTTTATTTTATCTACAGGACTTGTACTAGATCCACAACACATAAATAATGGTGTATGATATAACCAAGCTGTGGTAGCAACATTCATGTGTAAATCATCCACAAGATATTGTACTGTAGATAAAGTACCACTGTAACATGCCCAGTGTAGTATGGTATGATTATCACTGTCTCTAGCGTTAATATCTGCCTGATGACTGAATAGATATTGTATTTTATCTACAGGACTTACACTTGATTGACAACATTTAAATAATGGTGTCTGGTCGACACTGTCTCTGACGTTAACATCACCATGTTTTTTTATATCATCCAAAGTACCATGTAGACAGGCATCAAATAATTGTTGTTGTTGTTGACAAGTATCTGTAATATATAACATGTTAGACTATACTAAGCAAAGAAGAAACGTCAGGTTGGTATGTTTCCCTACATAGACGCATTGCATAAAACTTGCCAAATGTTTTTATTGTATGTTTGTGACCACATCGCCAACTATACCTGAGCAATAAGGCCCCTTCCCAAGCACAGAATTGAACCCAGGAAATATCCTCAAAAACGCAACCTGACTCCTGAGATGGCAATGCGCTCTACATCATTTCCATGTAACTCATGCTGCACGTGCTGTTCATCGGCACCATCCCTATAAAATGCACCCTCATGACTGGTTGAATCCTTCGAACTACAACGTCAGAGGAACCGGGCATTTAGAAGACTCGATGTTGGTCACACTGCCCGATCCGTTGCCAATCACATCCAGGTCAACAACACTACGGAAAATCGCTCCCGAACTGGTAGACCGCCATGTTGTGCAACACCAGGTGCAGAATCATTTCACAAAGGCACACGAGGCAGCACGTTAGTCAGTTGGAACACATGGAAGGCACATCAGTACCGATACAGTGCTCCGACGTCTCAACAGAGAGCACTTTTGTTGTCACAGACCTTACCGTGGACCAATCCTCAACCCTCGCCTTCCTTGTGAACGTCAACTGTTGTCCCAACAGCACCAGAACTGGCTACAATGGAGAACTGTTCTGTTCACAGATGAGAGTACGGTATTGCGTATCAACTGCAAATGGCAGGACCAGCGTTTTTCTAACCAATGTGTCATGGACTCGTGGGGAGGTCCAAGCATAATGGGTTGCGGTTGAATCGGCCTGAACCAGTGATTGGGTCCTGCGGTGTTTCAAAATCTGTGGCATAGTCTTTCCCAAAATGGCGCCTGCAAATGAGTTGTAACTTTATAGGGTTTTGGTGAGAATGAGTGTTTGACGTAATATATTTGAAATAAATATCAACCTACCTTCGTCAGTTAAGGTAAGAGTTTTAATACATGTCTCTAACTCATCAATTCTCTTCTTTGTTAGAACTTCTTTCTCTTCGGTTTGTTTTTTGTATGTTTCTAGTTCATGTTTTCTCTTTTCGATTTTCTTCAACATCTGTTTGGAATCTCCATCGTGCCTTGTTTTCAGTGTTTCTATCTGTTTCTTCAGATTCTCTAATTCCTGCTTAGTAAGGTCGTGATCTTTCTGTAATTCTTCTAGTTGATGTCTTGTCTTGTCTTGTTCTGTCATCAGATTGGTTTTACCTGTATGATAAAATTATTTACAATTTAATAATGATACAATACTATTACCTGTATGATATAATATAATACACAAGACAAACCCACGGACAGGACACAATATATATAGACAAATGAAATGGGGTTTAACGTCCTACTGTCCTTCTCCGACTGGGCTAATGAAAACGGGTAGACGCCATTCGGTGCGCTATGAGGGCCATTTTGCCCGGACAGCGGCTCTCAGCCTACTCTTATATCGAATTCCAACTGTCAGTGGAATCTTTTACTTTCATGCCAATGTGTACACGGAGCCCCTGTTTTTCGTACCATCCGAACGAATATACGTTTTCCCTTGACAGGGGCCATATTTATATCCAACAATTAATGCTAGATTATTAATATCATGTGACTCAGTTTACCTTGATTGCTCGACATCTTGGTTATAGATTTATTTTTTCTATACTGGACTTAGATAGGTATCACCTGGTCTTAAATTCTAGAAAAAACAAGACATATTGACTAAATTTATTGATTTCAGAGCCCTGCCTGGCGAATTGGTGACATTGAATTGGTCGGTGTATATTATTTACATATTAAAGTCAAATAATTATAATCGGTTTAAGGTTTGTGAGAGTTAAGCGGCTAACTTTCGACGAACACTTGCTCCATTACTCGGAAGTGACGTATGATTGAAGTAAATTTATACCATTTGTTAATCTCGCAGTATCTAGAGCGGGCCAAAAACATGAATACAGAAAAAACAAAAGATATCAACACTTGATGCCATCTCATGTTTCTGATTTTCATTGGGTTTGAATCCGATCTGAGGGTCAACACCGTTGGTGATTAAACGCCTGTGTGAACCAAAATGAGCTGAAATCTTGTCTCGAACACCACAACGTCGAAACCCAGAACCTTTGTTCAAATTGCCCGACACGTCTGGTATTTGAAAATTTACAATATTAAGAAGGTTTACCTACTATACGAACATATATTATTAAAGAAATGAAATAAAATGGGGTTTAACGTCCCACTCTTCTGTACCTAACCTGGGCTAATGGAAGACAGGCATACGTCACACAGTGTGCTATGAGGGACATTTTTGCCCTTATTGTCTACTCTTATATCGAATTCTAACTGCCAGGGGATATTTTACGTGCATGCCAATGTGTACACGGGACCTCAGTTTTTTGGCCCATCCGAACGGCTAGACAGCTGTCCTTGTCAGACTCTCCTTTCTGAATCACTGACAAGAGGAAACCATGCCGGAAAATCGAGATGAACTTCTCGGCCAATGCAGGGATCGAACACCCGACCTCCAGGCTAGCGCCTTACCCACTTAGTCACGTGATGCCCCTTCACTATTAAAAGAGTGATTATAAAGATATGAAATAAATATATGAAAGCTTGTCTGCTATATAAAATAATATCATTTCTACCTGACTGTGTTTGTTTCTGTATTTGATTAAAACCTCAACTTGAGATGGTTAGTTATCTTATTCCTGCTTTCTACTGTCTCTTGATCAAGACCTAGGTATATACTAACCACCGTTAGTAATATCAGTTATACAAATAGGGCGTGTTTTAAACACTGTCCTATGATTGGTGGATGATTACACTGTTACTATAAATACATCTAGGCGTATACTGACTGGTTACCCAAAGCAACAGTTCAAACACGCATTACACTGCTACTATAAATATCCCCAACGTTTTTATGGTGAACTTGCAATAATTGTCCGCCCCATATAGTTTTACCAAACATGTGATACAATCTCATAAAATTGATTATTTCAGAGATTGAACTTTGATGTCAAGTGTACAATTTAACTGATCGATGTCGTAAAATTATTAAGACTGACGTATATTCTGTAATGTGTTGGCTATACGAACAAATGGTGTTTGTATCTTTCACTAATTTGAACTGTTAAAAATCTATATTTATCAATAATAATTACAGACGCCTCCAGTTTGTACGTAAAACCACATTTACACGGTCAGACATCATTACAGCCTCAGATATTTGTTTTATTGTAATGTTTACAAGCTCCGTCGGTGTCCAATAACCTCGTTATATGTTCGTGTAGCTAATAACCCCAATTATATGCACCTTTAGCCAATAGAGACTTTTGGCAAGCGTAAATTCCTCGTCCGTATCGCGTATCAGTATCGTCTGTGCGTGTGCCGTCATCATTGTGTGTGTATTTCCCATACGTGATACGGCACACGGATACGCATATGGAACAGCTTTCATACGGAAGAGATCTGCATAACATCGTATTTTTACCCTATTTTTGCAACTTTTAGAAGCTGAAATGTTGCGCCGTCGCGTTGTTATGTGTTTGTGGGTATCCTAGAAAACGAAAGTGTATATCATTTATGTTATTTAAACCATGATAAAGACTGGAATTTAATCATCATTTTTGATAAATTTTTCGTGTACTTTTTATTATATTCCTGCATGTCCGTCTGTCTGCATGCTACTATATTTGGGGAGGTTTGGCCTTGCAAATCTGTAAAACGGGTATATACATTCTGGAATGATACAATAGCGAAACCAAAAACTGCTGTCCAGTCGAAACGAAGATTTTTATTAAGATTCGGCACTAATTGTTTATTAAATTTTAAATAGCTCAGCGACTGTCGAACAACTTGACCCAGGAATTTGTAGGCTAGACACTTGACTGGTACTGATGTAAAATGAACAGAATGTTAATAATTGCAATAAAATATTAAATAACGTTTCCAAGGTGCCAACAAGATGTGGTAACCCTTGGTCTTCCTCAAACTCGACCAGCAATAAATATTCGAATAGTCGCCACTATTATAATGGGGGATTTGAGTCAAAATTCAGTGCTATGTTTTTAGTTCTTATACTTAAGCGTAAATAGGACCAAGTCAAATGCTGAATGTAAAGTGTAAATTGGACAAAGTCAAACGTAAAATAACACTTGTAATACTGACAAATGCAGACGTTTATTGGTCAGCAGTAAATATTCGAATTATAACAGCAATGTACATTTGTAATTGCGCTCACTCTATCCATATTGCATGCTCAAATGACCGGTACTATCACTGCCAGAGATGACATTGGTACGAGTTATAGGACATGATTGTGGGGCTCCTGTTACGTAGATTTCTGACATGATTTGTGATAGAGGACTTTCTATTGGTAGGCATGGATCTGTTCATAAGTTTCATGCCCCCAGGTGAAGTAGGTGGAGTTACTGACTAGACTAACTATATTCTATGCTTTGCTGACAAATTGGTTTCCATCGGTTATTCTTAGGGATTCTATGTTTGGGTCACTTATATTTCTAATATTGTCGTAAAAACATGGTGGAATCTGTAACGAATGAAGACTCAGTCTGGCCCAGAGGGAGAGAAACTTAACTGATGAGATGCTTGGCAACATGGTATTAACAAAATCCGAAGACGTAAATTGTAACTCTTGAATGTCAGACGCCGAACTGATCGACGTTCGTGACGAGGTTTTGTGTCTCAAAGCTGACTTTCCCTGCGAGATCTTGGCAGCTGAACTACGGGGCTAATGAAAGCGGATATACTTTATACAGTGTGGTATAAGGAACATCTTTTCCCGGACAGCGACGCTACTCCCCACTCTTTTATCAAATTTCAAATGTCAATGTCATTTACGTGCACACCAATGGGTACACGGGACCTCTTGTATTTCACTCATCCAAAAGACTAAACGCTATCCTTACCATGCCCCCATCATTACCCTTCCCTCCGTCCTTAACAATTAACAACTGGAACCAACTCTGGTAAACCTCTGCAGACCTGTTGCATGTGGCGTTAATTCCTACTCGTTTTCGGAATTCAAACGTTCATGGGTTCGTTTACGTGCACGCCAGCGTGTACCCAGGACCTTGGTTTTTATCTCACCCGATTTAAAAGACTATACAATACCCTAAACAAGGTCACCATCCTGCAGCAACGAAAAAATGAGAAATCACACGGTAAATCCTGAGAATTTTCTCGGCCCACGTCGAGAACTTTCTCGATCGAAACCTGGATTTCCTGGTTATCGAGCTTTTAGAGTCTTGTATTATGCTTAAATCTTACAAGATTAGATTCGAGTTTCAGAATATATTGTTTGAAAAGGAATATGGAAGAGCAATTCATTCGGATTGATCAATCAAGTCTCACGAGTCGTGAGAACTGTACGGTGAAAATAAAGCTTGTTATTACGGTTGGCACTGCTCGTTTATTATCAAGGAATGTAAAATAGAAAACAAGTTTTGTCAACGGTTTTATACATTAATAAATATATAAAATGAAATATTGAAGTCATTTTTAATTATATAAACAAAGAAATAAACAATAAATATAAACACAGTATTAGTCCTGTAGATAAAGTACAAATACGTCATCAGTAGTTTTAACTGTTGACTACAGACAGTGTAATACGTCATCAGTAGTTTTAACTGTTGACTAGCAATTGTGTTATACGTCATCAGTAGTTTTAACTGTCGACTAGAGACAGTGTAATACGTCATCAGTAGTTTTAACTGTCGACTAGAGACAATAAAACGTGTAAATTGTATGACTAGAGACAATAACATTATGTCGACTAGTTTACATAGATTATATCAACTTGTTAACTTTACTTTAGTTTCATTTGATTTGTAATATATTTAATCTTTTCATCCGATTCAGATCCCCTACAAAAATCAAGAGCAGTTTCACCATCTTCACTCTTTACATGGACATCTAGATGTAAACAATCAACTAGATATTTGACTGTAGATAAAGTACCATGGTAACATGCCGCGTGTAATACGGTGTAATTACCACAGCGTCTAACGTTAATATCTACCTGGTGACTGACTAGATATTTTATTTTATCTACGGGACTTACACTTGAAGCACAACAGCCAAATAACGGTGTCATGTTGAAATGACCTTCTGCATGAACATTCATGTGTAAGCTATCAACAAGATATTTGACAGTAGACAAGGTTCCATGGTAACATGGTAACATGCCGCATGTAATATAGTTTGATTATCACCGTCTGTAGCCTTAATATCAGCCTGATGACTGACTAGATATTTTACTTTATCTACAGGATTTACAATTGATTCGCAACATGCAAATAACGGTGTCTGGTAAGCATCTTCGGTATTAACATTCATGTGTAAATCATCAACAAGATACTCTACTGTAGATAAAGTACCCCACCAACATGCCCAGTGTAATATGGTATATCTATTACAAGTTCTTGCGTTTATATCCGCCTGATGACTGACTAGATATTTTATTTTATCTACAGGGCTTACGCTCGATCTACAGCATTTAAATAGCGGTGTCGCGCCCCATCTGTCTCCGACGTTAACACCTATGGTCACCATGTTTTTTATATCATCCAAAGTACCATATTCACAGGCATCAAAAAATTGTTTCTGTGTATCTGTAATATATAACATGTTATAATATATTTACAGTTTATCAAGTTATATTTAATATTGTTTCATCTAAAGTAGGTAAGTCAGTCCTTGTTGGATATTATATTAGAATAACTTACCTTCGTCATCCACAGTATCATTTTTATTTCCAGATAAAGTATCATCTGAGGTATGACTTGTATTACCAGATAAAGTACCATGTAATAATTGTGGCTGAATGATATCTGTAATGTATAAGTCATATTTAACTAGAATAACTATAAAGTTTATTATACGTTTTCTGATTTCAATGACAATAGGTGTATGACGTTATAACTTTTAACAGTGAATATGCTGTGTTCACGGGCCTCTGTGTTTCGTACCATCCGAACGAATATACGTTTTGCCTTGACAGGGCCTTTATTTATATCCAACAATTAGTGCTACAATATTAATATCATGTGATTCATCTTACCTTGATTGTTCGACATATTGGTTATAGATTTATTTTTTCTATACTGGACTTAGATAGGCATCACCTGGTCTTAAATTCTAGAAAAAAAGAAACAAGACACATTGGGTAAAATGTAATTGAAATTATACTTCATTTAGTTCCGATTTTTGTCTATAAACTGATCTGTGAGTAAGGCGGATGAGGTTTGGCTTCTGTGGTGGGGACCTGACTGTGCCATACCGACCGGACCTCTATGGTTGGGACCGAACATGTGTCATACCGACCGGACCTCTGTGGTGGTGACCGGGCATGTTTGATACTGACCGGACCTCTGGTGGCGACCTGACATGTTTGATACTGACCGGACCTCTGTGACCTGACCTGTGATACTGACCGGAACTCTGTGGTGGCGACTTGATGTGCCATACCGACCGGACCTCTATGGTTGGGACCGAACATGTGTCATACCGACCGGACCTCTGTGGTGGTGACCGGACATGTTTGATGATGACCGGACCTCTGTGGTGGTGACCTGACCTGTGATACTGACCGGAACTCTGTGGTGGCGACTTGATGTGTGATATTCACCGGACCCTATGGTGGTGAACTGAAGTGTGATACTGACCGGACCTCTGTGGTGGCGACGTGACATGTTTGATACTGACCGGACCTCTGTGGTGGTGACCTGACATGTTTGATACTGACCGGAACGCTGTGGTGGCGACCTGGCATGTGTGATACTCACCGGACCCCTATGGTGGTGACCTAAAGTGTGATACTGACCGGACCTCTGTGGTAGTGACCTGATATGTTTGATACTGACCGGACTTCTGTGGTAGCGACCTGCCATACGTGTGATACTGGCCGGACCTCCGTGGGGCGACCTGACATGTGTGCAATTAATCGGACCTCTTTGATGGTGACCGGACATTTATGTTGATAACCTGGTATCGGTGGAGGAGTCCTGAAATGTGATACCGACCGGGTATCTATGGTGGCATGTGTGATGGAAACCTGGTATCTGTGTTGGAGACCTGGCGACCGGATCTGTATTGCCTTTGTGGTTGAGACCTGATTGATGTGGCCCTATGTGGAAGAGACCTGGCCTGTTTGGTAGACCCTGGCATATGTGGTAGTGACTGTACCTGTGTGGTGGAGACCTGACCTGTGTGATAGAAACTTTATCTATCTGCTACAACCTGTCATGTGTGGCGGAGACCTGTCCTCTGAGGTGGAGAACTGATCGGAGTGGTAAAGTCGCCACCAAGATACTCTGCCCAAATTACTGGACATGTCCAACCATGACGGATTTTCGACTACAGTATTAAGACGGATTTCCTACTATACAAAGACATCAAATATTAATGGGGTTATTTTAAAGATACGAAACTGTTTCTGCTATATAAAATATCAAATATAATTTTATTTCTACCTGACTGTGTTTATATGTCTTCAATACAAACTTAAACTGCAGATGGTTAGTTGCTTTATTCCTGCTTTTTAAATAGCTTTTACTGCCTCTTGGCTCGTCCAGCTCTGTATATTTATCACCGCTAGTTGCTTTAAAAGATTGGTAGATAATTGCACTGTTACTATAAATATCTCTTGGTGTATAGTGGTAACCCATAGTAACAGTTCAAACAATAATTACAGTGCAACTATAGATATCCCTCAGTATATACTGGTTACCGCTAGGTATATTGTTCAAACCTTTATATCAGTGATACAGATAGGGGCGTGTTTAAACACTGTCCTATATAATGATTGGTGAAGAATTACACTGTTACTATAAATATCTCCCAACTCTTATCACATTGTAAATAATCCGACTATGTATATATAACATGCAATAATTGTCTACCATATCAACTTGGTGTTGAGGAAGACGTTAAATAAATAAACTTATTTCACATTCATATATCGTGAACTACACTGTTAAAAATATGTGTAATTAAACACTTGTTTTGGTGTAAAGTTTGGCCTTTAAAGTGTGAGATCACAACATACACTGGCAATGGTGTAACCGGTTACACCTGATAACATTCTTAGTGTGATCCCACACCTTTTCTAAGGATACACTTTTCGAGAAATAAATTTAACTTCGACCGTGTAACGTTTTACCCACAAAGAGAATCCTTATTCGTAGAAAGTGTAGCATTATACGGTAGCTGTATTTATCTTCACTAAGTGTGATGTTTGCTATCATAAAGGGAAACCTTTCCTTTAGATCGTGTTACTTCACCGGAAAATTGTATTTTAATTTATTGCATATAATGTTTGCAATTATAACTAGAAACATTTCCCTTAGAAGGTGTTACGTCATCGGAAAAAAGAAACGCTTCGATTAAAAGGCGTAACTTTTCACTCACAAAGGAAATGCTTACTCTTAGAATGTGTAGCATTACCTGACAGCTAGAGTTGTCTTCACTAAATTTGTATTTGTCTTTAAAAGGTGTAATGTTTGCAATCATAAAGAGAAACATTTTCCTTACTCATCCGAAAATTCGATTGACTGGTGAAATGTTTGCAGTCACAAAGAGAAACTTCTCTCTTAAAAAGTGTTATTATATGCATTAGCCGAGAAAGATTAAGCCCTAATGTCATGATACGAATCTGAATAACGAGTGGAAGTGCTTTACATAAATCGTAAAATTATTAATTCTAGTATATTTGAAGTCGTCTATTTTAATAATTCAATATCTTTTAAAATAAAACCAAATCTCCCATGATGCCTGCTGATCGAGCTCCTCCCACCGAAACGCTCTACTTTTGAACGCTGTCTGAGTTTCGTTACTGGTACGTTGATGGATGTTGCTGGAGAATTGTTAACCTATCGCCGGCCAAGATGTCATAGGAACAAAGTGCACAGAACAAGGTTAGTAAAGCAGAGTTCAGTCAGTGTTAATGGTATTTTAAACAGAATTGGAACCTCGCAAACCGCCATAATAATAAATAAAATTAAGTCCCAATGCACAATAGTATAGTGGTCTGGAAAAGTGACACAAATCGAGCTTGTCTTCGAATATCGTCTTATTTAATTTATTATAGTCAGTTTAGGGTTGCGTCACGAATCAACAAAGTTTCGATATAGTTTGAATTCACGCTGATATAATATTATTCGGGTAGGGTTCTAATAGAAAAGGAGGTATCCAGCAAGTCAAGACTTATAAGACTTAGTAAGAGTCGTGTGCACAGTGCAACACACCAGTAATCACGTGACGAAATCATCAGGGTCAGTAATTAAAGCTTAATCTTGTCTACTTCGAAACACTTCTAGGAACAATGATTTATTGGGAGCCCTTGCACAGTCAGCATGGGTAACTCCGATTAGAATAACAGATGGCCTACCGGTACAATTAATTTACTGTATTTGCACTGTTGCTAGGTCTATTACAAGACAAGACTGTAGGTTACTAGAGTACTAAGCCTACTTTATTATTAAATTATGTTGTTATTAATTACACACGTGACATGTGTCAGGGTGGGGGTAATCGTTAATTAATTCTACTATAGGCCTACTTACAAATATATTACACTGGATGAATAAGTTGTCATCAATATTTTCTGACGTAGGCCTAATAATATTAGTGGTGAACAACGTGTCATTCCATTGTCGTCGGTGCTCACAATGTTATCTATGATAACACGGTAATCCCCTCTCCCCAAATACGATTTGCTAAATGTATCTAATAATTCTAATTATTTCATGTTTATATATTTCAGGTAATTGCAACCAAGGAAGATATTTTGAGGAAATCAATTCTAACGCCACACATAGCATCAGTAGGACAGATGAATGTAACCCGCATATTTTATATGATTGATGGACAAATAGGCTACTAACATGCCTTGACAATTTACTAGATGCAGTTCCCTGCTGAAATACCTAAAAGTGGAAAAGTAGTATGTCTATTGAATTTTTGAATTAATCATTATGTAAATTACATTGATCTATTATTGTAATATTATGGGTTTTGTTTGTTAACTCATATTGAAATGTGGTTGTATAATTGTTATCACCCTTCGCTTGACCATCCATCAGAAGCTAAAGTTATCATCTTATTGACTAGAAATATTATAATGGTGTTTATGTTCAATGCTATTTCTGATAATTACAGATGGGAGTTATGACCCTTGTAAAATTTTGAAAGATTTTGTGGACATCTAAAGGCTAAAGTTATCTTATAAATTTAAGCAAGGCAGCATATTTCAACAATTCTATAATTACTTCCAATGTTATTGCCTTTGATCACTTTTGAAAAACTTTGCCTTTAAATATATAAAATGTCTATGTTCATCAGATCAAGAAGTCCATAATTACTTTTGGAGTAATTGCCCTTGATCAATTTTTAAAATTCTGTGGACCATATAGCTGTTATTTTTTGATTGATTTGAAATATATACACATTACTTATGTCTATTAAATTACAAAGTTTTACTAAAACCAGAGAAAGTTTTCATCTGATTGCCAGTTCATGTTTTGTATAATACATGTAATGTTAGCTTTAGGAAGAACTAGAAGCCAATCAGATTTTAATTATTACTTCATTAGTTGTTAGTCCTGATAGTTTTTAGTTTGTTGTAAGACTCCCATTTTTACTTACAAAATAATTAATATGGGACAACTTTTGTGGAATACTCGGACTACATAGTTGTTGTGGGCATGTTTTGATGTCTGGTAACCAATGTGTTTTCTTGCACAAATAAGTAAAAGGTAAGCAATATGTATGTCCATTAATCTTTTAATTTGATTATTAATGATAATTCTATTTATTATGAGTTTTTTCATTATTACTACACATGTATATTGACACTGTTATTGGGTACCCTCAGCTTTTTATCACAATTACTGTTTATGTCAGACCTTTATTGCTAACATATCTGTCCCATAACTGGTTGCATACCATTCATAATGGATATGAACAGATTTGGGGTATCTGAGGTTATACTTATAGGGTGGTGTCCAGTGGTATTTTTATTCCTTATTAAATATTTAGTGAAATTATCAGCAATAGACGTGTGTACATATAAAACTTTTTATCCATATGTTTCAGTTATTTGTTAATAAAGTATTGTTCATTTCAATTTAAAGTTATTTTTACTCTTTACTTAGATCCTTAGTAGTGGTTATAAACAGTGGACACACCGTAAGCATGCACATGCACCAAGTACAGTGTTTATGTACACCAGAGCAAGTGGCAGCTCAGTTGCCACCCCCACAAGTGTATATTGTACCCCACAGCTGTGTTTCTATTACACTTATTTAGTATCCAATTACACCCTGTGGAAGATAAAGTGTATCCTATATATTACCCACTTACACTTTCAGAAGATATAGCTATACCCTACATGGTGTTTATTACACTTTAAAAAGGCATAGCTATATTCTAAATAGTGTTGAATTACACTTTCGGGAGATATACTTACATCCTGATTAATGTTGAATTACGCTTTCAGAAGATAAACCAAAGTCCCAAATAGTGTTGAATTGCACTTTCACGAGATAGATCTATATCTTAAATAGTGTTGAATTACACTTTCAGAAGATATATCTATAACCTAGATGGTGTTTGTTTACACATTGAGAGGATATACGTACACCCTAAATAGTGTTTAATTATATTTTTAAAGGAACATTTTACAATTTTGTTAGATATAATTTCACGGTATAAAGAAGACATTTACACTTTTAGATGATTTCTCATATCCTCAAATAAGTGTAATTAATTACTTTCAATGAAGTGCTTATATACGCTATTGCAAGTGGCAGCTCAGTTGCCACTCCTACGGGTGTAAAGTAACACAATCCTTTTAACTGTGTAGTTTAAACATTATTTAGCACGTCTATCCGTCCAATATCTTATTACCAGACATGTGATACCATATGGTATACCGATTATTTCATATGTATATACTTATTTAGTGTCATGAAAATATTAATATTGACGAAGTTTTAGAGAAGCTTAATATTAAAATAGTGTAATGCTTCGTCAGCCGGATAATTATGTATGTCATGTCTATGATATCCCCTGTAATGTGTGAGGTATAGAACGAAAGTTGTTTGTTTATTTCACTAATTTGAACTGTATTTCCCCTGCAGCCAATAAACCCACTCTCAAGCGTATCGTCGTGTGACATTTTATTAGCAATCGTATCTTATTTTATTTCGTGTATTATTATTCAAAAATCAGTTTGGCTTGCCTTCAATACACCATGCCCGTTTCACAAAACATTTCAAGAATTAGCTTTCAACTTTCAAATCCTGTTTATGGGAAATATCTTTGATCCAGAAACACAAAACACAATTTCGTATTGATGCATTTTATATATGATTATAGCAATCAAATAAAACCAAGTACGAACAATCCAAACCATTAGTCAAAATTCGAAGTTCTAAACAAAACAGTCGAGGCGAAATAGTGTAATCAGCAAAAGTACTGTTTACCGTGTACAAAATACACGACAAACATTGGTAACATTTGTCCGTAAGAGTATGTGTTCCCTGTCTGGCGCCACACCCATAAGTCTAGAGGTAGTTAACAGAAATTGTTGAATTTAATTACCCTTCTATGAAAATTGTAGACTGTTCACAAGAAATTGTCGACGACGGACGTACGGAGGTGACAGCAATATACAAACTCTTTTCCATGTGAGCGTATCAAAAGCCGCTCTGGCAGGCATCACCTGGTTTTGATTTATTACTTACAAAGTAAAATGGTTGCGAATTACTTGTCATATAAGATAATCTGATAAATCAGCAAGGATCACCCGTCTGGTTGTACGTGGCAAGGAGTAGGGCCGCCTGTCCAAACTCATGGGTTTTCTCCGGGTACTTCGGTTTCCCCCCACTGCTTAAGACCACTACGCGCACGCGAGTTATTGTAATAAAATTAAACCATATGTTAGTCCCGAAATGACCTAGTTTGTGTCGAGTGGACGTCAAACCCCATCTCTCTGTGTAGAAAAAGTAGCATTACTCACGGAGAACATTTCAGTGAGCCCTTAATTATAAGTATCTCAGCTACATGAACAGTGAAAATGAAATGAGGTTTCACATCCTACTGATCTGCTCTGAAAGGACTAATGATGATGAATATACGACACGCAGGTGATATGAGCAAACGTTGGCCCGGACGGCCCTACAACCTACGTGTATCGAATTGCAACTGCCAATGGTTATTTTACCTGCTCCCTAATGACTACACGCTATCTTCTCACCTGCACCACTGAGAAGGGGAACCACTGCCAAGGGTTCTTTTATGTGCATCCCGGATCCCCTCTCCTGCACCACCGAGAAGGGGAACCACCCTAAATTCCGATGATTCATCGGCCAACGCCTGAATCAAACACGGGTCTCCAGTTTAGCCAGCTTAGGAACCCCATATGATAAAGTAAATTCAGAAATTATTTTCTACCCACAAGATTGCGTTCTAAAATTAAAGTGCAGAACCACTTTCACCGAATTTAACATATAGTCTTCGAAAATTAATAGAACTATCCATTGTGTCGAAAGCTGGAAAATGTACCCGCACCGAGTCGTAAACTATCGCCAGAAATTAGCATATCTACAAATTTCTACAAACACAATCTATTTTTCATATTTTCGAAGTAGAGGTGAAACATATTTATTTTGTTGTTATTATGTAGTGTAAATGGCTTTTATTATTCTAGGTTTGACAATGGCATATAATAATAAATTTGTATGAAAAGTCCGTTATCTATTCTTTAAAAACATAGATTGTGTTTGTTAAATAATCATTCATGAAATCCTCAGGATGCTTGGATAAAAAATATGTCTCCATCTCTTTGTACAATAGATCACAAATCTGAGATTTCTCTTCGGCAGTTCTGTCGTCGTTCAGTGAACCATAAAATGAACTGTAAGAGTAGGTTCTGGTGTTTGTGGTGATATCTCTAGCAAACATTGCTCTGTCATCGATTCCTGTAAAACAATATTAGTCTATACTTATGGTCTAGTATCCAAGACGTTGGAGGTCCCCTGTTGGATCCCCATGTTGGCTGGGAAGGTTTATTGGGATCTTCCGACGTGGTTTTCCGCTATCCATGGCGTAAGACGTGTACTCGGCAAGGGACAACGTATAGTCGTTTACATGGGACGAAAACTGGGATCCCGTGAACCTTTGACAGTTGAAATTCAAATAAAGAGTAAGCCGTAGTGCCTCATAGCTCAAAAACAGTACGTCTACCATATAAATCGTGATCTCTTGTAATCTCTTAATGATCCGATATTTAGTCCGGACTTATTTATTGATTGTTTTTAATAATGTTGATGAACAAATTATTAATTGCTATCTCTGTACCATCTGTTTGTGTGTGTTGGGTTGGGGAAACATAATTTCAGTTATATGTTTGATGATGTAATATAGTAGTGCTTTTTAAAAAAGACGGAAGTACGTTCTATTTCAATGCTGTACACAACAAGAAATTTGGCCAAAAGTCCATTTGCGTGGTTTTTGCACAGGTTTCTGCGAATTTTAAAAGATAGGCTGGCACTGCCAGGCAGGATACGCCCACATTTTTGAGAGATGGATAGAGAACAAGCAATACCGAAAGTGATTTTTCCTACATCATTAAGTCCTGTATTTCATACTGTATTGGGAGCAGCCATTTTGTTGGTCAGTTCCAGTCTGATATTCATGAAATTCGAAGCCGACAATGATTATGGTGTGACGGTACACAACCTAGAAATGTTACTTTTCGTCAAAATCGGATAAGAATTTGTGACCTGTAGAGAGTCCACAACCATGATATACCATATTTTTACAATATTCGCGTTCAAACGGTGACCATTTCGTCCGGCAATTTTGGTACGATTTTCACGAAATTCAAACTCAACCTTCCTTACTGTGCAACAGTAATATAATCAGAGTTTTTTTTTAAATCAGATAATAATTGTTCGAGAGATAGACAGAGAACAAGCAATACCGAAAGTGATTTTTCCTAGAATCAAAGGCCATAATTCATTAAGTTACAATTTGATATGCGCAAATATCGAAAAGAATAAAGATCTTTAGGTTATAAACAAGTATTTTAGGTTTCATCAAAATCGAATTAAAATTGTCACCTCTACAGGGTCCACAACTTTGACATACCATATTTTTACACTGTTCGCGTACAAACGGTGGCCATTTTTTCTGGCAATTATGGTCCAATTTTCTCGAAATTCGAACTCAACCTTCCGTAGGGTGTAACGGTGATAGAGTCAAACGTTTTTTCAAATCAGATAATAATTGTGACCTCCAGAGGGACCATAGGTGATTTTTCGGACAATCAGGGGCCATAATTCAGGAAGTTACGATCTGATATGCGCAAATATCGAAAGGAACCAAGATCTTTGGGTTATAACCATGCATTTCAAGTTTCATCAAAATCGAATTAAAATTGTGACTTTTACAAGGTCCACAAACCATGATATACAATTTTTTAACAGTATTCGCGTACAAACGGCGGCCATTTTGTATGGCAATTTTGGTCCGATTTTCCCGAAATTCGAACTCAACCTTCCTTAGGGTGTAGCGGTGATATAATCAAACGGTTTTTTAAATCGGATAATAATTGTGACCTCCAGAGGGACCACAAGCTAAAAAGTGCGATTTTTCCGACAATCAGGGGCCATAATTCAGGAAGATACGTTCCGATATGCGCAAATATCGAATGGAACCAAGATCTTTGGGTTATAACCATGAATTTCAAGTTTCATCAAAATCGATTTAAAAATGTGACTTTTACAAGGTCCACAAACCATGATATACAATTTTTTATCAGTATTCGCGTACAAACGGCGGCCATTTTGTATGGCAATTTTCATCCGATTTTCCCGAAATTCGAACTCATCCTTCCTTAGCGTGTAACGGTGATATAATCAAACGGTTTTTTAAATCGGTTAATAATTGTGACTTCCAGAGGGACCACAAGCTAAAAAGGGTGATTTTTCGGACAATCAGGGGCCATAATTCAGGAAATTACATTCCGATAGGTGCAAATATCGAAAGGAACCAAGATCTTTGGGTTATAAACATGCATGTCAAGTTTCATCAAAATCGGTTCAAAATTGTGACCTCTATAGGGTCCACAAGCTAAAAACGTGATTTTTCGTACAATCAGGGGCCATAATCCATGAAGTTTTCATCCGATACATGCCAATATCGAAAGGAACCGAGATCTTTTGGGGTTAAACCTATATTTCAAGTTTCGTCAAAATCGGATAAGAATTGTGACCTGTAGAGAGTCCACAAACAAATTGTGGACGGACGTCCGGACGGACAGGGGCGACGACAATATACGTCCACATAAAAATGTGGGCGTATAAAAATCACTATGCGCATGCAGCCGAAGAAAATAACTGTCTTCATTAGAATAGTAGGAGCATGAGAGTAGGACATTAAACCCGAACGTATTTCATTTCTGAAGGAATGAAAGGTATAGAGGTGATATTAAAACCCTTTTATTACAGTATGGCGTTTACTAAATGACAATTACATTGACAACAGGAAGTAGGCCATCTTGAACGGCGGTCATGGTGATGTTAAAATATGCCAATGATGGCTGAGAGAGAGAGAAATGGGGTTTAACGTCCACTCAACACAAACTAGGTCATTTCGGGACTAACATGGTTTAATTGTATTTCAATAATTCGCTTGCGCGTAGGGGTCTTTAGCAGTGGGAGGAAACCGGAGGAAACCCACGAGGTTGAGAAGGCGCCCCTATCTCCATGCCACAAACGCTCACGCCAGGGCTCGAAACCACAGCCGCAAGTCAGAGGTGACCGGCCAGCTAGAGGTCGAAGCGCGGCACTCTAGACCACTAGGCCATCCCAACCAATTTCAAAGAATATGAAATGAATGGGGTTTAACGTCCTATTATTCTGCTCGGATTGGGCTATATAAGGAAGGTGGGCAATAAGAAAAGGATAATAACCTTTTTCTAAACGTTCTTTCCATTCCGTGGCGAAGAAGCAAGGGAGAATAGCAAATTTAACGCCATCAAATCTCAAACCAGTTTTCCGTAATTCTTCAGAGTTAAATGGTTCTTGTAACTCGCGTGCGTTTCTAAAACATGCAGCAAATGAGAATCGCTGGTATTCTTCCTGAAACAAATGAGCACCGATTTTATTCCGTTCAAATACTATGCAATCGACAGCCCGTATCGTTGGATATAGACTCAGACTGATTTCGTATTAATATTGTTATTCATGGTGACACTGATGTGATTCACATAGTTTCGCATTATTTATCTTAGTTATCATGCATGCGATCCACAGTCAGTGTGTTTGGATTTAAAGACTGATATTGTAAGACTGTATTGATCCACATAATTTCATATTATTTACCTTAGTTATCAGGCCCTTTGAAACGAAACCTTTCCAAATGTCATCCATAATAGCAAATATATCGTGAGGACCCATCATTGCAGGTTCATCTAGTGTAGCTTCCGTCTCTCCTACGGTTGAGAAAACTCCCCAACCTCCTGTATAATAGATCAAACTAGAATTGTATGGATTGCCACAAATTATTACTTAATAACAAAAATGTACTTACAGTCACAGTATACCGCAAGAAAAGTTTTAGATCTTCATGTAGTATACGGAGACCAACCGGCTCTTTATTCAGTGTTCTTAATTCACAATCCTTAATTCTTCATTTGTTGTCGTATTTCGACATTTGTATCTTAAAATCAATATTTGTGTCTTATAAAAAATGTTTGGTTTACAAATCAGACATTTGTCATATCAGATTTATAAAATGTACTTGTTTAATTTTATTTTAAGATAAAGATAAAATCTATTTTAGTAAATCAAAACAAAATAATCTACACTCAGTAAATCTAAAAAATAATCAAAAAAAATAATCGGCATTTAGTAAATCAAAAGAAAAAATAATCTACATTTACATTGCATCATAGACATACAACGAAAAACACATCTCGAACTACAAAATTTCCAAATACAAATCTTGCAAAGCATGTCTCAAAAAACATTTCTTCAATAACATTTCTCTAAAAGCATTTCTTGAAATCCATCGAACCGTAACATTATGACGGCATGAGCTGGAGTCAACCTGGCATAAAATAAGTAACCGTACAACAAAGGAGAATCGAGCAAACATACAGAAATTAGGTTTTGTCTGATAGCGACATAATTCTTTGGACAAACGAAAGATGTATTTGTCTCTTTTAAATCATGTAATCATGAATGTGCCAGTAAAATAGCTATAATACTCGTATATTCAAAGAGCGATAGACACATACATTCCGGCGAAGCATTATACGATAACTTTTAAATCCCCCCACTCACTAAATGGAATTCAGATGATCCAAATTATATCTAATTAACAAGGTCTTCAATGTCAATATACGGGTCATACTATGACATTCCAGATATCACGCACAATACCAATGAAAAGAAGTTTCAATTACCTTTTCAGAAATGTAAATTATATTCTGGCACATTTAAATTTAGATAGAAAAGTGTATTACAGTTGGATGACTCGAAATACTATTATATCAAAAACAGTAATACCTTGTTTTAATTCGTTTGCTCTGTGTTTGAGGAACACCAACCAATCGGCACCTGCTTGTTTTGTAATGGCCTCCCTTTCTTCCTGATTTCCAGGAAAGAATCGATACACGTGGTCTGACAGAGGGAGTGGTCTGAAGATATTAGAATAAATAGGCATATCTATATAAACTAAACAAGGAAAACATTAGTATCAAATTATTTTCTTTTTCCCAGCTGTCATAAAAGAAAGAAATGTGGTTTTATGGCACGTCAATTCAACCGGGCCATACTGCGCCAGACATATGGTGAATATTACGAGACAGGCTAAATGATATCACAGAAAAACATTATATGCATAAATAAAAACAATATCACAGTTTGTAAAATTAAAAATAAAATACAACAATTATGCATATAAGTATTAAATACAAAAAGAACTGACACATATATATATATATAATTAAAATTTATAATAAAATCCTGTCTCTTTTAAAAAGTCCAACGCTTTACCATATAAACCCGGTTGGGCAAACATGTGATGTAATGACTGACAACGGTAAAATGCGATCTAACATCCTTGAGATGCTTGCACTCAATCAAAATGTGCTTCACTGTCAAAGGAACATGACAGTGTTCCCAGCTGTCATAATCGACAAGGTAAAATTATTTAGTGTTCTCTTGCCATATCCTTCCGGTTATGGACTCCTGGCGAAACGAAAGCCGGGAGGCAAGACAATTCGCGCTCCGTTGCGGCTTCGCTTCGCTAGGGGTTAACAAGGCGAGATCAAGACGGCAAGAAATAAACAAGGCGGTGCTAAGAAGTACCTTCGTTGTGTTACCCTTAGGATCGAGATAAAGACATCGTTGGCGTAATGGCCAGAAAGAACAAATTATATAAATATGTAATTCCTTATCAATATATTGATCGACACATTGCTTCTGTATAACAATATTACACAAAGGGCGTATATAAAATATTTGGAGCAGTATTGTTTGAACTCACTTACTTTGATAGGTAATGTGTAGCATTAAAAGCTAATGCAAGATCGACTGAGCTACTAGGGAAACACTGGTTAAAGAAATTGGTACCGGAGGTCGTTACAAACACATTATCGTAGTCCAATAGATATGATCGGGGCTTAGGTATAATTCCTGGAGAAAAAAAAATATGTGTTTATCTCACAAACAAATAATTGTACTAATAAAACATGACCAGATAATATCCTAATCAGGAATCATTGTCTAGAATACTAGTACAATGTAATGCGTTTGATATCTGCACAGTTTTGTTACTAATCTATTCTGATTGGGATCTTCCCTTAGGTTATGAGTAGGTTCTTGTAGGGTTTTTGTAGAACCCTTTAAGATAAGGGCTGATGATAAACCCAATCAACACTTGTGATATACTTCAGGGGTGATGATAAACCCATTCAGAACTATTCACAACTTAATGAACATTACCGATCTTTCGTGGAGGTATGTTACCATCGGGAAACGAAACATGCCCATAACAGTTGCTTACACTGTACAGTTTACAGAAGAATGTTACAAAAACTTTTACAACTTCAACGTTTAAGTACTTTAAAGCGGTCGATACGAATGCCTTCTCATTAACCTGTTGTAATTATTCTTTCAAATAATCGTATAGGCAACTTGCCAATCGTACTTTATTCATACCTGTGATATATTGGACTAGTGTGATGTATTTCACTGTAAAAGCCCACGCGAGGTGCCCGTATTTTAAGTAGTTTAATGCTTACTAACCATTCATCCGTTTATATAATGAATTAAATTCATTTGTGGGTATATCTTCGTACATGATATGTATTTGTTTATCAGGATGACTCTTTTCTCGAACAACATCTACAAATATAATAATATGTACATTTTTACCACGCACAGTTACATTCTAGAGCTATTTCTCCAGACTCTACAAATTCGAAGTGCCGTAATAAGCCGTAAATAGGTGGGGGTTTTAATCAGCGGTTTAAAATTCCACAGAACAGACAGAATGTAATGTGAACAAACGACCTGTATCCAAATGATTTGAGTTTATCAGCAGATTCAAGATGGCGGATATATAGGATTCGGTTTGAAATTAGGCCGCGTATATACCAGTGAATTATCCAACGTTTGACTATATATTTTTATATCTCTATTATAACCCATATGATTGTACTTAGACTGAAATAAACAAATCCAACCGCCATGCTCTATATTTTTACTACTGACAATATCACGTGACATTCTAAAATCATGTGATCTAACTTGACCTACAATATACACCATCTAGTCCTGGATATAACATATGTAGCAGGATCATGGACGGACAGACAGACCATCCACCATTCCAGGTCATGGGTTAACCATAAAGAGACAAGACAGGAACACAGCTATACAGTTTATTTACAAAACACGGAACACACAGGAACAAAACAGGCAATTATTTACAGAAAGAAGAATAAGTAGAAGAGCACCTGAGAAAGGTGCTCTTAATATATAAGGAAAAGGAAGAACTACAAGAGCAGGAAAACCATATACAAATTACGAAAATATCGAAACACTGAGTTAGTGAAATCGGTGCATCCAAGATGGAGACAGAAGAAAAAGTGACTAAAGGTGAAACAGGATGTTAGGACAGTAGCTAAGTAACGGAACACTACTCACCATCTTTAAATAGCAACTTTAAACTATACACCTAAGCAATTATAACAACTGGAAATGCAAGACTACATGTACCTGGATATACCGGACAATAGAAACTGACTAAAAGATTTAAAGGGATTATAACACCTAATAAAATAATTAAAGGGGCTATTACACCCTACTACACTATCCCCCCAGCACAAGAAGTGGCGTCCCGACACGAACAGACTTAACCAGCCTATAATCCACTTTAATAAAAGCAACACACACATATATATACATGAACCAACTCACAAAACCAAAATCATAATCCAAGTCGTCATCAACTAAAAACTGTTAGCAACTACATATATTTCTAATTTAACCAAATTAATTATGCAAAAATGGACAATTATAAAAGTAGATATAATCAATGAAAATCAAACCCAAACAGTATTCCCTAAAACCCAAGCATCAGATTTCATCCACCCAGGTGGCTTTCGTTGACGTTTTACAGGAACCGGATCTTTTGACGAATTAGAATCAAGCTGTGATAAAGAACTGTCTGACACACATGGACCAGAAGAAATATCCAGTGGTAAAATATCTGGAGCCTTATGCAAAGAACTATCAGTAGAACAATGGTCATCAGAACCAGAATTAGTATCATTAATATTAGCAACAGACTTATTTGCATTAGAAGACTGAAAAACAACACTACCTGCATCAGAAGGAATGACATCACTAGTACCAACCTGACGTAAAGACTCATCAGGAATATTGCACGCAGTTGACGAAGTAGTATCAAGTGAAACTTTAGATCGGGGAGCTGGAATAGGACGCCCTGAAGAACAAATAGGTAAGAGAAGATTTCTGTGAAGGGTGCGTCTTTCGGAAGTGCCATCTTTTTGAACAATATACACTGGAATGTTGAAATCAGGTTGTGAAACTACAGTGTAACAAATATCCTCCCACTTATCAGCTAATTTATTTTTTCCTCGAATTTGAACGTTCCTTACCAAAACAATATCTCCAACATGAAGGTTAGCGCCTTTAACTTTAGTATTATAGTGAAACTTCTGTCTTTGTTGAGCCTTTTCTATGTTTTGTCTTGCAATATTATTAACCAAATTGAATTTATGTTGCAGCTGAGAAGCAAATTCTGTATATGAAGAATTAAGACCGGAAGAATAATTGTCACCAAGAATTATATCCACGGGAAGTTTCGGATCTCTGCCAAACATTAGATAAAAAGGAGAATAAGAAGTGGACTCATGTTTTGTAGAATTATATACGTACACTAAAAATGAAACATAATCTTTCCAACGAATCTTCTGATCTTCTGTAAGTGTACCCAGCATATTTAATAAAGTTCTGTTCAAACGCTCGCATAACCCATTACCCATGGGATGATAAGGTGTTGTTCTGGATTTATTTATTCCCAAGATACTGCATACTTCTTTAATAATATTAGATTCAAAATTTCGACCCCGATCGGAAAGAAGTCGTGAAGGAATGCCATATGGTAAGAAAAAATGTTGAATTAAGATTTTAGCAGTTGTTTTTGCGGTCTGGTTTCTTGTTGGTACTGCTACAGCAAATTTTGTAAAATGATCAGTTATGATTAAAATATTCTCAATACCACCTTTAGATGGTTCCAAAGAAAGAAAATCAGAACAAACAAGTTGTAAAGGCTCAGATGTAGAAATACTTACTAATGGAGCTCTGATATTATGTTGAGGTGATTTTCTACGGATACATCCGTGACAAGATCCGACATAACCTTCTACATAGGTTGACATCGAAGGCCAGAAGAAGCGCGATTTGACCAAGTCCAACGTGCGATCACGACCCATGTGACCCATGTTGTCATGAAGTAATGATAATATAAGTTGTCGAAGAGAAACAGGTAAAACAATTTGAAACACAGTATCAGATGAAGATGAAGGTAAGTATTTTTCTATATAAAATATCATCTTTTAAAATTAAATTATCCCAGGAACGAAGTATAGCAGCTGTATCCTTATCCACACTATGAAAATCTGTAGGTTTACATCCATTTCTAACTGCTTGAATTATAAACTGAATCCCTTTACAGTCTTGTTGAGCCTTGAAAATTTTGGACTTATCCATTAAATTTGAATATTCCACAGGAACACCAACAATAGAAGAAACAACACAATCTAGAACATTCTGACTAAAAGAAAAAGTTTCAATTTTACCAAGATCAACGTCAGTGAAATTAATTATAGCAGATACAACAGAATTATTAAGATTTGAAACAGGAAGTCGTGACAAAGCATCAGCTGCAACATTATGAATACCAGGTAAATATTCCAATGAAAAATCATAAGCTGACAGATCGGCTAACCATCTGTGCCCTGTAGCATCCAATTTAGCTGAAGAAAGAACATATGTCAATGGGTTGTTGTCTGTCTTTACTACGAATTTGTTGCCATATAAATAATCATGGAATTTCTTGGTCACCGCCCATTTTAATGCCAGGAATTCAAGTTTATGAGCTGGATAATGTCTTTCAGATTTAGATAATGTACGGCTAGCATAAGCAATTACACGCTTTCTGCCATCTTGTACTTGATACAATATAGCACCTAACCCATGAGAACTGGCATCAGTGAAAAGTTCGAAAGGTAATGAAAAATCTGCATAAGCTAAAACTGGTGCTGAAGTTAAACATGAAATTAAAGTATCGAAAGCTTCTTGATGTTCTGGTAACCAATGAAAAGAATTAATTTATTCTTTTGGATATTTATGCTTCTTGGAAGTAGGCTCACCAACAAGTAGATCAGTTAATGGTTTAGCTATTCTTGAGTAATCTTTAATATATCTTCTAAAATACCCACAAAAACCTAAAAAGCTACGGATTTCAGAAACATTAGACGGAATTGGCCAGTTTTTAAGCGTAGAAATTTTGTCAGGATCAGCTTTTACACCGTCTTCTGAAATAATATGTCCCAAATATTTTAATGAAGATTGTAGAAATTCACACTTCGAAGGTTTTAATTTCAGATTATGCTTCCTGAGACGAGAAAATACAGACTCTAAACGAATAAGATGTTCCTCAAATGTTTTGGAAAAAACAATAATGTCATCTATATATATAAGACAATGAACTAAATGAATATCAGCCATACATCGCTCTAAACAACGCTGAAAAGAACTGGGCGCGTTGGTTAACCCAAAAGGCATAGCATTAAACTCCCAAAAGCCTAAATTACCAGTTGTAAATGCTGTCTTTGGTTTATCTTCTTCAGCCATTTCTATCTGCCAGTAACCACTTTTTAAATCTAATGAAGAAAAATATTTAGAACCATGAAGTGAATCAAGAGTTTCTTCTATTCTGGGAAGTGCATAGGAATCATGAACAGTTCTGGAATTTAGTTTTCTGTAGTCCACACAGACGCGAAGGGAACCGTCTTTTTTTCGAACAAGAACTATGGGAGAAGCAAACGGACTATTGGAAGGGCGAATTACATCTGCTTTAAGCATATCATTAATGTGGTCTTTCACTTCTTGAAACATTGAAGGTGGTATTCTGCGATGTCGTTGTTTAAAAGGGGTATCATCAGTTAGCTGAATTCTGTGTTTAATAATATCTGTCCTGCCAAAATCTGTATCGGATAAACTGAAAACATCTTTATAACTATGTAAAAGGTCTTTAAGTTGATTAGCTTCTTCTTCTGTACACTTTGAATGAATAGATTGAAAATTAAACAACTCATCGAACGGCTTTTCTGAAGAATTATTTGACGATAAAAATGGAGAACTATTGACGACGTCTACTTGTTGAAGTTGACAAAGAACTGCTTTACCAGGAATAGTGATGGGTCTGTTTGAAGAATTTGTGATGTTAATTCTCACTTTATTAGAAGGCTGTGTAAACTTACATGTAACTATACCAGGAACAACATGAAGAGAACCAGGAAGTGATATATCATCTAACGCCATATAACATTTACCAGGTAATGGTTTAACTAATTTTGAAGTACCAGCTACAAGCATTGACGAATTTGCAGGAATCTTAACAGAATTTGAACTTGACTTTAAAAAACAAGGAACTTTACTGGATTCAACTTGTGAAGTTAAAAGTGAAAATGTGGAATTCCAAACGTCTGAATCTGTTGATGTGTTACATAACCTTGAAAGAATATTTGTACCCACTAACATTGGAGTCTTAGCATTAAAAGAATTTGTAGGTACAACTAAAATTAAAGCTTGCAAATCTTCACTGCTACCAGGAATTCTAACAGGAACTGAAATATATCCTAAGTATGAAAACATTAATCCCTCCTGCGGCACGAACATCTAATAAATCATTAAGCGAATAAATCTGAAAATTGGATAAAAAACGACGATGAAAATCAAGAGAAATGGTAGAAATCATTGAACCGGAATCCAATAATGCAGAACATAAAATATCATTAATTAAAATCTGTGCAACGTTGGATGAACCAACCAAATCTGAAATAAAAGATGAGGCATTCTGTTGAAATGAAACATCAGGACTTACCGACCGCCCCGTGGAATAAGTCCTTGCGAGTTTAAAGTGCACTCTCGATCCCCTCTTCTGTGACCAGGTTGTTGACAAGCGTAACAAATAGGAGTTACCCTAGGACGATAATTGCTTGTATTTGAAAATTGATTCGGTGGGCGAAATGCAGGATTGAATAAAGGAGGAGGAGGAAAAGGAGGAACATGAACTTGATGATGTGGATCTCTTATATTTGACGAATTAAACTGTGATGGTGGCTGTCTATAATACCTCTGTCGTGGTTTTTGCATTTGGTGTTCCATATCAGATATACGAGAATTAACTGTCTTCAACTGCTCTGACAAACCGGAAATCTGTAGAAGAATTTTATTTTGAAAAGTGTCTGAAGAATTTGAAGTTGTAGATGTTAAGTGAAATGGTGAATTAGCGAAATTAAAAGTGGCTGGAAATATATTCATCTCTTCTTCAGCTTTCCTAACAGCAGTCATTAAAACTGAAAATGATACATCAGCATCAAGAATATGCCTAGTATTAGATTTGACTTGTGAATTGCTCAGGCCATGCCAAAATCTGTCCTTCAATATCTTATTTGAAGCAGGTTCAACTAGAATATCAGCAGTAATTAATTTGGAAACAATATGTTTGATTTTACATGCCCACGAAGAAATAGATTCATTTTCCTGCTGCTTTGATGTATATAATTTATTCATTAAAACCTCTACTGATAAAATATCACCAAATAATGGATCAAAATGCATAAACACCTCATCAACTGTTTGCGGATTAATACCAATTAAAAATTCAGCAGCTGTACCTCGTGCGGCTCTGCGAATGGTATTAATTATCACAGGCACAGAATGTGAACCTTCTTGCTGTAGACCCATAATTTCTAACCGCCATTGATTATATAAAACATCCCCCTTATTACCATCCCCAGAAAAAGTAGACAATCTAGGTGTCGATAAAGCAGATGTCACATATGTTGGAGAATATGAAGCATAACGCCAAGGTGGATTTGAATAAACAGGTTGACATGACGGAGGAATACTATATGAATTAACATTAGTGACCGTAGAACTAGGTGGATTTGAATAAACAGGTTGAAATGACGGAGGAATACTATATGAATTAACATTAGTGACCGTAGAACTAGAAGGAGTAGAATGAGGTTGAAGAATCGGTTGTGGAGTGAAACTGTAATTACCAGGAATGTATCTGTATGGTGGAGCTGCACTAGTAACTGGCGAAGAATGATTGGGTCTTACTGATGGATCATAACCAAGAACATCATGACAAATTTCCTGTTGGTACTCGAGATTTGAAGTGGACATAATACCTTTAATTTCATTAACGACTTCCCTAGTTAAATTTGAATCCTGAGATTGAGCCATTCTAACAAGATGGAAAATTGAAATAAGTTGGATACAAAATATTCCCCAAATTATCAAACTAGAAATCGGAACTTTAATAAAATAACAAAACATCTAAGTAAAATTATAAATAGTAAACAAACTATAAATAACTATCACTCTCAGCTAACCAGACTAAGTCCAGAATCAGCCAGAAATCAACCAAACTATTTCAAATAAGTCTAAGTCCATAAACTGAAATACTAATACCACAATGTTAACTAATTCAATTAAAGCTATGTCCAAAAAAAATATAAATAAACAAATCGAGAAGACAAGTTCAAACAACACAAGCTAGGAATCTGTAATATAAAACAGCGACAAAAAAAAATGTCTAAACCACAAGTCAAAAATGGTAAACCTTATCTGGTTATGATAAAACAAATCTAAATACCAACTACAAGTACCACATGATCAATTTAATTCAAAGTACAAATATTATAAACCAAATGTATATATATAAACACCCAATAAATGTAAAGTAATTTAAGACAATAGAAGTATTGAAAATAAGATATGTTACCTGCAAGTGTATGTGCAAAAGTTGTTAATTTATAGAACAATGGGAAATGTAGACAAATAAAAATGGCGGTCCTGTCATTAGGTCACTGTCACAGGAAGTAGGCCAATGTCAATGTACCCTATCACCTATAAGAGAAATTTAAAGCTAACCTAATTATAAATAAATATGTCTGTTTTACACAGGATCTAATATTATAATGTTATGTAATTAATAGCACCTTTATTATTGTTTAACTATTTATGTAATGTTGATATCTGTAATGTTAAAGATGTATTTTACCAAATGACTATTTAATGATTGTACTAATATGTTAAATGAATATTTTTACTACATAAATGTATAATGTAAGATGTACCATGAACAATTATCTATAAAAATATGTACTTATATACAAGTAGAGTAAGTAAATTATGTAAAATAACCGGTATTTAATTATGATTTAAAGATTTTAATGCTTTAGTCACCTTGATTATTTATAATAATCTAGCTGTCTAAATCACCACGATATGTATATTTTACCAACTTATTTGTAATTTATATACATGTACCTTAATACTAAGAACAAATATTATACACGAGTATAAGACTAAGACATAGACAATCTAGGCGTCCCCAGATATACATACACATTCACACCCACAACATTTGTAAATATATATATATATACAATTAAAATTTGTAATAAAAGTTTGTCTCTTTTAAAAAGTTTAACAATTTTCCATATAGCTCCGGTTGAGCAAACAATTGGTGTAGCGACTGGCAACGGTAATATTTTGATCTTACGTTCTTGAGATGATTGCACTCAATCAAAATATGCTTAACTGTCAAAGGAACATGACAGTAACACATTCTGGTTGAGGCTCTCGCTTCAAAATGGAAATGTGTGTTGAAAAGGTATGACCAATACGAGAGCGACACAAAACAACTTCATCCCTCCTGTTAGTTCTATAGGAGCTTGGCCAGTCTCCTAAGAAAGGCTTATTGTGATGAAGTTTATTTGTGCCTGCAAGATCCCAAGACCGTTGCCAGCGGTCATTGATAAATGAATTGATAATAAATTTAAAATCCTTATAAGGAATGTAAAATTCGGAAATGGGAAGATCTAAAGCAGACTTGGCAGCCGAGTCTGCTTGATCATTCCCTTTAATATCCATATTTTTAATATCCATATGACTGGGGAGCCAGCAAAGAACAATGTCCTTGCTGTTGAACTCGTTCGCTAGTAGCAGACGGTAAATATCTACTACTAGTGGGTGATCAAGCTGTTTGTTATGTATTGCTTGCAATGAGGACAAAGAATCAGTAAAAATTATATATTTGAGATTAGATGATGATTGAATGAACTCCACTGCCTGGATAATGGCCAGGAGTTCAGCTGTAAAGATGGAAGCAGCAGGTGGGAGGCGGACAGAAATGGTCTCAGATGGTGTCACGGTAGCCGAAGCTACCCGATCATCATCTTTTGGAGCATAATCACCATATTTAGACCTTAGCTCTCGAAAGAGAGACTGGAAAACCGTAGAGCTAGTATCTCTCTTTTTATGTTGAGTAAGATCAAAATCGATCTTTGGGAGAGATACAGCCCACGGTGGAGTCTCAAAGAAAGGGGTATTCGCAATACTGTCAAGGCTTATACCAGCCTCAGACAGAAGGGGTTGTATGCGAATACCAAATGATGGAATGACGTTAATCTTCCGGAGATATAAATGTTCATGAAGAGGTCTAAATATGGTGTTAAATGAAATGTGATTCGGAAGTGATGCAATTTTCGTAGCATACTGCAGGGCCAGTTTATCACGTCTGTTGTGCAGTGAGGGCTCGTGCGCCTCGACGTATAAACTGTCCACTGGAGCTGTACGAAATGCTCCTAAACTGATTCTAAGTCCCTGATTGTGTATGGTGTCGAGCTCTTTGAGATAAGACTCGCGGGCAGACCCATACACAATACACCCATAATCGAGTTTTGATCTTATTAAAGCTCGATATAATCTGAGCAAGACCTTACGGTCTGCTCCCCAGTCAGTATTTGATAAGACTCTCAATATGTTGAGGGCTTTCAGACATTTCTTTTTAAGATTTTTAATGTGGGGGATAAATGATAATTTCTTATCAAATATCAGCCCCAGAAATTTGGTTTCATCCACGACTGGTAGGCGATTGCCATCCAAGAAGAGTTCTGGATCTGGATGTAAACCTCGTTTCTGACAGAAATGCATGCAGACAGTCTTGGATTTCGAAAAACGAAATCCATTTTCCGTAGCCCATTGTTGAAGTGAATTCAAACAAAGCTGCAACTTACGTTCGATTATCCGCATGTCTGTAGAACCATAGCACATCTGAAAGTCATCAACATAAAGAGCGCCGTTTGTACCTGGTTTAAGGCACGCTGGGATCGTATTTATTTTTATAGCAAAGAGAGTAGGGGATAAAATGCTTCCTTGCGGTACCCCCATTTCCTGAGGAAATGGGTCAGAGAATATTGATCCCAGTCGTACCTTAAATGACCTATCTTCCAGGAAATTTTTAATGAAGATAGGTAAGCGACCTCGTAGGCCGAGGTTATGGAGGTCGCGCATGATACCATGTTTCCACGTGGTATCATATGCTTTCTCCAGATCAAAAAATATTGCAACTAAATGTTGTTTCTGGATGAAAGCATCCCTGACAAACGTTTCAAATCGAACGAGATGATCAAGAGTGCTCCTTTGGGACCGAAATCCACATTGGAGGTCTGTAATGAGGTTGTTGGACTCAAGGTACCAAACAAGCCTTCGATTGATCAATCTCTCCATGGTTTTGCAAATACAGCTAGTTAAAGCGATCGGACGATAATTGGTAGGATTCGTAGGATCTTTACCTGGTTTAGGGATGGGAATTATCGTGGCTTCATGCCACGAAGGGGGGAAGTTCCCATCAACCCAAATCCGGTTAAAAAGATCCAATAAAATTAAAAGAGTAGGTAAAGGTAAATGTTTTAGTATTTGGTAGTGTATTTCATCTGGACCAGTTGCAGTATCACGAGCTCGCTTTAGCGAATCTCGAAGCTCTGCAATGGAAAAGGTATCATTGTAGCATTCATCATTATGGGACTTGAAATTAAGTCGCCTTTTCTCCTGTTGTTGTCTAATGCCTCGAAAGGCATCGGAGGAGAAATTGGATGATGAATTAAATGAAAATGTACTGGCCAGAGAATTTGCAATATCAGGAAATGTTGTTAAGGTGGTATTATCAACATTGAGATGGTTAACTGATAATGCACTACTTTTACCTTTAATCCTACGAATCCGATCCCATACCGACTTGGATGTGGTACGGGAATTGATCCTTGAGACGTAACCTTGCCATGAAGATTTCTTTGCTTGACGTATGGTTCTACGAGCCTTCGCCCGGACCATTTGGAAAGTCGCAATATTCTCCATGGAAGGATGGTTCTTTAATCGTCTCAGGATACGATTGCGCTCTTTAATAGCGGATTTGCAATCATCATTAAACCATGGTTTATTGAAACGTTTTGGTTCAGTCGTGGTCTTAGGAATCGCCTCCTCAGCTACATCTTGGAGAAGTGAAGTGAACAAGGCCATGGGCTCATCTGCGTCCTCCAACTCCTTTGCATCAAAGGCGGATAAACACAAAGATTCGAAAAGAACCCAATCAGCCTTGTGTAGTTTCCATCTCTGAGGTCTTTCAACTGGAGAAGGACCTATATTTTCAACTATGATGGGGAAAGGATCACTACCACACAGATCGTCATTCACCCTCCATGTAAAATCCTGAAACAGGACAGGAGAGCATATGGTGAGATCAAGAGAGGAAAAAGAAGCAGTGGCAGGATGTAGATAAGTTGGCGATTCATCGTTTAATAAGCACAAATTATTATTGTTAATGAAGTCTACTATTTGTCTACCTCTTAAGTTATCATCAGAACTACCCCAGAGTGGATGATGACCATTAAAATCTCCCATAAGAACATATGGAAGAGGAAGCTGGGAAATAAGGTCATCAAGATCTCTGGGGTTTAAATTAAGGCTCGGTGGTAAGTATAGCGAACAGAGCGTAAAAGGAATGTGTAATGTCACCCGGGCGGCTACTGCCTGCAAGGGTGTATCCAGGATAACTTCACTCTGTGGAATGTCCCCATTGACAATAATAGAAACACCACCATGCGCTCTACCATCAGTGTTTGAAAAAAGATGGTAGGAGACAAAATGCCTGAATGACAAACTATCAGAATTTTTCAAAAAAGTTTCTTGTAAACAAATAGCTAATGGATTTTTATTTTGAATTAAAAGTTGAACTTCATTAAAATTTGGCTTAAGCCCACGACAATTCCACTGTATAATGGAATTAACCATATTCAGGGAGGTTTTACAGGACTTCTGTGGGGTTTATTGTGGAGAGGGGCGTTGTGTATATCAACAACAGTAAAGCCCTCCTCTTCCATCGACTCAACTCCAAATCGATTATATAAGTCTATGGGACCATAACCTTTCCGGTTCCCCTTTTTATATTTATCTAGAGAAGAGTCTATCTTTTTAATTGGTTTCTCGGGAATAGAAGGCTTTTGATTATTACCTCCTCCCTTGGCACCAGTGTGTTTATTATTTTTATTATTATTTTTATCTGAGCTGACAGACGTTTGTGAAGAGCTCGAAGTACTTGTTGAAGCATTTTTGTTTTTATCCTGTAAAACCGATGTTGTTTCTCCTTTAAGGCAGGACTCTGATGTCTGGACGCTAATTGATCTTGTTTGGACTTTCGCTTTACTGGCGAAAGATCCAGTAGGTGGAATAAAGGTTGTTATTTCCACCTGTTTTTTGGCGTCATAATAAGGGATCTTCCTTTCAGACATCACCTGTTGAATTTTCTTTTCCTTTTGCCAAACGGGGCATTCTCTAGAATATGCAGAATGTTTGCCCTTGCAGTTGACACAGCAAAAATCAGCAGCACAGGTAGAGCTCTCGTGACCATCAAGGCCACACCGCGCACACGTCTCTTTACCTCTGCATACAGTTTTGCTATGGCCGTACTTTTGGCATTTAAAACATCTTAAAGGATTAGAAATGTAAGCGTCAACAGGTATATGAAGATAACCTGCCTTTATCGATTTCGGAATGTCGGGACGATTGAACGTGAGGATATATGTACTAGTGGGAACTATATTATCACCACGTCGAACACTGATTCTTTTAACATGTGTGACACCTTGTGGTGATAAATGTTCAACCATCTCTTCCTCACTGCTGCCTTCAAGGTCCCGGCAGCGAAAAACACCTCTTGATGAATTAAGTGACCTATGTGGAGTCACTTTGATAGAGTAATTAGCAAGCATGTCAGATTTAAGTAACATAGTTGCATGTTGCTCTTTTATGCATTCTACCAATAATGCTCCACTTTTCAGCTTCTTGATATTTTTAGGTTCTCCAGCCAGGCCAGAGATACCTTTAGATATCAAGAAAGGTGACACTTTCGAAAAATCTACATTGGAGGTGCTCTCGATAAGGAGAAACCTCGGCCAAGATCTAGATACCTTTTCAGGAATACCTGGATCTTCGTCTGTCTTACGTCTTTTTAAAGTTGAGTTGGGGATTGGGGGATCCATGAAACAATATCTTAGAAATTCACCCTTCGCCATCCCCCAGGTTACTTCCCTGCCTACTAGGGGAGGACTAGCACGGATGACCAGCGCATTGCCTCAGGGTTTGGCGAAAGGTATACTCAAGCATGATGTAAAAAGAATATATCACACTTGATTGACCCAGGCCACGCATCAAAGAGGGTACCTAGGACACAAAGGTTAAACAGCTTAGTTGAAAAACAAAGCATTAAAGGAAAAAAAAAAAGAAAAAGTACCCTCTGTGATGCTGAAATGACCATAGCCGATTGATCAGAGTGGGCCACTCTGACCTCCCGTCTAGGTGAACCATGGGCCAAAGTAATGTGTTGCAGAGAAAGGGCTCGCAAGCCAAATCCCCACTCAATTACCAGGATTCCACTCTCCACCGACACGGGTCGCAACGCACGGCAAACACGTTGCCCCATTACAGGGATCCTTTTAGTCGCCTCTTACGACACGCAGGACATACGAAGGGTATATTCTTATCACCCCCTACACCCCAGGGGGGCTATTTTATTAGATGACAAATTGTCGAAAGAAACAGTTTTATCTTTCGGTGTTCCGCAAGGATCGGTTTTAGGCCCGATACTTTTTATATTATACTCATCACCTATTAGCAATATTGTTGATAAATATAATCTTAAATTTCACTTATTCAGCTATATATTTCTTCTAACCCAAAATATCCATCTTCTTTTAACATATCTAAACAACAACTTGAAGACTGTATTAGTGAACTCAGACTGTGGATGTCTAAGAATTTTCTTAAATTAAATGACGATAAAACAGAATTTCTTCTTTTGGGATCAAAATATCAATTAAATAAACATGTACATTCTAACTTATCCATTGTTATAGGTGATTGTGAGATTAACCCTACAGCTTTTAGTCGAAATATTGGTGCAATGTTTGATAATTTTATGAATATGGAAGAACAAGTTAATCGTATATCTAAAGTTTGTTATTTTAATATTCGCAATATTGGTAAAATACGAAACTATTTGTCAAGAGATGCAACACAAACTCTTATTAACTCCCTTGTGACGTCCAGACTTGATAATTTCAATCCTCTGTTAACTTCAACGAATACAAAATACTGCTGCCAGATTAATAACCCCTGTTCTCTATCAGCTGCACTGGTTGCCCACTAAATATAGAATAGATTTTAAGATATTACTTTTAACTTTCAAATGCCTTCATAATTTAGCACCAAAGTATTTATCTGAACTTTTAGAATTATATACCCCAGACAGAACTCTACGTTCATCTGATAAATTACTTTTAAATTGTGAACCTTTCTAGTTATGGGGCACGCTCTTTTAGTTATCAAGCGCCTATTTTATGGAATCAATTACCTTTTAATATTCGAATTTTATCAATCTCTAGCTGATTTGAAAAAAACAGACTAAAACCTTTTTATTTTTAAAGGCTTATAACAAATTTTAACACCTTGTTACACGCAACACTAATAAAAACACTATTTTATTAGATTACGGCCCGGGCGGTTTTACGTAGACATGCGGTAAGGGTGACATCAAGCATTCACCTTCTTATTTGAGAAAGAATAATAAAAACAACTACAACCTTACCAAATTTAATGATACTAGTTAACTCTCGTATATTCACAATGTAATATATTATCTGAGATAATCGATTCGTTGGTGATCTGACTATCTTCTAATGTACTACATGTATTCTCAGAGATTAACATAGAGAATCAGTGAAAGAATCAGAGCCTATTAGTATGCCTTACATGCAAAACATAACCATATATGATAACCATATGTTAAAAATATCAGAATGGTGATGTCCGTAACAAGATATGATCTAATAAAATAAACGAACCCACGCTTCACATAAATTAACTAAACTTAGTTATATATAGTTAAAGATTTTGAAATATAAATGATATCGATATATACTTATTTAAATAATTAATAAGTAAAAATATATTTTAATAGAGTTAACTCCCCTTAATAACCCTACCTGTCATAGAAATTGACTACCTAACCCCAAAACTACTAAAGTATTTCAGGCACATACAAAATATGACCAAGGCAGTGTAAGGCAAATAAAATTAAATGTTTCCCCTACAAATAAACATCACTGCCTACAACATACGACATCATGCCTTTGTATGCAACACAATCAAAGTAAGTATAATGAGGTGAGGGGTAAAAGCGGTTAATACAAATTTCGGAATGTGGAACATGTGGCGAAATGCAAATTTGTCACAACCTATTATCTTGTTATTGTAATTCTTTTATTTTTATAATTGCTTTTTCAGGCTATTTATTGTTTGAATGTATATTTTTTTGTTACACTGTAAAGTGCCCTTGAACACATCTGTGAAAGAGGCGCTATATAAATTCTGTAATAATGTAATAAGTAATAAATTCAAGATCTATGTAAACGAGGCTCTGACAAGAACACGAACAGTCACCTTTTCAGACAATTATTCAGAGAAAATTTGCTGGACTCTACGTTCGAAACCTGGATGATGATAGAATCATACATATTATGACAGAAGTTGACCTCCTGCAGTATTTAAATACAGATAAAACAGTCCACCCAAATTCCAGAAGTGTTGGCGACACCCATACTCTTAGGGACATCGGCTGCCAAAAATCTACCTAGATATCAAATGAAACAAAGTTCTATTATGGGCTTTGGAGTAATGACATCAACACCAAAAGCAACACAAAGAAAAATTGGCGATTCATCAACACAGAGAGTTAATAACCAAGTGAGAACACAAGACGCACAGGCACCACTACCACAAATGAGGCAAAACTCTATGTTAGGTTTTAGTGATATGTCACTTACGAGAAACTACAAATTCATTACCACATGGAACTCAACAACAAGAGAACACGTAGGTATTTAGTGTATTTAACAAAATGGAAGTAAATAATCAACAAAATTCAAAATTGTCAATATTTGTAATATAAATGATTGAAATCATACATTATCCCTTTAATTATCACACCACGCTCATGATAATCTATACATTGAACTTTGTTCATATGATTAAACTTATACAGGTTACCTATAAATATCACACAGTGTTCATAATGTTTCATACTCATATAGTAGGGTCGCCTGTCCAACCCCGTGGTTTTTCTCCGAGTCCTCCGGTTTCCTCCCACTACTAACGATAATGAGTTTGGTTTCAAACAGTTTCTGCTGACTGTTTTAATAAGATTTTGTTTACCGAACCCTCGTTAACAATCAACGGTTGCAACTGGTATACACAATAATCTGCTAGGAATTTTATGTACTTAAACAAAATTTGATTTTTCTTTTAAAACCACCACCAATGTTATCTATCGGACAATCAAAATGTTTTAAATAACCCCTGAAAGACACCATCTCTGATACACAGTCATTAACATCGGGATCAATAACCCCTGAAAGACACCATCTCTGATACACAGTCATTAACATCGGGACCTAATGTAACCTAGATCTGCATCACAATTTACATCAAATAATTTACACAGTTTATTTAAAACAACACTATCCCCCTTTTCCTCAAATCTACATTCTAAATTATTAACAACATTCCTAACAAATTGCATTTCTATCACCCTAGTATCTTCCCTTTGATTTTCCCCTTCCCTAATTTTTTGAAAATTGCTATAGTATTTTGAAAAGTTTGGAGTTCTGATGTGGGATATACCAGCTAGCAGTCTACTGGAATAGTGCAGCCTTGGCTATGGGATGGCCAGTGATTCTCGTAGATGACAAAAACAGTTTTTTAACGCCCAGATTTTCATATGGACGTATTATGCTGTCGCCCCTGTCCGGACGTCCGTCAACAATTTGTTTGACGAATGGCCAAAGCAGCTTTTATAGATATAATTAATTCCAAGTGCGATATGTTGTAAAGGAAAACCTCAAAAAGGAAAACCATTACCAATTTCGTTGACGTCCTTAAGTACATGGTCCTAGTTTTTCGTCCCACCCGAACGACTATACGCTGCCACTTTCCGACAATGGTTGATCGAAACACCAACTTACCTATAATATCTGTTATAAGTTCCATCGATATGCTTCCATCAGCTGCTCCAAACTCAGCTACTGTAAAGGGTTGATTTTTAGGATGTGATGAACTGAGCATTTTATCTAAAAATAAGATATATATATTTAGAAGATTTGCTTCTACATGTTTCAATTTAATTTCATCAGGAAGTCATTGATAATAATAACGTTGCAAGGTTACCCCAGTGCACATGGATGAATGAAATATGAATGAATAATATAAACGTGCGCTTTTGTAGTCTTAAAATAGAAATCAGAGTTCCAATATTGTAGTTAAAAGTATCATTTATTAAAGTCTATATCAAAATATATGAAATAAAAGTGCGAATATATAAACAATTATGGGTTGTGTAAATAATCAATTATTGGTGGTGTAAATATGAAAAATATAAACTAATTAGAAATCGCTTTGTGAGAGATATTTGATGTCTGAAATCATTTCAATCTTAACTATAAATTGTAGTAAAACAAGTATACTCGATTATAATAAAATCATACTTTTCCGTTTACTAATTTATGTATAATGATATACTTAAAGCAATACATTATTAAATCAACGATCCTATTGCTAGCATGGTTTGGGTGTCAAAATAAGATGTAGTGATTTTAATATGATTATCTAACACAGTTCCTGACAAAGATTTATCTATTAATTCTTCATTTATAGCGCTTTTGACCACGCGTTCCAAACTTAAATGGCTTGATTTAACAATAGTTATAACATTATCCATAGTATGAGAATATAACTTAAATTGTGGTATATTACTTATGTTCAATGGTTTCGGATATGTGGTACTGCCTGCAATAACCATTAAATCTGAATTACTAAAGAAATGATGCAATAATGCGAGATTAATTGGATGCAACTTAGAAATAGTATCCGACTTATTGACACATTCTCCTAAGCTTTCGGTAATTATAAATTCTTGGGTAGATATACTGTATTTACAAGGAATGGACATAATGCAATAATTACACCCCAGAACCACCTTTTGCCTATCATTACCTATAAAAGCTAGAGCATGGATGTTGTAGACTGAAATTGACGTAGAAGATAATTGTTTAATAGTTTTAAGGTCATTATTTTGTTGAAATCTAAAGTCACACTGTAATTAAATATTTTGCTTGTTGTCAAGAAACAGTGCATGTTCACACGACGCGACAGTGCTTGCGTACAAATTAATGTTAAAGAAACATGTGACATGGTCTTCATCCATACAATTTTTAATGGTTTCCAAATTAAACGTAACATAATGTTATTGATCATTAGTTACAGCAATATATTCTTTTAAATCAAGACGTAGGGTGGTGTGGGGTGAAGACTGGTTTATGGGCAATGGCACAGTCATGATTTTATATAAACTTAGTTTCTTAACAACACTAGGAATTTTCAATGATCTATAAATTTTGAACTAGAATAATAACATTCTCTTAAATCATTATACGTGGACTCAATGTTTTTGGTAGCTAAAACTATTGCTTCGATGGCAGTTGCTTAGTAATTTGGTACTCGTGTTTCGTAAGCACATTTATATGTTCAGACAACGACTTTACATCATCTTGAGTTGTTGTACCGAAAAGTGATTTTGAAAATTCGCCTATAAACGGTAAAAGTGATCTTTTAGATCTACCTAATGGTACATGTTTACTTTGTGGCAATAACTTTGTAATAAATTTAACAGTTTCATTAATATTAGCTATAGTTCTAATTTTAATCAAATTAACCTCTTTTAACAGCTGATGCATAAGAACGCAAGATTGTTCATTTTTCGTACATTTAGGAATTTGGGGAATATTCTGTTCAGTAGGAAGAGGGATTTCGAACCTATGCATCCAATTTTCGACACCAAACGTTGCAGTCTCTGGCGATGTTTGTTTAAATATCACTCCATCATTAATTCTTTGATTAACGGCCGTGGCTTGGTTGTATTTTATAAAGTGGGAAATAAAAATCAGGAAAACTATCCAGAATTTGGTTAAAGTTTCTATTAAAAAAGGGAAAAGATAAGAGATGTATAGCTTGGCCGGGTTTGAGTAGTTGGCCTTACTACTCGTAGCACTAATATACATAGACGAATCTATAGGGTTTTGGCTTGGATAAAAAAAAAAGATAGACTGAAAGAATGTGATAGTTCACATTTCTTTATAAAAAAAATTATTTATTAAAGAATTTACTTTGAAATGGGCGTTTTCTCGTTTTGTTCGTATTTGTCTTTCGCTCATGACAATCTTGAGGAATATGGGCAGGAATACATGTAAAAGGTTCCCAAATCCTACTGTTATCGGCCCAGGGTATTAAATTAAATATTCCTTCCTTCCGTTGCGAAATTTTGACTGAACAATTTTTTTCATATCATATAGCTTAGAATCATCTGGATTACTGTTCTTTTGCAAATTTTGAGGTTCTTTTGGTATATTGATTTTATTATTTTGCATTTGTTGGTGTTTATTAATTTATTATTTAGCATTTGTTGATGTTTATTTAGTTTGACCTCCCTTTTATCACATAACTGCAAGCCTGGTTGCATCCCCTTCTTTGTGACAGCCAACCAGCTACGGAATCATGATATGATTTTAAAAGATCATCTCGAAGTACTTTAGGCATAGCAAGTTGTTTAATCATTTCTTGCGTATTCTTCCGTCTAGGCTGATAAAAATGATAGAGTATCCCGTCGACTAATTCCAATTCGGGAATGGTGTTATTTTCCAAATATTCGATTATGTTTTTAAAGTCTGGACATTGCCTTTGCTTAATTGCTATTTCTGGTAAAGGAATATCGGTTACAGCGAAACTATTTATTTCTGGAATTAACACCTCATCATGATTGTATACAAATTCTTTTTCTACCATATTTAATTCTGTATTCCTAATGAGTTCTAAATTATTAAATGATGGTATATCATCAATTTCTTTATTTACTGGTTTATTTGGATAAACTCTGTGAGAAAGCGCGTCAGCGTTGATTTTTCTTACCAGGCCTATGTACTAACTCATATTTATATTCCTGTATTTGAATAACCCAACGTACTAATCTATTGGTTGTATGTTTTATTTCTTTTAACCACGCCAGTTCCTTACGGTCAGTAATTACTTTGAATGGCGATTTAGCTATATACACCCTAAATGTTTTGATACCCTTAATTACTGTCATACACTCTTGTTCGGTAACTGTCCATTTTATTTCAAAGGGCGTGAAGAGATCTTCCGCCTAGTGTATTACATTTTCACGACTGTCTTATTGGGACAATATATAGCCTAAAGCGTACCCAAATGCATCCGCTGTCTTGTCAAAGGGCCTTGATATATCTGGATAGGGGGCGACACTAATGTCTTCTTTAGTGTGTCAAACGCCTTCTGGCACTCTTGTGACCAGTTAAATTTAAAGGAAAAGGCTATTGAGAATAAATCGTCTGTAATAATCACACAGCCCAAGAAATTGTCTTTAAAGGAAAAGGCTATTGAGAATAAATCGTCTGTAATAATCACACAGCCCAAGAAATTGTCTAATTTCATGCTGGAGTTTAGGCTGGGGGATAGTCTGTACCGCTTCCGTTGTTTTCTTTATCTACTGATATACCATCTTTATTAAATATATTTAACGCTTCTTGGGGCAAATTTGCATTTGCTGGGTTTCTCCAAGTTTTTTAAATAAATTTTTCAGATGTTCGTTAAAATTTTTACTAAATATTATTATATCATCAACATATACAAGCGCATATTGCCAATTCATGTCTCTTAATATGTCAGTCATAACCATTTGAAATGTCATGTGTCCTTTCATAAATGCGACTTTGTCTAGATGTTTCGTCCATTTCAATTTGCCAAAACCCTCTAGCGCAATTAAGTTCCTAAAATATTTTAGCCTGAGCTTCGCCTACCGAATCTATAACACCTTCAAAGCGTATGATGGGAAATAACATGGTTTAGTTATTTTATTTAATTGTCCCCCGCCTTTCGAAGAAGTTTTAGCCTGAGCTTCGCCTACCGAATCTATAACACCTTCAAAGCGTATGATGGGAAAATAACATGGTTTAGTTATTTTATTTAATTGTCCCCCGCCTTTCGAAGAAAGTTGATGGGCTATTAAAATGGGTTCGTCCGTCTGTCCGGCCATCCGTCACACTTTGTGGGACACAATAACTCTCCGCCTAATTGATCTAGAATGTTCAAATTTGTTGTAGGTGTAGATACCACATTTTCGGCTTGGGGTAAGCGGAGTTAAGCAATTTAATTGGTTGATGCTTTGGGGCACGATAACGTAAGTTCTAATTTCGTGAAGGTAATGAAACTTGGTGTATAGTTTCATTACATCAATACTTTGACTAAATACGATAATGACCATTTTCTGCTCAGGGTAAGCAGAGCGATAAGCAATTTGATTGGCCGAAATTTTGGAACACAGTAACTCTACTTCTAACTGAGCTATAATGTTTATACTTGGTGTAGGTGTTCATTAGGCGTTTAATTTGTGAAATTGATATATGTCTTAAACGGTTTATGTACAAATTAAAAAACTTATATTTACTTTTTGAAATTCATTTTTTGGTAAATGTCAACGTGTATATGTATATAGCATTGTAGTTAACAAGGTGATTGTCATACACACATCCTCATAAACTATGATGCTAGCATCTAGATCACTTGCTTCAGTCTCATCTATTCCATCTATTCAAACCCTTGACTCCTCTACTTTGTACACTAAAATTCCCCATAGTAAATTAAAAGCCCGGTTGAAAGACATTATTCACAGCGTCTTTTCGTCGAAGTGGGGAACTGTTAGATATCAATATTAAGTTGTTAATTATAATTCGACATATTTCGTTAAGCCAGGGACGGATCCAGAAGGGGGGGGGCACCTCCACCTCAGCTACATAAAACAAATGCTGCGCATCAATGAAATTATATCGCAAAGTGATCCTACGTAAGTATAAAAATGATTTCTCTGTTTGAAAAGCTCAATTTGTATGTATGTAATTTAGAGACGATGATGGCCGAGTTCCGTTACAGAAACCTAGCAAACCCCATCCTGCAAAAATTCCTGGATCCGCCACTGAGAACCATAGCGATTCCTAAAATAAATTCATAGCCATCAAGGTAATTCAAATGTTTTATAATGGGAGGGGAAAAATAAACCCCAAATATGTGATTTGGTGGCATATCTTATTATATTCTATGTCAAATAATATATCGCACAAATAGATTAATTTAGGCCCAAATCTCGACCTGCAAGTAACTTAAAAACATCAACCTGTGAAATTATCATATCGATGAAATTCGGAATCCCAATTGCAGGACTCCGAATTCCGGTCCATACCCAGTACACCCGGCCGAGTACGTCTAATACACCAGCCCATTCCAGACTCAATTGATGGCATTGCGGTCTGCTAAAGCCACCGGCAACATACAACATGATCATCATCGCTCCATGGCCGGTCCGACACTCCCCTCCCGCCCCGATATAGAGTTCAGCAGAAAAGGTTTGTTTTAGACATTTTTTTTTCTCATTTATTATCCGATCGGCCAATCCGCCCCTGATAGTAAAGCCCCAATGATGCTTAGGCTGAGAATGAACCTCCATGGACAACACATACCTCAACCAAAATACGGAAAGTTCCCGCTATTAATAGTTGAATTATTGTTTAATGAATGCCTGGAGATCCGCTACCTCGGTGAAAACGTTACCATTAAAATATCGTTTTATTTTGCCATCCTTAATTTCAATTAAAGAGCAGCTTTAATTAACTATTCTACTATATAAGTATATATATATATATATATATATATGAAATTATAAGGACAACCGCAAAGTTGCACTACTTTGTTTCACGGTAAATGATAAACATAACACTAACGCTACAATATACGTCCACATTCCTGCTTTGATTGATATGGTACTTTGTCAAGAAGGCTAGGCGTTTGGTTTGTTTAGCGTTGAGGGTCGTGCACCAACATTAATAGTTGCCGTCCTTAGAGTATAAGGAATAACTATACCAAGATAATCCATTCAGAATTGTGCCTTCCTAACACTAAAGGCAAAAAGTGGGCGTGGCTCTGCCCCTGGTGGTCGGGACATTCATCAAAATCAATAGTGGACGCCCTCAGGCTATAAGGAATACATAAACCAAGTACCAAGCTGATTCATTCAGAATTGCGGCCTGTAAACGACAAACACAAAAATTGGTCGTGTCTTGCCTGTGTGAGTCGGGACATGCAGTTGACGTCCTTAGGCTATATGGAATACATATCCCAAGTTTAAAGACGATCCATTAAGAATCGTGGCCTGTAGACAACACACATAGACACGAAGTAAAAATGGGCATGGCTCTGCCCCTGGGGGTTAGGAAATCACCAAAAACAATAGGGGTCATCTTTAGGGTATAAGGAATAGGTTTGTAAAGTTTTAAAAGGATCTGTTAAGAATTGCATCCTGTAGGCGAACACAAGACACAAAAGCATTGGGCGTGGCTCTGTCCCAGGGGGTCCGTCATGCACCAAAAATAATAGTGGTCAGCCTTAGGGTATAAGGAATAAGTATAAAAAAAGTTTTCAAGACGATCGATTAAGAATTGTGAGCTGTAGGTGACACACAGACAGACAAAAAAAAAATGGGCGTGGCACTGTCCCTTGGGGTTGGGCATGCACCAAAAACAATAGGGATCTTCCTTAAGGTACCAAGAATAAGTATTCAAAGTTTCAAGATGATACATTAAGAAATGCAGCCTGTAGGCGACAGACAAACAAATACAAGAAATGGGTGTTGCTGTCCCACGGGGGTCGGGCATGCACCCCAAAAAAAGGGGTCATCCTTAGGGTATAAGGAATAAGTATTTTAAGTTTCAAGATGACCGATTAAGAATTGTGGCCTGTAGGCGACACACAAAAAGAGAATGGGCGTGACTCTGCCCCTGGGGGTTGGGCATGCACCCCAAATGATAGAAATGTTCCTTAGGGTACAAAGAATAATCATTCAAAGTTTCAAGATGATACGTTAAGAAATGTGGCTTGTGGACGACAAACAAATAAATACAAGGAATGGGCGTGGCTCTGCCATTGGGGGTCGGGCATGCACCAAAAAACAATACGGATCATCCTTAGGGTAAGTATACAAAGTTTTAAGAAATTCCAGTTAGAATTGCGGCTTCTAGGCGACACACAAAAAGAAAATGGGCGTGGATCTGCCCCTGGGGGTTGGGCATGCACCCCAAACAATAGGGATCATCCTTAGAGTATAAAGAGTAAGTATACAAAGTTTTAAAGAAAATCCAATAAGAATTGCGGCCTGTAGGCGACACAAAGACACACGATAAGAAAATGGGTGTGGCTCTGCCCCAGGGGGTTGGGCATGCACTCCAAATGATAGGGATGTTCCTTAGGGTACAAAGAATGTGTATGCTAAGTTTCAAAATTATAAGTTAAGAAATGTGGCCTGTAGACGACAAACAAATACATACTAGAAATGGGCGTGGCTCTGTCCCTGGGGGTCGGGCATGCACCAAAAACAATAGAGATCTTCCTTAGGGTATAAGGAATACGTATACCAAGTTTGAAGAAAATCCAGTAAGAATTGCGCCCTGTAGGCGACACAGACTCATGAAAAGAAAATGGGCGTGGCTCTGCCCCTGGGGGTGGGGCATACACCCCAAACGATAGGGACCATCCTTAGAGTATAAAGAGTAAGTATACAAAGTTTTAAAGAAAATCCAATAAGAATTGCAGCCTGTAGGCGACACAAAGACACACGATAAGAAAATGGGTGTGGCTCTGTCCCAGGGGGATGGGCATGCACCCCAAATGATAGGGATGTTCCTTAGGGTACAAAGAATCTGTATGCTAAGTTTCAAAATTATAAGTTAAGAAATGTGGCCTGTAGACGACAAACAGATACATACTAGAAATGGGCGTGGCTCTGTCCCTGGGGGTCGGGCATGCACCAAAAACATTAGAGATCTTCCTTAGGGTATAAGGAATACGTATACCAAGTTTGAAGAAAATCCAGTAAGAATTGCGCCCTGTAGGCGACACAAAGACACACGAAAAGAAAATGGGCGTGGCTCTGCCCCTGGCCACCCCAAACGATAGGGATGTTCCTTAGGGTACAAAGAATATGTACGCAAAGTTTCAAGATTATAAGTTAAGAAATGTGGCCTGTAGACGACAAACAAACAAATACTAGAAATGGGCGTGGCTCGGCCCCAGGGGGTCGGGCATGCCCCAAAAACAACAGGGATCTTCCTTGGGGTATAAGGAATAAGTATACCAAGTTTGAAGAAAATCCATGAAGAATTGCGCCCTGTAGGCGAACCACAGACACACACACACACACACACACAGAGACAGGGGCGACGGCATAATACGTACACATTATGAATGTGGACGTATAAAAAATCACAGCCAAGACACGTCAAGACATATATGAGATTTTTTGTGTCACAATTCATATTGTCGTTGACGCTAAACATAATGTTACGAAATTTATATTGGTTATTTGGTATTATATGGTCACAACATTCGCATCGAAGATCCAGGCATTTAGATACATAAAAACCGGTCCTTGTGATAGATGAATTGAATTTTGCTCTGGTTAGGCTGTCTTTGTGATTTAATGAATTGAACATTATCAAATTTCGCTTTGAGGTTGTCGTTTGATGCCAGGAGTGACCTGCTCTCGTTTTAAAGAAGTTGGGATGTTATATACAACCATAGGGGATCAGTTTGTGGTGTCACATAGGCCCATTTGGGCCCTAGGATGTAACCGCATATTTATATTCTCAAGGGACCGCTAAAATATATCCTATAATATCCTATATACCTTGTCTTGTATTCAAAATATAGATCCATTTGGTAAGACCCACATTTAGCGTTACATAATTTGTTTACATGGCACACTTCCGATGTTCATTTGCTAAGAAGTAAATTAACCTACACAATCCGCTGTAAAGAGAGAGAGGGGTGGAAGGGGCTTTAGAGTTCGCTCTACACAAACTTGGTCATGTCGATGCGTAAGGGTCTTCAGCAGTTGGAAAAAGCGACCATACTCTTTGTCATGTATAAGCGTTGCATCGAAACCTACACAATTGTCAGGCAATATTTATATTAAACTGTAACCAACCTACTCGTGTTAAGACCTGGTCTCTACAAATATCACATAATTTCTTATTTCGCCACATCACCTGACCATATGATGTCCCTTCTTCACCTGGGTTCATCACATTATGAGATGACCATCTTCGTAATATCATAGATGCCCCAAGTCTGAAAAAAATAGATTAGATTGTATTGGGGTTTGACCATTCTATCTTGAACAGTAGGGGCGAAATTTATGATTTATAGGCGTGGATTCTCCTTTTAATAAGGGTATCAGTTTGATAATGAATGGAATTGTAGTATGATTGAAATTATTGACTCAAACACCACCTCCTACCTACAAATCCCTCAAAAATCAAATTATCAAGGTGCCCGATAGATCTCGTAACATACGAGATTAACCCGTTGAACATGAATTTGGTTCTTCCTCAGACTGATCGGCAGTAAATATCTCAATGGCCGCTACTATCACCAAGAGAATTTATAATTTGATTACATTAGATCCGATTAACATTAAATGATTTGGGCGTAGGCTCAGGGAAGGTAAAGACCTTGGTCACGAATAAGGATCGGATAGTGTCGGTATCTGCATAGCTTTGTGAATTTTTTTTCTCGTTTTCTGGTCATGCTGGTGTTGGGTTGGGTAATATACTATTCAAAAAAAGTAGGTGATATTTGATTTTTAAGTGTTATTAAAGTCACCTAATGAAACTGACGAAGAAACAAATGACAAAATGAAATGAAGTTCACATTCATCGATTTATTCCAAATGATTGTTAGACTAAGTAAGGCACAGACTGACCATTATAAGGGTAAAATGATACCCGGGGTCAAACAGCAAAGTTACCACAGCATCACAACAAAGTCAGTGACGGGTAAATCCTCCTCTGTTTGCAAAACAAGCATTGATCCGACGTGGCATACTTCTAATGAGACGTCTAAGGTCATTTTGGTCCAGATTGTGCCATTCCTGTTGCAACGCAGCAGCAAGTTCTTGGACATTGGCAGGACGTTGTTGACGTTGACGTAACCTCTGTCCAAGCATGTCCCAGACATGCTCGATGGGGGAGAGGTCGGGACTCAGTGCTGGGCAAGGTAATGTGGTGATGTTCTGTTGTTGGAGGTAACCTGTAATGATCCTGGCCCTGTGACATCTTGCGTTGTCATCCTGGAAGATGAAACGGCGGCCATGACGTCGTGCGAACGGCACAACATGGACTGCCAAGATGTTGTCCCGGTAGTACTGGCCTGTAACACGCCCTGCAACAACATGTAAAGCCGTATGTGACAGTATTTGTTCTTAAATCGGGTTCTTAAACAATGGTTTTATTTCTTCTTTTTCACATATACAATAGTTCTACTACATTACTTATATAGACCGGGTTTTTCGTCTGGTTGCCGTCTTGTTCCCAGCTCGGCTCTCTGGCCTCGACTGATTCTAAAACGGTTTGTCTAATCTTTTAATTACTGGGCCGAATCTATGTCCAGCCTTGCAGTCTCGATACCACACCCATGCACCGTAACCTGATTGGTCAGTATCGTGGGGGTGGGTTAATAACCTGGACGGACATATAGTTATTGGCCAATCAACTAATTCCAGGTATTATATTTCAGATTATATTATGACCGGGATTGGCAGCTGGTCATTATATAATAACAGATTAAGCTTCCCGTGCAGATTGCTTTACTATTCAAGATCTTGCGTAACTCGGGACAGCTGTGATGATTAATGACTTCCTAACGACCTTTGTCTGTCTGTTAGACTTATCATGTTTACTGCCATCTTTTGACCACCTGTGATTTGTCTGCTAGCCCTGTGATAAGATTGCTAATTAATTTCGTGAGGGTATGCAATTATATATCCCCCCAATTGTGTAACACGTTCTTCCAGCAACAGTGATGCCTCCCCAGACCATAACAGAACCACCTGCAAATCGATCATGTCTGATGACGTTAACGTCTTGGAAGCGTTCGTTTCGACGACGCCACACCCTCCTACGTCTGTCCAAAAAATCAACAGTGAACCTTGAATCATCTGAAAACATCACATTGCTCCAGCGTCGATTATCCCAGTGTTGACGATCCCTACACCAACGACGTCTTACCTGAATGTGATGATCTCTTAAACAAGGGATCACGCGAGGACGTCGGGCGCGAAGGCGACCCCTATGCAGTCGATTCCGAATCGTCTGGCCACTCACTCTCACACCAGTGTCTGTTTGAAGACGAGCGCTGATCTGATTTGCTGTGATGACACGATTTCTCAAGGCCAAGGTACGGATAAATCGATCCTGGGCTTGAGTTGTCGCCCTTGGTCGACCTGAGCGTGGTCTGTCCTGTACAGATTGTGTATCACGGTATCTGGACCATAGCCTGCTTATGACAGGCTGAGAAACATTCATCGTCCGCGCCACAACCGCCTGTATTGTGCCGATCTCTAGCATGCCAAGGGCACGTAACTTTCATTTTGGGTAAGCCGACGCATATCAAAATTTGTTTTCTGGTCACTAAAACAATTAAACTGATGTTTCCACCCTGGAATTCAATACCACAATGACTGTAACATTCAAAGTCAGAGTCGTGCAAATCCTGGGTTGGACCCCCATGATGATCCCAAGCATCACCTGCATTCCATGCGGTAGCGGTAGCTATTGGTGCGTTTGGGCGTCACATGTAACTGGAAATGTTTCTTCTGTTAGGTTCTATAGTGACTTTTTTCGTAGTCATTTGCATATTTTAGTATTATGCCCCCAAAATCAAATATCCCCTACTTTTTCTGAATAGTATATATCAACCGATTTCCATGAAACCTACTCATTGCGATGGCATTAATGTTAGCCAAATCTTTATCCACTTCCCGTTAATGGTTTACGAGAAATCAGATTACCACATGTGGCACGGCTTCAAACGGCAATTATCAACCCATTTCCATGAAACTTACTGAATCCGAAAACATTAAGAGCCACACCACGAGACAACCATGCAGAAGGTAGGGATAGGCAGATCGAGTTCATCTCGGTGGGATTTTATCGACTCATCTGGACTACTTCACAGCCAGTACAGTTGATCTAAAAATCTAATCGTTTTTGAAATATAGCTAGCCATAGACTGATTTTTGGACATTTCGCCCCTTTTCTGGTCAATTTTCAGGCACCTATTCTGGCGAGTCTAGAGTTTGGATGAAAATGGTGGTGGCTGGTGATGTAAGTGGGGGTCTTCTTTTCCCCCAATGTAAAAACCTTAAGGTTGCATCTATTCTCTGGGAGTAATGGTAAGCAAAATTGTAACATATTGCGAATATATACACCTTCGAAGATTAGCCCTATTTTCTATGATGCGTAGGTAGGTCAAAATATCGAAATGGTTTTATGCACAGCTCGACACCCTCTATATCGATATAAAAAGAAAATCGCTGTCACCTCTGTTCATTCAATACGAAATCATAAGTCAAAGTTGGTCAATCTTCCATATTGTAAATACCTGATTCTCTATGAAATGGCCAACTACTTTCATACAGGGTAAGCCAGCTTTTGTGACAAAGTGATCTATACCTTCCATAAACTGAACAATCATTTAGGTGCAGAGACCTCAATGACCTCTGGTAGTTTTCATAATATATTATATGTGACGTTTCAACTCTCTAAACTTATTATAAGGCACGATCTTATTAACCATCAAATTTATTCAATGTATTGTTCTTTACAAGCTGGGCCCCGCAAAGACACTATGTCTTATTAAAAGCCAACCCAGCCCTACATTTTGTGGCTGGTTCAGACTAGTTTCTTAGGAAACACTTTGTCTACGATATCACCCTAGGTGGAAGTGGACGTTAAAGCCCAAGAACGAACGAACTTGACAAGCTACACATGATCTGTACATAACACGTGGCACAACTTCGTGACTTCAAAGGAAATATGCAGTGCAGCACTATAATCTTATAAATCAACATTACCATATATGATGATCACTCCTGGCCATCTTCCCCAATCGTTGGAGGCTTTATAAGCAAGAGTTTACACACTTAGAGCAGACGACGAGACAGAGCAGAGAGAGAGCGCCATATGGACTCACCCGAGTTCAGCCATTGCCTTGGCCGCAGGGCGGAATGGTGGATTATATATATTTAGATGTGTTCCCGGTGTAGTCTAGTCCTCGATGTAGTAATAGTTCGAGTATAGTTTTTAGTTAGGTCTACACCAACATTACCTAAACTATTTATGTATCTATTTGATATTCTGTTCCCCCATATATTTACGAAACACTTTCTTCAATTCTTCGCCAAATCAATAACCAATGCTCGCTTGTAGAGGCAGTAAACCGGCTCGAGAAAAACTAGTCTCTTTGATGAAGCTTGGTATCCAAGATGGCAGCGCCCGGGATCGCAGAAAAATGTGGTTTTTATTTCATTTGTGCTGACCCCCCCCCCCCCATCTTCCTGATTCTGCATTGTTTTCTCATGTAATGACACTTAAAATCTCAGTGTAGCCAAAATTGCGGCTTCGGGGATATTAGTTTACAACGCATTTAATATGGCACGACTGTAGAACTTAATAAACAACCGCTTTTTTATGAACTCTACTCATTATGACAATAATTTCGCTACTGTGGCGATCGACTGATAATTGAGGTCTGCAGCCATGTCACATCAGGTAACTTGATATCTCCAAAACCGTCGTGTCACATGTTGTAACTTGATATATCCGCAACTGGCTGAAATTTTGCCTACTGTTAGATATTATTAACGTGTTCATAATCTGTAGGGTTCGAAGAAATCGCTTGATACTTGTGGTGTGCACACGTGCCACGTTGAACGAGTGGTAAACTAATTTCCAGAAGTACTGACAGGAAGTGTCCAAGATTTACCCACTCTGAGATATCGTTAATGTCATCATAATCAGAAGGTTTCGTTGAAATCGAATGATTATTACGGTCTGCTGTCGTGTCATGTAGTAACCGCTGACCGGAAGTGGTCGACGTTTTGCCAACTCTGTAATAGTATCAATATGATGTTAGTTTCATGGTTGATAATTGGAGCACGCAGAGTTACCATACGCTGCAAATAGCCCCAGCCTATAAAAAAAGGGTCACTTTTAAAAACATATTACAACACGGTATTAGAATTCGCTGTGGAGGTAAGAGTGAAACAGACTGGAACGAGTTATATAAAAATGGGCTATATAAATAACTATAATTTGACAAACGTATGCCTAACCTCTGCATTAATGACCTAAAAGATTTGTTGGGTAGGTTAATAATAGAACAGCCAGCATGAATGCATATCAATGTCACAGACATAAACTTCACGGCATATTAATATAGCTGTAGTCAAGGCAGTGTATTTATTACGCTCTATTTAAATCACCAATAACATACCGATATTATCTGTGTTCTCGGCAGACACATGTTATACAAGTTGAAACTGTAAACACATTCATATTCATCACTGAAGAAACCATAATATTCAATGATGCCATACTAATTAATAGTTTGTTTGTTTTGGGTTTTTTTGGTTGGGGGTGTATTTTTTTTTTTAGTTTCGGAGATACATTAATCCAAACGTCTCAATTTAAAATAAAATAGAAACCAAGTACGGACAATCCAAACCATTAGTCAAAATTCGAAGTCCTAAAAACGGTTGAGGCAAAATAGTGTAATCAACATGGTTAATTCACGTTTGGTTGTATTATTCCTTAGGGAGGGAATCGGTTGTAAATGATGTGTTTCACTTTTTTGTAAATCAAGTTTAAAGGTTTGAAAAATCGCCGTTTAAACTTATTTTTTTTATTAATATTTCATACCTAAATGCTATGATATTGGATGGTTAGAAATACAATATAAAGTGTTCTGTTAAACGGTGTGTTATGTTGGGGAAAGTCACTTACGACCTTTTTCTACGTTCTATACCTATAACCAAAGATACATACTTGCTGCTGTTTACGACTATACGTGAATAAGCAATAAGGTGGAACTTCAGGTTGTCATTAGGGTATACTTTAAATCTTAAGGTTTGCATTGAGTCAAACGGGGATGGTAAGCTTTCCAGGAGTATGGTAGTCTGCTCAACCTCTTGGGGTTTTCGCTGACTTTGTCTTATTGATAAATGGAAAAGAATAATTCATTTTGTAATGATAACGCCATACTGGGGGTCGAAGGGGGGGGGGGGATAAGTTTCTAGTATTTTAACAATGAAAATATGTTATTACGGAAAGAGCATATGATCCATTTAGATAGAATATAATATAGAAGGTCAACAATGTGAAAACGTTATTTCTGACCAATAATTATTTTATGACCAATAATTATTTTGTGTGCTTGGTCAGCAATGTAAAAACGTTATTTATGACCCAAAATTGGGTTCAAAATGTTTAACATAAACCTGTCGACAAAACATCACCAAACAGTGACCACAGCCATTGATAGACTAGAAAAATATGTACATTGAATTTAAAACCTAGAACATAACATATACTAGAAAAACATGCACTTCGTGTACTTAATTTACTTTATTTCTGCTAATATCTCTAAGGGTTATTGGCCGTGATAATCTGGTTCGCTAGCCTGGAGATCGGGTGTTCGATGCTTGCATTGGCCGAGAAAGTTCATCTCGATTTTCCGGCGTGATTTCTCTTTGTCAGTGATGACGAAGGAGGGCCTGACAAGGACAGCTGCCTAGTCGTTCGGATGGGACGAAAAACCGAGGTTCCGTGTACAAATTGGAGTGCACGTAAAAGATCCCTTCGCAGTTGGAATTCGATATAAGAGTAGGCCGAATGTGGTACCACACAGGCATATAGAGGGTCTGAGAAGAAATTTTGGAGAAAATTTTTTTTTTTTTCTAAGTCAAAAATCTTGTGGAATGTGGTACCACACAGGCATATTGAGGGTCTCAGAAGAAATTTTTGAAAGAAAAAAAAGAATTTTTTGAAGTCCAATATCTTGTGGAACTCTTGTGGTAAAAAACACCACAGACCCAAAAACACTATCAAAATTATTCTAAGTCGAAAATCTTGTGGAATGTGGTACCACACAGGCATATAGAGGGTCTGAGAAGAAATTTTAGAGAAATTTTTTTTTTTTTTTTCTAAGTCGAAAATCTTGTGGAATGTGGTACCACACAGGCATATAGAGGGTCTGAGAAGAAATTTTGGAGAATTTTTTTTTTTTTACTAAGTCCAATATCTTGTGGCACTCTTGTGGTTAAAAACACCACAGACCCATAACACTATCAAAATTATTCTAAGTCGAAAATCTTGTGGAATGTGGTACCACACAGGTATATACGGGGTCTGAGAAGAAATTAATGATTTTTTTTTTTTTTTTTTTTGATTTTTTACTAAGTCTAATACCTTTGGATCCCAGGGGGTCTGAGATGAAATGTTTGAAAGGACACAACAGAATAAAATTTTGTAGAATATATTTTCCCCACATTTTACATTATTATTGTTCAAACAAATTTTTCATGGTCCATTTTTCAAAACGCCCCCAAACCTTGCCATGTCTACGATTTTTAGATTATGTTAAGTGTACCAACGGGAAAGATAAATGTATGTTTCAATTGTAATTTAAATGCACAAGTAGCAAAAAAAAACTATACTTATTCTGTATAATTCCTTCTCAGAGTTATTGGTCTGGTAAAAGATCATTGATCCACAGTCTTAAGTGACACCCATATTCCCATGATTTAAACAAATACAAATGTATAGAAAGACGACAACGACATCAACTCAAAGTAAAATATTATATCATAACATTGAAATATTTATTTAATTCCTACCTCCAACTAACAACTTTTCCAATATTCACGTTCATCATTTTTCTAAACGTTAAAGATCCACGACTTATTTTACGTTAATCACAATTTTACACTGTTAATACCGTCTTTCTGGAATAAGGATAAACGCCCCGCTTTCCTGCACAAAACACGAGCGTTAACACCGTCTGTATCGAATATTCACAAACGACTCACCCACATGAAAATAAAAAGCGTGTGTTCACCAAATAAGTTCCCACCTGCTATACAGTGAACAATAAAAGTTTTTTTGGGTCACAGTTGTTAGTCAATATTACGGTTAACCTACTCACTCTACCTATAATAAATTGTAGGTGCACAAAGACTGTAGCCAGGGTCGACATCTGTTATCTGTGTTTAGCCAGGGTCCAGATATGTATTTAATCTAATTAATAATAGTAAAAATAATGTACATTTATAATTGCGCTCATACCATCCAAACTGCATGCTCTAAAAGCGCATGGAAGATAATAGCTAATCCTGATAATTAGTAACAGACAAATAAGTTTTAAGTTTGAAATTAAAGTAGCCAAGTCTCTTACTCAATATTATCCTAAGTCTCCCAAGTTGAAAACACAAATTATTTTTCAATCCAAATCAACATTGATGTTGTGATCTTATTTATTTTATGGTGCGCGCAAGCTTTGGGGAATTCCAATCAAATATATTCGACCTGTGTCTTAAAACTCGTATATAACTAGTGAGGCTATTTTTTGTTGGAGGGGGGGGGGGTGCACGCAAGCTTTGCGGAATTCCAATCAAAGATATTCAACCTGTGTCTTAAACTCGTATATAACTAGTGAGGCTATTTTAGTTGTGACTTGTCGTTGTTGAATTTTAATCTATTCGACTATTGGTTTATGTATTGGTATGGAATATAGCATCCATTAATCAGTTCGTGATTCGGTCCTTTTCTTTAAAAAGGGTATATACACAATGAAGAAAACATACTTCTCGATCGTATGGGACGGGTAAAATAGGTCGACCTACACATTCGCGTACACGTAAATGAATTTTTGACTGTTGGATTTATCCGGGACATGGATAGAAATGGAAGGAGGTTAATGTCATATAGGACAACGGCCCTGATAGCGAAGTTGTAATGAGGTTATCGCCAGACAGGACAATGGACCATGTGACAAAACTGATGATGGGTTTGTGTTGTGGCTATAGTTAGGCTAGACAATGAGCCTTATTGTTGAGTGTGTAACATCTCATAGGTCAAAGATTAAATACCAAACTATGATTAATTGTAATAAGCCAGCTTTGTCTAGTGTAAAGATGTCGGCCATGCAATAAACTAGTAAATGTTGATCGTTAGTTTATTTAAGTCTACAAATAGTTCACAGACTAGAACACTTATGATAAAGAAATGAAACCAGTCATAGGTATAATACCCATGTTTATAACAGTACCAAAAACAGATGTAGAAACTCAAGGTAAAATCTAAGGACAAATTAAAAAGTTATTGGCAAAAAACTGTATGAAATAGAACTCTTTTGTAAGGTGAGCTGAAAATCTGTAAATAAAATAGACCAACAGTGTACTGTACTTCTGAAAACAAACCTGGCCTTGTGAGTTTAGTTTACAAGCTACTCAACTAGACACATACAATGAGTTACAAAACTGACTTAATAATAGCACCTAAAGAAAACTCCACCCCCACGGATATCAGTGACATAAGTCTGGATATGTCAGCAGAAATAAATGAAAATATAGCATCTCTTGGGGATGAAATGGATCAAAACTTCAAAAGCATGTTAACAAAAGAGGACATAAGATGTAATTGACCGGGAATACTATCCTTCAACAAGTACAAACTGAAATTTAAAATGATACCAAAGCCGTGGTTGAAGACTCCAATGACCTGAAAGAAAAATACTTCGAGTCAAAAATTATAAACGATGTTGTAATTGGTGGTCTGGTTCCCGACAGCAGACGGGACTATTTGAGATTGGTGGTGTGATTCCCGACAGCAGACGGAACTATTTGAGATTCCTGCGCCTCTATGTATATATAGGAGTGCTAAACATGCGAGGGACACTCGGAAGTTATTTACACAGAAGTTATACAGATTTGTAAAGGTATTGTTGTTTGTAGCGGACACACGCCGAAGTGGGACTTCTGAATTATACATTAATGATGAGCTTATTGCTGAAAATAAAACAAGATCTAAATGTACTCGACCTGAAATATAAGGAAGCAATTAGTATGGCAAATTATAACGAACAATACTCAAGAAAACAGAATGTAAAGGTCGACGGGGTAACATAAGAAACTGATGAAAACCTAAGACTAAAATTCTATCAAAGGATGTGATAGGTGTTAGTTTAGCGCCAGACCATTTATTGGCTATACCCTGATTGCCTTCAAAATATAGTGACAGACCTAAACCAATTCTTGTAAAATTCTTAAATAGTGAATCAAAGTCGATGGTGATGCTTAGACGAAAAGCGTTCTTTGTCAATAACTTGATGATATTTGATGATATAACTTTTACAAATAGAGGATTAATAAACAGGCTGAATTCATTCGATGGAGTTTCATCCAGGTAGTTTTAAAAACCAGTAGAAATGAAAGGGGACCAGGACTGTGGATCTTTAATGCTACTCTTTTAAATGATAAACCTATGTTATGAATGTGGACGTATAAAAAGCATTCGGCTCCATTGATCATACATTCATGTATAAAGCGCTACAATCTTTTTGATTTAAAAACAACTTCATACTATGGATTAAAACACTATACAAAGATATAAAATGTACAATTTTAAATAACGGTTATACAACCCCCTACTTTCCAATCGAAAGAGGAGTCAGACAAGGGGACCCAATGTCATCAAATTTATTCAATTTAGTAATTGAGATTCTACTCCACTGCATATGACATACAAATGGAATGCAAGAAATAGAATTTGGAAACAAATCATTAAAAAGCATACCCGTACCGAAATGAAGTGTTCACTTCCCGCGAAGCGTTCATTTCTGACACACTTCTAGAAACACTTCCAACGAAGCGTTCATTTCTGAGACACTTCTAGGAACGCTTCCTTTGCAGTGCTATAAAAACTTCATCGAAATGCTAATTTCGTCGTCACTTCTGAAAGATAGTCTATATACAACTGCGTCTCATCAACACTTATGAAAGATAGTCTATATACAACTGCGTGTCATTGATACTTCTAAATGATAGGCTATATACAACTGCGTCTCATCAACACTTCTGAAAGTCGATATACAACTGTGTGTCATTCACACTTCTTGGAGATAGTGGATATAGATGACCATTTATTCATCTCCACTTCTGAAAGACTGTTAAAAAACGATCATATCGATGATCATTTCATCGCCACTTCTTTAAAAAATTCATGAAATAAATGATGAAATAAAATGACGCGTAGTGCGCCCCCCCCCCCCGCGTCCGACACAGCTCCGCTCTTTAAAAAAAAAATAATATCGGGGAGTCACCGTGTGTTTTAATATATACATTATATCGCCTGTTAAAATCCATATCCATTATAAGCCTACTGGATTTAAACAAATAACCCTGCCCTCAAAATTAATTGATGGAACAATAGGCTAATTGATGCCGTAAGACTATCACATCATGCAACTTTATCAGAGTGGCACAACTAGAAAATGGTTACGCTCGATGTTATAGGCCACCAATATATATATATATTTTATGTATTTTACTTTATCCGTTTGAGTCCGAAAAACTTCTGGTGGCGCCCTCTTCTCGAACGGTACGCAGAGAGAGAAAGATTATTCTTTTATTTTATTTATTCTTTTATGTATTTAACTTTATCCGTTCGAGCCCGAAAAATCTGGTGGCGCCCTCTTTCTTCGAATGGTACGCTAAAGGAGAGAGAGAGAGAGTTTATTCTTTTATTTATTCTTTTGTTTATTCTTTTATGTGTTTTACTTTACCCGTTCGAGCCCGAAAAATCTGGTGGCGCCCTCTTTCGTCGAACGATACGCTTCAGAGAGAGAGAGGGGAGAGAGAGAGAGATTATTTTATTTTATTTATTCTTGTATGTGTTTAACTTTATCCGTTCGAGCCCGAAAAATCTGGTGGCGCCCTCTTTATTCGAACGGGACGCTAAAGGAGAGAGAGAGTTTATTCTTTTATTTATTCTTTTGTTTATTCTTTTATGTGTTTTACTTTATCGGTGGCGCCCTCTTTCGTCGAACGGTACGCTTAAGAGAGAGAGAGAGATCAGAGAGAGAGAGAGCCGGGGAGAAATAGGGTTTAACGTAGGCCTACACTCGACACAAACTAGGTGATTTCAGAACTAACATATGGTTTAATTTTATTTCAATAATTCGCTTGCGCCTAGGAGTCTTTAACAGTGCCGTAGAATCGGAGCACCCGGAGAAAACCCACGAGGTTAATTGGAAAAACGGTACCGTACGCTGAATCAACTGACCAAAGTGGTATCGATCGATATTATAGGTCAGTAAAAAATATATAGGCCTATATTCATTTATTTATTTTACTTTATGATCTATATTTAAGCCCGAAAATTATGGTAGCCCCTCTTCGCTTGAACTTGAACGGTAGGCCTACACTGAGTCAACCAGAAGTGAATGTAGCAATATGGCGTCTGTTTAAAAATAGGTCATTAGTATTAGGGATATCAGCGGGGTTTGCTCTACACGGAGTCCATCGCATATACTAGATAAGATATGCAGCTTATTATTGCAATATCCCCCTTTCTGTGTCTGGAAAATTAATCCTGTAGTGATTATTTATACATAATAATTAATCAAATTGGTGGTTATTGGCTGTTACGCCTTGATTTTTTTGTTTTTTTTTAAAAAATGAGGGAATAGCGTTAATTCACATGACGTCACACGCATTGGTCACATTGTCATGGAAAGCGGCGAATTATTATTTGACGGTCATTCAAGAAAAGCACGTTCGTTGCTCTTTTCAAATATGTAAATTATTTTCTGGCGCATTTATATCTATTTACTTCGAAAAACAATCAATGTTTGATAGTACTAAAATATATTTCCATGATTACCGAGAGGTGGCGGTTTGTTGTCCATGGCATAAACATGGCGGCGACCTGTAGCCTAAATATAGGTCATGTACATCGGGTACGCTCATTCCTCCGATAGCCATTGGCAAAGACAAAAATAAAATTGGCTGACGAGAATTGAATGATTTGATACTTGAATTTCATTAGGGCCTAAATATAATGTAGCTTCAAATGGAATGCAACCATTCCTGACTTATTTGATATTTTATAGTTTTTAGGTTTTTTTTATCAAATTACAAATACAATCGCCATGGATATTTTTAGCCTACATACTAGTACACACGGCGTTGGGCACTTTTACATGTACAAAAATTTCCCAACTACTCCAAACAACTACGGATACTTTCTTGACAGGCCCTTCTGCCCTACACCAATGACAATGAGAAACCTCGGGTCAGAAAATCCAAATGAACTGTCTAGGCCAGCCAGGGGGTTGGGATGGCCTAGTGGTCTAGAGTGCCGTGCTTCGACCTCAAGCTGGCCGGTCACCTCTGGCTTGCGGCTGTGGTTTCGAGCCCTGATGTGAGCGTATGTGGCATGGAGATAGGGGCGCCTTCTCAACCTCGTGGGTTTCCCCCGGGCACTCCGGTTTCCTCCCACTGCTAAAGACCCCTACGCGCAAGCGAATTATTGAAATAAAATTAAAAACCATATGTTAGTCCCGAAATGACCTAGTTTGTGTTGAGTGGACATTAAACCCTATTTCTCTCTCTCTCTCTCTCTCTCTCTAGGCCAGCCAACACTGGTTATATAGTGAGCCTTCATCCAGTGCATCAAGCAACTGATATGAAATGGGGTTTAAGTTTAACATCCTACTGTTCTACTTTGACTGGTTGAATGAAAACAGGAATTAAATACGCCATTCAGAGTGATATAAAGGAAGTTTTCCCCAGACACATTGAATTCCAACTGCCAAGGGTTCTTTTATTTGCACTCTGTTACATTTTTTTCTTGCCAGGCCATCAGTCCTGCATTGCTATGGGGAACCACACCGGAAAATTCTGATAAACGTGGGATTTCTCAGTTAGTGAGCCAAACATCTTTTCCACCGAGCCACTGTGGCTCCCCTGTTTTACTGCTCCATCTGATGAAACCAGGGAATAATCTATCAGATAATTTTGGAGTTTGCGCAGATAGTGGTTATATACATAATTGTGTACCACCAACTTAGTTTTCAGCTGTTCAGCTGTTTTTTGCCAGGCCCTCTGTCCTACACCACTGTCAATAGTGAATTATTCCTGAAATCCTCAGTAATATTCTCGGCCAACGGCAGGATCCAACCTGGGATAATTAAAGCATTTATTCGTAACAAAAAAATATTACTCATGCATTTATTATCAAAAAACGTTAAATAAAACACCCATTACATACGCTATACAGTGTGCAATGAGGCACTATAAGGCCTTATCTTATTTCAAAATCCAACTGTCTAAATTTTACATACACGCCAATGTGCATGTGCGATGTCGTTTTTTTTCGTTGGGCTATCCGCACGACTGACTATACAGCTGTTTTCTCCCGGTCCTCAGGTTTTCTCCCACTGCAAAAGACCCCTACTGGGTGGATGGTGGATAGCTGAATGGTTGGCGCGTGTGTATTGTATCATAAGGTCTGTTACCGAGTAAACTGGCATGGTTTCGATGCAGCAGTTACGTGACAAGGAGTAGTAGCAGCCTGTCCAACCTTGTGGGTTTTTCACTGGGTCCTCCGGTTTCCTCCCACTGCTACAGACCCCTACATGCATGCGCAAATTTTAGAAATAGAATTGAACCATGTTTTAGTCTCTAAAAGACATTAAGTAGGTCTATATCCTATGTTAAAATTGCGAGAATCTGTCATTTAAAAAAAAAATAACAGCAGGCCCAAGAACTATATCATATTTTCAATGACATTGAAATTTCAAAAACTATAATTCATGAAAAGTTAAAAATATTGAAATACAATTTTGATACAATGAAGCTTATAAGATTTGGGTTGGGGGGGGGGGCTACAGAATGTTTTGGTGGGCTACAGCATGTTTTTTTTTTGGGGGGGGGGGCTGAAGAGGCGGCCGGCTAAGAACACTCTTAAGAAATCATCATTTTTGGCGAAATATTTGGGCGACCTAATTCGATTGGGGAGGGGGGCATAACCCCCCCACCCCCCTCTCCCGTGGCTGTGGGCCCGGACTGAATGGTTAGCAGGTGTGCGCTGTATTATAAGGCCTGTCATTGAGTCGAAGGCCTGGTGAAACATGAGGGTTCTCTCTGGGTCATCCCACTGCTAAAGACCCCTATGCCCAAGCAACTTATTGAAATAAAATTAAAAACCATATGTTAGTCCTGAAATGACCTAGTTTATAAATAATTGTGTCAGTGGATGTTAAGCCCCATTTCTCTCTCTCACAATTAATACAAAGTCAGTCAGAATCCTGTTTAAAAATGTGTTTTTAAGTTGTTTTTTTAATGAATATAGAGATGTAGGCCTTCACCGTAGTAATTAAATTATTGTTGATTTATTATTATTTATTTATTTATAAGGACAGCTGTGTAGTTGGAATTTGATATATTAAGTGTGGGCCGTAGCGCCGCTGTCGGGGCAAAATTTCCCTCATACCCCACTGTATGGCGTAGCCTACGCCCGTCTTCATTAGCTCAGTTTAGGAGCAGAACAGTAGGACGTTAATCCCCATTTCATTTCATTTATTTATTTTTTTTTTTTATTTACTTTTTTTTATTGAAGTGTTCAATAATGAATAGACCTATACAACAAGTAACAATTATTGGGTTATTCTAGAAATGAAATTTAAGAACAGTTTATTTCACAGCAAATAAAAGTCTAATACTAGATCTAATAATAGAAAAGCAGGAATTAATATAATACGGTAATAATATATATTTTTTTTTTTTTTTTTTTTTATTGTTCAGTAACGATGTAATTTTAAGAGCAGTTATTTCACGACAAACAAACTTTAAAAGTCTAATAGAAAAACAGGAATTTTTTATATTTTGAAACAGTTATTATACTGTGATTGTGACCTAGATTCTGGGCTAGATAGATGCGACATGGATTGACGGAAATAACGGAAAATAATGTTTTCTTACATAATTCAAAATTTGTTTAGGAAATAAATTTATAACCAAACACAAACAAAAGAATGTCTGTTAATAAAGAATTTTAAATTTCTTTACTTGTATTTTTAACTCGTATTTTCTAAAGATGGCTCGGATTGGTCAACAAGTGAAATTTAATCCAATCGTAGCCTTCGTCTCAAGTTATGCCGCCATGTTTTTATTCGCTGTCTTGATTTAGTGATTCAAACAATTTAAGGTAAGTTATTCAATTGTAATATTTCTGGAAGTTTTAAGACCATTTTTTTCACATAGCAAGGCTTTTTAATGATTAGTTACAACTATCAGTAACAAAATGTCTAAGCTGGTGAAAATCGCGGAAAAATAAGTTTAGCCTGTGAATTCTCGCACGCATTTTCACATTTGGATTTGGTGTCGTCATGGCGTGGAACTGGGGAAGGGTCCATTTCATTGACTGATGAAGTAAAATTAAAATGTACACTGCTATGAGGTCGATTATGTTACCTGCTTATAATTTGACGATTTGGCCAAGAAAATTATTCAGCTTAATTTGAACTAGATCTATTCATCATGGCCTATTGTTAGTATTCAAATTATTGCCATTGGTGATTGCATTGTTCAATTCACAATTGTTGTCATTTGACCTATATAGGCCTACTATATAGTAGTAAATTAGTAATAGTAGGCTATACTCTATTTAATAATCATAATTTTTATATTGATCTATACTAATTTACTTAGTAGTAGGCTAATACTACATTATACACGTAGTATTAGGGCCTACTACTAAGTTAGCAAATTAGTATCTATATATAGATGAATATAAAAATTATGATTAACATGAACAACCTGTTTTAATTTCGGGTGCATTCTTATTTTCACTGCAGATGATTTTTCGTCTTTATTATTTTTTTTCAGAGTTTGTAAATTAATAGTTCACCAGTGCTGGTAGAGGTATGTGAATAATATGTGTAGATAAGATGGTAAATTGAAGTAAACATGGACTGTCCCCGTCCATGTCTGATGATCAGAAATCGGTTAGTTCAATGGTCCTTGAGTTTGATACATTTCACCTCTCATCACTCCCATCTCTGACTATGGCCCCTGATTGTCTGAAAAATGCCCTTTTTAGTTTGTGGTCCCTCTGGAGGTCAAAATTATTATCAGGTTTAAAAAAACATTTGATTATATCCTTGTACATGGTAATGAAGGTTGAGTTCAAATTTCGTGAAAATCGGACCAAAATTGACGGACAAAATGGCCGCCGTTTGTACGCGAATAGTGTGAAAATATGTTATATCAAGGTTGTGGACCCTATAGAGGTCAAAATTTTGAACCGAATTTGATGAAACTTGACATGCATCTTTATAACCCAAAGATCTTGGTTTCTTTTGATATTTTCACCCATCGGATCGTAACTTCCTGAATTATGGCCCCTGATTGTTCGAAAAATCGCCCTTTTTAGCTTGTGATCCTTCTGGAGGTCAAAATTATTATCCGATTTAAAAAAACGTTTGATTATATCACCGTTACACCATACGGAAGGTTGAGTTCGAATTTTGTGAAAATCGGACCAAAATTGACAGACAAAATGGCCGCCGCTTGTAAAAATATGGTATATAAGTTGTGGAACCTGTAAAGCCGCGTTTCTCAACCTGGGGTGAATTCACCCCAAGGGGGGAATGGCTGGCGACCAGGGGGTGAATGACCACACTCCCAGTAACTTCAAAAATAATCATATAAAGGTTGAGCAGTTGAGATTAGCACTCTCAAACACTGTCCCAGAATGAAAAAAACATTTGTGACAACCACCAGGAGCAAATTTCGCACTGAACTGGAAACAACGTATTTTCATTAGAATATAAATTTAATTTGGAGATTATTGAATCTCACCTTCGATCCGTATTTATTCCATATTCAATGTAAATGTGGTCAGGGGGTGAAGGCCCGTGCAAGGATCCGTGGTTCATGTCGGATGGCTTCTATAGAAAAAGGCCATTTTCAAGTTCCTATGAAATGCCTGAAGAGTGCCTGAAATGGCTGGAAATCACATTTCCATGCTCCAATTTCTAAAAATTCCTAGGAGGGAGATCCCCCCCCCCCCCGATCCCCCTCAACGGGCTTCGTGCCTACGGAGCTCGCGGTGACCAGCTTCGCCGGCAACGGCTCCGCGGTCCGTAACCTCCTCATAACTCTGGGGGTAAACGGGTTGGTTGAGAATTCATTTAGGGGTGAGCGGTGAGAAACGTGGCTGTAGAGGTCACAATTTTAAATCAATTTTGATGAAACTTGACATACATGATTACATGTTTATAACCTAAAGATCTTGGTTCATTTCGATATTTGCGCGTATCGGATCATAACTTCCTGAATTATGGCCCCTGATTGTATACGAAAAATTGACTTTATTAGATTGTTGTCCCTCCTATAAGTCAAAATTATTACCCGATGTAAAAAAAATGTTTGATTATATCACCGTTACAATGTAATAAAAATATGGTATATCAAGGTTGTTGACCCTGTAAAGGTCACAATTTTAATCTGATGTTGATGAAACTTGAAATGCATTTTTATAACCCAAAGATCTTGGTTCCTTTTGATATTCAACAGATAATATCGGATTGTAACTTCCTGAATTATAGCCCCTGATTGTACGCAAAATTGACTTTTTTTTAGCTTGTGGTCCCTTTCGAGGTCTCAATTATTATCCAATTTTAGAAATGATATTAAATGTTTGGTATACTAAACGTTAGCATGGGGCAGAATTTTATAAAAAACCAAACAAATTCTAATGATTTTCTGATAATTACTTAATATGCGGCAATTCTTGTTGACTGCCCGGACGATTTAGCTGCTGTGTGGGTGTATGTTCCGTTGCCTGGCAACCTATTTTACTTCAGGTCTCCTAGTTTTCTCCCACTGCTAAAGACCCCTACGTGCAAGCGAATTATTGAAATAAAAATAGAACCATGTTAGTCCCAATATGACCTATTTTGCATCGAGTGGAGGTTAAACCCCATATTCTGACTTGCCATACTTTTATTGGAAATAACCACCCTATAATAATTACTTTTTTTCGGAATGCATCTTTAACTAAATATTTTTTGGGTTTTAATTTCAGGTTAATCAAACCAGAATACCAGCCTAGCATGTATGAATGTGACGGAACAAGGTGTGGAGGTGATTGATAGTAACATTGAATATCCGCTTGCATTTGTCATCTGTGGGTTGAATATGGTGTATTAAAGATGCAAGAAACTGCCTCAAATGTGTAAACTGTACAGGATTATTCCTGCCCTTTATTAAGCGCCCACTTTTACATATCGGTCCAGATATACATCTGTTGAGATTTGTTTGTGGACAACTCTACAGGTCACAACTTACAATGTAAATTGATTTTGAACATGTTCAATTGTGACCTGATGGGTTATTGCCCCTTATCGTGAAAAAATTCTGTTATGCCCCATAGCCAAAAACTGAATTCCATAGAGGTCCCAATTCTTAACAGATCCTATTCAGATTTGATGTGAAACTTTGGATTCATGAAATCACAAACCTCATCAATATGCAGCAATTCAAAAATGGCCTCCTTTTTCAAAAAAAGCTTGTGAATGTGATGGGACGTCAGTTTTTAATTTGGAGTGAGCATTGGGGCCATGAGAGGACAAATCATATGTAAATTTCAGCCATTCAGACTTAAACCACTTTTTCGGAAAACATGTGAAATCGATAAAGACTACAATTTATTGACAGATTTGTTTTTAATTCTATATGAAACATTGGGACCAGTGAGTGGATGGGCCCTATTGATAATCCCTGATGTTAAGTGTATCGTAGATGGCAACCACTTGTTAATTGTATTAATTGTATTTTAATATTTTGAAAACAGTAATAAATAATCAATATTTGTTTCATGTTTGCTACTTTTCAGCATAACTGGGATAACTCAGTGTCCTATAGAAATTTAGTCCACATCAGGCCCGTCAAAAGCCCCCTGAAAAAATGTTACAATACCCCCCACCGAAAGAAAATTTGCCAACCATAACTCTAAAATACCTACTGTAGACTGTAATAGGTGTGCCCCTCCTAAAAACTTCACTGCCGGCCCCCCCCCCCCCAAAAAAAAACCCTCCTGGGGCCTATTTCACGAAATTTTAACTAAGATAAGATCCCAATTTTAGTAATTTGATTGGATAATATTAGATTGATTTTAGTGCTTAGCCAATCAAAATTGAAGTATTTACTAAAATTGGATTTTATCTTAAGTTAAAATTTCGTGAACTCTAAAATACCTACTGTAGAGTGTAACAGGTGTGCCCATCCTAAAAACTTCACTGCCGTCCCCGCCCCCAGACACCCCCCCCCCCCCCCGCGAAGCCAGCACCGTTAAAATGAAAGTAAATTTCACGGCCTAACATTATTGGCAAGTTGTTGCACGAGTGAGTTTAAAAGATAGAAAGGGGGGCGAAACGACATGAATTGACCCTGAACATGCTCAAAACACTTGGGTTGAAGTGAGCCAAACACTTGATAAGCACTGGGTTGAAGTGAACCAAACACTCCAAAAGCACCTGGTTGAAGTGAGCAAAACACGCAATAAGCACTGGCTTGAAGTGAGCAAAACACGCATTGACCTGAAGTGAGCAAAACACTCAATAAGCACGGGGTTGAAGTTGAAGTGAGCAAACACTGGTTAGAAGTGAGCAAAACACTTGATAAGCACCGAGTTGAAGTGAGTCAAACACTCAATAAGCAACGGGTTGAAGTGAGCAAAACACGCAATAAGCACTGGCTTGAAGTGAGCAAAACACGCGTTGGTCACTGATCTGAAGTTGGCAAAACACTCAATAAGCAGTGGATTGAAGTGAACAAAACACGCGGTTGCCACTTCGTGGAAACCTAATTAGCATATTAGGTATGGCTTCTTCCTTGCTTCATTATCACTTCTGGCTTCTTTATTTCATTGAAAATTTGAAGTGTTGTTGGGCAAGTGCGGTACATTTGGATTTGGTGTCGTCATGGCGTGGAACTGGGGAAGGGTCCATTTCATTGACTGATGAAGTAAAATTAAAATGTACACTGCTATGAGGTCGATTATGTTACCTGCTTATAATTTGACGATTTGGCCAAGAAAATTATTCAGCTTAATTTGAACTAGATCTATTCATCATGGCTTATTGTTAGTATTCAAATTATTGCCATTGGTGATTGCATTGTTCAATTCACAATTGTTGTCATTTGACCTATATAGGCCTACTATATAGTAGTAAATTAGTAATAGTAGGCTATACTCTATTTAATAATCATAATTTTTATATTGATCTATACTAATTTACTTAGTAGTAGGCTAATACTACATTATACACGTAGTATTAGGGCCTACTACTAAGTTAGCAAATTAGTATCTATATATAGATGAATATAAAAATTATGATTAACATGAACAACCTGTTTTAATTTCGGGTGCATTCTTATTTTCACTGCAGATGATTTTTCGTCTTTATTATTTTTTTTCAGAGTTTGTAAATTAATAGTTCACCAGTGCTGGTAGAGGTATGTGAATAATATGTGTAGATAAGATGGTAAATTGAAGTAAACATGGACTGTCCCCGTCCATGTCTGATGATCAGAAATCGGTTAGTTCAATGGTCCTTGAGTTTGATACATTTCACCTCTCATCACTCTCATCTCTGACTATGGCCCCTGATTGTCTGAAAAACGCCCTTTTTAGTTTGTGGTCCCTCTGGAGGTCAAAATTATTATCAGGTTTAAAAAAAACATTTGATTATATCCTTGTACATGGTAATGAAGGTTGAGTTCAAATTTCGTGAAAATCGGACCAAAATTGACGGACAAAATGGCCGCCGTTTGTACGCGAATAGTGTGAAAATATGTTATATCAAGGTTGTGGACCCTATAGAGGTCAAAATTTTGAACCGAATTTGATGAAACTTGACATGCATCTTTATAACCCAAAGATCTTGGTTTCTTTTGATATTTGCACCCATCGGATCGTAACTTCCTGAATTATGGCCCCTGATTGTTCGAAAAATCGCCCTTTTTAGCTTGTGATCCTTCTGGAGGTCAAAATTATTATCCGATTTAAAAAAACGTTTGATTATATCACCGTTACACCATACGGAATGTTGAGTTCGAATTTTGTGAAATTCGGACCAAAATTGACAGACAAAAATGGTATATAAGTTGTGGAACCTGTAAAGCCGCGTTTCTCAACCTGGGGTGAATTCACCCCAAGGGGGGAATGGCTGGCGACCAGGGGGTGAATGACCACACTCCCAGTAACTTCAAAAATGATCATATAAAGGTTGAGCAGTTGAGATTAGCACTCTCAAACACTGTCCCAGAATGAAAAAAACATTTGTGACAACCACCAGGAGCAAATTTCGCACTGAACTGGAAACAACGTATTTTCATTAGAATATAAATTTAATTTGGAGATTATTGAATCTCACCTTCGATCCGTATTTATTCCATATTCAATGTAAATGTGGTCAGGGGGTGAAGGCCCGTGCAAGGATCCGTGGTTCATGTCGGATGGCTTCTATAGAAAAAGGCCATTTTCAAGTTCCTATGAAATGCCTGAAGAGTGCCTGAAATGGCTGGAAATCACATTTCCATGCTCCAATTTCTAAAAATTTCCTAGGAGGGAGATCCCCCCCCCCCCGATCCCCCTCAACGGGCTTCGTGCCTACGGTGCTCGTGGTGACCAGCTTCGCTGGCAACGGCTCCGCGGTCCGTAACCTCCTCATAACTCTGGGGGTAAACGGGTTGGTTGAGAATTCATTTAGGGGTGAGCGGTGAGAAAAGGTTGAGAAACGTGGCTGTAGAGGTCACAATTTTAAATCAATTTTGATGAAACTTGACATACATGTTTATAACCTAAAGATCTTGGTTCATTTCGATATTTGCGCATATCGGATCATAACTTCCTGAATTATGGCCCCTGATTGTATACGAAAAATTGACTTTATTAGATTGTTGTCCCTCCTATAAGTCAAAATTATTACCCGATGTAAAAAAAATGTTTGATTATATCACCGTTACAATGTAATAAAAATATGGTATATCAAGGTTGTTGACCCTGTAAAGGTCACAATTTTAATCTGATGTTGATGAAACTTGAAATACATTTTTATAACCCAAAGATCTTGGTTCCTTTTGATATTCAACAGATAATATCGGATTGTAACTTCCTGAATTATAGCCCCTGATTGTACGCAAAATTGACTTTTTTTTAGCTTGTGGTCCCTTTCGAGGTCTCAATTATTATCCAATTTTAGAAATGATATTAAATGTTTGGTATACTAAACGTTAGCATGGGGCAGAATTTTATAAAAAACCAAACAAATTCTAATGATTTTCTGATAATTACTTAATATGCGGCAACTCTTGTTGACTGCCCGGACGATTTAGCTGCTGTGTGGGTGTATGTTCCGTTGCCTGGCAACCTATTTTACTTCAGGTCTCCTAGTTTTCTCCCACTGCTAAAGACCCCTACGTGCAAGCGAATTATTGAAATAAAAATAGAACCATGTTAGTCCCAATATGACCTATTTTGCATCGAGTGGAGGTTAAACCCCATATTCTGACTTGCCATACTTTTATTGGAAATAACCACCCTATAATAATTACTTTTTTCGGAATGCATCTTTAACTAAATATTTTTTGGGTTTTAATTTCAGGTTAATCAAACCAGAATACCAGCCTAGCATGTATGAATGTGACGGAACAAGGTGTGGAGGTGATTGATAGCAACATTGAATATCCGCTTGCATTTGTCATCTGTGGGTTGAATATGGTGTATTAAAGATGCAAGAAAATGCCTCAAATGTGTAAACTGTACAGGATTATTCCTGCCCTTTATTAAGCTCCCACTTTTACATATCGGTCCAGATATACATCTGTTGAGATTTGTTTGTGGACAACTCTACAGGTCACAACTTACAATGTAAATTGATTTTGAACATGTTCAAATGTGACCTGATGGGTTATTGCCCCTTATCGTGAAAAAATTCTGTTATGCCCCATAGCCAAAAACTGAATTCCATAGAGGTCCCAATTCTTAACAGATCCTATTCAGATTTGATGTGAAACTTTGGATTCATGAAATCACAAACCTCATCAATATGCAGCAATTCAAAAATGGCCTCCTTTTTCAAAAAAAGCTTGTGAATGTGATGGGACGTCAGTTTTTAATTTGGAGTGAGCATTGGGGCCATGAGAGGACAAATCATATGTAAATTTCAGCCATTCAGACTTAAACCTCTTTTTCGGAAAACATGTGAAATCGATAAAGACTACAATTTATTGACAGATTTGTTTTTAATTCTATATGAAACATTGAGACCAGTGAGTGGATGGGCCCTATTGATAATCCCTGATGTTAAGTGTATCGTAGATGGCAACCACTTGTTAATTGTATTAATTGTATTTTAATATTTTGAAAACAGTAATAAATAATCAATATTTGTTTCATGTTTGCTACTTTTCAGCATAACTGGGATAAATCAGTGTCCTATAGAAATTTAGTCCACATCAGGCCCGTCAAAAGCCCCCTGAAAAAATGTTACAATACCCCCCACCGAAAGAAAATTTGCCAACCATAACTCTAAAATACCTACTGTAGACTGTAATAGGTGTGCCCCTCCTAAAAACTTCACTGCCGCCCCCACCCCCAGCCCCCCCCCCCAAAAAAAAACCCTCCTGGGGCCTATTTCACGAAATTTTAACAAAGATAAGATCCCAATTTTAGTAATTTGATTGGATAATATTAGATTGATTTTAGTGCTTAGCCAATCAAAATTGAAGTATATACTAAAATTGGATTTTATCTTAAGTTAAAATTTCGTGAACTCTAAAATACCTACTGTAGAGTGTAACAGGTGTGCCCATCCTAAAAACTTCACTGCCGTCCCCGCCCCCAGACACCCCCCCCCCCCGCGAAGCCAGCACCGTTAAAATGGAAATAAATTTCACGGCCTAACATTATTGGCAAGTTGTTGCACGAGTGAGTTTAAAAGATAGAAAGGGGGTCGAAACGACATGAATTGACCCTGAACATGCTCAAAACACTTGGCTTGAAGTGAGCCAAACACTTGATAAGCACTGGGTTGAAGTGAACCAAACACTCCAAAAGCACCTGGTTGAAGTGAGCAAAACACGCAATAAGCACTGGCTTGAAGTGAGCAAAACATGCATTGACCTGAAGTGAGCAAAACACTCAATAAGCACGGGGTTGAAGTGAGCAAACACGCGATGGGTATTGACCTGAAGTGAGCAAAACACTTGATAAGCACTGGTTAGAAGTGAGCAAAACACTTGATAAGCACCGAGTTGAAGTGAGTCAAACACTCAATAAGCAACGGGTTGAAGTGAGCAAAACACTCAATAAGCAACGGGTTGAAGTGAGCAAAACACGCAATAAGCACTGGCTTGAATTGAGCAAAACACGCGTTGGTCACTGATCTGAAGTTGGCAAAACACTCAATAAGCAGTGGATTGAAGTGAACAAAACACGCGGTGGCCACTGGTTTGAAGTGAACACTTCGTGGAAACCTAATTAGCATATTAGGTATGGCTTCTTCCTTGCTTCACTTCTGGCTTCTTTATTTCATTGAAAATTTGAAGTGTTGTTGGGCAAGTGCGGTAGAAATGAACACTTTGGTTATCAAATTCTTCACTTCGAACAGGTGTCGGTTAAGTGTCATCCACGCTTCTTATCGGTGGCGTCATTGCTTCATTTGCGTAAGGGAGCGCTTACTGATGACCTCACGTGCTTATACTTAACGACTTTAAATCTGCAAGACATCTCCTTGAAATATTAAAACTTTTTTTTATAAAATCTCAGGATTGGAAACTAACCTTACTAAAACTGAAGCCCTTAACTTGAGTGTACCCCATAATAAATTTAACTAGACCTGCAAGCAGCACTGAAGGGCTTTCGGGAATCAGACAGGAAGTTTCATTGATCCTGTAACAAAACGTCCTACTGTTCTGCTCCTAACCTGGGCTAATGATGACGGGCATACGCCATACAGTGTGCTATGAGAGACATTTTGCCCGGGCAGCAGTGCTACGGTCTACTCTTTTATCGAATTCCATCTGTCAAGGGATCTTTTACGTGCACACCAATGTGACTTCGATTTGCGCACCATCCGAACAACTAGACAGCTGTCCTTGTCAGAGAGAGAGATAAATGGGGTTTAACGTCCACTCGACTCAAACTAGGTCATTTTGAGACTAACGTATGGTTTCATTTTATTTCAATCATTCGCTTGCGCGTAGGGGTCTTTAGCAGTGGGAGGAAACCGGAGTGCCCGGAGGAAACCCACGAAGTTGAGAAGGTGCCCCTATCTTCATGCCACATACGCTCACACCAGGGCTCGAAACCACAGCCGCAAGCCAGAGGTGACCGGCCAGCTAGAGGTCGAAGCGCGGCACTCTAGACCACTAGGCCATCCCAACCTCCCTGTTCTTGTCAGACCTTCCGCCACGCATCACTGACAAGTGCAACCACGCCGGAAAATCGAGATGAACTTTCGGTCAATGCAGCGATCGAACACCTGACCTCCAGGCTAGCGAAACGGCACCTTATCCACTTAGCCAGCGTTTCCCTTAACTTTAGGGTCAAGGCAACTCACCATGAGGGGTCATTTTGAAAGTAACAGTAACCTTCTTTCTAAAAATACAATTTTGAAATATAAATGTAATTGGAGGATTTCACACGGACGACGATTTTCACGGCTACTCATCTCCAAATACCATACACCGGCTATACGGGTAGACCATGGGTTTTCCTTCGATTCAAAAGATTATCATTCGGCACACGACTTTGTATCCGCAAATGATATAATTAACCATCATGCAATATATGGTTCAAAAACCGTGTCATATGAACATGTGGGAAGGTGAAATTTTACTGTTGATGGATACACATATATTTGACTTGATAATACATATATAAATATCAAATACCTTCTTGAGATCTCATTCTATATCAGCTGATCCACTATCAGGTAAGGTTTAACAAAATACTTCGATACGTTCCACAGGCAAAGTCCATGTTCTAACCGAATTTCATGATTTTTATACATGGATTCAACCTTTTATTCTTCATCAAAGTTCTATATAAACCAGTCAGCAACTTGTATAATGAATCGTCGATTTTAAGGGGCTATTTCATGGATTGTTTTATTGCAAGCTTTCTTTTCAAATATATGTAGTGTTGGGAAAGTCTTGTCTTCCGTTCAGCACCACTGGGACATCTGACCTCGGGCTATCGTCCCATCCGAATGAATACAGCACACGTTGTTTCTTAAAAAGTCCCGCGCCACTGATAAGATGGAACCACACCGGGAAATCACAATGAAATGTCTCGGTTAACGCAGGGATCAAACACGTGACCTCTAGTTTCACCTCCCCCCCTCCCCCGTGAAAAAAATTGTCGACCATAAAAACAAAAGACATACATTGTCCATCAATTTCCCCCCCCCCCGGCAGCAGCTCTCTCGTTGCTCTGACCTATTTACGACCCGGTTGATACAGTCACATATCTTATGTATAACGTACACGCGTTGGACCACTCGGCCAAGCACCAAACCATCCGCGAAAATGTAGTGCGACAGCCATGGTGTAAATCAAACCGTTTATCTGACAATTTTCTTGATATAAACAGGATGTTGGCTGCTATCCTGATTTGCATGACATGGTTGTCAATGGTAACTAGTCTCTCTCAACCAGTCATAATTCCCATCACCCCGAGCGGTGTTAGATTTGAAATTAAAGGTAAATCAATTCACTTTGTTGTTTTAATAAACATCCCGACGAAAACAAAAAAAAAAACTTTTTTTTTTATGAGGGTCACATGTGTAATGTTGCTCCGGCAATAACGGCAGCTTTCAAAAATTGCAAAACGGTGCACGTCTTCAACCCCCCACTTCATTTTCAATTTCTCCATATTTGCCAGGTACATGATTGTTTCATTGTCTCTACGGTTTGATAGCAACTATAGTAGAGTATACCATGGAAATATTATTCAACATTCATACGGTTGTGTTGTGCTCGGAGGTGAATTTTGCCCTGGCAGCGGTGCTTCCACTTGCTGTTTGTCGAATTCCAACAATGACGCAGGAATCTTTTACGTCGCTGCCAATGTGTACCGCAAAGACCTCGATAAGTGGTCCTATATGATCGACTGGACAAGAAATGCGCGCTACCCCTGACAAGTTGAAACTTGGCTTAGATCATCCCTACAAAACTAGCGTGCAAACCAACAACACTCCCGTTTAGAGTACAGTCCCCTTATCTCTCTACTACCACGCATCGATTGATACAAAATATATATAGTTTCGAACTTGTATTTTTTAGTTTATAGTTTTAAGTTCTAACCCATGTAATTAATTTAATGTACCAATACTATTCCGTATTTTAGACGAAGGTTACGACCTGGTTGCCCTTCACTACAGTATCAACAAACCGGATGCGGGCACCCAGGCCGGACAGTACAACTTTGACCTTAACACCAGGGACGGTTAGTAAATATTAATCTTTTAGAGGTATTTAGTAAATGTGTATTTCAACACATCTCTGCGTAATATGGGTTTGAAACTGTGTGTCGGGGAAGGGGGGTGGGGTCTCCCATTCAAATACGTCATTCTCACACACACGTCATGTCAAATGAAATGAAATATAGTTTAACATCCTACTGGGCTAATGAAGACGGGTCGTCATGTCAAATGATCGGGTATACTATGGGCGTGTCAATCAAATGATTGGATATAATATGGGCGTGTCAATCAAATGATCGGGTATACTATGGGCGTGTCAATCAAATGATTGGATATACTATGGGCGTGTCAATCAATAGCTGGGTACATGATGAGTGTTCTGTCAAATAATTGGGTACATGGTTGGTGTTCTGTCAAATGATTAGGTACATGGTGGGTGTTCTGTCAAATGATTGGATACATGGTGGGTGTCGTGTCAATCATTCGGTACATGTGGGTCTCACATGATTTTGTAAACGGGTGGATGTCGTGCCAAATGATTTGGTGGTCATGTGACATTGATATGTTCGTATTAACGTTACCTGTCCTGTAACCGGACGATATGTATTTACATTACAGGTGGTAAATGGATTCACGTGAATAAAGCTGTCACACTTCACCCAAATGACGTAATCAATTATTGGGTTTACGCACTCGTAAATGGCCGCCCTCAACAACTGTTAGATCAATCATGGTCAATGTCATGTAAGTTATTGTTTCACATCTCTACATATATTTCAAATATGTTTCTAGTTTTACATGTCTGAACAGATTTCTCTTGTGTGGCATTTTTAAACAAAAACATTTACAACTATTTTCTGATGCATCATAATACAACCATTTTGCATAGCTCAGGTCATGTGAAGCTTCATATCTGTTATTAAAATTAATTTTTGTATCACTACGATTGAAGTGTTTAGATTTATATAAAAAATAATGATAGCTTTTCTAAAAGATACATTATGGGAGATAAGATAATGAATTGGTATTTGTAACTATAATAGTTAAAAACTACATAGTGTAAAGGCAATTTGATCAAGTCTCGATCATCATTACGACAGTCAGTACGATAACAAACATAGTCTCGATTATCCATTTCATGTTAAAACGGAAATTGGGCAGCAGATCGAATCCAAATCCAATAAATATCACAGACTTAGTGATGACATCTCGAGTTGACTTTAGATAACATTTCAGGCCTAAAGAAAGGCCTACAGAAAGGCCTACAGTTGGCAGATTTAGCTCTTGCATAATGTATGTTAATCACGAATCGGAGACAAAACACAATATATAAATTCGGTAAATTAAAATAGCATTATGCAAGAGCAAAATCTGCTTTTTACAAGTCTTTCTTTAAGCCTGAGATGTTATCTAAATAATCAATTAAACATTAATTAACACATCCACACCATAATAAACTCTTTATGTCAAGGCTAGCCTTCGATGTTGGCAGATTAAAATCGTATGTGCCGCTTAATGGCGGTTGATAATTAAATCAATCAAGTGGATAATCGAGACTATGCTGTTTATATTAATGATTTGAGTAATGCTGACCGAGGCTATGAATATTTTAAATGCTTTTTTCTCGGCTAATAGTGAATCAATTTGACTGAAATTTTCAGCAAATTATCTTTACACTATCTAGTTTTTAACTATTATAGTGAGAACTGCCATCTCTTTATCTTATCTCCCATAATGTAACTTTAAATGATACACTTATTCGTCATCTATCCGGACGTTATATCTGAGAAAATGAGTTCACATACGAGATGGTCGAATGGCTGCAACGTGCACGTTGTATCATAAAGCCCGCCATTGAGTCAACTGGCGTGGTTTAGAATCCCTGCTTATGCGTGACAAGAGGTATGGTCGCCTGTCCAACCTCGTGGGTTTCTCCGGGTCCTTTGGTTTCCTCGCTATGCTAAAGACCACTAAGCGCAAGCGAATTATTGAAATGAAATTAAACTAAATGATAGTCCCGAATGACCTAGTTTGTGTCGAGTGGACGTTAAACCCCACTTCTCTCTCTCCCACCACTAAGTATACATGGGCTGATAGAGTCTGCTTGATTCGCGGCACAATTGAATTAAAATAATTTGAAGTTTCAAACGTCGACTATACTCAATCCGAGGATGAAAATCGTCTGGACAAATTGGTTTCGTTGAAATAGGGACAGATAAAGTCTAGGAAATGAATCCTTGCAAAATACTAAGTCTAGATCAAATTCAACAAAATAGGGTAATGTCGACAAGTGGACTCGTCATGCAATGGGCTAACTACCTTCACTTACTTGGTAATGGATTTTTGAGGAAAACAATATTTAGTAAATATCTTTTAATTTTAGCCGGGAATACTCCTCGACCAACTCCACGTCCTGTCACAAAGGCACCAACTGATCATCATCCAGATAATACAAATAGCGGGCACAACCAAAACATTCAACTCGGCGGACATTCGACCTCAACAAGTAAGGGGTTATTACTATCGCCAAATCCACCATGGCATTACCCGAGCATGAAATAATCGCCTACAGCTTGGAATTGTGAAGAGATATTAACAATCGAAGCCATTAATCGATACACGAGTGTCCAAGAAATAAGTATGTCAAGTATCTTGTTGGTTGTACTCGAAATATCGGAGCCCCTTTTTTTTCGAAGTGCCAAAATATAAACTAACCAATAGAACGTTTCATATTGATCCCAATAATAGAGAGGTTCCGCAACCACTACGAACTACGAAGTGTTTATGTGCTGACGTCATCACTTTGTGTGATGTCATTGACATAAGCGGCCTTCGGTTCGTCAATTTTCTACGAAGAAATCGAGAAAAGTTCGTGGTTAAAAAACGAAGTACGATATCGTGATTTTCCCGTTGATTTTTGGATGAAATTTGTATTTATTGCGATTTTATAGTAAGATTGAACATTTACAATTCAGTAGGAGGTTTATCAGTGTCAAAGTGGTCGTTTAGTGGTTTAATTTAGGGCAAATTTTCGCTCTGTGAAATTTGTTTTTTTCGGCAGTCGGCGATAAGAAACACAATACAATGAGCTTCTTGGATAGTAAAATTTGATTTGATTTAATACTTTTTATTTAACAAAACTGTGGAACTAAGGATCGTACTTCGGACTTCGTATTTTGGCGGAAACGGAAATCTATCAAAAACGAAATACGAAGTACGAAGCTGTGTTCGTAGTACGTAGTTCGTACTTCGTACTGGTTGCGTAACCTCTCTAATATTGTATTCTGAAACTTACAACGTTTCATTTTAGTTCTTTCGAATAAATTTAGAAATGCAGGGTAAATATTGTTTTAATTCAGGTTCCCAGCAGTCATCATGTACCAGCTATCCATGCCTAGTTTTTGAAGATAATTTTGATGATTTAGATGTGGAAGTTTGGGAACATGAACTTACATTGGGTGGAGGAGGCGTGAGTATAAAACTACAATAGGTTGTGGCGTTATGCCGTAAACACACCATAGTCCAGTTTACAGATTGTGTCATCATGGAACCTTACATATTCCTGAAACAATGGCCCGAGAAATCCCTCTCTTCCCATTGCTGGCTTGACTTCTGATACTTGAAATTTTGAGGGAGTGTGTCTATTCTTCCCGTTCAATCAACATGGCAGTCCTACGTTTAATCTAGGTCTTCCTTAAAACTTTGGACAGTGATTTAAGGTATTAAAAACGGTGAAAGTATGTTCGTTGCCAAACAGTATTGTTTACATTCCATTCGACTTGATAGCCTCGTTCGTCACGCAATTAGTTTTATTGCAGTATTCTGCTACGCACGGGTTAATTGGACATAATAAAATCGTGAGCCATTACGTAACGTTATGTAAACATATTTGGTCTCGTTTTAAATGTAAAGCTTTTGTACAGCAGCTAATCATTGGTTGTTAGTCAGACTACTGACCAATCAAAATTCAAAACAACAATATCCACTCATTACAGCAGTGAGTAGTGGGATTACCTCTAATCAAACGAAACACTGTGAGGAGTATGGGAACCTTACGGCAATTGCCATAAACCTACCCTTTGAATAGGGGGGGGCTGAATGTTTAGTGTGTGCGCGGTGTATCATACGGCCTGTCGTTGAGTCAACTGGCGTGGTTTCGAATCCACGGTTGTACGTGGCAAGGAGTGGGGTCGCTTGTCCAGCCTCGTGGGTTTCTACGGGTACTCCGGTCCCACCCACACACACACACACTGCTAAAGACCCCTACGCACAAGCGAATTTATTGAAATAAAATTAAATCATATGTTAGACCTTAAATGACCCCATTTTCTCTCTCTCTCACCTTTTGATCATTAGGTTCAAACTTGTACCAATAGGGCCCAATGGATTAGTGATAGAGTTAAAATGGAGACCGGGTACATTCATCGTAAAGAACTACCAAACCGTTATTAAATATTCGTTTTATCTTTTTGTAGAATTGGGAATTTGAGCATTATACCAACAACCGGTCTAATAGTTATGTTAGAAATGGAATTCTCTACCTGAAACCGGTAAGATTTATTATATCATTTCATTCATTTATATCTGTTTTAGGGCAACATAAAGCATTCGGGCTGGTACCAAAATCATAAAGCATTAGGACTGGCACAAAAATCATAATAACGTCACTACGGTTCTGCACGATCCTACACCATGTCATGTCAATGGCACCAGCCCCAACCCCGTTCTCCAAGAAGAAGAATAACGGGGCGATTATTATTGCCAGTACACAAATTTTTATGGTGCACACCTGTCATGTAGTAGAGTAGTATTGTTTTGTATATTTCAGACACTGACAGCAGATGCTCACGACGAGGCTTTTCTTGAACATGGAACGTTAGACATCTGGGGTAGGTAATATTTATACAAGAATCAATTTTAAAAACAACCAAACGAATAATAAAACGATAGACTGACGTTTCTATCAGTGTTCACCTAACCAAAACCCAGCATCGGTGTTCAGGAAACGAGACGCCATTGGAGCTGTGCACCTTAGACAACAGAACATCTCCCGTCAAATCAAGATTTGATTTTGAAGAAGCGAACTTCAAGAGATGAGATGAATCCGGAACAGACCTAGACGAGGGCATACAATCTGTATTCCTTTTTGTTCATACGTGCCTTAAATTGTACGGTTTAGACTGGCACTAATACTAATGAAGTAATGTCCCAACTATTCATAGTGTGGCATTTGAGTTCTTAGTAAATATTGTTGAAGATAAATATTACGTAATTATAAACTATGATTATGTAATATATATCGTTACATTAAGTATAAACCTAAACAGTTAAGACGAAAGATTAGTGAGATATCAATTCGGACATCATGGTCAATTGGTATTTTAACTTAATTAAACAGTAATAAAATATATACAAAGATACACTATTACAGAATTAACAAACAACGAACATCCAGACCTGTTGGACAGGCGTTACTTTCGCCTTACTTTTTCTTCTAACAGGAATTGACATGTTTATTTTCCAACAGGAGCCGGGCCTTATGACACGTGTACTGGCAATGCATTTTATGGATGTAGCCGGGCTGGAGGAGCAGATGGCCATATTCTCAATCCCATTCAATCAGCAAAGCTCAGAAGTTCACGTGGTTTTAACGTCAAGTATGGTAAAGTTGAAGTCGAGGCTAAATTACCAACGGGAGATTGGATTTGGCCAGGTGAGGCACCGCAATTTTTGAATAATATGGAATCCAGTTATTTAAATTAAGGCCATTTTAAATCCAAAATATCTATTAAAGTTTAAGTTTAACTAAGCGCTGATTAATGTAATGTATACATTGACTATAACCTCGCCATTAATAAAGTATACCATTTAATGATACTCACCAACGGGGATAAAGATTAATAAATGTTTAGAGGTCCTTTAGAAGCGATTCTGAAAACTTATGTGACATGGAATGTCTTGTTTTACCGTAGTCTCTACATTACAGCTATTTGGATGATGCCAACCTACGATGCTTATGGCAGTTGGCCAACTTCCGGTGAAATAGACATTATGGAGAGCCGGGGTAAGTATACTAGTGCGGTACTTGCCATATTAAACTATTTTCAGAATTGAATCAGAAATTATATCCGACTAATAATTCGATGGATAGGTCAAGTGCATCCTTAAAGGTTGAAAGGACCACATAGCAATTCCACATTTCACACGTGGGGGTCAGGGTAGAGCGGGATGGGGGTTAACGATTTCATATTGGGACTAAGATATGGTACAACCTTCGTTCATTAATTCGCTGGTGTGTAGAGATAGTTAGCAGTGTGCGGGGAGGGGGGGGTGCAAGGAGAAAATAGGATCAACACAATGCCGATGAAAGACTTTATGATCTTAAATGCACACGTTAGATCTATGGACTCAACACATTTACGATTTGCCTGACTCAGATATCAATATAAATAAAATCATGCAAAATGCACGCGTGTATTTTCGCACATGGACCCTACATATGTGACCATCCGCTAAAAAACCAGTCACATGTTTCAATTTTTAAAAACTGTGATTTAATGCTTGTCTTAAAGGGGACTGAAATTGCTTCCTGTTGATATATATAATATGCAAATCACAAAAAAATTGGCTGAGTTATGGCCATCTGAAGTTTCCATAGACGTGGTGATGCCAAATACAAAATAGTGAGAAATTTGCATTTTAAAACAGCCAAAATAAATCCAATAGGAACACATATCTATTGCATACATCAAAATGAATTTTTGTGCATATAATAATGCGTTGTGTACCAATATTTGTACAAAATTTTATCAACATATTTCTTTGGTAACATTTTTTTTTATTATTTTATTTTTATTTTTTTGGAGGGGGGGGGGCTGAAATTTACCTAAAATCCATATTTCTTCGAATTGGCTTTGTTATGCCTACAAATGCCTGGTTCCACATCTTAAATGTGATTTTTGCCACAAAAAATCATTTTGCCCAATTTAATTTGCTTTGTTTTTTAAGTGATAATGTTTCTAGAGTCCCCGAAATAAAATTATTTTTGCCCGTTACCATGGTAACAAATAATTGGTTTTACATCAAAATCGAAGGGAAAAACCAAACCAAACCCCTCTTATTAAAGTAGAAATATTACCACATGGCTCATTTTCACACAATCTTATGCAGGGACATTGAATTAAACAATAACAATAACAACTTTTTTAACTTTCTAAAATACCTGGAATCACATGTTTTATTTTAGTTCTGTTCACGAAAACTGAATCCCATATTAACAAAAGTTTGACACATTAAAATATTAGTTTTATACATCAAAACAGGTTAGCTTAGGTTTGTGTGTGATATCTAAAAACTATAAAGTACTGATTTTGGCTGGTTACCATGGCAACAGTTTTCCAAAAAACGAATTTTAATCATATTCAAACCCACTTTATTTGATTGAAGTCCTGGAACGACACATATGAATTTGACCTGATTATAATTTTTCTTTTCTACAATGATTTACAAAAACTAGCAGCAGAGTTACAGCATTTACGGTTCTTTTTTTTTCACAGCGTCCACAAAATACCCATTTTTATGCATTTTTTATTATATTTTCGCAAAAACTTTCGAATTAATGAAAAATAGATGCTTTTTTTAAGCGTTTAGTGCTAAAAAAAAAATTTCTGTAGTTTTGACCCAAATAATGTATTTTGCCATGTATATAGAAATAGAGTCATGGAACATGCGACTGATTTTGTGCTGGAGGGTAACATATGTGGTATCAAGTGAATCGAATTTGGGCCCCTCTTGATTTGATCAAAGGTGAATTTAGGCTTCTTGTGAATTTAAACCCAGGCTCTTTTTGCCCGGATCGAATTCGGCCTCTGGAGAATTTGGACCCCTGGTAAATTTTGGTTCGGGCAAAGCCCGGGTATCCTGCAAGTACAAATATAAAAGCATTTACATAAACTGCCGGAAGCAGAAATATAAAATGATAGGTAGAGTGTTTAATATAGGCTAGGTCTGTCTCCCAATCTATATTCAGATACAAATCTCAATAAACATATTGCTTTAAACAAAGACAAAAAGAATAATATATATAATTGTTATAATAATTATTCAGGTAATGTCAACTATAAGGATGATAAGGGCCAACCTGCAGGAGTGGACCGTATGGGTAGTACGTTACATTTCGGTCCTAACTGGCAACAAGATGCCTGGCCTAAGGCTACAGCAAACAAGTAATTATATTTCTAAACATTGTTATTTAAAGCGATAATAGCATATTTTCTCAGATAGTCAAATCATAAATATTATTATATCTACTAAGATACTGGTGTCTTCGTTGCTTCTTTCGAGAATAGATTACTGCAACATTTTACTGGCTGGTGCTCCTACTTCTCTTGTTTCTCGACTCCAAAAGATCCAGAACACAGCAGCTAGAATAATATCTCTTACTCCTCGTTACAGCCACATAACACCAATCCTCAAAGAACTTCATTTTCGTCCTGTTTGTTACAGAATCAAATTTAAAATTTTGTGTTACACATTTCGATGTACTGCCCCAAAATACCCGAGTGATCTCTTACAGCCCTATACTCCTGCAAGGACCTTAAGATCAGTAGATAAGGAACTCCTTGTAGTGCCTAGGCCTAAAACAGTCCGTTTTGGTCAAAGGACCTTTTCCTACTCAGCACCAACAGTGTGGAATGATCTGCCACTGGAAATAAAGAACTCGCTCGATATTGCTTGTTTAGATCCAGACATAAAAAAAAACTTTTTGTTTAAGAAAGCATTCATGCTATGCCAGCTCTGCTGTGATCATTTTGGACTACGCTTTGAGCAAGCTCATGCATGGATATTGCGCAATATAGATAAACTATTATTATTATTATTTTTGTGTAAAATCTTGTCGAATCACTATTATACAGGATATAATTTCAACATTACTTCCCTTGTTCTCCATGGAAACGGTAAACCTCAACATTGATGTTTCATTTTAAATGAAATGAAATGGGGTTTAACGTCCCACTGTTCTGCTCCTAACCTGGGCTAATGAAGACGGGAATACACCATACAGTGTGCTATGAGGGACATTTTGCCCGGGCAGCGACTTTACGAAATATTCTTACATCGAATTCCAACTGCCAAGGGATAATTTACGTGCTCGGTTTTTAGTACAATCTGAACGACTAGACAGCTGTCCTTGTCAGGCCGTCCACGTCGGAAAATCTGGATGAACTTTCTCGGCCAATGCACGGATCGAACACCCGACCTCCAGGCTACGGAGCCAGCGTCTTACCCACTTAGCCACGTGATCCCCTAAAGTGATATTTGCCAATGGCTCAACTGACAATAGTGAATTATAGGATCAATAAGATTATTCTTTAAAAACGTAGGGTTGTGTATAGATTCCATATGCTTTAAGGCTTTATACTTACACCAATTTTTAAATATGTTTGGGATCATTAGATGCTGTTGTAACATACTGTAAACGTATTATTATTTTACACCAATTCTAATGCCGGAATCATTCGTTGTTGCAAATAATAAAGTTATATAATTTTATTTAATAGACATCTGAATTCAGGAACATTTGGTGATCGGTTTTATAGATACGGTGTCGAATGGGATGAAAATTCTATGCGGTAAGCCAAAAATTATTTTTCTCTTTAGTGAGATTAAGTTGTCATTGGAAACCAACGTGTAAATGACGATGTGCTGAAAACATGATAGAATCCGTACTAAAAGCTATACTGTCGATAAATGCGGGGGGGGGGGGTCAACGTTCTTCTTCTATTGGTGTTTAACGTTCGCTTCCACTAAAAGTGTGTCGCAGGGGGTCAACGTGGCGTTTAAACACATTTTATACTCTTGCTCTGGTAAATAACCCGACCGACAAGAGTTGTTTGGTAAATTATTTAAAGGATAGATACATGAATTGACAAGATATGAAATAAAATGGGGTATAATGTCCGACAGTTCTGCCCCGACTCGGCGAATGAAGATGTGCATGGTTCATGCAGTATACTATGGGGGTAATTTTGCCCGGGCAGCGGCACTACGGCTTACTCTTAGTTCGACTGAAATATCGAAAACATTGCTATTTGAACGTCTTGTTTTGTTTTAAATATTCACACGTCTGGCATATTGTTCAGACCCGCGTGGGTTCGTTATCGTGGTGGTCCGTGTGTTTTAATGGACTAAAACGGAGAATAGGTAGGACTATATTCAATAGGAGACTTGATGTTGTTCGTCTTGCGGTCAGGAACATCTGTGTACAGATTCCATGTGCTTTATGCCATTATTTTAAGACCTCCTTTAAATCTGACCATTAAATCTGACCATTACTATGTTTTATAAATGTTATAAACTCTGTTGCTAATATTTACAGATTTACTGTTGATGACGAGGTGATATTAAATGTAGCACCTGGTGATGGCGGTTTCTGGGAATATGGTGGCTTTGATAAATCGGGTATGGCCAACCCCTGGCAGAATGGAAACAAGATGGCGCCCTTCGACCAAAAGGTTGACAGCATTTTCAAAAAGAATCCAATATAAACAATCAACTAGCTATGCTAGGTTATTCTTTATACAGGTCACGATTCTATAGAATACAATTACTGCTTATTACTAGGCGGCGTTCCGACTGGGCTTCTATAGTCATTATCAAGCATTGCCCAGTAAATAAGTGACCTGTATTCTCCAGTTCAATTACTAATTGCTATTGAAACAGTTTAGGTTACTCCTGGACTCTTACTTTGCTTACATGGTTAGCAATTGTAGGATATCAGAGCCCTTGCATTAATTACACATTTTATTCTCCCAGATTATTTGGACGAGGAATTGGTCTCCTCTCTGATTTTAATGTTATTTATCTTAATAATCTTTAAGTGGCATTTTAGTGATTGGGGAATACTTGAAGACAAATATATTAGAGTGTATAATAATTTTTGAAAATAGCTTCATCATGAACTCATATATATTAAACCCAAGTTTACTAAATGCCATTGTGCATGATAACGATAAGAGGATACTTGACGAAACGTCGTGCTTTTAGATTATGTACGATCGAGGTGAAACCTCGCATCAACCGAGAAAAATATGCCTTTTGTTATATTGAACGTATCTTTTAGGCCTACATTAACATTTTTTCTTCAGTTTTATATAATCCTGAACGTGGCAGTTGGTGGGATGAACTACTTCCCCGACTCTTTCACTGGACCTCGACCCAAACCGTGGAAGGAAGCTGACTCCAAAGCGTTTTGGCAGGCTAAAAATCAATGGTACCCAACCTGGAACCCACACGTTAGAAATGGCGAAGACGCTGCAATGCAGATTAATTATGTGAAAGTCTGGAAGATGAAACCATAGACGTGTTTATCCTGTACTTTGTTTAAAAATTAAACTGTGACTATATATAATGTCTGAAGTCTATTTATTGTCGGTGGTTGGGATGGCCTAGTGGTCTAGAGTGTCGCGCTTCGACCTCTAGCTGACCGGTCACCTCTGGCTTGCGGCTGTGGTTTCGAGCCCTGGTGTGAGATTATGTGACATGGAGATAGGGGCACCTTCCCAACCCCGTGGGTTTCCTCCGGGCACTCCGGTTTCCTGCCAATGGTAAAGACCCCTACGCGCAAGCGAATTATTGAAATAAAATTGAACCATATGTTAGTCTCATATGTTAGTCCCGAAATGACCTACTATGTGTCGGGTGGACTTTAAACCCCATTTCTCTCTATTTATTCTCTACTCCATTAACCCCCTCGGGCCATGAATATAAATGAATTTATCGAAGGGGGATCACCCACATCTAGTTCAATCAATCGGGTTCGTTGTTGAACACTTTGCCTTGTTATAGGGGGCATCTTTTTGTATGTATGTCGCTTTTTTATATCAATCTTTCTTTATTAGCCCGGTTTAGGAGCAGAACAGTAGGACGTTAAACACCATGTCATTTCTTTTCATTTTTTTGATATCAAACGTTTTGCACGTAATGGCGGATAATTTTAAATTCTCGACTACCCGTGAATGGACCCAGGGGTTAGTGGAAAAAACGGAATGATACAACTGGGGATGCCGGGAATGAAGTCTATTATTGAAATAATTAAGCCCCTATATAACATCAGACCCCATACTATATATAACTTAATCCCACCTTGTTGCAATTCGAACTACTTCAACCCCACGTTTAAACGTGACTATGATTAGGGTCGACTGCCTAACGTCGTGGGTTTTCTCCGGGTCCTGCTGTTTACCCCAACTGTAAACCCTTAAACACAAGCGAAATATTGAATTAATTCACAATTCTTAATACTTCAACTACTTTACAACGAGCTAATGTAGGTATTCATAACTTTATTTACAAAGTATATCTATTTTATCATACACAAAGACGAGTATTTAAAACCTTTATTTACTTATATACACATATGAGTGTAAAATAATATCACGTGGCTATGAGATATAGGTAGAGTAGAGTTTATACATGTAAGAATATTACGTATACAATAATATATTATACCGGCCTATTGTTATATTATACAGGCCTATTGTTATATTATACAGGCCTATTATACAGGCCTATTGTTATATTATACAGGCCTATTGTTATACGGTATATTATACTGGGAGTGTTAGTCTCTTTAGTTTGATTTGTAACAAATAAAATCGTATGGATTGGACTATAACCCGAAGTTCTGTGCACATATTGGCATGCACGCAAAGCACCCTTAACAGTTGTTATTCGATATAAGTTCAAGCTGCGTATAAATTCATGTTATACATACGCTGTATGACGTCAGTTCGTCATCATTATAGCCCAGTCGGTGTAGAAAAGTAGGACGTTAAACCCCATTGCATTTCATTTGATTGAAACGGGGTTTAGCATCTCATTCACACTAGACTTAGATAAATATGAGGTTATTGTTTCTATGCTTATGACTGCTAGTGGGGGGGGGGCAGTGTTTCTCTCTCTACTTCTTTACTTTGAATTGCAACTAACATGTCAACAGATTACGTCACTCAATGTGTCCCATCCGGCACTGGTCAATTCGTCCAATCCGGTTTTGGTCAGTGCGTATCAATGTACATCGGTTAATGCGTATCATCCGGCTCTGGTCAATATGTCGCACCCTGCACTGGCCAATGTGCACCCCCCTCCCCCTTAACGCATGTCGACAGCTCTAACAAGTAAGTTAACGGCTTGTCACAACCGGAAGGATCATCTTAATCTATATCAAGATTACAATCTGCCCCAGCTCCACACTGCTGTTTGCTGTTTATATTATTACATATGAGTATTTTTAACTACCAGGTCTCGGGCCCCAAAAGGTAGGTCCGCCTAGGTAAACGACCTGTTACTAGTTGTGTCTGTTTTTGACTAAATGTGACTTGTGTTATCTCCTCCGTCTGTGTTTTAAAGAAGCACGTATAGCCGTGTAGAAAACATTCTTAACACCAATGTTATTTTTAGCTGAACATTCAATATATCCTACGGCTCCTATCTTATCAGCTACGTCACTTCCTTGTTGATACGTCACGTAGCCATCTTTATTCTGTAATATATACTCTTCACCGTCGCGTAAATCTAGTTTATTTCCTACAAGAATCTTAGGGATTTTCCCACAAAAGTGACGTATTTCCGGATTCCAATCACGCACCACGTTTTCTAAACTGCTCGGACTATCCAGGCTAAAACAAATGATGACAACATCATTAGAATTGTATGCCAAGGGACGTAACCTGTCATATTCTCTTTGACCGGAAGTATCAAACACCGTTAATCGCACCTGTAAAATATATTGTGTCAAATTGTTAAATAATTATATCAGGAAAGTTGACAGTTCGCCATGTTTTACTAACTTCTAGTCAACTGTTACAAATTTATTGAGTTCTAGAAAATGTTAAATGTTCGTCATACCCACATGGCTAGATGTCACGGCCTTCGTCCTACTCAAATACCTAGATGGGCAACCCCGGGATCGAACACAAGACTTACTGGTTAACTTTCCAATACCTTATACTTCGAGCAACTATGATCCCCCATTTGGTATCTCCAATAGAACGAATGCCTCGTCTTTGGTCCTGTAACTTGAATAGAACCAACCATAAAGTGGATACCGAACTACTTACCTCTTTGTTGTCTAGTTCTAAACATATGACGTCAGTCTCCATAACCGTTGGTTGGTATACATCATCACGATATTCATTACTGGAGAAACGAAGCAGTAAACTCGATTTACCAACTGCTCCATCTCCTACTACAACCATTTTTCTGCTGTAGACTTGGTCCGCACAACCTGTTGATATGAACGACTTCGCTAACAAGAGTTAAGCTTTGATACCCCTCTCTCTCTCTCTCTCTCTCTCTCTCTCTCTCTCAATATTAGTATACGGATAAATTAAGGGTCTGCCTCAATACCTCAATGCCTCTAGAAGAGATATTCGCATAAACCACAGACTGAGTTTAAAAGTATTTAACCTCAACCTGTTATAAGACGATTCAATACCTTACCTGGACACCCGAGGCAGCACGTCAAAATCTCCATTATCCAGTCGTTGAACTGTTTGATTTAATATGTTTTATTCTTCGTATTCTTGTGTTTGTCCAAAACGGCGATCATTCAAGCCTCATATTGGATATCATCCATCAAAACTGATGACCATTCTCCTTGTTATCGCCTGACAGACCGACTAATGTTAAATAAGACAAACGATGATTTTAAATCTAATTTATAAGTCGTAATTATTGATAATGATTCTTTTTTTCGCATTATTCATCTATTTTTAAAATCTTGACAAGAATTGTGAATTCACCGGGAATAGTGAAATGGGAAGGTCCAGATTTACCCTTAAATTTAATTTAATAGGGGCAGAAAATGTGTATTTACTGGTAATATAGGCACATGATCGGGAATTCCCTTTAAATAGGGGGTGATCACGTGTATTGTTTGCCCCTTTATAACATCTATTATGTTCAACTACGATGAGCCAGCGTATAACGAACGAACCGGAACTGAGTATAGATTTTCTTCAAATTTCCAATCACATGACGGTCTTGTGATCTACAACTACAATATATTATTACAGGATATAACATACTTGTTAGCACGTGATGGGGAAACTCCAATAAGATGAATAGGGTTTAACGTCATCCGTATCTGCGCCAACTAAGCTACTACGTCACGCCGTATGCGTATTCGCTTTATCGAACTCCATCTGCTGGGGGATCTTTTACCTCCACTCCAAACGACGAAAAGGTAATAATAATAGTGGCAAATTAACCGAGATTCCTATAGCAACCATATATCACGAGTATCCATTGTCCCACTCATAAATATCTGAAAGAACGTATATATACTTACCGTTTTAGAGTCTCCATGATGCTGGGTCGTGGAACGAGGTGATTTTATCAGAGTATTTACTGAAGGATCAGATAGTTTAGCTGACATTCGTCTTTAATATGACTGTCCACTTGACTATTGTCCTCATTGTCTGGTCACGAGACTGGGTGTTACAATGTATTATATTTACATAGTGTATATATAGTATATTATATATATAGCAATCATTAAACCATGACAGTATATATGTGGGTGGTGAATACGTTACATTATATATATATATAATAATGAATAAAATGAAATGTGGTTTAACGTCCTACTGTTCTGATCCGACGGGGCTAATAAAGAAGGGCATCCATATGTATAAGCCAACGCATCATACATTCTCGATCACAAATTACTCAGTAACTACCCCGGTAGGTTTTTTTTTGCGGGGGTGGGGGGTAGAGAGGTATGGGGGGCTTGCACGTAAAAGAGCCCTTGATAGTTATAACTGATTGGAGCAGACAGATAATCCCGTGTTAACATTGTACGTGACAATGAATAGGGTCGTCTGTCCAGCCCCGTACGTTTTCTCTGGGTCCTCCGGTTTCTGCCCGGTGCCAAGGACTCTTACGCGCAAACTAATTGTTGAAATAAAATTGAACCATATGTTAGTCCCGAAATTACATAGTTTGTTTCAAGTGGACGTTAACACTCGGATCCAGGATTTTGTCGAGGGAGGGGCCATACATTGGAGCAAAGGGTAATAATCAGGTTTGGTGTAGTCACCAGCGGAGATAATGCGAAAATCATGTTTATATCATCTATTAAAGAGCAGATATTTGAACCACAACAGTAACAAAAACGAAAATCAACTATGCCACACTTGGGCTGACGCGGGGGGGGGGGGCGGCCCCCTGGGCCTCCCCAAGGATCCGCGCCTGTCAGGGTAGTTTTCCCATCGTGGCAAGAGAATTGTCTAATCGTTCGTATGGAACAAAAACCAAGATCTCGTGTGCATGTTGTGGTGCACATAAAAGAACCCTTGACAGTCCCCGCCTCCAAAGCATACTATGGCAGTCGATGCAGAAAGCGGGACGATCTATTTCCACTCGACATTAGAATTGTATGTTTGAGTTCGAATCCCGCTCGAAAGTAAGATGTCATGTTTGAGCTCGAATCCCACTCGGCAGTAGAACGATATGTTAGAGCTCAATCGACAGTAGAATGGTATGTCAGAGCTCGAATCCCACTCGACTGTAGGATAGTATGTTAGAGCTCAATCGCTCAATAGCAAAATGGCATGTTAGAGTTCTATTCCCACCCGACTATAGACTGGTATGTTACAGCTCTATTTCCACTCGACCGCAATTTGTATAGAAATTTAACACCTTATAGTTTATTTGCAATACATATATTTTTTTTATAAAATTTAACACGTGTTATTTTCAGTATAAACATTGTTTATTTGCTATACACGTGTTATTTAATAGACCATATAGACACATTATCTTAACTATGAAAGCGGAGCTGTTACATACAAAATAAACAGTAGACTCAGGTTGACAGGTCCCAATTAGGGCGCTAGGGGTGGCCAGTGGCGGTCACTAATAGGAAAGGAATGAATGATATATAGTTTTCAGGCCCGGATCCAGGATTTTGTCGATGAGGGTGGGGGGCTCACATTGGAGCAAAGGGTAATATGTAGCAACCTTGGATTGTTTGGGCGGAGACAATGCGTAAATCATGTTTATACCATCTATCAAAGAGCAGATATGTGAACTACAACAACAACAAAGCAAACGAAAATGAAAATCAACTTTGTCACTGCGGCTGCCCCCCCCCCCCCCGGATCCGCGCCTGGTTTTATGGCAAGGTACAATATTAAATATTAGCGATAGTGCACTGTAAACGAAGCCAAATTAAGCCATGAGTAGCGATAGTAGTCGTGCACGGTAATTTACGCTTCATTAAGCTATGAGTAACGATATGGGACGTTCACTGTAACCCGGGCTACATTTAGCTATTAATAGCGATGGGGGACGTGAAGTGTAACCTGCAACACCATGATTTACGATAGGGGTCGTGTACTGTAAACTACAGCTATGATAAGCGATCGAGGTCGTGCAGTGTAAAATACTGCTACATGTGGCTTAGCTATGTCATCAGTGAGAGAAATAATGAACGCTGAATGAAGCAGAGCATGCTTATTCTGATAAACACTCTTCCGAACGAAATGGATTGGGGGTTGGGGCTGTCAGCGTCGTGGGAACACAGGGGGGCTTCGGGGGTTTTCCCATGCCACTGAACATTAATAGAGATTTACTTGATGCCTACTGTGTTAGCATGCCGTGTCAGAAAAAAATTATTCAGTGTACAAGCTCGTGGAAGGGAGATAACTCTGACAGGACTACCATTCAAGTTGATAATGATAGCTGAGAAAGAGTATATTTAATACAATAACATATATTGTACAGTACAGTACAATCGATGCACAATAATATACATTGTGTTCCAAAGCATGCACAATAATAGATATTGCACAGTACAGTCCATGCACAATAATAGATGTTACACAGTCCATGTTTATTTAGCACAATGATATTGTGTGCGGCATGTTTATTTATTACCACGGAATCATACACCGCCCAGAAAAGACCCTCACACCTCAATGCCCCATAGACACGATCGTGCGAAACAAAACAAAAATATGGCCGAAGTACGCTTGTGAATATAGTTCTAGTTAGTACACTAGCTCCATGAAACGTTTACCCAAATTCAACCTCTACATTATTTGTATTCATAGCATATTTCTATTGAAGAAACTGTTATACGAACATCGTTATATTGGCTATTTTTAGATATTTAAAATCGCCATGATTACAACACAATGATAAAGAAAATCATAAATTGGTTTGTTCACATAGTCGTATCGATACAAGTAATCTGCCCGGGGCCAGTTTTCACTTTTCACACATTTGTGTATTTGGTGGCCAGCTGTGTCCAATAGTGTGACCCGTTGTACCCCACATACGCATCTTCAATACAAGGCTTGATCTCGCTTAAGGTCGTCATGTAACCCTGCATATCTCGGCACTGATTTTGTTTGCAGCGGGCCTAGCTTGTGAGCCTATTAAGATTCCTTAGTCGCCGCGAATATCAAGTCTCGCGCTTTCAAGCTGAAATATCTACCTGTGATGTCCACTCTGATTGGACGCTACTGGTCACGTGTCTGTGGATACCGTAGCTATAAGATCGGGCATTGTGTAGTAATCTAGCTATGTCCACATGTTGTAAAACTCGCTGTCGTTGCTTCCGGAACATGCCAGAAACGACACACTTTGGGTTCAAAAAGAAAAATCGGTTTCACAATGATTTACACAAAAAGGGTCTTAATTTGTTAATCTCTTAACAGCATTGTTAAATCGAACACATGACATAGTTTGAATCTTTGTAGGGTTTTCATTTCTGGTCACTTCCTTAAAACAAGAAATCATCCCCACTCCCCTACTGATTAGTTTTACCGTTAACAGTAAATATCAAGTTATCTCCCATTGGCGAATATCGAGAGTTATCCTCCCGCTATTGTTTATCCCGCCATTGTGAGTTTTGTCATGAAATATGTACCTACATCTTGTTGGGGTTAATTCCTATTGACTGGCGATTGTATTTTGCATGAGGTGTATGTCGGGTATCTCAGAATATCATTCAATCACAAGCACTGTCTGTGATTTCATCTTCGACAGAGACGGACGTTAAACACTAAAGAACAACATTTACCAACTGTTGAAGGTTCGGGCGTTTACTCATTACTGCCGTACCGGGTTTACAAACGACGTAGTGGAATAAACTGAACATTAGCAGCTAGACACAGAAGAACAAAACACCAACATTACTGACATTGACACTTTCTTATAACCACAAATCGTTAAGCATTTTTTTTTCATTAAAGTTAATATTGATCACCAACGACATTTCTATAAGTGGATCAAGATACCCCCCCCCCCATCTTCTTTATACAGTTCCCATGGCGGGGTTTTGATTCTCCGCTTTTATGTGGCAAAGAGTAGGACCGCTCGTGGCGGTGTTTCGACTGTCCTCTGGTTTCCCCTACAGCTTAAGACCCCTACGCGCAAGTAAATTATTGACATAATATTAAACCACACATTAGTCCCGAAATGACTTAGTTTATGTCGAGAGGACGTTAAACCCCATCTCTCCCCGCCCGTGAATATCTGGAAGTAAAATGGACCTTAAGTACAATCAACACTACACCACGACATACATTGTAATGCGTCCGGTGCTTTTTCAAATTAAAGAAACAGAACACAATTGACGGCCCATTAAATTGTCGATTTTATGTGTTGATTTATTGGCAAATGAAAGTATATTTACTCAACAAACCAACTTCCGGTCAAACCTCCGTTCAATTCAATATTTTACTTTGACCACATTCAAAAAGATTTGACGGTTTTAAACCTGCATCCACAATCCACGAGATTATCAATTCTTATTCCGGAATGTTATGAGGAACATGCGCATACTGTTAAACCTGTCACATCTGTCTGTGAGAATATTCACATACACATGTGCCACGTAATGCGCCAAACGTTACGCCACATATTACGCCAAATGATTTGCCATAATATGATGTGTCGAATAACCCTTAAAATGAGACGCTTGATACAAATATTTTCTAGAGACGCTGCTTATTCCTATTCTTCTACAATACCAAGAGCACGTGCAATACGTCTGCTAATTTCTCGTACCTCTGATTGCAACAGTTCAAAACACATGGCAAGCAGCGCCAGTCCGAATAACAGATACAGCGTACAGGCTACACGTTTATACTGATTGCCCCAGGAATCATGGGCGTAACCCGGCACCAAATCACCGAATCCTATTGTACTCAATGTCACAAAACTAAAATATGAAGCATCCATATAACTCCATCCTTCCTCCCACTGTTGAAACAACAGAGCACCGAGAAATATATAGAGCGCCACGATACATAAACAGACACTTATGGGAATCCGGATTACTTCCGGTCGGATGTTAACCTCCATTACTTTCATAAACTGAGCCTCGTTACCAACTGTTTCCGCCATGGCGTCACTTCCGTTGACTTGATTTAAGTCCATCAATGGTTTTTTAGTTGACGATCTGAAGCTCGCTTGGTTTTGACGTTTGGGTTTGAAAAATTGCGTATACTTTAAATGTTTCCAGAATATTCTAAAACACTGCGCCATGAGACTTCCAATATTGGATAAACACAACATAAACAAGGGTATTCCGATCACAGCGTAGAAAATGGTGGCTATACGTCCTTCCATTGTACGCGGTGTTAAATGGCCGTAACCTGAAAATAGTAAAAAAGATATGGACTTAAATATAACAAGTATGATAAAATAGGGTTTATCCAATGCCAGATGTAGATGAAGAAAGTACCTTGGTGTATGACCTACATAATATGGTTAAAATGACCTACCTTAGGTTGCTATGACTTACCTGTGGTTGCTATGACCTAAATATGGTTGTCTTGGCCTACCTATGGTTGCTATAATCTACCTATTGTTGCTATGTTGACCTAACTAAGGTTGCTACAACCTACGTCTGCCTGTTATAACGTATGTTATGACCTACTTATGGTTGCTATAACCTACCTATGGTTGCTATGGCCTACCTATGGTTGTTATGGCCTACATATGGTTGTTATGACATACCTATGGTTGCTATGACCTACCTATGGTTGCTATGACCTACCTATGGTTGTTATGACCTACCTATGGTTGTTATGACAGTAACAGAATAAAGTAGAGAACCAGCGAAACTCCATTCTTCATCACCAACGTCTTTAGTTATCGAGTCCTGTCCGTCCCATCCACTGTCTTTAACAGCGTGATATATATCAGTCTGGAATTTCAGGAAAACAGACTCTGCCATCACGGTCCAGTTCTTCTCGTATAAAATATTCAAGTTGGCAGTTATATCCCATAATATCTTAACCTTAAATAAATAGAAACATATCGACAACAAGAATAATTTGCATTGATTTAAGGTCACGGGCGCCAGAACCCGGGTACCAAGGTATACAAATGGTACCCTGCCCTTTTCTGGGGTATACATGTATACCTATGCCCTAATGATGAAAGTTTTGAACCTTTTTACTGGTCTATTTATTTTTAAATGATAGATATGTAATTTCTCTCTGGTCGGTCGCGAATCGGCTCTGGCACTCCCATTATCAGCTATCAGTGCATGTCTTGGTCAGATCCAGATGTCTATAAGTTGTTAATCGAGTTCATAAGATGATAAAGGCAAGTGAATTAGTGATAGTAGTTTCTGTTTATAGTTATTAGCCTTTTCAATTACATAATTTGTTTTAAAGGCTTTTGTCTCTTTCATTCTCGTGTATTTTAATGAGTTTTATGATGGGATTTGGAATGCTAGAGGCGCTCTAAACAGCGTTCTCGGAATTGACAAATTTCAAAATTTTCTAGAGGCCCGGGGGAGCCCCCCCCCCCCCGTCCTTTGGTACCCTTGTCCTCACGCCGTTGCAGAGGCCCTGCTTGAGGATAATCTGATTAAAATACAAATCTATATTTCGTTTCGTTTTTTTTATACATTCTATGGCCTCTAATGTAGTATAGGCCACTCGGCAAAACTCGGCAGATTCCGTAACCTCCGAAACCTACATCTACATGTAGACGAATTCCGCCATATTGGAACTACTTTAAAGGTCCCTGATGAAACATGGCTGCACCCATACCGAACACAAATTTGCGACCTATTTGGTTAGCGACCTATTCGACCGATCCAGCTGTAAGATAATGCCGAAATTACACTTCTATTCTGAGCTAAAGGAATGGATAAAAAATAATATATTCTGTTGGATTGGATTTTATTGGTTGATAAATAGATGAGTTAAAGGCGACTAATAGGTTTCCAACGAACAGGTTTCACCTCGATCGGTCGAATTGGTCGCTAGCCGAATAGGTTCCCAATTTGTGTAATAGCGTCAAGTTTTCCTGTTAAAGTAAACCGGTAGCCGCATCGCAAATGTATGGGCGTAAGTACATATCACTTACTGTCATACAGCCGAGACTAGATGTAGGTTCCGAAATCTGTCGACGTTTGCCCAGTGTAGTAAAGGCATTTAAAACGAAATTTAGAATTAACTATAAAAACAAAACGAAATAGGACCTGTGTTTTAATCAGATTGGGTGATTGTAACAATACCTATACTATTATTATTTTATAGTAAGGTCGGATATAACAATGTATAACGGCCACTCTTTGTCACCCGAATTTTCAGAATGAATCATTCATTTGCTAAAACTTGTTTTCTACAAATGTCATTGCGCGTGGGCTTCAGTGTTAAATTATTCAAAAGTGATTTCTTTGAACAATTATGTATGGTTTTATTCTCTGGTGTTTGTGCCTGAAACGTCACTGCCCAATAAATAGAAGGTTCATGGAATGCGGGGGGTTGCCCAACCCCACCCCCTCAGAAGTTAGGCATATGGTAGAAGGGTGACCGATTTCCAGGCATGACATCATTATTGAACTGCATAGACCTCAGCCATTTATATACATTATACTCAGATTCATCCGTTCATGTCCGATATGATATTCACCAGGGACCAGTTTCACGAAATTTTAACTAAGATAAAAATCCGAATTTTAGTAATTTGATTGGGTAATATGAGATTGATTTTAGTCCTTAGCCAATTAAAATTAAAGCATCTTTAGTTACGATTTCTGTGACAAAGTGATCTCTACATCATATTGAAATATTCATATACAGGTACACAGAACTTTCTGACCTCTGCTGGTTTTGATTATTAATGATATTGACGTGTTCAACTCTACACAACTTCTTCTAAGGCACGGACTTATTAAAATATCTAATGTATTCAATATGTCTATGCTGATATTCTGTTATCTGTTGTGTTACATTTCGTGAAACAGCGCCCTGATCATGTTGGATTTTATACATGAATTAAAACTAATATCTACCTGATCATGTCGAATATTACCGATGTTTTCTCTCACTTCCTTGGAGTGCCCCGATTCTAACCACACGAATAGAAAGCCTCCACCGATCGTGTATCCCACCATCATACACGTTAACCCAACCTGGGATATCAGAAACACCAAAAACTTCTTCAAACATTTTATAATAAATCTTTTCAACCTCACAGATTCGCTACTCTGAATCACATCCGGGTCTGGCTCCATTTTACAATCTTTTCAAAAACCTGAAAATAAACAAAAACTTAATCGGTTGGCTTTTGTGTGCAGCACCAATGAAGACTTGATTACCGCGTACTGATGACCTAGCCTTAATCGCCAGTTGAAAATCAAATTAAAGACGGTTCCTTGTACCCATTTTGAATGTTTTTTTAAATGGGGTTTATAAAGCGCTACTTTTCGGCGCCCACTGGGCTAATTCAGACTAGTATATGCCAGGGGTATCAAGACAACTCAACCCACAGACAATCATCCCAAGACAACTCATCCCAATATAAGACAACTCATCCCAAGTTAGAAGAGAACTGATTCCAAGTTAGAAGACAACTCATCCCAAGTTAGAAGAGAACTCATTCCAAGTTAGAAGACAACTCATCCCAAGTTGGAAGACAAATCATCCCAAGTCAAAAGAGAACTAATCCCACTGTAAAAGACAACTCAATCCAACTTTAAACCATGGTGGGAAGATTCCCCGGACAGCGACGGTTCCGTCAGCTCCCCCGTTGAATTCCAACTGTCAAGGGGTCTTTGCGTGCACACCAACGCATACACGAAACCTCTGTTATCCGTCCCCTCCGAACGATTCGTTGGTTCTCTGTCTTGTACACCATGCTGAAAAATCCCAGTAAATGTTATACGGCCAACGCGATGGCCCTCCTGGTTATCGAGTCGACCCCTTACTGACTAAACCACCGTGGCTTCCCTATAAAAAGTGAGCTATGATGCGTCCCTTCCAACTCCAGTCCAATGCCTTTAGACCTGGGCTCGCTAACGTGAAAGGGTCGATTACATTGGTGTGCACGTAAAAGATCCCCCAAAAGTCGGAATAAGAGCAGGGGCCCTAGCATCGAAGTCGGAGCAAAATTACCACCATGGTAAGCCAGTGTAAATTAGCCCAGAGCAGTCGGACATTTAACCCAATTTCATTTCATTGCATTTCCAATACCATTCTTGTTTGCTAAATAAAACAAATCTGTTCTTGTACTATCCCTCACTTGACCTAAATTTGATGCGTTCATTGATTCTGTCTCCGTTTGTAAATTTATTGAATAAATCCATTCCCAATAAAGTAATGATAATTTAATAGCACAGTTCTTGTTTCGTCACAAATTAAACAAAACATTTTAACCTCGTCCATTCCAACATGTAATTCTATTTCAGCTTAAATCAGTTAGGCTTAGCTCCTTTAATCAAAACAGCTGATTCTTCCATACATCTTGTCACCACAAGAAAGTTATCCTTTCAACACACAACTTAAAACCTTTTACTTATAAAGTCAACACATCGTCAAACAATCTTCATCGGTTCAATTTGTTTTAATGATAGAGGGTGTTATTCAACAGGGGCACCTGTTATCTTTCTAAATGTTAACTCTCTGAGATATATTCCATACAATGTATATACAATCTTGTCGATAATAGAAATAGTCTTTCAACAAATGTACAGGTTTCGTGTAATCGTCAGTATAGACCATACCAAGAGAATTACAAATGGAAATTTAATCGGTGCTGGTAACTTATGAGTCTGATGTGCGTGTCGATACGATTGGTCAGACGTTGTATTCCTGAATAAAAAAGAGATGATTCGTCTGATTTTATGCCCCTACTGCTCAGCTAAGGTGGACATTTTGCTCGATGAAATGGGAGGAGTGAAGAGAAAAGGGAGTTTAACGGCCACTCCCCACAGACTAGCACATCTCCGGACTAATATTTGGTTCAGTTTTATTTCAACAATTCGATTGCGCGTATGTGTCTTTAGCTGTGCGATGAAAAGGGGGAACCCAGAGAAAACCTAAGGCAATCCTAATCATTGTCACGTACCAGCGATGAATCGACACCAAACCACTTTCCCCAATGACAGTCCGTACGATCTAACGCGCATGTGTAAAACCATTAGCCCACCCATTCACCTTCGATGAAAAGTAAATCTAGATATAATTCTTTACAAACGCGAGCAAAACCTAAATTGTATCTTCGAATTCTTCTTACATTGAAGAAGACACCCATTAAACTTCGAACTATGACAGAATGTTTGGAATGCGACCCTCATTAGCAACACTAGGCTTACTTACTCAGAATTCACGCAGTAAAGATTGGGCTTCTTCCTATTTTATAAGATTATAGGGGATTATCCCGATTTGAAAAGAGTACGTATGAAATTTAAGTGCCACAATATAGAGGAATGATGTATTTACCGTGTCGCAAAATTTCAGCTCAAATGAACGTGAACGTCAAAACTGCTTATCCGGACACGTAACCCTTTTAAAATTTCGGATCAGTATTTTCGTTGGGTGACCTAATAATCCATTCCCGTATGTTGAGAGGTCAGAGGGACGGCCTATACAATAAATTAACTATGTGCCGTACTTGATCACGAAATTTCACCTACAGATGGTTATCCGGATACCGCATAATACAGCTTGGGACACTGGTCTTCATTTCCAGGTGACGACTAACGAATTAAGTTGTTTGAAATTATTTTGTCGAGATAAGCCTAGCCCTTTAATATTTCCTCCAATGTTCAGAACAAGGCCACATAAAATCGGAACACGGTTGACAAAAGGTTTGCGAGTTATATCATATTATCTGTCAGTTTGTAATTAGTTTATTCGACAAAATTAACAAACGTTGTGTTCTTGTTTTGAATTAATACCAATGTATTATTAGACTCACCGGATATGCGTCATAATGTCTAAAATATTATGTCCATAATATCTACGCGATCTATTTCCGTTTTATTGATAGATCATGACAAAATATTCACTTTTTAAAATATTCCTCATTTGTATATGTTTTACTATCAAATGTTAATAAATCTTGACAAAATATTCATTTTGAAAACTATCGCAAGTCGCATATATGTTGTATATTTTGGGAGTTCTACCAGATATTTTTATTATTAATTAAACAGTATTGTATTTGATGATAACACTTCTTCTGAATGGTGATTGGGGTGGGGGGGGGCAGATTGGGTCCCTTGAAAATAACAGGTTTTATTTTACACAGTTAACAAACGTCTGGTGACTTTGCGAAGTTGGAACGTCTCGGTACACTTATTATTTCTAGAACCTACAACTCATCATCTGTTTGAGTATGCCTATTCCTTTTAGAATACAGGCCTACAATTTATCATCCGTCGACAAAATATAACCCGCCATATGATATTTAGCCTACAAATTAAAAATACATTATGCAAGAGAAAAATCTGTCAATTGTAGATCTTTCTTTAGGCCTGAAATGTTAAAAAAACCTATTAATACATTTATTAAAATATCCAGACCACAATTAGCTCTCGATGTCAAGACTAGCCTACGATATTTGTTGGATTACGGTCCGATTACCACTCAAAACTTTCGTTCGTGGTTAACGATTAAATGGATAATGGAGGCTATTAGTTTTGTCTTACCGACTTCAGTAATGATGATCGAGGCTAAACGGAACTTCAACTGCTTCGTTCTCGGTTCATAGTGGATCAATTTGACAGACGTTTTCAGGACATTGCCTTTACATTATGTAGTTTATAACTTTTATAGTGGGAACTGCCAACTCGTTATCTAATCTCCCATAAGGTATCTTTAAGGATTGTAATATTTGACTTGAATAGGTTAATGAAGTGCGCCTTCAATCGACTAGTGTAAACGGCCTTCAATGCGATATTTTACACACGACTGGATAGTAAAACATATGACTTGTAAATGTTTTGACATAAAAATAAATATTTAATACGGGCAATTGCCTAACTCTCGTTGTAGTAGGTTTCAATCGATCAGTATAGCAGCTGTCTATTTCATGACATGGATAAAGCATTCTATTGGATTTATTCATTAACATGCGCTTGCAATATAATAGTAAGTACAGGAGGACCGCACTACACGCAAAACAAAAACCTATAAGATTAAAGGGTGTGGTTATTCCTGTATTTCTAGGAGAGGGGGGGGGGGGCGACTACAATAGGATCTGGAAGAGTTGTTATATGACCCGCGTTTTGGATGATGTGAGGTGCACGGAACAATAGGTATCTCACTAGAAACATCAACGCTGATTCGATAAACAAATGTATGACGTCATAGGATCAAAAGCCACTCGTGTGGCCTATTACTTACCCTAACCTATCGTGTCCTTTCATTATCTCACGCTTTGAATGACAATCCCATCCCAAAATCTGATAATAAAGGACGTTACAGTTTTTTCACGAGGTTTTGTTTTACAATTTTTTTTTTATGTAACTGAGGATGGTGGGGTTTGAACCCCACAAACCTTCCCCTGAACCCTCCCCTGCTGTTATTGTAATATGGCCAATGATGGAAGCAGATCACCATAAAACATAGTTTATAATACATTCAGACCCAGTCTGTAAATCACGTTCATGACATCCCCTCCTTCACGTCTCCTTGAGATATCCCAGCGGTATCATTTACTCTATGAATATTCATATTTTTGACAAACAATTAGGCGTATAGTCTACTTACCGTCAGTTAATCTCCATGTTAACCCAGAAAAAACACAATTAACTACTGTTTCGTTTTAACATATCAGCACTGGGTCTAAAATAGTCTAAACTCCTCAACACAATATAGAACAATCAGTATCTGAATACAGCAGTGGGTCTAATACAACCTTACTACTCAAAAAAACACAGAATACACAGTACGCGATTACAACAGTCTAATACTACTCAATACACCACAGAATGGAGAGTACTGGAATTTAGTAAGGAATCTAATACAGCCTTCTGCTTAACAAAACGTGGAACAAGCAGTAGATGGAAAAAATACAAAGAATCTAAATTGCTTTCTTGATTCAAAAATTGTTGTGCTTTACGTTTCTTTAAGATTAAACTCACAGATAACTCGCTTAATCCCGTAGTTTCATCAACGACTGGCGTTTTTTGAGTTAATTGATAGATATAGCTGCGTCTTTAACGAATCGTCACCTCGCTTTATCAATAAACTAACCAATGTTCAAGATAACTGAAAGAAATTTTAGATAAAAACAAAATTAATGTTTCAGCTACTTTATCCAGAAAATGAACTAATATTCAATTTACTTTTTACAGGCAGGTATTTAATGTCCCAGTTCACCTCAGTAATATAATTGGTTTGTTTAATTAATAAAACTTTTTACAGACAGAACCGGTAATTAATGTTCCAGTTCATCTCATTAACAGTTGGTTTGTTTAATTAGTAAAAGTTTTAACGATTCGTGTCGTGTTGGTAGGTATATGGTATATTAATATCTTATTAATATGTTAATTTCTCTACACGACTAATAATACCGACTTATTACAATAAGCCGAGGTCTTATTTTATCACTTATGTCGATGTTGAGATTAGTTCTTGTTAAATTGACGAGAATCTTAGCTTTCGTTAATTATTCGTGGATGACAATCGTGATGCACATTTCGGTGAAGTCTTTATTTCCATCCCCAAGGCTTCTCTAGGAAATTAACAAGAATCACGCATATAAGGTCTTGCGATGTTGTTACAATTATTTGCGGAGGACACTCCAGATGCACAGTCTGTTATCTGTAAAGACAAACTGGCAATTTCTGTGAGCGGCTATGACAGTGATCAAATAACGGTCTCGCACTTGTTCAATTCATTTATCACAATAACTGACAAACATCTCTATCAACCCGTCATTGGTTTATGTAATATAACCGAGCTGTAATCTAATAAGCTCCACGGTAACTTCCATTGACAAAACGGTAACTGTTTTATTGCTTCGTCGTTATTATAGTCAAACCAAGCTCCACGATGCCTTCCATTGACAAAACTGAAACTGTTTTTAATGCTTCGTTGTGCTGATTGAACTCATCCCTGGTGAAATTATCGGTTGTTCCATCTAAAACAATACTTGTTGGCGGGATCAATGGTGCGCAATATCGAGGATTCGATATTCGAATGAAGAAGTTCCAATGATGATCGACACCGTAGTATCACTGGTTACCCGCAGAATGGGAATTCAATTCTCCTGGCCATATTTGTATGAGCGATAATATGCGGCGTTAAATCCCCGGTTCCCAATAAAGAGAATCTATATAATTAGAGATAATACTGATGCCACGGATGACATTCAGCTGGAAACACGTGGTCTATCATACACATCACCCAATCATACAAAACTCTACATAAAATATTCATATCGTTCACTATTCATTGGGGTTATATATATATACATTGTATACACTTACCCACTAAACAACTAAAGAAACGCCATTATGTTGCATGATTAAACTGCAATACACACTAGCCGACTATCAGTTGCGGAAACCTACAGACGCAACATTCTTTATTAAAGGGACAATAACATTCTTGCTGGTTTGGTAGCTCCAGAAAATAAATAATACACTTATTCTAAGTACTAGATGTTTAAGGTCCTACCGGTTGTGTAATAAAATTATCTATTACAACCTATTTTACTTGTCCAGAGGGTTCGAAAATATTTTAAAATCCAAGTCACATTTGAAATGGTTTACGTTAGACTTTTCAAATCAATTGGTTGAATTTTTCCAATTTTTTAAAATAGGTGTGTTAAGATGAAATTTATATCATAATTTAATTGGAATATTCTAAAATAATACGATTTGTTGACCAGAATGAAGATTGGGATATATTATTCAGTTACAACAAGAGTGTTATTGGGGCTTTAAGCTTTAAATAAATCAGCACCCACTATTTGGCAACTAGGTGTCACTTATGTATATAGACAGCTACTAAACTACCAAAGAAACGACGGTTAATAATCGCCCTTTGTGAGTCATACAACACATCTTAATGTTGTTTTTTTTTCTGGTTGACATCTTTACGTTGAAAAAGCAAATATATTGTAGCAATGATTTGATTGGAAGTGGGCGTTAAAGTAGCTAAGTCTCTAACTAAATTTCATCCAAAATATTCCACAAGCATTATTTGTCAAATTTATTTCAACATTAATCCTGTGATCTTACCGGAAAAGGATGGGCTTCTGATATCGTTTACCATAATGCGTTTCAGTCCCAGTTCTAGCAAGAGACTCGAGGAACGAGGCTAGAAGGATTGCACCAAATCAAACGGTGTGTGTAGACTACTGGCTAATTTCGCCGAACATAACTGATTAGAGTAAAAACAGAAACGATTGAATGTAAATCAGTTTATATACATTCACATTACATTATTATATGCGTTGTCACTTTCTAGGGTCCAAATGTTTGCGATTTAGATCATTTAAACAACACTAATAAAATCAACCGTGTCGGATGCAGGGGCGGATTGGGCCATCGGGCCGGTCACACAAAAAATGAACCCAAAATGTTTTTTGTTCACTTCGTCTAAAAAAACAACCTTTTTCTGCTGAACATTATATGGGGGGGGGGGGGGTATATTGGACCAGCCATGAAACGATGACGATCATGTATGTGACCGGTGGCTTTAACGGGTAGCCACACTCAGTAAAGGGGGCCACTCTTACCTCGATTACATGTGTGTGCCCCCCTAGAATTTCTCTAAACGTTAATGAGAACAGCTGACATAATTATCTGTCCTTTGTTAGAATCTTGAAATCATTAACCTCAACCTGACTAATCTTTCAAGGATCATATTGTATTTATAATTAACGTTAAAAGTATAACGGACAACGAGTACATTGGCTATTATTTACTGTAATACTTCTGTGTTATTCATGTTTGGCCAAGAGGTTTAGCGGTTGAGGTGGCGGATAGTTAGCGCGTGTGCGATGTATCATAGGGTCTGTCATTGAATCAACCGGCGTGGTTTCGATTCCCCAGTTGTATGTGACACAAGGCGTGGGATCGCCTTCCAATCTCATGTGGTTCCTCCAGCCCCCCCCCCCCGCGGCTAGAGACCCCTACTCGCATGGCAATTATTGAAATAAAACTGAACTATATGCTAGTCTCACTTACTCTCTCTAGTCGTTCCGATGGGACGTAAAACTGAGGTCCAGTGTACACACTGACGTACACGTAAAAGATCCCTTGGCAGTTGGACACTGACATAAGAGTAGTCCGTAGCGCTACTGCCCGGGCAAAATATCCCTCATCGCACATTGTATGGTGTATGAAGACGATGTGTCCAGGTGAAGAGCTGAACAGTAAGACTTTAAACCCCATTTCGTTTCATCTCTCTCTCTCTCTCTCTCTATTGTATTATGTTGTGCATGTCGTTCCATACAAGTGACATATTTTAATAGATATAATTAATAACATGTAATGTATGACGTGTATGGAAACAGAACAAGTCAACGAATCGTTTGATTCAACGCTAACCCCCTTTAATAACTAAAATCATAAAGGGGAGATCAGAAAAGACGAAATAAAATTATTTATTTTCATCTTTCATGACAATAATGGCCCTACAAATTATCAACTCAGTTTCGAAAACAAAAGAAGACTATTTTCAATCGTTTGAAAGTTATTTTTTAAGGTAGAAAGAGGGACACGGTTCAGATTTCATTGACTTACATTTATTGAACTAAGTTCAAAGGGTGGTCGAATCTTTCACGGGTTAATACGTGTAAATTATTCTGTAATTCGTCAAATTATACCCGAGTATTTAACCTCACACAAAGCATGCCATGTATGATATATACCATAATTATACGTGGGAATATAATGATAGTTTAAATAGGATAATAATAACTCATATCATTGCTCAATATACACTGATAAATTTCAATTGTATATAGCAATCTATAAAAGTTTAAATGTCATTCGGAATAAACTTTTAAATATTTCACATACTTTAAGATTAAATGGAAAAGTAATACAGTGGTTATTTCTGAATACAATATTAACAGGCGCGGATCCAGGGGGGGGGGGTCCACCCCCCCCCCCTGCTCAGCTACATAAAAAAATATAATGCCTTGCATCAATGAAATTACATCACAAAGTGATCCTACATCAGTATAAAAATGATTTCTCTGCTTAAAAAGCTCAATTTGTATGTATGCCTATGTATGCGATGATGGCAGAAACCTGGCAAACCCCCTCCTGCAAAAATTCCTGGATCCGCCCCTGATTAAACAATTCAATTAATTTATTCTAGTTCTACATGTAAATACAATCAAATATCATTGAATACCGCCATTGAATACAGCGATTGGATGCAGCCATTGGATAACCTATGGTTATACAATCTCGTTAAAATAGACCGTCCATTTTTTCCAATTTTTTCCAAACCTAAGCCCCGCCCATTCTGACCTCTGATTGGTCAATCTTTTTGGGTCGAGTTCTCGAAAACTAGATTTCGGATCGTCGTTTCGTTTGTTGTAAAATGATCCTTGGATCAACGTAAACTCGCTGACATAAAAAATTGGATCCTAAACGAACAAATTCAAGTTTTTGTAAAGTTCTAATTTTCTACGCGTGGGTATATTTTTGAGTGATTCGGTCATCCAGGCACGACACCAAACTGATCCCGCAGTGAATATTGGCTTGGCCGCTACAATCACTGATAAGCATGACATCGACGAGGCTTAATAAGTACGGCATATTAACTTTTTTACTCCGACAAATTAATTTCTCAAACATTTTTTTGAGGTAACAGAAAAATAAATAAAGACGTTTGAAGTAATTGAAGTTAAAAAATATTTCCTATTAAGTGTAAATGAGTATTAAAATGAGTAAAAAGCATCATTTTGCCCGAAGCAGTTAGGTGTTAAGTAAACATTGCACGAGCCGTTGAGCCAATGACTGCAGTCAACGCACGTGCTATGGACACTCATCTGTAACAGAGTTAATTCCTAAGTAATTCTCTGTGAAACAGATTGGCACGACACAAATAAACGAGAAATTTCGCGCGTAGGAATTACATGTCACCTTCCGGGAAAATGGCTACCCCGATTCGGATTCACCAGAGAAATTTCTTCAAAAATTTTTCTGGTTTCGAGATTGATGGTTATATTGAATGGCTTGGACACGTACAACTTTGACGTCACTTTAAGAAATACGCCAAACCTTAAATTTTGTATAAACACCAAACCCCCACACCCCCAAAAAGGTGGCGGAAGCTATCATGAACTTGAACGTTTTTTGTGATGATTTTATTTTTATTAATTTTGATAATCTGTATACTACAGTGTATTTCGAGATGAATATAAACTCGAGTGAATCCCTGCACTCTGGGTCTTTGAGTTCTGTCTTAGGTCGTATATTATTGGATAATATATTATTCTCAAGAATGCCATTTCTGAACTCACGAACAATAACAATTGTCGTTTCAGAGATACGCTTTTAAAATTCAATTGATTTACATTGTATTTGACGTAATTTAAAAAGTTTAAATGAGACAATAATAACGATTGTTATTTCTGGATACGCCGTTACACTTTAGCTAATATACTTGACGTGCTTCAAGTTTGAATGGAACAATAATAAGATGTTTATATATCTGTTAAAATCTGATTTAAGTTTCAAGAACAGCTGTACTCTGTGAATACCAATAGTTTTAGTGTGTATTATTATTATTGAGTGAATATTTTATTGTCAGTAATCACGTGATTTATGATCAATTATTTATATCGTAATAATATTCATAAAGTTCATAGTTATTATTTACTGCTGTATATCTGTGTTATCCGGTCTCTTGAAGGGCATCGTTTTCATTAATCCACCACCCCGGGCAGAACAGTAGGACTATAAACTCCATTTCATTCCATTTTGGCACAAGCCAATGAATGAAATACAATTGAACCATATACTATGTGTTATGTGTTTCCTAGTTTGTAGAAAAGTACGTAGAAAAGCAACAAAATCACTTAAAGGTATTGACAAAAATCCTTTGTAGGTAGTAATTACCGATATTTTAAAACAAGAAATTATACAACAATTTCGCCAATGTCTATTCCAAAAGAAAACTGTTGGGTACGATTTTGAGGATATTCTTTGTAAATTTGAATACACTAATTACCTCCGTCTGATCCAACAATACGTCTAGCTGCCCTCATTTCTAGTTTCAAAAGAATGTCTAATCTACCATTGACACTAATTTTAACCTACACAAAAACCGAAACGAAATAGAGGACTGTGTTTTGCATAGATTCGTCTTGTTGGTCCCAGTAGAGGCGAGATGTTACTCCGCCACAGTCAGTCAGTATCTGCCATTATACCCCTGATATTAGTCTTTTTAGTCTGAATCGATATCAGCGTGGTATATATCGTCAGATACACCCCATTAGCGACCTTTAGTCGAGGAAAAAAAACTATATTTTATCTGATTGGATTATTGAAGGTTGATTTCCCACGACCTGACGTAGCTTTTATCAATAAATTATAAATGGGGGGAAACATCAATTAACATACGACGGTAATTTGTAGTGTAGAGCAAGTTGATCTCAATACACAAGTTGATGACATAATTATCTTATATACTTTCGAATATACCATGCTTCATTTAACCGGGGAGGGGGGGGGGGCGAATGTCAGCACGTACTCGTTGTATTATAAGGTATGTCATTAAGTCCACTCGTGTTGTTTCGAATCCCCGGTTGTACGTGTAGAGTCGCCTGTCGAACCTCGTAGATTTTTTCAATATTTCATTGAAATAAAACTGAACCATGTGTTAGTTCGGAATGACCTCGATTGTGTCGAGTGGGCGTAAACCACATTTCGTTTTCGAATTTTTTAAAAACATTAAACGTAATGAGTGCAATGCATGAACCAATATATCGTTTGATTATAGAAATAAAACGAAAGTATTGATGAATAATGATTACCTCTGAAATTAGAAAATAGGTTGGTTTTTTTTATCGTAGAACGAAGTAAATAAAAGATATTGAAACGGACTCTGTCCATCGCAATGTCGTTTCAGGAAAGTATCACATCATCAGGGCCGTGTGTAGGGATTTTTTTTAAAGTGGGGCGCAGGAGAGTGGTGGGGCGCCATAGCCTCCAAGTTATAAATTAGTGATATAAGATAGTTTATATCAGGGCAAACAAACCCATTGACGCGTGGGCGACTGGTGCTATAAGAGCATCAATGTGTGATCATTATTTATTGTATTATTTTATAATTGAAGGGTTGTCAAATTATTATTTTTTTTTTTTTTGAATGGGGGGGGGCGATTTTTTCGGGACCCCTTATTGTTCTAGAGGTGCAATGTACCCCCTGCACCCACGCTAGATACGGCCCTGCACAATATATAAGTCTATTATAGAAGTTGTGGTTTTTGTTTTATTGTTTTATTAAAAATCTTTCGAATTTCATCATTTTTGTGTTGTTTTTTTGTGTTTTGTGTTTTTTTTTTTTTTTGTTTTTTTTTGAGACAGGGAGTTGGATGATCGAGTGATCTAACACGTGCACTTTAGATCATAAGGTCTGCCATTGAATCAAGTGGCGTGGTTTCGATCTAAAGACTCGACGTGACAAGAAGTAGGGTCGCCTGTCTAACCTCGTGGGTATTTATGGGTCCCCCAAAGAGTCCCGTGGAAGGTATACCATACGTTATTAATCGATGATATAAAAATAATTTTTGCATTGCCTCCACCCAAGCAATCCAAGGGTACTCTTTGCTTCTATGTATGCCCCCCCCTGGGACTCTCGTATAAAACACGAATTACCTCCCTTTACAATTAACCTTTCCCGCTAATCTGACGTCACTAATTAACCTTTCCTGCTAATCTACATATAGGTTCATATTAACGTCAAATAATCGTTCAAATCACTTTGTCCCTGAAATTTATGGAAATATGGAAATGTTTCGACGATCGATTCGGTATGGGGGCAATCTGAACTCAAATATGTAGTTTTTTTCCTTCGTGAAGCTAGCACACTATGGTGTCTAATCGACGCACGCATTCTCTTCTCGGTGGCAAACTTTCTTAGATTCAGAAAGTTAACCTCGTAACCACGACATGACACAGACCTAATTACAATGTAGTAATAAGCACGAAACGTTAAATTACATTCATTTTGACATTATTGATTTGGTAGGGTTTTGGGGATAGTTTTTTCAATGTTTTATTAAAAATTAAATGAAATGGCTTTAAGGCAAATGAAGACGGGCTATGTACGGGCCTCGGAACTATGGCCTACTCTTATATCGAATCCCAACTGCTAAGGAGTTTTTAACGTGCATACCAATGTGTACACGGGACCTCGGTTGTTCGTCCCATCCGAACGACTAGGCAGCTATCCTTGTGAGACACGATGAACTTTCTGGGCCATGCAGGTATCGAACAAACGCGACCTCCAAATAGCGAGCCAGCATCTTACCCACGAACCCACCGTGGCTACCCCAACAATTGCAAGAGAGTGAAGAACATGTCCTCTGTTCTTTAAAGTTCATATGACATTATCCGCCATCATATCTGTTTCAACCGATTAGATGATATTAAATCCATTAATACCAGTTGAATACAGGAAACAGTATACTATCTTTTCATCGATGTTAAATAATTAATATGGTGGCTTAATTATCTTCAGGATGACGAACAGCCCGGAGTAAATCAACATAACATTACAGAGATTAAATACAAAATATTAATAGCACTTGGGATGAAGGATTGTTCAGTGGTAGCTGTGGGATCTGTTATTCAATTTATTTTCTATGGCAGTGTAATGAATTAGGATTTCGTTATCTCTGCGTCTCATTTATTCTTCGACAAATGATTAAACTCGCCTCTAGATATTGTAGATTGCCTGTCTCCCTTGTGTATTGTACAACCGGAAGTCACCGTGACTCAGTAAGTAAAGAGCGCACTCACTGACCAGAAGGTATTGGGTTCAATTCTGGTGCTGCACAACCGGAAGCTACCGTGACTCGGTGAGTAAAGTGAAGACTCGCTGACCCGAAGCTAGTGGGTCGAATCCTGGCACAACCGGAGGCTACCGCGAACTCAGTGGGTAAAGCACGGACTCACTAACTCAAAGGTATTTAGTTTAACTCTAGTGGGCGGAGACAGGATTTCCCAGTTCCACGTCACTGGTGCAGAATGGAGGCAATACGAGGATAAACGCCTTGTCATTCGGTCGGGATTTAAACAAGAACTATATTTTATACACCATCGTCTATATTATCTCTCTTGAAATAGAATATAGATTACCTTAAATTTGTGTATTCTGTAATCTTTCCACCAAATCTTTCCACAAACCAGGTCATTTCCTGGACTAACATAGGTTCAATTTTATATCCATAATTCGCATGCTCTTAGGGGTCTTTAGTAATGGGAAGAAACCTACTCTTTGTCACGTACAAACGGGGAATCGAAGCCACACCACTTGACCCAATGACAGACCTTCTGATCCACCACACACGCGCTAGCCTTTCGCCAAATTCTAAAGAAATGAAGGGGCACCTTTAGTGACACGAGTAGCATAAAAATATCTTATTCTTGACAGAAAATGTCTGACCATTCCTTGGTGATACAACGCGAGATATTGTCTGGATCAGACGGGTTCTCGTATTTTAATATAGTTTGATTGATTTTGTCGTTCGATAATGAGATGATCTGTTATAGTCGTTATTCTCTTTTTGTTTCAAAGACTAAAACTTGAATCCAGGATCCACTTTTACACAATTGACTGGCAATAATAAGTATGGAAGCCTATAACTACCATCATTCATAACCCAATGGTCGAAAAGTCAAAAAGCAGCAGTCATCATATTTGGTTAAAGTCGCCATTTTGTTACCCAATAAGTGAGTTCCAAACATCAAAATTAGAACAGCAGAACATTAAGACTTTAAACCACATTTCAATTCATTTCAACATTATAATAAAACAAAACAAAAAAAAAGTGCGTGTTCTGTAAAAACGAATCTAGTGATAGTTCTGAATAAGATATAGCAGGGCAGAGGGGCGGGAGTTACAAATGTATGTTAGAATCTATTATAACATACATAACACTAAAATTGGTGATACTGTAAGTAACTGCATTACAGATATAGTAAGACTTTGAATTTTGACCAATGGTTTGGATTATTCGTACTTGGTGTTATTGTACTGATAGCACTAGGATTAGAGTTATAGTGGTTCAGAAGTTATGTTACGATTTGTTATAACTTAACACTAGGATTAGAGATAATAGTAACTATGTTTGAATCTGTTATAGCAAAGCAGTAGGGTTCGAAAATAAATGGCCATTTCGTTACTCAGTCAAAACTGAGATATTGTGTTCGTTCGTGTGACTTAACGCGCTTCCAGCGAGGCCAATATCGCAAACAGATATTTCCTGGGAAATATGATTTTGACCAGATCACGACGGTAAAAACCCCAAATGACATGTCCATCTCTGGAATCAATACAGCAGGTTTCTGTTTCACTGGCTGTTATTGATATTGTCACCACGAATGAAATGAAATAAAATATCTGTACAGATCCAACACGTTTTCACCTCTCTTGTTTATTCACTCTGTGTTGTAGTATCTACCTTATTTACCGTATGAATATTTTATAACTACCATGTTTTTATATTCAATTATATGTTTTTGTTTTATCGTTTTATTGATACGATCAGGATCCATTAATTGGCCAGGGACAAATATAAAAACATAAATATAGAAATAAAACAATAGACAACTTTAAAGTCACAAGACTACAGAATGCAATAAAGAGTTCATGGTCATACACAATACGCAGCCTGATGTTTTTCTCCAGGTCCTCCGATAACCGTCCACTGCTAAAGACTCCTGGCAAGCGAATTATTGAAATAAAATGGAACCATATGTAGTTCCTCGCAATTACGTAGTTTGTTGTCTCGAGTGGAATCCCTCCTCCCCCCATCTCTCTCTCTCTCTCTCTCTCTCTCTCTCTCTCTCTCTCTCTCTCCCTCTGACGGAATGCGCTTATGAAGACAGACTCGTTATTAAATAGCTTATAATCAGGATCAGGTGAAACGCAAATTAAATGGGGTTTAACGTCCCACTGTTCTGCTCCGACTGGGCTAATGATGACGGGTATACGCCATTCAGTGGGCTATGAAGGACATTTTGCCCGGATTGCGGCGCTACGATCTACTGTTAATTCCAATTCCATCTGCCAAGGCATCTTTTACGCGGGATCTCGGTTTATCGTCCCATCAGGGCTTTCGCCCTGCACCAGTGAAAAGGGAGAACGACGCCGATGAACATTCTCGGACAACACCGGGAGCCAACCAGCCACTCCCAGGCTAGTGAGCTAGCGTCTTACACACTCAGCCCCCGCGGCGCCACATGTGATATAAACAAGCCTGTAGTACCTTTAAGTATTAGATGGGCCTGTTTTAATGTCATTCGCTCTAAACCCAGCGTCATATTATACATGATGGATAAAACCTTTCAGTGTCATTCACTCTAAGCCGATGCGTCACCTGTACATGCCGTATAAAACCTCCTAATATCGTTCACTTTAAGCTGCAAGATTATCTTCCAATGATAATTTGCTTTTGTGTTTTAAATTAAATATTAAATAACTAATTTGATTTCCTATTAGATGACGCTGAGCTTTTAAAGTTCCAATTTCACTTTTTCTAAGAAAGTCAAAATATAATTATTTCTATGTTTTTTGATCAAAAGGTTGTCAACTCACTATTATACGATCATGGACAAAATTTTTTTTTTTTTTTTTGGGGGGGGGGGGTAGAAAGGGTGACACTCAATTACCTCCCTTGTTTTCCCATTCTTCTCCATGGACGGCCATCTTCAAACGTTTGAATTTGAAGTTGAAAATGATATTTTTGCCAATTTCTCAACTGGCAATAGTGAATTATAGGATTAATAGGATTATTCTTTAACAAGGTAGGACTGTTTATAGGTTCAATCTATTTGGGGGCTTTATTTTAATAAATTTTAAAAATATAACTTAAAAAAATGCTATTGGAACTTTAAAAGCGTAATTTCGTATCATTATTTAGATAATATTAGGCTTTTTCAAAGTCGTAATTTCTATGTAGCATGTCAATTAGACAGTATATTATTCCTTTATGGTATGATTCGTGGTCCATAGCATTATTTGAATACTATATAACACACATGAACAGTTTGAAATCGGTTATTATAACATTGTTAACAGGATTTACCACATTGTTCATGTTTATAATATTTATACATTTTAACATCGTTTATTTAGACTAATGGAACCGATAATTAGATGACACAAAATATATATTAATCCATCCCACCTTTAATCCTAGTGCATTAAAGGGGGGGGGAGGGTAACGGCCCCCCGCTTACCGCTCGACACAAACAAGGGGGAAGAGAGAGGGAGAGAGAGGCAGAGAAATGAGGTTTAACATCCACTCGACACAAACAATGTCATTTCGGGACTAACTCATGGCTCAATATTATTTCAATAATTTGCTTGCTCGTAGGAGAAAACCCACGGGGTTGGATAAGCGACCTTACTTCGTGTCACCTATAACAGGGGAATTGAAACCACGCGAGTTGACTCAATGGCAGACCTTATAATACAGCACGCGCGTACTAACCATTCCGCCATTGACACCCCCTAGACGATAATGGGGCTAAAACGCAATATTAATGTAATATGAGAGTGTATGTAAAATATTTTATATTCCATTCTTAAAACTTTTATTGTAATTTCTAAACAAATTTGTTTCGGCGAAATACGCGAACAGCCCAAACTAAACCACAGTCGTTTACGCCTGATATTGTCTAATTTGGACGTTTTTCTCTTTTTTGAGGTTTCTGAATCATCTATTACTAATAAATTCCACATGTTTTGTAAATAGGAAATACATTTCTTTCTTCATTAGAAATGGCGCCTGAAACCATAAAGTACACGACTCTTGTCATGATTTTGTGTCATAAATATTGGATAACAGGATCCCATATTTTCACAGCATGATACCAACATCAATATTGATTGAAATGGACCTAATTCTACTCCGTGTTTTTAATTATGGAAAACATTAAGTCGGGGGTTAGCCCCTTTAAGATAGTGTTTAATGGACCACTATTGAAAGAAGGTAAAGAAGCGTATAAATAATAGATATTGTTATGTCATTCGGTTTATTATAATCAATGAGTTAATATGGTTAAAACTTCCTGACAATAAACAAGTTAATAATTTACCACTCTATAGTTTTATATTAACTTGTAAGATAATAATGATATTATTGTCTAAACTTTCAACGCTCTACTGGAGTCATGGATTGATTCAGTATCCGCTTGGTCTCCCTAAGGTCAACCTTTGTATCCCTGACGTTAGCTGATGTTTAATATCTGCTTCCACAATATGTCATATCGCAGATAACAAAATGATATAAAATAGGGTTTAACGTCCTACTTTTCGACTCCACCATGGACAGCGGCTCTACGACTGTCCTTCGCCAAAGTTCAAAAACCTTCTGAAGGTCCGACTGGTTCTCTGTATTGTAGCTGATTAGGGAACCCTGGTGCCCAGGGAGAAACTGAAATAGGGTGAACGTCCTACTGTACCGGTCTATTCCCATTTGTATAATGAAGACGGCCATACGCCATACTGTGTGCTATGCTGGACATTGGGCCTGCACCACTGCCAAGGGGAGACAACGCTGGAAAATCCCGATGTACTTTTTCGGGCGACGCAGGGATGGAGCTCGATACCTCCAGATTAACGAGTCGACGTCCTACTCACTGAATCACCGCGGCTCTCGCTGAACTGGGAACTAAATATACTAGAGGATTATTTCATTTCTTTGTTTTATGTAATTATGTTTCGGGTCGTTGAGGCTAAATACATTTTCAATGAATAGAGTCTTAAACGATTATTGGTACGTGTAATATTATAATACCATGTTCAATATGATCGTGATGGGCTGAATTAAATCTGTAATGACCTAATCCTAATATGGTAATATAGATTAACAATGGCCGACATTCTACGTTCTATTTAATACGTCCTAAGTCCATGGCTGTAGATAAAAAGGATCGTTTACTGAGAAATAAAATCACAACTCGTTTCGGGTAAAACGTATAACTGATGAAAGTATGGACTGGTTGTATTCCGATGTTTGTCTGGAACGTTCGCTGGGATTTGTCAACATAGTTTCCTCTTCTCAGTGACGAATCGAGGGGCCGGGGCCTAGCGAGAAACGTCGTCTAGCTGGTCGGATACGCATTGTCGTGTACAGGTTGGTGTACAGGCCAAAGATGCCTGTAATGCTGGAATTCGAACGCTACTGTCAAGGCAAAATGACAACTCACGTAATCTCGCTACGCCACTACTAAAAGTTGGGTTTTAATTTTCGAATGAAAGAGCTGAGAATACAATAGAGTACATATAAACCAATTCACTGATTCTATTTGTTCCAGTTCAGTGGCTGTAGAGTTTGTTTTATTCCATTTTGTTATATAAAACAAGTTAGCCAATATTTAAGCTGTTACAACGAGTGGGAGAATTTTATAAAAACTACCGAGATATTCACAGCTTGTTATCTGTTTCTTTACAGTCGAGTAAATCTAGTATCTGTAATTTCAATGATATTAATTCCAGTTAGATATGTTATGCATGATTTAATATAAGTACAAAACAACTAATGATGTAGACACACTCGTGTGGCAATATATTCAAACTAAACAGACACCTCACGAAAGTAAAGGGAGGTTAGATGGCCGAATGGTTAGTGCATGCGCACTGCATAATAAGGGTACTTAGCGAGGTTTCGATTCCGCGGTTGTACGTGTTAAGGAGTAGGTTCGGCCTGTCCAATATCGTAGGTTTTTCCTGGGTTCTCCGGTTTATTGTTAACTGCCCAAATGTACTCCATCCTGTTGTATCGATACGTTAGGGGTTAAATAGCGAGCATGCTGCTTTGTCAAAATACGTATTGTGCTACACAGAGATGACAATTCCAAGGGCAGCAGTTACTGAAAGGGATTTCAGCCAAGGGAATTAGAAACTCAGATGCTTTTAGGCATCCTTAATTTGTATGTTCTCTATAGCAAGATTATCTGTAATGAAACGGGAGCTACGGTGGCTAAGTGGGTAAGACGCTGGCTTGCTAGCCTGGATGTCGGATACTCGATCGTTGCATTAGCCGGGTATTTTCATCGTGATTTTTCGACGTAGTTTCCCCTTGTCAGTGGTCCCGTGTATACATTGACGTGCACGTAAAGATCCCTTGGCAATTGAAATTTGAAATACAATAGGCCATATTTCCGCTTTCCCGGAAAAATTTCCCTCTTAGCACAGTGTATGATGTATACCTGTCTTCATTAGCCCAGTTTAGGAGCAAAACAGTAGGACGTTAAACCCTATTTCATTTCATTTCATGCAATATGAGATTGTTGGAGGATATCTGACAATTCAAAAACATAATTGTCTGTGATTAGATAAGAGAATAATAGAAAAAACTCCGTGCTTATTAGAAAAAACTCCGTGTATTACCATGTTTTTATCAAGTATAGAATGAATAAAAACAAGATATAGATAATGAACGGGCTATTTTTATTTTTCTCGTATTTATTTCATCTAGTGGCAATGTCAATCATACAAGACTGATATTTTATTGAAGACAAACCATCAAAGAATTTATCATAATGTTGTCACAAGTCACAAGTTTATTAACACGCTGACGATAAAGAGTATTGCTTATTGAAATATTTGTTATATCTAAACTGTAATAACTTGTTTATGTCATTTTAATACCAGGCCTGGATCCAGGATTTTGTCGAGCGGGACAGGGGTGGGGGGGGCATACATTGGAGCAAAGGATAATCATCAGAGTGCCGCATGAATTGTTGATTTGGTCTGAACAGTGATGACCAGTCACATTGGCGCTCTGGGGCGGGGGGGGGGGGTGCTTAATTCTCGGTTAGTGGATCAGTTTGACTAACATTTTCTGCAAATTACAGTTATTATATTGAGAACTGTCAACTCGTTATCTAATCTCCCATAATGTGTCTTTAAGGCTCCAAGAAAAATACAAAAATTACATCAACATTTTTCTGCAAAATGTCTTCTTAATGAAGGATATGTTGTTATAAAGTGGAACCTTCCAGTTTACCCAATGAGGTGCCGGTCAGACTTACTCCCAAGTGGAGTAATCCACAACCAAAATTTCGGATGAAACAGGTTTATAATTTAAGGACCTGTCAACCATTTTCTCTGCAAAATGTCTTCTTAATGAAGGGTATGTTGTCTAGCTTTATGAAGAATGTGTTTAATGGTTTGTTTTTTTATTTACAGAAATCCATATTGGTTTATTCAGTGGGGTGAATAGAGAGATAATTAGATCTATTATTATTGTTGAATTACCGCCAATATTCGTTATAAAAGTAGATTTATTTTCACTGATCCCCAACCCGACTATTATTAAACCCACGCAATCACAATTATCATGATGGCGTGACTTGCAACATCAAAGTTTAATCTGCCAAACCTAGCATTTAGATATGAACACAAGTTAACATTGAGACTGGTGTCCCCTGCCACTAGTCCAATATAAATAAGTGCCCGGAGGAAACCCACGAGGTTGAGATGTTGCCCCTATCTCCATGCCACATACGCTCACACCAGGGCTCGAAACCACAGCCGCAAGCCAGAGGTGACCGGCCAGCTTGAGTTCGAAGCGCTGCACTCTAGACATCTAGGCCAACCCCCCCCCATACAGTGTGATAAAGGGGATATATAACCATACCGTGTGATAAGAGGGGTATATAACCATACCGTGTGATAAGAGGGGTATTTTGTCTGCGATATCACTTATGTGGAAGCAGACGTTAAACACTAAGTAGTAGTAGTAAGAGGGGTATATAACCATACAGTGTGATAAGAGGGTTAAATAACCATACAGTGTGATAAGAGGGGTAAATAACCATACCGCGTGATAAGAGGGGCATATAACCATACCGTGTGATAAGGGGTGATAAGAGGGGTAATAACCATATCGTGGGATAAGAGGGGAATATAACCATATCGTGTGATAAGAGGGATATATAACCATACAGTGTGATAAGAGGGGTATATAACCATACCGTGTGATAATAGGGGTATATAACCATACCGTGTGATAAGGGGGGTATATAACCATGCAGTGTGATAAGAGGGGCATATAACCATACCGTGTGATAAGAGGGGTATATAACCATACAGTGTGATAAGAGGGGGGGTTGTATAACCAAACAGTGTGATAAGAGGGGCATATAACCAAACAGTGTGATAAGAGGGGCATATAAACATACCGTGTGATAAGAGGGGTATATAACCATACAGTGTGATAAGAGGGGTATATAACCATACAGTGTGATAAGAGGGGTAATAACCAAACAGTGTGATAAGAGGTGTAATAACAATACAGTGTGATAAGAGGGGTAATAACCATACAGTGTGATAAGAGGGGTAATAACCATACAGTGTGATAAGAGGATAATAACCATACAGTGTGATAAGAGGGGTAAATAACCATACAGTGTGATAAGAGGGGTAAATACCATAGGCTACAGTATGAATATTTACCCGGACAGCGGTACTTCCACCTATTCTACATCAAATTCTTACAAGAATTATTTTATGTTTTACATATACGCCAAGGTGTACGGAGAACATTGGGTTTTCGTCCCATCCGAACAACTAAACCCAACCGAACATCTCATCTAGTCTTTGCTTGTTTGTGGGCAATCGCAGCAGGTAAATTTCTATTTCGAAGAGAACCCGTGATTTCTTGACCAGTGTGCCATAGTGATCATCAAAGAATAATTGGATTGTTATTCGTTCCGGCCTTAATTATAAATATATAGATCATAGAGTTTCTATATTTACGTCATCAAGACAATATGGGGTATTTTGTATGGAAACATAACGTTGCTATTATTATATCAACGTTCACAGTCCAAAATTCAGTTTTACGTTGTTGTTGTGGAGCAAATTGCAAATTGTAAGACTATAAAATGTATTTTTAACTGCTGATATATTCATTTTTGACCGTGAAAATGGAAATATTAATGGTAACGTTATCTTTCGATAATTTCTGAACGCTTGACACCGAAAACAAACATTCAAAATTTGAGTCAAGTGACAACTTCTGACATAGGCGTACGAGGCCGAACTTGTTTGGGGGAGCCAACATATTTTCCCGACAGATATATCTACTTAGAGTCCGCGAGCGCTGGAGGCGTCAAGCGTCCGACGGAGGGTATGGGGGGACCTCCCCCAGGAAAATGTTGAAAACCAGACGGCCGTAGACGCGATTTCCAGGCTTTTCGAATACTTTCTAGTAATTTGGAGTGGGTAGTAAATTATGTCAGTTGCAGCGTAAAAACTGGTAAAAAATCAATTGAACTTGAAATTGATTAAGAGAAACTAATCAAATTTAATAACAATTTAGTAAAATTGGATTCAAATATAACATAATGTAATAAAAAGCATATTTAATGATATTTAACATCTACATCATAGTAGTTTTGGAACTTTTTCCTGGAGAGATTTATAAGTAAAATAATAAAATAAGCGTTGTTGAGCACATTATGTCTGTATAACTCTTGTCAGTGACACTTTACATTCACCTATGAAAATTTATTTCCAAAGAAAAGGCCTCAATATCGAATTATTTACGGCCTATTGAGCCATCGTACATGTATATTATATGTGACCAGGTGCGGATCCAGGATTTTTTGCAGGGGGGGGGGTCTAGGTTTGATAATTGCTTAACTAATTGCGCTCAACCGATAATTTGGTAAATTAGATTCAATTTGGTTCATTCTGACGTATTTCCGGAAGGTAAATTCCAAAATAACAGGTCTAAATCGCCAATAAAATCGCATAAAAAATTTTTAAAGCCTAAGCGGGGGGGGGGGGGGGCCGGACCCCCTGCCCCCCCCCCCCCCCCTCTGGATCCGCGCCTGGTGACTACAAGGCACAATATTATTACAAACTTATCAATTTTTGTTACAGAAAATTTACAGCTGCTCACTTCTATCACTTGGCTTGTCCGGTGCATGGAGTTGGATGCCAGTACACTGGAACACAGTAACTCAAGAACTGAGAGAGGCCATGTGTACGTGCTAGTTCTATTCAGATGGCGTACGTGTTCATCATTGACTGGACTGCTTTATTTCCGCTTCCATATTATTAAAAATATTCAAAACCCAACAGACGGCGCGACGCTTCCCGACAAACTGAGCATTCGTTCCCGACAAGACCATAGCCTTCCCCGACAAGGCCATACCCCTACCCCCACCCCATTTTCAAAAACTCCTCGGCTAATGACCGATCTCACAATTCTGAGCTCTTTTCAGATTTCTATTTTTTTTTTTTTCATGAAAATATTTGGGGGGGGGGGGGGGGCGGTGCCCCCCGGCCCCCCGCCTCGTACGCTATGACTTCTGACCTATTTTCAAAAGACTGACCCTTCAGCTTCCGGTAACTTTAAATTCTAAATAGACTGGGCATACTGCTTCCGGTAGATCAAAGGTAGTTACTGCCTCAGATCAATGACGCTTTGATTAACAGGGAGATAACTCTACAGATCAAACAAATAGATTACAAGTCCGGGTCTTTATTCACAGCTTGGTTATAAGATATCTGATAATTTAACACGAATTGATAGTCATGTAATTAAAAAATCTCTTTAACACGAGCTCTGTAAACAGAGACAAACCGGAAATACTAAACAGCCATTATCCATGACAACCAAACAGATCGGTTGTTATGGGCTACAGCAGGGTTGGTTAGCGTTGTAAACTTTGACATGGAAACTTCCTCCGATTCTACGTTTTCGGGGACAATTTGCCCGGGCAGCGAGCTTTGCATCTACTTTTCATTGAGTTCTTATCAAGAGAAGCCCTATTCACGAATCTTATGCCCCAGAATGTCCCTCCGGGTTTTCAGTCGGGTTTTTCCGTGCCCGAGGTACATGACGGGTGACCTGAAAAGAAAAGGCCTTAGTCAATCGGGTGACATAATAAAGTGGGATATCATTGACAGAAGGTTGAAGATCATCGGACAGTTGGAAAGCGAAATAAGAGGCGAGCCACGGTGGCCAATTGAGTTAAACACCGAATCCAGTGTAGGCGAGAAAGTTCCCCTGGATTTTTCGGCGTGATTTCCCTTTCAGTGTTGCAGAACGGACCGAATGACACGGAAAGCTTTCTAGTCGTTTGAAAGGGGTGATAACATGAGGTCCTATGAACAAATTGGCATTCACGTTTAAAAAATAGTTCGTATTATAGTACAACTGTCCGCACAACTATTCTATTAAAGCACACTGTGTGACGTATGTTCACCTTCATTAGCTTGGGTAATGCGAAACAGTTGGACGTTAAAACCCCACTTTATTTTTTATTTCTATTTTTTCTAATACATGTTTTTTCTCGAAGATGTAAGCAGACAACATCAAACCAAGTTATAATGGGGCGATAAAAAGGAAAAAAAACAAACAAAACAAAAATAGTATTTGATTGAAAAAACAAAAACAAAACAGAGCAAAAAAAAAACACAATGCTAATTTAATATTTAAAAGAGAAATACGAAGAATTTGTTTAATGACGTTTTGTCTGTTTGATCATCCACAAAGGAATAAGATAAAACATAATTAGATGAAAACCGGATAGGATACATAAAGACATCTGTCTGTTTGACTGAATAAAACATCTTTAACATTGTTCGATGTTTCATCTCAGACGAATATAATAAATTATCACAGAGGTTCGATTTATCTCGGTACAATCAGTATCCAGTGTGAAATCAAAGGTGACGGAACTAGCATCCTAATAATTAATAATTTAATTTATATTATAACCACGGCTTTGTTTCTTATGGTGACAAGGTGCAATAACTTCGATAATCATTTGCTTGTAGTCTATACCATAACATCTTTTTTAATTTTTTTAATTGATGATATGGAATGGGGGTTAAAGTCCCCTTTTTCGGAACATCTAATGCAGACTGGCAACACTCTACTCCATTGGCGTAAGGGGCCAATCGTTCGGAGTGGGTGGTGTTGGTGGGGTTGGTGGGGTGTTGAGGATATTTGCCCGAAAACCTTCTTTGCTACCCCATTAACGAATTGCCCACAAAGCTGTGATGATTGTTTATTCTTAATTAAAGTTTCCCATTCTCTGATGTTTATGCCTAAGAAAGAATAACACGGCCAGTAAAACGGGCGGTTTGTCGAATCAAGAGCGCTGGGGTGGGGGATTAGGAGTGGGAGGGTATCCCCCTTCAGCTCCTCATACGCCTATGCCCTACTCTTATCCCGTATTCCAATTGCCAGGGTTCCTGTTATGTTCACATCAGCTGGTAGTCGGGGCCTCATTTTTCGGACCGTCCGTTTTTATTTAAAACTTTTGTCAACACAGAACTAGACAAAAAACAACTGTATTTTATAACACCTCGTATCATCGCTATATAAGATCACAACAACTAATCATCTTGTACATCTCGTTTTTAATCTTTAAATTTGAAACCAAACATCGGTCAAGAAACGTGCTTATTTATTTATTAATTTATCAAGTCACGGAATAACTGAAAATTAACATGGTGTGCCCTAAAGTTCAGCTTTTCAACTTTGATATTATACGTTTCTGGCCCGAATATAAACCTATGTTTGTATCTAACAAAAAATAAACATTTCTCAGTGTGGAGACCCCTTGAATTCATTATATAGGTGCTGAAATGCGACAAATATTCCGAAAATGTACGAGTATTGTCATGACGCTATGCCTACCATTATAAACATGTCGATCACTCGTCATTCCATTCTACTACTTTTCAACTAAATACCATTCGGTGTACTTTTTATATCATAGCGCCGAGGCGGATTCGTCTAAACAATAAAAAAATCATAGATCAAGGTGCATGGCGCCAATCCTGTAGTTTAATATTCTCTTTCTGTCTCTTTCATACCAGACAGAAGGACAGAATAAATATTTAGGTATATCAACTTTCCTACTATACTGAGCGCCATAGAAAACGCATCACTTATTTTTTCGTATAACAAAATGATCCTGTAAACATATCTTCGTTATTTTGCTTCTTATTGTGCACATCAATAACCACACATTTGTACACTTATGGATGTTTAATCTGTAATCAACGGTACAAAGTCAGAAGAGTCAAAACCAAAAGTGATGCGTTTTCTATGGCGCTCTGTATATCAATAAAACATTGTGTACTTTAAAATAAGAAAACCAAATCTTGGACAACTACTCAATCATTACTTACATTACACATATCTTTTCAATAGGCGTGTATTATTCTTTCACATACATATACGTGTACCAACTTTTCAATGCATTTATGTTTACTCTATGTTTTCAGTGTGATATATACTATCCTTCCAATACATGCACGTGTATTATCCCTCCAATACACGTGACATGTATTCTATCTTGTGTACCATTCTTTCAGTATATGTGTGTGCATTCTATCTTTTTAATACACATGTGTACTATCCTTCATATGTGTGTGTGTACTATCCTTCCAATATACATACGCACTATCATTTCAATAGGCTATATCATCCTTTCGAGTGGACGTTAAACCACCCCCTCTCTCTCTCTCTCTCTCTCTCTCTCTCTCACACACACACACACACACACACACACACACACACACATCCTTTCAATCCGTCAGCCTTTGAAGTGTTAGTTTATTTTGCTGGGTGATAGACAACTTAACACATTTTACGAAAATATATTTTTATAATACAAACAACAGTAGGTGCATAGTAATACGTACTTGCAGATCGCTCTGTTGACTTGGTAAACACTTAACTGTCTACTTGGAATGTCACGTAGGCTACTCTAGCAAACGTTACCCGCCTTACAGTGTTGATGAAATAATCGATTACTTTTATATGTTAGGATACAGCGCATAAATAACCGAGCCATGATACTCAACTGTAAGCCCAGGGATTGGATAGTCGAACAGTTAGCGCGTGCGTGCTGTATCATAAGATACACAGGACACGTAATATCACATAGGGCACGTGATATCACATAGGACACGTAGTATCACATACGGCACGTAATGATACCTAATGATACTGTAATTTAACACAGTTCGGAGTTCAATGAGTGCAGTCTTGTAATGTGAAAGGAAATGAAATGAAATGGGGTTTAACGTCCTACTCGTTTGCACCTAACCTGGGCTAATGGAAGACGGGGTCTTGTAATGTAGATTATATGCTCAAAGACGTTGTCACATACTCAACAATCGTTCATTATCTTTACTCAAGTTAAATAGCAACAGCTATTGTCCATTCCCTTCACTAAAGTTAAACACGATATGACGGGTACGCTGTCTGTCAACAGTTAGCCCTGATAGAGAACAGACACGAAACTAATTGACCGATTTTACTGGAAAACACTAAATATGCATGGAGAATTGTTTATTCTGCTTCCATGTTCATAATATGTTATTAACTTAAAATGTTTATTCCATTTCCATGCCCATAAGTAATTAAATTAAAATGTTTATTGAGTCTATGTGTGTATGGAACCGATTAAAACCAAATAATTTATCAGCATGCTATATATTTTTTTTTAAAATGGCGGCCAGTCAGGACAGATATTTATTCTCAACATATATAGTTCGCCGAGCACTGATAATGCCCGCCAAACTGACCTCGGACAATAAGACATTCCTATTTGCCATCGGAAAATCCTAAAGGATTCTCTTTTCGTGAATTGGATGACGTTACTGTGATCTCGGTATAGTTATCCCCGTAACTTCTGGCATCGGGAATGGTTTGAAACCCTGTTTTTTTTTTTTCATGCTCGACTGGAATTCGCGCCATTGGTATCAGAAATCGACGGGTTACGACCGCAAAAATACGCCTTTGATATTTAGCAATGAAATGTATTAGGCTGAGCAACGGGGAATAGTAAAATACTACACATTGCATGTTAATATAAACCGGGGAGTGAATCATTGAATTGAATTTGAATAAATTGTTTTTGATGTCGAGCTTCGTTACGCGAGAGGTAAAGGTCAGGTTATGAATATATGTATAACATCAACAAATGAATGAATTAAATAGATAAAACAAAAAGTTCTGTATGAAATCCCCTCGTGTATGGCGTGGTCTCGGGCTCTTCGGAGTAAACCATGCAAATAAAACAGAATTATTGGACCCAAATAAACTTTTCGGAAATCCATTTGGTTTTAGTATGATTTTCTGTTAAGTGTGGATTTGAAATGCTGATGAATGACATTAACAACGATGTTAGAATTTCCGACAATGATAAATGACATGGAAAATGATGAATATGACGAAGGTGCAATTGAAATTACAACATGAAATTACTAAATAAATGAGAAATTTCTAAGGAAACAAAAATCGCGCGTCTACTGGGCTACATAGTTAATAAATTCGAGGCTAGCAAATTATGTAAGTTAAAAATTTATATGTTTTACTGTTTACTGATGTTGTTGTGATATCGCCGACAAAGTGTATTGATTGCCGAAGTTAGATTAAATATTGATTTGAATCCCCGTTAGGGTTGACAAATGCGCCTGAACATTTCAAAGCCTAATGAACGGATCTTGAGCAATCAATTCTTCGATTTTACACGCTATTGTACAATTGCGAAAAGTTAACAAAAATAACTTACCCGGTTATTAAAGTACTAGTGCCTTTTGTTAATATTTTCTGGGTGTTAACGTTTCCAAAAATAACTTATCCGATCGCTAAAGTAACAGTCCTTTGGAAATATTTCCTTGAGGTTGCCGGAAGATCATTTAGCAAACTGTCGCCAGCTGTAAGTGAAGTTTTTATAATGACCATGTCAAGCGATCTATACAGTTCCCTTTATCAGCTACTGTGACTAGCAAACAGCTGTAGTTTAACCAACTAAATTCTGCAGAATACCTTCAACAATGTACAGTACAATGACTCTATTAATTGGATTAAAGGGGGTAGCGACTCTACTGTATTTAATACAAGTGTAAAACAAATCAATATTCCAATGTGTGTATATTGTTAACAGCTTATGATTAAACATGTTATTACAACAGTTTCAAAATGATCAACATTGATTTAGGCAAATCAGACGTTGTAATTCGATCAGTCAGGTTGTTAAAAAAAAATGTAGCTTCGTTTGGGCTAAAATTGACGATCAGAGATATAAAAAAAGAAATATCCAGGTAGGAGTTGAATCATGCTGGCAACTAGGTTACGAGTTTGATTCCCGACGACTGGCTTTGAGAATGACACATTTGTCAGGTGTAAGGTCGCTGGTATTGACTGAAAACAAACGTTTTATTATGTTGGTGAGATATATAATTCAATATCTTGTACGCAGTGATGTTCAGATTTCGTGTTGGTATAAAAAGAATCCGGAGTGCATAACGACATGGTGTTGCGGTGTAGAGAATTGTGTAAGAATTTGTAATTACATACAGCTAGGATTAGACACAAATTCAATTTTGTTACCCAATGACAATTGAGATATTAGTTGACCAGAACATCCCCATTCCACCTCCTCTCTTTGTAGATGCCTTATCGATAATAACAAAAATGAAAACATATGTTAGCTATGAGTGGTATCGGATGTTCTAGAAATGCCAATTTTCCGTATAATGCACAACAAATACTGAATGAATGAATGAATCCGCCGCATAGCTATGAATGAATAGGGGATGTTTACCAGGAAAAAGTCAGGGGGTTCTTTATAGTATGCCAACGTGTGCACACGACTTCGATTTTTGTCCTATTGGCACTGACATGGCGGTAACAAAGTCAGAAAGAAGGAAAACATAGAAAACCTGGATATATGCTCTCCCCTTTAACCTACCGTATGCAGACTATTAGTGAATACGAGATGAACAAATAGTTAGTGCCTGGTCAAATATTAGTTTTGTAAGCAACCTATTACATTATATTCAATGTGTTAATAAGCTGGATTGAAGCTAGCGCACGTCACCCTGCATCGTAACTATCAACGTAACCTCTGGTAATAATTGTTCGCTTCTGAAAAGAATTCCTAGTTTTTGTCATTTGTAATGTAAACTAGTTTGACATTTATAAGACTTCGTTTAAATTTGGGTGGAAGATAAACATTGGGAAGAATGAAAAAAGTGAATTTGTTTGCCTTTAGCCAAGTGTTGATCACGAATTAAGCGAGCAGGGCCTTGTCGGATTGAGTGGTGGGTGGTTGAAATACCTTTAGAACATAAGGTCTGTCATAGAGACAGGACGTGTCGTGTTGACAAACAGTAAATTCGTTTCTCTAATTACTAAAGACGTGTTCCCAAAAGAATCAAGATTTCGATCACGGTGTTGAGGAAGAAAGTTCATCGGTGAAATACCTTTAGAACATAAGGTCTGTCATAGAGGCAGGACATGTCGTGTTGACAAACAGTAAATTCGTTTCTCTAATTACTAAAGACGTGTTCCCAAAAGAATCAAGATTTCGATCGCGGTGTTGAGGAAGAAAGTTCATCGGTATTTTCCGAGACGTGGTTTCACCTTGCCAGTGGCACAGGACAGAAGTCCATATAACCGTTGAATCGAGTTGCCATGCACACCTTTGTCTGCACGTAAAAGATCCATTGGCAGTTTGAATTCGATATAAGAGTAGGCCGTAGCACCACTGCCCGGGCAAAATTTCCCTCGTAGCACACTGTATGACGTGTGCCCATCTTCATTAGCCCAGTTCGGAGAAGGACTGTAGGACGTTAAGCCCCATTTAATTTCATGTCATTTCCAACAGGATATTTGCAAGAAAGGAAATAATAACTCCTAGCAATACTTCCTGAAAATACAACAAAAAAAGTTATCTTTATTGTTAAATAACGTGACTGAAGAACATTATAGAAAGGAAGGTGATCGGGCATTTACCAATATCAGTCTTCTTTATTAACTAAACTAATATAAAAACAGTTAATGATATTTCATGGTACTTTTATCTGTTTGTCTCACCGATCAAATTGACTTCCGTAAATCACATTAAGAATTAAAATGGAAAACATAATAGCGACGTTTTGTTGGGGGTTTTCTCAAAATAATAATGTATTTGTGATCTGCTTGTCTGGGTTTTTTTTATGTCTGTCAATTGCGAAATTTACCTGATAGAAAACAAACGAATTATTGTTCGTCTTGCACGGATGCCTAGTACATATTAAATCTTCTATCGTTCGGAACATAATAGAGGGTCTGCTATATTTAGTTTCCGGGTGATAGATACGTAAAGATCTTCCATTTTAACAGAAGCCTGTACCATCTATTTCTCTATTTTGAAATGTATTACAATTCTGTCGAATTTGAAATCAAAATCATCAAAATATATTTTCGTGTTTTTAGAAATTTAACAATAGCTTAACTTTTACAGCTATAATTTGAATACGATATACGAGCAAACGAGACATTAATTTGATGTAATAAATGAGAGATAAAAAAAATAAATAGCGACAATTTGTAAAGGTCGTATCGGTTCTTGTAGGTGATTAAAGTATTGCCTGTAACGCTGAATGGCATCATGTAACTAACAAATGACGTGTATTGTTGAATAGCTCTCATTATCGGAAGATAAAAGTGTCATATTATATAGTATTAAAGTTTAAAAACATGCACACCATCGGCCGTCTATATCCTGACAAATTCATTCGTTTGCTTTAGATGACAAGGTCTGTAATAAAGTCAAGTAGTCGTGATACGATTACAAGCTAGGCTAGTACGTGACAAGGAGTGGCGATGTGAGTCCTCTCCCCCCCCCCCTCTCACACACACACTGCTAAAGACTTCTACGTGAACGCTAACGTTGAAACCCATATTTTAGTACCGAAATGACCTAGTTTGTGTCGAATAGGCTTTACTTACAAAAACAGCCTTTCCTTCGTAAGTCCATAAAATATTCATCATAGAGAGAGAAAATTGGGGTTTAAATTCCACTCGACACACACACAACGTCATTTCGAACCAGCGTATTTTGGTTCTATTTTTATTTCAAAAATTGACGAGCGTATAAGCTTTACGAGGTAAACCGGAGGACCGAGACAAATACCCGCGTGGTTGGACAGGCGAGCTTACTCGTTGTCGCGTACATACGGGGAATCGAAGCCACGTCAGTTGACTTCTTGACAGACCTTACGATACAGCGCGCACGTGCTAACGATTCGGCCATTCCCACCTTATTCAAGATAGGAAAACTGCATTCAGATAGCATTTCTGACTTGTGTTCAATTTTGAGACTCACTTCATATTTTTTTTTAGATTTTGTAGGGAGGGGTGGGGTCATTAGGGTTGTCATCGAGTCTAGTGGGGTGGCTTCAAAATGTTGAAATAAAAAATGGCCCCCCCTCTCCCTCTCTCTCTCTCTCTCTCACCCTCTCTCTCTCTCCCTCTTGTCAAATTGTGAGATAATAGAGTGCCTACTATATGGTATGTGTGTTTATACAGGTAACCATATGGCTATCATAAAATTATTGTCTTGTATATTTCACCTGTAATTATGTTTACACGTAAAGGGTGTGTCCAGGTAGTTTATTCTCTCAAAATAATCGTCTTCCCTGTCTGAGCGACTAAACGTATAAGGTAACGCGTCCGAGCAGTGACGTCCAAAAGAAACCGGGATCCGTTGTAGTAATAATCGGAGGTCGTACTGGTTCGATATGTAAGACGCGGGGTCGCTGGCCCTGGTCGCGGGTTCGCTCAGAATGTTGGTCGAGAAGGTTGTTTGGGATTTTCCGCGTGGTTTCCCCTTTTCATTCTTGTATGACCGAGGGATTTTGTCTAGTCGTTCGGATAGGAAATAAACCCCGGACTCTAATTTAGGAACCACTGTGGCGCAGTGGATAAGACGCTGACGCGCTAACCTGGAGGTCCCGTGTGGTGCAGTACGGAGGGCCTGGCTTGGGATACCTGTATTCGTTGTGATGGGACGAAAACCCGAGGTCCCGTGTGCACATTGATGGTCACGTAAATGAACCCTTTCAATTTGAAATTCGCATGGGCGGATCCAAGGGGGTGGGGTGGGGTCCAAACCCCACCCTGCTCACCTACATAAAAAAATTGAATGCCTTGCGTCAATGAAATCAAATTACAATATGATCCTACATCATTACAAAAATGATTTCTCTCTTTAAAAAGCTCAATTTGTATGTATGACTGTGTCATTTAGAGACGATGGTGACAGGTTTTCTTAACAGTAACCTGGCAAACCCCCTCCTGCAAAAATATCGGGATCCACCCCTGATTCGATGTAACAATTTTCGGTAACACAGCTGTCCGAGCAATATTTACCTCGCGGTACACTGTGTGCCCGGCTATACTCAAATTGGAATCACCATTTATGTTTTGTAATCATATAGCTGCCATCTTGAACCTGTAAAATAAGTATGATGGATGACCAAGTGTTTGATAAAGAATATCATCCAGTCTCATGCAATAAGTATAGTCGTGTTTGAGTATTATTCATCATACTATTATATAACGGACATTGATGGATGAATAACTCTCGTCTACTTCAAAATTATCACAAAATCGATCAGTTCAAATTAAACCCAAGGTTTGAAATAGTTTTTTTTTGCGGTAAGATGCTTTTAGTATGATATCCACTCCTACACACAAATTGGAATTTTTGTTGAGTTTTATTTTTCATTGAATTTGTTGTTCCATATTTTGTTTTGTTCTGATGTCTCGAGTGTTACAATTTGCATTTGTTTCCTAATTGGCTCGGGTAGAGTATTGAAGAAATGTTAAATAATGTGTACTTCAGGCCAACAAAACTGATAGGAGACAAACTTGGGCACAACATTGCAAAAAATAAGAACAAAATCAAACCAAGTGCCACTCCGCTGTACAGTCCTGTGTCTATATTTAAACCACTGCCTTGGCAATATTATCTGTACATAAGGTGTATGTTTTAATGACGCAGTTTGACCGTCTAACGTATTTCATGTTGCCGCTTTTTTTTCTCATTGATCGTTCCTTCAGATTCTCTAACGAGGTTTCCAGGAAGTGAGACAAAACAGCTTCCAGATGTTCGTATAGCCTGCTCTTATTTCGAATTCCAACTGCCAATAAGTCTTTTATTTGCACGCCTATTTATACATCGGCTTTTGGTCCCATCCGAAAGTCTACACGGCAGGCCTTACCAGCCCCCCCCCCACACACACACCGCCCTGCACCACTGACAAGAGGAAGGCACACAGGGATCGAATAGCAAGTTAGCGTCTTACTCACTTAGCCACCGTTGCCCCGCCCACTATCAATCTGATAAATGTTACTATTGACACTGGTTGTTAGGTACGGTATAATACATGTATTTAAAGTTCCAATTTCATAGTTTCTAAGAAAGTCAAAACATAATTATTTTTATGTCTTTTGCTCAAAGGGTTGTCAACTCACTATTATACGATCATGGGCAAGATTTCACAGGCGTTAAAATGGCTGACACGGGCTGATTGAGGAAATGGTAACACAATTACCTCCCTTGTTTTCCCATTCCTCTCCATGGACGGCCATCTTCAAACGTTTGAATTTGAAGTTGAAAATGATATTTTTGCCAATTTCTCAACTGGCAATAGTGAATTATAGGATTATTCTTTAACAAGGTAGGACTGTTTATAGGTGCAATCTATTTTAGGGCTTTTTTTTAATACATTTTAAAAACATAAATTAAAAATGTGCTATGGGAACTTTAAAACAATATAAATAAAATGAAAGTAGAACTTCTTGTTGTTTAATCGGTTATTATAATCAGCATATAACACGTCCAGCTTATCTTTCTCGCGATTCACTGGAAACAAACCAAGTCCTATCAGTTTTAATTTTAAAAACTTCTCCTCATCCCGTGTCTATAGTTTAAATATTTACATAGTGTTTACATGAGCACCCGACTGTTTAACCATGTTCATCCATCCAGTAGAATAAATAATTTCAAAGATAAAAGAAAAGTGTTAAAGACCATCCTTAGTTTTTATTTAATACGGGTGATCTTAAAGAGAACTGGTCGACTTTTAAAAAGAAAATAAATGGAAATGAAATAGGGTTTAACATCCTGTTGTTCTGCTCCGATTGGGTTAATGAAGACACGCATGCGCGATACAGTGTGCTATGAGGGCAATTTGTATGGAAGGGTATGGCTGCCAATATTAATGCTGTGCTAAAATGTCTTTTCCAGACATTAAAGGTATTTGACACACTGCATTTAACGTTTTACATTTAACTTTGACCTTAGAGGTATTTTGACTTTATCATTACTGATATTAAGACTTTATACGTTGTACTTTTTACACGTAAGTAATGGTAAAGGCATTTAGCAGAGCAGTTACTATTGGCATCGATATCCTTCCACAAAATTTGTCCGGACAGCGGCGCTACGGCTATTTTTACAGAGAATTCAAAGTGTCAAGGGATCTTCGTGCACGTCAATGTGTACACAGGAGCTGACGTTGTTCTTTTTGAATTGCTTTGTTTGATGTCTCTGAGTACGATGTCTTGTCCGTATATTTGTTCTTGTTTAGAATTGTGTGTGGTGCAGGCCCCCTGCAATTACTATTAGAAGAAAATTCCAAGTGATGCAGCATAACAGGCGCGGTTCCAGGATTTTTTGCGGGGGGGGGGCCAGGTTTAATAATTGCCACCGCCACCATTACCGGGGGGTTGGGGGCCCACCCGCAGAAAAATTTGGTAAATTAGATTCAATTTGGTGCATTCTGACGTATTTCCGGAAGGTAAATTCCAAAATTACAGGTCTAAATCGCCAATAAAATGGCATAAAAAATTTTCAAGCCTGACCGGGGAGGGGGGTCCGGCCCCCCTGGACCCCCACCCTCTGGATCCCCGCCTGAGCATAAAACGAGCGCGTCTAGTGGTTCGGGTGGAAATGAAAATATGAGAAGGCCGTAGTCCCTTATAGCACACTGCATGGGGAGTGAGAGACAGATATTTAACGTCGACACCACACAAACTAGGCCTTATCGGGATTAACACGTGGTTCAATTTCATTTCAATAATTCGTTTCGTGTAGGGGGTCTATATCAGTGGGAGAAAACGAGGGAACCCGGAGAAAACCAACGAAGTTTGACAGGCGATCCTATCCCTTGTCACGTACATCTGGGGAATCGAAACTAACCCAGTTGATCACTCAATGACAGACTTTATGATACAGCGCGCACCTGCTAATCATCCGGTCACCCAACACCCCAATTGTAGTGTAGAAACGCAACGAAGAGTTTTAGCCAAACGACAAGCTCAGCTTAATAACATAAGTGGGACCCTAGTCCGAACTAGAATCGCGGGCCCCTAACGCGAGGAAAAGATTCTTCCATATCCTTCTGAATGGCACGTGTCTGTAACAAACAATTAAACGGTCTGTGAAACAAGAATAATGTTTGATTACATACGAAATCTATAATTCACTTCCGAATGGCATACAATGCTCGGAACAATTGAAATCACCGGATTGAGTGGCAACTTCACAGAAAAAGGTTGAGGGATAGCCCAGTCTCCGCCCCAATCTGAACGACAGACTCACCCTACCTGCAGAGAATTGACTCTGACACAGTGAATATAGCCATGATATCCAAATGACGTTATCTAAAGGTCGCAGGTGATCATGAGGTTACATCAACAAACAAAATGTCAACATTACAAGACAATTTTACAGGACTGTATAATTCATACAGCCATAACGTCTTATCGCTTCTTCCAATGATTTTTCACAGAAAGAACATCTACAACTCTAGGTTTGACGTCGGCATATATATATATTTGCACTATTTTGTGCTTAGTTCGTGTCTTTTTCAGATATACACAATCAGTTCTGTTAATGTTTTTAGCATGGGGATTGACTAATAGTTTATTTATTTCAGTTCTAAACAAAAATTCAAAACTTTAACTCGATTTTAAAAAATAGCCAAAGTCTGGCTGGGATTACTGAACAAAATGGCCATTCATTGCATACGTGCGAAAAAAAAAGCCAGATACCATTTAATTTTCGTACGTTAGTTACGTATGTCTCCGCCCTTGTGCCGCTAGATCGATTACCGTGCAATTTTCACCCGGAATTTGAATTTTTATACGTCCACATTCATAATGTGAACGTATTATGCCGTCGCCCCTGTCTGTGTGTTTGTGTGTGTGTGTATGCGTGTGTGTGTGTGTGTGTGTATGTATGTACGTGTGTGTGTGTGTGTGTCTGTGGTTCGCCTACAGGGCGCAATTCTTCATGGATTTTCTTCAAACTTGGTATACTTATTCCTTATACCCCAAGGAAGATCCCTATTATTTTTGGGGCATGCCCGACCCCCAGGGGCCGAGCCACGCCCATTTCTAGTATTTGTTTGTTTGTCGTCTACAGGCCACATTTCTTAACTTATAATTTTGAAACTTAGCATACACATTCTTTGTACCCTAAGGAACATCCCTATCGTTTGGGGTGTATGCCCCACCCCCAGGGGCAGAGCCACGCCTATTTTCTTTTCGTGTGTCTTTGTGTCGCCTACAGGGTGCAATTCTTACTGGATTTTCTTCAAACTTGGTATACGTATTCCTTATACCCTAAGGAAGATCTCTATTGTTTTTGGTGCATGCCCGACCCCCAGGGACAGACCCACGCCCATTTCTAGTATGTATTTGTTTGTCGTCTACAGGCCACATTTCTTAACTTATAATTTTGAAACTTAGCATACACATTCTTTGTACCCTAAGGAACATCCCTATCATTTGGGGTGCATGCCCAACCCCCTGGGGCAGAGCCACACCCATTTTCTTATCGTGTGTCTTTGTGTCGCCTACAGGCCGCAATTCTTATTGGATTTTCTTTAAAACTTTGTATACTTACTCTTTATACTCTAAGGATGATCCCTATCATTTGGGGTGCATGCCCAACCCCCCAGGGGCAGAGCCACGCCCATTTTCTTTTTGTGTGTCTCTGTGTCGCCTAGAAGCCACAATTCTAACTGTATTTTCTTAAAACTTTGTATACTTACCCTAATGATGATCCGTATTGTTTTTTGGTGCATGCCCGACCCCCAATGGCAGAGCCACGCCCATTCCTTGTATTTATTTGTTTGTCGTCTACAAGCCACATTTCTTAACATATCATCTTAGCATACACATTCTTTGTACCCTAAGGAACATCCCTATCATTTGGGGTGCATGCCCAACCCCCTGGGGCAGAGCCACACCCATTTTCTTATCGTGTGTCTTTGTGTCGCCTACAGGCCGCAATTCTTATTGGATTTTCTTTAAAACTTTGTATACTTACTCTTTATACTCTAAGGATGATCCCTATCATTTGGGGTGCATGCCCAACCCCCAGGGGCAGAGTCACGCCCATTTTCTTTTTTTGTGTGTCGCCTACAGGCCACAATTCTTAATCGGTCATCTTGAAACTTAAAATACTTATTCCTTATACAGCAACACCTATTTCGTGTATTTGTTTGTCTGTCATCTACAGGCTGCATTTCTTAATGTATCATCTTGAAACTTTGAATACTTATTCTTTTTACCTTAAGGATGATCCCTATTGTTTTTGGTGCATGCCCAACCCCAAGGGACAGTGCCACGCCCTTTTTTTTTTTGTCTGTCTTTGTGTCACCCACAGCCCACAATTCTTAATCGATCGTCTTGAAAACTTTTTTTATACTTATTCCTTATAACCTAAGGCTGACCACTATTATTTTTGGTGCATGATGGACCCCCTGGGACAGAGCCACGCCCAATGCTTTTGTGTCTTGTGTTCGCCTACAGGATGCAATTCTTAACAGATACTTTTAAAACTTTACAAACCTATTCCTTATACCCTAAAGATGACCCCTATTGTTTTGGTGATTTCCTAACCCCCAGGGGCAGAGCCATGCCCATTTTTACTTCGTGTCTATGTGTGTTGTCTACAGGCCACGATTCTTAATGGATCGTCTTGACGTCTTAAAACTTGGGATATGTATTCCATATAGCCTAAGGACGTCAACTGCATGTCCCGACTCACACAGGCAAGATACGACCAATTTTTGTGTTTGTCGTTTACAGGCCGCAATTCTGAATGAATCAGCTTGGTACTTGGTTTATGTATTCCTTATAGCCTGAGGGCGTCCACTATTGATTTTGATGAATGTCCCGACCCCCAGGGTCAGAGCCACGCCCACTTTTTGCCTTTAGTGTTAGGAAGGCACAATTCTGAATGGATTATCTTGGTATAGTTATTCCTTATACTCTAAGGACGGCAACTATTAATGTTGGTGCACGACCCTCAACGCTAAACAAACCAAACGCCTAGCCTTCTTGTCAAAGTACCATATCAATCAAAGTAGGAATGTGGACGTATATTGTAGCGTTAGCGTTATGTTTCTCTTTTAGTCATGAACCAGCGGGGCCCCGAAAACCGAGGGGTCCGAAAACCACGCGGCCCTGGGTCCCAGTCCCATGCCTAAACTGGGCTTTGACCGAAAGAACAACAAGAGGCAACACCCCTGATTTCGACAGAAACACATGGGTTTGTGCTTCTTTAAAAAGTTACTATTTACACAGGTGTCATAGAAAAATATACACGGTTAAAATTTTCATTTAATTTTCTTACACATCTTACAATTTACAAAATGTATAAAGAAAAACTTCTCGGGTGTCCCACTGTAGATAAACATTGACACAGTATACGTGATCGGTATAAAAAGCCCAAATACTTTTAATTTTAAAATAAAATCCTGTCCTACTGAACATAGAAATAAAATAATTAGCCAATTATTTATTATTACCGCAAACAGTTATTTTCGTTTCAGTCAGTTCAACCAATAAATGGATCAATTCATACGAGCTAAACTGCGGATTAATCGCAAACGATACAACATTTTGAAGCAGTTTGATTATGATTTTTAATGTTGTTGATATTTTATCATCAAAACCAATAAAATAAAAAATAAATCATATTATTGCAGGCCCCAGAGGCCCGGATTAACAGGGCAGTGGACGCTTTTAATTTGAATCGTTTGTTTGTGATTTCTGCGTATTGTGTCTTGTACATAGAGCCTATATTTGTTTTATGTATTTTGTGCGTGGTAACTATGACGACAAGCCATTTGATTTCGTATTTGTTGTTTATTTCTCACATAATGTCTGTGTAATTTGTCCGCATGATTTTGTCTTAGCGATTTTGTTCTAAGACCTACACGATACCTCCATTTCTCAAAGCGGACCATAGATGTTTAGCATTTCTAGTTTTAAAGTCGATTTTTTGTGCAATTACGTAAAACACATTTCGACTTTCACAATTATAAAAAAAACAAATAGCAGTGATTGTCATGGTCGATTAAGTTTGTTTACCGTTTGACAACATAAAACAAATTGGAACAAACAGGGTTAATCTTTTATTAATGGTCTCAACATCATCGCCGATCAATCAAATAAAATAAAAGGCAACTTAATTATTGAACTGCCGATCAGCAGCCTGTCATAAAACAGACCCAAAGCTTACTAATACATCACACACATTTCCAATAGTCTTTTAATTATCAATCCGAGTCCTAAACCGAGACCGAAACGTCGCCAGACCGAGTCCGAACAGTCGTCAAAGTCCAAAAGTGTCGTCAAACTGAGTCCGAAATAACACAGGACCGAAATGTCGTGCTACCAATCCATTAAGTTAATTGTCCGATATACGCGAATAACGAAAGGAACAAAGATCATTGGAATGCAAATATAAAATCGGATTATAATTGTGAACGCTGTGCTCGAAAGCATTGAATAAACCAGAAGAAAAAAATAAAAGAACCGTTGTGTGACTCTGAACCAAATACTTATTCAAGGGGAGGTAACTCTGCTTAGCGACTCTTCTGTCCAAAGAGGACGATAAATGAGTTCAATCATATTTCCGGCCGATTCATCTTTTTTCTGTTTACAAAAACTAAACGGATTTATTGCAGGTTTTGTACTTATTAATTGGTTTGTAATATTTAGATTTGATTGAAATTAAGTTATCGATGTCGGAAAACATTCAGCAATAATTTGGTAAAACGTCAGACCGAAGTACAATGTGATCTTATTCACTGTAAATGTAGTAAAATCCAGTATTTTCCAGAAATTCTAGAATTTTGAAAGGAGTATAAAAATAAAATGTTATGTATTAAATTTGTCAATGAGCAAAGTTCTCAGTTTGTATTTCGTGGCACAAACATGCATGTCTTTTGGATTCTATATTCAATATATCAACTTTTATTTGCAAAATAAGTAAGCAAGCATAATTATTTTTAAAGATATTGATATTGCATTTGATTTATTTATTTTTAGGCATTTAAATTTAAAAGACAGCTGTAGATAAAAACGTTGAGATACATGTATTATACTGATGTGTTTGTTTTTAGCTACGATTGGATGCCTTTAGTCCCAAGTGGCTAACTCAGTTTCTTTTTTAAATTAAGATATTTTATGCTATTTCCAGCAATTTAACCAACACAAATCTCGCTAAACTCCAGTCCAAATATCCGCATTAAAACTACATGTAATGAAGCGTTGTTTTTATCCATCATACATTAACTCCCGTTTAAAAATAGGGTTCTTAGTTAACTGTTTAACGCCTGGATTTCTTATGAAATGATTTATACCTGTTTCTAGTAGGATTATAGTATATATTTATATGCCTTTTTGTAGTTGGATGTGGCAGAAATATCATGAATATCTTACCATAGCCAATTGTTGTTTTGATGAAAAATGTCAATTTTGCTTACTGATGCCTGATGCAATTGGGGTTAGACTTTGCTACGTGGAGCTGTATAGAAACATCTCTTATCTCGAAACACAGAGGGTTGAGAGACGAGGTTTGTTATCTGTAAAAAGACCTGCAGTAATAATAGGCCGTTTTATTTAGCTGTTACATAATCACATATTGCATCTTTAGATTCTAGACAATAATGTTTCGGTGATCATGCTTGATCTGACTCCCTTTTCTATTTCTATCAATTTTACAGCGAAAAACTAGTGGTTAGATGTCCGTACTATATCCACATGGAACTTCTTACTTTCTATTGCTGTAATACTATTGGGGTTAAGGTTAGGGTAACAATGTGCATGTAAGTATTCAAGATTAAAACTTATGAGACTAAACTAAGAGTCACATCAAACATGCATGCCAATATTGTAATAATTTTATGTTTTTTTTTCTCTTATTTCAGATTATAAACAGATATCAACTAATTGATTTGGACAAGAGATCATGAATTAAGTTTTAAGTACCGGTACCATGCATTTCAGACAATAAATATATCTCTAGTCTTTTTAGTATTGGCATTGTAGATTTTATACCTATAGCCATGTCTGCCACACGACCTACAATAAACAATAACTATCTCCCAGAATCCCCAAGTGTTTTAATGATGCCGTCACGGCTACAGTTCATGTCCCCCAATAATTATACCACGTGTAACCAGTTCACGTTTGGTTCACCGACACAATCGTCAGCCTGTACATCATCTCAGCAAATGCCAACATCCTCATCGCGTGGAATATTTATGCACAGAATGTCGGCGCCTGGTTTAGGCGTATCCTGGCAACATACAGTACCGAAGACAATGCCTTGGTCAGAGGCATCTGCTATCCAATTTACATCTCGACCAATCACATCAGCGTGTAGATTTAATTCAAGGTGAGTGCAAAGCAGGGTTGTTGCATGTAAACTTTGGCAGTTGGTTATTTTTTGTTACTACTACTTCATACATGTACATGTACAAGCAACATGTTTTTACCAAAAGAATACATTTATCACCATTTCCAGCCAAGTCTGAATAAAGCACCTGTGAGAAAGAGAGAGAGAGATGGGGTGTAACATTCACTCCACACAAACTAGGTCATTTTGGGACTTCTGTGTAGATTCAGTTTATTTTAGTAATTTGCTAACACGTCTTGGGTCCTAATTATAATGATCTCAGGACATGTCTATTGGTCAATAATAACACCCTTCTAAATGCGAAACAGGAAGTGTTTACATGTATCTCCTAAATGTATGTGGACAAAACATCATTAGTCAAATCAGTACATTAGGACGTTAATTAAACCCTGATTTAATTTTTAAAAAAAGGGCCATCAACCATGATTTGGATACATGCGAATAAAATGAAAATTATGTTTTATCTTTCAAACATGTAATCATCAAAAAAAGAGTTGAAGTTTTGATTATTTTACAGGTATTTATTAAAATTTTGTTTTCTATTTTTAGAACATCTGCTCAATGTTCATCGTTATCACTTCCACAACCAAAACCAAAAAGACATCTAGTTACATTTGATGATGAGTAAGTTTTTTTTTTACTTTACGTCAACCAGAAATCAAAGAGTCCGCCACATGAGGTGCCACTTAAGTTACAACCAGTAGGTCTCAGTATTACACGGTAGCTGAGTTGTAATTACTGGACTCCAAGACATGAAGAGACATTTGACTTACAACCAGTAGGGCTCACAACCAGCAGGGCTTACAACCAGTAGGGCTTACAACCAGTAGGGCTTACGACCAGTACAGCGCGTATTAGCTGAGAAAGTTTCTCCATTCTGACTAAAACACAGATCCTATTTTTTTTTTTGTATTTCGGTTTACAACAAATACATGTAGGTGTCAGTATTAGTCTAAAAGGTTCCTCCATTCTGATTTAAACACACATCCTTTTTTTTTTTGTGCAGGTTAAAATATCCTTCCGTACATAAGGATCTGAAAGAATTTTTAAATAACCCACGTTCTGTCCTGATTGAAGTGAGGGATTAGTCAATAAAATGTTCTCTTCAGGTTGTCCAGGTTATTATTTTAGCCAACTCGACAGTCGGTGCAGGAAAGTAGTACATTAAATCTCATTTTATGTGAAAACTTTATTTTATTCAGGGCCACACCTAATAAACGTTTATTAACAGAAGAAAGAATGGCTGCTAGAATGGAGAATTTATTTATAGGTAAAACACCAGCTCATGTACTAGGGAAGGATAACTCTAATACTACTGATAGCTGGGAGAAATTTCTACAGTTGGAAGAGAGGTTAGTTGTCTTTTTAACTTTACTAAATGTTATCAAATTTTATCTGTGGAATCAGATCAGAGTGTACTGTGTGGATTTATGTCATTTATAGGAGAGGTGTGGGTCTAACATGTGCTTTAGATCATAAAGCCTATTAGTATTATTGAGTCAACTGGCGTGGTTTCGAATCCCCGACTGTACGTGACAAGGAGTAGGGTTGTCTGTCTAACCTCATGAGTTTTCTCTTGGTTCTCCAGTTTCCTCCCACTACTAAAGACCCCTACGTCCTACGTGCAATCAAATTAATAAAATGAAAATGTAACATACATTGCTCCTTGTCATAGGAACCATGCATTAAACTATGCAGTCATCCAACCACCCAGCTTTAAACTATGTAGTCATTCAACCACTTAAATAAGGCATATTATTGATTTTTGAGATACATGGCTTATGTATTTTTTAAATGTGGTCTCATTTTGTCCAGAATTTTTTGAGAATATTCAAAATAATACATTTATCATCTGATCTTTTGAAAATTTATAATTTGTTTATAACAGCAGACGCAGTTGGCATTGGTCATTTTGTAGAATCTTTTGAGAGCTTTCAAGACCAAAGCTATCCTTCGATCTGCTTGAAATTTACACTTTGTTCAGATTTTACGGTATTGAAGCAATATGTGGAATATCAACGATTAAACACTCAAACTATGATCATTATAACAGAACACAATTTTTATGGGAAACAATCACTGGTTTTATTCTAATATCATGACGTTTCGACAAGTATTCTCTTATCGTTATCAATGTTCTGTTATTGTGTTCTCCAATCACTAAATGCCACTTAAAGTTTATGATCATTATCCCTTATCAATGTGCTATATATATACACAACGTTCTGATTCATAGAACAAAGAATCTTGTTAATACTCTTGCTGCAATATTTGTCATTCAATCTTCTTGTTAAAGTTTGTAAACACGGTTAATAATAATTCCTGATAATTGCTTATAGAGTTGTTGCAATTGATTATGAACATGATATTATATATACAGTTCAGAGATTTGACTTTTTATTTACCAAATTATCCACAACGCAACAATCTTGGGGATGATTTTAGTTGCTGTTGTCCTTGACGATGTTGCAGAATCGATGTTGCAGAATCTTGTTCAAACGTTAGTGTAGATTTCATCTTTGTGCAATACTGAGACGATGTAGTTGTAGTGGGCGGCATATGTTTCTTTCCCTGGCAACCATAGTTGTAGTGGGCATTGTATGTTTCGTTCCCTGGCAACCTATTGTATGATATTGCAGATTGAAAGATGATGAGATAATATTAGAAGATGAAAGAATGACAGAAGGACGAATGAACCACAATGGTTTTAAAATATCAGATGAATTGAAAGATAAAATATTTTCCCAAGAACCATTTTTACCCCAACAAGTTTTACAAAACCTGTAAGTACATGTATCACTTTAAAGCAAGAATTTTATATTTTTAAGTTATATTTTTAAAATGTATTAAGATATAGCCTTAAAATAGATGGTATCTATAAACAGTCCTACAAGAATAATCCTATTAATCCTATATATCATCTTCAACTTCAAATTCAAACATTTGGAGATCGCTATTCCATGGGAGTGAATGGAAAAACAAGGGGGTAATTGTGTTATTATTTCTGATGTAAAGGATTTTTAAGTGTGAAAATAATGCCTATGATTGTATAATAATGAGTTGACAACCTATTGAGCAAAAGACATAGAAATAATTATGTTTTGACTTTCTTAAAAAATATGAAATTCTTGCTTTAACATGGTGCCTATCTCACTGGTCATTAAAATCAAATTTATAAACTCACTGTCAAATATTTGAATTTTGAAATATTAGGTCTATAGAAAAAAAATATTCTGGATCTCAGACAATCCTTCCGAAAAATCGGATGCATGAGAAAAGGGCAAGGGGTAGGGATGTGGTCCGGTTTTCGAACCAAATGATCACTACTGGGTTAAATGATGTCCCATTTTCAAGGGACTACATTTATCTTATCATGTTGTCAAATGTATGATTATCCAGTTTCATTTATATTTATCAGGGTTGCATATTTGATAATTGAGACTACGGTACATTTCTAGATTCATAGAGTTCTTTTCTGTAACTAGTTATTTAGATTATGAAAAACTTAGGGTTAGGGAGGCCTTGACAAGGACAGCTTTCTAGTCGTTCGGATGGTACGAAAAACCGAGGTCCCATGTGCAAATTGGCGTGCATGTAAAAGATACCTTGACAGTTTGAATTCGGTAGCACACTCTGTGACGTATGTCCATCTTCGTCAGCCGAGCCCAGTCAGAGCAGAACAATACAACGATAAACTTGATTTCATTTAAAAAAAAATAAGTTTTTGCATTTTTTTGTTATTGCAGAAATCAACCATCTTTACAGCTTGTCCTGTGGAAACCACCGGAAGGGGTCGTATCAGAAATATTAGAAAAGGTTAAAAAGGAAAAATATGGGGACAAAGATTCTAATGAAGATTATTGTCGTGACAACCAGATTAACCAATCTTTAGACAGAGAAAAAGAAGTTCAATCGATCAAGTAAGGAAACATTTTTATTTTCGTGTTTTTATGTACTGCCATAGTCAGACTTGGTTCACATACATTGAAGGCATATTCTGAAAAGGGGTTAGGCCAGGTGGCTAAGTGGATAAAATGCTGGATCACTAGCCTGGAGGTTGGGTGTTGGATCCCTGCATTAGCCGAGAAATTTCATACAGATTTTCTGGCGTGGCTACGCCTTGTCAGTGATGCAGGATGGAGAGTCTGACGAGGACTCATCGATGTGCACGTTAAAGATACCTTGGCAGTTGGGATTTGATATAATAGTATCCCATAGAATCATTGCCCGGACCAAATTTCCCATGTAGCCCACTGTATGACGTCTGTTCGTCTTCATTAGCCCAGTCGGAGCACAACAGTAGGATGTAAATCCCATTTTATTTCAATTTCTAAAAAGGACTTTTTTTGCTATTTTTGTATTTATATATTTTTGTGTGACCTTTATTCAAATGTTTTATGGATATATTGTATTTTTTTATTACAGTGCCAACGATATTTCCGAAATGGACGTGGAAATGTTTGATAATGTTGACGATGAAATGTTGTTATGACAACAGTTTTAATTAGAATCACCATAGAGAAACTGTATCGAATCATCATAAATTATAAAAACGTTGACTTGTTCTCCATGAAAACATTCTAGATTGAATTGAAAGGCAAAGGTTGACTTTCTATCCATGAATACATTCTAGCTTGATTATTTAGAGAGTTGATGGTTGGCTTGGCAAAACATGCTAGATAAATCAGATATAAAATACGGTCAATGCCGTGCGACACAGAAAAACATTTGGTTGTATTAAGAAAAGTAGCGATGTGTAGAGGTATGTCGATGCTCAAGTAGAAGGTCAAGTACTCAGACACGATAGTGTATCACCCCTGAATCCTTACACCCAATTAAAGGGTCAAGGATGCAGACATGAAAGTACTGCCATCCCCAGTCCAGTTTCTCTGCACGTTGGAGTATATAGAGGTTTGACATGGATTGTATGATATTTATCTGATGTATAAAATGAGGAAGGAAATACAAAAGGCTGTTTTTATGAACCAATATCACCCGTAATGGAAGTGGATGTAAAACTCAAGGAACAAACGAACAGGTTTGAAACCCTTGTATTCATAAACACGTTGTTTATATTTATTTTTGTATGTTAAATGTTAAATATGATATCAATATCTTTTGGTAAATTTGATATACAAATGTGAACTTCTGTATATTCTAGTGTAGTTGGATTTGCGTGGGTTGACTTGATATGATGTTTTTACAGGTCAAGCTTTGAACTAATTGGATCATTTGCTTCCAATTGTTTTTGTATGTAAACAACAAAGTTTTTGATTCCTGTCATTTTCCAGGGATCTTATCAACAAATACCTCTGTTGTCATGGTGTCCATGAATCTTAGCAACGAGTACCTCTGTTGTCATGGTTTCCAGGGATCTTAGCAACAGGATAAGACAAGATCCATGCCGACGAGTTTGTAATAAACCTTAAAGGGACAATAACATTCTTGCTGGCTTGGTAGCTCCAGAAAATAAATAATAAAATTATTCTAAGTACTAGATGGTTAAGTGTCCTACCTGTTGTGTAAATTATCCATTACAACCTATTTTACTTGTCCAGAGGGTTCGAAAATATTTTAAAATCCAAGTCACATTTGAAAAGGTTTACGTTAGACTTTTCAAATCAATTGGTTGGATTTTTCCAATTTTTTAAAATAGGTGTGTTAAGATGAAATTTATATCATCATTTAATTGGAATATTGTAAAATAATACAATTTGTTGACCAGAATGAAGATTGGGAGATATTATTCAGTTACAACAAGAATGTTATTGGGGCTTTAACGAAAATTGAAAATGACATCAATGAAATATTTTTTTGTGTTAGAGAAGTTCGATAATTTTCTTCTTGTCAATTAATCTGATTGAAACATAGATCTATATTTCGTTTAGTTTTTTTTTATACTTTAAATGGCCTGATAAGTTATAGTGGGAGTTCATGACGGAGGCTCCAATGAGCAGCTTTTGACCCTATGACGTCAGACATTGATTAATCAATCAGCCTTGACGTTTCTAATTGTTTACCCACAGTTCTGCACATTAAAAGGCAGAAAATTCGCTGTAACCGAGTGTTTCATTGGTTAATCACTCACGCCATCCAGTACACGTCAATTATAACAACTCTTCCAGATCCTAGTGTAATAAAGACATGTAAAACGCAATTTTGAACTATAAAAAACAAAACGAAATAGGATCTGTATTTGTATCAGATTGCTTGTTAACGAAGTTTTACAAAATGATGAGTTATTTACGAATGTTTTTGTATGTTTAAGTATTTAAGATGAAAAGGACAAGTTGTGCCTTAATAACGTTTTGTTTTAGCCGATTATTAATGTATTATATGTTTTAATTATCAACTATGTTGTGATGGACCAATCTATCATCTGTATATTATCATACATCAATATCTACTTCACATCTTCAAGTCAGAATCGTTATATCTTTCTGTTGTTATATATCAATAATAGGCGAACTCGTGTACATATTTATCTTCAAGCCTGAATGGTGACAGACTTCTTATATGTCAATAGTAGGCCTACTTGTGTACATATTTATGTGTAAAAACATTTCAAATAATCATCACCGTAACCCAGGTTTGTTTTAATCTTGTGTATTTAGCACTAATTACTTTCATATTCGTTAAATATCTAATATTTGTTTGAGAATTTGTAAAAATCATTCAAAATCACCAAGAATGATTTAATTCGTACTTTTGTTAAATTTCTTTAGCACTGTTGTTTAGTTTTTAACAGTGATCGAAAAATTAAACACTTGTAAAATTTTTTATTCGTATCTACGGCTGTTATATATGTAGATCAGTAATTATAGTCTCTTCATTTTATCGGGGGGGGTTGGGATGGCCTAGTGGTCTAGAGTGCCGCGCTTCGACCTCTAGCTGGCCGGTCACCTCTGGCTTGTGGCTGTGGTTTCGAGCCCTGGTGTGAGCGTATGTGGCATGGAGATAGGGGTGCCTTCTCAACTTCGTGGGTTTCCTCCGGGCACTCCAATTTCCTCCCACTGCGAAAGAGCCCTACCCGCAGGTGAATTGTTGAAATAAACCATGTTAGTCCCGAAATGGCTTTGTTTGTGTTGAGTGGACGTTAAATCCCATTTTTTCTCTCTCTCTCTTCACTTTATCAACACATCTTTATCAAAGATGCCTTGACAGTTGAAATATCTAGAGTGGTGCCATCCTCCAGGCAAAACTTCACTCATTGCACACTGCTTGGCACATTCATTAAAGGTTGGGGGGGGGCAAATGGTTAGCATGTGTGCACTATATCATAAAGCCTGTCATTGAGTCAACTGGCGTGGTTTCGAATCCCCGACTGTACGTGACACGGGGTCATCTGTCCAACCTTGTGGGTTTTCCTCCAGGTCCTATGATTTCCTCCCCACTGCTAAAGACATTTAAGTGCCAACAAATTATTGTAATAAAATTGAACCATTGGTTAGTCCCAAAATGACCTTGTTTGTGTCGAGTGGATGTGAAACCCCATCTCTCTCTCTTTCTGTAAAAGATCCCTTGACAGTTGAAATTCAATATCTAGAGTGGTGCTGTCGTCCAGGCAAAACTTCACTCATTGCACACTGCTTGGCGCTCGTTCGTCTTCATTAACCCGGCTGGAGTAGAAACACAAGATGTTAAATTAAAGATCCCTTGACAGTTGAAATTCAATTTAAGAGTGGTGCTGCCATCCAGGCAGAATTTCCATACCGCACTGCTTCACGCACGTCCATCTTCATTAGCTCGGATGGTATAGAAATACAACATTCAATATTGGACTAGTACCACCATCCAGGCATACTTTCCCTCAAAGCATACTGCCTGTTGCATGTCCGTCTTCATTAGCTCTAATGGAGTAGAAACAAGACATAAAAGTCAATTTCATTATTCATATTATTAAGAAAGAATGTTAAAATTAAGAGAATATTTTGAGAGATGAATTGTCTGATATTGTGAACCGACTGTAATAGAAATGTTTGTTTATTATTTGTATATTTTTGTATCATGAATATTTTGAGCTTCTACATTCTAATGGTACGATACGATCAGCCTCGTTACTTTATAACATAGTGAAATATAGACTAATATCCCCAGCTTGAACAAGAATCCTATTCCTAGTTAATTTGTAATGAAATACAGGCAATAAAACTAGAATGAGCAATTCTTTGAGCCATGTTATTGTATCTTGGCACCAGCCATATATTCCTGGTACTAGATCTAGAGTGGGTGAATCTTCCTAAACACTACAAGCTATAGAATACTGGTAGAACTAGACATTTCTGTCAGGTTACTGTTTAGTAAGAATTCCTCTTGATATATTTGTGCTTATGAATAATTGACAATCCAGATTTTGTGTTGTTTTTTTTTTTTTTTGAGGTAATAAATGTTGTGTTTATATGTTGTGATGTATGTAAGGAAGGGTATTATGTATAAATTATGTGATTTCTCTCATAGTTTGTCTTTAGTTCTTGATTGATTCATTGAAATAATAAATGAATGTACAAGTTATAGACTACAAGTACAAGAAATATCCAGATATATGTAGTATGTAATGATGATGTATAAGTTGTAAAAATGTTGTATATATATTTTATAAATGTGTATGAAAAGTTAAAGATAACTACTCTTGGATATTCAATAAACAAAAATATAAAAGTTTTTGAAAAAAGAACTATATTATTTGTCGATTACTAGCACTTTCGCAAGTAATCGACAAATATTATCTTTTTTTTTTTAAAAAAAACTTTTATATATTTGTTTATAAATGTATATATATATGTAGTATACATTTGGTGTACCAGTGTATGTGATATATGTTACATGTAGTATCATTCAACTGTACCGGTGTATATATATAGTGTATTGTTACCAGTATGTAATAGTTTATCGTTACTACTGGTGTCTATATATATATACATGCAGTATACTGTTACTACTGGTATATGTATAGTATACTACTGTACCCGGTATACGTTTTATATATTATATATAAAATACTGTTACCGGTATATGTAATTATAATGTAGGTTATTATTCAAATAAATATAATCCTCTTTATATTCTAACATGTTACTATTTTCTTGTTTGTTGGGGGGGGGGGGGTGTATGTGTGCACAAGCAAATTAAAAGATAAGTCTAAACGCCCACTCAACACAAATTGTCATTTCGGGACTAACATATGGTTCAATTTTATTTTAATATTTTGCTTGCACGTAGGGGTTTTTATAATTGGCTGTGGAAGAAAATCTGAGAAAACCCACAAGGTTGGACAAGCGACCTTACTCTTTGTTTGTCACATACAAACAGGAAATCGAAACCATGCTACATTGACTCAATAGCAAGTGCAGGAGGACGGCTTATATGCGAACAAAATAAACCTGCGGATGACACACCTTATAATGAAAAGAAATGGGGTTGGTTTAACTTCCAACTGTCCTGTTTCAACTGGGCTAATAAAAACATACAGTGTGCACGAGGGACAGTTTGCCCGAACGGGGGTGTCACGGCCTACTCCTATTTCAAGGTGTCATCCAATAACCCCTTGTCATAAATAAAAGATTAGAAATGAAACGAAATCTGGTTTAACATCTTACTGTTCTGCTCCAAATTGGGCCAATGAGGACAGGAAAATGAGAGATAAGATATTAGTATAATAATTTTATTGCACTATATATAAAGAATACATATAATATACAAATATCAGGGACCCTACTGGTATATATTACAGATATCAGGAACCGTATACAGTTATTCTACCACTTTATATACACATATATCTATCTTAACATGGAATTCCTGGAATTACAATATTTCGCTTCCATTTTCATATTTCTCATCTAGAAAGTAAAATAGATCAGAACTGCATAACAAATTAGTACATGTACACTAACTTTTCAATATGTATGGTGGCCATTCAGAAAAGAGAGTGAAAGAGAGATGGGGTTTCACATCCACTCCACACAAACTAGGTCATTTAGGGACTAACAAGGTGTCTTTAGCAGTGGGAGTACCCAGAGAGAAACCGAGAGATTAGACAGGCGACCCTACAACCAGGCAATCCAACCATGCCCGTTGACTCAATGATAGACTTTTGATAAAAAATGTGTATGCGCTGTTTGGCTATCCAACCCCCCTGAATGTGGAAGTACTGTATATATATAGATATAAACAATAGATTTATAATAAATAAATATTTAATTATTATAACATCGACCCTGCTCATGTTTATAATAACTTGACCTTCAGATTTTATCATATACAATAAAAAATCACATGACAGCAGATTTTATGATAAATAATAATCACATGACCGTGGATGGTCCTCACAACTTTTTTATATTCCCCAACCCCTTGGAACATATCATTAATCTCTGATGACGCCTACATCTTTATTCACTTTGTTCATTCAGAAATGAAATGGGGGTTAACGTTCTACTGTTTTGTTCCGAACAGGGCTACTCGAGACCAGCATATGCCATATGATGTGCTTTGAGGGAAATGTTAGCTTGGGCGACTGTGGCTCGAATGTGTTCAGCCAGGTTCCCATATTAGGACAATGAAAGGGGTAATAGGGCTGGAATATTGTACCACTTCACACCATGATAAACATTATTAACATAGGCCATTTTAATCGTATTCCTATGAATAATATTATACATGAACCTCATATGATTGTTATATCTTTTATCATAACTTGGATATCACCCACCCAGCACACCCCCTGTGGCCCCCTTTCACTTTCACAACCATTACACTATCTCTTCAAGATCCCTAAGGAGTTAATTTTTTAAATTATTTAATTGGTATTTAGTAACTGGATGATAATATCACATGACACAATTATTAGTTACTTGACAAGGGTTCTCCCCACGGATCTTAATCGGCTGTTTTTTGTCGGCTTTAGCCGATTGATCTTTAATCTCGCCGGTTTGTAAAACAATGAACCGGCCACTATGGTATCATTAATCAATGAACTTTCGGCCGATAACAAAGAGTTAATTATTACTCGTCAATTCAGAAAAACAATCAAAGAATCAGTCAATACAATATGAATACCTTCAGCTTCAATCCGTATCGGCTCATTTCCTAAATAAACAACTTAATTAGTTGAGTCAATCAAGTAAAAGAATGTATATAATCCAATGTCGGTTCATTCATTTCTATCTATCACAATGTTGAAGTACTTGAACACCTCACAGAATGACAATAGAAAACGTAAGCGAGTTTTAGCCGACGATAGTGATGGCTGCATTGACCTTCATTTTCAAGCATGCACTTCGTCATTGGAAGTTCCAAAAGTCGGACAAACTCCCACGTCCAATATAGGTCAACCAAAATCGAAGTTGGGGAGATATTTTAATACCGAATGGTATATCACTTTCAAATGGCTTTCGTTTGACAAAATTTCACAGAAAATGTTTTTTCTCGTAGTTGTAAGTTCTTAATTTAGTCTCCTTTTTTAAGTCACGTAATAACCTACTGATCTCGTATTGTAATAATTATTATTATTATGTTAGCGTTGAGTAAATCTGGTAATAACCTACTGACCCGTATATAATTATTATGTCAAGTAATAGCCTATCATGGTAATAGGCCACGTGACTTTTCGCACGTCGGCATATTTCCGAGTTCCGTCTATACACAGAAACTAATTTGTGCTAATTTATTATTATTGATATGTGCTTACATTCTTTTTATTTTTATATATTGACAAGTGATCACAATAATACAATTGTAAAAAAAAACATATTTATATTTACTGGTAGTTTTTCTTTTTACTAAATTATAACTTCCGTTTGGTTGGATGAAAGCGAAAGTAGGAATATGCATTATGCAAGTTGCTGAAATTTGACTATAAATTTCGATATTATTATCGATGTATGAATACAAGTATGCAATTACAACAAAGGTTTTGTTTATTCGAAGTTTAAGCTATTATTATTCGGAATACGTTATGCAGTTATTAACGTGAATACAGTATGCATAAACCAACATGTCTGTTGTTGAAAATACGACTATCCGTTAGGCTTACCCTTGGCCGGTTCATTTCAAAATGGATTAAGAACCCTGGTTCTCCCATCTTTATCAAGCAAGGAATTCATGGATCCCAGGTTGGGGAGAAAGAGAAATGGGGTTTAACGTCCACTCAATACAAACTAGGTCATTTCGGGACTCCCAGTTTGGGAAACACTGCTATAAAATACTATAATATTATCAACTGTCATGTTTCCGTTTCATTCTTCTATGGTGGTCTCGTTCTTCTACATCTACTGTAATGAAATTTTGTAAATCTGCCGATTTTATTCACCTTTTATTCACCCGATAAATTGTCTATTTCTTTATAATCTCTTTTTAATCAATTTTTCCAGTTTTCTGATTCTACTTGACTCGGGTTCGGGAGAGGATACATTCTGTGAGTGACTTGTTTCCCCTGTCAACGCAGACATTGGTATTCGATTTCTATAAATCTCCATTAAAATACTCTGATCATTTCTCCGTAAACCCTATAAAATATTTAATGTAAAATATAAAACGTTTATTTAACACAAAATAGAAAGATATCATTTTTTTTTATATTTCCCATGAACCTCATGAATAAAGAAATTCCTGCAAAAATGTATTTTTTGAAGTTTCTGTTCAAACACAATGACCGATTTGTCTTTAACTTATTGATATTATTAATACATGTCAAACTTAAAATCAGAATTAAAAGCTTTATTCCAGGCCTTGTGACAAGCGTAAGATCAACTCGTTAAATATAAACATATATCAAGAAATAATTTATTTGCGATTTGAGTCCCATAGCTCAATAAGTACGATGGTTACAGTTATAATCATTAACAAATCAGTGTCCTACAGCTGTACTACTGCATCCCTCTATATATATATATCTTTATCCACAAATATTCTAATTAGGGGGGTGTCTTGTTGAGTGTCGCAGCCCAACGACTATAACGGTAAGATATCTACATATATTCTAATTACGAGTCAAGTGCCATAGTCCAACAGAGATCATCCAGTGACATTAAATGGTCTCATTGAGATGATCCAATGAAACTGTTTATAAGAACTAGATATACCTACCTTCATTTCTAGAACTTTCTGGAATTCATTAACATCGGAATCGTTCAACAATCTAATATAATTATCAACATAACCCTGGGGTGGTTCGTGAGGTGACATAACTACCTGGTTAAACACAAAAATACAAACATGTAATATTATATAGTTGATATATCTTGTCATACTGTTATATCATTTTATCATTGTTTATATACTGGTATATCATCTAATCATAGTTTCAAGATGTTATATCATCTAACCATGGTTTATAATACTGTACCCATGGGCCGATAACAGGATTATTCTTGTAAACCAGTTGTTAAAGGGACAATAACACTCTTGCTGGCTTGATATCTCCAGAAAATAAATAATACCCTTTTTCTAAGTACTAGGTGTTTAAGTGTCCTACTTGTTGTGAAAATTATCAATTACATCCCATTTTATTTGTCCAGAAGGTTCGAAAATATTTTAAAATCCAAGTCACATTTGAAAAGGTTTACGTTAGACTTTTCAAATCATTTAGTTGAATTTTTCCATTTTTATAAAATAGGTGTGTTAAGATGAAATTTATATCATCAATTAATTGGAATATTATGAAATAATACGATTTGTTGACCAGAATGAAGATTGGGACATATTAATCAGTTACAACAACAGTGGTATTGAGCCTTTAAAAGACTTATGCCCGAAACACTTTGTGAAATAACACAGTTCTTGATCTAATAATCTTGTCAAGTTCGTCTTGTCTTCCATTAGCCTAGGTTAGGTGCAAAAGAGAGAGAGAGAGAAATGGGGTTTAATGTCCACTCAACACAAACTAGGTCATTTTGGGACTAACATATGGTTTCATTTTATTTCAATAATTCGCTTGCGCGTAGGTGTCTTTAGCAGTCGGAGGAAACCGGAGAGCCCGGAGGAAACCCATGAGCTTGAGAAGGCGCCCCTATCTCCACGTTACATACGCTCACACCAGGGCTCGAAACCACAGCCGCAAGCCAGAGGTGATTTGCCAGCTAAAGGTCGAAGCGCGACACTCTAGACCACTAGGCCATCCCAACTCCCAGGTGCAGAAGAGCAGGACGATAAACCCCATTTCATTTCATTGTCACGTTCGTTGTTTGGAGAATATTATCTATATTTATATACCATACCGGTATTGAGAAGTTGTTGGTAGAATGAATAAACTTACCTTTAAAACCATCTCAGCTTTAGTCATTCCTTTAACCACTATCTTCGTATAACTATAAAATATTATCAAATATTGACAGTAATAAAAGATTAAACTTAGTCAAAATATTCAACTACATGTAATGAACAACTACTTCAATTAGAAGTACAGAGAGAGATAGAAAAGGGGTTTAACACTGGCTCGACACAAACCAGGACATTTCAGCACTAACACATGGTTTTAATTTAATTTCAATAATTCGCTTGCGCGTAGGGGTCTTTAGCAGTGCGAGGAAAACACAGTACCTGGAGAAAACCCATGAGGTTGGACTGGTGACCATACTCCTTGTCACGTTCAATTAGAAGTACAGTTATTGTATCCCAATAGGCAAAGACGTGCAATAGGCAAAATAATTAAGTTTATATAACATTTCAGTCTTAAAGAAAGACCTAAAATAGGCAGATTTAGCTGATATATAATGTATGTTTAAGCCTACAATAAAGATAAATGATAATAAATTATAACTGACCTGGCTGGAGCTTTCCTAGCTACTTGAGATCCTAGCGACGGTAAATCTAATAATACTGTTTTTAAACTGTGAGTATCTAATAACAACTGTAAATATATATATCATAATTACTATATTATCCATGTTATTATCAAATAATACTTGCTAATATATCTACATACAGTAGTGTAAATACAATCAAAGTGTAAATTTATGTATGTTGGCTCATCACGCTTTGTCATCATGCTCCACCCCTCCTACATGTATGTGATTGTTTTAGGGTCCCAGACAAATCACGCTTTGCGGCCGCACTCCACCCTAACATGCAGTATCAAATTAACCAGCATATCCCCGTGAATTTGGGTCCCTTGTTAATTTGGGCTCTGTGCGAAGCCAGTTATCTTGCCAGTATTTATATAAATCATGATTCTAGATGCACCACCTTATCCTGGAAATCGTACTACAGATAACTGTTGAAACAATATATCCATGACTTGTTTTATAACTACTCTTCCTACTGGTGTTTATTACATCTCATCAAATAATATTGAATTGCCCTCTATTTTATTATGAAATGTTGGCATTTAGAGAGACACAACTATGTATTCTACAGCTTTTCTGTTGATTTTAAACAATAATACTCTGACTAACCTGTTCAGCTGCTACTGTACTGTGTGTACGACACCTATATAACGTGTTGACAAACTTCGGTATAAAAGAACTGAAATATATAACATACTACAAAAATATGTTCCATCAAGAGAGAGAAAGAGGGTTTAACATCCACTTGACACAAACTAGATCATTTCGGGACTAACATAATATGGTTTAACCTTATTTTAATAATTCACTTGCATGTAGTTAGGGGTCTTTAGCAGTGGGAGGAAACGCGAGTTAATTTGCCTCCCAACACTTCGCAAGGTTAAGGGATTTTGGTATTCTGGTGAATCATTCAAATATGTGTCATGTGTTAGTCTCAAAACAAATTTATTGTTTGTCAACAATGGGAGATTAAATGAATGAGGTTTAACATCCTACTGTTCAGGGCCCTGTTTCTCGAAATCTTAACTAAAGATAAAATCCAAATTTTAGCAGATACTTCAATTTTGATTGGTTAAGCACTAAAATCAATCCAATATTATCCAAACAAATTACTAAAATTTAGATTTTATCTTAGTTAAAATTTTGTGAAACAGGCCCCTGCTCCGACTGGGCTAATGAAGACAGGCAACTTATTTCTCCAAATTATTTCTAAGTATAATTTCCAGTGCGACTTACTTGGCAAATTTAACGGAGAACTGTGTAAAATATTTTCGTGATGAAGATAGATTATCTCGTATAATTGGTATATTCTGTTTTAAATGTGATGTGATAGCTGTAATATATCCACTCTGATCTCCAACAGCCTCAATAGTCGACCATGGCATCTACAATATATAATATAACACGATGATCACAACATCTAGAAGATATAATATAATATATAATCATGGTATATCACACTAGAGTTATCTTGTGGTATACAGTCAACTTGTTACATGATGCACTAACTAATGCCATTCTATAATAAGTCTAAATTAACGACAACTAATTCCTGGCTCAAATCTGTATACCTTTTAAAACATTTTGTTAGAATACATGTAGCTAGGGAATTTTAATATTTACCTTTGTCATGGCTGATAAAGCTGGTTCACAAGCTGTCTCTAGATCTTGTACTAATAGATGGATACAGTTAGATATCACACTAAAATAATAAATAACATTATATTACTGTCATGTAAAATAATAACTATAACATTATATAATTGTCATGTGTATAACAATAATATAATGTAAATAACATCATATTACTGTCATTATATAACAATAACATTATATTACTGTCATGTATATAATAATAACACCTTAATAATCTCCTGACAGATGGACAAAATTCCCTTCTATTCCACTGCATGCACACTTTCATTAGCCTCATTAATCAAATTAGGTTTCTTTCAAGGTGTGTCTCAGGTTAGTTAGAATTAACCAAGTATTGTTGTTGATAAGTATATGTCTTGTTATATTTCATCATTGCTTGATAAATGCTACAGAAGCCAAGATGGTAGAGAGAGAAAGGGAGAAAGAAATGGGGTTAACATCCACTCAACACAAACTAGGTCATTTTGGGACTAACAAGATTGGACAGGCGACCCTATTCCTTGTAATGAACAACCAGGGATTTGAAACCACATCAGTTGACTCATTGACAGACAGTATAATACAATGCGCACATGCTAACCATTCATGTCCAATTATGGAACAACATAATTTATAATCTGTGATAGGATTAACCATGACTAATTTTAGGATTTCAACCTGTATGTTCGTGATAACTGTGCTATGATTAACATATGGTAAAATCTTTACAATATCAGTTTGTATGTATGCTGGAATTATTAACAGTGATAAGATTTACTGTGCACGAATTGGCTGTGATAGGATCTAGATTACGTTAAAATCTTTCTGACATGTATGCACATGATTAATTTTTATTATATAATTCTGTACGTGCTATGCATGATAACCCAGGTGCGGATCCAGGAATTTTTGCAGGAGGGGGTTTGCCAGGTTTCTGTTACGGAAATCTGCCATCCATCGTCTCTAAATTACATAGGCATACATACAAATTGAGCTTTTTAAACGGAGAAATCATTTTTATACTGATGTAGGATCACTTTGTGATGTAATTTCATTGATGCAAGGCATTATTTTTTTTTTGTGTAGCTGAGCAGGGGGGGGTTTGGACCCCCCAAACCCCCCCTCTGGATCCGTGCCTGTAACCGTGATATGATCAGCTGTGACATTATATACACATGGTAAAATCGATATACATGATAACCGTGATATGATCAACTGTGATATGATTTAGATATGGTAAAATTTTTATGTACATGATAATTTAAACATAACTTACTTATGGAATATATCCAGTTGATTACCAAGATCAATATTCTTAACCAAACTTTCATCAACTTTCTCTTTCAGTTTTTCTTCTAGTTGTTGAGTAGTTTCCATACAATATTCCGCTGTACAGAGTATACTACAAACACGACATTGTTCTTCTTCTGTAAGCTTAGTTACCTCCCCTTCCTTCAATATACTCTGTATTAATCCTGTAGCAGAACTAATACTCGTATTCTGATTACTTAATCTGAAAGATAATAATAATAATATAGTTTACATTAGAGATATCAGGGATGGTTTATTTTGTATTTCACATTTAAAGATGCTTTATGCAAGAGCTAAATCTGTCTATTAAAGTTTTTTTTCTGACTTCAAATCTCATATAGATTGTCATTTAGACATTCATAAACATGACAAGCCATTTGTAAAGTGCAGTTTCTGAAGTAATAAGATATCTACATTACATATTCAAAATCCTAACTTTGCCCAGAATAAAGTAACTTGACTGCTATATATTGCTTTTCGTTATCTATACTGGAACTATTTTAACAAAAATGGTCAGCTCTTTATAGAGCTGGGCGATATACCTAGAAACAGATATCACAATATTTTCAAAAAATATCGCGATATAATCACTATATCGCGATATTTTATAAAAGTTGCATGCTCTCAAATATTCTGAATGAAGTCTCTCATTCTTTCTACTTTATACCTAAGTTTCGTAACATTTTTGGTATGGAACTGTTTGGATGAAAAAAGCTGACTCTTTTACTCTTCATAACACAAGACACGTGTTCCTAACTTTTATTTATGGTTCATTTTAACACATGATAATAAATACTCATTTTTATCTTTTCACTGAATCCACCATAGACCAGATATTTAGGCACGTAATCAAAAATGAAAAAAAGGTCTCCCCAAGAGATTCAGGAGAGTTTTCTCAGGAGAGCGATTTACCCTATTTGCAATTTTAGTAGAGCTTTTTTTGACTCTCCAGGTATTTATTCACGTGAAGGCCTGCCGTTCTATAAAAGACTGCATAGATAATGATGTCGTAGACAAAGAGGGTAGAAATGGGGCTATGCAGGTGAAATCGTGCGCAAATGGTGACAGGCACCTTCATGCAGAGGTTAACGCATAGTAGGACAATGTGTTAATTCTGGGAAATAGTGGAACCTATCAAGACTGTTAGTACGGCGACAGACAGTGTTGCTCCTGGGAAGTAAGTTACAAGATCGTATCCTGTTAGTACGGCGACAGGCAGTGTTCTCCTGGCAAGTAAGTAAAAAGAATGCAACTTACTTTGGCAAACTATTTAATAAAACTCTGGTTGCATATTCTTTAAGATATTTCTGGAATGTTCTCGTTAAATCAATCATTGGTTGTCCAGTACTCAGCTGCGAACATTGTACCATACATTTCTTATAAAATACGAACAAATCGGCACAACTCGGTAATACGTTACTCCCTTCCTCTGTCTCCATTCTCGGTGTTCCGTGTTGACGTAAATCTTCCATGAATCGATTGATCAACTCCATCAAATTCCTGAAAAATATCAGGAAAACTTATATCAATGACTTTAGTCAGACATGAAATGATTCTCCAAATAAAGTGGTTCGACATTTGGTTGTCAATTATTGTTGCTACGATAGTAAACAATCTACACTACATGTATATATTCCAACACACATTTTCAATATGTAAATAAGAGCTGGCAGTTCTTACTATCAAAAGTAAAAACTAGATAATGTAAACGAAATTTGCTGAAAATTTCAGTCCAATTGATCCACCTTGAATTGAGAATTTAACGATTCAATTTTCAGACTAGCCTCGGTCATCATTACTGAAGTTGGTATGATAAAAAACATAGTCTTGATTATCTATTTCATGATTAAATCATGAACGAAAGCTGAGCAGCAAATCAGATCCTAATTCAGTAAATATCGCTGGCTAACGATGACATCAAGTATTGATTAGGGTCTGGATAAGTTAATTAATGTCTAATTAATAATTTAGATAATATTTCAGGCAATAAGCAGATTTAGCTGTTATATATATAATGCCTATAATTATATTTTATAGTTTATTTTCTACCTACCTATCCTGTGAATCAATATAAATATTCAAATGAGCTTCGAAACAAGAGGAGATAATTCCAGTAAACGGTGTACTTCCTTCTTTCTTTGGCTACAAAACAAATGTTCATTCAGAATAATACAGAATTATATTATTATATATCCCATACTGTTAGACAAAGCAGTTGACTGATTTCATAAGAAGTTAAAAATCTATGAGTTTTTGTTCAAAGACAACTCTACATGCACATGCCATCTCAGACTTTGTTGAGTTAACAAGCATACACTACATGTATATAATGCAGATTTTTGGAGGGACAGAAATATACACAAACTAGGTCATTTTGGGACTAACATATTTCTTCAATTTTATTTCAATAAATCTGTTGCGTATAGAGTTTTTAGCCATGACAGGAATAAATCCACGTCTGAGAATTAAGAACAATTCTTGACGGTTCTTCTTGACCCAAATCAGGATGCTAATCCCGACGGCATAGCGAAACAAAGATTTAACTGAATTAATCAACGTAATGTTTTTTATTTCATGACTCACTAAGAGGCTACGCGCTCAGTTCTAGTCTTGGATGAAACTCATGAATTTAATATATAAAACATGTTCTAGACTTGGACGGAACTCGTGATTTTAATATATAAAAGATGAACCTTGGTTTCTTCCATAGCTTGTTGTTCTGTCTGCTGATTATCCTGTTCAAATGGATTAGTAGTAGGATGACTGGAAGACTCTTCAAAAGGATTGGTTGATACAGGAGGTGCTGGGGTGGTGGATATTTTACGAGGTTTAACCTTTATACATTAATAAGGGTTAATATATGGTTAGGCATAATGCAGGGGGTCTACAGCAGTGATTCCCAACATGGGTGTGGGGATACAATCATCTCAAAGTGTCTTTGATATAAAAAGGGGCAATTTGAAAATGATTTTTTAAAAAACAAACATCACTAATCCTAGTATAGTATTCTCAACCGTCTGGAAAATTATTTGAAAAAAATTGAAAATAACTTATCTTTAACCAAGTCCTGTTCTTATTATTTAACGTATTGTAATATAACGCAAGGTCAAATTTTATGGATACACAATTACTGATCGAGTTTAATACCAAGTGATGTTTTGACGAGGATACTCTCGTCTTTATCAAGCAAATGATACAAATATGTAAATATTATAATCTACCTTTTCACTTAAGCTTGATTGAGTTTGATGATAAAGAGGGGCATCAAATTTTTAAAGGTTTGAGACAGGGAAATAAGGCATGGTCCCTCAAAATGTTGAGAACCACTGCTCTCTATAGTACATTCCCCTACACACAAGCTATGCAAGCTGATGTAAACTATAATATGATGCAATAAGCGTTTGTCCTACTTCATGCCAGAGAAATGGGGTGGGAGGACAAGGGAATGCAGCATGGAGAATTGTTCATAATGCAGAGGAAAAATTACAAGCAACAATTATATGTATTAAAATGTGAACATGACTAAATAATAATCATAAATAGTTGTCTTTTATTCTATATTTAAAGGAAATTAACATTTATTTTTTTTTTAAATTGTGTAAGATCCCATCAAACTATCCTCAATAAAACACAATTTATTTTTATAACATAAGCGATTATCATTTGTAGTGACCTTGTGATGTGTCTAAACTGAACCTATCTGGAACATGTGGGATACGAACATATATTTTAAAACTGTAAGCTGTAGATCAATGTCCATGAGCAAATGTGATTGACAGGGGCAACAGCATAATACTTCCACACGAAAATGTGTATAGCATCAAAAACATAAATACAAAAAAATAGGTTGCCAGGCAACGAAACATACGCCCACACAGCAGCCAAATCGTCCGGGCAGTCAACAAGAGTTGTCACATATTAAGGAATTATCAGAAAATCATTAGAATTTGTTTGGTATTTATAATCAAACCTGTTTTTTTTTTAAATCAGATAATAATTGTGACCTCCAGAGGCACAACAAGCTAAAAAGGGTGATTTTTCGTACAATCAGGGGACATAATTCAGGAAGTAATGACCCGATGGGCGCAAATATCGAAAGGGACCAAGATCTTTGGGTTATAAACATACATGTCAAGTTTCATCAAAATCGATTCAAAATTGTGACCTTTATAGGGTCCACAACCTTGATATAACATATTTTCACACTATTTGTGTACAAACGGCGGCCATTTTGTCCGTCAATTCTAGTCCGATTTTCACGTAATTCGAACTCTCTCTTCATTACCATGTAACGGTGATATAGTCAAACGTTTTTTTTAAATCGGATAATAATTTTGACCTCCAGAGGGACCAAAAGCGAACAAAAGCAATTTTTCGGACAATCAGGGGCCATAATTCAGGAAGTTACGATCCGATGGGCGCAAATATCGAAAGGAACCAAGATCTTTGGTTTATAAACATGCATTTCAAGTTTCATCCAAATCGGTTCAAAATTGTGACCTCTATAAGGTCCACAACCTTGATATAACATATTTTCACACTATTCCCGTACAAATGGCGACCATTTTGTCTGTCAATTTTGGTCCGATTTTCACGAAATTCGAACTCAACCTTCATAACCATGAAACGGTGATATAATCAACCGTTTTTTTTAAATCGGATAACAATTTTGACCTCCAGAGGGACCACAAGCTAAAAAGGGCGATTTTTCGGACAATCAGGGGCCATAATTCAGGAAGTTACGATCCGATTGGCGCAAATATCGAAAGGAACCAAGATCTTTGGGTTATAAACATGCATGTCAAGTTTCATCCAAATCGGTTCAAAATTGTGACCTCTACACTGTTCACAACCTTGATATAACATATTTTCACACTATTCGCGTACAAATGGCGGCCATTTTGTCCGTCAATTTTGGTCCGATTTTCACGAAATTCAAACTCAACCTTCATAACCACGGCACGGTGATATAATCAAACGGTTTTTTAAATCGGATAACAATTTTGACCTCCAGAGGGACCACAAGCTAAAATGGGCGATTTTTCGGACAATCAGGGGCCATAATTCAGGAAGTTACGATCTGATTGGCGCAAATATCGAAAGGAACCAAGATCTTTGGGTTATAAACATGCATGTCAAGTTTCATCCAAATCGGTTCAAAATTGTGACCTCTACACTGTTCACAAGCTAAAAAACGTCATTTTTCCTACAATCAGGGGCCATAACCCATGAAGTTACGGTCCGATACATGCCAATATCGAAAGGAACCGAGATCTTAGGGTGATAAACCTATATTTCAAGTTTCATTGAAATCGGATAAAAATTGTGACCTGTAGACTGTTCACAAACAATTGTGGACGGACGGACGGACGGACGAACAGGGGCGACGACAATATACGTCCACATGAAAATGTGGGCGTATAAAAATAGAATTCAAAATGTGTCGTTAAAAATGTTTATAACTTACCTGAGTATCGCTCATAGTGACACCGGTAAATCTCTTGGCTATCAGAGTTTCAAAGTTTGTCGTTCTTTGTATCGCAAACAACAATAATTTTACGTCAATTTCTGCAGTTCTTTTAGACATGATCTGTAATAAAGCTTTCCGTGAGATCTGACAAAATTCAACGCATATTCTCTCACTGACTTCCCACGAGGGGGGAAATAAATGACCAAATTTTTCCTCAAAATCTACCAGAGTTCTCTTGATCCATGCATAACGACGATCTACTTTGTCCAGCCTAAAATTAACAATAGAAAACCGTTTTGTTATAATATTCTGTTTAAAATAGATAAATTGATTAGTTATAAAAAGATAGGTTGCCAGATAACACATCATAATCAGTCTTGATGAATCCTAAAAGTTTGTCTCGGCCCAAGACATTCTTGTCAATGGACCAATTTTAACTGATGAGATACATACCATGCTACATCCTGGTCGTCGGCGAAAAGAACCAGATATTCTGACAGCTGCAACTTAACGAACCACGTTAATAAATCACGTTTAACCTTGGGGTCAAGGACATCCACCACATTACACGCTTCACGAAGCTGCTGTTGATTCCCCGGACCATATTTAGCTCCAGCTCCTTGAAATGCTTCTTCAAAATCTGCTAAAATCTGGATACCGAGCTCATGCTGTATCTCTCTCACCCTACAAAAAGAAATAAAATGGGTGTTTTAATGTCCTACTATTCAGCTCTGACTGAGTTAATGAAGACGGCACTTCAATAGCAGCCTTTTCATTAACTGAAAAATAAAATTTGTTCTTGGTATTAACTATTTAACCCTTAATAAATGAAAAGGCCACACAAATATATTCCATGCATCTAACAGCATTGTCAAAATTAACCGGAAAGACAATGAGAACTAGTAATTTAATGTGTGTTGCAGTGGCAAAAATAACCAGAAAGAGAATAAAGATTAAAACCTTCAGCTAATTGTTTAATGTGTGCTGCAGTGGCAAAAATAACCGAAAGACTAACCTATCAGCTAGTAAGTAACGTCTGCTGCATTGACAAAAATAACCAAAGGACTCACTTATCAGCTATGTTTGCCGCAGTGTCAAAAATAACCAAATTACTCACCTATCAGCTAGTTGTTTAATCTGAGGTATTGACATGTATTTCTCGAAATGTTCGAGTACATTAAGAACACCTTGCAAAAGATTGGCTACCTCTCCATATTGTCGTCGGCGGGTCAGATTCTGTAACGAGTCGACTCCGCCTACTAACATGTGTAGATGATTCAACGTTGTTATAGACGAGGTCAGATGTCGTTTAGCGTGATCCAACTGTTTTATATCACGTGTTATTTCTTTCACCTAAAAACACATGAGTTATAATAACAATAATAAAAAACTGTATTCAATGAGGCGGCAACTTAATTAGTTTGCAGAGAGAGAGGGGGAAATGGGGTTTAACATCCACTCGACATAAACTAGGTCATTTTGGGCCTAACATACGGATAATCTTATGTCAATAATTCAGTTGCGCGTAGGGGTCTTTATAGCAGTGGGAGGAAACCGGAGGACCCGGAGAAAACTCAAGAGGTTGGACAGGTAAAATTTAGTTTGCAACAATTAAATGGAGGAATCTGTTTAATCTAGTGGCTAAGTGGGTAAGATGCTGGCTCGCTAGCCTGGAGGTCGGGTGTTTGATCTCTGCACTGGCTGAGAAACTTCATCCAAGATTTTCTGGCATGGTCAGTGATGAAGGCCGGAGAGACAGCTGTCCAGTCGTTGGGCGGGAACGAAAAACTAAGGTCCCAATTACACATGATTGTGCAAGAAAAAGATCCCTTGGCAGTTGGAATTTGATAAAAGAGTAGGCCGTAGCGCTGCTGTCCAAGCAAAATTTCCTTTGGGGCACAATGTATGCCTGTCTTCATTAGCCCAATTCGGAGCAGAACAGTTTACGTTAAAACCCAAATCATTTCACTTAAATTATCTTATCAGCCCTTTATGATGTCTCTATACACAGATTAACAATATCAAAGAAAAGAAAAACACTTCACATAATCCCATAAATAAATTGGACAATAATTACCATAGCCTCTGATTTTTCTGCTTTGTCTTTAATATCTTTTATTTTAGTGAAAAGATCCTGGATAGCTTTTTGTGCTTCCTCCAATGCCTGTCGTCCTTCTTCTCCAACATTTGTCTGACCTCTGACCACAGTACGAACTTCATTATCTAGTCTCCTATCAAAATATAAAAAATCAAACTTTACACTGATGGTGGAGTCGACTGACGTTACCCTGATGGAGGAGTCAACTGACTTTACCCTGGTGGGGGAGTCACCTGACTTTACCCAATGGCAGAGTTGACTGATGGTGGAGTCAACTGACTTTACCCTGATGCACTACAGACTGAAGTGGAATTGCCACTATAAATACTAATGACTAATATGCATTAAATTTTCATTACATGTAGTAAATAATTTGTATTTAATTTCTTGGTGGCTTGGTTATTAAGACACTGGCTCATGTTCAAGATGCAGGACGTGGCAAGGACAATTTTCCAGTCATTCGGATGGGACAAAATTATATTTTTTGTAAATTTCTCCAGTCTACTCCATACCATAGTTATTTACCTGATTTTAAATCTGATTTTATTAACGACCTCGTCAATATTAGCTAGAGATTGTTCTGTGGGGAAGAGGGTGTTGATGTATTCTACAGGATTAAAATCAGCACGATCTAATGGATCACTGGTCGGTAAAACCTGCAAAAACCAAACAGAAATATCTTAAAATATTCAGGCATTTCCTTTTTCTTTAAAAAGTCTGTTTTTTGGCATCTACATGAAGACCCAATGTCGGATCGCCGGGATTATAACTTTACTCTTTCTAATCTGGCAAAACTTGCAGGCCAATAATCAGCGTGAATTCAGTTGTTTGGCAGAATTTGTTAGAATGAATGTTGTCGATTTCAAAATGACTGGCGATTTTTAGAACAGATAAACGAAAGGTCAACTTATCTCTGGGATCGAGATTGATATACATACTTACAATGTAGTTTAGAGCTTTCAAGTTTTGTTTCATGTGACTCGTCACTTGTTTAGCACTCAGTTGGTACTGCATGTTGTTAGAATCATTTCTGCTCAGGTTCGGTTTTGTATGCATCTTTGCAAATTGTGTATACCCATGCTTTGACTTTTAAATAGAATCACCAATTTTCTTATTTGAATCAGTTTTAATCTTTAATATGTAGAAGATCTAATGTCAAATTTGTGACATGTCAACTTTTTGAATGTTTATTTACGGTTACAAGTCAATATGTGATAAACTGAAATCATTGACATTTGATCAAAAACTGCGGTAAACTGATAATATTGTGTTATTTGTTTTCGGGGACAACGCCCATTTTTACCGTCTGAACTGAAGTCAAATGACATAAGACTGACAGTGACAGCCGATACGGCGATACGGATACGGTCCGACAAAACATTCGCCTATATATTTTTCAAAATAACCAAATCAGATGCAATAATGACAATCTTGCTACAGAAAAAACATATTTTATATCTCGATACCTGATCGATAGCATCCTGAACTTCGGGAGAAAACGACAAAAGCTCCAGAAACTGTTCTTCATCAACAAAATCATCGTCGTCGATAGACGCCATGTTGAAAACAGACGAATTCGGCGGATGAATATTTAGAAACGATAACTATATCCGGTTTAATATATTACAACAGGTATAATTAAATTTATCAAATCGATACCGTCTAGTTCTTTGTCAATGATTAGCAGGATATTCTATTATGCAATTATTGTAAATTTAATCAACAATAGGCTTTGTAAGATGGATTATATATATAGCGGAGCTATATCCTGTAAATGTTGTTAGGTCAACATGTGCTCGATGTTTATGTTTTGAGAAGATCAACACGTTTATTGAAGAATTTCTATGATTGTAGACTGATTGATTGGGTATTGATTGATTGGGATTGATTGATTGATTGGTTTCAAGAACAGTTATTGTTTGAGATAACTGAGTGATAAAAATGGGGCGTTTGAAGAGGGGGTATAACTGGAAAGGCAGACAAAAAGTCGATGTTGATGTTGACAGATCAGCAGAGAAAAAGGTTTAAATTTATTCATTAATTTCCTACTCTTATGCTCCTGACTGACCAAATGAAGATGGGCCTATGCAATACAGTGTGCTATGTGGTAAATTTTGTCAGGGCAGTGGCACTATTTCCTACTCTTATATATACAGTCGTGGCCAGAAGAATAGGACCACGCTTGAAAATTGTTGGATTTCTTACTTGGCTTGTAAATTCATTTGATCATATATCTGCCACCTGAAGGCCGACTTCGCAAAAATGAGGTATCGATGGATAGGTTATTTGAAGTATGCTCATTACGCATGCACATGCATGTTTGAATGATGACGTCATCACGGCTATGACGTCATCAACAACGCCCTAAATCGGAGCAGAAGCAAGCACCTTTTAAAGCCAACGGTGGGGGATACAAGAAGTATTGACTACTGATCATCACCGATGTTAGTTTGCATGTTAACTAATCATTTAGAAATGAAATAAATGGTCGTTGATCGAATTTTATCTCAGTTTGGTAATAATTTCTGCCACCATCCCGATGTTGCTAGATTCTAAATCTTCAGTACACTGTCATGACGTCATAGTCGTGATGACGTCATTGTTCAAACATGCATGTGCATGTATGATGAACATACTTCACACAACCTATCCATCGATACCTCATTTGTTAAAATCGGCCTTCAGGTGGCAGATATATGATCACATGAATTTAGATGGAAGAAATCCAACCATTTTCAAGCGTGGTCCTATTCTTTTGGCCACGACTGTATATATTATATATATCGATTTCCAACTGCCCAAGGGATCTTAGAGAGGTAATTAGGCCTAGCCTGTTCCTCAATCCTTTTCTGAGAATAAAATATTGTTTATAAAAAAGAAGAAAAATCTTTTACGTGTTTGCCAATGTTTACACAGGACCTTGGCTTTTCATCCCATCCAGATGACTAAATAAACGCCCTTGTCAGGCCCTCTGTCCTGCACCACTGACAATTAGGGGAAACCACTTCGGGAATCCAGATGAACTTTCTTGACCAATGCAGGGATCGAACACGAGCCAGCATCTTACCACTTATCATACGCTCCTCATTGATTTCATTTCTTGTTCGAAAAAGTTCTTACCAAATCCCAACAGCCATGAGAGATTATTCGACGATAATCAGTTAAGATTGCTGTTACATGTGCAAGTATGCTCAATGATTTAGACCTAATTTTGATTCCGGGTTCAAATATTTATGTGGGAACTATAGCTAAGAGTCTGTTGGACTTTGATCTTATTTTTGCGTTATTTTTTATAGATAAAATTAGATGTTGAAGCTATTGGTGTTGCAGAAACAAGTTTTGATGATAATAATCTGCTGGCGTTACCTTCCAAGAAACGCAAGACAAATAAAAAGGAGGATAAACCAAAGAAAACAAAACAGTTGACTCGAAAAGAAAGAAGACAACTGGAAAAAGTTATTGAAAAAAAGGAAAAGAAAACCAATGTAAGTCAATCAACTTGCCTAGAGATTTTAATATGTGTCAAGTGAGACAGAGAGTGATGGGGTTTAACATCCACTTGACACAAATTAGGTCATTTTAGCAGTGGGAGGAAACCAGAAAATCCACGGGGTTTGACAGGTAACCCTAATCATTGTCACGTACAACCAGGGAATAGAAACACGCCACTTGAGGCAATGACAGACCGTATAATACAGCTTGGACACATTATTCGGCCATCCAACTCCACTATTTGTCAGGTGGTGGTCGAGTATTCAAACTCATGTGCATTTATAAATAACAAGGTCTGTCCTTTGATCAAGTCGAGATGTGGCTTCAATCCCAATCTTGTAACACTGGGAAACTGACATCGTTTAAGATGGGGGTTTTTGACTTTAAAAAATGCTATAGAGTTTGATTTCAAAACATCGTTTGATAATTGACAATAATCGTTTGAAAACTACAAAAATGGTTTAATTAGAACCATAGTTTAATTTAATGGTACAGCGTTTGATATCTCCGAGTGGGGGTTAAAAATTGACGAACCGTCGAATTATGTAATGCGTTTGATTACTAGACATCGCTTTAATTTCCGAGCTGCCGATTAATTTATCAAGTGTTTAAATATTAGACGAAAAATTTATTTGCTCGCGAGTCGTTTATCCGATCGGTTCATTTTGATTACGATTATTTACATATGAAATGAAGTACGAATAAAAAGGGTGGATATAAAAAAATGCACACGAAGATATGCTAAACTTACCGTGGTCGTAGTATTATTATCCATTAAAAATAATGATTTACGGTACCATTGACAAATACATCAAAAATCGGTACGTCCATTGTTATTATACCATCGGAAATCGGTAGAGCACATTCCCGGTGATGTATTTTTCTTTAAATCACAAATGATGAAAATAGATTTCCACGTGTACACGTGACTAGAAGACCTGGCAATGATTCCACCATTGACAAATACATCAACAATCGGTAAATCACGTCCAATGTTATTATATCATTGGAAATCGGTAAAGCACATTCCAGGTAAAGTATTTTCTTTAAATCACTAATGGATGAACACAACTTTTCATCTGCACATGTGGTCGTGTGATAATCTCGCGAGACTTGTATACTGGCGCCAAACGTCGCTATTCGTCGATCGCCATAGACGAGCTATCGCTCAGGGTGGTGCGGGTCTGTTCATCCCACGATCTTTTCACCCTGGGCTGTTGTATATTACAGATTTAACGTAAAATACATTTAATATGATATTAAGTTGATTAAATTAAATTATTTACACTGCGTGGGTTGGAAGTTGGTAAAAACATACAATTGGTTAACACAAAAAAATAAAAAGTCCTTGTTTGTTAAAAAATCAATTTAAATCACACTTATAAGACCGCTCCCTTTGTCGTAACAAAAACATGTTTCACCTCAACGCAGACAGGTAAATACAAGTGGGAATTGATAAAACAATAGCATTTGACCAATCAAATAATGAATGTAAATAAAAAAAACACATTAAAATGGACATTTATGACTCAACTGTATATTCAAAGACATGATTTTGTGTGGCACCCAGACAGGTGAGCACAGGTGATAATTAATAAAACAACATCTTTCGACCAATCTCAGGATTAACCCATACTGTACTAACATACATGTATATTGAAAATATGCATTTCATATGGCACCCAGGATTTGAAAAACCTAAGCATTCGGCCAAACAGATAATCAATCTACACTTACAACGGACATTTATGACTCCACCGTATATTCACCTGGCCAAAAGGTGACTAGCTCAGCATACCGTGTATACACAGACCATTTCTGTAATTAATGTACATGGGGATATATATTAAGAGGTTTGCATGCCGCTAGTTCTTGCAAACGTTATTTATATGTATAAACCATGATATTCCAATGTTCGATTTCTTTTTAATGTGCATGCTGCAAATAAATGTCTTTAAAACGTTCTTTATAATAATATGTATAAACTAATGATTGCATGCAGCAATTATTTTTTTTGAATCGTTCTTTATATGTGATTGTTTTCCAATTTTATATCTGTGAACCAGTCTCTTCCAGTATTTTAAGAGTTCATGTTATTTTTTAGTGTTTATTTTTTAGTGTTTATGTTATTTTTTAGTGACATGGATTCCACTAAGTAAAAACACGTGTCCCAAATCATGCTTTATATTTATTGTATAAGTCTATGACACTGCCGTTCAGGCGTCGAATTCGGATTCTAATATATCGGTATAAAAATGAATATCAAACACGACGTCGCGCCTGTACATGACACTATTCTAATCACGTGCAGAGGACAGCTGATCGTTCCCCCTGGAATTCCTTTCTCGCATTCCGACTAATTTGCGATAAAAATTATATGTGAAAGAATGATATTACGGAAGAGCAATGAAGACATAGATCAGTAATTAATTCTAATTGTTAGGTTATCTGGCTTCTTACTTAAATGTGTGAATACAACTCAACCCTCGCCGCATGTTTTTATTACTAATCCAAAACAAATAATTACTTGTTATTAAATAATAAATAAAAAAAAGTACACGTTTGTTTAACTATAAGTAAGTGCTTAACAGTTTATTTAACAATAAGTACAGCTTAGTTAATTAACTGCTATTCTAATAACCAACATTCAACCTATGAAGTGTAAATAATTTAATTTAATTAACCTGTCCATAATATCATATTAAATGTATTCGATGTTAAATCTATAATAAACAACAATAACAAGGACGGTGGTGGGGGGGTCAAACAGCCCGGAATGAATAGATTACTTGTCATTTCGATCCCGCGTCACTTCGGACTCAAGAATAAAACCTCGACGTTTCAGACTCAGGTATGTGACATTTCTGACTTGGGTAGGTGACGCTTCTGACTCGGGGAATAAGTTTAAAGGAAAGGTTTAACACAACTGTCAAATCAATTTATAATAAGCCCCCCCCCCCCCCCGCACAAATAACATGCAGGCTAAATTATATAATTTACACCTCGCCATCAAGTACAGCACCTGGAGTTGTGCATAACGAACCTACGGCAAAATTTCAAATGTTGAATGTTTACGAAAAGAGCGTTTTATTTTTTTTATATCTGTACTATCTATATAAAAATGTTGTTGATGAATTTATTTGAAATAGGCCAATTCAAATCACGAAAGAAAATATTTATTAACACGAAACACGTGATTAGTAAAAAGGCTCCACCAAACGTTAAATCATTAGTGAATAGTTGCACTTGCGGTTCTTTGATGATCATCGTTTCCCGTAATGCATTTGTTTAAAACGAATAATATGCTGATGAATTGATTTGAAAATGACCTACACAAAAATTAAAATAAATATTTACACGACATGCACTCTTTTTACAAGTATCTAGAAATTGTTAACGATAATCCGCGAGCTGCACGTTGACATGCATTATTCCTCGACAAGCTTGGCAATACCAATCGATAAATTTGTGCGTACAAAGCAATGTTTTTCTATGGAAAATATTAGAAATAGCAACGATCAAAGCGGAATAATTAAAGCTGATTAGCCGATAATCCCCATGTTATTGTTGTGGCTGTGCAAAGAAATCTTACGGTTGTTTGGTGGATGAGGAAAAACGTGAGTTGTCAATCATCGATAATGGCGGCCGTGTGTTGATTGCAATTATTCCGTTTCACAAAAAAAACCCAATGGCAGTGATTGGTCAATCAAGGTCGTTTACTATTTGATAAAAGAAAAACAATGAAGTATTACTAAATATACACAAATTTTCAACAATATTTTATTACCTAGTTTATTACTCGCCGATGAAACAAAACAAAAGAGAACTAGCAATGTTAATCGCGATCTCAACAGTCGCCGATCAACTGAATAAGGCAACTATCAGCCTCCCATAAAACGAAAAGATAAATGTCTGTACTGTCACATAAATTTTCCACAGTCTTTTAATTATTAATCCGAAACGTCGCTAGCCTAATCCGAAATGAAACAGCCCGGGATGAACAGTCCGATAAAAAATAAGGTTGAGATGAAACAGCCCAGGGTGAAAAGATCGTGGGATGAACAGACCCGCACCACCCTGAGCGATAGCTCGTCTATGGCGATCGACGAATAGCGACGTTTGGCGCCAGTATACAAGTCTCGCGAGATTATCACACGACCACATGTGCAGATGAAAAGTTGTGTTCATCCATTAGTGATTTAAAGAAAATACTTTACCTGGAATGTGCTTTACCGATTTCCAATGATATAATAACATTGGACGTGATTTACCGATTGTTGATGTATTTGTCAATGGTGGAATCATTGCCAGGTCTTCTAGTCACGTGTACACGTGGAAATCTATTTTCATCATTTGTGATTTAAAGAAAAATACATCACCGGGAATGTGCTCTACCGATTTCCGATGGTATAATAACAATGGACGTACCGATTTTTGATGTATTTGTCAATGGTACCGTGAATCATTATTTTTAATGGATAATAATACTACGACCACGGTAAGTTTAGCATATCTTCGTGTGCTGTGCATTTTTTTATATCCACCCTTTTTATTCGTACTTCATTTCATGTGTAAATAATCGTAATCAAAATGAACCGATCGGATAAACGACTCGCGAGCAAATAAATTTTTCGTCTAATATTTAAACACTTGATAAATTAATCGGCAGCTCGGAAATTAAAGCGATGTCTAGTAATCAAACGCATTACATAATTCGACGGTTCGTCAATTTTTAACCCCCACTCGGAGATATCAAACGCTGTACCATTAAATTAAACTATGGTTCTAATTAAACCATTTTTGTAGTTTTCAAACGATTATTGTCAATTATCAAACGATGTTTTGAAATCAAACTCTATAGCATTTTTTAAAGTCAAAAAACCCCATCTTAAACGATATCAGTTTCACAGTGTAATACAACACAATTTCATGGAATATAATTACTGGTAAAACCTACACTACAGTGCTGGAGTTTGAGTCTATAATTGCTGAACACGGGGCGGTGGAATCATGAATAATCGCTAGCGAAACGGCAGCAAGCCAAATCAGTGCGAAATAGGGTGTTTCGCAGTGTATTACAGTGTAGATACACTGTTTATTACTGGGCAAAATGTCGCTCAATCATAAACAGTAAATGTATTCTTTAGAGATCAGAAAGCCTACTTGAGGTTTGGCTTTTATTTTCTTTTACACATCATGGCACCAGTGGTCTCTTGTGCGCATTGAGTTTTTAGAAGTAGAAGCTGGACAAAATGTAAGATCACCCAACTCCTTTTAACATACAGGCCTGAGAAGGAATCCATGAGTTTGCAAGGAAAGCAGGATTATGATCCAGATCTGCAGCGACACGTTGGCCCCTAGCTAGTTAATTTTTAATTATAGTACAATATATTTTGGTTTATTTTTTTCCAGAGAAAGTCGATATTAGAATCACTGAGTTCTGTCCAAGCATCACAAGAAGAGCTTCAGTTATTGACCAGTATATCAGAAGTTTACAGTCAAAGATTTAAATCGTAAATAGATTTGTTTTTCAGTAATTTTATTTTCTACTACCGATATTGAATAATTTTTCAATATTTGATTTTGAACTGAACCAAGCTTGAATATTTGAATTTCCCTCAAGGGTGCCTGTATGGCATTATTCGGATTCAGAATCTACGAAATATTCATACACTCCATTAAAAAACATCAGAGTGGACTATATATATTTCCAAGAAGGTTCAACAGTCAATTAAGCATTGTTGTGTCATATCTTTACATGGTGTCAAACATAAAATGTCTTTAAGTATAATCCTTCTTATATGGGCACTCAGGGTTTCCTCACACTGCAAAAGACCCCTACGCGCAAGCGAATTATTGAAATAAAATGAAACTATATGATAGTCAGGAAATGACCTTGTTTGTGTCGAGTGGACATTAAATTCCATTTCTCTCTCTCTTTCTGTTGTAGTGATGTTCAGGTTGAGACATCTGTTGACGGGGAAGTGAAATTAAAAACAATAAAAGGCATCAATAAAAAAAATAAACAAAAAGTTCCTGAACCAGAGTCTGACAGTTCCATAGATACATCAGACATGTCATCAGACGAGGAAGAGGAGGAGGAAGATCTTGCTGTATCAACCAATCAAATAGAAGAACAGATAACAGAGACTGAAGAAAACCAAGATGAACCAATGAACGAGGAAGATACGTCTGTAAAGATGAAAGATGAGAAAGTAAAAGTAGATGATAAACCAAAAGTAGAAGAAAAGCCCAATAGAACTGTTGTCAATGTTCCTGTGATGAGAACAGCTGAAGTTGAGGTTTGTGTTGTTAATATCACTCAATAGTTCAACAATATCTTTGCTCAAATTATTGTATATCATAATCTAATCCCTGGATGACTGTATTAACCCATTGTCGGCGATATTACTTTTGGGTGGAAGTGGACGATAAATTAAGCTATTTCAGACACAAACACACACACCTATTAACACTTGGTTCAAGTATGTATTGCCTTCATCAGTTCCTGGAAGAAAAATTAAAGAAACAAGATACTGGTACATCCCTGGACATACTGATACAGTCCGAAAGACCACCGCAAATAACCACAGCTATGCATGTGACAGGATTGTTTGGGTCAGTCTAAGGAGTCGTAGTTTAGCGTGTTTAGGCGGTTTAAGGTAAACAAGTTACAGCGTTTGGGGTGGGCTAACTAATGCTAGTTAGGGCGATCTTAGTGCAAAGGGTTGAAAGTGTTAACGAGAGGTTGTTCAACTTAACTTAGTTTATGGAACAATTTTGTATCTGATATTTACAGGCAAACAGAGAGAAATTACCAATATTTACTGAAGAACAGGTTGTTATGGAAACCATCAATGAGAACCCAGTAACTATTATTTGTGGAGAAACTGGGTCGGGTAAAACAACTCAAGTACCACAGTTTTTATATGAAGCTGGATATGCTCAGTAAGTATTTGTTCTCCTCAGTAAGTGGTTGTTCTCTCCTCAGTAAGTGTTTGTTCTCAGTAAGTGTTAGTAAGTGTTTGTTCTCATCCTCAGTAAAAACTTGTTATCCTCATCAAGGACTTGTTATTCTCAGTTAGGACTTGCAGTTGTTATCCTCAATAAAGACTATTTTCTTCAGTAAGAACTTGTTATCCCCAGTAAGGATGTGTTATCCTCAGTAAGGATGTGTTATCCCCAGTAAGGATGTGTTATCCTCAGTAAGGATGTGTTATCCTCAGTAAGGATGTGTTAGGATGTGTTATCCTCAGTAAGGATGTGTTATCCTCGGTAAGGATGTAGGTAGGCCTAGATATTAGAGGGAGGGGAATTGATGATTTAGATTATAAACTAAAGAAGTTTGTATTTTACAGTGGTGATGGTATTATTGGTATTACGGAACCTAGACGTGTTGCTGCTATCAGTATGTCACAACGTGTTGCCATGGAAATGAATTTATCACCTGAGTAAGTTGTAAGATAATATCTCTTTATCAAGTGTGTGATTCACAGCTCCGTCGGTGATTCTGTTCGTCCGCAATGGCTATTCCAATTATTTAAACAGATTTGCTTTAGCCTTATGATGAGTTATTGATGTGACGGGTATTGGACATGAGCCAGAATACATTGCAACCATGGTATCATTTAATATTGCCTATTTAGCCCTGAATTTTTACTTGCATCCATTCAATAACATATCTTTGATTTAAAAATCATCTTAAATCACCCCAAATCATGTAATTTGTACTTGTATTTAGTTTAAAGCTGACAGTTTAATTTTGATAAAAAAAGTGTCCAATTTTGAAAATGAGTGTTTAATTTACAAGTGTTTAATTTCTTGATCACTGTTAAAAAATAAACAAACCAATTGATTATTGATGTATAATGATTTTTTTTAGAACATTGGTCAGAGTTGAATGTTTTATTTTTCTAGTGAAATATCCTATCAGATTCGTTATGAAGGAAATACATCTCCGAAGACTAAGATCAAATTCATGACAGATGGAGTTTTATTGAAGGAAGTCCAACAGGTTTGTTTACTCAAATATCTCAGTAAAAATTAATATGTTGACTTTCCTACAGTACAATGCTCAGTGCACCATCCATGCTTAATCACTGCCAAACAAGAAACCCTTTCTAATAACACATTCTTGTTTTGCAATGAGATGCATACCGAGTTCCTGAAATCCAACACACACTGTTTTCTTTAAAAACAGACAAATGCTATTAGCAGACAGTGATACGCACCAAGAAAATTCACTAGTTCTGGGTTGCCGACTCATGTGGTGAACAACCAACATGATAAAGAGTAAAGAATAAATGACTGGAAAAAGAAAGAATCATTAATACTGGTAAGGGTATTTAATTCTGCAGCAAATATCCAACATCGTGAAGTAGCGACAGTATAATTGTATTTTTTGTTTTTCAGGATTTTATGTTGAATAAATACAGTGTTATTATTATTGATGAAGCTCATGAACGAAGTGTTTATACGGATATTCTGATTGGTTTATTGTCTCGTATTGTACCACTCAGAAACAAGGTAACATGGTCATTCTTGATGGGGGTTGCTGGGTTGATGGTCGAATGGTTAGCGTGTCTGTCATTGGCGTGGTTTGCATTCCCCTGTTGTACGTGACAAGGAATAGGGTCTCCTGTCCAACCTTGCAGGTTTTCTCTGGGTCCTACGGTTTCCTCCCACAGCTAGAAACCTCTACCCTTGTCTGCCATTACAATTGTTTATCTATTAAAACTCGGCCCTTGTCTATAATATATGAGGGATTTGTTAGTCGGAGGTTTCAGTTGTAGATCTCAAAACAGCATTATCGTGACGCCCTTGCGTATGAAGAATTAGACTTTTTGAAATTGCATTTTTTATTCTGTTTTTAGAGAGGAAAACCATTGAAGATGATAATTATGTCAGCTACACTGAGAGTGGAGGATTTTACAGAAAATAAACAATTATTTAAAATACCACCGCCTGTGTTAAAAGTCAACTCTCGTCAGTTTCCTGTTACGATTCACTTCAACAAACGAACGCCAGTGGACGATTATTTATCCGATTGTTTTAAAAAGGTCAGTTGATGGATATTCGTCGTCTTCATTTTTTTAAGATTAATTCCATTTATAATATCTCAGCCCACTCATATCAGTCTCATTACAATACAGATCTATATTTCGTTTTGTTTTTTTATACTTTCGATGGTCGACGCTACATGAAGATCTAACCGTTTGTACCCGAAGGTCGCGTCAGAGGTCATATGAGTGGCTTTTGACCCTATGACGTCAGACATTGATTAATCAATCAGCGTTGACGTTTCTAGTGGCTAACCCACAGTTCCGTGCATTGGATAGCAAAAAATCGCGGTAAAAGTTTCACAGGTTAATCCCACCCTTCCTCATCCCAGTGTAGTAAAGACAAGTAAAAACTAAATTTTGAACTATAAAAAACGAAATAAAAAGGATCTGTGTTTTAATCAAATCTGGGTTCACATCCTAGACGTCAACATAATGATTGCTTATTTCATCATACTTCACTTTTACTGTCTCCGGAAACCCGTTAACATGCTTTGACACGTTCAGGAACGTAGAGTTCAAAGAGTAACAGCAGATGATGAAATCTACTTCTGACACCTCTTATGATAAATAATGAAATGTCATAGTAGTTTACTGATGTTGATAAGATTACAGGTTTCCCTGATAACATGATTTGAATTACAGACTTAACTAAAAGACCCTATGTAGTCCCAAAATGACCTAGTGTATGTGAAAAGTGAAAGTTAGACGCCATTTTTCAGACCTACCATAACTAAAAGACCCCCTGCATGCAAGCAAATTATTAATATGAACAGAACTAACACAGTTATATGGGAAAACAATCACTGATTTATTATAAACAAGCACGACGTTTCGATAAGTATCCTCTTATCGTTATCAAGCAAGCCAAATGCCACTAAAAAATTATATTAATATGAAAATAGCATATATTATGTTAGACCCCATTTTCCTCCCTCCTTTTTGATGTGAATCAGGCCAATAAAAAACACTTGATCCACCCCCTCCCATCCGACTTACAGATAGGTGCCCTTAGTGCTCAATTTCTGTGCACCCCCTCCTCCCCTCTCCTTTTAAACCCATGTAAACCTACATGTATGTAAGGTATGTGTATATCATCTCCCCTTCCCTGTCGGCCATATAATTGTATTTATTATTTTATGTTGTTTTACTATCATCCCCCTTCCCGGCGTTATTTAGTATGTTGTTTTTCTAGGTCTGTAAGATACATCGTATGTTGCCATCTGGAGGAATACTGGTGTTTGTAACAGGACAACAAGAAGTTCGAACTCTCTGTTATAAATTACGTAAAATGTTTCCGTATGATCCCCATCAAGGTAAATATTGTTAGATATAAAAAACACGTGCAAGCGTCATCAAATCCATCTTGATATTGAAAAACCATATCTATGATTAAATGTGTAGTTTTCAAAGGACCGTGCATGCCAAGTTTCATGTCAATTGAACTGGAATTGACAAAGCCATTTATCCTTTTGGAAGGAGCGTCATCCTCCAAGAAGAAGAACAACAAGATAGGTAACTCTTGTGGCTCTGTTCCTTGTCTAAATAGTTGTTCATTTTGGTGTAAAAAGTTGAATTATTCCTTTGTAACCCTAAAAGTATAAAATGAAGATTTCATGTGTCGTTAATTAAAAAGATATTTTTGTCTGCTTTGACTTGAGAAGAATCCCATCAAATTTCAGAGTCACATTTCAGTTCCATGAGAGTTATTGTCCATTTTCTCAATCACTATAACTTTGTAAATTCTGTACAGGCAAGAGTTTTAGATAATTTCTGTCTGATCATGTGGTGGAACTCCAAGAAATTGTTGTTTATTACCTCAGTCACATGTGAAAAAGTGTGGGGATTGCTAGAATTGTTTGATTGTAAACATCATAGCCCAACCCTAAAATCACAAGATTTGAAAACCTCCCTACCAGATGCTGCACGTTTGTGTTTCGTCTTGTGTTTATGCTGATGTTGATTTATTTTCATTTTAGTTTTACCTAATAAAAAAGAGGAACGTAAAAAAATTAAAAAGAAGAAAAGGGAGAAGAAAATACAGAAAAAGATTGAAAAAATTGATTTACCTAAAGTTGACTTGAACAAGTAAGTAAAAGAAAAGTACAAAATAGTTTTAAAAATGTACAATGCAAAAATTCAAATTATTTTGACTTTAATTAGCATATTAAGACATCATCTGTTATGTCTTGGAAATCGCAGTCAGTCTCTGTAAACAAGAGAGAAAACTGAGGGTTAACGCCCACTCAACATGGGGGTGGGGGGGCAGAATGATTATTGGTTAATCATATGTCTGACGCTTGTATGGCCCCTGATGCAACCTTCTACTACAACCAGTCAGGAGGCAATTCGAAAGGAAAAAGATCGAAACGAAATACAGATCTGTGTAGAGAAATATTATGGCCATTCTCCAACGTATGGAATCTTACTAACGGCAATTTTTATCAAAATATAATGTTTGAAAACTGTAAATAATCTTATTGTTGTTATCTTGTAGTTATTCTATAAAACCTGTCGATGAAGAAGGAGAAATGGATGTTTTGGGTGAAGATTCCGATCTCGATATTTTATCTGAAGGAGAGTCAGAAACAGAAGATATGGCTAAGGATCCTGAGGTAGGAACAATTTTTATACGCCCACATTTTCATGTGGACGTATATTGTCGTCGCCCCTGTTCGTCCGTTCGTCCACAATTGTTTGTGAACAGTCTACAGGTCACAATTTTTATCCGATTTCAATGAAACTTAAAATATAGGTTTATCACCCTAAGATCTCGGTTCCTTTTGATATTGGCATGTATCGGACCGTAACTTCATGGGTTATGACCCCTGATTGTACGAAAAATCATGTTTTTTAGCTTGTGAACAGTGTAGAGGTCACAATTCTGAACCGATTTGGATGAAACTTGACATGCATGTTTATAAACCAAAGATCTTGGTTCCTTTCGATATTTGTGCCAATTGGATCGTAACTTCCTGAATTATGGCCCCTGATTGTCCGAAAAATCGCCCTTTTTAGCTTGTGGTCCCTCTGGAGGTCAAAATTGTTATCCGATTTAAAAAACCGTCTGATTATATCACCGTTACATGGTTATGAAAGTTCAATTCGAATTTCGTGAAAATCGGACCAAAATTGACGGACAAAATGGTTATGATTATATCACCGTTACATGGTTATGAAGGTTGAGTTCGAATTTCGTGAAAATCGGACCAAAATGACGGACAAAATGGCCGCCATTTGTACGCGAATAGTGTGAAAATATGTTATATCAAGGTTGTGAACAGTGTAGAGGTCACAATTTTGAACCGATTTGGATGAAACTTGAAATGCATGTTTATAACCCAAAGATCTTGGTTCCTTTTTATTTGCGCCAATCGGATCGTAACTTCATGAATTATGGCCAGTGATTGTCCGAAAAATCGCCCTTTTTAGCTTGTGGTCCCTATGGAGGTCAAAATTGTTATCCGATTTAAAAAAACGTTTGATTATATCACCGTTCCATGGTTATGAAGGTTGAGTGTGAATTTTGTGAAAATGGGACCAAAATTGATGGACAAAATGGCCGCCGTTAGTACACAAATAGTGTGAAAATATGTTGTATCAAGGTTGTGGAACTTATAGAGGTCACAATTTTGAACCAATTTTGATGAAACTTGACATATATGTTTATAACCCAAAGATCTTGGTTCCTTTCGATATTTGCACCCATTGGATCGTAACTTCCTGAATTATGGCCGCTGATTGTCAAAACAAAAAAAATCGCCCTTTTTAGCTTGTGGTCCCTCTGGAGGTCAAAATTGTTATCCGATTTAAAAAACCGTTTGATTATATCACCATTTCATGGATATGAAGGTTGAGTATGGATTTTGTGAAAATCGGACCAAAATTGACGGACAAAATGGCCACCGTTTGAACGCGAATAGTGTGAAAATATGTTATATAAAGGTTGTGGACCTTATAGAGGTCACAATTTTGAACCGATTTTGATGAAACTTGACATGTATGTTTATAACCCAAAGATCTTGGTTCCTTTCGATATTTGCGCCCATTGGATCATAACTTCCTGAATTATGTCCCCGGATTGTCCGAAAAATCGCTTTTGTTCGCTTTTGGTCCCTCTGGAGGTCAAAATTGTTATCCGATTTAAAAAAACGTTTGACTATATCACCATTACATGGTAATGAAGAGAGAGTTTGAATTACGTGAAAATCGGACTAGAATTGACGGACAAAATGGCCGCCGTTTGTACACGAGAAGTGTGAAAATATGTTATATCAAGGTTGTGGTCCCTATAGATTTTGATGAAACTTGACATGTATGTTTATAACAAATCTTGGTTCCTTTCGATATTTGCGCCCGTCGGGTCATTACTTCCTGAATTATGTCCCCTGATTGTACGAAAAATCACCTTTTTTAGCTTGTTGTGCCTCTGGAGGTCACAATTATTATCTGATTTAAAAAAAAATGTTTGATTATAAAAACCAAACAAATTCTAATGATTTTCTGATAATTCCTTAATATGTGACAACTCTTGTTGACTGCCCGGACGATTAGGCTGCTGTGTGGGCGTATGTTTCGTTGCCTGGCAACCTATTTTTTATTTTAATTTTACAAATGCACAGGGGAAATTGATTGAACGTTTCAGAATTGAATTCTTTTAATCCCCCCAAAATAGTAGCAGGGATGTTTTTGGGTCATATTGCATTTGTCGATTATATAAGATAATATCACAACCAACCACGTGATTGATTAATGTCTGCAGGTGAGAACTGTGACAAGACTGGATACCGTGTAACTCGATTGCAATTGTCAATCGAGCATCCCATAGTTTCAAGAATGTTAGGGGTTGCAGTTGCAGGACTACCCTGTCCGGGCTACCCCTATAAACCAAATTTCAGCCTCGGGGACAGTCTTAATGTAACCGCAAACCTTGAACAGGCAGAAAGACAAACAAAACAAAAGTTACAAATATTAGTATACATCGATATAATTATCATTTATTCTTGCAGGAATCTGAAGAGACTGGATGTCAGGCGCCATTGTATGTTTTACCTTTATACTCTCTATTACCCAGTCATAAACAGATTAGGGTAAGATATAAAATTGTTTCTTCTATTGACATTTGAATAGCGTTGTGTGGAGGTCTTCCAGTCAGAGGGAAATCAATCATGTTATTTTAATTGTTGTTATTATTACCCACATCCTGGTGTAAATGTTGATCCATGGTTTATGAGATTTTACATCCTTCTGGGCTCAGACTGGGTTAATGAAGACGTGGTTTACACGATAAAGATAATATAAAGTAGCGGTAAATTAATACAGGCATTTGATTTCAATTCACTTACTTACTGTAGCTCATTTAATTTTGGTTTGAATAAAAAATTTATTTGATCTGTTTTTACACATTTAAATTGTTGTCCTTTCTCATATTTCACATTTCGTTAAGAATTTATGCAAAATTATTTAACTTATTTTCAATAGCCCTTTAAAAAATCTTTAGTTGTTTTAATGTATCAAATACTTCATTAAGAAACTATGTGTAAAGTTTTGTGTTTTCTGGGTAAAAGTGAATGAATTCCTAACTAAAGTCTGAGAATGTGTTGTGAAAGGGTTCTAGGCCTGGTCTAGTAGTTGAGAGGAGCTTGGGAATCGCCAAACCTCTCCCCGGCATAGGATATTTAATGCTAGCACTTTGTTTTATTTCTATTGATGTGCTGTTATTCTATTATTTCCTACCTTCATTAGCCCAGCCAGAACAGAACAATAGGATGTTAAACACCATTTCATCTGATGGCATCTATTAGAAACTCAACGATATATTTGTATGTTTAATTGACAGGTTTTTGACGAGGCCCCACCAGGATGTCGTCTGTGTGTCGTATCAACAAATGTAGCAGAAACATCTTTAACTATTCCAAATGTCAAATATGTTGTAGATACGGGCAAGGTAATTTCCGTTATAAATGTTAAGAATGAACATAATAGAGTGTCTAGGGTTCTGAAGTCATAGCTCAAATGGTTCAGGTTTATATACTTTGAATTAAGCCCAGGGGGTTGTTGCCATGGTAGTCGAGTGGTCAGGGTACAGTGTTCACAAGTGGAATGTACCACGTTCGAATCCTGGCCTGGACCTAGAAGAAACATAAGGATTTCTGATGCCTGGTCCCACAAAACAACCACTATAAGACCGCAAATAGATTGTAAAATTATATACAGAAGCAAATTTCTACTTAGGATCTCTGAATCACTAAAATAATCCATGGCCATAGATTTCAAAATCACATACTAATATCCATGATAGCACTTCTGTTGAAGCAGGCATTAAACGTCCAAGTGATGATGGTGGTGGTTGGAAAAGATTACAAACCGAATTCTTCTTTTTCAGGTTAAAACTAAATTCTATGATAAAGTAACGGGTGTTTCAACATTTAAAGTTACCTGGACATCTCAAGCTTCAGCCAATCAGAGAGCAGGAAGAGCTGGCCGTGTGTCACCAGGTCACTGTTATCGGTACGTTATGTTTTATATGGTAATTATTTAGATCTGATGTACTATAGCACATACTTAAACTGAATGGATATTGAGTGGGTCATCGAGGTAAAAGGCGTGCTTTCAGTCCTACACTTGTACATGACGATAAGGTCGTCTCTGGGTACTCAAGTTCCCTCCCCCCTCTAAAGACTCCTACATACAGGCAAATTATTGAAGACCAATATACTGAATCGGCTGAGTAAATCGTTTTGTTAAAAGGTCTGTCATTGAGTTGATGGGTGTGGTTTCGATTTACTGCTTGTAATTGAAAAGGAGTTAGATCGCGTGACCAATCTATTGGACGTCTTCTGAGTCCTCTGGTTATGGGGGGGGGGGATGGCCTAGTGGTCTAGAGTGCTGCACTTCGACCTCTAGCTGGCCGGTCACCTCTGGCTTGCGGCTGTGGTTTCGATCCCCGGTGTGACCATATGTGGCATGGAGATAGGGGCACCTTCTCGACCTCGTGGGTTTCCTCCGGGCACTCCGGTTTCTTCCCACTGCTAAAGACCCCTACGCACAAGCGAATTATTGAAATAAAAGTTGGAGAAAAAAAACATATGTTAGTCCCAAAATGACCTACTTTGTGTCGAGTGGACGTTAAACCCCATTTCTCTCTCTCTCTTCCTTCTGGTTATGTCCTACTGCTAAAGACCCCACTCGCAAGCAAATAATTGAATTAAAGATTTAAAAATAAAGACAGCCTGATAAAGTTAGAAAAAGAGAGAAATGGGATTTAAGGTCCACTCTACACAAGTCTGGTAACAAAGGGGCTGGTTAGATAGTCCAGTAACATATATAAAGGTAGTAAAACATTAACTTATTTAACACACAGTAATTTTGATTTGATTATATTTTCAGTTTATTTTCATCGGCTGTATTTAACGATGATTTTGAGATGTTCTCACCACCCGAGATTTGTAGACGTCCTGTTGACGATCTCTTGTTACAGATGAAGGTCATTGTCATTTAACATAAGAATTATTTATATGTCCTCGTATTAGATGTCACAGAGAGGGTGCCTTTAGCATGTTTCATTGTCTCATAATTCAGGCCACTGTTTATCTCCTACAGAGGCTAAATTTTAAGAAGCAGAAATCTAGAGAGGGCGCATTTGGCTTGGTCACATGATTTTAATGTAATGTCGCATCATTTCGGAGACTCTTGGACAGTAGTATGATGTAATACAGCCTGGTTCGATCTGATGTGCCATAAAACCCTCTTTCATGCATTCATTCATTTTGGTCTCATATTGAAGCTAAATTTAACATCTATATAGAAATTCTTAAATCAAAAGCATAATTACTGGGTACATTGTAGTTCCATGGCAAATATCATTTGAAGGGAAAAGTTAGGATCTTGAATGCGTCAATCCATCCCCAACAATCAAACATGGATTTTCATGGGATATTATAAGTAGGCTCAATGAAAAGGTGTCGACTGAGAGGTCCCATATATGTCATTTGCCACACGTAGAATATTCCCTTCCTGTTCCACTGAGCTTTCCCTCCTGTCAGTTATGAATGACGAAGGGCCTGGCAAATAACAATGAGACGGAAAACTAGGGTCTCATGCACTTTAATGTACCCTTGACTGTTGGAAATTGAAATAAAAGTAGGCTGTATCAACACAGTCAAAGCAAAGTTTACCTTATTGCCCACTACATCATGGATGCCCATCTTCATTTGGCCAGTTAGTGTAGAAAAGTAGGACGATAAACTCATTTCATTTAATTTGCATAAAACAAATTATTAATGCATGAGGAAAGGCCATGTGGATTATAGTTATTGTTTGATTTATTAGAATGTGATTTTTGCAGGAGATGAATATAGATAAAGTACAGAATTTTCCCTACCCAACTCCTCCAGATATTGAACAATTAAAGGTTAGTACTTATCTAATCAATCATCCTCAAGAATCATATCAAGCTTAATGGTTTTTAAACAGAAATGTTATTTTTTAAATATTTGAAATATTTTCATAATATATATGAGTTTCGGTAGAACTATTCCAGGGACTTGAACCATAGATTTTGATAACATAATGTCCATAATGGCACAGAGAAGGTGATGAAGACAATATCCATGGAACTAGCTTAGGTATCCACTTATCCTAGGATTCATTTACAAAAATCAGAAATACCAGGGTTATGGAATTTTTCATAAATTCAAGAAATCTCCATTTCTTTGTAGGCAGCTGAAAGTTTATTGTTATCTCTCGGAGCTTTATCAACACCAGATCGACCGAAACATATCAAACGTAGACAGGACAGAGGTAAATAGAATCTAATAAATTTGCCGTTCATTGCTTAGTTTTATTAAAAAATAAATTAATAAATTTTTCTCTGACACATTTTTGATTTGTTTAAAATTGGTTATGTTCTTATCAAGCTTTTGGATCTGATTGAAATTTGCCGCAAATTGAAGTTATGACAGCTCACAATCTAAAGCCATGGTAGCTAATATATGAATATAAGTGATGAGGTTTTCCCGAGGTCCTGTTTACACATTGGCATGCATGTAAAATATCACTTGGCAGTTGGATTCCAATATAAGAGTAGTGTGTAGTGCCACTGCCCTGGCAAAATTTCTCTCATAGTACACTGTATGGCTTATACCTGTGTATGAGCAGAACAGTAAGACCTTAAACCCTATTTCATTTCATTTCAAGCAGTTTTCATGATTTTGTAGAATTGCCCTATGATTTTATATAGCATATCAGTCAGGTTGTTTTTTCTTACTTGCGATGTGTGCAACTACCCCCGGATCCCTTCCCTTGTCTGATCGATATGTATGTTTGTAGTATCTCTATATTATGTCCTGTCCATATAGGGTTGACTTGTGTGATTGTTTCTGTGTGGTGTGGCGTGGCGTGATCCCTTTCATTTACTACATGCTTTCTAATATTTTGGACACAAAAATACTCCCATGATACATATCTAGGTTGCTTAAAAGAACATTGTTGTACAAGCCAGTGATTCTATATAAATGATGTTTAATCCCTGAATACCACTCAATGAATACTGCCCTCAAGATATGTTTATCATTTTCAGAGTTAACAAAGATAACACCCCTTGGTCGTGGAATGGCTAAGTTTCCTGTCTCACCCCGATATGCTAGAATATTAGCCTTAGGTCATCAAGAGAATCTCCTACCCTATGTCATAGCGATTGTATCAGCTTTATCTGTTGATGAATTATTTATTGAGACACCCAGTGAGGTAAATATTTGTATTTCGATTCAGGGGTGGAATTGACGAATGTTTAGCATGTGTTGTATCATAAGCAGATCATTTCGGGACTAATATATGGTTCAATTTTATTTCAATAATTCGCTTCTGGGTGGGGGTATTCAGCAGGGGGAGGAAATGGGAGGATCCGGAGAAAACCCACAAAGTTGGACCGGCAACCTTAGTCCTTGTCATGTACAACTGGAGAATTATAATCCACTAGGTTGCCCAGTCCTGTATGTTTAAACGAATCCAGGAACTTAAAAATAAGCCCGCCAAGAAAAGACAAGATGAAAGGGTGGCACAAAAATATGTATATACATTTCCACATACAAAATTAAATATATATGCAGTTTAGTTGATTACAAATATTTGTGTGTCTATTTTTGAGAATGCTAATTTTTTTTTCTCCAGAAAATTGATGGTAAGCAGAAACAGAAAACTTCACAAATCAGAAAATTATGGGCTGGTGGTGTAAGTTGATATGTTGTATAAATTTTACATATGATGTATATAAGAGGTTGAAATGTTAAGGAGCATTAGTTAGTCCAAAGGGCATGCATATAAAAATGGAGTTTGATAACCTCAATAGATTTCCACTTTTCAACATTATTTGCCCACCATGCAATAATTAAGACACATATTTTATTTATAAATTTATATATTATTGTATTTCTTATAAATTTATATATTATTGTATTTCTTATAAATTTATATATTGTATTTTTATATGCAGGGTCAGTCTTTGTTATTGGGTGATTTGATGGTATTATTAAAGGCAGTAGGGGCATGTGAATATCAGGGTTTTACTCCAGAGTTCTGCTCTAAGTTTGGTATCAGATATAAATCCATGAAAGAAATAAGAAAATTACGAGCACAGTTAACAAATACAGGTAGTTATATGTAAATATTTGTAGCTTGTTTCCTCGAGGGTCTTATTCTGCAATATTTCTACTTAAATATTTTAAAAAAGAAGCCCTTTCATTGAGCAATAGCTCAAATTTGTGCTATAATTTTAATTCTCAACTAATGAACCATCAGTATTGATATATTTTATTTTTTTGATATTTCCATGAATGAAAACCACAGTTGTTAATAAACAATATTTTGTTCCAAGAAAATAAAATCAATTGAGAAACAGGCATGTTGTGAAAAGTCAATGTTTATTTCTTATCTGGTACTTGCTGTACTTGGTGAACATTCCATTTGCTGCCATACTGTTATGGGGGTTTTCTTTGGACTTTAAATTTTGTCTAATTGTTTGGTTTTATTTTATATGTCCATTACATTTAAATTTCAAATCTAATGAGTAAACAGAACCAACTATTTGCTTCCTAAATGCTGGTCAATATGTGGCTAGAAATTTGACCTATGCATATCTGAATTCAACTGGTAACAAAATAGATGCAACACTCTCCCTTTAATGCTCTTTAACTATGAAGTAGCTGTCGTCAATTAAAGATTCCTATTGCAGATCTTTTTATGGCTTCAGATGTTATATTTAGACATGTATTAACGTGACACGCCTATTATCAATGGATTTAAACATTTATAAGATTTTAATATTTAACTAAAAAATGGACAATCAAGGCTAATTCTGGGATTTTGTCAAGTACCATTGCTACGATACTGCTATATCATCAAACATTCATAACATTAAATGAAATTTTAAATATATTCATTATCTATTTTTTAGTATTTATATCAAGAACGTCCCATTCTTTATCTATATCTTACCGACTGTAGTCTACTAAATTTGATGGTTTTTTTTCAGTAAATATTGTGATACCTGATGCCAACCTGTGTGTGGATCCGAAGTTATCTCCCCCTACTGATGCCCAGTGTAAGATGTTACGCCAGATTGTATTGGCTGGTTTAGCTGATCATGTGGCCAGGTAATTAACATTTCGTGCCTAATAATTTGTTAATAAATATCCAACCGCCTAGAAAGATATGAAATGAATAAAAACTTATTACTTTCCTTTCTCCGCTAAACTATAAATTGTGTTGGCTGCAGATGTTATTTTATAGCATGAGTGTTGAATTATTTTTAAATAAATTTGTATTTTTAGGAGATATCCAGACCCTCCACCAGGTGCTAGTGAAGATGCCAGGAAACTAAAACATGCCTATCAGGTAACAATGCAGGTTCCTTACTTATTTAGTTTGAATAGTAGATAGCTACATTCATTTATTTAGTTGGAAGGAAAAAAAGTAAACTAGCTAATAAACATTGTTTAGCATAGAGGGAACAACTAATTAGTTTTTAACATTCACTCAACGCAAACTAGGTCCATTTCGGTCCATTTATGTTTTAATTTTATTTCAAAAATTGCTATAGGTCTTTAGCAGGCGATTTCAATGCAGGGGAATCAAAACTACATCAGTTGACACAATAACAGCCCTTATAGTTTGAAGTGTATTATATAGGATACGATAATACTTGGGTTAATGTGTACAGGGTGCAACCTAGTTTTCTGTCCCATAGGTTCTATTTCATTCATGCTTCATCTGTTTTGTTTTTATATTTTAACAGTGTATTGTTTTATTCATCCTTCATCTGTTTTTATATCCTAACAGTGTACTGAATTAGAGGAACCAGTTTTTATTCATCCTTCATCTGTTTTATTTAAAGAGAAATGTGATTATATAGTTTATCAGAATATCCATGAAACATCCAAGCTCTATATGAAAGGTGAGTAAAATTTATAAATAATAGAGAGAGATAGATAAATGGAGTCCACTCATACAAACTAGGTCATTTCTGGCCAAACATATGGTTCAATTTTATTTCAATAAGGGTCATTAACAGTGGGAGGAAACTGAAGGACCCATAGAAAACCCATTAGAGACTGCACAGGTGACCCTAAGCCATTTCATAACTGTTGCCTAAATAACAGACCTTGTTATACAAAGTGCTAACCATTGGCCATTCAACCTCCCCTGTATAAATAATAATATAAACCATAAAATACCTCGTTATGTAGAAATGTTTTGTCAAACACTGTGCAAATGGATATTAATGAATAATGATTTATTGATTTTTAGAGGCAACGACTCTGAAATTTCAGAAACTTAATCTTTTATTAATAGTTATTTAATTTTGATAAGCAGGTTTTAATGAAGGGTATTTTAAACGACTGAAATGACAGTCAAATTCGTCCAAGTATCTGGCAGTATAGTAAATAAAGGAATTTATATGTTTTAATATTCATAGGAATCCTGGGCAAGAGAAGGAATGAGAGGACAAGCCGATCCTCAGCATGCTGTACGGCGTTTGCTCGTCTTCATCAGCCCAGTTTAGGTGCAGAAAAGTAGGACATTAAACCCCATTTCATTTTATTTAATGTTGAAAGAGACTTTCCATGTTGCAGGTGCTTGTGACAGATGTATGTTCCTATACTATATATACCTGGTAATTAATATGGTATTTCATCATGTTTTTCAGGTGTCGTATCCATAGAACCAGAATGGTTACCATTATTTGCTGGATATCATTGTTCTTTCTCACGACCTTTAGATGACCCTTCACCTTTCTGTGATACCATAAAAGGAGAGGTCACATGTTACATGACCAGTAGCTTCAGTAAGTATTAGTAGGGCTCCCATGACCTACAAGGCTCACTAACCAATAAGTCCTGGATTCATTTCTGTTATTGGCGGAGAAACTTTCTCAGATTTTGCTTTCTGGTTTCCTCTTGTCACTGGTTATTCAAGTATCGTAGATTAAATAATAAAAAAAATGGATAATCGAGACTATGTTTTTTATCTACCGACTTTAGTAATTATGATCTTTAGTAATGATGATCAAAGCAAGGCTCAAAATTTCAATCGCTAATATTACGGTTCAAAGTGGATCACCTTGACTGAAATTTTCAGCAAATTCCTTTTACATTATGTTGTTTTGAACTGCTATAGTAAAAACTGACAACTCTTTATCTAATCTCCCATAATGTATCTTTAAATTGTACATAAAACCTTAGAAAAAATTGAGGTTATTGATAAGATGTTGAACTTGATTCCATTCCATACCAAATTAATAATTTCTCTTGTTATTGTACAGGTCGATGTAATTGGTCGATACCAGCAGTACCGATTGAATATCCACACAACATAGATAAATTTCGTTGGTTTGCCAGATTTCTGTTAGAAGGAACAGTGTGTCCGAAGCTAAAAGAATTTGTTAATGTTCTTCTGTCCACTCCTGCTACCATGATTAAATCTTGGGCAAAGTAAGTTATATGCTAAAATAAAAATACAGTACCAATAAAAGGTTAGATAACACTTATCCTTAAAGATGATCCAACCTCGTGGTTTTTTTCTGGGCACCCTGGTTTCCTCCCACTGCTAAAGATGGAACCATATGTTAGTCCGAAATGACCTGCTTTGTGTTAAGTGGACTCTGTGTCTCTCTCTCTCTCTCTCTCTCTTTCTTTAAGGAACAAAGATATACCCAGATTGTACTTGAATTCGGGGGGTTGGATGGCCGAATGCTTAGCGTGCCCGTGCTGTATCATACGGTCTGCCATTGAATCAACTGGCGTTCGAAAACCCCCGGTTGTACGTGACAAGGAGTAGCGGTTGTACGTGACAAGGAGTAGCGTCGCCTGTCCAACCTCGTGGGTTTTTTCTGGGAACTCCAGTTTCCTCCCACTGCTAGATACCCCTACGGGCAAGTTAATTATTGAAATAAAATTAAACCATATGTTAGTCCCAAAATGACTTAGTTTGTGTCGAGTGGACGTTAAACGCCATTTCTCTCTCTCTCTGTACTTGAATTTTGTAGGACGTTAAGACCCATTTCATTTCATTTGTACTTGAATTGACTAAGACTTGATGCATCCCTCTTGATATAATTCAATGCTAATATATTTATAATTACAGATTACAGCCTAGAACGGAAGTGTTATTACAAGCATTAGTAGGAAGGAATATAACTAATAAACAAAGTCTTCTTGATGCCTGGAACACGGATAACATGTGTAAGTTTGATTCCATTTATATGAAATGAAATGTTACTGTCTGCACCTACTGGGTGATGAAGGTGACATACAAGACCACACCATTTGCTATAAGGCAAATTTAGGCCTGACAAATGCAACTGTCAACTCTTATTGAAATTTATAACTGTATGGGGAATTTTAACGGGTGAGGTTTTCGTTACCTCTTCATAATTAGACACTTCCCTTCTCAGACCCTCTTTCCTTGCCAGGCCCTCTTCCCTTGCCAGACCCTCTTTCCTTGCCACACCCTCTTCCCTTGCCAGGCCCTCTTCCCTTGCCAGGCCCTCTTTCCTGCACCACGGATAAGCAATAACCATGCTTTTTACACGATGATCAATTGATTGATTTTATTATTTTATTTTACAGATTTATATAATGAGTACTGTCAATGGGTGCCGGAAGCCGTCCATTATGATGTGAAAACAAAATGGCCTCCAATAGGATGAAATGGCTTGACTATCAACACTTAATTAACACCAAGTACTGTGTAATACCGACCTTGTCTAGACCCGTGAATATAGATTGATGCATGTGATATCATCAAATGAAAAAAGCCTGATCTTTGTGTTTATTTTATTGGTACCATGGACTTGGATCATATTCACGATTTGTCTCAGAATTGATGAGGATGTCAGTTGACAGGCTTTTGTAAAGTATAAAAACAAATTTAAATGATAGACGGTAAAAGTTTGGAAGTGGAAATTCTGATAAATAAACGCTGATATTTATATATTACTGAAGAACAGATATTTGTGTTGATTGGAAGAGTGGCTGACTGAATGGTCACGTGTGTTGGTTAGAGCAGAAGTTCGGTCTTTGAGTTAAGTGGCTGTGGTGTCGATTCTCTGCTTGTACATGATGACCTGTAAACCCTGACATATATTCGTACAGTCCTACACCTAATAAAGTAGGTTTTAATTCCATGGTATACATATGGTATACCATATAATTATATTCACCATGATATAACGGAATTTTGAGTACACCACATTATCAATATATAAACTGAACGAATTGCTAGGTACCTTAATTTACCAGATTTTGAGTACCCCTATTTTACCAATTGTTGGTATTGGTGGGTACCCCAGACCCCTGTTTGACCAATTGTTTGTATTGTTGGGTATCCCTATTTTACCAGTTGTTGGTATAGTTAGGAACCCTGTATTTGAGCTACACCTAATTCCCACCCTATTTTCAGGTTAAGATATAAGTGAGTAATATTAAGGAATTGTACAAAACGTACCTATAATGTGATCATAATAATTGTTATGTATAATATTGTTGAATGTTATGATATATGATAAATAAAAACGATTTTGATAAATATATTAAACAAAAAATACACCAGCCTACTGAGTTAAATAGTTGAAATTTATTTATAGATATCAGTAATATGTTTATTATAAATCCGTCATTATATACAAGGAAGATTAAGTTCAAGGTAATTTATTTATATATGTATATAAGTGCACCACACTGCACCAGTGATAACCTTGATAGGACACAGATAGGATGCTGATAACTGTCCCTATGTTACAGGGACAAAAACTGGTTAATTATATGGAAGGCATATTGAACTCTTATTCTAGTCCGGTGACTCAGTGAGTAAGACGTTGACTCGCTAACCCGGAGGTTCCTGGTTGACCCAGACAGTTCACCACCATTATCTAGCATGCCCCCCCCCCTTGTCAGTGGTGCAGGACAGAGGACCTGCCAAGGAACAACCTATAGGATAGAACGAAAAACAATGCAATGCACTTAAAGATCCCTTAACAGTTGAAATTCGATACAAGAGTAGGTTGTAGCGGGGCTGTGTGGCAATATTTTCCAAGACATATACTGCATAGCGTATGGTCGCCTTAATATGGTCGCCTTAATTATCCGAGTCAGGGCAGAACATTAAGGCGTCAGGGCATAACATTAGGGCGTCAGGGCAGAACATTAGGGCGTTATTTTATTTCATGTATTCAAGCCCCAAGCTGACACCAAGCATGCATAACAACCCCAGATTAGGGGTTTGATCATCCAGATTAGGGGTTTGATCATCCAGATTATGGATTGGATCATCCAGATTATGGATTGGATCATCGAGAATTGATATGGAATTGGGTTTAACATCCTAAAGTTCTGCTCCGACTGGGCTAATGAAGACGACCGCCCTTCCAGACTAGGGATTCGCTAACCAGGACAGGGATTTGAGCAGACGGACTCGGGATTCGGTCATCAAGTATCTGTAAACGCTACCAAGAATATCTCTGAATGATAAATATATTTTAGGTCAGGGCCGTGAATTGATAAATTCTTACTAACAAGATATAATCATAATCAATTGTTTATATTTGGTTCGATGTATCGCGAGCAAGTAAAATATCACATAAGAAGATAACGGGTTATATAAGAAGATAAAGAAATTCGCTGTTGTGAATCGAGTATGGACATTGGGCGTTGACGCATCAGTGTTACTGTCGAGACAGGTTAATACTGTCCTAAGTAACTGTGTTGTCGTAGAAGATACATATTGTGTTGAAGGGCAGGTTAACATTGTGTGATCGAGGAAGGTCAGCAGATTGTCTAAGCTACCGTCCGGTCAGAGAAAGTAAACACTGTCCTAAGCTAATACCCCAATAAGATGTGGCTTCTGGAATTAGTGTTGTCATTCCTTCTGGTCCATGTGATAACTTCAAGTGGACCTCATAGGAATAAGTTTGATCCAGGTAGAACCAACGTGCTGGTGTTGCTAGGCGATGATGCCGGTGTACAGATGTCAGCGTATAATAATGCAGCCATTAAATCACCAAACTTCGATAAGTTATCAGCCAGAAGTGTTGTTTTTAGCCACGGTTTTACGTCTGTCAGCAGCTGTTCTCCCAGCAGGTAAATGGTTTTCTTCCGTCAGCTGCTGTTCACAGTTTTATACCTCGCGGGTTTTCTCTGGTTTCCTCCCACTGCTAAAGACCCTTACACGCAAGCAAATTATTGAAATAAAATGAAACCATGTTAGTCCCAAAATGACATAGTTTGTGTAGAGTGAACGTTACCCCCCCCCTCACTCTCTCTCTCTCTCTATCTCTCTCTCTCTCTCTCTCTGTTAACAGTTTTATTGTCTAGATATGTTGATGACAGAGGGTCTGGTAAGGAAAGGCGCATTTCTGCTGTAGTGAACTCAAATGTATCACCTGGTTACTGTAGCCATACATTCGCATGATCACCCCCCCCCCCCTGCAGCATGAGTAATCGACCAACAGTCAAAATGCTACAGAAGCACATATTTAGTGTTTATAAGATGTTACATATCGTTTTTGTCAAGCCTGAATTGTTTATGGCGGAAAGCCCACTTGACTTTACCGAATTCGTTATTGGGACTTATAGTTACATGTACGGGTGATTGTAGCCTTTGTGATGACAAAGCGCAAATCCCAATCGACAAAATCAAAATTAAAAAAATCAAAAAAGGGGATTATCTATGTAATCCAAAAATAATGGATGCAGTTTTAGGAAATGAATCGGTGGGTTACCTTTCTTTGTACTGCTTAGAAATATGGTCGTGACGAGACGTTATTAAAAGCCTATTTCGTTCCTTCCATAGATCTGTAGTACTAACTGGACAACCACAGCACCAGAATGGAATGTATGGACTCCACCAGAATCCACATCATTTTAATTCCTTTGATTCTGTTCACAGTTTACCTGTAATGTTGGGTGATTACAATATTAGAACAGGTAGGTCTATTGGTAACACCAACCAGGTATGAACCGACAACCCTACATATATTTCCTTGTCTCTGATATTAACATGAGAACAACGACACCAACATACATATATAATGTCAATCATTTCAATTCAATTCTGCTCAACACAACTGATCTGGCGCTGTTCCGGCTAAATTCCCCACTTTCGCGTTTCTTCAATATGGATTTGATAGAACTAATAGAATAAATTGATCTATTAATAGCCTAGATCGTGCTGCTTATGGTGCCGCGGTGGCTCAGTGTGCAAGACATTTGCTCCCTAACCCAGAGGGCCTTTATTTAACCTTTGCGTTGGACAAGAATGTTCATCGATATTTTTTGGCATGGCCCCCACTTGTCAGCGGTGGGCCTAGCAAGGAACAAGGTATAGTCGTTCGGATGGGACGGAAATATTGCGTGCACGTAAAGGAACCCTTGGCACTTGGAATTCGAAATAAGAGTAGGCCGTAGCGCCGATGTACGGGCCCAATTTCCCTCGTAGCACACTGTATGGTGTATGCTTATCTTCATTAGCTCAGTTTGGAGCAGAACAGTTGGACGTTAAACCCCATTTCGTCTAAAGCTTTTGCCATGTGATTTTGAAAATTGTAAAGTGCTTAATTACCTGGGTAACCTACTGTTTCAGACGTGTTGTAAATATTGTTATTTCAGCGTATTCAGAAAACAGATTTATAGAGCCTAGGGAAATAAGAAAATGGTTTATGGTCAGCGATTTGGTTAACAGAATATACGTGTATTGTTGTGTTATTTTGCCGTCCATTACATATGATTAAACACCACTGTGTTTGTATTTTCAGGTATAATAGGTAAGAAGCACGTTGGTCCAGATTATGTTTATAAGTTTGATTATGAACAGACAGAAGAAAATAATGATTTGAATCAAGTTGGTAGGAATATTACCTGTATGAAGAATCTTGTTCATGAATTCCTCAACGACAACGATACCAGGTAGCCTAGATTTTATTCTTTTCGCATTGACAAAACACACAACACAATTGTTGTATTTGCAAGGTCGATAGCATGCGAACATAAACGTATTTCTATGTCAAAAATCGGTCTTTGACGTCATATAGGATGACGTCATATTCTACGTAATCACACACGATGTTAGCGAGGCAGACAATGTTGTGTGCACGTAAAAGTTCCTTGGCAGTTAGAATTCGATATTAGAGTAGGCCATAGTACGACTGTCCGAGAACAATTTTTCTCATAGCACACTGCATGGCGTGCGTCTCTCTAATTAGTCCAGTCGGAGCATAACAGTAGGACGTTAAACCTCATTTCAGTTTTGTTTATCGGTTATTATCCAGTCGGAGCAGGGTTTTAAACCCCAGTTCATTTCATTTCATTTTACAGACCCTTCTTCTTATATATCGGAATTCACGATCCTCATCGGTGCGGTGTATATGGTTCAGCTGGTGGAATGGGGGAATTCTGTGAAAACTTTGGCGATGGTCGTCCTGGTAACGGTGTTATACAGGATTGGACACCGACGTATTACAGCCCGGATGATGTGAAGGTACCGTATTATATACCCGAGACTCCAGCCGCTAGAAGAGATATTGCCAACTTCTATAAAACACTCAGCAGGATGGACCAAGGTAGGATAATAATTGTGGTGCGTACGCAGTAAAAAGCTGGAGTCTGCGCTATCAGGATCAACCTTTGAGTTTACAATTCAACTAAGGACGTAGTAGAAAATTAGATCCCTGTATTGGCCGAGTGAGTTCATCCACATTTTCTGGCGTCGCCCCCCCCCCTCCCTTGTTAGTAAAACAGGACAGAGGGGAAAATCCCGATGGATTTTCTCGGCCAATGCAGTGATCGAACACCCGACCTCCAGGTTACGGAGCCAGCGTCTTACCCACTTAGCTCCGAAATGATGTCTAGTACGGATTTCTGGGATGTAGAACACATTAGAGCCCCTGGTAATTGAGAATCGACCACATATTTATGTCAAATAAAATGAGGTATAGCAAAACTGACACATTTATGTGGGCCAACGATCACTGGTTTATTATACACAAGCACGACGTTTCGATAAGTTTATTCTCCTTGTGCTTGATAACGATAGGAGGATACTTATCGAAACGTCGTGCTTGTGTATAATAAATCAGTGATTGTTGGCCCACATAAATGTGTCAGTTTTGCTATGTTTCAATCGATATATGCCACTAAAGGATTGAGATGAAGTATTGTTTTGACCAGACATTAAATTCAATACCGTTCCCAACTTTCAGGAATTGGTTTATTTATGAAGGAGTTAGAAGATGCTGGTTTTATGGAGAATACGATGGTCCTTTATTCGTCTGATAACGGTATTCCATTCCCAACTGCTAAAACCAATCTGTACGAAGCGGGTATGATGGAACCATTCATGATTTCTTCACCTCTACATAAAGAAAACTGGGGCAAGGTGAGTTCGACCCCTGAGGCTGGGTGTCGAGTGTTTGTAAGTATCTTTGACTGTGCTGGAGTGGATCCCCAGTACTGGATGTCCACTTCATGAAAGCATGTTTCCCTGTGTTGGGTCAGTTCCGAGTTTTGGGTGTCGAGTCTGTGGAAGCTCATTTGTTCATATGCTCTGTTGGATCCTCATGGCTGGGTGTTGAGTCAACGAAATCGTGTTTTGTCTGTGGTGTGTCCTCAGAACTCTCTGTGGAGTTATCTTTGTTTCATCCCAGGGCGTGCGCGTTGTATTATAAGGTTTGTCACTGAGTCAACTGGTGTGGTTTCGATTCCCCTAATTTTACGTGACAAGACGTGGGGTCGCCTCCTACGGCTGAAGACTCCTACCGCAAACGAATTATTGAAATGAAATTATGTCATATCTTAGTCCCGAAATGACCTAGTTTGTGTCGAGTGGGCGCCTCTCTCTCTCTCTCTCTCACTCTCTCCCTCGTTAATCTGCCTGAAAAGGATTTTGTGACAAAATGTTTGTAATCGCCAAGGTGGTAACTGTAGCTGAGGATTATGCCTTGGTTGGAGATTCATAGAGGGTAAATGTTCTTGTCTTTAACTTTTTTCAGCATACCGATGCTTTAGCTAGCACTATGGATATAACACCAACAGTTCTCGATTGGTTTAACATCTCCGCCTCACGAACAGATAACGTCAAACTAACTGGACGATCTTTACTAGACGTAGTCGTGAACACGAGTACGGACCACCCAGTGGTATATTCCAGTCACACTATGCACGAAGTCACCATGTATTACCCAATGAGAGTAATTAGAACGCATCAGTATCGGTTAATACACAATTTAAACTACCACGCACCCTACCCGATTGCTTCAGATTTATTCGGCGCCCAGACCTTTCAGGATATGCTCAACCGAAGCGCTAATGGCGAAAGTTTAAACTGGTTTAAAACTCTCGACGAGTATTACCAACGACCGGAATTTGAACTCTTCGATTTCGCCACCGATCCAATGGAACTCAACAACTTAGCCAATAGACCCGAGTATCAAGACATCTTGAAACAATTGAAGCAGCAATTACTGGCCTGGCAGATCGAGACGAAGGATCCATGGTATTGTCTACCAGGGGGAGATATTATGAACAACCAATGTTATGCATTGCACAATGGAGAAACATTTGTACCGGCCAAAGGCAATGTACCTCATTTTAAAACTATTAATTAAAGGACGGGTCTGTATTGAATTGGGGTAACCCGATGTGTTATGTTTATTATGGATACACCGGAAGTGGGTTCTTAACTTTGACACTGACGTTGGTTTCCTTTTGGACTAGGTAAATCGATTATTGACTTTATTTTTTTTTTAATTTATAGCAATTTAATCAATGGGACACTTTCATGGTTTGGCCAATTCAATGCCCCAAGAGCGTCCTTTTAAGTTTCAATTGCCCAGTATGAATAATGCAGCTCAGATGTTAATGGAGTTATTCCCGATCACTTCCCACGGGAACATAAATTTATTTTGAAGTGTTGTTATAAAACTGAATAAATTATTATCTAAATTCTAGAAATCGGATTTGTAATCTAAGTAAAAAAAAGGCTAATATTTAATGAACGCAAACGTTTAAAAGTCAGAAAGCGTGTGTGTGAGGGGTGGGGGTCCGACATGGACACGACATGGTGTTATGTGGTGGTGGAAGTTTCTCATGCTTAAAAGGACTTTGGGGAGATGGGGTGGGGGTGGGAAAGTTTGACCGGTATGCTTTTAACTATAAGGTCTGTCATTGAGTCAAGTAGGGCTTCGAGTTACCGCTTGTAACACGGTAACATGCATAGTGTGTAGAAATGTCGTCAGAGTTTTTAGTATTGGGCTTCTGCGTTAGAAAATCCTCTGAGCAAGTAGTAAAGCTTAATTATGGTTACTATTAATGAAAACTAGTGAGAAATATACGTGTTGTCAGTTATCCTTAAACCCGTCAGTACTTGTACCGTACGTCAGTATTTCTGTTAATGGTCAGTAATAATCATACGGTGAGTATGTGAGTTAATTGGTTAGTATTTCTTACTTTTGTCAATATGTAAAAAATACGTGAGTAATTAAATAAACGTGAGTTTATCTAAACATATCACTATTGAGGCACGTGCGGGAGAAATTGACGAAAGCGTGACTAATTAAGAAAACGTCACTATTTGAGCTAACGCTCACTATCTGAGTATAACCGCCAGTTACCTTTGATGTGCGTTAGTAATTGGACACGGCGCCAGTAGAGCGTGAAATCGTTAACTATATACATTTCTGGTGAGTATTGTTACTATAGGTAATTTAACTTCCCGATAAATTGTCGCTACCTTCTGAATAAAATATTAATTATTTATTATTATTCTCGAATCAGAAAATGTTTTATTTTTTTTAACAATAATGAATGGTAGTGAACACGGGTATTTTTCGGTTACCGCCGTAGTTTGCAGAATACTGTTTTAAAACATTAACGGGTGTATTTTTCTCCGATTTCCATAACCGCCGTAGTTCGCAGAATACGGGGCAATATGTAGTTTGTAGAATACGGGGTTTGAAGAATTCGGGACAATGTGTAGTTTGCAGAATACGGGGCAATGTGTAATTTGCAGAATAAAGGGCAATGTGTATAGTGTTATTTCATTTACAATTTATATTTATTCTCGTTCATGCAGATTAGCACTTGTTTTGGGACGTGCGGCGCTTTACTATCTGTATGGTTTAAATTGGAATCACAACTAATGGTTAAAAAAGATCACCAACACAAATCTATTTTCACTAATTTTATTGAAACAGATAACATGATAGCTGATAACACAAATAATGAATTTCAAACATTCGCACACAAGCTGAAATTCTTAGCACTGAAGAATCGTGTGCATACCGGGCTGGTATGAGGCATCGCACATCTTGGGTTGTCGCTTATCGTGAAATAGTTCCAAATCTTACTACTTCACGTTAGTTTTACCTAGATCACTGCTGGTATTGTCAGGATACTTAATCATTATGAATAGAAGTATTGGAAAAGGCGGGAAAAGATACCGCGTGGTTTACGTGTGAGTAGCATGAAAGATGAAAGGGGGGATATCCCTTTGATGTCACAAGATTGACATTCCAGCTTCTAGATGCCAGTGAAAATTTAGAAATATTTTTGTGATTTCTTTTGTTATGCTAGGCTACTTTAAGAATTTAGACATAATATGTATCAACAAATAATAATTTATGATATAGATCATACTTTATTTATTAATAATATTACAAACAAATAAGTTCCCATTAGATGGTTTATAGTTCTGGAAATGACGAAAGAATGTCACGTGATTGCTCTTCGCTTTGATGTTTCATTCATTGCCGCGTGAACCTTTCAGTTCAGACACCTATGATAGACATACAGGTGCCAATCATTTTAGGAATTACATCGTAATCAACACTAGTTACTATCGTACTTATAGTAACTATCGACTATCAACACATGACATATTATAATCTCGACTTTATTTAATGATACAGCAAAAAATTAACGTCCGCTTGACAAGATAGATGGAGTGTATTTGTGATTGCGTAGGAAGCGTGACACAATTTTATTTCTTCAAAAACGCGGCGTTTGTGCTTATAACCGAGGTAAAATAGTACCATACGTTTCCTGACTAACAGTGACATTCATCTACAAGGATTATTATGCCATTCGAGACATTTCAATGTGTAATAGTATTATATCCACCACTATCGATAATTATATGTATCAGCCGATATTATATGTTGCTGTCAATATTTAATATCGGTAAAACTGATAGGTGTCATATCGGACCATCACTATTAATATATTTAGGACCTAGAAATTGACCCAAATAATAATGTAAACTGGTTGTATATGAGCTAATTTACATTCAATTGTTTCCATTTTGACTCTAATGTCAAATCAGTTACGTTCAGTGAAATACGGCATGAATCTGAACCCAACCATGTCATATATTTGTTAATGTTTGTTTAATATTTAGCTCGGTGTAAGAATTTAGAACCAAAGAGAATAGTCCATACATTAGTAATATAGGTCCAACGCGACGAGAATATACATTCACTTAATACACTCACTCCGTTCATTTGACACCTCCCTCTTTGTTAGGATAAGCTGCTGATTTGGCGACGAACAGTATCGGACCAGCTCAATTTATCTCGACAGCCAGTGTCTGAATGCTGCCTGGATGCATTTCCGACAGTTTATTTCACAAAATATTTTGGTGAATATATTCATTCACATTGAGTCACTCACCCCGCCCGTTTGACACTTTCCTCTGGTCGGATAAACTAGTGATTTTGCGACATTTTCGAGAAAAAATAAGTTAAAGATATCGTTAGATTTTAACACTAAATCACGTAACAACCATGTCTATATTTGTTAATGTTTAATATTTCGCTCGGTGTTAGAATTTAGAACCTAAGAGAATAGTCCGTACAATAGTAATATAGGTTTTGTATATTAAATCTTTTATGGGATTAAATTCTGTTAATCTCACCAATTAATTAGCACCTTTGTGTTATAGTGCTCAAGAGATTAAGAATGTTGATTGGCTAGGTTTATCACCTCAATAGAGCGTGAAATCATTTTTATATAGTTAAAAATATATAAATTTCTGTTTAGTTTATTGATAAACTGTATCATTAAAAGACAATTTGTTACCGGTGTGACTATTGAACAAAAACTCAAACGACAATTTCGGATATGTAAGTGACAAATTTTAAGAAATAAAAATGCTCTATAAATTTGTTGGAAATCTTTAACAAAAGTTTTGCTATTGTGTTTTCAATTTCTTGAATTTTCCCGTGTTTAGAATTGTCTCAGTTTTGAATATGTAATATAGTGTAGTTATAAATGTGTTTTTTTAGGGGATAATTTTCAATGTTCCTTTAGAAGTATTTCTATCAGCCTTTTGTTTTAATAACGAATTAATCGTACAGGATATCTACATGAAAAATATCCCAAGATCGAACGTCGGACATGGTTTTACTATTTCAACGTTGCATGCAATGTATCAATTATATTTATCGTGTGCTAAATAAAACAATTTCTAAATTATTAATAGAATCTTCTGTGTTCATAATTTCGAATTACTTGAATGAAATTTATTATTTTTCTGTTACGTACGATCATATTGTATTTTAACATTGTGATCGTACCTTATTATATGCTATTATTATTTTCATCGTTATTTATATTGTTTCATTGCTATATATATTGTTTAATAGCTATTATTTCTCAAAAGTAAATAGGTAATCACACGATTCTTCGGTGTTCAGAATTTCAGCGTTCATATGTGTATGAAGTTCAATATTATCAGCTATCATAATTTATTTCAATAAAATTACCGAAAACAGATTTGTGTTGATGATCGTCTTAAACCATTAGTTCTGATTCCAAATTTACTAATCCTTACCGCGCCACCTACCCCAAAATATGTACCAACCCGCATGTAACGAGAATACATATAAATCGTAATATATATTGCGCCGTATTCTGTATGGGAACCCCGTTGTAAGAACGTGAACGGGTACAGATAATGTGACGAATCAAACCTCGCCACTGAGCATTTAAATTCATATTTATATATGAAGTGGACTCTGTCTCATCCGAACTCTGATCACTGTATTTAGAGATCGATCTATCTAACTATCTTTGGCGTTTTTTTGCAAACTACGGCGGTAAGCGAAATTGCCGACAAATAGTCCCTTTACTCATTGCCACCAATTATGGTTTAAAAAATCTCCTCCGATTCGAGAATTTTAATTATTTATTAATAATTTTAATTATTTATTAATATTCTCGAATCGGAGGAGATATTCAGGTTAGTAATAAAAATATTATGATCACTTACAGTAACAATACTCGCCAGTATTTTATATAGTTAATGATTTCACGCTCTACTGACGTCAGGTTCAATTACCGACGCACATCAACGGTAACTGGCGGTTATACTCAGATAGTGAGCGTTAGCTCAAATAGTGACGTTTTCTTAATTAGTCACGCTTTCGTCAATTTCTCCCGCACGTGCCTCAATAGTGATATGTTTAGATAAACTCACGTTTATTTAATTACTCACGTATTTTTTACATACTGACAAAAGTAAGGAATACTAACCAATTAACTCACATACTCACCGTATGATTATTACTGACCATTAACAGAAATACTGACGTACGGTACAAGTACTGACGGGTTTAAGGAAAACTGACAACACGTATATTTCTCACCAGTTTTCATTAATAGTAACCATAATTAAGCTTTACTACTTGCTCAGAGGATTTTCTAACGCAGAAGCCCAATACTAAAAGCTCTGACCACATTTCTACACACTATGCACCTTGTAGTGTAAGTGGCAAGGAGTAGGGAAGCCTGTCCAATTTCACGGATTTGCTCTAGGTCCACTGGTTTTTGAACACAGACTCCCACGCACAAGCGAATAATTGGAATAATATTGAAATTCAATTTGATTTGGAAACGATCTAGTTTGTGTCGACTGGACGTTAACTCTATTTTACTCTTTCCTATGCGAAAAATGTATTTATATCGTGTACGATTATGTTTATAATCTACTGAAAATAAAGTTTACAGGCCCCCTTAACGGTCTCTAAATTCCCCAAAATAGAAAGTAGATCACCAGCCATGCGACATGTCCTCTATAATGTTTGTATACGTGTTATCGTGTTATACTAGAGGCAGCCCAGGACGCTTACTGCCGCTTTAACAAGAGAATTTCCCAACAGGGATATCGAGAAATGTTTAGAATTATCTTGTGTAAGTGTAACTACATCACATATTAGAGGTTTACCACTACACAAACCCCTTCCTCCCCCTTAATTTTCTCTTTAATTTGGGTCTTTACCACACACTCTCTACATTCGCCCTTTCGTCCTGAGCGTATTGATACATGTTTCAAGGGAGGTAACTATTCTGGTCTTCTCCGCTGATCGCTAGAAGACCAATCTGGTTAAAACACAGATCCTATTTCGTTTCGTTTTTATGGTTCAAAAGTTAGTTTTACTTGTCTCTACATTGTAGGCCATCGAAAGTGTGAAAAAAACGAAAGAAATATAGATCTGTATTTTAGTTATATTGGCCAGAGGACATGCAAAAGCTGAAAGAGTCTAGTTCGGTGATGAACAGTTTATTTGCTTTCCAGGCCACAAACTTTTACCATTTAATAGCCAAGTTATAGCATTACGTTAATTTTAGAAATATGAAATTATGCTAATTAGCATATTATGCAATCTGGCCCCATTCGACCAAGAATATTTTGGAAAGTTGTTTAGGGGACTATACTGAAATGAATCTCGGTGAAATTAATTCTGCTACAATTTGTTTTGGATCTAACCCCAGATTGACTGGACTTGAAATGGAATGTTGTTTAACGTCTTACTTTTCTGCACCGACCGGGCTAATGAAAACGGGCGTACGCCATAGTGTTTTATTAAATGAACGAGATTGTGTCCAGGCAGTGGAGCTATGTCGACTCTGGTTTCGAATTCTAGCTATGAAATAATTATTTTACTGCACGCCCAAGCAGCTAACAGATAATTGTAAAGATTTCTTTTAGATTCCAAACTCGATATAAAATAAAACCAAGTACGAACAATCCAAACCATTAGACAAAATTCGAAGTCCCCCCAAAAAGGTATAGGCAAAATAGTGTTATCAGCAAATGGACTGTTCGCTGTGTACAAAATACACAACAAACAGTGGTAACAGGTGTCCGGAAGAGTAAGCTTACCCTGCCTGGCGCAACACCCACCGTAGTGGAATTCCATATACGTTTACAAAAACCGGTGTCAGATTTTATGATTATTTATTTTTTTCAACATATATTTCAAACAATAACTCCTTTAAAAAAATAAGAAATAAAAATTAAATGTGAGGAATTCTTCCGCCTTGCCCCCATCCGCCTTGCCGTACTCTGAAAGGTTTATAAGGCAAAGGTTCAAACACGACCTGCATAATGTGTGCACTATGAATAATTATTCTGTTTTAATAATAATAATAATGATAAGCCATAGACGTAAGTAAAAGAGCGTTGTTAATCTTTTCTGATAATTTCTTTTGTAAAATCCACGTTTTGCACCCCACGTTTCACAAAATAAGTCATTGCGAAAAAAGAAAAAAAATCAAAATTCACAAATTCTAGGTAAAAGACAATCCCTAAGGTTTACAAGGTAAGTATTCAAACACGCACCTGCACAAAGGATCGACTAAAAGGGTGGGCGAAATGTAACACCTAGCATTCCACATTTTATATCAAATTCGGCTTTACAAATATTATATAAGTCATCAACAAAATAATCCCAATAATCTCTGACAAAGCATTTAAAAATAACAGAAAACTTGTCCTATGGGCACGCTCTGAAGTCCGGCTTCGTGAACCCCTTGACCTTGGGAAAGACTACGATAATTCGACTGAACAAAAGAAAAGAGCAGAGAAAAATATGAAAGGTAAAGAAAGCGGAGACGTGGATGAATTTTATTGTAGCAGTCCTGAAGGGTAACGTGAGGGAGCAATAACGATTATGAACTGTACAAATAGTCGTTAACCCAGAACCTCTCCCTGACGCAGACCCCCCAACACATCAGAAATATTTACAATTCATATAGCACGTTTAACGTCGAATTGAAACCTAGATTCATTTAAGTCTCACAGATCCGGGTGCTTTGAACCCGATTTTAAAAATATACTTTAGAAATGTTACTGAAAACATCACCATAGCTTTCTTTCTGTTCAATCAAATTTTTCTCTTTTTTTGAAGCCATTATTCATTGCATCCATACAGAGACGGAATAAATGCTTTAATCACTATTTATTTGAAATTGTGACGATTATAACAATATATATGGAAAGGGTTACTCATAGTTTTTGAAAATCGTGTCTGGTCGTTTTGATATTTGTCAATAAAATATGTTTAGAGTAGTATTATGTAAGATTTAGGTTAAGAGCTGGCCCATTTCGTCTAATAGTTTGGATGCAGCTGTGGCGGGTGTGGCGTCAGGCAGGGTAAGCTTACTCTTCAGACACCTGTTACCACTGTTTGTCGTGTATTTTGTACAGGGTGAACAGACTATTTTAAGACTTCGAATTTTGACTAATGGTTTGGATTGTTCGTACTTGGTTTTATTTTATTGTATGTGAAAAATATATAATAATACAAAATGAAAAATAATAATCCTCTATTTATATAGCGCGATAATACTAAAACTAAAGTTTTGATTGCTTTTATCAAATTTTCGCGATTGAACTACGGAAACGGAGCGTCTTTAGTCGAGATTTAAATGCACGAGGGAGTCAAAGGTTCTAATGCTGTCAGACAGCGAATTCCATAAGAGAGGAGCAGAGAACAAGAAAGTTATTTTTGCCATTTCAAGATTCACTGATGGTTGATACAGAACCGTGAATCTAGGGTTCTTGTGGATTTTTATTGGGTAATCACATACACTGACAAGATGTGTGAATTGAAATGTAATATTTTGATAAAGAGCTGAATGTCAGGGGCGGATCCAGAGGGGGGGGGGGGGGTCAACACCCCGCACCCCTGCTCAGCTACATAAAAAAAATAATGCCTTGCATCAATGAAATTACATCACAAAGTGATCCTACATCAGTATAAAAACGATTTCTCTGTTTAAAAAGCTCAATTTGTATGTATGCCTATGTAATTTAGAGACGATGATGGCAGATTTCCCTAACCGAAAGCTGGCAAACCCCCTCCTGCAAAAATTCCTGGATCCGCACCTAATATATTTTTTAAAACGATAATGCTAAAAGAATATATTGATAAGGTATGTGCATTGGTGTTAAAGTTAATTAATTCATAATTATTAATGGATATAACATTTTATGCCCAAGGAAAGACCTGCATTGGTCAGATTTAGCTCTTGCATAATGTGTGTTCGCATTAATGAGTGTCTGTTAGGGGTAACCCACCGCACAAACTGTCTGGCTGTGGTCATTCAGAACTCCTATGGTGGTACTGAACACCTCTAAAGCCTTTTTAGGTGTTACAGATTTCAGCTAATCTAGCCTAGCTGTTGACTAGAAATTAGATAACTCTTGTCAGGGATACTCCAACACCACACATGTCTGGTAATTACATAGCCCAGTCAGGGGTACCCCACCACTAGAAATGTCTGTCAGAGTGTTTTTGGAATACCTGAAGATGTACGGTACACTGCTGTGCGAATTTCATTTAGTACACTTTTGAGCTAATTTAGTTTTGGGCGTGGAATACCAAACCCACCGCCAGAAATCCGGCAGACTTCCATTTAGATGACACCAGACATACATGTATTGATAATACATAAAAGAAAATTGGAACACTTTTCAGCTAGGTTGACCCCCTTGGGATCCCGGTCTAATACCTAAAGAATGGACAAATAGAGAAGACGAGGCTCCAGTCGGCTTATCTAAAGTAATTCTTTAAACATAGTAAAACTTGAGCCCGTTTTCACTCTTTAGAATGTTGTAAAGTCTTTATTGTAGTTTCGGTGACGTATTCCCAATAAGCGTTAATGTTCGGGGAATAAATAATTGGGTTTTATTTAAATGTATTTTTCAAATGTGTGGTGCCGGGAATTTCATTCACGGTGGCTTTCAATTTTAAAATGGCACTTTTCTGATAAGACCAGCGATAACTTCTTACTCTGTGGTTTAAATGGCTTTCGAGTTCTCTTATTCAAGGATACCGTCAAGTGCCGTAGTCGTGAAACGCGCCGCCTTCGATTTGTGGGGGCCTGCCACCCTCAGAAACTTTCTGGAAATTACAAGTCGGAAAATGCGTTTTCTTGCTGCGTAGTCCAGGCTATAAATACAGCAACCTGACAGTGGCCCATGTTCCAGACCAAAAAGTCATTGGATTTCGGGCACTTTATTTTGCCGGCTAGAACGCAAAAAGGTTTTTTCCCCTTGAACAAACGGGAAACAAACCATTGAAAGGGATGTTGACTTATAATATGAATAAAAATATATCAAAAGGGTTTCTTTGTATAATAAGACGCTAATACTCCCATGGCCTTATCTAAATTTATTTAGTCTCTGTCCACATGCCTAGGGCGACTCTTCACAAATCTTTTCAACCCTTCGACACGGACGCATCCACAGTACATCTATATAGCTACAAATAAAAACGTCATGGACAAGATTGGTAAAGATTAATAAATATTATTGAATAAAATGTAAAAAGACTTGCAACGTGTTCAGGGATTAAAATAGGTCACAGATTGAGTATAAAACGATTGTAAATAAGAACACACCCACATCAATAAAGGTCTGTATACACTGCATTAAAAATAACATTGAAATGATTAAAAACACCAAATTGGCGTATTGTTCATTTCTCACGTTCTTTTTTCTTCTCGACGTTTAGTTTTGTTCATGCAGAAGACTGAAATGTTTGTCGACACAGTATTTTTTATAAATAATTCTTTTTTAAAACAGCAGAATCCCAACCTTTCATTTAATTCAAAGCTACGAAATTAATTACCCTCATTATAATCCTCAACCTGTTCAACATGCTCTTTGCTAGCATTCTATATTTGCGCTCTAAAAAATATATTTCAAAGAGTTATTCGGAAAGAATAAATTATAGAATTACGTTTCGTTTTATTTCTGTGGTTGAAAAAAACTAAAGCAAACGAAACGAAATTGTGATTTGACGGAAAATCGAGATGAACGTTTTCGGCTAGCGAGCCGGCGCCAATTGGTCAAGAACTCAACGATACAATCATTTTTAGCATTGGAAACGTCCATACAGCATGAGTGTTTTCACCCCAATAACACCGTAAGACCGCTCTGTTGCCTTTCTCGAAATCTGCGGTTTAGCAGGCAGGACCAGTTGTTGAAAATGTGGGCCCAAATCGGAGGGCCCGACGTTACAGGATATGAATACATTGCAGACACGAATAACTTTAACAAGGCCTATATTCATTCATATGTAAGGCAGTAGTTAATTTATACCTGAAATTACCCCTCCCCTGCTGCCAGATTGCCTGGACATTTGTTTAAGTTGTTCAGCTGAGGTGCCCCTGTCTAGTGTGGGGTCCAATTTGGGGAAATTGGTCAAAACTGGCACTACCCCAACAACCCCCACATTCCTTGTGTCCTCTCCTCCACATTGACAAACTGGTCAGCAGTAAATATTGACTTGAGCGTTACGAAAACTAAACGACATGACATCGTGGTGGATTAATTTGGCTGTCTATGGCCCAGTTTATTCGACAGATATTCGACAGTCTACCCAACAATTTGCGATAAAATTGTTACAAATAGTGTCAATGTGGTATCTTAAAACTGTTTATTCTCACAAATTAGAAATGATTTGATGGAATACGAATAAACTTGTCTGTACACCCTTTTTCCATTGACACAAACCCAGCCTTAAATATCTAATTTCTCCTGTGATTAACGTGTGTAAACAAACCAACTATAACATATTAATATTGTACTCATGAACAAAATCCCTTTTACTAACATTCATCCTTTTTCTGGGCACGTTCGTTCTGTTATTCATCTACGACAAGGGTATTTTCAGGTTCCCGATTCTCACACGCCTTCCATCCATTCAACAAATAGTAGAACATTAAAGTGACATTTCGCGCAAATATGATACATTTATAATCAAAGCAACAACCAGACCAGTTGAAGTCTTTGAAGAAATTTCTGCGTTTTATTGTAAAATAAGTTTGTAGATGCTCATTATATAGAATGTTTAATTAACACTTCACAGAGTCTGGATGTGGTTGATTTTTGATTTATATTTAAAGCAAAAAGTGAACCAACATAATAAAATTTTTACGGAAAATAAAAATAAAACTCAAATTCATCGGGAACAACCATAATAAAATATACATTTGAACAATTATTTCCGTTTAATTGTTCAGATTAGAAAATTTGAGTTTTATTGTTCTGAAAATTGAAGTTTTATTGTTCTGAAAATTTGAGTTTTATTGTTCTGAAAATTTGAGTTTTATTGTTCTGAAAATTAAGGTTTTATTGTTCAATGTTGAAAATTATTAACGTTCTGTTTTGGAAATTGTTATGGTTTATTAGAGTTGTTATGGTTTAGTAAAATTGTTTTTATAAAACCGTTTACTACGGTTCTTGTGGTTTTATAAAGTTGTTTAAGTTTATAAAAGTTGTTCTGGTTTTATAAAATTGTTTAGGTTTATCAGAGTTGTTGTTTTATAAAAATGTTTGGGTTTATTAAAGTTGTTGTTGTTGTTGTTATTGTCTTTTTTTTATCGTTGTTGCCGTTCTTATTTAAATTATGGGGGTTGGGATGGCCTAGTGGACTAGAGTGCCGCGTTTCGACCTCTAGCTGGCCGGTCACCTCTGGCTTGCGGCTGTGGTTTCGAGCCCTGGTGTGAGCGTATGTGGCATGGAGGTAGGGGTGCCTTCTTAACCACGTGGGTTTCCTCCGGGCACTCCGGTTTCCTCCCACTGCTAAAGATCCTACGCGCAAGCGAATTATTGAAATAAAATTAAAAACCATATGTTAGTCATGAAATGACCTAGTTTGTGTTGAGTGGACGTTAAACCCCATTTCTCTCTCTCTCTCTCTCTCTCTCTCTCTCTGTATACACACGAATTAAAAACATTCTATTAGAGTAGAACATCGCTTTAACGGCGTATTATGGCAGGGTATAAATCGTGAAGTAGTGAATTAACTTTCGTTACAATAACTGGACAATAAATTGTTTTTCGAATTGATAAAAGAAACGGTTATATGCAGACCTCGCCCCTTCCCATGTGTCTATATAATAAACTTTATTTACTTTTCTCCTACTACTAAAGGTTACCGTGAAGTAGTTCAACTTTAATATTCTGACCATCATAAATATGTCCATTACATTTAAATTTCAAATTCTGCGCTTCATTTCTGATCACCGAGGTCCCGTGTATACATTAGTGTGCAGGTCAAAGATCCCTTGGCAGATGGAATTCGATATAAGCGTAGGTCGTAGAGGCGTGGTCCAGATAAAATTTCCTTCGTATCACAGCAGTGTGTATGTCTGTCTTACTGTAGGAAGTTGACCTCCTCTTGCATAATGCCTCTTTAATAAAACACAAAGTGCTTATCCATTTTCAAATCATTTGCCAATTTTCAATCATAGTATTATTGTAGTTCAATATCCAACGGAAGCACAGTATTCGAGCACGCCCGTCGGAACCAAATTCGTTTTTGGAGTATGCAATAAAAGCGCAGTGAGCTACCATGGGGTTCAAGATTCTTGTCACCCGGACAATCTTTCGACCAAGTGCTACTCATCATAAAAAACAAAAATCAATTTATAAGGTAAATAGATAAACAGCACAACGTTTCGATAAGTATTCTTTTGTTGTTACCAGGTACAAATGCTTATAAGAGAGAGAAATGGGGGTTAACGTCCACACGACACAAACTAGGTCATTTCGGCACTAACATATGGTTTTAGTTTTTACTTCAGTGGGAGGAAACCGGTGTGTCAATTTGATTACGTTCAACATAAAACTTGCCATGCTTGTTCCATCGATTGACGGATATGGCGTCATTCAAAGATAGCTGTGAAGACGCCATATATTATTATAGTTTACTTTGACCAGAAAATATACTATTCAAAAAAAGTAGGGGATATTTGATTTTGGGGGCATAATACTAAAATATGCAAATGACTACGAAAAAAGTCACTATAGAACCTAACAGAAGAATCATTTCCAGTTAAATGTGACGCCCAAACGCACCAATAGCTACCGCATGGAATGCAGGTGATGCTTGGGATCATAATGGGGGTCCAACCCAAGATTTGCACGACTCTGACTTTGAATGTTACAGTTATTGTGGCATTGAATTCCAGGGTGGAAACATCAGTTTAATTGTTTTAGTGACCAGAAAACAAATTTTGATATGCGTCGGCTTACCCAAAAATGAAAGGTTACGTGCCCTTGTCATGCTACAGATCGGCACAACACAGGCGGATGTGGCGCGGACGATGAATGTTTCTCAGTCTGTCATAAGCAGGCTATGGTCCAGATATTGTGATACACAATCTGCACAGGACAGACCACGCTCAGGTCGACCAAGGACGACAACTCAAGCCCAGGACCGATTTATCCGTACCTTGGCCTTGAGAAATCGTGCCATCACAGCAAATCAGATCAGCGCTCGTCTTCAAACAGACACTGGTGTGAGAGTGAGTGGCCAGACGATTCGGAATCGACTGCATAGGGGTCACCTTCGCGCCCGACGTCCTCGCGTGATCCCTTGTTTGAGAGATCATCACATTCAGGCAACACGTCGTTGGTGTAGGGATCGTCAACACTGGGATAATCGACGCTGGAGCAATGTGATGTTTTCAGATGAGTCAAGGTTCACTGTTGATTTTTTGGACAGACGTAGGAGGGTGTGGCGTCGTCGAAACGAGCGCTTCCAAGACGTTAACGTCATCAGACATGATCGATTTGGGGATGGTTCTGTTATGGTGTGGGGGGGGGAGGCATCACTGTTGCTGGAAGAACGGCTTTACATGTTATTGCAGGGCGTGTTACAGGCCAGTACTACCGGAACAACTTCTTGGCAGTCCATGTTGTGGAAGAACGGCTTTACATGTTATTGCAGGGTGTGTTACAGGCCAGTACTACCGGGACAACATCTTGGCAGTCCATGTTGTGCCGTTCGCTCGACGTCATGGCCGCCGTTTCATCTTCCAGGATGACAACGCAAGATGTCACAGGACCAGGATCGTTACAGGTTACCTCCAACAACAGAACATCACCACATTACCTTGGCCAGCACTGAGTCCCGACCTCTCCCCCATCGAGCATGTCTGGGACATGCTTGGACAGAGGTTACGTCAACGTCAACAACGTCCTGCCAATGTCCAAGAACTTGCTGCTGCGTTGCAACATGAATGGGACAATCTGGACAAAAATGACCTTAGGCGTCTCATTAGGAGTATGCCACGTCGGATCAATGCTTGTTTGGCAAACAGAGGAGGATTTACCCGTTACTGACTTTGTTGTGATGCTGTGGTAACTTTGCTGTTTGACCCCGGGTATTATTTTACCCTTATAATGGTCAGTCTGTGCCTTACTTAGTCTAACGATCATTTGGAATAAATCCATGAATGTGAACTTCATTTCATTTTGTCATTTGTTTCTTCGTCAGTTTCATAAGGTGGCTTTAATAACACTTAAAAATCAAATATCCCCTACTTTTTTTGAATAGTATATTATAAGTAGTTGAACTTCGGTGGCCCCGAAGAGTGCATGCATATGTACTTACTAATAGGGCTATATTCACGACATAAAAAACGTGAAAATAAGATTAAAGGCGAGATACTAGAAGTAAATAATACAAGACAAACACTAGAAGATAATAATTAGACAGCTGTTTTATAAAATAATGATAAGTTTTATAGTCCACATCAAATAAAATACCAATAGAAAGTCTGGAATACAGTAATTAACATAAGACATGGGGGAGACACTAGGGGGTGGGGGGGGCAATAACATGATATTATAGAATGGGTTTACCGTCCTGTCAATCCTACACCACATCATGGGGTTTGACGTCCTTCTGTTGTGCTCCTAACCTGTGCTAATGAAGACGGGCATACGCCATACAGTGTGCTACGGCCTACTCTTATATCGAATTCCAACTGCCAAGTGATCTTTTACGTGTACGCCAATGTGTACACGGGACCTCGGGTTTTTCGTCCCATTCGAACGACTAGACAGCTGTCCTTGTCAGGCGCGGTATATAATAGGCATAAAATAGATAACGAAAAAGGAACATAATGTTGTAGACGAAGTTATCACTGTTTGTGGTTTGGACGAGATGAGGGATAGATTGTTTATATGATTTATTCTTGTTCAATTTAGAAATCGGGGGGGGGGGGGGGGTATTCAAATCAATTTCAATATCGCGCATCTCCAATCTGATCAAAACTCAGATCCTGTTTCGTTTCGTTTTTTATAGTTCAAAATTTCGATTAACTTATCGTTATCGTTGACGTGTTCTGAGTGGTGTGATGGCACGGTCTGTTACGGCGAGTTTTTGGTGTGAGGTGCACGGAACTATAGAACCGTCAACGCAGATCGATTAATCAATGTATGACGTCATAAGTTCAAAAGCCTCTCGCACAACCCCTAACACGACCTTAAGCTTTCGGTTTATCTTGTCAGATCTTCGTGTAGTATAGGCAATCGAAAGTATAAAGAAAAGAAAATTCTCAAATTCATCTAATGACATTGCTCTTAGGTCATTCTGTTAGCTAACTGTATCAGGAAATCCAAAATTTGCCTTCTTCGGTTTTGGTCTGAAATACTTAGAAAGTGGGTTTGCGGTTGTCAATTTTCAAAATTTTCTTTCGGGGGAAAACACTCCCCCCCCCCCGGACGCCCCTTGGACCCTTACGTGCCTTTGGCGCGCTCGTGACGCGCCTTTGGCCTTTGAGACCTGGATTTACTTCTTACATAATATATAGTACACTTTTTTTGTTTTTATTCATGCTATGCAGTTATCACCTATTTGAAATAAGCTTATTAACGATATCGAACAAAAAGACAATGATATTTAAGACAATTATTCTGGGACAATTGAAATTATTTTGATCAATTACATTTTTCAAAAATGCAGGCGTCATATCAAACTAATTCTGATTGAAGTTACTCTCTCTATTTTCATTTTGTTGACTATTGTTAAAAGCTACTTTAATGTTCTTTATGTACAAAACTCCTATTTTAAGTTCTTACGCGTGTAATACAACAGAAAACAATGACTTGATAAACCACACAGAAATAGTTCAAGTTATGTTGAAATTGTGAACCAAATGCATCGAAAATAAAAAGAAAAAAAAATTGACACGCCACGAAAGAAAATGTTTTGATGTGTTATAGAATGCAATCCAAACAATGTCTTTTGTGTCAATCATTGAATCAATATAAACGATCGTGACGTATATATTTCATATTATCTTGGTTTTATTTTTATTATTATTCACAAGAAAAATATCCTTTAGGGAGGAACCGTTGAATATTGTTTTATGGTCGTCGTGTGGGTGTGTCTGTATATTGTTGCTCCGCCCACTTTACGATGAATATTATCGACAGATATAAGTAATGTATATATACTATGTGTTGTATTGAGCCTCACCATCGACATCGAGAAGGCCGAAAGATGCATACATTAGCAATATTATCGTGTTTGGGTGAGTTAATAAATAAGTATTTTTAGTTTGGAAGATGTAATTTTACGGTTAAATATTAATTCATATATTTTAGATTTGAAAATTGAAATTATACGGTTTCACGTTGTGTATATTATGATAGTCAATCTCTGTGTTAAATATATTCTATAACAAAGAAAGGACTGGGCAGAATCTACAAAAATTCCCGATTGATTCTCTCTGCGGATCAGGAAGCACGGTGACTCAGTGAATAAGACATTCCTCAGAGGATAGTAGACGCGCTTCCCACTTGTCATGAGCGAGAGAGAGAGAGAGAGAGAGAGAGAGAGAGAGAGAGAGTATAACGTCCAATCGACATAAACTATGTCATTTCGGGACTAACACATGGTTCAATTTTATTTCAATAATAATCATATAATAGACACATAGAATGACTCCAGCTAAATAAAGAAAAAACACAGCTCAATTGGGATCCCGTGGTTTTTCACATTTTCTCAGTGTACCATACAAAATGTCGCGTCGCAATTCGGGAGATTTCGTGATACACTGGTCGAGAATCACGTGGTCTATAAATTGTATGTTGGACACAAGCATCGACCATCAATGATGGCTTTGAATATTTAACGTTGTTATAGAAAATACACGAAGCTAATTGAACGCCATTTTAAGTTAACATTAGACAATTTTTGTCGAAATCACTAAGGATGCATCCAGAATATTGAAAAGTGTTTTTATTCCGCTTCCATTTAATGAAAGCTGAAAATGTGATTTAGAAGTATGAAATATTTATGACGGATTAGAACCGAATAACAAATCAATCTGATCAAAATGCAGATCTATATTTCATCTCGTTCCGTTTTGTATATTTTTATACTACACAAAGATCTGACCAGTTGTAGTGGAGCGTCATACGAGCGGCTTTTGACCCTATGACGTCAGACACTGATTAATCAATCAGCGTTGACGTTTCTAGTGCACCTCATGCCAAGTCGTAACAGACCGTTACATTGGCTAATCCCTCACATCGACCAGATCCTAATATAGTAAAGGCAAGTAAAAGTTTTAACAAAACAAAAACGAATCGAAATAGGATCTGTGTTTTAATCAATTTGCCAAGAAAATAGTACACCGATTATTTTAATATGGCGGCGCTTCGGGGCAGAGATCCATTGTCTATTTTTTGTCCAGATTGGGCTGTGATATGTATAAATGTTCATTGTAAATAGGTAAATATTGGTTTAACTTGAATAGAGTCGAGTTTTAAACGACGATGATTTGTGCTCGATGAACATCTTCCACTTCAAACACTTTCTAGAATAGAAGTTCAAAACTATTTTATTTTTCTAAAAACAGCAGAACAATGCAAAGAAGATGAGAATTTCGCTAAAGGGTTGGGTTGAGTAATTCTCTGAGAAAACCCGGTCAAAATAAGCTTGCGATTTATATAAATTTGAAAAGTAATATATACAGAAAATTATATATGCACATATGAAAAAGCCATCACTTTCTATATATAGTAGGGGGGGGGGTCGTCTAACGCGTGGGCACTATATCGTACGTGACAAGGACTAGGGTCACCTGTCCCACCGCGTGGGTTTTCGCCAGGTTCACCGCTTTCCTTCCACTGCTAAAGACTTGTAGGCACAAGCAAATAATTGGAATAAAATTGAACCATATGTTAGTCCCAAAATGATCTAGTTTGATAACCGCATTATTTGACTGATATTTCTATCAGAGATTCATCTTGCCCAATGTGGAAGTTGATTTTGGAAGGGCATCGCTGTCGATATTAAATGCTCTGCTAAAATGTCTTTTCCATTAATTACGTGAAAAAGTACAATGTACAAAGTCCCGATACCGGTAACGATACAGTCAAAATACCTCTATGGTCAAAGTTAAATGCAAAAGGTCAAATGACAAATGTTTTGGGGTGTTTTTGAGGGGGGGGGGAATTTTGGTTTTTGACGTTTCTACGTTTCCATCATCACATGTTACATTTGTGCCCTGCCTCGTCTCATTTGTCCTTCACACTATCTACATAGCATCTTACACCGAGCACTAACTATGATATGCAAATGTAAATAACACGTGACTTATTAACATATTCGGAACCGAGGCTGGGATCAACCTAGCACACTATAAGCCAGCACACGATAAGGGGAAATCAAACTGACACACTGTTAGAAATTTGGTTACCTTGAAAAAAAACCCGATCAAATTGAGATGGTACTAAACTGTATTATCGTGATTACGGAGAGAAGAGGGTATGCAATGTCCAAAATACGAGTCACAATACGATATTCCAGATGCCATGTTACATATCAGTGAAAAGCACGTTTGCGTATACTCGTCCCTCTCTTTAACTATAATATGTATATTCATTATTTGGGCACAATGATTATATTTTTAATAAAAATTTGGATTGAAGTTAATTAGCCTCTACTAAAATTTGGAGAGAGAGTGTGGCGAGGGTTTGAAATGTACAAATACTGGTCTTAACACGAAATTCCAGTCATCACTGGAAAGTGTGTTTCAATGTTGAATTTATAATCAGTTATTTCCTGGCACATTCATAATTACGTCCCTTAGAGAAAGAAAAATCCTCCTTATTTTCACGCTTTCCGACAGTAACATGATTACTAAATATTGACTATACTTTCAATCTATGTTATCAGATCTGCCATGCCAATCACATGATTTTATTGCAGGCACGGCCGTCCAAGCGAATTTTGAATACTTTGCCATGTTGATTATCTCAATATCATATGGGAAATTTCTTATGTGTGGGAAATAGCTTTGTTCAACGTACGCTTCCACCGAGGTGATATCGCGCACGATGTAATTATCTTATGGTGTGTTGACTTACAGTGTGCCAGGTAGATCTCAGCCTCGTTTCCGTATATGTTATAAGTCACGTGTTATCTACATTTGCATATCCGACTTATTGCTCTGTGCGAGACGCTATGTAGAGCGCGTGACGGACAAATGAGATGTGACAAGGCGTAAATGTAAAATGTAACGAGGGAAATGTAGAATGTAGACACGTCATTAACAACGTTTTCCAATAAAACATTTGACACTTGACACATTGCCTTAGAGCTAATTTGATTTAGCATTACCGGTATTAAGACTTTGTACATTGTCCTTTTTACACGTAATCAATGGAAAATGCATTTAGCAGAGCATTTAATATTGGTATCGATACCCTTCCATCGGTTGACAAGTGATTTCTATTGCACTAAAATCGTATATTCAGACTTTAAGAACAGAGATAAATTTGATATTTTGGCGAAATTTCAAATAGCGGATCTGGCCCTGTTTATTGCAATGTGGCATTTGAAAATAGAATACGATAATTAGTTGGATGAATATTTTCCTTGTTATATTTCTAGCCATTGGGTTATTCCATCAAGCAGTAGGACAAGTGGAAGGTGGAGTATGCTCAGAGGTGAATTTCTTTCTCAACATTGTCGACCCGAATAATTGTTCCGGATATTTTAAATGTGTAGACGGTGCCTATGAATCCTACCGATGCCCAGCCGGCCTCGTCTTTAGCACAGAAACTGTAGCTTGTGATTGGCCAACACCAGGAGGATGTCAGCGTAAGTTTTATAAAATCTTAGAAACCTAGCCCATCAAGCTTGTGTGTTTATCCTAGGAATGGGACCGGCCAGCTAGAGGTCGAAACGCGGCACTCTAGACCACTAGGCCACCCCAACACCCGGCGTATTTTAAATAGAACGAATGATACGTCTATATTAATACTATAGTCACGTGGTCAACCGTCCAGATTTTGTCCACATTCTGCCTTCCACAAATCGTTCTTGTCCTTTCATTGACAAATGTCACTGGTCCCTAGGGAAAATTTTATAGTCAATATTATCAAGTCAGAAACATAAAGATGCATTGGGTTAGGTTTATATAAGGCGCTGGTTGTTCGTGATTTATAGTCAATATTATCAAGTCAGAAACATGAAGATGCATTGGGCTAGATTTATATAAGGCGCTGGTTGTTCGTGATTGATAGTCAGTATTATCAAGTCAGAAATATACAGATGCATTGGTTTAGGTTTATATAAGGTGCTGGTTGTTCATGATTTATAGTATATTATCAAGTCAGAAACATAAAGACGCATCGGGTTAGATTTATATAAGGCGCTGGTTGTTCATGATTTATAGTCAATATTATCAAGTCACAAAATAAATATGCATCGGGCTAGATTTATATAAGGTGCTGGTAGTTCATGATTTATAGTCAATATTATCAAGTCAGAAACATAAAGATGCATTGGGTTAGGTTTATATAAGGCGCTGGTTGTTCATGATTTATAGTCAATATTATCAAGTCAGAAACATAAAGATGCATCGGGTTAGATTTATATAAGGCGCTGGTTGTTCTTGTCATAATAGCTAAACATAGAAAATGAAAAAAAAATAAATATTATGTTGGATATTGCAGTCAAATTACTTTATTCTGAACGAAGCTATGAGTGTTTGAATTTCTGCAATTGCTAAGATAATAAACAAAGTCTTGGTTATATATCAATACTTATACACATAAACTGGAATGGAGAATAGACAGACGCCTATTGAACTTGAACCCCTTTTTCTTAAATAGGGGGACGGGGATATTCCATTTGACACCCGAGTCAAGTCTCGGTCATCCGATGTTCTAGGGTGTTGATTATAGACTGATTGTATGAATAATAATCTCAGTAATAGTTTATACAACATTAATGGTCAGAAACACATCGGCTATTGAAAGTTTAACCTGTTCCAAAAAACACGGGTTGTACATAGCAGCTTTTATATTCGGAAATAATTCCTCTGTAATGGACACTGCATATGTTGTTTTATAAAAGAAAAAAAAAACATGCCCCGTCCAACCTCACCTATATTATAACCCAAACTTTCTTTTGGGGAATGGTTATTTACAGTGAGCAGACGAAGACCCTTTCGATATTGATTATGTTGCATATTTTCAATTGTTTATTTTCGTTTGTTACAGCAACAACGTCATTGCCAGCGAATTCATTACTTGACATCCCAGCTGATGGTAAGTATTGTGATAATCTAGTCTATCCATTCCCAGTTGACATTAGGTATTGTGATAATCTAGTCTACCGATTCCCGACTGGTACTACGTATTGTGATAATCTAGTCTACCCACTCCCGGCTGGTAGTAAGTATTGTGATAACTAGTCTACCTATTCCCAGCTGATGGTCAGTATTGTGATAATCTAGTCTACCTATTCCCAGCTGATAGTCAGTATTGTGATAATCTAGTCTACCCACTCCCAGCTGATAGTCAGTATTAGTCTACATATTCATATACTTTTTTGTATATTGCTTTCAATGTCTGTGTAATTTGTGTGTCTTGACCCCGGGTTTGTCTAGTCGGTTTTGGTACCGTGTCTTTTATATATACGAAATATGTCCCGGTGTTGAACTCTCGCCCCACCCAAAGTGCCCTAAAGGGGGGCTCAGATCGACCTTACGACGCGACATAAGTGGTCGCCGACTGGTTTCTGGCGATTGCCGCCGATCGTCGCACGATTTCCGCCGCCGATTCAAGTCGATCTGAGACTAGCTACGACCGTCGTGCGACAGTTTTTCACGATCGGCGACTGAGTCGAAGGAGTTGAACATGTTCTACTTCTACGACGCGACGGAACCAGTCGCCGACTCGTCATCGTCGATGTGTGCGTTTCTACGATCGGTTGCCGACTGCGCTATAAATTTTAGCCAATCAGAGCTGCGAATGAAAAATCAACATGGCCACCTCATGTGTGGCGCCATTTTGAACGAGCCACGTGATCTATTCGCGAAGACGATTCAAGTCGGTGTATCGGTGTCGATGTGAGCGCGCTCGCGTTCAATCGTACGACCGATAGCAACTGGTCGGCGATCATTGCTGAGTGCAATCTACGATAGTCGCCGACAGTTGAGTCGCGTCGCAAGGTCGATCTGAGCCGGGCTTCAGTTTGTCTGTAAAGCTACATTCGGACGCCCCAGCACGCCTCTGGACCACAGCACAAAGGGATGAATCAACAAGATACGGATTCTTTTTTAAGCTACGTCATATCTGTAGACTATGGCGCGCGTGATTTACTATGTTATTAGAATGGTTTGGCGAGATTAACACGATTTTTATTGTTCTACTTTCAGTTTGTTCTATCCAGCCATGTGCTGCTGATCGGGATTATTTGTTACCCAATTATAACACAGCCGGAAACAGCGACTTCTACGTTTGTAAGGGTGGGAAACTCTTTGAGCAAAGATGTGGAACTTCACCAGGAACAGAGGAATTCCTTTTCTATAACGTTCTCCGTAGCTCGTGTGAGAAACAACGCTCCAGAGACTCCCTTTATTAAACGGAACTTACTTTCATTAACACGAATGACGTAATACACTAATGACGTAGTGTACACGGAGAATCTCTAGTACAGTTTTGTCTTATTTAGAAATGAAACATTTATTTTATGGATCGTTTACAATTGAAGACAAAGGCCGGAATTTTGACTCTATTTCGTTTAAATACGTTGTGTAAATAATTGCATTTTAAGGGGGGTGGGGATCACTATTTAACCGATCACTATTTTACCTTGAACTTGAACATTGACCTTGACCTTTATTTATGACCTTTGAACCTCGCACTGTGATTTTATTGATATGATATTCACAGATTGTTGTATAGTTAACGACACAAATAAAACCTTTATAAAAGATATTGCTTTTGGTTTTGCTTTTCAACTTGTATATCCACGGAGAATAGCTGGGCATTCACACGGCAGGTCTATAGACTTTCACATGCAAAATTCGCGAGGCAATGAATTAAGTTGCGAAGCAGTGAGCCCCGGTCTGTACATGGACAGTCGCTGGGCCTGGACGCAGTGAGTTTCCCCATCTTTCAATGGGGAATCTTTAGGCTTGCACTCTGATAGCACCTTTTAGTTCCCATGGACGGTATATAAGCACCTACATGGACAATTCCTTGGATTTCACACAAAGGGTTTCTGGGCTTAGCCGTGGAGGCTATATTGGACCACACATGGATATGTTTTACTGCCAAAACTTAACAGGTCACTTGCCCGAGAGAGAGAGAACAGTTTATTTCGGGACAAATATGCGTTAAATTACAATATTGATCACAGTTAGTGGGGGGAGGGGCACTGAAGTACCGAGAGAGAGAGAAATGGGGTTTAACGTCCACTCGACACAAACTAGGCAGGGGCGGATCCAGGATTTTCAGAAAGAGGGGGCGTGCTGCACCAGCTTGGGAGTGCGAAGCCCGGAACCGTGATTTTTGAGTGTAAAAAATGCCCACAAGGACTAATTTCGTACTAGTTCTGTAAATTACGATTTCCAACCTAAACTATTTTCGTTCTCCTTTCTCGCGAGAATATATGGAGCTAAACATTGTTCGACACCTCAAAAAATAGAGGGGGCGTGCGCCGGGTGCGCCCCCCACTGGATCCGCGCCTGCTAGGTCATTTGGGGACTAACATATGTTTTTTAATTTTATTTTGATAATTCGTATGCGCGCAGGGGTCTTTAGCAGTGGGGGAAACTGGGGTGCCCGGAGGAAACCCACGAGGTTGAGAAGGCGCCCATGCCCGAGGTTGAGAAGGCGCTCACACCAGGGATCGAAACCATAGCCTTAAGCCAGAATTGACCGGCCAGCTAGAGGTCGTAGCGCGGCCCTCTAGACCACTAGGCCATCCCAACCCCCCCTGAAGTACTGAAAGAAACGTACAAGGATAGACCCATATAATCGTGAGATGTTATTGTTCTTACAGTTTAACGTCCCCTTCCACCGAAGGTGATATAGCAGACAGGTCTTTTTTTTAGTTTTATCATCTTAGCGCACGCGCAGGGGTTTTTTCCTGTGGCAGGAAACTGGAGTGCCCGGGGGAAACTCACGAGCTTGAGAGGGCGCCCTTATCTCCATGCCACATACGCTCACACAGGGGTCGAAACCACAGCCCAGACCGGCCAGCTAGAGGTCGAAGCGCGGCACTCTAGACCACTAGGCCATCCCAACCCCACAATCCTGAGATATCTATGTCCTGTGATATACAACAGCATGTTAGACCACGTGATCATAAAACCACCCTGGAAGGACTGTAACTGGCATGGTTACCGTGTCTCCAGGATATGATGATAATACTGATTTTAATAACACTCCCATTCTCTGTCTTGATCCACAGATTTAATCAAATGTTACCCAATGTTTCGATTGTAATCGTTTTAACTGATCATCCAGACCAGGACCTGGTCAAACACAATGGCTATTCGAAAACCAAGACGGTGGCCATTTTCAATTTAGTAGACTTTCGGGTAATGCGATATCACACCAAATTTAAGATTCAATTTGAATTGGACAACCATTGGTGTCTCCAGAAGATCCACAAACTTTGCACAATTCACATTTTGGATAAAGGGTAGGGGTCATAAATTTCATCATAATCGGACCAAAATGTGTGGGCTCATGTGGGTGCACGAACTTGGTATATTAGTAACATTTAGCGAAAAAGTAAAAGGCAACAGCCATAAGTTAAGTTCCCACTGTCGGCGGGCCCGTATCTAGACACCATTAAGCAGCGTGGGGGGGGGATTTACCTTTCGGTAGGGGGGCGAACATTTTGAGGAAATTTTCGGAAAGGTCATTCTAACAGACTGTTGTAATCATCATGCTATGTAGTTACCTAGGCGTCTAATAGGCATTTTAAAATGAGTATTCAAACAAAAGAAATAATAGCTTTTTTTAGGTTCATATAAGGAACTGTGTATACTTTAATGATTGTTAGCAATTTCACGCGCCCCCCTGTAGATACGGGCCCGACTGTCGGGCGATGAGTAACGAACGTTTTGTCCCCGTTGGTACGTGCAGATACATTCGGATGCGTTTCGACATGCTACCAGTCACCACAATATATGACAAGACGTTATAAGACCACTACGAGTACTCCACGATCAAAACCAGGATTTCAATGGTCGGACGAATCGTCATAGTGGGACCCTGGCATAAGCCAAGCCGCTGCACGTCGAATTCGCCCCCCCCCCTTATACCTCTTGGTGGCGCTTAACATATCATTTCATCTTGATTCAACCAAATATGGTGGTCTGAGGGCACACAAACTTCGTACATTTTCACAGTTGTTCTTATATCAGACAAGTGTCATTAAAACCAATGATATGTTGCCAGTAATAATTTACATGTACAGTAGAATCCGTATGAGCAGCCACTCCTATTCAGCGACATCTCCTTGTAAGCGGTCACAATAAATTCCCCCCCGTAAAAATTCTATTGTTTCATCTCTTTATTCAACGGTCACTCCTATAACGCGGCTAGCGGTCACTATTTTGCTAATGAATTTAACAAAACAACGGCCATGTTGAATGATACCATCTAGTCGTTCGTCGTAACTAGGCCACTCCCGTTAAGCGGTCAATCGTAAAAAATTCCCATGGGTGGCTGCTTAATGCAGATTCTACTGTATTATCATCAAAATCGGAAAAGATGCGTGACCCGCCGACTTCCCACAAACAAATGTTAACGGACGACTGAATAGCCCCACATGAAAAGTGGGCGAAATGTGGGAATACACAGATCCTCTAAATCGATCCCGTGGATAAAATTCGGTTGAAACCGAACAATTAGAGTTACATTCCCGGGTACAAACTGGGTGATTAGAAGATATATTTGGACTAAAAACATATTCAAACTAATTAATTCATCATAATTTTGATTCAAATCCTGCTTAAAACATTGTAATTGCCAAGTATACCCTGCTATAAAATCGATCAAAAGAGCCCATGTTTGCGCCAGGGGATTACCCCTCTAAGTACCTACAGCAACGGAGACGGAGACAGGCAGGGGCGAATTTATTGCATACACAAGACGATGTTGTCTGTAATTGGTGACTATTTATTACATATATCGAATCCTAATTAAATTCTCGGATTATCCAATGCCCGTGTCTTTTTCCGTGATTTTATCATTAAGTTTATCATCATGTACACAAAGCGCTCAAGTGCGCGTGCAACCTTCGACGTCACGCGTCCTAACCTTCGGGCTGTCTATTAAGGGATTCCTGACATGTTTGTCCTGTATACGCTCCATGAGTGTTTTTCAGGGAATCCAGTGTTTTTCTAGTAAGATTGGATATCTCTACTTTCCATATATACCAAATTTGTCATACTTTTATAGGCAATAACTACCACCCGATAAATACTTTTCTGGGAAACCATGTTTAAGGCATCTTGTAAAATGCAAGTGGCTAACGTGATTTTCGTCAGAATTTAGTTTTTTATGCGGAGTTGAACGATTTTTGCATTTATCTGTCTGACTAAGTGTAGTCATTTATTGCTTGGAGATGCGTTATCCATGTTCATTTCTGCTTCGTCATTCGTCATTATCCGAGGGGTGTGGACAAGTAAACAAAGCGCTGGTCTTGGTAACCACGGGGTCTAGGTTTGATCTCGAAATTGGCCTCGTAGATTCCCCTGGAATTTTTAGTCTGGTTTCCCTCTGTCCTGTCGGTGTTACCGGACGGGGGCATGGTGAGGAGCAGTTGGTGTGAAAAACTGCACGTAAAAGAACCCTTGGCGGTTAGAATTTGAAATAAGAGTAGGTCGCGACGTCGCTGGAAGGACAACTCTACCCACATGACACATTGCATGGCGCGTCTGTCTTCTCCAGGAGGGTTGAATGGCGGACAGTTCCTTTAACGCAAGTTAGCACGTGCGCGCTGTATCATGAGGTCTGTCATTGAGTCAATTGGCGTGGTTTCGATTTCCCGGTTGTTCGTGATTAGAAGTAGGGTCACCTGTCAAACCTCTCCGTGTTCTCCGGTTTCATCCTACTGCTATTTAAGATCCCTACACCCAAGCGAATGATTAAACATAATTGAACCATGTGTTAATCCAGAAATGAACTAGTTTGGATTTGGGTGGACATCAAACCCCATTTCTCGTTCTCTTTTCGTCCCACCCGAACGACTAGACGATTATCCTTGTCCAGCAAGATTGACAAGGAGAAAGCAAACCGTAAAATCCCCATGAACTCATATCATTTCAGTTTGATGCTCTGCATTATTTAATATCAAAAAGATAACATTCTATATGTGAACCAAACAAATGACAAATAGTATTGATTCTGATATTTGTCCAACTTTCTCCAATGTAAACTAAAACACGTTTTATGATCATAAAACATAACAGAACGTATAACACATGTCGAGCAGACGATTGCTAATTTAAAAACAAAAAAAAAATCAAGGGTTGATATACGTATCAAAAAGAAACTGATGCAGGTTTATTTTCCAGTGATTAAAGGTGCATTAATTTAGGGCTAAATCTCTCCAGGCATTTATTCACACCTTATAAGTCAACAATCTCACCTCTAGATCATCGGATAGTCATGATATTTAACCTTAACCGGTGTCAAGAGTCTATTACTTATAATTATTCGCCAGTAGTCGATTGTAATAGGCATACAAAATATTTCACGTTAGTTATTTTTTACCCTGACCACTTGACGCCATAACGTCAAAATGACGTTGACCGGTTACGGGTTAATCTAAAAATGGAGACTTTGTTTATCAGCGTAGCATTGGTACTTTGCAATCCAAACCATTTGTCAAAACTTCAAGCAGTCATAACTTCGCTCGGTATACCAGGAAGATTTTCAATATATTCATATATCATTATCTAATTCTGAACAGTACCATATTTAGATCTTACATAACCCTTTGTGATACACATTTTCACAAGCACGTGTTAACTTCAGTTAAACAACATGATTTGTTTTTTACGTGTTGGTTAGAATTACATAATCAAAAGGATTGTTTATTACATCATTTCTTGAAACAATATTAACTTTACAAACAATAATATTTCACCAAGTTCTCGTAAACAAATAAATCATTAACTTCTGTTTCATACGTAAACACCGCTTTATTCAAAAATATTTATTACATAACATGAACATACTGACAAAGATAATAAGGGTAGTTCCTGTCTCTATAAAAGACAATACTGACAGTTGTTATCGTATGCTTTTTGTAAAAGACAATACAACAACCGTCCCCAACAACACATGTATACAGGGGATAAGTAATGACAACAAATGGTAAGTACAAAAAGGACACAAATTAGTCTAAAAGAATTGAAACACCACACTGCCACAAATAAGAACACACGGTGCAAACACTACAATTCAAAACGGATCAGGCTTACGTGATCATTATTTCACCGAATAACTCACTTTTTTTCGGAAATAGCCGAAGTAAACCCACCCATTTCAAGTGATGGACATAATTTGGGTAGCTACAATCCCCATCACCACTTTAACCCAGTCGCCATCATCGCCAGGAAATCCAACATCGTGCCAAGTTGTAGATAATAAGGTCTTGCACGGAGCCAAGCAGAGTTTGGTCTCCTGCTTGCCGAACCTCGTGGGTTTCTGCAGGTCCTCCGGTTTCCTAACACTGCTGAAGATGTTTACGCAACATCAATAAACCTGCCAATTGCAGTTCTTTCTTTAAGCCTGAAATGTTATGTAAATTATTTATTCGCCATTAGTTAACTTATCCAGACCATAATCAACTCTCGATGGCTTCGCTAACCTGCGATATTTACTGGATTACAATCCTATCTGCTGCTTAATGTCCATTGATAATTAAAGCAAGAAATGGATAATCGAGACAATGTTGGTTTTTTTTTATCGTACCGACTTTAGTAATGATGATCGAGGCTAGGCTCAAAAGTTCAATGGTTAAAATCTCAGTTCAAAGTGGATCAATTTGACTGAAATTTTCAGCAAAATTTCGTTTACATTATCTCCCATAATGTATCTTTAAAATAAAGAGTACAATATGTATGACCTTGGCAAGGGTCAAGGTTAACGTTTAGTCTGTTTGCATCTCATGACCGTGCGGAAATCTACAGGTGGCCTTGGTATATAGATCTAACTTCTAGCATTGCCAGAGCGTCCCAAGTCTCAAAATGATCAAGGGAGTGTGTTAAAGAAACGTTTCATGCCCTGTCTTTACAGGGTGGTTGGGTGGCGGATTGATTTAATGTGAGCGAGTTGTACTGTAAGGTGTGTCATTGAGTCAAGTCGCGTGGTTTAGAGTCCACGCTTGTACTTGACAAAGGGTATTATCCTTTGTCCAGCCCCTCACTGCTAAAGGCCCCTACCAATAGGCAAATTATTACAATGAAATTAAACTATATGTTAGTCCCGAAATGACTTGGTTTGTGTCGAGCGGACCTTAACCGCCATCTCTCTCTCTCTCCCTCTCTCTCTCTCTCTCTCTCTCTCACACCTCCGCTCGCTCTTTCTTTCCCTCCAGAAATTGTTTTACACTTTTAATTGCAAAACCTCGATGCTCGTCATTTATGACGTATATATGTTCCAACTATAATGTTGACTGGGGTAAACGTGTCATGTTAAAGGGAAGGGAAACTGGGATACTATTCAATACATATAACAAACAATAACTATAGATTCATACCGTGCCACACCCTTATACCTTGTATTTGACGGACGCCTGTCAATCAGGGTAGGTATACTAGAGGGTGTGGTCACCTATATGACTGACAGGTGTATATATATTATAGATATAAATTGTACTACACCTGTAATTAGTATATAGTCGGCTCCTGATACAGGTACAAACATACCGACAATATAACATCAATATGAAGTCATTCCTTATCTTAGGTAAGTACTGTGCTTTTATATTAATATAGTTATTAGCAAGAACGACTGTCGTACTCTGAGCAGGATATGCTCACTTTTTCTAGAACACAAGTTTAAGTATTAGGCGAAAGATTTGTAAACTTGCTTGCGGGTAACGTATCCCGCAATTCACAATATACAAACGTAAATCGAGCCGACATTGACGTGTTGTAATTTTTTTTTTACCCGTTCAAGGATATTTTCTGTTCTACAAGTTCTAAAAACATGTTCCATAAATGAAATAGTAACAAATGATAGTAACAAATGAAATAGTATATAACAAACGAAATAGTAACCAACGAAATAGTAACCAATGATAGTAACAAATGAAATAATAACCAATGATAGTAACAAATGAACTAATGATCAATGATAGTAACAAATGAAATAATAACCAATGATAGTAACAAATGAAATAGTAACAAATAGAATAGTAACACATGAAATAGTAACAAATAGAATAGTAACACATGAAATAGTTACTCGACACAAAATAGGTTTTTTCAGGATTTACTATGGTTTAATGTTATTTAATTTTGCGCTTGCGCGAAGGTGTCTTTAGCAGTTGGGAGAAAATCGGGGCATCTGAAGAAAACCCACGAAGTTGAACATGTGACCTTCCTGTTTGACATGTACAGCTTGACTCTATGACAGACCATAAGATCCAATAGGAATTCAATTCATTTATTGCAGCTGTCCAACCTCGTGGTTTTTCTCCGGGTGTTCCGGATTCCTCCAACTGCTAAAGAACCCTACGCGAATTATTGAAATAAAATAGGACCATGTGTGAGTCCCGAGATGACCTAGTTTATATCGAGCGGACGTTAAATTCTCTCTCTCTCTCTCTCTCTCTCCCTCTCTCTCTCTCTCTATCTCGCTCGGGCTGTCTCTCTCTGAGAACTTTGTCTCTCTCTCTCTCTCTCCCATTCATTGTAGATTTTCTTTTTAACGACATCGCAGTGAAAGAGTACGTGTTATGTTTTCAATATATTTCTGTTTATTTAGCGAGGTCGGCCAGGTAGAATATATTATGTCTTTCCCTGGGAAGTTTGACTCCTGTAATTGCACCGATTGAAATAAAGAGCGTTGGGTTTACTTTATAAGATCTATTACTGAATCACGTGGCGTAGGTTTCGACGCTTGTACGTGACAAGGACTAGGGCCGTCATTCTTACCTTTTTTCTCAGAGTTCCTTCAACTCCCCTAGACCCCAAAGCGGGTTTCCCCTGGGTCCCCCGGTTTCCTCCCTACGAGCAAGCAAATTTTCATTATAAACTTGAACCATATGTTAGGGAGGGATTTGGCGCAATGGTTAGAGAGTAGGATTTGTGACCGAATGGTTGCAGGTTCAAGACCCGAATTGTGCGCCGAGTTCTTGTGTCCTTGAATAAGACACTTTATCCCTGTATTCCAGTCTACCCAGCTGTAAATGGGTACCGGTAGGATGGTGTATGTATTACACAAAAAACTGTTGCGCTCCTTGAAGCAGCATATGTTGGGTCTCTTTCTGAGAGTTCAGGGGTAAAGGGAGGTAATCAGGCTTTACCTGTATCCTAGAGACCGGGATAATAATAACTGTACAGCCTGTTGAGATCACGTATAGATGGAATGGGCTTAAAAAAATAAACATTATTATTATTAGTCCCGAAATGATCTAGTTTTGGTAGTGTAGATAACCCTGTCGACCCCGAACTAAAATGGGGTTTAACGTCCTTCTGTTCAGCTCCGACTGGGATGACTCCAACTGCCAAGGGATCTGTTACGAGACCTCGCTTTTCTCCTTGTTTGGCCCTCTGATGATATTTCTTTAGCAACACCTTGATCGAACCAGCGGACATCCAGGATAACGAGGCCAACGTCTTACTCACTGGGACGAAGTGGCTGCCAATCGCTCAACTGCCGTCGATTATACTGTCGAGGATTAAAATAAGTATTTTAATATTTTTCATTTACGACGGTAGACAGGTTATGCAGTATTTTTTTTTATTTTACTGGCAACTAAAATGAACATTGTTGATGGCTTCGATAAACTGATAACAAAATCGTATTTTTGGACAAGAAATTGCATCCAACACTCCAGCCAAGATGGCTTCGATGACGTCATTCTCAATTCCCTGTCAATATTGTGATGTTTAGTATAGTTTCAGTTTTGATGTTCTATTTTCATATTTAGCTACCTTTCTGATGTATACAACGGGGGCGTCGGCTGCCTGTGAACATGGAGCATATCTTCCTCATGCTGATTGCGGTAAATTCTATCAATGTAACTGGGGTGAGGCGATAACAATGGACTGTCCGGGTGGACTACATTTCAACCCAGCAATCAACGTTTGTGATTGGCCGCAAACCGCCGGGTGTACGCCAGGTACCAACCCAGCGTCACCAAGTTAGTATTAATATATTACACTTGTTAGCGACATACTTCCCGGGTTAGATCTAAATATTAAGGACAGTAACAGATTTCGACAATGCCACAAGATGTAAACAGGGTTAGGCCCTATGATTGTTGTCAAGGATTGTGGGTTTGGGTAAGGGTTAGTGTTAGCGCTAGCCCGGATTACATGTGACCTGCAGGTGGCCTTAATATTTAGATCTAACCAGAGGTCCAGCTATGTGTTCAAGAGCACAAAACATCAATCAACTGGACCACTTGTATACTTTTGATTATAGTGATATTTTGATTTACAAGAACATTTTTTTTTTATGCTTTCGCCGTTTTTATTTTTATGCCATACAGTGTTCTATTCGTATTTCGAATTCCAACTGCCAAGCGATCTTTTACGTGCACGCCAATGTGTACACGGGACCCCGGTTTTTGTCCCATCCGAACGACTAGACAGCTGAACTTGCCAGGCCCTTCGTCCTGCATCATTATGTTGATCGGCTGCTTTTCATCTTGTATCGGTAAATACTGGGCCCTGTTTCTGGAAATAAAATCCAAATTTTAGAAGATAATTTAATTTTGATTGACTAACCACATGTTAATATTCCTTTAAAGGACGTATGTGTAGAGTTGATTAATTACCATCACTGATATACCTCTAGTTGGTTTTGTATATTACAGACGCCTGTGATTCAAGTCCCTGTGTTAATGGAGTCTGTTATGAAAGTAGTACGGTCATTAGTGGTTATACATGTTCCTGTGCAACTGGATATACAGGGGACAGATGTCAAACAAGTAATATTACATACATTTTACTACTGTTATTCGACACCTACTCCTATATCGAGGGATCTTATACATGCACACCAATGTGTACACGGATCCTCTGGTTTCTAAATAATTATCTCTATTGTAGACCAAATCGATAAATTCATATTTTCAAAGGAATTCAAAACATAATTATTTCTGTCTTTTGCTCAATAGGTTATCAACTCCCGTTTATACTACCATAGGCATTATTTCCCACACTAATAAATCATTGACACAGAAAATAATAACACAATTACCTCCCTTGTTTTTCCATTCCCCCATGGTATAGTTACCTTCAAACGTTTGATTTTCAAGTTGAAGATAATATATTTACAAATTTCTCAACTGGCAATAGTGAATTATTGGATTAAAAGGGAGGACTGTTTACAGATACCATCTATTTTAAGGCTTTATTTTAATACATTTTAAAAATATAAATTAAAAATATGAAATTGCAGCTTTAATGTTTGTTCTTTATACACTGTATTTCTCCACCGCAGTATATTCGTTGAAACGTCGCCAGAAATAAATCTTTGAAACGTAAAAAAACACGAATTATTTGTAAACTTAAACCAATTTTGATGTTGTGATCTTATCGGGAAAGATGGGCTCCTAATATCTAATATTTAAAACAAAATAAATATTTTACCATCGGTACATGAATCGTGTACCATAATGTGCTTCAGCGTCATTTGTAACAAGGGACTCGATGAATGAAGCTAGATATATTCCACAAGTCATGTCATTTGATTGCGATTTCTGGTTGGACATTACAGTAAAAAATGAAACGATTGAATGTAAAACAGTTCATATACATTCATATAACATTTTTATATGCGTTACTACCCATTTCTAGGCCCAACACGTTAGCGGTTTAGCTCCCTCAAGTAATTTGTTTTACATATAGTTGTGGTGATATGTGTTATCCAGATAATAAGTAATTGTCCTGTTTGGCATCTAGCGAATTGAACATATTAACTAACACAAGGTACAATACTATGGATACACAATTAAATACTAAGCTATATCAAGCAAATATTTTTTTTTATGAAAAACTAATATGATCTATATAGCATGATCTTTACAGCATGTTTTTACAGATTTCAACAACTTCAGATGGAATTAAATGCTTTTAAAGATTAAAACTCTTTGTACAATTATTTTGATACAGAAATACTAAGTTTAATATTAATATCCTGTATATATTTGCATTCTATTCACATATCGGTATCATTTGTTTGATGAAGACGAGATCATCCTTGTCGAAACATCGTTTTGTATCAAACTCAGTAATTGTGTATCTATATAATTTTACCTTGTGTTAAAAAGTAATTAATTATGATTTTAGTTATAGCCACAGATGATAAATGTTTAAGTAATCCATGTGTACGAGGAACTTGTACTAGCGGTACCTTTACCTTCACCTGTACCTGTCCTGCCAACTATGGAGGCGATAGATGTCAGTTTTTCGGTAAGTCTGCGCATGTCACTGTGTCCGGGAGCACTGCCATATTTAAATAAATGGGGTACTATAATATATAGTATTGTTATGTGGTTCTAACCCGTTTTGAATGACGTCAAAACAGAAGTCATACACATCGGAAACAATAAAATTCTGGAGTCCGTCCACCTCGATCATATTTCTATTGGTGATGTTAAAGTTACACTAACTGAATCTGTAAAGAATTTAGGAGTATATTTGACAGTAACTTTCAATTAAACACTCATATTAACTTGACATGTAAGAAAATAAATTTCCATTTATATAATATTGGAAAACTACGTCCATTTATTGACATCGACACTGTTAAAATGTTGGTTAATGGCTTTGTTTTATCGAACTTGGATCACTGCAACTCTCATCTGTTCAATTTACCTGCTTTGCAAATCAATAAACTAATGAAACTTCAAAACCGAGTAGCCCGGATCGTAACTCAAACAAAACCACGTGAATACATTTCTTTTGTGCTTAAACAGCTACAGTGGCTGCCCGTTAGAGAAAGGTTAATATTTAAGATAAATGTTATTGCATACAATACACTGCATTATATTGACTCTCCTAAATATCTTCAAGAAATTATTTTACTCTACACTCCCTCGCGTTGACTTCGCTCACAGAATGAGAATTTTCTCAAGGTGTATAAAGTACCACTCTGTAAGGATAATTACTAGGCGTATAAAATACAAAGTTTTAAGGATAATTACACAGTTATGTTGTACCGCCATAATTAAGGATAATTAAAATGTGTATACAATATAACTAAGTAAGGATAATTATAATGTGTATAAAGTACAACTTTGTAAGAAAAATTACAATCTGTACAAAGTACAACTTTGTAAGGATTATTGCAAGATGTATAAAGTACAATTTTGTTAGGATAATTACAAGATGTATAAAGGTGGAACTTTGTAAGGAAAATTACAAGATCGAAATAATACAACTATGTAAGGATAACAATGTGTTTAAAGCAAAAATAATTATGTACGGATAATAACAAGGTGTATACAATACAACTATGTAAGGATAATTATAATGTGTATACCAAATAGGTAAGGATAATTACAAAGTGTATACATACAATACAACTATGTAAGGGTAATTACAATGTGTATATCCAAATATGCAAGGAGGATCAAACCCCTGCACTGCCACTGTTACGGGAATGTATAAAACTATTTATAGCGTATGTAAACCAAACCTTGTACAAACATGTTGACCCAAATATTCAAAACAAAATAATGAAACGGTAAAAATCTACGGATATCTTTATTTGATTGTTTTTTTTTTTTTTTGTTGTTTCAGTGGGATCGAGTAGTAACTGTAACCCTAACCCCTGTAAGAATTCTGGCCAGTGCAGTGAATCAGCATTCAACAGTAACGGGTTCGTTTGCTCCTGTGTAGGTTCTTATACTGGACCAACGTGTGAGACACCCAGTAAGTATTTCTTAATCATATTTTTGGAAACGTATTAAATATGTATTATACAACAGCTAAATCTGCCTATTGCACATCTTACTTTAGGCCAGAAATCTTATATAAACTATTCATTAGATATTACTTAACTTATCAAGACCATAATCTCGATGCCATCTCTCGCCTGTGGTATTTAGAGGATTGGAATACATCTTTAAAACAATTAATTAAAGCTTACAAGGCAAGTGTAATGAGACCTACATTCAGAGCCGAACTAATGTAGGCTATACCTGTACCCTTTTTATACAATGATATAAAATATTCTACACAAAAACAACCGACTAATATGATGTAGAAATACTAGTCCATGAACGACACGAATCGCTTGTTGTTATTCATGTATCATTTGCTTGTATCAAAAGGTTCCGGATATACAGAAGTACTCTGCACGTCAAATCTTCCTGGTACCAGCTGTTTAAATGGCGGAGTTTGTGTTTGGTCTAACGGATTCTATTGCTCCTGTTTAGCGTCACACACAGGCCCAAGATGTGAAACACGTAAGTGTAGTTGTCTCCCCTATAAGTCTTTCTCGTGACAGTTGCTATCTCTACTCATATCTTAAAGGACAATATTGGTGTCCACAAAGTTTGCATAAAATGAAATGGTGTTTCGTGAGAGATTTTCAATCCATAAGCTATTTTACGATATAATTTAGGAACCTGATACTGTATATCGTAAAGTCAATGACCTGTAAGTAAATAAAATAGACCCCCTTAGCGCTAATGACGGCTGGTGTGTGAGTGTGTGTGTGTGTGGGGGGGGTGCTTTACGTATTTATTCTATAGTAGTTTTACAGCTGTAGAAAGTACAAATGCTGTTTGTTCAGGTCGAGCTAATAACGATTGTGGTCCTTTAAGTATTTACTCTATATTTGTTTTACAGCTGTAGGAAGTACAAACACTGTTTGTAATACAAACCCTTGTTTAAATGGAGGAGTGTGTTCCCCATCTACATCCGGTTATACCTGCGCATGTCCTAGTAATTATATTGGTAACAAATGTGAGACTTATAGTAAGTAAAACATTCCAGGGATTATACCTATCAATTTGTATTTTATTAGAAATTTGGACGTTATGTCTTATTGGCGATTATTCTAGATGATATGTATAAAGGTTACCTGAAAACTTCAATATTTTCTAGCTTATGTAAGTGTAATTATGACAACATACCCTTTTCACACGTATATCGCCTGCAACAGGTGCAATTTAACGTTAGTAATCGCTACCGTTTTCTGCGAATAGCCGTAACTTTCCATAAATAAACAATCCGTGACGTCATTGTAATACTTCTCATAGTCTAGTCTATATTTCTATGAGAAGAAGGACTAAAATGACGTCACGAATTGTTTATTGCCGGAAAGTACCGACTACCCACGGATAATATTGACGTATGGGTTCGTATTGTACTTATAATTATATATTGCTATGCTAGTACATCGTATATTACTTGTATCACACCGTGTAATAATGGTATCTCGGCGTATATTGCAGTGCATGTATATTATAGATTATTGTAGAAGCACACCGCGTAATAATATGGGATATATTATATTATTGCAGTAGCACACGGTGTAATAATAGGGGGGATAATATATTATACACTATTGTAATAGCACACCGTGTAATAATAGGGGATATATTATATTATTGCAGTAGCACACCGTGTAATAATAGGGGGTATAATATATTATGGACTATTGTAATAGCACACCGTGTAATAATAGGGGATATATTATATTATTGCAGTAGCACACCGCGTATTAATAGGGGGTATAATATATTATAGACTATTGTAAAAGCAATAATAGGGGGTGTAATATATTATTGTAGTCGCATACCGTGTAATAATAGGGGGTGTAATATATTATTGTAGTCACATACCGTGTAATAAATAATAAGGAGTAGAATATATTATAGACTATTGTAATAGCACACCTTGTAATAATAGGGGATATATTATAGACTATTATATTATAGACTATTGTAATAGCACGCCGTGTAATAATAATTGGTATAATATTACAGATTTTTGTAGTAGCACACCGTGTAATAATGGGGGTGTATGCTATAATGAAGTCTCCAACTATAGATGTGCCTGTTCTGACAATTACTCTGGACAAAGATGTGATACGTTCAGTATGTACCTATAGTATATAAATATATATCATCATAGTATTTATATATCATTGAAACGTAGAACATCCTGTAGAATTATATTATATATTTCATAGTATATATTCCATAGTATATATGTCACAGTACATATTTCATAGAAACATATTCCATAAAAATAGTATATATTCCATAGAAACATTCCATAGAAACATAGTATATATTCCGTAGAAACATAATATATATTATATAGAAACATAGTATATATTCCATAGAAACATAGTACATATTCCATAGAAACATAGTATATATTCCATAGAAACATATATATATTATATAGAAACATAGTATATATTATATAGAAACAAGTATGATCACAGTACATATTCCATAGAAACATAGTATATCATATAGTATATACAATAGAAAAATAGTATATATTTCATTGATATTTTTAAATTGATTATATACAAAAGTGAAACAGTGACGGAGCCCTGCCCCCCGTAAATAACATTATAAACAATCACCTCATTCACTATACTACGGACAGTTGGAGTGATTCTACAGCTGATGAAACTGATTGTAATGTTCACAGTTCCCGATATACGCCATAAATCACCTGTGACACTCCGATTTTTTCATATTGTCTCGGAAGGGGGATTGACAAAAACACGCCTCTATCTTCTAACTGCCCCCCTCTCCACCCACTAACACCACAGCCTACGTGGGCCATTAAAAGCAACACACGGTTGTGGATCTCGAGCTCTTGTCGTTACCTGCAAAATGTACAAACGTACTATTATTTCGAGCAATGTTATGATACAACAGTTGTGAATTTAAAGCTTTGTATTTAGTAAATATTTCAATACCAAAATTCCATCTTGATGGTTATCGCCATACGGAATATTATCTTATTTATTATATATTGTTTCCAGTAGGAGCAACTGATCCGTGTGTATCTCAACCATGTCAAAACAACGGTATCTGTGTAAGAGACGCCATAGGTAGCTCGACATATAGGTGTAGATGTCAACTCAACTATTCCGGCGACTTCTGTCAAGTTTACAGTAAGACATTTTCACTTATTTATTATCGGTATTATGGCCATGTCGTTTCGTTTTTTATAGTTGAAAATTACTACGCTAGGATCTGAAAGAGTTGTTATATAATCCACGTTATGGAGGATGTGAGGGATTAGCCAATGAAACGGTCTGTTTCGGCGAGTTTCTGGCGTTAATTGCACGGAACTGTGGGTAACCCCCTAGAAACACTAACGCTGATTATATAATGAAATCTTTGACGTCATAGGGTTAAAAATCGTTCGTATGGCGTTTAAAACTGGTCAGATGTTCATTTTGATAAGCTATCGAAGGTATATAAAACGAAACGAAATAGAGACCTGTATTTTAATCTGATTGTCATGTAGATTAAACGCTTCATAGGGCGTATTGATGTATATACATGTATTACATATTGATTCCAGCAGGCCCAACTGATCCATGTGTAACCGAACCATGTCAAAATAACGGTGTCTGTGTAAGAGACGCTACAACTAGCTCCACATATAGGTGTACATGCCAACCCAACTATTCCGGCAATCTCTGTCAATTTTACAGTAAGTTGAGAAAAGGAAAATTCTAACTGCACAATCTCGCGTAGTTAGTATCGACATCATACTAAAACATGTATTAATTACTAAAACAACAAATCATATTTAAATAATAATGATATTTATTTCTTGTTATACGTATTACATCACAAAATAAAATCTCAATGCGTGGTACAAATAGATTTAATATGGCACCTTGACGTAAGTAATAATAGGCCTAATAATAATTATTCTAATTATAATTTCTTGTTATATGTAATACATAATTAACAATTAATATGATATATGTCACTTTACATATAACTAAGATGATATATATTATTGAACATAAAACTAACATGATATATGCATGTATTATTAACATAAAAACTAATATGATATTATTTACCATACGAACTAATACGATATATATCATTTAGCATTAAACTAATACGACATATAATAGTTAACATAAAACTTATGATATATAATAGTTAACATAAAACAAATATATATAATTCAATATAAAACTATGATATATAATAATTAATATAAAACTATTTCGATATATATATCATTTAAAATAAAACAATGATATTAGTTTTATTTAACATAAAACTAATATACCATTTCACATAAACTAATATGATATATAATATTTAATATAAAACTAATATGATATTAATTGTTTAAAATAAAATAATTTGTGTATTATTCGAATATGGGTCATTTTATTTATATTTCATCATTTATGTTATATTAGTATAATGATCAGTATTTGACTTGGTGAATTATATTTTGTTTAAGATCCTATTAATCCTTGTGCTACAAGTCCCTGTGGAGTGGGCGGTAGTTGTGTCCAGATTATTGGGTCCATCTATAGATGTGATTGTTTAACTTCGTATTCTGGTGACAGATGTGAAATATACAGTTAGTACAATGAACGACAATGTATCTGAGTTGTCTCCCTTAATATCACTAGTTATCTCCCTTTATTACAGTAATCTACCGTTCTAGTTATAATGTTCGAGCTGTCTCCCTCAATATAGTTCGCTTTTTCGTAGTTATTCACCTTTATAGTTATTATATTAAAGTTGTCCCTCCTTTTTACAGTTATCGCACCTTTCTTGCAGTTATCTACCTTAATAGTTATTGTATTTAGGTTGTCTCCCTTATTAGTATATCTAGTTATTTCCCTTCTAGAGTTAGTCCTTATTTTACCGTTATCTACCTTTATAGTTATTGTATTACAGTGGTCTCCATTCACGCTAGTTATGTCCATTGTTACTTGGGGATATCTCGATCGAGTCCCAAAATTAATGCCAATTGCGTCGTTGTATTACGTCACGATTCTATTCACACCAGGACTAAATTCCACGGTACTCGATTGTGATTCTGTAAATTCGGGACCCTTTTAATTCCTTGGTTAGAAATATCTGCCTTCATAATTATTGTATTTAGGTTGCCCCTCCCCCAATTATTATACTAGTTATCTCCCTTTGTTACAGCTTTTTACCTTGAATGTTATCAAAATATGTTGTCTCTCGTCGTATCACTAGTTATCTGGTTTAAACTTATATTATCTCCCTTATTATCACTAGTTATCTCCCTTTTTACTGTCAACTCTCTGTTTTACAGCTATTCACATTGACTATTGCATTCATAACGATACCTCGCTTTATATATATATATATATATATATAGCCTTTATATAATAAATGTATATGACCTAGTATATTCTGTTATATATATTATTGAAATTATCGCCCCTTGTATCGTTATTAGATCGGGAATACTCGATTGTAAATCCAGAACGTTCCAGAACTGACAGAATGACCAAATCAAGTGACGTGGAATTAGTCATGTCATAGCTCTGTCAATCCCTACAACTGGTCGTGGCGTAATTAAACACATGAATATGTCTCAGTCGTCATTTTTTTTCTTATTCAGACGGCACATACGTTAATCCCAAATCCCCTTTTCACTCGATTGTCTGGAACGTTCAATCGAGCATCGTCATAGTTACAATCAAACACATGACAGCTGAAATATATTACGTCACGATTCAACTCACTCCATTCACGTTTTCTGGACTGACAGAACTGTGACTAGACTGAATTCATCTGTCCATTCTGGACGTTCTGGACTGACAGCCGAACCTCCCCAAAGTAAATCATTAATTACTTCCATTTACCTGTACGTGTATATATATATATATATATATACATACATATATCGTTTTTATAATATAATGTTTTTATCACAGTTGAAATTATGTATTAATGATACCAACATTTTTGAAGGGCGGAGCAACTTGTGAACAGTACTCTTCTTGAATTGATCTATTAACTATAACTGAAGGGCTAGACCCTACTTCTACCAACTACAATATCAACCGAAGTAAAGGACCCTTATTCTCCTAACAGTATTAACCGATGTACATACAGGGCCCTAATTCTACTAACAGCATCAATTCAAGGACAGGGCCCCAATTCGACTAACAGCAACAAGTAATGTGCAGGACCGTAATTCTACTAACAACAACAGCTGAAATACAGGGCCCTAATTCTTCCAACAACAGACGAAGGGCAGGGCTTTAATTTCACTAGAGGACAGTGGACAGACAGGGGCCTACATAAACAAACTGAAAAACAGGCAACGATTCCAATATCAACAAATTGACTATGGCGAGTTGGACCCTGCTTCTATTAACAACTAGCAACTGCAGAATAGGGCCTGATTCTAATGACAACAATTAGGCGACAGGACCCTACTTCTACTAACAAAAACTGGAAAATTCGGGGCTTCTTTTAATAACTGGAAAATAGGGCCCTGATACTACAAGTAATAATGTCTGATGACAGGGCTCGATAATTAATTATTGATGAACTGGATTCAGATAGTCTTTATGGTTTGTATTTCAGCTCCAGCTAACCCATGTGAATCCAATCCTTGTAGTCCAGGAGGTAGCTGTGTACAGACAACTGGTGGAAACTTTCAGTGTCAATGTTTCACCGCCTATTCTGGTGACAGATGTGAAATATACAGTAAGTAACTACAAGTAGAACATAGTCCACGCGCTCTATTATTGACAACAAGATCCAGTCATGTTAAATTCGTCTTGAGGGTGCGCGAATGTGAGTTCATCATTTCTTGAAGACGATGTCCAAAGCTACTACTACTACCTGGTGTGTTAACGTCCGCTTCCACAGAAGTGAGTATCCAAAGTTAGATGGGTCCGGTTTTTATACCTTTATTGCCTTCTAGAGCAACGCTGGCCGGTCACATCTGGCTTTAGGTTGTGGTTTCCTTCTCTGGTGTGATCACGTGATCCTTGGATATAGGGGCGCCTTTTCAAACGTGTGAGCTACCCCGGGTACTCCGGTTTCCTCCATTAGGAAAGACCCCCATGTGTGTGCTAAGCATATTCAAATTAGACAACTTGACTGCGATATCGCCATCGGTGGAGGTGGACGTTAAACACTAATAGAAGGAGGTAGAAAAATGCCTAAACTGGGTTTTTGTCCCACGTTTGCTTTTTAAACTGTAGGCCGGCTGAATGATCACTATCATTGTATAAACCTGCTTAACATAAGGCACCGAATGACATATTTCACTCAGAATGGCTTCCCATGACATTGTTTAAATTAATTCGTCACTGCAAGGGTTGCTATATAGTGTTCAAATCACACCATTTACGATAATGACGTTCTAACATTTGAATCATAACTGCTTTAGTCTTTTGCCGTTCTAACATTTGAATTAGAACTGCTTTTTATATTTTAATATCAGTGGTTTTGTGTATTGATATCTTTGGTGATTAATTTGTGTGGATTATTTAATATTACTATGACTAATAACGAGGGTATTGTTGTGTTAATGAATGTATATACTTACACTTTCTCTCAAGCTAACCCATGCGATAGTAATCCTTGTGGTGTTGGAGGTGCTAGCTGTGTTTCTACTGGACCTAGTTTCTTCTGTAATTGTAAAAACAATTATTCCGGTTTCCGTTGTGAATTCGGTGAGTTACACAGGGACATTATTCATTAGACCCACTGATCACTACAATACACAGGGGCCTTATAAATTAACAAGTACAATACACAGGGATCACATTTTATTAACAACTGCAATTCACAGGGGACACATTTTATTAATAGCTACAATACACATGGAAACTATTTATTAACAAGTACAATACACAGGGACTTTATTTATTATATGCATAAGCCATTAAAACAGATATGGGCAATATTTATAAACAACATTACACAGGGGTCTTATTCATTAACAACTACATTACAAAGGGGTCTTATTCATTATATCCAGCTACCTTATTCACTATACACATTACACACTATACACATAAACATCTGCGGTACACAGGCCAATATTCACGGGCATCTACATAACACAGGGACCTTATTCGTTATTCACATAAGCAAACGTTAATACATTTTATTTATGAACACTTAAATAGATGCATATCTTAAGAATACTTGCCTGAGCACTAACATCATGGCGGGAATGTGAGAATACTCGTTGGTCATTGGCTGAGCACTAACATCATGGCGGGCATTTAGCACGTACTAATGCTAGGTTGCCACTGTCGTGCGATGCGTTACGATAGGATTGTCCGTAATGAGTCCACGATCTGGTACGCTTGGGTACGTACGGATACAATACCACGATTGCTACGACTGAACATATTATATGATTAGACCCGATAGAATCGATCGCCACGATTGCTACGACTGATCACAATATAGACCTGATAGAATCCACACGATTAAGCCAGGCTGACACTTGCACGATTCCGTGGCACGCATTGGCACGACACCGTCCGATTTGCGCACACTCGTCGCGCCAATGCGGGAATTGCGTAAACAATGTGCAAACTATGCGTGCCAGTTCGTGTCAATGTGGACACTGATGGGCAAGACAAAATCGTGGCCAAAAGTCGTGCAAGTGTCAGCCTGGCTTTACCCCACGATTAAAACCACAATTTCAATCGAAACGGGAATCTTGATAGTGGGAACAAAGCATTAAGGGTCACGGATTAAGGAGCACAATACTTATCTCTACCTGTCAGACAATGACAACCTTCGCTGTGCCATTGGACAGTTGAGGATGTTATGTACTGGGAGAACTAAATGTAAAAACATTCAAATCCAGATACAAGCACTAAGATTTGCGTGGGGGTCTCTTTAGGGTCATATATAATACCCCCGTAAGACCGGGGTGGCGTCCTTACTGCGCTGCTACGACGTCGAAAAATGATCTCAGAGCGAGTGAAGATCGTTATAAGCGTGGTAAACGCGTAGTGGAAACGCTGGTATCCTGCTTGCTCTCTAGCCTGGGTTGCATCCCTGCATTGGCCGAGAAGTTAATCAGTATTTTCCGACATGGTTTTCTCTTGTCAGTGGTGCAGGACGGAGGGCCTGCCAATTACATGTCTATTATTTATTTATCTATATGGTTGTATTTATCTACATGGTTGTATTTATCTCTATGTTTGTATTTATTTTATAGAGAATTTCTGTGCTGGTAAGACATGTAGTAATAATGGTGTGTGTACCAGTCAAGCAACAGGATATCAATGTACATGTGACACTGGCTTTACTGGCGAGAACTGTGAATACAGTAAGTTCTCTATATTACACAGATTTTCTACATCATCGTGGGTCCTCCGGTTTCCTCCCACAGCTAACGACCCCTACGCGCAACCATATGTTAGTCCCAAAAGAAATAACTTAGTGTGTGTCAAGTTGATGTTACCAGCCCCCGCCCCGCTCCCCGCGCAGTGAGAACAATCTGTATATAAACGAATTCAAATAATAATTGTGTTAAATTGTAATGGAACTGTAATGTAATTATGTTATATATTAAAGCAACTGCCTTAACGGTCTGTATGTAAACGATTTACAGTAATAATTGTGTTATATTTAGCTACTGTTTGTGTGAACAGCAATGTATGCATAATGTACTATAATATCGGTGTATATATAATTTGTTTTTGTTATTTTTAAGGGAATTTCTGTGAAAGTAACCCATGTATAAATGGTACATGCTATAATGACGTCAGTAGCTATAGATGTGGTTGTCCATTTGGTTTTGCTGGTAACCCATGCATAGGTAAACAAATCTTAATTAGTTTTACTTTCTTATCTCAACAATTACCGTACCTTGTAAAACTGTAATACGTATCTCTAAACCCTGTAAACTGTAGTACGTACCTATTCAATTCCCTTGCCCTGTAAAATGTAGTACCTACCTCTACACTTCCCCCGTATCCTGTAAACTGTAATACTTATCTGTAGTACATAGCTCCACACTTCCTGTAACTTGAAAATACATCCAAGGGTTTTGCAGGACGGCTTCCGATGGAAAGACGAAAAACCAAGGTCCCATTTACAAGTTTGTTACATGTATAATCATAAACCTTAGACAGTTGGAATTCCAGCTGAACTCCTTCCTAGCATACCTCATTACTCGTGCCATTCTTCATTATAACGGTTGATTGAGAAACGTCGGGGGGTTGGGATGGCCTAGTGGTCTACAATGTCGCGCTTCGACCTTTAGCTGGCCGGTCATTTCTGACTTGCGGTTGTGGTTTCGAGTCATGGTGTGAGCGTATGTGGCATGGAGATAGGAGCGCCTTCTAAACCTCATGGGTTTCCTCCGGGCACTCCGGTATCCTTCCACTTCTAAAGACCCCTACGAGCAAGCGAATTATTGAAATAAAATAAAAACCATATGTTAGTCCCTAAATGGCCTAGTTTGTGTCGAGTGGACGTTAAACCCAATTTAATTTCTTTTCATTTGTTTAACCAGATTGTAACAATTTATGGCAGTGTGCAAAGAACCGTAATGCGTACGTTGTACCGGACGCCATGGATGACACTAAGTATATTATCTGTCAAGATGGCACCAAGACCACCATCAGCTGCGGCGCAGGTCAAAAATTTGTTCCCATGAAGATTGAATGTGTTTAAGCCAGAGGTCAAGGTCGTTATGTAAACTTCAAGGTGTTATATAATTTTCAAGGTCGTTATATAAAGTTCAAGGTCGTTATGTAAAGTTCAAGGTCATTAAATTTGATGTAGATATGAGTTTAATTGTAAAAATCTGCTAAAGTTATAATTTATGTATGTATATATAAATGATATTATGTTAATTGTGTTAATGAATACTCCGTTAATCAAGGGATTGACCCCAAAAAAGGAAGAAATAAATGATTCTTTCCAGATAATGGATTGTGTTAAGCATCATGTATTTACTATCTATGTTACCGGTTTAGTCAACGTTGTACCTTTTCCTCCGTGACCAAAAACAACAAACTACTATAGTTTGGATCATTCGATCTTTATTCTTTAAGTTAAGGGCAAGTTTTAGTCCCCCCCCCGCTTTCATTAATATTAATCAGGGGGCTAAGGGTTCGATCTTCGTGTGAGTCGCGAAAGTACATCGAGTTTGTCCCCCTCCCCCACATCAGTGGTGCAGAAGACTGGGGGGGGGGGCTGTCACGTAAAACAACCCCAGACTGTTGACATTCGAAACAGAAATACTTTGAAATACTTTGTTGCGCCGCTGACCGAGCAAATTTGTTCTTATAGCCTAGTAGGGAATTCAATTTCCAGAAGCCCAAAAGAGTGGCAGGCTTTCAACTCTGTGCAGTTCAATTAGTAGCCTCCCCTGGGAGCATGACCTGCATGGAAATTAATCAGCGTCTGACAAGCCCGCATAACTTTTATCAATTAGGCGCCTTACATATAAAATTATGAAAAAGGGCAGTCAGCATTTTCAACTAAAAAGGGAAACGCCGGAATATATTTTAAGAAAATATTGCATTCCCACAAATTATTGAGAGTAGACATGGGACACAAAGGATGGTTCTGAGATGGGTAATAGGCAATATGGCATGCATTTCTTAAAATCGAAACTGAATGGTTTGGGATGCACGAATATTTACAATGACGCTAGAAATACAGATATATTGGCATGAACTCTGTATGTAACATTCCTGCTACATACATCAAGGAATGGTGTGTTGTAAAATGCACAAATTTAACATCCAGCTGCTTGTAAACATCCAGGAAGAACTTCGAGTGACACTGATAACCTTGCTTTGTGGATTCAGACAAGTCTTTAAAATCCAACACCATTTTCAGACTGTTTTCTAAGATGATGGCAAGTGCACACATAAATTTTGTTTAAAGTTTCAGTCTTCTGTAAATACTGTTATGGCATATTTTACCGGGTTTAACTAAAACATCACATCAATACAATGTTTATCATGTTTACAGACAGCGGCACCGGTCTTCCCCGGGAGGCGAAGACGCGTGGCTTACCTTGTATGGACCCCCATCCCCACGCTCACCTAGGAACATTTTAGAATATTTTCCTGCTATTTCAACACGTGAACAAAGCAACTTCAAAGTGGTCTAATATAACCTAATTAAGGTGGCTTGCTGAATCGAATTCCAATCAATCGTTTACACCCACGAAGACGGGACCGTTGGGAGAAAATTTTGAAAATTAAACTGCCATAAATACAGGAACTTCAATTTGGTCCAATATAGTCTTCCTGGCTGCCCAGAATTCCAAAGAACCAATCAACCGTCGCGGGCTATGGGAGCCTCACCCTGCCGGAGAAAATTTTGAAAATTTAACCACCCCAAATGAGTTTTCTGCTATTCAGGCCTGTGTAACCGAAATCCCACTCTGAATTCCAACCATCCAATCACACTATTGCATTCAAAAGTAATAATCGATGCCCGGAAAATGTCGCACAAAGTAGAGTGGCCCCAGACAAAATGTTTTAATCAACAAAATGTTAACTCAGTACATATTCATGGTATTCAGTTAAAAGAAAAGTGAAATTAGTGTTTCATTAGGACTCGATGATAGTTAGGGAAGCAAAACTAGAAATGGCCGAAGCAGGTTTCCGGACAGGGTCAGTTTTCTTCGAGAGGCGAAGAAGCGACGCTGACCTTGTATGGACCGCCAAGAAAATTTGGGAATATTTGATGGCCGAAAACGCACTTTATTTTTTAATTTTTTTTTTTTTTTTTTTTTGGGGGGGGGGGGGGCAAGTATATACAGACCCCTTAAATATAGGGGGGGGGGAATGGTTAGCGTGCGTGCTGTATCATACGGCTTGCCATTGAGTCAACTGGTGTGGTTTCGATTGCCCGGTTGTACCTAGCAAGCAATAGGGCCGCTTGTCCAGCCTCGTGGGTTTTCTCCGGGTACTCCGGTTTCCTCCCACTGCTAAAGATCCCTACACGCAAGCGAATTATTGAAATAAAATTAAACCATGTGCTAGTCCCGAAATTACCTCGTTTGTGTGGAGTGGACGTTAAACCCCATTTCTCCCCCCCCCCCCCCTTAAATATATTCATACATTTTAACGCCCATTCATTGACAAATTCTATCGAGATCACAATCTCTTGCGTTTTCTGTCTTTTGATCAATTATTACTGAAGATCAAGTACCGAATGACAGTTTGTCCATCTAAGATATGAACGACTGAATTTTCTGACGTTTTAAAAATGTGGGGCTTAATGAAAACCAGAAAGAAAAGATAGTATCACTCGAAACTTCTCACTTAATTATGTCTACTACATCGTTAACACTGTTGATCACGTGCATTTTACATTTCGATAGTCCATTAGTCAATCACGCTATTTTACCGAGATTTCGACTAATAGTTTGGATGCAGCTATGGCGGGTGTGGCTCGCCAGGCAGGGTAAGCTTACTCTTCCGGACACCTGTTACCACTGTTTGTCGTGTATTTTGTACACGATGAACAGTTCATTTGCTGATTACACTATTTTCCCTATTACGTTTATAGGACTTCGAATTTTGTCTAATGGTTTGCATTGTTCGTACTTGGTTTTATTTTATTGAAACCCACCAACGAATAATCAGATGGTTGAATCTAGACACTGTGGTACGCTTATGACAAGTTCATTTTTACCAAAATGCTATTGAGGGCCACGTAAGTGCAAGGTCTGCCATTGACAAGGCTATGTAAAGAACTGTCCACTGGTAGGCTAGACATAATCCACAATTTGTTTGCCATTGTTATGAAGACTGGGTCGATGTAATGCTGGGAAAACATCAACACTTACATTTTTGATAAGAAGACATCCAATGCCGCCCCAGTGGTTGTAAATCTCATCACTCTGTTGCTGGGTTAGTCGTTGAGGTTTCATGCTCTACCTCGAGTTTGCTCCGCTCTGTTGGGAAACACTAAGTCACGTGATATTAGTGTTATAAAAATATAGTATTAGGGTTATGCTGGCAAAAAATTAAAATAAAAGCAACCTTTGAAATTATGATCTTACTTCGTTACACAAACGTCAAAACTTACCGTAATCACACCTTCATCCCACTGAAAAAGTTATGTTTAATAATATTAAACCAATCGTTGTCATGAACACCACATGCCCAAACATACAGTAACATAAAACACAAACACCATTATGCAATGGAGCATGTATAGCACATCGCCTTGAATCCAAAGAACGGGATATTATATAAATTAAATTCCTAAATTCTGGGACACAATTAAACGTTCACTTAAGTTGTCTTGTATATAACCGTCCTTTGCAAACTCTGATTTCAACCTCCCATGTCGTTTAAACAATCTGTCAGTAATACCTAAATTAGCACACGCTGAAGCATCACCAGAACGCAAACTGTGTAGTCCATATGAAGATATATCATCTACAAAAGGTTTAAAGGCTTCAATGAAAATCTCTCGCATACGAGTATACGATAGTGGTTTATTACATCGAAATTGGTAACCGTTGTTGCACTTTGTTAGCTTTCGAAAAATAAACTCATCCGAATCGACATCAAGGCCTGCAAGAGTAAAATACTTTTCTGTAATTTTAACTGGACACTAATCCGTCAAGGTTCTTGCGATCTGAATCCACGAGCCATCTCTATAGATGTCTGTTTTGCTCTTTTGAATGAAAATACTCATGTGTTGTCAAAATCTGAAAATCAGATCGTCTTAAATTCAGCAACTCATTAGATCGTAAAAAAACAGCGAAAGCCAGCAAACAAGCATAAATAGTTCTCTGATTATAAAGATTATCTGCGGAATGTAAACTATTATAAATTTTAGTCAAATGCTCCACTGTGATAGGCTCTTTCTTCCCCACAGGCTTGGCTAATTTACGTTTCCCGGATTCCAACATATTCTTTTACAATAGACGAATTTGTAGGACTGTATTCGTAGCTTTAGAATCATCCAGCAGATCAGTCAGCGCTCCTATTTTACTAACTAGACATTCAGGCAGCTGTTGTATTTCCTCCTGATGGCTCTGCATAAATATATGTATAAAAGACAGAAAAATAAAAAATAATAATTATTTTAGACAAATTAGATAATATACAACAACCAGAATAATAGGCTTACTATAGTCTCGAAAATAATTCATAATATAAATTTTGCCTACAGTGACGAAAAAATACATGATCAACTTTCATCTACAGTGACGAAAATAACATTTATCAACTTTCATCTACAGTGACTAAAATAACATTGTCAACAGTGACGACAAAATATTCATCGCCATGTCAATAATAGTGACGACCATTCGGCAGTGCTCACCAATATATATTTCCCAAAACCAAGTTCGTCACCAGTGACGAACAGTTTCAACATTTCCAAAAATACGTTCACACAAATACTTCCTAAAACATTATAATCATTAATTTCACAAATGATACTTTAAAAGCAAGCATGCGAAATTTTAAATCTGAATTCACAAATACGCCTTTACTGAAACGTCCTGGGATGTAACATGATTTTAAGATTGGCAAATCTATATAGTCAGTTATAAAACTAGCAAAGACTGTTCCTGATGGACAAAATATAGGCCAAAATGGAGCAGATCTCCAACAGGGAATAATAACAGTTCCGTGTGCTTTACATTTCTCCGTGTGTTTCAGAACACGACTAATTAGGTAAATTAGTGATACAAATAAACCATTAACACCATGCCAATCCACAGTGAAGGCATCAACACCAGTAGTGCCCGGATTCCAAAATCTGGATTAAAACAACTTTGCATTATAATCAGATACGAACCAGTCACACACATGTGGTCCAAAACGTTTGTCAATTATTTCAAATAAGTGTGCAGAAATTCCCCAGTCATCATAATCAGCTCTCTCATTTTCAGTGCGAGGAATCCAGTCTATATCCAGCGTAATAGATGATTTCATGCAAGTTAAGGAAATATCGTAAGCTATACTTTGCAAATCTGTTTTCATACTGGCTTTATTTACAATGGCAACAACTCCTTGGTTATCTGTAAACCATTTTACACGACCCCCGTGCAAAATGTGTACTAACGAATGTAAAACCCGTTGAACAGCTACTAGTTAACGCCAAGTTGAGCTATTACAACATTAAGTTCTATTCCACATACCGTGCGCGATCCCGTTAACCGTCGCCACCTCATAGCCCGCAAAAGCCGAACTGCTTGCATCAGTATACACTATCTTAGAACAACACGGATTATAGAACACATGTTTATGATTTAAAGAGATAAGGTTATCTTCCCAGAACTTAATCTGTAATATACTAGAATCAGATAATTTTATGTAAGAATTCCATGACAAAGCGTAAATAATATCTATACTCAAGAATTTTGTCATAATTTGAACAATACTCCCAATAACAACCGACGTTGAAATAAGCTGGCCTACTAAACTAGCCACTTTACGAACATGAACTCTGTCATGATGCTTGGATTTAACAAGACAATTATTAATATCCAAAATAGTATCACGTATCTTATCTAAACGTTTTTTCAGGTATAGAAATGGAACCAGAAAATGAATCTAATCGTACACCCAACCATTGTAATTTTTGAGTGGGCAACCATGTTGATTTTTTCGATATTGGGAACAAATCCACTATCAATTAGGTCTTTTTTAACCTGAGAACTAACCAAGGTAGCCTCTTCCTCATCCTGGGAAGTTCCAAATCCATTGTCCAAATACATAACTACAAATTTTCCCTCGCCTCTCCCTTTACCTATTAGAGGCCGTGTAATTTTAGTAAAAACATATGGCGCTGAACTAAGCCCGAAGGGTAAAACAAGAAATTTAAAATATTTACAAATACCGTTAAATATCCACGAAAACCCCCAAAAGCGTGTATGAAGTGGATATATGTCAATATGATGATAAGCCGAATGAATGTTAAAATTAAACAACCAAGAATTGGGTTTCAGATATGATAATGCAATACGAACATCCTCAAATGTAACAGATTGTTTCCATATGAATTTATTAACATGTCTCAGGTCTAGTATAAGACGTTTCTTGCCAGAGGTTTGTATTGATACACAGGGTATATTGTCATCACTGAATTCAGAAATAAGACCTCTAGTATTTAAATCTGAAATAGCTTGGCATACAAATTCTGAATAATTTAATGCTGAACGATTATTCTTAAAATGTGCAGTAAATGGTTCAGAATAAAATGGGATTTTATAACCGTTTGAGATTACATCCAAAACGAAATCACTAAATTGTTCATTTGTTTTGAGACGCCCTTTTACAATAATGTCACATTGACCTTGCTCATAATCATAAAAATCGTCGGTAAAATACTCATCTTTAATCACGTCCGACGGTTGAACAGATTTATTTTCTGTTTGAAGTTGTATTTGATGGGTCTTTTGTGTAAGGGCATGCTTGTCGAAAATGTCCGAATTCTCCACAGGAGTAGCAGCTTCCACCTGACCTTGAATTGGTTTGGGAACGAAAGGAATTACGAAACCCCTGTCCGTAATTATTACTGTTTGTATTACCACCATAAGAAGGATATCCACCATATTGATAAGGGGAATAACGACCATTGAAGGAACGATCAGACATTTCATTCCTGGACAAAAAACTCGGGTTGGTATTAAAATTAGATGTAGACGTCGAAGATTTCTGTTTATTTAGTTTCTTACGCTTGACAACCTGCATAGCACGACTTTCAGCCTTTTTGATTCTGGTCTCGTCGTCAGAATCACTAGCAAGGGGGTTGGAGGTGTATTGTCTAAAGGTTTCCCACCCTCCTTCTGAGGTGTTTGCTAGTTTGATCAATTTGTTACGTTGTTTGAGTTTATCAGAAATTTCTTCTATAACCTCCTGACAATATTCCGGCTTCCCATTAACTAAACCCCATACTGCCTGTGATAACCCATCTATCAATTTAGAATTAAAAGTAAACTGGATCGTATTACCGATCTTTGACCACTTATGCTCAGAATCAAGTTTAAGTTTCTTAACCTCTGACTGAACAGTTAAAGAATTACCTCTTACTTCATCTTTAAAACTATTCAGTTTCTCATCGATTTTATTTTCCAAATCATCAACAACTGTTTTTCTGTCTTGTTTTAGATCTTGTAATTGGGATAAAACCAACTATCAGAATTTCTCAATTGTATTTTCTACCACCAAAATGTTTCCAATATTTCTGGGTTCAGCCGAAGTTGACGTCATAAGACGTGGGTATTTATCGTCTCAACTAAAATTACTGCTTATTCGATTTTATTGATATTTACAAGTGAAAAACCGTGAAAACGGCCATTTTTACCACTTGGATTATGGTATTTTGCAATTTTATCCATGATGTTTTCTCTTAACATGACAATGATTTGGTTCCATATACTACGTTACTAATCTGTTCTTTATTTCATTAACAATGATTAAACAATCCGGGATTACCGTATTAATGACTCGATGGAAAAATTCGGCCAAATACAGAAAACTGTTTTGTAATAATATGAACAGAAATCTAGGCTTGAAGCAAACCCATGTGATAAATCAGAGATAACTCGGTGATTTATTAAGATAAAATTAACCAAACGTTCAACAGTGTTCACCCTTTTGTCCCCAGAAATAATTCAACGGGGTTTCGTGCGGAAAATAAATCTAAAATTTTGGAACTTCGATACCTTTCTTTTATTTTTCATTCTGACCAAATACACAAACTAAACTCACTTGGAATTGAAATGGTGTTTGAGATCTCCTCGAAAATTATTTATCCAATAGAAAGCAATCAATTGATATTAATAATGATTCCTGAGCTTTTAAAACATATATTCCGGTGTACCCCAGGGGTCCATACTTGCATTAACGTTATTACAAATGAAATTATCTCCCGATTAAGATTATTTGCAGATGATACCTCCTTATTTTCGGTTATCAATCATTAAGTATTTTGTATAATTATATTATTCCTTTTTGACGTAAATTGATTATGCAGATATAGTCTGGAATATATTCCGGCGTACCCCAGGGGTCGGTACTTGGACCGCTCCTATTTCTAATTTGTATTAACGTAATTACAAATGAAATTATCTGCCGATTAAAATTATTTGCAGATGATACCTCCTTATTTTCGGTTATCAATCATTAAGTATTTTGTATAATTAAATTATTCTTTTTTGACGTAAATTGATTATGCAGATATAGTATGGAATAATACTATTGAAATAAATTCACAACAACTCCACCAAGATAACTGACCTACCTCGTGGAACCTCCCATTACACATGTGATACCAAATCAGGATTCTCATCTCTATTAGTGTGACGTCACGCTCATAATGTTTTATAAAATGGTAAATAACATGACTTACAATTATTTTTGTTGTCGACTTCCGTCAATTACTTCTCCCAACAACCCACACAATCAACGTTACACAAATCAAAGTCTGATTTTAAAACTAAAATGTATCCAACCTTATTTTCTATGGTGAACGACAATTCCAAATTATCCACTGCAAACTACGTAACAATAAAGATACCATGAGTTCCTTATGCATATATATTTATATCTGTGATCTCGACTTTAATAAAAACACTGTCCAAATTCTACCACTGTCAAAACTACACACTCCAGCCTAATAATAGCTTTTATTTATACCAATGTATTTTAGAAATTACTTGCCAACTCTAAGTAATGTCGAACTTTCTCCAGACGTCAAGAGCGATATTTAAAATACAAAACGTTTTACTCCGTAAAATACAACCTTTGGGCGAGATATTATTTATTTATTTTTGATTTATTTTTTTTCTCTTTATTATTTAATTTATTATTTTTTATTTCGTTTATTTATTTATTTAGAATTACTTATGTACTTATTTGTACCATAACTAAAATAATGTACTCTGTATTTAGGTTTTGTCTGTATGGTATAGTATTTGAAATTGTACATATATTATAAACCCAAACCAGAAGGAAGCAAATTAATATAAGCCTACTTGTTTTTGTATCCTATTCTTTATGCCTCTATATTGTATAATATTATCAAAATTTCCTCCAACTACCTAAAACCCCAACACCCAAGCGAATTATTGAAATAAAAAAAATTTAACCTTTTAGCCCCGATAGTGTCGAGTGGACGTTAAACAAACTCTTTCTCTCTCTCTCTCTCTCTCTCTCTCTCTCTCAAAATAAATACTGTTTAAACAATCTGTGTGGCAGTAAACCAAATCCTATATATAGTACATAATGTTCATCGGAGAAGTTGGACGTCTCGTGTGACACAGTTGACAACATTTTAATATCGACTCATAAACAAACCATATTATTTTTATTGTTTAAAATAATAGTTTAATGGGCTTTAGGCCCAGAGATTTATCTACATCGAAATATAGCAACCATTTAACCTTTTTGTTTAACAACAAAAACTGTATTTTATGTAAGGCAACTATCCAATGGACGGTCAACAACAAAGCTCACAGGTGCTTTCAAACATTTTGTCTCTTCTTCGATACCGATTCTAAACAATCACATCGGGATTAGGATGATCGCGAAAAAAATGACAAACAGGATTAGAATTTATCTCTCTTCCTTGTCAAGATCAGGTTTTAAAAAATATTGTTTCTGAAAAACAGTTTCTCAATAAGAAACAAACAACGACGTATTATTCGAGGATTTTGTTGATCTTTCTTAAAAAATAACACTAGCATTCAATACATTTGAAAGTTGGACAAGAGAAAGATAAACGATTGTTGAATACAAGTCTGGTAGATTAACGTTAAACATGCATTAAGCTTGTTGCAGACATTCAGTACTGGAATGTAAGGCAATGATGATAATTTACCCACAGGAAACATATCCAGCAGTTTATGTTTGTTGACAATGGTCGTGTCTAACTCGGCATGACATTAACAGAGCTTAATGCATCCGAGAGGGCGGGTTGTGGGTTGGGGGTACGGTATGATATTAACGGAGCTTAATGATCGGAGAGGGCGGGTCGTGGGCTGAGGGGGTACGGCATGGCATTAACAGAGCTTAATGATCGGAGAGGACGGGGCCGTGGTTTGGGGTGGGTCGCGGGTTGAGGGGGGCATGACATTAACAGAGCGTAATGAATCGGAGAGGACGGGTCGTGGGTTGGGGGGGGGGGATTGTATTAACAGAGCGTAATGAAATGGGGAGAACGGGTCGTGGAAACTGCTGGGTTTTTTTGCGGGCGGGGGTGGAATTGTAGATGGTCGCAGACGACATAGTGGAAAAAACAAGGACGCCGCCCCTGAATTGTTCCTCACCACACACTGGTAGATGTGTGTAGCGAACGAGCGTTTTACAAGATTATGAAATAAATAACGTATGGAAGTGACACGGCATTTTATGTTCTCACTTCCTGGCATTATGACCGTGCAGGAAATGGCTTCAGTATTATTTTACGGATTTCTTAATCTTGAACAGAGAGAAACAATTGTTCCACTTCCTTCGTGCGCCAGGGCCCTAGGGGGTGACAATAATCTCTCCCCAAACCATCTTACGTCTATCTAACTCTATTTTGATTTTGTTTTCGTAGTAATTAATTTGTGTCCGTTATTTCTTGGAATTACACAGTGAAGAGTTAGATATTGCAACCATAATGCATATGATTCACCCTCAAATGCTCCATAACTAAAATCAAGCAAAAGTTTAAAGCCATCATATCGGGCGTCTATGGCGTAACCTAAGAAACGTTACTGATTGCGGGGTGCTCGATCCCTAAATTGGACGAGACAGTTCATCAGGACGGGCCTGACAAGGACGGCTGTCTAGTCGTTCGGATGAGACAAAAATCGAGGTACATTGGGGTACACGCAAAAGATCCTTTGGCCGTTGGAATTCGATATAAGAGTCAGTCGTAGAACCGCTGCCGGGATAAATTTCCTTCATTAGTCCAGGTTAGGACATTAAACCCCATTTTATTTCATTTAGTTTAAGGGCTGCGCTTGAAAATGTTGACAGTGCCATTGGTGGGATTATATTTATCTGCAGGGGTTGGGGAGTTTGGGTGGGTAGTTGGATTGTGTTAGAGGTGGGGAGTTATGTCCTCCGACAGCAAAATATATTGGGCTACACCCTTTATAACTTGTTGGAGTTTTGTCTCCTGTATTCTGATAGAGAGAGAGAGAGAGAGAAAGAGCGAGAGAGACAGACAGAGAGAGAGGGGAAGAGAGAGAGAGAGAGAGAGATGATTTTGACGTCCACTGGACACAAACTAGTTCAATACGATGACTAACACATGGTCATGTAGGTTAATTTGGGGACTAACATATGGTTCAATTTTATTTCAAGAAATTGCTCGTCCGGGAGTATTTAGATATGGATGGAAACCGGGGGACCTGAAGAATAGTCCCGAGGTTGGACAGACGACCCCATTCCTTATCGCGTACAAATGGGGGCTCTAAACCACGCAGCTTGATTCAATGACCTTATGATCTTCTCTGACTCAGATACAGACCTAACACTTGAGGATTGACAAAGAAAATGTGTTTAGTCGTTCTGAAGAGACAACAATATGAGATTCGCTTGTGTACACATAGGCGTATACGTACGAAACCATTGACAAGTGGAAATATCACTCTACAGACAATATTGCCATAGTAACCGAAAGGCGAGAGGGAGAGAGAGAGAATTTGGGTTTAACATCCACTCGACACAGCTAGGTCATTTCGGGACTAACATATGGCTTAATCTTATTTCAATAATTCGCTTATGCGTAGGGGTCTTTACCAGTGGGAGACAATCGGAGTGCCCGAGAAAACCCACGAGGTTGAGAAGGCGCCCCTATCTCCATGTCACATACGCTCACAACAGGGCTCGAAACCACAGCCGCAAGCGAGAGGTGACCGGCAAGCTAGAGGTCGAAGCGCAGCACTCTAGACCACTAGGCCATCCCAACTCCCTAACCGAAAGGCATACAGCACGTTAGCCACAAAGTGACCGAATCGGAACAGAACTGTCGGACGTTAAACCCCATCTAATTCGAACAGATAATAGTTAACATGAATTATATAAAATAAAATCGCTGTATCGGTCTATATTTATTTAGGCCCTTGAGGCGCTCTTGTCATGTTTCAGGTTCGTCGGGAAAGAGGTTGCGGGTGGGTGGGGTGGGGAAGGAACAAGTCCCCCACCCACCCACCCACACACGTTAAAAAAAATTATTTGGAAGTATAATTGTTTAGTTTATAGTTTTTCCCGCGGTCGACCCCACCTTACCCTCAGTATGGATTTTGTTAGGACGGACCTGTGGCTTTTGAAGCAATAATAAACAAATAATTTAATGCGCGATAAAAATGACACAGAAAATTGAAATTTCTCACGCAAATGAGTAACTATTTCCGAACCGTCACCACCGTGCCAGTAAAAGGAAAGAGGTCTAAGTATATTTCAAGAGTGAATACTTCAGCCATTGTGTTGGATAGCGCGCCGATTATTCAAACTATTAAATGTGAAGGTTTTTACTAAGATGGGATGTTGATACGCCAAGCATCACTCATCCAACGAATCTTAAGATCTGTGCCAACATTACCCCTCCCATCTAAACACACATTTCCCGCGCGTTTAAAACCTTCAACCCGCTTCACGACTGCTCATACGACAGGAGACAGTAGCAGACGAACAATACGTCACGTCACGAGCAGTAGAACGAGACATCATTAGATATTTAGCAGATCGTTTCGTATATTCGGATCTTTGCAGGGATAAAGTTGGTGAGGAAGTAGATCCAGTTAAACTTTTAAAATAATCATGATTGGATTAATCAAGTTTTTCGTTTTCGGTAAGTGTTCATTTTCCTGTTTTCTCTTTAACTGATTTTGACTCGTGGGTTTCTATTGTCGGTGTTCCAGAACGGACTGGCACTAAGCAAAGTATACTTATTCGGATGGGGTGAGAAAACAACGTCGCTTTTTAAACGCTGGCATATAATCCTTACCAATTGGAATTCAATGACAAACTTTCCTTCGTCGTCACTTTCCCGATTAGTGCGTTTCGTTTAATTTCTTAGATTAATTAGAGACACCGACGGGTGTAGTACATGTATTTATTCTGAAACCATTATTTTATATTGTAATCGCCTTAGTCAATTTTATTCAAGTCCCGTATTCACTGCGAAGACTGGGCAAATAAACACACGCGAAGACAGAAAGCGGGGGTCTATCTGAAATAAGTGAGAAAACAAACACTGGGTACATCTTAATTAACAATTAAGTTTCAGCTGTTTCTTTTTTTTAAAAAAAAAAGGTCGTAATTTGAGCTACGCGATACTACCTGATTTCATTAGCTTTTACTAGTCTAGGTTTATGTTAGAGAGCCTCGATGTCTCAGTGTTTAGGGCGTCAGATTGTTAACCATGGTCTCCGGTGTTCTCAGGTCACGCATGTTCCTCTGATTTTCCGGCGCCGTTTCCTCATGTCAGTGATGCAGGGCGGAGGATCTGACAACAAGAACAGTGTCTTGTCGTCCAGATGGCATAAAAACTGACCTCCCGTGAACACATTAGCGCTTGAATAGAAGACTTTGTGAATTAGAAATAAAAGTAGACGATAGCATTGATATTCCGGTATTGGGGATATGGACAAATAAAACACTGCTCTGGTAGATGATTAGTAAGATCGTTTTGGAGATTTAGTTTCTAAACTAATTAAAGGCCGTTAACCTCATTTCATTTGATTTTTCGGGAAAACCCGTAACATACTTAATGTTGCCGTTCTTGTTCTTTTGATTAACTTGGTACATATATATAAAAGACAAAAAAGATAAATAAATAAAAAAAAAATATTTAAATTTATTCAGAGGTTTCTTTCATACGTTTATATTTACATGATTGTCATTAACATAGAGAAACAAATCGGATAAAAAGTGTATAAAAAATGGAATTTATTCGGGTTTTTTGGGTGTAAATCAACATTCGAATAAAGATATAAGGTTGTTGTAGTATGTATTCGTTAATTAAATAATTGTTTGTATAGTCGCGGTTGAAGTAGATGTTTTATTTGTTTTATACGGTGATGATGCTTGTACGCCATCTTATAAAACGCTTCTACTAACAACATGCCTTATACTCAACCCTTATATTCTGTTTTAAGGAGATTTGAGGTGACAAAGATGTCAATTAAAACTTGACCAAATATTTAGAATCCAGATGGTGGATAAATGGTTGCGGTTTCGTTATTTCTATGTGAGAAGTTGTCAGATCTCCGATTGTAATACTGGGTTCAATGTTCTAGTATTGGAGCGGCAGATAGATCACCGGTTTAAATACTGGTTTCAATTCTGTATGTGAGCGATGGTCCGATCTCCTGTCTGTTTCGATATTGCATAGTTGTATTGATCTCGTATGTGAGCGTCGCTTAATGATAATCCGATCTTCCATTTCGGTACTGCGGAGTTTTACTGTTCTCTTATGTGCGCGTCGCTTAGATCTCCAATACCAATACAATGTAAGATAGGGGGGTTGGGAAGGCCTAGAGGTCTAGAGTGCCGCGCTTCGACCTCTAGCTGGCCGGTCACCTCTGGCTTGCGGCTGTGGTTTCGAACCCTGGTGTGAGCGTATGTGGCATGGAGATAGGGGCGCCTTCTCAACCTCGTGGGTTTCCTCCGGGCAACCCAGTTTCCTCCCACTGCTAAACAACCCTACGCGCAAGCAAATTATTGAAATAAAAAAATGAAACCATGCTAGTCCCAAAATGACCTAGTTTGTGTCGAGTGGACGTTAAGATCAAGATGATCAATGCTATAGATTTGGATACAGCACCACTTATCCACGAATACAAATAGTGCTACGCGTGCTTTGGAGCGGCAACATTGTTATTACAACATGTTCCCCTTGCTTTAACCCTCAGAAAACACAGAGTCAATCTGTGCTTGGCAGAACGGGGCGAGGGTTTGGGGGTACTTTGTTAGCAGTATCGACCAATTAACGATGTAGTTCATTTGCTTGAAGCAAGAATTAGAATTTCAAATACCAACACGACGGAACAGACAAAAAGAAGTCTTAAAATTGCACATAAGTATTACCATGTATATATTTACATTTATCCAATTATTACTGCGTTTTAGATTAAATAAAAAAAACATGCATACCCGACACTTAGAAATTACTACGAGCCAATGTACATGCATATGAGTAAGAAAACAAAGAATATTCTCTTTTAAACAAAAAATGTAAATAAATAGATACAAAAGAGAGTACTTCAAAGGTTCTGGTTTTGTTTGCAAATTGTTAAATTAGGGTTATTACAAATAGAAGAATGGAGATATACTGTTTGGATTAAAGATTAAGGTTCGAATCCAACCTGGTCTAGTTTGAGCAAATAAGTAGTTAAAGTCTTTTAACTTTTTGAAGTGCAGATAAAAATGATTTTGGGTGATTAGAATTTTGGCTCTGTTTTGCTTCCTTACATTACTAATAAATCAGAAACAAATAATATTAACATGCTTATCTGCGATTTCATCCTACCTGTTAACGGACGTAAAACTTGCGTAGTTGGATTAACGTGGTTAGCAAACCGGGCTTGAATTTGCAAAGTGTTAAAATGTTTAAGTATAGCTTGAACAATGCACAAAAGCTCCAGGAGAAAGGCATTATAACATATTGAATATTTTTCTTTGAATAAAAATAATATCACTATTTAAAAAAAAAATCGTCATTTACCATTGGTAAATAGTTAAATAATTATCAACAAAGGCAAACTATAGACTGGAACCATATCAGGAAACACTTGCAAACAAATACTCATAAGGGCAAAATTCGTCTGAACGAAAGTCTGTTCATACATATTTTAAAATTGTTTTTCTTGGTTTAACAATAAGGTTGAATTGGTTACGTAGCGTTTTAAATAATGCATTATGCAAGAGCTAAATCTGCCTATTTCATGCTTTTCTTTAGGCCTGAAATGTTATCTAAATTATTAATTAGACATTGATGAACTGCATCTTCAAGAGCCCAGTCGGAGCCGGAGAGAGGGGCGATAAACCCCATTTCATTTCATTTTATTTGTTCCACAGGTTGTCATAGAGACCTTCAACAACTGGCTAAAAGCGCTACAATAATTAATCTTATTTATATTTGATCGAACACAAGGAAAATAAAATAATTGCTGATTGATTTGGACCAATATCATATATTTTTGTTAAACTTAGCCTATCTATTATTCGCTACTGGTCATCATTATTTATTTAGTACTGTAAGTCAGTACGTCATTCTTTCTCGATCTTGTGTCAACACGTGGTATTTGTATTATGATTAGATACAATCTTGACCACGCCTTTTTCTACCAACCCCAATATAGTGGTGAATAAAGGTGATATAAGGCTGTTGACACTGGTATACAAGTATTATTGTTGTCGATAAACTTTACAACCCTTTAATCCCTTCCTCAAATTGATAAATACCAATACGCACAAGGGGAGAGAAAGAGAGAAATGGGGTTTAAATCAGGGCCGTATTTAGCGGCGGTGCAGGGAATACATTGCACCACCAGTAAAATAAGGCGCTCCTACACGATTACTTGCTAGCGACTTTGTTTGCGGCTGTCCCCGCGCTCAGTAAGTTGGGCATTATATTGGCGCCCTACCACTCTGTTGCACCCCCACTGTTAAAATCCTACATACGAACCGGGTTAAACGTTCACTCGACACATACTTGGTTATTTCAGGACTAATATATTGTTTAATTTTATTTCAATAATTCGCTTACGCGTAGAGGTTTTTAACAGTGAGAGGAAACCGGGCGACTAGAAAAAAAAACTTGGACAGGCGACGTTACTCCTTGTCGCGTACAACCGGGAATTCGAAACCATGCCAGTTGACTCAATGATAGACCTTATGATACAGCGCACACACGCTAACCATTCGGCCTTCCAACCCCCCCCCCCCCCGTTTTACGCGCTAACGACGATTGAAAATTTGATTATCGAGAACTCCAATCGTCTAACATATTTCAGAAAAAATGTGTTATTTTCCCGGAAGTATCGCCATTGTGATTTTTCTTTTATTCTTTTACTGCAGTAACCTCGGGTTCATCAATATCTTCACAAAGGCAGTTCCAACCGATTGCTGCCGAGGACATCTAACGAGAAATGCAGTTTTACAAAAAAATCTTTTTATTGTTTGTTTCTTTTGTTTGACTATAAACTTGAATTCCACCGGATTTAGTCATCAAAATCGTTTAAAATACCTGACCTGGAATGATATCTATTAAATGCAATTATCTTTAAATTGGGTAGATTCCAAATAGAACAGACAAATATATTTGATATAAATCTAAACGTAAACGAAAAGAGAGCATATCCTTAACAATATCAATATCCAGGATTGTGTGAGAGAGATATGGGGCTTGAACTTGTAATTCGGTCCACATTGGCGTCAACGTTAGATTCGAGAGAGAGAGAGAGAGATAGAGATGGGTTTAACGTCCACTCGCCCAAACTAAGTCACTTCGGGACTAACATATTATGGTTTAATTTTGTTTCATTAATTCGCTTGCGCGTTGGGGTCTATAGCAGTGTGAGGTAACTGGGTACCCGGAGGAGAAAATCCACAAGGTTGGTCCGGCGAATACCCAGGAGTAGTGAGTTCTTATTTATTTAAAATTAAATAAAATATCAATTTCTATCTCACCTAAACACAAAATGAGTAAGTGGTGAGATGTTTCTGTACTAAAAACTAAAATTGGAATGAAAACAATTTCTACTTTTAATCCTATTGTCTCTTGGATTCTAATTCCCATTATTCCCATTATTGTCAGTGGTGCAGTACTGGGAGTCGAATTTCCCTCATAGCACACTGTATGACGTATTCCGGTCTTCACTAGCCCAGTCGGGGTAGAACAGTAGGACGTTAAACCCTATTTCATATTAAACACGGGTACGATGATTAGTTCTTTCTGTAGCAAGACTACAATTGAAATGAATTAAATTTTTACGTTTAATTATATTGACCCATGGGTTCCGATAACAATTCGGGTTAGGTAAATAGTCATAGGATAGACTTTCATATATAAACATATACAAAGCTATTCATCTCCCCTGACTGGCGACCGCCTTGTTTTAATTAATACGGATTAGTCAACAAAATTAACAACTCGTAACTAATGCCAGTTGTTTTGTTTCCAACCTCTGGGATCACACGAAGGTGAGATTTTAGTAATGAGGGATTAGTCCTAATCCATTAGGTATTCGTTTGCCAAATTAAGAAAACTTTTAGGTATCTTCATGTTTTCGTTTTATTTAACTTACTTTTTGTTCATGTGTTCGTTTCCGGTTTTAATCCATATTTCATGTCTTTTGCCAAATTAAGAACACAAATTTATATAAGGTCTGCCAAACTTTACATGTCTGGCATGAGAAAGTGTCCAGTCCTTCGCATGGGACAATATACCATTACATATTCGTTAGCGTGAACTTGAAAGACCACTTGACTGTTGAGATTCTATGGAATGAATTAAAGTCAAGAAGAAAAATCCAAACGATTAGGCAAAATTCGATGATCTAAAAAAAAGGGGGTATGGTCTAAATAGTGTAATCAGCAAAATTTTAAATGGACTGTCCATCGTGTATAAAATACACGGCAAACAGGGGTAACAGGTGTCACATCCGCCATACCTTAATCCAAAACTATGTTCATTAGCTCGGTTGGTTCACTCATTCATTCATTTTATGCCCTCTGTTTTACAATATATTTTCTGACTGTCAAAATTAACTGTTGCGGTAATTTTATTCTCTCTGTTGTTACAATCTATTTTCCTCTTTGCTGACTGTCCAAATTAACTGTTGCGGTATGCTCTGCGGTTTGTGTTTATTCATTTCCGTGAAGTTGTGGTATGTATTTTAAAACTTTAAAACCAAACACAAACTAACCAATAAGAAGAATAATCCCATTTCCTGTCAAGTAAAATTTTTTCTCACTCATATCGTGAATATTCACGAACTACCTTATTCGTGGTAAAGATGTGCAAATTTAACTTCACGGTGTACTACGACCGCCTTCACACAAAGAAATGTTGTCTTGTAGTTATGTTCACTTGGCTAGCAGCTAGGTTCACTTTAATGCAGTATTATTTAAGATTTGAATAAATAGGTGACAGTTCCTACTCTAGTAGTCGACAGACAGACAATGAAAAACGAACAAGTCGTTAAATTTCTTTATTCAAAGCAAACTTATGAATGCTTGAAGTTTCAACAAGAGATAGCGTAAATATTTTCGATTGTCAAGTACCATTTCATATTAACGTTTAAAGGGACAATAACATTCTTGCTGGCTTGGTAGCTCCAGAAAATAAATAAATCCCTTATTCTAAGTACTAGATGTTTAAATGACCTACCTGTTGTGTTAATTATCCATTACAACCTATTTTATTTGTCAGGAGGGTTCGAAAATATTTTAAAATCCAAGTCACATTTGAAAAGGTTTACGTTAGACTTTTCAAATCAATTGGTTGAATTTTTCAAATTTTTTAAATTAGGTGATTTAAGATGAAATTTATATCATCATTTAATTGGAATATTCTAAAATAATACGATTTGTTGACCAGAATGAAGATTGGGACATATTTTTCAGTTACAACAAGAGTGTTATTGGGGCTTTAACGAAGACATGATGGATATTGTCTAATCTACTGAATATCCAGGCCATCTGATGATCTAGGGGGTTGATAATAGGCTTGTCGCATGAATAAATATGCAAATAATATCTGAAGCAAGAAAACAGATCTATAATGTAACTTTAAGTTTATTATAAAAACCGGCTTACGGTGTTATATATGTAGTCAATACAAAGTTTATTTTCCAGCAAATATGTTTGCATTGACATACTTGAAAACTGCCCAGCTCATTCTAGTATTCGTTAATATAATTTGTATCTGAGAACCCAGACAACCACGTGGTCCATTCTTGTTTTAAGTCTGGCTGCCCCATGCCACTGATTTTTGTCAAAATGTCCGCATGACTTGATCGCCATTGTTCAAGCAAAGTCAGATATCGTCATATGACATACGTGACTCAAACCAATGAAACCAGGAAGTAATGGACACATCTAATTAAAAATTTTCAAAAAAATAGTCCATTAACCTATCCTTAAATTCTATGAGCTTCACTCCAATTCTGATACGTCAACCAACTAAGATACATCTTTTGGTAGCAATTCTCACATCCTTCTGTTGTGTGTTTCAAACGCACGAAAATATTCTAAACTCTCCCCATCCTCTGGATCAATGGAATACTTGTAAGTTTTAGAATGTTAGCGTTTGTACGAATATCAACTGAACCTCCAACAATTTTCATCTCCTTGTCTATATTTTTGTAACATATAAGAAAACACAGATTCGTTGGAAACAAAGCATGTTTAATCCAAAATACCCCTGTTATATTGTTTTCGTTTTTGGAGCTGCACGAGAATGTTGTCATTTTGTCGTGAGGTATTTTTGTTTGGAGGCTAGCGAAATATCGCAAGGGAGTGATGGGAACGTCGTGTTTGTTGATCGGTTATAAAGTTTTGATTCCGGAGCATTTTTTGTTTCATCGAAGCTGAAAAAAGTCGCTTGTTTGAATTTAAGATGTGTTTGTTTTTTAATGTGCGAATCTTTCAATTCGATGACGCGATCAAGCCAAACAATGGTTCGGCTACTCATATCAGGGATTAAAGCAGACAATATGAATTCTCGGTATTTGGCGCGAAGACAACGAGGTGCAGAAGACACACTATCAAAGAGCAAGCGTAAACACGATGAAATGTGGGAATTAGCGGGAATATGGGATCGTCTGCTCAGTAAACAAAGATGGCGGAAAGTTGAGGTTGTGTAGCATGATGGCCATAGCCCACTAGGTGGACATGATTTACGAAATAAAATTCCAATATGGCAGGAACAAGGGTGACACAGATCATAGACATTTTTATTCTCCAAAACTTCGTATGACGGAATGATGTCACCATGTAGACGAATGTTTATTCAGCTGAAATTGCCTTTTAGGCAACATTAGTTAACTTGGTCTCAAAGATTTATTCAATCTTTTAACAATTATAACCTTTTTTTTATTATTTTCTTAAGAACTGATCTGTTTAAAGATCAACGGATCTGTTAAGATCAACGTATCTGTTTCTATATTATAATTTACACCAAATCAAACAAAGAATGCTTTAGTGTCATCATTAATACCAATGCTTTCGCGGCTTTATGAAACGCATTGAACGCAGTCTTTGATATCCCGTGGTATTGTAACGAATGTCTTTCATGCCTGTTTCGTTCTCGTTTGTACTCTGGCGAATAAGGAGAATTTTTTATTAACCTTGATCTCAGATTATTTGAATATCGATGCCCACCGGACCCGAAAACTACCGACTATTTGCCAAATGTCACTTCAACCCTGTTGTGTTTAAAAATCTTTAAAAAAAAAGTGTCTGTTGTGTAAATTATGAATGTTCAAAAATATCACTACTTTCCTTTTTTGATGGGGATTCACGATGGCTATGTGGGTAAGACTTTTCGGCGTGCCCTCCCCCCTTTGTCAGTGAGGCCCCGTGTACACAGTGGTGTGCACGTAAAAGATCCGCTGACAGTAGGCCGTAGTGCCGCTGTCAAGGCCCACTGCTTGACGTATGTCCGTCTTCATTAACCCAGTCCGAGCAGAACAATAGAACGTTGAATCACATTTCATTTCATTTCGTTTCTTTTCCTGGTATTTTCAAATTTCTGGCATATTTGTAATCGGTGACATCCAGTCATTTACCAATGTTGACTTAGTTTATCCAGTCCTTTAAACCTACTTTCATTTTCTCACGTGACTGCAAGCTCGACGTACGCCTTCTTTAGTTCGTTTTAATTCTTCGCCACACCACGTTTGCCACAGCAAATTGTAAACTTTAAAAAATAAATTGAATTCACACAAAGTTGACTTTGAGAGCTAAAAAGAACAAAAATCCAATTGAATTAAACAGGTGCACAGCTATCTAAATGTCACTGTTTCGTCTGCATACAATCATTTCGTAACATATTATATAATTGGGCGTCAACTAAGGTTATCTTGGGATCCTTTAGTTTCGATCAATCATTCTCAACACAGATGTGCCGCGCGATCTTCCTAAGTTTCCCGCGAAATTTGGAACGGCACACCAAGAAAAGATGAAAAACCATGTGATCCCAAATGAGTATTCACTGGTATTCGATGTGTCTATAACTAATCTGTATCTAAGGTTGTATGCCGCCTGACTTACCATGTTTTATTTTGCAAAATTCAAATATTTTTCATATATCTTTAGCCAGATGTGCCGCTATTTTTTCATGTGTTCCAAGGCGTGCCGTTGGCCAAAAAAGGTTGAGAATCACTGATTTAGCCTGTCATGTCTTCAATATTCCTAACCCAAGGTCAATAAACGTTTTCGTTATTGGTTTGGAAGGGGAGAGAGCAAGAGAGAAATGGGGTTTACTGTCCACTCGACCCAAACTAGGTCATTTTGGGACTAACACATGGTTTCAATTTTATTTCAATAATTCGCTGGCGCGTAGGTGTCTTTAGCAGTAGGAGGATACTGGATCGCCCGAAGCAAACCCACGAGGTTGAGAAGGCACCCTTATCTCCATGCCACATACGCTCACACCAGGGATCGAAGAGGTGACCGGCCAGATAGAGGTCGACGCGCGGCACGCTAGACAACCAGGGGTAGTATATACGTATACTATAATAAAGATATATAATGTCATTTAGGGACGTGCGCATAGGGAGGAAACCGGAGGACCGCGTGGAAAACCCATGAAGTTGGACAGGCAGGGAGAGCATCGACAGGGTATCTGTAGAGATTATTGGTATACTATAGGCTTACTTAATGATCCCGAACCCAAGGTCAATAAACCGTTTTTGCCCAATGTTTGTTCATAAATTTTTACGTAAAAGATTTTCAAAATAGAAATTTACTCACACGTTTAAAAAAATGAACACAAGTCATTTATTATTTCCATTTGATATTGTCCCAATTGAGTAAACCTTTATTTGTATCAGTGACCACGTGATTCTATGTCTATGACGATGTGGCTCGCTGGGTGTACATATAATTAACAAGACGGTGTTGAAAGGACTGGATGATTATTTAAACACAGATACAGGTTAAGACTGGGCAACAATGATTACATAAGGATTACAGTTAACAAATAAACTGATATTTCAAGGCTCAATTTAATTAGCTACTGTTACAACGTTTTGACAAATAAAATGCTCGTTTGTCCCTCCAGTTCCCCTACCACCACTACGCACAAGCGAATTTTGGAAATAACATTGACCCATATGTACCGGGGGTTGGGATGGCCTAGTGGTCAGAGTGCCGCGCTTCGACCTCTAGCTGGCCGGTCACCTCTAGCCTACGATCAATAGTGTGAGCGTATGTGGCATGGAGATAGTGGCGCCTTCTCAACCTCGTGGGTTTCCTCTGGGCACTCCGGTTTCCTCCCACTGCTAAAAACCCCTACGCGCAATCGAATAATTGAAATAAAATTAAACCATATGTTAGTCCCGAAATGACCTAGTTTGTGTCGAGTGGACGTTAAACCCCATTTCTCTCTCTCCCATATGTACCCCCCCCCCCTCACCATCCTCTCTCTCTATCAACTTCCCGTGATTTTTACGATTGTCTATAAACTACATCTTCAACGAAGGAGGTAAAATGTTGTTTTTTGGACTCCCCACCACCAGTAGAGAATTGTTGAACCTGTTACCTACTGAATCTTTTTAAGGATGGTTGAGTTGGACCATGGGATAAATTGGATTTCGGTCTCAGGAACATTCGCAAAATAGAACATAAACTCTAGCAATATTACTCTTCCATCAAACAGATGACTATCTTCACAGGGAAGAGATTTACTTTGGTCAATATTTGGACCTCTATCCCTCTATCTATCTCTCTCGTCCCCACAAAATATAGCATAAAAACAGAAAATAACCATTTACTGCCAACCTTAAAATCCAATTGGCTACTTATTCAAAGCAAGATTATGGCTATTTGGCTAGTTTTTATAGTCAGGCCATAGATCACACGGACTTTTTATGTGGATTATTTCGAACAAGAGATTCAGAAAACGGAATCACTTTGCTAAAACAAATATTTCTCAGGGATAACATAATCTTTATACAAAAAGTCTCGGATACCCCTAATTCAAATTCACGTTTCAATCAACAAGTGGGCTATGTCATTGTGTCCACGCCATAACACCTCAACAAGAGAGCTATGTGTCCCAGGCACAACATCTCAACCAGCGAACTATGTGTCCCAGTCATGACATCTCAACAAGAGGGCTAGGTGTCCCATCCATGAAACCACATGAAAGATAGGAATGATTTTCTGATATACAATAGTAAGTGCGGGAGGATCACACTACTCGTAAAACGAAAATCACCAAGATAAACCTGTGGAAAAGACAGAAAATAAACATTGCACCAAATAAACAAATATAAGATCAAATGAATAATTCGAAGATTTAACAAACATGTCAATTTATTCTAGATCAACAGCCTAGCTGATGTCAAATTCCTACATTAACAGTCATGCTGATATTTCTTATGAACGGTATATGCCAATAGAAGATGTTTAAACGAATAACCTGACCTATTTCAGATATTCAGTTTCAGGACTTGTATGTTTAGGTATTCACCATCCCCTTCACTTCTTTACGTCTTTAATACCAATTGATCTTGATCTTCCGATATCCTTTGGTCTTCTTGTTTATTGTTGAATTGAGTTCTGTCCCACGTGTTTGTTGGCTTGATGGTACCTGATGGCTGAAAAACTTAAAAATTTCGTTGTACAATGTGCGGTCGTAAAATGTTCGTCTCAAATGTTTTAAGTGATATTATAGCTTTCGCAGTTGAGGTGCTCAGTATTTTATTATTTACAGGAAAATGAATTCCGATTAAGATCGGATTAAATTCTTTTAAATGTGCATTTTTTAAATTTGAACCGAATCAAAAATGTCTATTGATTTCTTCCAAGACACATCTGATTTTGAAACAAGACTGTTTATTTCGTATACTTTACAGACAAAACCCTTGATCCCATTAGTGTATTAAAGCTTCTCCGACAATCGGACATCCAAATAACAATAGACCGTAGCCCATTTGGGACACAAGACAACCCGTTAAACTCCTGTGTACGAACATTAAACGTTTTGAACATTCCATATTGTCATGCGATGGTTTCACGGTAATTCGCTTGTTCCCGGGGTAATATAGATTATGTGGGTTTATCATTACAGCTAGAAAAAAGGGTTGACCCCACAACAATTCTACTGGTCATAGTTCAGTTATGTAAAAGCAGTGAAGGTTATTTTAATCCCGTTTTCGGTGTATAGATTTAGTTCCGCCGTCCGGAGGTAATATTTTGCGACACCGTGATATTTCTAGAGGTTCAACGATGAAATTCCAGATTGCAACATATTTTCAGTGGCTAGCTGTTTCGGTTTATTTGTTAGGGATTAGACGAGTATTGATCGCTGTCCGACAGAGCAGTACAGATACAACACTTAGAATTCGCCAGACTGGTCTGTTTCCGTACACTATTCCTTTATTTACTTTAAAAGAGACAGTGAGGGGGGGGGGGGGGGTAACGTCCACTCGACACAAACTAAGTTATTTCGGGATTAACATATGGTTTAATTATTTTTTTCAATAATTGGCTTGCTCGTAGGGTCTTTAACAGTGGGAGGAAAACTGGAGGACCCGGAGAAAACCCGGGATACTGGACAGGCGACCCGTCTCCTTGCCACGTACAACCGGGGATTGAAAACCACGCCAGTTGACTCAACGACAGGCTTTATGATACAGCACGCACGTGCTAACTTACGTTAAAGAAACTGTCGTTTTAAAATATTTTTATCTTTCATCTTGTGAAGTTGATCACGATACTTGGGGTTGGGTGGTCGAATCATATAAGGCGTGCGTATTAGATCATAAGGTCTTGCTTTGAGTCAACTGGCGTGGTGTCGATTCAAAGCTTGTACGTGACAAGTAGTAGGGTCATCTGTTCAACGTCATGGGTTTTCTCCAGGTCCCTGGTTTCCCCCCACTGCTAAAGACCCCTACGCGCAAGCGAATTATTGAAATAAAATTGACCGTTATACCCCATTTGTATTTATTGCCTGAAACCTTTAAGAGGGACGAGGATGCAACTGATCCACAGAGTTAAGGTCACTTAATTCACGTGGCATTTATCTGTAAAACATCAAACTACAGAACCGACAATATACTCTATATCCCATTGTTCAATTTGGTCATCTAAAAGATGAGAGCATCCCTGGGAATGTTGTCTTCTATTTATTTAATATGGTGGACCAGAGTTCACGTGGATTAATTATTTGTATAAGAGATTAAAGTCCTGTTGCTTGATACGCGAACAGGTGAAATACACAAGAGTAGGATGACCTCAACTCACCAGTCGTGGAATGTCTTCCCAGTTTATCTCATGTCACATAGAAAGGATTCCTTTTTTTTTGGTATGGTTGATTGAAAGCACGTTCATGCCTCGCATTGTTGGTATGTCATATTGTATCGAATGGTATGTTGGCCGTTAAGACAAAGAAAATGTATGTTGGCCGATATATCACGATTCTATTGATCTCGTTTGTACCCATTAATCCTCATGTTTGACTTGAAGCAACTTTATGTCAAGCCGGCAACCCATCATCCAACGTTAATCCTATCTCAGGTCATAGAATTAAGGTGCACATATTTAAATGACGCAACTTCCTGTGTACCCAAAGTCATAGTTCGCATCAGGCCATGTACGTCATAGATCTTGCGGAATGTCTCGAGAAAGATCGCGCTCTTTTGTTAACCGATTTATTTCATGCAAATTCATGTTTACCCTACGCATGTCGCAAAGATTTTTAATCTTATATTTGGCCACAGATCCTTGGCGAATGTTTCGGGAAAGATCACACTAGTATTATAGCTACGTGCAACATTGGGTTTACATGAATTATCAGTGCAACATTGAAACGTTTGGTAGAAAAAAAAATCACTGTCGCTACTTATCCTTTTTACTTGACCTGGGCCCTGTTCTCGAAATCTTAAATAAAGATGAAACCGAAATTTGAGTAGATACTTTAATTTTGTTTGACTAAGCACTAAAATCAATCTAATATTATCCAATCAGATTACTAAGATTTCATGAAACAGGCCCCGGATATTAAAATAATATTTGCTTAGTGAATAAGGCGTCGGGTCACGAATCGGGGTGCCCGCGGTTCGATCCCGGTGTACATATGGTACAAATTATTTCAAGGGGTATATAGCAGTTAGAGGTAAAAGGGGATTTCGTTTCGCAGAAAACTCTGGAGGTTGGGCAGGCGACCCTAATAATTGTCATGTACAAAATCATACGACTTGAATCAATTATTGGAAATTTTAAAATTTGCCCGAAAAGCCTTATAAAGCAGAAAGTATTAGCATAAACCTAGGTTTCTTTCCAAAAACAACTTTATTTCTAATATATAACATCCGAGAGTAGCTTTAAATAACATTTGTATGGAATACAATTATTACTTGTTACTGAGCGATGTTTCGACGTTTCGGCTAGGCCTATCTAATTTCGGGTAAGGTGATCTGTGTTATAACATAACTCTTACAAATTTTAATCACTTTCAATAATTACATTACTTTAATTAAATTAAGTAATTATAAGTGTACCACTGGTGGCAGTTAGTATCAACCAAGTATTGTTGTTTACATGTACATGATAATGACTAGAGAAGCCTAGTCCAAACTTTGGTAATCAAGCAATAACTGCATTTTGTAGAGTTTTAACCTGTATGTTTCAGTTCAATTACTAAATGCCATTGAAACAATCTTGAATATATATACTTCCTGATAGTATGGAAGTGTCCAATGATTTCACAGTCATTTTAAAAACAAACTTATTTTCCTTCAAAGAAACATCCGAAATACTGGTTATTTCATGGGGCCTTTTTGACATTTCGTTTGTACATAAAGAAATGTATGCTAGTGACTTAAAGCGTGGGAGTATCCGGCTTATCGACTACAACTCGGTATTCTCAGAAATAGGCTTTGATAAATATAAATACAATTATAATACAAATTAACACGCTATTGAATCGTGATACAGCTGATACACTGTATTTTAAAATAACTTGAATTAGGTGATTGCTCGGGCGGATTGGCGGTAAATATTTTACATTAAATCAAATGTGTTTAATTTTAACATTTTTCTTCTCAATATGCTCAAATTTATTTACATAAAATCTTCAAATTTTGTTTAATTCTTCCGCCCAAGTTTTCAATCTTTTTAAATAAATATGTTGTAATGTTTAATTGGTTATACATAACATCACATGAGTAAGAGTCCGGGTTCTCGCTTCAGTCAATCTGTTTGCTTTCCTTGATTATAGAAAACATGATATAAAGTTGTTTTATGTGGAACACCGTATATATTATTATGTCGCGGGACGTGCAGGGGATTGGACAAAAGAGTTCATGAATACAGGGATAGGCATGGACAAGTGCGTATTATCAAAGATAATTAAGTCAATATATTTAACATTTTATCTGCTTTGATTATTGAAAATATAAGTTGTTGAATTTGCTAGATATAGCGTAAATACATAAGTAGATGTAATAAGGCCACGAGGCTTTACAGATTTCAATGTCCTGAATAAAAGTATTTGTCAATTAAAAGGGGCAGCGTCTGTTTACAATGTTTTGAAGTGAAAGGGTTTTATAGTAACTTTGGCTCTCTTTAAAAGATATAATCCACGTCATGAGAACTGTAGTTGTTGTTTAATCGGAGAATTTACAACCACGTCCACCTTTAGACAGATAACCAACGACTGGTTATTTCCTTGTATCTTCATGGGTTCATATTCTATAATCTACATGGCTTAATCCTATCAATTCTTCTTCTACTATTAGTGTTTAATGTCCGCTTCCAACGACGGTGATATCGCATTGGCAGGGGTCTTTACCGTTACCGTTACCCACAATTTTGAGAAGGCACCCCTTTCTGCAAGCACAACCGCAAAGCAGGAGCTGACCGACCAAATAATGATCGAAACCACAACAGCAAGCCAAAGCTGACCGACTAACTAATGATCGAGAGGGGTAACATCCTAGACCACTAGGTCATCCCAATACCCCATTTCTATTCGCCGCTTAAACGTGACAAAGAGAAGGGTCAATTGCTGATCACCTTCGGTGTTTTCTCCGGGTTCTTCGGTTTCCCCCCACTGCTGAAGAAGTGTTGAAAGAAAAATTGACTCAAATGTTTGTGTCGAAAAGATCTAGTTTGTATCGAGTGGACTCTCTCTGTCTCTCTGTCTCTCCCCAATCCATGAATGTTACAACGAGGATAAGACACGAGTGTGTAAATACAGCTTGGTGAATTAAACCATTGAACGAGTTCCACTAATTAAGGGAAGGTATTTGTTAAGACTTGGCGATACGGTGCGATATCAGTCCAATATCATTCAAACAACTTTATTGGGCAGCAAATGAGCAGTCAAAGTACAATGCACAACAAAACACTGAGTTTGTTTATTGGGCGGCCTAGAATAAGGCAATTGGTGATTCATTCAAACTTTGCTCCTTCTTTTATAAAAAAAAATCTCGCCCAATTATCTGAAGTGGTCGATTCATTTTCATAAACTTCAATTCTGTGATACGACAAGGTTTTATGTATGTTCTTTGGACAAACGTTTGGATGCTTAGATTGTGTTTAAAGAAGTAAATGTTCAAATAATTTCAGCTACGCCAGATTAGCTGTTACATTTTAAACACACATTCTACCTCTCTACATATTATTTCAAGTATAGATTATTCAAATAACTTTAAACAAATCCAGATAACAAGATAAGACGATTATAAATGTCGTCCAGATATTGTTGCCAGTTATATCTGTTTCGTTCAAACAGGACCTACATATCTCTAACTTCCATGAAAGTAATAGTGTCATCTATTTCACTTGACAACTTTAAATTTATCACTATATATGGGTAAATGAGAAAAAATGAAATAGTTCGTACATTCAGGTTGGATGACCTACTGGTCTAGAGTGCCGCGCTTCGACCTCTAGCTGACCGGTCACCTCTGGCTTGCGGCTGTGGTTTCGGTCCCTGGTGTGAGCGGATGTGGCATGGAGATAGTGGCGCCTTCTAAACCTCGTGGCTTTCCTCCGAGCACTCCGGTTTCCTCCCACTGCTAAAGACCCCTACGCGCAAGCGAATTATTGAAATAAAATTAAACCATATGTTAGTCGCGAAATGACTAACAAAGTTTGTGTCGAGTCGACGTTAAACCCATTTTATCTATCTACCTTTGTTTTTATTCATTCTATGCTTAATAAAAACATTATCATACACTGACTGTTTCTATTCTCTTATCTAGTGACAGTCAATTTCTCGTTTGAGTTGTCAAATATCCTCTCACAGTCTCACATAACAACTTTTAGTCTTTGAAGCACCTATAATTGAGCACCTCAGTCACTTATATAGAAGGATGACTCGTGTTTTTCTTTTGTGTTCGTCACTTCCCTTTCTTGAAATCGTAATAGGGCATCTATCGTAGCAATGATCTCTATGTTAAAAATTATACTCGGAATGTGTTTAACCAGTTCTATCCCATATGTGATAATGACTCACATCAATATTGTCCTTTAATTTTAAAACTCTTTCTGACAATATCACGCTTAAAAAAGAGCAGGCGCGGATCCAGAGGAGGGCGCACTCGGCGCTCGACCCCTCTATTTTTTTGTAGCTCCATGTATTCTCCCGAGAAAGGAGAACAAAAATAGTTTAGTTTGGAAATCGTAATTTACAGTACTAGTATGAAATTAGTCCTTGTGCTCTTTTTTTTTCACTAAAAAATCACGGTTTTAAACTCCCAAGTGGGTGCAGCACGCCCCCTCTGTCTGAAAATCCTGGATCCGCCCCTGATGAGGGCGAATGAAAGGGGGTGTCACAAACATATATAGGCCTACACACATATTCTAACCATTATTTCGAATCTAAAGGGATAGATCAGTTGGTTGATAATAATGATAGTACAGAACCCCTAGAACAACAATATCTTGTTTGATTGGCTATGGTGTAGTCTGAACGAGTTTAACATGTGTAATGGACGGGCCAAAACCAAATATTCGGATTGTTTTCCTGATTAATGCAAATTTCAAACCTGCAGTTAAAGATACATTATGGGATAACTAGTTGGCAGTTCTAACTATAATAGCTAAAAACTACATGATGTAAAGGCAATTTGCTGAAAATTTCAGTCAAATCGATCCTCTATGAACCGAGAACTAAGCGAATGAAATTTCCGCTTAGCCTCGATCTTCATTACTAAAGACGGTGTGACAAAATCATCGTAACGATAATCCATGTAATCATTAAATCGCGAAGGAAAGTTATACAGCAAATGGGATCATAATCCTACAAATATCGCAGGCTAGCGATGACATCGATAGTTGATTATAATCTGGATAAGTTAATTAATGTTTAATTCATAATTTAGATAACATTTTGGACTAAAGTATGACCTGCAATAGGCAGATTTAGCTCTTGCATAATGTATGTTTAGAGATGACCTGATTATATTCAAAGACATGTAGCTTTAATTGACTGTTTGGTTTTAGAAAGTAATCTCTCTTTCTATTAAAAAAAAAAGTTTTTGTAACCCGTAAGCGACACTCCTGATTAAGATTGACATTTTTAAGAGTACGTGTTTCTTACTGTTGGTTGAAGATTGTGTGTAGTTTGTTTGGGTCTGGTGGTGTTGTTGTATACAAGGCGTGTATTCACACCTGTTTAATGTCTATATATAATTATAAAGGTAACAATATTAACCGGTAAATCTCCACGTGTACTGTAAATATCGTCTCTATACAAACGTTTTCTTCGTTACAAATACAATGAAATGCAAACAAAGTTTACTTTACTAACTTTCAAACCTCCCTTACTGTCTATTCAAGCATCTTTCCATTTGAACATTTGTATTTATAATAGTATTTATGCATTGGCCGAGAAAATCCATTAAAATTTCCGGTGTGGTTTCCTCTTGTCAGTGATGCAGGACGAAGAGCCTGACGACGACAACTATGTAGTCATTCGGATGGTACGACAAACCGAGGTCTCACGTAAAAGATCCCGTGGCAGTTGGGATTCGATATAAGAGTAGGCCGTAGCACTGCTGCCCGGGCAAAATTTCCCTCATACCACACTGTATGGCGCATGCCCTTCTTCCATCAACCCAGTAGGACGTTAAACTTCATTTCATTTCATTTATTTTGTAGATTGTCCTTATTCCTGGGGGAGGGGCGAATGGTTAGTGTGCGCGCGCTGTATCATACGGCCTGTCATTGAATCCCCGGTTATACGTGGCAAGGACAAGGGTCGCCTGTCCATCCTCGTGGGTTTTCTCCGGGTACTCCTCTTTCCTCCCACTGCTAAAGACCCCTACGCCCAAGCGAATTATTGAAATAAATTAAAACCATGTGTTAGTCCCGTAATGCCCTAGTCGACGTTGGAGTGGACATTATACCCCCACCCCCTCTTTCTCTCTCTCTCTCTCTCTCTCTCTCTCTCCTTATTCCAAGATAACGGCAAATAAAGTAGACACCATTTAGATTGAAGGGAAATTGATCATAATGAATATCTCAAGTTCATATTACTATTATTGATATCATGTCGACATTTGAATGATAAATTACGTCTTAGATGCCGGGGTGGTACTTAATCTACTATCAACATAACACTGTTCAGCCCTTTTTCAACTGCAAATTAGGAAAACGCCTGCTAAGGTAATTGCTATCTGCGGCATTGCATCATTAAAGATGCATTATGGGAAATCCGATAAAGGACTTGTAGTTCTCACTATGGTAGTTAAAAACTAGATAATGTAAAAGCAATATGCTGAAAATATCAGTCAAATTGATCCACTCTGAACGGAGATGTTAGTGTATGCATTTCAGACCTAGCCTCGATTATCATTGCTAAAGTCGGTACGATAAAAACATAGTCTTGATTATCCATCTAAATCAGCACCCTAAATCAAACAACGAAACAAGCTGCAGCGGATGAACAGCTAGGTCTTAAAACCCGTTTAAGACACAACGGACACGGGCTCTATTTAAAACAGCTTGTTAGGTTAAGAACGAAAGGTCATATGAGCGTGTGATATAAATATCCATGATTCTTTTATCGGAAGTGGGGGGGGGGCTTATTAAACCGATACCGATATACATGATGGTGTGTAAAATTTGAGAGAGAGAGAGAGAGAGAGAGAGAGAGAGAGAGAGGGGGGGGGGAGAGAGAGACAGAAACCACGCCAGCTGCCTCAAAGAGAAGCTTTATGATACAGCGCGCACGTGCTAACCATTCAGTCATCCATCGTTTCTAACACTTTAAAGCCCCAATAACACTCTTGTTGTAACTGAATAATATGTCCCAATCTTCATTCTGGTCAACAAATCGTATTATTTTACAATATTCCAATTAATTGATGACATAAATTTCATTTTAACACACCTAATTTAAAAAATTGGAACAAATTCAACTTATTGATTTGAAAAGTCTATCGTAAACCTTTTCAAATGTGACTTGGATTTTAAAATATTTTCGAACCCTCTGGACAAGTAAAATAGGTTGTAATGGATAATTTACACAATAGGTAGGACACTTAAACCTCTAGTACTTAGAATAAGGGTAATATTTATTTTCTGGAGCTACCAAGCCAGCAAGAGTGTTATTGTCCCTTTAAAGATACGTCACGTAAGATTGAGATAAAGATCTGAGCTTTCTTGCTATAATATATACTGTAAAATAAAAATTACTTAAGTTATCACTCTTTGTAATTTTGACAAGATATGATGATTACTGGCATCAGGACGCAATCATGGTATTCGAGACTTAGCATCGTTTTCCCATTTTTAGATTAAATTTTTAAATGGCGAACCGTTCTAATTTAGTTAAAATCTCGAGTAACGGAGGACATGGAGAGTTGATTATGGTCTTGATGTGTTAATAAATACCAAATTAATATCTAATTAAGGCAGCCGGATTTACCTCCTACATCTTGTAGGTTAGGTCTTCTACACTTAAGAAACGGTTTTTCTTTTCATTCCTTTGTATTCATATCAGGGGCGGATCTAGGAATTTTGTAAAAGGGGGGGGGGGGGCGCCGCAAAATGAGGTCACTGACCGCGGAGACTGGGCACGCCGCTGAGAGGGGGCTGGGGGCCCCAAGAAAATTATCCGTCATTTCCTTGCATCTGTAGTCAATCCAAGGGCTATTTGGCTGATATTTTCGTCTAAACGTTCGGAAATCGTTGAAAAGGAGCCTCAACATCGAGCAAAAAAGCTAGTTGAAAGGCACTTTCAGTAGTAAAAAAGGGCACTGTCGAAAATTAGGGGGGTGGGGGCGCCCCTTGCCGCTCCCATTGAATCCGCCTCTGCATATGTACACGGGCAATTATAATAACGTTTAACGACTGGATGATTGGATTCAAATGACTGGATGATTGGATTCAAGTGACTATCTATATATATTGAAGTGTTGACACAGATAACATCGCCGTCCAGAACAAACACTCTACAGCTACCGCTTTCTCTCACTGTCCTCCTCTATATATTCACCTGAGAGAGAGAAAGAGTGAGAGGAGTGGGGGGAGAGTAATGTCGACTCAATACAAACTAGATCGTTTTCGTGACTTAACATATTACGGTACAATTTTATTTCAATAACCTGATTGTGCGTAGGGGACTTTAGCCGTCTCTCTTTCTCTCCAACTTTCTCTATATATCTATCTCTCTATCTATCTCTCTCTCTCTCTGGCGGAGGGGATCATAGGCGTACGGGGAAATTTTTGACTGGGGGGGGGGCCCAAAAAATGTAGTTAGGTTCTTAGAATTTTAGTCGTGGCTTACTGTACTCCAAACAATTTTTATTTAATTGCCTAATTATAGGCACTCTGAATTTAAAGTTGCTGTTAAATTAGACACATTCAAGAACACAATATTTTATTATACAACTTTTACAAAGTACAATTGTGTGCCCAAATGTTTTCAGCATTTAATACCCACAATGGTGGGGGGAGCACCGTACGCCTATGGGTTGGATGGCCGAATGGTTAGCGTGTGCGCGCTGTATCACACGACCTGCCATTGTGTTAACTGGTGTGGTTTCGAATCCCCGGTTGTACGTGTTAAGGAGTAGGGTCGCCTGTCCAGCCTCGTGGGTTGTCTCTGGGTCATCCGGTCTAGCGATCGTGACGATCTGGTTGTTCGGATGGGACGTAAAAACAAGGTCGTTCAGGCGTACACGTTGACGAGCACGTAACAGATCCCTTGGCAGTTGGAAATCGGAATGTGATCAGTGAATATGGCTGTAACAATGCAATAGAGTAGATTTGGTACCCACAACCACAACATCCCAGCAACACCTTTCCGTAAGCGCCCACAATAGTTTATTTTGGTTCATCTCTTTAATAAACGACCAATTAAACTTGACCAATGGTGGCTATTAACGAAACAGCGCCCGATCAACGACCATCGTTGATATCCACCACGCCGTCGTATCGCTGGGAGAGAGAGAGAATGTGGTTTCACGTCCACTCGACACAAACCAGGTCACTTCGGGACTAACATATGATTTAACTTTAATTCAATAATTCGCTTACGCGTAGGGGTCTTTAGCAGTGGGAGGAAACCGGAGTACCCGGAGAAAACCCACGAGAATGGGCAGGCGACCCTTCTCATTGCCACTTACAAGCGGGGATTCTCATATCGCTGGAATAATGATATAAAATATAGACTTTTAAGTAAAGTATCAGATAAACGATAAGGAGGTGAATCCTGACGAATATTTAACATATAAATATAAAGCTTTTATAAAACTAACTCGTCTACACCCTGTTTGCATTCGTCCTATAATTATACATCAATTTTACATCTAACTAACGTTGATTATCTTCAAGACATCAGTGAATAAACACTGACATTTGTCCAATCTGAAGTATCACGATACTTCGTACAACGCAGAGTAAAGACTGACACATTTTCACTAGATGGCAAATTGCTTTTTATTTAGTATGTTTAATCTAGGCCTATTATCATGTAAGTATCTCAAGTGTTACTGGAGACGTTTTGAGAGAAAATTAAAATATTTGCCAAAGGACGAAAATGACAGTGATTTTATTTCTTACTGGACAAAAACATAAATAAATGCTTTTCATGGACAAATGCGTAGTTCAGTTGAAGATTTTAATAGGTCCGGTTATTTTATGATTTGACAATTTTCTTTTCGATTATTTTGTGTTTTAAAGATTACCGAGAGAGAGAGTAAAGATTGCCGAGGGAGAGAGAGAGAGAGAGAGACAGGGGTGTAACGTCGACACGACACAAACTAGGCCATTTCGGAACTAACGGGAGTAACGCATGGCTCAATTCTATCTCGATAATTCGCTTGCGCGTGGGGGTCTTTATCAGTGGGAGGAAACCGGAGGACAGGCAACCCAACTTCTTGTCACGTTGACTCAAATAATCACTAAAGCTCCATCGCAGTTCAACACTTGACTCACCCAATCACCTGCCCGTCCGTCCGCGCCGATGTATTAGGACAATGCCCGTTCATGAATGGATAGCCTAAACATCATTTATGGTTGTTTATCCCGCGGTGTCCTCCAATCTGATTAAAACACAAAAAAAAAATCGTTTTACTTGTCTTTACTACATTAGGATCTGGAGAAGTTGTTATATTACCGGCGTTCTGGTTGAAGTGAGGGATTGGTCAATGAAACGATCTGTTATGGTGACTTTTGGGGTGCGATGCATGGAGGGTAAACCACTAGAAATGTCAACGCTGATTAATTAACCAATGTGTGCCACACGTATGACCATTGACACGACTTGTCGGTACAACCGGTCAGAGCCCCATGTAGTGTAGGACATCGAAAATATAAAAAAAAAACGAAATGATATCTGGATCTGTATTTGAAACCGATTGATTGTCGTTCAACCACCCACCGAGTTTCCTGTGATATTTAATTAGACGCAAGTTTTGAAATGTCGTCGCGATTGTCCCTTACAGTATCCATATTTTCTTTTAAGCAAGGCCGTGAGCAATGGGATAGAGGCTTAGGGATAGGTGACAGTTCCCTCATACACAGCCCCCTCCGTCCCACACACCTAAGCAAATCTTTCATTAAAGATCCAAAATATATAATTTTATGATAATAAGTATTTGAGTCTTTGTTTGCCATTTAAGTGGCGTGATTGCGCTTGTCCAGCATCGTGGGTTTCTTCGGCTCCACCGATTTTCACATCTAAAATTATTGTCGATTATACAAATCGGAATCTGCATTTGTCAGCATCCCCCCCTCCTGCTGAGCCACCACCGATAAAAACATAATCTTAGGTACCGGTAGAACGTTTACTTATCAATTATTCATTTTTCTTGCAGGTTTACTGGCTTTCCCTTTGGTATCTTCTCAATGTTTAGACTACGAACGAGATCCCAACAATTGTGCCAACTTTACGCGGTGTGTAGGTGGTGAGATCTTCTATTTCAAATGTCCTGAAAATTTATTATTTGATACAACTCTGAACATATGCAATTATCCTGACCAAGTCGACTGCAACGGTATGTCTTTTCTCATTTGTGTTGTACTATGTAAACTATAGGGGTTATTTTAGTTCAATGAAAGGTGCTCTGTTTAATATATAGAAGTCATTAAACAAACGGTTGACAGGTACATTTGGGGTAATGAAGTACCTTGCATTATACTACATCTTTCTTACACTGATTCACGGACAGTTCTGCCACTATCCATCTCTGAGAGTGGGTTGCTGTTGTCCGGCCATTGCGTGCACAGATCGGCCCAGTTGAATAGCATAAGACTTGCCGTAAAATGAAATACTTGCCTATATATTTTGGTAATGACCCACCCTGATAGATGACGTATCTAAACGTTTTATATACAATAAAGAGCGCGATAAAATAGGCTTCAGACATCATTTAAAGAGTCCAGGGGAAGAACGATCTAAGTAACATTTTTGTCCTTTCGCATAAAACGCAAAACAGACTTTTGGACGAGAATGCGTGACGCGAACAGAACAACAAGTGGGTTTAGTTACAACTTTAAAATTATGTTTAATACGAACCATAATGACCAATACAACTGGCGTCAACTTTTCAGGCAAATTAAGGATAAATAAAGGGTACGATGTACTTGTATGTGTTCGAGAGACCATTTCCAAAGGGCCTTGGTTTGATGTGACTCCAATCAATTTTGCCTGAAATTGATGGTTCCACTAAAAAGCTTATACAATTTGCTACCAGATGGCACTACTAACTGGGGTTCGTGGAAAAAGTGACTTAAATCGTTCTTCCCCTGGACTCTTCATTTTGGTATTCTCAGAAGGGCGTCCCACTGCTTAGAGGCCGTGATACAATCGTGGTGCGGGTTCTTGCTTAGAGAGATGTAGCTGTAGCCACCTCGACTTAGTGGATCAGCAGGATAGAAACCACCATGTAGACTTATATTTAGCCTATATTTAATGCTATAGCTATGTGTGTAGTTTCATCATCGAGTAAAGTCTACACAACGTGAAAGTCCTTATTAGAGACGTGTCACCATAGTACCACAGTCCGTGACCAGAAAATTGGCACAGTATTAGAATTAAAAAAACAATAATTTCAATTTCTCGTCTTGCGTTGCTCAATTCTCCAGGAAGTTTCATGCTGGTGATACTGGAACTGGTCTTACGCCTTTTCTCAAAGAGCGTCACACCCCTTACGAAGAACGCTAATGGGTTCCACTCCATTAGACTATAGGCCCTTGCCACTGAAGTTTTTTTCTCTCCTGATTCAGCATGTTCTTTTAGTTTTATTTAAATAATATTTCTTTAAAAAATCGGGCCGGTTGCTAAGATTTAAGTTGTTATTCCTGCTCTTCAATGCAGACTTTGGGATAAAATCCGACAACCGTAATACTAAATCGTTATTTATAATTTGTTATATTGCAGGAAGTCCAGTACAGTGCAGCCCTAACCCATGTCAGAACGGTGGTACTTGTAACGTAAATGGTGCGACGGGTTTCACATGCTCCTGTATCGCCCCAACATTTGGAAATTTATGCCAACTAGGTACGGTGATTAAAATATAGATCTTTATATTTCGTTTCGATTTGTTTTTTTATTTGATGGCCTATACTACATGAGTGTAAGGTCGCGTCAGTGTTCGTACCAGCGGCCTTTTGACCCTATGGCGTCAAACATTTGATTAATCAATCAGCGTTGACGTTTATTGTGGCTTACCCACAGTTCTATGGATGGTACGGCAAGAACTCACCTATCAGACCGTTTCATTGGATAATGACTCGCTTCAACCAGAACACAGGTAATATAACATCTCTCCCAGAGTGTTGCGAAGACAATAAAACGAAATTTTGAACTATAAAAAATACGAACTATTATATCAGGAACCAGCTCATAAAATTTGTGTGAGGGGGGGGAGGGCTACGGAATGGTTTTTTTTGGCGGGGGTGGGGGGCTACGGTATGTTTTGGAGGGGCTATGAGGATGTGGCCGGCTAAGAACACTCCTAAGAAATCACTATTTTTGGCGAAATATTTGGGGGCTAATTCGATTGGGGGGGGGGGCTATGTATCCTTATCAAGGCGCTTTCATTCGCTCTTTGTTTCCGCCACTGTTATGATCCCTACGCGTCAGCAAAATATTGAAATAAAATAAAACCATAAGTTAGTCCCAAAATGACCTAGTTTGTAAACGTTAAACATCTCTCTCTCTCTCTCTCTCTCTCTCTCCCTCTCTCTCTCTCTCTTATCTAATTAGTTCATTAATTGTTTATTACAGGAGTACCTGACAACTGTTCTCCCAATCCCTGTCAGAACAATGGAGTGTGTAGCGTGTCATTAACCGCGCCATTCGGATATATGTGTGACTGTCAATCGCAATTCACCGGTGACCAGTGTCAGACATGTAAGTTTAACTTCTTACCGTTTATTGTATGGGAAAAGGTAAGTCAATCCATGCACAATTGTCCAAGGAAAAGGCATGCCAAGTTTCATGTACATGTATTGTAAAAGTTCAGGACTAGATTATTCGTCTGAGTCACAAATATCATAATATGTTTGTGACAATACTCAGCAGTTCATCTTTTCCAAACTACCACAAAACTGCAAATCCAAGCGAGTTAGTTATCGATACACACTATTTACATTCAAGCCTGCGTGTAAATCTAATGCCAAGTTCAAGGCCAACCACCGATACTTTTCGAATCAAATATTACGCGATCAACTCATTTTACCTCTCTACGGCTGTTTGACCGTGTGCAAACATTGTTACGTATGAAACTCATTGATATTGCAACGCATAGAATTTAAAATTTCAATTTTATTTTAGTTAAAAGAGAAAATGGGGTTTAACGTCCACTCGACACAGGTCATTTCGGGATTAACATATGGTTTAATTTTATTTCAATAATTCGCTTGCCCGTAGGGGTCTATAGCAGTGGAAGGAAACCGGAGGACCCGGAGAAAAACCCATGAGGTTGGACAGGCGACTCTACTCCTTGTAGGATTCAAAACCACGCCAGTTGAGTCTGACAGGCTTTATGATACAGCACGCACGTGCTAATCATTCGGCGCCCCCCCCCCCGGAAAACCGAGGTCCCGCGTACACGTTGATGTATACGGAAAAGAACCCTTGGCCATTCAAATTCGATGAGGAATGGACGGATTCTCGTCCTGCATGGTAAGCTAAATCCATTATCAGTACTCTGATTGGCACAGATAAGTAGGGCGTCAGATCCTATTTCATTTCAGTCGCCTTTAACCGCCAATAAATCCCTTTTTATTTTTCCAGTTGTCCCTGATTTCTGTGCTTCTGGGCCTTGTCAAAATGGTGGATCATGTAATAACTTTCCTAATGGACCGGTCTGCACATGCGCTGTTAATTACTTTGGTGACCGATGTGAATTTTTTGCAGGTAAATATTACGTTTCACTTTTTTTTATTGAGATTTGAGATTTCTTCAGACACCCACCAGATCTCGAAGATCTCTCAGACATCCACCAGATCTCCCAGACATTCCCCAGATCTCCAAGACATTCATCGGATCTCCAAGACATCCGCCGTCATTCCCCAGATCACACAGACAAGCCCTGGATCTCGCCGACATCCACCAGATCTCTCAGGCATCCACTAGATCTCTCGCAGACATCCCCCAGATCCCCCAGACATCCACCAGATCCCAGAGACATCCACTAAACATTCAACCCAACACCGCCTCGACCCCCACCTCCCTCTCTCTCTCTCTCTTTCTCTCTCTCTCTCTCACTAGATGACAGTCAAACTTATTACAACAATAAACAGTCAATCATATTGCAGTAATAAGACCTTTAAACAGCCAAACTTATTACAGCAATAAACGGTCAACCCTATTACAGCAATAAATAGCAACAGCCAAACTTATCACTCATTCCCGCAAAAAATAGACCAAGATATAATAATTTCCATTACACCACCGATTTGAATTTCATGACTGTAAATCGTTTCACCCACTTATGGTTATACCAGTAAATCTGGCCATCCACATAAGGCATTACATATAAATGTACCCACCTGCATCAGGTCATGAATGTAAGGCGGACAATCGGCATACCGTAACATAATTATCTTCCTACGCAGACCTTAAATGAAAAGTTTAGAATTGTGTAATAAGGGCACAGATCGATGGTACAATACATAACACAATTCAACACAATATGGTTAGGTGTATATACAGCAGCTATCTGTTTCCCAATCGGCAAACCCCAGTAAATTCCAGTACCCTACATCTAGCATGTATACAAAAAAACGAAATAGGAACTGAATTGCCTTATATCGTTATTCGTCTAAGCTGTTCAATAGTTCTTTGTAAATGAGGGTTGTAGGGTGGTTATTTATTATGTTGACTTATATGATTTGTTATTAGGGACACCATGTCAGCCTAATCCATGTCAACAGAATGGAGTCTGTTCAATTGGCGTTTCCGGCACCTTTACTTGTTCCTGTCTACCGGGAACATCAGGCAACACCTGTCAATTCGGTATACATTCGTTAATTATCTCAAATAACACACTCTTACAGTTTATAACATAGTTTAATATTCTTTTAAACTTTTGACTCACTAACACATTTCCGGTTGTATCTATTAATAAACTATCTATACCATGGGTATGGATTAAGACTACTAATAATGTATTGCAATTAACACATTTCTTATTTGAGTCTCTGCTAATAACAACTAGAATTGTCTATTAACAAACCATTCTCAGGCTTAAATTGAGAATTTACTCAACTTTCAATCACTGTTTATAAGAAAAAATCTTTGATCTAGAAACACAAAACTTTGCATATAGTCTCGTATTACGGTGTTTGATACGTTAAAACATCAAACGTTTGAAAAGGGGCTATATTTCAGCTATAATAAGGCGAACAATTTTGAGTAAATTCTTGACCTAAGTCTGAGAATGCTTTGTGAACTCGGAGCCTGGTCTCTCTATTAATGATTCTGTCCCCGTATTTCATTTGATAATTGTGACATGTTGGGGAGTCACGTTGGCTAAAATGCGGGTAGTCTGGCTTGCTAGTCTGGAGGTCGCGTGTTCGATCCCTGCACTGGCCGAGAATGTTAATCATCGGGATTTTCCGACGTGGTTTCCTCTTCTTGTCAGTGGTGCGGGACAGTTGGAATTCGATATAAGATTAGGCCATAGTGCCGCTGCCTGGACAAAATTTCCCTTTAATAGCCCATTCGGAGCAGAACAGTAGGACGTTAAACTCCGTTTATTTCATTTTATTTCATGTTAATAGGTTGGAATCTTTGTGATTATAAATGTTACTAAAATGGTATAGACCAAACCAAATCACGAATTTAACATTGACGCTAATGTGGACCGCATTACTATTTCAAATCCGTAAAGACAAACAAGAGTTATTTCCCTTTCCATGACACTGTTAATTCGATATTCTTGTATCCCAAACTGCACTGAGAATGATTCCGCCCATTTCGGCGTGATTATGAATGCGATCTAGGGACAATAGATATAAGTATATTTAATTCTATTTACCCGAAGTCAACATTCGTTTTCTGGATCCTCTTGTATTTTGATATTTAAGAAATAGGGTCGCTTGCTTGCCACACCTCGTTGGTTTCATCCAGGTTCACGGGTCCGTGCAAGTGACAGTAATACTTTAATATCAGATATGTCTTATAAAATCTAATAACTAATAATGTTAAATTGTTCATATACAGGTTACACGCTCTATAATTAATGCTCAAAGTTAGGTAACTCTGCCATTTCATCAAAATCATTGTCTACATCATCATCGGTGGATAAAAGGGAGATTTCAGGTTCAAATGAATCCTCATGAATATCTAAAATTTCTGTGATAAAAGGATCGTTGTCAACTTCGAAGAGTTTCAAATTAGATCTTATATTTTTTTGTATACCTTTGAGAGCAGAATTTACATAAATTTATCTCTTTAGTTTTACCATTTGGAACACAACTAACATGGTTAAATAAGTTTAAATAGTTTGTATAGACGAAAGAAAAAGAGAACAAGAAAATTACAGTAAAAAAATGTAATTTTAGTATTTTTCAGTTCTAAAAATAGATTTGAAAATTCCTAAAAATTCCCAACACCGAAATTCCTGGAAAGTTTCCCACCCTTTCCAACCCTACGGATGGGACAGAAAAACAGGTCCGGTGTGCATTTTGGCCAGCACGAAAAAGATCCCTTAGCAGTTGAAATTGGATATAATAAGATTACTGGTATGACGTAGGGCTGCTGTCCAGGCAAAATTTTCCTAATAGCACATATTGCACTGCATATGCCCATCTTCATTAACCCAATCAGAGCAGAAAAGAGGAATGTTACCTCATTTCATTTCTTGTTCAACATATGACTAGCTGTTTTACACATCTATTTGCTCGCCCGATTTTTAGAAATAGTTCTAAGTTTATATCGATTTAATCAACCTATTTTTACTAACGCATGCAGAAGGTTTTGTGTTTCCTTGTATATATATATATCTCACCAACCCTATCATCGCTAGTTATATCATTAAAACCATTAAAACCCCAGAGGGGTGATATAGGCCTGGCCTGTTCCCCAATCCTATTATTATTGAATAAAATATAGGTTGTTTTTTTTTTTAAAAAAAAACACTATAACTACCACATATAAATCATCATTTCACTATCAACATCACCGTCATCATACTCGACCTCATCATCATACTCCACCTCATCATCATTCTCCACGTTACAATCGTTCTCGCTATATAAACAATCACAATCATCATCATACTCGACGTCATCGTCATACTCGACGTCATTGTCATACTCGACGTTACCATCATTCTCCACGTCACAATCATAAGCAATGTCAATCATCATCTTACTCGACGTCATCATCATACTCGACGTCATCATCATACTCGACGTCATCATCATACTCGACGTCATCATCATACTCGACGTCACAAGTATTTTTCTCATCACAATAATCATGATGACTGTGTAATATTTGATTTCAGGCACAACAGATTTCTGTTCAAACTCTAACCCATGTAATAATGGTGGTACATGTGAAAATGGACAAGGGTCATTCCAATGTCGATGTCAACCTGGATTCTTCGGCGATTTCTGTCAATTTGGTCAAGCGATAGATTATTGTCTTAACAACCAATGTGCGAATGGTGCTGTCTGTGTGCCAGAAGGTTTTGGTTATGTTTGTACTTGTGCTGTTGGTTTCAGGGGAGAGCTCTGTCAAATAGGTACGGACCAATCAGTTTAGTTTTTGAATTACTTTATAAAGCAACAGGCATGTTATTATTGATTAAAATTGCAATACGTTTTATAAAATTCAAAAGATAACTGATTATAAATCATAATCTTTAAAGCGAGAATTTCATATTTTTTTAAGAAAGTCAAAACTTAACTATTTCTTCGTCTTTTGCTTTACTCACTATTATACGATCATAGGCATTATTTCCCACACTTAAAAATCATTCACACTGGAAATAATAACACAATTACCTCCCTTGTTATTCTGCCCCTCCCCACTCTATATGCAATAGCTATCTTCAAACGTTTGAATTTAAAGTTGAAAATGACATTTTTGCCACTTTCTCAACTGGCAGTAGTGAATTATAGGATTAATAGGATTATTCTTTAACAAAGTAATGCTGTTTATAGATACCATCTATTTTAAGGCTAAATAGAACTTTAAAATACTGCAGCTTTAAATGACATTTTTGTAACTGGATAGTGTAAAAAAAGTTACTTATATATTGAAGGCGTCGTTTCGAAGATAATAATGCTAGAATACTCTTCGAAACATCGCCTTAAAAATATAAGTGGCTGTTTACCATAAGTATGTGTTTTTGTTTTGAGCTATAAATCAATGATTTATCCCTATGTTTAAATCTTTAACACTATCCGAAAATGTTAGACTCTAATTTTAGATGTTTGATACTATTTTTAGATGTTTGATACTATTTTTGATACTATTTTTAGATTTTTGATACTATTTTAGATTTTTGATACAAATTTTTAGATGTTTGATACTATTTTAAGATACTATTTTAAGATACTATTTTAGATGTTCGATACTATTTTTAGATATTTGATACGATTTTAAGATACTATTTTTAGATGTTTGATACTATTTTTAGATGTTTGCCAGAATAATGGATGTAGAAATGGTGCTACCTGTATTCGACAGTCTACTACTAATTATGTATGTCAATGTCCTGTGGGATATACAGGAGATTTCTGCCAAACACGTAAGATTGTATCACATCCATCTCCTTTTTAGCAATCTGCTTAAGGCACATATTCTATTCGCAATTCGTTTCATTTCGTTTGTGTAGTTCAAACTTTTTTTTACTTGTCTTCAGTGCACGGAGAGTCTGGGTTTGTTAAACACATTTGACAAAATTTTCCTGGACCCGATTCCTAGAAAATTCTTAAACACGTTCTTGTGCTTAGATTTCAAGTAAACTTTGCATTTAAAGTTCCAATTTCATATTTTCTAAGAAAGTAAAAACATAATTATTTCTATGGCTTTTGCTCAAAAGGTTGTCAACTCACTATCATACGATCATGAGCAAAATTTTTGGAGGATTAGAAAGGCTGACACAGGCTGATTGAGGAAATAGTTAATCAATTACCTTCCTTGTTTTCCCATTCCTCTCCATGAACGGCCATCTTCAAACGTTTAAATTTAAAGTTGAAAATGATATTTTTGCCAATTTCTCAACTGGCAATAGTGAATTATAGGATTAATAGGATTATTCTTTAACAAGGTAGGACTGTTTATAGGTTCAATCTATTTTAGGGCTTTATTTTAATATATTTTAAAAATATAACTTAAAAAAATGCTATTGGAACTTTAAGTAAACTTGAGGCATTATGTTTTCCTAGAAAATTCTTAAGAACGTCCTAGTGCTTAGATTGGAAGTAGACTTCAGTGTAAGCACAAGTATGTTATTGTGTGTTCCTAGAAAAAACATTTTTCTTATCTAAGCACAAGTCTCAAGCAAGGTATAGGGCTTGCTTGCCAACTTTAAGTCTGTTTCTGCTTCAAACAAGATGGCTGAGTGTTAGTTATTCCACGGCATTTCCTACATCGGTTGATACGTAAGAGACAATTGAAAGGCAGAGAAAATCCTTTAGAAACATATTCTCGAGAAGTATGCTATAGAAAATTTCACTTCTGCCCTGAAACCATTTTATTTATTTACCAATAGTAAACGACTAAATCGACGATTTGCCGGGAAGCAGACGTGATTCGCACCATATTCTTATTGCGCTGAAAGGCTACTTTAAGATTAGGCCCTCCCGCAAATTTTCAGTGTGCTTGCGGGTTTTTTTTCAGTTTTTTTTTTTTTGGGGGGGGGGGAGCTTGTGCCACATTTCGTATGTGTATAGGGGACATGTCAAATGTATCTAAATCGACATTTGCCGGGCAGCAGACGACAAATTTATGACGTAATTTGCATACCAAAACTGTTTTTATGACGTTTGAGAGCACCATAGTCTCACAACGTGCTTAGACTCATACTTGACATGTACTTACGTAAGAACGGTCTTGAGAATTTTCTAGAAACGGTATTTTATTAAGATTCTTATGTAAGAAAAAGTGAAGCTTAACTTTGTGCTTATTTTAAGAATTTTCTAGGAACCACGCCCAGGATAATCAACCACATGGGCAATGTACGGAATTGTGCCCCTTTCAGATGATTTCTGAATTATTGTATAAATATGAATCGTAACGACGAATAGCATCGCCTGTCCAACCTCATGGGTTTTCTCCTCGTCCTCCGGTTTCCTCCCACTGCTAAAGACCCCCTCTCCGCTTCCTCCTCTCTCTCGTTCAAATCACAATAAATTCAATATAAAATCCAGCGAAATCGATACTGTTATTTATAAACAAAATGAAAGAATTCTGGTCTTTTTAAGTTGGTTATCTTCACAAGTGTGCGCTTTAGAACATAAGATCTGTCGTTGAGTATAGGGGCGTGATTTTGTACGTGACAAAATGTAGGAGAGCCGGTTCAATCTCGTAGGTTTCTCCGGATCCTCCGATTTCCGCCAACTAACGACGTGAGCTATTGAACAAAAAATTACCATATGACGTAGTCTGCCTTGTTGATGTTTAACCCGATGTCTCTCCCTCTCTCAACAGGTATATTGAGCTGTCAGAATAATGCTTGTCAGAACGGCGCTACCTGTGTCAGTGGAATAAATAATGATTATACCTGCACTTGCCCTGTTGGGTTTACCGGTCAATTCTGTCAAAATAGTAAGTTTTCTTGGTTTATACTTATAAATATGACGTTTCTATTGTCTATTGTTGGTAAAACTGGGATGGGTTATCTATGATGAGCAAAACTGGGATGGGTTGCGTCTACTACGGGTTATCTAGGGTGGGTAAAAACTGGGATTAGTTGTCTATGGTGTGTAAAACTAGGGTGGCGTGTCTATGATAGGTAAAACTAGGATTTGAACGTTTACATCAAACATGCCTTTACTAATGTAATATTTTATTGAAATTCATTACACCCAACTCATAACGCACGGCGTTGTTTATTATTTGTAAGGGGGGAGGGGGTAGGGTTTGGTGGGTCATTCCATCAGGAATTCTAGACAGGGGCAAAACCTGCCATTGCCCACCCTCTTCAAATCTTCATTTGAAATCTGAATATAATGTATGTTTTTAAAGTTTCATTTTCAGATTGAAACCAGCACTGTTTACGCGTTGAATAGGCGGAAACGTTGCGTGAATTATGTCTTGTTGCACGCGGTTTTTTTTGGGGTTTTTTTTTTGTTGTTTTTTTTTTTTTTTTTTTTTTTTTTTGCATCGTAAAATTCTTTTAAAATTATTTCTTCTCTCCAGCCTTATCATGTTACAGTTTCATTATTTCCTTGCTTTTCATATTCCCATAAACCCTAGCTTTTTACTTCTACCTATGGCGTGCAGAGATTTGGGGATGGCCTGGGCAAACTCCTTAAATCTATTTTAAATATGCCAAAACAGATGAAATAAGTCTGTTATTCAAATTAAAAAGGGTAGCTAGTACACAAAAGTTAACAAAGATCATTTTTAAAAAGTTGAATTAATTTCACGCCTTCACACCACCACCCCCCCCCCCCCACCACCACCACCCCCCCTTGAGATACATTACTCCCCTTGTAACAGACCTAACATCCCCCCCTGATAGATGTCCCCTCCAATAGACATCACCCCACCCCCAAAACCTCCACCTGTCTGCACGCCATTGCTTTGGCTTTATCATTAGCTTCTAGTCTGTTGGTAATATGACAGTACCCACTCGGCAAATCTCGACAGATTCCGGAACGTTCCGGAACTTACATCTAGTCTCGGCTGTATGACGAATTCCGCCATATTGGAACTACTTTAAAGGTCCCGGATGAAACATTGCTGCGCCTATAATCACTCGGCGAACCTCGGAAGATTTCGGAATCTAAACTCGGCTGTACGATGAATTCCGCCATATTGGAACTACTTTAAAGGTCCCGGATGAAACATGGCTGCGTCCATTCCAAACACAAGTTGGCGACCTATTTGGCTAGCGACCTATTCGACCGATCCAGCTGTAAGATATTCTGAGCTGAAGGAATGGATAAAAAATAATATATTCTACTTTCATTTGATAGACATAACGTTGGATTTTATTGGTTGATAAATAGAGACTGTTGTCTTTACTCTAAATAGGTTTCCAACGAACAGGTTGCAGCTCGATCGGTCGAATAGGTCGCTAGCCGAATAGGTTGCCAATTTGTGTAATAGCGTCAAGTTTTCCTGTTAAAGTAAACCGGTAGCCGCATCGCAAATGTATGGGCGTAGGTACATATCACTTACTGTCATACATCCGAGACTAGATGTAGTCTACGTAGTTTACGGAATCTGTCGAGATTAGCCGAGTGCGCCTATGATGTCTTGGAACTACTTTAAAGGTCCCGGATGAAACAGGGCTGCGTACATGGTGTCTTGTTTGTTTGTAATAGCGTCAAGTTTTCCTGTTAAAGAAAACCGGTAGTTGCATCGCAAATGTATGGGCATAGGTACATATCACTTACTGTCATACAGCCGAGACTAGATGTAGGTTCCGGAATCTGTCGAGAATTTCAGAGTGGTACAGCACTTATTCGTCATTGAACATTTCCTAACGACACATTCTCTCTCTCTCTCTCTCTTTCTATCTGTATCTAGACGGTGACATAGATTATTGTCTAAACAACGACTGTAAATCTGGAGCCACGTGTATCAACACTGACACCAATTATACCTGTTCCTGTCCGTTTGGTTTCACAGGAACCTTGTGTGAATTAGGTAAAGCAAAAACAGAATTTACGTTAATGTCCAAAAATCATTCTTAGATGGATAAGATGTATCTAAAATGTCCCCAATTTGAAGATTTATATATTATAAGCAAACTTATTTCCATAGCTTTAAGATATGAATCACAAAAATGTGTTTAAATGGATAAAATATGTTTAAACTAATCCCAATTGCAAGATAAACTGCAAATATTAATCTTGATGTAAAGCTTGTTAATTTCTATTTTTTTACAACATATCTGATCCATCATTTTTGAGTCACTAAAAGAAAAGAAAAGAAAACCGGAAGCCAAAATACCCTGCAATAATAAATATGTATATACAAACCAGCATATAACTTGATTTCAGATAATTGCGCGGGAAACCAGTGTACTAATGGCGCCACTTGTTATAGACAAACAGTAGGGTATTACTGCGCATGTCGAACAGGATTTACTGGAGACTACTGTCAGAAGGGTAAATGTTCTACTGAAGATTGTTTTTGAATAATTTTTAAAAATTCAGCGACGTTCCATTGTGTTATGCATTTTTCATTAATATATCAAATGTTTAACGACTTACACGGATTAATTACATTTAATTAAGAAGACAAAATTAAGATATCAACAATAGATAATCACCCTGCCTGGATTAAATCGGATTAAAAACAGGCCCACAATTTTGTTCGCGGACAATTAAATGACGGCTTGTTTATTACATAATGCGTAGATCAATGTAAACCGTGATTAGTCTGATATTAGAGATTCGTCTTTCGCTACAATGACGCAATGTTACTTTAATTATTCGGTATGTTATATGGAGCACATCCTATTTTCTTAGAAAACTCCACAAACGGAATTTGTGTATTAAGTATTCGATATGTTAAACAAAGCATTCTATAACTAATTCTATTATATTTTTAGAAATCTTCCGCTAACGTAAATTGTTTATTAAATTTTTGATATGTTAAAAGAAGCCTATTGTTTGAAATATTAATATAATACCACGTCTTCTACCATACTTTTCTTGATAATCTCTTGATAATCTTCTTCTCTCTACTTTTGCTTTATGTAGCCTTTAGTAGCCGACCCTTTTCTTCCTCATCTTTCTAGGCACGGATCCTTGTGACAACAATAACTGTCAAAATAATGGTAACTGTACTGCTAACATACTTGGTGGGTATGATTGTAAATGCCCTGCAGGATATACGGGAACGTACTGTCAGTTCGGTAAGATTCAAACACAAGGGAAGCTATAGCTAAATATCCGGTCTTATCATCACACGTATTTATTTATTTTGAAAGTCATATTTCAATTTAAAATAAATACGATTTCAAAAATATTTCATATAACACTTTCCATCACTAAGAAACACATACTGGTTTTAATTAGAAATTTGTATCTGACCATTCAATTTTCTTTCATGCACGATCTGCTATGATTGGCAATGATTTAAATATGATAACATCAATCGGTATGTGTTTCTTTTCGATGTCTTTATAAAATCAATTTTTCATAATCAAAATTTGTTTAGAGTAGTTTCCTACATTTGCTTGGAATTAAAATTGATACCTTTAGCTTTTGCTTGTTTATATTGAGGGAGAAATTTCAATATGGACCATTAGCTTGCAGTACCGAAACAAATTTCTAAAAAAAATGTTCTAATTAAAGCGTGGTTCCAATTATTGAAATTTTCGCCACAATTGATTTTATTCTGTTTTCTTATTTACAAATTTCATTCTGTTTCTTGTGGGCTGTGGTGTGGGTATTTAATTTAGATTTTTTTAAAAATTATACTTTGCATTTTTTTTAACAATTCTTAAATATTCTTCTCTATTTTTCTTTTTTATATTTTTATATATTTTTCAAAACATAGTTAGATATTTATCTTTTATTTTGCATGTCTATCAATATTTTCTCTCTTCGTCTCATTAACATTTTTATTATTCTTCATTTTCCTTTCTTTTATTTTACACTTTCACGCCTTTTGTTTGGTATTTTGAAATAGGTTTAGAACTTTAGTTATTTTATTTTAGTAGGGCACTGTTTTCTCTTCCTTTTTTTCGTATATTTCCCCATACCATCGTCTAATAATAACACCTAGCATGTTTCTTTTTTGCCATTTTACATGAACTGTATATTAATAATGTATTCTTCTTCAATATATCAGCCTGATATTTATTCCTGGCGGCTGTGTTATATATTGTGAACCCGCATGCTTATAAACCTACCCTATTCCCAACACCCTGCCCGGATTAAGGTATGGCGGACTTTGTTATTTGTTAGACGTATATATGCTAGTTTATGAAAGTATAACCACCCCGGGCTGCTATCGATGTTGTATGCTTTCACTATGTAATTTTAAGAGGTAAGTTAGTTTAAAAGGCAATATAACAAATATGCAAAGTTCAGCTTAAAGATATATTAGATTTAATAAAGATTTGATCATTTTTGCTTTAATAATTCAAAAAAAAGATGATAAAAAAAAAGAAAATATTGAAAATTTAAGTCACATTACTTCATTCGGAGCCAATTTATCACTGTCTGTAGTTGTAACAAGATGTGTGCATAGTGATATAATCGCCACTTAGTCGCGCTTTCCCATTTTTAAATTAAATTTTTAAATGGCGAGCAGTTGTACACTGGTCAAAATCACGAGTAGTCGATGTCATCGAGCGCTGGTTATGGTCTTGTTTATTAATAAGTATCTAATAAAAAAAAAACACCTAGAATAGGCAGATTGAGCTGTTGCATAACATTTCGAATCAACTTATATTTTAAAATCACTAAATCATTGATATTTGTAATTGCCTTATAAACTAAAGGTAAGTAAGTAAGTACAGAAAAAAACCTAAAATAATAATAAATAAATATATCTCCCGGTGGTAAGTAAATATTCAGATCATAATCAGCGGTGCATGAAAATTTGAATTTGAATAAGGTAAGTATAGTTGAAGGCTTATAGTGGCTTTAGTTGTATACCAATCATATATCTATATTTACCCTGCATCATCTAACATGTTATCCTTTACCAGCTTAACTCATCACATTCGCTTACACTTACACAGTGGCTTCATTATCACTTTAACACTTTAATATCTCAACAAATATTTTAAGATCCACGACAAATAGACCGAATGTAACATAAGTGTGTGCTTGTTTACACATCTTATCTAATGGTAGCAAAAACCCTCGTGTCATTCTGATTTCTAGTAAAAACCTTACCATCCATCAAATGTCTAGTAAAACCCTTGTCAACAATCTAATTTCTGGTCAAAGTCTTACCATCAATTAAGTGTCTAGTAAAACCTTTGTCAACAACCTAGTAAAAACCTTACCATCAATCAAATCTCTAGAGAAACCCTTATCATGAATCTAATTTCTAGTAAAAACCTTACCATCAATAAAATGTCTAGTAAAACCCGAATCATCAATCAAATGTCTAGTAAAACCCTTTATAGGGATGTAATTTCTAGTGAAAAAATTGCGACCAATCAAATGTCTAGTAAAACACTTATCAACAATCTACTTTCTAGTAAAACCCTTACCGTCAATAAAATGTCTAATAAAACCCTTACCGTCAGTCAAATGTTTAGTAAAGCCCTTGCCTTGAGTCAATGTCTAGTAAAAACTTTACCATCAGTCAATGTCTACTAAAAACTTTACCATCAATCTAATTTCTAGTAAAACCTTTGTCAACAACCTAGTAAAAACCTTGCCATCAATCAAATCTCTAGAGAAACCCTTGTCATGAATTAAATTTCAAGTAAAACTTTACCACCAGTCAATGTCTAGTAAAACCCTTATTATGGATCTTATTTCTAGTGAACACCCTGCCTTCAAGTTTTTATTTATCTAATAAAACTATTATAATAAATCTAATGGCTAGTAAAACTGTAATCATCAATCTGATCTCTGGCAAACCCTTAGAATTAATGTTACCCTCCCCCAGGTAATATTGTTAGTATTATGATAGCGTATACATTGGATCAGAAAGTCATGTGTTATCCCCTACAATGAGAACGTAGGTAACAATAGATTATTAATGTTAATGTTGAAACTAGAAGGTTCAGTTAGTTAGTCCATGGACAGTGTACTTTTGGTACTCTACAGGTTCGGATATATATTTTCAATCATTTAAATCCCCTACCAGACACCTGTTTATATTTTGGCTAAGTCCAATGTTAGTCTAAGTTATTACCGAGTTCAAGGGTTTTCTTTGCCCAAATACCAATCATTAATTATTGTAAGATTAAAAGTGGTTTTGTCAGTAGTTAAATAATATCAGCTATTTATCATTCAGAGCCATCATATTCGACTTATCTCCGAACAGGAATGAAATATGTCATCTTATTTTTACAGATCCTTGTTTCGTCAATGATTGCTCTTTTGGATCTACATGTACATTCACCTCACGTGTAAAGGGCTACACTTGTGTGTGCCCAGCTGGGTTTACTGGCACGCTATGTAATCAGGTTATGAGTAAGTTTGAAGTGAGGATATCAAAAAGTAAAATGTGGGAATATAACTTTTTAATATTATCTTTTTATTTTTATTCTATACTAACGATTCACAGCACTCTTTCCATATTCATCATAGCACATTTTTCAAACCCGGCATCTTTAATCGCTGCGCTTTTACGGAATCGTTGAAGTATTTTACGTTTGGTTTTGCTCTCCGATTTATATTATGCTGTTACAAGAGTATAACAAGCAACATCATTTTTTATACTGCGATTTTACTAAATTCGTTACTACGCGTGCGTTGTAAACCTATAATGCGTTTTGTTTCGCGATGTGTAATCTCCGATTGGCAGTAAACCTTTGCTTTAAAAGATTCTCTAGCGAGGTCTTTACTAATTATTTGCGTGTAGTTCTTCATGATTTCCGTTTTGTAGTTTCTACAATGTTCGATGGACCATGAACCACGCATGATGTCATCGCAGCCATCTTGCAATTGTGACGTCATATGACAAATCGATTCTCAGCTGTTTAAGTTTCACGTTTCGAAGAGCGCCACCCGCGGTAGAAGTATAGCAACCTAAACAAGAAGAAGAGGAGTACTCCCTATGTGTTCAGTTCCTGTCTTAAATGTCCGAAGCAGTTGTTTTTAGGTCACTGGAGCTGCACCAACAGTCAAGGTCTATTGGGAAGGTAAATCATCCATTAATAAAAGTATTTAACGTTTATTTTGTTATAACTTGTAGGTGTTTGTACCTCGACGTCATGTTTTAATGGGGGCCAATGTATCCCTCTAGCTAATGGAGGCGTCGTCTGTCAGTGTCCAGCAGAGTATACTGGTGCACAATGTCAATTTGGTAAGATAAGTTAAAATCGCTCACTGGTGATACGGACTATGGTTAACAATCTGTATAATCTCAAGGATTCTATAATCTTTGTTCTGTGCCTCACACCAAGTGTCTCTTCACCAAATGCGCCTTCTTCTATTAAAAACACCTTTTTATGGGCTGTCGGGATTTTCTTAATTTTATTTCTCTGCACCCTCTTGGTTGACCATTTTTCGTCTATAATTAAAATCTTATAGATTCGATTCATAGTTACTACCGTTGCACCAAAACACAATCTCTGATAAATTGATCTCTGCACCTCCTCTCAAATCTTCTCTCTCAGTCTATTTAAAACATGGATCTTAATTTGTTTGTTAAGTGTAGCTTAGGATGCCGTTGAACTGGTCTTCACTACGGTAGGATCTGGACGAGTTGTAATATAACCCGCGATCCGGTTGTTGTGAAGGATTAACCAATCAAATCGTTTGTTGAGAAGAGTTGTTGTCGTCTGGCACAGGGAACTGTGGGTAGATATTTCCACCAATCGAACGCAAATCAAAGCAAAAGTTGTTTTTCCGAAACGCCGACGCTTATTTGTTAATCGACTGACTGGGGACATGAGCCACTCGTATTATGAGTCGGGTCTTCAAGAGGAACAGGTCAACGAAAATATTTTAAAAACGAAACGAAATATAGATCGGTGTTTTAATCAGATTATCTCCCTTTCTTCTCCATCCTTTGCATCTCCTCTCGTGCTTTATAAGCTGTAGTAAATTTTAGTTTTTTTGTTGTACATCGTACGAATATGACCCTCTGATATAATATAACATTTCTTTCCGATAGAAAATGTATAAATGCAATAGATAAAATAATAGCAATTGTTTACCGCGACCACGAATAACAACCATGCTTGTGTTAATGACACCAAATCTTTATATATCTATTTACTGTTTCGATTCCCCGGTTGTAAGGTCGCCTGTCAATGCTCATTGGTCTTCACCGGGCTCCCCCGTTTTTTTTTCTCTCACTGCTAAAGACCAATAATAATTAAAATAATAGGAATTAAAAGGAAATTAAACCATATGTTAGTCCCGAAATTGCATAGCTTGTGTCGAGTGGACGTTAAGCCCAATCTCTCCATATATATTTTCTTTATTTCCAGTAATAAATGTAGACCCATGTTTGAATAATCAGTGTACAAATGGTGGCATTTGTCAGGCATCAACTACTACTCAACAAGGTTATCGATGTAACTGCCCATTTGGATACACCGGAACATTCTGTGAACGATGTAAGAATTACATATTTTACGAAATAATTTAAAAAAATTAAATGGATATCTGAAATTGAACAGTGGTGCTGCAAATGTCAGGGAACTAACACGACCATACTGTCCTACCCGAACACATTCTGTTAGTGTCCTTGACCTCCCACCTTTAAGCTGCCTGTATGCCTGTCCTGGGCCCTCAAGGAAGGCTGATATATATAATAAAAATAGCCAGAACCCAATTTTATAATGATATACAATGTATAGGCAAACATCGCCGTGATATACATATCGGTACTAAATGTTTAAATTATGTCCAAGAATTTTGAAAAGATTAAAATATAAATATTTAGAAACTGTCTGAGTCACAACTCTGTAATGACTCGAACCCGCCAATTATGGTCCGGTCCCTATAATAATTAGTATGGGAATTCGTAAAACTTCAAATGAGCTATCTTAAAGCGTATGATAATTAATGTATGCTATGTTAATGAGCGGTGGCACCTGTTTGAACGTGCCAATAAGTATGGTCGCCTAGCCAAACCTGTGGGCTTTTTCCGCCCCCACCCCCGTTTCCTCAAACTGCTCAAGACCCCTACGTGCAAGAGAATTGTTGTTTGTCGACAATTAATAATTCTCAAGTTGTCTTTCGGCTATCCTCATTTGGAAAATGGTCACGAATATGACTATTGTTTATCTCACTGATGTCAACTCCCAGCAGTATGACTATTATATATAACACTGATATTAAGGCTCATCAATTTGATTCTGTATTTGTAGATCATATACACTATTCAAAAAAAGTAGGGGATATTTGATTTTTAAGTGTTATTAAAGTCACCTAATGAAACTGACGAAGAAACAAATGACAAAATGAAATGAAGTTCACATTCATCGATTAATTCCAAATGATCGTTAGACTAAGTAAGGCACAGACTGACCATTATAAGGGTAAAATGATACCCGGGGCCAAACAGCAAAGTTACCACAGCATCACAACAAAGTCAGTAACGGGTAAATCCTCCTCTGTTTGCCAAACAAGCATTGATCCGACGTGGCGTACTCCTAATGAGACGTCTAAGGTCATTTTGGTCCAGATTGTCCCATTCCTGTTGCAACGCAGCAGCAAGTTCTTGGACATTGGCAGGACGTTGTTGACGTTGACGTAACCTCTGTCCAAGCATGTCCCAGACATGCTCGATGGGGGAGAGGTCGGGACTCAATGCTGGCCAAGGTAATGTGGTGATGTTCTGTTGTTGGAGGTAACCTGTAACGATCATGGCCCTGTGACATCTTGCGTTGTCATCCTGGAAGATGAAACGGCGGTCATGACGTCGTGCGAACGGCACAACATGGACTGCCAAGATGTTGTCCCGGTAGTACTGGCCTGTAACACGCCCTGTAACAAACATGTAAAGCCGTTCTTCCAGCAACAGTGATGCCTCCCCACGCCATAAAAGAACCATTCCCAAATCCATCATGTCTGATGATGTTAACGTCTTGGAAGCGCTCGTTTCGACGACGCCACACCCTCCTACGTCTGTCCAAAAAATCAACAGTGAACCTTGACTCATCTGAAAACATCACATTGCTCCAGCGTCGATTATCCCAGTGTTGACGATCCCTACAGAAACGACGTCTTGCCTGAATGTGATGATCGATCAATCAAGGGATCACGCGAGGACGTCGGGCGCGAAGGTGACCCCTATGCAGTCGATTCCGAATCGCCTGGCCACTCACTCTCACACCAGTGTCTGTTTGAAGACAAGCGCTGATCTGATTTGCTGTGATGACACGATTTCTCAAGGCCAAGGTACGGATAAATCGATCCGGGGCTTGAGTTGTCGCCCTTGGTCGACCTGAGCGTGGTCTGTCCTGTACAGATTGTGTATCACGGTATCTGGACCATAGCCTGCTTATGACAGACTGAGAAACATTCATCGTCCGCACCACAACCGCCTGTGTTGTGCCGATCTGTAGCATGCCAAGGGCACGTAACCTTTCATTTTGCGTATGCCGACGCATATCAAAATTTGTGTTCTGGTCACTAAAATAATTAAACTGATGTTTCCACCCTGGAATTCAATGACACAATGACTGTAACATTCAAAGTCAGAGTCGTGCAAATCTTGGGTTGGACCCCCATGATGATCCCAAGCATCACCTGCATTCCATGCGGTAGCTATTGGTGCGTTTGGGCGTCACATGTAACTGGAAATGTTTCTTCTGTTAGGTTCTATAGTGACTTTTTCCGTAGTCATTTGCATATTTTAGTATTATGCCCCCAAAATCAAATATCCCCTACTTTTTTTGAATAGTATATAATGCATTTTTAATGGACAGTATTTGTTCCCCAGAGATTTTTATTTTTTCAGATAAATGAAATAAACAGAACTGCTTTTAATTTTCAGGTTATCATATCGTACCAATATTTATATCATCCCAATATTTATATTATAATGATATGTTCATGCTTCTGTTTTAAAGCTTTACCATGCACGAACAACCAATGTCAGAATGGCGCTACTTGTAATCCAGACGGTGATTTCTACACCTGTTCTTGTCCAATCGGTTTTACCGGTTTTCTGTGTCAAACAAGTAAATACATATTTGCAAATTACATATTTTAGCAATATCTAGCTTTTAAATCTGACTCTAGTTTCTGTTAAACTCCACACTTACAAAACACGTGAAATGTTCCAAAAGTTTCAAATAATTAATAGTTGACAGCTACTAACACTTCGTAAGGTTTAGGGTTATGATTAAAACTTGTCTTGAACCCCACATGGGGGAAATTCAAACCTTCAACAAACAATTATATATTAAATATAATCTTGTTTTGTATACAAGGGTTTATCTACAGTTATCAGTATTTGACACCAGGGCGTTGACGCTAGCGGTGGACCCTATTTGAAAATGGCTTCACACACTATTAACATTTTGTACATTAGCAAAGTGGTGGCGCTAAGAGAGGTGGAACTTATTTTGAAATAGATCAGCATATATATATATTTAATGTGCCGAACAAAAGCGCAAAGCGAATGCAAACAATCTTTAAATATAACTTCAGAAAGTTTATATATATATGTGCAAAGAGGTAGTCAGGTTTATATGTTAGTTAATGGGTATCACTTACTTAACTATTTCATTACATTTAGGTGATCCATGCAGCAACAATCGATGTGAAAATGGCGCCACATGCTTTCCCTCTAGTACAACCGGTTTTGGATATGGCTGCGCATGCGAAGTAGGTTTTTCAGGACCGTTTTGTGGCACTAGTAAGTTTGGAATTAGTTCACCTACTTTAACACGTAACAAACGCTGAATTCACATTGTACTGAATACATTATTATTGATAATGATAACATTGTTTGCAATTTTTTGGGAAATTCGTTATTATGGACGAATGGATATCTTTTATCAAGAATTGAAACTGAACATATGATTATGTAAACCAGTATATATTGAATAGTAATATGCAAATCGGTTAAATTAGATCATATAACATAACTATTGATTACTTGTGGTACATACCACAGCTACAGAAAAGTTATAACTAAACTTTATCTTCACTTCGATATGGGGTAAATTTGGTAGACCATTATAGACCAAATACTGCAAACCACATCCACTGACTTAAGCTGTAATATCAATAATGGCTACTGACAACAACATGATCACTACAGACCAGATTATTGTTTTACCGGTACTACCGACCACATCTACTGATATTACCTGCACTATCAACCATAGCAACTGGCATTACCTGTACTACAGACCTCATGCACTGGCATTACCTTTACTACAGACCTCGTGTACTGGCAGTACTTGTAACACATACCACATGTTCTGACATTACCTGTAACACATATGCATACCGATAGCGCCAAGCAAAGTTGCATACCGATAGTGCCAAGCAAGGTTGCATAGCGATAGCGCTAAGTAAGGTGAAACGGATTTCGAAATAGCTGAACAATATTTATTATGTTCATGTGCTTATCGGTTGGTTTATATGTTAGTCTGTGGACTTAACTATTCAATTACTTTTAGGTGATCCATGCCGCAACAACCAGTGTGAAAATGGCGCGACATGCTTTCCATCTAGTACATCCGGCTTTGGATATCGCTGCGCATGCGAAGTAGGCTATTCAGGAACGTTCTGTGGTACTCGTAAGTTTGGAATTAGTTCTCTTACTTGAATACGTTATAAGCACAGAATTCATATTTTACAAAATACATCATTATTGATAATGTTCTTTTCTTTTCTTTTTTTCAATTTTGAATTCTTCGCTGCTAACATAATTTGAACAAACTTTACCCACAATTCTGAGTGCAGGCCCTATACTTATTGCTGATACCAAGAATAAATTTTACGCTCTTGCGCCTTGCGTGTTTACATGGATCTGGACCTTCCTATCTAGCAGTGCTGTTATTACCATATTTTCCAAGACGTCCACTCAGTTCTCAACAAGAACATCTTATCATCCCACAATAAAGCTCAAATAATTTGGATACAAATGTGCCTGTCGAATCCATTACCGCTGAACATTAAACTGTCATCCAGACTAGAAACATTCACAACTAACTTAAAAACTCGTATATTTACGGCCTATTGTATCATCTAGTCTGTGAAATGCCTTGAGCATTCATACTAACATGGAACTGTGCCCAATATAGATATACATATTATTATTATAAATTAAAACGTCCCTTAAGCAGATGGAAATACAGGAGTGTAACAATAATTAATTATTGTGGACTATTATCTTGTAGCTGTAGATCGCTGTGTGTATAACCAATATCGGGAGATGGCGACATGTTATTACACAAATGGATAGCACTGCTTCTGTCAGAATGCCTAAGCTAAGCGCCGATGCAAAGCGAGAGGGACCGAGTTCAAAGTATTTCGTCAATGTAGCGGTATGCGAGTGGGACGGATTTGAAATGATATCTTATTTGTATGTGAAGAGTCAATTAACTATTTTATTGCTTCTAGGTGACCTTTGCAACAACAGAGAACAAGAAAACGTTTCCCTTTTAAATTTTCAGATCATCACATCATCCCAATATTTGTATCATAACAATCTAAAGTTCATGTTTATATTTTAAAGCGTCACCATGTACGAATAACTTTTGCCAGAATGGTGCTACTTGTGTGCCAAATGCCAATGCTAATGACTATAGCTGTGATTGTCTTCCCGGTTTTAGCGGCTTTCTGTGCCAATTACGTAAGTTTCCATAATAATCCGCTGTATTCATCCGTTAGAAAAGATGCATTATGTAAGATTTCGATAAAGACATAACAGTTAGGCACATGTGCACAGTTGGATCACGTTGTGGAAATCACACATCCACTAAACGGCTAGGGCAACTGTGGAGGTGTGCGGTACACTGGGTAGGAACAAGGGAGCCATATATAATGTGTCAAGCAGAGCCATGCCTTCACCTATGACAGCTTACGTAAACCAAAAATCCGCAGATAAAATAAATAGCCGGTCGGAACTGAAAGCGCTAGCTTTAAATATGTAGTATGTTTTCTTTTCAAACATCTTATTTATTTATATATCACCTGAGAGTTGTTTCCAGAACTTTTTGTATTATATATATATTTATTACGTTAGGTACTACTGGGTGTGCTTCATTCCCATGTTTTAATAATGGAGTGTGTAGCGATTCAGGAACCTCAACCTTCAACTGTGATTGTACAAATACAGGATTCACTGGACCAAGATGTGAAACCGGTAAGACAAACATTAATTTAAATTTTATCCAGAAGGTTTCCATATTGATGGCACTTGCAAAAGCTAGTTTGGCCTTAAGATGAATTAAGGTTTAATGAAAAAATGAAATGTTAGGTTCGGTGAAAAATCGGAAGAAGATTCAGTGAAAACAATGAAATATTAGGTTCAATGAAAACAAGCTCTGCCGAACAATGGGCCATGAACAGAGAAATGATGTTCTCGCTAAGGATTAAACATTAAAATTGTCGGTGGGTTTGTGTGACATTTTTAGGGCATTGATTAGATGATTGGGATTCATGTCGAAGTAGAGTGGGAGTTCGGTTTCAAAACCATTGTTCAACTTCGAACTAGCGTAGCAGCAAAACATATCTGCGGCGGTTCCCTGTATCCTGCGACCAATGGTGTTTTTTAATTCAATTCAACCGCCTAAGTTAGATTATATTGGACAATATTGTAGTTGGTGTTTTACGGACTGGAATAGCACGAAACGCATTTTTAAAAATTTTGGGGAGAGACCACCGACGCCACCGTCTGTAAACGGACATTTTTAAAGGCATTTGAAATTTATCCCCTTACATCCATCGGGTCCTTATGCCTGTCATTGTGTTGTCGTTTTAAATCTCAAATATACGTCCAAATAACACGATACGGCACGTATCTTTCAAATATTTATGTGTTATTCCAACAGTAAATACCCTTTGTTCTCTGTGATACTCTATGAGCTAAATTATCTTTTCGTGGTAATCCAATGTTAAAATACCAGTTTCAAAATCAATATCATGAATGGACGTACCCAGCATTTTATGAGTTTCCGTTTAATAAACCTACCCCTCATGTACTGTAATCTGTGTGAACTACGTGTATCAATAAGCACTAGTATGGTGTATTCGAGTTTGTTCCTATACCACTATACTACTGTTGTTACATCCGGTGTCTCTGTGTACTTATATTTGTCGATTAGTAAACTGCCATATTTTAACTGTACGTTGTTTTTTAGCTGTTACTTTTGCCTGTGCCAGTAGCCCATGCGCTGAAAACGCCCAATGCGTGGAAATAAACCCCGGTTTTGCTTGTGTGTGTGGAGCAGGTTTTACTGGAACTCTCTGTGACACCCGTAAGTTACTCTTCTTTAACTAGCGTTGATGTGTTTACATAGGGTGGAGGATTTGATTTGAACATGGATGTTATTCGCGGGGGTTGGGGGTTGGGGGTTGGGGGGGGGGGTCATTAACAGACCATATTATCTTGGACATTCAATCTAAAAGGGGATATCACGTATTTAACTGAGATTTCAATCAAGCAGTAATGATTCACGATATAAGTAATCAGAAATGACAGCTACAAACATCTAAGATGTACGTAGTTAAGGCGAGATCAAGCCTTCTATTGAAAATGAATAAATATATGATTGTTCTTAATGTATGTTTTTGAGTTATTTCCCGTTTCCCTAAAACCTTATGAAAGCGATAGTGGCGCTGTGGTCATAAGATGAGAGGATGAGCCCTATCGATTTGCAGCTTTCGGTGATTATCCCTTCAAGAGTTTGGAGCCACGATGACTAAAGGAGTACGACACCTAATTTACTGAAAACCTTGTAAACGTAATTTAGTCTATATTTTAGTCTAGACAGGTTTTATTGGCCTACATTTTAATGTCGTCGTCCCTGTCCGTCCGTCCAATATTTGTTTGTGGACACTCTGAGGTCACAATTATTATCCGATGTTGGTGATACTTAATCATGTCCCAAAGATCTCGTTTCTTGTCTTACATATCAGACCATAATTACTTGGATTGTGGCCCCTGTACGAAAAATCGAGAGATAACAATAGTTATCTAATTTTTAAAATTATTTGAATATACATATATCATCTTTCAACGCTGGTGACTGCCGTTCCTTGTATGCAATTAGTATACATGTATTTAATAAAAAGGTTGTGGAACCCCTAACAGTCGTATACACTATAGTACGACGTGTGCCATTATACACCAGTACGACATGTGTGAGTAAATACCAGTACGACATGTGTCAGTAAACGCTAGTACGACATGTGTCAGTAAATACTACTACGTCATGTGTCAGTAAATACTAGTACGGCGTATGTCAGTAAATACTAGTACGACGTGGGTCATTGACTATACATGGTATTCCATGAGTTAGAATACCCTTTATAATTATAGTTCCCTGGACGTGGTACTCCATGAGTTAAGATATGTCCGATTTATTTCTTTATTTGTTTTCTGTTTGTAGGTACTTTGCCGTGTTCCACGAACCAATGTTTGAATGGAGGTAACTGTGTGAATTTAGACTTTATAAATTTCCGATGTGATTGTCCAGTTGGTTTTACGGGTGTCAACTGTGGAACAAGTAAGGCCACTTCTAATTTCAGATGTGCTCACGGCTAATAAATTTTATCACTACGTAAGATTCTTTAATGTCCATAGAAGTTAGTGTTCGTCCGGTGAAATGTATTTTCTTCGCAAGTATCACAGGAATCCGTCTTTTTATCTGCGTATATATATGCATATACCATACCGAACTAGACAATAGAAAAAAGAACAGGAATGCAATGCGTGTTGATGCCTCGATTTTACCTGCTCTCGCTTCGGCGCGTTTTTTTTTTTATTTCTCAACAATTCGTGATGACAGGCAATCTTTTTTTATTATATATTGTCTAATTCGGTATGGTGTATGCATATATTCGCAGATAGAAGGTGAGATTCCTGTGTATTTTTTTTGTGCCTGTCCACTTGGATTATCACCAACTTGACTTAATTTGAAATAACTGTACCCTCTTTCTCCCTATCTCTATCTCTCTCTCTCTAAGATATATATTTTATGTCAGGTATAAGGGGGTGTGATTCATCACCATGTTTTAATAATGGAGTGTGTAGCGATTCGGGAACCTCAACCTTCAACTGTGATTGTACAAATACAGGATTCACTGGACCAAGATGTGAAACCAGTAAGACAAACATTAATTTAAATTTTATCCAGTAGATTTCCATATTGATGGCACTTGCAAAAGGCATGCAAAACTTAACGATGTAAAGCTAGTTTGGCCTTAAGGTTTAATGAAAAAATGAATTAAGGTTTAATGAAAAAATGAAATGTTAGGTTGGGTGAAAAATCGGAAGAAGATTCAGTGAAAACAATGAAATATTAGGTTCAATGAAAACAAGCTCTGTCGAACAATGAGCCATGAACAGAGAAATGATGTTCATCTCAAATTATTGAGCATTGGCTTAGAATTAGTTTATATTTTGTAATCATTTGTTTTTCACCTTCAGTTCAAGTTTTACCCTGTACAATTGGCCCGTGCCAAAATGGAGGAACTTGTCGAAATACGGGTTTTACAAGTTACCAATGCACCTGTCCGTCTGGATTTACTGGAACCAACTGCGAGACACGTGAGTAAAAGGTTTATTTAAGTTACGTTGGTCTGAAACATGCATTACTGAAATGTATGTTACGTAGAGACTGGTCTAGACCAGCACCAGCAAAATAGAACAATATTTTAGTTGGTGTAGATACTGTTCTAGACAGGTATCAGGAACAATAGCACAGCATTTGTCAGTAAACACTAGTACGACGTGGGTCATTGACTATACATAGCATTCCATGAGTTAGAATACCCTTTATAATTATAGTTCCCTGGACGTGGTACTCCATGAGTTAAGATATGTCCGATTTATTTCTTTATTTGTTTTCTGTTTGTAGGTACTTTGCCGTGTTCCACGAACCAATGTTTGAATGGAGGTAGCTGTGTGAATTTAGACTTTATAAATTTCCGATGTGATTGTCCAGTTGGTTTTACGGGTGTCAACTGTGGAACACGTAAGACCACTTCTAATTTCAGATGTGCTCACGTCTAATAAATTTTATCACTATGTAAGATTCCTTAATCTCCATAGAACTTAGTGTTCGTCCAGTGAAATGTATTTTCTTCGCATGTATCACAGGAATCTGGTCTTTTATCTGCGTATATATATGAATATACCATACCGAACTTGACAATAGAAAAAAGAACAGGAATACAATGTCTGTTGAAGCGTCGATTTTACCTGCTCTCGCTTCGGCTGGTTATTTGTCAACAATTCGTACTGTCAGTCAATCTATCCTCTGTGAGTTCACTCAGATATGTTTTTTCTTCAATCTAGCTTTTTTGATTTGCATAAATACTTCACATAAACGATATCATAGCCACTTGTTTCCAATATTTTCATTATTTTCGACGTTAACGTTTATCCCCGACTCCATCCGCTGACGTCATACAGAATCAATCACTAAAACAAAGCGCCAAAGATGTTTTAAGATTTTCACTACCATTCCACTTTCCTCCTTGTGCATGGCCATTTTTTGGATGTAGAACGGAAGAAGAGGGCTTGAATATACGTTTTCTGTCAGGTTTTGGTGAATATTCATGATTTTGAGTCGGAAGTATACAAGACTTCAGAGATTGGTTATGTTTTTTGTATGACGTCAGAGAATGGAGTCGGGGACAAGAGTCAACGAAGGAAAATGATGTAAATGTTGGACACAAGTGGCTATGATGTCGTTTTGTGGGGAGCATTTAAGCAAATCAAAATGGCTACATTGAAGAAAAAACATACCTGAGTGAATTGGCAGAGGTTAGATTGCCTGTCATCACGAACTTTTGAGAAATAAAAAACGCGCCGAAGCGAGAGCAGGTAAAATCGCGGCATCAACACACATTGCATTCCTGTTCTTTTTTTATTATATACTATTCAAAAAAAGTAGGGGATATTTTATTTTGGGGGCATAATACTAAAATATGCAAATGACTACGAAAAAGGTCACTATAGAACCTAACAGAAGAAACATTTCCAGTTACATGTGACGCCCAAACGCACCAATAGCTACCGCATGGAATGCAGGTGATGCTTGGGATCATCATGGGGTTCAACCCAAGATTTACACGACTCTGACTTTGAAAGGTACAGTCATTGTGGCATTGAATTCCAGGGTGGAAACATCAGTTTAATTGTTTTAGTGACCAGAAAACAAATTTTGATATGCGTCGGCTTACCCAAAATGAAAGGTTACGTGCCCTTGGCATGCTACAGATCGGTACAACACAGGCGGTTGTGGCGCGGACGATGAATGTTTCTCAGTCTGTCATAAGCAGGCTATGGTCCAGATACCGTGATACACAATCTGTACAGGACATACCACGCTCAGGTCGACCAAGGGCGACAACTCAAGCCCCGGATCGATTTATCCGTACCTTGGCCTTGAGAAATCGTGTCATCACAGCAAATCAGATCAGCGCTCGTCTTCAAACAGACACTGGTGAGAGAGTGAGTGGCAAGACGATTCGGAATCGACTGCATAGGGTCACCTTCGCGCCCGACGTCCTCGCGTGATCCCTTGTTTGAGAGATCATCATATTCAGGCAAGACGTCGTTGGTGTAGTGATCGCCAACACTGGGATAATCGACGCTGGAGCAATGTGATGTTTTCAGATGAGTCAAGGTTCACTGTTGATTTTCTGGACAGACGTAGGAGGGTGTGGCGTCGTCGACACGAGCGCTTCCAAGACGTTAACGTCATCAGACATGATCGATTTGGGGATGGTTCTGTTATGGTGTGGGGAAGCATCACTGTTACTGGAAGAACGGCTTTACATGTTGTTGCAGGGTGTGTTACAGGCCAGTACTACCGGGACAACATCTTGGCAATCCATGTTGTGCCGTTCGCACGACGTCATGGCCGCCGTTTCATCTTCCAGGATGACAACGCAAGATGTCACAGGGCCAGGATCGTTACAGGTTACCTCCAACAACAGAACATCACAACCTCTCCCAACCTCTCCCCCATCGCGCATGTCTGGGACATGCTTGGACAGAGGTTACGTCAACGTCAACGTCAACAACGTCCTGCCAATGTCCATGAACTTGCTGCTGCTTTGCAACAGGAATGGGACAATCTGGACCAAAATGACCTTAGACGTCTCATTAGGAGTATGCTGTGGTAACTTTGCTGTTTGACCCCCGGGTATCATTTTACCCTTATAATGGCCAGTCTGTGCCTTACTTAGTCTAACGATCATTTGGAATAAATCGATGAATGTGAACTTCATTTCATTTTGTCATTTGTTTCTTCCTCAGTTTCATTAGGTGACTTTAATAACACTTAAAAATCAAATATCCCCTACTTTTTTTGAATAGTATATATTGTCTTATTCGGTATGGTGTATGCATATATTCGTAGATAGAAGGTCAGATTCCTGTGCATGTATTTGTGCACTCGGATTATCACCAATTTGACTTAATTTGAAATAACCTACTCTCTCTCTCTCTCTCTCTCTCTATCTTTATCTCTCTCTCTAAGATATATATTTTATGTCAGGTATAAGGGGGTGTGATTCATCACCATGTTTTAATAATGGAGTGTGTAGCGATTCGGGAACCTCAACCTTCAACTGTGATTGTACAAATACAGGATTCACTGGACCAAGATGTGAAACCAGTAAGACAAACATTAATTTAAATTTTATCCAGTAGATTTCCATATTGATGGCACTTTCAAAAGGCATACAAAACTTAACGATGTAAAGCTAGTTTGGCCTTAAGGTTTAATGAAAAAATGAATTAAGGTTTAATGAAAAAATGAAATGTTAGGTTGGGTGAAAAATCGGAAGAAGATTCAGTGAAAACAATGAAATGTTAGGTTCAATGAAAACAAGCTCTGCCGAACAATGAGCCATGAACAGAGAAATGATGTTCATCTCAAATTATTGAGCATTGGCTTAGAATTAGTTTATATTTTGTAATCATTTGTTTTTCACCTTCAGTTCAAGTTTTACCCTGTACAATTGGCCCGTGCCTAAATGGAGGAACTTGTCGAGATACGGGTTTTACAAGTTACCAATGCACCTGTCCGTCTGGATTTACTGGAACGAACTGTGAGACACGTGAGTAAAAGGTTTATTTAAGTTACGTTGGCCTGAAACATGCATTACTGAAATGTATGTTACGTAGAGGCTGGTCTAGACCAGCACCAGCAAAATACAACAGCATTTCAGTTGGTGTAGATACTGTTCTAGACAGGTATCAGGAACAATAGCACAGCATTTGTCAGTAAACACTAGTACGACGTGGGTCATTGACTATACATGGTATTCCATGAGTTAGAATACCCTTTATAATTATAGTTCCCTGGACGTGGTACTCCATGAGTTAAGATATGTCCGATTTATTTCTTTGTTTGTTTTCTGTTTGTAGGGACTTTGCCGTGTTCCGCGAACCAATGTTTGAATGGAGGTAGCTGTGTGAATTTAGACTTTATAAATTTCCGATGTGATTGTCCAGTTGGTTTTACGGGTGTCAACTGTGGAACACGTAAGACCACTTCTAATTTCAGATGTGCTCACGTCTAATAAATTTTATCACTATGTAAGATTCCTTAATCTCCATAGAACTTAGTGTTCGTCCAGTGAAATGTATTTTCTTCGCATGTATCACAGGAATCTGGTCTTTTATCTGCGTATATATATGAATATACCATACCGAACTTGACAATAGAAAAAAGAACAGGAATACAATGTCTGTTGAAGCGTCGATTTTACCTGCTCTCGCTTCGGCTGGTTATTTGTCAACAATTCGTACTGTCAGTCAATCTATCCTCTGTGAGTTCACTCAGATATGTTTTTTCTTCAATCTAGCTTTTTTGATTTGCATAAATACTTCACATAAACGATATCATAGCCACTTGTTTCCAATATTTTCATTATTTTCGACGTTAACGTTTATCCCCGACTCCATCCGCTGACGTCATACAGAATCAATCACTAAAACAAAGCGCCAAAGATGTTTTAAGATTTTCACTACCATTCCACTTTCCTCCTTGTGCATGGCCATTTTTTGGATGAAGAACGGAAGAAGAGGGCTTGAATATACGTTTTCTGTCAGGTTTTGGTGAATATTCATGATTTTGAGTCGGAAGTATACAAGACTTCAGAGATTGGTTATGTTTTTTGTATGACGTCAGAGAATGGAGTCGGGGACAAGAGTCAACGAAGGAAAATGATGTAAATGTTGGACACAAGTGGCTATGATGTCGTTTTGTGGGGAGCATTTAAGCAAATCAAAATGGCTACATTGAAGAAAAAACATATCTGAGTGAATTGGCAGAGGTTAGATTGCCTGTCATCACGAACTTTTGAGAAATAAAAAACGCGCCGAAGCGAGAGCAGGTAAAATCGCGGCATCAACACACATTGCATTCCTGTTCTTTTTTTATTATATACTATTCAAAAAAAGTAGGGGATATTTTATTTTGGGGGCATAATACTAAAATATGCAAATGACTACGAAAAAGGTCACTATAGAACCTAACAGAAGAAACATTTCCAGTTACATGTGACGCCCAAACGCACCAATAGCTACCGCATTGAATGCAGGTGATGCTTGGGATCATCATGGGGTTCAACCCAAGATTTACACGACTCTGACTTTGAAAGGTACAGTCATTGTGGCATTGAATTCCAGGGTGGAAACATCAGTTTAATTGTTTTAGTGACCAGAAGACAAATTTTGATATGCGTCGGCTTACCCAAAATGAAAGGTTACGTGCCCTTGGCATGCTACAGATCGGTACAACACAGGCGGTTGTGGCGCGGACGATGAATGTTTCTCAGTCTGTCATAAGCAGACTATGGTCCAGATACCGTGATACACAATCTGTACAGGACATACCACGCTCAGGTCGACCAAGGGCGACAACTCAAGCCCCGGATCGATTTATCCGTACCTTGGCCTTGAGAAATCGTGTCATCACAGCAAATCAGATCAGCGCTCGTCTTCAAACAGACACTGGTGAGAGAGTGAGTGGCAAGACGATTCGGAATCGACTGCATAGGGGTCACCTTCGCGCCCGACGTCCTCGCGTGATCCCTTGTTTGAGAGATCATCATATTCAGGCAAGACGTCGTTGGCGTAGTGATCGTCAACACTGGGATAATCGACGCTGGAGCAATGTGATGTTTTCAGATGAGTCAAGGTTCACTGTTGATTTTCTGGACAGACGTAGGAGGGTGTGGCGTCGTCGACACGAGCGCTTCCAAGACGTTAACGTCATCAGACATGATCGATTTGGGGATGGTTCTGTTATGGTGTGGGGAGGCATCACTGTTGCTGGAAGAACGGCTTTACATGTTGTTGCAGGGTGTGTTACAGGCCAGTACTACCGGGACAACATCTTGGCAATCCATGTTGTGCCGTTCGCACGACGTCATGGCCGCCGTTTCATCTTCCAGGATGACAACGCAAGATGTCACAGGGCCAGGATCGTTACAGGTTACCTCCAACAACAGAACATCACAACCTCTCCCAACCTCTCCCCCATCGCGCATGTCTGGGACATGCTTGGACAGAGGTTACGTCAACGTCAACGTCAACAACGTCCTGCCAATGTCCATGAACTTGCTGCTGCTTTGCAACAGGAATGGGACAATCTGGACCAAAATGACCTTAGACGTCTCATTAGGAGTATGCTGTGGTAACTTTGCTGTTTGACCCCCGGGTATCATTTTACCCTTATAATGGCCAGTCTGTGCCTTACTTAGTCTAACGATCATTTGGAATAAATCGATGAATGTGAACTTCATTTCATTTTGTCATTTGTTTCTTCCTCAGTTTCATTAGGTGACTTTAATAACACTTAAAAATCAAATATCCCCTACTTTTTTTGAATAGTATATATTGTCTTATTCGGTATGGTGTATGCATATATTCGTAGATAGAAGGTCAGATTCCTGTGCATGTATTTGTGCACTCGGATTATCACCAATTTGACTTAATTTGAAATAACCTACTCTCTCTCTCTCTCTCTCTCTCTCTCTCTATCTTTATCTCTCTCTCTAAGATATATATTTTATGTCAGGTATAAGGGGGTGTGATTCATCACCATGTTTTAATAATGGAGTGTGTAGCGATTCGGGAACCTCAACCTTCAACTGTGATTGTACAAATACAGGATTCACTGGACCAAGATGTGAAACCAGTAAGACAAACATTAATTTAAATTTTATCCAGTAGATTTCCATATTGATGGCACTTTCAAAAGGCATACAAAACTTAACGATGTAAAGCTAGTTTGGCCTTAAGGTTTAATGAAAAAATGAATTAAGGTTTAATGAAAAAATGAAATGTTAGGTTGGGTGAAAAATCGGAAGAAGATTCAGTGAAAACAATGAAATGTTAGGTTCAATGAAAACAAGCTCTGCCGAACAATGAGCCATGAACAGAGAAATGATGTTCATCTCAAATTATTGAGCATTGGCTTAGAATTAGTTTATATTTTGTAATCATTTGTTTTTCACCTTCAGTTCAAGTTTTACCCTGTACAATTGGCCCGTGCCTAAATGGAGGAACTTGTCGAGATACGGGTTTTACAAGTTACCAATGCACCTGTCCGTCTGGATTTACTGGAACCAACTGTGAGACACGTGAGTAAAAGGTTTATTTAAGTTACGTTGGCCTGAAACATGCATTACTGAAATGTATGTTACGTAGAGGCTGGTCTAGACCAGCACCAGCAAAATACAACAGCATTTCAGTTGGTGTAGATACTGTTCTAGACAGGTATCAGGAACAATAGCACAGCATTTGTCAGTAAACACTAGTACGACGTGGGTCATTGACTATACATGGTATTCCATGAGTTAGAATACCCTTTATAATTATAGTTCCCTGGACGTGGTACTCCATGAGTTAAGATATGTCCGATTTATTTCTTTGTTTGTTTTCTGTTTGTAGGGACTTTGCCGTGTTCCGCGAACCAATGTTTGAATGGAGGTAGCTGTGTGAATTTAGACTTTATAAATTTCCGATGTGATTGTCCAGTTGGTTTTACGGGTGTCAACTGTGGAACACGTAAGACCACTTCTAATTTCAGATGTGCTCACGTCTAATAAATTTTATCACTATGTAAGATTCCTTAATCTCCATAGAACTTAGTGTTCGTCCAGTGAAATGTATTTTCTTCGCATGTATCACAGGAATCTGGTCTTTTATCTGCGTATATATATGAATATACCATACCGAACTTGACAATAGAAAAAAGAACAGGAATACAATGTCTGTTGAAGCGTCGATTTTACCTGCTCTCGCTTCGTCTGGTTATTTGTCAACAATTCGTACTGTCAGTCAATCTATCCTCTGTGAGTTCACTCAGATATGTTTTTTCTTCAATCTAGCTTTTTTGATTTGCATAAATACTTCACATAAACGATATCATAGCCACTTGTTTCCAATATTTACATTATTTTCCTTCGTTAACGTTTATCCCCGACTCCATCCGCTGACGTCATACAGAATCAATCCGCAGTGACTAGATCACTAAAACGAACCGCCAAAGATGTTTTAAGATTTTCTCTGCCATTCCACTTTCCTCCTTTTTAATGGTCATTTTTGGATGTAGAATGGAAGAAGAGGGCTTGAATATACGTTGTCTGTCAGGGTTTGGTGAATATTCATGATTTTGAAGCGGACGTATACAAGACTTCAGCGGATGGTTAGGTTTTTGTATGACGTCAGAGCATGGAGTCGGGGACAAGAGTCAACGAAGGAAAATGATGTAAATGTTGGACACAAGTGGCTATGATGTCGTTTTGTGGGGAGTATTTAAGCAAACCAAAATGGCTATACTGAAGAAAAAAACATACCTGAGTGAATTGGCAGAGGATAGAATGCCTGTCATCACAAATTGTTGAGAAACAAAAAACGCACCGAAGCGAGAGCAGGTAAAATCGAGGAATCAACACGCATTGCATTCCTGTTCTTTTTTATTATATATTGTCTAATTCGGTATGGTGTATTCATATATATATACAGATAGAAGGTCAGATTCCTGTGCATTTTTTTGTGCAGTAAAATACAACAGCATTTCAGCTCGTGTAGATACTGCTCTAGACAGGTATCAGGAATAATAGCACAGCATTTGTCAGTAAACACCAGTACGACGTGGATCATTGACTATACATACATGGTATTCCATGAGTTAGAATACCCTTTATAATTATAGTTCCCTGAACGTGGTGCTCCATGAGTTAACATATGTCCGATTTATTTCTTTATTTGTTTTCTGTTTGTAGGTACTTTGCCGTGTTCCACGAACCAATGCTTGAATGGAGGTAGCTGTGTGAATTTAGACTTTATAAATTTCCGATGTGATTGTCCAGTTGGTTTTACGGGTGTCAACTGTGGAACAAGTAAGGCCACTTCTAATTTCGTTCAACTTCAAACTAGCGAAGCAGCAAAACATATCTGCGGTGGTTCCCTGTCTCTTGCGACGTATGGCGTTTTTTAGTTCAGTTCAACCGCCCAAGTTAGACTATATTGGACAATATTGAAGTTGGTGTTTTACGGACGGGAATAGCAAGAAATGCATTTTTAAAATTTTCTTTGGGAGACCACCGACGCCACCGTCTGTAAACGGATATTTTAAAAGGCATTTAAATTTTTCCACTTACATACATCGGGTCCTTATGCCTGTAATGTCATTGTGTTGTCGTATTAAATCTCAAATATACGACCAAATAGAGAGAGAGAGAAATGGGGTTTAACGTCCACTCAACACAAACCAGGTCATTTCGGGACTAACATATGTTTTTTTAATTTTAATGATGTATAAATCAATATGATCATGAGTGGATGTACCCAGCATTTTATGAGTTTCCGTTTAATAAACCTACCCCTCATGTACTGTAATCTGTGTGAACTACGTGTATCAATAAGCACTAGTATGGTGTATTCGAGTTTGTTCCTATACCACTGTACTACTGTTGTTGTTACATCCGGCGTCTCTGTGTACTTATATTTGTCGATTAGTAAACTGCCATATTTTAACTGTACGTTGTTTTTTTTTAGCTGTTGCTACTTTTGCCTGTGCCAGTAGCCCATGCGCTGATAACGCCCAATGCGTGGAAACAAACCCCGGTTTTGGTTGTGTGTGTGGAGCAGGTTTTACTGGAACTCTCTGTGACATCCGTAAGTTACTCTTCTCTGACTAGTGTTGGTGTGTTTACATAGGGTGGAGGATTTGATTTGAACATGGATGTTATTCGCGGGGGTTGGGGGTTGGGGGTTGGGGGGGGGGTCATTAACAGACCATATTATCTTGGACATTCAATCTAAAAGGGGATATCACGTATTTAACTGAGATTTCAATCAAGCAGTAATGATTCACGATATAAGTAATCAGAAATGACAGCTACAAACATCTAAGATGTACGTAATTAAGGCGAGATCAAGCCTTCTATTGAAAATGAATAAATATATGATTGTTCTTAATGTATGTTTTTGAGTTATTTCCCGTTTCCGTAAAACCTTATAAAAGCGATAGTGGCACTGTGGTCATAAGATGAGAGGATGAGCCCTATCGATTTGCAGCTTTCGGTGACTATCCCTTCAAGAGTTCGGAGCCACGATGACTATGGAGTACGACACCTAATTTACTGAATTTACTGAAAACCTTGTAAACGCTATTTAGTCTATATTTTTAACGACTGGTTTTATTGGCCGACATTTTGATGTCGTCGTCCCTGTCCGTCCGTCCAATATTTGTTTGTGGACACTGAGGTCACAATTATTATCCGATATTGGTGATACTTAATCATGTCCCAAAGATCTCGTTTCTTGTCTTACATATCGGACCATAATTACTTGGATTGTGGCCCCTGATTGTACGAAAAATCGAGAGATAACAATAGTTATCTAATTTTTAAAATTATTTAAATATACATGTATCATCTTTCAACCCTGATGACTGTCGCTCCTTGTACACAAATAGTATACATGTATGTAATAAAAAGGTTGTGGAACCTATAACAGTCATAATGTTTATCCAATTTTGAAGAAACATAAAATATATCTTTATATCTCAAAGATCCCAGTCCCTTTCGATGTTCGCACATTTCAGACTATACCTTTCTGGATTATTAAAGTCCCTGATAGTTCGAAAATTGCGTTTTTTTCTAACGTGTTCTCTATCTACATCTTGCTGAATGTGGGCGTATGTTGCCTGGCAACCACTGTTTTTTTAAATCTGGTTGTCAGCGTTGCGGTCATCGTATATTGCCTGGCAATCACCGGCCATCGATTTATTTGTTTATTTATACAGGTATAACAACAGCATGTACCAACAACCCATGTGCGAATGGCGGAACCTGTCGTGTGACAAATCTTGGTAGTGCTCAATGTATATGTCCATTTGGTTTCTCTGGAACCAGATGTGAAACCCGTACGTATTCTTAAAAACCATGAAAAAGTATTTAATGTTCCTCTCTTCTGTACTACTAAGAAGCGCTTACGTCATACTGCGGCGGCGTCGTTTCGACCTGTTTTTATTTCAAGATTTTTGTACTTACAAGTTAACTTGTACGTGGACCCTCAGTTTTTGGTCCTATCCGAACGACTAGTCAATGTACATGTGACAAACAATGCGATCCATCCCTTCATAGAGCGCAGGCTTCTTACCCGCGGGGGGGGGGATGGCCTAGTGATCTAGAGTGCCGCGCTTCGACCTCTAGCTGGCCGGTCACCTCTGGCTTGCGGATGTGGTTTCGAGCCCTGGTGTGAGCGTATGTGGCATGGAGATAGGGGCACCTTCTCTACCTCGTGGGTTTCCTCCGGTTTCCTGCCACTGCTAAAGACCCCAACGCGCAAGCCAATTATTGAAATAAAATGAAACCATATGTTAGTCCCGAAAGACCTAGATGGTGTCGAACAGAGGTTAAACCCCATTTCTCTGTGTCTCTCTCTGTCTCTCTCTGCCTCTCTCTCTCTCTGTCTATCTCTTACCCGCGGATTCACGGTGATAACGGCTATGGTTTGTGTAAGCTTTTGATTGAGGTCACCATACTTAAATAATTCTTTGTATGAGTAACAGCTCAGATAATCGTTGCCAGGTAACTATGGATGGTGGCGAAATCTGGGCACCTCCAAACATCTGTACCAAACATCTGTATTATACGGCCTGCTATTGAGTCAACTGGCGTTCGAATCCCCGGTTGTACGTGGCAAGGAGTAGGGTCGCCTGTCCAACCTGGTTAGTTTTCTCCGGGTCCGGTTTCCTCCACTGCTAAAGACCCCTCCGCGCAAGCCAATTATTGAAATAAAATTAAACCATATGTTAGTCCCGAAAGACCTAGATGGTGTCGAACAGAGGTTAAACCCCATTTCTCTGTGTCTCTCTCTGTCTCTCTCTGCCTCTCTCTCTCTCTGTCTATCTCTCTCTCTCTCTTGAGTTCCGGGGACTAATAAGCCAATGTCTGTGTAGGCCTAACACGTTTAAAGCCATTTTTTTCTTATGGGCGACGTTATTAAAAAAAAAGGGGGGGGGACATGGCACGTGCAATTGCACATCCATGGCTGCGATGACGTCATTCTCAGTTCCGGGCCCAGAGTACTGTGCTACGACTCCCTTTTTACAATCCATCAATTGAAATAAGTTTGATGAGTTTGCTTCAGCTGTTAACTGTTATTTTATAGGTACTTTGCCATGCTCCACGAACCAATGTTTGAATGGTGGAACATGTGTGGATTTAAGCTTTACAAATTTCCGATGTGATTGTCCAAATGGTTTTTCGGGCCTCCGATGTGGTACAGGTACGATAATTTAAAACTATGCCGTCTTGTTCCCAATAAATGACACTGGAACACTCACGCCCTGACCTATCATTGTTCTTAATTTACAACAGATTGACACACGTGTATACATGTTTTCTATAACTTACCGATATAATATACTCAGCCAAATTAAAAACTTGACACTGGTGAATTTCATTTGATGGTAAGTCAAATAAATTTTAATGTATTTCTAACGATAGTAAGTAGTAAGAATCCTTTAATTTAATAAAATTGTAAAGTCACGTGGATCACGTGACTTTTGAGCAAACAAAGATGAAAAACCTGAAAAACACGTGCAAACACAAACTCGTGAGGTCGATCGATGCAAGTTTGCTTAAACTGAACACGCACACGTAACTTGAACTGGAAAAGCAAATTATAATTGTTATTTTCATCTTTGTTAGAAAATGCCGCGCCTTTCAAATGTAGAACGTCTACGTGCTATAGGTAGGCTCTGTGCTGGTAAGCCTGCGGTCACTGTTGCAAGAGCCTTTAATTGTTCACGCCAGACAATAATTAATCTTAGAATGAGAGTGCTTCAAACTGGAACTATTGACGTCACTCCAGGAAGATCAAGCACTACGATTACGTCATCTTAGACGCAGATTTGTCACTGCAACCTCCACAAGTAGAGAGATGTTTGGTCGAAGGGTAACAAACTGTTCGAAATCGCTTGCAGGCTGCTGGTTTTCGAGCTCGGAGGGCCTTTTTGGACTAATATTGACACCTCTTCATCGCCGTAACCGACTTTTGTTAGCCACAAGACACATAAGATTTACTCAAAGACAGTGGAATTCGGTTGTCTTAGTGACGAATCTCGATTCACTTTGAGATTTGCCGATGGCAGGGTCCGAGTGTACCGCAGACGAGGTGAACGTTACGCTCAAGTATGCGTCGGAGAAGTTGACCGATTTGGTGGCGGCAGCGTCATGGTTTGGGGTTCTTTTTACATGGACGTTTTCCTCTTGTTGTTGTCCAAGGGAACTTAAATGCTGTCCATACAGGGATCAGATTTTGCAACCTGTTCTTCTTCCGTTTATGCAGAGACATGGGACTGGGCTAACGTTTCAACAAGACAATGCTCGACCCCATACGACAATTGCTACCTAGAATTTTTTTAAAGAAATGCTGGTGTCCAAGTCCTGGATTGGCCGTCGCTTAGCCCCGACAGTAATCCTATTGAACACATCTGGGACGAACTGGGTCGATGAATCCACCACCGACGTTGCAGGACCTTCAAGATGCTCTTGCTGAGCAGTGGCGACGTCTTCCTCGGGTAGTGTTTGCTAATGTTCTGAGATCCATGAGAAGACGTTGTGTGGCAGTACGAGACGCTATAGGAGGCCACAACCGTTACTAAATACTTTATTCCGATTGAATTTCATTTCAAGGACTTTCGGCGAGACGTATTCTTGCTTTCTGTTGATGCCAAGGTCGTCTGTGCACAACATAACACTAAAATAGTTGCCTAAAACCAAATATTAAAAATCTAGTCCCAAAAATCACGAGTGTCAAGTTTTTAATTTGGCTGAGTATATGTAAACATTAGACAATTATAGACAGTAAATCAACTGTTGTAACTATGTGAATATGTATAAATATAATAAACCATTTTTAGACCATGGAATTGTTTATGACAAAACAACACATCACAATTTATATGGGAAACAATCACATTTGTCCTTTATTATTTCATACCCAAAATAAAACTCATAAAAACATTAATCGTAAATACAAATTTTGATATTTATTATGATATATGCCAGGCGGAGTAAGCGTACTCTTACGGGCACCTGTTACCACTCTTTGTCGTGTATTTTGTATACGGTGAACAGACCATTTTCTGATTAAACTAGTTTACCGTTCATTATTAGGACTTGGAATATTTTATCTGATGGTTTACATTGTTTGTGTTTATTGTTCAGGTGAAATCAGAATGTGTGTGTTTCTTTAGCTTCAGATCCATGTTTGGACAACCAGTGTACTAACGGTGCTACCTGTGTGGTCAACACTCCAATAGGTATAGGATATTCTTGTACCTGTCCTCTAGGATTCACTGGTATCTTCTGTCAAACCACAGGTAAGATATTGTTCAAAGTTCTAGGGCTTGGTGGAAGTGGACGTTAATAGATGAAATATGTGACGTCAAATCGTTATGTCGACCTGTAAGTTAGTTACTCACAAATCAAGAGGTGCGGGGGGTTCCATACCCGGAATTTTCCAGGTCGTGTGCCCTTGTCATAGGGTGCAAGGGGGAGGCCTTGTTATGATAGTGTCTAGGGGTTCAGATGGGACTAAAACGGAGGAGGACCCATGTACATGTTTGGGTACACGTATTTTAGATCGGGCAGCTTCTTTCATCCTGATTCCTTCAATTTAATTTAGCATATCCCGGAGGAGTTCATTTGTATTATATATGTGATTTCCACCCAAATATTATGCTACTTTTCGTCTTTCACATAGTTCTAACAGTTTTTGGTTTTATATAGCATTCACAGCGGTGCCCAACTGCTTTTTTATTGTTTTTACAAAGCCGCAGTGCATGTAAACGACTTCGCTCCGTGCGCGCACCATTGTAACACATGGCTGATTGTTGGCCTAGAGATCATCAATGGTTACCCCCACTACAGAGAATAATACCCAACTAAATTCTTTTGGTGTTTATATACACCTCCCCTCGGTTGTGCGTGACAAGGAGTAGGGTCGCCTGTCCAACCTCGAGGGTTTTCTCCGGGACCCCCCATATATATACACCTCCGATCTAGGTCTTGCCTGTCTTCATTGGGGTAGCGTGGGGTCAAACTCGTCTAAAGCATACGTTTAAGGTCACTCAGACGCGTGGTTTCGGCCAGAGAAGGGAACTCGGACTAACCTCATATAGTTTATCTATTGTGATAAAGTGAGAACGAGAGGGAGAGAGAGAGAGAGAGAGGGAGAGAGAGAGAGAGGGGGGAGAGTTTAACATCGGTAGACACAAACCAGATCATTTCAAGACTAACATGTGAATACAGTTTCTCCTTGTATTGTATTACAGTTCCTTGTGAGCCTTTCCCGTGTCCAGACGATGTTACCTTGTTCAGATTCCCAAATTGGAATGATACCAGTTGTCGTTCATTCTATGAATGTGCACGTGGAACTCTCACCAGTCAGCCTTGCCAATCCGGCGAACTCTTCGATCCATTTTTATCCACATGTGTGACAAGAACAGCTGATACTCAGGCTCAAAATCTATGCTTTGTATACCAGGGTGACAACTTCACTGGCTAATCCTGAACTCCCCTTACTTGTATTTTAATTTTCTCATACATAAATAAGAACGTATTCTTTCAAATATAACCAAATACATAATTTCTACATATTGGAATAATAACAAAAGTTTTCCCGATACACAATTAACTTCACAATAATGATATTTAGATCATAATATTAATTTATTCGTCTATATCTTGCCCTTATTGCCAATAGTTTTATACGCATAATATTCCAATATTTTAAAAGTTCATAATAACAGATATATAATTATTTTTGTACGGATTCATTTATGTTAACTATCAAAGAATAAAGACATTTCCCATGGATTTACAGTTTGTTTTATGTTGTACGAAACTTTGTTAATTGAATATTGTTGTCCACTCCGTTCTGTTTTGAAATAAGTGTCAATTTGAACGTGGTAGAATTGGTTACGAACAAATTGTCAATGTTCGAAAGTAGGAATATGTAGCAATCTGACAATGGTACTGTCTAATATTTAGTATTGGAATATATGACAATCTGACCATTAACGTGGTATATGATATTATCAAATCTCCAATGTATATCTGTCAGTCGGGATATGGACTATTTTGTTCAATTATCAGTAAAAGTGTCAAATATATGACAATCTGACCATTAACGTGGTATATGATATTTTCGACCCCCTTGGGTATTGCGAATGGGACATTCTAATTATGGAACGTTGTGTGCACTGATGTCAGATCTCACGTGTATTGGAAAATGTGACAATGTGACTATTGAATGTTTTATGTAATAATGTCTGATTCGTCGTGTACCGGATATTGTGACCATAAAACTATAATATGTGTTGTTTTATTATCTGTAACATACGGTGACTGATAGGTTGCGTTGTTTTTGTTTTATTTTGTCAACCGAGACAATGGTAAGTTGTATATGTAAGAGTGTTGCAGAACCGTGAGTACGATCTATTCATTTAGCTTTATCCCACATTTTACTTTTTATTTTGTTTTACCACAATACATATATACTTTTATTAAAATACTTATTTCAAGGACAAATGCCAGTGTTCATTGAATTCCCGGACAGAAGCTTGTGTGTGTCTGTGTACATATTACAGGCCAACAAATATATCAATAGGCCTAGTTTAAAATGTCCCAGTAACCCTATTCGTCCTGTCTTGCAGTTTCAGTTCCAAATATTGAGAAGCCTCGCTGTCATTGGATGACTATAGCCCGATGCGTTGAAAAGATGGTGTTTTAAATGTTCGAGACTATTGTCTGACCTGAGAAATGTGACTATTCGATGCCTTTACAAATCCAAATGTCACTGCTCCCACGTCGATGATATGGACAAGTTTATCACGAGCATTGACGTCATATATATCTATATATGACGTCAATGATCATAGGACTCGTGTTGTTTAAAACGTTTCACAGGATTCTGAGAGGAACCATCTTCCATTCCACTTGAGCACAATGCAGGGCTGTAAAATAAATCTTACTGTTTGTGTTTCAGCCAAAGATCCATGTGGAAGTGCTCCGTGTAAAAATGGCGGTGTTTGTGCTAGTTCCGGTGTAAACTTTAACTGTACCTGCCCAGAAGGTTATGTGGGTAAAGCGTGTGAAGGTGAGAGTTGGACTGTTGAATTGCAGGCGCGGATGCAGAGGGGGGAGGGGAGGGGGTCCGGACCCCCCCCCCCCCCCTGCTCAGACTTGAAAATTTTGTATGCGATTTTATTGGCGATTTATAGACCTGTAATTTTGGAATTTACCTTCCGGAAATACGTCAGAATGCACCAAATTGAATCTAATTTACCAAATTTTTCTGTGGGAGAGCCCCCAAAACCCCGGTAATGGTGACGGTGGCAATTATCAAACCTGGACCCCCCCCCCCCCTGCAAAAAATCCTGGATCCGCGCTTGAATTGTGCTAGTACATGTTATCAGAAATATTAAAGTAGGTTTTTTTCGTCAGTGTTCTCGAAGTGCACACTGCAGAGAAGCATAATTTGCATATTTGATATGGCTTCATCATCACTTTCATATCACCATTGACTTCTTTATTTCATTAAAAATTGAAGTTTCTACTGGATTTTATTGTTTGTGGAGATTTCGAGAAACAGTGTCCCGTTGTTTTAACATAGGCCTATCTCTAGTAGCCCAGTCCATTCTTGTAATTTCATGTTAAAGATACATCATGGAGATTAGATAACGAGTTGGCAGTTCTCGCTACAATAATTAAAAACTACTTAATGTAATGGCAATTTGCTGAAAATCTCAGTCAAATTGATCCACTATGAACCGAGAAGTAAGGGGAAAAAGTTCCGCTTAGCCTCGATCATCATTACTGAAATCGGTAAGACAGAACTGTAGTCTCGATTATCCATTTAATCGTTAATCACGAAGGAAAGTTTTGCAAGCAGTTCGGACCATAATCCAACAAATATCGCAGGCTAGTATTGACATCCAGAGTTGATTATGGTCTGTATAAGTTAATTGATGTCTAATTGGTAGTTTTTATAACATGTCGGGCCTAAAGAAAGGCTTACAACAATAGGCAGATTTTTCTCTTGCATAATGTATGTTTATCAATATCTATTGATTTATTTTTTCAGTTCAAACGCCATGCCCAGCTTATCCATGTCCAGACTCCGTGTCGTCTTTCCGTTATGCTGATTGGGATAGTTTTAACTGCCAGGGATATTACCGGTGTTCAGATGGAAATTTAGTTCGCGAGTTTTGTTCTGGCGCCACGACAGCATTCGATCCGTTCACAATGCAATGTGAAGAACAGTCTCAGGACAACCTCTGTTTAGCTTACCAACTACAGCAACAGCTCGGTCTAACAACACAATTATAATACTTCGTTGGACGAAAAGAAATTCGCTTCTTGATCGATGGCAGTTAGAAATTATTGAAAAAAATTATCAATACACTGACTGACAGTGATTGGCATTTGACAAACTAGACAACTACACCCATAAGTGTTCAAACCTGATACTAATTGTTATTAACGTTTATTTTATAAAGTTCTTTTTGCTGTTTTCAAAAATATACGAATTATTGCTTTGACGTATTCACAAATATACGAAATTGTTGCTGAACGTTCATTGGTCAATAATCAACGACTAGGTCTGTTTCAGGCCGGGTGTGGGGGTCATTCGGAACAATGGTAGTGTTACGCCTACATCGAAAGGTTCGTGTGAAGATTCCCCATCTCTCCGTGCGACCACAGAATAGTCCCCCAAAATACTAACCAATAAAACAGAAACAATTATAGTCATCAACATTCCAGTAACTCGCATTTGTAAGCAGCAGGGTTTGCTTGTCATCTACGGAACACTCCGGTATGACAATCGAACATCCCCTAGTTACGGAATTCATTTATTTGTGAAATTTTCTGTGAAATGTTGTTTTATATTGTGTGAACTTGTGTTGTGTGAAAGCGTTTGTGCATGCTGATAATTATTAGTTTTTTTAGTGCATAAATATTTCGAGTGTAAGGATCATAAAATCCATCATTATTTAGTTTTTCGCAAAGTAAATTCTAACTAGATCATTAGTCCAGTCGTTCCGTTCATTTGAGGTTTTTTTCCTGTTAACATTTGTAAAGCAGCACATCCTGAAGAATGATTTTTATCAATATCAATAGAAACTAAGTACATATTGTTTACCTCTTGACGGGTTTTACGGGGGGGGGGTAGATAGTTATTCTATTTGTTGTTAGTAAAGCCAGACTAACACTTGCGCGACTTTTGGCCACGATTTTGTCGTGCCCATCAGTGTCCACATTGACACGAACTGCCACGACGTGTTCACGCATAGTTTGCGCATTGTTTACGAACTTCTCACATTGGCACGACGAGTTTGGGCAAATCGGACGGTGTCGTGCCGAGTCGAGGCGTGCCAATGCGTGCCACGGAATCGTGCAAGTGTCAGCCTTGCTTAAGGCTACTTATGTTTAAGAATCACATGACATGGTCCTATGGAATAAGTTCCAAAGTCGGAACTCTCAATTAAAGATATAGACCTTCTGTGACATTAAAATCAAGTTGGAGCGGTCACTTAAAGATATTGTCCTTTTATGATGTATTCATTTAGTATTAATTAGATCAAAAGTTGGAATAGAAAAGTAAAATAAAACCAAGTACGAACAATCCAAACCATTTGAGTCCTTAAAACTCACACATAAGTATATCGTCCTTCGATAATGATAAGGAACATTCGTGTAAACAATTAGTCTAAATAATGAAATCATATTCCTTTCAGTTTCCATATTTATATTACCATTACGTGATAATAGTTAATATAGTCTATTCTACTTTCGTTTTGTGTGGACCATTTTAAAAGGAATACATTAACAGAGTAGTCATCTTTTGTTTGTAATTCAAAATTCATTCGGTTTTGATAATGGATCTTGGGGGAAAGTAAAGTATGGGGTCTACTTTCGTTTTATATTTATTCATTTTAAATGAATTGGAGCTTTCTAGGTAAATATACACGTAGACGATAAATATTCGCATAATATATTTTAATATTAAAAACAAACTTACGTGGCAAGCATGCTTCAGAACTATTTTGTTTTTTATTTGTATGATTTTCTTTTAAAATAAGGAGTTTTTATTAGATGTAAATATGTATTTTATTTCATTTTGTATATTTTTTATTATTTATTCGTTAATGAGGGTAAAGATGGCTTTGGTATTGTTTTATAAATATTTTATTTCTGCCCGGTTTATTCTTGTAGTGACTACATAGATTCAATTATTTGCTTTTTACCATTTTGTAAAACCTAAAACATTAGATCCTGTCATGAATATGAAATTTATAAAATTCACCATTTTTTTATATCTTGTATAATTTTTGTTTAATATATAGTATGAATTTTGATTAAAGAAGCTTGAAGTTTGTCTTATTAAAAATGTTTATTTATATCAATCCGGAGATGAAATGAAATGGGGTTTAACGTCCTACTCTTTTTCTCCTAAACTGGGTTATTGGAGACGGGCATACGCCATGCAGCGTGATGTGACGGTAATTTTGCTCAGGCAGCGGCGCTACGGCCTACTCTTATATCGAATTCCAACTGCCGAGGATATTTTACGTGCACGACAATGTATACACTGGATTTCGGTTTTTCGTCCCATCGGAACGACTAGACAGCTGTCCTTGTCAGATCCTCCGTCCTGCATCACTGGCAAGGGGAAACCATGCCAGAAAATCGAATTGAACTTTCTCGGCCAATGCAGGGATCGAACCCCCTAGCTCCAGGCTAGCTAGCCAGTGTCTTACCCACTTAGCAACGTGATCTCCATATCAATCAGGAAATCGGTTGATCCTGGTATATATCCTTGGGATTTATTGCACAATTTGTGGAAAGCGAGATTTCGACCAAATCCACTACAGAGTGCACCTCGAAATTGATTTTGGGTTGGGTTGGAACCACGGCATATACATAACTCCTCGCAGTGTTATGTTTCATTAGGGCTAATCCCACTACTCACTTGTTTTAAATTATGATTGGTCAATAGTCAAATTAACGACCAATCGTTAACTGCGTTACAATGACACTACCCTTAAAACAGAGCACAAATGGACCAAATCTGTTTATATAACGTTACGCCATAGCTCGCGATTTTATTATGCCCAATTAACCAGTGCATAGTAGAATACTGCAGTAAAACTCATTGCGTGACAACATTGACATAATGTAAACAATACTCTATGGAGACGAACAGCTAGCAATTGCCAGAGAGGGATTTCTCAGGCCATTGATTTAGGAATTTGCGGCATATAAAGGTCACATAAAATTCAAAGGCAGTCGGGAGGTTGGGTGATCGAATGGTTAGCATGTGCGCGCTGTATCATAAAGCCTGTCATTGAGTCAACTACCGTGGTTTAGAATCCCCGGTTGTACGTGACAAGAGGTATGGTGTTCTGTCCAGCTTCGTTGGTATCTCCGGGACCCCCACTGCAAGCGAATTATTGAAATAAAATTGTACCACGCTGTCCTAATATAATGAAGACGGTCATACACAATATATTGTGCTATGACGGCCATTTTGCCGGCGCAGTGGCACTATGGCCTACTCTTTTATCGAATTCCAACCGTCAGTGGATGTTTTACATGCACGCCAATGTGTACACGGGACCTGTTTTTTTGTCCCATCCGTCCGACTGCTGTCAACAAAAGAAAGGTGTGTTCATATAGTTGGGTGTCCTTATCGGTCGAGGGGGGTTGGGATGGCCTAGTGGTCTAGAGTGCCGCGCTTCAACTCCAGCTGGTCGGCCACCTCTGGCTTACGGCTGTGGTTTCGATCCCTGGTGTAAGCGTATGTGGTATGGAGATAGGGGCGTCTTCCCAACCTCGTGGGTTTCCTCCGGGCATTCCGGTTTCCTCCCACTGCTAAAGACCCCTACACGCAACCGAATTATTGAAATAAAATTGAAACCATCCGTTAGTCCCAAAATGACCTGGTTTGTGTCGAGTGGACGTTAAACCCCATTTCTCTCTCTCCCTTATCTTTTACGGGATGCTATTTAGAGTCCCTAGAGACTACAGCGTTATGTAATAGCATATTTCTTCTGTATTGGTGGTGTGTCACTGATATAAACACGCATATTTTGAACAAGATGAACACAACGTGAAGTCCACATTGAAGTCTAAAGTTACGTCACGGATTGGAAGCTGTCACACGCAATTAATGAGGGGCCCCGTAAGTTACACCAAGGTTGGACTGGTGACCCTGCACATCATGTAGAACCAGGGAATCGAAACCACACCGCCTGACTCAATAACAGATCTTATGATTTCAGCTTCACTTTAAACTATCAGACCACTTAACCCCCGATCTCTCAAGAGAAAATCTAACTCAATTGTTTGGATAATGTTTAATTCTTTATTTAATATACAAAGTACATAATTGTGTTAAGGACTAGATAATTCTAGGCCAAATCATACCAATTATTAAACATTAACTGTATTCAACAGAATAATTGTTTCCAGCAAAACTAACAACCTATTAAAAGTTGGGAATACAAAGTATTTGGCAACAAACTTCATCAGCTTAAAAAATATGCATAATCTTATTAAAATACAGATCCTATTTCGTTTCGTTTTTTTACCGTTTAAAATTTCGTTCTACTAGTCTTCAGAATACTAGGATCTAGAAGAGACATTATATAACCTTGTTCTATACTAGTTGATGTCAGGAATTGTATTACGGCATGTACTTGGCATGCTTTGTAAGAAACTGTGGGTAAAGCAATAGAAACGTCAACACAGATTGATTAATCAATGTCTGGCATCCGGTAAAAAGCTGCTCGTATGACCCCTGACACAACCTCCCATTACAACCGGTCAGATATTCATGTGGACGTAGTACATGTAGGCCATTGAAAGTATAAAAACAAAATGAAAACTAGGTCTGTATTTTACTCCGATTGATATATATATATATATATTTACATTTAAACAAGATATTTTCTCATTGAGGAATAACATAACTGATAATTAATGGTTGAAGGAATTGTTATTTTCCCATTTACCCTCCACTTCTACCTTGACTGATATCAGAGTTAAATATATCTTGAGAAACTTGCATTAAGAGTCAGTCATAGGTGATAGCTTGACTCTGTCATATAGAGGAGCTTGTTTAGTTACAGTGTCTAACAAACCATTTCAAATGTTAAATAGAAATGGTAGATTTTGAATGAGTTATTTTAAGTATAAATATTTTAAAATAAAAGTCATTTTGTTTGTGTACAGTCTTCAACTCTATATCAAACATTTAATTTGATATTTTGGGACCTCCATTTATTACTCTTGGAAAAAGAATGTAACTTATCTTATGGAACAAAAACACAAAGATTTTCTTCAGGATTATCATGGTAAATAATATCAGAATGACTGCCACCATAACTGACTTCCATAACACACAATACAAACAAGTAACTATATATTCTTTTAATATGGAGTGCTGTTTATAGAGTAGGAACTGAACCCAACCGTTTCCTTCTGCTTGGCGTTTCTGATTCCATTAGCTCATTTCATTACACCCTATTTCATTTGTTTGGGTTTCGGGGTGGGGTGGGAGAGGATATGCTTGTTTTAAAAAATGTCTAAAACTGTCAATTCACATATGATCAAGTAACATACAAATTCACACAATGATGTTTGGGAAGGATGTGACCCTAAAGTATCTTAGCTGACATTTTCTGGAATAAATAATGAGTCTCTTCTACAAAAAACATTTGAAAACTGGACAATTACTCAGTTTGTATATAAACAAAATCATAATTTCATTATGTGACATTCATACTTTTTATCCCATAAATAAAATACTTTTCATTCATCCTTTCATTGATCATTCATTCATTCTTTCATTCACTCACTCTTCAGTCTATACATATAAACCAGATATGCAGACCTGGAAATAACCGTTTTACATGTACCTGACAAAATTTCAGGCACTAATGAAATAGTACCTGACATTTTCAACTTAGTGCCGGACATGTATTAATAGTATCAATAAAAAAGACAAATCAGTGCCGGACAAAATGACTGGAACAAGAGGCTTTGTGCCTGACAAAGCCTGAATCTGTGCCTGACATTTTCAGTGACAGGTACCTTATTTCCAGGTTTGATTATCTGGTTTCTATGTATCGAAACTTCTCTTCTTCCTGGGAATACAGCCCATGATGGAGTCTTGGTCATTCATTCACCATTCATTCACTCTTCTTTCATTCACACTTCATTCCTTCTTCTATCTATCAGTCTATATCATCAACACCCACTGATGTCTTTCTGTTTTTTACGATGATACCTTGTTTCTAATGGATCGAAACCCCTCTCCTTCGCTCCGAATACAGCCCAGGATGGGGTCCTCGCCATATAATCATTGGTTGTAAAAGTATTTTTTCCGTTGGAGTTCCGATATTCCGACATGAGTTGATGAAATTTTGGATAATCTATCCATGTCCACCATTCTCCATTAACCTTCAACTATAATTAATAAAAATATTACAAATATTTACAATCGTAAAATGTAACAAATAAAGTATTATATATTAACCCTTTTGTGATTGGACAGATGTAACTGTAAAAATTGTAATTTTCTTTGATGAAAATATCTGGCTACGTCATAGTAAACAAAAACGTCAAAAACTGACTGGCAAATTACTTTCTCAAAAGTCAACAGGTTGTCAGTTAGTGATACCCTTATATTCTTGCCCTCTGCACAATCAAGAACTCCAGTATATTTCTGTAAGATTGGGTGATTCTATATCCATTTCCAAGATATACAAAATCCCCAAAGAAGAATCCGTTTACGTAATTGAAAATTTCGCGTGATGTATGTATGTAACTTTGTCTCCAACACAGCAGAGACCATTTGGAAAGAAAATGACTTTTATACAAAGCGACCAATATAATTGAACCACGACACAGGCTGAAGATAAACTCAATAGTTGTAGGAATCAGTAAATGTTTTATGGGTTCTGTTTTTGGTCACCTTGTATATATCTATACCTAAATTCTTTCCTGGGAAAATCTCTTCAAAGTTGTTCATCAAATATCTACTTACCTTTTTATGTGCTAGAAGTAGACAGTTTGAATGTTCATGTTCAGACGCTATCTCATAATCTGTTAACAAATCCGTCAATTTGTTCACAAAATATATAACTTCTTCATGCCATGGAACATTCTGCATAGTTAAACTTGATGCTTTAGATTCACCACAATACGTTACACCCTGAAATATTAAAAAACAATTTTACAGTAATAAACAGAACAAATCTACGGACAAAACACAAAACATAGAAATCACTATCAGAGTAAGTTAATGCATCTTGGAGGCTAGCGCGAAGGATAAGGCATGTCAAAATAACTTTGCTGCGACAATTTAACAATACAATTAAGAGAGAGAGAGAAATGGGGTTCAACATCCACTCGACACAAACTAGGTCATTTCGGAAATAACATATGGTTTAATTTTATTTCAATAATTCGCTTGCGCGTAGGGGTCTTTAGCAGTGGGAGGAAACCAGAGTGCCCAGAGGAAACCCACGAGGTTGAGAAGGCGCCCCTAACTCCATGCCAAATATGCACATACCACAGCCGCACTCTAGACCCCCAATCCCCCAAATACAGTTAAGGATGTAGCTGCTATTTTACAGTTATAGGATCTGGCAGCCATTTTACAGTTAAGGATATGGCAGCTATTTTACAGTTAAGGATATGGCAGCTATTTTACAGTTATGGATGTGGCAGCTATTTTACAGTTATGAATGTGGCAGTTACTTTACAATCAAAAATCTGGCAGTTACTTTACAATTAAAAATGTGGCAGCTATTTTACAAATAAGAATAAGCCAAATGTTAATGAATCTATCTTTATACCAGTTTGGATGAATTGGTACTGGTAAAGAATCTTAAGAGAGAGACAAATAGACTGGAGGCTAAGTGCAGGCCGGGGATGGGGGTTAGTCTATCAAGTGGGAACATTACGAGATCCAACTTTTTTTTATAGTTTTTGTAGAATACACTGCCAAGGGGTAATGAATCAGCTGTTAGGGCGTTTTCGAGATACCTGGGTTCAAAGGTGAATGTGCAGCCATTCTTGTTTCATGAAAATATGCTGAAAATGATCGAAAGTAATCACTCTTTTAATAAAAATGTAAACTTGGAATCGCAACAATTGCTGTCTCAATGATAGACCCATCATCTACAGCGCAGGACTCCTTCCCACCCAAAACCTTTAACAGAGATACTAACCTTGACCTCTATAAAATCAGGTTTACCCAAGTCCACCAGTTTAGCATAATTTTCAATTTCTTCTGTATTCCATTCTTTAACTAAGGTTAATCTATACACAGTTCTCTGCCCTTTATTAGATAGTTCCGTTAAACTATCTGTAAATCTTGTCCAGAAATCTTTAAACAGCGGACGATCGATCTTTTTTAAACTTTCCTTCGTGCTGGCATCAACACTAACATATAACTGAGTTATTGGTGATAAATCTCTGTAACCAAAAATAATTCACACTGTTTTAAGAAAGAGAGAGAAATGTGGTTTAACGTCCACTCAACACAAACTAAGTCTTTTGGGACTAACATATGGTTCAATATTTTTTTTAAATAATTTGTTTTGCCTATTATTAATGTTGACTATAGTAGGTCTATTTTCAATTGTTAACAGGGGTAAACGAATAATTTACCTAATGGCATCTGGGAATTGTGCGTTGGTAACGAGGAACGTTGATATTTGTTTATCGTGAAGTAAATCTATAAATTTATTTATCTCTGGATACATGATGGGTTCACCAACTAGAGATAAGGCACAGTGTTGAGGTGTCATACCTTCAGCAAATCTTTCTGGTATTACACCTGGCACACCTGCAATTAAATAAACAATTAAAGCATAAATAAAATGGGGTTCTGCTCCTAAATTAGGCTAATGAAGATGACATACGCCATACAGGGTGCTATGAGGGGAGTTGTGCCCGGACAGCAGAACTATGACCTACTCTTATATTGAATTCCAACTGTCAAGGGATCTTTTACGTACATGCCAATGTATACACGGGACTCGGTTTGTCGTCCCACCCATACAATTGACAAGGAGAAGAATTAAAACATACAGCATGTCAATTTAGGTTCATTTCAGTTCATTTTGCTATAATAGTTCCAAGTTAGCTACTTTAAATTCTTCCTCAAATTAAAAATAATCTTCAAAAATCATTTTGAAAGGATTATCTGGACATCAATCATGGATTTTAAATTTTACATGAAAATAAAACACAAAGACTTGATGATAATCAGAGAGAGAAAGAGAGAGATGGGGTTTAACATCCACTGGACACAAACTAGGTCATTTCAAGACTAACATATGGTATTATTTCAAAAATTCACTTGCGCGTAGGGCTCTTTAGCAGTGGGAGGAAACCAGAGGACCTGGATAAAATCCACAATGTTGGACAATGATAGACCTTATGATGTAAAGCCCTTTCCAAGTCCCCTACGGGCAAGTGAATTATTGAACCTAGTTTGTATCCAGTGTACATTAAACCCCATTTCTCTTTCTCCCTCTCGCTTAATGAGATTTGCACCAGAAACAAAAACAGTCCGAGCGGATGTCAATATTCCTCCCGAATATACCTTTAAATTCGTTGATCATCTTTGTATGATTTCGTAGAGCACCTTGGATAAGTGTTTCTGGATCATCCATTTCCCACTTCCATTCCGTACCAACTGGGTTCGTGTGATGCCTACAATAACAGTAAACTATTAAACATACATTACGCAACAGCTAAATTTGTCTATTAAACGTCTTTCGTTACAGTCATTGTTTTTTAAGACGAGTGATCGCTCTCGAGCGCCTACAGCTCACCTGAATGTCGACCGAGGTGAGTTTTTTTTTCCTCCCCTTAAAATTGAAAATCACTCTCCTTTACAAAGTCATTGGGGGTTTATTAACATTTATCTACCAATCACTCTCCTTAATATCAGATCACTCTCCTTAATTTCTAAAGCATTCCTCTTATCGAAACTGGGAGAACCTTTTAGAAGAGCCATTTTTTTCAATTTGTTGAATGAGGGGAGCTTTTTTTTGGCTCTCCTCTGAAATACAAAAACAACGACAGCCGTTACACCTAAAATAACACTATTATACATTATTCAAGAGCTAAATCTGCCTGTTGCAGGTCTTTCTTTAGGTCTTAAATGTTATATGAATTATTAATTAATAATATCAAGACCATAATCAACACCCGATGCCATCAAATATCGGTGATGTGAAGTGGATTTGAATAATTTTGTGGTGGATGAAATAACAACCATAACAATGGATAATCAGGACTTAAGTTTGTTATTCGTAGAATTGACAATATTGCATAACTAGAACGCCTCTTCAGAAATGAAATGGGGATTAACGTCCTACCGTTCTGCTCCTAAAATGGGGTAATGAAGAGTGGCATACATGATATGGGGGAAATTTTTGCCCAAGCAGCTGCGCTACGGCCCATATCGAATTTCAACTGCTAAGGGATCATTTACATGCACACCGATGTGTACACTTGACCTCGGTTTTTCGTATAATACGAACCACTAGATAGCTGTCATTGTCAGGCCCTTCATCCTGCATCAGTGACAAGAGGAAACCACAAGGCACTTTCTCAGCCAATGCAGGAATTGAACACCCGACCTCCCACTTAGCCATTTGATTCCCCATCCCAGTTCAGTCTGACTGAATACAAACAGATGTCATTAGAACATTGAATTAGAATTTCTCATAGTTTGAGAAGTTATATGTACAGAGAGATGTAATTGAGTTACGAACCTCCAACAAAAGACACATTTATTAGCACAAGCTAAACTAGGAGTTGTCTCCATACAACGATGACTTTCTATTCCATAAAACGTGTGTTTATAACATCCTCCCCTACCGCGTAACATAGACTGAAAATAATCATCATAGTTCTTATAACTCCTGTCATTCTAAGCTGAGACTAATATATGGTCAATACCACAGGCAGAATTTTGCCCAGGCAGCGGGAAATGAAATTTAACGTCCTCCAGTTCTGCCAAACTGGGCGAATGAAGATGGGCAAAACTTGCCCGGACAGTGATGCTACAACCTACTCTTATAACGAATTCCAACTGCCAAGGGATCTTTTACATGGAACCTCCTTTTTCATCCTTGTCAGGCCCTGTCCTGCATAACTTATAAGGGGAAACTAGGTCGCCAGCATCTTACTCATTGTGGCCCCACCACCAGTACCAAACCCAGTCTACCCTGGTTACTGCGACAGTGTCATAGGCCTTTAGCCACTGCACCACCTTACACACCAATCAAAAATAAACCCTGTCAGTACTTTCAACTTACTTTAGTCCAACGACAAAGTTTCACACCAGAATGGGATCCAATTAATTTATAGCCCTGTTTCTCCAGTGATGCTCTCAATACTGGGGTTATCATCTGTCTTGATTCACCAGTCTCTTCTTTTTGTTTGGCCTGCTGGAAAGAAATCAAGGAATATGAGTATAATTTAGTTTCTATTTTTTTACTTTCATTTTATTACTTGGTGAAGCAAATATCCCAGACCATAAATCCATCTGCAATTGTTCAAGAAGAGAGAGAAAGAAATGGGGTTTAACGTCCAATCCACACAAACTAGGTCATTTCGGGACTAACATATGGTTTCATCTTATTTCAATAATTCGCTTCCGTATAGGGTCATTAGTAGGTGCATGAAACCGCAGTGCCTTGAGAAAACCCACGAGTTCAACAGGTGACCCTTTTCCTTGTCAAGTACAACTGGGGATTCGAAACCATGCCCGGCTTTACGAGAGAGAGATGGGGTTTAATGTCCAATCAACACAAAAGGGTTCAACTTAATTTCAATAATTTGCTTGAGCACAGGAGTTTTTAGTGGGAGGAAAGCGGAGGAGCTTCGACTTACCTTTGCTTTTTTCATTATAAAACCCAAATCTTCTAAATCAACCACACCTGTTTTCGGAGATGTTTTCGGTTTGGTTTTTGTCTGTGTTTGCTTTTTATTCGTTTTGTTGGGTTTCTCCACGTCTTTTTCAACTTCAATCTCTTCTTCACTCGTGGATTCAAATAAAATCTACAAACAACGAAACTCATTCATCAAAACCACGCACTAATTCAAGCTTGTTGCTATGGAAACAAATAATAATCAAATATGAAAATACTTGATTAACAAAATACTGATGTATATGATCTATGAGTGGCATCCAGTCATTGAGTGATATTTAGCGATTGAGCACAATATATTATATTGAAAACAATCACTAGGAGCACGACGTTTCGACAAGTATTCTCTTATCGTTATAATCAAGCACACCTGTAGAACGAGGTTTGAAAACGATCACTGGTATATACATATATAGCACAACATGTCAACAAGTGTTGTTTTATCATTATCAGAGAAAGAGAGAGAGAAACGGGGTTTAATGTCCACTAGACACAAACTAGATCATTTCGGGACTAACATATGGTTTAATCGTATCTAAATAATTCACTTGTGTGTTTGTAGGGGTCTTTAGCAGTTGGAGGAAATGGAGAAAACCCACAAGGCTCAATGACAGGCTTTATAATACTGTGTGCATGTGCTAACCATTCTGCCATCTAACCCACCCACCCCTTATCGTTACGAAGTACAGATGTATGTATGAAAATTGACCAAGCCTACCTCTTCATCGCTGCTACACTCATCGCTGCTACACGCTGCCCCTTCTCCATCTTCCCCATCACCTGGTTTAACACAGGCGCATTTACCGTCACATTTCTTACTACAGTCCTTGACTTTACGTCCATTTAAAGCTGGTTGAGCTTTCTTCCAGAACCAATCTCTCCACGCGGCAAAATCAGCTTCTAAACCTAGATCAATAGATTGCCAGAATACATTAATAGATCCAACCTAGATTACCATAACAGATCCAACCTAGATTACCATAACAGATCCAATCTAGATTACCATCAAAGATCCAAACTAGATTACCATTATTGATCAAGCCTAGATTAGCATAATAGATCCCAATTTAGATTAACATAACAGATGCAACCTAGATAAGCATAATAGATCCAACCTAGATTACCATAATCCAGCGTAGATTACCATAATCCTGCTAGATTACAATAACAGATCCAACCTAGATCACCGTAATAGATCCCACCTAGTTTATCATAATAGATCCAGCCTAGATTACCATAATCCAGCCTAGATTACCATAATAGATCCAGCCTAGATTAGCATAACAGATCCAACCTAGATTAGCATAATGTTAAATTATGAGAAATACAATGTCCACATATCAAATGGTGGCTTGATTAGTATGGCAGTGCTTACTCTCCAACAAGGAAGCATCAGACATTCTCCAAGAATGTTCCTTTGAATTTTCCAGTGTGGTGCTGAAAATGTGTATTTAAATATCTAACCTCCATGTTTACTTTGTACTGTATTCTCATCACAAAATGTTGTCTCAGAAAAACGAGTTCCTGATAATTCATGTAGACTCTTATCTAGTTGCTTAGCAACCTGAAAAAAAAAGTTAACTTAAAACTGAAATGTGAAACAGTATTATACATGTTGTCTACTATGATCTGTTGTAGATGGTGTCAAACTCATTTCCATTTAAGGGGCCACATGGACTAAAGTTTTACAATAAGTGGGTTGGAGTCCCCGAGATATACAAAAATATCTCTAGTATAACATATAACTTAGATATCTATGATGTACAGTACAGTAGTCCGAGTTTTACTGAAACCAGAAAACAATAATAAATGATTTCCACTGCTAGTTTCTAAGAATTATCAAAACGTCATTTTGTTGAAATTTGTTCCATGGACCACATTTAAACCCTTGGCAGGCTGGATCTGTCGCCCGGGCCAAATGTTTAATACCCCTGTCTTACATGGTAATATTTCAGCATTAATCAACAACTAAAGGAATTTTCCAAGACAGGTCAATCTTGACAGTCACAACAGTTTTACGCTTCATTCGATGTACTAAAAACAAGTAGGTTATAGCCTATTCTTATTTTAAATTACTACAGCCTACTCTTCACGGAATTCCAACTGTCCAGGTTTCTTTTACAGAACCGCCAATGTGTACATGCGGGACACAAATAGACAAAGTTCCTTGCCAAAAGCCAGGACCACATTGGAAAATCCTGATAAACAAACTCATCAACAGAACGTGGGACAGCAAGTCAGCACCCCACCGAGCCAAAATGGCTCCATTCAAGACAAATACTAAGAGGAGGCAACTCTTGCAGCCTCTCAATATAATAAACTAAGCTTACTGTACAATAATTATCTTGATAAAGGGAGTTTCCCAGTCCGATAACAGTATAATAAAATCCTTTTAATAACGTCTTCTGAACCCGGAAATCTGCCGCTGTATCTGTCAACCATTTATAGAACCATGTAGCTCCCTCTGGTGGCTGACCGTCTGTATAGGTTGATATAATAAACACACAAATATTGCCGTTATTATTCTGAAATATCAAAACATATATTTACACGAATAATAGTCAAATTACTAAATCATCCGATGATCTAACAGCATAGCTAAAAGAAGACATAGTTTCAACCTGTATTTCACTTCACATGGAAAATCTCTTTTTACAAAACAAGAAATGAAACGAGGATTAAAGTCCTACTCTTTTGCTGCAAATTGGGCTAATGAAGACGGCTATAAAGTACACTATGAGGCAAATCTCCCCCGGAAAGTGCCACTTCTGTCTTTTCTTATATAGAATACAAACTGTCAATGGATCTTTTATGTGCAAGTCAATGTGCCGGGCCCTCCGTCCTGCATCACTGACAAGAGGGAACCACAACAAAAAATCTGGAAAACTTTCTCAGCCAATGCAGGGATCAAACCCCCGATCTCCAGGCAAGCAAGCTAGCGTTTTACCCACCATGTCCCCCTTTAAAAAAACAACATTAAGCTGATGAGGTTCAGCAGTCCATTGTGGTCAGGAATATCAAATTCAAGTGGTCAAGCCAATCAATCTCACCTAGTTTGAGAGAGAGAGAGAGAGAGAGAGACAGACAGACAGAGGTTTAAACTTCACTCAGCACAACCTAGGGCACTTTAGGACTAACATATGGTTTTAATTTTATTTCAATAATTCACTTGCGCATAGGAGTCTTTAGCAGTGAAAGGAAACCGGAGTGCCCGGAGGAAACCCAGGAGGTTGAGAAGGCGCCCCTATCTCCATGCCACATTTGCTCACACCGGCCAGCTAGAGGTCGAAGCGCAGCACTCTAGACCACTAGGCCATCCCCCCCCACCATCAAAAAGACAAACTCGCAGTGACTACAACAACAAAATGTAACTTACCTCTTCAACTAAATTATCTTCCGGGTCGTAATCTTTTAGATTTACTACTTCGGTTCCATATCCTCGTAAATCGTATTCATACGCCAAGGTTTCAGCAAAACTCTAAAAAATAAACATTTATAATTAATGTATATATTGATAGGCCAAGGATTCACTAAAATTCTATTAAACAATCATTCATACATTGTTCAGTCATGTGGTGTCTTGAAATGAATTTAATGAAATGGGGTTTAAAATCCTATTCTTCTACTCCTAAACAGTGTGTTATGATTGAAATTTTGCCCAGAAAGCAGCATTATGGCTTACTCTAATATCAAAATCCAACTACAAAGGGATCTTTTACTTGCATGCCAGTGTTTACATGGAACCACAGTTTTCCATACCATCCGAACAACTAGACAATTTCACTGACAAGAGGGGATCACGCTGGAAAATCTGGATGAACTATCTCGGCAAATGCAGGGATCGAACACCCGACCTACAGGCTAACAAGTCAGTGTCTTACCCACTTAGCGACCATGGCTTCAGCCTTGAGTTTAGATATATACATGCTGCCGACTCACTCTGCCCTGGGGGATTTTGTCGAGGTGCATGGATTCCATGTCTGGGGTCACGGGTACCTTTCCCGACATGAACAACCAGTCACATGAATCTTAAATATAATACTACCTGTGCTTTTCCTGTTTGGCTGCCATAAAATATTTTCAGTTTCTTTTTTCCTTTTTTTTTTCTTCTTGACTGATTAGACGTTTTATTTTCATCTGGTGATATTTTTGGTTCGATCTACAAAACAAAAACAACAACATCAACTCAAACTACATTATTTTGGGACTAACATATGGTTCAATTATATTACATGTATAATAATTCTCTGGGAGTGACACAAGATTAGTGAGGCAATCCCACTCCTTGTCATTTACAAGTTGAAAATCAAAACGGGGTGGTGTGGGCTGACTGAATGGTTAGCACGTGCATGCTGTATTATTAAGCCGGTGATTGAGTCAACTGGTGTGGTTTCGCATTCCCGGTTGTACGTGACAAGGAGTAGGGTCGCCTGTCCAACCTTGTGAGTTTTCTCTGGGTCCTCAGGTTTCCTCCAACTGCTAAAGAGCCCAAAGCGCATATGTTAGTCCCAAAATGTCTTAGTTAACATCGAGTAGACGTTTAACACCATTTCTCTGTCTCTCTCTATACATGTATATAGTATTACGCAAACTTTAGAGGGGCATTATGGGAGATAAGAAAAAGAGTTGACAGTTCGTGCTACAATAGTTAACAAATATATAGATAACGTAAATGGAATATGCTGAAAATTTCAGTTAATTTGCTCCACTATGAACCACGATATTTTACATTTAGTTATTTAGCAAAAAATATGTTTTCCAATCCACTAAGTATCACAGGCTAGCGATGGCAACAAGAGTTACATGTATAGTCTAGATACTATCAGTTAATTAATGTCTAATCAATAATTTATAAAACATTTCAGGCTTAAAGAAAGACCTGTAATAGGCAGATTTACCTGTTGCATAATGTATGCTTAAGTTCAACCTCGTGGGTTTTCTCCTGGTCTTCTGGTTTCCTTCCACTGCTAAAGACCCCTACGCACAAACTATTTATTGAAATGACACTAAACCATATGTTAGTCCCGAAATGACCTAGTTTGTGTCGAGTGGACGTTTAACACCATATCTCTCTCTCTGAATGCCTTGTAAAACCAGGGCCTGATCTATTGAGACAGGACAGGACAGTAGAAACAACAAAATAAATCCCTTTTAAAAACTACCAGTACAACAAATAACCTAGTTCTATTGTTTATATTCACATGTTTGTCACAAGTTTCAGCTAAATTTAATCACAAAAACTTCAGGAAATACAAAGGTTTATTATTTCTTTATGACTTATAACAGATAATATTAACTGTTGTAGACATCTCTCTTCCTTAAAATATGTGACTGTGTCTCGTTAAATAATGTACATGGCTTAAATTTAAATTCTTTATTTAATTTGTAGATATGTCACAGAGAGTTACTAGTATCGTAACTTACAACTGAAGATATTATCCGTACAATACATGTATATACTAATATTAATTCACTTAAAAACAACATTGAACATTACTTAAAGAAACAAAGCAAGACTCTATAGCAATCAATAAGAGAGAGAGAGAAATGGGGTTTAACGCACTCAACACAATTTAGGTCATTTCAGGACTAACATATCGTCTAATTTTATTACAATAATTTGCTTGTATATGTACATATATGTAGGAGTATTTATCAGTTGGAGGAAACCAGAGAACCCGGAGAAAACCCATGAGACTGGACAGGCGACCCTACTCCTTGTCACCTAGTACAACTGGGGATTCGAAACCACACCACTTGACTCAATGACAGGCTTTTTGATACATCCAATCCTCAAGTATGTAAAATGTAAAAGAACCCTTGACAGTTGGTATTTGATATAAGAGTAGGCTGTCGTGATGCGGTCCAGGTAAAGTTGCCCTTATACAATGTACACACTGTATGGTGTTACGTCCGTCTTCATTAGCCCAGCCCGTGAAGAAAAGTAGGACGTTTATTTTATTTCATAGCACACCACATTGAGTTATGCTCATCTTCATTAGCCGAATCACCGCAAAAAAAAAGTAGGTCGTTAAACCCCGTTTATTTATATCAGACTAGAAGCTGGCTCACAGTCAAATAGATCATGTGCACAGCAACACCCAAAATAAAAAGGAATTTAAACTTGATGTAAATAAATAGAAAGTTATCTTTGTATTTAACATGAACAATATTTCCTGAATGAGTGAAGTTAGTACAGTACATGACAACCATGACCTTACTGACTGCTAATTATAAATAACTCTCATAAATAGAGAGAGAGAGAGATGGGTTAACCTCCACTCAACACAAACTAGGTCATTTCGGGACTAGCATAAGGTTCAATTTTTTATAACAATAATTTGCTTGTGCGTAGGGGTCTTTATGTAGTAGGAGAGAGAGGTGGGGTTTAACCACCGCGACACAAACTAAGTCATTTTGTGACTAACATATGGTTCAATTTTTCATAACAATAATTTGCTTACACGTAGGGGTCTTTATGTAGTAGTGGAAAACTAGAGAAAAACCCACGAATATGTACAGACGACCCTACTTCTTGTCACGTACAACCGGGGAATCAAAACCACGCCAGTCGACTCAATGACAGACCTTATGATACAACGGACATGTCCTAACCATTCTGCCACCCCCCCCTCACATAAATAGACATAAATATATAGGTCAGTAAAAAATGTGATATATTTATATGCCTCTAAACTTTTATTTTCATAATATTATGACAATCTTTATACATTTGACATGTTCGTTCAAATAGATGTGTAGTACAGCTAGTCATATGTTGAACAAGAAATGAAATGGGGTTTACTCTGATTGGGTTAATGCAGATGGGTATATGCGGTACAAAATGGGCTATGAGGGAAATTTTGCCTGGACAGCAGCCCTACAACCTACCGGTACTCTTATATCCAATTTCAACTGCTAAGGGATCTTTTACGTGCTGGCCAATATGCACACAGGACCTGTTTTCCCGGGAATTTTGGAAAGGGTCCTGGGAAAATTTCCAGGAATTTTCAGTGTTGGGAATTTTCAGGAATTTTCAAATCTATTTTTAGAACTGAAAAATACTAAAATTACATTTTTTTACTGGAATTTTCTTGTTCTCTTTTTCTTTCGTCTAGATACAAACTATTTAAACTTATTTAACCATGTTAGTTGTGTTCCAAATGGTAAAACTAAAGAGATAAATTTATGTAAATTCTGCTCTCAAAGGTACATGTACATGTATACAAAAAAATATAAGCTCTAATTTGAAACTCCTCGAAGTTGACAGCTATCCTTTCAGCGCAGAAATTTTAGATATTCATGAGGATTCATTTGAACCTGAAATCTCCCTTTTATCCACCGATGATGATGTAAATAATGATTTTGAAGATGATGAAATGGCAGAGTTACCTAACTTCGAGCATTAATTATAGAGTGTGTAACCTATATATGAACAATTTGACATTATTAGTTATTAGATTTTAGTATATAAGACATATCTGATATTAAAGTATTACTGTCACTTGCAACTCATTAATAGCGATACAGGTTTCAATTTATGACACCATATTGAAAATTCCCCAAAATTTCTGGAAAATTCCCAAATTCCTGGGAAATTTACCCTGTTTGAAAATTCCCTGGAATTTTGGAACCCTACCCATCCTTCACCACTGACTGACAAGGGGAAACCACGTCGAAAAATCTTGATGAACTTTCTCTGCCAAAACTGGGAGAGAATACTCAATCTCCAACCTAGCGAACCAGCATCTTACTCAATTAATTTACCATAGACAGCGTGGCTAATACATAGACCAAGAAGGAATGCTATAAAAACTAGACCTGCATGCAGGAATGACGGGTTTCACTTTTGCCATGTTACCTTTGAACTTGAACTTGTGTCACTTTTGGTGCTACGTTACCCTTGAACATATGTCCTTTCCGGTACCAATGAAACCAATATACAGGTTTCCACATAAGCATTGCACACATCAAATAAAATGAAAACAGAATCAAACAAATCCAGCAATTTTATTTTATACATTTGTTACATGTAATTGATCCTGACAAAATAACAGTACTTCCGGTGATAATGTAAATGTTCCCTTAGTCTTATGAAATCAGAAATGGCATAAGGCATCATATGGTGAAAATTTTATGTAAATCGAATAATAATTTCCACTTTTATAGACCAAAAACCTTGAAAAGTGACGTGTAGAAAATCGTCTATTTCTCGGCAACCGTACAAGTTAGAAACCATTTTTTGGTATTTATATGACCGTATGGGTTTAATCTATTTGTTGATTGGAATCAAATATCATAATTGTATAAACATTACAAATCAGACTCATTTGAATAAAATATCGGTTTTGAAGGCTTAAAATACAGTTTTTGCCAAAATGACGCTACTTCCGGTGATAATGAAAACGTTAAATTAGTTTTATAACATCGTCTATGACATTAGGCTTCAAAGGGTGAAAATTTTATGAAAATCAAATAATAATTGACACTTTTATGGGCCAAAAACCTTCAAAAGTGACTTTCAGAAAATCGCCTATATCTCGACAACCGAACAAGTTAGAAACAATTTTATGATATCTATTTGACCGTATGAGTTTTGTTAATATGTGAATTTAAACCAAAAGTTAATTTTATTATTACATGTGACATAATTCTTGGTTGAAAAAAAGATCGATTTTAAAAGTTAAAAATTGAGTTTTTGACTAAATGACGTCACTTCCGGTGTCAATTTTAAATAGTAATCAACATGATATGACGCACACTTGCTTTTTGAATCAAATGATGTCACTTTTGTGAATATCCATTAATAATTGACTATTTTACAGGCAACATTACGAAAACAGTGACTTATGCAAAACTGCCCATTTCTCGGCAACTGCTTATATTAGAAACTAATTTTAACATACATTCTCTTCGTATGGATTATAGTGACAGGTTTATAAAAGTTAAGTAAAAAAATTTTAAAATCTGAAAAGCCTGAATGGGTTGTAAATAGGTCAATTTTACGCCTTTTTTCACCCCTTAATCCAATTTGCTAGATAACACTTTTGGTAATAAAAGAAATAACAATTGGGACAACGAAGCATATGAACTTTGTTTTATACAAATCGAACAATAAAAAATTAATCTAGGACTGAAAAACTGAATTAGCTAATGGCGGCCAAGGAAAATTACTGAGACAAATTTTTTTAACATTTTTGCGCTAGTCAGATGACTCTTTAATTCTGTGCACAACACGACTAAATAATATTTATAAATAAAAACGTTAAATCGAATAATAATTGCCACTTTTAAAGACCAAAAAACTTGAAAAGTGACTTGTAGAAAATCGGCTATTTCTCGGCAACCGTACAAGTTAGAAACCATTTTGTGGTATCTGTATGATCGTATGGGTTCATTCTATTTGTTGATTGGCATCAAATACCATAATTTGAAAAAGATTTCAAAACAGACTCATTTGAATAAAATATCTGTTTTGGAGGCTAAAAATACAGTTTTTGCCAAAATGACGTTACTTCCGGTGATAATGAAAATCTTAAATTACTTGTATGAAATCCCAAATGGCATTAGGTATAACATGGTGTGACGTTTATGAAAATCGAATAATAATTGACCCTTTTATGGCCCCGAAACCTTCAAAAGTGACCTGTAGAAAACCGTCTATTTCTCGGCAACCGAACAAGTTAGAAACCATTTTATGATATCTATATGACCATATGAGTTTTGTTTATATGTGAATTTAAACCAAAAGTTAAAATTATTAATACATATTAAGTTATTCTTGGTTGAATAAAACATTGATTTAAAAAAGTGTAAAATGCATTTTTTGACCAAATGATGTCACTTCCGGTGTCAATTTTAAATTGTAATCAACTTGATATGACGCTACGTGCTTTTTGAATCAAATGATGTCACTTTTATAAAAATCCAATAATAATTGACTATTTTACAGGCAAAATAACGAAAACAGTGACTTATGCAGAACTGCCCATTTCTTGGCAACTGCTTATATTACAAACTAATTTTAACATACATTCTCTTCGTATGGATTATAGTTACAGGTTTATAAAAGTTAAGTAAAAATATTTTAAAATCTGAAAAGCCTGAATAGGTTGTAAATAGGCCAATTTTACACCATTTTTAGCCTCTTAATCGAATTTGCTCGAAAATGAAATCGAAATTAAAAAAACTGCTTCCTACATTTTTTGCGCCTTGAAAGGGCACACTCTTTGAGTCATATAATTTTTAAAAAAAATAATATTTGTTTATGAAGATCGTAAATAACTGTCAAAATTGTAGTTTTTGGTAAAATTATGCCACTTCCGGTGCCGACAGATAACACTTTCGGTAATAAAAAAAACGACAATTGATACAACGAAGCATATGAACTTTGTTTTATACAAATCGAACAATAAAAAATTAATCTAGGACTGAAAAACTGAATTAGCCAATGGCGGCCAAGGTAAATTACTGAGACAAAATTTTTTAACATTTTTGCACTAGTCAGATGACCCTTTAATTCTGTGCACAATACGACTAAAAAATATTCATAAATAAAAAAGTTTTTTGTAAAATTTTAAATTTTCGAAATTTGGCGCCTAATATCTTCGAAGATTTGCCGAAAATCAAAAATCGGAAGTAGCGTAGCTATGTGCCCTGTCTCAGGCTATGCCAAAATGTATCGAAAGTTAAAATCCAATGATTATTGTTAAAATTACTGCAATATTTTTAAAAACGATAACTTCGGTGATTTCGGACATTTCGCATTGTCGCAGAACGTTCAAAATAGCTTTATCCTCTAAGTCACACCCACTTTCCCAGTAAAACCGAAGAAATCGTAACGATGCGACACGTAGTTGCTGAGATCTATTCAAATTGGAATCTGAATAATAATAATAATAACTAGACCTGCATGCAGGAATGACGGGTTTCACTGGTGCCACTTTCGGTGCCACGTTACCCTTGAACATATGTCACTTCCGGTACCATTGAAACCAATATACAGGTTTCCACATAAGCATTGCACACATCAAATAAAATGGAAACAGAATCAAACAAATCCAGCAATATCATTGATCTTGACAAAAATACAGTACTTCCGGTGATAATGTAAATGTTCCATTAGTTTTATGAAATCAGAAATGGCATAAGGCATCACATAGTGAAAATTTTATGTAAATCAAATAATAATTGCCACTTTTATAGACCAAAAACCTTGAAAAGTGACGTGTAGAAAATCGTATATTTCTCGGCAACCGTACAAGTTAGAAACCATTTTTTGGTATTTTTATGACCGTATGGGTTTAATCTATTTGTTGATTGGAATCAAATATCATAATTGTATAAACATTACAAATCAGACTCATTTGAATAAAATATCGGTTTTGAAGGCTTAAAATACAGTTTTTGCCAAAATGACGTTACTTCCGGTGATAATGAAAACGTTAAATTACTTCTATAACATCGTCTATGACATTAGGCTTCAAAGGGTGAAAATTTTATGAAAATCGAATAATAATTGACACTTTTATGGGCCAAAAACCTTCAAAAGTGACTTTTAGAAAATCGCCTATATCTCGGCAACCGAACAAGTTAGAAACAAGTTTATGATATCTTTTTGACCGTATGAGTTTTGTTAATATGTGAATTTAAATCAAAAGTTAATTTTATTATTATATGTGACATAATTCTTGGTTGAAAAAAATATTGATTTTAAAAGTTAAAAATTGAGTTTTTGACTAAATGACGTCACTTCTGGTGTCAATTTTAAATAGTAATCAACATGATATGACGCAGACTTGCTTTTTTAATCAAATGATGTCACTTTTGTGAATATCCATTAATAATTGACTATTTTACAGGCAAAATTACGAAAACAGTGACTTATGCAAAACTGCCCATTTCTTGGCAACTGCTTATATTACAAACTAATTTTCACATACATTCTCTTCGTATTAATTAGAGCTACAAGTCTATAAGAGTTATGTAAAAATATTTTAAAATCTGAAAAGCCTGAATGGGTTGTAAATAGGTCAATTTTACGCCTTTTTTCACCTCTTAATCCAAATTGCTAGAAAATGAAATAGAAATTAAAAAAACTGCTTCCGCCATTTTTTGCGCCTTGAAAGGACACACTCTTTGAGTCATATAATTTTTAAAAAAAATAATATTTGTTTATGAAGATCGTAAATAACTGTCAAAATTGTAGTTTTTGGTAAAATTATGCCACTTCCGGTGCCGACAGATAACACTATCGGTAACAAAAAAAATGACAATTGAGACAACGAAGCATATGAACTTTGTTTTATACAAATCGAACAATAACAAAATAATCTAGGACTGAAAAACTGAATTAGCCAATGGCGGCCAAGGAAAATTACTGAGACAAAAAATTTTAACATTTTTGCGCTAGTCAGATGACCCTCTAATTCTGTGCACAATACGACTAAAAAATATTCATAAATAAAAAAGTTTTTTGTAAAATTTTAAATTTTCGAAATTTGGCGCCTAATATCTTCGAAGATTTGCCGAAAATCAAAAATCGAAAGTAGCGTAGCTATGTGCCCTGTCTCAGGCTATGCCAAAATGTATCGAAAGTTAAAATCCAATGATTATTGTTAAAATTACTGCAATATTTTCAAAAACGATAACTTCGGTGATTTCGGACATTTCGCATTGTCGCAGAACGTTCAAAATAGCTTTATCCTCTAAGTCACACCCACTTTCCCAGTAAAACCGAAGAAATCGTAACGATGCGACACGTAGTTGCTGAGATCTATTCAAATTGGAATCTGAATAATAATAATAATAATAATAATAATAATAATAAGAATAATAATTTTAACAAAAACAATAGTGTTTCACACAAGCTACGCAGTGTGAAACCCTAATAATAATAATAACTAGACCTGCATGCAGGAATGACGGGTTTCACTGGTGCCACGTTACCCTTAAACATGTCACTTCCGGTGCCAAGTTACCCTTGAACATATGTCACTTCCGGTACCAACGAAACCATTAAACAGGTTTCCAAATTAACATTGCACACAAATAAAATGGATGCAGAATCAACCAAATCCAGCAATATCAATTCATTTTATACATTTGTTACTTGTAAATGATCTTGACAAAATTACATTTCTTCCGGTGTTAATGAAAATGTTCAATTAGTTTTATGAAATCAGAAATGGCATACGATATCATATAGTGAAAATTTTATGTAAATCGAATAATAATTGCCACTTTTAAAGACCAAAAAACTTGAAAAGTGACTTGTAGAAAATCGACTATTTCTCTGCAACCGTACAAGTTAGAAACCATTTTGTGGTATCTGTATGATCGTATGGGTTCATTTTATTTGTTGATTGGCATCAAATACCATAATTTGAAAAAGATTTCAAAACAGACTCATTTGAATAAAATATCTGTTTTGAAGGCTAAAAATACAGTTTTTGCAAAAATGATGTTACTTCCGGTGATAATGAAAATCTTAAATTACTTGTATGAAATCCTAAATGGCATTAGGTATAACATGGTGTAACGTTTATGAAAATCGAATAATAATTGACACTTTTATGGCCCAAAAACCTTCAAAAGTGGCCTGTAGAAAACCGTCTATTTCTCGGCAACCGAACAAGTTAGAAACAATTTTATGATATGTATATGACCATATGAGTTGTGTTTATATGTGAATTTAAACCAAAAGTTAAAATTATTAATACATATTAAGTAATTCTTGGTTGAATAAAACATTGATTTAAAAAGTTTAAAATGCAGTTTTTGACAAAATGACGTCACTTCCGGTGTCAATTTTAAATTGTAATCAACTTGATATGACGCTACATGCTTTTTGAATCAAATGATGTCACTTTTATACAAATCCAATCATAATTGACTATTTTACAGGCAAAATAACGAAAATAGTGACTTGTACAGAACTGTCCATTTCTTGGTAACTGCTTATATTACAAACTAATTTTAACATACATTTTCTTCGTATGGATTATAGCTACAAGTTTATAAAAGTTACGAAGAAATATTTTAAAATCTGAAAAGACTGAATAGGTTGTAAATAGGCCAATTTTACACCATTTTTAGCCTCTTAATCGAATTTGCTCGAAAATGAAATCGAAATTAAAAAAAACTGCTTCCTACATTTTTTGCGCCTTGAAAGGGCACACACTTTGAGTCAAATAATTTTTCCAAAAAATAATATTTGTTTTCGAAGAAGGAAAATAACTGTCAAAATTGTAGTTTTTGGTAAAATTATGCCACTTCCAGTGCTGACAGATAAAACTTTTGGTAATAAAAAAAATGACAATTGATACAACGAAGCATATGAACTTTGTTTTATACAAATCGAACAATAAAAAATTAATCTAGGACTTAAAAACTGAATTAGCCAATGGCGGCCAAGGTAAATTACTGAGACAAAATTCTTTAACATTTTTGCACTAGTCAGATGACCCTTTAATTCTGTGCATAATACGACTAAAAAATATTCATAAATAAAAAAGTTTTTTGTAAAATTTTAAATTTTCAAAATTTGGCGCCTAATATCTTTGAAGATTTACCGAAAATCAAAAATCGAAAGTAGTGTAGCTATGTGCCCTGTCTCCGGCTATGCCAAAATGTATCGAAAGTTAAAATTCAATGATTATTGTTAAAATTACTGCAATATTTTAAAAGATAGGTTGCCAGGCAACGAAACATACGCCCACAACAGCTAAGTCGTCCGGGCAGTCAACAAGGGTTGTCGCATATTGTTTTATTTTATCAGTAAGGAGAACATTAAGTAATTATCAGAATTGATTAGAATAGTTTTGATGGTTTGTCTGAAGGCCTTTGTCCACAAGATATTTCAAAGTGATCAAGCGTCAGAAATTATCAGATATCACTGAAAATCAAATAGGATTCTTCGTCTCATGACCCTAACCAAAGTGTACAAATTTAAAGTCAATCTGATATTAACTTTAGCCTTTAGAGCATTCATAGGGTTTTTCAAAGTGATCAAGGGTCATAACTCTGGTAGTAATTATCGGATATCGCTGAAAATAAATAGGCTATTTTTATCATGACCGTAAATAGTGTGTATAAATTTAAAGTCAATTGGATATTAACTTTAGATTTTTCAAAGTGATCAAGGGTCATAACTCTGGCAGTAATTATCTGATATTGCTGAAAATCAATCATGACTTTAAACACCGTGTATAAATTTAAATTCAATCGGATATTAACTTTAGCCTCTAGAGCGTTCACAAGATTTTTCAAAGTGATCAAGGGTCATAACTCGGGCAGGAATTATCCGATATTGCTGACAATCAACAGGCTTCTTCGTATCATGACCTTAAACACTGTGTATCAATCTAAAGTCAATCGGATATTAACTTTAGCCTCTAGAGCGTTCACAAGATTTTTCAAAGTGATCAAGGGTCATAACTCTGGTAGTAATTATCGGATATTGCTGAAAATCAATAGGCTTCTTCGTCTCATGACCTTAAACACTGTGTATAAATTTAAAGTCAATCGGATATTAACTTTAGCCTTTAAAGCGTTCACAAGATTTTTCAAAGTGATCAAGGGTCATAACTCTGGTAGTAATTATCGGATATCACTGAAAATCAATAGGCTTCTTTGCATCATGACTTTAAACACCGTGTATAAATTTAAATTCAATCGGATATTAACTTTAGCCTCTAGAGCGTTCACAAGATTTTTCAAAGTGATCAAGGGTCATAACTCGGGCAGGAATTATTGGATATTGCTGAAAATCAACAGGCTTCTTCGTATCATGACCTTACACACTGCGTATAAATTTAAAGTCAATTGGATATTAACTTTAGCCTCTAGAGCGATCACAAGATTTTTCAAAGTGATCAAGGGTCATAACTCTGGCAGTATTTATCAGATATCACCGAAAATCAATAGGCTTCTTCGTCTCATGACCTTAAACACTGTGTATAAATTTAAAGTCAATCGGATATTAACTATAGCCTCTAGAGCGTTCACAAGATTTTTCAAAGTGATCAAGGGTCATAACTCTGGTAGTAATTATCGGATATCGCTGAAAATCAATAGGCTTCTTTGCATCATGACTTTAAACACCATGTATAAATTTAAATTCAATCGGATATTAACTTTAGCCTCTAGAGCGTTCACAAGATTTTTCAAAGTGATCAAGGGTCATAACTCGGGCAGGAATTATTGGATATTGCTGAAAATCAACAGGCTTCTTCGTATCATGACCTTACACACTGTGTATAAATTTAAAGTCAATTGGATATTAACTTTAGATTTTTCAAAGTGATCAAGGGTCATAACTCTGGCAGTAATTATCTGATATTGCTAAAAATCAATCATGACTTTAAACACTGTGTATAAATTTAAATTCAATCGGATATTAACTTTAGCCTCTAGAGCGTTCACAAGATTTTTCAAAGTGATCAAGGGTCATAACTCGGGCAGGAATTATCCGATATTGCTGACAATCAACAGGCTTCTTCGTATCATGACCTTAAACACTGTGTATAAATCTAAAGTCAATCGGATATTAACTTTAGCCTCTAGAGCGTTCACAAGATTTTTCAAAGTGATCAAGGGTCATAACTCTGGTAGTAATAATCGGATATTGCTGAAAATCAATAGGCTTCTTCGTCTCATGACCTTAAACACTGTGTATAAATTTAAAGTCAATCGGATATTAACTTTAGCCTTTAAAGCGTTCACAAGATTTTTCAAAGTGATCAAGGGTCATAACTCTGGTAGTAATTATCGGATATCACTGAAAATCAATAGGCTTCTTTGCATCATGACTTTAAACACCATGTATAAATTTAAATTCAATCGGATATTAACTTTAGCCTCTAGAGCGTTCACAAGATTTTTCAAAGTGATCAAGGGTCATAACTCGGGCAGGAATTATTGGATATTGCTGAAAATCAACAGGCTTCTTCGTATCATGACCTTACACACTGTGTATAAATTTAAAGTCAATTGGTTATTAACTTTAGCCTCTAGAGAGATCACAAGATTTTTCAAAGTGATCAAGGGTCATAACTCTGGTAGTAATTATCGGATATCACCGAAAATCAATAGGCTTCTTCGTCTCATTACCTTAAACACTGTGTATAAATTTAAAGTCAATCGGATATTAACTTTAGCCTCTAAAGTGTTCACAAGATTTATCAAAGCGATCAAGGGTCATAACTCTGGCAGTAATTATCAGATATCACCGAAAATCAATAGGATTCTTCGTCTCATGACCTTAAACACTGTGTATAAATTTAAAGTCAATCGGATATTAACTATAGCCTCTAGAGCGTTCACAAGATTTTTCAAAGTGATCAAGGGTCATAACTCTGGTACTAATCATCGGATATCGCTGAAAATCAATAGGCTTCTTCGTCTCATGCCCTTAAACACTGTGTATAAATTTAAAGTCAATCGGATATTAACTTTAGCCTCTAGAGCGTTCACAAGATTTTTCAAAGTGATCAAGGGTCATAACTTTGGTAGTAATTATCGGATATCACCGAAAATCAATAGGCTTCTTCGTCTCATGACCTTAAACACTGTGTATAAATTTAAAGTCAATCGGATATTAACTTTAGCCTCTAGAGCGTTCACAAGAAATTGTGGACGATGGACGGACGGACGGACAGACGGACGGACCGACGGACGGACGGACCGACAGACGGACGGACGGGGGCGACGGCAATATACGACCACATTTCCATGTGGGCGTATAAAAACGATAATTTGGTGATTTCGGACATTTCGCATTGTCGCAGAACGTTCAAAATAGCTTTATCCTCTAAGTCACACCCACTTTCCCAGTAAAACCGAAGAAATCGTAACGATGCGACAAGCAGTTGCTGAGATCTACTCAAAACAAAAGAAGAATAATAATAATAAGAATAATAATTTTAACAAAAACAATAGTGTTTCACACAAGCTTCGCAGTGTGAAACCCTAATAAGAATAATAATTTTAACAAAAACAATAGTGTTTCACACAAGCTACGCAGTGTGAAACCCAAATAAATGGGGTTTAACGTTCTAATTTTCTGAACCAACCGGGCCAGGCATACAGCTGTTCTTGCATGTGACGTAGGGGTCTTTAGCAGTGGGAGGAAACCGGAGAACCTGGAGAAAACCCATAAGGCGACCCTACTGCTTGTCACATACAACCATGGATCCGAAATCATGGCAATTGACACAATGACAGGCTTTATGGTACACCATCTTAGACCCCCCCCCCCCTGTATGTCCAGACTTGACCAGAAGATTACTTACTGGGGGGTTTCTTCTGTTGTATATAAACCATGCCACACAGGCTGTGGCTACGATAGCCGTCCATGCAGTTGTAGAGAAACTCTTGAATAATTTCTCCAACATAATGCTGTAAAATATAAAAAACAAAAACCATTTTACAGAGTTTTCTTGTAAAATACAAATTACATCACTGACACAACAATAAAGAGCTAATCAAATCCCTTGACGGAATAATGATATCATTGAAGCATTTTCTGAAAGGTGAAACATAGTCCCAACTTTGTAAGTACACAGGCCTATCCAAAAAAAAACACCTGAAACAAAAATTATATTTCAAGAGAACCTCCGTTGATTTGATGTGTTATAAATTTTATTTTGGTTAGAGATGACATTGGACGAACTATTAAATTTTCATTTTGAAAGATAAAGAAGAGAATCTTTGTTGGTACAGGCCTACCGTACACTTTTTAAGTCACTTTACCTTCATTTTTAATCTGCTATACTCCAACATTGGCTTTATCTACCTGATGAAAACTTAAACTGAAGTGCAGATAGGCTAAAATTGACCTTTCTAGTTACATTTACAGTGTGATAATAAAATCCACCTTTTTTTTTTTTTGATCTACAAGTTAAGTACTAAGTACCAGTATTAGTAGGCTTACACAGTACGCGCGCAGTAAGATTAAATTCTAGATGTTGCGTCCTAAAATACTTTTGAAATAAATAGAGTCTAAACCATTTCAGTCGGTCATTATATCTCGAAATCATTATGCTAGAAAAGGATAATATAAACTAAGATTAGTGCGATGGGCGATGTTTCGACAACGTACACTTGTAGTTGTAATCAGTTGTCTCATCGAATGACTGCTTCAACTCGTCCTTCATTTCGTTCTTTCGACATACACGTACTCACATTTTCTAATTACCTGTTCCCCTTGAAAACAGTCCTTTGTTTCAATTTGTCTAATCTAGCCTACAAGATCTTTCATATCCAGACAGTACAGTGATGCAACAGAATGACATACAAACCTTATTTTAATAAGCTCAAGCTTTCCGTCTCGCTTTTACACAACACATAACCACATGTTTACCGTCCTTCACCTTAACAAAATAACCGAGAGTTTTAAAATAGAGTAGCCCCCCTTTACACTAGGAACACACTAAAAATTCAACTTAACTCTCTACCCAGCGGGTTTTATAAAATGCCGATAAAAAGCGCATACCCGGTACGGTCCTCGCTAAATTTACCACCGTAGCTGCAAGTGCCATCTATTGTATTTTATATACAATAGAACATATTTCCACGTGTTTAAAAGCGGCAAACCGTAAAAAGGGAAGAGTTCATAGTAACAACGTAGATCTCAGCGAAGTCATGAATGACATCTTCGCTGACAAAGACAGTGTGGACAATTTCTAGGCGTGTACTGATAGACATAATTCGTTTCAAGTTAGTTGACAATGATTGTAGTCAGGAGAGTGATGGGTAGAATAAAGTGCGTGATTTGTTGCGCGACCCTCCGCCTACGGTTTTTATGGCTATGCCCCCCCCCCCCCCACACACACAAACACAAATGTGAACACGCTAGCCCTGTGTAGTATGTCTGCAGTAGATTATGACGACAATTCTGATGTTGATAATAATGCTGGACTGCTCATAAGAGAGGTACGCAAATCTCGAGTCCCGAACGTGTATCTATTGACTTACTACAGTGGTAATGATATGGGATGAAAGTGAAAGTGAAAACATGGTCCTATTGCAATCCGCACGTGGTCATGGCAGCGGGAGACGTTGTGTTCGTGTTCGTGGTGGCATTGCTCGTGTCTGCTATTGATATTTGTGTTCATGTTAGGCTATATAACTTTATCATAATCCAGTGATTAAAATTAAATCCCATAAGTATTTCATGGAGACAAATCCGTTTTAGTGTTAGATTTAGTGAGAATCCAAAATGGCCACCATGACGTCACATGACTACATGAATATGCAAATTACTGAAATTCTATATTTTCCTCATAGCCCAACCCCATGCTCATCCCAACACACAAAAGAATTTTCATAAAAGCTTCCATAAGTAGTGTTTGACATTTAATTCCAAACCCTCTTTATTCCACAAAAAAGGGTCCAGCACAGGCAATAGATAAACGTCTCGCATTGAAAGGGTTAACGTGAATTAGACGGTCAAACGTATCTACTGATAATGACTATCCAATAACGTAAAGACCAGTTTATAGAAAATGACCAAATTACGAGAAAGGGTTTAATATTTCAGAACCAGACTACCCCCAACCTCCTTAGTAAGCTGTCTGAGCTACTAACCAAACATGCATCTCCAAAAATCAAGTCTGGACGAATCAACAGACCAGCACCGTGGATTACACTACTTGGGGGGAGGGGGGGGGGGTAAGTACGTTGTCATTTATTCAACTGCCGTGGTTCCGATATTCCCCACTTTCCCCCCACTGCTATAAACCCTAGCGCAAGGAATTATTCAAGTAAAAATTAACCATGAGTTATTCCCGAAATGACCTAGTATGTGTCGTGTGGACGTTAAACCCCATAATTTTATCTACCTCTATCTTCTATGATTAAATCAATCTGTTTCACAGAGAATTACTTATGAATTATCTCTGTAAGAGATGACTGTCCACAACACGCGCGTTGACTGCACGCGCCGTAGTCATTGGCTCAACGTCTCGTGCAATGTTTACTTAACACCTAACTGCTTCTGGCAAAATGGTGCATTTTACTCATTTTAATACCCATTTTACACTAAATAGGAAATATTTTTTAACTACAAATACTTATTTATTTTTCTTTTACCTCAAAAAAATGTTTGAGAATTTAATTTGTCGGAGTAAAAAAGTTAATATGCCGTACTCATTAAGCCTCGTCGATGTCATGCTTATCAGTGATTGTAGCGGCCAAGCGAATATTCACTGCGGGATCAGTTTGGCAACGGGGTTAAAGTGTACCGGCAATGTGCAAAATAACTATTATACTGTAATCCGCATCTGGATACTGTGACAATGGTTTTGTGTAGCAATGGAAATTGTAAAACTCAAATACTAGTCTGCCAGATTTAGATTTTGTCCTGGAAAACCCATCTAGCATCGTAATAATAATAAATTTATAAGGTCTAACGTTGGTAGTTTTTAGATATTGACTACTATTTTCTGAGTGGTCATATTTAAACTTTGACCCCGCCCCAAAAATTTTCCCCATGTGATCAGGATGGGTCATTTTTTTCTGGAGTACCCACGGGCCCCGCCTTTCATATTTTAAGACCAAGATTGCCTTGATGGGACCTTTTTCCAGGAAAACACATAATTCTGTGTTTATCCGTAGGACTATACGTATTTTGAAGTGCTGACGTATGCAATTTGCATCGCGAAGATTAAAATAATATTGGTAACATTATCCTTCCATACGTAACTAGCCAGAAACCTATTCACATTATGTCACGGTTGGTATAACATTCGCTGAGGCGTGTACAACTTTTAATAGAGAAAATGTTGGGTGTCTGTGGCAGACTAGGCTATATTTTCTTTGTTTAATATCGGGTTTGTTTATCCTGAAGACAGAACGTAGATTAACAATTTCCATACATATCTAAGAGAGTGACGGACTGTAAAATAGATTTGGATAACACTAAAATGACAGGATTATCTTTCCTGGTGAATACGGTAAGCATACAAAATCGTGTATGAATAAATATGCATTTTTAGGGTGCCCCACCCTAAATGAATATTTCCAAATATAAGACATATAGAAATAGATCTCACTAAAAATAAACACACTTGTATGGATATTCTACTTCGGTTGAGCGCAATTAGTTAAGCAATTATCAAACCTAGACACCCCCCCCCCTGCAAAAAATCCTTGATCCGCGCTTGTGATTCTGAAGAGTTTTTACCGAATAGAAAATAATAACAAGTTTTAATTGAAGGCCCATGACAGGTTCTACAATATCTCTTTTGCTATGAATAAGTACTTAATTTCTAAATCATCAATAAAAGAGAACTAAATTTTATTTACTTGTAAATAAACAGTTGTTTATGTAACTGTAATTCGTGGCTTACTGTATTTCAAACAATAGAGGGTTCGAGTCTAAAGATTTCTATTTAATTTCCTGACTATAGACACTCTGAATTTAAATTCGCTGTTAAATTGGACACATTCAAGAACTTTTTATTACAACTTTTACAAAGTACAATTGTGTGCCCAAATTTTCCCAGCATTTGGTGCCCAAAGTGGGCCATCAGCCCCCCCCCCCAGCTCGTACGCCAAGATAAGATAAGATAAGATTTTATTGTATCATTTCATCCACTATAAGGACAGCATACATAGTTGAAACAAAAGTTGATCATACAATTATAACATATCATCTGGGGTTATCATATATGGATGTACAATGTGATATAATAAGTTTATAAGCATTAAAAGATGGTTGGTAAAATGAAAATCAGTATAGCTCGAAAATGAAAATTATCTAAATTAGCTTGGGAAGTAAACAAACTATTTCTACCGTAAGTATTAGTATAATAAACATACTATATTGAACAGGGGTGTTGGTTAACAGGTAACTCTGATGTTCTTTCTTGGAGACACATATATATATATGAAGCAACCTGACATGACGGTAAGATAGTGCAGTGTATTTTGAGATTTCCCTGTAGTTATAGAATAAAAACAGATAGCTCGTGGAAATACTTGCGCAGAGATACACTCTTTTTAACCATTGAAATTGAATAACCGGGGCCTTATGCAATGGTCGCTGATTTTTGTCTATTCATCATAGGCGGCGTCTACACAATATAATCAATCCATACATATTGGACGATTGTTCATTCGATGGGCCTATTCAGGGACGGACCCAGGATTTTCTGAAAGAGGGGGCGTGCTGCACCCACTAGGGAGTGCGAAGCCTGGAACCATTATTTTTGAGTGATAAAAATGTCCACAAGGACTAATTTCATACCAGTACTATTTCCAACCAAAACTATTATTGTTCTACTTTCTCGCGAGAATATATGGAGCTAAAAATTGTTCGACACCTCAAAAAAAAAGAGGGGGCGTGTGCCAGGTGCGCCCCCCCCCCCTCTGGATCCGCGCCTGCTATTGGGGGTACTCGATTGTCAGTTTGGAGTGGTTTGGAGAGAACGCACGCTGAATGCAAATGGTAGCCTATTTAGTAATAGTTAGTTTTTCGTATAACAAAATGATCCTGTAAACATATCTTATTTATTCTGCTTCTTATTGTGAATAATATTCAAATGGGAACACATCAATAACAACATATTTGTACACTTATGGATATTTAATCTGTAATTAACGGTACAAAGTCAAAACCAAAAGTACGACAAAGATGGTTAATTGTGCTACACAGCGTGCGTAAGAGCCAATGGAGGACACGCGCTTCTGACAATTAACCATCTTAAGATATGTTTACAAGATCATTTTGTTATACGAAAAACTAAGTGATGCGTTTTCTATGGCGCTCAGTAGCCTATATATATTGATTGTTTGTTGTTTTAAATTTTTATAAACCAATCCATGCAACATAATGTTAATCAATAGCCTATTATGACAGTAACTAAGGCGAAGCTTCTCTATGGAAGGGTAGCGCTGCCAATATTAAATGCTCTGCTACAATGTCTTTTCCATTGATTATTATGTAAAAAGTACGCTGTACAACAAAGTCCTAATAGGGCTACCGGTAATGACAAAACCAAAATATCTCTAAGGCAAAAGATAAATGGCAAATGTTTTGTGGGAAAATGCATTTTTTAGCTTGTTTACACTTTACCTTTCTGTCATTACATGTTGCATTATTGTTCTGCCCCATGCCGTTTGTCTTTCACGCTTTCTACATAGTACTTTTCTCACAGCATCAAGTGTCACGATATCACGTGACTTATCAACACTACGGACACCTGGACCAGCTAGAACAATGATATTCACCACACTACTAACAGGAAATCAGCCCACACTGTAAAAAAATTTCCATTTTTTATGTCGCCAAATTCCGTAGTTTAACACCCTTTTCCTGTTAATCGACGGATTTTTATTTTTTTTTTTTTTATTTTTTTTTTTTTTTTAGAAATAGTGTTTAAAGAGTGAATTATTTCTTTAAATTATGTAGTTTATGTAATTCTGTGGAATATTCATTTTTAAACAGGAAATTCTGTTATTTTACGGAGTAAACGGTGGAATGACAGGAAAGTTACGTGAAATTAGGGATAAAATGTTTTATTTCATTCTATAACAGATTATTTCTGTTTTCAAATGCAACGATAAGAAATCGAATACATATATAATAATTCCTAATAATTATCATTTTATAGTATTCATTTCACTTTATTAACCATAATATGAAGGATCATACTGTGTAAAGTTTGGTATATTAATAGTTATGTATAGCTAATTTCCATTATTTATAAGATCTATAATCTATATATTCTCATTCATCAGGTATAATCAGTGTTAAAATACGAGTATTGTCCTTGATAGACGTTGTCTAAATATCGCATGATAGATTTGGTCGGATGAGAATAAAATTGATCCTATTAATGCAACAAGCTGTACATCCGACCATTTCTGCATCCGGCGGTCGGATGGAACCGGTGCATGCGGCGGTTGTATGGATTAGTTCTATGGGTGGGGGGGGCTGCAATGCACGAAAACCTTACGGGACGGAGCTTACCGTGTAAGACACCCCCGCCCCCTTCTCAGAGAAAATTTGACGGTCGCAAACGCGTTTGTCTGGTGCGAATATCGTGATAGGGGGAACCTAACATTGACGATTTAGGAGACAGGTACTAAAGTATCACCGTGAAATAGTTTGAAAAGTTAGTGCGGCGCTATATATATATATATATAATTGAAATTAAAGATGGCAAAATAAAACTACATTTTTATGCTAACGTTTTCACCGCGATAGCGGCTCATCAGGCGTTTAAAACGTTTAAAACGCCTGATGAGCCGCTATCGCGGTGAAAACGTTAGCATAAAAATGTAGTTTTATTTTGCCATCTTTAATTTCAATTATATATTACCAAAGAGCAGCTTTAATTAACTATTCTACTATATATATATATATATATATATATCGACCCAGGTACGTTAGGTTATTTCAAATATGGCGGACAACTTTGATTCCTGTTGCAGCTGATATGGTGTGGTCCCAAAGTAAATAAAACAGAACTTCAGAACTAAGAATCCCCTGGGTTCCTACTCCAGAACTGGTTCCAAGCTGAACACATACAATATCCCAGTCGAAGACTAATTTGTTTCAAGTATGGCGGACAAAATTCTTCTTTCGTGAGAATGGTGCCACAATGGACCTGTTAATAAAAAGTGCCCTCCAGAAGAGAATATCATATAATACTAGAACACTTATTATGGATACAATCACTTGGTTTATTGTACTGCAACGTTTCAACAAGATTTTACAAGTCGTTTTCAAGCAAATACCCAATGTACAAATGAGACATATTACAGTTGAAATATATATATGTACAATCAACAATATTATTAATGAATGAGCTGTATAGACAGGTGACACAGATTACTTAATGTTTTAATAAATATATAAGTCAACTTAGAGTAAGTTATAGTTATTGTAATGATATAAGAACGTTGGGTTAACTCAGAGTGTCATTTTAATTATTATAATCACATCGTTATGGATTTAGTAATGAAGTTTTAAACAATGGTTACAGTATTTTAATATTTGTGAACGTCCAATAATTTGCGTATGCGGTATCTTATTTTTGGAACATTTATTATTTGATAACATTTATGTTTTATTATATTTAATACAAAAGTTGACAATCGTACCAAATACATTATTGTTGGTGTTGGTGGCTGAAACTTAAATGATCTGGTCGTAGGCTCTGGGAACGTAAACGCCTTGGTCACGATTAAGAGTCGGAGTATGTCGACGTATCTGGATGGCCTCATGAATTGTATCCATAATAAGTGTTCTAGTATTATATCACAATTCAATTGCTAAATGCCTCTCAAAGAATATAAGAGAATATCACAGCTGGTTTCTGTATTTTAGAACTCCCCCTATAACTAAACTCCGATAGACATGTTTTATTTCAAATATAGTGAACAACTTTGATTCCTGTTTCAACCATACACCATCAGCGGAAACAGGAATCACAGTTGTCCGCCATATTTGAAATAACCCTACGTACCCGGATCGATCACTAGGGGCCGTTCTGATACCAGAACCCAGGGGATTTTTTGTTCTGAAGAGCACTTTTCAAGTTTGCTTTTGCAACGTGAACTTAATATGTAGCGAAGATTAACTTTGTCGGAAATTTTTTTAATTAAATCGACCTTTTCCGAGATTTCGGGGGTTGGAATGCCGAATGTTTAGCACTTGAGCGCTGTAACATAAAGTCTGTCACTGAGTCAACTGGCGTGGGTTTTCTCCGGGTATTCCGATTTCCTCCCACTGCTAAAGACCCCTACGCGCAAGCGAATTATTGAAATAAAATGGAACCATATGTTAGTTCCGAAATGACCTAGTTTGTGTTGAATGGACGTTAAACCCCATTTTTCTCTCTCTCTCCCTCTCTCTCTCCCTCTCTCTCTCTCTCTTTTCACGGGTGTCCTCTTACTAAGATAAATTTAGAAAGATACATCTGGTGCATCACGTGATATTCAACTTTTAAAAGATACATTCCCACAAAAATATTTATCCGGGGTTATTTCCAATAAAAGTATGGAAAGTTTGGTATATATGGAAAGCATGCATATACATACAATCATACTAGAAAAATATTAGATTCCCTGAAAAGCACCAATAAAGGGCACACAGAACAAAATGTAGGGATTTTCCTAACCGGCAATCCGGCGATTAGTGACATCAAGGGTTGCATACAAAGATTGTCTGGCCCTGGGTTAGGGAGACTTAAGTCAAGAATATACTCAAAATTGTTTACCTTATTTAACTAAGATATAGCCCTGTATAAAACTTTTATTGTTTTAATGTATCAAATACATAAATAAGAAACTATGTGGTAAGTTTTGTGTTTCAGGATTAAAGATATTTCTTATAAACAGTGATCGAAAGTTGAGTAAATTCTTAACTTAAGTCTGAGAATGCTTTGTGAACTTTGGGTTTAATTTCCCGGCGTTAGTGAGCGCTTGATGTATATGTCGATAAACTTGGTGGTGAGCTTAAGCGTACAACAGTTTCTCAGATAAAAAAAAACACCGAAAAAAACGTGCACAGTGGCTAATCAGATAATTTAATTACTACCTGAACCGTCGTAAATTTATCGATTATGACCACACTACTAAAACATGTTTGAATTCAGCCCCCGTGAAATAAAATCCAACTAAATATCTCGGCGAATTAAACTAAAACCGTTCTCTCGTGGACAGCTCGTTACAAACATGACTATTTGAAAGGACTGTGAGGTAGTCACTTAAAACTATAGCTATCGCGATTTACAGTATCTGGCGGCGATATCACTTCGGTGGAAGCGGACCTTAAATGAAGCGGTGTCTCGTTTATTTCATTTGTTGGGTTTTTGTGATGACGTCATGCTAATTCAACGAAACCTTCCGTTTATTACCATTTCGGGCCTTCAAACTTTCTGGGATTGATATTTGGAAACTTATAGAAACTATGAAAATATTTGGAAGCAATGTTTAGAATTAATTTGAAGGTTCTGTATAAGACGGTAGTGGTGGCTCTAGACGCTGTGAATGAGGTTGGCAGGGTTGGGAGGTGGGAGAACTTCCAATTCTAGGGCGCCATCCACAATCGATTCCAGTATAGCAGATCTGCATTTAATAATCGACTATTCTCTGTTTTCAGTTAAACTTAATGACGACGAAAAAAGGATATATTTTTCTGGTGATGCTTACCATTATTTGCATGATTCTATTCGGTTTCAAGTAAGTTATGAGATAATCAAAATAATAACGAGAGAGAGAGAGAGAGAGAGGGGGAGGGAGAGGGGGGGAGTTATTATATAACCCGCGATATTGGTGATGTGAGGGGGTTGGCAAATCAAACCGCCAGGAGATTTTGTCAAGAACACGAGATGTAATTAAGAGTTATGACTAATACATATTGACGTGATTGTGGGTTAGCGTTAGCGCTAATTGAGTATCAATGTCAATGAAATGACGATATCAATATCTTGGTCTTCATTTATGAACATATATTTTTTTTTTATTTTACAGACATCTGAGGTCAATCGGGCAATTATGTCGCGCAACTGTTGTACCAGACGACATTATCAGCGCAATTGCAGAACCGGAAGCCTGTATGAACGCACCAAAACTGAAGCATTCGAACTACACTTCCTATTTTGTTTATCGTGTACCAGAGAAACTGGAGTTGATTAGTTTTATCAACAGCTGTATTCACTGCCCAGTAAAATGTCCACATTCGCTTCCGGAATTGTCGTCATGTAAAGGCGTCGAATGTCTTTGTTTTCAACTCAACCCTGTTCAGAATTTTCCAAAATATTTTGATAATAGCGTAGTTGCAAAAGAACCCTTGTTACCAGGCGAGCTGCAGACTGTTGACGATGAACCTATATCCGATAAAGGACGTATTCCGAACCCTACGACATCTAAAACCGTTGTTTTGTCGTCTGCTAATGTTGGCAAGGATATAAAAATACAGTTACAACTCTACGATTCCTATGGTGAAAAGGTCTTGCGAGGTGCAGATGACGTCAGAGTGAGACTGGTTGATGACGTCAGAAAATTATCACAAGCTGGGCGAGTCACAGATTATAAGAACGGCACTTATTTGCTAACCCTGCGTACGTCATTTCCGGGAAAAATAAAAGTTTTAGTGTATATTCCACATTTTCGGGAGGAGTGGTCTACATATCTCAGATGGTTGCGACACTTTAACACTATATTCTATTACAAATCTGTTTATAGGAAAGGCAATGAAACTCAATCAACACTGTGCGGACCTCGACCCAATATTCCCGGATATGACGTTGTCTGCAATATTACTTATGAAAATGGCGACGACCTATGGTTTTGTGGAGCGCCGCCATCACAGAATTTAAGCTGTGAAGATTTGATTTCTGTTCATGATTACCGGCTAATTGATATTGGTATCACACCGGGTGAAGAGTTCTTAGCTAAGAGGTAAAATTTATTTGTTATCATAAGTAGTGTTAGGCCTATTTCAAAGGCACGTGAAGGGATTAAAATAGCCTAAAACTTTTTACTACTGCTTGACTATAATATAGTATGTTATATTACCCGCCATTTTGTTTTCACGCGTTCAAGACATTTCGTCTGCTATCATCTCACAATAGTCAATAGTTCTGGCACTTCCTGTCGCTGTTATTGCCAAAGAGACATTAATTGATCATTATTCACATTCAAATATATTTAAATTGGTCATTTTACACCGTTATTAATTGCAAATCAAACTCGTAGCGTAATCACGTGGCTATTCATATGTTCGACGGACAGGAACTAAGACGATATGAGGTCAACTACGTCATGTTGGCGAATTTGATTGGTTGAGACGTGTTACTAAAACCAAAAGTGACCCTCATAGCTGATCGAGAATTAAGAATCTCAGAATGACTGCTGAATACTCCCAACCCCAAAAATCGAATTACCCCCCCCCCCCCACAAACACACACAAATATTTCGTCAACAATAATGATTTATTAGAAGCATTCTTAGCCGGCCACATCCTCAGCCCCTCCAAAAAATTCTGTAGCCCCCCCCCCATTAAATTTTCCTAAGTATTTTCCTATGTGTGTTACGGGCCCGGATAACACACATAGGAAAATACATACTTAGGAAAATTTAATTGATCAAAAGTAAAATGACTACACAAAGGTGATATCTATAATTAAACAATTTTATTTCTACAACTTACATAATGTGTAAAACAATATGTGTGGGTGGGGTGGGGAGGAGGGGGAGGGTAGCATATCTCTCGTGTAGACGGGTAAAGTGTTACAAAATTAATATATTCTTGGGGAAAGAAATATTTTGCATTTTCGTCGATATCTGTTATAAGAGATCTTTCAAGCATCGATCATTATAAAAAATATTTGTTTCATCAGTTTTTTAATAAAGTATAAAATATTTAAAATCAGTGTTAAAAATAAAACGTGTTTAGTGCCACTCTATAACTTGAAAAGCCCGACATTTTTCACTCGACAAACCAGTATTTATGGCGATACTATATATAAACCAGTACTTATGGTGATATTGTTTATGGTAATTTCAGAAGAGGGTGGATGGATGCATTTAAAGAAGTAACAGTTAATGTTAAAGGTGGGTAAAAAAAATATTCTTGATTAGGGAAACCGCAATCGGTTTGTCGATTTTGTATGTGGCTGTTGTCTCTAACTGTTATAAAGCTCTACATGAAATCGAATTATAGAACCATATGTTAGTCCCGAAAATCCCTAGTTTGTGTCGAGTGGACGTTAAACCCCATCTCTCTTTAACTCCCCGTAATTAGTAGCATACAGAGATTTTGTTTACCCTGGGTTAACAACTTGTTAAAATTATTATTTGATTTAAAATTGACAATTTATTTTATTTCATTCCTTGATTGAGTGTTCAGTGAAATGTGTGCCCCCATCCCCTCCCCCTGGACCCCGAGGAATATGACTATTATTATATAAACCGCCCCTGCGAGTGAGATTGGTCGTCCTAACGAGTTTTAATGTCCTGTTTGCTGAGGAGCCGCGATGGCTAAGTGAATAAGACGCTTGCTCACTAGACTGAAGGTCGGATGTTCGATTCCTGCATTGGCCGAGATAGTTCATCCAAATTATTCGAAGTATCAGTTGTGTAGGACCGAGGGCCTGGCAATGACAGTTTTCTAGCCTTTCGAGATCCCGTGTACACTTTGGCGTTCACGTTAAAGATCCCTTGGCAGTTGGAATTCGATATAAGATTAGACCGTAGTGTGTACATAATGGCAAAGTAATTACTAGCTCTGTTCCTATTAGTTTAGTTCCTAATTACAGTTACCTCCCATAGACTGAATTCAACATGAAAGCAAAAGACTCTCAAGAGACTGGTTAATCTGGACGTCAATTATTTTATTTCCTGTAGTGTTCAAAAGCTTACATAAAGAATCAGTTATAAAAAGTCTTTTAACTATAACTCATAGTCCATATGTCATCCTGATGTCATAACACGTAGCGCCGCTGTCTGAGCAAAATTTCCCTCGTAGCACACTGTATGTATGGCGTATGTCCGTCTTCATTATACCTGTCGGAGCATAACAGTAGGGCGTTAAACCCAATTTCATTTCATTTCATATAACGTCATCGATGTCTCATTGTTTGTTTTTTTCCAGGAAAGGCGATTCCTGACAACAGAAACTTGCTGCCTACTTGTAATAAACTACCCAAATCAAAAACATGGGATCTCTCGTCACCGACAGGTTATGCCTTGAATGGGGAATATCATCTATCGTATTGCAGGATTACAAAAACACGGGATGATATCAAAAGATGTCTAACGAACACCACGTTGTTTTTTACTGGTGATTCGACGACCAGACAATGGTTTATGTTTCTAACATCGTACTTGAATTGTTCGTTAACGACAGAGAAATGGTATACAAGAAAATGGCAGAGATACGCCCAGTGTCAAAATAAACACATTAACCTGACTATTCACCTTCATCCCCACAACCTGCCCTTTTCCTTGGCTGAACGACACCCTGATCAAACCAGAATGAGAATTAATTCTATCGGAATGGTGTTCGACAAGGTCCCGAGTAAGGGTAAAACAATCTTTGTCATATATCTATTCGGTCATTTAACCCGGCATCACTATTATATAAGCCGGGAGAAATTCCGAAACATGATACCAGGGTTACGCCGAGCTTTAGCTAGGAATAAGGATATGTACGTGGTAATCAAAAGTCCTCATTGGTTTGTCCAATCCTGGATCATTGCCGTCAATGATTACTCCGCTTTGTTTATCAAACAAATTATCATGGAGGAATTTAAAGAATTCCGGCAGCAAATAGTGTATTTAGACTATTGGGACATGTCGTCAGCTTATGCGAATACAGAAATGCATCCCCCGAACCCTATGTTATTCAACATGCTCCGACTATTGTTTGGGTATGCGTGCCCTTAGATAAGGTTTTAGTTTAACACGGTGTGTGTTTTCTTGTAGTTACTGGTTACTTTTTTAACAGACCTTTTTAACCGAATTTTTAAACGGCCCTTTATAACAGCCATTTTGAAGTCCACAAAACCACTAGTATATACCTTACATGGAAATGAAATGAAATGAAATGGGGTTTTATGGCACGCCAGCACCAACCGGGCTATATTGCGCCAGACCTTACATGGCGTATCATTCCACAGTGTTGCAGTTTGCAAATTTGACTAAGAACTATTCCACAATTAATTTTGTCTCGTATTATTATATCAGATAGTATCACATGTATGACGCCTGCCTGTCTGTCTGTTCCCATTAGCCCAGTTCGGAGCAGAACAGTAGGACGTTTAAAACGCACTTCATTTCATATCACATTACAAAGGCCAAGTTTTATGTACTTATTTTTGGATACTAGTATTTGGAGACAAACCTTTTCAGCCTGACGATACGTTTGATAACGATGAAAGAACTAACCAAAAATTTAATGTTTAGTGCTTTTTCTCAAATCAATATTTGAATTTTACTTATATATTTATGCTTAACTGAGAATTAGATCGTTTCATATATTGTATAATTCTATCTATTCCTACCTCTAATTGTGTGAATAATTTTCACATTTATCAAACAGAAAATCAAATATATTTATTATCGTTATTTAAAACATTTGTTCTGGATTTTATGAATTGTTGTTGTTAAAAGGGCAAAATGAAAGAAAGGCCCAGGCCTAATTTTCTACCCTTAAGGCCACACCGCACGTCCTCGATGCCACGAGCAGAATTGGTACCATTTACTCATTTTACGCCTTCACGTACCATTTTAAACATTTGTTCCGGATTTTATGAATTGTTGTTGTTAAAAGGGCAAAATGAAAGAAAAGCCCAGACCTAATTTTCAACCCTTAAGGCCACACCGCACGTCCTCGATGCCACGAGCAGAATTGGTACCATTTATTCATTTTACGCCTTCACTAACCAGCAAATAATACGTATCTACATACTTTCAACATATTTGTTTTCCACATCATATCTGACCATAGTGTATTTTATTTCAGACAATACCCATACATGAATGTGTTCGAAAAAAAATACCCACGTATGAATGTTCTCGAGTTTTGTTGTTAATATACTAAAATTATTTATGCATACACAGTTCACAGTGTTCATTATAATAAATATATTATTTATATTAGATTCGATCATCCAAACAAATTTTGGGTGACCAAGACTAGGTTTATATAGGTTAGTATTGTTATAGATATGGTTTATATAGGCTAGTATTGTTACAATCTAATTAAAATATAGATCTATATTTCGTTTCGTTTTTTTATACTTTCGATGGCCTACACTCATGTAGATCTAACAAGTTATAGTGGGAGCTCACGTTCTATGACGTCAGGTATCAAGCACGGGGCATTTGACCCGATAACGTCAGTCATTCGATTAACCAATTAGCGACCGCCATGCTTTTTAAAATCTACTTTAGTTTTGTTTTGATTTCTATCCGCTGGAAATATTTACCCACAGTTCCACGCTTGAAAAGGTCAAACGGTCGATTCGACAGACCATTTGATTGGCCGACCCCCCATTTCATGCAGAACACGACTTAAATAACAAGTCTTCCAGATCCAAGAGTAGTAAAGACAAGTAAAAACGAAATTTTGAACTATAAAAAACGAAACGAAATTGGATCTGTGTTTTAATTAGATTGGTATTGTTATAAATATGGTTTATATCTAGTATTATATATTTGTATATATTCATTAAATTAATTATGGTTTATATATGCTAGTAAAATTGTTTTAGAATTTATTTATTTATTTTATCTATTTGTACTACTTTAATAAAAGATAAATTTTATAGATAAATTATACACCCTCACATGGCGTGTATTTATATTCTATTATTCAAGCTTATAAATTGTACAATATTATTATTTTCGACATAAATGATAGTTTACCCCAACAACAGCAAGAAATGTATTAGTCAATGAATGGTTTCTAGTACAACAACAACAAGAGATAGGATTAGTCAGTGAATGGTTTCTAGTACAAACACGCGTTAATGACGTATACTGTATCATTATTGTATGCTCGCGTCAGTGTAAAGTTATTGTACTAGTGCAATGTTCTCAGTGATCACATTAATTTCTGGATCTTTAGGAATGTCCAGGCCTGTAAAACTTCAAACCTTTAAAACAACTTGTAGTCAGTGGAGACCTATAACAGCTAGTAGTTTATTGCAGGTCTAACATTTAAAATAATTTTATTTCAATAATTCGCTTGTGCGTAGGGATCTTTAGCAGTTCGGGCAAACCAGAGGACAAACAATTCGAAAATACAAAAGACTCCGCCGATATAATAAGTACAATCGAAATAACACCAAGACCAATTAATTGGCGGTTTTACAAAAACGGCTATGGTAGGTTTCTGCTCCATGTATTACGCCCATGCTTGGTTTTAATGAATTTCCAGCAATTGGGCGAATCTTGTGATTGCCCCCCCACCACCACTGAAATGTGGTATAACGCCCGACTGTTCTTCTCCGACATTGTGCTATGAGGGAAATTTTGTCCGTAAAGCGGCGCTACGGGATACTGTTATATCGAATTCAAACTGTCAAATGATCTTTTACGTGTACGCCAATTTGTACACCTCGGTTTTCGTCCCATCGAAAAGACCGGACAGTAAAAGTTGTCCATGTCAGGCCCTCGGCATGCTGGACAGTGATGTAGGAAGTTGTAAACACATCCGATTCAGATTTGAACTGAACTTCCATTTAGCAGGCGCGGATCCAGAGGGGGGGAGGTCCAGGGGGTCCGGACCCCCCCCCCCCCCCGCTCAGGCTTGAAAAAATTTTTATGCGATTTTATTGGCGATTTAGACCTGTTATTTTGGAATTTACCTTCCGGAAATACATCAGAATGAACCAAATTGAATCTAATTTACCAAATTATCGGTTGAGCGCAATTAGTTAAGCAATTATCAAACCTAGACCCCCCCCCCCTGCAAAAAATCCTGGATCCGCACCTGTTTAGTTTTCCAAACTAGAACATTTCGCACCCACACTTAGACGTTATAATTATTTGATCCTGTCCAATGGTCGGGGATTCACGGCGGCTCGGCTCAGTGAGTAATGTGTTGACGCGCTAGCCTGGAGGTCCCGTATTTGATTCCTGTGCTTTACGGCGTTGCCTCCCCTTGTCAATGTGTGAACATTAGCCTATACGTGACAGGGGCGGATCCAGGGGGGGGGGGGGGGTCCAAACCCCACCCTGCTCCGATACATGAAATTACATCACAAAGTGATCCTACATCAGTATAAAATGATTTCTCTGTTTGAAAAGCTCAATTTGGATGTATTCCTATGTAATTTAGAGACGATGCTGGCGGATTTCCGTAACAGAAACCTGGCAAACCCCCTCCAGCAAAAATTCCTGGATCCGCCCCTGCGTGAAAGAACCCTTAATACAAGAGTAGGTCGTAGTGGGGCGGTCCGGGCAAATGTCTCTCGTAGCACACAGCATGGCGCATGCCCATCCCTATTATCCCGGTTGGGGCAGAACAATCGGACGTTAAACCTATTTCATTTCATTTTCATATAGTCCAATTTTCCTTTAAATGAACTGAAATGGGTTAATTAAGACGGGAAAAGTACCTTTGATCTCTGGCGTCTATCAATTGACCGACAATTGTAATAAAGGCCCTCAATTCAGAGAAGCGAATATCAACGACAAGATATTAACGCTATTCACGATTTCCCCGAAAAGCATAAAAGATTTAGTTGTTGACGTCAACAATTAGATATACTGACACACATCATATTATATTCGGTTATTATTCCACCCTTGTATTCAAGTCTCCGTAACAGTCTTAATATTTATAAATACACCACAGAAAAGGAAAAAGAATAGATTATGTATTTCTAAATGTTGTTATTGGTCACAAAAAACAAACCAAACAAAAAAAACCAAAACACAGCCTTTGATTGGTTGTTATTGATACGACAGTGGCGAGTAGTTATAATACTTATATTAATTATTACCGACCTAATATATACATCACAGCGTTACCCTCCTGAGCTACGAAAACTTTACAGTCATCTCACAAAATGAAGGCTTTTCTCGTTCTTGCAGTTTTGATAAGTATGGAATATAGTTATAACTTCTTTTTATTTTGATAATTTTCTTAAAAGCAATATTTTATTGATAATTGAATTAGATTTAACCCCTCTCTTAAAAAAATTTAAATATTAGATTAAAAAAAAGATGTTCGAGGATAATGAAAAATAGTGAATATTAGTGAATTGAATTATAATATACAGGTCACAATTTTATGGAATACAATTATTGCTTATTACTGAGCGACGTTTCCACTGGGCTTCTCTAGTCGTTATCAAGCAATGATAATAACTTGACTAGAAAAGCCTAGTGGAAACGTCGCTCAGTAATAAGCAGTAATTGTATTCCATAAAATTGTGACCTGTATATTATAATTCAATTACTAAATGCCATTGAAACAGTTGGGTTATAATACAAATATTCATTGTGCTTCACAATAATGATTAAAATTTCTTAATTTTGGAGATGTCACAACAATATATAAATCTTTTCAAAAAATTTGATACTGTAATATTTCTCGTCCGATGAAGTAAACCGTGTGATGGGAAGGGGGGGGGGCATGGATCGTTTGTGGGCATCTGAATTAAGCAGGTAATGTAATCAATAATGTTCGTATCCTCAGAGTAATGATCACAGTTGTAGTTGGATGAAAAGAAATGTAAATTTATTGTATGCATTCTTTAATTCCTTAACAATAAATATTTTATGAAATATGCATTAAACAAGAGCCACGCCTGTCTAATAAATGATTTTGTTCTGGCTTCATATGTTATATTTAAATATTATTTAGACATTTATTTACATAAGAAGCCCATAAGATGGCTGTAAATTAATTGGGTTAGACCATTAGCACCGTTTAATCGGCTACGTTAAAGATAAATTATGTAAGAGCGAAATCTGCCTCTAACAAGTCTTTCTGTAGGTTTCAAATGTTATAATAGATAAGATAAAGAGCTGGCAGGCCTCAATATGATAGTTAAAAACTAGATAATGTAAATGGAATTTGCTGAAAATACCAGCCAAATTGATCCACTCTAAACTGAGAATTTAGCAATTGCGGATTTTACACAGTAAACACAGTAAAATAATTTACAATAAATTATAAACAAAAGCTTCGTTTCAAGTTATAAATGTAATTAAAACTACACTAATAACATAATTCTAAATTTTTTTTTTTAAATTTTATTGTTGAAATATCTACATGTACAAACCAAGTTATACAATTTCATGTTTCCATATAATATTTTAGTAATATAATTCAGTAAACATTACATTTTCCTGTTTCAAATCTGAAAAGAAATGTTACTTTGTCACGCTTCAGTAATATGCATTGAATATAAGCAGGAAAGAGAGTCAATCTACTAAACATCCACCTATTTAAGACCCGAGGAAAATTACTGTAATGTTCACATTAAAATACTAGACATTATATAAATTTGAGAAAATCTATCTCTAATACTCTCACATAAACTGTAGACAATTCCTATATTAAGTTAATATTTTCAGTTAAAGGACCCCATTTTTGTTGGAATTTTTCTATTTTGTTATTTTTCTGGCAAATAAACTTTTCAATTATGTAATATTCTTTAATATTTATTATGAGAACTTTGAATGATGGTTTTGAATCATTTTTAGTACATCTATATAAATAATATTTTGTTATTAAAATAACATGATTCCATAAAGTGGATGCATTAGGGTTTCCTAATAGAACGTTAGCTTTAGAGTAGTCCTTATCTTGCAATATTAGTAACCACTCTTTTAAATCCATCCACAGTTTTCGTGAGATAGAACAGGAGTAAAACAAATGTTCTAGTGTTTCTGGTACTTGTTCACAAAATGAACATAGATTATTTTCTGTTATTTTGATTTTGAACAAGAATGTTTTAGTGGTTAGAATTCTTTTTATCATTTTATATTGGAATTCTATAAGTTTAGTCTCGGTAGTGCATTTCCATGGAATCACAAAAATTTTCTTCCAAGTTTCATCATTAATCTCCTGACCAATATTCATTTTCCATTTAACTTCCTTTTTTTTATTATATTCAATTTTTGATTCAAATTGAGCAGCCCTTTTTAGCCTTCGTTAAGGTTTCAAGAATTACAGGTTTTATTGGCCCTATCATTTTAGGTTCTGACAGTTCTATCTTTTTCTTCCATGATTTTAGTATTGCTTTTTCTTCCATGATTTTACCCTATGATAATCCAGAAATGTACCTTTAATTTTGTGAATGTCTTTCAATTCTTGATATTTATAAAACTTTCCGTCTGGGGATATCAAATCTGAAATCAAACTCACACCATTATTATGCTAATTTTGGATAAGGTCAAGTTTAATATTATAGTTATACCATAATGGTTGCTCACTAATTTCAGTATTATTGTAAATCTTTCAGGAAATCATTTTATGCCAAAATGACGTCTTTCCAGAATGGACTATCCGTAGATACGGCTAATTCTGAATTCTGTCATATATTTCGGGCCTACCTTAAGGATATCCCTGATACCTCCAAAATATTGGTTCTGGGAATAGTGTCCATGAACTATTCTGGCTCCACAAGCGCCTTATCCAGCTTAGTTTGAGACATTTAGTAAATGTTTTTATGTGTGTCATTTTCAGACCACCTATATCATATGTTTAGGACATTTGATCTCTTTTAATCTTATCATTGCTTTTACCCCAAATAAATTTGAACATTAATCTTTCAATTTCTTTAAAGTATTTATCTGTAGGATTGGGCAATGGCATTAGCAAATGGTTTAACTTTGGGATTACTTAAGTTTTTAGAACACATATTTTTCCTAAGATTGTAAGTGATCTCTGTCTCCATATATTGAGAAGTTTCTTTATTTCAATTATTTTGCTATCAATATTCATAACTGTTATATCCTGTAGTTCAACACCGTATTTGATGCCTAGGTTAGTAAAGGTATCAGTCCAATCTACTTCAATATCCTTACATATTGTTTCATTGGTTTTTGCTTTCTGACCTATCCACACTGCTTTTGTTTTTTCAATGTTCATTTTTAGTCCTGAAAGACTGAAAAAGGTTTCTAGGATTTTTAGTGCTGATCTTAAAGATCTTTCGGAGCCATCTAAGACTTCTTCTTTGTTGTGTTCTTGTGATCGTAAAACAACACCACATTATTAGCTATAAGAACTTAATTGCCAAGCTGAATGACTTAGCAGGTCCCTTGTTCTCAACAGATAATGGCTGCTTGAATATCTGGGTGAGTTTCTACTGGGGCTTGATCTACACTCAAATTTATACCCCCATCCATGCACGTCCAAGATTTAGCCTTGACGTTAATTTCCATTCCAAATGCGTAATAACCTACTAAATTTCACACAAATAAAGCAGGTGCTGATACCATATTATGATTTTACCAAAACATCACTGACTTTTTATGTATAGCTTATATTTCACGTTTACTAGGTACGTGGGATTTTAATTTTATAGACAGAGAATTTAATAATTTTTCAAAGACATAATATGGTCTTAAAGACCTAAGACCAAAGTCTTACACCTGTCATTTTCTCATTTCTGTTACCAACTAATTTTGCATAAAGTATCTCAAATTCTTCGAATAATTTCTGGCTGTTTGGATTTTCTTCTATTAGACTTTTTGTTACATTTATTTTTTCTTCAATTTCTTTTTCTTGTTTAACTCTATTTTTTTCTTATAAGATGCGTACGCAATAATTTTTGCTCTTAAGTGTAGTAGCAGCATCTCACAAAACAATTGGTCATCAATTGTTAATTCTATTTCATCTTGGCAGTTTTTAACGTATTCTCTCTCATAGACTAACGCTGCATATTTTTGTTTTATTTCATATATCTCTGCTTTTATCATTTTAACGAATTTGAAATCATATAGCAAGGATGAGTTGAATTTCCAGTACCCCCTTCCGCGTTTGTTGGAAGATAATATTTATTGTTGAATGATCAGTGCGATAACCTGACTCTATCTTTGGATCAGAGATGACATTCATAAAATATTCTGAAACGAGAAAAAAACCAATCTCGCTCTTTTTATTGGGTTGGATTTTGCCCATGTATAGATTCGTTTATTTTCATTTGGAACATCTCCAGACATCAACTAGGTCTAATTCATCACACAGTTTCAAGACTTGTAATCTTGCTTTAGGATTGTTTACATGTTAATAATTAAATGTGTCCCTTTCTGGGTTTAATGTTAAGTTCCAGTCACCACATATGATCATGTTTTCGCACTGAAAATTTTGTAACTTGCTCTGAATATTTTGATAAAATTTTGGATTATCTTCATTTGGACCATAAATATTAGCTAGAATAAAACGTTTTTGGCTTACTTCTATATCAATTATTATAAAATTTCTAGATATTGTATCTTTACATAATATCCTTTCTTCGTGCCGCCAAAACTATCATTTTTAAAATTAGAAAAAAAAAATAATTCAGGGTGATGTTTGCATTGACGCACGATATGGAAAAAAATGTAGGGTGTAGGTAAGTAAACAGCTCGCTGAATTCGCGTTACTCTATTTGGACTATTTCGGATCCAGGCGCGGATCCAGGGGGTGGGGGGGGCGTGCTAATTCGCTTTACTGAGGGTATCGTATTACCAAGTCAGTGTCCACGGCTGTGTTTTCCCCTTGTCAGTGGTGCAGGGCGGGGGTCCGAAAAGGACAGCGGTTTTCTAATCCCCTAATCGCCTGTAAACACTTGGAATTCGTTATAAGAGTGGACCGTAGCGCCGCTGGTTGGTTATAATTTCCCTCATAGCTCACCCTATGACGTATGGCCGTCTTCATTAACCCAGTAGGAGCAGGACAGTAGGACGTTAAACCCCATTTGTAACAATTAAAGTGTGTCTTCGTTAATTTCTAACAATTAAAGTGTGTCTTCATTTATTTTCGTTTAAGGTGTATCAGTGACAGCCGAATGTTTTTTATTTAGTGACGTTGCCTGTGCCATTCTACCGGCTACATGTTCTAGTTACCTTTCGACAATCAGTCAAGCGAGTACATGCACGTAAGTGAAACATCTGCCTAACTATATTACTACAATCCGCCTAACTATATCACTACAATCCGTCTAACTATATGATATTACAATCTGTCTATATTATTACAATGTTTCTAATAGTAAGTGCAGAGGGACTGCACCACACACAATTCTACACAAAAACAAATATACAGACATCATACTCAGAGACCACAAACATAAACAATTCAAAAAGAGTGAATGGATCCGGGGGCTAGCCGTAAGCGTCCACTGCGCTATGCAGTACCGGGCATGTGGTGACACAGACTTCACTCATATTGGAAAACAATTTGGGAATAAAACCCAAGGAAATAATTATATAATGTCATGATCTGTCATTTGTTGCAAGAATTACGAATGCAAGCATATTGTTGTATAAATTCCGTTATACAAGTAACCACACCGTTAAATGTATCAAAGAAGTAGGCCTAGTTCCAAAAACTAAATGCACTAAATTTTGTATTACAATCTGTCTACTACAACCTGTCTATATCACTATAACCTGTCTATACTATAACCTGTCTATATTACTATAACCTGTCTTTATTACTATATCATAATCTGTATAATTGTAGGTAATACTGTATTATATTAATTTCAGTGAAAAGAGACCGTATTTCAAATGTTTACAGGACAACAATTGTAAATCTGGAACGATTTATGAAGCACAGGTGACAGCTTTTGATTATTCAAAATGTGGTAGGTTTAAACAATTTGGTTTTTAATTAAGAATTTATTTTGCATCAATTCCTCTTTTACAATAGATACTCAATAAGCGAGTTTAGTTATGTTATAATCGCAGAGGTGGCTAGGGTAATTTAATGAGTTAGACCCGGGATCATTGACACAGGGGTTTCGGGTTCAATACTGGCGTTTGCAGAGCATGTTTCTTGGAATTTGTGCGGACTGATTTCGCGCACTGCGCCCAACTCTTATATCGAATTCCAACCGTTAAGTGCTATACTCAATAAGCGAGTTTAGTTATGTTATAATCGCAGAGGTGGCTAGGGTAATTTAATGAGTTAGACCCGGGATCATTGACACAGGGGTTTCGGGTTCAATACTGGCGTTTGCAGAGCCTGTTTCTTGGAATTTGTGCGGACTGATTTCGCGCAGTGCGCCCTACCCTTATATCGAATTCCAACCGTTAAGTGCTATTTTGCGACCAATCCGAACGACTATATGTTATCCCGTGCCAGGCACCTCTCCTGCGCCACTGAAAAGAAGTGGCCTGCGCCAGAAAATCCCCTGTGTTTTCCTCGATGAGCCATGGCGGTTCCCATATAATAAGATGAGATCTATGTTCTACAATATTTGTTTATATTTACAGGTGCATCTGGACTCTTGATATCCTCCACCCTGCTGGTCGTCATGACAGTAGTTGCTAAATTATTCTCCAACTAATTAGATCTCAGCATAAACCAATAATCGTTTATAGACCTACGTCATCGAGTCTTCCCTGCAACCTTTATCCTGAAAAGTACATAACTCTCGTTCTTTTTATTATATTGTACATAAATCTGTTTCTGGTTCCAATAACATGTATGTTTGTTATTTGTAATCAATTAATAACAAAATATAAATAAACATCTCCCGGTGAGGGTTTGTTGTTTCAATTAACGTCTCTATCCCAACCCCTCTTCCAACATCTCGACATTTTGACAAAATCTGTCGGTCTTAATAATCCTAGCCCACAAAATCTGCAGGTCCTAACCCTAACCCACAAAATCTGCAGGTCCTAACCTTAACCCTAACCCCAACCCTAACCCACAAAATCTGCAGGTCCTAACCGTTTTCCTAAGCCTTACTCACAATCCACATATGACGTCATATAATGCTAAAATGTGTAGGACCGTCGCCGATCTAGCGTTCTCCGGTCATTAGAGATATATATGGTAAATTAAAGATACATTATGGGAGATTTTGACAAGGAGTTAGCCATTCTTGCTATAAAAGTTCAAAAATAGATGTTGAAACAAGAATATATTGAAAATTTCAGTCAAATTACTTTATCCTGAACAAAGTTGTTACCACTATAATTTTTTACTAGAAACTTCATCGACACCCTTTTTCCACTATGGCCGATTGTTGATTGACAGGCGTTAACTCCACCTACATAGTCTCGATCATCAAGTAATGTTTAAACGGTATCTAGTGAAGCTTGTGTATAGCCTCGGTCATCACTGTCTTTTATGAATAATTTCCGGAAGTATGATGACGTCAACGTCACGGAGAAACCCCACCCACGACGCTATAGTGATTAAATCAGTCGAATCCAAGCCATCCGTGGGTCTACAGAGTTCATTTTGGGCTTGTTGTTTAAATAAAGATCTAATTTATAATTTCTATGACATCTGAGGCTCAAAGGAAGACCGACAAAAGTATGTTTAAGGGGAAAAAAACAAACGAAACGAAATATAGATCTAGTTATCTTTTTGGAACCATGAGCTGGGAATAAGGCCAATTATTCGTTCTACTACACCCTTACCGACAATGTTTTCCACTGAAATGCGAGATCGAGGAATGTTGCCTGGGCTTTACCATTTGCCACCTACTATGCCCCCTTTAACATCAATTGTGAAGCAACAACACTTTATTAACATGCTTGTCGACATAGTGAAAATATGTTTGTTAAAAAAACAAATCACGCAGTGGTGCATATACATTTCTTCGGATACTCCTTAAATGGCCTTGACTTTCCCATTTTAAAATGAAATGGGGTTTAACGTCCTACTCTTCTGCACCTAACCTGGGCTAATGGAAGACGGGCATACGCCATACAGTGTGCTATAAGCGAAATTTTGCCCGGTCAGCTGTGCTACGGCCTACTCTTTTATCGAATTCCAGCTGCCAAGGGTTTCTTTTACGTGCACGCTAATGTGAACACGGGACCTCAGTTTTTCCTACTATCCGAACGACTAAACAGCTGTGTTTGTCAGGCCCTCCGTTCTGCATCACTGACAAGGGCAAACCACGCCGGAAAATCGAGATGAACTTTCTCGGCCAATGCAGGGATCCAACACCCGACCTCCAGTCTAGCGATACAGCGTCTTACCCACTTAGCCACGTGACCCCCCTCCTTAAATGGAATGTTGCAATAACTGTGCATAAAACGTTCCGCATGCCTTGCCAACCGCACGACACCCACTGCAGCCATGGTATTGGTTCTTTGTGTATTTGATTTTATAGAATTTGTCGTTCGATTTTATCCAGCGGATATAAGTTATAAATGAATTAGTATAACTTTCCCAGCCTGAAAATACTGACAGAAAAGGGATAGCCTTCATTTTGTTGAATGGGTGCGTATAAATTGCCCTCTGCCTCGGTATATCATTACTTTCATAACGGAGTACAACGATTAAATATAGTTGATAGTAGAATATCAGGGTCATGCTATGGAATGATTCAATATTAAACATTTGAATGGTATGGTAAATTTTGTGTCACCATTTCAAAATATGTGATCTATTCTTTTCTACTTTCTGTTGTGTAGTTATAGTTACTGACACAGTTCACTATAAATAAATATAGGGTGAGATCCGGGCCCACAGCAGGGCACTCTTGACCTTCAGACAAGCAGCTCGGTGACGGGTTGGGGTGGGGGTCATAAAATAGAGAGAGAGAAATGGGGTTTAAGTCCACTCGACACAAACTAGGTCATTTCGGGACTAACATGTGGTTTTAATTTTATTGGAATAATTCGCTTGCGCGTAGGGGTCTTTAGCAGTGGGAGGAAACCGGAGTGCCCGGAGGAAACCCACGAGGTTGATAAGGCGTCCCTATCTCCATGCCACATACGCTCACACCAGGGATCGAAACCACAGGCGCAAGCCAGAGGTGACCTGCCAGCTAGAGGTCGAAGCGCGGCACTCTAGAAAAACGCCCCTGGGTCATATAAGGTAACGATGCTAATTTGTAAGTTCATCAAATTATTCTGCTAAATAATTCTTTACCTTGCAGGTATTCAAATATATTTTAAAGGAGTGGGGTAATGAATATGGCCCCGGTGGTTCAGCGAGTAAAACGCTGGCTCGCTATACCGGAGATCACAGGTTCGATTCAGACACAGGACGAAGGGTCTGACAAAGACAGCTGTGCGGTTGTTCGGATGGGACGAAAAACCGAGGTCCCGTGTACACATTGGTATACACGTAAAATGACCGTTGACAGATGAAATTTGATGTAAGAGTAGGTCGTGGCACCGATGTCTGGGCACAATTTCCCTCAGAGCACAATATATGGCGTGTGCCCGCCTTCATAACCCCGGATGGATCGAACCAATAATTGAAAAATTTGTAAAAAAAAATATGCAGATTTTATTTGTTCATTCGCTTTAAAATCCTCAAATATATATTCTCCAATAAATAGTTGTTACGCCTTTCTCTGGAACACGAGTGATCATTTTAAAAAAAAATTAGCATTGTCTCCGCCCAAACAATCCAACTTTGTAACATATTACCCCTTTCTCCAATGTGTGCCCCCCCCCCCTCCTGGACAAAACCCTGGATCTGGGCCTGTGAATGAATTCTCTGTAAATTAGACTCAACTACCCCAAACCATTGTGATAGACTATCAATAAGACATTGCTAAAATATGAAAGAGGATCAAAGATAAGCGATACACATAACACCAATAACAAAAACTGTAAAGAAACAGGTCATGACGGTTTGATATATAAATATATAAATAACTGTTTTATACTATGCCATTCTTTGGTATATAATCAACCTTTTTTCACTAAGCCAATGATTATATACATTGTATAGAAAATAGGGCACATTAACAGGGGCGGATCCAGGAATTTTTGCAGGAGGGGGTTTGCCAGGTTTCTGTTACGGAAATCTACCATCATCGTCTCTAAATTACATAGGCATACATACAAATTGAGCTTTTTAAACAGAGAAATCATTTTTATACTGATGTAGGATCTTTTGTGATGTAATTTCATTGATGCAAGGCATTATTTTTTTTATGTAGCTGATGAGCAGGGGGGGGGGGGGGGTTGGACCCCCCCCCCCTCTGGATCCGCGCCTGATTAAGAGTACTTTCATTAAAGATCCTGTAACGGATATAGAAACTGTCGATAGGGGACGAGAGCGGGGGAGGGGGGTAAATATAGGGCGCTATCCCCATTCCGACCCCACAAGGAATGTCAATAAAATACAGGCGATAAGGAGAGGATGAGAAATGGGAGTCATTGGGATATAATCTTTAGACCTGCCGGTTTTGTGAGAGTTAACAAGTGGTACAACTAACAGGGCGTTTCATTATAACCATATATAACGGTGATCGGATAGTATAACGTTTTGTTAATTTTATTTAATATTCCGTTATTTTTACTTAATAATCCGTTATTTCTATTTAATGTTCTGTTATTTTTATTTAATATTCCGTTAATTTCGTTTATGTTATGTTACTCTTATATAACATTCCGTTATATTTATGCAGCGAAGGATGACCTGATTATTTAATGCATTGTATAAGTCACAATCATTTCTATGGTTACGATCGACAAAGAACTCTGTAACTTTCATATTCAAATTGAACGATCATTTATTAAGTGCTTTGAACTTATTGAACTGAGCTGTTTTTGATAATATATTATATTGTCTTTTCAACTCTGTACATACTTCTGTTAAGACACGGACTGGCTATGATCTAATTAACTGGCAATTAATGCCATGTGTCATTTACAAACTACCTACGATCTGTGTACAAGCTCCGCATGACTTCAGAAGAATATGCACTGGTCAGTAAGAATACCATGACGAGATAAAAGAGACAATTGCATCTATGATCACCTTGTCTACGATATCACCTTAGGTGGAAGTGGACGTTAAACCCCACGAACAAACGAACAAACTATGATCACGTGTCTTATCTCCGAAGGTATATAACGAGGATTTTGCCGACAGTTTGAAGAGAGACAGAGAGAGAGAGAGAGAGAGAGAGAGAGAGAGAAATGGGGTTTAACGTCCACTCAGCACAAACTAGGTCATTTCGGGACTAACATATGGTTTAATTTTACTTCAATAATTCGCTTGCGCGTAGGGAGGAAACCGGAGTGCCCGGAGGAAGTTTGAAGAGAAGAGACGGGACACAGACTACAGACGATTGGAGACGAACGGAGAGAAAGAGAGACACAGACGAGATAAAGCAGAAACCGCCGGATGGACAAGCCCGAGTACAGCCGCTGCCTTAGCAGGGGGGCGGAATGGTGGATTTTAATGTTGTTATATGTGTTCCTGTCGTAGTCTAGTTCCCGTGGTAGTTAAGTTCCTGTTGTATCTATGTAACTGTTTGATATTCTGTTACCATTGTAAATAAACGCTATCCCCTGAATCGACTGTCCAGTATTACTGGTCAGATCTTCATGTGGTGTAGGCCATCGGAAGTATTAAATAAAATAAACAAAATACAGATCTGTATTTTGATCTGATTGCGGTTCTGTATTCCTATTTGCTTTAACAACGGATGACTGCAGTGCTAAAATTAACTGTGGCTATTTATTGAAGCTTTACGTGTCGAAATCCGGGATATTGACGACGGATGTTGAATTTGGCCACAAATCACCACGTTTGTCTCCAATGTTATTTCACGCTCAATCATGCCACAAGCTGTAACTCATTTCACGGCACAATATTCGTTGAGCTAATTCCTTCACAAGGCATAAACTATAACACCTGGCAGTCATCTCCGCCAAAGCATGTATGAGGTTCATCATGGAAATCTCAAATCAGGAAAAGTTAAAGTAGACTGGGGTCAATTCTTTACTTCCGGTTCAATGTGAGACGCCCTTTGAAGCCTGGTTACCCATGTTATTCTTCGACACACATATCCTCCATTTCCACCAAACATGATAATTCAACACCTTTACAACAGATCCAGGTCTACAAAACATCACAAAAACGTCTGAAAAGGAAGAAAAAAATAAGGGAAATGGGTTTATATTTAGACAGGGACTTGTTCCTTGTGCAAACTTGGGTTACCCAAAGTAAGAAACTAGTAATTATTTGCCCATCGACTTCAATGTTAAATGGCTGTAACACCACAGGCTGTAGCTGTTTGCTCAAAATTCCGTCATCGTCCCAATCTTTATAGGCTTCATGGGGACGACATATAGCAACATCCTCATCATAAATTTGTAGGGGGTTGATCGTTTAGATTTTTTGCTACGAGGATTTGAAGTTGACTGGGGTGAAAATCTCACTTCCGACACAATGATTGCTCCGTAGAAAGACACTTTACACCCCCTATCCCTCCGCTGTAAAATTATCACAATAACCCAAAATTGCTATGAAATTGAAAATTTGATGCCCTTTTCTCCAATTCTAAACCAAAAAATCAACCCAAAAATGCAGGAAGAGGGGAGGAAAAAAATAAGGGAAAAATTGTCTATTTATAATAAGGGGGAATAATTACTAGTCTTAGTCCTATATACCTCACATGTTGCTGCTATTTGAACAAATCTTTTGTAATCTAATAAAAAAACATATATGCAATTCCCTGGCCAAAGATTATGAAAATCCATGCATTTTCAGATGAGCAGTGCTGCATTCTGCAAACACTATAATATATCAGAAAACTGCGGAATTTCAGACAGAAATTTCAAAGAACATGAATTTTGAATTCCACACGACATTTTTATTGTTGAACATAAATGCATTCTGTAATAAGATGAGATAAATTCAATGTAAATCAAACATGAAAATACTTTAAAACAGCAATCATGATGCAATATTAGACTTTTTAACACTTTCATCGAAAACCACACAGTTTTTCGCTGTTAACGTAGTTTCAAGTATCAAATTATGGTTAAATCTAAGATGTTGAAACCTGCAGTGCCTATCAATTTTAAACTGTCTCCTATATAGCTGTATTTCCATAAGATAAGTAAGTTGAAATAATCTGACTGTGTAACACTACAACAGCTTTTTCACCACCACCCCCCAGTATGGAATCTTATAATTTGAAAGCACATGAATTTTGAATTCCACAGAACATTTTTATTACTGAACATAAATGCATTCTGTAAAAAGATGAGATAAATTCAATATAAATCAAACCTGAAAATACTATAAAACTGTAATCATTAAGGGGAAATAATTAATTGTCTTAGTCCAGCAGTTATCCAGGAGTTATCCCCCCTTAAGCAAGCACTATGTTTTGTGAGTGAATTGATATTGCTGAACTATATGAACACAGTACATTAATTGACCCATTGACTCTAATATTAATTCTCAAACATCTAGTAGAATAGTCCTAGAACGGAACAATACCATTGGGGATACCCAGGGTGATGTTGGTCCTACATTTGAACGCCACCAATTGGTTATCCGAGCCTAAGCGATCGTTCTCCATTTTAAAATTAAGCCTCTAAATAAACGAAGCGTTCTAGTCTACTTACAATCAGGGTCATCCGATGTCCTAGAGAGTTTATATGGGTCTGTCATGTTAATACATGGTTAAATAGTAGTTTATATGAGATTTGAGGCCACAATAAACCACAGCCATATTTAGTGTAGTACCAGGGGTTGTCTGTCAAACGAGGAAAGCAGCCATAACCTCAAGATCGGTCGCCACATTCGGCGTATGAACCATGTACTCGTTTCTTACTACATATTTTGGAACCCCCCTTGATCGTCTGGTATTATTTCTGGTTATTTCTCCTCTTATGAGTATCTTTAAATGCCACTCTAAAATCCCAGGTTATCAGTCTTAAAATATCGTATGATTAACAAACAAACTGTCGGGGAACAAAAGTACTGTTTTTACAGTTTTATATCAAGTTACAAACATAGATTTCTGTGGCGAGGCGCGCATCCACTCCCGTCCTGGGCGGTGGGAAGATGCACAGGGGTGTAGAAGGAAAGATTGGGCAAATGAAGACGGGCATACAGTGTTCTATGAGGGACATTTCGCCAAGGCAGTAACCCGTCTTCATTGGACAAATAGGAGCAGAGAAGTAGGACGTTAAACCCCATTTCATTTCATTTAATATCTGACCTTTGTGAACTCACAAAATACCATCCCGTGAGCAAGTAGAACAGAATGAATCGGTAATTAATCGATTATCCCGAGATCTCTGAAGTAGACATAGTAATTTGAGAAGATAATTAGAGAATATACTAGAATGAGCGATCAGCGGTTACCAACAAGCTTCAGAAAGACTCGAGGAGCTGTACATAAACCAAAAGGTTAACAAACAAACTAATATAATTGATTGTCCCCTTTTGGGTTTATTTATGAATTGAATACTAAAATATGTTAATATCACCTTTATAATCGCGACCTGTTAAGGGTTTACCGCCTAACCTAGAATATCCCCCGCCTTGCCACTTTACAAGTTTGTGAGCAAAAATGGTTTAAACATTATTTTATTCAATATAATTACATATAGTCATACAATTGTACTGTCTAAAGGGTACGAAAACAAGAGCATACTTATGATTATCATTTCCTTGAAGTTGAAAAAATGAACACCTATGTTACCAGTTTAAATAGAGTTTGTGCTTTAACTAACAATTCAGATTTCAATTTCGCGGAACTTTGAAATTGTGAGGGTTCAGTGAGTAACACTTTGACTGGAGGTCGCCGAGTCCCGTGTTCGATCATTACTTTCAAGAAGTTAAACGCAAGTTCGTGACAATTCCTTACTTTCTAGTTATAACATCAGTTCGTGACAATTCCTTGCTTTCAACAAGTTTCTACCGCTAGTTCATGACCATTTCTTACTTCCAATTTAGAAGTTGATTACTTTCAAGAGGTTTATACCGCAAGTTCATGACCATTTTTTACTATCGAAAGAATGAAATTTAAACAATTCATAATTTATCTCCATTATAATATTATTCATTAGATATTTCTCAAATTACTAAATAAATTATTATAAACTCCTTTTCAAATATTGGTTGTTATTGGTTAACATGTAAAATTTTAACAAATAGACTTTGCTTTTTAGAAATATGGATTTGACGCGCCACTGTCTACGCCACCAAGTCTGAATAGAGCGAAAAAAATAAAAACCTCACCTTTGGGTTGCCTACTAAATTGTTGTGTTATCATCTCCAATCTAAAACGCGTTCGATTCTTCGTTATATGTTTATGTTTAAAGAATTTGATGTAGCGCTCATTATTACATCTTTGATGTATTCAATGGCGCTTTACATGAGCAACATGAGCAACATATATATATATATATATATATATATATATATATATATATATATATATATAAAACGTAAGTTCGTGACCAATTTTTACTTTCAAGACATTTAACCTTACTTCGTGATCATTACTTACTTTCAAGGATTTTAGCGTAAGTTGGTGACATTGTATTACTTTAAGAAAGTTAGTGCAAGAATTTCTATGATTTGGTGGGTAACCATGCAGTCATTATGAATACATCAACCTAATTGTTTTTATTTTGTTGTTGATGTTGGCAATATCCTCAAGATTGTAACTACGGTGATTTGTCAACATAGAACATCCACACAACGACCATTGCTCGGTTGTAAGCTAGATCGTATTAAATGGGCGATCTTAAATAAATACACTCATATCTAAATCCTAATCTGTACTTAGACCCGTGTAAGGGGCGCGAGTCTGTTCACTTTTAAAGTGGCGTACGTGTACACTGGCACGTCAATAAATCTCGTCTTTAAAGTAAGACACTGACTCGCTAGCCTTTAGATGTCGGGTTCGATCCCGGTATAGTCAGAGAAAATCCCCCCAAATTGTCCCGTCTGACTTCCTCTTGTCACTCTGACAAGGAACAATGTTTTGTCGTTCGCATTTCAATTCATTTCTCGAATCTACATCGGCTAATTGTGAACATTTGATACGAAAGTGATTTATATTAATTTTGTTAAAAATGTATTGTAATTTCTTATTTCTATGCTGGGTGAAATACGTGAACAGTCCATATTGACCAGCGAATGTTTATCGTCCACTCGGTTGAACATGCGACCCTACTCCTTGTCGGCGATTTGAAACCACGCCAGTTGACTCAATGGCAGGCCCTGTGATACAACGCGCACGGGCTTACCATTCGGCAATCCGTCACCCAACGTTGTGTACCATATCCGTGATTATTTTGGGGATTTGTCAACCTGGAGGGATATTGATGTATGAAGAGCTAATGCGGTCCTTATTTGCGATATCACTGAGGAAACGGATTTCAAAAATTGAAATGAAATGGGGTTTAGCGTCCTACTGTTCTTCTCCGACTGGGTTAATTAAGACTGGTATACGCCACATAGTGTGCTACGAGGGAAATTTTGCCCGGACAATGACTTACTCTTTTATTGATTTCAAACGACCAATGGATGTTTTTCGTGCATGCCAAAGCTTACATGCGATCTCCGGTTTTCGTCCCATCCAAACGATTGCCAGTTCATCTCCTGCACCTTGATAAGGGGAACCCACACCGGAAAATCCCGATTAACTTTTTCAGCCTACACCTAGAGCGAACCCACGGATTTTAAGCGACTACTAAGGAAACATATTTAAAAACGGGTCGTGACGGCGACACTGCTACTGTGGGAATCGATTTAAAGTGGGTCCTTACTGTGATATGACCACAGTTATATGTGGGAGTCGATTTAAAGCGGGCCGTGACTGCGATATGACAACTGTTGAAGCGGGCCGTGACTGCGATATGACTATTGTGGGAGTTCTGGCATTATGACTTTCCTTCCAATATAAAAAATAGAATTAAATTCGAGATACAGTGGACTCTGTCAAATCCGACATCGTACGAGATCGTTACAATATGTCGCAGAGTGTCGGAATACCCAGTTTTATCAAACCGGAAATATTGTAACTTCAAAACCGGAAGTATCATTATAATGTAGCTTCGAATCACCAGAGCATTATTCCCTTTAAAAATGATAAACTTTTCTGTACATTCAAAATTTTCTTACATTAATTTGTATTTCATTTAACATGCGTAGGCATTTTGAATAGGTCAAGTCTGTCGATAACTTATTTTCTTCGTCGTCTTCTGTTGATCTTATATCAAATTATTACAGGTTTGTTTGTTTTGTTTTTTTAAATTAGGCTTCAAATGTTATATAAATTATTGTTTAGACATTTCTTAACATGATGAGCCAATTTAAAAAAAAAAACTCTGTTGAATATCGGATTGAAATACGGTCGGTATTAAATGATTTAATTTAGAAATGGAGAAGTGAGGCCGAGTCCTGATTAACAGAGAGAGAGAGAGAGAGAGAGAGAGGGAGGGAGAGGTGGGGTTTAACGTCCACTCAACACAAACTAGGTCATTTCGGGACTAACAATTTCAATAACCCACGAGGTTGAGAAGGCGCCCTTATCTCCATGCCAGATTAAAGTGATTTGGATTCAATTTTGATTTATATATTTTGTTTATTTGAATCTTACAAAATGTATCTTTAACCAGACTCACATTGAGTACTATTAAACTATAAGTGACTCGTAAATTGAAAGTAGAAACGTCAGTAACTCAGACGTGCCTCTATTGTGGCTTACAATGAATTTTAAATGTTCACGAGAATTATGCAGTGAGTGTGATGTCACAAACTTACATCCGTTTTATTTTAATTAAGACGTCACAGACGTACTGTGGTTTTAATTTAATCATGACGTCACGGCCGTACTGTGCATAGAAATATATAAATATGTATATATTTCTATGGTACTGTGGTTTTAATTTAATCATGACGTCACGACCGTACCGTGGTTTTAATTTAATGGAAGTAAACTTTACAGAAATGAATCTTTAAAGCTTAACCATGATTACAATAAACATTTGATTTATGTCGCAATACCCCCCACACCAATCATCAACTAAATATACCCCTATCAATAAATTCTTATTGACCAGTGTCAACCTATATTTTAAAATACTTTATAATTCATATCTACCTAAAGAAAATTGAATTACGTTGACATATTATTTGGACCGGTTGTCCCTAGTCACGTTTAACAAACCAGTTGATTGGTTGATGGGTGTTTAAATAATGACCGAAAGAAGGGTCACCAATATATCAACCCCTTCACCTCGATATACCAACACTCAGAACGAAATTCAACAAAATGAAGGCTTTTCTAGCTCTGACAGTTTTACTAGGTAGGCAATCTTCTATTTTATTTCATATAAGAAGATATGGTTGAAGGGTTATTTATTTAAATTAATCAATCGGATTCAAATACAGGGGTCTGTTTCATGGAATTTTAACTAAAATAAAATCCAAATTTTCGTTATTTGATTGGATAATATTAGATTGATTTTAGTTCTTAACCAATCAAAAGTGAACTATCTACTAAACTTTGGATTTTATCGTTAGTTAAGATTTCGAGTAACAGAGCCTGCAGTACATGCAGATCTGACAAGTTATAGTGGGGTTCACGTCAGGATTCAAATAAGTGGATTTTTACTCTATGACGTCAGACATAGATTAATCAATCAGCGTTGACGTTTCTGTGGATTTACCCACAGGTCCGCGCAGAGAACGCCAAGAAGTCAAACGAAATTTTGAACTATAAATTATACAAAACAAAACGAGATAGGATCTCGGTTTTTAATCAATTTTTTAAAATAAATATGGGTACTTACGTGTAGGTAGAGTGATCAAATTATTTTTATTTCAAAATGATCCAAATCAAAATAATTTGTGAAAAAAAATGACCCAAATAATATGTTCGATCCTGGTGTTTGCCAGCGTGGTACCATATACACAGTAGATTTGCGATTGAAAATTTCGGAATTTCACCTAGAATTTCTCCTTGATCGGAAATGAACTACCCCACAACATTTGTGAATTGTCGAGATCAGGGTAAATTAAGTAAACATATTATGATTGGGGCGTTATCGGTCAAAATTTACGATCGCTAGGGTTTTACCTTAAGGAAGAATGGCGGTCGAAAGGTTCATAATTCACAATTTGACTGGGGAAGTTATCGGTCAGAATTTTCGACGTATATCGTTCTTCTAGGGAAAAGATATGCACCGAATCGTGTTCACAAGATTTCATAACTCGGCGAAATGCGATCGCAATATTTTAAAATAAATCCGCAGAGATTTGGCGACACGTAGAGTGAATCCCTTTGATGAAGAGATAGAGAGAGAGAGAGAGAGAGAGGGGGTGGGTGGGGGGAGCTCTTTGCGCGTAGGAGTTTTATCTTAACGCACGCGCAGGGGTCTTTTATTTTGGAGGAAAACGGAGTACCCGGGGTAAACCCACGAGGTTGAGAAGGCGCCCCTATCTCCAAGCCACATACGCTCACACCAGTTATCAAAACCACAGGTGCAAGTCAGCAAGCTAGAGGTGACCAGTGCTAGAGGTCGAAGCGCGACACCCTAGCCCATGGAAACGTTCCTATTACATTTGCACTGGCCAGAAACATGAAACGCGCACGGAAACGCCACGTAAACACATACACAGTAAACGAGTCTAATTATGGCAGCCTATCACCGATAAACAATGAATGTTGATTCACGCTAGAAGTTAAAATGTATAACTGATTTTATGTTTTTAAGGTCTATCAATGACAACCGAAGCCTTGCTGTTCGATGATATATCGTGTGCCATTCTCCCAGCTGTCTGTACGAGTAAACTAGTGGGTATTACTTCCCAGAGTACATGCAGGTAGGTGCATCGAGTCACTGTTTGTAAGCTCAATTTGAAGGAATAATTCAGTGACTGTATGTGGAAACACCTCATAGAGTCCGTGTCGTTGGAGTTCAATTTGAAGGAATGCCGAAACGAGTGTATTGTTAATCATTAACAATACCAAGACATGGGCTTTAACGGAGAAAACCCACGGCCGGACAACCGGTGTACAAATCGTTTACATTTTATTTTATTTTTTTGTTTTCAGTGAAAAGAGACCATATCGTTTACATTTTATTTTTTGTTTTCAGTGAAAAGCGGCCATATTTCACGTGTTTACACGATAATAACTGTAAATCTGGAACCGTTTATCAAGCTCAAGTTACGGCCTATGATTACTCACAATGTTCAGGTAGGTTTAACATCTTTAAAACTCATCCGCTTTCTGGGGCTCACAGTGTCTAACTGAGTAAGACGCTGGTTCGCTCTAGTCTGGAGGTCGCGTGTTCGATCCTTGCATTGGCCGGGAAAGTGGGTAAGAGGGTAAGACGCTGGTTCGCTATAGTCTGGAGGACGCGTGTCCGATCCCTGCATTGGTCGGGAAAGTTCATCAATATTTTCCAGTTTCCCCTGGTCAGTGATTCAGGACGGAAGGTCTGACGACAGGGGTCTAGCCATTCGGATGGTATGAAAAACTAAGGTCCTGTGTATACATTGGCGAGCACGCAAAAGATCCGATGGCAGCTGGAATTCGATATATGAGTAGGCCGTAGCGCAGCTGCCCGGGTAAAATTACCCACATAGCACACTGTATGCCCATCTTCCATAAGCCTAGTTTATCAGCAGAACAGTTGGACGTTAAACCCCATTTCATTTCTATTTATTTTAAAATCTGGGGGTGGGGGTTGGGTTGGAAAGTCGAATGATTAACGTACGCGACAACACTTAAGGTCGCCTGTCCAACATCATGTGAATAATTGAAATAGAATTAAACCGTTTGTTAGTCCCGAGATGATCTAGTTTGTGTCGAGTGGATGTCAAATATTGAAGAATACTGTGGTTTCAACGGCTCAAAACTTGGATTTTAATTCAAAGCCAATGGATTTCTCGTGAATAACTAGTGTGCTATATTATATAGTATTAGTTACAGTCCATGTTGACCCCCCTCCTCCTCCCAGGCCCCCCCCCCCCTCTCTCTCCGCACCTTTGCTCTCTCTCTGCCATATGTTTACAGGGCATGTTGACGCTCCACCCCCACTCCATCTCTCTCTCTCTCTACCACGTGTTCAGAATGTATGTTGATTCTACTACCCCCCACCCCCCTACGACATGTTTAGACTGTGTATTTACCTCTCCACCCTCTGCGACGTGTTTAGGGTGTATATTTACCTCTCCCCGCAATGAAGGGCCATAAGGCTTTATTTTTTAACCACAATATATATCTACCCGTTTTCAATCTTTACAGGTACCGCATTACTGATGTCGACTACCTTGATAGCAGTGATGACAATATTTGCTAAATTCATGTCAAACTGATTCCCACCAACATGGCCGCATCAACCTAATTAATCATTTATACTTCTCAATGTCAATCATTATTTCTCAAAGCTAATTAAAACACGGGTCTGTTTTCGTTTCGTTCTTTATAATTCAAACTGTCGGTTTACTCGTTTTCACAACACTAGAATCTGTTATATAACAGACTGTTACGGTGACTTTTTGGGCACAGAGCCGTGGGTAAACACCTTGAAACGTCAACACTGGTTGATTAATGGATGTCTGGCGTCATAGGGTCAAAAGACGCTCGTATGACCACTGACGCGACCTCACAGTACAACTGTCAAGATCGTCATATAGTATAGGTCATTAAAAGTATAAAAAACGAAACGAAATATAGATCTTTATTTTATTCAGACAAGTATTTCTCAATGTTGCTGAAAAATCAATTCTTCATTTGAAACGAGTACTCCTTTTAACAAATGTTAAGCAAGTTCTGTGTCGTTATTTGTGCTTTGTAAAGCGATATCCTTGTTATTAACTCTTTTAATGTTGTTGATTAGAAATAGGAATGGTCGGTAGGCCTAACTTTGCAGTTCTCACTATAATAGGAATTGTCGGTAGGCCCAACTTTAAGTAGTAAAACGAGGTCATGTACCACAGTAACTGCATCAATTTAGCCCAATTATAATTTATTGTTCTCATGTATTTGTTACTGTTATATTTTTTTAAATAAATAAATAAATACATACATATATATTTATATTTTAATTTATTAGCATTAACACGGTAATTACTTGGGGTAGAATTGTTAGCGCGTGTGCGTTGTATCATAGGGCCTGTCATTGAATCAACTGGCGTGGTTTCGAGTCCACGGTTGTACGTGACAAAGAATCGGGTCGCCTGCCCAACCTTGTGAGTTATCTCCGGTTTCCTCCCACTGCTAAAGACCCCTACCCCATTGGCCGTATATTGCAGCGTTAGTAGACATGGGAGAGAGAGAGAAATGGGGTTTAACAAACTAGGTCATTTCGGGACTAATATATGGTTTAATTTTATTTCAATAATTCGCTTGCGCGTAGGGGTCTTTAGTAGTGGGAGGAAACCGGAGTGGCGGTAGGAAACCCACGAGGCTGAGAAGGCGCCCCTATCTCGAGTCCATGCCACATACGCTCACACCAGGGATCGCAACCACAGCCGCAAGCGAGAGGTGACCGGCCAGCTAGAGGTCGAAGCGTGGCACTCTAGACCACTAGGCCATCCCAACCCCCCTATTAGACATGAAAATATACCGTTTATAATATAAACACAACATAAATCGAATAAGGCTGATTTTCCTCGCGTCTTCATCCTTAACACAAATATTAGTGAGCTATAAATTCGTTTGTGTAGCTGTTATCGCTCACTATATATTTCGTCATTACACATAGGCGTGCACGTAATTGATTACTTGACGCCCTATTTTTCTGCCCCGAACTGGGTTAATGAAGACGGGTATACGCCATACAGTGTAATATCAGGGCAACTTTGTCTGGACAGCGGCCCTACAACCTATTCTATTCTTATATCGATTTCCAAATGTCAGGGGGAATTTTTACGTATACGCCAAGGGAGACTATTTGTAAAGGACTACGTTACCACAGGCACTTGAAGGGATTAAAATAATACTTCTTATTGCAGCTTGACTTTAAACCACTTGAAGTGTTTTTTCATATTTTGCGGTTTTAAATAAGTAATTCAACGTAGTTAAACAGCTAAACAGTTTTATCGCCAGACGGGAGTTCGAATATCGTATGTTGCATATTATACCAATTGCCCTGTTTGTGCCTTGTCAGAATCGACATCTTTTGCTAATCTTTGCATCCTGTTGGCGGATTTCGCAACTATTAGAACGTTAAGCCTCATTTTGATTTAATTCTTAAGTGTAAGGAAATATGCCTGAATCTGTATTTAAATCGATATGGCGACAGTTCCAAGTTAAATGAGAATTACTTGCCATTAAACAAACTCTCTGTCTGATACGGACACAGTCCTACTGTTCTGTTCCGATAGGGTTAATATAGCCCCTAAATGTTAAACTTTACAGAGTTGGGGGGGGGGGGGGCTCTGTTCAAATCGGGATAACCCCTTTAGTGTAACCCAGATATGTGACCGAACTTGCTTTTGTTTTGTTGCTTTTTTTTGGGGGGGGGGGAGGAGGTGCGTGTTGTATCATAGGGTCTGTCATTGGAATGACTGACTTGGTTTCGATTCCCCTGTCGCTTGACGACTTCGTAGGTTCTCTCCGGGTTCTACGGTTTCTTCCCACTGATAAAGAAAAGCTACGCGCAAGCGAATTATTGAAGTAAAATTGAAACGTGTGTTAGTCCCGAATTGACCCAACTGGTGTTGTTTCGAATTCCCGGCTGTACGTGACAAGATGTAGGGTCGCCCGTCCATTATTGTGGGTTTTCTCTGGTTTCCTCCTACTGCTAAAGACCCCTAACCGAATAATTGAAATAAAAATATATCATATGTTTCCAGTGGACGTGAAACCCGATCTCTTTCTCACTGATCCACTGCGCCTCAAGCCCCCCCCCCCCCCCGTCTCCAGATATCTAGTAAAACTTGAATACTAAAGGTTGTATGAATAATGATGATAAACCTACTCGAGTCATAACCCAAACATAAAATCGACTTCACACCATATTAAATATTGATTTCTCGCTTTACTCATCAGATATATTCCCCAATACTGACTAGGGTAAACCAAGGTCTAGATGCTAACTAAAATAAACCCTAATAAACCCTAGATCTTGACAGGGGCTCCGGAGCGTCGCGAGGGCCAGGGTACCAAAAGATGGGGTTGGGGTCCTTGGGGGTTCTCTCCTCCCGACCTCTAGAAAATTTTGAAATATGTCAATTCGGAGAACGCTGTTTAGAACGCCTCTAGCATTCCAAATTCTAATATAAACCCTTTAATACATGAGAATGAACGAGACAAAGGCATGATTATTTTCGTATCATGAGAAATTCATTTTTATAAAAAAAAATTATTTTTAATTTGACATTCAAGAAAAGTAGAATATCAAGAAAAATAGAATAAGCTTTTGGAATGAGACAGTCGAATGGGAGAGCAGGTTCGCGACCGACCAGAGAGCAATTACATAATATCTACCATTTTAACAATGAATAGACCAGTAAAAAGGTCGAAAACCTTCATCATTAGGGCATGGGTATACATGTATACCCCAAACAGGGCAGGGTACCATTTGTATACCTTGGTACCCAGAGATCTTGACGCAGACCAGGGGCTGGTTGCTCAAAGCTCCGTTATCTTTTAACTATTCGTTAACTCCATGTTAACGGATTGTTAAATTAACAGAGAGAAACACTGTTGCTGGAAGTCCCGTTAACGTTAAATTTAACGGAGGTTTGGGGCTCCATTATCTGTTTAATGATGGCGTTAGTTGGCTCCAGCAAAAAGTTTTCTATAGAACATTCTAGAGGGTTGGGCGATGCGGGCCTATTTCATTTTCTATAGGATGAAATTCTATACTATTCTACAGAATTTTGGTGGCCCATAGGAAATAATGGCCCCATAATTCTATAGTGCAAATTCCATAATTTTTCCTATAGATATACGCTAAAATTTCTAAAGGAAAAATTAAAATATTCTAGAGTGTTTTCTGTTGTAAATTCTATAGTCATCTTTTTGTCTTTAATCTAGTTTTGTGAACAGACTGCACAGTTGTCTCGCTGTCTTCAGTTTCTTGTTAATAGTAACTTCTATGATGTTGTTATACATGTTCATTGGATTTAACGTTTCAAATTCAGCCAATGAACCAACAGTCTTCTCTTGGATTAACTTTAATGAATCAGTTAGATAACGGATAATGAAATTGACTTTCCAGCAACAGAAATTTAACTGACCGTTAACAAACGACACGTTACAAAGATAACGATCCGTTAGAGTTTAACGGATCGTTAAAATAACTTAGTTTTGAGCAACCGCACCCAGATATGTAATACACCGCTAGGGTAGACTAGAATAACCAGACATCAAAGACTGTCATTCAATTTGGACTATTACCGTATTTCACCGAACATAACAAATTAGAAATTAGAATAAAACGGAAACGATTGAATAAAATCAATTTATATATATTCATATCACATTATTATTATTGGTGTTACGACCCAATTGTGTCAATTTCTAGTTCCAAAAGAAAAGCGATTTTGGTCGTTTCGAGTCGGCACAACACGCTGAATGTATCGATATCAGGACATTACCAGGGGAATTGTCACGCGATAACTGGGTCTATCCTATGAATAATAATCAAATACACGAAATGAAACAGTTTTATATGTGGTCTGAGTTGCGTTGTCTGAGAGAGAGAGAGAGAGAGAGAGAGAGAGAGAGAGAGAGAGAGAGGGGGGTCAAACGTCCATTCGACACAAACTAGGTCATTTTGGGACTAACATATGGTTTCATTTTATTTCAATAATTCGCTTGCGCGTAGGGGTCTTTAGCAGCGGGAGGAATCCGGGGGACCAGGAGAAATCCCACGAGGTTGGACAGGCGACTCTCCTCCTTCTCACGTACACACCGGGAATCGAAACCACGTCAGTGAACGTGGTCGATGCTATATGAGTATCTGTGGAAGTTAACAAGTTGTTCGGAAGGGTCAAACAAACCATGTGTATTAGTGTACATAATGGTTTGCACGTGACAGTGACAGCATTATTGACAGATGCAAATCGTCAAATAGAAAATGAAATGAAATGAATTAGGGTTTAACGTCTTACTGTTCTGATCCGACAGGGTAAACGAAGAGGGGCATATGCCTCACAGTGTGCTATTGGGAAATTATGCCCGAACGGCGGCGCTACGGTCTACTCTTACTCGGTTTTTCGTACCATCCGAGCGACTAGACAGCTGTCCCGGTCAGACCATCCGTCCTGCCTATTGACAAGGGTAAACCACGCCGGAAAATACCGATGAACTTTTTCGGCCAACACCGAGTCAGACGCTTGGCTCGCCAGTCTGGGGGTCGTGGGTGTGCGCCCGGTGTTCGCCGATTTGTACGAGCCAAATTGCACACACAGCACACTGCATGGCGTATTCCTGTCTTCATTAGCCGAGTCGGTTTAGAAATTTTATTCTAAGTTTATCTGCCAGATCAGACCATCTTGGTGGAATTAGTTCTACAACTCGATCGGTAATATGGTAATTTGTCGGATAACCTCACGACTTGAATAATACCCAAATTCTCATCAAACTTGCCTCGCTATTTTTACACGTATTGATACAGCAATGGATAATAGAGTTTTCCAATTTAACAGATAGCGTCGAGCTAGATTACAATTGTATTAATGCATATTTTACTGTTAGCCAAGAAGATTGGAAGTCAAATTCGTTTTACAAGTCCTAACCTTCAAACATGGGGAGATTATTCCCGTCTATAAACCTCCAGTCACAATCGTCGAGAGAGTCTGATCTGATAAACAATCTGGTTACAACACAGAACCTATTTCGTTTCGTTTTTTATTGTTCAAAATTTCGTTTTACTTGTCTTTTACTGTAAACTATCGAATGAATAGAAAGCGAAATGAAATATACGTCTGTGTTTTGATCAGATTGTTTGGGAAACAATCAGAACTTATATAATAGAACCTTTCGTCGACATTTTTCTTACGTCATTTTATGTAGACTGTATCATGAGGTCTGTCTTTTCAAATAGCGTGGTTTCGTTTCCCTAGTTGTACGTGACAAGGAGTGGGGTTGCCAGTCGCCTGTCCAACCGTGTGGCTTTTCGTCGGGTCTTTCCACTGCTAAAGACCCCAACGCACAAAGCAAATTATTGAAATAAAATTGGACCGTGTGTTAGACCCGAAATAACCTAGTTTGTTTCGAGTGGTGGTTAAATCCCCCCCCCCTCTCTCTCTCTCTACTCTATATTTATCAAATAAAGTCACAATCAAATTTAATAAATGTTGTATTAGTTGTTTTTGGTGTTGAGAATGGACAAAACAAGTATTCTAATGTATTTCGTGGGCTTTTCTATTTCTATGTTTATTGAGGCATTTTCAAGAGCTAAATCCAATGCCCCGAACGGGGCCCTAGACCAGGCTAGAATCGCGGGCCCCTTACGCGACGAAAAGATTATTCCATATCCTTTTGAATGGCACACGTCTGCAACAAACAATTAAACGGTCTGTAATACAAGAATAATTACATAATATCTGATCACATACGAAATCTATTCTGCTCCGAGTGGCATACAAGTCTAGAAGCCTAGAACAGTCAACGAGTGGAACTTCACAGATAAGGTTGAGGGATAGCTCAGTCTCCGCCCTCGCGCCGCTAAAGATCGACCGCGAAACATTCATCTGGAATTTGATTTTTTTTTCTCTGTTTGCCGTGAACCGCTGTGCTTTGGCTAAAGTATTACTTTAGATCTAAAATATTATATAAACTATTAATTACACTTTTATTAACTGGACAAGACCATAATCAACTCTTGATGCCATCAGATTGCTCAGATTTTAAGTGGATTAGAACGGTTTTGTCATTTAATAATTCAATTCAGAAATGGAGAAGCGAGACTAAACGTCGAACAACCAGCAAGTATTGTTACAATCAGTGCACGTATCTTGTTAAACCTTCAAAGACTAATATCTTCGATCAGAAAACTGTTATTTGAATGAAGTTTTCACTATATTTACTTTTGCATTGTCTAAACCACTACAGAAAGAACTTAATCACAAAGTACCTTTAAGGATCATTGTTGCTCAGGCCCCGGGTTTACAAAGCATTCTCAGACTTAAGTCAAGAATTTACTCAAAATTGTTTGCCTTATTGTAACTAAAATATAGCCCTTTATAAAACTTTTGTTGTTTTAATGTATCAAATACATCAATAAGAAACTAAAGATATTCCTTATAAACAGTGATTGGAAGTTGAATAAATTCTCAATTTAAGTCTGAGAATGCTTTGTTAATTTGGGACCAGATTTTTATTTATTTATTTTTTTGTTGCATACTTTTGTATTTGTCGACCATCAGTGACCCAATGTTGGTCGGGAGTTCATCGGATGTTTCCGGTGGGGCCCCCCACGTCGGTGCTGCAGGACGGTGGGTCTGGCAAAGGATAACGTGTAGTCATTCGAATAGGAACAAAACGCGAGTGATGTACCATGTAGCCTACCCAATGGCGTGCACGTAATAGCACCGTACACGTCCAACCTTGTGGGTTTTCTCCAGGTCCTCCGATTTCTTTTCACGACTAAAGACCTCTATGCGCAAGCGAATTGTTGAAATAAAATTAAACCATGTGTTGTGTTAGTCACGAAATGACATAGTTTGTGTCAAGTGGACGTTAAACTCTCTCTCTCTCTCTCTCTCTCTCTCTCAGTCTGGTCCCTCTTCCGTGTCTCTCTCTCTCTCTCTCTCAGTCTGGTCCCTCTTCCGTGTCTCTCTGTCTCTCTCTCTCTCTCATCTCTATTTGGCACATTGTCCGCAGATTTGTCGTAATGGGACTTCTTTGTTTGTATAGTGAAGTCGTCCTGCATTTACTGTTAGTGCGTCTTTGACGAACAGCAATCCTACTCACCTCGTCTACCATTAACTGAGACGAATGAAACTTTTTTAACCATGACTTCAGTTGTTATTGTAAGCTTCCATCATACGTCTGCTTCGAGACCTAAAATAACAATCACCCCTAAATTCATGACGTATCTCACCAATTACTGTTGTGGACGCATGCCTTTAAAAATAGTTTTCATGATAACCACTGCGTTGATTATGGCCGTCTGCGAACCAGGCCCTCCATATAGAAACATACAGACGATTCCAGACCAACACAAAAGGGGAAGATAATAAGCCAGTTAGGCTTCTCTTTAACATCTTCATGGATCTCTGACCGAGGACGTGTTTCAACTACAAACTCCTAAATAAAGCTATCAATTCAATGCTCATAATATTAGATTGTTATTCCTTTGATTGGCTGGATAGGTTTGTTCAATACATGCTGGTGCCATCAGCAAGGTTAATGATGTCTTGGGTCGTCTGCTTGACCTCACGTTACGTTCCGTCTGATGCACGCGACTCTTTAATCAGAATGCGCGTGCGAAGAAGCATCAACAATAAGCATACTAGCATTACCGGTCAATAATACTCGAAGACTTGACTGACAATTATCGATTTATTCTCGTAGTAGCATCTCTTGCTTTGAGGAATGGCGAGACTTTGGTTTACATGTTGTTCTGGAGCAATGAATTGAAAGGTATCGTGATTATGATGAACAATCGACAAGAACAGTTCGACAGAACGACTGACTGTCGGCATTCGGTGTACACTTTTACTTTTTTTTGCGAAACCTGTTCTTCAACTGTAGCTGTTAGCTGTGTGTTGTGTTACCATGACGATATCTCCCTCATGGGAGAGTGATTTGTTATTGGATGGAGAATGGTTGATAGGTACCTGTTGAACACACGTGCTCAATGACAAATGTTTGGATTAAAGAAAACGAGTCTTAACGTTCGATTTTTCTCTCGTGACGGGAGTAGTATGTTGTCTTGTATAGTATGAGAGTGATTGGGAGGATCGATGACTCTGAATTTCAAGCAAGGTAAGTCATTATATAATACAGAGGCCTATATATATATTAAATAAACCACAAGTGATATTACCATGTGATGTCACTTCTATAACACCAAGCGATATGAACACTTATGTTTGATCCGGACCCGTGGCCCCCCCCCCCCAAAAAAAATTGAATTAGCCCCCCCCGGCCCCCCCCCCGCCAGTATTTCTCCAACTATTATAATGATTTCTTAGGACTATTAGGAGTGTTCTGATCCGGCCACATCCTCGGATCAGCATCGATTCCTCGCGAATTTTAATTTATAAATCGTTGCCATTAATTAATAGAATGAATGGTGTTCGTGGATGAGGGTCTGTCAACAAACTGAAACAACTACTATTATAGTATAATTTTTCGAAATATTGCGTTTTTTCGTATGACATCAGAGTTGAATTTGGTTTTTACGGGTGAAGACGCTTTGAAAGCGATGGTATATATTTAGCGTTCAGCCACAGTTGAGTTTTAACGTTGAAACTAATTAAAAGTGATGGTTAGTTATATTAATAAATTTACGTCAAAGACGTGTTTAGCTTGGTTCGTCACATGTCAACATGACGTCACATAATTTGACGGACAACGACTTTTAAAGCCCCAATACCACTCTTGTTGTAGGCCTAACTCAATACTATGTCCCAATCTTCATTCTGGTCAACAAATTGTATTATTTTTTAATATTCCAATTAATTGATGATATAAATTTCATTTTAACACACCTAATTTAAAAAATTGGAAAAATTCAACTTATTCATTTGAAAAGTCTAACGTAAACCTTTTCAAATGTAACTTGGAATTGGATTTTAAAATATTTTCGAACCCTCTGGAAAAGTAAAATAGGATGTAATGGATAATTTACACAACAGGTAAGACACTAAAACATCTAGTACTTAGAATAAGGGTATTATTTATTTTTTGGAGCTACCAAGCCAGCAAGAATGTTATTGTCCCTTTACAACCCATCTTACTTGTCCAGTGGGTTCGAAAATATTTTAAAATCCAAGTCACATTTGAAAAGGTTTACGTTAGACTTTTCAAATCAATTGGTTGAATTTTTCCAGTTTTTTTTAAAATAGGTGTGTTAAGATGAAATTTATATCATCATTTAATTGGAATATTCTAAAATAATACGATTTGTTGACCAGAATGAAGATTGGGACATATTATTCAGTTACAACAAGAGTGTTATTGGGGCTTTAAATATAATGGTTGATTGGGCATTATATACATACCCGGTAACGCAAAGAAGAAAGAATTATGAATGAATGTAGCCTATAAATGAATGAACGAAATGGGTTTTAACGGTCTGCCCCATTTCTTGCTAATAATGTTTAATCATAGGATGACAGAAGTAATTTAATAGTTATAAAAAGAAGTGACATTAACGTCGATATAAATGACGTCATTAACATGGGTGCTGGTTGACAGAAAGGCCTTCATATTTGTTCGATGTGCCAACTGTTTGGAACTTTTATTTTATTTTTTTTTTAAAAAAGTCTTTGGCTGTGACCAACTGTGACCTTCGACACGGACTTGAAATAAAATACCCAATTTCTACAATAGGCCTAGTTCTACTTTACTTTTTGTTTTGGTATAATTGTTGAAAAACATGAACGAACTTGAATGCAAAAATCGTTTGTGTCAGAAACTCATCGGTATTCATTATTTACAGTTCAAAAGAAATGAATAGCATAATTTCAGAGGAACTAATTATAAAAAATTGAATTACTTTCCTTGCTCTGGGGTAATAAATAAACAAAAAACACACACAAAAAAATGTATTTCTGCTTCTCGGGTCCTAACAAAAACAAATGGCTATTCTCTCTGCTTGCATCATTGTTTGGTTTAGCAGATCTACCGGTCTGTCTAGAAAACAAACCCCATCTCTCCACCCTCTGTGTTTCGAGATAAAAGATGGTCCTATTTAATTCAACGTAGCAAAGCTGAACGCGAATCACACTCACAAAAATTAAGCAAAATTGACAATATTTTTCATTAAAACAACGATTGATTATTGTTATTTATAACATTTCTGCCCCATCCAATTACAATTTAGCAGATAATCCTACCTGACACGAGTGCAAATCTCCCTTTTTTAAATCAAGGCAATAGTAGATTGTTTATTCCAACATTTTAAATTATACGTCGTTAACACATAATTTAAGCAACACCTGATTTACTATATTGTCAATATTTGCTGATAAACGAATGTTGTTTCAGTAGATTGGGCTGCGTGTGTGTAATAAGTACTATAATAGTATAAAATTAACTTTTTTTATTTTGAAGATCGTACATGCATTAATAAAGAAATTGATTTTGCCACTTGTAACTAAAGGCATCCAATCGTAGTTTAAAACAAGCACATCAGTATATCTCAACGTTTTTAGTTACGTTCGCGAAGTCACTGGTCTGTCTAGCCTTTGCTACTCTTATAAATAACTTGAAATGAAATCTGGTAAAAGTCCTAATGTTCTGCTCCGACTGCTCTAATCAAGATGGCTACTTTTTTAAGGGAATGTTGCTCCCCCCTTCCCCCAAATAAAACCTCTAGTTTCTTCAAATATTTCAAGAAAGAAGTGTTTTCATTGGTTAAAATATTTCAAGCAAGAAACATTTTTAATTTATTGGTTAAAAGCTTTCATTTGTACTAGGATTTTAACCCTCATCCTATCAAGTTGCCGTCTTTGAAATAAATTGAAATGGGGTTTAATGTCCTACTCTTTTGCACCTAACCTGGGCTAATGGAAGACGGGTATACGCCTTACAGTGTGCTATGAGGGAAATTTTGCGCAGGCAGCAACGCTACAGCATACTATTATATCGAATTCCAACTGCCAAGGGATCCTTTACGTGCACTTCAATGTGTACACAGGACTTCGGTTTTCCCTCCCATCCGAACGACTACGCAGCTGTCCTTGTCAGGCCCTCCTTCTGCATTACTGACAAGAGGAAACCACGCCGGAAAATCGAGATCAACTTTCTTGGCCAATGCAGGGATCGACCCCCCTAGCTCCAGGCTACCGAACCAGTGCCTTATCCACTTAGCCATCGTGACCCCCATTGCCGTTTTTAAGTTCAATGAATAAGGCCCTGTTTGGTATTTGGACATGCCAGTTAGGTTTACCAGTCTGTCGACAGAACAGCGTTTCTTTAGCGCTTACGTGTACATAAGGGAGCTGTGTGCACGCAAAAATTCCCTTGATAGCTCGAATTTGATTTAAGAGTAGGTTGTAATGCATTGACGTTTCTTGTGGTTTACCCACAGTTCTGTGCACCTCACGTCAAAAGCTTGCTGTAACAAACTGTTTCATTGGCTAATCCCCACATCATCTAGAACACTGACTATAAAACAACTCTTCCAGATCCTAGTGTATTAAAGAAGAAGTAAAAACTGAAGTATTTTTAACAATAAAAAAACGAAATGAAATAGGATCTCTGTTTTAATCAGATCGCTGTTCATATAATGGGGCCCCGTTTCATGAAATTTAAACTAAGCTAAAATCCAAATTTAAATAAATTAATAGGATAATATTAGATTGACTTTAGTCTTAATAATACAGACTTTCACGTTTGTGGTGTGCTCGCGCACTCCATGGCTCACCTTAATCCAAATCTAGGTGCGTATACATGTATATTGCTTCCCCCTGTCTTGTGATAATCCATCATGCACAACTTTTGCTATGGCTACATTTTTGAATTCTCAACTATTGAGGCAGATTGTTTCTCATGAGAATACTACACTTTGATTACCATAAAAGACACAACAAGCCTGCCAAATATGGCATTTCATACTACAAAAATAGTAAAATGGTTGATTGCAGCGCGAAAACTTGAGACTGGATACAGGCGTGAATCACAACAAGACCTGATAATATGCGTGAGGTTTGTTATTGAGTCAACTGGTGTGGTTTTGATTCTCTCTGTTGTATGTGACAAGGAGTAGAGTCCAGTCCTGTCCTGTCCTGTCCTGTCCAACCTTGGGGCATTTCTTCGGGTCCTGGCTGGTTTCCTGCACTACTAAAGTCCCTACGTGCAAGCGAATTATTGAAATAAAATGGAGCCATAAGCTGGTCCCGAAATGACCTAGTTTGTGTCAAGTGGACATTAAACCCCATCTCTCTCTCTCTCTCTCTTTGTGTCAAGTGGACATTAAACTCTCTCTCTCTCTCTCAACTTTTTTCAGGCAAGCATTATTCAATTCATTCCAGGAGAGTTCTGTTCGTCTCCCCAGGATTTTGCAGACATGAAGACCAGGCATTTTTTTTTTATATAAGACTATTCATTTTACCATCTCAAAACAGATACAATTACTAATAGGTAACGTTTCTGCTAGACCTCTCTAGTCATTATCAAGCAAACCTATTTCATTTTATTACCCTGAAACAGATCAAATTTTGTCTTTTCTACTGTAAAGCAGCACTGGAAGCCATTAATAATAATTAGACTCTAATCTCTGGATTGTGATACTCATAATTCCTTGTATATCGACGCCATGATAGAATGTTTCAGTGTCCCCGCTCAATATTAGATATTAGACGACTATAAATGTTTACATCACGGTAACTAAGCACGGCTGCCATTTTATCAATAATTGAATGATATATTATGTGAAAAGCTTGATAAAAGCCGAGGGCTGTTTGTCGAGGCCAATAAATGTAATAATTCCTTACATAGTCTTCCATATTAAACTATTTATATAAATTACGCACCTTATTGACCGTCTGCGAATCATCCCGGGGAAGCTGGCCCCAAGGAATTTTCTCAGTTGATACAATAAAATAGGGTTTAACATCGTACCGTCCTCGATCAACCGAGGTAATGAATGAGTAGAAATGAAATGTGGTTTAACGTCCCACTGTTCGGACATGCGTCATACAATATACTATGAGGGAAACTGAGGGAACAGATGCATTACCGGTGCCTTATACTGAATTCGACTAAACCAAAACACTCTATCGAAATTATTTAAGTCGAAAATCTCATGGAAATGCTCATGGTAGTTTTTAAAATATAAAAAAACTATTCAAATTGATAAATGTGAAAATCCTGGAATGTGTGACTATGGATGGGTCGAGGAACCGTAGAAAAGGGGCGTGTTGGCACAGGCATTGAAGTCCCATGCTGCAAAGCACACAATGGTCCTGGTAGCACCCCCTCAGCAAATTTTAAAAACTAGGTCGGAAATGCCATTTTCAGTGATCTGGTTCTGAAATGCACCCCCTCCCCACGGATTCAGTGTGTGTGTGGGAGGATGAGGTGAAACGCCTCCCCCCCCCACACACACACTGAATTCACCCTTATGGACAATAAAAACTAGAAGCTTGGAACTGCAATTTCCAGTGATCTTAGACAAGAATCCTGTTCTGGAATTCCCCCCCCCCCCTACCCTGGATTCAGATAATGTGGGGGAGGATGGGGCGGAGGTGGGTCACACCTCCTACCCACCCCCACGCAACTGGATCTGCCCTTATGAAATCTATCAATACATTCTATTGCCTGTGACATCTATTGTTTGTGGTTGACATGGTAAGGTATATATGAAAGACAGGTTTGATATATCTGAATTATATCAGTAATTAATCCTATGGTATACGAGAGCTAGAATTGATATATCACTACACAATAACATTATTACCTACGCTCACAATGACTTTCAGCATTTTTTTTCCCATTAAAATGGATGATAAATTTTATATAACAAAGGTTTTCATATATTTTCTGCCAACTGGAATATTTTATCTGCTCAAAATGTGTGATAACAGGTGCAACAATTTTATGTCCCGGTGAGACATAATTATAGATGTATAGGTAGGCTTTTATATTTATGATTCTTAACAGTTGTTGTTGTTGGAATATCTTGATAGATATTGAAGGTTATATTGAAATTAAATTTATAAACATGTTAGTCCCAAAATGACCTAGTTTACAGGTTATTATACCCCTGCAGTATAATTCCAATCCAGTGTTTTTCTGACATTTACATTGTAATACAAAATCAAAACGATTCCCATGTCGCCAGGCCAAATTCACGAGTCTTCTTTGGTTTCTATGGTTTCCTCCCACAGGTGAACACACCTTTCACAAGTAAATAAATGAAGTAAGATGTTAGCCTGAGAATGACCTAGTCTGGTTGAGTTGGTGTTAATATCTCGCTCTCTCTCTCTCTCTTTCTCTCTCTCTCTCTGTCTCTGTCTCTTTCTCTCTGTCTCTCTCTCTCTCTCTGTCTCTCCACACAAAATAAATAGCTAATTATATTAATGACATGTCACATGATGATAACATAAAATGTTAAGATTAGACCGGAAACATGAATAAAATGATTTCCTTTTCACCATGACAACGGGAAATGTCTTCCTTTTAACTACCATGACAACCATCGTCAATGTGACTATAAACAGACTTGTACACAGTTGAATGTTGAACTGATCGGACTGGGCTAACGAAGACGGGGCCGGCATACATATGCTGTACAGCGTTTTATGACGGAAAATTTGCCTGTAAAGTGGCCTTATGTTCTAATCTTATATCAAATTGTAACTGTCAAGGGATCTTTAATGTGCACACCAACATGGAGTTGAACTCGAGACCTCAATTTTTCAGACCATCCAAATGACTAAACAAGGGGAAACATGCTATAAAATCCTGATGAAACCTCTCAGTTAACACCAGGAGGGAACCTGTGACCTCCATGCTAATGAGCCAGCGTCTTACTCATTGAACCACTATGTCTCCCCCAATTGCGGGGGGGGGGGGAAAGATGTTGGTTCGATGGCCGAATGGTTAGCACGTGTGTGCTGTATCATAAAGCATGTCATTGAGTCAACTGACATGGTTTCGTATCCCCGGTTGTACGGGGCAAAGAGTAGGGTCATCTGTCCAACCTCGTGGGTTTTCTCAGGGTCCTCCAGTTTCCTCCAACTGCTAAAGACCTCTACGTGCAAGCGAATTACTGAAATGAATTAAACCATATGATGTTAATCTTTCAATTGATAAAAGTGACGTGAGATTGTTGTGTTTATATTGGAATCGTCACATGGGTCAGCGATTAAGTTGCTTGCTCAACAACCTAGTAGTCATGAGTTTGATCTTGGTGTTGGGCGGCAAAGTACCTTTGGATTTTCTAGCGTGCTTTGCCCGTGTTTGGATAGGCCTTGTTTTTGGATAGGCCTTGTTTTCAGGCGAACAATACGCTTTCCTTGCCACACCATTCACCATACATCATTTACAGATCACAGAGGGTTTGACAAGGGGCAACGTATAGTCGTTTGGATGGGACAAAAAAACAAGGTCCTGTGTAGACATTGGCATACATGTAAAAGATCCCATGGCGACAGGCGGTATCTGTCAAGCTCTATTTATCTCGACGAGCAATGCCTGAAATACTGCCAGACTGCATTTCGGGCAGTCTGCTTTTCAAATTATTAGGGATTTTTGTTGAGTTTCATTTGGCATTTTCCTCTCAGGGGTCGGAAAAACTAGTGATCAGGCCACAGACGAGATCCGATCAGCTCTATTTATCTCTACGATCGGTGCACGAATACTGTCATGCAGCATTTCCAACAATCTATTTTTCAAAATTTTCTTGGGCACGCTACTTTGGCGCTCACAAAGGTACTTCGTTGAGGTTCGCAAGTCCGTTCGTTTGACACTTTACCTCAACGATCATTGCTTGAAAAACTGCCAGGCTGCATTTTCGGCAGCATGTTTTTCAAAATTTTCTGGGGGGAGCACTCCCACCTCTAGATGAAACTCGTATACCTTTGTCCCCTTAACCTTGGACTTTACCCTAGCTTTGCCCCCCCAACAACTGACGTCTGGCGCCGCCACTGGTTGAACCTCATTTCTTTATATTAACAGAACCTGATTTCTGGTGAACCATACTAAACCAGCAACTTAGGCTGTCCGTGTACTATTGACCCCGCTTGTGAACAGACACTAGGCTAGTTAACGACATGTTTATTCTCAAATCAACGATTTTAGTTTAAAACAATTCTTCCTCTTGTGATAAAATTAAATCGGTTTATGTAACGGTAATCGATGCCAGATGTGAAACAGATTGGAACTGCATTACAAAATAGTATATAAATTTTTGAAGATGGCAGTCATTCAGGGCAGAATGCAAGATCGGCATTTTACACAATGGGACACTTATTTTAAACAGTAGATTTACAAAGACCATGGCTTTTCAACAACAAGAATCTATTTTTTACTGACTTAACTTATGTTTTCTTGGCACAAAATCAGACAAAAAAAGGCAATTTCACCTCGCCACTTAGAATTCGACTGTAAATGTCGTTGATTAAGAATGGTTGTTTTTCTACTGGTTTCTAATCAAACTCGATTCTTGAGAATCGGAATTCATCTCTCTTCCCATTCCTGACACACTTCATTAAACTAATGAAAGTTGGTTGTTTTTTCTAGAGGAGTAAGGTTATGTATATCAACTGCCGGAGGCAAAGGATTCTGTGTAGTCTAATCATGGTGTTTAATCAGGTTGATAAGTCATACTGAACGAAGATCGTGTAATTGTATAGCACAATAAAAACAAACCTTTAAAGTTAAATGAAGCATGCAAACTTAAAGATACAACTCTACCAGTAGGCCCTACACTCCCCCTAAAGGTAGGTCCTACACTCCCCCTAAAGGTAGGTCCTACACTCCCCCTAAAGGTAGGTCCTACACTCCCCTTCAAGGTAGGTCCTACGGGGGAAAGAGGGAGAGGGCAAGAGTAAGGAGGAGATAGAAGGGCAAGAGAAAAAGAGAGTGCAAGAAAGAGAAAGATCTTCTTACAAAGTTGAATAAAGCATGCGAACATAAAGATTCCTTGACAGCTGGAATTTGATATAAGAGTAGGCCATTGTGCCGCTGCCCGGGCAAAATTTCCCTCATAGCACACTGTATGACGTATTCCCGCCTTCATTAGTCCAGTTTAGAAGCAGAACAGTAGGATTTTAAACCCCATTTCATTTCATTTCTTCACCCCTCCCTCTAAAGGCACTATGGATAACAAAGAGAGAGGATGAGGATGAGGAGAAAGAAAGAGAGAGAGAGGAATAACGTTGATGGTCCAACCTAGTGGGTTTTCACCAGTTTCCTACCACGGGTAATAACCTTAATGTGTAAGCGAATTGTTGAAATGAATTGAGTAGTGTCTTTGTCACATAGACGTTAAACTTCATAAGACTATCATCTTAAGTCCATTTGTCAGGTGGGTGGCCAAGGTAATAAAGACGCTGGCTCGCTAGTCTGGAGGTCACACTTTCAATCCCTGCATTGGCCAAGAAAGTTCATCATGATTTTCTGGCTTGGTTTCCCCTTGTCAGTGATGCAGGACAAGACTGACAATGACAGCTGTCTAGTCGTTCAGATGGGACAAAAACCTGAGGTCCTGTGTACACACTGGCGTGCACGTAAAAGAATTATTTATTAACTTATCCAGACTATAATCAACTCTTGATAGCTTCACTAGCCTGCGATATAATTACTGGATTACAATCTTATAATTCTGCTACTTAACGTCCATTAATAATTAAATCAAAAAATGGACACGCAAGACTATGTTTTTTTATCATACTACTTTAGCAATGATGTTCGAGGCTAGGCTAAAATCTTGGTTCATAGCGGTTCAATTTGACTGAAATTTTTAGCAAATTACTGTTACAATATGTAGTTTTAAACTATTATAGTGAGAACTGCCAACTTGTTATCTAATCTCCCATAATGTATCTTTTATTGCCGAATCAATCCAGCCTATTATCAACAGTAATCGGGTTGAGTGGTACACTAAATTATTTTAGAATTTTGAATATTATTCACCATGTCCGGAATATACATGTACAGGCAAAATCACATCACTGGTTGGATGAACACCTTGGTGGTAACATCTCTTTAATTTTTTGTATAGAATCTTTGTGGTAACAACTCTTTAATTTGTTGTAAGGAACCTTGGTGGTAACATCTCTTTAATTTGTAGTAAAAAAAACCTTGGTTGTAACATCTCTTTAATTTGTAAGAAGGAACCTTGGTGGTAACATCTCTTTAATTTGTTCGATGGTTGATTAGCATGTAAAGATTAGAATGTTTCAGTGATACAGGGAGAAGTTTAGCTGTAGTATTATTTGATTGGATGACAACCCTTGCGGCCATCACAACTCCAGGGTCGATATAACAAGACACAGCAAGAATAAAACCAAGTAGCCAAATATAACTAAACTACAGACTTGAGACTCTATCAGCTTTATTTAATACTTGATCGTCAATCAAACTTATTCATGAGGGACAGGTCAATAATCTAACTATTAAATATGGTTAGAATATCCAATGTGTTATTCACGAGGGACAGGTCCATTAACTAAACTCATAATACCTTGGGTTACTCAGGGGGTACGGGTTCATAATCTTAACTTGAGTCAATTAATCATGGATTGAAAATCAGGTCTCACCCCAACAAGATACTAATCAGAGAGAGAGAAATGGGGTTTAACGTCCACTCGACACGAACTAGGTCATTTTGGGACTAACATGGTATTTAATTTTATTTCAATAATTCGCTTGCGCGTAGGGGTCTTTAGCAGTGGGAGGAAACCGGAGTGCCGGAGGAAACCCACAAGGTTAAGAAGATGCCCCTATCTCCATGCCACATATGCTCACACAAGGGCTCAAAACCACAGCGGCAAGCAAGAGGTGACCGGCCAGCTAGAGGTCGAAGCGCCGCGCTCTAGACCACTATACCCCTTCCCAACCCTCCGTGTAATTAAAGGTAGTCTAGCTAAGTTCTTACCTACTATGTTCCTAAGCTCTTCTGTAATTAGACATGTATTTACATTATTTATTGGTACCACAGTGACTCAGTGAGTAAGCTGCTGTTTCAATAGCAAGGGGGGAGGGGGTAAATTATAGATCTATGGCGTTAATAAAATCTAATAGTTGGATGATACAGAACCCAATTTCTCATATAAACACTGACGTACATGCAAAATCACCCTTAAAATGGGGATGGGGATTCGCTATAGTAGGCTGTCGTTGGGGGTCTATGGCATTACCCCTCTTTAAACCTTTGAACACTGACTATACATGGGGTGTTGCACGTCCCTCCCTGGATTTACAGGACGTCATATTAATTATGACGTCAACGTAATTGGAGCTTGACATGCCCCAAGCCGCATTGGGTATATGCGATACAACGTCAAGCCGGTTTTGCGGCTTTTCGGGTTCTAAGGGTTAATAGCCCAGAAGGAACATTAGGACCCCATTTAATTTCAATTCATTTCCTGATTCTTGCACCTCGTGACAAAGTATTCTAGGCTGGAATATTCAGAGGGATTTCCTTGTTAACACAGGGATCATTCCCTTAAATTCGTGGATAGTGAATCAAGCCACGAGTCACCCTTTACATCAGTTAACAGATCATGTAAACTTTAAATCTAGAGCTTAGCGTTGATATGCAGAAGTTCCTGAAACCTCTCGAGTTTAACGTTGATATGAAGAAGTTCCCAAAACCTCTTTAAGTCGTAGCCGAGATTGATTTAACCATTTAACCATCGCAAATCTTCTTCAGGATGATTGCTAACAAATATAATTTAGTGATATGAAATTCCTTGCACGATTTTCATTTGAAAAAAAAAAAATGAACTAGGCTTTTATTGTCTTTTGGTTTCTATAAGTAGGATCTCTTGGATGTGGATTTAGGATATCGGAAAGAAATACGAACATCGTAATCTAAATTGAAAATGAAATGAAGTCTGACTGCAACTTGGTTAATGAAGAAAGGAATTGTAAACGATATTGGGAGAAAGACGTAATATTGTAAACCAAATTGTTGTAGAATATTATAGGATGTAATTCATAGATTTAAATTCAGTCTCTTGAAAATAGTTTGTAGATTAACAGGTTAGGGTAAGGGTGGGGAGTGGGGTGGGGTGGGTGAATACTGAAATATTAGCAAAGACAGGTGCGTTAGTATGGTTCCTCTAGAACTAGTTGCATTTATTGGACTTAAAACCATGTTTATCTTTAGATAAAGTAATTAAACGTGCATTATACTAGAACTAAATCTTCCTATTGCAGGTCTTCTTAAGGCCTGAAATGTTATATAAATTACTAATTAGACATCAATCAACTTATCAAGACCATAATCAACTTTCGATCGCATCTCTAGCCTGATTTACTGCATAATTTTCCTTCTTGATTTAATTGGTAAATGGATAATAGAGATTTTGCTTTTTACCGTACCTGCTTTAATTATATTGATCGAGGCTAGGCAGAATTTCGTTTGCTAAATTTTCGGTTCAGAGTGGATCTTCAGTAAATTTCCTTTACATTATGGTTGTACGTGACAAGAAGTGGGGTCGCCTGTCCAACCTCGTGGGTTTTCTCCGGGTCCTCTGGTTTCCATTCCACTGCTAAAGACCCCTTCGCGCAAGCAAATTATTGAAATAAAAATTAAACCCTATGTTAGTTCTGAAATTACCTAGTATGTGTCGAGTGGTCATTAAAACCCATTTCTCTCTCTCTTTTTGATAATTGCTTTAGGCTCCATGGGTTTGAATTGTAGGCCTATGTATTGGTGTTTGAGTTCAACTTCTAGTATAAAACATTTAAAGTGGTACAGGATCTTAGTTCCTTTGTAATGTCTGCAGCCCAAACGCCAGCTTACATTTGTTGGCAGAACAATATTCGCGAGATCAAACTTGTTAGATTTCAAGAACATCAAATGTTCGTGTGTGTATGTATGTTTGATGATAAGATAATTGTTATATCCATAGAATTGTGTTGTGATAAAATTAAACACACAAAGAATTCTTCTCAACATGTTTATGTATTTATTGCACATTTCCGTGCATTCAACTCTATCTTGTGGTTTTCGAACAGTGCTCACGCCACCACAGGCATCAAATTATTGTCATAAGATAAACTAACTTATTCAATCTATGACGAATAGCGTCGTAATCCATGACAAGGCGTTAATAACCCTAGTCAAGACACACAGATGGGCTTTCAGGGTCGAATTGCTCTGACACATTCTTTAAGCATGGCTATATATAGTTTGTAGATTGATAGACATTGCCGGCAGCTATACAGTATTTTTTTTCGTTATATATTTTTTTTTTCGCTTTGAAAGAGCTTTCTGGATCCAATCAGTTAATTGATTTTGATGATGTACTTTTGGTAATATACCAACGTCTGTGAGTTCTGGATTTTGTTCCCGTGTTTGTTTTATGGAGTTTGTTCCCGTGTTTGTCTTCTGGGGTTTGTTCCCGTGTTTGTCTTCTGGGGTTTGTTCCTGTGTTGTTTGTCTTCTGGGGTTTGTTCCCGTGTTTGTCTTCTGGGGTTTGTTCCCTTGTTTGTCTTCTTGGATTTGTCCCCTTGTTTGACTTCTGGGTTTTGGGATCTGTAGTGGCTGAGTGAGTAGGATGATGGCTCGCTAACCAGTAGAGAGAGAGAAAAAAATGAGGTTTAACATCCACTCAACACAAACTATGTCATTTTGGGACTAACATATGGTTCAATTTTATTTCATTAATCCACTTGCTTGTATGGGTCTTTAGCAGTGGGAGGAAACTGGACACCCAAAGAAAACCCACAAGGTTTCACAGGCGACCTTACTTCTTGTCAGGTACAACTGGGTATTCGTTACTCAATGACAGACTATATGATACAGCACGCACATGCTAACCATTCGGCCTTAGGTGATAGTGCAGCTGCCGGGGCAAAATGTCTCTCATAGTGTATGGCATGTACTATGAGCTGGATCAGAACAGTAGGATGTTAAACCCTATTTCTTTTGGTGTCGTATTCCCCGGTTAGTTTTCCGGGTTAGTTTGAAATATTAAAACTAAAATCAACATAATGGCTTGTACTTCACCATCTACAACCAACGAGGGCAATTTTCCAATTATATTGATAACAAGTCTGGTATAATCAAGTCTCATAGGTCTACTTGTATCGATCGTCCAGGTATATTGAAATTGAAATATTCATAATTCATAGTCTAGAATCAAAATTATAACTATCACGGTTTCTTACTTAATGAATCGTGAATCTCCCAGGGGGACGGACAACCGAACGTGCATTGATGATATTTTCCCGTGAAGAGAGATTGATATAGTTAGTTCTATCGAGTGAAACTTCATTTCAGGAAGTTAGGAGAAATAACGAGGTTAAAAGTTTTGTGTATTCCGAGGGGTGGTTGTTAAATTATGTCTAATGAAATATTTCCCTCAGGAAGACAGAGATTAGTCTTCTCAAGTAGAGAAAATAATCAGAGTGATGCCCAAAAGATTGTTTTGTCAGACATATTTTTGTAAAGACATCCCAAATATTATTATTATCATTCTTAACCCTTAGGTGTTCCATATGAGGCTATTTTACAAGTCATGACCTACAAGAAAAAAATGTCAAAAATTTTTAAAATTTATACAACTGAATGGAGGAATTTAAAACATTTCCAAAATATATACATTTGTATTATTTGTTCATAAATTTAAAGAATTACAGGATATATTCTCAATAATATACTTTTCCTGATCAAAACCCCAAAACAATCCAAAAGTTAAACGGTGGTTCAAAATTTATTGTTAAAGATATTCCTAGTTAAAGGATGCGGGTTATCCATTTTAAGGATGTGGGGTAGCTAACAGGGTTGCACGTTGAAAGATATAGGGGTAGTTAAAGGCTTATCTCATTTAAGGGGTATCTCATTTACGCATCTAAGGGATGGGCTGAATGAAGGATATAGTTAAATGTAGGATAAATTGATGGCTAATTTTAACGATGTACGGTTAGCTACTTTATGGATATAGGGTTTCTTAATGTAAATGAAATGAAATGGGTTTTACGGTTGTACTTCGACTGAGGATAATGACTTCGTTTTATTGTCCCATCTGAACAACTATACATTGTTCTTGCCAGGCCCTCTGTTCTGCACCACTGACAAGAGGAAACCACGCCATAAAATCCTAGTGAACTTTCTCGGCCAAGGATCATACACCTGAACTCAAGGCTACCGAGCCAATTTGGCTCTCGTAGTTAATTTATATTGAGGTTGTTAAATAAATTGAAATGAGGTTCAACAACCTGATGAGTAAACGCCAGGCAAATTGCTCGGTCAGTGGTAATTCCACTTAACCTTAATCACATTTCAACTTCCAGGGATACTTTTACCTGCACGCCAATTTGTACACAGCACCTAGATGTTCCGTCCTATCTTAACTGGACGTTCTTTCTTGCCAGACCTCACCCTTTCCTGCACCTCTACAGTAACAAACCGCGCTAGAATATTCCAAGAAACATTTCCAGCCAATTCCTACTCGCCAGGTTTGTCTGAAGATCTAGCTGAAAGACTTCTATACATGTTTCTTCAAACTGCATAGTGAAATCAAATCTCAGTGATTTCACGATATCATCCACCCTCCTCGATTCCATAAGGGATTATCGTGTCAAACCAGATATAACATTCTCAGATAAAGGTCAGAAGGTTTATAAATTCCAGTTGGAATATAACGCTTACTACTAACAGTCATTTTATCGTTTAAGTAGAAATGGAACCATGAGTGTATCTCGGTTGATTGATTGCCTGTCAAATTCTCTTGTGACTTTCACTCCACGGTTACAGGCGCATATTCAACATGGATTAAATTCGTGATTCCTGAATTCATTTGGGGTTGTGGAGTAAAGTCTCTCTCTCTCTCTCTCTCTCTCTCTCTCTCTCTCTCAGCAGTTTAAGAGTCCTATTCAGCACAAATTAAATCCATTCGGTAGTGATCTGTTCCTGATTCTTTAAGTCTTTTGGGATTCTAGAGTATATTGCCTCTCTGTATTGCGCATTTGCGTTAGCAAGTCGATATGTTTGTTTTGACCACTGATTCACTATATCCTATTGCGTATTTGCGTTAGTAAGTCGATTCAGTAGCCAATCAAAACCCACAATACAAATAACCAGGGAGAAATTTTACATGATAGTGGTTGTCTGGTAAGGAAACATTTGTCTGCGATATGACCGTTGGTGGAAGAAAATGTTAACCCCCAAAACAAATTTTTTATTGACAAGGGTTAAGCTGTCTACCATTTCCAATCCTCCAAGACAGTTGTCATGAGAATAAATATAATTTTGAAAAAACCAAAAAAAACATCTGCAATACATGATGTTTAGCATCTTTAAAACAAGCCTTGAGTGGAATGGGATGTCCAAATCGGATTCCATGTCTGATTGTAACCTTTAGTTTATAAAGTTTAAGACGTATTGCGTTGTTTGGTTTGTCTTCTGTGATTGATGACTTTCGAGAATAAAGTTTTATGTTGAGGATCAATCCTGTGCCAGAACTCCCCTCCCCGGAGGACTGAATTATGGGTATTCTGGTTGCATGTCACGTTTGTTAACAATATCACTTGGATTTTATTTTCTGTCGCTGAGTTTATTCTGTCCATAAAATTGATAGTTTATCCGCTTCTTTTATAAGTTTAGTTACTTGTCTTAAAGGATCATTGGTCGTATCTTAAAGTAGCTACGTCTCCAACTCAATATCATTCAAAGTCTTCGACAATGAAAACACAAAGTAATTGGCAATTTAAATCAAATCAACATTGATGTTGTGGTCTTACTAGGAAAAATCGGCTTCTGATATCCAACATTTAAGACAAAGTAAATATTTTACTATAATTTTGAACCATAATGCGTTGATATCTTTCACAAGTCAGGTCAAAAGGTGACTTATTTTCTTATCTCAAAAACATGCCCAATAAAAACTATTGGTGTAGTCTTGAATAATCAGACACTAGATATTACCATTGGATTGAGATTTCTGGCGTATTTTGCCAGACATAACTGATTTGAAATTAGAGAAAAAACGGAAGCGATTGAATGAAAATCAGATTATATACATTCATATTAGTTTATTTTTTGTGGTTTACCCATTTGTGGCAATTTCTAGGTCCCAAATATTAGCAATTTAGCTCCTTTAAAGGTTTTATAGGTTTCGTTGATTGTTTTAAGGGATCATTGGCTGCATCTTAAATCTCTTGCTTCTTTATAATTTGGTCAGATCGTATAGGTTTTGTTATTTGTCTGGGGTCCAATCGTTGTAATGTGTATTTATGCATGATTCCCATATTAGTATTAAACATCAGTAGTGGGTATTTGTACCGGATCCTGGTTCTTTTGATAATTACGGAGGCCGGAGGGGTTGGATGGCCGAATGGTTAGCGTGCACGCGCTGTATCATATGGCCTAGAATTGAATCAACAGACGTGGTTTGGAATCCCCGGCTGTCCAGCCTCGTTGGTTTTCTCCGGGTACTCCGATTTTCTCCCATTGTTAAAGACCCCTACACACAAGCGAATTATTCAAATAAAATTAAAACCATATATGTTAGTCCCAAAATTACCTAGTTTGTGTCGAGTGGTCATTAAACCCCATTTCTCTCGCTTTCTTTTAGATAATTGCTTTAGGCTCCATGGGTTTGAATTGTAGGCCTATGTATTGATGTTTGAGTTCAACTTCTAGTATAAAACATTTAAAGTGGTAGAGTAACTTAGTTCCTTTGTAATGTCTGCGGCCCACACGCCATCTTACATTTGTTGGCAGAACAATATTCGCGAGATCAAGCTTGTTAGATTTCAAGAACATCAAATGTTCGTGTAGGTCTTGTATGTGTTGAATTTCAACAAAGAACGAAACATTAGTTTACTGACATCCAATCAGTTTTAAAAGCTAACGATCACGTAGTACAAAAATGGCTGACGTCACCATTTTGTTATCACATGATGTTTGGGTCAATCACGTGACTTCAATGGCAAAATGTTGGTCGTTTGTGTAAACATTTTTCGTTTGCCGGAAATTAAAAAAAAAAGGTATGAGACATTTGTTTTGTCAGACGCCAACAAACGTAAGTTGGTCTGCGTTGGGCATCAGTAGCCATTACTTGTTTTAGGATCTTGTGGTTGGAATTGTATGTATTTATTCATAGGTATAAATTCTAGCCATGGTTACCAGCTAGTTATTTAAATAAACTTATGCCATATGTTAGTCCCAAAAAGACCAGACCAGGTCCCACATGCATAAAGCATTCTCAGATTTAAGAATTTACTCAAAAATGTTCACCTTATTTTGATTAAAACTTAGCCCTTTATAAACCTTGTTTTAATGTTTCAAATATATCATCAAGAAATTATGTGCAAAGTTTTGTGTTTCTACATCAAAGATATTTCTCATAAACAGTGATTGAAAGTTGAGTGAATTCTTAAGTTAAGCCTGAGAATGTTTTATGAACTTGGGGCCTGTTCGTTCTGTTGGGTAAACACGTCCATTATATTGATAGAAGAAGATTACTTTTACCACGTTTGGTTCCGGTTTAATTCGGGTTGATTGGCGATATATTCCAGACATTGTCAATCACAGCGAGTCATTGCTTCGTTATAGTTTCATGAAGCAAAACATTATGATTGATAATTTCTACAATATGTCAGTCTGGCGGCCATCTTGTTCATCAAACAGTGATTATATGGTTCTATATCTGGATCATACCAGTTACATCCAGGGGGGGTTGGATGGCCGAATGGTTAGCAGTTGCAAGCTGTATCATACGGCCTGCAATTGAGTCAACTGGTGTGGTTTCAAATCACCAGTTGTACGTGGCAGGGAGTAGGGTCGCCTTTCCAACTTCATGGGTACTCCGGTGTCCTCCCACTGCTAAAGACCCTTACGCGCAAGCGAATTATTGAAATAGAATTGGACCATATGTTGGTCCCGAAATGACCTGGTTTGTGTCGAGTGGACGTTAAACCCCATTTCTCTCTCTCTCTCACATCTAGGGGGTTTGTGTGGCCGAATGGTTAGCAAGGGGTATCATAAGGTCTGTCAAGGAGTCAACTGTCATGGTTTTGAATGCGGACGCCTGTCCAACATTGTGGGGTTTCTCCTGGTCCTCCGGTTTCCACCCACTCATAAAAAGAGCCCTATGCGCAAGCGAATTATTCAAATAAAATTTAACAATGTTAGTTCTGAAATGGCCTAGTTTGTGTCCCGTGGATGTTAAACCCCATTTTTCTCCCTCTCTCTCTATCTTTCTGGTCCTCCGGTTTCCGCCCACTCATATAAAGAGCCCTATGCGCAAGCGAATTATTCAAATAAAATTTAACAATGTTAGTTCTGAAATGACCTAGTTTGTGTCCCGTGGATGTTAAACCCCATTTTTCTCCCTCTCTCTCTCTCTTTGTCTCTCTCTTCAGTTACATTCCCCACCCCCACCATTTATATACCTAGTAATTACATCCCCCCTCCCCAACATCCTCACATCATAGAAAACGATATAGTTTGTTCAGAAAAAAAACATTTTTCAAATATTTATTCTCAGACCCCCGACCATCATCTTCCAGTGTGGTACTTTAAAATTCCACAACAATTTTGGAATGTCTTGGTAATAAAGTGCATAGACTTGTCTTTCCAGCACTAAACAACCAAATCTTCACAGTAATTGTCGGTAATCAGAAATTCAAATAAAGCTGATCGGTGACGAAGACATAATAGTTGCAAGAAGAGTCAATATCACTCTATCAGTAATACGCTTAACTCTATATCCACGCTTTCTATTTACACTAGAACGCCAATGTGGCTATTGAACAACTTCTTTAGATTGCCTTCCAGATATAAATCACGGAGATCGTCTTTTGGCGATGATTTCGAGGAGGAATTTGATTTCATTTGCATCGAACAAAGAAATTAAGGAGGCTTTTTACGCGAATGACTGTTAACATCAAGAGCATTCCGCCGAATGGTGGTCAGAAAGTTCGTGCAAACTTCATCTCGGATATTTTTTATGGAAGAAAAACATCTACACGGATTAAATTTACGGACATGCTGATGACTCTACACAATGGTAATAAGAATGAAAATAAATGACTTAAGGAAACTTCTAACCTAATGAAAAGCTGTTTTATTGAGACTGGCTTGTAGCGTGGAGAGAGAGAGATAGACAGTTCTATTCCAACAGTTTCAAGACAACACACAGCGATTGAATGATCAAAGTCGATACTTCACAGGGAGGATCTGGATCATTTAGAAAAATACACACTAAATTAAATTAGAATTGATTGGTTTTCTTTAGATGCGGGGAAACTTTGAACTTTGATAGAATTTCAGGCTAATAAACGAGAGACATCGATGTCATTTATCTGGTAAAACGTTCATCACGCAATCTGGGTCTTTGATTACAATATATCCAAGACAGGGATATGGATATAAATTTACACGATGTACTTTTCTCCGAGATTACAGTCACTCCGATAGAAATAGATTTTAATTCTCTGAGTTTCAATCAGATTAAAACACGTATCCTATTTCGTTTCGTTTTTTATAGTTCAAAATTTCATTTTACTTGTCTTTACTACACTAGGATCTGGAGGAGTTGTTGACGTGAGGGATTACCAAATGAAATGGTAACAGAAATATTGCGGTAACTGATTAGAAACATCAACATTGATTGGTTATTGACTGATATCATAGGTCAAAAGTCGCTCGTATAACCTCTGACAACAGGTCAGATCTTCATGTAGTGTAGGCTATAAAAATGTAAAACATGGAACGAAATATAGATCTGTGTAATAATCAGATTGTATGGTTTAAAGGGACAATCCAGATAAGAACAGAGTCTCAAAAATTAAAGTCCGAGTAGTTATGAAATTTATGGACCAAAATATAGTGGCATAGTGTATTTACCTTGCCTCAAAATTCCAGCTCAAAATATTGAGTTGTTTGGGCGTGTATGTCAACACTGCTTATCCGGACACGTAACCCTTTTAAGATTTCGGGTCAATTTTTTTATTGGGTGACCTGATAATTGATTAACAGTGAATGACCCATGCACTGTACTTGATAACAAAAGGTAAATTTCACCTGCATATTATTTTTATAGAAAAAAGTCTGGTTTTATGCAGATACTGTATAATACAACGGTCTCCATTTCCAGATGAAGACTGTCAGGTTTAAGTTATTTACAAGCGTATCACAAATATCGGGTTAGTAGGTGGGCCTTAGGTTATGCATTTTAAAGGATTTTAACACAAAATTAAGCAGTTTTATTCCCCAAAAAGTTATCGGGATTGGCCCTTTAATCTGAGTACAAACTATCTTTCAAATGATAATCAAGTTTAATGAACTAACAGCGGTTCAATATCTCAAAAACAGCATATTTATATCACTTTGAGACTATTTCGAGAACCTGGAGAAAACCCATGAGGTTAGACTTGCAACACCGAACCAATTGACCAATGACAATAAATTAACCAGCTCATAGTTTTCTATTATAATGCCAACCTTGTGGGTTTTTTCGGGGTCCTCCGGTTTCCTCCCACTGCTACAGACCCCTACGTGCTAGCGAATTAATGAAATAAAATTAAACCATATTTTAGTCCTGAAATGACCTAGTTTGTGTGTGTGTGTGTCTATCTCTCTCCTCTCTCTCTCTCTATCTCTCTCTCTCTCTCTCTCTCTCTCTGTGATAATGTTATTTATCTTGTTCAGGACTGTCATCTATAACAATTAATTATAATTCACCATCCATCATGACTATTGTAAAACTGACAGGAACTTGTCTTTAAAACATGGACGACAGTGAATAATAATACTATTATAATCAATATAACACCACCCGTCTATAAAGTCTCATACAAATCAAGTCTTTCATCAACAATTTATAATCTGTTAACTTTCATCAAATCAGGGGTAGATTGAGAGGTATGGTGTTTCAGGGGTTCCCCCCAGCCCCACCCCTTGGTCGGCTACATAATAAGAATTGTAAAACGGTCGGTTGTGTGCTTTATTCTTTGGCATCAGACGTTGGGATGGGATGGGCATTCAAAGCGAGAAATAATTAGACATGTGTGATATCACAATAAATACTTTACATCAATAAACGGGAATTGATTGATTAACGAAAAAATGACCTGAAATCTTAAAAATCTGTTTTCTATCAGGATGGTCCCTTTAATGTAAAAGTCATCAGTTTGATGGAGACTCCATAGAACACATTATAATTACACTTGGACAGGGAGGGATTGGATGGGCGAATGGTTAGCATATGTGTGCTGTATCATAAAGCATGTCATTGAGTCAACTGACATGGTTTCGAATCACCGGTTGTATACGTGGCAAGGAGTAAGGTCGTCTCTCCTATACCTTGGGACTTATCATATGTTAGTCCTGAAATGACATAGTTTTTGTCGAGTGGACGTTAAACCCCCTCCCTCTCTCTCTCTCTCTCCTCCCCTTCTCTCTCTCTGTCTCTCTAATTACACTAGAAAAGGCCCTAGCATTCTTAGATTGTCCCCTGATAGTTCCATTTGTTTAATAGCCGCAAGCTAGCTCAGCATTTCCAGACAAATTAATTAACTTAAATTTGTTTTTGGTGATTATAAAAAAATAGATTTGTTTGAAGGGCGAGTTAATTATTTTCAAGGAGTGATCGTTGACAGACCCATTTAATATTGATACCTAACAAAACTAACAGAGTGAATTCAATAGAAACTTCTAACTTTAACAAATAATGTGAATTTGTGGACGCCCAATTACATGATAATTCATGTTTGTGTTGAGAGAAATGATTTGGATAATGTCATTTATTTTATAAATCAAATAACCTAATAGACCCAAGACGTCATTAAAACCATCCTTGAGCCGTAGTCTTTTATCAGCTGTAGCATCAAATCATTTCTTTTCCGAGAAAAAGAAACCCATCACTACCAGCACTAACTTCATTATCAAAGTACGAGAAAAGGCAAAAGAAGTTTTTTTATTTCGATTCTCATAAAACTGGAGTTTTTATTGATCAACAGAAACCTAGGATTTCTTGTAATGTTGAAATAATTCAAGGCAATGTATTCTTCTTTATAACACTATTATCACAGTATTTATTTGTAGAAATTGACTTTAATGTCTTGCTCTTTTCTGGTGTGAGGGACATTTTGCCCAGACAGCAACACTTCAAATCCTAGGCCCCAAGAATTCTTTTTTATGCACACCGACAGAATGACAAGACACCGATCCTTGCATGCCACAGACCTTAGTGTTTTGTCAGAATGAAGAAAGAGTTGGATAGTATGTTGTGACAAGGAGTAGATTTGCCTGTCAAACTTCATGGATTAAACCTCATCTCTCTCTCTCTCTCCAATCCTTACACCACTGACAAGAGAAAGCAAGAGTAGAAAATCCCAACATCAGGAACGATCCAGAAATGCCTATTCCACGGTAGAATTAAAAATTACCGTAAATGTTTGCCTCACATGACCGAAGTAAATGTTGACGAGACAAACTTACGATTCTCTGTGGAGTTACTAATTCTGTTTGTCAACTGTAGACGGGTAACTAGTAAATAACCTGATTGATTTCTTATTTGATCAACTCGTGTTAAACAAACAGGGTTTAATGGCTGTAATTTACTCTAGAGGGGGACAAATTATAAACAATTATTGGAAAACATGGCAACACGGGAATCAAAATAATCAGACTATTGCTGAATATTATCCGTCAGTTATTTCATGGACAGCATGAAGTAGTGTCACGGCGAGAAGATTTTATTGAATTATATTAACATTAGGAGTCTATCTATTTGTCGTTTATCGACTTGAATTTGTAGAGAAGCTGGGTAGGTTTCCGCTACAGGACATGTTGGATTAGCTGACAACCATGTTGAAGTACTTGTTAGCTAACTGTATGGTCCTTCTAGCTAATAGTCTTTACAATAACATGTTATGGCTGCCTGATCAATAACCAATATTAATACAGAAAGAGGGGGAGACAGAGAGGAAGGGGGGTGAGGGAGCGAGGGGGAGAGAGAGAGTGAGGCAGAGAGTGAGGGAAAGAGAGAGTGAGAGCTAGAGAGACAGAGATGAGCCATAACACATAGGGGAGGGGGAGGGAGTGAGAGTGTGAGAGGGAAGGAGAGAGAGAGAGACAGAGAGAGAGAGAGGGAGAGAGATGAGCCATAACACATATCAATACACAGAGGGGGAGAGGGAGAGAGACAGATTGGGATTGTCATTATAGCTTATAGTATATCACCACATATAATAATAACTCTCTTGTTGTGGTTACTGCTCAATAAACAATATCTATACAGGGGTATGAAGTTCCCAGAGAGAGGAGGTCGGGATAACTAGCTGGTGTGCAGGGATCGGTAACTATGGTAGCAAACTGGGTGCAGTACACAATATCGAAACCCAACAACTCAATTTGGACTGTTGGATATCCGTGATGTGACAGACTTACATTCAAGACTGATTTCATATTTTTATTGTTTATTTATTCCAATCTCTGTGTAGTTTTTCTTGTCCACAGGGTTGTCTTATAGGTTTAGCGTTTTAGGGTTTTCTGCATTGAACCATACATGTTAGTCCCGAAAGGACCTAGTTTGTGTGCAGTGGAGTCTCTCTCTCTTTCTCTTGGTCTCTCGGTTCTTCAGTACTTACTTTTAGAAGAAGAGGAACTCAAACGATTCACTTAACTTTCGCAACCATAAAAATAAAGGAATATAAAGAGTGTAACGGAAACCTGGTGTCTTCTGGGAACTGTGTATTCCTTTATCGATGAAATGTTACATGGAAATCGGAGGCAATTAATTCCTGAACACCTGGGTCTTTTATACAGTTGATGTTCGACTGTGCTAATTAGCCTAGAATAGAACAGATGATATCAAATGAAATGAAATGCGATTTAACATTTGACTTTTCGGCACCAACAATCAATCTAGTTGTTTAGATAGGACCAAAAACTGGGTTCCTGTGTGCACTGTTGGAATTCAATGTAAGAGTCCGAGCAAAATTTCCCTCCTGGCACACTTTATGGTGTATGTCCGTCTTCATATGCCCAGTCGGAGCAGAACAGTAGGGCATTAATTCACCGAGACTGAAGGTGATTGTATGTCATGCAGTTTGCGGTGATGGGGATTTTGCCTGGACAACTTATCAGATATTAATAGACCACTGTTGCCCTCGGACTTTCATATTATGGTCTTGGTTAGCCAGCTGTTATAGCCTTGGTTATATTTTAGTCTCCGATATAAAACTAAATTTCAATTCTGCGCTTGTAAACTAGATGAAAGGTGTTGTAGATACGGGACTGGATGGAAACCGAGACAAACTACACAGAATATTTTGCTAGGTTGAATAACAGACTTGTCTCATCAAAGAAAAAAAGATGGAAACGATGGTTGTGTTAAGTCGATTTCTAGAGAAAACTCATCAAAAAAAAGAGGAAAGAGATTTGAACCAAGATTAAATGAGGAAGGAATTAATGTACCATGTTCGTGTCAGCTTCTAGTAGCAGAGTTTGTGATTTAAAAATCTTTCATGTGACAACAACTCTGTCAAATGTCCTTATCAGTTTATACTCAATACACACAGTTAAAAACATCGCTATCTGTTGACGAGCTTGTCAATTTTATATCCTAGAAAAAGAAATAGGCATAAAGGTTATTTCGTGACCCTAATCCTTGTCACGTACAAGCAGGGAATTGAAACCTTGCCACTTGGCTCAATGACAGAGCTAAATCTGCCTGTTGTTATCTAAATTATTAATTAGACATAAATTAACTTATCCAAACCATAATCAACTCTTGATGCTTTTATTTTTAAAGAGATTTGAATCTGATCGCTTGTTCAACAACAATTGAGAAAGAGAGAGAAATAATGTTTGACGTCCACTCAACACAAACTAGGTCATTTCGAGTCTAACATATGGTTTCAATTTTATTACAATAATTCGCTTGCGCGTAGGGGTCTTTAGCAGTGGCTGGAAATCAGAGGACCCGTAGAAAACCCACTAAAATGTCTGTGGACCAGTTAGCTCCTAGCATTGAGTAATTAAAGATAATCTAGATAAGTTCGTACCTACTGTCAATAATTCGCTTGTGCGTAGGGGTCTTTAGCAGTGGGAGGAAACAGGAGAACCTGGAGAAAACCCACGAGGCTGGACAGTACTGCTTGCTACTTAAATTTTGTATAGAACCAATATTGGTTGCTACTTAGATTTTGATGAATCTGTAATGAAGATGATTTTGTATAAAATTTGCCTCTATCATTGTCATACATCAACTGATATTCAAGACTCGTTATTGTCCCCCGCCTTTCGAAGAAAGTTGGGGGACTATTAAAATGGGTTCGTCCATCTGTGTGTCTGTCTGTCTGTCCGTCTGTCCGTCACACTTTTTGGGACACAATAACTCTCTTCCTAATTGAACTAGAATGTTCAAACTTGGTGTATGTGTTTATTAGGTCAATGCCTTGAAGATGAGCATTTTCCGCTTAGGGTAAGCAGAGATAAGCAATTTGTTTGGTTGATTCTTTGGGACACGATAACTTTAGTTCTAATTAAGTGAGATTGATGAAACTTGGTGTACAGTTTCATTACAGTAATACCTTGACTAAGTTCGATAATGAGCATTTTCTGCTCAGGGTAAGCAGAGCGATACGCAATTTGATTGGTCAAGACTTTGAAACACAATAACTCCCCTTCTAATTGGGTTAAAATGTTCAAACTTGGTGTATATGCTTATTAGGTCAATGCCGTGATGGAGTTCGAAGATGAGCATTTTCTGCTCAGGGTAAGCAGAGATAAGTAATTTGATTGGTTGATGCTTTGGGACACGATAATTACTTTAGTTCTAATTAAGTTCGAGTGATGAAACTTGGTGTATAGTTTCATTACAGTAATACCTTGACTAAGATCTATAATGAGCATTTTCTGCTCAGGGTAAGCAGAGCGATAAGCAATTTGATTTGCCGAGACTTTGGAACACAATAACTCTCCTTCGAATTGATGGAGTTCGAAGATGAGCATTTTCTTGGTAGGGTAGGCAGAGATAAGCAATTTGATTGGTTGATACCTTAGGACAAGATAACTTAAGTTCATCTTGATTGGTGATTTTTATGCCAATACAATGACTTCATTCTCATTCAGTAATGGATTCGACAGTAACAGTGTATAGAAACGATTGACTCGGACACGAGGGCCCTTTCCCTTGGCCAGAGGGACCCTTTTGTCAAGCGTGGGGGCCCTTTTGTCTGCCTTTAGGGTCTCCCTAACTAGGGTACATTTCATTTTTCTCGTCGGTTTTAGCATTTTTCTTTATAAAACAGTTTTGGATGACACTTCGTGTACAGTTTGATTGCTCGATACGTTTGAAAAAAATAAATGTGCGATTAATTAATATGTGTCATCTATTTATTTTGGGATTTCGGCGGGGGACATCAGCCTCACTGTTGGCTTGTTTAAAAAAAAACTCTACTCATCTCTTGACGAAGTTGTCAATTTATGTTTAAGATGTTGAGATGATGTAATAGAAATCTCTAGAGTAACGTCAAGTTGATAAAACAAACGATGAAATCTGTCAGTTTAAAGTGCAATGCCATTATTTTAACAGCTTATTTTTTTAGAAAAAAAGGATGAAATCTGTCAGTTTTAAAAAACGACGCCATTATTTCAAAGTCTAATTATTTCAAATCACTCATTTGAATAGATACAAAAATATAGTAAAATTAGTTAAAGAGCTGGCAGTTCTGGTTATCATAATAAAAACAAAATACGCTGAAAATTTCAGTCAAAGTACTTCCCACTTTGAACTGAGATATTAGCGATTTAATTTTATGCTAGTCTCAAATTGTTAACTTGCGTGCAATAATACACCAAGTCTCAATTATTCATTTGTATGTTAAATTAGCCGTCACAAAATGTAGTCAAATCTGGTAAATATCAAGAGATGATTATGAGAGAGAGAGAGAAATGGGGTTTAATGTCCACTTGACACAAACTAGGTCATTTTGGGACTAACATATGGTTTAATTTTATTTCAATAATTCAATTACGCGTAGGGGTCTTTAGCAGGGGGAGTAAATGGGCGTGCCTGGAGGAAACCCACGGGTTTGAGAAGGCGCCCCTATATCCGTGCCACATATGCTCACACCAGGGCTCGAAACCACAGCCGCAAGCCAGAGGTGACAGGCCAGCTAGAGTTCGAAGCGCTGCACTCTCGGCCACTAGGCCATCCCAACCCCCTACCTGTAATAGACAGATTTGGTTCTTACATAATGTCCGTTTAATCGATAAAAAACATCTTATTTACAAACACTCGATAAAATGAGTCTGGAGAACGTTATGTTTATATACTTGATAGACCCAGGCTACGTCTGGAAAATCTTGTCTTTTTCTAGAATAAACCTGAAATAATGTTAGTAGAATTTTTCTGATCGTGGTGGAAATGATTAGCCCTTGTTCTGTCTATAGCCGCGAGTTTTATTGACTTTAATGTACTGGTGGTATTGCATAGACGAATCACCAAATATAGGTACGTACGCCTATTATAGATAATACGCTAGATATTGTTAGTCTCCTGTGATTGCTATTTTATCGTTCCATTGTATGTATACCCACCTCTTACTCTCTCTATCTGGCAGTGATATCCCTCTTGTCAGTGATACAGGATGGAGGGCCTGACAAGGACAGCTGTCTAGTCATTCGGATGGGACAAAAAAGAGGTTCCATGTACACATTGGCATGCAAGTGAAAGATCCTTTGGCAGTTGGAATTCGATATAAGAGTAGGCCGTAGTGTCGATGTCCAAGCAAAATTGCCCTGATAGCACACTGTATGGCGTATGCCCGTCTTCCATTAGCCCAGTTAGGAGCAGAAAATTAGGAGTGTATTCAGAATATAACCTGTTTTGAGTCTTTGATATCTCTATAAAACGATGTCTTGATTTAAATACAGCCATGTGTTCATTCACACCCTGCCCCACGCACAACAGCTGTTTTGTGTTTGGAGAAGGGGGTGGGCAATAGGAGGGGTTATAGCCGAATGATTAGCATGTCAACTAGCATGGTTTGTTTCCCCAGTTGTATGTGACAAGGAGTAGGGTTGCCTGTCCAATCTCACTGCTAAGGACCCCTTCGCGCAAGCAAAATATTGAAGTAAAATAGAACCATATGTTAGTCCCAAAATGACCTTGTTTGTGTCAAGTGGACATTAAACCTCAATTCTGTCTCTAGTACAGTACTTAAAGGAAATGTCGCTTTAAAGTTAAAATAGATTATTTCCTTCAGATCCCTAGACTATATCTAAAGAGGTTTTTCACCATTTGGATGATGTAGGTAGGAAACGATCAGTGAGAAATCCCTAACCTCATGATCGTGTCGAACAAACAAGTTTTAAATACCGTCAATACTCAAGGGGCAGGTAATTATAATATACTAATCACGCAGCTGTGGACACCAAGACGTTAAGTTAGTTTTTCAGTTTCTTTATTAGAGTGGTTATGGAATTAAGATGAGACCCAGTGGAAAGGATCGAGTCATTTTGAAACAAACAAATATTCTGGTCTTATAAAGAAACTAAAAAGAAATTTGTGGGACTTTTTCTCGAAGAAAGTATGGTGTATGGGGGTGTTTTAACTCGATATTTGATAATTAATGTGTTCTAGGAATGGTGGGTAGGGGGGTGAATCACTGAATGGTAAGTGTGTGTTTTGTACCATAAGGTCTGTGACAAGGAGTAGGGTTAAAAGAGAGAGGGAAATGGGGTTTAACGTCCACTTGACACAAACTAGGTCATTTTGGGACTAACATATGGTTTCATTTTATTTCAATAATTCGCTTGCGAGCAAGGGTCTTTAGCAGTGGGAGGAAACCGGAGTGCCCGGAGGAAACCCACGAGGTTGAGAAGGCGCCCCTATCTCCATGCCACATACGCTCACACCAGGGCTCAAAACCACAGTCGTAAGTCTGAGGGGACCAGCCAGCTAGAGGTCGAAGCGCAGCACTCTAGACCACTAGGCCATCCCAAACCCCGAGTAGGGTTAAACACATGGGTCCCGGTAACAGAACCTAAAATGAATGTATTGTTTTCTACACATCTGTAGCATTTAATCTCGAATATCATTAGCACTGATATCTTGTTCGTTTAATATCAAATTTTTGTTTATAAATTGGCAAAAGTTGCCCCAAATTACCTAATTTGTTCTTGTGGTTTTTTTAAAACTGACCGATTAATGTTGATAATGAGTGTCTGAATTTAAAAGTTTGTAAATACAGTGTTGTCTGTCATGTGTTCAAACATCTGGTGTGTTCTTATTGTTTCCATTCAGAAAACTGAGTATTTTCAGGGATCGTAGAATATAAAATCATTCATATTTTCATAAAGTTTCTAATAAAATTATCAGAAAATAGAAAAAAAACATCAAAAAAAATATAAAATTTTACTTTTTCTCATCATAAAATGAGACGAAAGTTTTTCAAAATATTTGATTGCTATAATTTCAAAATAGTTATTCGCTACTCTCGATAATAAATTCCTTGACTAATAAAACCAGATGGGAATAGAAAAAATCATCCAGGTATTTTATGATCCACAGCTGGCTGCTCTCTTTCATTTTCTATTTGACAGTTGAAGGCGCCCAAACATATTTTCCCAAGGAGGGGTCAGTAACCTTACCATATCCCCACCCCCATCTGGACTGCACTCTGATTTAAATACAAATCTATATTTTGTTTCATATTTTTATACTTTCGATGGCGTAGTTTTTGAATCCCCGGTTGTACGTGGCAAGAAGTATAGGGTCGGCCCGGTCGCCTGTCCAATCTTGTAGGTTTTCTAAGGGCTACTCCGGCTTCCTCCCACTGCTAAAGACCCCTACGTGCAATCGACTTATTGGTTGTACTGGGAGGTCACATCAGAGGTCACACAAGGTAATTTTGACCCAACGATGTCAGACATTTGATTAACCAATCAGCATAGATGTTTTTAGTGGGATACCCATAGTTTCAGGCTTTGTTATAACAGACAGTTTTATTGGCTTATTTCTCACACCAATAAGAACGCCTATTATATAACAACTCTTCCACATCCTAGTGTAGTAAAGACAAGTAAAACGATATTTTGAGCTATAAAAAAACGAAACGAACAAGGATCTGTGTTTTAATCAGATGTCATTTATTAGTTGTCACAAGATTACGAAAGCCATCCCCGAAACAATTAAAGATGGATGAGCGTTGAATATTACCAGTTTATATCATGAAATAGAAATACTATTTTTATTTCATCCCTGGTGGAGTTGACATGTTGATATCATCTATAATATTTAATCTGTCACCATTTGACATTAAATCTCAAACTCACTTGAATAGCCTGAATAGTTCAGACGCTTGACATTTATAAAAAAAAAAAAACAAGTAATTTATAACCATACAAGAATTATTTTCTCCGTGTCTCTAATTTCTTTCAAATCTATAAACAAAATCTCGACTTTTGAAAAGGTGAAATGGAACACTTACCATTTGTCATGGAATATGAAATAGGATTTAACGTCCTACTGTTCTACTCCGACTGGGCTATGGGTGTAATTTTTCCTGGGCAGTGGCCCACTTATATCAAATTCCAACTGCCTAGGGATGTGTTGCATGCATACCAATGTATACCCGGGCATCGTTTTTTTTGTTTTTTTTATCATCCTAACGACTAGACAGCTGTCCTTATCAGATCCTCCATCTTGCGCCACTGACATGGGGAAATCACGTCGGACAGTCCCTTTCCTCGACTATTGCAGAGATCAAACATGCGACCTCCAGGCTAGCAAGCCAGCATCTCATTGAAATGAAATTAAACCATGTTAGTCCTGAAATAACCTAGTTTGTGTTGAGTGGATGTTAAACCCATCTCTCTCTCTCTCTCTTTCTCTCTCTCTCTCTTTCTCCCTCTCTCTCTCTCTCTCTCCCTCCTCATCGAAATATGGCTTAGAGTTTAATAATAATGATACAGATTCTTGTTTTCGTTAGGCAAAGCTCCAGGACGTAGAAAATGTTCTTATTTTAGATGGGTCATGATAAGGCAAGAATTAATCTAGGACAAAGACCAATAGTTATAAATAATATAAAATAAATCAATATTGAATTAAGTCTAATAATAAATTTTATAGCAGGTTTAGAAAGTTGTATTTATTGATATTTTGTAAATGCACATGTTCAAAACAGACATGATATATGTTCATCACATTGATCGCATAATAAAACAAAATAGGGTTACATCCATCTGTTTTGATTCGATCAACATGGCTAATGAAAGGTGTCATATGAATGGTATCGTATTTAAACAGCAGCCCTACAACCAGCTCTTAATTCAAATTGTAACTGCCAATAAGGGTCCTTTTATGTGCACGACAATATGTACATAGGTCCTGGGGTTTTTGTACAATCCGAAGAACTATACTTTGTTCCTGAACCACCGTCAAGAGGGAACAACAGTGGAATAACCTAAGCCAATTCAGAGATCGAACAAACGGCACAAACTAGGTCATTTCGGGACTAACATATGGGTCAATTTTATTTCTGCAATTCGCTTGCCTGTATGGGGTCTTTATTAGTGGAAGGAAACTGGAGCACCTGGAGAAAACCCACAAAGTTGGACAGGCGACCCTACTCCTTGTCACGTACAACCGGGGAATCGAAACCACGTCAGTTGACTCAATGACAGGCTTTATGATACAGCATGCACATGCTAACCATTCAGCTATCCACCCCACCCCCACCCCCTCGCGATGTTTAAGGGTGGGTCGTTGAGTTATTTTTGCTGTCTAATAAGGTTCCATTATTTGACTATGCCTTCAACGATGGGGGATGGTTTAGGGTTTTCAGGCATGACTAGCTCTTCCATCAAGTATTTCCAGAAAATTTTTCCAACAAGTTCTTCCAGAAACATCAGCATTGAAAACCTGGCACCGTTTCAAAATATATTGACCAGCGTGAATATACTTGAAAATGCAACAGGAAGTAAATGTTGGTAATCATGTGATCTATAAATCATGACAGAATATATTTTATCTATGATATGAATCTTGGTGACCGAGGACGTTAAGACCTATTTTTATAGACTTTACCCTCCCTCCGTACAAAACGATGGTTACTAATTGTAAGAATAGATGATATGTCCATGGTCTTTAACGTCACGTCAAACGGTAGGCTGTTAAACCCCCTTTCATTTCATGCATTTAACGTCATTCATTTATAAATGGATTAATGACCAACATTGGAATCGGTTTTCAGAAGAGGAAAATATTCTATTATATTCTACATGAATATCCTTTCTCGTTAATGGCGTCAAATATTGGTATTATAATAATATCTGATGGAAATGGTTTTAGTATAATAACAGACTATATTGATATAATAAAAGACCTATAGTAACTTGATCTCTTGCTGTTTGAACAAATCTACCATGTAATAATATCAATATGTCATCTGACAATATACGCCTGGATAAACAAAGGTTTTATAGTCTCTTGTTCCACATAATCCACTCTCTTGATCTGGTGATAGACCGTTTGTCAAAGGGATTGAAATACACATCTATATTAGGTTTCGATTATTTTTAATTCTTTTGTTGGCTTACATGAAGATCTGGTTGGTTGTACTGGGAGGAGACGTCAGCGGTCTTGCAGACGCCTTTGACCAAATGACATCAGATATTAATTAATGATACAGCTTGTCATTGAGTCAACTGGCATGGTTTCTATTCGCAGTTGTATGTTACAAGGAGAAGGGTTGCTGTCCAACCTCCTTGGGTTTCTCTTGGTCCTCCGGTTTCCACCTTCTGCTCAAGATCCCTACTCGCAAGCAAATTATTGAAATAAAATTGAACTATATTTTTGTCGCAAAATGACCTAGTTTGTGATCAGTGAATGTTAAACCATCTCTCTCTCTCTTTCTCTCTCTCTCTCTCTCTCTCCAGGTTAGCAGTCAGTCACAATAATAAAAAAACAAATGTATCAGAAGTCATAATTACCCACAATTCTGAACAATCTGGCTTCTTGTGACCTTGTCGTAACATAATTAAGAAATAATGACCTGCTCTGTGCACAACATCGGTCGCTACTTTAAATGGAATTTCAACAAATGACAAAAAACTTCTGATCTACTTTGGTTTTATTTACCGTGATCTACATGGAATTAACAATTTGTGAATCCTTGCATGTACGGAGAAAACCGTTGTGTGTCGGTAGCCAGACTATTTATCGTCTCAAATTCTCCATCCATGGCTGAATTAGTAGAGGGGTGTGTCACACACTTGATTATCTACGCAGCATGAGGTCGGCGGGTCGACGTTAATCACAAGAATTATGGACTCCTTGAATACAGCGGTAATGGCAGCCCATTACAAACAACAGTCTATTCCGAGACACCATCCTTAGAAGACATCTTTTTTTCATGTTTTATATCAACGAGTTTGACCTGTCACCGGAGTGTGTCTGTAATATTCTAGTTTTACAGCTGAAATTCGATTATTTGAAACCTTTGGTGTAAGAAATAGCGTCTAGACAAGGAGAATTACTAGTAATTTTTGAATCATGGTAATTTTTCATGCCGATCAATTCTTCTAGATCCATACATCTGCTCCGTAGACAATTGGAATTGGAAACGAACAAAAGTTTTATTTGCTTTTCATTAACAATCAAGAGTTCGGTTCATTTGTCAGGATTGTTAGGTCCATGAAAGATTTATTAGTTTATAGTTTTTAATTTGATTCTCTCACAGTGAATAACTCGACCTTCATCGAAAGATTTATTAGTCTTTGTTTCAAATTTGATTTGATCACTTCGGAGTCAAAGCAATCTGATTTAAATACAGATCCTGTCTCGTTTCGTTTTTATAGTTCAAAATTTCCTTTTACTTGTCTTTACAACATTAGGATCTGAAAGACTTGTTATTTAACTTGTGTTCTGCTTGAAATGAGGGATCAGCCAATCAAATTGCTGTTTGAACAAATCTACCATGTAATAATATCAATATGTCATCTGACAATATACGCCTGGATAAACAAAGGTTTTATAGTCTCTTGTTCCACATAATCCACTCTCTTGATCTGGTGATAGACCGTTTGTCAAAGGGATTGAAATACACATCTATATTAGGTTTCGATTATTTTTAATTCTTTTGTTGGCTTACATGAAGATCTGGTTGGTTGTACTGGGAGGAGACGTCAGCGGTCTTGCAGACGCCTTTGACCAAATGACATCAGATATTAATTAATGATACAGCTTGTCATTGAGTCAACTGGCATGGTTTCTATTCGCAGTTGTATGTTACAAGGAGAAGGGTTGCTGTCCAACCTCCTTGGGTTTCTCTTGGTCCTCCGGTTTCCACCTTCTGCTCAAGATCCCTACTCGCAAGCAAATTATTGAAATAAAATTGAACTATATTTTTGTCGCAAAATGACCTAGTTTGTGATCAGTGAATGTTAAACCATCTCTCTCTCTCTTTCTCTCTCTCTCTCTCTCTCTCCAGGTTAGCAGTCAGTCACAATAATAAAAAAACAAATGTATCAGAAGTCATAATTACCCACAATTCTGAACAATCTGGCTTCTTGTGACCTTGTCGTAACATAATTAAGAAATAATGACCTGCTCTGTGCACAACATCGGTCGCTACTTTAAATGGAATTTCAACAAATGACAAAAAACTTCTGATCTACTTTGGTTTTATTTACCGTGATCTACATGGAATTAACAATTTGTGAATCCTTGCATGTACGGAGAAAACCGTTGTGTGTCGGTAGCCAGACTATTTATCGTCTCAAATTCTCCATCCATGGCTGAATTAGTAGAGGGGTGTGTCACACACTTGATTATCTACGCAGCATGAGGTCGGCGGGTCGACGTTAATCACAAGAATTATGGACTCCTTGAATACAGCGGTAATGGCAGCCCATTACAAACAACAGTCTATTCCGAGACACCATCCTTAGAAGACATCTTTTTTTCATGTTTTATATCAACGAGTTTGACCTGTCACCGGAGTGTGTCTGTAATATTCTAGTTTTACAGCTGAAATTCGATTATTTGAAACCTTTGGTGTAAGAAATAGCGTCTAGACAAGGAGAATTACTAGTAATTTTTGAATCATGGTAATTTTTCATGCCGATCAATTCTTCTAGATCCATACATCTGCTCCGTAGACAATTGGAATTGGAAACGAACAAAAGTTTTATTTGCTTTTCATTAACAATCAAGAGTTCGGTTCATTTGTCAGGATTGTTAGGTCCATGAAAGATTTATTAGTTTATAGTTTTTAATTTGATTCTCTCACAGTGAATAACTCGACCTTCATCGAAAGATTTATTAGTCTTTGTTTCAAATTTGATTTGATCACTTCGGAGTCAAAGCAATCTGATTTAAATACAGATCCTGTCTCGTTTCGTTTTTATAGTTCAAAATTTCCTTTTACTTGTCTTTACAACATTAGGATCTGAAAGACTTGTTATTTAACTTGTGTTCTGCTTGAAATGAGGGATCAGCCAATCAAATTGTCTGTCGAATCGAGGGTTTGACCTCCTATGCACGGAATTGTGGGTAGGCATTATCAGCGATAGAAATCAAAACAAAGCAACAGCGATTCTGATTGGCTAAACGAATGACTGAGGTTATAGGGTCAAGTGTTGCGTGCTTGACATCTGACTGGCGGAACGTGATCTACCGCTATGACTTGTTAGATCTACATGTAGTGTAGGCCATCGAAATTATAAAAACCGAAACAAAATATAGAACTGAATTTTAATTAGATTGGAGTCTCGGTGGCTCAGTGAGTAAGAGGTTGGCTTGCTTATATGGAGTTGGAGTTGGAGTTGGATGGCCGAACGGTTAGTGTATACGCATGTACGTGTTGTATAAGATCATAAGGTCTGTTTTTGATTCCCTGGTTGTATTGACAAGTAGTATAGCGTTGGTGGGGAGTCAAAAGGTCGTATCTGGCATATTTTGTGAAATTCACTTTTTTGCTTCTTCAGAAAGAGAATTTTCTTGAGCATCTTTTCATGTGGTAGTCGTATTTCTAAGCCAATAAAAAGAGATTTTATGGATACTTTTCAAAATTTCGTATATGGGGTGTTCCATAAAAAAAAAAAAAATTTAAGTGCGAAAATGTCGTATTTCCTTGAAAAAATCAACTTTGTGTCTAACTTAACCATTACAACCAAACGAAATATAGCCAGTATTGTTCTATGATTAAATACGTATTATTAAAAATTATTGTTGAGACTCTACTGTGTGAAATCTATGAAATTGAAGCAGGTAAAGGTGAATATTTTCAGGAGATACGTCTTTGCTGTATACAATTGCAAATAACAATTATAAGCTTTTACTCTTTATTTCTGCACTAGATGTTGAGAGTGATATGTGCAGATAGTTATATACTGTTTAAATGGCTACACATACATTTTGTAAATAATTATTTGAGAAAAGCTTCAGAAATACAACATTTTGACGTGACGGTTTTATAAGACATTTTGATTCTTAACCTCTGTGCTATTTTTGGCTCTTCTGAACAATTTCGCAAAATCCAGATACAACCTTTTGACTCCCCACCGACGATAGGGTCATCTGTCCAACGTCGTGAGCTTTATCCAGGTCCTCTGATTTCCCCCCACTGCTAAAGAGCCCTAAGGAAATAAGGAAATAAAGTTGAACCACATGTTAGTCCCAAAATGACCTGGTTTGTGTGAATGGATGTTTAATCACATCTCTCCATCTCTCTCCCTTGTCACTGGTGCTACAAAGGGTCTGGCAAGTTACAATGTACAGCCGTTTTGATGGGACGAAACACTTAGGTCACATCTACACATTTATGTGTATGTAAAAGATCCCTTGGTAGTTGGAATTTGATATAAGATTAGTCCGTCGCGCTGATATCAGGACAATATTTCCCTCATAGCCTGCTGTATGGCGTATGCTCGTATTCATTAGCCCAGTTAGGAGCAGAACAGTAGGACCTCATTTTATTTTATTTCTCACTATGGTGGCAGATTTATAACAAAGCTAAGGCCCGTCCAATTCAAGTAGGATGGACATGCTGGGTATAGTCAAGTCATTAATCTAGAACGATTAAATGTTGAAGAATCTAGTTACTAGTCTAGACTTTCTTCTATCTAATAATACTACACATTAACTTGTGGAGGAGAATTTGTTCAATATAATTACTTAGACAAGCAAAAAACACATTCTTTTCACTCTGGATGATCATAACTTGTCTTTTTATAGTAGCCTTGGTTAATGGTGATATATTTTTATGTTCGTTGCTTTATATATATTTCCTTACTGGATGACCATTACTAGACTATTTATTATGTAGTCTTGATTACAGGTTATCTAAATAATTATACCTTACTGGATGACCACCACTACTAGGCTATTATGTAGTCTTGATTACAGGTTATATAATTCCCTCATAGCACACTCTATGGTGTATGCCGTCTTCATTAGGCCAGTTAAACCCCATTATTTCATTTAAATAGCCTAGTTAGAGCAAAACAGTAGGACGTTATTACACCCCATTTTATTTCATATCTCTAGACTTACCTCGGTTCCATTTCTCCCGTAATCTGGAAAAACCTAGTAACACTGTTGAATGTAGTTTTGAGTAAACAAAGGAAAACTGTTTTTGTTAAGCTACTGAATATAACCAATTTTATTTTGTCTACCTTTTGTTCAAGGAGAAAAAAACCTATTATAATGTACAGGGGTCTAACTCAATTTTCACCCAAATTTGACTTGCTAGGTTTTTCCAGATTATGGGAGCAGTCCTGCTTGTTTGGTATATGATTGTAGAGAAGACAGTATAAACCTGTCACCGTAGTGAAATGTTTCACGGAGACGATTTGATAAACTGACATTCGTGTCGCTTATACCATCAACAATTTATACATAGACGTCACAAGGGACCCTAGTTACACACCTTATTTGGTAATGATTACTTCTGTCTCACTCTTTCAATTCCCTCGACTTGAAGACCAGCGAATAGACCAGACGTCTAACACACGATATTAACACCACATAATTCTGTATAGCATCGATAGGTTTGGATGGCTGAATAGTTTGTGTGTGCGCATATCATAATGTTTGTCGTTAGTCAACTGGTGTAGTTTCAATTCCTCGATTGTATATGACAAGGAGTATATAGGGTCGCCTATCCAACAAAATGGGTTTTCTCCGGGTCCTCTGTTTTCCCCCCCATTGCTGAAGACCCCAACGCGCAAGCATATTATTGAAATAAAATTAAACCATACGTTAGTCCCGAAATAACCTAGTTTGTGTCGAGTGGACATTAAACCCCATTTCTCTCCTTTCTCTGTCTCTTTCCGTATGGCTTCTAAATGGCTGTGTCGTCATCTTGGATCTTATACTCATGAAAGGTCACCTGTAATGGAAGATCTTTTGTATAATATGCCACCGTCATGCCATCCTTCCATTTACAACATTTTATTACCGTTAGTTACCATGGATATTTATTGATATCTATTTTTGTTACAGATCCATGGCTCCGTTTTCCTTTAAATTCTTTAGACAAGTTAAATATCATTTGCCAGTAATTACCACACATTCAGTAGACCCATTACAAAGATGTCTTTTCGTCTCCTCCTAACGGCAATAAAATAACCCCATTTACCGTCTTGACGCCTACGGCTACACTGAGTCAGATAGTCTAATTATCTCCCCTGCTAATTCAAACTCATCTATTTGATGTTTTCCATGCTCTACGGTCATATTCCAAATGATGTAGTTTTTATTTTCTGAATTAAAACACTGACAAGAACGCAAGGACTGAGTTGACAAACATGAATATAAAAATAAGAACACGAACAACGCTGTTTTCACTTTTCATTTTGCCAGCCAAGGATCACAGTTTCTTAGTTGCTGTAAGTATTTTTCATCTATTGAATTAGGATCCACTGTGACGCAGCAAGTAAGTTGTTGGCTCACTAACCAGGGGGGATAGGTTAGATCCGGGTGTTGGTTAAAAAGGTTACCCAGTATTTTCCAGCACGGTTTGGCCATGTCAGTGGTGCAGGCCAAAGGCCTTGACAAGCCCAGCATCTAGTTGTTCACTTTGGACGAAAACCAAGGTCCTTTGGACATATTGGCGTGCATGTAAAAGGACCTTCCACACTCTGTAGCTCCACTGTCTGGGATAAATTTCCAATAGAGTAGGACTTTAAACCCAGTCAAAATAGAATAGTAGAACATTAAACCCAGTCAAAGCAGAACAACAGGACGTTACACTGTGAAACCCAAAAATAATGAACCCGTTGTAATTTAGCCAAAAGTAGACAGTGCGCCATGAGTGAAATTTTGCCCAGACAGTGGCACAAAGGGCTACTTTTATATCGAATTCCATCTGTCAAAGGATCTTTTACGTGCATGTCAATGTGTACACAGGACTTCGTTTTTTTGTCCAAAGAGTACGACCGGACAGCTTCCAAGGGGGGAACAACGCTAGAATATCGGGATCAACTTTCTCAACCAAATATCCGACCTCCAAGCTAGCAAGCCAGCTTCTTACCCACTTAGCCGCCAGAACCCCCAAACTCCATTTCGTTTTATTTCTGTAAACTAGGGGATTGGGATGGCCTAGTGGTCTAGAGTGCCGCGCTTAGACCTCCAGCTGGCCGGTCACCTCTGGCTTGCTGCTGTGGTTTCGAGCCCTGGTGTGAGCGTATGTGGCATGGAGATAGGGGCGCCTTCTCAACCTCGTGGGTTTCCTCCGGGCACTCTGTTTTCCTCCCACTGCTAAAGACCCCTACGCGCAAGCGAATTATTGAAATAAAATGAAACCATATGTTAGTCCCAAAATGACCTAGTTTGTGTTGAGTGGACGTTAAACCCCATTTCTCTCTCTCTCTTTCTGTAAACTATTAGTATGAGCATCATCAATGATATTGATGGTATGTGTTTCTAGTCTCGAACTCAAGCTGTTAAAATAATGGCATTGCACTTTAAAACTGACAGATTTCATCCATCGTTTTATCAACTTGACGTTACTCGAGAGATTTCTATTACATCATCTCAACATCTTAAACATAAATTGACAACTTCGTCAAGAGATGAGAAGAGTTTTTTTTAAATAACGAGTCTTGAATAACAATTGATGTATGACAATGATAGAGGCGACTTTTATATAAAATCACCTTCATTACAGATTCATCAAAATCTTAGTAGCAACCAATACTGTTTCATTAGTCTTTATATACAAAATAATAATGAAATGGTGTTTATCAACTGTCGTAGCCAAAGGTTCTTTTACGCCAATATGCTGTTTCATTAGTCTTTATATACAAAATAATTATGAAATTGAGACCAGCATAAGTAGACCCACTGTCCTTGTGAGGTCCCGCCCGTCCAGTAGCCCTGATAATGGGAGAGTTGGGGAGGCAAACGAAAAAAATCTAAATTTACTATCTCAGTCAGTCAATACCAGGAACGAATGTGGGATTTCGCGAGCTAACGTCTCACTCACTGAGCCATTGCAACTTACCCTTGGAGATTGAACAAGTAGAGTCACAAAACATGACACAATCTGATAAATTGCCAATTCTAAAAAGTAGATCTGTCATGGAGTGGATTTTGTTTGTTTTTTTAAATTGACAGATTGTGTTGGGTTAGGTTGTGATTGACGGACAGTTACAAGTTCTGTTTGACGTACAATTAAACAAGATGGCGACCTGTTACTGCTTTCACTGACATCACCATGAATATCATTGATTTATTTTCTACTCAAATAGAAATTTGATTGACAAGACACTAATGTTTTAAAATGAAAGGTTTTAGTTATGTCGAATTCAATCACTATGCTAAATTTAGTTTGATCAGATAATATTGTGCTTGTCCAACCTCGTGGGTTTTCTCCGGGTCCTCCAGTTTCCTCTCCCTAGTAATGTCCCCTAAGCACAAGTGGCTTATTGGAATAAAATTGAACTGTGTTAGTCCCGAAACAACCTAGTTTGTGTTGAGTGGACCTTAAACCTCGTCAGGTCAACTGAACTAATGTTAAAGGCATGCCCATAACTAGGGGGAAGCGGAGCAGAGACCATAAAAACAATAGATATACGTCATCTGTCAATTTTACAGCACCTCTGAGAACACTTTCCGCCGCCTCGGTACTCTGATCTAGTTACGACCATGGTTAAAGGAGCTAATATTTGGAAGTAGAAATTGACTTAGATTGGTCGCAATGCATATAATAATGTGACATGAATGTATATAAACTGATTTGGATTCAATTTTTTGTGTTTTATTGTAATTTCTTATCAGTTATATTCAGTAAAATAAGTCAGAAGTTTCAATCAAAGTTATTCTAGTCCACACCTGTAGTATTTATTCTGCATGCTCTCCAGATAAGAAAATGGCGTCACCATTTGACATGTAACAGGACGGGGTGTTATTGATTTGCACTCGAGCGGCGGGAGTGACCGCTCTTATGCAAACCGGAAGTCCAGGTTCGTACGCAGGATGTCAGGTTTCTCACGTGAACTGAAGCAAAAGAGAACACATTTATAAAGTTTCAAAGTTTTTATTTCGGAAAATACAGAAATTGCAAGCCCGAAACGCGCGTACGTAACTGTTGGTCTTCTTCCCTCCAATGGTGTACCAGCTGAAATAAAAGAACTCTGCCAAGTTCATTAATTACGTCTCTTTACCAACAAGAAACTGCGCGTCCCGTCTTCACAAAAGTCGATGTCTTCCGAATGAAAACGGCCGAATGAATCAAACTTCAGGAATATATGGACAGTAATTGACGCCTAACTCAGTCTGAACTAATATTCACACTAAAGACGTCACAAATCGTACATCACCCAACAGAAGCCTCGACTAATTAGACACTCGTAAATTCTACAATTACAGAAACCACAGTACAATGCTTGCCTCAGCCAGAACTTACAGCATTCGTTCAGAGGAAAGCAAATAAATCTTATATCACCCCAACGGAACCCTTTAAATAACTAAGAACTATAACTCATAACTAAACGGAAATACCTATAAACATCACGGTTTCGCCTGCCTCAGCCCGAACTTACAATATTCGCACGAAGAAAAACAAACAAATCCTATATCACCCAAACGGAACCCATAAAGTAACTAACCAAAAACTCATAACTATCTCAGACAAATTCCCAAGATTCGAAACGCTCCTCTTAGCCTATATGACCAAAAGGCAAAACTCGCCCCGGAGATCCAACTTGTCCCGAGCGGAATAATTTAATTACTCCTGCGGAACTCGTCGAACACCATAGACAAAGTCTTCCCTTAAGATGCTTACCACAGAGCGGAATATTTAATACTCCTGCTGTGGTCCGCACCCCCCGACCGTTCGACTAAGACTGGCTATTAGTGGCCTTATATACCCTTTGTATACGCTCTAAGCTGCCGAATGCACGTGCATAAACTTTGACACTGCATTCGCACTAATTCGGTTAGCACTTCCGTTGGCCGTTTTAACCAAATATAGGTCATTTCCATTCACGGGACGAGAATAACTGAGGTCACAGCTATTTCAATGATCTGTAAAATACGAAACCCCCACAGACATAATTTGTTAAAAATGGCGCTGAAAAGTATTATGGTTTACAATTCGTGTACCAATGATAGAATGTTTATTTTGTCTTAAATTTAGATGTCAGAAACCCATTCATTTCTGTAAGATCACGGCAAAAGTCCAAACAGAACCGTCTGACAATAAACCACATTTCATTTTAAATGGCTAAATTGGTTTTTCTTGTGGACGTTTGAAGTGATTTGTAACATTCAGTGAACAGTTTGAACAACATATTTATTAATGAAGACCGCGCTTAGACCTCTAGCTGGCGGGTCACCTCTGGCTTGCGGCTGTGGTTTCGATCCCTAGAGTGAGAGTATGTGGCATGGAGATAGGGGTGCCTTCTCAACCTCGTGGGTTTCCTCCGGTTTCCTCCCACTTTTCAAGACCCCTACGTGCAAGCCAATTATTGAAATAAAATTAATCCATATGTTAGTCCCGAAATGACCTAGTTTGTGTTGTGTGGACTTTAAACCTCATTTCTCTCTCTCTCTATTATGAATGAAGAGTTGGGATCATGTTGGAGATATTTTTGGTTTGATGGTTATTTTGTATAAAACTATAACACATACTTATGGAAGAATAATTACTGAATTATTTAGGTGACATTTCGAAGAGTATTCTCTCAACGTTAATGCGCTTTCCAATTACTAAATGCCTCTAAAAGATTGTTATTTTGTATCTCACTTTTGAACTTAAGCTATTGTTTAATGGGAGGGGGTAGGGTGACTTGTGTAACCTCAGGGGTTTTCTCAGGGTCCTCAGGTTTCCTCTCACTGCTAAAGACCCTTACAAACTAGCGAGTTATTGAAATGAAGTTAAAATCATGTGTTAGTCCCAAAATAACCTAGTTTGTGTTGTGTGGACGTTAAACCCCTTTTCTCTATCTCCCACAGTTAAAGACCCATACACACAAATCAATCATAATTGAAATATAATTGAACCGTTTGTTAGTCCCAAAACCCCATTTTTCTCTTTCGTCTGGTCCATATATTACCCATGTAGATAAAATGTGGAACGCTAGAATATATTCAAACGGCAAGGCAAAGTGAATCATTCTTAAAGATAAATCATTAATCAATATTTAACTAGCTATTTTATCTCCATTAAAGAAAGGTCACACATCTCTTGGCAAAACAAGATCTTCTGTCTTCTTGTAGTCATAGCAGCTGGAATACGGAGGGGAGGGGGGGATATCGCTGTCGTAAATCATTTTGCTCAACAGGTGCAAAATTTATAAAGGCATTTAAGGTGTTTTCATAATAAATGACATATAAGGAAATAAAATGAAATAGGGTTTTTACGTCTGCTCCGAACTGGGCTAATGAATATTGGCATACGGCATAAAGTGTGCTATGAGGAAAATTTTTCCTGGTCAGCCGCCTTCTCTTGTATCGAATTCCAACTGTCATTGGAGTCTCATACCATCCTTGTCAGGCCCTCTGTCATGTTTTTGTATAATAATGCCGATGACTTATTATTGTTGTTTATTGAATGTTAACATCCAGTACGTTGGTTATGATATCATGGACATAGATTCACAGTTGAAATACCAGTATTTAGAATAACCCCATTACAAAACCCTGGTTAACACATCCATAAAAGGATGCCCACCTTAATAGGAACACCAACCAGACCCCTTGACGATTTTAAACCATTGACTACATGATGTTGTATCATGCACACAGTATTATATGTTTATTTACGAAATAACATTTCGACATAATTGAATTTATAAATTCACAAAGTTTGGATAATTTTATTTGTTTTGTTCTATTCATTAGTTGGTACGTCATCAAGGTATTTGGTCTATGAAATGAAGATATTTATATTTAAAAACTTGAAAGAATTATACCTGGACTTATTAATTAAAGGTAAATAACCTGTATGTGGGCGTCGACGGTGTACATATTGGCGTGCACGTAAAGGAACCCTTGCTGATTGGAATTTGACTTAGAGTACGCCGTAGTGTCGTTGTGATTATTGATACATGTTTAGACTTATTTTAACTGGGTCCTCCGGATTCCTCCCACTGCTAAAGACCCCTACGCACAAGCGAATTATTGAAATAAAATTAAAACCATATGTTAGTCCCGAAATGACCTAGTTTGTATCTAGTGGACGTTAAACCCTATTTCTCTCTCTCTCTTTATTTTAACTGATTGATTGAATATTGATACTTGATTAGATTTATTTTGTCTGATTGATTGAGTATCGATACTTGTTTTACCTGATTGATTGATAATTGATTATTGATACTTGATTAGACTTGTTTTACCTGATTGATTGGATATTGATACTTGATTAGACTTGTTTAATCTGATTAATTGATTATCGCTACTTGATTAGACTCGTTTTACCTACTTGACAAGAAACCTTGTTATAACCAGCGGTCGAGCAGAGGAGTGATTTAATTAGCTTTAGTGTTGAGACAATGTTAATAAGGTCACATGCTTCTTCAAGAGCTTGTTAACAACTTCAGCAAGTAGATAATTAAATATTGTATCCCTCGTGGAGATACGGACAACCACCAGTTTACAGTTAATGGTATAAAGTTGAATATTTTAAACATTATTTAAATCTGTGTTCATAAACTCAGTCACATTGAGAATGAAATCGGAGAGACGGAGAAATGGGGTTTAATGTCCACTCAACACACACTGCCATATATGTTTCAATTTTATTTCAATAAGTCACTTGCACGTATTGGGGTCTTTTTGTGGGAGGAAACCAGAGGACAGGGAGTAAGCCCTTGAGGTTGTAAAGGCAACCCTACTCCTTGTCAACAGGGAAAGAGAATAAGGGTTTGACATCCACTCGGCACAAACTAGATCATTACGGAACTAATATAACCCCCCGTCACTGGGAAGATTTTGTTAGGATATAGGCCATCAAGCGTCTTACGTAGAATCGCAATATGTCCCACAAGTGGTACGCTACCCCCCGGTTGAAAACCGAAGAATTTATAACCATGGTCGCCTGTAATACTGATCGAGAATGCCAACCCAGCCAGAGGAGGTTGGATGGCCGAATGGTTAGCGTGGGCGCGCTGTATTATAAAGCCTGTCATTGAGTCCACTGGCGTGGTTTCAATTCCCTCAGTTGTATACAAGGATTAGGGTCACCTTCTCAACCTCGTGGGTTTTCTCTGGGTCCTCCAGTTTCCTCCAACTGCTAAAGACTCCTAAGCTCAAATCAATTATTGAAATAAAATTAAGCAATATGTTAGTCCCGAAATTACCTAGTTTGTGTCAAATGGGCGTTAAACCCCTTTTCTCTCTTTTTTCTCTCTCTCTCTCTCCAACCCAGCCAATTGGGTTCCCCTACCAGTTAAATTATGATATATGAAACTTGAGTTGCCTTGTGGGTCTACAGTTTTAAGACATGGAGTTCCTAACTTCAGTGGTTTCTATGGAAATAAATCACTTCGGTAAATATGTAACTTTATTACAGATTATAGACCAGTGTCTTTAACAATGGTGGCATCATTTTATTAAATCAGAGGCTAACTGTTGTCTGGTGTGGTTATTATTTCAGCTTTACTGTAAATGGCGTCGTGTTAACAAACGTCTTGAGACTATGAATAGAGACAACTTGAACTAGACGCGTCATATTGAACTTGTATAGATGTTAACCTGGACCATATTTACTTACTGTCCGTCGCTCCTGTTAACCAGAAAAGCTTTTGTCGTGTATAAATATATAATTATAGTGAGAGAAGAGAAAGATTTTATTTCAATAATTTGCTTAGGTGTAGAGAGAGAGAAAGTTTAACTCCATTTGAAACAACATATGGGACTGACATATGGTTTAATTTTATTTCAATAATTCGCTTGCACGTAGGGGTCTTTAGCAGTGGGATGTAACCCGAGGACCCGGAGCAAATCCACGAGTTTAAACAGGCTACTCTACTCCCTGTAACATACTAACCGGGTATCGAAACCACGCCAGTTGACTAAATGACAGGCTTTATGATACAGCGCGCACATGCTAAACATTCGGCCAGCACCCTCTACCCCCCTAGAATTCCTTTCAAATTTAATTCAACGCAAATTAATTTCAGATTCAAGTTTTTAGCAAGAATTTTAGTTTAAATTCACTATGCCTGCTAGAATTTAGTTCAAATTCAATATGTTGAGTAAATGTCACTTAAATTTCCATTTCTAAGCACGAATTTGATTCTTCTTCATTATTTCAACTAGAATTTATTTGAAAATGATGTTCCATCTAGTTGAATAGACCTCAAATTACACGTCTTATTGATTCTAATGGAGTTTGGTTTCAGTTATTCACTGGACATTAAGATGACATTTTGAGTTTAATCAAACATTGATTTTATGAAGACGAAACTGAGAGAAGAGGTTTAACTGTTTCTGTTTTTCAATCACCCGATTTTTGTAAGCCGTTTATTTTTTCTCATATTAATTTCAATCTACCCCGAGCGATAAAATTTTAATTTCTCAACACGTGTTTCATGTTTCTTGTATATGTCACTCGTGTAAAGTAATACGGTTTGACTTTCAGGGAATGTAGCTTGTCAACGTGTGTTCTCGAAGTATCAGAAATGAATACAGATTCTTGTAAGGGAGCAAATAACAGCAATTTAGCTATCTTCAGGCCCGGATCCAGGATTTTGTCGAGGTGGGGGGGCCACACATTGGAGAAAAGGGTAATATGTTACAACTTTGGATTGTTTGGGCGGAGACAATGCTAAAAACATGTTTATATCATCTATTAAAGAACAGATATTAGATATGTGAACTACAACAGTAACAAAGCAAATGAAAATGAAAATTAACTATGTTACTGGGGCTGAGTGAGGGGCCACGGCCCCCTAGGCCTCCCATGGATCCGCACCTGATCTTTGTAAAGGACGGATCTGAATGTTAAAACAATTTTTATATGGGGGTGGCGGGGTGGGTGAGGGAGAATGAGAATATTGAAGTTTGGTAGAAGATAGCCTCAAGACAATTGTCATCAATAACGATGTCACCAGTGAGTTAAAATTAAGTTAGATGGAAACCATTGTATGAATATTAATACCCCCCAACAGTTTGATCGTTACTGTAACAAGTTAATATAATTTCTATCAAGACCACATCACGAGATGTCGTAAATCAGATAAACTAGCGCCAACCATTACACACGCTATTTAGAGTAGGTTGTTTTATCAACGTTTGATTGAATCTACATATATAAAATCTTCTTGACACATAGTCAAATTAAATTCGTTTTCGTTGCTCATTCAATTTATCCTGCAGAAGAACTCTGAATTGGTTTGGGTGTAGTGTTTTTAAAGTTGTTAGTCCTTCCTACTCGAAACATTATATCCATTTAATTCAGTTAAAAAGATATGTCCATGACAGGGGCGGATCCAAGAATTTTAGCATGAGGGGGTTTGGTTTAAGTGGAACAGGTATACTGATTGTTGCTTCATCTGTGATCAAAAAAGTTCGGTAAAAAGGTATTGAAGGTCAAGGAGCCAAAAGGATAATCTGGGGCCACATGTAAAAAAAACTTGGACAAACAATATTTACAGATTGGAAATTAATTGATAAGAGATTAAGCATCTTTACCAACCAGACGAATGAGGGTGTTCTGCCAGGACCTCAGCCTAATTGTTTGTTAAGAGGCTCACCCCAGGTCCACTTTTGACAGTTGGAATTTGATATAAGAGTAAGCGATAACGCTGCTGTATGGAGCAGAATAACAATAGGATGTTAAACATTTCTCTGCTGGTAATCGATCAGTCACATGGCTTTATACCTTTTTCGGGGGTTGGGATGACCTAGTGGTCTAGAGTGCCGCGCTTCGACCTCTAGCTGGCCAGTCACCTCCAGCTTGCGGCTGTGGTTTCGAACCCTGGTGTGAGCGTATGTCGCATGGAGATAGGGTTAAATTCCTCCGAGCACTCCGGTTTCCTCCCACTGCTAAAGACCCCTACGCGCAAGCGAATTATTGAAATAAAATGAAACCATATGTTAGTCCCAAAATGACCTGGTTTGTGTCGAGTGGACGTTAAACCCCATTTTTCTCTCTCTTTATACCTTTTTCCCCTCCAACCTGCGACATAAAGTATAGTAAAAAGCGTTAGAAACTGTTGTTAACTTTCTGCTTCCTGCGATAAAAATCCCCAGATTTAATTAACTATCTCGGTTTACATCTTCAACTCAAACCAGAATAAAACATTTTACTTCATTATCAACTTCTAATCTTTTTTGCTCCAGTCTATAAAAAACGACATGGGTTTAATTAAGTTTCGAATTATTCCCTGTGCAGTATCCACGCGGATGTTTTGCTAAAACCATTTGTTACAACAACAGTGATTGGTTGTTTAGATCAGACATAACATGATTTCTATCTCCTTCTTCCGGCTTTTTCAACCTAATGTAAATACATTTTACAAATGGAATCGAATTCAATTAATTTTTAGAGAGAGAGCGCTGTCTGATTAGGAAGAGATACATGTCACGTTAATGGCGTGGAAGTAGATGATATTGAATTTATTATCGTGAAGACACCATTTGTCACATTTAATCAAATATATTGTAATTAAATTTTATAAAGTCAAGTTATATTTATGGTGTAAGTTCTACAAGACCAGAATTAGCTACAATATTGACTTGATAAAGTCAAGCTTTATTTATGATGTAAGTTCTACAAGACCAGTCAAGCCATATTTATGGTGAAAGTTCTACTAAATGAGAATTAGTTACAATATGTTTTTTTATGTAGTCATCTGTAGAAGATTATTGATTATTGATCCTATAAAATTAAACTATATTTATGGTTTATGAGACCAGTATTAGGTCCTGGTGTTATTATATCTCTCTCTCTCTCTCTCTCTCTCTCTCCCAGGTTTCTGTATCATGTCTGTCTCTTTGTCTGAAACCAATAATAATGATGTTGTAAATTATATATTACAACCCACCGTCACATACTATGAAATATAAAATATTTATTATCGGACTAGTTATTACCTTCCTTTAATCAATGATATATATATCCTCCAACAGAACTTCCGTAATCTGGAAAAACCTAGCAAGTCAAATTTTGGTGAAAATTGAGTTAGTTAGACCCATATAATATATAATAATAGTTTTTTTTCTCCATCACCGAAAGGGCTTCTAATTATCTTCATCTAAAAAGACAAAATAAAATTGGTTATATATTCAGTAGCTAACAAAACAGTTTTCCTTTGTTTACTCAAAACTACATTGAACAGTGTTACTAGGTTTTTCCAAATTACGGGAGAGAACTGTATGTTGTATTAATTATTAAATATCCAATATGACCCATTGATCTTATATTACCGTTATTTACTCACGTGCAAGAGTTGATTGACGTATCGATGACGTTAAATCAAATATATTGTTTTAATTGATTAAGACCTCGTAACAAGTCGTGGAAAAGAACAGCTCAGGATATGATGTGGTGTAAGGAGGGAGATGAAAGGTCGTATATCACCGTTAATCTTTCTAGTCTTCCCTTGGCAGTAGGGGTTGCGGGTAAGGAACATGTTCCAGTAGTTAGGATGGGAGGAAGTCAGCAGCCATTGAGTCAACTGACGTTTCGATTCCCTGGTTGTACATGATAAGGAGTAAGGCCACCTGTCCAACCTCGTGGGTTTTCTTCGGGTCCTAGTGGTCTAGCTGGCCAGTCACCTCTGGCTTGCGGCTGTGGTTTCGAGCCCTGGTGTGAGCGTATGTGGCATGGAGATAGGGTTTCCTCCGGGCACTCCAGTTTCCTCCCACTGCTAAAGAACCCGACGCGCAAGCAAATTATTGAAATCAAATTAAACCATATATTAGTCCCGAAAAAACCTAGTTTGTGTCGAGTGGGCGTTAAACCCCATTTCTCTCTCTGTCTCTATAAACCCCTGTTTAGACGATCTTACAACTCGACTCCACTTCAATCATACAAGTAATAACATCTATAAATATTCAGACCAGTTCTTTTGATTGAGATTAATTCTACATGACATATTTGTGGCTGGTGCCAGCAAAATCAGTCACTTGGATCACTTCACCAAAATTGAGTTCTATACATTTTCCGAAAGCCACAACTGTGGGCTTTCAAATGCAACAAAAATTATGTTGATATCTCAAAAATTGACTGAGTTGTGAAATTTTGAAGCTTCAAGGTCAACATAAGTACATTCTGAGAAAACGCAGATTAAAGTCTGGGTACTAAAAATTTTCAAACCATTATAGCAACCAGTATCTTAGGATGGGGATATTGCCTCCAAATTTTTACCGGTTGAAAATTTATTTGACATGTTAAGTGACGACTAATTTCGATTGTTTTAGGGATAATTTTGATTACGTAACATTCTACATGTTTTATTAAAATCAATTTTTGAGGCATTTAGAGTTCGAATAATTAAAAATGGTTTAGAATTCCGAAAGACAACATTTCAAACTATTGTTTGGTGATGAAAACTGAAAATCAATAATTTCACCACTGACTGCCGTATTTTGCCTATAACGCAAAATGAATGATTCCGACTTCCGACTGAAAACGATAACTCCGGTCTCATTTCATCCTTTCTTCTACTTTCAACCATACATACAGAATAATGAGAGAATAATCAGGGAATAATCACTCAAATAGCTTCCAATTATTACCCTGTCTGTATGTCTCCCTGCAAGATTAAGTAAACTGATATGGGGGGGGGGGTGTAATCTATGAGAGAGAGGTTCGCTTGTCTGCCACTATAAGAAATACTATAAATAACCCTAACCCTAACCCAAACCGTATCGGCGGACTATTCAAACGTAAACCGAACCCAACCATAACCCTAATAATTATATCAGAAAACTAATGAATCCGCGAACTAGTTAACACGCAGACTAGTGACCATTCCGAGGGGTTGGGATGGCCTGGTGGTCTAGAGTGATGCGCTTCCACCTCTAGCTGGCAGGTCATTTCTTGCTTGCGGCTCTGGTTTCGATCCCTGGTGTGAGCGTATGTGGATTGGAGATAGGGACGCCTTCTCAACCTCGTGGGTTTTCTCCGGGCACTCCGGTTTCCTCCCACTGCTAAAGACCCCTACGCGCAAGCGAATTATTGAAATTAAATTAAACCATATGTTAGTCCCAAAATGACCTAGTTTTTGGCGAATAGACATTAAATCCCACATCTCCCTCTCTCCCTCTCCAATGGTTCTGCACCAAGTGGGCTATCGGTGGCATGTACAGTGAGAGAGTTAAAATGCATTCTTAGCAGTGGATGGAAATCAGAAGACCTGGTGAAAACCCACAATTATTGTCATGCTCGATTAATGGTCGTCATAGCAATTATTCTAGATATATTTAACCATCTTCCTGATTATGTATACTATATCTGTTAACGCTGTTCATCACGTGCATTTTGAATACAGATAGTCCATTGGCCAAGTACACTATTTTACTGACATTTCGTCTAGTGCTCCTACGGTTAGTCGGTTAGAATTGGACGGTTAAACGGTTCGAATTGAGCGGTACGGTTAATTGGATATGTCCCCATTAAATGGAGTTATCTCCCATTACAGACGTCTCCATGACGACAGAGCGCCATTTTGAAAATTGAACAATGTATGTCAACTTGAGATGCCCCGTTACCCCAGTATTATAACGTGTATGACCTGTCAATGAGCAGCTGTTTGTTTTACTGGAATTTAATTAAAAAAATGTTATTCTCGGGTTTTAAATATTATTGTTTAAAAATTACAGGAAGTTAGTTACTGAGGTCAGGCGCTTTCATATTTATAACTATTCCACTTTATTCCACGATGTATCTATCTTGAAATCAGAATATTTCGCCGAGCAGTCGAGAGGTACGTGTTGCTGTTGACCGGTAGAAAACAACCCGCGTCTTAAAATCTCGATAATCGGGGGAAGACAAGGCCAGAACAATTACAAAATAATCATCCTGTATTAAAGCGACATCATTACTGTCAAAAATCTACCAATTTAATTTTAAGAAGCCGAAGAGAATTTGCGTCGGTCACGTGTTCGCTCAGTCAGTTAGTGTAGTTTTCATGCCGTGGCGTGTGATACGGTTCGACTGTTATGAGTTACATTACATCTTGATCACACACAAGCTGTAGATAATTCAAGTTGCCTGATTATAAATCTTTAATAATTTCAATAACAATAAAGTAGTTTTATCAACAAAGCACCGAGGCTGGAGATTGGAGTTGTGGAACTGGTGAAATAAACTCGATCACCAAATAGTAGCCTACAACACTTCCGCCATGATAATCTCTGAATTCGATGATCGACATTTGTTTTCTTTTAGTACTTTCAAATACTTACAAAGAGGAAAAACACAGGATTTAACTTAGATCGGAGCAAAGCTTTAATATTTGTAGATACCGGTAAGCTTATTACTTGATATTGACAGACGTGTACAATTACGTATTAAAAACCACTTGCTTTTAAATCATCATACGGCGATGCGAGTGGTAATTTAATGTTGAAACTTGAAACCAAACGGTTAATTGTTAGTAACCGGTTAATAGCCACGGTTATTCGAATAACAAAAAGTCCTAACCGTAGGAGCACTAATTTCGTCTAATAGTTGGGATGCAGCTATGGTGGGTGTGGCACCAAGCAGGGTAAGCTTACTCTTCCGGACACCTGTTACCACTGTTTGTCTTGTATTTTGTACACAGTGAACAGTCCATTTGCTGATTACACTATTTTGCCTATAACGTTTTTTAAGACTTCGAATTCTGTCTAATGGTTTGGATTGTTCGTACTTTGTTTTATTTTTTTTATGTATCTATTTACAAGCCATCATATGAAAGGATATGGAGATAATGATTGGTCGTTGGGGTCTTTAGCAGTGTGGTGCGGATATCCGAATGGTTAGCATGTTCGTGCTGTATCATAACGCCTGTCAATTAGGCAACTGGCGTGGTTTTGAGTTGGGTCCTCCAGTTTCCTCCCACTGCTTTAGATCTCTAAGCGATTTATTAAAATAAAATTAAACCATTTGTTAGTCCGAAAATGACCTGGTGTGTGTCAAGTCAGTGGAAATTAAACCTCATTTTCTCTCTTTAGCTGTGTGAGGAAAGTTTTCCCGTATAAGTGTGGGGTCGATATCATGTCCCTTGATTCAAAGACAGGCCCTATCTAATCATACGGCCACCTAATCCCCATACTCTGCCATAAGAAATTATTCAAAAGAGAATATTCTATTCCTGCATTTTATCAACGGACAAATCTTAATAGTGATGAATATTCATTAGATAGATATGGTTATAATGGCCTGCTCGTTTATTTCTGGGAGCTGTAGTTGTCACCGAAACCTTGATTATTCAATACTTGTGGCTCGGGTATAAGTCATCGGTAATCGAGTGGAAGCCTGGGTCAAATTCCCTTCCGTTATTAGGATAAATGGATCTAATTAAACAACCAAACATACAACGTCTCATTAGACGTAATGAATAATGGTGGTGGTCTTTGTAAAAGGGGTGAAATGAAAAAGCGTTTAACATCTTACTGTTTTTCTACGACTTTGGCTAATGAAGACGGGTATATGTGCCATACACTGTGCTATCAGGGGAATCTTGCCCGGACAGCGGCACTACGGCCTACTCTTATGTCGAATTGAAACTGCCAAGGGATCTTTTACGTGTACGTGACCTACTGTTATATCAAATTCTAACTGTCAAGGATTCTTTTTTGTGCGTGCCGATGTGTACACAGAACCTTGGTTTTCCACCCCATCCGAACGAAAATATGTATTCCCTGGCAAGGTTCTCTGTCATGAACACCAGACAAGGGGGAACCACACCCGAAAATCCCTTTGAACATCTTCGGACCACACCTGGATGAAACACGGTACCTACTCTCTGAGCTGCTGCAGCTCCCAGAAAAAAATTAAATATGTATAACGACCATATTAAACACACATATAGAAAATCATTTTTATACACATATAGAAATTCATTTTTTTCACCTGGTGGTTACCAATGAATGGGGGGGATCACGTGGCTAAATGGGTATAACTCTGAGTGTTCGTTCCCTGCATTGGCCTTGAAGTACATCCAGAATTTCGGGCCTAGTTTCCTCTTGTCAGTGATGCAAGACGAAGGGTCTGACAAGGATAGTTGTCTAGCCATTCGGATGGGACAGAAAATCGAGGTCCCATAATGTACACATTGGCACGCACGGATCAAACCTGATATTTTGTGAGCCAGCCCCTTGCTGCTGCAGTTACCATGGCAGCAAGTTTGATGAACTATTGTGAAAACTGATGACCTTCTGAAATTACCATCAGATAGAGAGTTAATTGGGCTTAGATGAAAACCAGAAATAACCACAACTAGAAATAAACAGAGATAGGCTTTGACTGATTTGATGAACCATGATAGTTATATTGTTTTCTTTGACTAAATGGTGATCTGTTAAAACTCTATCTTCAATAAATATAACTAATTATACATTGACCTTGATGTATCCTAGCTCTTCTTCTCGTCATCCAGAACCAATCAAATTATAATAGTTGTATAATTAGGGAGAGATAGAGACATGCTGTGGGTAGTTAGTCCTCGCCATCAATCAATGTTAAAATCTGTCGTGTTAGTTAGCGATGGTTTCAAACCAAACAATTTATAATGATCATATTCATTGTTGGGTTGAGAGAGGGGTGGGGTGGGGAGGTGAGGGGAGGGGGTATCACTAAGCCTACATGTAGCTCACAACCAACAGTATTATTGTGCTACTACAGGCAGTCAATAGGCGAATTTTAGTATTTAGTAAACTTACATCACAGACTGGCAGTAAAGAGTGGCCCTGCACATAAAAATTTCCATGCTTTTTGCGGTTGTTCTGCGGGCTACCACATCCTACACATGCGTGTCAAACACGGAGGGTGTTGAGCTTGACTTTAACGACAAAAAACGTAACGTTCCCATTTACCTAGTTCCTTTAGTAACTGTTTCTGAATGGCATAAATCGACTGAACACAGAAAAAAAACCAACACAAGATCGATGGAAAACAATCAGACATATATAGCACAACGTTTCAACAAATATTCTTTAATCGTTTTCAAACAGGAAACATTGTTTTGTTAATTATCTGGGTCTCTATTTGGTCGGTGGTGCAAGGGCGAATCCGGAGGGGGTTTGGGGGGGTTCACCCCCACCCCCCCCCTGCTCAGCTACATAAAAAAAATAATGCCTTGCATCAATGAAATTACATCACAAAGTGATCCTACATCAGTATAAAAACGATTTCTCTGTTTAAAAAGCTCAATTTGTATGTATGCCTATGTACTTTAGAGACGATGATTGAAGATTTCCGTGACAGAAACCTGGCAAACCCCCTCCTGCAAAAATTCCTGGATCCGCCCCTGTTGTGTTGTTTGGTTGACCAGTAGTTACCAATACTTGCTGGTAATGCCACCAGGTAACACGGCTTTCTTTTCTCAACACCAAACATCGGTCAACGATCTCCTCTACCCTAATCAAAACTCATCTTGACCAACAACCTACACTCTAAAAACATAATGTTAACAACATCGTCTTAAAGATTTATATAAGGAGCTTTTCCGTTCTTGCTATAATAGTTCAAAAATAGATAATGAAACATAGGTAGGCGAAGTTATGACTGCTGGAAGATTTAACGCCGATTGGTTCTTGTCATGGAGATGCTACAGAACAAATGAGACTAAATCTCCATTATACATTTTATTCTGAATTGTTTAAATTTCCATTTAAATATCTGCCAGCCGATGATCCAGGAAGTTGGTTTTAGGCTTATCATAGGAATAAATATATAATGAATATATAATATTTAATCCAAATGAAATACCTGCAATAGGCAGATTTAGCTCTATGCCATATTTAACTATGTACACTATGGTGTAGTCAATCTGAAAAAAATAATGATCTATGTTTTTTTTTTATACTTTCGATGGCATACACTACACGAAGATATGACCAGTTGTATTGAGAGGTCACGTCAGGGATAAAACGAGCGACTTTTGACCCTATGATTAATCAATCAACGTTGATGATTCAAAGGGTTTACCCACAGTTCCATACATCGCACGCCAGACCTTTTATTGACTAATTTCTCACATCAACCACACCGCCTATTATATAACAACTCTTCCAGATCCTAGTGCTATGAAGATTAACTGAAACGAAATTTTGAACTATAAAAAATGAAAGGAAATGGGATCTGAGTTTTAATGATATTGGTATTAGTTCTAACTATAAAATACAATGACAATCACAGAGGAGTTGTGTTTTGTGTCGACTAGTGGATGTTTCTGATCTCAAAAGGGGCGGGGGTGTCCGAATGAGTAGCGCATGCGCGTTGTGGCATAAGATCTGTCTTTGAGTCAACCATGACGTGGTTTCGTATTCCTGTTTGTACATGACAAGGATTTGTTATGCCTGTCCAACCCCATGAATTTTGTTCGGGTGCTCCAGTTTCCTACCCCTATGCGCAAGTGAATTATTGAAATGAAATTGAACCATGCTAGTCCCGAAATGACCTAGTATGTGTCAAGTCAAGGTTAAACCCCATTTCTCTGTCTATCTGTCTGGTCTCAAGAGATATGGCCATGGTTATAATTCGAGTTATCTAATTAGTTAACGGATTGGGATAACTAGCTTTATTTCAAAAGAGAAAATGGTGTGATGCAACTCATTATATCCAGAAAGGCGTATTCACAATGAAACAAATATGTGAATGTGACCACGAGGGAACACTGACGATGGAATAACTAATGAAAACTTCAATGTTGAACTTTAAATATCAGGCATCTGTTTCACGAAATTTTAACTAAGATAAAAAAAATCCAAATTTTAGTAAGTTGATTGGGTAATATTAGATTGATTTTAGTCCGTAGCCAATTGAAATTTTCGAGAAACAGCGCCCAGACCCTAAAGTGCTTTGCAGTAGCATATACAGAGAGCGGGGACGTTTCCAGGAATCCATTTGATTAAAATCATTTCGTGGTACTCTATCCGACCCATAGGCGTACGGGCTCGATGACAGTTAGAGGGCAGAACCTAAATTGCCCGAAAAATATTCGGCTTTACAGCCTGTCCCCCTCAAGAAATTTTGTTGAATATTTGACGGTTGCAAACACGTTTCAACACGCGAACAAAGCAACTTCAAAGTGGTCTAATATAGCTGAATTAAGGTGGCTGACTTGAATTTCAATGAATTGTTTACAGTCCACGAAGACGGGAATTTTGTTAGAAATTTAACTGCCGCAAACGCGCCTTCCTGCTCTTCCAGTCTGTGAATAAAGCAGTTTCAATTTGGTCCAATACAGCCTACCTGCTGACCCGAATTCCATACAACCAATCAATCGTCGCGGGGTATGGGAGCCTCACCCTCCCGGAGAAAATTTTGAAAACTTAAACACCGCAAATGCGTTTTCTGCTATTCTAGCTCGTGTAATTAACTCCAAAAGTAACCAATGATTTTGTAACCAAAATCCAACTCCGAATTCCAACCATCCAATCAGACTGTTGCAGCTGCTTTCACAAATACTAGTCGATGCCCGAAAAATGTCGCACAAAGTAGAGTGACACCAGACAAAATGTTTTAATCCATGATCAACTCAGTACAAATTCGTGGTATTTAATTAAAAGAAGAATAAAATTGGTATTTTATTAGAAAGTTAGGGAAGCAAAACTAGAAATGCTCGAATAAATTTCAGGTTTACAGACAGCGGCGCCGGTTTTCTTCGAGATGCGAAGAAGCGTAGCTGACCTTGTATAGACCCCCTTGTATAGAAAATTTTGGAATATTTGACGGCCGCAAACGCGTTTTACTGCTATTCCAGCCCGTAAAATTAGTGTTTTATTAGATTTCGGGCACTTTTTTTGCCAAGTAGATGAAATAAGTTTTTTTTTCTCACTTTACCCGTCTGCCCGAAAAGTCGGCTTGCCCGAAAGTTAGGGGGCAGCTGCCCCCCCCCTTGCTCGTACGCCTATGATCCGACCCTATACTGGAGTCCTTCGGGTATTTAATGATAGAAGGAGTTTTGTCCTGGGCACCCCAAGCCTCTGCGCACGTCCTCTCGTTCGTTGACCTTCGGTACTAAGAGCTTGCTTGGTTGCACGCTAAACTATACTTATTATAGCCATTAAAAACAAACGCAATCTTTAATTCGTGAATTTTTCTGGTAAACTTTTTTTTTGTGTAGTTCTCGGTTTGAACCCAGTAATGAACTTTGTTCCTGCAAATGCAACGCTTGCCCCTTTTTCACGATTTTAAGCAGTCCCATGTAATACGTTATGCCCGTGCATTCCCTGCACACTAGCCCTTAAGATAGAGATCAAAATTTAAACATTCATCCCTTAGGGAAAATTCCACGTCTTATTCAAGAAAACAGGAACAGAGCAATTGACATGCTGCATCAGGGGATTTCACAGGTAGCCGTCGCCAGACACTTTAATGCCTACCTATGAACCATTGCTCGCCTCAGATAACACTTCCACGTAGCCGGGAGAGTTGCCGATCGAACCAGACCTGGAGCGCCAACTGTAACAACCGCTGCTCAAGATCGCCACATCAGAACACGGCATCTGCGCAATAGGTTCCATTGCAGTCAGCTACTGCTACTGCAAGGGGAACTTCTGGAACACGGCAACATCAGATCAGTCCTCAAACAGTCCGAAGGCGCCTGACTGCTCTTGGGTTACGCTGCTGTCGACCATACCAAGGTCAAATCCTTTGAATTGGAAGCATAGAAAACGCATCACTTAGTTTTTCTTATAACAAAATGATTCTGTAAACACATCTTATTTATTATGCTTCTTGTTGTAAACAATATTTTAATGGGAATCACATTTGTACACTTATGGATGTTTTAGGTCAGAGGGGTCAAAACCAAAAGTAAGACAAAGATGGTTAATTTTGCCGCACAGCGTGCGTAAGAGTCACTGGCGGACACACGCGTTACTGACAATTAACCATCTTTGTCGTACTTTTAATTTTGACCCCTCTGACTTTTTACCGTTGATTACAGATTAAACATCCATAAGTGTACAAATGTGTTGTTATTGATGTGTTCCCATTTGAATATTGTTCACAATAAGAAGCAAAATAAATAAGATATGTTTACAGAATCATTTTGTTATACGAAAAACTAAGTGGTGCGTTTTCTATGGCGCTCAGTATATATTGGTAGATTTGTTGAACAGTAAATATTTCCAGAAATATTTCCGAATGTCCAATGAGTAACCACCTGTATGCCCATCCTGTTGGTTTGGTCGTCATGTTTCTCGTCCAGGGTTAATTAGTTTATTCTAGAAGCGATATGCCGACTTACATACTACGCTGGGAATAAACAAAAAGAACATCAAATGATTCGCATGGAACGATTCACAAGGAAGCGATATGCTGACTACACTGGAAATGAATAAAACGAACAATAGCTCATGGGGAACGATTCACGTAGAACAATAACATCATTAATAATTACTTATATCATGCTCGAAACCAATTTGGTTCAACAGTATTTAGTAAATCACCTGGAACGAACTATTGAAATGAAAGACAAATTTTGTAAAGGCTAGATTATATCAGGATGCTTTGATACATTGTTTTAATGGATGGAGATACACCAGACGTTTCGAATACAATTACTGTAGCGAGAAATGTGGTTTAACGTCCACTTGGCACAAACTAGGTCGGAGGGGGGGGAACCCAGAGAAAACCCTTGAGGTAGGTCAGGGGAGGACCCAGAGAAAACCTTGAGGTAGGTCAGGGGATCATACTCCTCGATGACAGACCTTATGAAACAGCGCATGTGCTAACCATTCGGCCTCCAACCCCATGTTGTTGCTGGAACATGATTAGAAATATAATCAATTATATTGAACAGTACCTATTTTATAGTGTTCTTGTTCATTAGACTTTGAGGACTGCATCTAATGAATCACGGGATGTGGCACTAGGAGTTGATTGGGGTACAAGTTCTAGCAAGATATGTTTAATTGAACACTTGTTAACATAGCCTCCCGTAGTCCTTGATTAATCAACATAACACAAGAACAATGTCTTATATTAGTTCTATTATTAGTTTGAGATGATCGTATAGAGACGAAATATGGTAGTTGTTGAAATAACACTCGGGCTTTCGAATGCCCCCTTGACTGATCTGTCAAATAGCTACTGAGATACTTTAATTAATCAGCGAGAATAATTCCTTTTATTAGGTATTCTATTAGTTTGAAATGTCCACACATGGAAAACAACATAGTTACTGAAATGACGTCAGGGCACGTGACAGCCCAAATGGCACCCAGTCGTTCTGGTGTTGCATATATACCCAAATTATCTGTATTATAACGACAACGTTAATTATTCCACTGGATTACGTTTGCCTATACCAGGTCTGTCACCGTTCGCCTTCTCTTCTCCTTTCCTGCGTTGTTGTTATGTGACCGAGGTCAGTTATTCAACATCGCATCTTGACTAAGCGCCCTAGACACCACGTTGTTCTAGAAGAACGGAATTTCTAGACGAAGTCGATCTTGTTTTGTGTGGTAAAGATGATAATGCCACTGTTGATTATTGCTCATTCAACATTAATTTATGAAGATTAATTCAAGATAATTACGATTCATTATTTTTGTATGGATTCAAAGAACTGGTTTCTAAATCGAAAGCTAAATAATTTCCGTTTATTCCTCTGTTTTCAGGTTTCTGAGTGGATTGGTATGAATGAATCTATAGAATAATTGGTAAATAATTTTCTACCTGTAAAGAAGTACAGTTGAAGTTAAGATCAATACGTATTTAATATCGATCAATCGATTATCATTCAAATGGCAATCGGAAATAAATCTCTTTACCGGACAATTGTCAATAAAATCTGCATGTTTATAATCTATTTAAGAGATTCGACAATGTATCAGGAAACAATTATTGTGAAAAATAAATGACGTATCATTGATTTGTAGGTGTGGTTAGGATACCGGAATATATCGAGTTCAAATCTTGATGTGGGCTCATAGGACGAATAACCGAGGTCCCGTGCACGTAAAGATCCTTGGCAGTTGGAATTCGATATAATAAGATCAGAGTAGGTCGTAGCGCATCTGTCCGGGCAAATTTTCCTTCATAGCACACTGTATGGCGTATGCCCGTCTTCATTAGCCTAGGTTGGGAGCAGAACAGTAGGAAGTTAAACACCATTTAGTTTCATTTCTTTCATCCCCCTATTTATATTCTTCTCCCTCCGCGCTCGCCCACCCCTGTCAGGTCTTGACTGGATGTTAGTCTCTGCATCTCTATCCCTGGTTTCCCCACACAGCTGAAGACCCCGTCTGTGAATACCTGAAGTAGTACTACACCATGTTAGTCCCGAAATCACTCCCCTCTATTCCTCCTCTTGTTACGTGGCGAATGAATGTCAGACCTCCCTCTCTCTCCCCACCCTATTATAGAGACTATCCCGATTTGAACAGAATCTCAAAAATAAAAGTCCGATAGGGATGGTGTATTTAACCAGTCTCAAATATAGGGATGGTGTATTTACCCAGTCGCAAAATTTCAGCTCAGTAACCCTTTTAGATTTCGAGTCAATTTGTTCGGTGGGTGGCCCAATAATTGAATACTTCAAAGGGCGGTTGGAAGAAATTCAGAAACAGATTGGTATAAATTTAGAATGATTAGAAATGAATATATAAACCTGATCAGAAATTCCAAAAAGGAATATTTTGACAAAATCGATATCAAAATTAATAATTGCAACAACTGTGGAAGTAAAAACTGGTCGAGCCTTGTCAACTCATTTATGAAAAAGAATTGTACTAGCACTAGTAATGAACTAGCCGACAAATGTAACTATCTTAACGATTTCTTTATAAGCCAATCTAACATAGTAAGAGTAACAATGCACCACTTCCTAAACTGGAAAGAATACCAAACGCTCTAACTAACATTACCCTTGGCCAGAAGGGAGTTGAAGACATCATTACTACTATTGACTCTTCGAAAGCCAATGGACCCGATGATATCAGCGGAAACTAATATCCAAAGAAATGTCTGAACCTTTATCGAAAACAGTATTGAATATCTGGAAATTTGCCAATGTAACTGCCATATTAAAAAGAAGGTGACCCACCAGACTGCGGAAATTATAGGCCCATATCACTACTTAGTATCTTAGTTAATATATTCGAAAAATGTATTTATAAAAATGTCTTCAACTTTCTAAGGGATAATTCTGTTCTAACCAACCTCAAGAGTGGCTTTTTTGCATGGGGATTCCAGTGTTTAGCAACTTACAGATATTGCGCACTACTTTTGGCTTGTCAAACCATCGACCATTGATTATACACGAGAGCAGTTTTCTATGCCATAAGTTAAGCTTGCTGGGTCTGGCATGCAAGACTGTCACAAGTTTGAAGCTGCGGGGATACGAGGAGACATCCTTAATGGTTTCACAACTACATGTATTTAGAGGGGTGTCTCCTCCTCCCAAAAAACATTCCCTCAGGAGTGTCACAGGGCTCTGTTCTCGACCCTCTCCTTTTTCCCATTTATATAAACGATATTCTAAGTAATGTCACATCAAATGTTCGCTCTTCGCTGACGACACTCCCCCTTATCTGAAAATTGATGAGCCTACCAAATGCACAAATGTTCTAAACAATGACCTGGATAAAATTAATTCATGGGCTAAATCATGGCTGGTATCCTTCAACCCACTAAAGACCGAACCACTAGCACTGACTACCAAACAATATCCCAACTCTCTCTCTCTCTCTCTCTCTCTCTCTCTCTCTCTCTCAACTCTTAAAGTTAGTTTTTGGCTTGTTAATCCCTCTGAATGCTCCCGTTGACCAAGACGCAAGGGTGTGACCAAAATTAAACCGCAGATATCGACTTGTCGGCTTTCGTTTGAAGAGAGACATGTTGTTATTAGGACCCAATTAACGGTGTTAAAGATTTTAAGAATTTATGTTCACCCTGAATTTTATTCACCAATTGGCAACTAATGATTTGAATATCATCAAATCATCCAAATAGTGTTCACCTATTCGCTCACTCTCAATCAGTGCCATTTTTAAAGATGTGTAAAATCCCGTTACACTATCCGAAATTCAGATAATATTCTAAAAACCAATACCCTCTTTATTGATGAAGAACTGAGTAAGATTGGTGGCGGTGAATGAACAGACGATTCTAAAATTGTACTTTCCAACTTTCCAACCTTCCAGCCTTGCATCTACGAAAAGATGGCCTGTATCGCGCCAGACGATCAATATATCCAAAATACTAACAACAAAACTTGGAATAACCGATAATTTAAGGCATACCATTGGTGATGAGCCATTTTATTTAATCGCTGATGGTGCCATTGATATGATTCTTGGTTTTGTTACCCCACCAATTTCAGATATCTTTGCCAGTCAGAAACAATTTTTCGAGACAGCACCTTTTACGTAACTCCCAGGATATTTTACCAACTCTATACAATACACCACAGTATTAATGGCCAACTTTTACTCATGGCATTTTGTTTACTCCTGTCAGAGAAACGCCAATGTATTCACATACAGACGAATTTTCCGCCATATATATTTATTTCTATTTTAGTTGTGTAACAGTATAGTTATGTTTTTATTTCTTATTTGGCGAAATTTGCTATAGCATAGTTATGTTTTTATTTCTTGTTTGACGCAATTAAATTCATTTTTGTTCTAGTATAGTTATAATTTTATTTCTTATGCCAAAAGTGATGCTAAAATGTTCGTTAACTGGTTACATTGGGGATTATTAAAGTAACAATCTATAACACCATTGTTACGTTTTAATCCATTTTAATCCCGAGGAGCTGGATTCCCACGAAGTCGTCGAAAACGACTTCTTTTAACCCTTTAGGGTCAATAACTGCGCCTTCCTGGGAAAAAACCGACGCTAGCTCGGTACCCTGGAGGTTTCGGATTTTCCAGTCGGGTTTTCCGGGTCGGGCGAACAGCAATGACAATCCGAGATTCTATGTTAGGGTTGGCTTTTTTGTCAAGGAAATAGGGATCGTTTATGTGAAAACGGTACCTCGGTTTTTCGTCCTGTCCGAACGACTAGACAAACTGTCCTTGTCAGGCCCAACCTCCTGCACCACAGACACGACGAACCCACGCCGGAAAATCCCCATGAACTTTCTCGGTCAACACGGTGGCTAAATGCGTAAGACGTTGACTTGCTAGCCCGAAGCTCGCGGTTTCGATCCCAGCATTGGTCGAAATAGTTCAACGGGATTACAAAATTTCCCTCACACGCCCGTCTTCACTAACCCAGTAGGAGCTGAAGAGTCGGGCGCTAAACTCATTTCATTAAACATTTTCTACGTCAAGTTATATAAAACCAGATGACTCTAGAAAATGTTTAATGTGATCCACAACCTACTCAATTTCTTCAATTATCGACAAACGGTCGGGATAATTTGATTCAACAGGAAAAGATCCAATTTCAAGATAAAAAAATAGACAAGCTTGAGGTTATTGAAGGAGAAAGAAAATTAAATGGATTATTTGTCGTGTGATGTATTTATATAAATAAACTCTGGTCGTTAAGGTGATAAACTGGTAGATGTTTCTAATTATTAACATGCGTCCAGTGGCACAGGGGGTGAAGATAGCCGACATTGGTCTAATGTATCGCGCTTCGATCTCTAGCTTGCTGGACACCTCTGACTCAGGCATTGGCGTGTGGGCGCCTTTAAAACCAACCGACTGATCAGTGCCTTAAAAGCATCACTGTGTGATCTTAATCAATTGTTTTATTTTATAATTAAAAGATTGTCAAATTATTTTTGGGGGATGGAGGGGTGGGGGGGATTTCTCGGTCTAGGGTGTCGCGCTTCGGTTTGTAGCTGGCCGGTCACCTCTGACTCGCGGTCGTGGCTTCGATCCTTTCCTCTTCGATAGGTGTTATAAAGCGCGCGATCGTTTCGTCCCTGTTGTGTAGGTCAACTGTCAGCGTGGTACCTTTTAGGGACCCTGGCTCCTTTTTCGCCTCGTTCCCGCATGCACTGAATGTACAAAAATAAGGCACGGTGTCTACGATCATTCGGTCAACCTCTACTGGGAGATTCCCGAGCTACAAAAAAAATCCCTTTTTTTAAAAGCCATGTTTGTCAGTTAACTTGATTGAAGGAGTGTCCATTTATCAGAATGTATTTGTGATTACTAAACTGTCTATTTACGATGCACATTGAGTGAGGCCAGGGTAAATTCTTGAATTATTTTTTATTTATTTTATTATTTATTTATTTTTCTAAGATTCATATCAAACATGACAATAGAGGTGATAATATGACGTTACATGATAATAAGATGATAAGATGTGAAAGTTTTCGTGAGAGAAAAATTAATGATATCATGAATGACCAGCCTCTTGAGGATGACCCATAAAAACCTACTTAAATTAAAACTAGGTTCATTTCAAATTATTTCTGTCAATTGTTTTTCCGTCGTTTGTTTGAAGTTCATATTCCATGTTTGCATCTGTAATGTCCCCCGAACCATTCGATCAAGAAATAACCACTCCTCAGTTAATCTTGCAGTGAGTGATAGGCCTACCGGTACCCTAATTTTTTTTTTGCCGAGCTAGTTCTTGCACCAAGAGTGTTTTTCGGGTAATTCAGTATTTTTCTAGTAAGATTGGGCGTCTATAGTTTTCACATCAAATTTCCCATACTTTTATTGGAAATAGTCATCCGATAAATACTTTCGTGATCTTTGTATATATTTTATTATATGATTTATGTTAATGTGGTACTTGACCAATGTCCGAATTTATATCCCACTAATCTTTCAAGTCTCTTAACTGTTCGAGTTTAAACTAAGTGCAATGATATATATTACGTAATTATAGTTAACCCGCGTTCTTGCTATGTCCATATCTTCTGCTTTATTTAAACATCTGTTTCCTATGTGCAATTTAACGTCTTATCAAATATCATTATATAATTATTTAAATCCTAAGTTTGGCTTGTATATATGTTCTGTATTTTACTGTAACTTTAGTCTGGTGACCGGCTCGCCCTAACGATGCCTATCTCGTTATTGTGTAACCGTTAGCCAGTTTTGGACACTCGTTTATTAAAAGTACAATTTTAACTATTTATCTGAGTTTTCGTCGTTAGTGTTGGAAGGCTCGCTGTCCAAAATAAAACGAATAGTTCCGAATTCGATGGAATGTTTCCCGGATAATCGCGACTGTGAGAGTTACCTCCCTTAGTGATATAAATATAAAAACAAAACGACAGGCCTAGTCTTTCCGGACGTAACAAGCCCTTTCAGTTCACTCTTTCTAAAATATACAAGACAATCAAAAGACGAGTAACTCACAGGGTAAGTTAGCCCATTTTATAATTGGCATTAACATATTAATATAACAGACTTCAAATATAAACCTGTATTTCCGAGGATCACATGATTTAAATTTAAACTTCGTGGAAATGTATTTACTATTTTTCGTTATCGACCGATTTGGAAAATATCTTTCCAAATCCATGTTTATACTACCCACATTTTTAACCCTAGCCCTTGAGAAGTTTTGCCCGCAATCCAAATAGTATGTTTGACATGTAAATTGTAAACCAAACCCTAACCCAAACCTTAGAAATATATTTTTCAGATCGGTCAACAAATTATCCAGTATCCAGTGAAGTCCTGATGATGCAAATTGAGTATGATCGGGTCCCAGGGTATTTTACAATAGGCCTATGATATGTTTCTATTGTGTATAATAATGTTTATATATCATCCTGTTGGGCTGATGGACATACAATATATGAGCGCGAGAGAGATACCTTTATGATCTAAAGCACAGACTCTCTCTGTCAATATAAAGCTAGATCGTCGTGGAAACTGGAAATGTTGCAGAAATATCTCTCTCTGATATATGATTTCCTATTTATACGCTCTAGGCCTATATGAACATCGCGTGCAGTTCTGTTGGTGCCACCCGTTGCTACGAATATTCAGCAGTTTATTTTATTGTTTTTATGTGTATGATATATTTTCCCTTCCCATTCAATTAGAGAATTTTTACGAACGAATCACGGAAACCTGCCAGTTCATATCAACAGCATTATATATATCAAGTCATACAATTTCACTTCAAAACCACACGGCCTTGTGTGTCTTATATTTATATTTTCCACGGCTTAACTAAAATAAATGTGATCAAACTGATTATTTAACATTAGATTTGGAAAAAAAAAAAAAAAAAAAAAAAATCACAATTTGATATAATCTCATGGAATGCATTCGGTTGAATAGGCGTTCATCTTCCTCTAGTCGCTCGTATTCCTCGATTGTAGGGTGGCCTGTCCAACCTCGTGCGTTTTCTCCTCGTCCTCTGGTTTCTTCCACAGCTTTACGATCCCTACACACAAGCGCATTATGGAAATAAAATGGAGCCATGTGTAAGTCCCGAAATGACGAAAAACGGAGGTGCGCGTAAAACATTCGATATAAGATTAAGAGTAGGCCGTAGTGTCGCTGTCCATCAAAATTTCTCTCATAGCCAGTAGGAGGTTTAACTTCATTTCATCTCATTTCGTTTAATACTGCATCCGAGGTGTTTTGTGTTTTTGTTTCTCGAAATCTTAAACTAAAGACAAAAATCTATGGCGGGAGAAAGCGGCAAAAACCTAATGCTATGTAGAAATGTCTAATTCAAAACACACATGTAACATAATGCCATACCAAATACTTAAAACGTCTAATGCAAAAAACAAAATACAAGAAACCTATAATACAAAATACCTCATACGTCTATTGCAAAAGACAAAATACAAGAAACCTCTAATACAAAATACATATAACCTCTTATGCACAATTGATTTTACAATCTGAAACATCTACCATAAGCATTAGATGACATATCTCATTGTCATTACTTACGTTTCTCCACTGAATTATCTTTATTTAGGTCAATGTCAAGGTCACCGAACACAACTTGGCGACCTATTCGGCTAGCGAGCTATTCGACCGATCCAGCTGGCAACCTGTTCGTTGGCAACCTATTCAGAATTAAGACAACAGTCGCCCAAACTCATCTATTTTTAACAACCAATAAAATCCAACGTTACGTCTATCAAATGAAAGTAGAATAATATATTATTTTTATCAATTCCTTTAGCTCAGAATAGAGATGTAATTTCGCATTATCGTACAAAATTCTAGACACCCAACTAAATGTATCCTGAAAGGTAATTAAATAGGCTTTCTAAGTATTATCAGTAAAAATTGGCACATTCATATTAAAGGGGTGCACTCTCTTCCTAAATTTTAAAGGGAAAAACTGTTAATATCCCGTGTCAAAATTCGGACCATCGTACAAAATTCTGATGATCCAACTAAATATATTCTAAAAGGTAATTGAATAAGCTTTCCAAATATTATTAGTAAAAGTTGGCACAATCATATTAAAGGGGTGCGCTCTCAACCTGAACATAGCCAATTTTTCAATATTTTAAAGTGAAAGAACGGTAATATTTAGAGTCGAAATTCGGACCATCGTACAAAATTCTTAGCAACCAGCTATATATATTCTGAAAGGTAATTGAATAAGCTTTCTAAATATTATTAGTACAAGTTGGCACAATCATATTAAAGGGGCGCGCTCTCAACCTGATTTTTAGAAAGCTTATTCAATTACCTTTCAGAATATATATAGCTGGATGCTCAGAATTTTGTGCGATGGTCCGAATTCGGACTTCGAACAAAATACCGGTCTATCTTCACATATAGAATATTGAAAAATTGGCTATGTTCAGGTTGAGAGCGCGGCCCTTTAATATGATTGTGCCAACTTTTACTAATAATATTTGGAAAGCTTATTCAATTAACTTTCAGAATATATATAGCTGGATGCTCCAAATTTTGTACGATGGTCCGAATTTGGACTTCGAAAAAAATTCCGGTCTATCTTTACATATAAAATATTGAAAAATTGGCTATGTTCAGGTTGAGAGCGCACCCCTTTAATATGATTGTGCCAACTTTTACTAATAATATTTGGAAAGCCTATTCAAATACCTTTCTGACTTTATGTAGCTGGATGCTTAGAATTTTGTACGATGGTCCGAATTTTGACTCGGAATATTACCGTTCTTTCACTTTAAAATATTAAAAAATTGGCGACGTTTGGGTTGAGAGCGCACCCCTTTAATATGAATGTGCCAACTTTTACTAATAATAATTGAAAAGCTTATTCAATTACCTTTTAGAATATATTTAGTTGGATCATCAGAATTTTGTACGATGGTCCGAATTTTGACACGGGATATTAACAGTTTTTCCCTTTAAAATTTAGGAAGAGAGTGCACCCCTTTAATATGATTGTGCCAATTTTTACTGATAATACTTAGAAAGCCTATTTAATTTTGTCTTAATTCTGAATAGGTTGCCAACGAACAGGTTGCCAGCTGGATCGGTCGAATAGCTCGCTAGCCGAATAGGTCGCCAAGTTGTGTTCGGTGACCTTGACATTGACCTAAATAAAGATAATTCAGTGGAGAAACGTAAGTAATGACAACGAGATATGTCATCTAATGCTTATGGTAGATGTTTCAGATTGTAAAATCAATTGAGCATAGGAGGTTATATGTATTTTGTATTAGAGGTTTCTTGTATTTTGTCTTTTGCAATAGACGTATGAGGTATTTTGTATTAGAGGTTTCTTGTATTTTGTTTTTTGCATTAGACGTTTTAGGTATTTGGTATGGCATTATGTTACATGTGTGTTTTGAATTAGACATTTCTACATAGCATTAGGTTTTTGCCGCTTTCCCCCGCCATAAAAATCCAAAGTTTAGTAGATATTGTAATTTAGATTGGGTTATTCAGTACGTTACAACGTTTTATTTTTTATAAGAATTCAATGAATAGTTTTACATGTAGTAGAGAATTCGAGACTACATCGACTCCCAAATGGGCGATTCCCTTTCTCTATTGCCTTCAATGTTAAATTCATACCTTGTCTTGGCTTACAAGATGCCTTGAACATCCCTACCGTATGTTTATATCTTTATAAATAAAATTACTGCAAAGTGAGAGGGGGTGGATGTCCGAACAGTTAGCGAGGACTGTCGTCTATTTATCTAACAGTGGGCTGTATCATTATAATGTCTGTCATTCAGTCAACTGGTGGGGTTTCGGTTTCCCGGTTGTACGTGACAAGGAGTAAGGTGGCCTGTTCAACCTCGAGATCAGGGTTTTTCTTCAGGTCCGCCGGTTTAGCCATACTGCTAATGATCCCTACGCGTTAGTGAATTATTGAAATGAAATTGAACCATATGGTAGTCACATGTCGAGTGGACGTTAAAAACTCCCCCCTCTCTCCCTCTCGCTCTCTCCCAGTCTCTCTCTCTCTCTGAAAAGTCTGAGGAAAATAATTATGAGTGTACAAGAGATGAGTGAACGTTAGACGGTCGAGCCGTATGACGTCATAGTTAGGGTTAGGGTTAGCGCTAGCCCTGTTTTCATTTCGATATCCTGAAGAAATCTTCAGACCCTAAACCACAATCCACATATCATGTGCTACTGCTAGATCGTGTTTTAGAATTGTTTACTGCTGTGTTCTGGAATAAATCGAAACGAAGAAGCCACAGCCAGTAAATTTTAATCAACTAGTAAATTGTAAAGATGTTTTTCCCAGTACTAATTAACATTCAGAATACTTTGTGTCAATTAGCACTCAAGAGACAACGCACACTGTAAAATTAACAGAGCATGAATAGTGATATATTGTTGTGAATAGGGGCATCAGTGGTTCCACGAAGAAAGCACTTGCTTGGCTTACTCACTACTAGAAGATATTCAGGTTGTTCGCGACAGGCCCGTATCTAGATACCATTAAGCGGGGGGGGGGGGGGGGCGAACATTTTGAGAAAATTTTTGGAAAGGTCATTCTAACAGACTGTTGTAATCATCATGCTATGGAGTTACCTAGGCGTCTAATAAGCATTTAAAAAAAAGTATTCAAACAAAAAAAAAATAATAGCTTTTTTAGGTTAATATAAGGAACTGTGTATACTTTTATGATTATTAGCAATTTCTGAGCGGCCTCTTTGTGGTTTCGAGCCCTGGTGTGAGCGTATGTGGCATGGAGATAGGGGTGCCTTCTCAACCTCGTGGGTTTCCTCCGGGCACTCCGGTTTCCTCCCACTGCTAAAAGACCCCTACGCGCAAGCGAATTATTGAAATAAAATTAAAACCATATGTTAGTCCCGAAATGACCTAGTTTGTGTTGAGTGGACTTAAACCCCATTTCTCTCTCTCTCTATTCGTCCTCTGATTGGGCAACGGTTTCCATGGTGCTAAGATAGGTTAAGCGGTGCGCAACTGATTCCGAAGATTGATAGCGACGTGGTTTCAAGTCAGACTTTTGGATTATTTTATTTCATTACATTTTCTTTCTCTGTTCCCCCTTTCTCTCATTTAAATATGTTTTTTCTCCATTTCCAGTTATTTTTGAACGTGTAATACGATAACCAAGTCGGACAATTAAAGGGGAGTGTTCTTATGCGATATTTGAGTAGGGAGGGGTGTCTCCTTGTCTCACGGTGGGTTACTTGTCCAATCATCTCCGGGGCTGAATGTTTAAATGGTTAGCACTTGCGTTCTGTAACATAAAGCCTAGCTGTTATTGACTGGTGTCCTTTCGAATCACCGGGTCCGCCAGTTTACCCCGGACGTCAAACGTTAAACCCCATTTCTCTCTCTGTGTACGGACCAGGCGAGGAACCGTACTGCTTAGTAGTTCGGATGGGACAGAAACTCGGGGCGATTGTTAAACCTTGTTTTATTTCAATTTTAGAACAGATATTAGCCCCCATGAAGAAGTATATATGATGTTTTAACTATAATAATATATCAACCCGTATCTATAATTACATATCGACATGACCTATATACACAATGAGAGGATATGGGTATATTTATAGACTACTTTAATTGCTTCGTTGATGTCTTTTTTTTAACATAAAGCCCAGCTGCTCTTCCCGTGTCGGAAATAAAACCACTGAAACACCGAGTGATTCACTCTTTTACAAGCTGGGTATTTCCCATACTAAACTTACGGGGAGGGCGGGGGGATGATTAGCACCAAACTGATCCCGCAATGAATATTCGCTTGATCGCTAAAATCACTGATAAGCATGGCATCGACGAGTCTTAATAAGTACGGCATATTAACTTTTTTACTCCGACAAATTAAATTCTCAAACATTTTTGGGGGGTAAAAGAAAAATAAATATAGACGTTTGAAGTATTTGTAGTTAAAAAATATTTCCTATTTAGTGTAAATGGGTATTAAAATGAGTAAAATGCATCATTTTGTCCGAAGCAGTTAGGTGTTAAGTAAACATTGCACGAGACGTTGAGCCAATGACTACCGCCGCGTGCAATCAACGCACGTGTTGTGGACAGTCACAGGGGCGGATTCAGGAATTTTTGCAGGAGGGTGTTTGCCAGGTTTCTGTTACGGAAATCTGCCATCATCGTCTCTAAATTACATAGGAATACATACAAATTGAGCTTTTTAAATAGAGAAATCATTTTATGCTAATGTAGGATCACTTTGTGATGTATAATTTCATTGATGCAAGGCATTATTTTTTTCTCATGTAGCTGAGCACCCCCCCCCCCCTGGATCCGACCCTGAGTCATCTGTTACAGAGATAATTCGTGTAAGTAATTCTCTGTGAAACAGATTGGATTAGCACGTGTTTAACTATGTTTATGACTACCTGTATTAGTCACGTGGAGGAAGTAAAATTTATTAACACTTGCAACTTCCGTGTTATTTGAACGAATCAAACCATTTATCTCACATGACCAGAATTAGTTTAAGAATTATCGTTCATTTCTTATCGATAGATTATGTTTTAAAATGAATTTAGAATCTATTTTAGATTTTATATTTATCGAACAGATCGACTTGTATAATCTGTACGGTTAATATTTGTGACTGTTGTTTGTCTGTCCCTACATTGGTTGGGAAAGTTCATCCGGATTTTCCAGCGTGATTTCGCCTTGTCAGTGGTGCAGGACGGAGGGCCTGACAAGGACATCTGTCTAGTCGTTGGGATGGGACGAAAAACCGAGGTCCCGTGTATACATTGAAGTGCACGTAAAAGACCCCTTGACAGTTTGAATTCGATATAAGTGTAGGCTGTAGCGCCTCTGCCCAGGCAAAATTTTTCATAGCACGCTGTATGGCGTATGTCCGTCTTCATTAGCACAGTTTATAAGCAGAAGAGTAGGAAGTTAATTATAAGTTAAACTCCATTTCATTGTTGTGTCTGTTCCGGGTTAGCGGCTATACTAGGGTGGTCCGGAGGATGAAATTTGGTGTATAAGGTATCTCGAACCGGAGGGTGACATGAGCTAGATATAGCTAGCCTACCGCACCCGGTTTCCGCTAGTGGTATAATGATAATACGTGTCAACCAGCAGTATAACCTTTCTAACTTCGTGCGTGTTATCAGGTCTTCCGCTCCACCCCTATTGCAAAAGACCCCTACGCGCAAGCGAATACTAAAATAAGATTGAAATAAAATATGTTAGTCCCGAAATTACCTAGTTTGTGTCGAGTACTCGTCGACTCTTTCCGAGCAAGTACCCTAGGATTTTACAGGGTGGGTACCCTTTGTTACTGGTACGGGATGGGTGACCTGGCTTGCATAGTACGAAAAACCGAGGTACCATGTACAGGTTGACGTGCACGTAAAATATTCCCCGACAGTTGGATTTCGATATACGGGAGTAGGTCGTAGGTCACTTTCCGGACAAATTCTCCGCCCAATCACACAACATTTTGACGTATGTTTGTCAGCAATATCATTCTCCCTGGACCCTGATGTTGAAGACACGTAGAACGTTAAACTGAAACCCTATTTCAATTTTTATATCTTATATGATTCGAGTAACAACGAAACCGGGGGCCGGTTGCTCAAAACTAAGTTATTTTAACGATCCGTTAAACTCTAACAGATCGTTATCTGGATTCCGCAAATTATCATGGTATCACACCTCCGTGCTAAAATGGAAAACAGGGGGCTTCGGTTGCTATCTACTTCTTAGACATGCAAAGTAACTGAGCAAATGTGCATATTCAGAAACTTCTAATGCAAATGTGCATATATTACCTTTGGATAAACTATAACGTTAAAGATGCTATCGAATGATACCGTAGATTCAATGTGTAATACAATGCAAATATAATGCACACAGCATCATCCAAACTGTTTACCGATGAAATAACATTGCCTTCAATAACAATATGAAAAAGCTGTGCTATGTATAAGTTTCCTGAAATACATAATACATATACTGTAAGGAATCCTGTTTCATCTATTCATTATAAACAGTTCTTGTTTCCTAAATGTAAATTTCAATTTCACAGAGGCAGTAATAATTAAAATTATCGCTAATTCAATTATGTAAAAGAGTTTTTCCTTTGATCTTTTGGGCAATCAATTTAATTTTATGGAAATACAAACTGTACATTATCAAGTAATATTTATAGAACAGGTTTGATGAGTTAACTGGTTTAACGAACGAGCCCGAAGGACGAGTCCGTTAAGCCAGATAAAATACTTGTAACATTGACACCTGTCAAACAATGTCAAAAGTGAAGTATGCAGGTCCGATTAATTGAGTCGACCAATCGAAAGCAGCCTTCTGCCATTGCAGAAAATGCACGAGATACAAAACCCACATGCCATTCGTAAATAAATAATATATTTTAAAACCAAACTAGCTGTGTACTGAGTTGGCGTACTAATAGTCATACTGCGTGAGTGGATGTGAGTATTGTGATCGTGAGTATTGTGGTCAATTTACTCAACATAAGTAAAATTTAGTCCACCTGTTTTATTTGCTACCTGTCGGAGACAAGTAGACAGGTGAACATTTCGAGCCATGACATGTATAACAACATCGTAGAAGTTAATATTAACAAGAAACTGAAGACAGCGAGACAGCTGTGCAGTCTGTTCACAAAACTAGAGATGACTGTAGAATTTACAACAGAAAACACTATAGAATACTATATTTTTTCCTTTGAAATTTTAGCGTAAATCTGCAGGAAAAATTATGGAATTCGCACTACAGAATTATGGGGCCATTACATGTATTTCATATAGCCACCAAAATTCTGTAGAATAGTATAGAATTTTATCCTATAGAAAATGGAATAGGTCCGCGTCGCCCAACCCTCTAGAATTTTTCTATAGAAAACTACATTGGTAATATATGACTTTTTGCTACAGCCAACTAATGCCATCATTAAACAGAAACGGAGCCCCAAACCTCCGTTAAATATATGGCTTAGTTAACGACACATTAAAGTTAACGGGACTTCCATCAACAGTCTTTCTGTTAAAGTTAACGGATCGTTAAAAGATAACGGAGCTTTGAGCCCCGCCGTGTTGATGATTTATTGTGTTAATTATTAATTCATAACTTCTTGACCTCATATAAAAACAGTGTCATATAATACCGATAAACATACATTATGCAACAGACAGATCTGCATATTGCAGGCATTTCTTTATGTCTAATAGTAAGTGCATGGGGACTGCACCACACACAAGTCTACACAAAAACAAATACACAGATAAGACATCATGCTAAGAGACCACAAACAAAAACAAATCAAAAAGAGTGAATGGATCCGGGGGCTAGCCGTAAACGTCCACTGCGCTCTACAGTTATTACCAAGACATTTATTAACATGAAAAGACCTTAATCAACTCTCGATGCCATCTTATGTCTGATTTTCACTGGATTTGAATCCGATTTGCTGCTCAACACTTGATTGTTTTATCGCACCGACTTTATGATTAATTATGAATGAATTTCGAACAGCAAATGGGATCTTAATATAGTAAATATCGCAGGCTAGCGATGCCACCGAGAGTTGATTATTTATAGACTTGATAAGATAATTAATTTGTAATGAATAATTTAAAGAAAGAAAGACCTGCAATGGGCAGATTTAGTGGTTGCATAATGTATGTTAATGTTTAATATAATATTAATCACGAGTTATAAATATATACATGTATGAATTATATCATGTCTGGTCGTGTTTATTACAGGAAGTTTATAACATCAAGGAAAGTATTTATATACACCACAAGCTAGCCTATAACACAACACGACAAACCTTCGACAGATATACAACGACATGTATACGTGAGTATGATAATATTAGTATTCAATTCACATCCTATATCATCTCTCGCATGCAACCTCCTTTTTTTACAACTGCAACTGAGTCTTAGATGGCCAAACAAGAAGGTACCGATTTATCACGAACGTTTTCGTCGAAGTTAGGATGTGGAGATACGTCTAGCCCGGCTGTTAAATGAAAATAAGAGAAGGGGGGGGGGGAGATAAGGATTGGAAGAGGCAGGGAGAGATAGAGGGAGAAGAAAGAAGGAGGGGAAAAGAGAGAGAGATACAGGGGCGGACCCAGGTGTTTTTGCAGGAGGGTGTTTGCCAGGTTTCTGTTACGGAAATCTACCATCATCGTCTCTAAATTACATAGGCATACATACAAATTGGGCTTTTTAAACAGAGAAATCATTTTTATGCTGATGTAGGATCACATTGTGATGTATTTTTTTATGTAGCTGAGCGGGGGGGGGGGGGGGGGCGGGGCGGGGCGGGCTCTCGATCCAGATGAAGAGAGTAATGGGGTTTAACGTCCACTCAACACAAACTATATATGGTTCAGTTCTATTTCATTAATTCCCTACCGTGTAGGAGTCGTTAGCAGTCGTAGAAAAACGAAAGACCCGGAGAAAACCCACGAGGTTGGACAGACTATCCCGCTGTTTGTCACGTACAATCGGGAAATCGAAACCAAGCCAGTTGACTCAATAGTAAGTGCAGGAGGACCGCACTACACGCAACACAAAAACTTATAAGATTAACCTGCGGAAAAATATCAAATCAAGTGAATGGATCCGGGGCCAGTCCTTATGATACAGCGCACACGTGCTAACCATACGTATACCAGTGAGCATACTCCCGTCCCATCGGAAAGACGTGACACGGCTGCGTGTCAGCCCTCCGTCCTGGGCTACTGGTTAGGACAACGCACCGGACGTTGGCGGACAGGAGGCGCTTAGAACAACGGATAGGACAAAATATCGCCCAATTTTATAGAATATTACCGTTTGATAAATTGTAGAAGGGAGATAACCCGGTTTCATTTCACCGTTCATTTTGGACAAAGGCTACTAAACCTCTGAAATGTTGTATCATAACGGGTTTTTTTTATGAATCTATGTGCATCTTAGAACACGGATATGTATATTTGATGTGAATTTAATCATAATAAAGACTGGAATTTAATAATTATTTTTGATGGGTTTTTCTCGGAATTTTCATACTTTTCCTGTCTGTCTGTATGCACGCTAGTTGATCTACACGCTAGATTTAGGTAGATATGGGACCTTGCAAATCGGTAAATGATATGATTCTATGGTAAAGGGGTGTAAAGATTTTTTTTTTAATAAGATGCGACGTTATTTTTTTTTAATAGCTCAGCGACTGTCGAGTGACTAGTACTGATGGTGATCTTGGTAGATAACTGCCATCATACTGTACAGAGCCAAGCATACGTACGTACGCGACGCAAGAATATGACAAAACTTTAAAACTACTCTGACGCAATGTGCCACGTATACGATATGGATAGGGAAAATGCCACTTGCCAAAAGTCTTTAGTGATTATTTTACGTACTCATTGTGTACGCGAGACCTCGATTTTTCGTACCATATTTGCGAAGCTACTGAACTTTCCTGGCAAACACCGAGAGAGAGCCCACGGCCTGATAATCCAGCCAGTGTCTTTGCTTACTGTACTACAACGGATCCCTGGCAATTGCAATTACTCGTCCCCCCTCTTTCTCTCCCTTTCTCTCTCTCTCTCCGTGTGATGTTAAAGCCCTAATACCACTCTTGTTGTAACTGAATAATATGTTCCAATCTTCATTCTGGTCAACAAATTGTATTATTTTACAATATTCCAATTAAATGATGATATAAATTTCATTGTAACACACCTACTTTAAAAAAATGGAAAAATTCAACCAATTGATTTGAAAAGTCTAACGTAAACCTTTTCAAATGTGTCTTGGATTTTAAAATATTTTCGAACCCTCTGGACAAGTAAAATAGGTTGTAATGGATAATTTACACAACAGGTAGGACACTTAAACATCTAGTACTTAGAATAAGGCTATTATTTATTTTCTGGAGCTACCAAGCCAGCAAGAGTGTTATTGTCACTTTAACAAACAATGAAACAATGATTAACTATGACGAGTTGACACGGCATTAGTTTTTAAAGACACATTAAAGCGGCATAATGTGCGAATAGATAAAGTGTTGACAGTTCTCACTATAATAGTTAGATAAAATATGCTGAAATATCTCTCAAATCACTCCACTCTGAACCGAGATATTAGCTTTTGAATTTTAGGCCATACTGTCTATATCATCATTACTAAAGTCCATTGCAAAGTTTAATTATTTTTCGAAAAATGTATTCCAACCCGCTAAATATCGTAGGCTAGCAGCGATGACATCAAGAGTTGATTATGGTCTGGTTAAGTTAATTAATGTCTAATTAATAATTTAGATAGAGAAGAGACCTTCAATGAGCAGATTTAGCTGTTATATAATGTATGATTATTTATTATAAACACAATATGACACAACAATAGATATCTCATTATGTATTTAGTTTCAAATCTCTGTTTTATATTTAAAAGAACTGGTTAAATCAATATATATCTGTGTTCTATTTTAAAAAGAACTGTTTAAATCAATATATATATATATATATATATATATTATATATATTGATTTAAATCTGTGTTCTATATTTAAAACACAGATTTGACACTTAAAACAAACCATAGACAGTGGTAACTATAGCTAATTAAAACCACAGTGTTACTATGTAAATATGTATAAATATACTATACTGTCCATCTTTATACAATGACATTATTTATGAATAGTCCCAAGGCGGACGAAAGGTACTTTAAAATGTTATTAAACCAGTGTTGAAATCAGTTTGTGTCGGCATACCTTTTATCTCTTCGTCGTTTACCGTGAAACAAAGTAGTACAGCTTTGCGGCTGTACTAATAATATATATATATATATTAAAAAACTCATGTTAAATGGCTTCCATGCCATATCTAACTGTTTCCTAGCACATACTGCGATATCGCTCATGGAACTAACATATGATTCAATTAAATCGCTTGTGTGTAGAGGTGTTTAGTAGTCGGGGAAACCGATGACCTGGAGAAACCCCACTAGAGGTTGAACAGGCGACCCTATGCCTTATCAAGTACAACCTGGTATTCGAAACCACGCCAGTTGACCCAATGACAAACCTTTTACGATACAACGCACACGCGCTAACCATTCGGCTATACCGCCACCTTTTAAAGGAAATCTCTAATATTTTGGACCTAGAAATTGACACAAATGGGTCGCAACGATATAATGTAATATGAATCGGTTCCGTGGGTGGGGGTGGGGGTGGCGGTGGCGGAGGTTCTCGAGTGCCGCGCTTCGACATCTAGCTGGCCCGGTCACCTCTGGCTTGCGGCTGTGGTTTCGAGCCCTGGAGAGAGAGAGAGAAATGGGGTTTAACGTCCACTCAACACAAACTAGGTCATTTCGGGACTAACATATGTTTTTTTTAAATTTTATTTCAATAATTCGCATGCGCGTAGGGGTCTTTAGTAGTGGGAGAAAACCGGAGTGCCCGGAGGAAACCCACGAGGTTGAGAAGGCGCCCCTATCTCCATTCCACATACGCTCACACCTGGGCTCGAAACCACAGCCGCGAGCCAGAGGTGACCGGCCAGCTAGATGTCGAAGCGCGGCACTCTAGACCACTAGGCCATCCCCCCCCCCCGGTTTCGAGCCCTGGCGTGAGCGTATGTGGCATCGAGATAGGGGCGCCTTCTCATTCTCGTGGGTTTCCTCCGGCCTCCCAGGTTTTCCCCCCCTCTGCTAAAGACCCCTACGCGCAAGCGAATTATTGAAGTCCCGAAATGACCTAGTTTGTGTCGAGTGGACTTTGAACTCCATCTCTCTCTCTCTCTCTCTCTCTCTCTCTTTAGCTGTGTGAGGAAAGTTTTTCCATACAAGTGTATGATCAGTTATGTTTGGTGAAATACGCGAAGAGTCCAACTTGAATGACAGTCTGTGGCGTCTGGTTATTCCAGTCTACATCGGTAGTATTCTCCCTAGGGATATGTTTAGCCTTGTTCATCGAGTCACTTCATTAACAATGGTGCTCGAAAGCATTCTGGTACGCGATTCAAGTTCCAATTTTAATATTTTCATGTTGTCTTAAATATTGGATGTTCGAAGGCCATTTTTTACGGTGAAATCACAACATGAATGTTGATTTAAATAGAGCAATCAATCGTGTTTACAATGTTGAAGAGTGTGGATGATATTGAGTTAGCGACTTGCCTCCTTTAAACACTTTATTTAACTTTGCTTGTGTATCGAAGTGAAATGAATGGGGTTTCACGTCTACTTGTCTTCGCTGGTTATATGTGCGCAATACAGTGTGCTATATATGGTGGAAATTTTGTCCATACAATGACGCTACAGTCTTATCATATCAAATTCTAACTGCCAGGGTATCTTTAACGTATTTCGTCCCATCCCAACTACTAGACAACTGCCCTTGTCAGGCCCCCTGACATTGGGGAACATGTGGCCTACTTACACATCAAATTCAAACTGCCAGTGTATTTTTACTTTCTAATGCAGACGTGCTATGCTCGGACAGCGGCTCTTATATCGATTTCCAACTGCCGGTAAATCTTTTACGTGCACGCCAACCTCGGTTTTACGTCCCATTCGAACAACTAGACAGCTGTCTTTGACACGCAACCCCCTGGCTACCGATCCAGCGTCTTACCCACTTAAACACCGGGCACCCAACATCCCACACGGATATGAATTTGGGTTCTGTGGGATTCGAGAATTTTACATCATATTACTTCGGGGAAAAAATAATTTAACACCAAAAATTATTCTACTCAAAATATTTTAATTCAATTTTGTTAAGTTCTGAAATTGTTACCAAGACTAGTGTTATTACTTAGTTATTTATCTAGAACCCGGAGGACTAAAAACTAATTCCCAGCTTGCACGCATGTCCAACTCCGTGGATTTTCTCCGGTTTCCTCCCACTGCTAAAGACCCTGAATTATTGAAATAAAATTAAACCATATGTTAGTCCCGAATTGACCTAGTTTGTGTCGAGTGGCCGTTAAACCCTAATTTCGCCAACTCTCTGATATTTGAATTTATCTAGGGCCCGACTGAATAAAAATTAATTAATTTTTTAGGCCTTAAGGTGTTGAATACGACGAGCCTAATACTTATTTTATAAAGGTAGTCAACTAACACTTTTCTTTCATATTTCAGGTGTATTGAGGGTAAGCCTATAACTGTGTCGTATCTACAATAGATGTTTTATTTGCTGTATGGAGCGTTCGACATGAATGAATACACTCAACTAAATCTCACAACAACTGACCACCTTCTGAATTGTCATAGCACGCTCCATGAGGAATACCTGATTAACTTGTGCTCACGTGACTGTAGCACAGGTACACTTCTAGTCCTTGTTTACCAGTTATGAAGTCAGGGTGTTGTCCTGTCTTGTAATTTATAAGCCGTAGTCGTCGTCGCCAGGTTTCTGAAGTGCCGTGTTTGTGAGATCGAGCCAGGGACATGTCGATACATTATGATAACATTTGAATGACACGAACTGGGATTTGTTGTGGATACAAAATGACAGTCTAGCCGATCACTGGGATTCATATTTAAATTATTGTGGCGATATTTTAAATAGCTGGATGAAATGAGGTCATGGTGTTTGGATTTATTAGAGATTAAAGTGTTTTCTGATTGTGTTGAGATACACCTGTGTGTTGATATATCTTCTCAGTTGTGATATAGTTATACTGGTATATCAATTTACCTGTAGGTGATCAGGTAAACTACAGTCGACATATATATTTATATATGAAATAAACATCAGGTATATTTTATAAGAATGAGAATTTACCTGAAGAAATTAGTGCAGGTGTTTCTCGCGATCAGTGTTGGTTGTATTCTTGTTCTCAATTTCTATAAACGCGATGAGTGGGTGACGCAAGGAGCAGACGTCTACCCCTGGGGCGTCAATTATCAACGCCATGACGGCAAACATAAGTTAGATTTCACGGGCCCTAAAGTACACCATCACGTGCAGAGAGAGATGGGACGCCCTGATAATATCTCCGTCATTGATGAACACTCCATCTTTTATAAAGCTCCCAGGAACAAAGGCCTTATTTACCCGGACCCCGACCGTATTCAGGACCGTATATTGAACCAGTTAGAGTTTATCCCTGTGAATGTGAAAGAAAGAGGCGAGGACGAACCGATGAAAACAATAGTCGTGTACAACGGATTCAGTGGTTGGGACATCAGACCGGGTCAGCAGACTTTTCTAGAACAGAAGTGTCCCGTGAATCGATGTTTCCTGACCCCGGATCGTCAGAAAGGCCTCGATGCCGATGCCATTTTGTTCAGCCATTCTCCGTCCCGACCCGTTTTCAAACGTCCATTGAGTCAGATCTGGATTTTGTTCATGTTAGAATCGCCGTACCATACTCCCGGTTTAAGTGCCTTTAAAGATATATTTAATTGGACAGCGACATATCGACATGATTCAACCATTGTGGCACCTTACGAGAAATTCTCTCCTTTTAACGAATCCATTCAAACCAAATCACAGACGAAGAACTATGCTACCGGGAAAACGAAACAAGTAGCGTGGTTTGTTTCGAACTGTGGTGCTAGAAATGGCAGACGACAGTACGCTAACGAACTAGCTAAATATATTGGTGTGGATATTTACGGTGGATGTGGAACGTTAAAATGTCCAAGATATCAGGCGGGAAAGTGTTTCGATATGTTAAATAAGGACTACAAATTTTACTTGGCCTTCGAGAATTCAAATTGTCGGGATTATATAACGGAGAAATTTTTTGTGAACGGCCTTCAGTAAGTAGTTTTTAATTTTATATTTTTTTATTATTATGTGTCATCTTGAAGAAAAGTCTGTGATGAAATTGTGTAGTTTTTCGGTTGGGACGAAAGATCGAAATCTTGTGTTCACATTGGCATACACAGAGACAAAAGAATCCCATCTGCATTAACCCCTTTCATTTCATATAAACAGAACCCTTGACAGACCCTAAATTAAATGCAAATTTTATGTACAATCCTATTTAGGGGAATTTTACCCGGACAGCCACGCTTCCACCTACTCTTTGTTGATTTCTGTTAATGATTCCTTAACGTACACGCCAGTGCTGATGTCGATTTATCGTCCCATTCGAACAGCTAGCCATCTTTATATAAAGATGCCCAGGTAATCATATGAAGTCTTTGGAGCTGAATAACAGAGTGTACAATCCTAAACATAAATATAGCCTGGTGTAGACATGTTACTTTAAATAACCTAGCTACACACGTGCACAAAAATTCTAAACATAACAAATAGCTTGGAGCTGGTCTCAAAATGACCCGATTTCATCTTGGACTAGAGAAATTACACACACATATAACTCGACTGATCCGTTACGAGAAATAGTAATCGTGTTAGCCCATTTAACCCTGCGAACGAGATTATCTGTGCCGTGGTCGCTGGTTTATAACTTCATAGGATTAATCTATCAAAATCCGTGCTAAGAGATCCAGGAATTTATATTGTAGGTCCCATATTGCGATATTTGTAATGACGAACATGTTATATTACGATTCACCCGTTTTATGCGAATTTGTTTCTGACATGGGGATCACTTTGGCTTAGTGGGTAAGACGCTGGTTCGCAAGTCTGGAGGTCGGGTGTTCGATCCCTGCATTGGCCGAAACAGTTCATCCAGATTTTCCGGCGTTCTTGCAGTTCGGATGGGACAAAAACCAAGGTACTGTGTACACATAGCCGTGTGCATAAAACATCCCTTGACAGTTGGAATTCGATATAAGAGTAGGCCGTAGCGCCGATGCCCGGGCAAAACTTCCCTCGTAGCACACTGTACGGCGTATGCCTGTCTTCCATTAGCCCGGTTTAGGATCAGGGCCCTGTTTCACGAAATTTTAACTAAAGATAAAATCCAAATTTTAGTAGATACTTCAATTTTGATTGGGTAAGAACTAAAATTAATCTAATATTGTCCAATCAAATTACTAAAATTTGATTTTATCTTAGTTAAAATTTCGTGAAACAGGCCCCAGATCTTATCTTAGTTAAAATTTTGTGAAGTAGGTCCCTGAACAGTAGGACGTTAAACCCCATTTCATTTCATGTGTTGTTGACGCCGTATATTCCGTTGACAATATATTATAACAATGGACACGACAAAATGAAATACAAGTACATGTAAACAGTGTAATCGGCGATTATTATAAAATAATATTGCATGGTTTAACGTAATATATCGGTGAAAAGCAACGTGACCTAAAGACCGACATGATAAACCGGAACGAGGTGATTAATACTAATGATATTTACTGTCGCGTATTAAACCGGATTTGATATGAGCTAATAATAATGTCAAGTCACTCGGTCGTTTATTATATTCAAATATTTGTAGAGTCATTATCTCTGAGTCTTGGTTCGTGTCGAGTGGATGTTTATCTTCTTCATTCCTTCCCTCCACTGACATAGATTTAACACAATGGCGAAATAAAACACCCCTTCTACGTGTATTCTTAAAAAAAAAAAAATTAAAATCCGTGAGAAATGGAAAAAATCCTGCGTAAAACAAAGACTTCAAAACGAGCAATAAATAATCTTTCATTGTCGTGTTTCTAAATAATGTACACATTGACGTGCGCGTAAAAGATCCCTTGGGAGTAGGAATTCGATTTTAGAGTAAGCTATAGCGCCACTGTCCGGGCAAAATGTCCCCCATAGCCCACTGTATGGTGTAGGCCTTTATTAGTCCGGTCGGTGCATTACAGTAGGATATTCAACCACCTTTCATTTTCAAATTCCAATTGCAGACTGTAAAATAATCTCCGCCTGAAATTACAATGTTATATTAAAAACAAATCTATTCATGCTTGAAAAACGGTAATAGTAATATATTATTATTTACATTATTTCAAAGCCCCATAGAACAGTTAGAATGACTGAATGTTCAGCGCTGTAGAAAACGATTATTGTTACCTTTGACAGAGATTTGTATGGGTCTGTATTCATATATATCACGTGGTTGAGGAGCGTTGTTAGATTTCAATGAAATATTTTATACATATTTCGATTATTAGGGTTATGAACGAAATAGGGTATAACGTCCAACCGCTCTGTATTGACTGTGCTGATGAAAACGGCCATATAACGCAGTGTATATGGGATATTTTGCCCGGACCATCTGCAGATATGGGATATTTTGGTCAGGACCATCGACGCTACGGAATACTCGTGTTTACATGTACTTATGCGCTGTCGGGGGTTCTTTTACGGGTCCGCCAATGTGTACACGGGTCCTCGGTTTTTCGTCCCATCCAAACGACTACACGTTGAACGGGCGGCCGGTTGTCTCTCCAGACATCACCGACACGGGGTTATCTTTCTCTGACAACGCAAGGATCGACCTCCAGGTGAGCGAGCCAACGTCTTGAGCCCATACGCACCTTCGCCGGTTACACGAAAACGGCACTATTACCTACACTATTACATTTACATTAGGCCAACTTTATTTGGTGGCGAAAGCATATGCATAGAGAACGGACCGTAGACCTACGCAACGATCCAGCGCGAACCCTTTATCTAGACAATATAAGATACTGGTAGTGATTGTGGCATGCCTGGGGTGGATGGCCGAATGGTTAGCGTGCGCGCGCTATATCATACGGCCTACCATTGAGTCAACTGGTGTGGTTTCGAATCCTGGGTTGTACGTGGCAAGCAGTAGGGTCGCCAGTCCAGCCTCGTGGGTTTTCTCTGGGTACTCCGGATTTCCCCCACCGCAAAAGACACATGCGCAAGCAAGTTATTGAAATAATATTAAACCATATGTTATTTCCGAAATGACCTAGTTTGTGTCGAGTGGACGTTAACCCCCCCCCCCGCTCTCTCTCCCTCTCTCTCTCTCTCCCTCTCTCTTTCTGTCGACCTCACGAGTCTGGAGGTCGGGTGTTCGATCCCTGCATTGGCCAAGAAAGTTCATTCAAATTTTCCGGCGTGATTTCCCTTGTCAGTGATGCAGAAGGAGTACCTGACAAGGACAGCTGTCTAGTCGTTCGGATGGGACAAAAAAACCGAGGTCCCGTGTACACATTGGCGTGCACGTAAAAAATCATTTGGCAGTTGGAATTCGATAAAAGCGTAGGCTGTAACGCCGATGGTCGTCCAAGATTTCACTCATAGCAAACTGTATGACGTATGCCCGTCTTCCATTATCCTAGGTTAGGAGCAGAACAGTGGGACTTTGAACCCCATATTATTTACGCGTCTCGCTCTGGTTACTTGTTCGACTACCTGTAGAATAAAATATAAATAATCTTACACCTGAGTGATTTTATTTAATTACCAGTTAAAATTGTATTACCTGTCCAGATGATAAAAACAGATATCCTCCATATTACAATGGGTATGCTTAAGGCCAAAACAAGGCAGTTTTCTGACGCTTGAATATAAATGAAATGAAACGGGGTTTAACGCCTACTATTCTGTTCCGACTGGGCTAATGGAGACGAGCATAAGCCACACAGCGTGCTGTGACGGAAATATTGCCCGGGCAGAGACACAATGGCCTACTTTTATATCGAATTCCAACTGCCAAGGGATCTTTTACGTGCACGCTAATGTGTACACAGGATCTCGGTTTTTCGTTCCATCAGAAGGACTAGACAGCTGTCCTTGTCAGGGCCTCCGTCCTGCATCATTGACAAGGAGAATCTCGCCAGAAAATCTGGATGAGCATTCTCGGCCAATGCAGGGATCGTACCCCCGACCTACGGACTAGCGAACCAGTGTCTTACCCACATAGCTACCGTGATATCAGTGTCATATTAACAAACCACGATTAACTATAGGGTTATCGAGTGATGTGGGTTCGATCCTCAGCTTGTATGTAACAAGGATTGGGGTCTCATGTTCACACTACTGCTAAAGAGAAAGAGAAATGAGGTTTAACGTCCACTCAACACAAGTCATTTCGGGACTTACATATGGTTTGATGTTATTTCAATAATTCGCTTGTGCGTAGGGGTCTTTAGCAGTGAGAGGAAAGTGGGGTACCCGGAGAAAACCCACGAGGCTGGGCAGGCGATCCTACTCCATGCCATGTACAACCGGGGATTTGAAACCACGCCAGTTGACTCAATGGCAGGCCGTATGATACAGCGCGCGCACACTAACCATTCGCCCCCCCCCCCCCCCGCGCCCTATTGCTAATGACAAGTAAGCCCAAGCAAGTTATTGATTTTTATCATAAAGATGATCTAGTTTGTGTTGAGTGGACAAATTATAATTCGCCCAGACATCTCTTATCATGGCGTGACTGTAGTGTTTAAACCACCAACTTTATTTCTAATTTATTCTTAACCCCCAGAAAAATAAGGCGCCTCATGAAATGGCGCCCTTGCGGGATTACTTTCTAGCGACTTTAATTGCCAGTCCCCGCACTCAGAAACTATGGCATTATATTAGCGCCCCACCACTTGCTGCACCCCCACTTTTAAAATCCTACGCCGGAATTGAACACTGGTTAGCTGACCAACGTCCAACTCAATAGGCCACGTGGCTTCCAGGATCACGTCGAAATATTACCTCCCCTACCTCACGAGATAGCTAGGGCACGTGATTCTTTGCGAGAATTATGGGTTAGGGCACGTGATTCTTTGCGAGAATTATGGGTTAGAGTTAGGGCTAAGTTAGAATTATCACTAGCACTGTTTACATCTCATCACCTAGACAAAATCTACTGTTGGCCTTGAAATTTAGGGGAGTTGGAATGGCCTAGTAGTCTAGAGTGCCGCGCTTCGACCTCTAGCTGGCCGGTCATCTCTGGCTTGCGGCTGTGGTTTTGATCCCTGGTGTGAGCGTATGTGGCATGGAGATAGGGGCGCCTTCTCAACCTCGTGGGTTTCCTCCGGGCACTCCGGTTTCCTCCCACTGCTAAAGACCCCTACGCGCAAGCGAATTATTGAAAATAAAATTAAACCATATGTTAGTCCCGAAATGACCTAGTTATGTTGAGTGGACGTTAAACCCCATTTCTTTCTCTCTCTCTAGAGCAATAAAAGATGTGTTGAAAGGGTCAACGCTAGTTACATCATGTTAAATGTATAATTCACTGACAATACGTGACGAACATCTTTCATCGTACACTTAATAAAAATAATACTCGGTTGTAACCGACAGTCTACAAGATTTCACGAAGTTATAACAATTACAGCGGTCAAGGTTTTGGATTAAATAGTATTTTATCAAAGGCAATAAACTTCGAATTAAACTCAAATATAAAAAAAGCAGTTAAATTTTTGTTGTTAAACGATTGAAGTTTCGTTCGAATGAAAGTGTGGTGTGAGGGATACTGTTCGACGTACACCGACACTGTGGCTTTCTCTTCTTTATTTTTTTTTTTGGGGGGGGGCGACTAGTTAGTAGCACAGGCGCAGCGCTCGAAATTAACCACGGCAAACGGCAAAGCCGTGGTAAAAGCCGACGCAACTCCCGTCTGCCACGGCATAATTAATTTTTTTTTGCCGTGGTAGATCTTACGATCCCAAAAATTATAATGACTAAATGTACCAGTTATAGAATAGTGCCAGGATGATGTCGTCTAACCGTGTAATAAAATGACATATTTATCATTTTGTAGACGAAAGTCTGACAAATATATTGCAATTACCGAATACAGATACACTTTTAACCATGTGTTGTACACGTAGGCGTATCTATGCTTTACCGTTACAGTGGTGTTTTTTTTTTCAACGATTATAAACTAAAAAAGACACAGATGATAGAAAGCACGGACTGTTACCTAGTTAAACTAGCTAATGCATGAACAATGTTACCATTCTCGTCATTTGTATTTTTAACTGCATCGTTTGTCACATACGATGGACCTGTACCGATTTACACCCTTTGTTTATAATTACTACGCCCTATGTAACGGAGAGTAATAGCCTCAATGATAGGTAGCGACTGATTGACGAAATAAATAGTATTTATTAACCTCGACACTCTACAAACCAAGTTTCAACAGGAAACAGAATAATTTGTTGTGATGAAATCATATTAAAATATACATACAAGACAAGACAGTAAAATCGTTTACATTATAGCAGTCAAGCGATGACATGTGTCAAAGTAGACGACCTACATACGGGTCAGTACTACCATACAGCATGGCTATAAGTGAAAGGAACACGCGCAGTAAATTCTTTGGAAATATAGCTGACACATTTAAATATTTATGGCACTACTAATCATTTAAAGAATTAAGGCTTGGGGTATTTTTAAATCAACCTGCTTACAACTGGTCAATACCTGATCTCAAAAATACGTCATCTGTCAAACTCAAATTACCGGTAAGACTGATGGAGAAATGAAATGGCAAGAATGAAGAATGAATGAATTGAGTTTGTTGTATAATATTAATAATTTAGACCAGTGTCACAAAGTCATCCTATATAAATATTGATCAAATGTGAATAAACTTGTTAACGAAATTTGTTAAGGTAACCGATCTTTTAATTTGCGTAACCAGGAATTCGATCACATGTTTTTGAACTGCATGGCGCGACCACACGTAACCGATTGGTATCATTTGCGTCAAATTTTGTGGGGTGAATAAATAAGTTTTATCCATCTTGAAAAGTTAAAAAAAAGCATTGATTTTGAAATACCAAAAATGCCGTGGTGCCGTAGCAGTACTATTCTGCCACGGCACTTTTCATTTTTTTGTGCCGTGGTAGAAAATTCTTAATTTCGAGGACTGCAGGCGTGCTATATCATAAAGCCTATCATTGAGTCAACTGGCGTGGTTTCGAATCCCTGGTTGTACGTGACAAGGAGTAAGGTCGCCTGCCCAACCACGTGGGTTTCCTCCGGGTCATCGTCGCCCCCCTGCCCCCCCCCACTGCTGAAGACTCCCACGCGGAAGCGAATTATTGAAATAAAATTAAATCATATGTTAATCCAGAAATGGCGTAGTTTGTGTCGAGTGGACGTTAAACCCCATCACACACACACTCTCCCTCTCTCTCTCCCTGGGGGGGGGGGGGGGTGGCCTAGTGGTCTAGAGTGCCGCGCTTCGACCTCTAGCTGGCCGGTCACCTCTGGCTTGCGGCTGTGGTTTCGAGCCCTGGTGTGAGCGTATGTGGCATGGAGATAGGGGCGCCTTCTCAACCTCGTGGGTTTCCTCCGGGCACTCCGGTTTCCTCCCACGGCTAAAGACCCCTACGCGCAAGCGAATTATTGAAATAAAATTGAAACCATATGTTAGTCCCGAAATGACCTGGTTGTGTTGAGTGGACGTTACACCCCATTTCCTCTTCTCACTCTCTCTCTCTCTCTCTCTCACTCCCTCTCTCTCTCTCTCTCTCCGAATTCCAACTTTCACGGTTCTTTTACATAAACATAAACGCTAATGTGTACACTGGATCTCGGCTATAGTGCCAACGTCTTACTCACTGAGCCACGGTGGCTGTCGTATAGGGTATAAAAGAATGAATGAACAAAGTTCGTCTGACCTTAAATAGATATTAAAATATTAGAAATAAGGCGGAGAACCTGTTATAGATAACTGTAGTTAAAATGTGACTGTATATTATAGCAAGGGGATTTACCAATGACGTAGATTTACAGGATGACGTCATAGGGATTTAAAGTCTTGCAGATTATAGAGAAAAGGATACACGGCAACCTTGACCTCATGACCTTTTATATTGAAGGTGTTAATAATGGCCCGTTAAAATTTTACTTTGGTTTCGACTCCGTGCCTCTTAATCTCTGGACGTAATTAAGTTCAAGCTATTGTTAACTGTTTTCTTTGAATAGATTTTTTAAAAAAAAATCTCATAAAACAAAACAATAATAAAATTACGTATTTTAAAACCAACGAAACGAATTAGACTTAGATAATGTCCAATGTTTTTTGCACCAACCGGGACTAACATATGATTCAATTTTATTTCAATAATTCGCTTGCGCGCCGGAGGACCCGGCGAAAACCCACGAGGTTAGAAGGCGACTCTACTCCATGTCACTTATACAGCCGAGGAATCGAAAGCATGCCAGTTGATTCGATTACAGGCCTTATGATACAACGCGCAAGCGAATTATTGAAATAAAATTAAACCATATGTTAGTACCGAAATGACCTAGTTTGTGTCGAGTGAAGCCGCGAGTAAGCTGTGGGGTGGAAGGCAACAGAATATTTCTCGGTGTATTATTTGTCTTGTGATAGGTTTATTTATGAAATTAAGTTATAGACATGACGAGATCTGATATAATAATTACAAAGATTTAATTACAGGACTTTATACAGGACTTTAAACCATTTAGTCGTCTAACTGTTCCTTGTTCAGAAGACAGTTGAATGAAATGAAATGAGGTTTAACGTCCTATTGCTAATGAAGACGTGCATACGTCATACAGAGAGAGAGAGAGAGAGAGAGAGAGATGGGGTTTAACATCCACTCAACACAAACTAGGTCATTTCGGGACTAACATATGTTTTTTTAAAATTTTATTTCAATAATTCGCTTGCGCGTAGGGGTCTTTAGCAGTGGGAGGAAACCCACGAGGTTGAGAAGGCCCCCCTATATCCATGCCACATACGCTCACACCAGGGCTCGAAACCACAACCGCAAGCCAGAGGTGACCGGCCAGCTAGAGGTCGAAGCGCGGCAGTCTAGTCCACTAGGCCATCCCAACCCCCCGAATGCCCGAGGATGGCCAGTAAAAAATGACCGACTCGAGAAGAAAAATATACGCCCTTTCTCAAAATGTTATTCGGAGAACACACTTTCCTTTACGAGGCTACGCGATCTCACGTGAAACAGTGCTGGCGTTCTCGATTGAAAAATCGGCCACGGGTCGAAATTTTAGGCCTGACAGGTTGCAAGAAAAAGTACGCTATTATCAGTAAATTGACTTAAGAACACAATGCTCACGTCTTCGTCACATACTTTTAATTATTTATTTGTAAATGCAAGAATTTAGCTCGGAAATACCGCGAAAATTCGACATTTGCACTGTTTCTATTGCGCTTTGTCCTGAGTTACTCATACAATTGGAAATAGCCAATTTTATCCAAGTCAATTTCACACCATCAACGCTTTTTTTTTTTAAAAAAAAAAGATTTAATTTTCAAAATTGATAATAATTTACAACTATTAGAATTATTTATGATTTATATCTATTACAGTTAATAAAAATTATAACTATTAGTATTAATAATAATTCATAACTATTAGTATTATAATAATTTATAACTATTAGTTTTAATAATAATTTATAACTTTTAGTATTAATAATGACTTATAACTACTAGTATAAGTATAATAAAAATTATAACTATTAGTATTAATAATAACTTATAACTATTAGAATAATAATAATAATTTAAAACTACTAGTTTTAATGATAAATTATAGCTATTAGTTTTAATAATGGTTTAAAACTGTTAGTATTATTAATTTATAACTTTTAGTATTAATAATGATTTATAACTTTAGTAGTATTAATAATTTATAACTATCGGTTTTAATAATAATTTATAACTTTTAGTTTTAATAATAATTTACAACTTTCAGTTTTAATAATGCATTTATAACTATAAGTTTTAATAATATTTTAAAACTATAATAGTTGATGATAATAATTTTAAAATATCCGATTTATTTAATAATTTATAAGTATTCGATTACCGGTAGTTAATGATTTATATATTAGAAATGTTATTAATTTATAACTAGTAACATTATAATGATTTATAACTAGTAAAATTATTAATAATTTATTTATAACTATTAGAATTAATATAGTAATTGTGTTCCATACTAATAATAATTTACAACTAATATTATGTGAGTATGTGTATTACGTGTGTCAAGTGTTAGAGATGCCTCTAGACGAAGATATTATTATATCTAATACTGATGATAGTTGTATAAAACCTGCATATTATCAATATCTACCAGAGAGCAGAGAATGTTTATTGTTTAATATTGATATAATTACCTATATATTACCTGTATATTATCTACCTGGGAACACACAATGTTTACTGTTCAATATTGATATAGTATGTAGTACCTTGTTTGATATTAAAATATCACATGCCTTGTCAATTGTAAGTTAATTGCCTGCATGAACGTGTGTTGCTTGTCAATTGTAAGTTAATTGCCTGCATGAACGTGCGTTGCTTGTCTATTGTAAGTTAATTGCCTGCATGAACGTGCTTGTATATATTTATATAGTCGTTTAAAAGATTTACAGATACATGTTACAATGATACAAACATAAATTATACAACATCTAAATCTGCCAATTACAGGTATTTCTTTAGGTCGGAAATGTTATGTAAATTATCAATTAGATCTTAATTAACTTATCCAGGCCACAATCAACTCTCAGTGTCATCGCTAGCCTGCGTTACTTAGCGGATTGTAAAATAATCAAACATAAACTATAATCGAAACGTGTTTGGGTTTTTTTATCGTACCGACTTTAGAAATGATGATCGATGCTATAGCTAAAATTCAAAACCCCATATCTCCGTTCAGAGTAGAGCAATTGGACCGATATTTCCAGCATATTCCCTTTATTTTATCTTTGATGTAATTATAATAGCAATAACTGTCAAATCTTTCCCAAATGGCCGTGTAAATTAGAGAAACGGTGTAATTGTAATTAGGTCACGGATGATTGAGATTATTGAGAGGAGATTAATGATAATGATGGTCACAACAAACATCAAAAACATATCTCTCTCCCTCTCTCTCTCCCCCTCTCTCTCTCTCTCTCTATCTTCTATTGTTATGATCAGTGGTAGGTCGCCGTCGGAATGTGAACTCATTGACCTATGCAATCACTTTGATGTGAAGTATTTTGGCCTCTTAAACGTGACTGTCCAGTTATTTCTAGGTGATTTGTATTCCTTGATTGAAGACTGAGGATTTAAACTCATTGTCCATAAAAAAACATACAGCTTGGAGGAAAACATTAACGTTTGAATAACGGCTACCCTCACCATTATCAAGATCACCATTTATCGATAATGCTTTCTTTAACGCCCACTTAAAGGATTTTGTGGATTGGAATCCCTTAATTTAGTGGTGCAAGACGGAGGGCCCGACAGGGTACAGACCATGGCACTTTGACATTTAGAGTACGTCTGAATAAAAGGATAAACCCAATTTCATGTCATTTACATATTTTAAAGTCGCAATAACACTCTTGTTGTAACTGAATAATATGTCCCAATCTTCATTCGTATTATTTTACAATATTCCAATTTTATGATGATATAAATTTCATCTTAACACACCTATTTTAAAAAATTGGAAAAATTCAACCAATTGATTTGAAAAATCTAACGTAAACCTTTTCAAATGTGACTTGGATTTTAAAATATTTTCGAACCCTCTGGACAAGTAAAATAGGTTGTAATGGATAATTTACACAACAGGTAGGACACTTAAACATCTAGTACTTAGAAAAGGGGTATTATTTATTTTCTGGAGCTACCAAGCCAGCAAGAATGTTATTGTCCCTTTAAACGAATGACGGGGGAAGGGAAAATAAAGGCTTTTCAAGTGTGGGGGTACAGTGGTTAACTGGGTAAGACGCTTCTTCGCTTGCCTGGAGATCGCGAGTTCGCTCTCGGTGTTGGCGGAGAAAGTTCATCGGGATTGTCCGGCGTAGCTTCCTCTTGTCAGTGATGCAGGACGGAAGAACTCCAAGTCATCCTTGCTCGTAGCACGACTGTAATCAGTTTTACTTACGAATTATATCTATAGATGACTGTCTTCAACACGTGCAATGACATCACGTGGCGACAAGCATTGGCTCAAAGGCTCGTGCATTGTTTACGTAAGAAGTAACTGCTCCGGGCAAAACGATGTCTTTTATTCATTTTAATACCCATTTACACTAAATAGGAAGTACTTTTTAACTACAAATACTTCAAACATCTTTACTTACTTTTCTTAAACATACGAAAAATGTTTTAGAATTTATTTTGTCAGAGGAAGAAAGTTAATATGGGCGACTAATTAAGTCTCGTCGATGTCATCCTTATCAGTGATTGTAGCGGCCAAGCGAATATTCACTGCAGGATCAGCGTGGGACGGCTGCTGGGGGTAATTTCCTTCATATCAATTATTATGGCGTATGTCCGTGTTGGTTAGTCGAGCGGGATGGTAAGGTTATTTGAGTGTAATTTATCTGATATAATAACGAGTTGATATATGGCACGAGGTGTAATAATATATGTTTTACTATAAATACCTATATATCAACCTGTTATATAAACCTGTTCAACAAGTTTATAAACCTTATTAACATCGTCATCATCATGTTATATTAATAGTCATCTATATTACATAAACTACGTCTAAAACACAACACACCACGGTTAGACAAATACAGAAACTACGGCTACACTCAGGTTTCTTAACATCATATTACAGTCAATAAACCCAAAACACAGAAACCTCTTTATATTATAGCATCCAAGTATGTAACTCCTAAATTAGAGAAACATTTCATCATAGCATATATGTCGATAACTCCCAAAGGGCTGTGCTAGAACAATTAAAGGAAATTAAATTGTGTTTAATGTCCTACGTTTCTGCTCAAATCGGGCCAATTAAGATGAGCATATTTTTTATTTCAACTGCCAGCGGAATTTGTACGTGCAAAATTTATTAACAGTTCGCGAACAACTACTAAAGCCAGGCTGACACTTGCACGACTTTTGGCCACGATTTTGTCTTGCCCATCAGTGTCCACATTGACACGAACTGACACGACGAGTTCACACATAGTTTGCACATTGTTTACGCACTTTCCGCATTGGCACAACGAGTTTGCGCAAATCGAACGGTGTCGTGCCGACTCGAGTCGTGCCCATGCGTGCCACGGAATCGAGCAAGTGGCAGACCTTGTCACGACTTCCACGACAACTTATAAGGAATAATCAAGATGGAAAATCGAAGGAGACTCTCCCGGCTAACACTGGGATCGAACCCGATACATCCTTGTGTCTGTCGCATTGTAAGGCAGCACCGACCTCACTGTGCCACCGTGTTTGTCACGCTGTGGGAACATGTGTAATGACTATCTGAATAGGGTACCGTGGAGTCGGACCAGAATAGTGCCAAGTTGTTCGGATTGGACGTTAAACCCATTTCATTTGATTAACTCAATAGTCATTACTTGTATCTCAGAAGTGGAAGATACTTGTATGTTAAAGTAATTATCGATTATATCTAAAGACAGATCGATTAAATCGATATAATCAGTAGGTGTAGACAAGGTGTGTCGGGTATTGAAACAATAAAACATCTTTGTTTATATCGATTTAAAACCGTCTTGAGACATCTTACATGTAGCTCCGGCCTTAATCGATATCGATCAATCACTTTATAGCCACGCATTACATCAACTTGCAAAACGTGGTACGAACCACTGGCTCGTGTTGTGTCAAAATTAACGTAATCCAGGTCGACACAAAATGTCATTTCGGGTCTAACGTATGGTTTAAATTATTCCCAATAAAATCTATATACGATTTAACATCTATGTGTTACCATAGAAACACCGAATGCTCTTATTACTTATTCTATTTTATTAACATAGAAATATATTATATACTTTTTATCTCAATTCCCCAGCAAGAGGGAGGGGGAATTCACTCCCGAACAATTGCGCTAGGATCTAATCTTATTTTGAATTGTAACTGTCAGAGGATCGTTAACGTTCATGTCCGTGGTGCAGGGTAGAGGTCCTGACAAAGACAGTTGTAGTCTTTGCACACTGCATGGCCACGTATGCCCGTCTTTACTAGCTCAGTTTAGGATGGGGTTGGGATGGCCTAGTGGTCTAGAGTGCCTCGCTTCGACATTTAGCTGGCCGGTCACATCTGGCTTACGGCTGTGGTTTCGAGCCCTGGTGTGAACGTATGTGACATGGAAATAGGGGCGCCTTCTCAACCTCGTGGGTTTCCGCCGGTCACTCCGGTTTCCTCCCACTGTTAAAGACCCCTACGCGCAAGCGAATTATTGAAATAAAATTAAACCATATGTTAGTCCCGAAATGACCTAGTTTGTGTTGAGTGGACGTTAAACCCTATTTCTCTCTGTCTCTCTCCCTCTCTCTCCCTCTTTCTCTCTCTCTCTCAGTTTAGGAACAGGAAGTTGAACTCCATTTCATCTCTCCTTCCGAACGTTACAACACACTACATATAATGTTGCCCATGCAGCGCAAGGAATATCTGGGCAATAACCAGGTATTATATAACAATCATCAGATATAAATTGCACTACATTGTGAATTCTAAAACAAATATAATATATAAAGTATACAATGATTGTTTGTCAAGATTGTGACTCACTCGGGTAGAGTGAATTTGTTTAATGGGGTGAACTACTTGTATCTTATAGTGTAAATATACTTGGTCGTTGTCATGACATTATTATAAAACTTATTTCACATGCACATGTGGTTTACAGGGTTTGTGACTTAAAGAGTGCGCTCCCCCTTTCTTATAGAAGACAGTTATGACCTCAGAACTTTAATTTGGTCACTTTGTTTACCTTATGACGTGGCCCTGTCACGAGACATTTAGTATACTTGTCTTTGAGGTCGGAAAGTTGGATTTCCGAATGGTTAGCACGTGAGCGCTCCATCATAAGGTCTGTGATTGAGTCGACTGGCGTGGTTTCGATTCCTCGGTTATACGGGGTAGGGTCGCCTGTGTAAACTTGTGGGGTTTTCTCGGGTCTTTCGGTTTCCACCCACTGCTTAAGACCAGTAACTGCATCATTCCGTTCATTTCACTTAGCCCCTTGGACTTAAAAAGTTCATCTGGATTTTCGGCGTGCCCCCCCCCCCTCCACGTCAATGATTCAAGAGGCTCAACGTATAGTCGTTCGAATGGGAAGAAAATTCGGGATCCCGTGTACACCTTGACGTGCACGTAAAATAACCCTTGACAGTTGAAATTCAAGGACAGCTGCCTAGTCGTTCGGGTGGGACGAAAAACAGGTCCCGTGTACACATTGGAGTGCACGTAAAAGATCCCTTGGCGTATGTCTTCCATTAGCCCAGGTTAGGTGCGAAAGAGTAGGACGTTAAACCCCATTTCATTTCATTTCGTATTCATTTAATATCGCTCAAAATGGCGGGTTACTTGAGGTGCGACCGTCCATATTGAAAGAGGTGTGAGAGGTTTTATTTGTGAAATATGAAACTTTATTTGACAGTGTAAACTACCGTATGTACGTTATCTCAACATGCCATATATCTTTAAGTTGATATGTTCGCACCTGTACAAAGAACTTGATAATGTTTACTTATGCTGGTTTGTTGATTCGACACCAACCAATTTACAATTAATATATCTGTACAGTCACACACTGTGTACTTTACAACTCGGCAACTTGTACCAAATGAAATGACTTTATTAGGAATCGTAGAATAAATGAATTTTTGTTAAAGAGTTATTTTGAGATGCTTTCAAAGTTGTGAGGGGGATGGCCGAATGGGTAGCGTGTTGGCGTTGAATCATAATGTCGGTCATTGAGTCAACTGGTATGGTTTCGATTCAACAGTTGTACATAACAGTCTATTATATCGAACTATGATCGTGCGATAATTCTGTTTTGACATTTATGTTATGATTTCTAATGAAGCTATATTTCTATGACTACCACCAATTAACCTACTATATGTAGGGCTAGGGCTTATCTACCATTTTAATTATTTAGATCTCTGGGATCACGGTGGCTCACTAACCTGGTAGTTCACTTCCGGTGTTGCCAAGAAAGTTCCCCCTAAAGGCCCCCGCACACGAGCCGAAAACTGCGTACGCAAATGGCGCAGCGTCATTTTCGGCTCGTGTGCGGGGGTATTTTCGAGCGCATTTTGACGTTCACCAAATATCTGTCATGTTTGATATTTTTTGACGCAGCGCCAACTGCGCTCTCGTGTGCGGGCGACTCAGCGCTATTTGCGTTTCATTCGTCGTCAATGCGCATGCGTCATCACTACTGCAAAATGGCGGCATCCAGTGAGTTCGTCAGTGACGCAATTTTAGAGGATAAAATCGTCGATTTATGGCAAGAATATCCTTGCCTATATGATACAAAATACGTAGAATTTCGAGACCGCTGCCATTTTCGGATGAGTGGTGGTCACGTGATCGACACGCTTGCCACAGTAGCTTTCGCGCAGCGTCGTTTTCGGCTCGTGTGCGGACGCCGTATTTCTGCATCAAATGCGTACGCATTTAGCGCGGCGCTAAATGCGTACGCAAAATGCACTCGTGTGCGGGGGCCTTAAAATTGGCATTTGCGTACACGTAAAACAACCCTTGGCATTTGGAATGTAATATAAGAGTAGGCCATTAGGATGGCGGCACGGCCTGGTTCCGGGCAAAATTTCCCACATAGCACACTAAATGTCGTATTCCCGCCTTCACCAGCCCTGTTGGGACAAAACAGTGGGACGTTATACCATATTCTTTCAAGATATATTTGTGTAGCTTTAAAAGTTAATTATATTTCTTTTTTTGCAGACATGATGTGATACCAATAGTAATGGGCGCTTCACCAGCCGATTATAAACGGGCAGCACCAGTCCATAGTTATATACACGTCGATGATTTTGAATCAGCGAAAGATTTGGCCGAATATTTGCATAAATTAGACAAAAACGACGATCTTTATAACGAATATTTCCAGTGGAAAGGAACCGGTTCATTTATAAATACATATTTCTGGTGTCGCGTGTGTGCTCTTCTCCACGACGACCAACGTAAGACGTCATGGTTTAAAGACGTAGACAATTGGTGGCGTGGACCCGATGTGTGCATTGGCCAAGAAACATGGCGACAATTTAACAAACGAACACATGGAAACAAAAAGGAGTCATAATAGTTGTTCTCACAATTTTATGAAATTATTTTAAACACGGTGATTTATTTTTATTTTGGAGAACTAGTTCCATGAAATATTTGTTTGAGAAAAAACTGTGATTCACAAAGTGTTTTGTATTAGGTGGTAGGCCTATTGAGGAACATGCGAGGCCCAAATTAATGGTGCCTCTAGAAGGCCTAAACTAAGGCCTATGCCTATTTGTTGAATATCCAAGATGTTCAAATTAATATAGGAGTACTTGATAACAAAGTTTTTTGTTTACAAAAATGTTTATAAAAATTATCGCGTGTGTTCAGTTTACAGAATTTAAGAAGTAGAAGTTCAGATGCTGTTGATGCATTTTGTACCAACGATAGAATTACTTTTCAAAAGAGACAATTCTCAACGATTCTACACTACAGTACCAATAATTTCTGTAAATTACCAATTAGTCTGTGTTGGTAGCCGAATTGTTTCTGTTGGACACTTGTAAAAGACGTCCGTATACTTAGAATAGGACTCATGAGATGTTATTCAGACTTTCACATCCTTGTAGATTTCATAATCTAGAATATATTTGTCACCTGTACTAGTATAGGCCTCACAGCTACTCGTTGTGGGAAATGTTTAGGGGCTATCTGTTATTATTATACTAGGTCTCACAGCTACTGGTTGTGGTAAATGTTTAGGGATGTGGTGAAGGGGCCATGTAACAAACAGATGCATTGTTTTAAATTCCTTTGGTTTATCTTGATGAATTCCATTCCATAATTCCATATCTTGATGAATTCCATTCCATATCTTGGTGAATTCCTTACCTAGACGAATTCCATGTCCTAGACGAATTCTAGACACATTCCAACTTTATGAATTCCATACCCGGAGGAATTCCATGTTTATGAAATCCATACCTGGACGAATTCAATCTCGAAGAATTCCATAAATAGACGAATTCCATCTTTATGAATTCCATATCTAGACAAATTCCATTTTGAATTTCAATATTTGGGGAAAGACACATCTTAAGGAATTCCATGATTTAATCATTACCATGTTTGGTGAATTCCATAATTTATTCATTGCCATTGTTGGTGAATTCCATATCTTTACGATTTCTGTATCTGGATGAAATAAAATCCATTATTTGATGAATTCCATATTTGAATGCATTCCATATCTTTATAAATTCCATATTGTAATTTAATTATGTATATCGGTCTGTACCCTTGTTTAATCTGATGATTGATGTATTTAAGTTGACAATGAGTATATTATTATAAATAATGTCGGGAAGGAAGTGAATTATAACAAAACGTGCGTACAGTAATGTTGTATTTCTACTGATATTTTAATACAAGTTGAGTTCAACTGAATTCATAACGATATATTCAAATTATTTTGTTATTTAGATCAAATCTTAGGTTATATTTATTTAGTGTTATCGGTAGAATGTATATTATATTACTTTATATGGAAACCCATACGGGTCATTAGCTTAATAGAAATACTTCCCCATCTGATTCAAACACAGATCCTATTTCGTTTCGTTTTTTATATTTCAAAATTATGTTGAACTTGTCTTTACTACACTAGGATCTGGAAGAGTTGTTATATTATCGGCGTTTTGGTTGAGGTGAGGGAGTGGTCAATGAAACTGTATGCTACGACGACTTCTTGTCATGCCATGAACGGAAATGTTTATAATCCACTAGAAACGTAAATACTGATTGATTAATTAATGTCTGATGTCAGATGTCAAAACCACCTCCAAGTAGAACTAGTTAGATTTTCATGTAGTGTAGACCATCTAAAGTATAAAAAACGAAACGAAATACTGATGTGTATTTTAATTAGATTGATATTAAAATAATGATAATATATTGCGATAAATTATCTCGACAACATTGTCTTTTCTGGATAAAGTCGTCGCAACAATTAGAATATTGATAAATTACCTTATTAATATATGGCGGTATCTATGGCGTTTTTGACCCTCATAGGCTTCCATATTTACCGGAGTGTTGGTTATAGATGTAGGCTGTATATTAACCTAACACCCTAACTATGTAAACCATGAAACCTGTTTTACCGTCGATTATTTTTGTTACTATATTGAGACTTTATCGTGTATCACTGTAAACGTTTCCTACCAAAACTCTGGTCGCTAATGTTACCCACCTTCCACGTCTGCTTAGGTTATACTCTTCGAATAAGCCAAAGTCTTCGTCAATTCAATTCCAATCGACATGAAAATTAACTTTGAACAATTGTGTATCGAGTTGGTGAATTACGAATGTGCTTGTTTAAACAGGAACTGTACCCCGCAAGGTTTACTCATAATGTTGTTTGCCTTGTTATTGGGACCGACGCTCTTCTGAAAGAAATCCTAGGGGCCCCGAGTCAAACTACGGGTTGTCGTCGGGGAACAAAAACGCCTTGTATTATATTCCCTTGTTTACAGAAAAACCGCTGAAAAGTTTGGGAAATCTTATGTAAATGACGTCATAAGTGAGGGAGGATTCCTTTTGACAGCGCGAAGCCCGACATTGCTTACGTTCACTCGCCTCCATTTGTTAACACTATATCCAAAATATATGTTATTTGCGAGCTGAATTTACTCTTATGTGTACGCAGAATATAAACATCCACACGGAGACTCTTATGTAGAAACGGTCCCATTTGCATCAATCCGACTTATAAGGCTTCACCAATTCACGTACGATCGGCACAGAACTTGGCATACTTGTTCCGTGGACTACGCGACGTCACCACCCCAAGATGGTTGTCATGACGTCATGCGTCTTACATGATCCATATTATACGATTGGTCTTGCTATTCACAAATATTTCTTTTAATGCTCACTGTAAATCTTGCCATAATTTGTAAACAATAAACCACAAATCAGTGTTAATATAGCTATCTCTGTATAAGTATCAGTACCTTGTCTCTCTATAAAGCCGGGGGGGGGGGTCTGTTTGGAATTGTAAGGACAATGGCTGCCAGGTTTACAAAATACAAAATCCGAAACCATATTAAAAAGCCTTGTTATTCTCCTCACCATAGTCTGATCAAGTAACATATGTCTAGAGAGAAGTGACATATCTATCAAGAGAGATACTATAACCCCAGGTCTGTCGAGAGAGATGGTATAATCCCTGGTCTGCCTGGAGAGATACTATACTCCTCGGTCTGTCTAGTGGGATACTATACCCCCTGACCCCAAGTTCACAAAGCATTCTTGGACTAATGTTGAGAATTTACTCAACTCCCATTCACTGTTTATAAGAAATCTCATTGATCCAGAATCACAAAACTTTGCATATAGTTTCTAATTGATGTAATTGATACATTAAAACAACAAAAGTTTTATATAGGGTTGTATTTTAGTTACAATAAGGCGAACAATTTTGAGTAAATTCTCAACTTAAGTCTGAAAATGCTTTGTGAACTAGGGGCCTGGTCTATCCAAGGAGCTGTTGAAACAAATATGATGCCTGATCTGTGTAGTGAAGTAGACTCCCCGGTCTGTTATGTCTGACGTAACCTCATAGAGTTTTGTCTCTTCACTACCATTATGATAATTGCCTTCTTTTAGACAATTTTTTCATGAAAACCATTCATGATTATCACCTCTGACAAATTGTGCACCTATGACAATAAATCGACTATTGTGTGACGTAACTGATAATGTATTTAACCATTTACATGTAAGTGTACTGAAGATCTAGCAATAACATAGTATATATTTTCATATTTATGCGCAGTCATTGTAATTCAAAGTTATTTTATAACGGAAATGAGTTGTACGCGTATAATTCATAGTTGTTTTATAAAGAGGTGAGTTATACACCTATAATTCACAGTCGTCTTACCACATAAGTTTATAATTCACAGTTATTATATAACAAGTAAGTTAATAACATAAATAATTATTATATAACGGAAGTTATTTACAAGTGTATAATTCACACTTCTTTTATAATGTGAATTATAAAAGTCATTGGTATTTTATAATGGAAGTTTGTTACACATGTATAATTCACAGGTTTTTTATAACGGATATGAGTTACACATGTATAATTCCTAGTTTTAAACGTATGATTTAGACTGACCTCTGTATAATGCATAGTTATTTTATAACGGAAGTGAGTTATACATGTATAATTCGTAGATATATTTAGTTTCGTATTTGCATAATATATTTTAAGTCAGTTATGAATGTATTTACGTGTTATGATGGAATATACATTCGATTAAACTTGGTGATATTCTAAATTAAATGATTATGTTTCCTGCTAATCAGCATATTAATGATAAATGATCTTACTGTATATATTCACACTAATCCATAGCCAGATTATATCAGGAATCGATCAGTCTATCCAGCGTGGCTGGTAGAGGGATTAGAGGGGATATATGGACGGGGGTTGGGATTCGATCATCAAGTCCCCGTGTGAGTGGATTGATTCGATCATCAAGTCCCCGTGTGAGTGGATTGATTCGATCATCAAGTCCTGAGGTGAGTGGAGGGATTCGATCAGGTACCAGAGTGAGTGAAGGGATTCGATCATCATGTCCTGGGGAATTTGATCTTTATTTCCCGGATTGAGTGTTCCTGAAGACGTAAGGCGAACAGTTATAACACGATGAATTATACGTTGATTAATGTTATTTATGTTGAAATGATTTTAAGAAGGTTATTTACATCATGTAATTATGTTTCATATAAATAAATAATATAATAATAATAATAATATATTTCACTCTTGGAGCTTTTTTTATCCAGTTAATTTTTGTTATTATTTGTGTTATGATTGTTTGTTACATATTCGATGATTTGAAATAAAAAAAAAATAAATAAAATGTATATTAATTGTAAACATTTTTACGGCTATTTCTTATCCAGTTCAATTTGTTGGAATCAAAGTAGACCAATGAAAAGAAATGGGGCTTAACGGCCTATTTCTCTGCTCCGATTCTGCTACGGAAGAGAGGCGAATGAAATGGTGTTAAAAAATTCAACTTTCCAGCACCGACTGGGTAAATAGAATGGGTGGTTAACGTCCAGCTAGGCTAATGGAGATGGTGCTGCTTGGGCAAAATGACACAAAGAATATTATTATATATATCTTATGTTTTATTTTGCCTAAGCAGCACCATCTCCGTCTATTCGTCTTCAGATTTCTGGGGGGGGGGGGGGCGAATGCTTAGCGCGTGTGTACGGTTTAATACTGCCATTGAGTCAGTTGTACGTGACAATCAGTAGGATCGCCTGCCCAACGAATATGTTTCAGCTGTCAAGCCCCAAAGTCATATTCACTCTATTGATGTTTGGCAAAATTCAGTTCCGGAATGGGGGGGGGGGCTAGTGGCCTAGAGTGCCGCGCTTCGACCTCTAGCTGGCCGGTCACCTCTGGTTTGCGGCTGTGGTCTCGATCCATGGTGTGAGCGTATGTGGCATGGAGATAGGGGCGCCTTCTCAACCTCGTGGGTTTCCTCCGGGCACTCCGGTTTCCTCCCACTGCTAAAGACCCCTACGCTCAAGCGAATTATTGAAATCAAATTAAACCATATGTTAGTCCGAAATTTCTCTCCCTCTCAGTTTCGGAATGTTCGTCTCCGTTTGAAGGGAGATAACTCAAATCTATAACCTCCACGTACAACTCGAAGTCAACGATTATTTCCTGTTGTGGCATAAGTGAAGTTAATTCTTGTTTCATTATTTGTTATGGAGCAGAAAAACGGGACGCTAAGCCGCTTTAATTTTACTTGTTCTTCCTATATGGTTCAACCTCAGTATTACTATGCAAAATTTAAAATATTTTTCATCAAAACAACGATTAATTATTGTTATTTATAATATTTCTGCCACATCCAATTACAACTAAGCATATAATCCTACCTGGAACGGGTATAAATCATCGTATTTAAAATCGAGGCATTAAACCCTTACTAAGAACGCCATCTTTTTAGACCAGAAACGTCTGGCACTGTCATCATGAAGGCGGGGCTAAATATAAGGCCTTATAGCAGCCAATCAAAAAAGCAATTGCATGTGGAAAAACGTAATCAAATAAAATGGTATCCATGTGTTCTATCTGCGAATCATTTCAGAAAATAAAATCAAATTATGGCGTTAATTTTGAATTAAAATTCAAAAAGAAATTATTTTGGCATTGCAGAACAACACAGCAAAATATATGGTAAAAGGGGCGTGTAGTGTTAGCGCATGTCTTTAGCACTGTAACTACGAATGGATTTCAATGACAGTTCATGTCGCACAAATATAACGCTTCGGTAATTTAAATGCGAATATTTGGAGTTAGGCGATAGTTGTGCCACCACATTGGCCTCTATAAGTTTGATTAGTGACAATAGTATCCACCTACCTCATTTTAAAGATGTTATATGCATTAATAAAGAAATTGCACCTTGGAACTAAAGGACTCAAATCGTAGCTATATGGTGTCAGCTTGGTGTTGGACTCAGTGTGATAATAATAATAATAATAATAAAATAAAACCAAGTACGAACAATCCAGACCATTAATCAAAATTCGAAGTCCAATAAAAACGGTCGAGGCAAAAAAGTGTAATCAGCAAATGGACTGTTCATCGTGTACAAAATACACGACAAACAGTGGTAACAGGTGTCCGGAAGAGTAAGCTTACCATGCCTGGCGCGCCACATCCGCCATCGCTGCATCCAAACTATTAGACGAAATCTCAATGAAATAGCATGATTGGCCAATGGATTATCGGTATACAAAATGCACGTGATGAACAGTGTTAACGATGTAATAGACAGACATAATTAGGAAGATAATACTTTACAAGTCAATAAAATATCTTGAATAATAGCCGAGAGAGACATGTTATATTTACCAATCAAGTCAATATGACGTCCATAAAACTATTTAAAGGTTTTGTTCACTAAGTTGTCTTTCCGGACGCCGCCCACAATTTGTTTGTGGACAGTACATGTCACAATTCGTATTCGATTTTGACCAAACTTGAAATATGGATCGTTCTCCAAAAGATCCCTGTTCCTTTCGATTTTGGCATACATCGGGTCGAAAAATCACGTTTTTTGTTTGTTGACACTCCAAAGGTCACAATTTTCATCTGATGTTTAATACACCTTGAAATGCATGTTTATAACCCAGAGATCTTGGTTCCTTTCAATATTTGCGCTTATCGAATCGTATCTTCCTGAATGATGACCCTTTATTTTTTAGCTTGTCGTCCATCTGGAGTTCACAATTGTTATCCAATTTAAAAAAAAAAAACGTCTGATTATATCACAGCCACACCGTAATAATGATTGACTTCGAATTTCATGAAAATTGGACCAAAACTGCCGGACAAAATGTCCGCTCTCATCCGCAACTAGTGTAAACATTTGGTATATCAAGTTTGTTGACAATCGAAAGGCCACAATTTTGATGGAATACGTGTTTATAACCCGCAGATCTTGGTTCCTTTCGATATTCGCGCATACCGGATCGTAACTTCCTGAATTTTGACCCCTGATTGTACGCAAAATCGCTTCTTTATCCAGTCTGTTCTCTATCTATCTATTGCAAAATGTGAGTGCATCTATTGCATGGCAACCGCCTGTTGTTTGATGTTTTTTATAAACTATTTAAATTTAAACCAATGCTGCTTCATCCCCTTTATAACCTGAATACCCCGAATTAAAACTTCCGACTACACATGTGCTTTAAATCATAAGGTCTTTCACCGAGTCAAGTTGTGTGGTTACCATCCTAAGCTTGTACGTGACATCGAGTAGAGTCATCTGTCCAACCTCGAAGATTTTCTCTCCATCTTTTACAAAAGATCGCCATCGCTGGCTTGCGGCTGTGGTTTCGATCCCTGGTGTGAGCGTATGTAGTATGGAGATAGGATCGCCTTCTCAACCTCGTGGGTTTCCTCCGGGCACTCCGGTTTCCTCCCACTGCGAAAGACCTTTACACGCAATCGAATTATTGAAATAAAATTAAAACCATATGTTGGTCCCGAAATGACCTAGTTTGTGTCGAGTGGAAGTTAAACCCCATTTCTCTCTCTCTCTCTCTTTTACAAAATTTATGGTAAAACATATTTTGAGATGTTGTCCAATCTCGACTCTCCTTTGACATTACCTTCTTGAATGTCCAGTGAACACAAAATGGAAGAAGAACATTGTATTTTTAGTTAGATGACACCCTACCCTTTAATTTGACATATTCTGATTTTAAGTGTTCACCATAAAAATGATACACTTTAAATTTTAGGCATAAATAGTATGTGTTTTAATGTTGGATGAATTAAAGCAAATTATTAAAGCTGCGCGATTAGAAGACAGAATTCCTGATGATATTACAAAGATGAAAACTGAACAGTTTCAACTTTTCACCAAAGCATCGGCGATACTAAATTTCACCATCATGTAAAGCACGAAATCGTGGTTTCATCATGGACAAGACAATGTCTCTCATCCCACAGGTTAAAGGGACAATAGCACTCTTGTTGGCTTGACAACTCCAGAAAATAAACAATAGTCTTATTCTAAGTACTAGATGTTTGAGTGTTCTACCTGTTGTGTAAATTATCCATTACATCCTATTTTACTTGTCCAGATAGAGGGTTTGAAAATATTTTAAAATCCAAGTTACATTTGAAAAGGTTTGCTTTAGGCTTTTCAAACCATTTTGTTGAATTTTTCCAATTTTTTAAATTGGTGTGTTAAGAAGAAATTTTTATCATCAATTAATTGGAATATTATAAACTAATACAATTTGTTGACCAGAATAAAGATAGGGACATATTATTCAGTTTCAACAAAAGTGATATTGAGCCTTTAACAATACTATGTATAAAATGTACATGGGATTAAAACCACTATCCTACTAAAGACTCTAGAGTTGTATTAGCCCTGGTCATATCTCAGTTGGACTATGGATTTCTCCCTCAACCGCATTCAAGTTGTTAAAAATAAGTGTACTCGACTATTTTCCATGTCATCTTCTAGAGATCATGCAACAGAAACTCTTTAAAGTTTTAATTGGCTGCAAATGAAAGTCCGGATCGACTTTAAAGTCCTATCAAATGTGTATAAAGCCTTGTTTTCTAATACTGTTCTTTCCTACAATAAAATTAATCACATTAAATTTCACAGGAAAGTCCAAATCTTCGTCCATCTACAGATACTACTTTATTATATGCTTATAAATGGTACCTACACGTGGAATAAGTTACCAAGATCAATCAGAGAAGTTCAATATTTGTTGAATTTAATCCGAATGAAAATATACACACGTATAAAGATACATTTCCGCGTACAAACTGGGTGATTTGATGATAAATTTGGATTAAAAACCTATTCAAACTAATTAATTTATCATAATTTTGCTTCAAATCCTTCTCAAAACATTGTAATTGCCAAGGAATACTGCTATAAAAATCGATCAAAAGAGGCCATGTTTGTGTCACTTGAGTTACCTCTCTCCGTACCCATAGCAACATCGGCGAAGACGAATTCATTGCATACACAAACGTCGCTGTCTGTAATCGCTAACTATTTATTACAAATATCGAATCCTAATTAAAATCTCGGAGTATCCACTGTCCTCGCCTTTTCCCGTGATTTTTATCACAGAAAGTGTTGTATGTCTAACTCTTCATAAAGTTTATCAACATGTACACAAAGCGCGTAATCTTCGTATGCAGCTTTCAACGACCAAAATTCCCATACTTTTATAGACAATAACCACCTGGGGCCGGTTGCTCAAAAATAAGTTATTTTAACGACCCGTTAAACTTTTGTAACGTGTCGTTTGTTAACGGTCCGTTAAATTTCTGTTGCTCGAAAGTCAATTTCATTATCCGTTAGTTAACGGATTCATTAAAGTTAATCCAAGAGAAGACTATTTGTTCATTGGCTGAATTTTAAATTTACATATATATAATGTACATAACTACATAGAAGTTAGTATTAACAAGAAACTGAAGACAGTGGGACAACTAACTGGGCAGTCTGTTCACAAAACTTGATTAAAGACAAAAAGATAATTTACTATAGAATACTTTATTTTTTCTATTAGAAATTTTAGCATAAATCTGTATGAAAAACTATGGGATTTTTACTACGAATATTTGGGGCCATTATTTTCTGCAGACCCTCCAAATTCTGGAGAATACTATAGAATTTCATCATATAGAAAATGGAATAGTCGCCCAACGCCAAACCCTCTACAATGTTCTATAGAAAATTACTCTACATGTATGACTTATGCTACAGCCCACTTACCCCACCGTTAAACAGATAACGGAGCCCAACATCTCCGTTAACTGTAACGGCAAGCTAACGACACATTAGAGTTAACATGGCTTCCAGCAACAACCTTGCTCTCCGTTGAAGTTAGAGATCCGTTAACATGGAGTTAACAAATCGTTAAAAGTTAACAGAGCTTTGAGCAACCGGGCCCTGATAAATACTTTTCTGGGAACCAATTTTTAACTATCAGTGTAGACTGTGGCGTGCCATTTGTAAAGAGCTTAGAAATATCACCGGTTGTAATGAAGCGCTGTGGAATAATAATAATAAAAATAACCAGAATTGCCACTGTCCCATACAGATATGAAAGCTTTCATAACCGCCACGTGTCATCGATTATATCAATTACTAAAAATTCGACCATGATCCAAGCTATCCCAAAATGTATTAATTTCAGAAGTAGCAGACGAATTCAACAAACTATGGTCTATTCTGTTCATTTACATACCAGTTAATGTAGACTTTTCACCGTTTTCCATATTCAATTCAGAATGGTGAGTTTCATTTGACCTAAATCAAAATTCTGCTCTGAACGTTTTTAGGCATTTTATCAAGGTTTCAGAAAATATAACTTCCGTGTCTGTAAGTTAAATGTCAAAAAAGGCTTTGGGATAATTCACATGTCAATATGGTGACCCTTCCGGATGACCTACAAACTCAATTTTTGTGTACGAATCAGTTGTCTCGTAGCTAGTACAGAAAAAGAAATCAAGGAGTTCTGACCTATATTTCGTCAATTTTTTTCTTTAATCTTTGATCCATGGGGAGATAAGTATGATCTACTTGCATTCAAAATTTCATGAAAATCGCGCAAAGCTGTCAAATTGGTCATAACCTCCAGAACAAAACCCCAGCGACGAATTTTCGAATTGCAGATGAAAATGGCCTTTGTCAAGGTACTCAAAGAAAAAAGAATTTGTAAAATAGGTCAATAAATATTAAAGTTGAGACTATGTATTGTTAGTTTTTTCTTTCGTAAAATTCGGTTATTTCGAATTCGTAAAACGTTTTGAAAATATAGTTCAACAATACTCACCACCCATTTTTGTTTGGGGAGGGGGGGGGGATAGGTAAAAGTTTCAGAATCAAGCTATGGTTAGATTCTGAAAAATCCGATTTGTAAGAAACACACACAAAACAATAAACAATAAAATAATAATAATCTTAACAGAAACAATAAGCTTTCATATGAAACAATAATAATTATCTCAGCTAATTAACAACGGCTGAAGACGATGTTTTATTTTCCGATTCTGAAATTCTGTAAAATGTTTTGTAAAGACTGTCAGACCTTTCGTGTGGGTAAAAATGCCACCATGTACAACCCTCAGGTTGGTGTGTTCTCTTATAAGTACAATCATGGTACTTAAGCCCACCATGGAAACAAGTACATGAATCATTAAAGTCATACCGTAGAGGATCAAGCTTAACAATTTTCCACAACGGATGTATCTTCGGAAGAAAACAAAGTTTGGATTTCAAGATCGCGTAACTAATAAATGTCTGATCATAAAACCACTGACTTGCACTTTTGAGTAGATTACCATTAGCGCTGACCAAATCGGCTGGACTATCCACGCCAATAACATTTTTCCAGTCACCAGCAGTCATTGCAATAAAAGTCATAGGCATTGTTCCGCCACTTTGAACGAAACGCTTATATTGAAATATCCATACACGATAGTTTTCTTCCAGTGGTTTAAATATGTTGATGTCCATGACGAAAGCATCGACGTCTGATGTTACAACCAAATCAGTTGAACGGATGAAATCTTCTTTAAAGGCGAAAAGTCTTTGTAATTGGGATTGCAAAGAACACGACATATTTGGCAGTGTTGGAACCAATATGACCTTGTTGCCTATATGTTGTAAATCTAGTACGTATCGCCTTAGTTCTACGTTAAATTTATCCTTTACGTCATATATTACAAACACCACTGTTGATACAAAGGTTTTCATACGCCACAACCTTGTACTTAATTTAGTCGCCAGCTTATATGGAAATTGTTGTTTATGATGAAACTCTGTGTTCTTTGACCAGCAAACAGAAAGTGATACCCATGTCTTTCTGGCATTACCACCTTCGTTTACGGAACTGCTACCAAATGACACCTCCGTCCTTTTAGCATTTGAACTGCCACCCATTGTGGGAATAAACAATTTAGGTTGTAGATTCCATATAAGATAAACGCAGACCAGCAGACAACATAAAATCGTTCTTTGTTTCAATCCCATCGTCGCAAATACCTTTACACGACAGACTGGCTAATACATTATAATCGTTAAATAAAACAGTGTTCTAACATGGTCCAGTTAACACCTTAAGGCTACTTTATATTGCGGTCTTAAACTGGATTATTCACAATCAGTAACAAAAATCAAACATGAACATAATCGAAGATTTATTGTGTGCCAACATGTTGATGAAAATGTTGTGTAGAAGAAGTAAATACTGTTTACCAAGATCTGTATTGTTAATCACCATATGTACAGTTATATATTATGTCATATTACAGGTAAGGTTAATTATAATCTGTCATAGTACAGGTAATATTGTTTTAATCTACCCTATATAGCCCCCCTCTCCGATCAAAGGATATACCCCTGTATTAATATTTTAATTTACCCTATTTAGCCCCCATCAATGAATATGGCCCCAATATTAACATTATGTTCTACCGTAAATTCAGTCGTTAAAATCGCGTTCACAGTAAATCAATTTGACTGAAATTATTTTCAGCAAATCCCCTTTACATTGTCTAGTTTTTGTACGTCCACATTCATAATGTGGACATATACTGTGTGGGTGGGTGGGTGAGTTTTACATACTTATTCCTTATACCCCAATGATGACCCCTGTTGTTTTTGGTGCATGCCCGACCCCCAGGGGCAAAGCCACGCCCAATTCTTCTATTTGTTTGTTTGTCATCTACAGGCCACATTTCGTAACGTGTTATAGTGAAACTTTGCATACCTATTCATTCTACCCTAAGAACATTTATATTGTTTGTGGTGAATGCCCAACCCTAAGATGCAGAGCCACGCCCATTTTCTTATTGTGAGTCTGTGTGTCACTTACAGGCCACATTTCTTAATCGATCGTCTTGAAATCTTTTTATACTTATTCCTTATAACCTAAGGCTGACCACAATTATTTTGGGTGGATGCCAAATGCCCTGGAACTTAGCCACGCCCAATTTTTGTATGTGTCTTGTGTTTCGCCCACATGCCGCAATTCTTAACAGGTCTCTTTGAACTTTACTAACCATAAGGATGGCCCCCTAATGTTTTTTGCTGATCGCCCGAGCCACGGGACGGAGCCACGACCATTTTTTGTGTCTAAGTTTCCTACAGGCCATGAACTTAATGGATCGCCATGGAACTCGGGATATGTATTCCATACGACAAGTATATGTCCCGATCCAAAGGACCAAGCCCAATTTTTGTGTTTATCATTTACAGGCCGCAATTCTGAATGGATCAACTTGGAATTTGCCATAGTCATAAGGGCGGAAATTATTGATTTTGGTAAATGTCCAGACCACGAGGGACAGGGTCACGCCCAATTTCTATCTTTTAGTGCTCGAAGGCCACAATTCTGAATGGATTATCGTTGAACTTAGTATGCGTATTACTTATACCCAAGGACGGCAACTGTTGATGTAGGTTCACTCTTGCCTTTCGGCGGTACCAACTTCCGGTTGATAGTCTGTCTCTAAATGATATCCACGTTGCAATTATTAACAGATATGGATACCAGTCAGATGTACCTATATAAATTGGTCCAGGGACAAGGGGCAGAACCACGCCCAAGTTTTGTCTATTGACTTCAATTCTGAATAGATCATCTTGGAAATTTGCTTATTTATTCGTTATACCGTAACTATCAATTTTGGTGCACGTGTCCACCGCCTTGGTCAGTGTTACGTCTCCACCCCCTTGGTCAGTGTCACGTCCACTTTTTTGTTAATATTTTACTCTGTAAATTTGGCAAAACAAAGCAAACACCTAGCCTTAATACCCCCCCCCCCTTTTTCTCTCTCTTAAAGTAATCTACTACTAAATCAGTTTTAACTTACTCTTTAAGAAATCAGTCCTAACAGACGTGGACATGGAATTAGCAGGAAACAACATAGCAGAAGGTTAGTAAACATATTTCACACTTCTTTTAAAGTGGGTCAGGTTGCCGATCCCTACATTGGCCGAGCAAGTTGATCCCGATTTTCCGGCGTGGTTTCCCCTTGTCAGTGATGCAGGATGGAGGGCCTGACAACTACAGCTGTCTCGTCGTTCGGATGGGACGAAACACCGAGGTATCGTGTAAATATTGGCGTGCACGTCAAAGATATAAGAGTAGACCGTAGCGCCGTTTCCGGGAAAATTTTCCCTCATAGCACAATGTATAGAGTATGTCCGTCTTCATTAGCCCAGGTTAGGAGTAAGACCTTAAACCCCATTTCATTTCATTTCATTTTTTTTTAAGAAAAGGATAGTATGTTAATTTGATTGGGGACATTATTCATTTATATTTTTAGGGAGAGTTTACGGACATGATAAACATTGCACCGACTATATTAGCACCAACAAACTTAACAACATGAAACGATTATTGAACATGAAGACGACCAAGGACGTTGAAGATATTCTATATAGCCTAGGATATCCCAAGAGGACTACAACATCCGGTGACGAATATATACCTGATTTACCAGACCCTAAGGTTCATATTCCAGATATTCCTGTGATTGTGGCGGGTGCGTCGTCTAATCATTACAAGGAGATGCAAGCTATGATGCATAATATTGATACTGTTATAAGACCAGTTTATCCTAATATAAAAGTTATTTTATACGACATCGGGTTTACAGAACGAGAAAGACAAGCGGTAAGTGAATCTACTACAATAAACATCAGATAACACCTGGTACTAGTGTAGTCGTATTGCATTCGATCTCATCTATTCAAACTTTTGACTTTTCCACTTTGTACACTAAAATTCCTCACAGTAAATTAAAAGCTCGGTTGAAAGATATTATTCACAGTGTCTTTTCATCTAAATCGGGAACTGCTAGATATCAATATTTAGTTGTTAATTACAATTCTTCATATTTCGTTAAGTACCATAGTGATTCAAAAAATAAATTCACCGCCATCAAGATAATTCAGATGTTGGATTTTTTAATTGATAACATCTTTATTGAATTTGGAGGGGAAATATATCAGCAAGTGGTTGGTATCCCCATGGGCACCAACTGTGCACCTTTGCTTGCTGATTTATTTCTGTATTCCTATGAAGCCGAGTACATACAGGCACTAGTTAAAACAAATAAACGACTAGTCAGACATTTTAATTTTACTTATCGGTATATCGATGATGTTCTATCACTGAATAATCCTAAATTTAGTGATTATGTAGAATTCATATATCCTGATGAGCTTGAAATTAAAAATACTACTGACAGTGACAATTACGCTTCCTACTTGGATCTGCGTCTCGATTTTGACAATTGCCATAGACTCAGTGTTAAATTGTATGATAAACGTGATGACTTTGACTTTCCGATTGTTAACTTTCCATTTATTAGTAGTAACATTCCGGTATCACCAGCTTATGGAGTGTTTGTGTCTCAGCTTATCCGATACGCGAGAGCTTGTTCTTTCTATACTGATTTTTTAAGTAGATCGAGACATTTGTCCACCAAGCTTCAACTACAACGATACTTACGCACTAAACTTATAAAATCCTTTAAAAAGTTTTATGGCCGTCATATTGACTTGATTGGTAAATATAACATGTCGCTCTCAGCTATTATTCTTGATATATTTAATTGACGCGTATCCTATTTACCATCTCTCTGATTATGTCTACTACACCGATAACAATGTTCATCACGTGCATTTTGCATACCTATAGTCCATTGGCCAATCACGTTATTTTACCTACATTTTGCCTAGTAGTTTGGATGCAGCGATGGCGGGTGTGGCGCGCCAGGCAGGGTAAGCTTACTCTTCCGGACACCTGTTATCACTGTTTGTTTGTGTATTTCGTACACGATGAACAGTCCATTTGCTGATTACACTACTTTGCCTAACTATTTTGCCTATTACGTTCCTTAGGACTTCGATTTTTGCCTAATGGTTTGGATTGTTCGTACTTGGTTTTATTTTATTTTTATTACATAAATGATATAGTTTTAGATATACATGCTACTGTTAGAGTCACTAGATCATTTAGAGGAAAGTAACGATATTTTAATTAGGCGAGTCCGTGACCGTGAACCTCCTGTTTTTGCTAGATATTGTTTCAAGATACCTTAAGAAACGAATTTACCACGACACATATTCGTAGATCTTAAGAGTCATTCCACGAGAAAACCATGCAATATCATGCACATGTTCGAAGGTGGGGGTCGGCCGTTTTAGTTCATATTCACAGGGTTTGGTCGATCCGTCGAGCCTACTCCCCGGCTAAAATCACCGATTTCAGAAATCAACCGTTTTCGAGATACAGGCCTTTTACGTTTTTCGGTGTTTTTTTTTTTGCCATTTTTAGGCCAAATTTTAGGTATTTTCGTCGCACTACTAACGCTGTTACATGACCCTGGAAAACTAGGTTTGGGTTGTTCATGATAGCCGGGGTCTTGCAGTACAACATTATCATGGTCATCCGGATCAAGTTCATTTTCCAAAGGTGTCCGGATACTTCACAAGATACGTGTCTAGAGATGCCTGAAATGTACCCCATCTTTAGATCGTTATAACTCCACTGGAGCAGGGTTTGCGATAAAAATTAAAATCAATTTATTTGCAGCTTGATCAGTTCTAACAACATAAGAAATAAATTCGTTGTCAGCTAACTTGCAACAGTATGAAAATTCATGTCGAATGTTAGCAAAAACTTCAGTTTTCATTGGGATACATTGGCGGATTATTAAGGTACCCTATCGCCTACATTGTTATTCAGAGGGTCAGTATATCAACTCCGCCTCCCCTTCAACCGACTTTGCCAAAATATTCAGTCCCGGTTTGGTTTGGGTATCCAGTCTGCAAATCCAAGATGGCGTCTTCCAGAGAATATGGATTTTCGCTAATACTCGAGCGTCAAAATTCTGAGAAATGGTCGAGTTAGAGCAGATAAAAATAGGTGCACCTCGATATTTTTCATATTTAATCCCCGTATGGTATAAAATAACGTGTCTTCGTTTATTCGACAGTAAATAATGCAGAATTGCCCAAATAAGAATAGTTTTGCGATGTCAAAACATCGTTTTCGTTATAAAATGTCTACAAAATATTCAAAATCCGCCCGTAATAAAAATAGGAATATCTCGCTATTTTTGTACACCTAGATTCTCGTGTGGACGTCCCTGTCCGTCTATCTGTCCACATTTTCGTGTGGGCGTGTATTGTCGTCGCCCCTGTCCGTCGGTCCACATTTTGTTTACGGACACTCTACGTGTCACATTTTTATCCACTTTCTGCAATACTTGAAATAATTATAGGTTTATCTCCCTAACATCTCGGTTCCTTTCAATATTGGCATGTATCGGATCGTTACTTCATGGCCCCTGATTTTACGAAAAATCATGTTTTTAGTTTGTGGACTATGGATTTCACAATTTTTGATGAAACTTTAAGCGGGAATTTCATATTTTCTAAATAAGTCAAAACATATTTATTTCTTGCTCAATAGGTTGTCACCTCACTATTATACAACCATAGGCATTATTTTCCACTCTTAAACATCTTTCATATCGGAAATAATAACATAATTATCTCCCTTGTTTTCCCGTTCCCCGCATCTTAAAACGTTTGAATTTGAAGTTGATGATGATATTTTTGCCAATTTCTTAACTAACAATAGTGAATTATAGGATTAATAGGATTATTCTTTAACAAGGTAGGACCGTTTATAGATAACAAGGTAGGACTGTTTATAGATAACAAGGTAGAACTGTTTATATCTATTTTAATCGTTTTTTAAAAAATATATTTTAAAAATATAACTTTAAAATATGAAATTGTAGCTTTAAAGGGGTCGCCTTCCGATATTCCCGGATATCGGATATTAACTTCCTGGATTATAGCCCCGTTTACACTTGGTCGCGATAAGCGTGTCGTACTGGGCACGGTACATGTACTAACTAGGCCGCGATAAATTTCAAGAAATTGACCCGTTTACATTACCGGTCTTGGAACCGTGCCAAGCACGCCAAAAGCGGAACTCTTTACAGAAAAGTTAATTTCAGTCCCTAAGCAAGTTACCCGGGTGAAAACAATTATGGCGGTTGATTTTGGTACCTGTAGCCATTTTGACAGGACTGATGACAGATCGAATTTCGAATTTCGTGAAAATCGAACCAAAACTGCAAGACAAAATGGCCGCTTTTCGTACGCAAATAGTGTAAAAGTATGTAATTCCAAGAATGTTGACACTCTTAAGCGTCTCGCATACGCTCAATATAGTTGTCAGTAATATTGTCAATACTTGATATTGACAATCATATTGAGTGTGTGTATGTGATATTGAAGCTCGAAGTAATTGATGTCAATATGGTGGAAGAAATCAAATGTCCGTAGATTTTTTATTGACGAACCGTCTATTTTTGTGCAACAATTGATCCTTTGTGGGCGTCATCAATAATATTGAAGCAATATTTCGTTTTCACGAAGCTCTCGAAGTAGGTGTTTGTGCCCAAACTTTTCCCCCTGAGTACACCCTTGTTAGGACCATTTTCGATGTATTTTCTTTTTCTTGGGACTTGGAACCGCCATAGCTAATGCTAAACAAATTGTTCCGTCAATGACGTCTACTTTTCGCAGAATGAATATTGAGACAATATTTGCTTCAATAACATTAACATCGGTAATATTGAAAATTATATTGAGCGTGTGGGGACCGCTTAAAGAACAAATTTTATCAGATTTTGATGAATCTTCAAAACTGTCCGTGTCTGCTTCAATCAAATTCAGGCCAGTGATATTTCTCAAAAAATTATTCGTTTATACGGTAGCAAATGAAACAAAAGCTTCCTTAATGGTATTTTAACCACTGTTTGTCGTGTATTTTGTACACGGTGAATAGTCCATTTGCTGATTACACTATTTTGCCTCGACCATTTTAATTGGACTTCGAATTTTGACTAATGGTTTGGATTGTTCGTACTTGGTTTTATTTTATTGATGGATAAATTATTTCTACAATAGATTAAGCAGGTAAACAAGGTAGGTGTACGTATAGACGGTATAATAAGATAAAATACAGGTCGAGTAGTAGTTATATACGCAATACACATACTAATTTTGAAATTCTGAATATTATTCACCATATCTTGATGTCCAATTGGTCACAATTGATGTCCAGTCGATCATATTCCTGGCCTGACATTTGGAAAATATCGTAGGACATGTCCGGAAAGTATGGCCGAAATCCAAACACTAAAGAAACCGAAATACGACGCGAAAAATGACGAATTTCGTAACTTTCGACACAAATTTTCATACTGTTGTAGGTGAGTTGACAACGGTTTTATTTTTTACGTTGTTAGAACAGGTCAAGATGCAAATAAAACGATTAACATTTTTATCGCAAACCCTGCTCCAGTGGAGTTATCGAAATTTGAAGAAAGGGTATAATTCAGGTATCTCTAGACACGTATCGTGTGAAGTATCCGGACACTTTTGGAAAATGAACTTGAACCGGATGACCATGATAATGTGGTAGTGCAAGACCCCTGCTATCATGAACAACCCAAACCTAGTTCTCCAGGGTCATGTAACAGCGGTAATAGTGCGACGAAAATACCTAAAATTTGGCTTGAAAATGTCAAAAAACTGCAGAAAAACGTAAAAGGCCTGCATCTCGAAAATGGTTGATTTCTGAAATCAGTGATTTCGGCTGGGGAGTAGGCTCGATGGGTCTACCAAATCCTGTAAATATGAACACAATCGGCCGACCCCCACCTTCGAACCTTCTGCATGGTTTTCTCGTGGACTAGCTCTTAATCACTTTATCCACCATATAAATAGGAAACAGATCCATAACACCGCTGCTATAAATCTATATTTAGGACTTTCTTCAATCAATAAATCGTTAAAAGAATGCTAATAAACATATTTTCAGATAATTAAATATGGGAGATGTGAGTTAAGGAAGTTTAACTTTACAAAATATCCAGATCATATAAAATATCTTCATACCTGTTCCTGGAAACCCATCATTATACAGGTAAACAATTCACCTAAATGTCACAAACTCTTAGCTCCGCCCTGTTTTACTATTAGCCCCACCCACTGATGTCACCTACTGCTGCAATGAGCGTATGATATACGGAAACGTTTCAGGTGGCAATAAAATTCACAAAATTGCACCGTTGACATTGCTTTACAATTTCCGACCTCGGAATCGTGCCTAGTACGCTTTCGTAAAATCCCGTACTTGCTCATTTATGATCACGGGATAAATCGATTGACCAAATGGAAGACCAAACAGCTCTTTTCGATGTTCTTAATTCTTAGTTCTTTATTCTTATTTCTTCATTTGTTGTCGTATTTTGACATTTGTACACTAAAATTAACATTTGTGTCTTAATATCCATATTTGTTTCACAAATCAAACATTTGTCATATCAGATTTGTAAAATAATCATATTTTTGTTTAATTCAATTGTATTTTAATATAAAAATAAACTTTATTTCAGTAAATCGAAAAAATTTACATTTCATCATAGACATGCAAGGAAAAACAAATCTTGAACAACAAATTTCTAAATTTCCCAAAACCATTTCTCGCAATTGGTCATGTTGCCCGCAAAGGCTATTAATTTTAATGATTGGTCTACGGTATACGTATAATGGGGCCCCAGTTACGTAGAAATAGTTTATCTTTGCCGGGTTTTGGGATTTGTGACTGATAATTTCTTATGTTCAAAACTATATTTGTATTTATTAGTACCGATGTACATGTATTAATAAAAGGTCAGTATTCACGATATTCCCTCCATCGTTGAACTCTGTTTTATTATTTTAAAAAGTTTTAATGCTTTTAGGCACTCACTGTTGTCGAATTTAAATACCAGAATCTGGCTTTGATTTTCATTTATATTTGTAAAATAAAGTTTCCCCAGAAATGATTTAGCCTCGAAGGTATATTTGTTATAGCTATTATCCGAATAAAAATTAGAATAATACTTGTACATTTCCTTCGGGCAAGTAATTTTATTATGCTATATTTAAATTCTCTTTAATGTTGTTGAAATCTTTTTTTGCTTTAGTCAACTTTAGATCTGAAGAAAGCCCTACGGGTTCTTATATCATAAATTTGATCAAGCTTGTATTTAACGAAGTAATATTTTTCGTATGTTTCGATATCATGAGTGTTTAAGGATGAAATTTTAATTTCTAGACCCCACATTTCTCGTATTAGTTTTTATTTTAACTTACTTTTAAGTTTTTGTTTCTTTTTACAGTATTTAATGGTTTCATTTTTAATTTTAAATTTAACATAATCACAGCCCATCCCTTTTCTTCCTTATCATGATTCATGCGTCCATATACTTATAGCGTTCTTTAAAAACCCTTCGGATATTGGCGTGTTATTACCAATTCATAGTCAAGGGCCTTGTATTTAAGGTTTAAATTGTTTCCCAGGTATACTTAGTTAACTTTGACTATTAAAATCACCGTCGTCGTAACGATTTGATCATTTGATCTTGCAGTTTAATAAAATGGGCATTTTGCGTTGTGCAGTTAAATTATTGTCGTTTATTGTTATTCACCAATACGAATACGCGATGGCCCGCCTGTCATTGAGTGAACTGGCGTGGTTTCAAATCCCCGGTTGTACGTGACAAGGAGTAGGGCCGCCTGTCCAACATTGTGGGATTTCACCGGATCACACTGCTAAAGACCCCTACGCGCAAGCGAATTATTGAAATAAAATTAAAAACCATGTTTGTCCCGAAATGACCTAGACTCTTCCAAAAAAATCCAAGCTCTGCTGTTTACCCATCTTCAGAACAGTAGGTCGTTAAACCCCTATTTCAGTTGTTGATCGTATATTATGATAGAGTTTCTTGTATTTTCCAGGAAGTGTTGAATCAACACGGGTTTACAATGTACATGGATGCTTCAATTCGCTTAAAGACTGGAAACCTGACTCGTGCCTTCAACCAAGTAAAACGATCAGGAATCAGTGCTATCTATACTCCTTTTTACAATAATTTTATACCAAATCACACGTTCAGTACAACATTTGAATATTTTAATACAAAGCCCTGTTTATTTCATGTTTTAGACGAACTTCAGGCAGGATTTGATTTTATTGTGAAAAATAACTTATACGCCTACACTATAATGAGGTCGTGGTTGACATGCTGTCTTCAGAGAAATTGTGTAATGCCGAAGGGGGCCGAAGGAAGAACTTCCTGCTCTGGCTTCAAGAAATACCACAAATGTCATCGCAGCGATCAGTCAGCTCTGAGTATTGCTGTTTATATGACAAATCGCAACCCAGGTGTATCACTTGGCATTCCAAACGAACTATTTTCAGTAAGAAGGGGACATCAGATGAAGTACTTTCACTAATTCAATGAACAGGGTGGCATTGCATTAATATAATGCCGGATATATCTCAAGATATGAGTAGGGTGGGGTGGTGGTGGTGGTGGTTGCCTGGTGGCCTAACGCGTGATACTGGATTATAAGGTCTGCCTTTCAGTCAGGTGAGGTGCGTCGGCTGTGAGTCCTAGCTTGTGCGACGTATTAACGGGCACTGTCGCATGGCTAATTTGTGGTTGTGGGTCCATTTTTCTTTGCTTTGTTCGTTTAAAATTGTACTATTATTACTGTCAATTACAATTCATGTAGAGAGGGTATGGACAGTTTTCGTAACATTTTTCCCAATCCATTTGGACTATATTTATGTTCTGGTTCAACAAAATATGCTTACAACAAAAGTAGTCGGTCCCTTAACTGCTCCATTGTATCAGATTCCTTAAAATAGGGGATCACGTGGCTAACTGGGTAAGACGTTGGCTCGCTAGCCTGGAGGTCGCGTGTTAGATCCCTGCATTGGCCAAGATAGTTCATCCCGATTTCTCGGCGTGGTTCCCCCTTGACAGTGATGCAGGGTGGATGGTCTGAGAAGAACAGCTGTCTAGTCGTTCCTATGAACGAAAAACCGAGGTCCCGTGTACACATTGGCGTATACGTATAAGATTCCTTGCCTGTTGGATTGCGATATAAGAATAGGCCGTAGCGCCCGGGCAAAATTTCCATCATAGCACACTGTAGAACGTATGCCCGTCTTCATTAGCCCAGTTTAGGAGCAGAACAGTAGGACGTTAAACACAATTTTATTTTGTTATAAGAAGGTAATGAAGAAAGCATTTCTAACAAACGCAACACGGAATTACGAGGACACTTTACTTAAAAACCAATTAAAAGCAGCCAAACTGTCAAAGGATCCTTAACGTGCACACCAATGTGTACACTGACCTCGGTTTTTCGTCCCGTCTGAACGACTATACGATGTACCGTGCCCTCGGTCTCAGGCACCACTGACAAAGATAAACCAGCACGGTAAATCCTGCTGAACGTTTTGGCCACGGCATGGATGTAACACGGGACCTCCGGGCCAGCGAGACAATGTCTTATTCACTAAGCCACCGTGGCTCCGGTTATTGAGAAAGCATTTGTAACCAACGCAAGTAATCAGTTTAAAGTACTCGAACTTCGAAGTTGTAAAAGAGTGTATTTAGGTCAACGGCGTGTTTTAAACATCCATCCGTTTTACTGTAAGATACCATGGGCGTGTGGAAAGACAAGTAGTATTCAGATACATATAAGATATGACTAGTGCTGATTGGGTTTATTTTTTACAAACACCCTAGAAGAATCTGTTCTAAACCCATAGGGAATATACATTGTACAATGTGGGTGTAATTAAAAACTATAAGCAGTGTTAATTAAGTGTAAACTTTACACCAGAGCTAGTGTTTTTAAAATGTAACACTTTCGCGAAGGAACTACACCTAACAGGGTCGTCCCCGGTGTTGGACAAGAAAGTTCTTCGCGATTTTCCGGCGTGGGTTCCTTTTGTCAGTGTTGCAGGCGGAGGGCCTAGCAAGAGGGCCTAGTCGTTCGGATGTAGCGACAAAAACGAGGCGCAGTGTACACATTGGCGTGTACGTAAAAGACCCCCTGGCAGTTGAAATTCGATATAAGAGTAAGCCGTAGCGCCGATGTCTGGGCAAGAATTCCCCCTCATAAGACACTGTGTGGTGTATGCCCGTCTTCATGAGCCCTGTTCCAAGCTGACTAGTAGGACGTTAACATCGATTTCATTTCATTTTAATTATTTACTGATAACGAATATAAGTCTTCCGGAATATTAGCATTTATCATAATTTTAATATATTATTTATATCGCCTCAAGTATACATTATTATCCCGCGCCGAACGAGGGATAATGAAACGGGATCCGTCCGTCCGTCATTGCGGCCGTCCCTACCCGAATTCGTATGCGGAGCGTACCTCATACACCGTTCGAGATATCTTTCTGAAGCTTTGTACACACATCAACCTATTACAGCAGTTGTGCCTTTTGCTATTTAGGAATTTCTGGGAATTTTTTTTTATGTTTCCATGGAAACAAGATTGATTTAGTTTTTGGTGTATAAATTTGTTTCAGGGCATATCCCATAAACTGTTCGAGATATTTCTCTGAAACTGTGTTCACTCATCAACCTATTACAGTAGTTGTACCTTTTGCTATTTAGGAATTTCTGAGATTTATATTTTTTGTGTTTCCATGGAAACAAATTTGACTTAGTTTTTGGCGTTCAATTTTGTTTCCTAGGTATATTTCATAAACCATGCAAGATATCTTCATGAAACTTTGTACATACATCGACCTATTACTGAAGTTGTGCCTCATAAAACTCATTCAATTATTCATCATTAATTTTAAAAATCGTACTTGTAATAAATTATGTACATACATGTACATTTATTAGTGTTATAGAGAGGAGGAAACATGACTAAATGTGAGGATTGGACCCAACTATTTACATGCCAGTGTAAATGTCTGCAGTACAATCCTAATGATACTTTGTATAAATTATAGTATATATAATGCCTGTTCTAGGTTATTTGGATATTTTCAATTGTACTATTCTTTCATTGATTGGTTCAAAAACTTTATATAGATAAATATATATAAATAGAGCTGCAGTCCTCTCCACTTGCAAAATGTATGTGTTTGTTATGTAGTCATGTCTAATTTTCAAAACCAGGGCTTCATGTCATAAATTATCTCAAATCTGTTAATAAATCGCAATCAGTCTTTAGTTTTCAGAAATAGAGAGCAATATCTACTAAACAGGGCCACAATATTAGGATCGGTGACACTGTTTGCGAAACATGATACATTTTTATATTGATTACAAATAGCATAAAGAAATTATTTTTCTTTTTTCTTCGAAACAAGTGCAAGGGCTGCGGGATGTTTGGTGACTGGTCATCTTGTTTTAACTTATCTACACTTATAGGAGGCAAGTCGCTAACTCAATATCATTGACATTCTAAACACGACTTTCTTTGTCGTCTTTTCCGGCATTTTCAGTTCACTTTTTGGCCTAGAATTAGAGACAAGGGACAAAATTGCAATTTCATAGAATTGTGAGTAATGCTGAGAATATTAACGAGTCTTTTTATGGAGCAATCGTTGTGTCGGAAGTGTGATATTTTCACCCCAGTCAACATCAAATTCTCGTAGCAAAAAATCTAAACGGTCACCCCCCCCCCCCTCCTACAAACTTATGATGTGGAGAGTGCCAAATGTGGTACCCATTGTGCCTATAAAGATTGAAACCAACGGAATGTTGCTTGTCTGAGATCATTTGGAGGCAGACCACCATTAAATTTCACCATCTCGGTACCCACAAATTGTAGTTCGTCTATTTATAGCAGTTCTCTCTCTGTCTCTTTTCTCCCCTTTTGCATGCCCATTTGTGTTGATTTTTTGGTCTAGAATGGACTAAGAGGGTTTGAATTAATATTTTCTGCCAGGTTTTGGTAAATATTCATGGTTTTGAGGCGGGAGGATAACGGCGTTATGAGGTTGGCTACGGTGATATGTACGGCAACTAGATACATGTTTTGAGTATGCTTCTTCAAGTTCGTGTATCTCAAAACTTTGGTGGTCAACCTCATAAAAATTTTAGTGCAAAGACATGACCATTTGTTCCGCTGTCTGGAGTGAAAAGTATTTCGCCCAACGAAAATTTGGGGAAAAGTTGGAGGTGGGCAAAGAGTCCAGAATTAACATTGAAGTCAATGGGAAAATTAATGGCGGTCTGCCTCCATTTGTGTATAACACGAGTTATGTCCCTTGGTAACGCTTACCAAAGTTATGTAGGGACCACACATTCCGTCACAAAAAATGTACGATTATTTAGATCTGGGTGTATTTGAATGGATCTAAGGAAATCGTGCTACCGCAAAATATCATCTACAGCTAGGGCCCTTCGGAGTCACCTCCTGTGGCTGATCGCTTTATCCGCCCCTGGGGTTAGACGAACTCCTTTTCACTGCTTGACTTCATATACACCGAGTTCCCTGACCCTTGACCTATACGCCGAGTTCCCTGACCCTTGACCTCGGATCTACTTCTTTTAACTATTTACTTGATTGGTCAGTCTGCAAATACTTAATTCTAAGGAGCCAATATGGAGCCTATTTGTCCGTTTTTCTAGGAATTGTCTGTGATGGGAGTGGTTCTCTTATGACTCATGGATGGGTGCAAAAATTTGTAGAACCTAATAACTGACGTTACTGGAGCTCAGAGCACCAAATTAACCCTAAATTTTGTTTACAATCGAGACAGACCTCGCATATAGATGAAGACACATGACTTATCATTTAATACTTCATTGGAAGGAACCAATATGGAACCTACTTGTCCATTTGTTCCAGGAAGAATTCCCTTGTGACTAACAAATGGGTACAAATGCCAAATTTTCCAAACACTTAATTAATCCCAAATCTTGTTTACAATCTAGGCAGACCTCGCTCACCGACGTTTGGCTTATCAATTAATAACGAACTACGAGCTGGGAATATGCCGGGTGTGTTTTTTGTTCAAAAGCCCAATAGGTTTATAACACCTTAAAGTCTTGGGAAGTAGATTCTAACAGACTATCTTGCTCCCAAGGGTTAACTAGGGTTAAATCCTTCTCGGTACCAATTTTGCTATGTGGGTCGGTACCACCCTATGCTGCTATGTAGGTATATAGCTATGTGGGTCGGTATTCCCCCCTCCCACCTTTCTTGCTGTGTAGTTCGGTACCACCCCATTTATAATTTCGTAAAATGAAATTTGTTAGCTTTGTGATTTCTTCAAATGAAAAATGTTCCAGAAACGTAAGCTTACACTGTCGTCGATTGGGTTTGGGGTGGGGTAGTACCAACTGTGCCATGAGCCCAGCGGGTGTGAAAACATGCATCAGAATCAAATATAGCAGCTGTACAAATAAAGGTATACTCGTCAACGTACTTGATATTGATCTAAATTAATTATTGAAATAAAACACATAGCACGTGCAAATTGGTTCTGCTTTAATTAAAATAATATTGATAGTTCATCAATGATCATGTTTTCGGTATAGATATCAATAAAGTTAGATGTAGAATAAATATTATGTATAGAAATAATTCCAATTTTTCTTGTAAAAGTGGGTGGGTATCTTCGAGTGGTTTCAAGTCTGTTATTGAGTTAAGTGGGGTGGTTTCGATTCTCAAGTAGTCCGTGTCGCGTGGCTTTTTCTTCGGGATCTCTGCTGAAAATCCCGATGCACGGAACTGTGGATAGGCATTCGTAGCGGAGCCAAAACGCCGGAGAATAGTTTCGATAGGTTGATCAAATATTGTATTTAACGCCCTACTCTTCTGCTCCTAAACGTGGCTAAAGAAGACAGGCATACACTATATAGTATGCTTTGAGTAGAATTGTGCTCGGACAGTGGCGCCATGACCTACTCTAATTCGATATAAGTGTAGACCATAGCGCGTCCCATCATAAAACGCTGTATGGCGTTAACTGAACAGAAATGAAATTAAATGGGTTTAAACATACTACTGTTTTGCAATGAAAAACAACTGCCCGGGCGGCGGCACTATGGCCTACTCTTATATCGAATTACAACTGTCAAGGAAACTTTTGGGGAATGGGTGGTCGAAACTGGGGCCTTATTCACGAAATTTTAACTAAGATAAAATCCACATTTTAGTTATATGATTGGATAATATTGGATTGATTTTAGTGCTTAGCCAATCAAAACTGAAGTATCTACTAAAATTTGGATTTTATCTTAAAATAGCATTATGCAAGAGCAAAATCTGCTTATTACAGGTCTTTCTTTAGGCCTGAGATGTTATCTAAATAATCAATTAGACATTAATTAACATATCCAGACCATAATAAACTCTTAAATTCAAGGCTAGCCTTCGATGTTGGCGGATTGAATTCCTATATGCCGCTTAATGGCCGTTGATAATTAAATCAATCAAGTGGATAATCGAGACTATGCTGTTTATATTAATGATTTTAGTAATGGTGACCGAGGCTATGTGAATATTTCACTCGCTTCGTTCTCGGCTAATAGTAGACCAATTTGATTGAAATTTTCAGCAAATTACCTTTACACTATCTAGTTTTTAACTATGATAGTGAGAACTCTCATCTCTTTATCTTATCTCCCATAATGTAACTTTAAGTTAAGATTTCGTGAATCAGGGCCCAGATCAGTTGGACGTTAAAAATTCAATTTAATTTCATTTGGCACCTATATTGGTATGGTTACAAATTTAGCACTAACGTGGCCAGATCTGTTTTCCTATTTCAGCGGATCTATTACGTGTCAGATCGAAACCACGTCCATCTATGTGGAATCTGGGACTGTCCATTTAAAGGCCCGCTAGCTTTTACAGCATGAATGAGAGTACTAAGTTCCGCAGTAAGATAAGCAACACACACTGTCATATGTGATATGTGGGACTGCACCTTTAAAGGAATAACGCGTTTGGTTTATAAGGTACATGTATAGCTCCAATCACTGAATGTGATATGTCAGACTGTGCCTATTTAGAAACTCCATGTCCTGCCGTACGCGCAACCATTTTATCACTAAATACAATATGTTTGTATTATGAGCCCCATACCCTGCCACGTGCATATCACCCATTTCTTTCTAAATGGTATAAACATGACTGTGTTTTTTAAAGGGAAATGTGTTTTATAAGATACTTCCCCTCGGGTCTGTAGCCACGCGGGGTGGGGGGGGGGGGGGCTTAGCTCCCCCAAAAATCGAATTAGCCCACCCAAAATATTTTGCCAACAATAATGATTTCTTAGTAGTGTTCTTAGCCGGCCACATCCTCAGCCCCTTCAAAAAATCGGTAGCCACCCCCACCCTTCAAATTTTCTGAGCTGGCTACGGGCCCGCTTTCCCTGCCACGTACACAACATCCATCCCTAATTATGCTAATTATTTATCTTGTAACGAAGAACACGTTTGTTTCACTACATTAATTAAAACACCAAGCATACCCTGCAACGTGCACAACACCCACCTGTAAATGTAAAGTCTAGAACTGTGCCTTTAAAGGAAGAGCTCATTTATTGTACATCTACTAATCAGAATTAGTAGATAAGCGTCTCATATTTATTGCCTTCCTTTTCCTTGTTATTGACTTCCATTTATCTCTCTGACTTTTACAGGACATGAAACGGATTGTTATAAAGATTAAACCGCGCAATAATAAGATTAGAATACTGGTAATTTAGATTACGGGGTGTAGTAAACAATGGTGTCCCAGATACGAAACTAAACACGTTGGTTATAAATATAGATACGAAACTAAAATAGATGGGTATTTAATCACGTGGCTCAGTAAGACGTTTTATGATATCAATTTATTTCTTATTTAGAAAAATACACCAACGGAAACAGGCAAGTATAGATTTAATTTATTTTGTATATTCCTTGAATTTAGGTTTTTTTTTAAAACTTCGTTATTAGCTTTGAATTAATATTTAATATTCATTCTGAATGACTACTGTTTGACTGTGTTATGTGCGAGAGACTGCGTGGTGACATAATGGAATTATTGTGTGTCGCATGGTAAATAATAAACGGATTTCTACGATTATGAACAAACTACTCTACTTAAGTTATTATAAACTCACCCATGTGTTTAAAATCACCCCCGGTTAAATAAAATCCATTATACAACTAAATATACCAACGAATAAAAAAGTTATCTCTTGTAAAATTGAACTTTCACAAACTTTGACACCGAGAAATAAAAAATGAAAGCTTATTACGTCACTTATCCCAATAGATCATTTCGTATGAGGGGGTCAAAGGCTATTTTACGACAGTTCATATTTTGTGTTGATGCGTTCGATTACTGGCGTCGCGCTTACTCTAGCCACCGCGAATGCGTTCGGGTTACCTCTCGAAGTATCCCATTATTCATCATGGAAGCAAATAAATTATTTGATAGAAGTTATATTTGCCGATAAAGTTTAGGGGTCCGAAGAATTATTGTTGGCACTTTTCTCAGTAGTGTTGTGTTTATTTTAGTGATTCTACATCTTGGTTTAACGATTTCAAGAATTAGAAAAATCCACTCAGCGTCCTTTCAGTTGCCCAAATATTATTTTTTTCTTGATAACGGGTCAGTTTCCCCAAATCAATGTATGGAGTCATAAGCCATGGTGGCTATAGAGAGCAGACTGGGTCCCCAAGTAGGAATTCTTCCTACTGAATTTGGTATCTGATTAGAGGAAAGTCTTCAAAACCCTAGCGTCATGTGTACACCCAGACCAGCCGATGTGAACATGAGTAAATCGAACTCGATGATCACATAGCCTACAGCCTGGAGTACGACCGAGTGACCTTTTTGCGGTTTATGTATGATATTCGATAGTCATTCATCTTGGGCGCCATAATTCGAATATGACAGCCATCCATACCTCCGATTATTCCAATCCGGGAAATTTACAATATTTAGCAAAACCGCAATAAATTTCTTCACGTTTCTTCTTTTCGCAGATTGTTTTACCTCTGCTAAACTCACTGGGGCGTAACTGTGCAATAAATAGACATTTACAGTGTTGTTGCACACTTTTGCTGGTTTACGCTAGTTTTAGTAGAAATCATATAGAGAAGTTGGGTGGGTTTTCCGTGCAATAACAACGATCATGTTGAGCAGGTATCAGTATTACAATCATTTATATTACGCTTCATTCGCTAGCAGGTTTAACACAGGTCTCTGTGCGATCATAACCTTGCCCTTCTAACTACAATTCTTGTAAGCTATGGAGCTCGTTAACAAAGCTAACCAAAGGTTACATTGGTTGAACGAAAATGTGATTCAAAGTATGTTCTGCATAATTATATGAGCTTTATTTCGCTTCTCTGGATTTAATAATTCCAATGAGATACCAATGAAAAAGTCTAAAGTTTGTTGATAGATTATTGTCTGCTCGTTGTTATTTATCAGAACATCGAGCACAATTAATTGTTTCGTGGCGTTCATCTTCCATTTTGATATCCGAAGAAAGTGCCGCGCCGTTTGATTACCCATTCCCACTGCGCATGTCGAAACGTACTCGAGGATCCTAGCCGAGTAAGCACGGAGCAAATAATTGAACGCGACATGTATGAATAAGCTTTTGCTCTGAGACCAAGTAATGAGTTTGGGCGTTTACAAACATATACGCCCATAGTCCGATATTTTGTTTCCGCCTTGTATTAATTATTTGGTTAAAGAATTCTGGGGGAATTTTTTTCTTTTGAATTACTGGTCTTGAATATCATCGTTGAATATTTTTAATATTTCCTGATGATGAACTTAAGCAGTCCTGCCAATTAACCCCGGCAATTTGCTGTGGACGAGGTAGGCCTAAATTCCGATGTATTTTACATTTGCCTCGGCAAAATTAATAGCCGAGGCCATTGAATCATTGAATAGGTATATAACGGTTTTTTTTATAGATAAATACCAATAATTATTATCACCAAATCATACCACGCATCGGTTTAATTATCGGTAGATAGTTCCATATGTTTCTATTTCTCTTTAAATATTATTTCTGGTGTGTTCAGAATTTTATAATCGTGAAATTCACAAGGCTGTTTATCCATAAGATTTTGAAATCCACGGAGAATGGAATTTCCCGATGGCATTTCGTAGATCGCGATCATGGCCCAGCTAATCAACGCTTTGAATTATATTGCCGTAAAAGGTACCATGTCATATGAGTTATTGTATGCTACACAGATGGTTAAATTTAGTGCCGCGAAACTTGCACGAATTTTCCCCGCGGTCTGCATAATTAACACACAAAACCAAATAATACAATCTGACGTGTGATTTTTTGTTTTAAATACATGTGGACGAATTTTCCCCGCGGTCTGCATAATTAACACACAAAACCAAATAATACAATCTGACGTGTGATTTTTTGTTTTAAATACATTTTTTATAAAGACGATAAACGATGTTTAGACATCCCGAACTGGTCTTATCAAGAATGTTTCGATTTCAGTATCTGTCGAATGAACAAAAACAAGTAATTTAATCAAGAACATTAATGATATGAACAGTCGGAACGTGAATAAAATATGGAAATTATTGAGAAGCGGTGGTCTTTTTCATACGAAATATGATCAATTAAAATTATGATTGACTGGGCTGTAATGTGTTTTATAAAAATATATATGATATACACGGGTGAAATTACGGGGTGAAAAGTAATATTATACATGTATTTACGAGTATTCGTATAATCGGTAATTAAAATTTAGTAGACTGACAATCATATGGTTTAAAATTAATATCATTGTCTCCAGTTGCTATTTTCTTGCCCAAACTCAAACGATCGAAAAGGCTAAGGGGTGCTGTTTTGATTTCAACACACGTGGTTATCATAAATTACCCCCTTCAACATAATTACGATGGTTTAGCCCATAACGTCACGTGTGTAATGTTGTGATGAACACAGACGAAAATACAAGAAAAAACATTGAATTTTCAAGAGAGAACCTCTTTTTACCGTTGGGATGTTTAATTGTGCAATGAATTTTATTTAACCGGAGGTGATTTTAAACACATAGGTAAGTTTATAATAACTTAAGTAGAGTAGTTTGTTCATAATCGTAGAAATCCGTTTATTATTTACCATGGGTCAGACAATAGTTCGATTTTCATTGGCTGTTTATAGTACACAGGTAAGACCACACAACCCACAAAAGCGAATTGAAAAACATCTTATTTTAATGTGGTCGAAACTGCCAAAACAAGGGATGAGTTTCAAACGAAGTGAACGAAGCCAAATCATTTCACATTGGAATTTGAGGAAGACTTTGATGACGCCCCGTCGCACCACATGATTAATAATAATCGAAAGTCTCTTAACTGAATTTAAAACGAAAAGCGAATTGAAAAACATCTTCTGGTTTTAATGAGATCGAAACTTTCCAGAAAAAGGATTAGTTTCAAACAAACTGAGAAAGATTTTGGTGACACCCCGTCGCACCGTACGAGTAATAATAATCCGAACTTTCTTAAACGAATTTGAATAGAAATGATATAAAATCAATTACGAACAATCCAAAACGTTCTCGGGCCACAGATGCCGTAACCATCATCAGGGTGATAATATATCTGATAGATCATGAATTAAAATGAAATCGGGTTAAACGCCTTACTGTTCTGCTCGGATTGGGTTGATGAAGACGGGTATCCGCCATACAGTGTGCTATGAGGGAAATTGTGCTCTGACAACGACATCATAGCCTAGGGATCTTTTACCTGTATGCAAATGCGTAGATGGACCTCGGTTTCTCGTCCCACCCGAACGACCATACCTTCCTCTGTCCATTTAATCACGTATTTACACATGTAATCCGAAACACGCAGAAGGTGGGCTTTACTATATACCGGAAACTAACCCTAACAGTAACCTTAACCCTTAGGGTGTTTTCCGGTATATAGTGTTGTCGCTAGGGTTATGGTGATGCGACATTTACGTTTGTTATTTCCTACCCATGAATATTCCTAAACTCTTTTTTTCAGAAAACATTTATAACTCTTCCCATGCCGTTGAGTGAACATAACATCGAGAGATTAAACCACGCCAAAAAGTTATGCATTCGCGGAATAAAACGATTTCTAACTTTTATTCTTTCCCACGTGGGACTGACCCTGGCCGTGGCTGCCTATGGCATGCTGGGTGGCATTATATTCATGAATTTAGAAGCACCATTTGAAAATGACCAGAGACTGCAAGCCGTAAAGGCCAGAGAAGAATTAACCAAACGATTCCTTCAACTAGCAGATAACGTGGATGTATCTAACAATAAATCCGATTGGTCGAAGAAGGCGGAAGTGATGTTGCTAGATTTTCAGGAAGAGATGTACCGATTAACGAAAGAATCTGGATGGGATGGTATGGGTGTCGGTGACGAATCCAAGTGGTCGTTTGCTGGTGCTTTACTATATGCTGTTACGGTTATTACCACTATAGGTTTGTATACAGTATGTATTCGACAGAGAGAGAGAGAGGGGGGGGGGAGATGATGGGGGGGGGACTTTGGATCTAACCCACATGGCTCAATATTTATATCAATAATTCCCTTGTGCGTAGGGGTCTTTGCCGTCGTGGTAGGAAACCGGAAGACGTACAGGCGGAGAACCGAAATCACGCCATTCGGTCATCCAGACAGGTCGGGGTATATTATAGGATTACAACTGTTGTATGTTGAAATGGTATGTAAAAAGACAACGCATGGGCCGAAACCCCGAGGTCCTGTGTACATGGTGGCGTGTACCTAAATAAAACCTTAGCAGTATGAATTCGATATAAGAGTATGCTGTAGAGTCACACCGTCATGACCACACTTCCCGCATAGCCCACTGTATGGCGTAGTACCGTCTTGTGTAGTCTAGCCCAGTCGAAGTAGAAATAAAATAAAACCAAGTACGAACAATCCAAACCATTAGGCAAAATTCGAAGTCCTAAAACAAAACTTTATAGGCAAAGTAGTGTAATCAGCAATGCGGTTTAACGTCGTACTGTTCTGCTCCGAACTGGGCTAATGTGTACATGGGAGCAGGTTTTCCGTCCCATTCGAAAGACTAGACAGTCGAAGTAGAGCTTTAAATTCAATTTCATTTCTGTTGCAGGTTATGGCCACATTGCACCTAAAACAGGGTGGGGAAGATTGGTAACGATATTATACGCTATGCTGGGTATACCGTTGACGCTGCTGTGTCTGAGAAACATCGGATCCCTCTTGAGTAGTTGCGTTCGTCTTATTTACAAATACACGTGCATCAAAGTCGTAGAACAATATAAAAAATGTCGTAGACGAATGTATAACTCAAGGCGGCTAAAATATTTGAAGGTTATGGCCGCCAGACAAGGACTTGATATAAAGTTGTTGGAAGGGCGTCCGGAAATTGTTATAGAGGAGGTTGAGGATGACGATGAACCGAACGATACCGAGTGTGAATCCCGGTCACCGACCCCGACTCCCAGTCAACAAACATTAGACATAGCTGAATTAAAAACGTTCGCGTCACTAACCGACATGAACGACTTACCAGAAGAAAGCTCGGACCAGGAAGTACGTGTACCACTGACCTTGACCTTTCTGATGTTAACGGGTTATATTGTGGGTGGCGCCATCATGTTTGGTTTGTGGGAGAAAGATTGGGATTATTTGATTGGTTCGTATTTCTGTTTTATTACCCTTAGTACCATCGGATTCGGTGATTTCGTACCAGGGACCAGTCTTGATTCCTGGTCGTCACAAGAGAAGAACATCATATGCTCCGTTTATCTCCTCTTCGGCATGGCCATCATGGCGATGTGTTTTCATCTAGTGCAAGAGGAAGTGAAACTGAAGTGTCGACGCCTGGCGGAGAAAGTTGGTTTGTTTGTGGCGGAAAAAAACAAAAGTATGGATGACGCGTAATGTTGAGAAGATCCTGGGTTCAGTTGCTTAAAGGGATGTTATATGAGTGTATATAAACTGATTTAAATTCAATCGTTTCTGTTTTTACTCTAATTTCAAAATCAGTTATGTTCGGCGAAATACGCCAGAAGTTTTAATCGAATGACAATCTCTAGCGTCTGGTTATTTCAGTCTACACCGATAGTATGTATTGTGCATGCTTCCCGATAAGAACACAACAACGATTCGGCGTGGTGGGCTATATACATGAATTACAATATGGCTGCTTTAAGCTAGATTTACAATATCTTGGTGACGTAACTAGATGACTATAGAACGGGAAAATGTATATTATAATTTTCAAATCTTGTATTTGAGAAATCTGGAGGTTTGTGAGATTTAATAAGTTTAATATAATATACTTCAATCAATAACACTGGATAATTTAAATTTAGTCTCAGTCACCCCTAACTTCCTTGTGTCAAAGGTACGGAAAGTCTGGGACGGTTGTCAATATTTGACAAGAAGTCCATTGCCAATGCATAACTGGGAGTTTCGTTTTTAATGTGGTTGATTATCCAGTATCTTCTGGCCAAGTCAAGTAAGAGTTATATTCCCTCCCGCAATTAATCCCACAATTCTTGCATTAATATAAACATGACGACGAATTAAGATAAATTTACAAAAAACATAGATAAGCCCAAGAGTGTTAGATATAGAACTGGGAATGCAATCAAATGGATATTTTGAGATGGCATTCTTAAATTATTTTAATGGGCGTCAACATCTTGAATTAGGACTATAGTTACCTTCCTTTGTCTATGATAATGTAAAAGACCGGATAATCTAGCCAATGACCTATTATTCTCAAATGTTGACAACGCATCCAGACTTATATTCGTAGAATACTTTCTGGATGATAGAGACTAATTTAAATTAAAAGAAAGACCTGTTGTTTATTTCACTTTAATCGTCATTGGTTAAATTGTTTTCTAAAATTTAATAGTAGATTTGTTTTTGTAAACAATATTTTTATTCGGTTAATATCTGAATTTGGGGAACAGACCTTGTGGAACCCTTCAATAGAATTTACACAAAGGTCAACAAAATGGCTGAATTTCTTCCAGCCCTGTGGGTTGTGGGAATTCATCAAAAGCTCTCTTGAAAGTAGAACAGGTGGCGACCGATTTACCAGTACTGCAGAAATCCCTCAAACAGCTGTTCATCAATGTAAAGATATCTTTCTTTTCCATGTACTTCATCAGCGTTTCTCCAAATAACTGATTGTAAAATGGCGAACTACAGAATCTGACAGCGTTGACTTTGTAAGTCGTTGAGCAGCTTCTCATAACTGAAGAAAAGTCTAGACATGACTGGTCAAACCTGGAAAATATAATTGAAGATTGTAATTTTATTGGGGTGGGTGTGTCAAATGGTGAACACGTGCGTGTTGCGTCATAAGGTCTGTCATTCAGCCATATGGCGTGGTTTCGATTCGTCGCGTGTACGTGAGCAGGAGTAGGATCACGCCACCTGTCGAACCGCATGGGTTTCCGATACGTCATTCTGGCTTCCTCCCACTGCTAGCCCTCGTATGTTTGTCCCCAAGTGACCTAGTTTGTGCCTTGTGGACGTTAATCTCCATTTCTCGCTCTCCCCCTCACTCCTTTTGCAACAAAATGTCATTTACCTATAAGGGTTCTATCTCTGTAATATCTGTAGCATTAAACATTCACAGGACACAAACAAAGTCGTTTCGGGACTAACATAACTTTCAATTATATTTCCGTAATGCCATTGCGTGTACGGGTCTTTCACCGCGAAGGAAAGTCTGAGGACCCTTCGAAAACCCAACAGACTGGCCGAGAATCGAAATCATGTCAATTGGCTAAATGACAGGCCTTGTGATTTAAGGCTCATGCGTTAAAGCATTCGGCCATCCAATACCACTTCTTTATTTATGGACATGGTTGAACATGGAATGTTGACGATTCCCTGGGACTCTCCAGTGTCGATTCGTCTGGTCGGTGGTGAAGACACTGTGGACTGCACCATCAGTCTCTAGTTGTTCGGATTGTACGAACACCATTGACGTGAACCCTATAACTGTTGGAAATTGTCGAAGAGTAGCCCGGATCCCTCCTAGCAGACTGCATGGCGTAGTTCAGTTGGTACACTAAAGTAGAGCGTTTAACCTTCGTCGATTTGGTTTGTCATTTCTGAACATGAAAGACAAATAAACACCTGTTTCGAACAGAATGAATATTTAATATTTAAATCAATAAAATATTACTTACTCATAGTCGTTATCCATTTGTTCGGCGAAGGTGTAAATCGAATACTGGTCAATATCCAGACCCAAAGCTGCTGCATGAGTGCGAACATTACTAATACTATCATTAGTGACGCCACAAACACCGCCATTAAAAACTGTTCCTACTGGAGCGATGATGTTGATAGCTGAATCCATCGGTCTGTACGAGGCTTTAACTGCACATTGTGGTATGAACATATCGTAAAACCCACTATTATCTGGTTCAGTCAACATGTCCACTGTTTGATCCATACGTCTCATTACCCCCCTTTGTCGCACGACACTCTTACTCTATAATAAAAAATATACCCAAGAATTAAAGATGGATTATTTAAGATCTATATCTATTGCACGTCTATTTTGCTGGATTAAAATAATATATAAACATTTATACATAAGGCAAACCCATCCATAATCAATTCTATTAGACCATCCGATGATCGCGACATTCAATAGATTGACACCCGATCGCCATCTAATAATTTAATACCAATATGGATAATCGAGACTTTGTTTATTATCATTATATTGGTACTTGACAATAGAGACTACACCAAGAACGGTCATCCCTGCATTTAAATCTTACATAAAGTGTTTTAAAAATAAAACGCTTTACATTATCTGGACTATTATATACTACTATGGTTAGTGCTCACGATATGTAAACAGGAACGCTAATCTCAACCCAAACCCTAACCCTGTACCTAGCCCCAATGCTTATCCTAACTCTATCCTACAATCTCGCCAAAAGTCACGTGCCCTGACCTTATTTAAATCTCAGTGACGTTGACAAAAATTCAGCTGGCCTTAACAAATAGATGTAGCCTACTACATACACAGTAAGTACGTCACAGCCACAATACACACACACACAAACTCGATCAGACAATCCCACTAACACGGGGCAGACTGTAGAGACACGGGGATCACGTGGCTAAGGCGCTGGAAGTCAAGTGTTCCAGTGTGGATACCCCAGGGGCGTGGTGAGAATGAGTTCATGAGTAGCCATACTCATGCGCCAAAAAGTTTTTGCGCCAAAATCACAATCAAATTACTCAAAAAATGAAAAACATTTGTAAGTGGAAAAATTGTTTCATCTGACCCAATTAAAAATTTTTTGAAAGAGTCAAGTGATTTTCTCTTGGAAAGAATGGAATCTCCAAGAGAAAATAACAATATTTTATTACCGTATTTCTTGTCTCGGATTGCTGGAGATTGCGTTTCTGGGCTTCTAATTTTCGAAATTTTCCCGGAGGAGGGCCCCCCGGACCCCCCGCCGCGGGCTCGCGCCTTCGGCGCTCGCGGTGGCCGGCTTCGCCGGCCACAGCTCCGCGGTCAGTAAAAGGGTTTTTGTGCCAAAATCTTTTTTGTTACTCATAATTTCTTCTCAATAACTGCCCTCACCACGCCCCTGGGATACCCTTCTAAATACCATGTTCGTTCGATCCCTGCATGGCCGAGAAAGTTCATCTCGATTTTCCGGCATGGTTTCCTCTTGTCAGTGATGCAGAAGGAGGGCCTGACAAGGACAGCTGTCTTGTCGTTCAGGTAGGATGAAAACCCAAGGTCCCGTGTACATATTGTCGTGCATGTAAAAGATCCTTTGGCAGTTGGAATTCGATATAAGAGTAGGCCGTAGCGCCGCAGCCCGGCAAAATTTCCCTCATAGCACATTGTATGGCGTATGTTCGTCTTCCATCAGCAGAACTAGGACGTTAAACCCCATTTTATTTCATTTTTGTAGAGACACTACAGACAGTAAACATCGAATCATGTGGGTGGAGTCAGCTGTACACGTCCAAAGTAGGAATAAACTATATCACGCTCCATATTGTTTCAACTCAGTGACGACATTTGGTCTCGATCATTCAGTGAGATAGTAGACGAGTGAGTAAGACAGTGGATCACTAGCCCGGGGTTCGGGTGTTCGATCCCTGCCTTGGCAGAGAAAGTTCATCTAGATTTTCCGACATTGTGCCCCCCTTGTCAGTTGTGCAGGACAGGGCAATAAAATTGTTAACATAGAGTCGTACGGATGGGTCGGAAAACCGAGGTCCGTGTACATAGCGACATGCACGTAAAAGAACCATTGCCAGTTTGAATTCGATACAAGAGTAGGTCATAGCACCACTGTCCAGGCCCAATTTCCCTCATAGTACACTGTATGATGTATGCGCGTCATCATTAGCCCAATCGGAGCTGACCATGCCATTCCATTTCAGTGGGCTAAGCCTTTCTGACCGAGCCACTCTGAACCCGAACCTGATGTAATTGATGAGTTGTTACTTACAAAGAAGCCATAGCTGTCAACCCCAGCTATAAGGTTATGTGAAAAGGCTACTCCTTCTAATTCAAACCCTGCTTCATAAACATGCGCCGGCCAATCACCGTTCTCGACAAACGCAGTGAATCCTGTGACTTTTATCTTACATCCGTCGGGCGTCTCGAAATCACTTATAACATGGCGGCATGGTAGTGGCACGGACAGTTTGGCTTGGTCAAATAATATCACATGGGGATCTCCATATATGGTACACAGACTCTGAGTGGCTACAAGAAAGGTTAATATTAATAGTTGTGACACCAAAGCCACGTTGTGCGCTAATGATAACAGTCGGATAAAAACACAGATCCTATTTCGTTTCGTTTTTTTATGGTTCAAGATTTCGTTTTATTTGTCTTTACTATACCAGGATCTTGAAGAGTTGTTATACAATCTGCGTCCTGGATGGCGCGAGGAATTAGTCAATAAAACCATCGGTTACAGTGACTGTGGGTAAAACAATAGAAACGTCAACTCTGATTGATTAATCAGTGTCCGATGTCATAGATCAAAAGTCGTCCGTACGACCCCTGACTTGACCTTCCTGTACAGTCGGCCAGATCTTCATGTAGTGAGGGCCATTGAAAGTATAAAAAACAAACAAAATATAGATCTGTATTTTAACAAAGAATTCTACTAACGAAAAACTTTAGCTACTGAAATCTGTTTCTCGTTTTTGTTTATTTTAATCCAGATTCTTTCCCGATTTATTAGGATGTTTGTGTAACTGACATGGAAGATTCCTTTTTTAGGGCAAGACAAATAACACTACCTTTAATTTGCTCTAAATCAATAAAATAACCAACGAGATAAGCATGGATTTAATGTCTGCATGTGAGTGATATAAGCGGGGCCTCCATCTTAATGCAATATTTTTATCGAGCTACTGAAAAATTCCAATCTTACGCCTACTTCTTTTAGCAATATGGCGGTGAAGGATGACAAAAGGTTAATAACACGTGAATAATTATCAGAACCGGTTGCTTAAATCAAAGTTATTTTGACGATCCGTTAAACTAACGGATCGTTATCTTTCACGTGTCGTTTGTTAAATTTCTGTTGCTGAAAAGTCAATTTCATTATCCGTTAAAGTTAACCTTTCTCTCCGTTAAAGTTAACGATCCGTTTACTCCATGTTAACAGAATGTTAAAAGTTAACAGAGCTTTGGGCAACCGGTCCCAGGGCGTTAAACGGGCCCGTAGCCAGCTCTTAAAATTTGGTGGGGCTACGGAATTTTTAGGAGGGGCTGAGGATGAGGTCATCTAAGAACACTCCTAAAAGATCATTATTGTGGGGGGGGGGGGGGTGCGGCGTTAAATCCCATTCCATTTCCTTGCATATAACAGAAAAGAATGAATACAATTAAAATGGATTGTTTATTTGTGGTTATGTATGGTGGAATTATTCAATATACACCAGAACAGAAAGACAACCGGCGAAATGGAATGTATGACCTACCAATGAATCTATTATTGTAGCTTATTTGTTAATACTATCAATAAAAGATAACGGATTATGGGTTTAAGTTACCAACCTTTATTAATACATGCAAATCTTCCATTACCATATAAACCGTCTGGACATACACACACACTCTGATCGGGTAGACACGCTATACCAGTCTCATTTAAACAAAATACATAACCGCATTGGTTTCCTAGAAATAGAGATAAAATAAAAACCAAGTACGAACAATCCAAACCATTAGACAAAATTCGAAGTCTTAAAAAACGTTATAGGCAAAAAAGTGTAATCAGCGAATGGGCTGTTCATCGTGTACATGATACACAACAAACAGAGGTAACAGGTGTCCGGAAGAGTAAGCTTACCCTGCCTGGCGCCACACCCGCCATAGCTGCATCCAAACTATTAGTCGAAAGCTCGGTAAAATAGCGTGATTGGCCAATGGACTATCGGTATGCAAAATGCACGTGATGAACAGTGTTAACGATGTAGTAGACATAATCAGACAGATAGTAAATAGGAAACGTGTCAATTAAATATATCTAGAATAATAGTTGTTATATTTGATACAGTATGTTTTATCTTTAATTCTCGTTATGTCACGCTATATATGTAAAGTTTATCAGTATTATGAATACAGTGTTGAAAACCCCATTATAACCACGCGAATATTTATTTACATAAGAGGGGATGCGCCAAACCACTAAAACAATTCCGTTCCCTTGACTTTAACCCCTGGCCTGGGTACCGCTGTGGCTGTTCGCACTGTGGCTTGAACGAATCTGCGTTTGATCGAACTTATAACAAAAAAAACAAAAAAAAAAATAAATAAATAAAGAAGATACAATTAGAAAAATAGCAAATGCACAATCAGACGACTGGTGTGCCCATAGGATCAACCCTAGGCCCGTTTCTATTGAGACTGTACAAATTGATGTAGTGCTAGAAACCATGGATATTCAGGTTATTTAAAATCACTAGCCAGTGAAATACATGTGTTGTATTAATAAAACATACATTATGCAAGGACCAAATTTGCCAATTGCGGGTATCTCTTTCGACCTATTTTCTAAATTATTCATCGTCAACTCGCGATTCCATTGGATTTCTCCGACATTAAATAAATTAGAACAGTTCAGTCATATTTTGATTTAATTTAAAAATGTAGGAGCGAGTTTAAGCTTCTAACAGCCAGTACGATGGTTGAAATTAGTGCACACGTCTTGTCAAACCTTCAAAGACTTTTATCGTGGCTCACAATAAAGTAATTTGAATGAAATTTTCAAATTATTCATTTTACATTATTTATTTTAGAACTATTATAGCAATAATGGCTAGTTCTTTATCTAAATCTTACATAATGTTTCTTTAATCAAGTCGGATTCAATTTTCAAAATTAACGTAAAAGTCTGCAATTAAAGAAGATGTATGAGAGAGAGAGAGAAAAGGAGTTTAACGTCCACTCAATACAAACTAGCTCATTTCGGGACTAACATATGGTTTTAATTTTATTTTAGCAGTGTGAGGGAACCAGAGTGCCCGGAGGAAACCCACGAGGTTGGGAAGGCGCCCCTATCGCCATGCCACATACGCTCACACAAGGGCTCGAAACCACAGCCGCAAGCCAAGGGTGACCGGCCAGCGAGAGGTCGAAGCGCGGCACTCTAGACAACTAGCCCCCCCTTCCCTTAGATGTATAAGAGTTATATTCTGTCCCAGACATATAGTCAAAGTGTCGAGTTGGGGGCATTATACTTCACACAGAGTTCCGTTTGATCAGAGCTAATCCCACTACTCACTGCTGTGAAGAGTGGAAATTCTTGTTCTAAATTAGGATTGGTCAGTAGTCAGATTAACAACCAATGGTGAGCTGCGTTACAAAAGCTTTACATTTAAAACAGAGGGCCAAATATGTTTACATAACGTTAAGTCATGGCTCACGATTTTATTATGCCCAAATTAACCAGTGCATAGCGGAATATTGCAGTAAAACTAATTGCGTAAAAAACGAGGCTATCTAGTCGAATGAAATGTAACTAATACTGTTTGGAGATGAACATACTTTCACCGTTATAATACCTTAAATCACTGTCCAAAGTTTTAGGGAAGACCCAGATTAAACGAAGGAATGTCATGTTGCTGTACTTAAGTGATAGCTTTCATTTAACGGAAAGAATAGACACACTCCCGCATAAGTTCAAGTATCAGAAACCAATCCAACAATGGCCCGAGAGGAATTTCTCGGGTCATCGCCTCAGGCATATGGGTTGAGGGCGGAATGGTCCATAAATGAACACTGACACCACACTATTTTAAAATTGTTCTTTTGTTATCAAGGTTCAGTTAGAAATTATCATTTGTATAACTCTTTGATTAAAGATGCATAATGTAGGATATAAATAAAGAGCTAGCCGTTCTCACTGTAATAGTTGAAAATTAGATAATGCAAAATGAATACATTGAAAATTTAATTCAATATTTTTTCATAGCGAAGTTACTGTTTGAAGTTTTGACAAAATGTGACATTGAGTGATCAGTATCGCATTAACTGTACTTGTAATTCGAAACTTAGCCTCTCTTAAATGGTCGAAGCGTTCTAATCTACTTACGACCATAGCCATTTGTGTTGATTATGGTCTGGACACGTTAACATGTTTTGATAATAGTTTATAGAACATTTGAAGTCAAATTAATAGCAGGTAATGGGTAGAATTAGTTCTTATTAAGTTTCATGGTTACCGTACTGGTTTGCAAGTAATTTTGACATTTTCTATTGCCTTTTTTTGTCTGTGCCGTGATTATTCTGGGAAGTCCATGCTGTGTCCGAGTCCCCCAACCCCCTCGTGTTCTGTAAAAGGGACAAGATCGAGACAATAGCAAATGGACGGTCAATTTAATATCCGACGTCATCGTCGCCATCTTAGAACTCTGACGTAATACCAAAACTTGAAGTCAGCCAATCGTTCACGGAAGAGCATGTCATGTTGCATATCTATCGGTTTTGAATTAGCGTCTCACCCAACAACAACATGAGTAATCCAATAATAGAACACAACATTTATTTGCCTTGGGCATACTTGTTTTTATGATGACATCTCAAAATATCGTTGTCATTTTAAGCAATAACGGTACAAGAAAAGCTGGAATCTGCCTAAAATCGGTGCCAATAAAAAATATCAGTTAAATTAGATCAATAATTAAATAACCCGGAAGTGACGCCATTTTAGAAAAGAGTTGTTTATACCGGTTGCGGTAGAGAGTGGTAAAACCTACTTATGAAAAGAATCGAATTATGCGAGATGAGAAAAAGAGAGAAGACTAGAAATAATAAAGTCTTGTTTTGATTACCAATGTGTTATATTTTTATCGTGCAAGGTTCAACTCTTTTATAATTATTTCGTTTTTTAAGATCCAGTCTCACGAAAGTGAGAGAGACTAGAATATGGTTCAAATATATTTCAATAACTTACTTGCTTGTAGGGGTTTTTAGCAGCGGGAGGAAACCGGGGGACCGGAGAAAACTGACGAGATTTGGAAGTTAGCCCCACTCCTTGTCACGTACAACCGCGGAATCGAAAACAGATCAGATGACTCAATGACAGGCTTTATGATACAGCATTCGGACATCCACCCCCTCCCCCTGTTTTGAAAGAGATTTGAAGCACACATTTGACGGATGAATTAGTGTAAATATAATATACATATATATAACCAAATAACACAGTTTGTAGATGGAAAGGAGCCTTTAAAAGATAGTATTAATTTATACTTATATCAATAAACCAAAGTGGTACTATTTTTATTTGGATCAGGAATTGGTCTCCAATCACTACTCATAGCTTTGTTCTATCGTGTTATACCAACATGTTATTTCTTTTGGGATCATGTGGCTAAGTGGGTAAGACGCTGCCTCGCTAGACCGAACGTCGGGTCGATCCCTGCATTGGCCGAGAAATTTAATCCAGATTTTCCGGCGTGGCTCCCCTTGTCAGTGATGCAGGACGCAGGGCCTGGCAAGGATATGTCTAGTCGTTCGGATGGGACGAAAAAAACGAGGTCCCGTGTACACATTGGCATGTACGTTAAATATCCCTTGGCAGTTGGAATACGATATCAGAGTGGGCCATAGCGCCACTGCCCGGGCAAAATTTCCCGCATAGCAAATTGTATGGCGTATGCCTGACTTCATAAGCCCAGTTTATTAGCAGGACGTTAAACCCCAGTTCATTTTGTGTATCTTTGCGAGCAATTCTATTGATTAATATACGTTTTACTTTTCTTCCCTGTTTATGATAGAAAACGGAAATTGATCGGAATTTATTTCAGAACAGTTTTTTAAAATTACTCTAATGTTTATCGGGAGATGAGGGTTGTTCGATATGCAATAAAACAAAATTCAAATGTACATTTTAAGAAACTTGAATCAATTCTAGACATAAACGTCAATATACGTTGTAAGGTAAGTGACAGACCTTGTGTAGTTCATTTATATGGAACCCCTTAATTGCATGATTTCACTCTTATAAATTTATTGTGCAAGGTTTCACTGTTATTTAATTATTTCGTTTAAACGAAATACTAATCGTTTTAACGAAAGACTAATTCGTTATAACGGAATACTAATCGTTTTAACAAAATACTAATCGTTTTAACGAAAAACTAATTCGTTATAACGGAATATTAATTAATTTAACAAAATACTAATTCGTTACAACGCAATATTAATTGTTTTAACGAAATACTAATCGTTTTAACGAAATACTAATTCGTTATAACGGAATATTAATCGTTTTAACGAAATATTAATCGTTTTAACGAAACACTAATTCGTTATAACGAAATATTAATATATATGAGTGGAATCGCGCACGAAAAAACAATATGTGAGTGAAATCGTACTTACACTTATTTGATTAGGACACAGATCCTATTTCGTGTCTTTGTTTACATGTGGCGGTCATCGAAATTATGAGAAAAAAAGGGAAATTATAGTTCAGTATTTCAATCCGATTGTGTATTTACAAATATAACAAACTTGTGACAAAATACTGGTTAAACTTGCGACAAACATGCAATAAAATGCCTTATGGGCATATTGTTTCTTACATTTTTAAAAGGAATGTTATTGCCCCAAAAGGATAATAATTTTTAATTGTAATGTACATCTTTAATTGCTATGCATATCTGTAATTACTATGTACATCTTTAATTGCTATTGTACATGATGTACAGTTGTACTGTGCACATGCATCGTGTATTTATTTAGTTGGCATGTATCCCCCCACCCCTTTAATATAATTCACATCATTGAAATGCTGTCCAGTACAATTTCAATTTCATTTGCATATACCTCTTTGGTCCCGTTTTCTTTTGTTTTAAATAGCTTTTATTTATTGTTATTCCAGCAGTCTGTATCTGAGCCTCTTAAAATTTGGGATTCTTATTTCTCATAGTACATGGTTGGGTTTTATGATCGAGTCCACCAAGGGGAGTGAAGATAGAGCTGAAGTCAACGTCACAGTGAATTGACATGTCCAAATGTGAACTAACCCCTAACCCCTATACGATCCCATAATAAATAAAATTCCCTCCCCCCGCAACCCCGGGACACACTGTCGTAGTGAACGATCGTGTTTTATGATATTAACGTACATACCAACGGATGCAACCTCAGCAGTGGAAATAAATAGTCCAATACAAGTCACAAAGACTGCATCAATAATAGTCATAGTGGATATCAAACAAACGATGGCGGCGCAGTAAATAAACCAACGGGCGGCTTGTTAGGATAATATATGATGTAGTCTGAGCAATACTCAACCAACACCTGACACATAGTAAAATACAAAATAACAACCAGATAATGGACCAACAAACGAGGGGCATCGATTAGTCTTATTAAAGAAAGATTTGTCTTTGAAAACAGAACACATTATCTAAATGTATTTGGAGACGGATTAATATAAGCTTCGTAGCTTTCTTCCCAATCCATATAATTTATTATTATGAATTGTTAATATGTTAAATAATTATTGTTCAAACCAAATGCATTTTAAGCAGACAAAATTTGGAATAGGCTGCCTCGACAGATTTGTATACCAATTACTGATTGGAAATCAATGGTTATAATGCCCGGAATCTCCGGAGTCCAGGAAGAGCTACGTTTATGTGCTAACTGTTTTACACATGAAATGAAATGACTGTTCTGGGGTTGACTGTTCTGGACCTAACCTGGGCTAATAGAAGACAGGAATAAGCCATACAGTGTGCTATGAGGGAAATTTTGCCCGGGCAGCGGCGCTACGGCATACTCTTATATCGAATTTCATCTGCGTCCGGGATCTTTTACGTGCACGCCAATGTATATACGAGACCTCCGTTTCCGTCCCATCCGAACAACTAGGCAACTTTCCTTGTCAGTCCCTCCATCCTGCATCACGTCGGAAAATCTGGGTGAACTTTATCGGCCATCGCAGGGATCGAACACCCAACCTCCAGGCTAGCGAGGCAGAGACTTACCTACTTAGCCATTGTGACCCCATGCATCTACCGTAAGCATAGACGTATTGTGCTCTCTCTACTTTCATATGTGTGTATAAGGCTCGGACAGGACGCAAGTGTGACTGGAGAAACAGTATAGTATAGAGACATGGTGCAATATATATATATATTCATTTTATATTCAATATGAGTCTTTAAGATCTAAAACATGTGCGAATCTGGTGACGTCTGGAAAGTGACACAATGTGACCTCAACCTGAACAATGGACTCACCCTACCTTCAGAGAAGTGACTCTGACACAATGAATAGCCATGATATCCATATGATGTTATTTAAACGTACAGGTCATGAGGTCTCATCAACAAACAAATGTCAACACCGTTATTATTTTCATTATCAACATTACAAGACACAATGTTACATTGTAAACAATAGCCTTCTTGCAGACTTTAGGACTGTAAAATCCGTACAGCCAAAACGTCTTTTCGCTTCTTCACAAAAATATCATCTACAACTCTACATTTGACGTCGGTACTATTTTGTGCTTCGGTCGAGTCTATATCAGATACTCACATTCAATTCTGTTGATGTTTTTAGCATGGGGATTGACTAATAGTTCATTTATTTCAGTTCCAAACAAAAATTTAAAACTTCAACGCAATTTTCAAAAAATAGCCAAATTCTGGCTGGGATTACTGAGCAAATTGACCATTTATTTGTATACGTGCGAAGGAAAAAGCCAGCTTCCATTTAATTTTCGTACGTTAGTTACGAATGTGACCTCTCAATACGTGTACTCACGTGGATAGAGGTCGTTCTCAGTGAAGGCACCTGAGCTCCAGATGGAATTAACTTACCGCAAACCGATTCATGTTAGGAACCAAGACATAAACCCATCTTTTTCAGAAATGTTTTCAGGATTAATTCAAAGGACTATATGTAAGATAAGATAAAGAGCTGGCAGTTCTCGCTTTAATAGTTAAAGTAAAACATAGATAATGTTGAAAATCTGAGTCAAATTGCTTCACTATGAGAGAGAGAGGGAGAAAGAGAGAGAGAGAGAGGAATGGGGTTTAACGTCCACTCAAACAAACTAGGTCATTTCGGGACTAACATATGGTTTAATTTTATTTCAATAATTCGCTTGCGCGTAGGAGTCTTTAGCAGTGGGAGGAAACCGGGGTGCCTGGAGGAAACCCATGAGATTGAGAAAGCGTTTAACGTCCACGTATTATCTTAGCGCACGCGCAGGGGGTCTTTCCTGCGGGAGGAAACCGGGATGCCCGGAGGAAACCCACGAGGTTGAGAAGGGGCCCCTATCTCCATGCAACATACGCTCACACCAGGGCTCGAAACCACAGCCACAAGTCAGAGTTGACCGGCCAGCTAGAGGTCGAAGCGCGGCACTCTAGACCACTAAGCCATCCCAACCCCGCTTCACTATGAGCTCGTTATCGTCGTTAGAAGAACAGTGTAGCCGCGATTGTCGTGGCTACTGTTGTTACCATAATAAACAAAGTCTCGTTTATCCAGTATTAAAATATTTTATTAACCATTAAACGTATTTAAACCGGATACAATTCTTCAATGGCGCTATGTAATTGAACGAGAGTATACGGGTTACAATTCTATAGAATACAATTACTGTATTATACATGTTACATTAGATCTCTATCATACTTGTTACATTAGATCTCTATCATACTTGCTACATTAGATCTCCATCATACTTGTTACATTAGATCTCCATTATACTTGTTACATTAGATCTCTATCATACATGTTACATTTGATCTCCATCATACATGTTACATTAGATCTCAATCTCTACAATTACTGCATCATACATGTTACATTAGATCTCTATCGTACATGTTGCATTAGATCTCTATCGTACATGTTGCATTAGATCTCTATCGTACATGTTGCATATCATACTTGTTACATTAGATCTCTATCATACATGTTACAAATGTTACATTAGATATCTGGCATACTTGTTACATTATATCAGATATCTGGCATACTTGTTACACTAGATCTCACTCGGATTTTAAATATTTGTATAATTGTATTGTCGCGATTGGTCTCATTTTCTAATGGATGTTATGATTACTCATTGGGGTTTATTACGTGTTACAAAATGTCAAAATAAGTGGCACAAGGGTTGGGGGTGGATTCTAACGCAATATACCAACCGCCAGGAACAATCACAGAACAAAACAGATTAGGAAACCAGAAAATCCGACGTAAAGAATATCTTCAATCAAAGATGCATTCAAATTCTAACAGCCCAATGGTCCTCCAAAACCAAACAGCAAAAGAACAATTGTGTGTTGCGTATCCAGTGAAAGAAAAGACACAAAATGTTAATACTGTACACTGTTATTTATGGACGAACGGTGGGTGTGTGCGGGGGTGGACGTGGAGGTTGGGGGCTACGGCTACCTGGTACGTTAACGTCTGCTTCCACAGACGCGATATCAAAGAGCCCTCATGCAACCCAACCCTTTTAACCTGTTTCTCAAATTGAAACATCAAGTCGAAAAGGGCGTGAGATCGAACGCAGCTTATGATATTAAATGTTTTACTTTTAAGCTTATGGAACAAAAAGTCTTGGAATAATAAAAGTTCAAGTCATGTGAATAGTGTTGTTGTAAACGCATATCGATATTAGTTCATCCAGCCTCCACGCTTTTGTCATCCATATCAATATCTATTATAATCGGAAATACAGCAATAAGCTTAAGCCGATTAGCCGATTAATGCCGGAAGTCTGCGAACAGTTGTGGAAACAAACCCATGTGATTGTAATGTCCAATCAATTAACATTATCTACATCCGCTTTGTCTATTCTACGCGGATTTATATTTATTATTTTGCCATTTACCCCAACGTTTTCTTGTGGGCTTTGTTTTTCTTTGAATCTAACTATATTGTTCTATAATTTATACGAACCCAACATTTATTAAATGTCAATTAAAAATGTGACAATAGAGGGTCTCAAAAATTCAAAGGAATCATATCACAATACCGTGTCTTAAAACATGAAAATCTGTTAAAAGAATAATGTATTTTGTTGTTTTAAATCGGGGTGATTCTAAAGCTCAATGAAATATTTTTTATTACCAGGATGGAAACATATAATCAATCAAAACAATTTTGAAAACTACAATTTCAATAGCAGGAGAAGAAAGGAAATCTGACATTGATTTTTATATAATTTCATCCCTGCTATATAATGCGAATTTGTTTGTCCTCTTTGCCGTAAGAAATGAAAAAACAAACAAACCAGAGAGGATTAACTTCCAACCGTTCTGCTCTCAGTCGGTGGATGACCAAAATGGTTAGCACGTGCGCATTGTATCACAATGTCTGCCACTGAGTCATCTGGCGTGTTGTCGATTCCCCGGTTGTATGGGACAATGAGTAGAGTTGTCCGTCCCACCGCATTGGTTTTCACCGCGTCCTCCGATTGCCTCTCAGTGCTAAAGACCTCTACGTATCAGCGAATTATTGAAATGAAACTGAACCATGTGTTAGTCCCGAAATGACCTAGTTTGTGTCGAGTGGACGGTAAACCAAATCCCTCTCTCGCGCCCACAGTGTACGTCATACAGTGTACTATCAGAGACAGTGTCATGTGACCCGGATGCACTTACCTGCAGTGATTTCCCTTTCTAAACCATGTAGATAATGAAATTGGGTGAACGCCTTTTTCTTCTGCATCGAGTTCCTTAATCAAGACGAACACACGCCATACACACTGTACCAAATTGACCAGCAGCAAATATTCACTGCATATCATTAAACATGCATTATTCCAGAGCTAAATCTACATATTTTAAGGCTTTCGTTAGGTCTTAAATGTCATAAACTCTTCAATAAACGTAATATAAGACCACAGAGGAAGCACTGGTGATGTCCACATTTATGCTTTTGTTCGATTACTTCTCCTGATTTTACCCCATTGGCCCCTTCTTTCTTCTCTATAAATATAGTATGGAACAATTGGACAGGACACTCTCTACAAAGTTTTTGTTTTTTTGAAATGCATGAAATGGAAAAACTGGTCATGTCCAAAGGCCAAAAGGGAAAAATTGGTGCTGTCCAAATCATGTGACCAATAAGAGGTCAAAATCTGACCTCAGTCAACCAGGATACTTGGATTGGGTTATGTGACTGTACTTTCTGTTTCTCCCTGATGTCATGGCTGAATCACAAATGCCCCAAATGCTCCAACGAAAGGAATAAAGAAGGACGAAATACTTAAAAGAAACAGGAGCAGTTAAAGAGCCATGTAGCTGGAGAGGCCTGCAATCGTGTCCGGCTCAGGTGCTACGAAACAATAACAGCAAAGTCTAGAGCAAGCGCTTTGAAAACAAAGAACGAATAGGATAATTTCTTATCTACAATGACAACTGTCAACAAAGTAGTGAGAAGACGACCGAGGCAGGAAGATGAAGCGACAGCTCAGTTCCATGACTACTCTTACAAGTATCACCTTGCTGCTGTCAAAGACACTCACGTTCAGCGTGTGGAAATCTGCATCAAGGCATTGCTGAGCATCTTCAACATCAAGAAGGGCAGAGTGGAGAGGATCAGAGCCTAGCCTCAACAGATGGGTGAACTATGCTACTGACTGATAGATGTAGATTTCTATGCTGGGAAGAATCACCAAAAGCCGCAACAGAGATTAATAGTGACCAAAATTATCCCTAATCAAAACCCTAACCGTCTAATCTCACCTGCGGCAGAAGACTACGTTCAGTCTAAATGATGATGGCGCATTTGTTACGTCCCCCCTACGCATGCTGCTTAAGGACAAGATAACAAGCCTCATCAGTTAATTGGGGATTGGATGACCGAATGGTTAGACTGCGCACGCTGTATCATACGGCCCACCATTGTGTCAACTGGCGTGGTTTCAAATCCCCGATTATCCGACAAAGACTGTAATTGGGTACTGGAAATGAATTTAGGAAGTATATTGGGTGAAGTACAACATTTCAAGGGAAAAACTGGCGATGTCCAAACCATGATCAGTCAAATCAAATGACAAAAATACACCATAGGAATGCTATTGGAGTGCACACTAGCTTAATTCTCATTAAATGCGTGATTCTTCATAGAAACTTGCAATATTCAAAAACAAATCTCTTCCAAACTGAAGAAATTAGTGTTTAAACTGAAATCGTGACATCACCAGTTTCCCCCTGAAATATTTGTTTATTAATATAATAATCGGTAACAATGGCAATCGAGGCTACAGTTTCTTCGACATGAAGATTTCTCTTCTCAGAGAGAAAAACTTTTACAGAAATTTGCTTTGATATGATCTATGTTTAACCATATAGCGAGAACTTTCAGCTCCTTTTCTGACTTTAGTTAAACCACAATATTGTCAATATCAAAACAATATGCTTAAATTCTTAAAGAGAGAGAGAGAAATGGGGTTTAACGTCCACTCAACACAAACTAGGTCATTTCGGGACTAACATATGGTTTAATTTTATTTCAATAATTCGCTTGCGCGTAGGGGTCTTTAGCAGTGGGAGAAAACCGGAGTGCCCGGAGGAAACCCACGAGGTTGAGAAGGCGCCCCTATCTCCATGCCACATACGCTCACGCCAGGGCTCGAAACCACAGCCGCAAGCTAGAGGTGACCGGCGAGCTAGAGGTCGAAGCGCGGCACTCTAGACCACTAGGCCATCCCAATCCCCCTTAAATTCTTAAGAAAAACATTAATGGTGTTGAGAGTAAGTAAGCTTAAATGGGCACATAAAATAATACGCGAAGGCGTAGAACGAGTCACATAGACCACCTGTACCAGTTTCTGTTTCTACGTCCGATGCAACAACGACCATGGCATCGCTGTCGTATTAGACTAAGGCTTATTTTGAGTATCATCCTAAGATATAGAAACTATTCCGTGTCAGTTGGCACAGCCCCGTGCATCACGCGAGAAAGAGGAGATAGAACGTCCTCTAGTTTGTTAGCTATTACAATTTTTACTTTAATAATTAGCTTAGTTGTGTTCAGGTGTGAGCGGACTCGGGGAAAGTTGAGCATGCGACACAAATCTTAGTGGTGCAGAGGATTAGGACAGGTACCACGCAGCTTGACTCAGTGAATGACCTTATGATCTAAAGTGGACGCGTTACACCACTCCCCCACCCCCAAACAAAACCGCCATTTTTACTTTATGTTTCGGACAGAATAGAATTCTTACCTCTTCTATAATTGAAGTCTTTTTCGTTAGTTGCGATAATTTAATGTTACTTTGTTGACACACCTAAATATTTCATTAACCAAGGATTTTTAATAACCTGAAAACCCGTAGCTTTTAACAATAGATCAAAGTGTACAATCTAAATAGAAGCGGGCCTAGTGTTGATCCTTTGGGCACACCATGCGTTTGATTTTGCATTTGCTATTTTTATAATTGCATATAACAATCCCCATGCTAGGGGCTAATGCGAAGGGAATCGATTGGGTTTAGAGGTCTATGCGTGGATATAACGAGGTTTTCAACGCCATGTTAACAATACTCAACGACTGTTAATTTATTACCGTGGCTTAACGAGAGATAAACATTTAGTATCATTCGCTATTTCTAGTAAACCCATGCGGTTACGTATCTTGGTTAAATGGAACTGGTAGAGTGTCGCATGCTCAACTTTGTGGCGATTGATTTCTTAGTACACCGCGGTGGAGAGCTAATCCGATTAAATAATCGACATTTTTTAACAATGAAGGTATTATTAAATTTAATAGCCACTAAGCATTTACATATTACATTATATACACACACACATCAATAATACATATTACATTATACACACACATACATCAATGATATAACGAAATTAAACAAAATTTATTACCTCAATGAAAATCAAAGTTATTTATGTGAACTCTGTCTCGTGTATCGTCTGTGTTGGATAAAGATTGTTGACGATTCCACTTAGAAAACAAGCTTCACATTACATTATTTTGCAGGGGATTAACACTCTCTCTAAGGAAATGAAATGGGACTAAAGAAGATAGGTTTACACGGCAGCGCAGTCTCTTTTTCGCTCACTGCTTCAGACAATCTCGAATATAATATGACATCTAATTAAATCGTATTTCTATGGTTCTACCATATAATAAGAAATCTAGTTGAACTTTATTTCTATGGTTCTACCATACAATAAGACATCTGGTTGAATTTTATTTCTATGGTTCTAACATATAATATGACATTAAATCTTATTTTTATGGTTCTAACATACAATAATCTGGTTGAATTTTATTTCTATGGTTCTACAATAATACGAAATCTAGTTGAATCCTATTTTTATGGATTTACCATAAAATTATAAAGCTAGATGAATTTTATTCCTGTGGTCCAGCCATATAATACGACATCTAGTTAAATTCCATTTCTATGGTTCTACCATATAATTAGACATTTAATTGAATTTTATGCTCATCTGGATCTTGAATATTTTGCCCGTCAAATTGCTAACCCAGTTTAATTCATTATTCCGACCATTGATGTTGGCTTCTAAACAATCAGGATCATCAGCGTACCACCAGCCACCTGCTAGTCTAGTTGGACACTTGTAGGACGTAGAGTCGTGATCGTACGTTGAGAACGGTCGGCCCTTGATACTGGGTGCAGACAGTAGGGAATCCCCGCAAAAGGGGTTGGACCAAGAAGCCACTTTATCAAGGTTAATCCAATAATTTGTGGAAGCATTACCTAGCGCCATATTGTCGTAGTATATTGTGCACATTTTATAGTTAGTGGGGTGTCCATAATATACTAATACGTTAAGGTTATTTTCGGGACGACCTTGTAATAATTTGTAAATCTTTTTAAGCCCTAGCCAATAAGTTCCTTGAACATGTCCGAACCCCTCCTCATAATCTGTCCAATTGCGGTTAAAATTAGAAATATTGCATTTGTTTTCTCGACTCATGATCTTAGTCCATCCCATACCATGAAGCTGGCAAATAACCTTATATGGATATGGTTCGCCGGGTGGCTTAATGGTGGTTAATTTATATTTGTGTGTTTCCATGCCAATCTGAAACCCATGACTGCAATCTGCAATAAATTAAGCAAATCTCATCAAACTCGGCGATGATGTTGAGCCAACCAACGGAGTGAAATGAATAACAGAAACGGGGTAGAACGTCATACTACATCAACCGGTTTGCCCGGACATCTGCTCCTTGTTAGGGTCCCCCCCCCCAGGGTCCCATCCCCCCATGCATCAATATCGAGGTTTTCTCTAGCCCAGCACAGGGATCGAAGCCAATAGTTCATGGTCAATGAGCTAAGACCATTCTCTGACGTGTGTTCTTTAACAATCGTTTGAGAAAACTTTGTAACGCTTTATATTGTGAATTTATAATTTCATAGCAACCTAATAATGATATTACCTGTAATTATGTGATCACATGTATCACCATAGTAACCTAATGGACAGGTGCAATTCTTACCATCAGTACAGGCTTTAAGCTGTAATATATAATAATATTGATTTGGTATATGTTTAGTTCTTGCAGTGTCTATATCGTGTCTTGTTCACGGGTTTATCCTGTTTAGTTGCGTGTCGTCCTCCTGCACTTATTTTAGGTGATATTGGGCTGTGATATGTGTTCCTAAGTGCGTTCCATAAACCATTAGATACATATTCTGTTTACGTATTTATGTTATTCCCTTTTTTGTAATAAAGTAATAATCATACACACAGGGGCAAGGGGTTGGCGATGTTGGGTCAGATATGGGGTTGCTAAAAAAAATCTCGTTCCGTTGGGCTAGCGCCAAATCCTTGAAGCATAGCGCTGGGAGGGGTGAACGTCTATATGGGTAACTTCAACAGTGAATTTTAAAATTTAGACTACCGCAAACGTGTTTTCCTGCAACTCCTCTCCGTGTGAGTAAAACAACAAGATTGCAGTCCACAACATTTACCGTGCCAAGCCATGCTGGACAAAGGACAACATGTAGTCGTTCGGATGGGACGATATTGGCATGCACGTAAAGATCCATTGGTAGTAGTGGTTATTTGCAAGAGTAGGTCGTAACTCCTCCTCTGACCTGGGGAAAATGCCCCTCATTTATGGCGCACGCCCGTTCTCATTAGACCAGTCGGGGAAAGGGGACATAATCGAAAGACCGAAAAACTTCCCCGCTCAGATTAAGGGTAGATATTGGGAGATATTTCCACGGTGCCCGAAAACTGTCGTACACTGCACATTGGCTTCCGACAAAACATCAGCGGATTTCGGGCACTATATTTTGCCGAAAATATTATATAAATGGTTTTGTTCTCATTTCACCGTCCGCCCCCCCCCCCTAAAAAAAGCTAATAAGCCAAATTATAAGACCCTGGATAACAACGTACAATCACTATACGCAAGCAGTTACATCCTTACATTTGTGGGACATGACCACATGCCACGATTACACGCAAACAATCATGGAATATAAGCATATACCATAATTACACGCATAAAATTATGGGACATAACAATATACCACAGTTACAGGCATACAAATATGGAACCGTGGATATCCACATGTTAAAATGTAAAGTCCGACTGGTATGCTCAAACCTAACCACTGAGCATGGGCATGTGTAATACCTGGGAGTACATTTTCGGGGACAACATTTGTCGACTGTTTTCGCCCCATTTGAATGGCTAGTAAAAGACACCCCCCCCCTCCTCCACGTCCTGCACCACTGACAAGAGGAAACTACGACACTCAATGTCAGTAAAACACACAGAGAGAAATGGGGGTTAACGTCCACTCAACACAAAGTATGTCATTGCGGGACTAAAACATGGCTCAATTTTATTTCAATAATACGCTTGCGAGTAAATGTCTTAAGTCAGGGGAAGGAAACCGGAGAACCCGGCGAAAACCCACGAAGCTTGATAGGCAACCCTCTTCTTCCTTGTTACGTACAACCGGAAAATCGAAACCACGCCAGTTGACTCAATGCCAGAACCTATGATACAGCGCGCACGTACTAACCATTTGCATATCAACCCCTCAGTGAAACATCGTCTTACTCATCAAGCCAAGGCGGCTTTTATTGAAAGGGGACTAACAGTTTTAATTATATAAAGTTAATACAACTTACCTGTTTATAACATGTACATTTACTAGAGTCATCCTCGTAAACACAATAATCTCCATCATAGTAATATGTGCATTGTACTGTGTAATCATCTTCACAAACCAACATTCGTCTACATTTATCATTTCTTAAACAGGTGAAACCGCACTGAATAGTGGAATGCGACGTTTCTGTAAACAGCTGTTCCGTCTCATCACAAGTATCGTAGAGAATTGACGTTTGTTGAAAAGATGTGTGAAACATGCTTAATACAGACGAAATGAAAAGCAATGAAACAGTGCCCACAAAAACTTTCTTACTTAGAATTTCCATTGTCCTTCTTATTTTTGTTTTAAACAACTGTGATATTTTAATAAGTGTTATTGATATTAACAATTACCGCGTCGGGATAAGTGCGCAATAAAGTGCAGACAACACAGATGACGTTATAATTTAAGCCGGACAGCGCCATTAGATACACTAATTGTATTTGTGTTCCTATTTGGTAAAAACATGGACTCCGTGATAACAGATAAATTCTGTGTTGTGTCTTCGTCAGTTGAATAAAAGTGAGATATGATTGGCTGTGACACATTCGTTCAGTTATGGGAAAAATCAATGACCGCGTTTAACTGTTTTCTGCGGTGACTCAAAACGGACATGCCGTCGTCTTCACAAGAGGGAGAGAGAGAGAGGGGGGGGGTAACTCCACTCGACACAAATTTGATCATTTTGGGACTAACATTTTATTTCAGTAATACGCTACCGCGTAGGGATCTTTAGCAGTGAGAATAAACAGACTACCTTCTTCCTCGTGTGGTACAGAATGAAGTTTAACAGTCCTTTTCGAGACTTGTTTGCAAATATCTTTAGCAGTTGGGGGTAGGGAGGGAAATCAGACAGGTCACCGTACACCACCAACCCCGTACCACGTAATTGTTATATTACTCAGCCATTCTACCACCCTATCTCCATCAAACATAGTGAAAAAATCAATATTTCATGTTTGTGGAGCAGGTTAAATGACACCGATATCCCTATCTTTTTTTTAAAAAAAAGGATGTATAGATCTATTCTTTGAAAACTTAAAAAAACGACAGTGGGTCAAAAAGCATACATTGGTGTAATATGAATAATGTAGTCCTATGGTCTTTGCTTATTATTATATCCATACTTTGTATAGAGTCATATCTCACTCACTCAAATGAAATTGAATGACGTCTGTATACATAAAAACAGTTATAATTTGTCAAGATACTACAGTCTATCCAATTCCAATGTCAAAATACTATCTTGTTTCTGACATGCGTTTGGTAGACCTAAAAAAGTAATGTCCCCCTCCCCTCCCCCGCGAACTTCGGGGCATGGGGATTTTTATCTCATATTTTGGAATGAAATTAACACCAAGGTCAGTCTATGTTGTAAAAGAATTGGAACATTATTAGAAGAGGGTGTTGAACTCACCAATTCTGTCAGAGCCGCCATCAGAAGCTATATATACATACACTTTACTGATAGCGAGGTACATTGATGCCAAGCGGTGTTAATAATAAAGTTGAATAAACGACTTAACCGTTAGTTATATTTACTACGATCACGAAGAAAACACAACAAAGAAGCGAGATATATTTACAATATATATAAAATGACTTCTATTCAATTTGTTATATTTTTATTATAATTTCTAATCAAGCGCATATATTGTCGGATGCCAACTGTATGTTTTCTAAATATATAATTGATGGTCATAATTGATGTATCTGTTTTATAACCGATTGAATCGACGGATTGTCTAACGTTGATGCTTTGATTTTCCTTTCTTTATTGACTGTTATATTATCAATCTGTGTCCAAAGGTATCGTCACTTTCATGACGTATAATTTGGATAGTTTAAACCCAGCAGAGGTCCTTCAAATGCTTGCAGGGCAAGTTTTAAATAACAGACAGGTCAAAGAAATTGTAGACTCATCTGGATCTTCGTTAAGGTGCCAGTCAAAGTGCTAACCCATTTTAGCTCATTATTCCGACCATTGATGTTGGCTTCTGAACAATCAGGATCATCAGCGTACCACCAGCCACCTGCTAGTCTCACCGGACAGTTGTGGGACGTAAAGTCGTGATCGTACGTTGAGAACGGTCGGTCGTTGATACTGGGAGCAGATAGCAAGGAATCCCCACAAACTGTTTTGGACCAGGATACTAATTTATCGACGTGAAACCCATAATCTGCCGAAGCATCACCCAATGCCATGTTTTCATAGAAGCTACTGCATTGTTGATTTGTTTTGTTCAAATTGTAATATGTGTCTACCTTCAAGATATTAACAGGATGATTCATCAGTAAGTTGTAGATCTTTTTCAGACCAAGCCAATAAACGCCATGCACGTTACCAAAACCTTCCACATAGTCCGTCCAATTCCGGTTAAAATCCTGCTCACAACACGTGTTCTCCCGACTCATGATCGTTGTATATCCGCCATATTCAAAATGGCAGACGACGTCATACGGCGCCAACTCTGTCGTTGGTTTGATGCTTGCTACTTTATACCCGTGGGGAGCCATTCCTCGTAGAAACCCATCGCTGCATTCTGAAAGGAAATAATCATCACAGATTTCTAGTAAAGAACGCAAATTAACGTTGTTTCCATGGAAATCGAATATGGGTTAACGTCCTATTGTTTTGCTCCAGATTTCATTTCAATTGGAAACAATCAATCACGTAAATATGCGACTGGGGATTTGTTTAACACGGATAGATGTACTGCTAAAACATGGAGAACATAACTAATTCTACATTGAAAAGAAAAACATCGAGGCAGCTCACAGGAAAAGTAGGAATATTTTGAATTTAAGACCCAAGTTTTGTATTTCTACTAGTAACACACCATCTACAGATTCTGGCAACTGACGTAAAACTTTGACAACCAGCGGCTGCCAGGCATTTTACGTCCACATTTTCGAGAGAAGAATAGAGAACAAGCTAAAAAAAGTGATTTTTCCTGCAATCAGGGGCCATAATCCATGAAGTTACAATTCCATATGCGCAAATATCGTTAGCTTATAAACATGCATTTCCAGTTTCATCAAAATTGGTTCAAATTTGTGACCTCTACAGGGTCCACAACCTTGATATACCACATTTTTACACTGTTCGCGTACAAACGGCGGGCATTTTGTTGGGCGATTTCTGTCCGATTTTTAGGAAATTAGAACTCAACTTTCATTACGGTAAAACAGCGATATAATCAAACGTTTTTTTTTAAATCGGATAACAACTCTGTCACCAAGGCGATTTTTCGTACATTCAGGGGCCATAATTCAGGAAGTTAGGATTTGATATGCGCACATATCGAAAAGAACAAAGATCTTTGGTTTATAAATATGCATGTTAAATTTCATGAAAATCGAATCAAAATTGTGACCTTTACAGGGTCCACAACCACGATATAACATATTTTTACACTATTCGCGTACAAGGGGTGGCCATTTTGTCTGACAGTTTTGGTCCGATTTTCACGAAATTCGAACTCAACATTCTTTACAGAGTTAAGGTGATATAATCAAAGGTTTTGTTGGGTTTTTTTTAAATCGGGTAAAAATTTTACCTACCTAGCTACCACAAGCTAATAAAGGCGATTTGTCGTACAACCAGGGGCCATAATTCAGAAAGTTAACATCCGATATGCGAAAATACCGACAGGTTATAAACATGTATTTCATGTTTTATCAAAATTGAATTAAAATTGTGACATCTATAGGATCCACAACCTTTATATAACATATTTTCACACTATTCGCGTACAGACGGCGGCCATTTTGTCCGTCAATTTTGCTCCGATTTTCACAAAATTGAAACTCAACCTTAATTACGATGTAACGATGATATAATCAAACGTTTTTTGTTTTTTTTTTTAAATCGGATAATAAGCTAACAAATGCCATTTTGCGGACAATCAGGGGCCATAATTCAGAAAGTTACGATCCGATGTCCAACCTTGTCGGTTTACTCCGGGTTCTCAGGTTTCCTCCCACTGCTAAAGACCCCTACGCACAAGCGAATTATTTAAATAAAATTAAACCATATGTTAGTCCTGAAATGAACTAGTTTGTGTCGAGTGGACGTACCACAAAATATACCAAAACTTAAAGCTACAATTTCATATTTATAAGTTATATTTTTAAAATGTATTAAAATAAAGCCTTAAAATAGATTGTATCAACAGTCCTACCTTGTTAAATAATAATCCTATTAATCGCATAATTCACTATTGCCAGTTGATAAATTGGCAAAAAAATAATTTTCAACTTCTAATTCAAACGTTTGAAGATAGCTATTGCATGGGAAGGGGAATAGAAAAACACGGGAGGTAATTGTGTTAATATTGCCTGTGTCAATGAATTTTACATGTTGGGAATACTGCCTATGATCGCATAATAGTGAGTTGACAACCTACTGAGCAAAGCACTTAAAAATAAATGTTTTGACTTTCTTAAAAAAAATATGAAATTCGCGCTCTTAATGGCATCGGTGGTTTGGACCCAACTAAAAGTGTAATGATAAAAATACCTGTAATTATTTGATCACATGTATCACCATAGTAACCTAGTGGACAGGTGCAATTCCTACCATCAGTACAGGCTTTTAGCTGAAAGTAAAATGGTTAAAGATTCAGATTCAGGAATTTATCCCCTCAAGATAAAAGATGTTCAACACAGTTGAGAGACCGTATCACCCCTGTACTTATTATTAGGTTACTTCACTTCAAGTGAGAATCGATGTCTATCACATATCAATGCGTAAACTGTAAAATGCCATCTTATCTGAGAGAACTGGTGGTACCTTACATGCCATCGAAAAATCTAAGATCAAGTACTAAGAACAACCTTGTTGTCCAAAAATATAAACTAAGCCCCTTTTGAGCGCGCACGTGTAGTGTTGTTGCTGCCAATTTGTGGAACTCACTACCTAAAAATCGTCGATCCACTCCATCATTAGACTCCTTTAAATCCAGATTGAAAACATACTTATAATTACAAGCGCGATTGTGTGCTTTGTAGCTGCAATATGTGGTATTTGCGCGATATGAATGGACGTATTATTAAACTAGTACAGAGGGAGGTGGTGGGCTAATGGTCTACAGTGCTTCTAGCTGGTCGGTCACATCTGGCTTGCGGCTGTAGTTTCGATCCCTGGTGTGAGCGTATGTGGCATGGAGATAGAGGCGCCTTCTCAACCTCGTGGGTTTCCTCCGGGCACCCCGATTTCCTCCCACAGGAAAGACCCCCTGCGCGTGCGCTAAGATAATACGTGGACGTTAAACGCCAAAAACAACAGCTGGTACAGAGAGTCGGACGTTAATCCCCATTTCTATATCATTACAACCTTGACCTTTGTACTGCAACCCCAACTCCTCGTTACCTGTGTCATTACAACCCTAACCGAAACCTTAATACCTATACCATTATAAGCCTTATCAAAACCTTAATAACTGTGCTATTCTTTCATGTGCTAATACTATTTCATTACAACGCTAACTACTCTTCATCTGTGTCATGTCAACCTTAACTCCCCTTCACAATTACAACCCTTAACGCAGTGGTTCTCAAGCAGTGTGCCGCAAAATTTTGAACGGCACACTAAGAAAATGTGAAAACCAGATGACCCTAATTGAGTATTTGCCGAGAAAGTTCATCTCGATTATCCGGCGTGATTTCCCTTGTCGGTGATGCAGAAGTAGGGCCTGACAAGGACAGCTGCTTAGTCGTTCGGATGGTACGAACAACCGAGGTTGCGTGAACACATTGGAGTGCACGCAAAATTTCCCTCATATCACACTGTATGACGTATGTCCGTCTTCCATTAGCCCAGGTTAGGTGCAAAAGAGTAGGACGTTAAACCCCATTTCATTTCATTTCATCTAAACCCTATTTCATTTCAAGAGTATTAATTAAATCAACTTACTTTACGGTAACAGTTACATCGTGTGTCATCGCCTTCATAGACACAGTAGTCACCATCGTAATAAAACATACAGTGGTATTCATTGGGTTCCTGACAGATCAACATTCGACGGCAGTTGGTCATCTCCAGACACTTCTGACCACAACCCAGCTTCCAGTAGCTGACACCCTCGTATAATTCTGTACGTTGATCGCATGTATCCGATAAAATGGGCTCCTCCAGAAACCAGGTATCCAGTAATCCAGATACTGACAGTGGGTAGACCGCGACAGTCGCAAAATACACCAGGTGAATCATTGTGATATTGGTTGTGCCAGGAGTAGGGAAGTTCTTGTTTGTGGAACGATTTGGAAAAAGCCAAGTTACCGTTTCCTGCAGGATTTGACAACATATAAGTTGTAGTATCCGGTTTTGACTTCCTGTTGGATTTGACAGGAGTAAAGATCTTGCTTCGAGCCACGCGTTGATTTCCGACAAGATTTGGTGTCAGGTCAAGTTGTGGTTTCCTGTAGTATTTGACAAGAGCTAGGGTCTTATTTCCTGCACAATTTAGTAAGAGCCACACTTTGGTGCCAGCCCAATAATGTGATTTCCGACCTTTTTTCTTGTATTCCGTATGATTTGTTAACAGCTTGGTTTTGGGCTCCAATGGGATTTGGTTTCCGACACTAGGTAATCAAATTGTGGTTTCTGGCTCGAGAATGTTAAGTTCTAGTTTCCGACAGCCAAGTTGTGGGTTCAGGCAGGAATAGTAACATCCAAGATGTGGTTTCCAGCAGAACTTGGCAAGAACCACGCCTTTTAACGATGCGTTTGGTTTCGGGTCGAATTCTGGTTTGCTGACCAACCTAGGCTAACGATCTTATAACTAGAGGTGACAAATGAGTAGGACCACGATTTGTCCATCGTCTCAAAAAGATAAATATTTTGATCAGTTTTTCTTGTTATGTCTTTTCCCGGCCTTACGGGCATTAATTAATTATTTACGAATGAGGGATATTTTAAATGATTGTTTGCTTTTAAAGTAACGGCGTGGGGTTTGAATATTTTGGAAACTATTCATACGTGTTAATATGTTCTCAGATTGAGTATTTAATTTTTGTTTAAGAAAACAAAATGATGTACTAGTAATGGTTTTAAATATGCAACTTATTATTCAGAAAATGAAATCACATTATGAATAATACATGCAAAGTTTTTTTTTCTCTTAATATGTGAATTGATTGTGCCGCTATTAGAGTATAACAGCAGTGTCAACGCGTACAAGGGAAATTTTCAAACATTAAACGAAACCATGTCACTTATCAGACCTTAGTTCATTCGGAACTGCCCCTCCCCCTCCCTCTCCAACGTTTATAAGAAAATGGCTTTGTTATCAAAGACTTGAATTATTCCTATATATAATATTTATTCTACATCTAACGCTATTGATATCTAAACAGACAACAGGATCATTATTGAATTAAAAGCAGAATCAATCAGCGCGTGCTATGTATTTCATTTTAATAATTAATTTATATCAATATCAAGCCCTTTGATGAGATCACGTCCATCTGTACCGCTACAGTGGTCTCTGTAGCTCTGTTGTCCTTTGGCGGTGGATTGCCGAACGGTTAACGCGTACGCGTTGATTCCCCGGCTGTACGTGACAGGGAGTAGGGTCGCCTGTCCAACCTCGTCCGGTTTCAACCCACTACTAAAGTCCACGACGCGCAAGCGAATTATTGAAATAATATTGAACTATGTGTTAGTCCCGAAATGTTACTTAAGTTTATCTGTCTTGTCTGCCGACCCTTTTCATTGATGCTAGCCGGAGGGTCTGGAAAGGAGTCTGTTATAGCCCCTTTTAATGATGCTGGACGAATGGTCTGGAAATGATGCCAGAAAGAAGCGCCCTCGAGTGGCTCGAAGGTCCTATATATACATTAGCGTGTACATATTATCAGAGAGTGGACTTGTCGCGTTCATGAAAGTGATCATTTATAACAGTGTTTCTATTAAAGTTACGTTCCCAGGAAAGTATTTATCGGGTGGCTATTTTCAGTAAAAGTATGGCAAATCTAGTATATCTGGAAAGCATAGACCCCCAATCTTACTAGAAAAATACTGGATTACCCGAAAATCACTATTAAAGTTACTTTCCCAGGAAAGTATTTATCGGGTGGCAATTTCCAGTTAAAGTATGCCAAATTTGGTATATCTGGAAAGTAAAGACCCCCAATCTTACTAAAAAAATACTGGATTACCCGAAAAAGACCCATGGAGCAAGCACTGGGCAAAAATGGTCTGCCAGCTTGATTTAGAGGGTGTTTATTATTTCTTAATCAAAGGGGTTAGTAGTTTTGTTAGTATTGAGGGGTGTCAATGTACCAACGACTCTGGAATTAAGAGTGGGGAAGAAAAGTTGACAAAAATAATAAAAAATTTAGTTAGGTCTCAATATGTATGGTAAATGTCCGGTAAGTAATTATAAATACATTCTGAAAAATGGACCCTCCCACAATGAAGCTAAGTTGACAGACATTGCACAGTTTATTTATAGGTATGGGTATCGCCGCCGAATACAAATTTTTGAGGGGGAAATGAAGCAAATTGTTGATAGATTGGTTACTTTGAATATGTTTTCCATCCAAATATAACATCAAATCACAAAATTTGTACCCGGGAATGTAACTTTAATGTAGCAACATATAGGGGATGTATAAAAATATCTCAGCCAACCATGACAGCTCAAACATATTTTTCACCTAGGAATACGTCACGATTCTACTCACCCCACCTCAGCTGTCGGGGCTGGCAGAACTGTGACAGGACTGAATTCCGCGTCACTCGATTGTGACTGTGACTGTGAATCGAGCACCCCCTTTCATTGAAGGATATAACCCACCAGGACTCACATTTTCTAGAGTTGTTTCCCTTGAGTTGTTTTTGAATGAAGTCTTCACCACTACAGGCCCGGGACCTTACAGCACCGTGGACGCTAACGACTTGCCCGCGGATCCATTCACTCGATCTAATAAGTGCGTTAATTATTCATGGTGTCCCACGGATTGTCATGTATAATTGTAGTCTGTTATGTCTATAGGTTTGCTATGTGTAATTGTTTGTTTGTAGTGCGGTCTTCAGGTACTGACAGACTCTAACAGGAGTTATAAATTAACATGAAACCTAATGGGTAAATATTTTCAATCATAGTGCAGCTGTCTCGCTTTCACTTAAGGGTCTTTAGCAATGGGGGGTATACCGGAGGACCCAGAGAAAACCCCATGAGACACACACACACACAATCACACACATTATGTAATGGTTCAAATTTATTTCAATAATTCGCTTGCTCGTAAGACTCTTTGGCAATGGGAGGGACACCGGCGGACCCAGAGAAAACCCCACGAGGATGGATGGATAAGGGACTCTACTAAGCCTACTTATCATCACGCCACGTGACTCAATGGTAGACCTTGCGATGTGACGCGCACGCGATAAACCACTAGACCACTTGCACCACCTGACGGGTAGATGAAATGAAATTGGGTTTAACGTCCTACTGTTTTACTCCTATACTAGACTAATGAAGACGAACATACGCCATAAAGTGTGTTATTTGGGAAATTTTGCCCGGGCAGCGGCACCACAGCCTCTCTTATATCGAATTCCAACTACCAAGGCTCTTTTACGAGACCTCGGTTTTTCGTCTGATCCGAATGACTAGACATTTGTCTTTGTCAGGCACATGACGGATCAAGAAATATGGATACGTTAATTCAGCGTCAATACCAACATAACATCATGACGTTAAATTTACCTAAAATGTACGTAAAAATGCTCAGTCAGTTTACCATCACTTTGTCCATCTGTTTAACGACGTTAATCTAACGTAAACTTTACGTCATTTTTACTAAAACACTTTTGTTATGTTAAATTTTATTTTACAAAATAAAACTAGCGCCCACGTTTTTTGTCTATTACGCCATGCCTGCCTCACTATCGTCCTCTCACGTGAACAGTAAATCTATTAGTTTGGAGAATGTTTATTACAATTGTATAATGGTTCATCATTCGAGATACCATGTCAGAAAGTCGTAGGGAATTGAAATCGACTGCTTGGGCAAGAATGAGAGCTACTATCAAAGATAGTTTGGCTGATAGCGATAATGAAACCGAAAATCAGTCCGGTGGAGACTTTGAACCAAATACAAATGGCGCCACCGCTTGAGGTACATATTAGCTTAAGCAAAGAAAACCAAGATAACCCAACCTGCGATCACTCAGTATCTGAAAAACGTGAGATTAAAACACTCGAGAACTAGATTAACTGAAGCGCCAACGCCAAATAGCCGAGCTTAAAAGGCAGATTGACACAGAAATGTGGTATTACCGAATACAACACCGCTAGTCCATACGTCCGCGAGGCCGAAGCTTCATTCATGTATCCCTGGTATGCCATCTCAACCTCCTGGCTCCAGAAGATAAAATCTCAAACACGATGTCAGCGATATCAACACATTGGTTTTTTTTTGGCTTAGCATCTAGATCTAATAGTAATTATATAAGAAGCATTCACGCCGGTATTCCTGGTCGACCGAATAATAATAATAATGGATTAGGTGCGCTGTCTATTTTAAATTGAAATTACCATTGAGGAATTTGGTTTTGCCCATGTCGAAATCGAAATCCTTCAAGAACTCACGAAAGTGGAACACGACAAAACCTCCAATGTCCAGGGGCACCTGAAATACACTGGGGGCATATTCCGCCTCGCCTCCAAATATTTTTGAGCAACAGTACTACTTTATGATTAGGAATATCGCGACCGCCAAAGTGAAGATAATTTTGAATGGCGCATTCCTCTTCAAGACCTGAGGCATTTTCACTTTACACCAAAACGCGATTACGGTAGTATTCGCACCATGTATGACAAGCCGACCTCCTAACCACAAAAACAGTTTGGCACCCATTGTATCACTTTTGAATGGCGAAGGGGTCAATTTATGCCCTATGTCAAGGAAATCTGTAGAAACTTCAACAACAACTTATACGTGTCACCTTCGCATAATGTCGTCTATGGAAGTAAAAACACCTGGATACAAAAGCTGTCACAAGATCATGTATAATTCTTAGGCAAACATCACATGTAGGTAAAATGTCTAGGATGAAGAAAAGGATGAAATATACATTGTCGTTTGTGTTTATTCCATTAGTCGCGAGAAATTAAAAATACACGTAAAAACATAATGAAGATTGAATTACAGATAAATAAACATATCGATCAATAAAGTTGGAAAGAATTAATTGATTAAGTCCTAGGCAAACTTCACAATGATGAACAATGTAAACACAAACCAAGTAATAAATATTCTTAAAGAGAGAGAAATGAAATGGGGTTTAACGTCCTACTATTCTGTACCTAACCTGGGCTAATGGAAGCCGGGCATACGCCATACAGTGTGCTATGGGGGAAATTTGGCCAGGACAGTGGCGCTACGGCCTACTATTATATCGGATTCAAATTGCACGCCATTGTGTACACGGGACTTCGGTTTTTCGTCCCATCCGAACGACTAGACAAGCGAGAAAGAGAGAGAGGGGTGGGGTTTAACGTCCACTTGACACAAACTAGGTCATTTCAGCAGGATCACGAGTTTGGACTCCTGTTCATGTCGTATTCAAATTTACCATATTCGCACCAGGTGATCGGTACTTTGAACCAATCGTCCGTAATTATAAAACATTCGCATCGAGTGATCGGTACTTTGAGCAGATACTTTAACCTCTATTACATCCCCAAGTATACTTCAACTAAATAATGCTCTTTTTGTCAAATGAATCTTTTGATAAACGCATTTTAGTCTGCATCAGTATTTATAAAACATTTTAAAAATCCCCAGCGTACTTCAAAAATTAAAAAACAAAAAACGTTTCCTCTTGTTCTGTCCAATCCTGCAAGTGTGTCAAAAAGAACCACTTTGGTTTCTACTTGGAAGGGAAGGAAGTTGTGAATTGTTGGTTTGCTTTGCTTTTGAATGCAAGAGAGAGATGTCTGGCTTATGAATACATATCGTATAAATACAAGGACACCGAACAGTCAAAGAACGATTCGTGTAGGTGATGAAACGCCAGGTAAGTGGGAACGTTCCTCTTCATCAAAGTTTTATTTTACCCTTACACTGCTTGGTCATGTTGATTTTAAATTCATTTGTTTGTCTTGTTTGGAACAGATATTTCGATGTCGGACATTTTACTTCTTGTCGGACACTTTCTATTCCGTGTACAAGTTTTCGCTTGCGGTTTTTTTTGTTTTTTTTTTGTATTTCCAGATGCATCGTGTCCCATGGGGGTTTAACGCCCTACTGTGCTGCCCCGAATGGGCTAATCCTGTTAAGACACTATGATGTAGAAATATGTTATGATTGGTAATATCCCTGTTAAACAGTATGATGTACACCTTAGATGAAACAGCGATGGTAAAACCCTGACAATATCAAATAAGTCAAATGCCAAACCTCGCGTTATCAACATTAATTTTGGGGAGAGGGATTATATAGGCTTTGCCTGTCTCCCAATCCTAACATTCAATTAATTTCTCCATCATAAATAATTCTCACAATTTAAATAAAACCTCAGAAAACGTTATCTGTTCAGAAAGCATCTGATCAACTTTTTTAATATAGGCGATAAATGGAGTCAAATGTTCCACTGTGTTGCCTGTGCTTCTTAATAACTGTTATCTACCCATATTATTACTAGGTAAAATCGAAATGTTGGATTGACCTCTTAAATAATAAATATACGTTTCCCCTTTAAGCATTTATAAAGCCTCATCCAGTTACTATATTGTGCAAGGCTGCAATTTCTATTTCTGTTGTCAATTGGAACTTGGTTTAATTGAAAAACGGTCTCATTCCAGAGAAAGAGGAAGATGGGGTTTTACGTCCACTCAACACAAACTAGATCATTTCGGGTCATCATTTGAAATTTTTGTAAATTATAAACTTTTTCTAATTGTTGACAAAGGGATTTTGTTCTTCAGATGTCTGTAGATGCGATTATTTTCATAAAGCTTTGTGTGTTAGTTTTTTTTTTGGAAAAAGTAATTTATTGTTTCAGGTGCCCCAGGGTGCGATTACCATGCTTTTGAATCTTGGTTTAAATCACCTATAATCTCACTAGCTGTTTACAAAGAAAACAAAAAACCCCCCAATATCCAGTTAATTTCCAAGAAACCAAGCAAAGAGTGAACACGGTGTTCGACGTTGTGTAGACTCTTCGGTGGTATTCAACCCAAATCTTTCATTGGTATTCAGTTTAGATCCTTTAGTGGTATTCAACCCAGCTTCATCAGTGGTATTCAACCCAGACTCTTCAGTGGAGTCCAGATCCTTTAGTGGTATTCAAACCAGATTCGTCAGCGGTATTCAACAACAGTCGATATAAAAGAGTATCAGTTTTGATATATTTAACAGTAATTGCCGTAGGTCCAATGGTGTTTATATTAACCAATAACAAAGCGTATCAGTGAAACCCATCTATGATATTTACCCAACTTCATGAACCTCGTCTACGGTATTCGTAAATAAACTTTATATATTTAACAGTGATATTCGTACATTCTAGATCCCTTATGGACAGTAAACCAAGTCCTGTGACGACATTTACCAAAATTTACAAAAAATGTTTTCAGAACTTCTGGTTGTTTTCGTTGTTGGATACCAGATGCAAAATTTAAATTGTTTATCTCCAGACTATTGGATGGGATTTAGGAATGTTTTTGAAAACGGGCTACCACGTTCTGCACTTAAAATGGTTTTAAAAGATTCCACATTGATGTGTGTCTCGACTTGTAAATTGGAACCACATTGTGTAGCTTTTGCTTTTCATCGACAAAGAAAAGAATGCCATCTTTATACTAGAAATGTTGAAGAACTGGGAAGTGATCCAGACCATGGAATGAAAGTTTTCTTGGTGATTACAGGTAAGATATGACATTGTTTTCTGTGATGCCTGTAGGGGGTTGGAATGGCCTAGTGGTCTAGAGTGCCGCGCTTCGTCATCGACAAAGAAAAGAATGCCATCTTTATACCAGAAATGTTGAAGAACTGGGAAGTGATCCAGACCCTGGAATGAAAGTTTTCTTGGTGATTACAGGTAAGATATGACATGGTTTCTTTGACGCCTGTAGGGGGTCGGGATGGCCTAGTGGTCTAGAGTGCCGCCCTTCGTCCTCTAGCTGGCCGGTCACCTCTGGTTTGCGGCTGTGGTTTCGAGCCCTGGTGTGAGCGTATGTGGCATGGAGATAGGGGCACCTTCTCAACCTCGTGGGTTTCCTCCAGGCACCCCGGTTTCCTCCCACTGCTAAAAACCCCTACGCGCAACCGAATTATTGAAATAAAATTGAACCATATGTTAGTCCCGAAATGACCTAGTTTGTGTTGAGTGGACGTTAAACCCCATTTCTCTCTCTCTCTCTCTCTTTGATGCCTGTACTGTGAAATGGAAACTTGTATCTTTAGTCGTTACAGGTAAGTCATTAAAGGACAATATTGGTGTCACTCGTTATTACATATGTGATAGGACTGGTAGAACTGGTAAAATACATTCCAAATATAATTTTAACACAGAAATCATTGCTACGGAAGATGTGTAACAAACTCTTAAATATACGGGAAGTGACATCTAACATGACAAACACGAGTTTATTATATGTTGTTATCTCCCTTTCCGGAAATTAACGCTTTATAGATAATAATAATAATAATACTTCCGGTGAGCAAGTCATCTTTTGTTTACAGTAAACAATGGCGAGCAAAGAATCTACCGATGCGTTTAACCCAAATAATTGTAAAGTTCGTGACCTAAGGCGGTTTTTATGAGATCACGAACAAACAAGTGATAACAGACACGCAGGCGAATTTCATTTCACTGACAATCCCGCTGACGATGCGATGGTGAGATGATATCTGACAATTCAACAAAAAATTGTTTTATTTCAATAATCTAAATTCCACAGTGGTGATTTAGTTGAATATATGTCTGTTCCTGTTTTGCGGTTAGACTCGGGACTGTCGCATGACAAATGGCAGTTGTTGTAATCACATACATGGATGTAGCATAATTTCATGACGTCTCAATTCACATTCAACGTGGAATCTTTGTGTTTTGTCTACAGATTAGAACTCGATTGTTTATATTGCTTTTAGAAAATAAAATTAAACATATTCTTCAGTGCAAAATACGCGAATGTATGATTCGCGTATTTTGTCGCAATTCACAAACTGTCGTAGCTCAGTGCGATGCTAGTGGTTTGTGGGAGACCCAGATAGGCCCCTTGTTCTTGAACTTCCAAGGTTGTAACCTCAATAGTTCAAAACCGGGTCAAGGTTTAAGCAGCAGGGTATATTGTGTGAAATAATTATAACATCTATGAGATGGGGCCCTCTCCCATCACAAAGAAGAAAATTTGAAATCTTTGAATTATAAAATAATACACGTGATTATAATCACAAAGTGATGCTCTTAAGGCACTGATCAGTCGGTCGGTTTTAAGGGCGCCCACACCACTCTGACTGATTTACCCCCACTTTTAAAATCCTATATACGGCCCTGTTCTCTCTCCCCGTCTGTCTTTCCATCCCTTACTGAAATTCACCTATCGACTGGTTATAATAACGATAAAAGGCAAATGCAAGTATAAAAATCGGATTATTTTGTTTCCCTGGCGGGCGTTATTATATTTCGCTAAAATATTGAATTTCTGAAAGATTAATTCACGCTTACATGTACTCTGATTGATTAATCACAAAAAAAAAATTAGAATACCAACAATAGGTAAAAGATTCAGTCGGATTTAAAACGCGTTTATCACTGCATTATCTTCATGTAGATAATATACTCTATTTTGAAAGTTATATACCATCCGGTGGGTTGGGTGGCCGAATGGTTAGTGTGCGCGCTGTATCATACCGCCTGCCATTGAGTCAACTGGCGTGGTTTCGAATCCCCGGTTGTACGTGGCAAGGAGTAGGGTCGCCTGTCCAACTTCGTGGGTTTTCTCCGGGTACTCCGGTTTCCTCCTACTGCTAAAGACCCCTAGGCGCATGCGAATTATTGAAATAAAATTTAAAAAAAAACCCATGTTAATCCCAAAAATGTCCTAGTTTGTGTCGAGTTGACGTTGAACCCCATTTCTCTCTCTCTCTCTCTCTCTCTCTCTATATATATATATATATATATATATATATACCAGTCGGGAGCCATGCTTAATAATGCACAGACTTTTTCCATGTTTCTGGTGTTCTCTTATCTATTTACAGACGATACATAATACCATATTTTCTTATGGAAAAAAAATCTACCCTAGAAGAATAACCCTTTACAAGTCCAGAGTGCCGCGCTTCGACCTCCAGCTGGCTGGTCAACTCTGGCGTGCGGCTGTGGCTGCGATCCCAGGTGTGAGCGTATGTGGCATGGAGATATGGGGCGCCTTCTCAACCTCGTGGGTTTTCTCCGGGCACCCCGGTTTCCTCCCACTGCTAAAGACCCCTACCGCGCAAGCGAATTATTGAAATAAAATTAAACCACATGTTAGTCCCGAAATGACCTAGTTTGTGTCGAGTGGGCGTTAAACCCATTTCTCTCTCTACATATATATATATATATCCCAAGCCGCCTTCGGCTTCCCGACCACAAGTTATTCCGGGCATGGAATATACCCCAAGGACCAAGACTTCTTTGGGGCCTGAAATGTAATCTAAATTATCATTTAGACATTAATTAACTTATCCAGACCATACTAATCTCTAGATGTCAAGGCTAGCCTTCGATGTTGGCTGGATTAAATTCCTATATGCAGCTTAACAGCCATTGATCATTAAATTTAAGAATTGGATAATCGAGACTATGCTGTTTGTTTATATTAATGATTTTTGTAATGATGACCGAGGCTAGAGAGAATTTTCACCTGCTTCGTTCTCGGTTCATAATGGATCAATTTGACTGAAATTTTCAGAAAATTGCCTATTATCTAGTTTTTAACTATAATTGAGAACTGTCCGATCTTTACCTTATCTTCCATAATGTGTCTTTAACTGTTATATGTTTACAATATTGCTTATGACTTACAGATGGGAGCAATGTTGCCAGTATTAAACCAACATCATCAAGCTCTGTTGGTAGTCTACAACCAATATCAGCAGCTCTAGATAACAACCCAAATACCTGTTTTCAAACACAGAAAGACGACTATCAACCCTGGTTTCTTATTGACTTGATGGAAACATTTCTAATTCGTTTTATAATGGTGTACAACGAGGCTGAGTACCGTAAGTATAGATGTTTACAGATAAGGAAACAACTTATGGAGTGACGGGTCGACTGAGTAGGAACCTACGAGTATGGTAGGTTCGGGGTGACAGATAGATTGATTAGGAACCTGTGAGTATGTTAGGTTCGTGGTCACTGATAGATTGATTAGGTACCCGCGAGTATGGTACGCTCGGGGTCACGGGTGGACAGAGTAGGAACCTCCGAATATGGTAGGTTCGGGTCCCGGTCTGACTGAGAAGGAACCTGCGAGTATGGATGCGAGAGAGAGAGAGAGAGAGAAATGGGGTTTATCGTCCACTCAACACAAATTAGGTCATTTCGGGACTAACATATGGTTTAATTTTATTTCAATAATTCGCTTTGCGCGTAGGGGTCTTTAGCAGTGGAAGGAAACCGGGGTGCCCGGAGGAAACCCACGAGGTTGAGAAGGCACCCCTATCACCATGCCACATACGCTCACACCAGGGCTCGAAACCACAGTCGCGAGCCAGAGGTGACCGGCCAGCTAGAAGTCAAAGCGCGGCACTCTAGACCACTAGGCCATCCAAACCCCCCAGTATGGAAAGCGCGGGTCACTTGTGGACTAAGGAGTCTGCGAGTATGATAAGCTCAGGGTCCCTAAAAACCTGGTATTTGCAGCTAGTTGCGGAGTCTTGTTGTTTTAAAGTTTTACTTTAAATGTGTGCATGGGGTAGAACAATCCAAAAACCAGCATAAGCAGCATATTATTCACGAGCTAATGAAGACAAGGATACGCCATGTCCTTTGAGGGAAATTGTGCCGGGATAAATCAAATTCCAGTGTTTTTAAGGGTTCTTTTACGTGCACGCCAATGTTTACACAGCTACATTTTTGGTGCAGCAAATCCAGTTGTCTAAAGTTTTGGTGCAGCATTTGTTTCTTTCCAGCTGAACGCCTCCATGACGTTAATTATGAAGTCTACGATTCTGATCCAACGATAAACAACTCTTCAGAAGGTAATTGTTGTGCTTCAGTGGTTGATTACAATAACGGTAAAAACATCATCAGGTGTAAAGATGGCGTCTATGGTAGATTTGTGAAGATTTCTATCGAAAAGTCAAATTTCTTAACTCTTTGTGGAGTGGAAATATACGGTATCCCGGGTAAGTATTCTGGACTCTTTCTGCTGGGATTGTGTATCTTAGTTTAGATGGTGGGTTTTTTAACCGTAAGCTGAATTGTTGAAAGTTTATAGTATCTTTGGTATTGGAAACAGGAACTTGTTGATAATATTAAGTTAGTGACTTGCCTCCGTTAAATAGCTAGTATCACTTATATACTTATATGTCTATGATTACACTATACACCCCCCTCTCTCTCTCTCTCTTTCGCTCTCTCTCTCTTGTATGATTACACCCTCTGATGTCTATGATTACACTATACACTTGCCCCCCTCTCTCTATCTCTTTCTCTCTCTCGCTCTATGACTACACTATCTGATCTATATATGCTATAATTTGATTTCCATATTTGAACTTTATTTTAGTGAATGACGCGAGTAACACCTGTAATCAAACTTATGAATGTAAGAAATTGCCAGGTAAGATCAGATGATATTTTTAAAACATTTCACCTTCATTGTGGTCATCCCTGTTTTCAGATCTGTCCCGACTTCGTCAATAATTCTTTACAGATTCGCTGACCTGGTGGCCCGGTGTTTGATCCTGGTTGTTGGCCGAGAAGACACATCTGGATTATCCGGCATGGTGCAGGACAGGGTCAGTGGTGCAAGGCAGAATGTTTGGCAAAGACTACGCAAGATCCGCCGAGATCCCATATACATATCGGCGTGCACGTAAACAAACCATTGGCTGTTGGAATCAAATTATTAATGTCAGTCCCAAAATGACTTACTTTATGTCGAATGGACAGTAAATCCTCTCTCGTTATTTGTCTTCTCAACGCCCCCTATCCCTCTCACTCTTTTCCCTGCCCTTTTTGACCGTATGATTTATCAAGATTCTAGTTCTCCATCTCTCTCTCTTTTTTTCCTTTCCCTATGTATTTCCCCTGCCCTTCACTGACCTTATTATTTACCGAGATTCTAGCTATATCTGCTGCTATTTGTAGCCTAGACACATTCATCATCAACATACATTGTCACTTTTTGTCATTTTCAAATTATTTTGCAGGGGGTGATAACATTGCTTTGAGAAAACCAACCGAGCAGAGCTCAACATATAATAAAGTGCTAGATCTACCTAGTAAGGCTGTTGACGGAAACAAAGATGGAAACCTTATTGCGTCAACGAGTTGTCAACACTCTAATGGCGGTGACTTCGCTCCATGGTGGCAAGTTGATCTAGAATGGATGTATGACATCACAAGTATAACTATATCTAACAGATATGATGATAAACACAGTGAGTTACCATAGAAACAATCAAATCTCTCCAATTTACAGTTGAGTAAGTTACCACAGCAACAATCAAATCTCTCCCATTCAGCATTTGGTTAATTACAGTCGAGGCAAAGAGATATTAAGAAATAGAGTTGGGGGACTTCCACTCGACACAATCTAGGTCATTCCAGGACTAACCTATGGTTCGGCATTATTTCAATAAAGTCTATAGCAGTGGGAGAATAATCGGAGGATCCAGAGAGAATCAAGCGTACAAGCGGGTACTTAATGACCGACCGTGCGATCTAACGTGCAATCATGCTGTCACCAATCGCTCGTTATTGCTGGTGTGGGTAGGTCTGACAAGTAACCTTTGACGAGATGAAAATGTTCAAATTGGTAGCTTACGAAAAATATCAGAGTAGAGATCATCTACTTCATACTTCGAGAATAGATCCCTGCCCTCAATGGCCACCAGTCCAAAGATTAGTATACTGTTTTATAATGCGGTTCTACTATACACTATTTTAAATACTTCTTAATTGCAACTAAAATCGTTGATGTAGTTTAAGACTAGCTTTATACCATATTGTAGTTAATATTGTTATCGTTATTAGAGCAAATTTAAATCTATCTTCTGAACGAAAGATAAAACGAACCCTTTCAATCTGTAGTTGTTTTTGTATTTATTTCAGTTGTTGGTCACCGATTGTCTGATGTGAGTGTAATGGTGTATGATACAGATCCACGAATTGGTAACCCACCTTCTAAACTCTGTATATTTATACAAGGCGTTTTTGGATGTACCGTGAGAACTTTTGAATGTGATGAGGAAACAACTGGCAGGTTTATCAGGATAACCAAACCAACAGAATATCTGACCATGTGTGAAGTGGAGGTGACGGGGATAAAACAGTAAACATTAACAGTTACAGGGAGAATAGAGTGGAACCTGGCGAGTATAAACTGTTACAGGCAGAATCGACTGGAACCTAAATATAGTCATCAAATATTTAAAAAATATTTTATTCGAGAGAGCAGCCAAAGGTCTACCTATCAGGTCATTGACCAAGGCCCAAACAAGTACGCGCCAAAGGTGCGTCACGTCATGGGCGAAAATTGACAACTGCAAACCCATTTTCCAAGAATTTCAGACCAAAGCTGAAAAGAACACATTTTTGAATTCCCGATACAATAAGATAACATAATTACGTAAGAGCGCTATCATCTTTTCATTTCTCCTTTCTTTCCTCCAACTCTCCTTCCTTTTTCTTTTTTCTTTCTCTATTTTTCTTTTTTTCTTTATAGGCTAAGACCAACTTTTTTTTATAATGAACTTAGTCCACCTTTCACGGACAGGTGGGTAGGGTGAACCCCTGTGCTAGATCATATTGCGGAACATCATTATCTTTTTTAAAAAAAAACTGAGGCAGTATGCATAACAATGTTGATATATAGTTACTTATGTTTCGACATAGCAACAATAGAAAATCAAAGTATGAAATATTCACGTAAGCTTGGTTTGTATTCGAATGTTATGATAGGCCTATATATTTACCATGAATGTTTTAGGATAATAATACTTAACAACAATATAAATTCAAGTCATATAATATTCATATCGTATACCAGTATCATCATGCATTTCAAAAATGTGTGACAGTATTTGTTCTTTAATCGGGTTGATGACAACACTGGTATAACTTCAAACAATGGTTTTATTTATTCTTTTAAACATATACAATACTTCTACTACATTACTTATGTTTACCGGGTTTTTTCGTCTGGTTGCCGTTTTGTTCCTCGTTTGGCTCCCTGGCCTTGACTCGTCTCGTGCCAAGGCGCCCATGGCCTTCACTCTGTCCTGGCCGGACCTAACTCCTAGCCCTGACTGGACCTCACTGAAGATTCGTTTCTGTTCAGAATTTATAAACGTATTCAAGACAAAGGAGCTCATTAGACACCTGTTTAATGTATCAAGCATCATATCAGGTTTAATATTCAGTATAGTTTATCAGACAAAGACAGTTAGATAAGACATGCCAACAACAAGTTAAAGTTTACACAATTATGACAGAAAATCCCGATGAACTTTCCGGGTATATTTTACAGGTTAACGAGACCACTCCATTCTTACTGATCCACTATTATTATTATAGATCAAGGGACGTAATTACTAATCTTAGCCTATTCTTCAGCGAGCTTCATATGATTTATCTCCCTTAGTACTTACCCCAGACTAACAGTTTTCGGCTGCTCGACTCCTACTAAATGAAATGAAATGAAATGAAATGAAATGAAATGAAATGGGGTTTAACGTCCTACTCTTCTGCACCCAACCTGGGCTAATGGAAGACGGGCATACGTCATACAGTGTGCTATGAGGGAAATTTTGCCCGGGCAGCGGCTCTACGGCCTACTCTTATATCGAATTCCAACTGTCAAGGGATCTTTTACGTGCACTCCAATGTGTACATGGGACCTCGAGTTTTCGTCCCATCCGAACGACTAGACAGCTGTCCTTGTCAGGCCCTCCGTTTTGAACCACTGACAAGGGGAAACACGCCGAAAAATCAAGATGAACTTTCTCGGCCAATGCAGGGATCGAGCACCCGAGCAAGCGCCTTACCCACTTAACCACGTGATCTCCCGACTGCTACAAACCTATTGGAGACACTTATACGCCATACAGTGAGGGACATTTCGCTCGTGCAGCGGCACTGTGGCATACTTTTTCGAATTCCAACTACAGAGCGTTCTTTTACGTGCACGCGAATATATACATGGCGAGTCGGAAATCAAATCGGAAAATCCCGATAAAATTTCCCGACCAGTACATTATCGAACACGCGACCTGCAGACTAGCGAGCTGGCGTCTTACCAACGTAGCCACCGTGGCTTCAGTCGTCTGCGGAACTATATTATACGAATCATTCTGCAAGAGTATCGCCCGCTTCATCAAATAACGTCACACTCTTTTACTTATTTAAATCTGCCAGACTTCTTACATCTAGGACTATTTTTGATCGACTGCAAAATCATCGATATACGCCTGCACCTACTACTGACGTGGAAGTCGCTTCGAAAGGGGGATATTAATTTACATTAATATTTAGGCAAGGCCTATTTGTTGCGTTTACATTTCGTTGCTGTGGTTACAACAGTCATTTATTTTGCTAGATTGTGAAAGCGTGCAGGCTTTGTCATAGAACAATGCACAGTTTTAACATAGAAAGATAACTGTTAAATCTGGATTGAAATAATAATGTTATTAAAATTGCACCGCTCACGTTCGAAGAAAAGTTTCTAACAAGAAAGAGGAGTGTATTTTGACATAGCCTCGTTGACATCGCTGTGTCCCGACCTTTATGTGTGTTTAAAAAAAATGACACGTGCTTCCTGATTTATTATTGGTAGTATAAGTACATCCCCAAGTAGACTGGCCCAGTCTCTTCTATTTATTTTACGTTTCGATTTATATAAAAGTATTAATTTTTAGTAAACCAACACTTTCGTTTCCATTTGTATAAAAAAAATTTTTTTGAGTAAACCTGTAACCAGCACCAGAGATTACGTTTTTTTTTTCGTTTTTTTTTTTTTTTTGAGAGGACTGGCCAATTTTTGGTGTGTGGAGAAGACTGGCCACCAGTCTAATCCCCAAGCAACGCAATTGACCATGTTTATACTTCCAGTTACAATAGCCATCTATAGGGAAATTCACGGCAAAAAAAATCAAAACGAGGCTGCAGATATGCATTAATTATGTCAATTCAGGGTTGTTGTTTTTTTTTGTTTTTTTTTTTGGGGGGGGGGGGTGTATATTTTTCCTTTGTAAAAATATTCAGTGACTTTTAAAATTTCGCAGTGCCAAAACTATTCTAGGTTATTTTACATATTAAAACAACTTTTTGCTGTAGTATTCTCCTTAACACGTGTTTTATGACGTAATGTAAACTTAATGCGTCATTCCACTTCCCCAATTAAAAATAAAAATTAAAAATATAAAATAAAACCGTTTTGTTATTTCGCGTGGAATAGAGTTTCTTGTGTGATTAATGCAGTGACATTTGCGTTCCGGAAATGAATGGCTGAACTGGGATAAAAGGCAATCAATACAACGACTTGGTACCACACAAAGCTTTTATTCCAAGCAGGCACCAACTTCCGGTTTGTGTATGAGGATATTTATGTATCTTATTCCTTGACATGCATCCGTATTTAAGGCGAATTGTGTTGTATCAATCTTTGAATATGACACGACAGATTCTACATATCTTCTATTACCCGAGCGACAATAAAACTATGTGTTTTCCGTGTATTTGAGTACAGTGGCGGCGCCAGAATTTGCTAGGGGCGGGTGTGAAATGAACCATGGTTTAACGTCCTACTATGCTGCTCCTAACTAGGCTAATGAAGACGGGCATACATCATACAATGTGCAATGAGGAACATTTTGCCCGAACAGTGGCACTACGGCCTACTCTTATATCGAATTCCAACTATCAAAGGATCATGTACGTGCACGCAAATGTGTACACAGAATCTCAGTTTTGCGTCCCATCCGAACGACTAAACAGCTGTCCTTGTCAGGCCCTCCGTCCTGCATCACTAACAAGGGGAGGGGGACCACGCCGGAAAATCTGAATGAACTTTCTCGGCCAATGCATGGATCGAACACCCAACCTCCAAGCTAGCGAGCCAGTGTCTTAACCCTCTTGCCACCGTATATAAAAAAGGGGATAATTGCATCTTAGCCATGTGTGTATTAATCACAAACATCAAACGTACATATTGAGTGGAATTGATATGAAATTGGGTTAATTATAACCTTCTACTTTTTGGGGAATCGTGTGGCTAAGTGGGTTAGACGCTGGCTCGCTAGTCTGGAGATCGGGTGTTCGATTCCTGCATTGGCCGAGAAAGTTCATCCAGATTTTCAGGCGTCACACTGTATGGCGTATGCTCGTCCTCATTAGCCCAGGTTAAGTGCAGAACAGTAGGACGTTAAACCCCTTTTCATTTTATTTCAGATCATTTATGTTCTACTTATCTCCTATTGGGATGGCCTAGTGGTCTAGAGTGCCGCGCTTCCACCTCTAAGTGGCCGACCACCCCTGGCTTGCGGCTGTGATTTCGAGCCCTGGTGTGAGCGTATATGGCATGGAGATAGGGACGCCTTCTCAACCTCGTTTGTTTCCTCCAGGCACTCCGATTTCCCCCCACAGCTAACCATAAGCGCAAGCGAATTATTGAAATACTATATGTTAGTCCCGAAATGACCTAGTTTGTGTTGAGTGGACGTTAAACCCCATTTCTCTCTCTCTCTTCCCTATGAATACATGTATGTAGCCGAACTGATCCCGCAGTGAATATTCGCTTGGCCGCTACAATCACTGATAAGCATGACATCGACGAGGCTTAATGAGTACGGCATATTAACTTTTTTACTCCGGCAAATTAAATTCTCAAACATTTTTTAAAGTATAAGAAAAATAAATAAAGACGTTTGAAGTATTAGTAGTTAAAAAATATTTCCTATTTAGTGTAAATGGATATTAAAATGCATCATTTTGCTCGAAGCAGTTAGGTGTTATGTAAACAATGCATGAACCGTTGAGCCAATGACTGCCGCGTGAAGTCAATGCACGTGTTGTGGACAGTTATCTGTGATAAAGATAATTGGTAAGTAATTCTCTGTGAAACAGATTTGTATGTTGTGTGCTGTGAGCGACGTTTTGCGGCCTATATTTCATTTCTAACGGAAGTGCCACCTATTAAACAAAATCTAACTGCAAATGAAAAAATGTAAGTCTAGTATTTTTATGATACATTGTCCACTTTCATCTTTGAAATTACAAAACTCATTGATGAAGTCAAAGGTTTGCAAAACTAAAAGAAATAAAGTCATTCAGCGATTTCATCAATCAAGACGATAAATGTGGAGAATCAAAAGACAGATAGATTAGTTCCCGAGCTAGTTGACTTTCACAAAGTAAGATAACAAATAGGTTTCTTTTTACAGTAACGTAATCGAAATGGAAAAGAAAACGAAAAAGAAAAAAACCAAACTTTCGGCATTAATGAACCAAAGTTTGATGCTGTACGTCTAAGAAGAGAAATTGGATTTTTAAATTAAAACGTCCCGTCAACTCAATTTTGTGGTACTATTGAAACAGTTGAAACTATAACAGGGTTTTGGGCACTGTTGGAATTTGACATTAATTATAATTCGGCTTTAAATACGTCAAAATAAAAGAGTTCCACAAGATATCAGACCTAAAGTTTATTATTATTATTATTGAAAAATTTCTAAAGCGCAAAGCGTCCATTGTTAAGTGCCCATATGCGCTATACACAATTAAAAGATACATAAATAGAAAATACGTGGAAATAAACAGGTTACAGTAAAAGATTTTGACAAAGTATAAAATGATAAGATAAAACATACAGAATACATTCATCTAAAACTCAGGTTAAAAAATAATAATATATGAAAAAGTAACATTTAAAACGTTTATATAAAAGCTTAGTTAAAAAGATGGGGTTTTGGATGATTTTGGAAAGTAACCGATGAAGAACGACATGCTTTTGTGTGCAGGTTTTCAGCACAAGATATGAGAATTGGAGAAAAATGACCGAAATTCGGTTTTAGCCTTGACTGTTTGAATTTAAATTCGGTGTAGATTGCAATGTTGCTGCCCGGGCACAATATCGTCATGGACGACTGTATGGAGTATGCGTGTCTACATTAACCAAGGCTGTTCACAATAGTAGGACGTTAAACCCGTTTCATTTCATTTTCCACGAATTGAAACTTAAAACGCTCCCCATTCCGACACCATGTCAGCTAATGATGTATTTATATCCTGACCATAGTTTCGTGAATAACACAGATTACATGCCCGGATCAGTATTCGAGGGAGCTACGCAACCTGATTAAAATATTTCGTTTCGTCTTTTTTATACTTTCGATGTCATATACGATTTGATGATCTGGCCGCTTGGGGCGATAGGTCACGTCAGAGGTCATACGAGCGGGTTTTGACTATATGACGTCAGACATTTGGTTAACGAATCAGCATCGATGTTACAGTTCCGTGCAAACACCTCTAAAGCTCGCCGTAACCGACCATTTCATTGGCCTATTCCTCACATCAATAAGAACGCCTATTATATAACTAATCCTTCAGATCTTAGTGTTATAAAGACAAGTAAAACGAAATTTTGAACTATAAAAAACGAAACGAAATATTGGGTTGGAGAACTACGGTGAAATGAGTGGGAATGCCTAATGCTTGGTTCCAAATTATCACGATGATTCGCGCTACGACGATTCTGAATCGTCGTGTTAAACGTCTTAAGCATATCAGGTCTTATCATATATTGTGGGTAGCCGTAGTAATCGTGCTGATCGTATCGAAAGGTATCGGAACGTATCTGCACATACCAGATCGTAGACTTAATAATCACAACTCTATCGTAACGCATCGTACGACAGTGGAAACCCAGTACTACTTACCAATCACCAATCAGGACTGATCCATTTGAACAAACAACAATAGAGGTTCCTTGTACTCCTCTGGACCAAAAGTCCCAACCCCTCCTCCTCTCCCCTATAACACACCACGTGGTGTCTCCACTCCGCCCCCACCCCTCCTCCTATAACACACCACGTGGTGTCTTCATTATCCCGGGTGGTGCAGTAAAGTAAACCGCTAAGTTTCATTCATTGCATAAACAGGGAATGGAGTGTGTGTGTGTGTGTGTGTGTGTGTGTGTGTGTGTGGGTGTGCGTGGGTGAGTGTGAGTGTGTGTGTGTGTGTGTGTGTGGGGGGGGGGGTATGCTGGCCATTTTCCTTCACACTCACACAAATTGATTTTTGTTATTTACGGTACATACTTGGGGTTCCTTTTATACTTGAGTCTCATCCCTATTTTAATCGGCCGGGAAAGTTCACCCCGATTTTCCGGCGTGGGATTTCTATGTCAGTGATGCAGGACAGGGTGGATGACAAGGAAAGCTGTCTAGTCGTTCAGATGGGACGAATAACCGAGATCCCTTTTACACATTGGCGTGCACGTAAAAGATACCTTAGTAGTTGGAATTCGATATAAGAGTAGACTGTAACGCCACTGCCCGGGTAAAATTCCCCTCATAGCACACTGTATAGCCTATATATATGTCCGACTGTCCGTCTTCATTAGCACAGTGTGGAGCAGAGGACGTCAAAACCTGTTTTATTTTATTTCATTTCCCTATTTTAATCCACCCGATTGATCAAGACTACAGTATTCCAGTGTATATGATCGCGACTATACTGTATGAACGACTTCCCGTATATTGACAATATTATGATTAACGGTCCCGTACAGAAAATACAAGAGTCTCTATATATAGAAACATGACATAAAACAACTTGATTAATTTCTTTTATTAATCAAATAAATAAATATACATTTTACGCTAAACAAATATTATCATATAATTATTTGTCGTATTATCCGGTACGTCGTCGTCGACTTGATTGACTCCATCAAATAATTAGACAGGCCAGAAGCTGCCTACCATGAGTTTTAATATCCGCTCACAAATATAAAATATAAAAAACAAGAATTTTTTTTATCGAGCTTGACAAGTGAACTATAGTCGCTATGTTATTAATAAAGATAGGGCCCTATAAAATCACGTGATAAATTTGAGATATTAAAATTATTATGATGACAGCTTGACAGTTAATGAAATTGTATAAATTTATACGTCGTCTTTCTGCTTTGACCTGGATGACACCATGACGTAGGCTGCTGATACATTGGTAGTCTTGGTGCGGTTCTCATTCGCTGTGGGGCTTTGTTCTATCCACCTTTTCTTCTTGGGTTGCGGATGTTTCAAACATTCACACCCCAAGAAAAAATTCTGATCCCTTTTTGATGTTAAACTGTTGAAAAGAATATTGCTTGGGTCAAATTTGTTTGTGGTCGGGGTGTAGTAATTCTGGCTGCATGCATGCACAATTCCGGGAATATCTTAAAGCCTGTGGTGTTACCATGGGATAGTGGGCAGTGTAGTATACTTTACACAGAGCCCGAAATGTGTTAAAGCGACAATTTCATATTTTTACGTGAAGAAATGTATTATAGATGGTATCTATAAACAGCCCTACCTTGTTAAAGAATAATCATATTAATCCTATAATTCACTATTGCCAGTTGACAAATTGGCAAATATATCATTTTCAACTTCAAATTCAAACGTTTGAAGATAGGTAATTACAAGGGAGGTAATTGTATTATATTATTGGTGTGAATGATTTTAAATTGTGGGTAATAATGTCTATGATCGTTTAATAGTGGGTTGACAACCTATTGAGCAAGAGACAGACCAGCTAATTAACTCGCCCCCGATATCCTGTAGAATTTGGTTTTTATATGGATCGTGATATCAATAACTATTCGTTATAATATTTATTAAGAAAACTGTACATAAAATAGCGACGCATTCAATCAATTAGAAAAACAAACAAGAGTTTAAAAATCGTCATTTAGTGCAGTCCAGCTCATTTATCAGCAATCCTGAATAACCTGCCATTTTCCCATGGTTGCGTCGGATGCGGATAAAATCTGACATCATCCGACGGACTCATCTTTCGAAGCTAGTTATTCCCCCGCCCCCTCTTTTTCATTCGAGGTTAAGATGCAATTCTTTCTGTGTATTTCTTATGCAGGAGAAACACTAAATCGTGCAGTTCTCCGGGATATTTTGAAAAGATTCCAAGATGGCGCCGATAATGTCACAAATCGGTTCATAGTAGTACTATTGTAATTGTAATTAGCAAAACATTAAATATTTACATTTTATTATAATGGCGCCTCATCAGGTATCACTCGAGTGCCACGACAATTTACTCGGTAATCTCCGTAAACTCTTCGGCATTCTCCGTGAACTCTTCGTCAATATCCGTGCAGACCTTGGCATGAGAACTCGGGCTGATGGCGATAAATTACCCTTGGTGTGGACATAGTACTACCACAATTCAATCATGTCTGAACCTACTTTAGTCGCAGTATTTCTTCAGCACAAGAAGGGTAAATCACCCAATAACTCAGTGCCGAGAGGATGTTAGACGGGGGCGGGGCAAGAGGTGACAAAGAAAGACAGAGGGGAGAGAAAGAGGCAGAGGATGGCAGATAGGAACAGAAAGTTGCAGAGGTGGCATAGAGTTGACAGGGGGGGGGGGGTAGACATTTTATATTCACTCTGTGGTACAGGTTGTCCTATGTTGACATTATTAAATTGCTTTCTTGTGTTTTTCATATTTTAAATGTCTTCTTTTCTCACATTTATGTGTATTAGGCCCATATACCCGAGACTTGGGATGGGGGTGGGGGCAATAAAAGGATCTCGCCCCGGGGATCACCAAGCCTTTACACACCTATGCAATAACGATTCGTGTTCGTCCTTTCAAAATTAGAGCGAGTGGCAGAATATGAATTTGTCCAAAACAAAACCAATATACCATAACGATGACAAGGCTAAAAGCAGGATATAATTGAGTAAAAATCCGATAAGCTTCAATCAGTCAAGTGTCAGTTATTAAATCCTCTTGTACACGAGTCGTCCCGATCAATGTCTTGACAATTATAGCTGATTATTGCTGTTTACGTGTTGTGAAAGTATAGGAATCATAATGCCACTATATCCTGCATATGTTGGCTCTGGAGTTGGACTTTCATCTCTATGACACTGTATAGTGCCAGAGCGAGAGCAAGGACAGCAGCCAGGATGTATACCTTGGTTTCAACACACAGGAAGTAGCTATAACCAAACGCTATTGCGCATCCTGTAGCATGGAACATCCGGTATGAAGCGAAGGCGGCCTCCTGTTTATGTGTAAACAAAACACCAAACAATGCTGCAAAAGAAAGGAAAAAGGATTTTATTAAATGAAATGAAATGGGTTTCAACCTCCTATAGTTCTGCTCCGATTTGGGCTATTGAAGACGGGCATCTGCTATACATATGCTACGAGGGAAATTCTGTCCGGACAGTGGCACTACGTCTTACTCTTATATCGAATTCCATCTGCCAAGTGATTTTTACGTGTACGCCAATGTGTACACGGGACCTCAGTTTTTCGTCCAACCCGCACGACTAGACAGCAGTCCTTGGCTAGCCCCCGCCCTGCATCACTGACAGAGGGGGGGGGGGACCACGCCGGAAAATCTGGATGAACTTTCTCGGCCAATGCTGGTCGTTCATGTTATAATAGTTTAAACATAGATAGTTATTATAATGACATTTTAGTCAGGTTATTTTACACTCGGCTAATCTCGACAGATTCCGTAAACTACGTAGACTACATCTAGTCTCGGATGTATGACAGTAAGTGATATGTACCTACGCCCATACATTTGCGATGCGGCTACCGGTTTACTTTAACAGGAAAACTTGACGCTATTACACAAATTGGGAACCTATTCGGCTAGCGACCTATTCGACCGATCGAGCTGCAACCTGTTCGTTGGAAACCTATTTAGAGTAAAGACAACAGTCTCTATTTATCAACCAATAAAATCCAACGTTATGTCTATCAAATGAAAGTAGAATATATTATTTTTTATCCATTCCTTCAGCTCAGAATAGAAGTGTAATTTCGTCATTAACTTACAGCTGGATCGGTCGAATAGGTCGCTAGCCAAATAGGTCGCCAACTTGTGTTTGGAATGGGCGCAGCCATGTTTCATCCGGGACCTTTAAAGTAGTTCCAATATGGCGGAATTCATCATACAGCCGAGTTTAGATTCCCGAAATCTTCCGATGTTTGCCGAGTGGTTATTTTATTCTGGATATTCGACGCTTTGACAACATAGTCTCGATTCCCAAGTATCATTGCTACAAAGTACATGTACTCAGTAATAATCCCCTTCCGTGTCTAAATATAAAATAAACCAACAAATCTGCGGACTGGCATGACTGAATTGACAAAATAAAATTGTAAAGCTTTCGGTCTACACCTTGCCTTTTAAAAATGCTCATCTCCGAACTCCGTCAAGGTATTCACCCAATTAACCGATGGACAGTTAGTGTGTGCCAAAAGGTTTAACAGACACAGGGGCGGGCAGACAGACAGATGGACGGACGGACAGACCTATAATGAATTCAATTACTGAGCGACTTTTTGACAAGGGTTTTTCATTGCTTGATAAAAACTAACGAAGTCTCGTCGAAATATTGTTCGCTAGATTTCTACCCTCCATTAATTACTGAAAACCATGGAAACTTACTGTAAGTTTGGGTTTGCCATATTGCATCACATAGTCCCAGACATCCTGCAACGACGTAGAAGTTTGGTATATCTCCCGGTAGAGGGCGCCATAACCACAAAACAATAAGTATACCAACATTAAAGAAAGCTGCGGCTGTGATGAAGGCGAATCGTTTAATATGGTTGGCTATACATCCTATCACTATTGATGACACAGCGCTAACAGCTCCGAAACAAACCAATAATGGTCCGATATTATCAATACCCAATGTACAGTTTACATAAGACTGAAAAATACAAAAACACAGAAAAATTAAAATCCGCATAGTCATATAATCAAAAGGAAATGAGGTTTAACGAAATACTGTTCTGCTACGACTGGGCTAATGAAGACAAGCATACGCCACACAGTGTGCTATGAGGGAAATTTTACCCGGACAGCAGCACTATGGTCTACTCCTATATCGAATTCCAACTGCCAAGGGATCTTATCAGTACACGACAAAATGTGTACACGGGGTTTCACAGGATAGTCATATAAAATGAATGAAATGAATAAACAAAATGGAGTTTTATGGCACGGCAGCTTCACCAGGCCTATATTGCACCAAATACATGGTGGAGTGTGAAGTTGAATCGTTATTCGTTATTCACCAATAACGAATAACGAGGTGACTTGCCATCATATAGCCCCGGTTGAGAAAATAGCTAATGACAGTAATAGACTGTACATGATTGCTTGCCATCAATCTGGGTTTGTTTTGTTAACAAAGCATGACTGTGCGTACATTCTGGTTGTGGCTCTTGCTAATAAAAGATGAAAAGGTGAGCTAAGAAAGGAATGAACAATGCGAGAGAGAAAGAGAGAGAGAGAGGGGGTGGAGGACCGGGGGAGAACCGACAAGGTTGGACAGGCGAGCGCACTCGTAAAGTACAACCTGTGAATCGAAACCACGCCAGTTTACTCACCCCACAAAAAAGAAGGATTTATGGAAATATAAATAACAGGCATCAAATTTGTTGTATGATCACCTATAATCAATCAACTGGATTTCGATAATGACGACTCAATTTGCTTATTATGAGAAATCGCTGAAATTATTTTGGACATAGCTGTTGATAGTCTGTTATTGTTGAACATATAAAACTAGATATCGGTATTTATTGTTATTGATCAACACACACGTCGAGAAACTTATTTATTGATTTTCTAGGTTAAAGCATTTCTTAATTCAACTTAAAAAGGGTGAAAGCTTTGATGGCCAGACTGTGTTTTAGTATAAATTGTTTTTTCATCCACAAGCTGATTTAAGCTTTAAATCTTCCAACTGTGGAACCCAGAATAAAAATAAAATGGCTGCTCTATAATTCTTTAAATCTTTCAAATGCGGGATTCAAATACCAAAAGAATTATTGATGTTTGCTCGAGTAATCTCTAATCTACTTCCAACTCCAATGGTTTCAGAATGAAGTTCATATAAATGAAAATAACATGGAGTTTAGAATCTTTATTTTTGAAGTTCATTGAGATTATCCGGAGTGGTTCCTTTTGTCAGCGGTGAAGGACAGAGGCAATGGCAAGGGATACCACATAGTCTTTCGGACGGGACCAAACACCGAGACATGGACGTAAACGATTCTTTGACGTTTTAAATGCGATATAAAATGTAGACATTAGCGCGGCTGTCCGAGCAAAATTAGTACTTCATTTTACTTCGTATTTGTGCTGTCAAACTTCCCCTTGTCAGTGGCGCGGGGTGCGTAAAGACAAAGCAAGAGACACAAGGGGAGACAAAGCAAGAGACACAGTGTACTAATGTCAGCACGTTGAACCAATGGAAATCGAATAAGTCAAAGTTCCTTACTTTGTCTAATTGGTTCAGAATAAGCCAAAGTGCCGTTAAACTAAAGCTCCTTCCACCTTAGTCGTTAAGTTCCAAATAGTCGAAAGTTAAACCTTTTCTCCCTTAGTCGTTAGGTTCAGAATAGTCGAACAATAAACCCTTTCTCCTTAGTTAGGTTCAGGATAGTCGAACAATAAACCCTTTCTTCATTAGTCGATAGGTTCCGAATAGTTGAACTTTAACCCGATTGTATTTCATGTTTCTATTTAAATGGTTAGCACGTGCGTGCTGTATCACAAAGCCTGTCATTGAGTCAACTGGCGCGGTTTCGAATCCCCGGTTGTACGTGACAAGGAGTAGGGTCTAAACTCGTGGGTTTTCTCCGGGTCTTCCGATTTTCTCCGACTGCTAAAGACCCCTACGCGCAATCGAATTATTGAAATAAAATTAAACCATATATGTTAGTTCCGAAATGACCTAGTTTGTGTCGAGTGGAGGTTAAACCCCATTTCTCTCTCGCTCTCTCTCTCTCTCTCTCTTTTAAACCCGTGGAAAATGTTATGGTATGTGATTTGCTGGTTTAATGAAACAGTAATTTCACCATTGACTGAACAATTTGACAATATAACATGGTACTTGAGGCGACGTCTTTCTGGTAAACAGATTGGCCTTTGATTGGCGCCTTTCAGGTGGAAAACTGTTTTAACTACAATGTAATGGCTACTTCTTACGTTGTTCAATTTGCCGAGTCAACCTTGAGGCTTTCTATTGATTATCGGGAGTAAAAATTTGGAATAGGTTTAGTAACGTGAATTGGTGAGGAACGTAGATTTATCTAGCTCAATCGATTCTGTCTGGGATCTCGCCACTTTAAGATTTTACCATGAAAGTTTCCATTGAGATATTTTATTCTTTCTCTATATTTCAATTTCCAGAGAGATTTTACCATGAAAGGTTACAATGATATTTTTAGCTTTTCTCTATATTTTAATTTTCCGAAAAACAGATTTTTTTATCCTTTGCCTATATTTAAATTTCGTCAAAGAAGATTTTATCATGAAACTTTCCAATGACTTTTTTTTTATCCTTTCTCAATATTTGATTTTCTTGAAAGACGATTTTATCTAGTGAAATCTTTGTATCTTTTCTCTATAATATTTCAATTTCTTGAGCGAGGTTTGATAGCGCACTGAGAATGACGCCAGTTCACTAACTCCGACGTCTTGATTTCGGTCCCGGTCACGGTCAAGCAATTGTCCTAATACGGAATGGCGTCTAATCGTTCCGATAGCACGAAAGACCCAGGCCCCGAGTTCACAAAGCTCTCTCAGACTTAAGAATTTACTCAACTTCCAATCACTATTTATGGAAAGTATCTTCGATCCAGAAACACAAAACTTTGCATATAGTCTCTTATTGATGTGTATGATACATTAAAACAACAACAGTTTTATAAGTGGCTATATTTTAGTTAAAATAAGGCGAACAATGTTGAGTAAATTTTTGACTTAAGTCTGAGGATGCTTTGTGAACTCGGGGTCGGGTCTACAGGTGTACCGCGCTGTATACACGTTAAAGAGCCACCGAGAATTGTTTGAGTCGGTACATCTAGACAAGTCAAACATTAAATACCATTTTATTTGTGTTATTTCTTAAGGTATGTCATTGAGTGAACTTGTCTAGTTTCCATGTAATGCCCCGGTTGTACATGACATGGACAAGATCGCCAATTCTACATTCGTGGGTTTTCTCCGGGTCCTCAGGTTGCCTCCCACTACTAAAGACCCCTACGCGCAAAGCGAATTATTGAAATAACATTGAACCATGTGTTGTTTGGCGTCCAGTGAACGCGTTAACCTCATTTCTTTCTCGCCTAAATATGCTAAAGACCCCTACGTGCAAAGCGAATTATTGAATAAACAACTGAACCATGTATTACTTTGTTGTGTCAAGTGAACGCCAAACCTCTCTCTCTCTCTCTCTCTCTCTCTCTCTCTAATGAATCGCAATTTTACTTTACGCGGAGAAGATAATGTAACAACCGTCGTAAAATAAATCTATGAAATATAAAATCTATAAAATTGCGAAAGAAATGAGAAAAGTTGAGTAAGTAGATGGACTACTTGTCATGTCGTGTTTTCAAATCACCAGAGATCTCATGATTGATTGAAAGACCCCGATATCTTTTAAACCCATGTCTCGAGAGAAATACAACTTTTCTTTATCTTGCACGATAGTTTTTTCCCTTGTATTCCTCTGTTGCACGGCATGTTTTCAGCTGATTCTTGTAAGATTAACATTTATCATTTTTTTCTGTTCCATTTTTTTTATCTTTTAATGACAGTGCGTGTAAGATATTTTTTCTGTGTACTTTTAGTTTCCTTTAAAGGCGTGTGGTTGGTTTAATACACTTTTGGTGGGGACGAGCACTTTAAATCATAAGGTCAATCATCGTGTCAAGTTGTGGAGGTGGAATAATATAGCGTGTTTCCGAATCCATATAATTTATCAGGGATTGTTAATATGTCATTATATGTTAAATAAATACTGTTTAAAAGTTGTGTGATTTCGCCTGTCAAACCTTTTGGGTTCCATCGTTGCTACAAATGAAAACTAAGCGCAAGTGTTATTTCAGGAATGGCCTTGCCTGTACTGAGTAAACGTTACATCCCGTTTCTTTATAGATATTCGGTTAAATCTTGTCAATTCAAGTGTTGTCAAGTGTTGTTCAGATGGGACAAAAAATCTCACTTACTACCGGGTCCAGAGTTCGATCTCAGTGGGAGCCACGCTGATCCCGTTTACACATTGGCATGTACGTAACAGATCCCTTGGTAGTTGAAATTCGATATAAGGGTAGGCCATAGTGATTCGGTCCGGACAATATTTCCCTTATAACCAATCTAATTACAATTCAGATCAATATTTCGTTTCGTTTTTTTACGTGTAGTAAAGACCAATAAAATGAAATTTTGAACTATAAAAACGAAACGAAATAGGATCTGTGTTTTAATCAGATTGCCTCATAGCACACTTCATGGCGTATCTGTACAAGGCCTCGGTTTGTCGTCTTACCCGAACGACGATGCGCTGCCCATTACCAGGCTCGCCATCCTACACCACGGACAAATGGGAAACACGCTGGAAAATTCCAATGAACCTTCTCGGTCAATCTGTTTAAATTACAGATCTATATTTCGTTTTGTTTTTTATACTTTCGATGACCTACTCTCATGTAGATCGGACAAGTTATAGTTAGGGTTCACGCCAGAAGTCATACGAGCGCCCCTTTGACTGTATGACGTCAGACATTTTTGTTTAACCAATTAGCATTCATGTTACTAGTTGATTACCCACAGTTCTGTATAAAACACGCCCAAAGCTCGCCGTAACAGACCGTTTCATTAGCTAATGGCTCAAATCATTTGGAACACGTCAATGATAAAAACTGTTCGAGATCCTAGTGTAGTAAAGACAAGTAAGACACGAAGTTTAGAACTATAAATACGACCGAAATACGACCTATGTTTTAATCAAATTGTTTCTCTACCAATACAAGGATTGAAGATAAGACCTCCTCCAGGTTAGTGGCACCCCGTTTGTTTACAATCAATCTAATAGTGCTGACACTCTATAATCAATCTAGTGCTGAAACTCCATAATCAATCTAATAGTGCTGACACTCCATAATCAATCTAGTGCTGAAACTCTATAATCGATCTAATAGTGCTGAAAATCTATAATCAATCTAATAGTGCTGAAACTCTATAATCAGTCTAATAGTGCTGAAACTCTATAATCAATCTAATAGTGCTGAAACTCTATAATCGATCTGATAGTGCTGACACTCTATAATCAATCTAATAATACTGACACTCTATAATCAATCTATTGCTGACACTCCATAATCAATCTAGTGCTGAAAATCTATAATCAATCTAATAGTGCTGCAAATCTATAATCAATCTAATAGTGTCGAAACTGTATGATCAATCTAATAGTGCTCAAACTCTAGTTTGTGTGTGTAAACAAACAATCTAACTATGGATTAACATAACCTTGACATTCTTGACAAGACAGACAAAAAACGAACAAAAATAGTTGATGAAGCCAATCTATATTTGTAATTTAATTGAGAAAGAGGGAGGACTCAACAGGAAGAAAAACCTACATGTGTCAAATTAGTGATCGCAAGAACAACTGATAGAACAGAAATGCTTCAGGCGAACGTTTGTAGTAACTTATAACGTGAAATGGAATTTTAGCACGAGAGTGAGCGGTTGTTGTAATTGTTTGATATGGAATTGTAGCAAGGGAGCGACTTTTAAGCAAGCGGTGTCGATTCCCCAGTTGTACGTGACAAGGAGTATGGCCGGTTGTCCAACCGCGTGGTTCGGTTTTCTCCCACAGCCAAATACTACTTCGCGCAAACGAATTATTGAAATAAAATTGAACCGAAATGACTTAGTTTGTGTCGAGTGGATGTTAAACCCATCTCTCTCTCTCTCTCCCTCTAAAGGACAGCTGCCTAGTCGTTCGGATGGGATGAAAAACCGAGGTCCCGTGTACACATTGGAGTGCACGTAAAAGATCCCATGGCAGTTGGAATTCGATATAAGAGTAGGCCGTAGAGCCGCTGCCCGGGTAAAACTTCCCTCATAGCACACTGTATGGCGTATGCCCGTCTTCCATTAGCCCAGGTTAGGTGCAAAAGAGTAGGAGGTTAAACCCTATTTCATTTTTCTCTCTCTCTCTTTCTCTCTCTCTCTCTCTCTGCTAGAGTTTGTTTATTCGTCTTGTTGTGCACGTTTAATCAATACAATGCCCTGATAATCAATGTGTTATATCTAGACAAGGGGGGCTACATTGGTCATTTAACCCTTCGTTCTAAACCGATATTAATTCCAACATCCAGCTGGTAATATAACCAATCGTTACCATCGACCCGACCACCATTCAACCCGACCAACACCAGCCAACAAATCAACACAACTAATAGAAGGTCGTGCGGCTCAATAAATGAGTTTAATGTAGCTAGTTTGGTTCTTTGATGAGTGGATTATGCTGATTGGTCGTGTGTGGACCCGATAATTAAACATGGCGGCTACCATATTTAAGTTTGTTGCGATATCAGACAAATTAAACTCGATAGAAGTAGCATTTCGATATAAAAATAACAAACATATGTCTAACACAGTCCCAAATCACAACTTTTGTATCAAAGAAAAACACGGAAACTATTTCTTATTCATTAAAAGTTATAAGAAAGATAAATCTTCGCGTTTCTCGTGTGATTGATTATTTACTAATTGCTCAGTGAGTCATTGGCTTAATACAGGTTCGATCCCGGTTTCAGTGAGTCACTGACTCAGTCAACAGGTGGTTCAGGTTCGATCTCGGTTACAGTGAGTCACTGGCTCGATTCGGTAAGGTTTCCAGGCCAGTCTCTTCTTGTCGGATGTGACACTAAATCGAGCCTTCATGAAAGAACCCAGGACAGTCGGAAATCAAAGAATAACAGGCGGATACACGACCGCCCATACATAATGTGTGGTGTTGTACGTCTTCATTAACCGGGGGGGAGGGGCTTAGTGGTCTTTAGTGCCGCGCTTCGACCTCTAGCTGGCCAGTCGTCTCTGGCTTGCGGCTTTGGTTTCGAGCCCTGGTGTGAGCGTATGTGGCATGGAGATAGGGGCGCCTTCTCCACCTCGTGGGTTTTCTCCGGGCACTCCGGTTTCCTCCCACTGCTAAAGACCCCTACGCGCAAGCAACGCGCAAGCAACGCGCAAGCGAATTATTGAAATAACATTAAACCATATGATAGTCCCGAAATGACCTAGTTTGTGTCGAGTGGACTTTAAACCCCATTTCTCTCTGTCGAGTCTCTCTCTCCCTCTCCCTCTCTCTGCATTAACCCGGTTTTTACGGGAAGTAGGACGTTAACACCATGCCATGTAATTTGATGTGTTTTACCTATGAAGAATGTCTCTTGAATACACGTGCAATATTGTGATTACATCAGATTTTTATACGTGACATGGAGTGAGGTTGCATGCTCAACTTCGTGAGTTTTTTCTGGGTCCTCCGGTTTCCTCCCACTGCTAAAGACCCCTACGCCCAAGTGAAACATTGAAATCAAACTGAATCATATGTTGGTCCCGAAATAACGTAGTTTGTGTCCCCCAATCTCTCACGACCGATTATTATAAATATAGATGATCCCTCCTCCTATTTAACTGTGTTTTTAATAATGTAGTGATGGCTTTTATAAGTCCATTAGTCAAGCTCAAAAACACAAGATATCGGTCTCGTGAGAGCTCTTAATAAAGCGTCAAACAGCGAGCGAGCGTGAGACAACCCAAGAACGTCGAGCTGTCAAATTCCTTAATGGACGTCAGAAATCGCATTTTAGTGAATTGAGTTTGGTCCATCAGAGTTGAGAGCAAATTATAAGTTGAAGTAGAGTCTCAAGAGGGTAGTAAATCATATTATATATCTATTGGCATTACAGGGACATGAGAGAGAGAGAGAGAGCGAGAGAGAGAGAGAGAGAGAGAGAGAGAGAGAGATTCATTTTCCACTCAATACAAGTAAGATATTTCATTGACTAACACATGACATATCTTGAAATTAAATTTATATTGAAGATTTGGTTGCGTACAGGCGTCGCCAGCACCGATCATTTCATAATAAATTAAATTGAGGTCTTTTATGTGGAACCCGGAGCACCTTGGCTATACTCGTCAGTTTCGGAAGACAGTTCTAATCCCCGTGAAGCCATGTTATATACAACCCAGGGATCGACGCCACGACAATTGACTAGTCAATTCCACGTTGGTCAATAGAACCCACGCTCATTGTGGTGTGTCTTTATTTAAATAAATGTTTACCAGTGACTGGAAACCGGGAAATTCATGTCAAACCCACGAGGTTACACAATCTGCTGCACTACTCCTAGCATTGAACCCACAACCGACAAATTCAATCGATAAATTCTTGGTTCAGAGTGCATCAACGTGATAGAAATTTTTTAGCACATTTCCTTTACATCATCTAGTTTTTTTTATCTAATATCCAATAATGTATCGTTAATCAATTTCATTACATTTTATTGTACGTGGCAAGGAGCGAGGTCGCCTGTCCATATTGTGGGTTTTTCCCGGGTCCCCCGGTTTCCTTCCACTGCTAAAGAATGCTACGCGCAAGCGAATTATTGAAATAAAATTAAAAACCACATGGTAATACCGAAATGACCTAGTTTTTATCGAGTGGACGTTAAACCCCATTTCTCTCTCTCTCTCTCCACTCATTACATTTTAGCGTGGTTCAAGTCTTAGAAAAATTGGCATATTCCGACAAATGGCGGACTGAGTTTTTAAAGATAGACGAGTCCGTATGTAGATAATTGTTGACTTAAATATAAAAGTCAGTTATTCAGACGTTAGCTTTGCCAACCTGGCGGACCAGTGTAAGATCACTGAATTGGCCGAGAAAATTTTATCGGGCTATTCCGGCATGGTTCCCCTTGTCAGTGGTGTTGTTCACATGGCATAGTCGTTCGGATGGGACAAAAGACCGGGGCCTCGTGTACACATTGGCGCTCTCGTAAAAGAACCCTTGGCAGTTTGAACTTCATATAAGAGTAACTGTAGTGACGCTGTCCGGGCAAAAGTACCCTAATAGTACACTGTATGATGTCCGTCTTTGTTCGCCTAGCCGTTAAACACCTCTTTATTTCATTCAGTCATTATTGATTTTAATCTAAATATAAATTTCTAATATCTGTGTGCAAACAGTAATTATTTCATTTAGTTTCAGGCAGGAAGCAATTAAATCCTATTTGATGCTGAGTTTTCTTGAAGTTACCTCCAATTACTAGAATACCGCAGAGCTCATTATCAGAAATAAGCGATTTTTTTCTCGTAGTTAGTCATGTTCTTAGGCAATTAAAGTTCTAAATAGAAGACTAATGAGCATCGTGAACAGCAATATCTAAAATAGATCCATCCTAATGTAACTAAAACATCCACATAAATATGAATACAGAAAACATAAATAAAATCGTGGAGCCATCGCTACAAAAAAAAATATAGTAAGAGTAATAAGCACTAATCCAACGAATGCTAAATATTCACTATGACGTCATACTAGTGGTAATTGGTAAGTTCACAATAGGGTGTTTCACTTTTCACTTTTTTGAGGAATTTCTAAGGTTTCCAATCGCCCCAACCGCCTCTAACGACTTAAAGGGTCATATTGTCTGGCATTTTGGATTTTACTATGATCTAATCACCCCACAACATTATGAACGATCTCGATGTATTCCTTGACCCCACAAATATATTGTTAGACACCATAAGTATCATCCGAGACTAAATACTATGTGAGTTATAGGGATTTTTTGAAAAGGACGCCATCTTCAATTTCTCAAAAAACTCAAGGGTGATCAAGGTTCACCCTGCACATTCCGAAAAAGGTCACCATCAATCATAACAAGAAACTTTGTATACAATTTCCAGGTTCAGTCATAGTTCTGCCAGACTAATACCCGAAAAGCATAAAATAGACACATTACAAGCCGCCCGTAACTGACCTTTCTAATTGATCTGTCAAGCTCAAAACGTTCGAAAATCCCGAAATAGTCGCAATTTTGGAAAAAAAAATGGCCGTCAGCAGTCATTTTTGGCAAGAAAATTCATACTGGCAGTGGTAAGGTCCTACTGGTAGTGGTAACATCATACTGGTACTTGTAACATCATACTCGTAGTTGTAAGGTCCTAATGATAGTGGTAGGGTCCAATTGGCAGTGCTCCACTCGTTCTGGTAGTGGTAAGATCACAACGCTAGTCTTAAGGTCATATTGGTTGTGGTAACGTCATACTGGTAGTGGTAACATCAAGCAGTAGAAAGTGGAAAAATGGCTGCTGAAACGGCCAAAACGTTGCGCTGCGGAGAAGACGTGAAGACACTGTGGTATTGTCCACGTGTTGAGCGGTATAGGTGAACAAGAGGGAGGGGGTAGTTTATAGTTGTATATAAATCGTAAATCATGTGAAGTACGAGGTCGGGAGAACTGTGGGGAGTACATGAGTGGGGGAGGGGTAGCTTTTAGTTGTAGATAAATTCTAAATTATGACAAGTGTCGGGTCTGGAGAATTGTGGAGAGTACATATTAAAGGTATGTTACTAATCTGTGTTCTAGAGAAGTTGTGGGTCGGATGTATTGTGTAAAGAGTCAAAACGAGTTTATATAATTTCCAAGATTTATAACCATCGGCTAAAAACAGATGCAATGGGAATAGCCCACATTATAGCTATAAATAGATTTATGACGTCAAGCCGATTGATCTATAAACTCGTTAATAAAATGATCGAGTTATATGATAAATTCACCTTGTTATTTACGACGTCATCTGGATAAAACTTACTCCCACAGTACCTTGTGTGGTGGAAGTGTTGGGGATGGGTGCCAAATGGTTAGAACCTCCGCGCTGTATCACAACGTCTGTCATTGAGTCAACTGGTGTGGTTTCGATTCCTGTTGTATGTGATAAGGCGTAGCCTTCCAACCACGTGGTTTTTCTCCGGGTCCTCCGGTTTACACCTCTCTCTCTCTCTCTCTCTCCCACACACACACACACTTCATGGAGTTGGTGTATTGTAAAAAGAGTGGGCATAGCAATTGTATATCTGCGCATTGTTTCATGTTTTTTGTATAAATATATTATATAATATCCGAAGACGTCTGTATTCAGTCAGCTAGCTTATGTGATTTTTATTTATTTATATATTAAAGTCAGGGTTCTTGTATTCATGTTCCTTGAAACGTAGCAGAAACGGGACTAGTGAAGATACATCATGCAGTGGGCTACGAGAGAATTTTTGTCTGGACAACAGAGCTACGGTCTACTTTGATTTCGAATGCCAACCGTGACGAGTTCGCTGTGGACACGGGACATTGGTTGCTCGTCCCATCCGATCGACTAACGAACCACGTTAGAGACAAACGGTTTACATCGTTCCTTAAACAGCATGTCTAGCCATGTGACTATTGGATTGGTTTCGCTTTCGCAGTCGTGCAGAGCGGGGTCAATGACATGAACAGCCTCCAGTCACATTAGCGTGAACGTAAAAGAAACCTCGACTTTAAACCCCATATTGCAATTCATTTTTGCGACCCTTCCAAAAAGGGGTTTTAAAATATAATTTAAAACGTGGGACGTTAGACCCTATATTTCAGTTCGCTGCTTAAAGGGTTAACATAATATAAAACACCCATCAAATCCAGCCAGTCTATCGATCCAATCAATACATAATCTCAATTAATATCAGAAATATAGCTGACCACTGGTGCGAACAAAATAACTACACACTATACTCTATACATCCGTCCACAAATCGAAAATCAGGAAAAAATCGACAGAATGGAAATTGAAATGTCTGCTGTGTGTGGTTAATACGGATGCTGCTATATAGTCTGGAGATGAAATATGGATATTACACCATGAAGATTGTCTGACATGTTGAGAGGTAGTGGGAGTTCTTGAAATATGTGAAATGAAACGAGGTGTAACATCCTACAGTTCTGTTCAATTTGGGTTAACGAGAGAGAGAGAGAGAGAGAGAGAGAGAGAGAGGGGGGGGGGCAGAGAGAGATGGGGTTTAAAATCCACTGGACACAAACTAAGGCTAATAAAGACGGACGCTGTCAGTGCTCTAGGAGTGATATTTTACCCGGGCAGGGGCGCTATGTTCTTATTTATTTTTTTTTCGAATTCCATCTACCAAGAGTTTGTGTACGCCGGCGCGATGGTTTTCTTCAAAGAGATATATTTTATTTGTTTTCACAAGTACGTTTGTTACTAATGGGGAGGCTTGGTGGCTAAGTGAGTAAGATACTGTCTCGCTAGCCTGGAGGTCGCGTGTTCAATCCCTGCATTGGCCGAGAAAGTTCATCAGAGTTTTCTGACGTGGTTTACCTTTGTCAGTGGTGTAGGGTGGAGGGCCTAACAAGGACAGTTGTCTTTCCGTTCGGATGGGACGAAAAACCGAGGTCTCGTTTATACATTGACAATCACGTAACAGATCCCTTGGCAGTCGTTGTATACCCATAATAACGCCGTCGTCATTAGCCCAGACGGACCAGAATACCAGGACGTAAAACCCCATTTCATTTTATTTTGTTATTCATCACCATTTGTATGTGATACTTGTACAACATGGCGACTGTTTTCTCATCATATTGGATGTGTTTTTGGACCATCGAGAGAATTAAATCAATAAATATTCAGAATTAATAAGTTAAAACATTCTACCAGTTGTTCCTTGTATTTTAAATTAAGTTAACATCGACTTGATGAAAATGTAATCATATTGAAAACACGTCTGCATGGCGCCAATAATCACATATACAAGAAAATAAAAACAAAATGTCGTTTTATTTCTTATTTCCTTACAAATGTTTGACAGCTCTAAATCGATAATATATATTCGGGACTACCATGTGGTTCAATTTTACATCAATAATTCGCTTACGGGTATGGGTATTTAGCAGTGGAGGGGGAACCGGAGGACCTGGAGAACACCTACTAGAAAGGGCGGGGGCCATCACTTCTTGTCCTCTCTCTCCCTCATTCTTTACCTAGATGGGGCGTTGGGATGGCCTAGTGGACCAGAGTGCCGCGCTTCGACCTCTAGCTGGCCGGTCACCTCTGGCTTGCGGCTGTGGTTTCGAGCCCTGATGTGAGCGTATGTGGCATGGAGACAAGGGCGCCTTCTCAACCTCGTGGGTTTCCTCCGGACACTCCGGTTTCTTCCCACTACTAAAGACCCCTACGCGCAAAAGAATTATTGAAATAAAATTAAATCATATAATAGTCCCGAAATGACCTAGTTTGTGTTGAGTGGACGTTAAACCCCACTTATATATCTCTCTCTCTCTCTCTCTCTCTCTCTTTATCTAGATTTTAGATGGATTGTTTTGGCCAGAGCGACTATCTCTGGGGAGGTCTCCCACTATCAGTAATACAGACTGGAATATGTTTTATTCATATACAATATCCGTTACCAATACTCGTCACATGAATGTTATTCCCTGACCCCACATGACCTCTTACAGCCTGAGGATGTTACCACAATACACTCGCCTACACAGCTTCATGTTTAATACGTGTAATAAGATAATGACTTGTTAATAGTTCTACATATCTAACACATTCTAGCACACAGATGGTGCAGCGTAGTATATTCTGCATCGTCTCTTTGTTTTTGTAAAATTGGGCAAAACGTCCGGTGGCCGTAACGTCTAAGGTCGACATGTCCACTGCCCGAAAAATTCTCGAACGAAACGTCCAGTGGCCGATATGACCTGCCACCACGAGGCTCACTATGGAATTCACTATGAATCTGAACCATCAAGGGATATTTTACAGGCACGCCAAATGTGTACACGGGACGTTGTTGTTTCGTACCATCAGACCACCTAGACAATTGTTCGTGGCAGGTCCTAGTTCTGCACTTGCTCGGTCATCACCGGGATCAAACCCGCGACCCCAGGCTAACGAGCCAACGTCTTACTCACTTAGTCATAGCGACAGATGAATCAATCACTGGAGTATCGGTAATCACAAAACTATTGAAGATAATAATCTTCCTCCTTAGAACCGAGTGAAAATTGTGCAGATTCTTGGAAATCTCAAGATGGACATTAGAGTAGATGTTAACATCAAGTCAAGTAGATTTATTTGGAGATTTAATTGAACGACGTGATAATCGAGACTTGTTTTATTTGAACATGTCAGTAGAGTTTCAGATGATCAGACATGTTCAACCACTCTAAACATATTCAATTTGTCTACTCCATAGGCGGATTGCCCCCACTAATTTTCGACGGTGCCCTTTTTTGCTGCTGCAAGTGCCTTTTCTCAGACCCAAATATGTCCGTTCCAAACGTTTACTTAGACGAAAATATCAGCTAAATTGCTCTTGGAATGGCTACAGATGCAAGGAAATGGCGGATAATTTTCTTGGGGACCCCCCACCCACCCCCTCTCAGCGGCATGCCCCGTCTCCGCGAGCAGTGCCTTCATTTTGCGGCGCCCCCCCCCCCCCCATTTTCAAAATTTCTGGATCCGCCCCTGTACTCCCCTCTCTCTCTCTCTCTCTCTCTCTCTCTCTCTCTCTCCTCTCTCTCACACACACACACTCCCTCTCTCTCTCAATTGCTCTAAACTTATTCAATGTCTCTCTCTCTCTCTACCTCTCTCTCCCCCCCTCTCTCTCTCTCTCTCTCCCTCAAAGAGAGTTTATCAAAGATAGTTCTGGCAGGTGCTCTGTGAGATTGACAAATTTCTCTCAAACTAATTAACAGCCAATCAAACTAATTAACAGCCAATCAGACTAATTAACAGGTAATATTTAATTAATAGAGTCATCAAAGAATCTCAGTTAATCAGACGGCATTCCCTCAAATTAATTAAAAACTATTGATAAAGACGGCCATGGGAGCAACCCAGTTAGTTATATAGACAAAATTCTATCAAATTAATGCACAGCCCAGAATTTATAAAGATGGTGAATATAACTCAGTTACAGAAACAAACATCACACGACTTATTAGTACACATTAAAATACAGATGTGACGTCACCCTTTGATGTTGGCACACCACTATTTCAAATAATCGTACGGGCAACTTGTCAATCGTACTTTATTCATACCTGTGAAATATTGGACTAATGTGCCGTAATTCACGTGCGGAGTGTCTGCATTTTAAGTAGTTTAATGGTCTCGAGCTTAAGACATTGCGTAATACATTGTTACACGAAAATAAATTGAGAAAACATGGTATACCCTATTTAAATAGATGGCTAGAGATGGTATAGCCTATTTAAAGGGATAACTAGAGATGGTATAGACTATTTAAAGCAATTGTCATATAGATATTTTGCCCTGATAATTACATATAATACGATAAGAATTGGATTTTATCTCACCTTTAATGAGTCTTATATAAAACTTCATCAACACGTGTTACCTGATCAGGGTAAGTAAGACATTAACACGTGTAACCTGACCGATTGATTACGAGAGAGAAGGGGAGAGAGAGAGAGAGAGAGAGTGAGGGAGAGGGAGAGAGAGAGAGAGTCCTAACCTATAGCAACTGTGTAATGTGTATGGTGGAAGAGTGTGAAGAGAACCAATCAAATTAGAGAGGGAGAGAGAGGGGGTGGGGGAGTCCTAACTACAGCAACTGTATAATGTATAATTTGTATGGCGCGTTCTAGATTGTCTGGTAGGTTGCGAAGAGAACCAATCAAGTTAGACATGCGACCCTTATTTGTTACGTACAAACATGAGTTTAAACCCGTGACTTGCATAGATAGCAAACATCCGAAGGGACACGGACCCACACACGCCCTCCCGAGTATCCTAGAAACAGTTAGCAGGAAGTGAGATAAATAACATAGAATAGAATAAATAATTTGTGAAACGAAAGTAGATGGAAATGAATGAAATAGGGTTTATTAACGTCCTATATTTCTGTACCGGTTTGGCTAATGAAAATTGAAATACCCCAAGCTGTGTAACGTACACCAATGCATCAATAACAACTTATATTCTACAGTCTATGTACACCAATAACAACTTATATTATACAGTCTATATACGCCAGTAACAACTTATAGTATGCAGTATATACACCAATAACAACTTATATTATATAATCTGTACACACCAGTAACAACTTATATCATTCAATCTGTACACACCAGTAACAGTGTATTATAAACTCTATATACACCAATAACAACTTATATTAAATATACACACCAGTAACAACTTATATTATACAGTCTGTATACACACCAGTAACAACTTACATTGCGTTTTTATGTGATTGTTTTTATATTTATATATACAGTATCTATAATTAGATTGTAGACTGGAGACTGTACAGGACGATAATATATGCTGTGATGTTTAAGACTTGAGATTAACCAGGAATACAATATGTGCTGGGATGATAGAGATTATACAGGACGACTGGAACGATCGAGCTTATAAAGGCATACAGACGAATAAAACCCCGAGGATTTCTTTTATCGAGGCTGAGTGAATTGAAATAGACTTTGTTTTGTTTGTACGTTGTTCCTTTTCTTTTATTAACGTTGTTTCGTTTCTTCCATCTCGACTAGAACGTGTCTGGCATCCATATTGACATGAGATTGAATCAAGATAATATGAGCATTGGTGGAAGTCAAATACTATCATCGTTTACCCTCCGGTTGACGGCCAACTTGATTAGATTCGAACGAATCGATACCATTGTAAATAAACTGTTTGACTGGTTAATACAATCTGAGATTAAGCCTGGTTGAACAAGTCTCTATCAATACGAGTGGTCTTACTTTGGTTGTGTAATTATATTATGTTATCTTTCCTGATTAAGTTGAGTTGGCTTGCCGAAGTGATCAAAGGATATATCATTGAGTCAAGTGGCGTGGTTTCGATTCTAAGCTTGTACGTGACAAGGTGTCGGGTCGCCTGTCCAACAAGCGAATTATTGAAATAAAATTGAACCGTATGCTTGTCCCAAAATGACACAGTTTCTTGGTCTATTCTCCAAATTCAAAGTACACAATTTTATGGAGTCTAGGGCGGAGTGTCTGGCAAGGAAAAGCGTAATAGTTGTCCGGATGGGATGGAAACCCGTGCACGTAACAGAATTCAAAATAAGAGTTGACTGTAGGCCGGTGTATTAGGCCAATAGCTGAAGAGCAGTAGGACGATAAATTCGATTTTATTTACAATTTTAAGCATCCAGAGACAATTCGCAATACATTATTGACTTAGTTAATTAATCTGAGTTGGTAAATACTAAACAAGACAGGCGCCAATAAGACCGACTGTCAGTCCGTCTCGACAACACACCGTCCTTACCGGATAAACCACCGTAATTAGACACGACATGTGATACCAGTGACATTCTATATAGTAATTGATATTCTTTCAAAGATCACCTTTGATTAGCATTCATTAATTCTGTTATTTGTCATCCTTTGTGACCTGTTAATGCTGTTGTTTATGTTGATGTCGCCATTCGTTGGGGATCCAGGTCTTTATTGTGGATTTCTCTTTTGTTGTTGTTAATTTGCCATTTATTGAGGGTCGGGGATTGCTGTTGTCTTTCTTATTTGTTTTTGTTGTTTTTGCCATACATCGTTGTTTAAGATCGAGATCTTTGTTTTTTGTTTTTATTTTTGGCATTCTCCAAGAGCTGCTTTTGGCATTCGTGGTTGTTGTAATTGTTGATTCTCTCATGGTTGTCACTGTTGTTGATTTTATCATGTTCTGAATTTCACTGTTGTTGTTTCTGATTTTGTCATTCTCGAGGGTCGCTGATGTTTTTGATTTTACCATTCTATGAAGGTCGTTGTTTTTGATGTTTTTGTATTTCCCCAAGGGTCGTCGTTGTCGTCCTAGTTGTTGTTTTTACCGAGTGTTGCTGTTGTTGGTTACGTCATTCTACGGGTGTCATTATTCTTGTTACCTTTGTCTGTTCTCTGCTGTTGTTGTTGAATGTCGTTGTTGTTGAAGTCGATTATATTCTCTTAGGGTTGTTGTTTATTGTAAAAATAAATGTTTTTGATTTTGGTCATTCTCTGAGCGCCGTCATCGCTGTTTTGGTAATAACCATGGCTATTCATTGATTATTAACCGGCGACATTCAGTCCAGTTTGGAAAACGTGATTATTTGATACACAGTGATTTTCCAGTATGTACATGGCCTTAGTGATGTATTTAATCCATTCATATGTGTCGTGAACAACAATTACGGAGCCAGGTCCGTCACCGACACACTTTATTTAATTACAAATAAGGTAAACAGCGATGCGGTCAAAGAGTTCGAATACCCAAGAGAGAAATAATTGTTTACTGGTTAATGGATCAATGGCGTCGTCCGTTATTTATTGGGTGACACAAGCTTCCATTTAAATATATATAAAAAAATCTTGACATGTTCTTCTCCAAGGCAGTCGAGTAAGTAAAGCACTGGCTTGAGAGAGGAAGAGAGAGAGAGAGAGTGAGATAAGGGGTAATGTCCACTCTACATAAACTAGGTCAATTCGGGACTAACAAAGAACAATAATTGGGATGAAACCGGAGGACCCAGAAAAATCCCAGGAGGTTGGATATGCGACCCTACTCCTTGTCACGCACAACCGGTGATCTGAAGCCATGCCAGTTGACTCAATGATAGACTTATGGTTCAACACGTGCTTGTCATTCTGCCCCCCCCCCCCACAACAATACAATAATCCCACCATTTAAATAGATATAACAAACCCATGATACGTTGACTAAGGTAACTCAATGAGTAAAGCACTGATTCTAGCTATGATGTCCCAGGTTCTTGGTATCACTGGAGATGGAAAGGGGGACCGGGCAATAAAACGTATCTAGTTGTTCGTTACCATTAGCAACAAGATGGATCACCCGCATCCAATATCTCAGTTGAAGGACGAAAGATAAAGGGCGATAACTTACAACATTGACGTGAAACATTCAACAATATCTAGAAATAAGAATAGGATGGATACGAACCCGCTGCACGCGCCAAGAGGCAATGCGTACTTGTTAGCAAATTATTGCTAATATAATAGAGTGTTAGTCCTGGAATTACCTAGTCTGTGTCGATTGGAAGTTAACACACTCTCTCTCTCTCTCTCTCTCTCTCAACTCCAAGACGGCTGTGGTGATATCACGCTTGTTTCTGGGATCATCTAGTACTCGTGCACTTGTGTATCCAAGAGCCATTTTTTATAGGATCGGTAATCATAACTTCTAGAGTATTTCACGATCGGGAACGTGCGGATAATACCCCGGGAACTCGGCTTTAATTAACCCATTAATTTGTTTCCTTATCTTAAAAGTCTGCCGTTTCCGTGAACAGGAGATGGAATAGCTGAATTATTGAATAACAATAGACTGAAATAGAATATAATTCATCAACTGCTTTAACTCAGAACACAAAATAAGACATTAATGATACTGGAAATATCATGGTCTTTTTTTTCTTTAATTCGAGATATCTTCAAGTGAACGGTTCAAGTGGTGATCAAAAGTTGTTGTTTGTTCTTTAATTCGAGATATCTTCGAGTGAACGGTTCAAGTGGTGATCAAAAGTTGTTGTGTGTTCTTTAATTTGAGATATCTTCAAGTGAACGGTTAAAGTGGCGATTAAAAGTCAACGTGCTATAAATGGAATGGGAAGTAATGTCCTAAGTTTATGCACATACTGACCTAATGAAGGCAATTTGGTCCCGGCAGCGGCACTACAGCCAACAGTCAAGGGTTCTTTTATGTATATGCCTATGTGTACACAGGAACTCTATGCGTCGTGTACCACTAACAAGGGCAAATCACATCGGAAAGCACCAAGGAACTTTCGTGGGTAACACGGGAACGAGCTAGAGACGTTCTGGTTAGGGAGTCACTGTTTTGTTCACCGAACCACTGCGGTTGTAAGCGCAAGGAATTTTCACGGGTAACACGGGAGCGAGCTAGAGGCGTTCTGGTTAGTGAGTCACTGTTTTGTTCACCGAACCTCTGCGGTTCCCCCTAATGTTATTGGGGGGGGGGGGGGCTAGTGGTCTAGAGTGCCGCGCTTCGACCTCTAGCTGGCCGATTACCTCTGGCTTGCGGCTGTGGTTACGATCCCTGGTGTGAGAGTATGTGGCATGGAGATAGGGGCGCCTTCTCACAATGTTAAAGACCCCAATGCGCAAACGAATTATTGAAATAAAATTAAACCATATATAAGTTCCGAAATGACCTAGTTTGTGTCGAGTGGTCGTTAAACCCCATTTCCCCTTCTCTCCATGATGACAATTTTGCTTTCCTGATTAAGCACCCTCACACCATACCCGAATACAACCCCTCCATCCAGGTAGTGTATATACCACTGGGTATAGAAATCCATCATCATTTTCTATTGTAGCGGCATTTGGTGGTTCTATTGTGATATAATATTGTGTAGACGAACAACACTGGTTTTTTATTTGTCAGAATGATTACAAAAGCTAGACACGTTGTGTAATCGTTGACTAATGTCAGCCTCAGAAATACAGAGATTATACGATTCATAAAAGTAACAATCTGATGCGTCTGTAAGTTTTATCTTCAAAACGAGTTAGTAAAACACGTTGAACCCTTGTTAATTACTGATGTCCTCTAAATGTATGTTTATTTGCCTTTATTTTTTTCTTTTTCCACTCTCGGGTTGTTTTTCTCGTTTGTTTGATTTTTTTTTATTATAAGCTTTTTTAATATGATATATATGCACTTTGTAAATATACTCTCCCAAAAAAGAAACGCAACGTTACATTTCGTCGTCAGTATATCCTCGCTCTACTATCGCCTTGTTGCAACAAGAAAGGCGACACCTCGCTGAACCAAACTGCTCTCCAGTGTTGCTGTGACCATACCCTCAGTGCCTGAACCCATTAAAGTTGGATTTCATGGTGTCGGCGTATTTCAAAACAGAAGCTCTAATGGGGACGTCTGCGGTTATTCGGTTTCACGTAGGCGTTTGCCTACTGTCTGGTACGAGATTCTACGCCGTCCGGGAATTGCTGCTGCAGTAGAGGTCGCTGTTGAAAACCATTTACGCCAATGACGTAACCGGAAATGACGATCCTGGACAAGTGGGACCACACTTGTTTGGCCTGAGCTAGGGCGTTCATGTGTTGAACTTCGCTGTCGGTACCTATCACAATGGCGAGAAATGGAACTAAGGTAAACATTCAGCAGCCTGGCTACATCTGTCTTGGAGTCACCTGCTTGTAATCCATCAATAGAGTTGATGCGTTGGTCTCCGTTCGGATGTGGCATCACTTGGGTCTTTGAGTGTTTGCATGTGCAACTGATTTGGAAACCGAGAACCCCGGGATTTTAAAGACCTTAGATTTAGGTTCCACGCGAGAAGCTCGGTAAGTTGTTAAATTCATGTTTCTTGGTGCAATCAAGCGATAAAAAATTTCGACAAAAAGGATGACCAGTCACAAATAGTGACCCTACCTTTAAAATCAATAATGAATTTCTTTTATCCTTACATAATTGCATTAAAAACAATACATTCTAGTGGCGAGATTTGATTCCAAGCTTGCTTGTGGTTGACAAGTATTGGGATCGCCTGGCGAGATTCGAATCCCCAACCCTCGCCGCCCCTATCCAGTTTTCTCCCTCGACCAAAGACCCCGATGTTCTGGCGATTTATTGAAATAAAATTGAACTATACGTTAGTGCCGAAATGACCTAGTTTGTGTCGAGTAGGCGTTAAACGCCACTCTCCGCGGCCGTCTAGTTTGTATTATGTAAGAAGCAGTGAAACTGGGTCAGTCATTGTTTGTATAATGGATGGTACAGGATGTGGTTGTAAATGGCTGAACGAGAGGTTCATCATACACGTGAGTTTGTTATAATTATAAGTGACAGCAAGCTTTTAGTTACGAGAGGAAAACAGGATGGCCGTTCCCTCGAGATGATTCGATATCGCAGTTTTTATATAGTTTTACTACACAACACAAATCTTTAGAGGCTTGGTAACATTAATCAATGTTGTTAATCAGTCGTCGATCAGTAATATTAGAGTATTGGTCGTCGACGGTCAGTAATATTAAAGTATTGGTCGGTCGTATTGGTCGGTCGTATTGGTCGGATTGGTCGGTCGTATTGGTCGGTCGTGGTCAGTTATTTTAAAGTATTGGTCGGTAATAATAAAGAGATGGCCGTAGGTCAGTAAGAATAAGGTAGTAGTCGTATGTCAGTAATAATAAAGGGGTGATCGTAAGTCAGTCAGAATAAAGGGGTGATCGTAGGTCAGTAATATTAAAGGAGTGGTCGTAAGTCAAAAAAGAGACGGTCATAGGGCATTAACAATAAAGGAGTGGGCGTAAGTCAGTACGATTAAAGAGTGGTGGTTGTCGGTCAGTAAGAATAAAAGGGGTGGTTGTAGGTCAGTAAGAATAAACGAGATTGAATGAACTGAAATGAAATGGGGTTTAACGTCCTACTCTTCTGCACCTGACCTGGGCTGATGGAAGACGGGCAGACGCCATACAGTGTACAATGAGGGAAATTTTGCCCGGGCAGCGGCGCTACGGCCTACTCTTATATCGAATTCCAACTGCCAAGGGATCTTTTACGTGCACTCCAATGTGTACACGGGACCACGGTTTTTCGTCCCATCCGAACGACTAGCCCACTGTGCTTGTCAGGCCCTCCTTCTGCATCACTGACAAGGGGAAATCACGCCGGAAAATCGAGATGAACTTTCGCGGCCAATGTGGGGGATTCAAGTCACAAGGCTAGCCATTGAGTAAAATCGACGTGAAATCCCCCGCCCCTTCCTTCTCGCTTGCCCCGTGGGTTTTCTTCGGGTCTCCCGGGTCCTCAGATTTCACCCCACTAATAAAAAAATCCCCTACGCACAAGCGAATTATTGAAATATTAAAAAAAATAAATCATATTATATGTTAGTACCGAAATGACATAATTTGTGTCGACTTGACGTGACCCTCCCTCTCTCCCTCTCTCTCTCCCTCTGATCGCCCTCTCGACTGAGACGTACCAAGATAATGGTGTATAAAATGGCGCCACAATTTGCCACATGAGAGATTATATTCACCAGATTACAAAACACTGTATGGTATATCACAGTGATATAAATTGGAACGATGCCATTCAAGTAGATGAAAAACAGTAATACTCCAGCGAATAGATATCGGTTAGATTTTTTTCAAGAGATGACCTACATTCGCTATACACAGTATTCAACTATTACAAGGATTAGAGAAATAATCCCACGTGGTTTTCAGAGAAAAATATAAAAAAAATAGACCTGTGGAGAAGAAGACCAATAACACGCGTTCCTTATTTATATTTAAGGCAAATTAAGGATTTAGACAATAACCACAAAGAAAATAAATGTCACCAATTTTCTTTGCCTTTTATTCTGGAAATTGGATCCCTATTTACTTGGTGTGCTTGTGTTGGGTGGAAATAATAGTATCTGTTTAAATTTCTACGTCATCAATTCAAATTAATTTTAAGACCGAACGAAATTAAAATTAATGAACAAAGGCGAGTTGCGCTTATTCTATGGGTAGAAATAGAACTTAAATCTCTGAGCGATTTTTCCGATCCTTAAAAAAACACATATAAGTCATCTAATTCAAGATTTTATTTTGACGTCAATCCATGAGATGACGTCACCTTTAACGTATTGCTTACAACTACGAGTATTGATTCGTTTACTGGCAATCTGGTAGTTCCACTAATATCACGTGACGTATGTCAAAGGTCGGGGAATTGAAGGATTAATTCTAAAAATGGTTTGATGAATGACAGTCAGTATATATAATGAAGAATATGGTGATTAACGTAGATTGCTACTTGTAAATGTTCTCTTTACGATTCTTTTCATTATGGAAACGACTAAACGAGGTTGTTCCACCATTCTACACCCGAATGTTACCGGTGGAAACGTATCATTACCATAACAACCAGAATTAGTTATGGCTCAGAAATCAGACCGCGAGTTCCAGATTTTGGTATTTTATTAAATGAGAGAGAGAGAGAGAGGAGAGAGAGAGAGAGAGAGAGAGAGAGAGGGAGAGAGGGAAGGAGGGAGAGAGAGAGAGAGAGAGGGAAGGAGGGAGAGAGAGAGAGAGAGGGAGAGAGAGAGAGAGAGAGAGATGGGGTTAAACGTCCTAATGTCCTACACCGGATTTCAACAACCTAAACTTTCCAAAAATGCAATTCTTTCTAAATTTGTCGTATCATCTGTAGCTGAGTTCGGTTCATTCACATCAACAAGAAGGCATACAGTTTTTGCTTTTATGCCCGTAGTACAAAATGACTATGTGCTACAAGTGCCATATATGTACATGGAACCTCAGTTTTCCATACCAGACTCTCCATCCTGCATCACTTCCAAAGCAGGAATCGAAGACAAAGTTGGCGAATCATCGTATTACTCAGTCAGCCATCGTTACCTGAAGGCGAGTTTGGTGGCTGGGTGGTTAGCGCGTGTGATCTTTATTAGTTTTCGAGTCAACTGGTGTGGTTTCAATTGGTCGGATGCATGTGACAAGAAGTTGGGTCGTCTGTCCGTCCTCTTCGGGTTTCTGCAGGTACTTCGGGTCCCCCCCCCCCGCTGCTAAAGATCCCTATGCGCAAGCCAATAATTGAAATACAGTTGAACCATATGTTAGTCCCGAAATGACCTAGTTCGTGTCGTTATCGTTAGATCCTTTGATGTCATGTTACAAAAGGTTCTCGACAGACAGAGTAAGGTGAAGATCTTGAGGGATATTAGACCTCCTCTGACATCCGACAAAAGGTTGTAAATAGAGCCAGGATAACATATTTAACAATAAATGGGTGCAAGGGCGGTTTTGGCCATCGGGCATAGGGCCGGTCGCACAAAAAATGCTAAAAAGGAAAAAAGATTTGTCCAATTCGTCCAAAAAAAACCTTTTCTGCTGAACACGGGACCCCAATCCGCTCCTGAATGGGTGACTCATTTCCATCTTGACTTCCTGTTGTCAGTGGTGTCGGACAAGGGGGATGAATGATGTCGGGCATCGGGATCAGAGGTGTCGGACATGGGTTGCTAGTCAAGTAAAAACATCTCTGGCTTTTCTTAAGGTACTACAAAGACAACATCTAGTCCTTCGAAAGACACAAAAAAATCAAAGACCTGTGGACCTGCAGTCGAGAACGCCATTCTCTGGGCAAAATGTCTCTTAAAGTCTACTGTATTGTATATAACAATCTTCATTTCACTGGTTTGGAAATTCTAGTAGAACGCTAAACACAAAATATTTCAATTCCGCTTACAATAATTCCAAGCACCTTCAAGACATTACATAAATATTAGACGTAACAAAAAATAATACCTAGACAAATAAAAACCCAAATGGAGAATAAATGAACCAAGCGAAATAATATCTGATATTAATACGCGTGTTGACATAGAACATAATGAACTTTCTCCTTTACAACGACAAGATATGTATTGTATAAAGGCGGCCATTTATCAATACTTGCTGTAGAAACAATCCATGGTTTCACATTCGATTAAATAAACCGTTATAATCAACTAATGTTCTCCAAGTAAATATTGATATTAATAAAAAACCTCAATGGTACAAGAACCAGAAAATCTAATTACTCGATCGATAATATTCTCTGGTTATTTTTTGTTATTATTCCCGACGAATATCGTTATGGTATAATACTGCTTGTCGCGATAAATATTCCGCCATTATGCAACAAATTTCACAACATGTCGTGTGTGTCATATCCGGTGTTCATGGATTTTCGATCAATGCCCTTTGTTTGTACGATGGCTCTACCTTCAGTCCCTTGGAGAGAGAGAGAGAGAGAGAGAGGGAGAGAGATGAGGTTTAACGTCAACTCGACACAAACTAGGTGATTTCGGGACTAACATATGGTTCAATTTTATTTCAATAATTTGCTTTAGCAGTGGGAGGAAAACGGAGCCAGAGAACACCCACGATCATTCAATCTGAATTATCATATCTTTGCTGATGATACTCAACTCTACATTTCAATTAAACCCGAAAATGAATCCCTGCGAGTGTCTAAACTTGAATCGTGCATTGATGCTATTAAGTGCTGGATGAAAAAGAACTTCTTAAAGCTCAATGATGAAAAAACAGAGTTCGTGCAAATCGGTTCTAATCATCTTTTATCCAAAATATCTGTTAGTAATATCTCTATCGGTAATTTAGTTGTTAACCCAGTTAATAGCGTTCGAAATCTTGGTGTAATTTTGGATAAGAATATGAACATGAATGCTCACATCTCCTCAATCTGTAAAGCTTCCAACTTCCAACTTCACAAAATTGGACGGATCCGCAATTTCCTCGACATTGACTCTACAAAACTTTTAATCAACTCTTTGGTGACCTCACGTCTCGACTACTGCAACTCGTTACTCTACAACTTACCAGCATATCAAATTAATCGACTACAGAAGATTCAAAACAAAGCTGCAAGAATTGTTACAAGAACTAAATTATACACCAATATTACTCCCGTTTTGAAAGAACTCCACTGGCTACCGATTAAGACCAGAATTGATTTTAAAATTCTCATGTTGACTTTCTGTGCTTTGTCTTGTGATGACTCTCCTCTATATATTAAAGAATTAATTCAACCCTACCACCCTACCAGAAATCTTCGTTCTGAATCTAAGTACCTTATTAAATCAGTAACTGCAAACTCTTCTTTCGGTAGACGCTCCTTTGCTTTTGCGGCAGCAGAACTGTGGAATTCAAATGATTTTCCCATAGAACTCAAGTACTGTGCATCAATTGACAGTTTTAAACAGAATCTTAAAACCCATCTTTTTAGAAACGTTTTCTTTTAATTGTTGATCACATACTCCTTTTAACTAGTGTTTTCTTTTAACTGACCATAATGTTACCAAAGAGCAGCTTCGGTTGGATTTTAGGACATTATTATTATTATTATTATTATGTTGGACAGGCGATCCTACTCCCTGCCACATACAACCGGGGATTCGAAATCTTGCCAGCTGACTCTAAGACGGACCTTGATCCAAGGCCTTGCAATTGAAACTATAAATAAGGACCAATATTACAACTGGTGTAAATATAGGGGTAGGGCTATAGACGGTTGGCTCAAGAGAGAGGTTAAAGTCACAGAGGGTAAGGTGAAACGAGGGTAGGGCAAACGCGATTAGGGCTACAAAGGGTAAGACCACAGAGGTTAAGGGAACCAGAAGCAAAGTTTGAGACTAGGGCTAAAGAGACTGGGTTGACAAAGGGTAAGACCACAGAGGTTAAAGCCACAGGGGGTAACGTCACGAAGAGATTATGGCCAAGATGGGAAAGGGCCAAAAGGGGTGAGACCACATAGGGTAGGACCACATAGGCTAAGGGAACCAGAGGGTTAGTTTGAAGCGGTTATGACAACGTAGGGTAGGGTAGGGTCACGAAAGATAAAGCATAAGAAGGTAAGCAGGACTTAGAGGTTTACTCCTCAGAGGTTAAATATTGGCTATGTTTAGCAACTGAAAAAAGCTAACATTTGAGAACATCATGGATTGACGAAGTGGGGTGAGTAATTGGTAGATATCAACACAATCTACTGAATATTTAACACACAGTACCGGGCCAAATTTACCTCATAGCACACTGTATGGCGTATGCCCGTCTTCATTAGCCCGGTTTAGAACGTTAATCCCTATTCCATTTCATGTGTATAGTGATATGGTGCTAATACAAACTAATGATGAACTTTTTTATGATTGTCATTTAAATCTTATTTCAGAAATATATACACTTAAAATCCCTCTAGCATAGTAAATCATATGCCGGATTGTGTACAGATTGTCGTGTATTTTGTACACGGCGAACAGTCCATTTGCTGATTACACTATTTTGCCTATACCGTTTTAAAACATCGATTTATATCTAATGGTTTGGATTGTTCGTACTTAAAACGGTTTCAGCATATTTTTTATATATATACACTGATTCTCATGGCAGATGCCTGTTTACAATATCACCTCAGATGGAAGTGGACGTAAACTCCATAAACGACGAACAGTAGATGAAAAACACGACAGGAGGGAGAGAGAAATGGGGTTTAACGTCCACTCGACACAAACTAGGTCATTTCGGGACAAACATATGGTTTAATTTTATTTCAATAATTCGCTTGCGGGTAGGGATCTTTAGCAATGGAAAGAAACCGGAAGACCCAGAGAAAACCCACGAGGTTGGACAGGTGACCCTACTCCTTGTCACGTATAACCGAGGATTCGAAACCACGCCAGTTGACGCAATGACAGGCTTCATGATATCGCAAGCACGCGCTAACAGGACAGGAGCGTGTTGGCCTTTATTTCATTCCATCTGAAACATGGCTGCGCCCATGGTGTCTTGGAACTACTTTAAAGGTCCCGGATGAAACATGGCTGCGCCCATGGTGTCTTGGAACTACTTTAAAGGTCCTGGATGAAACATGGCTGCGCCCATGGTGTCTTGTTTCTAATAGCGTCAAGTTTTCTTGTTAAAGTAAACCGGTAGCCGCATCGCAAATGACATGGTCGTAGGTACATATCACTTACTGCCATACAGCCGAGACTAGATGTAGGTTCCGGAATCTGTCATTTCCAGCTATAATTAACCCAGCCTCTGGTTTAGAGAGGGGGTAAGTGTATAAAATCAAGGAGTGAACTTAAATTCAAGCTTTACTTGAGTCAAGGACATCAACAAACCTTGGCACATCGCTGATCACCAACACACAAACATGACATACTGTGTACTGGAGGTTTCAACATCCGTCATCATAATACTTCTACAGTATTCATGAACCAATACACGTACATTACATGCTGGGTGTCTGTCACAGTGTTTATCAATCATTACACGTACATTACACGCTGGGAGTTAACGGTGCGTCATCGAATAGACTTTGTTTTATAACAGATGTTTATACACATTGTGTTTAGCATACCGGGTGTTAACGATGCGTTATCAAATACAGTTTGCCATAAACGATACACACACACATAGTTTGTCAACCCGTCGCTACATGGCTATTTCACGTTGTGAGCTTTCAATTTAACAGTGTAGTGTGACTAATGCTATCAGGGACTTATTCCTGGTGATTATTTATACCAAGGGAATATTCTACAGACCCAGCTCATTAGTAGGTAATCCAATATCCTCCATAGCCGACAGAGTCGAGAGGATACCACAGAGAGAGAGAGAGAGAGAGAGAGAGAGAAATGGGTTTAACGTCCACTCGACACAAACTAGGTCATTTCGGGACTAACATATGGTTTAATTTTATTTCAATAATTCGCTTGCGCGTAGGGGTCTTCAGCAGTGGGAGGAAACCGGAGTACTCAGAGGAAACCCACAAGGCTGGACAGGCTACCCTAATCCTTGCCACGCACAACCGGGGATTCGAAACCACACGAGTTTGGTTTCACATGGAAATGCGATGAAGTTTAATGTGTCGTCAGCATAATATTTCATTGCGAGACTAACATAATACGGTAATATATTTTTATTGTCGTGGTTACGCGTGGAAAGCAACTGTAAAGGGATCTTTCGCGTGGAATAGTGACATCATATCAAATCCGACAATCAATGCGCGATTAACCAAGGAACAAGCATGTCAAGTTTCATTTCGATCGCCTGTGCCTTTTTCCGAAGAGCGCCCCCCCCCCCCCAAACAGAAAAAACTCAACTAGATGAGGAGTGATTGCTGCCCCCCCATGAAAGAAAACACTTGATGGGGAGTGATCGCTGAGCAGTTCTTGGTACAAGAGTAATTTATCGACCATTCATCAAAACCATTGAAAGTCCAACGATGCGAATTTTAAACACAGATGCCTTAAAATAACGCAAGAGACCAAGTTAGTTATTCGCTTGTCAGTTTTCTAGAAAGATGAAAGCTTACAGATCGACATCATCATACATAAACTTGACATCAACTACTTTGAAAATTGGGAAAACGAATAGAATCGTAAATTGCTTTTTCGCGTGTGAGTGTTAAAGCGGCAACACGTCTATGTCCGCCATCATAATTTGTCAACATAAATCACAGCAAGTGTTGAATATGCATGATTAATTTATAACATCTAACTGTTTAAGCTCCGGTAAAACAATATCCTTTATTTATTCATCTTAATGGAAACAGTATCCTTTATCTATCCATCTTGTTGTAAACAAACCTTATTTTGTTAGCCTACCAATTGAAGAATCGCAGTTTTCAAATATTGAATTTGAGAAAGTTGAAGGATTGTGATAGTAAGTGAGATTGTAATATTCAATAAGTTGTAGTGTGTTAAAACTCCTAGTATATACTGGGCTGGGATGTATTTTAATTGCTATTTTAATAAAGATATTGTGAGATAATGATGCGGATATGTTTAAGATTGTAGATGACCATATACTATAGTATGTTTTAACTTCAAACTGGACGTCGTTGGTTTTTTCTAAATCAATAAGAGTATTGCTACTTTAAAACAAGATCAAAGCGTGTGTTCCGCCATACATAAATAAGACATGAAAATCTGAAACATCATAAACTGAGATGATTGAGTTGAGAAGAATTGGGCTTCAGTCAGATAAGAATTATGCAAAAACATTCACACTCCAAAGGTTTATTCATGTACGAGAAATTCCAGTCTCCTGTATGCTTTTGAGAGATATGGCATGATTTCAATTTGTAAATAACTTCCAGTCATGTCAGCTAACATGGTAGCGTTTATTACTGGTTTTTCTACAGAATTCGACCTTGATATATATCGCGGGCCACGGTAGAATTAGTAGGTAAGATGCTGTCTCATTGACCAAAACGACAAGACATTCACCAGACGAGATGGTCAATTTAATACGTTGCATCCAAGGGAGATGAGAAAAAACTAAACGGTGTTGAGCTGGCGAACTAATTGATAAAACTATCATCTCCATAACAGTGACTTCAAAAGGTTTTAAGCAGCATAATTGATGATTTGTATTTTGTAAGAAAAAAAAAATATGTTTTTTACAAGTATACTTATATTAGATTTTTCTTTTGTATGGTGATTTTAGAGAAATGATACGGTATGGGCGACGACATGTGGATAATGATCGTTTGAATCTTAGAAAGGGCGAAAGAGAGAGAAATGGGGTTTAACGTCCACTCGACACAAACTAAGTCATTTCGGGACTAACATATGGTTTAATTTTATTTCAATAATTCGCTTGCGCGTAGGTGTCTTTAGCAGTGGGAGGAAACCGGAGTGCCCGGAGGAAACCCACGAGGTTGAGAAGGCGCCCCTATCTCCATACCACATACGCTAACACCAGGGATCGAAACCACAGCCGCAAGCCAGAGGTGACCGGCCAGCTAGAGGTCGAAGCGCGGCACACTAGGCCACCCCCCCCCCCTTCTTAGAAAGGGAGTTTATCCTAGCCCAGTCTCATGGTTGAGTGGATAGTTGTTCGCGTAGGGGTAGACAGCTTTGTGTGAAAGACTGGACATCTGTGAGTGGATAAAGGGGAAACTTTGCGTGGAGGATGATATATGACAGACGATCTGAAATAATATTTGCTCAGTACACATTTATAAACACACCAACCACATAAATATAAACATTAAACAACCAAAAACATTAAGCAAACCAAAAACACCTACCTTGGTGAAATCACCGAAGATAAAACCTTGCTCTAGTCCGACAAACAGAACCAGCGGAATCAGCAGCAAACACTTGGGATCACGAAACATGTTCAAGGTGGAGATCAAGATCTCCGTGGATGTCAGATCAAACTCAGGATCGGCTTCCGTTTTACCTATCTTAGTCTTGTCCAGCAGCACCACTAATATCACCGTGCCCATGATGCCACACCCGAGATAAATACTCAACAGCATGTATTTAGTCGTGTCTGGGATGATGATGTCAAATGACGTGAAACCATTGTTGTAAGTTCCATCCACATCCGAGTTATAATCACAATTTGTAGCACCACAATGTCGCGGGAAACTGGTGTTTTCATACATATCAACAACACTTTCTGTGCTGTTTGTTCGTAAGATCAGCGCCGAGATTAAGTTTCCCCAGATTTGACTACTTCGATAAAATCCGCAAAATATTCCCATGAATTTGTTGATGACGGGTTCGGATTCGTCTATTTGCATGTGTTTGGCATAAGTAACAGCTAACGTTGTTATGTAAGTAGCTTGAGCGCTCCATAGAGGTCCTGCGAGCAGCCCCAATCCCACTCCGATAGGAATGAGGACGTAATGAGTCGGATGAAAATTAGCCCCGACGTATCCAGTAAACAGCACAAACGCAATGACCATTGTCCATTTAGTGGTCAGTTTGTTTATAAGCCAGGGCGCAATTAAACACGAGAAGACGGTGCTGCCGTATATACAACTCAGCGACACTAATCCCAAACCATCTGGATGCAAGGTGCTCTGAAGACTCTGTAGAGAGACAAAGGCTGTGAACATAAACATAAAGGCAACGCTAACGACCAGCGTGTTCTTGATGGCCTTACTTTCTGTCATATTCTTCACAGCCGTCAACGTTCGAACATCGTCTGGAAGCGTGTGATAATTCACCAGATTGTACGAGTGCATCGTACTCCGTCTACGATTCTTACGGATATCACCCCAATCCGGTGAACCGGCATAATCCGGACTGGGGTGAAGCAATAAGTGATCTTTTGAAGGTGTGTCGTGTCCGCTCGTCATCGTGATCAAATAGTAGTGACGAACAAAAACCTTACTTTTTCATATTCAAACTCTTGGCGCGATCCACAAGATGAAGGTTATATGAATAGATTAAAACATCGTCCATCTTTTCTGTCAGGTTCTAGAACAATAGCATCCGCTTTACCTATAATAATAATAATAAAAATAAGAATTTATTATTTAACACAAAAAAAAAAGATTCATCTTAGTCAACACCCGCATTTCTGGTAGTGTTGGGGTGTGTTTACTAGTGCAGCATTTGAAACGTGAATTTAATCAATTAAAATGCATTTTAAACTTGCAGATATACAACAACAGCCCCTGCAACCGCGGGGGGGGGGGACATTCAGAAAAATACAAGATCTTCAATCGGTATAGTCAATATTGAAATAAAATAAAATGTTAGTCTCGAAATGACCTCCCTCTTTCTCTCTCTCTCTCCCTCTCTCCTTCTCTTTCTGATTATATTTCTTGACGTTTGTTTGTCTGTCGTCTCATCCATTATCAAGCATTTCGCCCTACGCCACTGACAAGGAGAACTAGGATAGAAAATCCCGACGTAGTATCCCGGTAAAAACCAGGATTGAACCATAGACTACCTGTTTATTGATACAGTGTCATACTCACCGATCCGATGCGACAACAATGAAATATACGAATATAAAAATATAAGTGAAACATTAACAAACATTAGATTTTGTTTTGTTTTTTTCCTTTCGGTAACACGATATGTATGGGATTCACGGTGGTTCAGTGATGATGTTGGTGTCTCATAAACCAAAAGTACCCGGTTGACTCACGGTGGTTCAGTGTCTCACAACCCAGGTCGCGGTGGTTTAGTTATAATGTTGGTCCAGGTGATCTCGGTTTATTCGCGGGCGTTCAGTGATGATGTTGTGTCTCACAAATCAGTGGTCCCGGTTTATTCACGGTGGTTCAATGATGATGTTTGTGTCTCAGAAACCAGACTGTCTCAGTCGATTATGGTATTCGCTTACTAAAGGTGACACAGCAATTGTTGAAAGCACCACTCGCAGTTTCAACACTCTAGATCACTTTCTGTAAACATATCTAATTTTATAACACCTGCATCAGTTGAATCCTTACCCAATTTCCATGACTACAAAACACATGATTTACTTCTTTATCCAATCAGTAATAAAAATTGTTGAAATTCCTAAGCGAACAGACATCGCTAAATGTATTCCATGATTCACGTTTCTGTTTTCTGTTTAATATTTCTTTTTGGTTTTTACGCCAGTTCCATGCAATTTTAATTGCATCAAGACATCGCGCCACTATTCCAATTAATAGATGAAAAATCTGTCAGTTTCTTTTCACGATCAACTTGAATGACGACGATTAAAAATTCGGTAGAATTCGGCATCGATTTGTAACCAGTCAGCCAAATGACGTGGAACTGATAACAAAAAATCGCCAGTCAATACTAGCACGCAAATAAATGCTACATTTATCGTGGGCTACAAACCGATCATTCATTCTAGCCCATTCATGATTCTGGAGATTTTACGCGATCGTGTGAAATTTTATATCGGGTAACAGATTGGTCAATCTTCATTACGAGTTTTATGGCTGGCTTATCAGTCGGGAGAGTCTATTTAAGTCCGGGGCGGTAGGAGAGGGGGCAATCCAATGCGTCGAGTTAGAGACTTTAAGGTTTAGATCCCGACGGTAAGAACCCATGTAGTTCAGGCCGCGTGGGTAAGAACCCATCAAGTTCAGGCCGCGTGGGTTAGAAACCATTAGGTTTGGCCCCGCGTGGGTAAGAACCCATCAAGTTCAGGCTACATGGGATAGAAACCATTAGATTTGGTTCCGCGTGGGTAAGAACCCATCAAGTTCAGGCAACGTGGATAAGAACCCATCAAGTTCAGGCCGCTTGGGTAAGAACTCATCAAGTTCAGGCCGCGTGGGTAAGAAACCATAAGATATAGGACGTGGGGTAAGAAACCCTAACCGTATCATGGGTCAGACGACGGGATTAAGAAACTATAAGGAGTAGGGCATGGGGTAGATAACTCTAAACGTATCCAAAACTTGAGGATAGAGTATTGTTCCGTACGGATATAACGTCTCCACCCGGAGTGGTCGCCTCCCCAACTACCCTGATCCACTCTTATTCCGCCTAAGCAAAATGCGACCCTCTCCCTAACCGACCTGATCTCCATGCCCTTGATCCCTTCACGACCTACCCTGATCTCCTTCCCAACCGATCTGATCTCTGACGTAATAACGCCCTGATCCCATGACCCAAACGCCCCGATACCACTCCCCTCCCCCCGCTTCTAATATACCTCAGCCGAATTCGTCTCGATTCCAACCGACCTAATCTACCCAGCTTCGGTGAAAATAGACGATACCCAACTGCAGGATGCTAGCTTTATTATGTAGTTCAATTAAGCACGATACCGCCCCCTATATATTATACTGTTCAAATCGCCATTGATTGTTTTGTTTGTCATCGAGTCAGGGTATTCTAAAAGATCCGTCCGGGATTAGACAATGATAATAGTTATGATTCTAATTGTAGAAACAATTATTGTAACCTTGAGAATATATAGGAAAGGCCTAGACAATAGGCGTATAGGCTAGTGGTAAGAGTGGGGAATGGGGGCTGAGGCTACCCCTTTCTTTCCCTTTCGATGAACTGTCCATTTTTCGTGCAATGTACTTCTGTGTTTAGGTACACAAACATCAGAATACGAGACCATATATCACAGAAATATAATTTTAAATACAAAATACTTAAGGGGGAGTTGGGATGACCTAGTAGTCTAGAGTGCCGCGCTTCGACCTCTAGCTGGCCGGTCACCTCTGCCTTACGGCTGTAATGTCGCCTTCTCGACCTCGTGGCTTTCCTCCTTGCACTCCGGTTTCCTCCCACTGTTAAAGAACCCTACACGCAAGCGAATTATTGAAATAAAATTAAAACAATTTGTTAGTCCTGAAATGACCTGGTTCGAGTGGACGTTAAACCCCATTCCTCTCTCTCTCTCTCTCACAAAATACCTAAGACCTCTCACCATAACAACTAGACTCAGAACCCTGCCCCACAGCTGACCTAAACACCACACGAAATCTAGTAGACATGAATCGGTAACTGTTAATTTAACGCATCTTCAACATCATTCTAGTGGACAGCTTGTACCGTGGACGCTCGACTGCTGTGGATCCGATAAATCGGTAAACCAGCGCCTTTAAAACACCCCAGGTCCTGCGGTTTCCTCTTACTGCTTAAGACCCATACGCGCAAGCGAAATAATGAAATATAATTAAACCATGTGTTAGTCCCGATATGACCTGGGCACTTGAAGTGATTAATATACGAAGAGTCAAGTTATCACGCTTCAAGTTTGATTTGCAAATAATAACGCTGTAAAATGACCAATAATATGATCAAATAATGTCGCGTCCTTAGTAAAAATGACGGGGAGTGTCAGAACTAGTATTGTGAGATGATAGTCGACGAAGTATCTTCAACGATTCAAAACAATATGTCGAGTGAGAGAGAGAGAAAGGGGGTTTAACATATGGTTTAATTTTATTTCAATAATTCGCTTGTGCGTAGAGATCTTTAGCAGTGGGAGGAAACCGGGGTGCCCAGGGGAAACCCACGAGGTTGAGAAGGCGCCCATATCTCCATGCCACATATGCTCACACCAGAGGTGGCCGGCCAGCTAGAGGTTGGCCATCCCAACCCCCCAATATGTCGGGTGATACACGTGGTGTTATTAGTAATAATAGTCAAACAGTAGTAAGAAGTTTTATTTTAATCACTTCAAGTGTTTGTGATACAATCTAAGAGCTCCGATCTCTCGGGAAAATACCACATGGCATTCACCTAATTCAAGATTTTATTTTGAACCCAATACAAGAGATGACGTCACCTTTAACTTCAAGTCTATTGATTAATTTACTGGCAATCTTGTAGTTTTACTAATATCACGTGACGTATGTCAAAGGTCAGGAAATTGGCTGATTAATTCTAGAATCGGTTTGATGAATGGCGGTCAGTATAAATGGAAGTGATTTGGTTTTCTCGTGTCTTTACGGATAGATAAATTCTTTCTTACAGTTGCGTGATTGCCACTGTCAGGCCTGACAAGAACAGCTGTCTAGTTGTTGGATGGGACGAAAAACCGAGGTCCCGCGTACACACTGGCGTGCACATAAAAGATCTCTCTCTCTCACACACACACACTATCTCTCTCTCTCTTTCTCTCTCTCTCTCTCTCTCTCGTTGTAATAAGATATCGTTGTTTGATATTCAGATTATTAGCCTATCAATAAATAATAAATCGAATCGAATCGATATTTACAACACGTGAATCTGGTTGTTCATGAAACCAGTGAATCGTTCCTCCAATAAGCTAGTATTATTAATGAAGATCGGAATCTATAGTTGTTTATGAAGTTAGTCAGTCAGTCGGTCCTGTCATAAAATCTTATTAATGTACACGAAGAGCAGTCATGTAAAAATCAGCGGTGATATTAATAAATAACGATACTCGTCATAGAATCACGCATTAAATAAAACTTCGCTATGTGATGAGAGGGAGAGAGGGGGGGGGGGGAGAGAGAAATGGGGTTTAACGTCCACTCAACACAAACTAGGTCATTTCGGGACTAACATATGGTTTAATTTTATTTCAATAATTCGCTAGGGGTCTTTAGCAGTAGGAGGAAACCGGAGTGCCCGGAGGAAACCCACGAGGTTAAGAAGGCGCCCCTATCTCCATGCCACATACGCTCACACCAGGGCTCGAAACCACAGCCGCACACCAGAGGTGACCAGCCAGCTAGAGGTCGAAGCGCGGCACTCTAGTCCACTAGGCCATCCCACCCCCCACCCCGAGAGAGAGAGATATGGTTTAACGTCCATTAGACGCAACCTAGCTCATTTTAGGACTAACATATGGTTCAATTTAAATTCACCGATTCGATGCGCGTATGGTATTTAGCAGGGGGCGACCCGGAGAAAATGCACGAGGTTGAAAAGACGACCCCATTCTTTGTCACGTACAAGCGGGGAATCAAAATCACTTCCCTTGACTCAATGACAGTTCTTGTGAAAGATCAAGGTCCCATGTACATTTCTTAACACTGCTTATAGTTTTTAATTTAACCCAGTTTAACATTGTATGATTCGATATTGAATAAACTAACAGCATGCAATAACCTGAATGAAATTTATTTCTGGGGGAATTATATCAGGTCCTTGACAATAAACATATAAATCATTGCTGTCAACACTTGATAAATAGTTATACTAGCTTTGTATTACTGTTTGATTTTACCACCTAGAAACAGATCAACGGGGTGTTTATGAATAGGCACTATTTTGAATATCTCTTGTTATTAAATGTAAAATAGACACAGTACATTCTATTACCACAATAACACAACCCTGGAAACTATAAAGGCGTCTAATAAATTATTTTCTAGGAAAAGAGCAAATGAAATACGTGTAAATGACAACCAAATAAGGATATATGCTGAATCTTGCTGACTGTAGGGCTATGTATTGGGTATAGGGTAACTTATTTACTACCAAATATGGGTATGTATTGGGTATTGGGTGTTTAAAAGTCTTACAATAAGTCGACAATAAACTAAGAAGGGGAGCCTTACAAATATCATATAAGGTCTCATATCGTTGCTTGGTAGGGGCGGGGCTTGTTACTGCTTATTGGAATATTAACGTGTAAAACATTACTAATGATATTATAGTCAATTGATTTTAATTAAGATTATTTATATAAAACGGTAAATACATAAACACGTTCTTCTATGTAATGATATCCCCTTAAATCAGAGTGTTAAAATACTTTGTCGTGAGAACAAGGGGGGGGGCATCTTCGTCAAAATAAAGTTACAACAGAGGGGTCCAGGATCGTCAATGCGGAAAAGAAAATGCCTTTGGGAAGCAAATGAACCTACTGGCGTTATGTAGAAAATGGAACAACAAAAATATATTACGATGTATAAATATTTGATAATTCGTCTGTCTTGTATACCAATAGTATAATAAACAGCAAAAGAAACGTCAGGTTGGCATGTTACTCTGAATAAACGCAATACATAAAACTTGCCAAATGTTTTTATTGTATATTTGTGACCACATCTCCAACTTTACCTGAGCTGCAATAAAGCTCCTTCCCAAACACAGAATTGAACCCAGGAAAACTTCTCACAAACGCAACAAACCTGACTTCTAAGATGGTAAGGTGTTCTCCATGATTTTCATGTAACTCATGCTGCACGTGCTGTTCACAGGGACCAGCCCTATAAAATGTACCCACGTGCATGGTTGAATCGGTTCTGATCACAGATGAGAGTCAGTATTGCGTATCAACTGCAGATGGCAGGACCAGAATATGGCGTCGACGTGTCCAGCATTATTCTGACCAATGTGACATGGAACGAGACGCATTGAGAGGTCCAAGCATAATGGTTTGGTGTGAAATCGGCCTGAACCAGAGAATGGGTGTTCCACAATCTTGGTCCAAGTAGAGGAGAGGGCGTTACAGCAGTGCGCTACATCGATCAATCGACCCCACGTTATACCACATTTTACACGTCATCGAAACAACGTTTTCCAGCATCACAACGCCCGAGTCCACACCGCCAGAGTTACTCGGGACTTTCTATACCAGATCGGTGTCAACGATATGCACTCGCCATACCTTAGTAGGGACTTAAACCTGATTGAACATCTTTGGGATGAAATTCGGTGGAGACCTAATATTAAGTATAATATATATGACATTATCTTGGTCTGTTGACAATTGTTACTATGACAACCAGATGGACAAAACACAAAGAGGCAAATCTGCCTAGTGCAGGTGTTTTCTGGCTTCTGGTTTTATCTTCTTCGACACCTTTGACGTGTTCACCTAGGCGCAGTGATCGTGACATCGTCGAAAATGTTGAAATCCATGACAAAGAGTGCACCCAAGCCGCTGACGCCTACTGCAAACCCTGTTGCACCCTCCCGCCAGGAAACAACTTAACGCCTCAACTGCGTTGTGGAGGGTGGCTTTTAGGTTTCTTGAAGCCAGGGGCAAAAATTACGAATACAATTGCTAGGCTGGTCTCAGCTTTAACACGTCTAAACAAACACTGAAAATAGAACCCTGACCTGTGGAGTGTTTTAAGTGTTTCGGGGGACATGGCCTGGACAGCTATGAAATCAATAGGATTCTTCATTGGGACTACCTCAACAACCACATTAACTTTCCCAAAGTTTTATCTGTCAAATGTTTACAAGAATTGTGGACGGGTGGAGGTATCTACGGACGGATAGGGTTGAATATAATATACTCCCGTATGAAGATTCTAAATTTATCCCCTTAACACTTCATTCCCCGAAAAGCCAACTTTAAAGATACTTTTATCTAACGGTATTCTCTGTGAGTCATTATTGTAATGATTCAATGTAAATAATTGGCTTGTCAATGGTAACGGATCCTGTCCCATTTAAATTGATATGAATTCTGCTTTAAAGAACATAAAAGAAAAACAGCTATAACAAGACTACTTTCATTTATGATAATTTTATACATAAATACATGTAACTACGCACGACTATTCTCTATGCATTTCTATACAGTATCATATTTTAAACTAAGAGATCCGCTACTTAAAACTCGTAACACGTGATTATTGTATGGGTTCTTTCACACACGAACACAATATAAAACTAATATATTTGTAGAAAGCAAGGTCAACCTTTTATTTCCAAATGACCAACAAAACAAGTAACATCTATCCGGTTTATCGTGCACGATGCAGGGTATATATGTTCTTACAAGAATACCTGATATCATCACCCATTTTATGAGTTGGCAGTGTCTCTGCAACTACTCATATTACAAACTAATTTTTAGATAGAGAGAGAGAAATGGGAGGGTTAATACAATTTTGCTCTGTCTTGTTTCCAATTATGTCATTCATAGTTTCTTTCTTTTCTTTAACAAGAGAGAGAGAGAAAGGGGGAGAGAGAGAGTAAAATAGGGTTTAACGTCCACTCGACACAAACTATGTCATTTTGGGACTAACATATGGTTAAATTTTATTTCAATAATTCGATTGCTGTAGGGGTCTTTAACAGTAAGTGGAAACCGTAAAACCAAAAGAAAACCCACGGGGTGTGACAGGCGACCCTACTCCTTGCCACGTACATCCGGGGATTCGAAACCACGCTAGTTAACAGGCTTTATGATACGGCGTACACGTGCTAACCATTCAGCCATCCAACCCCCGCCCCTTTTCTTTAACAACGGGTTAAGACTTGTCAAAGAGCTATAATTTGAGGATACATTTCACTTGGATAATATATTTCATCTAGTGCTAGAAACACAGATAATTCAAGCAACTTAAAATAATACAAAATACAACGTCGCTTTCATAATGATTAAAATGAGACGGGACTTAACGTCCTACTATTCTGCTCGGACAAGTTTAATACAACGTCGTTTCCATAATTTACATTTTCCCAATAATTTCGAGTGATATTTATCAGGTAAAATTCTTTTACAAGCATTTAATTGTTTTATTGTGGTCGTTGTTCAGATTTACAAGCATTTAATTGTTTTATTGTCGTTGTTGTTCAAATGAAAATCATACTACTCGCAGTGTTCCTTTTGATTAGAGCTAATCCCACTACCTAATGCTGTAAACAGAGAAAATTCTTGTTCCAAATTATTATTAATCAATAGTCACATTAAAAACCAATTGCTTACTGCGTAACAAAATTGTTAAATTTGAAACAAAGTTCCAAATTGGTCCAAATATGTTTACGTAACGTTACGTCATGGCTCGCGATTTTATTATGCCCAACTATCCAGTGCATAGTAGAACATTTCAGTAAAACTCATTGTGTGACAAACGAGGCTATCAAAAAGAATGCAATGTAAACAATACTGTATGAAGACGAACAATATTTTCACCGTTTTTATTACCTTAAATCACTGTCCAAAGTTTTAGGGAAGACCCCAGAGTAAACGAAGGGCTGCCATGTTCCTGTACATGTGATAGATTTGATGGGAGGGGAAGAACACACTCACTCCCTGTAAAACTCAAATATCAGAAGCCAATCCAGCAATAGGAAGAGATGGATTTCTCGGACCATTGTTTCAGGAATATGGGTGAAAACATGAACCATCTTACTGTTACATTATGATTTATATTATATTTTTAACTTTATTTTGTTTTCTTTAGCTATGGATTTTCTTTTTGTTTACATGGTCTCGGTTTTTAATGCCAAGGTTTAACCAGTCATAACGTACGCCCACCACGGTTCTCCGTTGCCATGACAGGTAATGACTTGAACCACTACGGGTTTTTACGATGCTGCCAGGTTGCAGTATAACCACACGACCACCACGTTCTCCGCGCCATGACAGATTGTAGCTTTAACCATCACGGTTCTCCGCGGCCATGACAGATTGTAGCTTTAACCTTCACGGTTCTCTGCGGCCATGCCATGTTGTAGCTTTAACCAACACAGTGTTATATTTGGCAAGTTGCCAGTGACCTGATTTTAATACAAAATTATTATGAAAGGAATATTTTTATATCTGACGTGTAGATTTATGTTTATAATAATACATCTATTGAAGGTTACACAATAAAACGTCTCGATGTATTTATCAATATTACGATTCTTTCTTCAGTTCAACAATCAAACTGTATAATATCCACGTGCAAATCTCACGTACACCACAGAGGGGTATTCCCGGGGAATATAGATTGAGTTTATACAAAGGTATCTGTATTACCTGTAATTCGTGGGGGGGGGGGGGGTATGCTGACAGACTTTTGACAATGTAATCTACAAGCAGTATGATACACAACCAGGCCTCTATTTTGCACCCCTGTCCCAACCAGGCCTGTATGTTGCCCCGCACCCCCCTCCCACACCCCATTACCATGACGATGTCGATAAAAATAACAAAACCCCAGTATTCGACAGTATTTGTAGCGTCTTATTTTTAAATATGTCACGTCGCATTGCGTGATCAAACTGTCAAATGTGTTTGTTTTTAAAATAATTTTACTATCTACTTGACTAGTTTTTATATATTAATTCAATTCTTAATGATAATTATACAAATCTCAGTTGTTACTTTGATGAAAAGAATCCAGGGCCCTGTTTATTACAACATCATCAATCTTAGATATAGATCAATGATTCTCAACCAGTGAGTCGTGGAATTAAAACAATTGAAAACTGGACGATTTTAAGTACACATCAAAAACGGCTAGGGGCGTGGTACGATTATATGGAAAAATAAAATTTCGCATTATAAACTTACAACAAATCAAACTTACGATGGGATTTTTTCTCTGAAAAATCGCACGAAAAGGTCACAAAGATTTTGTCAGTTACTTTGCTACTGATTGGTCATTATATAAAATGTTATAAAATCTGAAAAGGTACAATCAACAAAAGAACGTAAAATGTATTTTTGAATTTTGTATTATAAATTCTTTCTTATACTCTGTCGTAGTTTTTGTGTTTTGAAAAATGACTGGCGCCATATCTTTATATCTAATCCATCCATAGTTACTTTCATATTTTTGACTTGGAATGCTCGGGATTCTTTCCTCTTTTTTTTAACTCATCTCCTGGAAGGAAAAGAATGTCACAAACTCTTTAAATGTAACAAATGACACTGTTTAGCTCGCTTGCGGTCGGGTGGTTTATTCTAGGAAAATGGTAAGAAAACGATCTAAATTTTGTTTGCCTTACTTCGATCGCCGACAGACTCGTGTGCACCACCCCGCCCCCCCCCCCCTTATTTCCTTTTCAAAATTCGTGTATCCGCCCTTGGGGTAACAAAAAGATCCATGGTCGGTTGCTGGACGAATGTGTTGTTCGGCTTTTAATGAACACAAATGTGATCGCTAAATGTTTTTAAAAGCTGTGTAGGCAACAGAAGTGTGATCATGTAGGCCGTGAGTGGGTCTATAGACTGTGAGAGCGTGGGATTGAGGACCAATAGGCTATTAATCAGGGGCCTATTTCACGAAATTTTAACTAAGATAAGATCCCAATTTTAGTAATTTGATTGGATAATATTAGATTGATTTTATTGCTTAGCCAATCAAAATTGAAGTATCTACTAAAATTGGATTTTATCTTAAGTTAAAATTTCGTGAAACAGGGCCCAGGACTATACATATCAAAAACCTAATTACGTGTGTGTGTGTGGTGGGGGGGGGGGAAACTTGTAAGTTAGTTACACGATATAAATGGGCAGGATATTTATAGTAACATTAGTCATTATCTACCAATCATAGAGGACAGTGTTTAAATCACGCCTTATAGTAACATTAGTCATCATCTACCAATCATACAGAACAGAGTTTAAATCACTCCTTATTTGGATTATTTAAATGAATGTTTGAAATGTTACTAGGGGTGACATTAAACACACACATATATATCTAGAGGTAGACCAAGCGGCGAGCGTCAGAAATTATCCAGACAGCAGACGTTAAACAGCTACCCATCTAGAGTTGAGGTTTGCATCGAGTACAAGAACAAGTAAGGTAGATATGATATTATTGTATATTTTTTATATATCTATATAATAACTATTAATATTTTATATCTTTAGAGTAGGAATTCCTTGAATGATAAATTTCTATAAAGGAGTGTCGGTTTTATATTTCGTTTGCTAGTATTTACAAAAATATATTGAATTTAAACTATTCGTCATCCACAAGTTATTAAACAAACCACTTCTCTGCATCATCTGGCTCATGAATACGCTATAAAGTCTGTTGTCACAGAAAGTAGGATCAGCAAAATTTTGAAAACTAGGTCAATTCTATCCGGCCTAGTTACACAGGTTAAATAATATAGAAATATTGAACATTTTGTTAATTAGACCATAAGTTTCACACAGCAATCTTAGTATGAATCCTAGCCAGCCCCTTGACTTAGATTCAAGAAAACCTTTGAATACGGGCCTAGGTTCCCACCTCCCTAATGCCAGAGCATATAAGTCAGGGAAAGAAATTTTAACTACATTTTATTCAATGTATCTTGTTTTTAAGATAAAAGACCAAGTGAAGTAAGATACCTATCTAAGTCAAGTATAGAAGTAATAAAAATTCTGTTATCAAGATGTCGAGCCACCAGGGTAAGTAGAATGATATGATATTAATACTCTATCTACTTTACTCTTAGATTCATAATATTTTCTCTTGTCTGATCAAATGGCCTTGTCATAACTTCGGGTCAGAGCGATGTAATTGAACGAATTTGATTGGTCAATAAGCTCACGTGTTCTGAACACGGTTCACATTATAAACTATATGAGATGGGGGTCTACGATATCACTCTAGCTGGAAGTGGACGTTAATCTCCAGTAATTAACGAACGAACGGGGGTGGGGGGACTACGATATCATTCTAGATGGAAGTGGACGTTAGAAATTTCCTGTTTCGTCTTTAGAGGGGGTTTATTGTCCATTTAACCGTACTTGAATCATTAGAACACAAGACGCGACATAAAAACATGAAACATTATTGATATTTTATTTTTATGACATGTAATAAATTATTTCAGTAAAACAGAAAGGTCGGATGCCTGAAGCCCACTATCAGAAAATCCAAGCTAATTTCTGCTACCTGGTGGATCATATCAAGGAACCGGTACGGCTTGGTAATAAATTATTTGAAAAAAACGTATTCAACGTAGACGAAAAGGACGAAATAAAGAAAATTTACATGAATGCTGAACAGGGTCGCTGGGCAGCTGCTGACAAGCTAGTGACGTATATCTTAAACTGTGGTGATACCTATGGTAGATTCATCCAATGTTTACAAGAACTAGGTTACAGAGAAATCGTAAATGTTTTAGAAAACACGACGAATGGTAAGTTTATTTCTACTTTAAACAAAAACATAACAATGGAAATACAAACGAACAAGTTCTGTTCTTACTTGTTAAAATGACTCCGATCTACTTATTACTTCCGGGATTAACCTTTCTATACACACACATGGAAATGTGGTCGTATGTTTCTGTCGCGTGCGTAGAAATCGGTGTGTGTGTGTGTGTGAGAGAGAGAGAGAGAGAGAGAGAGAGAGAGAGAGATTTTTAAATGGTGGTCTGCATCCACAATCTTCTTACTATAACTGGGTTATCTCCCTTATTAATAGTGTCGCGTTTGACCTACTAACATAATGGCGTCAATCGGCAAAAGACCACCTTTGTGTAACGTCATTTAGTAGACGACGGCCGTCAAGACTAGTTGCTTGTGTTAGATGGCTTCTATGTATTGTAATTCAAAACTATTTCGTGCTCAATATACTGATATTGAGATTCCTTTCAGCACATTGCCGATCATGACAAACACAACGTTCCGTTCTCCTTTTCTTCGATTGTTTCCATTATTCTTAGCTTGATTTCATTTCGAGTCAATCCTATATCACTACAGGCCCGGGTCTAAGCCTACACACGCAGTGTAGTGGACGCTTCTAGCTAGCACCCGGGACCATCCACGTTATTTGAAATTTCTATATTTGATCCCTGGTGTAGAGCCGACGGAATAGACCCTGGCAGCTGGCAAGGGGAAATGTGTAGTTGTTTAAATAGGACGAAAACCCGAGTCCCTGTGTAGGCTACACATTGGCCTGGGGGTTAGGGTGGAATTTGTAACGCCACTGTCCTAACAAAATTTCACGTATAGCGCAATGTATGACGTACCGGTATGTCTTTCTTCATTAGTCCTGTCGGAGCCGAGCAGCAGGACGTTAAACCCCATTGTCTATATATATAAAGTATTGTGTCCTGTCCGTGGGTTTGTCGTGTGTATTATATTATATCATACAGGTAATAGTATTATATCATTATTAAATTGTATATAATTTTATCATACAGGTAAAAATAAAACCAATCTGATGTCAGAACAAGACAAGACAAGACATCAACTAGAAGAATTACATAAAGATCACGACCTTACTAAGCAGGAATTAGAGAACCTGAAGAAACAGATGGAAGGACAAGATGGAGATTCCAAACAGATGTTGAAGAAAATCAAAAAACTAGAAACATATAAAAAACAAACTGAAGAGAAAGAAGTTCTAACAAAGAAGAGAATGGATGAGTTGGAGACGTGTATTAAAACTCTTACCCTAAATGACGAAGGTAGGTTGATATTTATTTCAAACATATTAAGTCATACATACATCGTCATAAGTTCTGACGTCATACACCTAATGTCCACTCGACACAAACTAGGTCATTTCGGGACCAACATATGGTTTAATTTTATTTCAATAATTCGCTTGCGCGAAGAGGTTTTTAGCAGTGGGGGGACCCGGAGAAAACCCACGAGGTTGGACAGGCGACCCGGGGATTCGAAATCACGCCAGTGGACTCAATGACAGGCTTTATGATACAGCTCGTACGTGCTAACCATTCGGCCATCCACCCCCCCCTATCTCAGATGAGGAAGGTAAGTTATTCTAATATATAATATCCAACAATGGCTGACTTACCTACTTTAGATGAAACAATATTAAATATAACTTGATAAACTGTAAATATAACATGTTATATATTACAGATACACGTAAACAACAACAATTATTTGATGCCTGTCTACATGGTACTTTGTATGATATAAAAAACATGGTGAACATAGATGTTAACGTCAGAGGTGGATGGGGCGAGACACCGTTATTTAGATGTTGTGAATCAAGTGTAAGTCCTGTAGATAAAATAAAATATCTAGTCAGTCATCAGGCAGATATTAACGCTAGAGACAGTTATAATAATACCATCTTACACTGGGCATGTGTACTCGGTACTTTATCTACAGTACAGTATCTTGTTGATGATTTACACATGGATGTTAATATAACAGGTTATAACAACAAGACACCGTTATTTGACTGTTGTGAATCACGTGTAAGTCCTGTAGATAAAATAAAATATCTAGCCAGTCATCAGGCAGATATTAACGCTAGAGACAGTGATAATTATACCATCTTACACTGGGCATGTCTAGCCGGTACTTTATCTACAGTACAACATCTAGTTGACTGCTTACATCTAGATCTACATGTCAAGAGTAAAGATGGTCTAACACCTCTAGATTATTGTAGGTTCTCATCAATTGAATCACATAAAAAGATGAAATATATCAGAGATCAAATGAAATTAAAATAAAATAAACAAGTTATTCATGTAAACTAGTCAACATAATGTTATTGTCTCTAGTCATACAATTTACAGTTTTATTGTCTCTAGTCTACAGTTAAAACTACTGATGGCGTATTATACTGTCTGTAGTCAACAGTTACTGATGACGTATTACACTGTCTCTAGTTAAAACTACTGATGACGTATTACACTGTCTGTAGTCAACAGTTACTGGTGACGTATTACACTGTCCCTAGTTAAAACTACTGATGACGTATTATACTGCCTGCAGTCGACAGTTAAAACTACTGATGACGTATTACACTGTCTGTAGTCAACAATTACTGATGACGTATTACACTGTCTCTAGTTAAAACTACTGATGACGTATTATACTGTCTGTAGTCGACAGTTAAACTACTGATGACGTATTTGTATTTTATCTACAGGACTTATACTGTGTTTATATTTATTGTTTATTTTATTGTTTAATTTATTCAAAATGTCTTCAATATTTTATTGTATAATTTTATTTTTAATGAATAATACTGTTTACAACAATTGGTGTTTATTTTTATACGTCAATATTCATAACGTGTAAATAATTATACCGTTGTCCCTGTCTATAGGTGGGGTGTATGTGTATATGTCAGTAGGTGGGGGGGGGCGGGGTCTGTAGGTCGGGGGGAGTCTATCTGTAGGTGGGGTGTGAGTTTGTGTTTCGCCTACAGGTCGCCATTCTTAACGGGTCGCCTTGAATCTTAGCATACTTATTCCTTATAACCTAGGGATGACCCATTTTGTTTTTGGTGCGTGCGGGCATTATGGTGGGTTAAACCTCATTTCATTTTGTTGGATGCCCAACGCTATATTCTGTAGGTTGCAATTACATGTATTAAGATATTTTGTTCAAATTCAGCATCAGCCTTCATTTCAATCGGGATGCTATCTATTTATATTGGTCCAGTGCGCCACGATGGCTCAGTGAGTAGGACGTTAGCTGCTTACATATGGTTCCCTATTATCAGTGATGTAGGGCGGGTGGAACAACGTAGTCATTTGGCTGGGACGAAAACCCGCGCTCCCCGTGTACGCATTGGCGTGTACGTAAAAGATCCCTTGACAGTTGAAGATAAGAACAGTCCATAGCGCTGCTGTCCGGACAAAATTCTCCACATAGCATACAGCATGGGGTATGTCCGTCTTCAGTAAAAGCAGAACAGTAGGACGTTAAACCACATTTCATCATATTTATTTATATTGGAGAGAGAGACGGGGTTTAACGTCCACTCGACACAAACTAGGTCATTTCGGGACTAACATATGGTTTAATTTTATTTCAATAATGTAGCAGTGGGAGGAAACCGGAGAAAACCCACGAGGTTAGACAGGCCAGTCTACACCTTGACACGTACAACCGGGGATTCGAAACCACACCAGTTTAGTCAATGGTTATAATACAGTGCGCGCACGCTTTTTTTTTCTTGTGAAATATTTATTCAGGATAATTTATTAGGACGGTTAACCCCTATATTTCATTTATTCATTTATATAGCGTAACAATTGCACTAGTTTGAAAATCAATTTGACCTTTTCCAGTGGCGAATTTTCTTATAAAATTATTTGAAACTCGTCGAAATTCGCCGAAAATGAAACGATTGGCCTGGAGATATACTGGCAAATCTTTATCAACAGGTGATCATTACGAATCATAAAACGTCGGTTATCAAAGCTTGTATTTAAAGGAGCTAACTCGCTAATATTTTGGACTTAGAAATAGACACAAATAGGTCGCAACGGATATAATAACGTAATATGAATACATATAAACTGATTTACATTCAATTGTTTCCATTTTTACTCTTATTTTCAAATCAGTTATTTTCGACGAAATACGCCATACGTCTTAATCGAATCCCAATCTCTAGCGCCTGGCTATTCCAGTCTACATAGTATTTATTGTGCATGCTCTCTAGATAATAATATGATGGCGTCAGCTTTTGAAATATGTCTAGCCTCGTTCTTCGAGTCCGTTGTTACAAATGGCGCTGAAACGCATTATGGTACGCGATTCGGTTACCAATGGTAAAATATCTATTTTGTGTTAAAATCGGATATCAAAAGCCCATATTTTCCCTATAAGATCACAACATCAATGTTAATTCAAATTGACAAATAATTCTCTGTTTTCAATTTAGATGACTGTGGATGATATTGAGCTAGATACTTCAATGTTTAAGACTGTGGATGATATTGAGTTGAGCTAGATACTTCAATGTTTAAGACTGTGGATGATATTGAGTTAGATACTTCAATGTTTAAGACAGAGGATGATATTGAGTTAGAGACCCGTCTCCTTTAAACACATGTATTTTATTTTCTACACATAGATTCAACGATATATCGATCGATCCACAAATATAAATAGATTACATTGTATTAATGATACATATTATATTCAATGTTTCAACGTTGGTTGTATTTTTAGACAATATCAGGAAACTTATCACAGCAAAATATGTTGCTATTTCAGGATAAACAAAAACGTCATTGACTATTTCAAAATAGTCTTGACATAACACTTGTTCTACTTCTTAGGTAAACGCTTTTTTCCATCCACCGGGGCCTGGTCTTATGACGTCATATGTGGATTGTGGGTTAGGATAAGGGTTCGACTTGGCCCAGGGTTAGGGTTAGGGCTAGCCCTGTCTACATCTCGACACTGTGACGAAATCTGCAGGCCACAACCCTTATCCTAACCTTTATCCTAACCCACATATGACGTCATAAGACCAGGCTTCCATGGACGGAAAAAACGCTTACCTACTTCTTAGAAATATAAACTATTGGCCCATATTGTTGAAATATAAAATGTAGGCCCATGTGATTGAAATATAAATTGTAGGCCCATGTTATTATCTTGTCCATGGGTTTGAGAAAATGAAATGGGTTTCAGCGTCCTACTGTTCTGTTCCGACTAGGCTAAACAAGACGGACAAACGTCATACATAGTGCTATGAGGGGGATTTTGTCCGGACACATATATTCATAAAAAACACTATGACCCACATTTCAACGTCTAAAAGTAGCAAAAAGTGCGTTAAAAAGACGACGATGTTATACGGACCTTTTTCGTATGAAAGCTGCCGTATTCGTGTACAGTATCACGTATGAGAAATACACAAACATTGTTGACGTCACACACAAAATTGATACGGATACGCGATACGGACCAGAAATTTACGCTTGCCAAAAGTCTCTACTGTGTCACTTTCCAGACGTCACCAGATTCGCACATGTTTTAGATCTTAAAGACTCATATTTAAAATGAAATGAAATGAAATGAAATGGGGTTTAACGTCCTACTCTTTTGCACCTAACCTGGGCTAATGGAAGACGAGCATACGCCATACAGTGTGCCATGAGGGAAATTTTGCCCGGGCAGCGGCGCTACGGCCTACTTATATATCGAATTTCAACTGTCAAGGGATCTTTTTCGTGCACGTCAATGACTACAGGGGATCTCGGTGTATCGCACGACTAGACAGCCGTCCTTGTCCGGGCCCCTGTCATGCACCATGCACGTCAATGTCTACGGGGGATCTCAGTGTATCGCACGACTAGACAGCCGTCCTTGTCCGGGCCCCTGTCATGCACCATGCACGTCAATGTCTACGGGGGATCTCAGTGTATCGCACGACTAGACAGCCGTCCTTGTCCGGGCCCTTGTCATGCACCATGCACGTCAATGTCTACAGGGATCTCGGTGTATCGTACGACTAGACAGCCGTCCTTGTCGGGGCCTCGGTCCTGCACCACGCATGAAAATCCCGCAACCTCCGGACACCGTGGCTTTCAGACAAGTTCTCCTTCAAGTTGAACTCCTACTACAAAACTACAGAAATAATTAAATAAAAAAAAGTTAACATCCTAAAGAACTGGCATGCTTGTTTTCAATTTGTGGTACAAACATGACGATTGCCTATGTCGTATAGGGGGTTGGGATGGCCTAGTGGTCTAGAGTGCCGTGCTTCGACCTCTAGCTGGTCGGTCACCTCTGGCTTGCGGCTGTGGTTTCGATCCATGGTGTGAGCGTATGTGGCATGGAGATAGGGGCGCCTTCTTAACCTCGTGGGTTTCCTCGGGGCACACCAGTTTCCTCCCACTGTTAAAGACACCTACGCGGAAGCGAATTATTGAAATAAAATGAAACCATATGTTAGTCCCAAAATGACCTAGTTTGTGTCGAGTGGGCGTTAAACCCCATTTCTCTCTCTCTCTCCCTACGTCGTACAAAAACACAGACAGACAGTGTCCACATCCGGCTAGCCAAATTTCAGCTACCAATTACCGGTGCCGGACACGTCGATCTGTCCACCTCAGCCTATAAAGAAAAAAGAAAAAGAAAAGGGAAGAATAGAGGAGAGGGGAGGAAAGAAAGGAGAGAAGGAAGGAGAGGACAGAACATGGTACAGGAGAAAGAAAAACAGGAAGCTTTGGTCTGAAATGGTTGTCAATTTTCAACATTTTTCGGGGGGGGGGACTACCAGGCCCCTCGGACGCTCACAAATCTCCGGTGCGCTCGTGACGCCCCTTCGACGCGTATTTGTGTGGGCCTTGGTCAATGACCTGACAGGTGGGCCTTCGGCACACCAGTCCGGCACTGTCAATTACCTCCTGACTGAAAATAGTATAACATTATTTCTGTAGTCTTGTGATCGGAGTTCAGCTTTAATATAATAATACCCAAATCAAGGGAAAAGCCTTGATATTAACTGAGTCCGCTGGTCTGACATCATCCTAATTGTTGTCTGTAACGTAACGGTACGTGGGTTATAGATTCGTCTCTAATTGTTTGATGATAAACAAGACGTCTATTAGGAATATATGTAAATAGAAAACCGTTATTGTATAATTATGTAAATACACATACAACACACTTTATATATGGTATCTAGGTTTTAAAGGCAGGCTGCACGAGAGAGATAGAGAGAGAGAGAGAGAGAGAGAGAGAGAGAGAGAGAGAGTAAGCTTAACGTCCACTCGACGCAAACTAGGTCATTTCGGGTCTAACACATGGTTCAATTTTATTTCAATAATCCGCGTTCGTTTGCGCGTATGTGTTTTTAGCAGTAGGTGGAAACGGAAACGGGAGGACCCGGAGAAACCCCACGAGGTTGGACATGTCACCCTATTCCGTGTCACGTGCAACCGGGGAATCGAAACCACGCCAGCTGACACAACGACAGACCTTATGATACAGCGCGCACGTGGTAACTGGGTTTTAAAGGCACACTCCAGTAGATAAAACTTACTTTACAAAGTAGCTGTGTTTTAAAGGCTGGAGTAAATAAGATTTAATCTACACGCTCTGTTTAAAGGCACACCGCATTTAGACTATATAGAGATACATCTGCTACTACTACTACTACTACTACTACTACCACTAGCAATGTCGCAAACACTCAATCGCTCGAGGTAGCTATAAATGTTGACGCATGCAATGCATACAGCAGGGTATGCATCCACTTTAGAGCTCCGCAGAACACTTCTTATTTGTCGATAGGATTATTCGGGGGGGGGGGTCACGTGGCTAAGACGCTGGCTCGCTAGCCTGGAGGTCAGGTGTTCGTTCCCTGCATTGACCGAGAAAGTTCATCCAATCGGATGGGACAAAAACCGAGGTCCCGTGCATACATTGGCGTGCACGTATAAGATCCCTTGGCAGATGGAATTCGATATAAGAGTAGGACGTAGCGCCGCTACCCGGGCAAAATCTCCCTCTTAGCACACTGTATGGCGTATACCCGTCTTCCATTAGCCCAGGTTAGGTGAAGAAAGTAGGACGTTAAACCCCATTTCATTACATTTCATTTTCGCGGGGGGGGGGGGCACATTGCTGACAATTTTGTTCTTTCTGAAATGTGTTAAAATATTTGACATATTAGATGAGAAACGTGGCTTCTTTAATCCTTCGCTTTAAACCTAATCTTAAATAAGGTTTACAATCAACCATCTTGTCTGCCAATCAGACGGGAGGATTCAAAGAGAATTTGACGTGCACATCCAGTCTATTAAACATGTTATTCAATAGTCTGGAATATATCACTGGTTATCCAGTCCAATTAACAGTATAGACTGTTGTTCTCTTCCAGTGTACAATAGTTGGTTGGTCTACGCCGTGGTATAATACTTTAACCACTTCCGTATCAGATCTCCTTCCTGTCTGGAAACTCGTCTCAAGCAATATGATTGGTTCAAACTAAAAGGGGATAAGGCATCTTTTGATAGGCTGGGAGAAAGGTCAGGTCGGGTCAACTGAACAATGTATTTTTTCTACAGGGAAAAAGAGAAAGAGAGAAATGGGATTTAGCGTCCACTCGACACAAACTAGGCCATTTCGGGACTAACACATGGTTCAATTTCATTTCAATAATTCGCTTGCACATAGGGGTCTTTACCAATGGGAGGAAACGAGAGGGTCCGGAGAAAACACACGATGTTGGGCAGGTATTAAAGACATTAATTACCTTAAATTTAAAATGGGGTTTAGCGTCCTACTTTTTTGTGTCTACCTTGGTAACGGGGAATCGGTTACCTGCAAAGTCTTCATTGTATCATTCCAACTGCCAAGAGATCTTTTACGTGCACGCCAACACGTGTATGAGAACGATTCATTGGTTGTATGTGACTATGAGTAGGCCTATGGTGGCCTGCTCAATATCAAGTGTTTTCCTCCGAGAGAGAGACCCCTTCGCGCAAGCGAATTTTTGAAATAAAATTGAACTGTATGTTAGTCCCGAAATCAGCTAGATTGTGTCAAGTGGACGTTAAACCCCATTTCTCTATCCCCCTCTCTCTCTCTCTCTAGTGCGCACGCTCTGTCTCTCTCTAAGAACTCTGTCGTCCAATTTAGGTTGGCAAAAAATGATAAACTTTCTTGACAAAGTGTGCACCACCACCCCCTCCCCCAAATCATATCCGCACGGGCATGTCTCAGCACTTACAAGTACTTCGGTTTCCTCCCATTAATAAAGACACCTTCGCACAAGCGAATTTTTGAAATAAAATCCGCCTACTTCGTCAAGTTGATTTTACATGGGAATATTGGCATGCTAAACTTAGCACCATTTTACAATACACAATAAACGAGATGACTGACACTTTAATTCCCAAGTCGGCCATTTTAGTTGAAACTTTAAGTATGGTTTGAGAAGTATTTATTCCGTTTCCATTTAATAAAATTAACCATGTTTTATTTAGTCTCGGTGTGTGTGTGGCAGATATAAAATGTAGTAGAACTGTAAAAACATGATACATATACATGTATTTGGATATAGCGACCAGTTGATAGTTCTTTGTATACGGAATGGTCTCTGCAACATGTAACCCCGTATTTTCTAGGCCCAGAACAATAAGTAACTAAAGAATGCCTGCTCAACTGCTAAAGAACCATTACTTGCCATTTTATAGCAGGAAGTTAATCCCCGTTTCATTCCATTTCATAATGCCCAAAAACACTAACAAAATTAAATCAAATGTGTTTTTGCGTCCTACTGTTTCGCTATGGAAGGGAGGCATCATTACAGTGTGATTTGAGGAGAGCGTAGCATTGAAGAAAGCGATACCACGGACTCTTAAACATCAGTTTTTCGTCCTATCCGAACGATTAGAATCTTGTCTTGATTTTGATTTCAATACCGTTGTTCTGCACCACGGACAAGGGGAAATACGACGGTTATTTACTCACTGGGACGTCTTGTCGGCATCTCCAGCCTCATAATAACGATTAAGACCACAGAATATGCGGGAAATATCCGTTAGGCAGCGAGTAAGTCACTTGGACGTCGCCCCCCCCCCCCCCCACACACACACACTAACGACCAAAACTACAGATGATACTGGAAATATCCAGTAAGGGAGCCAGCGAATTATTCACTGGAACGTCGTGTCCCGCCCACCTCACAATAACGATTTAAACCACAGAATATGTCAGTGCACTTTACGACAATCACGGGGGGGGGGGGGGGCGTGCGCGTTATATCATAAGATCTGTCATTTGTCATTGCGTTAACTGGTGTGGTTTCGATTCCTGTCACATGTTCAACGTTGTGGGTTTTCTCCGGGTCCTCCGGTTTCCTCCAATTGCTGGAGACCCTAAGCCCAAGCGAATTATTCAATTAAAATTGAACCATATGTTAGTCTTTCTGCCTTTCTCTCTCTCTCCATCTCTCTTTAATGAAGAGGTGGGTCGATAGGATTATCCGGGGGGTCACGTGGCTAAGTCTCTGGATCGCTGGCCTGAAGATCGAGTGTTCGATCATTGTATTGACCGAGAAAGTTCATCCAGATTTTCTGGCGTGGTTCCCCCTTGTCAGTGATGCAAGACGGAGGGCGACTTGACAAGGGCAGCTGCCTAGTCGTTCGGATGTGACGAGAAACCGAGGTACCCTCATAGAGCACTGTATGGCGTATGCCCGTCTTCATTATTCCAGTTCGGAGCATTATATTTAATTTTATTTCTCTAATGACGATCAGAAACTCCAAACCGTTCTTGTCGGCGATATAACCTTCCGTGGAAATGGACATTAAACCCTAAGCCATTATCTGTTTGTAAATTGATGATTTCCGTCTGCTTCTACGATAGTAATATCGCCGATAATAAGATATTATTGATAGGGTTACGTACAGTTAAAGCATCTCTCTAACAGTTGGGTGTAACATCGTTATGTTGTAAGCATTGTTTACCATTAGTTGATCGAGTTGGTTTTATATATCGTTTAATATGAACACGTATCTTTTCATACAACACAGCGGATAAACATGGAACCAAAATGTATAACTTTGTAAGCACATTTGTATGCCATGTTGTGCTGTAGTTTCCGTTGCAATGTAGTGTCGTGTTGCTGTCTAGTGTTGTGTTGTGCTGTAGTTTTGTGACGTTGTGTTGTGATATTGTGATGTATTGTTGTGTTGTTGTGAGGCGTTGTGTTTTGCTGTGGTTTTGTGACCTTGCGTTGTGCTGTGACATTGTGTTTTTTTGTTGTGGTGTTGTTGTGGTGTGGTGTAGATGAAGAAACGGTTGCTAACAAACAATGCTTGTATTGATGGTAGTAGTAGGGACGCTTGTTCAGGGACGCACGTGCGCGCATGCGCGTGCGTGCATGTGCGTGCATGCGCGTGCAGGTGACCTTGCACTGGATGACCCCTGACACGTGCGTGACCTAAATGACCCCCCTGACACGTGCGTGACCCCCTGACACGTGCGTGACCCCCTGCACGTGCGTGACCCCTTGCACGTACGGAGAGAAAGAGGGCGCGCGCGCGCGGGAAGAGAGAGAGAGAGAGAGAGAGAGAGAGAGAGAGAGAGAAGAAGAAGAGGAGAGGGGAAACAACTCTTTTCCATTGATTAAGTTGGCCCTGACAAGGGCCGTTGGTTGGCCCTGAAAAGGGCCGTTTGTCTAACAAGAGCACTTTGGCTGCTCCCACCGATTGGGCTTCTTGGTGCATTTGACTGCATGCTTTGACCGCCTATGACAGGTGTTGCCAATCTCTGTCCCGCACCAAAAACACACCAAGTAATCGGCATCGGGCCGATTCCCCTTAAACATGGGGTAATACCCCCGACAAGTGGCACAAAATCGTTTGTCGTTTCGATCCATGGTGTTTGTGACTTCTTTGGGCTTTGACACTCCTATTTATAGCTCGGGACGGGACGAGTCTAAGGTGTTGGGACGATACCATTTTCCAACCAATCAGAATAGCATGACGTCACATGACGTCACAAACAACAGACACGTGATATGTTGTCGACATTTTATTGAACATATTTACAAAGTATTTTATTCAACACAAAATTGAACACAAAGGCATAGAACACAAATTTAATTGAACACAAAAAACATATTTACAGAGTAAAAAAGCATCGACATCGTTGTCCCTTCTTCTGGTCTTTTTGCAAGTCGGGAAAATGATCCCTAGCCCATTGTTCGACGAGTATATCGTTCACACGATACACGTGCCCGAACACCGAAAGGGCGTGCGGGGAGGGAACGTGAAACCGATGACACAAATAATACAAACAATAATGTCCGCAGACGACACTCTCGAGTCCCTGAATCCATCGGGGTTGGTAGTGGAGTTGTAGATCTTGGACGAAACGTCGAAAGGCTTCTCCGTAAACATCAGGGGGACACCCGTAGGAATCAAAGAAGGTAATGTGATCTGGTCCTTCGCACACAAACACGGTCCAGTGTCTACCGGGTTGATCTTCGTCGTCCGTGTTGATGACGTAGGCTTTGGGGTACGAGGTCGGGCGCAGTATATCCAGATGATTACGAGCCCACACACCCCCGAACACGTTAGCGGGGAGGTGTTTTTCTAAAGCCCGTGTCAGTTGTCGATTGGAGAGAGCCTCACCAATCTGTGATGACTTGTCGGTTGGCGTCGATTTCCAAGACATTGTCGTATTCGGCAAACAGAACAAGACTGAGGTGATTGGTCGGGGCTGTACCGAACTTGAGTTCCAAAGACAGGTTACCCGCCGCTTTGGGATGAAAGTAGTTACCGTCGGCTCCGTGGTCGTTGGTCAAATCGAAACAATACAAAGTGTACCCATTGATATAGTCGTTGAAAGGGAGGTCCAGGTCTTCTCGGGTGTTTAAGACGGCCACCCGTTTCATCAAATCCAGGTATGGTGTGATGGCTTGTCGCTGGGGAAAGTTGACGTCGTATTCGTCCACAATCTCCCCGTTCTTGGTCAATTTGATGTTTTCCAATTGATTGTGTTCGAATTGGAAGGGATTTCTGTTTTTTCTTCCGTCGTAGGCCGTGTTACGTACCATACCCACGATTAATCTCTTGGGCAGACTTTCGTTGACAAACAAATTGTCTAGGACGTGACTGGTACGATTGTCGGGAATGACCATGTCGCGGACCACCACGCGTTTCAGGGGATACTTGGCGTTGGACGATTGAAGTTGCGCGGCCACCCGTGTGTAGGTACTGGGAGCTAGAGTGACGAACGGGATATCCAGGTAGGCTTTGGTGAACTCGACTTTGTAGTCTTCGGCATCGTTGCCTTCGCCGTACATCAGAAAAAATTTCGGGGATTGCTTTTCCAATTTCAACCGCAAGTCCACACCGTCCAGCAGATACCGATCTTGTAAACACATGTCCAAGTGTAGACGCGACTGCAATTCAAAGGTGCGACTGGCAGCAATGGTTTTCTGGCGTTGTTCCAATCCTTTGTTATTCGGAGCCTGTCGTCCACCGTCCGCGGCGGTGGCGACAGATTTCGTGGAATTGAACTGCCCGGCGGTATCTTTTTCCCACAGGACTTGTTTCGACAGGTGGTCGTTCTTGGCTCCCTTACCGAAACTCAGCAAATTCTCCAAGTAAGCCCGGTAGGGGTAGGTGGGCAGAGAGGTGGTGACCAAAGTTTCGGCATCCTTTCCCAGGCGTAATTTGACGTCTTTAAACAACGAATGAAACAAGTTGTTAATGGGTGCGACTTGACTATCCGCGTCCAGGTCATCCCCGTTGTTCTTGGTCACCTTCAGGGCCACGTGCAGTGTCATGTTGGCCAGATCGATGAAATCGGTGGTGGCATTGGAAATATAAAATTCGATGGGTCCGTCGTGGTTCAAGTCGGGCGTCAGTGGATACTTTCTGATTTTCGTCACCTTGTTTATGGCCGTCTGCGTGTCGGGTACACTGAACAAATCCTGCAATTCGTCTCGCGCGCAGGGACAGGAATCATTGCGCATTACCTGCGTAGCCATGGTCGAAGATATCTAGTTTACGTCGCTTGTGAGAGGTGACCTGTGTCTTCTTCTTCCTCTTCGGACGATGTGAAGTGGACGGGGTTCGTGAGGGGTCTTTTATAGGTTCCAGGTGGGCGACCACGTTCTTGAGTGTGTCGGACATCGTGTTTGACACCGCGGGGCGAAGCGTGTCCTGGGCGACTTTCTTCCAGTTCCATTTTTCACGACCACTGACGGCGTCGAGCACGCTTTGCCCCACTTTGGGTAACACTTGGGCCACATTCTTTTTCACGGCAGCTTTACCGGCCGACCACAAGGTCTTCCCGACCGATTTGACGGCATTCAATAACCCGGACCATCGACCGGCACCCTGTTGTCTCAGAATTCCTCCCCTGTACACTACCAGACCATTGCCAGCCCCTCGTTGTCTGAGCACTCCACCTTTGTACACTCGAATCATCATCGGCGGCGAAAATGAAGTTGGGTCACCACCTTACCGTCGAGAAATGGCACGGCTTTCCCCATTCCGTTCCTTATATAGAGACCAATGGAGCTTAGTCGACTGTACTTCAGAGGTAAGTAGTGAATCCTGGCGGGGCGGTGATACAATCGTCGACTGGGAATCACGTCCAACAAGGTAGCCTTCACGTCGCCCACGGTCTGGGGTTCGATAATGTCCGTGTAGATGTAAAACAGATCGTACTGGATTTGAAGATTTGGGGTGTGGTGGGCGTAGAAATACCGTAGAGTTTGGCCATCATCGCCGGTCATATCGATTGATTGCAGGGCAACCAACAGTTCGTTTCCAGGCCATCCCAACATGGACACGATGGGTCCACACAGACGAAGTTCGATTTTTGGCAACACGTCAAAATACAAAAGCGCTTGCACGTTATTGATCTTCAGATACACTTTGTCGTTGGTGCCGTCTTTCTTGAAAGACACGAATGAACCTTTTTGTGCGGCCGTTTGGCGCATCGCTTCTCGAGTTTCGTACTCGTCCTGCTCTTTCTTCTCATGGTCGGTCATTTCCTTGTTATTGGGATCCAAACGAACGGGTTTATGGGCCAAATGGTTGTAGATGGGAGGCAGGTACCACAACACCTTCAAGTGTTTGTTTAGGACATCCAGGATATGCCTCAGCGACTCGTAGTCGCCACTCTTGATGTGCGTTTCCATTTCGATAGATCCCTTGATCTCATCACCCTTTACACCTTTGAAACAATGCGACGGGTCGATCTTGTGGACGCTGTAGAAGTCCTGGCATATCTTTACTTCGGGTTCGTCGCTCGGAGGCGACCATGGATGAATGCGTAAGCCGATCGTGTTGTCTCGGTGATCGATGTTTTGCCATTGGTCAGGTAACGTGATCATGGACAGACCCACTTCCCATTCACGGTGATCGACGAGAAGTGGCGGGTCCAGATGTGTATGATACGTGGAGACTTTGTTGTCGGGATACCACGACATGGAACTGTCACTAGGGAGCGTGAGGTAAAAGGGCCGGTCGTTGTTCATTATGTTTGGTTTTCAAGGTTGGAGAAGGTAACAGGTAACCCAAGGTACTGGAGAGCAAGGCCGTCCACAACGTGGTCTGCGATCCGTCGGGTTTGAAAGCCAGTTGGGACAAAGAAACTCCCGCCACGACGTACACTAAAATCACTTGACAGAAAAAGACGATTTCCGCTTGTGGCACACGTTTTCCCAAGAGCGACCAATTGTGGGCACTCACGGACGTGGACGTGGTTTCGTCTTGCATGTTGACTGATGTCGGCGTCTCTCGCTCCTATTTATACGTTTTGGAGACTGGTCCTGTCGATCCACGAATTAAAACTCGCCGGATAGCCCAACCATTTCACCAATACTTTGTCTTTTTTCTTTCGAGTACTCTTTCGATGGGAAAGATCTCGTCGTCGTTGACTTGAACCGCTTGCAATTCTTCGGGATAGAAGGTGCCCTGTATGGGTTCGCCCCTTTCGTCCAACAGTTTGTAACCGGGACCGACGTTGGGTGCGACGTTGAACGTTTCCAGAGTCCAGTTGGGCCAGTAACCTTTGTCGAAGGCACCATGTTTCGGCAAAGCCAAACGTACGGTCGTACCAATGTCCATTGATTTTTTCTTTTTCGGGGGACGTGGGGGAGGTGTTGTCAACATCCACTCATGTTCGGGGCGAACGTCTTTGGGCGCCATTCCGATGGTCCGATGTCGTCTAGCATTGTAAGCCCGAACCAGGTCGTCTAGCACGTCGATGTACCGTTGTGTTTGTCGATGAGTAAAGTATCGCCACATGCGTTCTTTCAGAGTCCGTTGAAATCGTTCGACCACACTGGCTTTGGTTTCGACGTTGTGTGTCACGAAAAAATGAATCTTTTTCTTCTTCAGGTACGCTTGCATTTTGCGATTGAGGAATTCGGTACCTTTGTCCGTTTGAAGTCGCAGGGGTTGTCGACTTTGAAAGATTTGACGAAAGGCCTCCACCAAACTGTCCCCCGTCTTGTTTTTGAGGGGCAACACCCAAGCGTACTTGGAAAACACGTCGATGACGCACAGCAAATACCTGTATCCCTCATTCTGTTTGGCCAAGGCCGACATATCGCTCAAGTCGGCTTGCCACTGATGATCTATGCCGGCCACCACCGTGGGAGACCGCGAGAATTTCTTTTTCAATGGTTTGTGCAAGGTATACGCCCTTTGTTGTTTCAACCATGCCTTGACTTTGTCCAGGGACACACCGGTGGCTTTGTGAAGTCCCAGAGCACCACCGAAAGCGGCCGGGTGGTTCGGGTCGTAATACACTTTCTTCAGCTTTCGTTCCATGTTTCAGCAGGTGTCCCTATGAACAGGCTATTTATAGTTTTTGCAAGGAGAGCCATCTTCTGGTAGGTATACTAGGCGTATCCGTACTGGAGATTTTCTTCTTTCTCGGGCGTCGCGGCGGAGTTCGTGTCGGTGGTGTGGACAACACGTTCCATCGTTCTTGATTCCCGATGGCTTCGCGCGGTACGTTCGTGGCCTTCAAACTTTGCATCACGCCAAACCATCCCACGGGAGCCTGGGTATTCTTTCGCCGACGAACCAAATCGTTCACAATGTCAATGGCATTGGTGTTGGGTACGGGTACCCCATTCCGAACCAATTCCAAGTTCTCGTTCCACGACCAAGGTGTCTTTTCTTTCATGTGTTTCAACAAAAGGCGAGCTCGATGTTGATAAGGTCGAGGGACCGACTCCAGGATGGGTGCCTCCGAAGTTTCTTCTTCTCTTGGCTCGGGTATGTTGTCGTCCAACAAGAGAACAACCTGTTTGCGTTTCCTTTGCATCGTTTGATAACGATGTAACAACTGTCCGTACCGTTGCATTTTATTTTCGTCGGTTAGGGTGGGATCGTTTAGCACGTGTTGCATGTCTTGGTGGACATTCTCGACGGCCTGCTGCAGTGGATCTCGATCGTACACGGGTTCGACTGGCCTGACTTCGACGGGTTTGACGTCGGGGAGTCCCTCGAAGGGTACCAGTTTCATTTTCTTGGCGAATTTCATCTTTGGGAAAGGACCGAAACAAACGAGTGTAGAATCCCCCTTTCTGTTGCTTCAAAAGTCGCCGACGGGTCTTCCAAGGTGTTTTAGACGTGCCCAAACGTCGTAACAAGGGGGCGTCCTTTTTCAAGCGCTTGACTTCTTTGTCGGTCACAGGAACGTTGCCGCGAATCAGGTTTCCAATACACTCACACACACCGTCGACAATGGGTTGGGTCTCGAGTAAAAGGGGACGGTCTTTCGGTGCAGTGTTCAAGAGATACCGCAGTGTCTCCATGACTGAGCTCGGGGTCGTTCTCCGGTCCCCTTTTTATACCTTTCTGTTCTCTGGGTTATCCACCAAATAGTTTAGATAGCTCGGCAGCCATAGCGTTCGCTCTATCGTGCCTTCTAAGGAAGGGATGTTTACCACCCTTTTGTCCACCCAATAGATTAGATACCAAGGGGGCCAAAGCCGGGAGGGCCATGGCCAGCAATGCCCCGATGGCACCACCCTGTTGATCGACAAGTCGCCGTTTGACGTCGGGTGGAACATTACTCAGTTTGCGAAGCAACGCTCGATGTTTGTTCAATTCTTCGGTACTCTGTCCCCTTCCGCGCTGTGCGGTCCGTCGAACGAATTGATTTCGTTTCTTGTTTCTTTCCTCTTGCAGCCTTTCCTTCCATCGCAGCAAGATACGAATCAACACACCCCCAAAAAATCCACGTCCCCCAGGTTTCATGATCAGGGAGAGTTTTTCGGTCGTCGGCATGTTTCTCTCCGTCAGTTGGGTCAACACTTGTCGATTTCGTTCCACCCATTTCTTGTGTTGAGCGTGCAGTGGCTGAATGTTACCCTTCAGCAAATGGTTGGCCGCCAACTTGAACCACTGCAACAATCCAATACGTGCCCGGCCCGTATTCTTGACCAACTGCCCATAAGCCATATCGGGAGTCAGATGTTGTAACTTGCGAATGAAGGACTTGAGTCCTTTCATTGAACTCTTCTTTTCTCTTCGTGGTCTGCGAAAGATCGGGGAGAGAGACCGAGCAGGGGAAGGTGGTGACGTGGGACGTGGAGGTGTGACCGGCAAGGTAAAACGTGGTGGTGTGGCCGGTAAGGGAGACATGGGACTCGTGGGTGGTGTCAACGAGGGAGGTGACCACTGTGTTCTGGGGGCCCTCATTCTCGGGCGAGTCTGACTTCGTACCGTAGGATCACGGAGGTCCGGTGCCAACGTCGGGAACGTCGCCCTGGGAAGGGTGGGAGGTGGGTGTTTCCTCTGCGTATTCTTCGTACGAGCCATCGTGACAAACAAGAGTCAATTCGAGGTACAGGTCCCCCTTTTATACTTTTTGGACGTAGACGATGGGTGGTTCCTCTTGGGGTAAAATGTTGGATCTCAGTCGCAAAGCTTCGGGTGTGTCGGGCTTCAAATCAACGAGTAAGTAACTGCGAGGGGTACTCGTCGCATCTTCATAAGCTTCTTGCATATACTTGGAACGGGAAGGGTACATCTGACGGGCCAACACACCAATTTGCGAGGCGTCACGGGGATTTTTGAACAAGACCAAGTAATGGGCATTCAGACTGATGGTACGCTGTTGCTTGTCAAACAAGTTTTGCACAATGTAAATGACACTCGTGTCGTGGTGATGACTCTTTTTCGTGAACCACTTTTGCAATATCTCCGTGTCTTCTCCCATCAAATCGTCCACGACTAAGACTTGTGGACCCTTGACTTGACCCATCACGTCGTCAATATCCGTCAAACCTTTGACATAAGTGTAGGGAAAGCGATCGTAACTCTCTTGCCATTCGCCATAAGCCCACACGATACGTTGGGGAGGGACGTCGAACAGGGACGCTTGAAGAAACTTCTGCACAAAGACCGTTTTCCCAACACCCGTTGGACCACTGACTAACATGGTAAAGGGATGTTTGAACGTCACATCCATCTTGCACTGTTTTCCCCCATTCCCTTTTCCCCCGCCTTTTATACCTTCGCGACAGAACAACAGACATGGAATGAAATTAGAACACAATTTATTTTACAAAAAATACAAAAAGAACTTTCAATGCAACAAACATATCATACAAAGGAAAAGAACATTCAATAGAACATATCATACAAAGGAAAAGAAAAAACTGTTAGTTATCGCGTTCTCTCTTCAGGATCTCTTGTCTCACCCAGGGTACATTTCTCAGGACGCGAGGAATCCAATACACATGTCCCAAAAGCTTCTGCATCGTGTCGTGTGGGTGCCAGTCTTCCACTTCAGCAAACGTGACGACGACGGGTATCCATTCACTCATATCGAAACAAGGGGGATACGACAAGACTTCGGTCATATCTCTCGGACCCGCATATTGGATGAGTGCTCGGGAAAAACTTTCTGCTTCCTTCTCTGCCAACAAGAGGACAGCCGGCTTCGGGATTTCACCGTTCGAAGTTTCACCGTTTTCACTGGTAGTCGGGAGCATTGTAGGTGGAATAGAAATCTTCGTCGGCTGTTTTCTTTTTTTCTTTGTATCGTCTGTAGAGCTCGAACGCTTCTCCGCACCAGTACCAGTATCGCTGACTGCGGGTGTTGTCTCTGGGCATGTCGATGTTGTTGTCGAACATGCGACTGGCAACGGCTTCAAAGTTGTTTTCTGTTTGGATTTCTTCTTGGCACTCGAGCAGGCCGTGTCCGAGCTGTCCACAGTTGAGGCACTTGTGATTTTCGTCGGTGGGTCTCTTGATTCCGTAACACTTTCTTTTGACAGTTTCTTTTCTTTCTTCATCACTCTTCGCTTTTTGGGCTTCTGTTCGTTTTCCACACTGGGGTGCCCAGTGTCCTGGTTCTCCGCAGAGGTAACAACTTCCATAGGAACCGTAGGCTGGTCTGTCTTGTCTTGGTTTTCGTTGCTGTTGTTGTTGGGAACGAGCAGGGCAGTCTCTATACCAGTGTCCGACATTGTTACAGGAGAAACAAGCTTGACTAGCCATCGAGAGCAGAATGAAATTTCAGTGTGACACTTCGCTTCTTATAGTCTTGGTCGTGACGTCACTCGCTTTTGATTGGTTCTTTCTTTTCCTTCGTTTTGATTGGTTCGTTGTTTAGTCTATGATTTCCAGGCTTTCCACGTACTTTTTCACTTCGTCCCAATCGATCAAGGCTTCACTCACGTGACAGGCTTCCAACAACGTCATCAGGTCGGCTCGATTACCGTGCTTTTGTCGCCAGTGGTTGAACACGGTGAAGATTTGCATGCGCGCGTTGTTGGGATGACTCATCTTGGCTTGACTGATTCGCGCTTCTCTGATCCCCAAATGTCTGCCAATACATTCCCAGCCTTCTCCTATGTTGCCGGACATGACATTGATATCCATTTGATCCAGAGACCATCGTTTCTTTTTCTTCGGCAAACCGTCCATCCACTGGCGTATGGAGTCTTCTTTCTGTTCGACAAACTCGTCTTTGCGTTTGATCAACGCGGTCTTAAAGCCCGGTACCACCGTCCAGAACTTTTTCAAGGCTTTCTCGACGTCTTCTCGCCATCGCTGTTCGTCCTCCCACGTCTTGACTTGATCCCGTGGATCGTCCATCATACTGCCTAGCACGTTATCGATGTCTTGCAGTTTCGGCTCGTCCACCCAAAGGTAGTGATTGTAATCGTCCACGGGGTGTGAGGGTTGACCCGTTATGGAAGAAACGCCTAGTCCCAGACACGAGTGGTATCTCTGACTGGGATGTTCGTACTTGCAGCCGATACACTCTTCGTGTTGCCTTTCTTCTATAATGGGCAGGAAACATTTCAACACTCGAAAGTTGAGCCATCGTTGTCTAAGTTTCTCGATCATATTTTCTGCCGGTTCGTCATCTTCTTTGTTTGTTCGCCATCGTCCTGAGACCCGCAAGTCAGTATCCATAGGGGTAAGTGTTGCTCGGTTGGCCATCGTCATTGAATTGAACAAACCGCTTGTCATACACGATTTTATATCTTTTGCTCTCGGGGCGTGTCCAAAGACGACGGTCACGTGATCTGGTAATCTTGAACGGATTGGCTATGACCAGAGGCTCGTTTTGATTGACGTGCCGTACATTCTCCTTCATGATGGCGTAATTCAGCTGCTGGGAGGCACGGTAATTCAAGGTGAATCCCCGGACTTTACATACAGTTTTACCATCGCTCTGGCGGTACGCGTAATTCTTTGGCCCTCCGCTAACAAATTCTCGAATGGTGACATCTTCGGGCAACTCGTTCTTCCACTGACCCAAACTCGAACCTTCCGGGGGATTCCATGACGTGGCATGGTATTGGTAGATGACGCTATCGGTGTCAAAATAGCATACCCTTTCTCCCAACTTTTCCAAGACAGAATAGAGTTTCAAACGGGCCTGGGCAGTGACAAAGGCGGCGATAACCACGTTGGTGATGGGGCAGGGTGCGACGTGTTCTTCTTTTTTCAACGTTTCCATCAAGACCATGTTATCGTTGACTAACTGCACATCTCGTACGGTCTGGGTCACGTCCAACATTTTTTCAAAGTAGACGCTGGGCTCCGTGATGTATTCTGTTTTGGGAAAGTTGTCTCTCTGTCCGAATTTACCCCATGCCGTGTTCAATTGTAACTTGCTAAACGCCCGCATCCCTTTGTTGGGTTTTATCGACGCGGGATCCAGACGAATACCTTCCGTGTCGTACACGTCGTTGACGAAGCGGGTCTTGTCTTCTTCGGTGTGGCAGGTGTCGGGATAACCGCTGCTTTCCATCTTCTTCTTGAGGTAGTGATTAATGTACCCCGTAAACAGACCGCCCGTTTTGGCCTCGGGATCGTAAGTGCTGAATTCTTTCCAGTGCCAAACTTCGTAGACTTTCAGTACTTGGTATCCTAGGGCCACCGCTTTCTTGAGTTCCAGGGTGACAAACGTACCCACCCAGGCTCGCTGTTCGTCGGTGTGCTCACACGGTTGGTATTCGGCAATCTCCCCTTGTTGCATGTGTTCGTCGACGCAGCTTCGACACAGGGCAAACACCAATTTCTGTTTGCGCCGAAACGGGAGCACTGGATGGTACAGGCCACGGGGCGGCAAGACGGAACACTGGATCAACCCTTCGTACTGTTGCCACTGGTCTTGATCGGGCTGTGTGACGATCGTGGGTTCCTTGATGGGAAAGGTACCGTACTTGCAGATGTACGGGTACAAGGACACCACGTCGATGTAGCGCATGTCTTCCACCGATTCGTTCACCAACAGTTGGATGGCATTGGTTCTTCCGCCGAAGAAAGCGTTGCGGGGCATCAGAGGTTCGGGAGCGGGCCATTGCTGATCTTCCAAGCCTTGTAAAAATTCGTCCATCTCGGGATCGTGGCGTCGTTCTTCCTCTAGCTCACACTCCCACATGACGCGGATGGTCTGCATACCGTACTGTTCCTGGAGTCGACGCTGACGTTCTTGTGTCTTCTGGTACAAGTCCCTCATGCTGCGAGATGGATCGTAGGGATGTTTATGCTGAAGGTCTTGGACGGGGCCCGGGTAACATTTGGGACATCCGTGAAAGGCACACCCGTGAAACTCGTACACCGTACCCGTGGTCGTGTCCATACCATCTAAGCTATAAGGGCCAACTCGGCATTCACTACCGTTACGGGCGTGTCGAATGTTGGGTAGTGGGGTCTGGTTTCGGAAAGCTGCCATGGTCTGTCGATGTTGTTCCCATTCCAACCATCGAAGGGCTTTGTTGGACTGTTGTCGAGGCTGGAAGCGGTGCCAGTCCTTACCAAGTTTTGGCTGTTGCATTAAAGCTCGAGGAATGACGACGAGGGTGTCTTTCTTGAGGTAGTGCGTGCGTAACACGCGACTGCAGGCAGAGGCCAGGGTCAAGCTTTTTTCGAAGGGATCGATTCCCGTGTCCATGAGAAATATCTCACGAAACACGCCACAGCATCGGCGGAGGACATCGACGTCACTTTTGCAGTAGGCGAGAATTTCTTGGCGAAAATCAAAGACGTCGTGACTGTGTTGTTGGTACCACTCGTGAAACTTTTCTCGTTCAGTCACACTCATGCCATCCGGATCGTAATCGGTGTCGGGAGGATAGGCGCCCACGTAATCTTCGTTCTCCGGTTTGTTGAAGTGGTGAGGGAAATAACCTTTCTTGAGTTCTTGCAGGCCAAAGGTCTTGGGCATGTCCCGTAAAGCCATCGGTAGAAAGTTGAGGGAATCGATGAATTTTACCGTACCGACAGTGATCGTCATCGCTTTACCACCATTCATAATCACTTCGGGTTGCGCCACGGAATGTTTGTGCAGCGTCTGTAAAATCAGCAGTCCGTCGTAACCTTTAAAGTTGTGAGCCACGGCAATCACGGGACTCGATTCGTGACTGTCATGTTTCCGACCATCTATCACCGTACCGTGTGCAGCGAGTTGTAAAAACCATTTTCCCACATCGTCCAGCGTGTCTGGGCCTTTAAACACAATTTCCCGTTGGTGATTCCAGTACGTGTCGCAGTGCTCGCAGGGATCTTGATTGTCGATGCAAAAGTGACAGCAGGTTTGCAGGACACATAGGTTGGGAATGTGTTCACCGGTATCTTGCTGGCATTCAAAGTCAAAGAAGACGAAGCGGGTCAACGTTGATTTCTGTAGTTTGTCGATTTGGGTCTTTCGGTCTTTATTCATGTCGATGGGTGATTTCAGTGGTTGGATGTAACAAAACTGTTTCTCGGCCGTGTGCCACTCTCGGCAGATGGAACATTCGTATTCTCCGCATCGGTGTTCTTCCAAATTACGCTTGGCCTTGATGACGTCCCACTCTTTTTGACATTTCTCGCATTTCTTCCATCGATAACAGACACTGCACTTGGCTCTGGAACGGGTGGCGAGATGGTTGTCGAAACACTGGCGGCTCACAAACACACGATGACATCGGTAACACGTCTTTGTGTTGGGATCAGGTGGACAGGGTGGACCCACTGTCTTACATCCATGACACATGACGTGACACGAATGTTTCTCTGCTCGATCGTATCCTACCTGACAGGTCTCGCAAAAATACGAGTTCTCCACAAAGGCGGGCATGGAGGTAATGACGTCATAATGCCTGTCGTGTAAATACAGGTTGAGATGTTTTGGTGTGCCTGTGACGTGTTTTGTTCCCCGATAAATCGCCTTCCCAAAGATGGCCCGAGAGAAAACATTGAGCTGATAACCTTGCTCTCCTAAATACTTGGCGTACAATTCCCAGGTTTCCGTCCCCGTGCATGCTTGCCTGGCTCCACCGACGGCATCGATAAGTGCTTCCGTTTTCTTCGTCTGCCACGAGTGGGGTCCTGCCCTCCTCTGTAGTCTGTTCCGCTCTCTTTCCCATTCAGGCGTGTCTTGTTTGTTGGCAAAGTGACGAGCGACGACAATAGCTCGCTGGAAACACAGTTCGTCGGCATTCTTTATGGTGACGAGGCATTTCTTTTTCTTCAAATATTCGTCGAAATTTGAGCAGTGTCTTTTCTTCATGTTTGTTCCACCGCTACCTCGACCATCGGGAGGGGACACGTGACATATACTCATGGACATGCGTTGATCTAGACGAAATTCTTCGTTACTCTGTAACACGGCAGCCACTTTCTGTAACACGTCTTCGGCTTTTAACAAACGATGCTCACGGAAGGGTAACCAGATCGGTGTTTTGAGTCCCGGGTGACTGATGGCGATTCTAACATAATCACTTTCTCTGGCGTCCAAGGTTCGACGAATTTCCTCGATGATGGCCTCAAAAGTGTCGTGTAGTTGTTGTGGCACATCGTTGGCTGGAACATGGGACCAATCTTCAAGAAAATCTATTTCTACACACAGTGATTCGGTTCGAAATAATCGGCTGTATCGTCTATCCACGGGTCGTAATGTAAAACTCATCTTGATTTGCTCGCTGATCGCTTAAAAATGACCGAAGCTGTCGCTTCCTGGCCTTTTATTCCTGTCACCATGAATGGACTCGTCCATGACGTCATACCCTTTTAAATGGATTCGTCCGTGACGTCACCGATGAATGGACTCGTCCGTGACGTCATATCAAATGGATTCGTCCTTACGATCATAAAACGGTACAACACCCGTCACTCTATCAGTATCAGAATGGATGCTCCGGTGTTACGCATCGAAGACAACCACAGCACGGATACTCTCGTGTATCTCAGGGGTCACACGCTTGCCGTGATTACCCCTGACGATATCTTTGTGTTACCTGACGAGGTATTAAAAACACCTCCCAGGAAAAGACCTCCTCCTGAATTAGTGGAGGCCATTAGACGCAACCGACATAAAGTGCGTCGTACCCTCACATTCTAGTGCTCGCATTCGAGTGAGGACAACGGCCCTTGTCAGGGCCAACTTAATCAATGGAAAAGAGTTGTTTCCCCTTCCCTGCTTCTCCTCTTCTTCTTCTTCTTCTCTCTCTCTTTCTCTCTCTCTCTCTCTCTCTCTCTCTTCCCGCGCGCGCGCGCCCTCTTTCTCTCCGTACGTGCAAGGGGTCACGCACGTGCAGGGGGTCACGCACGTGTCAGGGGGTCACGCACGTGTCAGGGGGGTCATTTAGGTCACGCACGTGTCAGGGGTCATCCAGTGCAAGGTCACCTGCACGCGCATGCACGCACATGCACGCACGCGCATGCGCGCACGTGCGTCCCTGAACAAGCGTCCCTACTACTATGGTGTACACTGGGCCTTAGGCAGATAAACTGTATGTGTCTTCTTTGTGTTTTCGGCCGGAGTCCATTCTAGTTTATTCCTTATGCACTAACATGTATCTTATCAATATCAGTTGTTAGCGGTCTGGTGTGGTGCGGGGTGCTGTAATATTCACCCCCTGCACCCCTCCCTTCACCCCCTTTTACTTATGATTAAAAATCAGTCAAGCCAACAACTGACTCCTCAATCGGCAATCCAAACGTTTAACAAATCTGGAAAATATTGTAGATCTCAATACGAAATGATATAAATAAATAAAATGGAAATGTATCTTTTCACACCTTACCAACACACCTGAATGAAGGTGTTACCTGGATCACAGTAACACCAGGTAAATTGATTGATAACTACAATACTAACACGGTAAATATAATAATCACAATATATACATTTATTCCACTTACCATAATGTCATCTCGTATTCCATTGAATCAAATCTAACTAATATTCCATGTAACCATACCCAATTGGTGCGGTTAACAAACTCGACTTAAATAAATTCTCTAAAGTTGTTTATAATCTAGACACTTGCAATGTTATTGCCAAAACGTAAATAAACACACTGGAAATGTTCTATGATAGAAGATTCTGCATGCAGACGAACAGACACTGACTGGCGCGGTTCCATCCAATATCTCTCTCTTCCTCTCTCTCTCGACTTCTATTAATAACAGATCCCATCCCGTTGCTAATGTAGACACTGGCTCAGCTCATCTCGCGCTATACATCTATCTCTCTCGCGCTTCATTCATCAAATCAATTCAACAAGCCATGCTGTATGTATGAATGATAATCGTAGCTATTTATCCCTCGATTGCTTTAATATAACACACCACTACAACCTAATAGACGATAGCACTCCATTATCCAGTAGACTAGGGATGGAATTAACAAATATGGAGTAATAGAGAGATGATAGAACATATAAAAAAAAACGCACATGTTTATCATCAATTATTGATTCTCATATTCTTGAAATTGCTAAGTATACACGGTTATATTTGAACAGGGAAAGTTCGAGTTACATCAGCACGAGAAAGAATGAAATATTGCTAAATATATTCAGCTATATTTGAAAAGAGTGAGTTCAAGTTAAATTAGAACGAGAGAGAATGAAATTGTTTTTTAGAAGTATGCAGTATAAAAGTCATAGTAAAACAATAAGCTACAGTGCTGTATTTAAACTACTGCATTGAGATCTGTGGAAGTGGACGTTAAACACTATCAGAAGAGGCAGGGGCGGATCTAGGAATTTTGAAAGGGGGGGGGGCGCCGCAAAATGAGGGCACTGACCGCTGAGGGGGGGGGGGCCTCAAGAAAATTATCCGTCATTTCCTTGCATCTGTAGCCAATTCAAGAGCAATTTGGCTGATATTTTCGTCTAAACGTTCGGAAATCGTAGAAAAGGAGCCTCAAAATCGAGCAAAAAAGCTAGTTGAAAGATACTTTCAGTAGTAAAAAAGGGCACTGTCGAAAATTAGGGGGGAGGGGCGCCCCCATTGAATCCGCCTCTGACAGGAACTCTGGGAGCAGTTTCGTTTGTGTATTAGTCTAATTTCTCCGGCTGTAAAATAAAGTGATATTATCCGCCGTACATATTACCACGGAAAACACAATAACGAGCGCCAATCATACAATAACAAGCAACAACAGCCGACCATATAACTGTATAACCCCACCCCTGCCTCCGAGACAAGGCATGAATATTCGCCCAAATCTGACAGAAAATATAAATATTAATCCCTTTCTTCTATTCTACAGGGGTGGGGGGGGGCTAGTGGTCTAGAGTCCCGCGTTTCGACCTCTAGCTGGCGGGTCACCTCTGGCTTGCGGCTGTGGTTTCCTCTGGGCACCCCGGTTTCCTCCCACTGCTAGAGACCCTTACGCGCAAGCGAATTATTAAATTAAATTAAATCCATATAAATACGAATCCTTCAGATGACCCTGCCTTAATACAGTATATCTACATGTATATATGCAATGAATATATTTGAATTACTTATGTGAGTACAGTCTGGAGGAAGCAACTTGTCTCCATTACAAACAGCGAGACAAATGAACATAATCACTTGAAGAAATAATACATCACACGTATTGGGAGAGAGAGAGAGGGAGAGAGAGAGAGAGAGATGGGGAGACCGTGAGATAGATGGCGAGAGAGAGAGGGAGAGAGAGAGATGGCGCGCGCGAGAGAGAGAGGGAGAGAGAGAGACACACATACCCCGTTCAGACGCGCAAGTTAAACTAGTTTAACTTATCCGGCGATAGTTAATTCAGCAATTTTCGTAGTCTGAACGCATATGTGGAGATTTTAAACTAGTTTAAAATATCCACCTCCGTAGGTGAATTGAATTCAGCTTTTTTTTTTATCTGGTTTAACTTTCGGCGTCTGAACGGGTAGGATTAAAATATCCGGATATTTTCACTCTGGGCATGCGCAGTGCGTAGTAAATAACAATCTTAGAAAAATGGCGGCTTCTTGTACTTTTCAGTGCTCATGCGCGTTTACCTCTGACCCTTGACCGACGAGGTCAGGAACATGGTCAGGAATGTTAATCCAGTATAGTGCCGGTATCTTAAAACACGTATGAACGCAAAAATTGCCGGATAAAAATCGCCGGATAAGTTAAACCCGTTTAGTTATACACCCATACACCTAGACACACCCAGACAAAGAAAGAGACACACACACACACACACCATCACACACCCACACCCACACATAAATTAAGCCATTTCTGGGCTATCATATGCGTATGGTTTCATAGGGTATTTCCCACTTATGAGGTATTTCCCATTGTTATAAATCGATTGAGGTCAAGAAGGTGGAATCCAGACGAAATCCAACGCGTTCGCTCCATTACATATCAATAATTCCATAGGACAGTAAGACGTGATTTTCATCTCAAACTGAAGAGTCTTATATAAAAACTCATCAACACTTATTATCTGACAAAGGTAAGAAATTAACACGTGTTACCCGACAGATGAGATATAATAGGCTTCAGATGAACTCTGATTACCTGGACAATTATCCCTTCATGTAGCAAGCAGATCAGAGGTAATTTGTCACGAATTAAGTGGAGAGAGAGAAATGGGGTTTAACGTCCACTCGACACAAACTAGGTCATTTTTGGGACTAACATGGTTTCATTTTATTTCAATAATTCGCTTGAGCGTAGGGGTCTTTAGCAGCGGGAGGAAACCGGAGTGCCCGGAGGAAACCCACGAGGTTGAGAAGGCGCCCCTATCTCCATGCCACATACGCTCACGAAAGGGCTCGAAGCCACAGACGCAAGCCAGAGGTGACCGGCCAACTAGAGGTCGAAGCGCGACACTCTAGACCACTAGTCCCCCCCCCCCCGTGGAGAGTAAGAGAAAACGAGAGAGTAACGGAGTTTAACGTCCACTCCAAACAAATAAGTTCATTTAGGGACTAACATATGGTTCGGTTTTAGTTCTATAACGTTCTTCGCTTACAAAATAAACTAATAACCCATGTGCCAAACTGTGAAATCATTTTACAATCTGTAAAATCCTTGTTGCCTATGCTGTCTCAGTTGCCGGGATTAGTTCGTCCAGCCAGATCTCAGTGTAACCCACGGCAACAGAGCGGCCAATATCGACAAATATTTCAACAAAATCAACTCACTGAATGTAGGAGGGTTAGTTTAATGATTTTTTCGCAGTTTTAAAGGCCCTGTACAAGATACCCCCCCCCCCCCGCACACACACACACACACGCACACATGATTGTTTTAAAAGCCGTATACCACACCAATCACCAAATGATGTCACGGAATATTTAATGATAGATCAGAGTGTGGTAGCGGAACACAAATGAAGATTATGTTGATGCGTAAAGCCCCAATACCACTCTTATTGTAACTGAATGATACATGTATGACCCAATCTTTATTCTGGTCAACAAATTGTATTATTTTACAATTTTCCAATTAATTGATGATACAAATTTCATCTTAACACACCTAATTTAAAAAATTGGAAAAATTCAACTTCCTGATTTGAAAAGGTTAACGTAAACCTTGTCAAATGTAACTTTGATTTTAAAATATTTTCGAACCCTCTGGACAAGTAAAATACGATGTAATGGATAATTTACACAACAGGTAGGACACATAAACATCTAGTACTTAGAATAAAACTATTATTTATTTTCTAGAGCTGCCAAGCCAGCAAGAGTGTTATTGTCCCTTTAACAAGGAGTAGGGTCGCCTGTCCAACCCCTCTGTCTCGTGATGATGACGCTCCATAGACCATTCATAATAAACACTAAATCTATGATAGCTATGGGTGAAATCATCGCAACCGCTCTTTCTATCTCTCTCGTTCTGTGTACTAGTGATTGGCGAGAAGAAATCTATATTCAGCTACTCTGTTTTTGTTGTGTTTAAACCATCTTTTATTGAACTGAACAAGTCGTACATCGTAGTATAATACAATTACTTTCAACCACGTGACGTATAGTGCAATTAACCATCCGCGTTACTATCCCCTAGACATTTATAAAAAAGCTAAAAGCTAAAACTAATTGTAAGTTATTATTTCTATTAGACTGGGTGCAAACAAACTTGATCAAAACTATGGATTGCGGGTTAAACGCGTTCGGTTTTGTGTAAAGCGGTATTGTTTCGATCCCTAGCGTTTCCATGGAAAACTTTTTTGTTGAAATATAATTTAAAATAGATTTTCCTCTCTCTCTCTCCCTCTCTCTCTCTCTCTCTCTCTCTCTCTCTCACCACTAATACCCTTGTCAGACCGTGTTGGCGTCCTTACTACGCTGACGGAAAATGGTCTGATAGCGCATCAAAATCTCCAAAAGCGTGGTAAAAGCATGGTGGAAACGCTAGAAATCGTGCTGTGGTCTCCATGGTCGCAAATGTTCGCTGAGTCACAGCGTTTGTTTTTTGAGCATGTTCACTTGTGATCGTCATTGTTATTGTTACTGGTGATTGAAATTGTTATTGTTACCAGTGATTGGCTTGTTATTGTTACCGGTGATCGCCATTTTTATTGTTACCGGTGATCGCCATTTTTATGTTACCGGTGATCGGCAATGTTACCGGTGGTCGCCATTTTTATTTTTACCGGCAATGTTATTGTTACCGGTGATCGCCAATGTTATTGTTACCGGTGATCGCCATTTTTATTGTTACCGATGATCGCCAATGTTATTGTTACCGGTGATTTCCATTTTTATTGTTACCGGCAATGTTATTGTTACCGGTGATCGCCATTGTTATTGCTACCTTTGATCGCCATTGTCATTGTTACCGGTGATCGTCATTGTTATTGTTACCGGTGATCGCCAATGTTACCGGTGATCGCCAAGGTGACTGCCATTGTTATTGATAACAGAGTCACCATCATTGCAATGTAATTGCACCACAGATAAGAAAACCCAGGCTCCACTACACGTCTATTTTTTGATAGGGGAACAGACAAAACCTATATAAACCCCCCTCCCCGTTACAAATTACATAATATTACAATAAAATGAAAGCAAAGAAGAAAAAGGAAATAGATAAAAAGGAAATTTTAAAATGTGTTTTATTTGATGTATTGATAGAGAATAAAAAGCAGGCTATTCTACCCTTGCTTTCTCACTTTAACTGTTTATGTGATGTGATAATGTTAACAAGTCTACTTATTTCACTAACATATATATGTTAAAGCTACTTATAAAAGAACAAGTAGCTGTAAATTATTTATTACATGTTTTAAAATACTTCAAACTACTCCACACCAACACGTGACATCTCTTAGAAATAATCTAGTAATCTAATTCAAATAAAATCATGCGAGGTATAACGACCAATTCTCTTTACCAGTCGAGTTGATAAAGGGAAATCTTACACAGACATCACTGTTTCCGCTTACTCTCCGTCATATTTCAGATGGCAGGGGATCTTTAGCGTGCACACCGGTGTGTCTATGGGATGTCCGTCCATTACCAACCCTGTACGTCATTGGGAGACACCGTGGCTAAATGGGTAAGGCACTGACTTGGTAGCCCGGGGATCGCGGACTCGATTCCAGTGTTGACCAGGAGAGTTTCGTTTTGTCAGTGGTGCAGGACGGAGGGCCCGACAAGGACAACTGTCTAGTCCTTCGAATTTGACGAAAAACCGAGGCCCCGTGTACACTTATATCGTGTTCCATCTGTCGCGGGGCATTTTAACGTGCACGTCAAGGTATTCTAGAGTTATGCCCCGTGATTCACTTTGCGGAACCTTTATAACGCTTTCCGAGAGCCCTGTGCGATAGCAAATTAACAAAATAACGATCTACCATAATTTGAATTCCATAGTATCTTGGTGGTTTACGTGAAATACGATCTCTCCCTCACTCACTCTCTCCCTCTCTCATCTCTCTATCAAGCTATTGTTTTGATTATTTCTATGTGTTGATTGATTATTTTGTGCGGGTAATATCACGTGCTGTTTATCCCTGAGACATGGTATATACAGGCGCGAATCCAGGGGAGGGGGAGGGGGCAGTGACATAGTTAATTTTCATTTTCGTTTGCTTTGTTACTGTTGTAGTTCACATATCTGCTCTTTAATAGATGAAATAAACATGTTTATCATTGTCTCCACCCAAACAATCCAAGGTTGTAACATATTACCCGTTTCTCCAATGTGTCCCCCCCCCCGACAAAATCCTGGATCCGGGCCTGATATACTACGACTGATTTCCTCAGGGACACTCTCCGGATTCTTCTTCATTACCTTCGACATCAGTTCTTGAAGAAAAAATGTGAAATTGAAAAGAGAAATGTGTATTGGTTATTACCCGGGAAGCAGGTTTTATTTCCAGTGAAACAGTCTACACCGGGTGAGATGACAACAATTAAACAGGCAATAACCAAGAGGTCAATCTGCCTATTACAGGTCGTTCTTTATGCGTTAAATTTTATCTAAATTATTAATTAGACATTAACTAATGTACGTAGACCCTAATCAACCCTCGGATAATCGAGATGGGAATACGATTTGCGGTTGATGATTTAACGTATTATTATTGTAACGATAGCAGTGACAATCGAGTCTAGTGTACACTTATCGTGAAGTAATTTGACTGAAATTTTCAACATGTTCCCTTTTCATTATCTATTGTTTTAACTTTTATAGAGAGAACTGTCAGCTCTTTACGTTGTCTATTGTTTTAACTATTATAGCGGAAACTGTCAGTTCTTTATCCTATCTTACCTCATGCCTTCGATACATCTGGATGAACGACCAAATATACCAAACGGAAGTCGATTCGTTTCAACAATATTTAGTCCTAATTTGGTCGACTGTCATACTCCTCACAGGGTTCCGTTTGATTACAGCAAATCCCAATTGGATTTCTCGCGCCATTGCTTCAGAAATATGTTGAACTGTAGACAAGAGGGGGGGGGGAGAATGGAGGAAGAGAGAGCGAGAGGGATAGAGAGAGAGAGACGAGAGTGAGGGAGAGAGAGAGAGAATGCGGTTTAACGTCCACTAGACACAAACTAGGTCATTTCGGGACTAACATATGGTTTTAATTTTATTTCAATAATTCGCTTGCGCGTAGAAGAAGACAGGGGGAGAGAGAGGGGGAATGAAGGGAGAAAGAGAGGGAGAAAGAGAGAGAGAGAGAGAGGGAGGGAGGGGAAGAGAGAGAGGGGGCCCCGTTTCACGAAATTTTAACTAAAGATAAAATCCAAATTTTAGCAGATACTTCAATTTTGATTGGCTAAGAACTAAAATCAATCTAATATTGTCCAATCAAATAAACTAAAATTCAGATCTTAACTTAGTTATAATTTTGTGAAATAGGCCCCTGGTCATGCTATTATCATGGGAGCATACGTCCGCCTGGTTTTTCACCCCATAGCATTAACACCATATTTAAACTAAAATTACATGAATAAAATCACTCACTCAATATTACCTTCGCTATGAATATATTTCACAATAAATATTTATTTATTATTTTCTAACCAATTTTCACTTCCTGTTGTTATTCTAGAGATGCAATAGAACAATCGGTGCAGTTCCCCTTTAACAAAAGCTCAAATAGCTAGTGATATACCTTTAAATGAGAACATTATATAACGTGGGCTATTTGTTATAAAAGCCTAGTTTAATCGACTCAGTGTAAATATATTAATGTTTACATTCTATTTGTGTTGATACAGTTTGGCTTCCACCACAAAGAACTCGTATAGTTTTCACCGTCAACTATTTTAGATACAGAACGTGTTAGATTGTCTTTGACTTTAATATTTATTTTATTCTCGTCTTCATCATCTTGTTAATAGAACCGAACATAAATAAAACATTCACTCGCCGTCATAGGGAATCTCTCACGAGTTTCTTGTTTTACTTTATCGACTAGTGTTCATATTTATTTATATCAAAGAAGACGAGTAGGAGGTTTTATGTATCACCCAACCCTATTGGCGTGCACAAAAAAGTAAATACAATTATTTGGTATAGTTTAGTATTACTGATCCTGATTATATTACGGCGTAGTGATACATCATTTTTGGACAGTAAGTCACACGCTGCAAACTCCAAAATATTGACCCGGTTTTTGCTTTAAGGTTATGGGGAGTAATGTACTTTGTCATGGTAACAAACAATATTACTGGATCCAAAAAGTAGTTCCTTTTAATAAAAACAAAAATGTAGGTCCTTTTTATTGACTAGTATAATCAAATTAATTTAACGCGATATAGCTCAGTAGAATATGAAAGCGATATCTACAGCATGTATGTTTGGGCGAAACATTATAGCAGACGTAAAACCAGAGAAAGTAGCGGGATCGGTGTCGGAAGTAGTCCGAAATATCATTGACTGTGTTGGCGTCTGCGAATAATTACTAACCACATTTCAAAGCTGAAATTTCTATACACGCCCCCCCCCACCAGCACCCAACCCTGTCGTCAATTCCTAGATCCAACCATGTATAGTACTATATCAACCAATAAGCAAATTACGGGGGTAGGATGGCTGAATGATTAGCACGTGCTTGCTGTATCATAAAGCCTGTCATTGGGTCAACTGGCGTGGTTGCGAATCCCCATTTCTCTCTCTCTCTCTCTCTCCATCTGTTATATTCGAATTGAAACTTAATACAATAGCAGTCCGTGAGTTGATTCGCAAATGTCCAAGGAACAACCATGCTCATACCAAGTTTCGCGTCGTAGAACGTTGCCTCTTAGAACAACAAATTGAGTATCGCTTAGGGGCCCTAAAATAAAACCCATAAATGTTGTTATAGTTTGATGTTTGAAGACGCTTAAGTTAAATATCAGCTTTGATGAAAAAAATAAATAAAATAGCCCGAAGAACTTTATAGACATTACTTTGATGTATGCGGTGTTTTGCTTTGCTCTTTTGGCATTCTAAATTACAAAGTTTTTTGTTTATCAATTTTTTTTTCATTTGCTATCGTTTTGTTAATTTCAAGATAGTGGATTTTTTTTCTATTGAACGAAGACAAGAAATTTTGAAATCTAAATTAAGTGTCATAATCGAATTTTCTCCTAGGTTGTCTTTCAAGATTTCCTCATAATAAACGAACACACGGGATGCTGATTTTTAAAGACACAAAGATAAACCCCATTGATCTGGATACATGAACACAACTCAATTAACACACGCGTCAAGATTTGTTTTATCTCTTAGTATCTGAAGCACGTTCTTTATTAACCGAGCTACAAGAGAAATACCTAAAATCATATAGGATTTAGCGTTTACTGTGCTGCTCCGACTGGGCTATTGAAGACGGGCATACACGGTCGCATATATGCACTACAACGAACGTTACATCCAAAAGTGGTCACGGTCGCATATATACGACCATAGCTAGAACATTTTTATAGGCCACATTTAAACATGCATTATGCAAGAGCAAAAGCTGCCTGTTGTAGGTCTTTCGTTAGGCCTGGGGGGGGTTGGGATGACCTAGTTGTCTTGAGTGCCGCGCTTCGACCTCTAGCTGGCCGGTCACCTCTGGCATACGGCTGTGGTTTCGATCCCTGATGTGAGCATATGTGGCATGGAGATAGGGACACCTTCTCAACTTCGTGGGTTTCCCCCGTGCACTCCGGTTTCCTCCCACTGCTAAAGACCCCTACGCGCAAGCGAATTAATGAACTAAAATTAAAAACCATACGTTAGTCCCAAAATGACCTAGTTTGTGTTGAGTGGACGTTAAACTCTCTCTCTCTCTCTCTCGCTCTGTAGGCCTGAAATGTTATAACAACTATTAATTAGACATTAATTTTAATTAAGTTAAAACTTATTCGGACTATAATTAACTCTCGGCGACGAGGTTAGCATGAGATTTTTGTTGGATTGTAGTTCGATTCGCTGATTTACCAATAAAAATGGGTAACCGAGACTACTGGTTTTGTCTTACCGACTTTAGTAATGATGACCGAGGCTAAGCTTAGTTCTAAGTTAATAGTGGATCAATTTGACTGAAATTTTCAGCAAATCGCCTTTACATTAGGTAGTTTTTAACTATTGTAGTGAGAACTCCCATCTCGTTAATTAATCTCCCTACATGTTTAGATTCATATTTAATTGATATCGCTACGCGTGCATCTCAGACAGGAACTTGTTTTGTCAATAACATTTAGAAAAACATGTCTTTGTTCAACATTATTTTTGACTAAAACGTAATTTAACGATGTCGGGAATATTAAAGACGGTCAAAGTCATTGAAATGCCTATATATGATTACGATTCGGATTATATCGATGACACCAATCCTGAAAACGATATTTCTGATGAAAATGATTTAAAATGATTTGCAAATTATAGATCAACTTATCCCCTCCAACTTTTCATTTTTTTTTATTTTTTTTTATTGGTGCCAAGAGTCTATCACTTATAATTTGACACAGAGAGGGATAGGGTTCAACATCCAATCGACACCAACTAGGTCATTTCGTTACTAACATATGGACTGGTGACACCAACTAGGTCATTTCGTTACTAACATATGGACTGGTGACCCTACTAAAAATTACCTTTTTTTTCTTTTGAATAAAACAACCTAGTACCGTCAGAGTGTAAAGTGAAAAGACTTCTTACCGAGATATCGATCTCAAATCATCAACGTGCTGTTACAGGACGTGGAGACCATCAAGTCAAGCCTTACTTCCTGAAATTAATTTGTCGACTGAGTTCCTATTTTAAAGCTGATGTAAAGAATTATCAGATGACGAAAGCTGACATCGAGTAATATTATCGAATTTCACTATCACATCAATGTGGTTCAGTTACCAGAAGCCGTCATGTAGCAGTGGTAAGTAAGTAAGTAATTCTTTATTGCTGAAAGTTACATAACTTATAGCAAATACAATGAATAAATAAATAAGGGGTATTAGTAGTAGCATTAGATGATGTAGTAGCAGTGGTAGTAGTAGTAGCATTGAATGATGTAGTAGCAGTGGTAGTAGTAGTCGTTGTTTTCTGTGCAAGCTGAGCCCCAATTAAATTGGATAATCCTGGTTCTTATGAGGTTACTTCCGGAAATAAACTATTCATGTCGATATGCATATTTTAGTCTGTAGGAATTATATTTCAGATAATTTTTATGATGCGTCCCTGTTGGTAACATCTATAAAATAAAAACCTCAATGACATTTCAACCAATGTACGTTTAACAAAATTTTATATCCGTCTAAAATGATTCTTGCTGCTGAGGAATTTAGTTTAATCTGCTAGATTGCTGCTCTCTATATTCAGTACTGGTAGATAATGACTAGAAAACCTAGTACACTCTCTATATTCAGTACTGGTAGATAATGACTAGAAAACCTAGTACACTCTCTATGTTCAGTACTGGTAGATAATGACTAGAAAACCTAATACAGAGATTAAAGATTTCACTGTCTGTCTATTCATGCAATATTGAGACCAGGACAGGAAATTGCCAACCAGTGTTGAATCTTAAAGTAAATACTGTTCTATCATTGCCGTCATCATGGCGGCCATTACTCTCCTCGTGCTCATTAATTTACATGGTCACAGTATGATATTTAATCACATTAACAACATGGTGGCAAGTCGTCCATTTCAGAACGTGAAATGAGAAATCAGAAATACCAATAAATTATTAGTGAATTTATTATGTAACGGGGGGTGATCGACGCAGCGTAATTTATATGAAGTGTCGCTGTTTACGTAAGGCCTCTTTTAAAGGTGAAATTTACCTTTCGATACCATTCACTATACAGACCTCTCAATAAACGGGAGTCGATTATCAGGTCATCAACGAAAAAATAGACCCGAATTCTTTAAAGGGTTACGTGTCCGGATAAGCAGTTTTTGACGTTCACGTCCAAACAACTGAATATTTTAAGCTGAAATATTGAGACAAGGTAAATACACCAGTCTTCGATATTTTTGTGCTTAAATTTCATACGTACTCAGACTTTTATTTTTGAGACTCCTTTTAAAACGGGATAGTCCCTTTAAGGTTGTGAATAGTTGGTATTTGAGAAATTTTCTATAACAATATTACTGGGTCCAAAAGGGTATTTTATTTTATTTTTAATAAAAAAAAGTAGTTCCCTTTTAATTGACCAATCAAATTCAGTAATATATATTATATATATTTCTAGAAAGAAAAAACTAATTTCATCTTAGCTAGCGCTTTTACCCACTACGGGGATCGTCAGGCTTTTAATAATGAGATAGTATACAATTACATGAAGTATATATATATATATATATATATATACTGTAGAATGTGATAAAGCACGTTTTTTTAAAACAAATAAGGAACCTATTCAGATTTTGTTGGTAGTTTCCTCACAGCTAAAGACCCCTACACACACGCGAATTATTGAAATAAAATTGAACCATGTTTCAGTCCCGAAATGACCTAGTTTAGTCGAGTGGACGTTAACACCACCCCCCCCCCCTCTCTCTCTCTCCAGGTTTCGATCCCGATCGCCAAATGTTGTCGAGAAAGTTCTCAGAGATTCTCCAGTGTTGTTTCGCTTTGTTGTTGGTGCAGGGCATAGGGCATGGCAAGGGTAGCTGTCTAATTTATCGGATAGTATTAACAACCGAGGTACAGTGTACACGTTGACGTGCATGTAAAAGACCCCTTGACAATTAGAATTATAAAGAGTAGTACGCTGTAGGCAGCTGTCCTGGTAAATTGTCCAGCTTTGTTTCCCTCTTGTTAGCGCCGTAGCGCAACATTTAGGCCAACATCACCTCATATCACATTCTATCGCCAAAGGCCCACCTGTCAGGTCATTGACCAAGGCCCACACACGCCGAAGAGGTGTCACGAGGTCTATAGCCCAGGAAAAGATTGAAAATTGACAACCGCAAACCGCAAATTTTTCAAGCATTTCAGGCCAAAACATAAGAAGACTAATTTTTGATTTCCTGAAACAATTAGATAATTTCCAAGCATTTCAGACCAAAGCATAAGAAGGTTAATTTTTGATTTCCTGAAACAATTAGATAACAGAATGACCTAAGGTCACTATCATTAGATGAATTTGAAAATTCTCTTGAGTGTCAAAAACAAAAACCTTTTTCTTTCTCTTTTTTCTTTATAGACTTGGGCCAACTTTTTTTAATGGGCTCAGGTCCGTGGACAGGTGGACCCAGTCCGACACTGCTTGCGTGTAGGGGTCTATGAAAGAAATATCAAGAAGTTTGTAAGCCAGTGATTAGCCTATGATGGTGCCTAATCACTGACCAGGATGTGCAGGGTTCGATTCTGTTGTTGTATTGATCTAAAAGTCACTTATTACTTTTCCAATTAGTGATCCATGACAGACAGTCTGAACAGAGAATAGGTGTCTATTTGTTCAGAAAGTCTATATTAATGGCAGAATAGTTGAAGATAGACCAGTCTACCCCCCCCCCCCATGACATATCTTATGATCGGAAGTTCACATATATAGCAGTGAGTCACGTGCAAGCTGGGAATCGAAACAACTCCACAATTGGAATATATTTTATTTGATAATAAACCAATTGTCTCTTGTCTGTATTTATTTCTAGTATTTTATAATTTCTTCGCTAAATGTCAGGGACAAGAGGCGAGGTGGAGAGTTGTTTGTTTATAAATAATGGGAGGTAACTCTTACCAAAGAAACATAATCGACTTCAACACACTGATGATCTCTGGCTAGTAGTGACTTCAATATTAAAACCATGCCATATTGATCTATTTAACATGTTGATGATTTTAATCTTTATAAAGAGACCAAGGTTGTTTAGATAATGTTAAACAATGGATTTCATCTAACATGGTAAATGTCAACGATGAAGTCGTGGGCCCTACTCACAGGGTCTGTAAAATAACGCTGAAGATGCTTGTGCAACATCAGCTCGGTCCTTTGTCCTGACTATGTAATTCTTTACTAACTGACGAAGATGTTTCAAAGCTACATCGTCACTAAAACTAAATCCAGACCAGACATCACTCTAGTATTAAACAAATTACAATGGCTTCATGTTGGAGAATGGATTAACTTTAAAATATAATCTTTAACTTATTGCTCTATTAACAAATCTGATCAAGGTTATCTTCAAATACTAGTATTATATTGACTGGTTTGTTGACGTGCTCTGGACAGTCCTGTCCTGCACTCACCCGTTTTATTGCCGAATCCCGAATAAAGTACTGGCTCGTTATTCTGGATTCACGAATAACGAGCCAACACGTTATTCGGGATTCAGGGTTCGCCATCAAAACAGAACCATCTATCTTGCATCCGACCATTTCCTCGTTAGGTGACCGACCAGCACGGAGAAGACTGTTTGTCAAGCGAATAGGGTGCAATCACCTGTTTTATTGCCGATTGCCGAATAATAATATAATAATAATAATAAACATAATGTTTATACCAATATTGGATGAGATTTGTTTATTTTTAATCATTTCAAATATAAATTATGCAGCTTGTTACCCAAACAAATGTAGGATTCTTGGACACGGAAATTTCGGCTACAAACGTTTTAACCTGAAATAGTTTGCTCCTATTAGGGCCTATTGAACCTTTGTGGCTAAAATATCCGTTTCCCACCTAACCCTTCTATTTTCGGGTATTGGGGAAATCAACTCATGCATAACTCAAAATTTAAAATCGTTTGTTTAGGACCCAAAGGGTTAATTTTTCACATTCATTTCCCTTTTGATATTTGGTCAACTACATTCACGGATTGCGACCAATAAATCTGGGTGATCCCTCGGGTCAAGTCAAGACCATCTTTTTATAGATCCTTTAGATTAGTTCTGATCAACCTTTTTTGTGTAAACAATATTTTACTTAAAACGGATGAAAAGGGGCCAGGGAATACATGTAAGTATAGTTCCCCTAAATCCTTTCTGACTTAACAACCAATTCAAATTCTTATTAGTTTTAAATTGACAATTAATAACATCTATAATCATAAGAGCGAGGGACAGGACAGTGAAGATTGCATAAAATCTAAAAAAAACGCTGACTAAATCAAATCAATTCAATTGTTTGCTATTCAACATCAGTGTGACTCTACTCACGGTAGACTTTAAAATTGGTCCCGAAGAACTATAATTTAGCTTGATGTGGCCTTAAATAGTTAAATTAACAAATTGTACTATAAATTAAGGATGAAAACCTTGCATCATGAAATTATTGGGTTAATTCTCAAGTTATTAAAGACCTAATTCAAGCTGTGATAAATTTTCAAGTAATTTATATCTTGGCCTTAACCTTTGTCCCATCAAAGGCTTTTCGTTCCATCTCATGTTATAATCGTGTCAAGGTCAAGCTGGACATTTAGTTGGCTTCCGAAAACAATTTACATGATGTCTTTCAATAATCGTGATTGTCTCGCTATATGATATTAATTTACGACTGGTAGATAATGACTACGAAACAGGAGAATAACAAGATTTCAATATCCAGGCATAATAATACTTACTACATGTAAACCATTGAATTTAGAACTTATTTTTACAAAGGTGTACAAATTGAAAAGAATCCATTGCACTTTAAATGTAATTAAAATTGTCTTAAAAAATAAAGGAAACACATAATAATAATATTTGTTTTTGTGCCATTTGTGGTGTTTCTAACACCAAAGCCTGAGATATTACAATTTTATATCTTTTCAGGAAAGTTGAATAGAAAATATTTTACACAAGACCTGGACTGTTTTTCAAAGAAGAATTAATAATTTTATTTGAATCCCGAGTAATAAAATATCTTCTGAATCGGTATTCGTTATTCCAAATTTGTAACACGTTCTGTCTCGTAATTCAAGCTCGAAAAGCAAAAAGATTATTTTTAATGACATAAGCATCCTTCTTATATGTGAATTAAATAAGAAAATCGAAAGTTGCATGAAATTTCTAAGAAAAGGAAATTATTTCATTTTATTTTATTTGAATCTCGAATCTTTTTTTCTTTATTTAATGGATGGTCCTTTGTTGGCCGAGGGAGTTCATCGCGTTCTGCATTGGTTCCCTTTAGCATTGGTGCATGACAGGGAATCTGGCAACGGACAAAGGATAGCTCCTTCGGATAGTACGATAAACAGGGGTCCAGTGTTCGTACAGAAACTTTTTAACCATTAGTTGTTGGAATTTGAAATGAGAATAAGTCAGAGTGCTGCAGTCTGTACACAGTTGCCCGTAGAGCACATTGCATAGCACAGGCCTGTCACTGGACAAGTCGTTTCAGAACTGTAGAACATCAAAACAACATTTCATTCCACGTAACGTACACTGCGGAGGCATCCTTCTTAGAAGTGAATGAATGATAAACACAATTTACTTAACAACTGGATAATGATGATATGAAATGTCTAAGAATTTTATTTTTTCAATCCCGAATAACCAGGTCAGTAGCTAGCGGGGGGGGGGCAAGGGACAGCTGGTTGGGGAAATCTGCCCCCCCCCCCCTTCCCATTTGACGCAATACGAAGACAGCGACCAACGTGCCCATATCAGTATGGACGCCACATAAAGGCGAGTGTGCTACACAATTGAGGATATATCACTGAATACCCTCATGAAATCAATTAGCAGTATATGTTTCATAATGACAGATGCTAGAGACCCGTCGTGCCATCTTGACAGGTGTTATCGACACCCCTGGTGTTCTTGGTAGCATTCCTTATGTCATTATGTAACCTTTACTTGTTTTATTTAACTGTCTTTGATAAGATAACTCTAGTGAATGATAAACCTGATATGATACATTAGCCAGGTGTCTGATAACCAGATCCCTTGTCTTGAAGGGTTTATAAACCAAGAAGGTAAACGTCATCGAGTTAGGTCCGGCCAGGACAGAGCGGGGGCCATGGGTGCCTCGAGTTAAGTCCAGGGGTCGATTCTAGGCAGGTCTCGAAGACATGAGTCGAGGCAGAGCTTCTAGGAGTTGGCAAATTTGTGCCAAGCTAAGACATGACTCCCTCTATATAATTTAGTTCTGGGGTCGTTTACATTACGATGTATGTATCTAATATGTAGGAAGTACACCAGTGTTGTCATGAAGAAACTGTCATAAAGAACCAATACTGTCACAAGTAAGGGTGACTATTGTGGGCAATTTTCACTCTTGCGATAGTATTGCTATTGGGTAAACAACTATTGCAATACTATTACTATTGGAGATTAAATATTGCGATACTATTGGACTTTTGCGATAGTTTGATCTGTTTATTATTTTAGGTTTAAAACACACTGTCAGGTATACATTTATTATAATATTTAATCTAACTAAAATCAATGAAACACTAGAAAGTTCTAGGTAATGTTACATAATATAATACTAGTTGGTTATTACTAGAAGTAACAGAAAACATAAAAAAAACACCAGTGGCTCTGGTATATGACGGATGACAATATTTTAGGCTATCAGATCAGTACACATAACCCATCTAGCATTTAGGTTTCCAATTTTTTTTCAAGAAAATTAATTTGTCCACATGTTTTCTCTTTACCACGCAATTCTTTAGATGTGAGAGCTGCATATACAGCAGGTTGTTGCTCCAAAAATCTACTTGTCATATCTAAAGCAGAATTCCATCTTGTCTGTACATCTATCACTAACTTATGTTTTGGTAATTGTACTTCTTTAAATACTGCAGCAGCTACTGTACTTCTATGAAAATAGTTCATTATACGTCTTATTCTTGCTAGTAACAGTGACACTGAATTTATTTTAAGAGTATGGGCAAAACACCCAACGTGGAAAGCAGCAAACTCTTTAACAGCCACGGCCATGATAGCAGCATTATCTGTCACTCTTGAGCTGCTTCAACTAACAATGCAGCTAGAACCTGTGTGTGACTGTGGCATCGAACGGGTCTGAAATATACTATTCAAAAACGTAGGGGATATTTGATTTTGGGGGCATAATACTAAAATATGCAAATGACTACGAAAAAAGTCACTATAGAACCTAACAGAAGAAACATTTCCAGTTACATGTGACGCCCAAACGCACCAATAGCTACCGCATGGAATGCAGGTGATGCTTGGGATCATCATAGGGGTCAAACCCAAGATTTGCACGACTCTGACTTTGAATGTTACTGTCATTGTGGCATTGAATTCCAGGGTGGAAACATCAGTTTAATTGTTTTAGTGATCAGAAAACAAATTTTGATATGCGTCGGCTTACCCAAAATGAAAGGTTACGTGCCCTTGGCATGCTACAGATCGGCACAACACAGGCGGTTGTGGCGCGGACGATGAATGTTTCTCAGTCTGTCATAAGCAGGCTATGGTCCAGATACCGTGATACACAATCTGTACAGGACAGACCACGCTCAGGTCGACCAAGTTCGACAACTCAAGCCCAGGATCGATTTATCCGTACCCTGGCCTTGAGAAATCGTGTCATCACAGCAAATCAGATCAGCGCTCGTCTTCAAACAGACACTGGTGTGAGAGTGAGTGGCCAGACGATTCGGAATCGACTGCATAGGGGTCACCTTCGCGCCCGACGTCCTCGCGTGATCCCTTGTTTGAAAGATCATCACATTCAGGCAAGACGTCGTTGGTGTAGGGATCGTCAACACTGGGAAAATCGACGCTGGAGCAATGTGATGTTTTCAGATGAGTCAAGGTTCACTGTTGATTTTTTTGGACAGACGTAGGACGGTGTGGCGTCGTCGAAACGAGCGCTTCCAAGACGTTAACGTCATCAGACATGATCGATTTGGGGGTGGTTCTGTTATGGTGTGGGGAGGCATCACTGTTGCTGGAAGAACGGCTTTACATGTTGTTGCAGGGCCTCTATAGGCCAGTACTACCGGGACAACATCTTGGCAGTCCATGTTGTGCCGTTCGCACGACGTCATGGCCGCCGTTTCATCTTCCAGGATGACAACGCAAGATGTCACAGGGCCAGGATCGTTACAGGTTACCTCCAACAACAGAACATCACTGCACATTACCTTGGTCAGCACTGAGTTCCGATCTCTCCCCCACCGAGCATGTCTGGGACATGCTTGGACAGAGGTTACGTCAACGTCAACAACGTCCTGCCAATGTCCAAGAACTTGCTGCTGCGTTGCAACAGGAATGGGACAATCTGGACCAAAATGACCTTAGACGTCTCATTAGGAGTATGCCACGTCGGATCAATGCTTGTTTGGCAAACAGAGGAGGATTTACCCGTTACTGACTTTGTTGTGATGCTGTGGTAACTTTGCTGTTTGACCCCGGGTATCATTTTACCCTTATAATTGTCAGTCTGTGCCTTACTTAGTCTAACGATCATTTGGAATAAATCGATGAATGTGAACTTCATTTCATTTTGTCATTTGTTTCTTCGTCAGTTTCATTAGGTGACTTTAATAACACTTAAAAATCAAATATCCCCTACTTTTTTTGAATAGTATATATGAAAATTAAAACATTAAATTAACCTTTATATCAATTAGTTGGCTTTAGTTTCAAGTTTCAATATATTTTTTTAATTTTAGAAACAGTGTTTGTGTTTTATTTGAGTTCAAAGTCCAAGGAATTATTTATGACAACAGAAAGATAAACAAAACATTTAAAGAATGCGTTTGTATTGATATTTTATTTGAATCTTACGAAATTATGACAAAATATCGGTAGGTCACAAAATCCTAATTGACATTGTGAATAACAGAAAGAGAAACCAATCTCGATGCTTTCAAGTTCAACATAGGTAAAAAAATAAACAATTGTGAGTAAAAGTCAGGATAGCAACGCAGCGATTTTTTTTTTAAAAAAAATATCACAATTATTTCTTTTATAATGTAAACCTTTAGGCCATGCTACAGATTGAAATTATTTTGTATTTAGATAGGATAATAATGCAAAGTTTCATTTCACACATAAATAGATTTATTAACTAAAAAAATGTTGCACTTTACCTGTAAAACATAATTTTTTATTTTCCAATTTTCGTCTATGTGTCAGCTTGTAATCGTTACGTATGATTCTGTAGCTCGGCTTGTCCAGCCATCAGTTGTTAAAGATAATTGTTTATTATTTATATCGTAAAGCACTTTACGTTTCACTTCCTCGTAAAGGTCGGGGATTTTCTTTTCCGAAAAGTGTTGTCTTGACGGCAATACATAATTTGGCTCAAGAATTGTTAACAAATTTCTGAACCCAGCATTTTCAACAACACAAAATGGCCTTAAATCAGAGTGCCCGATTATCCAGTTGTATTTCCGCTATAAACGAAGGAACTGTCTGGACTGGGTTGATCAAGAAATAAATACCGACTTTTAATCTCTAACAAAAACACAATCTCGAACGCGTATTTCTGAAGTAAATATTCGACGAATACGAGAAAATTTGTGCCATTTAACTTTCTCTATTATAAACTATCGATAGTTTGGTTGACTATCGCAATTTTTATTGTTAGTTTATTTTTACTATCGATACATACTATCGACAGTCAATCTATCGCGATGCATCGATTGTTCGATGTGTCGTTACAACCCAAGTCACAAGTGACACTGGTTTGTGCGCCCACGACAAAATTGGTGGGGCGCCCAACCAATGTCACTTGGTTTTATGGGCGCCTCGACAATCATGGTGCTATGTATGAGGCGCCCCTCAAATGGTGAGACACCTCATAATATCTTACATGATTAACAACACAACCTGACTGATGGGGCGGCCAAAACAGCTTGATCTGTGTTTTATACCGAGGGGCGCCTATAATGACATGATTGGTGGGGCGCCTTTTAATGACAATATATGATTGTCGGGCCGCGCATAATGTCGAGTAAGATTGGTTGGGCGCCCACGAATTGATTAATGGGGCACTCAAAACGGCACGATTGGTGGGATCCTAATCCGGGAGGGGCGCCCATAATGTCGAGGGAGATTGGTTAGGCACCCAAAAAGGCGTGATAATCTTCAAAATTCAAACAAGTCACACTCTACCCCGATTCCGAACTTTTCATTTTTCTCATGAATTTTTACGCGTACTTTAAAGTCGTATTCTTTCCTTCAAATTTTTATAATGTTCATATCAAAATAACCTAATACGCAAATATCGCAAATTCAGCCCCAAAATTGAAATTTTCCGCCATTTTCAGGTGCAAACCCTATTTTCCAATATGTTAGGGTGGGGGGGCACCCTAGATTCTTCTTGGAAAGGAGGCGTGTCCGCTGTATAGTTCGCCCCAAAAGCCATTGCCCACCCCCTACACCAATTTGGGTCTAGCTACCGGGTCTGATAATGAAATACGTTCTGTCTCGTTATTCGAAATTTGAATCCGTTTTGTTATTAATTTTTTGGCAATAACGAAACAAAATTTAACTTATGCGTCAACTGGAAATAATCGTGGACTTTGATGTGTACGTGGAGGTTATACATTGGAGTTATCTCCCTTAAATCGGAGACGAAGGGATGCTGGACTGAACATTCCGGAACCGAATTTTGTCTTACACTTAAAATCGTTTGTTTAGGACGTAAAGGGTTAATTTTTCACATTCATTTCCCTTTTGACATTTGGTCAACTACATTCAGGGATTGCGACCAATAAATCTGGGTGATCCCTCGGGTCAAATCAAGACCATCTTTTTATATATCCTTTAGATCAGTTCTGATCAATCCTTTTTTGTGTAAACAATATTTTACTTCAAACGGATGAAAAGGAGCCAGGGAATACACGTAAGTATAGTTCCCCTAAATCCTTTCTGACTTAAAAAGCAATTCAAATTCTTATTAGTTTTAAATTGACAATTAATAACATCTATAATCACAAGAGCGATGGACAGGACAGTGAAGATTGCATAAAATCTATAAAAAAAACGCTGACTAAATCAAATCAATTCAATTGTTTGCTATTCAACATCAGTGTGACTCTACTCACGGTAGACTTTCAAATTTGTCCCGAAGAACTATAATTAAGCTTGATGTGGCCCTAAATAGTTAAATTAACAAATTGTACTATAAATTAAGGTTGAAAACCTTGCATCATGAAATTATTGGGTTAATTCTCCAGTTATTAAAGACCTAATTCAAGGGCTACAACCAGCCATGACAGCTGAAACACATTCGTCGTGTATCATTACGTCCTGATTCTACTGACTGCTTAAATATGAAAATATAAACTATGTTATTGCTAGATCTTCAGGACACTTATATGTAAATAGTTGGATCTACTCTCAGATACAACTACGTCACACAATGGTTGATTTATTGTCGTAATTATGGGTGCACTAGGTGATAATAATGAAGGATTTTCATTGTCTTAGAGTATAATTTTATTTGCAAATTCTCAAACTGATCGAATTTATGAAGTTGATTTCAAGAATATTATCATTTACTTCTGAAATTGAGTTGGCATTTCACTTAGAAAATCAGTGATAACATTTTGTATGCCCGATACATATTCAGTCTTACAGTTATGAACACTTATTTTAAAGACCACATTTCAAGTTTTGTATTATTCATCGGTGAATCAAGTAAATATTTTAATGGTTTATGATCAGTACGTATAATGCATTCTGCATCATGTAAATAGATATCTTACTTTTGTAATGCATAATGGATAGCATAACATTTTTTTTCAATAGGTGACCAACGACTTTGTGTATTACTAAGTGTATGAGACAGCATATAAACTGTCAATTCTTCTTCTATGCCTTTAGAATTACGTTTAGTTTGACAAAGATAAGCCCCAAGGAGAAATACTCGCGTCCGTATACAGAATATATCGTTTATTTTGATTAGGGTACGATAACATTGGTATTTGAACTAATGTTTGTTTAAATGCATGAGATGAATTTTCACATTGAAGAGTCCATTCAAATTTTGCATTCTTACGTGTTAAAGCAAGTTTTGAAATATTAGAAAATAACGAAGATAATAAGAACACATGCCAGTTTGGGGCTGACTGATATCTTTGATCACACTGACCTTCTGAGGGTCGGGTTTAATGCAATTGGGCGTTATAACAAAACCTAGATAAGTAGTTTCAGTTTTGAGAAAACTGCATTTCGTTAACTCCAATTTAAGATTATGAACACGAATCCTGTCAAAAACTAAATTAATATGTTTAAAATGTTCCTCTAATGATGAAGAGAACATTAAAATGTCATCTTAATATGCAATAGCTAATGTTTGCACATCACGAAAAACAATAGTCATTATTTGCAAATAAAATTATAGCTTTAAGCAGCATTATCAGTAAATTATTTGACTGGGTCTTACTGGTCCGTCATCAAGATGTTTTCCTTAGTTCAGACCTGCAGTATGGTTTTAAACCAGGTCACTCCACAAGTCACTGTTCTTTTATAATAGATGAGGCAATCCGGTATTATAATGAAAATAACTCAGACACTGATGTGTGCCTAATGGACGCTAGTAAGGCTTTTGATTGTGTCAGTTATATCCAGCTATTTAGATTGTTGAAATCAAGGGGTTTGTGCTCTCTCACTATTAGACTTCTCCTTCGCATGTATGTCAACCAAGAAGTTCGAATAAGGTGGGGTAATTATACAACTAAAACGTTTAATGTGAATAATAGAGTAAAACAAGGGGGCGTTTTATCACCTATCTTCTTCACTGTTTATTTAGACGAATTGCTCATTCGATGCAAAAATAGCAAATTTGGATGTTCTATCGGCAATGTATATGTTGGAGCTGCTATCCATAGCAAATGACTACTCTAAAAAATACAGTTTTACATTTAACCCTGATAAAAGTAAATTACTTATGTTCCTTCAAATGGAAAATCTATCACATTTAAAGATATTTATATCGATGGTCGAAAGGTGCAGAATACTAATACTGAACCTCATCTAGGTAATATTCTATGTTGTAAATAAAAAAAAAATACTTAAACTAAAGTAAATGTAACTCTCAAGAATTTTAATTTTGTTCAGAGCTCTATAAAGTATAATTTGTTTAAGACACACTGCATGGCTTTATATGGATGTCCTTTATGGGACATAACACACAAGTCTATAGGGAGATTTTATTGTGCTTGGCGTAAGAGTGTCAGGAGGCTGATCAATGTACCAAATCGCCCCCATAATGCCTTACTACATTTAATTTGCAATGATTTTACAATAGAAGAGACTCAAAACAACACCCTAACTTTGACGAAATCATTGATTATCTGTGTATTTCATAAGAATGGTGTATAGCTTTAACTAATGGACTATTGTATATATTCATTGTTGTTTTTTCCATTTGAAAGTGTACAATTAAGTGCGAATAAAGATATTATTATTATTATGAATCCCTGAAAAAGTCATGGGCCGTTGGCTATCCCAAAGGGCATAGTATTAAATTCGTAAAGCCCGCTATGACATGCAAATGCTGTTTTTCTCTGTCAGATTGGTCCATTAACACTCGCCAATAACCCCGATTTCATATTCAATTTTGAAAAGTTTTGTTTGATATGCAATAGAGCTAAAACCTCTTCGATTAAGGGCAGGGGGGGGGGGGGCGGGGGTACGAAGAGAATTTAGTGATTTTATTCAATTTCCGGAAATCTACACAGAAATGTTTGGAACCATATTTCTTGGAAAAGATTACTATGGGAAATGATCAAGGAGAACACGAAGGTCTATAGAGCGGAAGTTTAATTGAAGGGTGTGATCCGGTATTAATCGTCATTTTCACTGTGTCAGTTTGACAAATACCCCCATTTCACTGAGCTGCGGAAAGCTGCAGTACTCACGGACGTCCGCGGAATGGCTTCTACGGAAGAGCTTCGATCTTTTTACGCGGAAAAGTGGAGAAAAAAATTCCACGGAAAATGTCCATTTCACACGCTCTCAGAATACCTTCGGAACAGTCACGGTATCTTCGGGACACATACGGGTAAACTTAGGTACAAATCACGGCGAAGCGTCAGAGAAACTGCGGAACACTTAGGAATGCGCCCGGATCGTCACGGAAGATATTCGGACAACTTGCGGGCTACACTCGGCAATGGCGGAAAATACGCGGGATAACAGCGATAGCGGGCGGTACTAATCCGTTTGGCAAGGTAGAACCTCGGAATGACCGCGGAACAAGCGCGGACCATCTTCGGCAACTGCGCCTAATCCGTAACTAATCTGTCGTCAGGCCGGCTATCCCTCGTTCTTGTGCGTCTCATCCACATCTTTTCCGTAAACATTCCGTGATATACCGCGCTTTCCTTTCACAGGCGAAGGTCTTCCGTATTCTTCCTTACATGAACGAAGGTCATCCGTAACCATTTAACACCTGCGATGAGTGACGGAATGCCTGCGGTATACTTGCGGCAACTACGTTTGTATACGGAATAATAGCGGAAGACTCTCGGATCGATCCCTGTTTAATTGCGGAAGAGCACGGAAAATTTTCCGCAAACGATATTTAAAAGGAACGTTCGCGGAACAATTTGGGCTCGCAAAAGTCTGTGAACGACGACGAATGACTATGGATTCACTGCGCGTTATCATTTGGTTGATATGTTGGCAAGGGCTTGTTGGTAGTCGTATCCATTGTCTTGATTATAATCACAATGATAATCTCCATATATACCTTAGTTACAATATTCATATATACATTAATTACAATATTCATATATACATTAATTACAACATTATGAAATGGTTTAAAAGGATTGAACAGTGAGTTTGTACATTGTAAAACTTTTTTGTGTGTTTTGGGGGTTTTTTTTTAAAATTTTAAAAGTCAATGCTTATCTCATCATTTAGTCCGAGTTTTACAAGAAAGGATGGCTTGATGAACTTGGAAACAAAATCTTTAACATTTTTATGTTTTTTGTAGTAGATATTTATACAGTATATAATAATATGATCTATTAACAATTTTTTAACAGTGGCTTAACGTCTATAATATCTCCATCTTTTAAGGCTAATATTCTTCTTTTGTATATAGCAATTCTTACTGTACATAAAATAATATTCCATAACTCTATTGGAAGCGTTTTACATGAGTGTTGAAGACCATAAAATATTAACAGTGCCTAATTCACTAATATTTATATTCATTTTCAATATATCAACTAGTATATCTTTAATTAAAAGTTTAAAATATGTCAAATGTTGGCATCTAATGAATAAATGTTCAACTTCGTGCATTAATTTACCATTAGGGATTTATTATTCAATCTCGAGTTGTGTGCGTGTTATTGCACAGACGAAAGTGATACGACGCAGATTTTCTCTTCGTCGAAGTCATTTTACTTTCGTTTGTTTGTTTACAAGTTGATTTTTGTGACGTTTAGATAACGTCATGTGGATATCATGGCTATTCACATGTTAGTGTGAAATATGCCCAACCATGATTGGAGAATACCTGTCTTAATTAATACGTAATTTCTAACAATTGTGCTATATCTGCGTTCAGGGTTATAAGCTTTAATTAAATTGATAATATGTGTTGTAGATACAAACCCAGGCTTAGTATTATCTAAAATATCGGCTATTTGTCTAATCCCCGAAATAGTGAAGGTATCATTATTTAGGGGTATATTATCATATTTAATAGCTTTGAGACAACACTTGACAAAGTCCAGGGGTTCTAAAAAAAATCCGTGGACCATGATCATCATCCTCATTGGCACATTTTGAAATCCTGGAATCTCCTTTGTTTTGGTCGAAAATTCAATTTTGATTTGAGTAATCGTGTCTAACTCAAAAAATTTAAAAAGTGGTATTAGACCACTATTGCACTGAGCAGCTCATTTATTGTTAAACAATGGCGGTATAGCTATATCTACAATTGAATGTGGGAAAGGTCATGTGCCTTTGTTTAAATCATCCCAGGGTTCTAGAAAGTTTTTATAAAAAAAAATAGGGTAAATTCTTCAATAACCTTTGGTATATAAAACTTTTAAGATATCTTTACCAAGATTAAAATTAATGTATATGTTAATAAAATACGCCATTGTATTTTTCCATATATGAACATACTGTTCGTCACTAAATTTTACTCAGTCCACCGTCGCAAATACGATTTAGTTAAAACCAGAGATTGTACAACAGTGGATTTGCCATGTAAGGTTAGATTTCGTTTACCTCATAAATTAAGAATTTGTTTGATTTTTGTGACTTTAGTGTCCCAGTTCATATTTCCACTGTACTGCTTATTCGGTCCAAGATATACACCTAGAATTAACACAATATTAACGGATATATTAAATTGGTCGATTTTCCAACAGGCATTATTTCGGACTTTTCAAGATTCATTTTTGCTCCTGATGCTATACAGTAGGGTTCAATAATTTCAAATACACTATTTGCTGATATTTCATCCGAGAGAGTTAAAGTCGTATCATCTGTATGTTGGTATATCAGTGAATTCGCCTCACAGCCAATAATACTAATACTTTAAGAGGAGATTGGTTTATGATAATATTTATGGCGGTATATTAGTGCTAAAATTCTAACATGCTATCGTCTAATTTCTAACCTCCATTCATGTAACTTCTAACCTCCATTCATGTAACTTCTAACTTCCATTCATGTAATTTCTAATTTAAGACAATGTATAATTCAACTTCTTTATTTGTTCAGTGTAAATATCAATTCTATTTCATCTTATTTCTATTATTGAGGCGAAAAATGTCTACTTCATTGTGGTATTACATGTTAAGCATGAACGGCAAACAAATTTAGAATTTTGATACTTCTACCTAGCAACCATCATTATGACATCGTTTGGTGTCGCCACTGTGTGCTCAATTGGATGATTGTGCACCTGATCGGGACCATAATTGGTATAAACGACCCATTCTTCGTTTGGTTGAAGGTTGGAAGGAGTGCTGAGAGAGAGAGGGGTCACTTAGTATTAAACCCAGTATCTGTGTAGGCCTATCCATAACATTTATACCCTGTGTTAATATAGACCAACTGCATATAGATATTAATTATTGGCTCAACCGTAAAAAAAAATAAAATAAATTCTCCAAATCCCGTTTAGCTTATATTTGAAATAGAAAATGAAATGAAATGAAAGAGGGTTTAACGCCCTACTGTTTTGTTCCGAACCGGGCTAATGGAGACGGACATACGCCATACAGTGTGCTTTAGGGAAATATTGCCCGGAGAGCGGATCTACGACGTGGACTTATATCGAAGTCTAACGGTCACGGGATCTTTTACGTGCACGCCAACATGTACATGGAACCTCGGGTTTTCATCCCATCGGAACGACAAGACACTAATAAGGGGGAACCACGCCAGAAAATCTGGATGAACTTTTTTCGACCAATGCAGGGATCGAACTCCCGACCCACAGCCTAGCGAGCCTGCGTCTTACCCACTTAGCCACGGTATTCGAAATAATATTTGCAAACCGTACATTTATATCACGTTCAATGTTGTTTAGAGGGTAGGATGGCCGAATGGTTAGCACGTGCACGCTGTAACATAAGGTCTGTCATTGAATAAACTGGCGTGGTTTTGATTTCCCGTTTTTACGTGACATGGAGCAGAGCCTCCTTTCCAACCTCGTGGGTTTTCTCCGGGTCCTCCGGTTTCCTCCCACTGCTAAACACTCCTACGCGCAAGCGAATTATTGAAATACAATTGAACGGCGTTAATACCGAAATGACCTGGTTGGTGTCGAGTTGATGTTAAACCCCATGTCCCCATCTCTCTCTCCCGATGTTGTTTTCAATTTTAACACTCAGGCAAGCCACTCAATCTGACGAAGAGGGAGTCGTTTGTATCAATAGAATGGTCCCGATCAGGTGCTCAATTCCCAAAGTGAGCACACGATGGCGACACCAAACGATGTCATAATGATGGTTGCTAGGTAGATGTATCAAAATTCTAAATTTGTTTGCCGTTCATGCTTAACATGTAACACCACAATGAAGTAGACATTTTTCGCCCCAATATTAGAAATAAGATGAAATAGAATTGATATTTACACTGAACAAATAAAGAAGTTGAATTATACATTGTCTTAATTTAGAAATTACATGAATAGAAGTTAGAAGTTACATGAATGGAGGTTAGAAATTACATGAATAGAAGTAAGAAATTAGACGAAAGCATGTTAGAATTTTGGCACTAATATACCGCCATAAATATTTAGTGGTTCTGCTGTCAATACATATATCATGGCTGATATCGGACATCCCTGTTTTATTCCCCTTGACTAATCGAAGAAGGGAGACAAATGACCATTACACTTTATAGTACTTATTGCATTACTAAATAGAATTTTAATCCATGATATCAAGTGTCATGATAAATCCATCCTGGTTTTCATAGTCTCTTATAATTGCAATATTCTCAGCAATATAACGCCCGGGCACGCCACAAGTTTGCTCTTCAGATACAAGTTTATGGATTACTGTTCGTAGCCTGAGTGCCAGACACCTGGATAATACTTTATAGTCCGTATGTAGCAAGGCTTTGGGTCGGAAATTTTTCAAATCTCGCTTATCTCCCTTATCCTTATAAATTACACGTATCATACCTTTACGCATGGATCGGGACAGGCTCCCTTTCATAAAACATGAATTAAGTATATTTAAGTATACAGGTCCCAAAAGGTCCCAAAAGGCTATGTAAAAAATTGTTGTTAACCCACTTAAACCAGGGCTCTTCCCTTTAGACATTGATTTAAGGGCTTGAGTAAGTTCCCCAAGTGTAATATTTCTGTCACAAAAATCTCTATCCGACTCTCACGGAGTTCTATTAATAGTTTTGCATACATTATTAATTTCATCTATATTTTTCATTTCCCCCTTTTGAATATAATGATGGTGTACTCTGTAGGTCGGATAGCGTCTCTACACCATGATATATCATGTTGTTGGGGTAGTCTCTAAACAGGAGGTCTGTCTTTATGGCAGGATTTAAGGGTCAAAACTAAATGCATGTTGAAAGTTTTATCGAGCACATTTCGTGGGGTCAATAAACAGAGGGTTCGCCCACGCTGCATCAAAGATCGACGTACCCCTTTCTGCATGCTCACTTAGCGGTAATAGTTATTTGAGGTTTTCGTTTTTTATATATAATTTGCATTAATATGTCTTCAAATGTTATTTTCTAACATAAAGGTAACAATTATTTTCGGGATAATTATAGGTTTTTATTGGCGCTAGGAATATGTTTGCTACCTTCATTTCGAATCCATGCGCTGTAATACGGCACAGGTGAGAGATTCCGCTCGGTAAAACAACATTATCCAATGCCAATTCTCCATAAAAATCAAATTGACCCGATGATCATTGACCGTTGACCCCAAGAACTCACGATGTGTTAAAAGACAAAAAACAAAATGTCAATTTCCAAAGTAAATGAAATGAAATGAAATAGGGTTTAACGTCCTACTGTTCTGCTCCGACTGTGCTAATAGAAGACGAGTATACGCCATACATTGTGCTATGAGGGAAATTTCCAAAGTTGCTTTGTTGAATTGTGTTGAATGTAACGTTTGTGGATTTGTTTGGAAAAATATTTGTAATTTGACATTTGACTTTTACATTAACGGTAATAATCGCCCCCTAATATAATTACAGAATATATAATACTATCTTAGTTCAGAGGTGGGTCCAAGGGGGGTGCGAGCCCCCCCCCCCTCTTACATCCCTGATCTTAGAACTCATTGTGCTACCTGAGAGGTATGTGCAACCTGTATTACAATAAATCATATAGTTTATTCATCTCGACGTAAGACTTTAAAATAAATAGATACAGTTGGTTTAACTTGAATAGGATTTCTTTTATCCCCTTTCTGTTGAATCACGTTATGCACTGATGCTACATATCGTCTTACAGATTTGTCAAGTGGGAGGCGGATCTCTGAAATGGGGTTTAACGTCCTACTTCTCTGTTCCATCAAGGCTAATGGAGCCGGGCATGCGCCATGCAGTGTACTATAAGGGTAATTTTGCCTTGACTCATATTTTTTTTATTCCATTTGAAAGGGGTTATTTTACGTGCACGTTAATGTGTATAAGGAACCACGATTTGTCGTACAAACCGAAGGACTAGATGTTGTTCGCACCTCAGAAAATAAAATAAAACCAAGTACGAACAATCCAAACCATTAGACACAATTCGAAATCCTAAAAGAACGGTATAGGCAAAATAGTGTAATCAGCAAATGGATCGTTCACCGTGTACAAAATACACGACAAACACTGGTAACAGGTGTCCGGAAGAGAAAGCCGGCCCTATCTGGCGCCACAGAAATTTTCATATATGTCTAAATTGGTCTCATAATTAGAAGTTATATATGGTGTCATGTACAAAGCAGGATATGCTTAATCTTTGAGAATCATCCGGTATTCATCTGCCAAGTAGATGTAGTCTAGCGTATGTACTCCCCCCCCCCCCTTCGTTAGTCGTCGGCCCGTTAATATTTACATCTTCGGCTTCATCTGAACCGTTTTATCGATTTTAAACTACTTTGATGAATCGTTCATATAGATTTTTTCAAACGACCTTGGTCTCGCGCCATAAAGGAAATGTATACATTTCCACACGTTTCGTGTTTTCCTAAATTTCGCGAATTTTATAGATTTGGAAGTGTCTGTTCCGAATGTGTCCAATCAATCACAAAGTAATTGACAATGGCTATTCAAATGGGCAAAGTGTGATATTTTCACGATTGTTCAGTTCTTACCCCAAACCACCGGTTGGGCTTGGGCTAGAGTTTTAACTAAGACTATACATACTAGAATACAAACAAAAAAAACAGCCTGGATCAAATAACTGATTTATTAGTATAAATTACATCCTTCTTCTGTCCGGTAAAAAAGTGCAAGGTTTCATGAGAAGCTATATTTGGCTTTTTTCTTTTAAAATGTTATTTATTTGTATATTCAATATTGATGTGGATGGTATTACAATATAAAGTATAGATAAAGAGGCGTGTACAATTTGGGGATATCGGGACATGTTTATCATCAGCTAGAATGACAATATAAGTGGGGTTTAAACAACTGCTTTTCTGTTACTGGGATAATAAAGTGGGGCATGCGCCGTGTAGTGTGTTGCCGTCTACTCTTTGTCGAATTCCAACTACCAAGTTGATTTTGACGTACATGTCCACGTATGAGTAACGGGCCATTTATACTGAGTGACAACTGTCCAATTCAACTTGGTCCGCGAATCGTCATCGTCCCGGTTGTGAGCAGCGATACGGACATTCGCAAGTGAAACTGGTGCATATACGATTTGACCTTGTAAGCCTTTCGACTAATGAAACTCGTTCGCTCAAACTATTCCCAAACATTCGCCCTAAAGGCAATCTCAGCGCGAAAGAATATCGGACGACGTTCGCGTTCCTGTCAGTTTAAACGGCTCCATTCAAACCTGCGATCGCCGCGGTTACGGTTGCGCTTAGTGTAAACAAACTTTTAGACAGTTACCGCGTTCCTGTCGGTATAAACGACTCCATTCAAAACTTTGACCATACAATGGACCTGACGCACACAACACTCTTTCTGAATTGTAAACTGCATAGTTAAACACTATGTGGCCATGTCCTTTTAAACTGATGTCGTACATACAGTTGAAGTGTGAATAACGGACCAACAATGAATGTCTAAACGGGGAATTTGTAGATGGATAGATAAAAAATATTAGTAAATAGGACACCGTGATATGCACATATTAAAAGTTTACCTATGTGGAACGATTTTGTTAGTTTATACAGGTGGGCATAGATAGGAAAGAAAAGAAATATGAATTTATGTAGAAGGATTATGTTTCTGGGGAGTAAACATTTCATGGAATACTTCGGTCATGGTAACATACATTTGCACGCTGAACCGAATAACCACTTTGATGTCAGTCTTACACTTCTTCAATAATATATTTTAGTATTGTTTCCGCTCCAGACACTCTGTACATTCTCATAGTTGGTATTTGAACATGGCATTTACCAATTATCACCGTTTCTTTATCTGAAAGATGAGATAAACTTGACTATTTCCACGCCCATTCAGACATTTTTTAAAACCCAAATAATTTTCACATCCTACGAGAAGATAGTGTGTTATGAGGGAAATTTTACCTGGGCAGCGGTACTATGGCCTACTCTTATATCGAATTCCAACTGCCAAGGGATATTTTATTATGCGCATGCCAATGTATTTTTCGTTCCATCTGAACGACTAGACAACTGTTCTTGTCAGGCCCTCCGTCTTGCACAAATGACCACCTCGGTAATTATTTTTCGTATTCAAAGTTAGATTTTTTTAAAAACATCTTGTATAGACAACATGGTCCATATTCTAAATATTCATCTTTTATTTAGCAATTAAAATCACTCTTATTTACCGAATGTTGTGTCCAATTACGTTATACAGTCAAAATAGGTGAACATATTGTCATGGTTGAGTGTGAAATAGATTTACTTGACGTCTGATATCGCAGAGAAGAAATTAGTGTTTATTTAATCTAACATATGCGAGAAGAACCACAAAATGTCATGTTTATTATACACAATAGAATTCCGGTGAATTAGAGTGAATTAAACCGTCATAAATAACCACGTGATATCCCGATTAATAATCTAATTTGTAGATCTGCACGTGAAGGTCGGAACATAATTGTTGTGGCTCTATTTGTTGATAGCAAGTACCGGTAATAATTATCTTGAAGAAAACCACGTTTTGAAAACGTGACAATTTTTACACAGCCTGGTTCTGGACAACATACCTCATTTCAAAAACATGGCCATCTAAACAGCAACGTTTCGGCACTCAAGACAAACGTGGCATTTTTTTTTACCACGCTACAACGTGGCAAATTTGTGTCAAATTTATTTACACGTTTGAGCTACGTTTGGACAAAAATGCCAAATGTGGCATTAGCTGAATTATAAAACACGTTTGATTAAGAGGGTGGGGGGCCACGTGGCCTGAACGTGAAAGATCCCTTGGCAGTTGGAATTCGATATGGCACACTGTATAGCGTATGCCCGTCTCCATTAGCCCAGTTTAGAAGCAGAACAGTAGTACGTTTATCAGAGCCTGCCCCCAGGGGCGGATTGGGGTCAGGAACCGGTCCGGGCTTCCGTGTCGGAGCGGCCCCTTTTACTGACCGCGTAGCCAGGGAGGGGGGGGGGCGCAGTTTTGGGGGCTTCTCCCTTGAAAATTTTTGAAAAATGAACCCTAAATATCCGATTTAGTGACATATCTGATTATAATCTCTGTCAAAAAATATATTTCATAGATCGATTAACTTAGTAATTTACAACCATCAACCTGTGAAAGTATCATATCGTCATATTATAAATTAACGTATTATCATTGTATCGTCAATAATCAAGAGAATTTAACTGGTTAAAAAATGGGACTAGTTGAGAAAATTTTGACCATTTGATTAACCAGTTAGGAATATTGAATAAGCAGGAATATTTTCATTAAAAAATGTCCCATTTTTGTTGCCGGGAGCGCTAGTTGATTCCTCCGGTGATGGAAGGCCACGAGACACATTGGTACAGAGCGACGAAAGTGAAATTCATAAAAGCTGCTTTTTGAATTTTGGATTCTGGCGTATCCCCACAAACAAGGTCCAAGTGACTTAATAATTAGTAAATTTGCGGACGACAGTGTCGGGTGAATCCAATGAAATTTTCGGATGAAATTCGGAATCCCCATTGCAGGATTCCGAATTCTGACCCACGTCCAGCACACCCGGCCCAGAAAGTCTATTATACCAGCCCTTTGCAGACTCAAGTGATGGCGTGGCGGCATACATAACATGATCATCATCGCTCCATGGCCGGTCCAATATAACCCCCTCCCCCATATAATGTTCATTTTTTGTCCGACCGGCCCTTTCGCCCGACGGCCTAATCCGCCCCTGCCTGCCCCCAATCCCATATCCCGAATAGAAATATTGTTTTTTTAAATATCAAAGTATTACAGCTAACAAAGTAGCATAATAAATGTTATATTAGAAATCGACATAATATTTAGTAATTATCCAAACATACAAATTACTTGTGTTAAAAATATAAAACAAAGACACAAGATTTGATAGTTTTTGTTGATTCAATACAAACAACTCAAACTTGTGTTAATTTATTTTTAAAAAAAACAACACAAGCTTGTGTTAATTTATTAGAAAACAACACAAGCTTGTGTATTATAATGTTGACCTGTGACGCAAGTTGTTTTTAGTGTAGGTTGGATATTAATGTTCCAGCAAAATAAATAGAAAAAAGAACATGATTTTTTCCATTGGCGAAGGGGCGTAAAATTCTAACATAATGACATACATGTACTTGGTGTCAAGGGACAAAGTATTTTTGGAAAATTATAAAAATTCATGTGAATTTCAAAGATAATATCATCTTCACGTCTTTATAATTTTCAAACATGTACCGTGACTCATATGATCATATATATGCTAGTTAGCTTGCATACAACCAAACATATACCCGGTATCACTGTGATCAGATTAACCATCATTCACGGCAATATAAATATTAATATGTCTGCCCTCGTGGAACCTTGAGTCCCCTGCAAAATTAAAATGAATTAAAAGGATATTAAAAAAACTTCGGATTCAATTCAATATTTTTCATCGACCTGAAGAAACTTTAGTCTACTAATTAATTGTATTGTTCCGGGGATCACATGATGACTAAATTAAATTTCTGACTGAATAAGATGAAAACCCTGTAAACAACGCCAATAAAAAAAACCATGAGAACCAAATTAAATTTGTTGGCTGCATACATTGATTGTGTTATACGGTAAGGGGCTGGTGTGGGGTAGCAGGGATAAGCACTCTTAATTCACAAGCATTCTATACAACATGCATGTAAAATGAGTATCATGATTTAATAGGGTCGCGATAACCTTATAATAATTACATTATATAAGATGTAAGTATTCACAATGTAGTGTATTTAATATCTGCAGTGTCATATATTGCTAGCGCTTTGTTTGGTAGGGTCGCGATAACCCTACACGTGTACTTTACATAAGATACAAATTTACCCCAAATAAACCATTTCTTTCCACCCGAGTGAATCACAATATTGACAAACAATCTGCGTATTATTCAGTTTCTTTTTTTTGGAAATTACAATGTATTGTATTTAGCATCTTAAGGACAAAAGTACAGATAGTTATGTAAGCCTACCCCCACACCTGTTCTTACATGGTATGGTAAGGGGGCTTGTTGATGGTAAAAGTATAGATTGTTTTATTAATATAATATATTTACATGTTAATTACGTAGATTCCTGATAAAACGAATACCTTTAACTTGTTAGCGGCGGTTGGGGGCGATTATTTCACCGAACCCAACTATATTTAGAGACAAACTATATATTTCATTTCTTGACATAGGAGCGGATGAGTAATAGGATAACACCACATATATCACTATTAGGGGCTCCGGGGTCACATGTATCGGCCCTGTTTATCATTTAAAAACACAAATTCTACCCGCGGGACAGGAACATAACCTCCACAAAATTAGGCAATATCCAGTTTAATCCTTTAGTTGTGTGCAACCCGTGCGAGCACAAGCGCAAAATATTGTATATTCTAAGCCATCCCTAATGCAGTTACCAGCATACGTACTACTTGAGCTGTCACCCTTGCATCCACGTCTGATGAGCCACATAGCAGACTCCGAAAAAAGTCGGCTTAAGAGGTTACTGAGGAACTTTGTTGGACTAAACCCCGTGACGTATATAATATATGTTTCCACTATGCTAGAGGCTTAAGAGTTTATGACTGACACTAAAAGTACTGAAATGAAATAAAAGGTATTTAACATCCTAAAACTTTCTGCTGTGACTACCGGATTTATGAAGATGGACATGCATCATACAATATGGTGGTCTTCGTGATATGAGCGATAAGACTCCATTCAGCTTCTTCTGATTTACATGGTAACCAATCTAACATTTTCTCTGGTTCCTCCAGTTTCCACCCACTGTTAAAGACCCCCACACGCAAGCCAGTTATTGAAATAAAATTAAACAATATGTTCTGTACGATACATGATTACTTTGTTTCATTTGATGATTAATCATCACCCATTATAAAAAAAACTATTAATGGCGTATCATCAACATGAAATCCGTGACACTATTTAGGTTACAGTAGCTAAAGTACGTCCTTATAAAGCTTACTATCCTCTTTCAGCGATCCTATGCAGTTCCTAGTTTGAGCATCAATGTTCTTTCAATAATTTTATTTCAATAATTCGCTAGCACGTGGGGGGTCTTTAGCAGTGGGAGAAAACCAGAGAAAACCCACGAGGTTGGACAGGTGACCCCACTCCTCTTGCCACGTGAGGGAGAGAGAGAGAAATGGGGATTAACGCCCACTCGACACAAACTAGGTTTAATTTTATTTCAATAATTCGCTTTAGCAGCGGGAGGAAACCGGAGTGCCAGGAGGAAACCCACGAGGTTGAGAAGGCGCCCCTATCTCCATGCCACATACGCTCACACCAGGGATCGAAACCACAGCTGCAAGCCAGAGGTGACCGGACAGCTAGAGGTCCAAGCGCGGCACTCTAGACCACTAGGCCATCCACCGTGGGTCTACAGAGTTGCTTGTGTGCTTGTTGTCTAAATAAAGGTCTAATTAATCATTTCTATAACACCTGAAGCCTAAATAAAGACTTTCAATATGTTGATTTAGCTCTTGAATAATGCATGTTTAAATAAGGGTGTATGAAGATTATCCGTGAACCATGATAACACCTAATTCCCCCCAAAAAGCCAGGCATCTAACGACATTCTCTGTGTTTTATTATTCATGTGATTCCACGTAAACAATAACGAACTGGAACTAATCCTGTCCCGATTATGGGTAACAACAATTTCAGTAATATATGAATTCTGCTTATGGGTCTTTTACACAATAACACAATAAGAAAATAACATATTTATGGAATGCAAGGTCAGTTTATCGTGCACGATGCAGGTTATACATCTTTCAAGAATACCTTATACCGTTTTTCATTTAATGAGTTGGCAGGATTAATACAATTTGGTGAGTTGGCAGGTTTAATACAATTTGATGAATTGACAGGGTTAATACAATTTAATGAATTGACAGGGTTAATACAATTTGGTGAGTTGGCAGGGTTAATGTAATTTTGCTCTCCTTTTTTTAAATCACGTTAATCTATAATTTATCTCATTAACAATGGGTTAAGATTTGCTCTTGTTGCTCTTGTTGCTCTTGTTGTTGCTCTTGTTGTTGTTGTTGTTGCTCTACATGTTAATATGAACAAATTTAGAATTTTGATACTTCTTCCTAGCAACCAGCATTATAACGTCGTTTGGTGTCGCCACCGTGTACTGTTGAAATTGAAAACGACATCGAACGTGATATGGTTTGTAAATAGTACTCCAAATAAAAGCTAAACAGTTGTTCATTTTTTTAAAAGACAGGTGCAGGATCTGCAGAATTCTATTTGATTTTTTTACAGTTGAGCCAATTAATATTTATATACTGTTGATCTATATTCTTTTACTGCTCTAAATATATGCCTCTGTATACCTTCCAAACGACTAGCCACAGTCCGTGCGAGACCCTGTCCCTGTATCAACAACAAGGGGGGATAACCACGCCGGAAGATATCGGTTATATCATAGAAATATATGTATATGGGTTATATAACATCGTCAGCTAGTATACACGCTGGCAAAACTAAGCTTTATAATGTTTCTGACATCATTAGTTCCATCCCAGTGATCTGCGTCCCAGGCTGCCGTTATTGTAGGCAGGGCAGTGTCTAGTCGTTCGGATAGGACGAAAACCATTGGCAGCTGTAATTCGTAATAAAAGTAGACCGTGGCGCCGCTGTCCGGGCTAAATTTCATCCATGGCACACTGTATGGCGTAAGTTCCTCTTCATAAGCCCAGTTGATGTAGAACAGGCGGACGATAAACCCCATTTCCTTTTGGTTTAATTTTGTCAAGAACACCGCTATCTATGAATTTCCGTATCGCTTTATGCAACTTGAATAAAATATTGTTGAAAAAAAACTACTAACACAATGTTGTTGTTTAGCTTATATTTCAAATAGTATTTGCCAACCATATCGCGTTTGATGTTGTTTTCTTTTCAGGGCCGCCTGTTCAACCTCGTGGGTTTTCTCCCGGTCCCCCTACTGCTAGACCCTACGCGCAAGCGAATTATTAAAATAAAATTGAACTATATGTTACTCCGGAAATGACCTAGTTTGTGTCGAGTGGTCGCTAGAACCACATTTCCCTCTCTCTCTAAATTTCAGCACTCCGTCCAACCATCAACCAGACGAAGAGCGAGTCGTTTATATCAACATAATTGTCCCGACCAGGGGCTCAAAAACCAATTAAAAGAGCACGCCGTGGCGACACCAAACGTCTTCATAATGCTGGTTGTTAGGCAGAAGTGAAACAATTCTAAATTCGTTTATGTTCATGCTAAACGTGTAAAGCATCAACGAAGAAGACGTTTTTCGTCTAAATAATAGAAATAAGATGAATGAAATAGAATTAAAATTTACTCTGAACAAATCAAAGAGTTGGATTATATATTGTCTTAATTTAAAAATTACATGAATAAAAGTTAGAAATTACACGAACAGAAGTTAAAAATTACATGAACAGAAGATAAAAATTAGACGATAGCACGTTAGAATTTTGAATCTAATACACCGCCATATTTTTTATGATGACGGGCTTTTGACAATATTATTCAAAAGCTGTGGGGGGTTGGATGGCCGAATGGTTAGCACGTCAACTGGCTTGATTTCGATTCTCGGATGAACGTGACAAGGAGTAGGGTCGCCTGTCTAACCTCGTGGGTTTTTTCCGGGTCCTCTGGTTTCCTCCCACTGCTAAAAGAAACATACGCCGTGCAAGCAAATTATTGAAATAAAATTAAACCATATGTTAGTCCCGAAATGAATAGTTTGTATCGAGTCGACGTTAAACACCATTTCTGTATGTCTCTCTCTCAAATTGCTGGGGAATGTGTTGTTTGGGTTTTAGTGAACAAAAATGTGACCGTTAAATGTTTTAAAGCTCTGTAGGCATCATAAGTGATCCTGTGGGGGAGAGGGTCTATAGACCGTGAAAGAGTGGGCTTGTAGACTGTGGGAGGTTGGGCCTGTACTCTCTGAGAGAGAGGGCCTGAAGGCCAGTAGGCTATTGATAAGGTCTTTGCATCCCACTTCTACTCATTCCCAACTGTCCTGATATTCACCGATACACCTCGGAAAGTGTGCTAATAACTATTACATACATATCAAAAACCTAATTAAGTGTAGGATATGTATTGGGGTTAAACTTGCATAACAGGTTTCAACTTCCATAAGTTAGTTACACGATATAAATGGTGAAGATATTTATAGTAACATTTGTCATGATCTACCAATCATAGAGGACAGTGATTAAATCGCTCCTTATTTGGATTTTTAAAATGAATGTTTGAAATGTTACTAGGGTTGACAGTAAACATCCACATATATATCTAGAGGTAGACCAAGCGGCGAGCGTCAGAAATTATCCCGACAGCAGACGTTAAACAGCTAACCATCTGGAGTTGAGGTTTGCATCGAGTACAAGAACAATTAAGGTAGGTATGATATTATTGTATATATTTTATATATCTTTATAATAACTCTATTAATATTTGATATCCTTTATAGTAGGAATTATGGTAGATATGATATAATTGTATATTGTTTATATATCTATATAATAACTCAATTAATATTTGATATCCTTGGAGTAGGAAATCCTTGAATGATAAATTTCTATAAAGGTGTATCGGTTTTATATTTCGTTTGCTAGTATTTACAAACAAATATATTGAAAGGATTTAAAATATTCGTCATCCACAAGTTATTAAACAAACCACTTCTCTGCATCATCTGGCTCATGAATACACTATAAAGTTTGTTGTCACAGAAAGTAGGATCAGTAAAATTTTGAAAACTATGTCAATTCTATCCGACCTAGTTACACAAGTTAAATAATAAGAAATATTGAACATTTTGTTTATTAGACCATAAGTTTCACACTGCAATCTCTAGCCAGCCCCTTTCAAAGACAAACAGTCAATATAATATAAGACTTAAATTCAAGAAACCCTTTGAATACGGGCCTAAGTTCCCACAGGGCATACAAGTGAGGGAAAGAAATTCAATCTAATTTTAACTACATTTTATTCAATGTATCTTGTTTTTAAGATAAAAGATCAAGTGAAGTAAGATACCTATCTAAGTCAAGTATAGAAGTAATAAAAATTCTGTTATCAAGATGTCGAGCTACCAGGGTAAGTGGAATTATATGATATTTATACGCTACCTACTTTACTCTCTGATTCACATTGATGCCATTCAATATTATTTTCTTGATGGACAAACAGGCGTATATAATATCTGTTGTTCTTCAACTATCCAAATTTTGAGTGCGTTTCGTGAATCACTTGTTGGATTTAAACCAAATATGGTAGTCATGTTGAATGGGTGATTATTTTAAATGAAAATGGTCGGTCAAACAATACCGGTTACTTCTTTTGTATTATAAATTCTTTCTTGTGCAAAATGACTCATGCCCGAACTTTATATTTAATTCATCTACAGCTACTTTCATATATTGTTCATACCCTTGTTTTGGACTTTGCGTCTCTTGCTTGGACTAAAGAGCCTATGTGAAGAACGATCTAAGTCTCTTTTTCCATGAACCCTTATTGTTAGTTTGTTTTCATTTTGATTGAAGCCTGCATCACAACGGGCCCAGGACTATACAACGTAATGACTATACGGCTAGCCGGGAACACGTGGCTAAGTGGGTAAGATGCTGGCTCGCTAGCCTGGAGGTCGGGTGTTCGATCCCTGCATTGGCCGAGAAAGTTCATCTCGATTTTATCGGCGTGGTTTCCCCTATTCAGTGATGCAGAATGGGGAGGCCTGACAAGGACATCTGTCTAGTCGTTCGGATGGGACGAAAAACCGAGGCCCCGTGTACACATTGGCGTGCACGTAAAAGATCCTTTGGCAGTTGGAATTCGATATTGGAAGAGTAGGCCGTAGATTTCCCTCATAGCATACTGTAGGGCGTATGTCCGTCTTCATTAGCCCAGTTTAGGAGCAGAACAGTAGGACGTTAAACCCCGTTTCAGTTCATTTCCCTTGGAAAATGAAATGAAATGAAAAATCCAGGCCCGTACTGGCTTGAGATTGAGATTGAAAGAAAGACAATATCGCCGAGCTTTGATGTAGTAGTGTATAAGATTTCTCCTACCGAGATGGTCAAGGAGAATGTTTTTTTCCGAACAATTATGATGTTCATATTGTTTAATCATGTTTTCCACAACTGTTATATAATAAAGTTCGATGCGTTAAATTCATTTGTAAAATTTGACATTGTGATGACATTTCGTTGTAGATTTCAGACAATATTTATACTACGGCGAGCAGCAAGGCTTGATTTATTAAAAACAACTTATTCTCATATAAAACACATTTCAAGTTAGCTACAGATGGAGAATGTTTAAATACATTGAATTCATTTGTAGATTTCAGACAATATTTGTACTACGACGAGAAGCAAGGCTTGATTTAATTTCAACAACTCATTCCTGTATATACATATTTCAGGTTAGATACAGATGATTAAGGCATGAAAGGTTATTGACATTTTATTTTAATGAGATTTCAGAATATCAAGAATACAATTAATCTGTGTAATAAATTATTTATTCCAGGAAGACGAAAAGGTCCGATGCCTGAAGACGACTACGCCAGGATACAAGTTAATTACACTTACCTGTTGGATCATATCAAAGAACCAGTAATACTTGGTAATATATTATTTGAAAAACGCGTAATCGGCTCAGATATAAAGGACAAAATACAGAAAACTTTCAATGACCCTGAAAAAGGTCGCTATGCAGCTGCTGACAAGTTACTGATGTATGTCTTAGAAAGCTGTGGTGATGCCTATGGTAGATTCATCCAATGTTTACGAGGACTAGGTTACAGAGACGTAGTAGGTGTATTAGAAAACACAACGAATGGTAAGTTTATTTCTATTTTCAACAAGAACAACACACACTATATATATATAAACATTGACAACTTATAAAAACATAAAAATACACACGTACCGGTTCTGTTCTTATGTGCTTGAATAAATCTGATCGTTTCGAGAAATTATTTTTATTACTTCCATGATTGAAGTTTGTTAATTATTCGCCTAGACCATTTCGCCTAGAAATTACATCATATGTTAACTAAATTAGACCTACAGCAGATGCCTTTTATTAACATGACGATATACTGTATGTGATCATAGCAACAGTCTTTTCTAGACTGGATTACTGTAACAGCATTCTCACTGGTCTAAATCGCAACCTAATTGTAAAACTACAAACTATTCAAAATACAGCTGCAAGGATAGTCAGTCGCACTTCGAAACACGTTCACACCCAACCGCTATTAAAAGATCTTCAGTGGCTGCCTGTCCATTCAAGAATACATTACAAAATCCCCTGTCATGTGTATAGATGTCTGAATGGAACTAGCCCAACATATCTGTCTGATCTAATTTGTGTGTATACTCCTCAACGTAATTTACGATCCCAAGACCAACATTTACTTGAAGTTCCCAAATTTAACCTTCAAACTTTCGAATACAAATCTTTCCGGTTCACAGCTCCAAATTTATGGAATTCATTACCATTAAGTGTAAAATGTGCCACTTCATTGGAATCATTCAAATCCAGATTAAAGACTCACCTGTTTAATTGTGAATACAGTTGTATTTGACCGAATATAGGCCTACTGTTGTGTAAATAGTGAATATTTGACCGAATATACTGTTGTGTAAATAGTGAATGATACACAGTGTACATAGTGTTTGGCGCTTTGAGCATGCATACCTGTATGGAAATTTGCGCATTATAAATATACACTATTATTATTATTATTATTAACAGAAGACAGATTGATACTATGAACATTACTAAAATTATCTTATTACAACTGGATTATCTCCCTTATTATTGTTGGCGCGTTTTACAATCTAATTCATGACGTCAATTGGCAGACGATCACCTTTATGTAACGTCATTTGGCAGACGACGGCCGTCAAGACTGGTTGTTTGTGTTCGGTGGCTTCCGTGTATTTTAATTCAGTAGGCCTACTGTTTCTTGATCAATGTGCTGACATTGAGATTTCTTGTAGATCGATCATGACTCACATCAGTATGATACAACGTTGCTGACGTTTCGTATTTTTTCTTGGATTGTTTCCATTATTCTTATTTTGAGTGAAGCACATATATTTCACTACAGGCCAGGGACTGTACATAGGGTTACGGGCTACGGCTTCAGTGTAATAGACGCTTATAGCACGCACCCGGGTCCATTCACGTTTTCTTTTTATTTGAAATGTTCATGTATATTTTGGAGCCACGATGACTCAGTGAGTAAGACATTGGCTCGTTAAGCTGGAGGTCCCATGTTTATCCCTGGCTTGGTCGAGAAAGTTCGTCGGTATTGACGGTATATTCCGGCGTGGTATACGCATGTGAATGTGGTCTAGGACGGTGGGCAAGGGAAAATGTATAGTCGTTGCGATGGGAAGAAAAAACCGAGTCCCCCTTGTACACATTTGCCTAAACGTGAAAGATCCCCTGGCAGTTAGAATTTGATTTTAAGAGAAGGCCGAAATGACGTCCGGTCAATATTCCCGTCACAGAACGCACAGAACACTGTATAGCGTATGTCCGTCTTCATTAGCCCGGTCGAAACAGTGTAGTAGGACGTTAAAACCCATTTCATTTCATTTGTCTGTGTAAATTGTGTCTTGTCCGTGGGTTTGTCGTGTGTATTATATCGTACAGGTAATAGTATTGTATCGTTATTAAATTGTAAATAATTTTATCATACAGGTAAAAATAAAACCAATCTGATGACAGAACAAGACAAGACAAGACATCAACTAGAAGAATTACATAAAGATCACGACCTTACTAAGCAGGAATTAGGGAATCTGAAGAAACAAATGGAAACACTGAAAAAAAGGCAAGATGTAGATTCCAAAAAGTTGTTGAAGAAAATCAAAAAGAGAGAACGTGAACTAGAAACATACAAAAAACAAACTGAAGAGAAAGAAGTTCTAACAAAGAAGAGAATGGATGAGTTAGAGACATGTATTAAAACTCTTACCCTAAATGACGAAGGTAAATTGATATTTATTTCAAATATATTACGTCATAAACACATCGTCATACACACATCGTCACAAGTAATTACGTCATATACTTATCGTCATAAGTCATTACGTCATACACCTATCGTCATTGAAGTCAGAACACGTATAATAAACTTTATAGTTATTTTAATTAGATGAAAAATATTAAATATGACTTGTATATTACAGATACCATTCAGCCACAATTATTACATGGTAATTTGTCTGGTAAATATAAGTTGATAAACTGTAAATATAATATAACATGTTATATATTACAGATACACGTCAACAACAACAACAACAATTATTAAAAGCCTGTCAACATGGTACTTTGTATGATATAAAAAAAATGGTGAACATAGATGTTAACGTCAGAGACAGTGACGACAAGACACCGTTATTTACATGTTGTGAATCAAGTGTAAGTCCTGTAGATAAAATAAAATATCTAGTCAGTCATCAGGCAGATATTAACGCTAGAGACACTATTAATAATACCATCTTACACTCGGCATGTAGGTATGGTACTTTATCTACAGTACAATATCTAGTTGATTGTTTACATCTAGGTGTACGTGTCAAGGGTAAAGATGGTGATACACCTCTAGATTATTGTAGGTTGTCAGACATTGAATCACATGAAAAGATCAAATATATCACAGATCAAATGAAATTACAATAAAATAAACAAGTTATTCATGTAAACTAGTCAACATAATGTTATTGTCTCTAGTCATACAATTTACAGTTTTATTGTCTCTAGTCAACAGTTAAAACTACTGATGACGTATTACACTGTCTCTAGTTAAAACTACTTATGACGTATTACACTGTCTCTAGTTAAAACTACTGATGACGTATTACACTGTCTGTAGTCAACGGTTACTGATGACGAATTACACTGTCTGTAGATAAAACTACTGATGACGTATTACACTGTCTGTAGTCAACAGTTACTGATGACGTATTACACTGTCTCTAGTTAAAACTACTGATGACGTATTATGCCGTCTGTAGTCGACAGTTAAAACTACTGATGACGTATTTGTATTTTATCTACAAGACTTATACCGTGTTTATATTTATTGTTTATTTTATTGTTTAATTTATTCAAAATGTCTTCAATAATTTATTGTATAATTTTATTTTTAATGAATAATTCTGTTTACAAAAACTTGTGTTTATTTTTATACGTCCAATCCTGTCTTTGTGCGTGTGTCTATGTTTTTCTCAGATACTTCAATTCTTTGGTGCATGCCCCAGCCCTGGGGACAGAGCCAGGCCAATTTCCTGTGTGTCGCTTGGAATTTGGTAAATTTATTCATTATACCCTAAGGACGGCAACTTTTGATTTATTTGGGTGCATGTCTACCCCCCAGGGGTAGTGAAATGAAATGAAATGGGGTTTAACGTCCTAGGAGTCTGCTCCCACTGGTCTAATGAAGACGGACATTCGCCATACACTGTGCTACGAGTGACATTTTGCCAGAACAGCGACCGCTATAGTCTACTATTATAGCCAATTCAAATTGCCTAGGGGTCTTTTATGTGCACGCCGACATCCAATCCGAACGACTAGGCGAACTTTTCCGCGCATCACTTGGGGCGAGCCAGCATCTTACTCACTAAGCCACCGTGCCTCCCCCAGGGGATGAGCCACGCCCACTGTTTTTTGTAAATATTTTTACCGTTAATTCTCTATAGGTGTCAAGTATTAAAAGATTTTGTTTATATTCGGCGTGACCAAAAATTTCAATAACAGCATTCTACCTATTTATATTGGTTCCTTTCCAACCCCCATTTGTTTTGTATTTATGATCTACAGTTCGCAATTCTAAATGCATCACCAAGCTGAATCTCTCACCCGTATTCCAGCACCCGGATTCGAGATCAAATAATCACCCATATTCTCTTATCGTATTCCAGTACCTGGATTCGAGATCAAGTTAGCACACATATTCCTAGCGCCAAGAAAAAACTAGATGTAATTATCACGGAAATAATTGTTACCTTTATATTAGAAAATAAAATTTTAAACATATTAATGCAAAGTATATATCTAACAGATCCCCCGACCCCACCCCACACCCCAAATATACTATTACCGTAAACATACTAAAATATCGCACAGCAGGGTAACTAAGCTAGCAAGAAAAGATGTACGTCCGTTGTGCATGAAAAAGCACCCATACCAGCTTTGGTGAGAAAATGTTTTTAGTTTCACAGAATCAAGACATGGATAAACTACTAGAATACAAAATTTCAAACGGATCCTATGCTGGCGTTTTGAGATATATTACCGTAAACATACTAAACATATTTGAGAACCGGGTTAGGGTAGGCTCACTGCGCACGCAAGAACTTCTCAATTCTAGCTTCAATATCTTTATTTCATCAACTGCACTGGTGCATGAGGTATGCACATGCCAAATGTCATTAACTTTCTATGTTGGCGTATCGGGTTATACCACCGCAAACTTCCTAGCCTCGGATTCGAGGCGGAATTTGTGGGTTCAATAAACAACGGGTATGCCCGCGATGCATCAAAAATCGACCCAAACCAGCTTGGGTGGAAAAATGTTTTTTAGTTCTCGTAATCAAATTTAGCATGTGCATACCTTATGCATCTGTCGATTTAGCGAAATGAAGATATTGAAGCCACTAAAGTTAGTGTGGAAGTTATTGCGTGCGCAGTGAGCCTACACTAATACGACTACCCCAAATCATAGTATATGTTTAGTATGTTTTCGGTAATATATCTCAAAACGCCAGCATAGTAGCCTTCTAAAATTTTGTATTTTAGTAGTTTATTCAACTTTCGATTCCGTGAATTAAAAAACATTTTCCCACCAAAGCTGGTCTCGGTCGATTTTTGATGCAGCCTGAACGAACCCGTTGTTAATATTAAACCCACAAACCCCACCTCGAATCCGGGTTCTGGGAACTTTGCGGTGGTATAACTCGATACACCAACATAAAAAATTAATGAAATTTGGCATGTACATACCTTAAACATCTGTCGATTTAGTGAAATAAAGATATTGAAGCCACCAGAGCTAATGTAGATGTTATTGCGTGCGCAGTGAGCCTACCCTAACCCGATTCACCCCATATTATGGTATATGTTTAGTATGTTTACAGTAATATATCTCAAAACGCCAGCACAGGAGCCTTCTGACATTTTGTTGTCTAGTACTTTATTCATCTCTTGATTCCGTGAACTAAAAAACATTTTCCCACCAAAGCTGGTTTGGGTCGATTTTTGATGCAGCGTGAACGTACCCGTTGTTAATATTGGACCCACAAATTTATGGCGGTATATTAGTGCCAAAATTCTAACATGCTATCGTCTAATTTTTTACTTCTTTTCATGTAATTTCTAACCTCCATTCATGTAACTTCTAACTTCCATTCATGTAATTTCTAATTTAAGACAATGTATAACCCAACTTCTTTATTTGTTCAGTGTAAATTTCAATTCTGTTTCCTCTTATTTCTATTATGGAGGCGAAAAATGTCTACTTCATTGTGGTATTACATGTTAAGCATGAACGGCAAACAAATTTAGAATTATGACACTTCTACCTGGCAACCATCATTATGATGTCGTTTGGTGTCATCACCATGTGCTCGGTTTGGCGATTGGGCACCTGATCGGGACCATTCTATTGATACAAACGACTCGCTCTTCGTCAGATTGAGTGGCTTGCCTGAGTGTTAAAATTGAAAATAACATCGGGAGAGAGAGATGGGGACATGGGGATTAACATCCACAGCGCGGATCCAGAGGGGGGGGGGGGTCCAGGGGGTCCGACTTGAAATTTTTTATGCGATTTTATTGGCGACCTTTAGACCTGTAATTTTGGAATTTACCTTCCGGAAATACGTCAGAATGCACCAAAATGAATCTAATTTACCAAATTTTCCAAAGCCCCCGTTAATTGGTTGAGTGCCTTTTATCAAACCTATACCCCCCCTGCAAAAAATCCTGGATCCGCGCCTGCCACTCGACACCAACCAAGTCATTTCGGTATTAACACCGTTCAATTGTATTTCAATAATTCGCTTGCGCGTAGGAGTGTTTAGCAGTGGGAGGAAACCGGAGGACCCGGAGAAAACCCACGAGGTTGGAAAGGCGGCCCTACTCCATGTCACGTAAAAACGGGAAATCGAAACCACGCCAGTTTATTCAATGACAGACCTTATGTTACAAGGTGCACGTGCTAACCATTCGGCCATCGTACCCTCTAAACAACATTGAACGTGATATAAATGTATGATTTGCAAATACTATTTCGAATACCGTGGCTAAGTGGGTAAGACGCAAGGCTGTGGGTCGAGAGTTCGATCCCTGCATTGGTCGAAAAAAGTTCATTCAGATTTTCTGGCGTGGTTCCCCCTTATTAGTGTCTTGTCGTTCCGATGGGATGAAAACCCGAGGTTCCATGTACATGTTGGCGTGCACGTAAAAGATCCCGTGACCGTTAGACTTCAATATAAGTCCAGGCCCCGAGTTCACAAAGAATTCTCAGACTTAAGTTGAGGATTTACTCAAACTTGTTCACCTTATTATAACTAAAATATAGCCCTTTATGGCCTTTATAATAATTTTGTTGTTTTAATGTATCAAATACATCAATAAAAACCTATTTTATATTTCTTGATCAAAGATATTTTTCATAAACTGTGATTGAAAGTTGAGCAAATTCTCAACTTAAGTCTGAGAATGCTTTGTGAACTCGGGACCAGGTCGTAGATCCGCTCTCCGAGCAATATTTACCTAAAGCACACTGTGTGGCGTATGTCCGTCTCCATTAGCCCGGTTCGGAGCAGAACAGTAGGGCGTTAAACCCTCTTTCATTTCATTTCATTTTCTATTTCAAATATAGGCTAAACGGGATTTGGAGAATTTTATTTGATTTTTTTTTACGGTTGAGCCAATAATTAATAATTATATGCAGTTGGTCTATATTAACACAGGGTATAAATGTTATGGATAGGCCTACACAGATACTTAGTTTAATACTAAGTGCTCTCTCTCTCTCTGTCTCTCTCTCTCTCTCTCTGTCTCTCTCAGCACGCATTCAAACCTTCAACCAAACGAAGAATGGGTCGTTTATACCAAATAATGGTCCCGATCAGGTGCGCAATCCCCCAATTGAGCACACAGTGGCGACACCAAACGTCTTCATAATGATGGTTGCTAGGCAGAAATGTATAAATTCTAAATTCGTTGATGTTGATGCTAAACATGTAAAGTATCTATTAAGAAGACATTTTTCGTTTAAATGTTAGAAACAAGTTGGAACAGAATTGAAATTTACACTGAACAAATAAAGAAGTTGGGTTATACATTGTCTTAAATTAGAAATTACATGAATGAAAGTTAGAAGTTACATGAATGGAGGTTAGAAATTACATGAACAGTAGTAAGAAATTAGACGATAGCATGTTGGAATTTTGGCACTAATATACCGCCATACAAATTCCGCCTCGAATCCGGGTGGTAGGAAATTTGCTGTGGTATAACTCGATACCCCAAAATACGTGCGCAGTGACCCTACCCTAACACGACTCCCCCAAATAATGGTATATGTTGAGTATGTTTACGGTAATATATCTCAAAACGCCAGCATAAGAGCCTTCTGAAATTTTGTATTTTAGTAGTTTATTCATCTCTTGATTCCGTGAACTAAAATACGTTTTCCCACCAAAGCTGGTTTGGGTCGATTTTTGATGCAGCGTGAACGTACCCATTGTTAATATTGAACCAACAAATTCCGCCTCGAATTCGGGTGCTAGAAATTTTGCGGTGGTATAACTCGATATCCCAACATAGAAAGTTAATGAAATTTTGCATGTGCATACCTTATGCATCTGTCGATTTCTTGAATTAGAGATATTGAAGCCACCAGAGCTAGTTTAGAAGTTATTGTGTGCGCAGTGAGCCCCTGATCATGGTATCTGTATGTTTACGTAATATATCTCAAAACGCCAGCATAGGAGCCTTCTGAAATTTTGTATTTTAGTAGTTTATCCGTCTCTTGATTCCGTGAACTAAAAAACATTTTCTCACCAAAGCTGGTATGGGTGCTTTTTGATGCACAATGGACGTACATCTTTTCTTGCTAGCTTAGTTACCCCGGTGTGCGACATTTTAGTATGTTTACGGTAATAGTCTATTTTGGGGTGTGGGGTGGGGTCGGGGGATCTGTTAGATATGTACTTTGCATTAATATGTTTTAAAAGTTTATTTTCTAATATAAAGGTAACAAGTATTTCCGTGATAATTATATCTAGGTTTTTCTTGGAGCTAGGAATATGTGTGCTAACTTGATCTCGAATCCAGGTACTGGAATACGATAAGAGAATATGGGTGCTTATTTGATCTCGAATCCGGGTGCTGGAATACGGGTGAGAGAGGACGACAACCATTGATTTTGGTGCATGCCCCAACCCCCAGGGGATGAGACACGCCCAATATTTATGTTTCTTATCAACAGGCCGCAATGCCGAATAGACCGTCCCCAGGGTCTGTGCCACACTCAAATGACCTAGTGTCCTCTCCCGAAATGACCTAGTTTCCTCTCACAGCTAAATACCCCTGCGGGCAAGCAATTTATTGAAATAAAATTGAACCGTGTGTCAGTCCCGAAATGACCTAGTTTAGTTGAGTGGATGTTAACACCCTATCTCTCTCTCTCTCACCAATCAATATACATGTAATACAAGTCTCTAAAAGATTTTGAAACTGCGGTGGCTCAGTGAGTAAGACACTGGCTCACTAACCAGAAAGTCCAGGTTTCGATCCCGGTGTTCTCATGTATTTTCCAGCGTCGCGTCTCCTCGTCAGTGGTGCAAGACCGAGGGTATTGTTAGGACAGGGTCTAGTGTTTCGGATCGGGTGAGACGAACAACCGAGGTCCCTGTATAGTTGGAATTCGGAAAAAGTGCCGATCGCCAAAGTTCTCAGAAATTCTCCAGTGTTGTTTCGCTTTGTTATTGGTGCAGGGCGAGGGCATGGCAAGGGTAGCTGTCTAATTTATCGGATAGTATTAACAGCCGAGGTACAGTGTACACGTTGACGTGCACGTAAAAGACCCCTTGACAATTAGAATTATAAAGAGTAGGCAGCTGTAGGCAGTTGTCCTGACAAATTGTCCAGCTTTGTTTCCCACTTGTTAGTGCCGAAGGACCACATTTAGGGCAACACCCCCTCATATCACATTCTATCACCCATGTCCGTCTTCAATAGCATCTTGTCAGCTAGTGATTAGCCTATTATGGTGCCTAATCACTGACCAGGATGTGCAGGGTTCGATTCTTTTGTTGTATTGATCTAAAAGTCACCTATTACTTTTCCAATCAGTGATCTATGACAGACAGTCTGAACAGAAAACGGGTGTTTATTTGTTCAGAAAGTCTATATTAATGGCAGAACGTTCAAGATCCCCCAGATAGTTGAAGATAGACCAGTCTAACCCCCCCCACCCTCAATGACATATCTTATGATCGGAAGTTCACATATATAGCAGTGAGTCACGTGCAAGCTGGGACTCGAAACAACTCCACAATTGGAATATATTTGATTTAATAATAAACGAATTGTCTTTTGTCTGTATTTATTTCTAGTATTTTATCATTTGTTCATTAAACGCCAGGTACAAGAGTTAAGGTGGGGAGTTGTTTGTTTATAATAATGGGAGATAACTCTTACCAAAGAAACAGAACGACACACTAATGATATCTGGCTGGTAGTGACTTCAATATTAAATCCATGCCTTATTTATTTAACATGTGTCAATCATCTGATAAAAATATTGAAAGTTTTGAATCTAGAAGGTTGTTTAGATAATGTTAAACAATGGATTTCATCTAACATGGTAAATGTCAACGATGAAGTCGTGTACCCTACTCACAGGCTCTGTAAAATAACGCTGAAGATGCTTGTGCTCGGTACTTTGGCCGGTCAAGAATCGACTATGTAATTCTTTCCTAACTGGTGTTACGGACGAAGACGTTTCAAAGCTCCATTGTCACTAAAACTAAATCCAGATCAGACATCACTCTAGTCTTAAACAAATTACATTGGGATTATCTTGAAAAAGAACGGACAGATAGTCATTACCACTGAAAGCATGTACCATAGGCCGAGATATTCTCGACACTTTCAATACTAATCTTGATCGGATCAAAATATATCAAGATTAGTATTGAAAGTGTCGAGAATATCCTAGAACTGTCAACCATCCATTAGGACATCAAAATATCTTCGCATTTCAAATTAATGGAGGTGCTGAGAAATATTGTATTTTGCATTCTTGCTCGGGCGAAATAGACATCCCAATCATTCTCTTGCTAACAAAGATCAAAATATACAAACGCCCCCTCCAACGTCTGATCACCGCCCATATTCGGAATCTACACAAAAAAACTGGTCGAGAAGAACTTGGTCTCATAAATTCACAGCTCGGGTGACGCCCCCCCCTCCCCTTGTCTAGCAAGTACTTTATCTACAGCACAATATCGCGTTCATTGTTTACACATGAATCTTAATACAACAGACATGTAATGACAACAGCGCACCGTTATTTAAATGTTGTAAATACTGTAGATAAAATAAAATATCTAGTCATTCATCAGGCTGATATTAACGCTAGAGACAGGTTTAATTGTACCATCTTACAATGGGCATGTGTAGGTGGTACTTTATCTACAGTACAATATCTTGTTGATGATTTACCTGTGTAAGAAAAACATTCTTCAAAGGCGTTGTCATGGGCAACGCTGTTGGTAATACCGGAACTTGAAAGTAGTTCTAATGGTGGACTTCGTCATACAGCCGGGGCTAGATGTAGGCTACTGGAATCTACAGAACAGAAACCGGGCCAGGGGCGGATTGGGTCCGGTAACCGGCCCGGGCTCCCGTGTCGGAGCGGCCCATTTTACTGACCGCGGAGCTCGGATGGGGGGGATCATCCTCTGGAAATTTTTTTGAAAAATGAACCCCAAATATGCGATTTGGTGGTATATCTGATTTTAATCTCTGTGAAATAATACTTCATAAATCGATTAACTTAGGCCAAAACCTCGACCTGCAAGTAATTAATAACCATCAACCTGTGAAATTATCATATCGTCATATTTATGAATTAACGTATTATCATTTTATCGTCAATGATAATACGTTAATTAATTTGCCGGCGACAATATCGGGTGAATCCGATGAAATTTTCGGATGAAATTCGAAATCCCCTTTGCAGGATTCCGAATTTTGGCCCACACCCACCACACCCGACCCAGAAAGACTATTAAACCAGCCCATTCCAGACTCCACTTAAAACCACCGGCCACATACAACATAATCTTCGTCGCACCATGGCCGGTCCAATACCTCCTCACCCATATAACGTTCAGCAGAAAAAATTTTTTTTTAGATGAATTGGACAAAATTATTTTTTTCAATTTTTGTCCGACCGGCCACGCATGGTGATTTTTTTCCAGGACACTTTATAGAATTCTAGCGATCTTTAACGTACGCATGACAATCCCGTTTTTTCCATCCTGTGTAACATATTTTAGTTATTACAGAGTCAGCTTAGTACATATATGGTTTATTTACATCGGGAACAGAATATCAACAAATACACAAATAGGCCTACATCTACACTACAGGAACTAGTCTATATATACTGGAACATATCTAACTACATTGTAACATCTATTCTACACCGCTGCCAACGCAGCGGCTGGACTCTGCCGCCTGCTCTCTCTCCCTCTCTCTCCGGCTGTCTTGTCTTTCACCCCTCTACTGTGTGTATACTACTGTATATAAAGCCTCCAACACTTAGGGAAGGTGGACATGAGGGATCATCAAAAATAAGGAAGTTCTATGGCGTTTGTGCATATCGTATGTAGCTAGTAAATAACATATGGAATAAATTATGTAGTTAACAAGATCGTGCCTTAAATAAGTTTAGACAGTAAAAGAAACGTCCACTATAATAAATATCAAAACTAACAGAGGTCATACAGTTCTTTGCACCTAAATGAATGTTCAGATAACTTTGTTACATTTCCTTTCTCACCCACAGTTTATTTACGAAAGTAAATAAATAACACCATTCACACAGTTGGGACACTGGGTTCATCTCCATTAATTGATCACACGCGAAATAAGAACGGCACACACGATATTATAATAATGTACACAATATAAACGTCGATCGTAAACATTTCTAAAAGGGAATTCGTATACTTGAAATATAATGTTAATAAAAAAATAGCAAACATTTTATAAAATAGAAAATGTACATAATATATAGTAAGAAATTAATATAGGATTTTGTCATTTTGTTTTTTACTTGAGATAAATGGTGAATGAATGATTTGAACACATTTTACTAATCTTAAATAAGATATTTTCAAAGAACTTATCAAAATTAACAACGGTTTATCTCTCTATTCTTTAAACAAAACAAAACACCACATACGCTTCTAACCTAAGCGCGACCCTTCTTCCTTGAGGGTATACAAAACCGATTCCTCCTAATAGGAATACACAAATCTCTCGAATTTACGAGGTAAAAACTCTTGAAAAAACTCTCCCGTTACGTCGGGGTATATAAAAACACACAAAAAAATTAACAGGAGATAAAACCGTGAATATTATGTGAATGTTTGTGAGTTAATATCTTCACCGCAAATATGGCGATGGACGATGAAAAATCTATTCAACCGTCTATTCAAGAATTTCCTAATTAGGAACTTAACTCAATTCCAGTCAAACAATCACAAAATATTTTACTTCTTACTACAAACTTCTTAATACTTTATTACGATTCACTTTAACAGCCAAAATATGTGTTCAAAAACAAACGAGGACAATTTACATTCTTTTAAAAACAAAATGACTCACCGTAAAACAACAATCACACACATTTTTCTCGCTGGTCCGTCGCCATTAATCGGAACGTCTTTCGTGGCTTTTTGTTCGTCATTTCCCCGTGTTTGGTGATTTGCTCCATTTCCATCCGTGAATTAAGAATTTTTTATATCAACGAAACCGCGCCTGCCACTCACGGTTTCACAGATAAACGTTTCAGTCCTGGATTTTTATTTAAACTTCTTTTTTTCACAAACGCAACGGGCGGCTAGCGGTGAAACTTCATTTGTCTGCCACGCGGGATTTTTTTTCTGGTTGACGGGAACACACCCAAGGGTCTCGTTGGTCGATGACACCAAATCTACTCACTGTAACATATTTTAGTTATTACAGAGTCAGCTTAGTACATATATGGTTTATTTACATCGGGAACAGAATATCAACAAATACACAAATAGGCCTACATCTACACTACAGGAACTAGTATATATATACTGGAACATATCTAACTACATTGTAACATCTATTCTACACCGCTGCCAACGCAGCGGCTGGACTCTGCCGCCTGCTCTCTCTCCCTCTCTCTCCGGCTGTCTTGTCTTTCACCCCTCTACTGTGTGTATACTACTGTATATAAAGCCTCCAACACTTAGGGAAGGTGGACATGAGGGATCATCAAAAATAAGGAAGTTCTATGGCGTTTGTGCATATCGTATGTAGCTAGTAAATAACATATGGAATAAATTATGTAGTTAACAAGATCGTGCCTTAAATAAGTTTAGACAGTAAAAGAAACGTCCACTATAATAAATATCAAAACTAACAGAGGTCATACAGTTCTTTGCACCTAAATGAATGTTCAGATAACTTTGTTACACCTGTCCGAACGACTAGTCGCTTTATATCAAAAACTTAAGAATAGAGGGAAGGTATTAGCTATTTATATTCTTTATAAGAAAGTTTATACCACTTTTAAAATATGTGTAACTGTCGATATGGCGAGAGATCACTAATCGAGGACAGGGTACCATCAAGTTTATTTTTAATCTTTGAATGGCATTTAGCGATTGAACATAATATAACACAAAACACAGTTCTATGGATAACAATCGCTATATTATACACACACGACGTTCCGACAAGAATTCACTGGTCGTTATCAAGCATACAAATTACAAATAAGGAAAAAATGTGGCAGTGTTATATATATAGAGCTGTGTGTTGTGTTATATTATGTTCAATCGCTAAATGCCATTCAAAGATTAAAAATAAACTTGATGTGTGTTTATATTATACTGATTGTTATCCATAGAACTGTGTTTTGCGTTATAAGGTTATTTTTACTTACATACTAACGTCTTAACAGGTATATTTTGTTATATTCCGAGAAAGTTCATCTAGATTTTCCGGCGTGATTTCCCCTTGTCAGTGATGCGGAATGAGGGCCTGACAAGGACAGCTGCTTAGTCGTTTGGATAGGACGAAAAACCGAGGTCCCGTGTACACATTGGAGTGAACGCTGTATGGCGTATGCCCGTCTTCCATTAGTCCAGGTTAGGTGCTGTAGGACGTTAAACCCCATATCATTTCATTTCTTGTTATATTGATATATAATTTTAGTTATCCATATACCCGTCAAAATGTTTAATATTACAATGAGTATTAGTAAACTCTTGGAATATTTTGTCGGATATGTTACACCATACAACTTATGACAAGGTTACGAAGAGGTCGATGGAGTTGTAATGATTTTAGACGTGTTTTTGCAATGTAGCAATCTATTAGATAGATTAAAATGAATAGCCAATCAGCAGTGATGTTATAAAAAGAGGTGTGTTGGAGCCAACGTGTTTTATCTCGGTGAGTTTATAATTTTACTATGAAGCTAAGACTTGTTTAAGAAAAGATTTGAGATGATGAACGTAGAGCATAGTGTATGATAAACAGTATAGTGACGTATGTCTGATATATTATATACATAGGTCAAGTATATTGACTAGGCCTACAGGGTTCCCTCGTTCTTGTCTACTTTCATTTTAACTATACATGTAGTTATGGCCACGGTAGACTACAGAAGATAAATAGGTAAATAACGTTCCATCCTTCTCGTTCTCGTTCAACCTTCATTTTGACTATAGTTGTACCTCATAGTTAACCTTGGTTACCATCAGGCCCGTAGCCAGGGGGTGGCAAGGGGGCGGGGAGGGGTTTGTTCCTCTGAAAAAATGTTTCCCCCCCCCCCCCCCGAAAGAAAATTTGCCAACCATAACTCTAAAATACCTACTAGAGACTGTAACGGGTGTGCCCCTCCTAAAAACTTCACTGCCCCCCCCACCCTCCCTGAAGCAAGCAAGCTGGCTACGGGCCTGGTTACCGTGAATATGTGCTTAGTTCAGCTCTGAACGTAGATCTCATTACACTCGCGCTGTACGTTCAGTGACCGTCCTATTGAATCTTTGCCGAAAAAGTTTCGGTTGCCAGCCAATTGTACTGGGCAACTTTTTACTGCTAAACGGTCAGGTGTCAGTCCCTGTGAATGCCTGTACAATGTAAAGGAACATTTTATTTTTAAGAAATAAGACCCTGCCACACAACATGCTGTTAACAATACGCCCCAACACCATTAGATGTTATTTTAACATTGTTTATTTTATGTTATATTATGTACAAGGTAAAACGTAAACCTGTGGTGTCTCCCTCCCACCTAGTTACATTAGCAACTGTCCTTTAGCGAACACAGTTGCTGCTATCCGGCCTTCTACAGCTGCAGTATAAAAATACCGTTCTTCCCCACCTCTGTTCTAAGGCTATTTTGGAATCCTTACCTACTATTTTGCACCTTGATTCTACTTTATTCGCCAAAGGAATCATTTCTTGCCACAGCTGACACACATTTATAAAGATTCAACAGTACACGTACTATTTTCAAGTAGAATTCTGCCATTGAAAACATACACCAAATAGGTTTAAACTGAAGAGACATTACGAGACCCGGACATGCGCAAACCACATGTTTTTTTCATCGCTAAATTCTACTTGAAAATCGAGTTGAATTATTATAAATTTGCTTAGGCGTACTGGCAAGGGGGGGAGGGGGGAGGGCCGAGGGGGCAGCTTCCCCCTTTACTTTCGGGCAAGCCGACTTTTCGGGCAGACAGGTAAAGTGAGAAAAAAAAAATTATTTCATCTACTTGGCAAAATTAAGTGCCCGAAAACTAATAAAACACTAATTTTACGGGCTGGAATAGAAGTAAAATGCGTTTGTGGTCGTCAAATATTCAAAAATTTTCTTGGGGTGGGGGTGGGAGGCCTATGCAAGGTCAGCTCCACTTCTTCGCCTCTGGAAGAAAACCGGCGCTGCTGTCTGTAAACCTGAAATTTTTTCGGGCATTCCTATTTTTGCTTCCCTATCTACCCTAATAAAACACTAATATTACTATTCTTTAATTGAATACCACGAATTTGTACTGAGTTGATTATGGATTAAAACATTTTGTCTGGAGTCACTCTACTTTGTGCGACATTTTTCGCGCATTGATTAGTATTTGTGAATGCAGCTGCAACAGTCTGATTGGATGATTGGAATTCGAAGTGGGATTTCGTTTACAAAATCATTGGATACTTTTGGAGTTACTAACAGGGGCTAGAATAGCAGAAACGCATTTGCGGTGGTTTAATTTTCTAACTTTTCTCCGGAAGGACGAGGCCCCCATACCCCGCGACGATTGCTTGGTTGTTTGGAATTTGGCTAGGCAGGTAGGCTGTATTGGATCAAATTGAAGCTGCTTTATCCACAGACTGGAATAGCAGGGAGGCTGTGAACGATTCATTGAAATTCGAGTCAGTCACCTTAATTCAGCTATATTAGACCACTTTGACGTTGCTTTGTTCACGGGTTGGAATAGCAGGAAAGCGTGTTTGCATCCGTCAAATATTCCAAAATTTTCTTGGGGGGGGTCTGTAAAGTCGAAAATTTTTCGGGCAATTCAGGTTCTGCCCCCCCTAGCTGTCATCGAGCCCGTACGCCTATGTAAATTTGTGTCAAATATAGTGAGAAAGGATTCCTTTTGGTGGAAAATAAAGAATTGTGGTGACAAATAGACGGCAAAGGTTGTAAAACAGCCTGAGAATAGGGGTGGGGAATAGTGGTATTTTACCGTATTTTCATACTGCAGCTATAGAAGGCCGGATAGCAACTGTCAGCGAATATCGTTCGCTAAAGGACAGTTGCAAAAGTAACTACCTCCCACCCACTCTCTTCCCTGTGGTACCTACAGCCCACTCCCTTCCCTTAGTGCCATAAGCACGTGCTTATTTTGCTTTACGGTTGCACCCGTGACAATGAATCAGATATAGCCTACTATCTAAATGACATCTCTTACACATCAAAAGTCTTTTTTTCTTGTGAATAATATTATTATATTGTACATTTTCATGCGAAAGGGCTTATTGAAATGAAATGAAATGGGGTTTAACGCCCTACTCTTCTGCACCTTACCTGGGCATACGCCATACAGTGTGCTATGAGGGAAATTTTGCCCGGGCAGCAGTGCTACGGCCTACTCTTATATCGAATTCCAACTGCCAAGGGGTCTTTTACGTGCACGCCAATGTGTACACGCGACCTCGGTTTTCGTCCCATCCGAACGACTAGGCTCTCCTGCATCACCGACAAGGGGAAAAAGACTTATTGAAATTTGCATATCTACGTATTATAACTACTGTTCCCGTGACAATTATATTTTTATAATTCATATTTTAGTTACTGCTGATTATTTGCTCATATTTTCATAGTTTTCATTCACAGTTCAAAATCAGCAACAACATACTAAAATGGCCGAGGTGGACGAAAGAAATGTCAACTATTACCTAACGACGCCGACTGTTGAAAGTGTACCGTTATCGAAACTGGCTGGATTTACAGTTTTCTTAAAATTAGAAAATCTTCAACCACCTGGTTCCTTCAAAATACGAGGAATTTCTCATTTCTGTAAAAAGGTAAATGTAGGGTCAACGAAGAGTATGGAGTATGTAAAATATCTTAATAGTACCCATCACAGCAGTCAGTAATTATATTTAGGTATTTGTGTTAAATATTATTGTACATTACGCGTTGCTAGAAGACGCGACTGGGTAGAGTTATTTTAATTATTTCAGGCTGTAAACGAACGGGGGTGTAAAAGGCTTATGGAAATGCAGGCATGGCAGCGGCTTATGCAGCACAACAACTTAAAACACCGTGTACCATTGTTCTACCAGAAAGTACCCCAGAATTTATAACTATGAGCTTTTTCAACCCCACCCCCCAGTATGAAATCGTATAATTTTAAAGCACATGAATTTTGAATTCCACAGAACATTTTTATTATTGAACATAAATGCATTCTGTAAAAAGATGAGATAAATTCAATATAAATGAAACATGAAAATACTTTAAAACAGTAAACATGATGCAATATTAGAGTTTTTGACACTTTCATCAAAAATCACACAGTTTTCTCTGTTAACACAGCTTCAAGTGTCAAATTGTGGCCAAATCTAAGATGTTGAAACATGAAGTGCTAAGGATCAAAGGATGTGAGTGGCTAATTAAGAACACTCCTAAGAAATCATTATCGTTGGCAAAATATTTAAAGGGGGGGGGGGGCTATTTCATTTTGGGCGGGGGGGGCTAATTTGATTTTGAGGGGAGCTACAAGTAAGCCCCCCCCCTCCATGCGGCTGCAGGTCCGGCACAATCACATACTCTAACCCTGCTTACATCTTGTGACCATGCCGAAATATACAGAGGGCCTTAATATTTAGATCTGATTGATACCTTATGATCTATTACAGTTATTTCCACTAAAAAACAATATCAATAGCACCTTGTTGACGCTGGTTAGTGTGTTTGTCTGTTTGATGTTGATATTTGGCCAGCTTGAGCCAGGTAGTGACATAGGCCTGGTGGCCTTGCACTACTACATGAGGCTCAGACAGCTCTACCCATACAGGGGGGTTGGAATGGCCGAATGGTTAGCACGTTCACGCTGTATCATAAAGCCTGTCATTGAGTCAACTGGCGTAGTTTAGAATCCCAGATTGTACGTGACAAGGAGTAGAGTCGCCTGTCTAACCTCATGGGTTTTCTCTGGGTTCTCCAGTTCCCCCCACTTCTAACCTCCATTTCTCTCTCTCTCTGTGTACTCATGTAATTCTGGTTAAATACCAATTCTTTGTGTGTAATGTACTTGTATTTCAGAAGTCCAGAGAACCTGTCCTAGCGGAGAATTTACGTGTGATAATAATCGCTGTATAAAGAAAGATTGGTTATGTGATGGCGATAACGATTGTGGAGATGATAGTGATGAACTTGGTTGTCGTAAGTAGACTTTATTATCCACACAACTTGTAGAATTAGCCTGGTAAAATACAGATATAGATTTGGTTTCGTTTTTTATATGCCCACATAAAATTCATTTTGATTCATTGTTTCACAAATCTAAATGATGCATATAGATTATAATCTCATCTGTATGAAATTCTTTTGTAAATGCCTCCATTTACCCACTAAAAGAATAAATTTATGCTCAGACGATTTAATTGCAGTAGACGTATGTTTCGTTGCCTGGCAACTTGTCTTTTTACGACCTTTGCTACATGAAGTTGTGACTGGTTGTTTTCGGGGATCGCGTCCACGGGGTCAGGGGTCATACAAGCGACTTGTGACCCTATGACATCCGACGTTTGATTAAACAATTAGCATTATTGATGTTTGTAGTGGAATACCCACAGTTCCGGGCACCTGTCGGAGCACCAAAAGCTGGCTGTACCGACTGTTTCATTCACTAATCCTTCACATCAAGGATCTGTGTTTTGATCAGATTGTATTTAGATAAAATGGGGTTTTACATCCTACTTTTTTGCATAAACTGGGCTAATAAAGACGGGTGGTTATACTCCATACAGTGTGTTATGAGGGAATTCCAATTGTCAAGGGTTCTTTCACATGCTTATCAAATATAGGATCCTGGTTAGTGTGTCAATATCCCCACCCCCCACTACTAAAAGATTGTCTTAATTAGTTACTACAGGAATGGATATGACAAGTTTATAAAATCTAGTAACTGTTTAAGTAATTATTCCAGGAAAACATTGTAAGAAGAATATATATTTAATATAGATTTGAAAAATAAACATTTCAAGACAATTACAATGAAATTTTGTCAAATCCCCATTTTGTGTTGTTAATTAATTTTGGTGAGTGTAAGAATGAATGTCTAGAATATGTTATTAAATAATAGAAACTAACAAGCACCTGCTGCTGGTTATAAAGACAGTTATTAAATATATATGACAACATTATGAGGACATCTGGTCTGTAAAACTGTCAAATTACTTTATTACTTCTTTCACTTGTATAATACACTGAGCTAGACAGAATATATGAATATGTCTTCACTCCATGATGGCCTCGTTTTACAAAGGAATGTTCTTAGACAGACAAATGAAATGGGTTTTAACATCCAGTCCTACTTTTCCGCACGATCCATCTGGATTAGCTCAGTTTCGGAGCAGAACAGTAGGATGTTAAACCCCATTTCATTTCATTTTACTGCACCAAACAGGCTGGGAAAACCAGTCACAGTCCCCCCCCCCAAAAAAAAAACCCCTGAGATTGGTAATGAAACACACACGAATTTAAAAGTTATATATACTTGTAAAATGTCATAATATCCAAAAATGTCTTAAAACAAAATGAAAAGGTCAATGAAAAACACACGAACTTAAAAGTTATATACACACAATCGGTCACACACGCGAGTCAATAAAAAAAAACAAACGAGATCCTGGAATCACAAACACAGACTACTCTTATTATTCATATAAATGGTGGAATCGCGAACACAAACTACTAGTACTATAATTATCTTCTTAGACCGATTATTTGGTGGAATCGCGAACACAAACTACTGTAATTATCTTCTTAGACCGCTACTGCACTGTCGTAGCCAACTGTAGGGGTGGGGTACATATGATGCCCTTCCTCGTTCCAGTAATGTTGAGGGGTCAGAATTTTCCCTGCTCCATTTAGTTCAACTATTGTTGTTGACCGGTAGTCTTTTCATTTTCCATACCGTCTGGCAAAACGGCGTGTTATGACGTGCTATGAAAAGTATTATAACTGCTCCCCGTGCCGAAGTTTGATCATCTGCGTATCATATCATGGAGTGAACTTAATTAATAGTTAATCAAATTAGCAAGTGGAACAGACTTGACTTTAGATAACGATCTAACGATATTTACAATTGAAATTAGGGAGTCATATTGTTTTATCTCAAGAATAATGAATGATCTGAACACATTTAACCAATCTTAAATAAGATATTTTTGAAAGAACTAACGGTTTATCTCTATAATTTTTAAACACAACACAAAACAAGACAATACGTTCGCTCTAAATCCGAGCACAACCCTCCTGGGGTTAAACCACTTAACATAAACTTCTCCCGTTACATATCGGGGCATTTCCCATTAAAACTTTGGGGTATTACAAATAAAAATCTTAATCCCGTAAATATCGGGTCTTTCCCATTAAATATTTGGGGTATTACAAATAAAAATCTCACCCGTAAATATCGGGGCCTTTGCCATTAACTATTTGGATAATATACACGTATAGACAAAATAAACGAAAAAAACTTAGAGATAAACCCGTTAATACTTTGTGAATGTAAAATTCCTAATTACGATATTGTTAACTCAATTCTAGTTAAACAATCACAAAACATTTTACTGCGCAATATAAACCTGTTAATACTAATTTTAAATGCCAAAATATGTGTTCAAAAACAAACAATTATAATACATAATCTTTTAAAAACAACATGACGCATTTTAAAACAAAAAATATATATACAATTTTGTTTCAGTAATTTTCCTACATATAGTTAAAGACTGTTCCACTACTAGCTTGAAAGACGATATAATATATTAAATTTAGTAACTACACCATGATGTTGAATGACGCGTGATGATAAACTGCTGGTTTCCCAGTTAAATTTTAATCCATAGCACTTATGTCATTTATGAACCGTCGCCATGGTAGGATTTAGAAAAGACTTACCCCTTCAGAGCTGTGACCTGTGATCTTCTAGTGGAATAGGACTTCAAGCGTTGGTCTGGTCTACGGCATCAATTAATATGTGACATTATTACATTAGTTTTTTAATCAGGGTCTTGGATGACAACACTGGTATAACTTCAAATAATGGTTTTATTCTGCTTCTTACAATAGGTACAAACATCGTGATGTAAACGACCGTAGAACTAACTATATGGAAGGAGTCATGACTTAATTAGCTTGGCTTAGCACGAGTGTGCTAACTCCAGAAGCTCTCGTCTCGTCTCGTCTCGTCTCGTGCCAAGGCACCCATGGCCTTTGCTCAGTCCTGGCCGGACCTTACTCCTAGGTACCTTAATCTAGGCGCCCGCCTAGCATGGCCTCCTGGACCTGACTATAGTACTCCTGAGGTACCTTAACTAGGCGCCCGCCTAGCATGGCCTCCTGGACCAGCCTGACCATTCGTTTATGTTCTGAGTTTATAAACGTATTCAAGACAAAAGAGCTCATTAGACACCTGTCTAATGTATCATGCATAATATCAGGTTTAACATTCAATATAGTTTATCAGATAAAGTTAGATAAGACATGCCAACAACAAGTTCTAGTTACGCAATGACATAAGGAATACTACCAAGATCTCCAGCCGAGTGCTGATAGCAACAGGTTTATGTTACAATCACTTACACGTATTTTGATATGGCAGGACGCTTCTATGACATATGTCATTGTGTAATAATGGCCCCCTACATCATCTATGTATATAACGTACATTTTGCTGACACAGCGTTTCAGTCTACCCTTTATTCAATCCAGGGATTGACTGGTCCCACTTTCCCCTCCCTCTAACAGTAAAAACCCTAAAGTCGTCAATCATCTCCCTCTGTCTATCAGTAAACCCTCTTTTCTATACTCAGTCATTAAATCACTGTTCCCTCCTCTATCATTAAACTGCTCTTTTCTCTCCCTCTATATATCAGTAAACCGCTCTTTTCTCTCCCTCTGTCTATCAATAAATGCCCCATATTTCTCTACCGCACCCTCACCATCAATCCCCTGTTCTCTAACTATGTCTATCAGTAACACCCCCCACCCAACCCCCCCACCCCACCCCCGTCCCTCTCACTGTCTATCAGTACTAGTAAACCCCTCTTTTCTCACCCTCTGTCTATCAGTTCGACCAAAACATTTTGGGAAAATGTTCGTCATCAACAGACAACAAAAACATATATTTGTTTTGCATTTTTGTTCGTGGATATAAATGTTCCATCGTCTGCGCTAGGCTCTACTGTCTATCAGTTGTTGAGTTGCCCGCCAACCTTCTGGGTTTTCTCTGGGTCCTCTGGTTTCCTCCCACTGCTAAACTCACATCTCTCTCTCACATCTCTCTCTCATCTCTCTCTCTCTCTCTCTCTCTTTCTCTCTCTCAGTTCTTCAATACACTATTGTTTTACAATTATAATGTTGACGGTCTTTCTTCTTTTCGTGACATTGATTGTGACAGTCTGCCATTTCTTCGGGATGTGTTACAATTCTGGGATATATCTCAAGAGATTTTATAAGATTCTTTTAATAATCATCTTTTCGATTCTACAAAAAACCCCATGGTTTAATGTAGTTCCCATAAAAACATGGTAAGATATCTTGTTTATTAGTCCTTTAAAGAAGCTAAAGCTATTTGATTAAAAAAGGATGCTGTAATGGCTTCATACGATAAAGACGATTATCACTGATGATCAAGTTGAGTAGTAGTTATACACTCATTGCAGTTAATATATCTTTGAATTTAAATATTATTCACCATATCTTGAAGTCTGCTAGTGCTAGGGCATATTCATGTTCAAAATTCAAAAATCACATAGGACTTGTCTGGAATATGCAAACAAAATAGCATCACTGCGTTTTTGCCTTGACTGTAAGAAAATTACAATAAAACATTATGTGTAATCACAATGAGCATTATACATCAGCATAATTAATGTACCACCCCCCTCCTACCTGTTAATCATGTTGAGCAAGATTACAGCCCCTTTTTTTTATGGCAGACCCATGTCAAGCTCGAACCTAACATATATGATGACATGAAACTGAACACAAATGATTTATCCCCAAATTCCAGAAATGGGATTTAATGTCCTACTGTTCTGATCTAACTGAGCTAATGAAAACGGGCGTACGCCATACAGTGTGCTATGAGGGAAATTTTGCCCAGGCAGCGGCGCTAAGGCCTACTCTTATATCGAATTCCAACTGCCAGAGAATCTTCTACGTGCACAACAATGTGTACACGGGACTGCAGTTTTTCATACCATCCGAAATACAAAACAGCTCAGGGGTGGAATTTTGAAAAGGTGGGGCGCCGCAAAATGAGGGCTCTGAGAGGGGGGGGGGCAAGAAAATTATCCGTCATTTCCTTGCATCTGTAGCCATTCCAAGAGAGCTATTTAGCTGATATTTTCGTCTAAGTAAATGTTCAGAACGGACATGTTTGGGTCTGAGAAAAGGCACTTTCAGCAGTAAAAAAGGGCACTGTTTACAGCTGTCCTTGTCAGAGCCTTCTGCATCACTGAACTTTCTTGGCTAATGCAGGGATTGAAAACCGGACCTCCAGGCAAGGGAGCCATTAGCCACGATGATCCCCGGGGTTTTAAAGACTTAATGATTTGTTCCAAGTGGGATAATGAACACTGGCATATGCCATACAGTGCTATGAGGAGAGAGAGAGAGAGAGAGAGAGAGAGAGCAAGAGAGAGATGGGGCTTAACGTCCACTCAAAACAAACTAGATCATTTCGGGACTAACATATGGTTTAATTTTATTTCAATAATGCGCTTACGCGTAGGGGTCTTTAGCAGTGGGAGGAAACCGGGGTGCCCGGAGGAAACCCAGGGGATTGAGAAGGCGCCCCTATCTCCATGCCACATACACTCACACCATGGCTCGAAACCATAGCCGCAAGTTTCTGTTGAGTGGACTTTAAAAGCCCCCCCCCCCTCTCTCTCTCTATCTCTCTCTCTCTCCTTTTTGTAACCCTTTTAAACAACAATATTGTGAATTCCAACTGCAAGGGTTCTTTTATGTGCACATCAAGTTCATGATCTCAGGATTTTTTTTAGACATTCCAAACAACTAGACATCATTCCTTGCCAATCCTGCTCTGGACTAGGTTATGTTCATAGCCAAACCCGGTCTTGACTAGATTTTCTTCCTTGCCAAACCCACTCTCCACTTGACTAGAATAACCAATTTCTGATATAAATATCTTTAACTGTGATGGTGAAGAATGTTTATTTCTAGTTGTATAATAAATCACCAGGATTATTTTTTTACACCATGTTTTATCTCATATTACTGGACTAGGTGTTGATTTATACCCAACAGCATCTGGATAATTCATATCTTTTTCTCTACTGACAGGCAAATTGTAGGATTTTTTATTTTGTAAGCAAGAGATAAACTGCTCCGAGTGTTGATAAATTACCCTCATGGTTTATCTCAAACCTTCAGGTCAACATAACTTCTATTGTTCTATTCCAGCAGGGTGTAAATAGAACAGTTATGTTCACAGTTCTGGACTCTCTCTGTGGAGTGAAATGTGGTTTTAAAAATGCAAGAGATTTTAGATATCAAATGCTTTTCTCTCACTGCTTTCATTTGTAAGAGTAATGTCAATGCTTTCTGTGCATTGTAAGAATACTGTTGATATTTTTCCATGCATTCATAAAAACATGATCTACACAAAAGTAATCATTATCCTGATTTTATATGGCAAGCCCGCTCTTTCAGATGATACTACATGTAATTCTAACATATTATTTGAAAAAGTGCAAAAATGCATAAAAGACAGTAAAAGATTTTATCACTTTAACATTTAAAACTTAAAATTACACTGCAAGAAATGTATGTATGTTTGTAACTCACTGCCAGTACATATCTCCACCAATTATTTTATATGTTTGGAGAGGAACTTATATAGGCGTTTGTCTGTTGTTCAGTCCAATTCAGTTTATTGAATACCTCCCCCCCCCCCCCCAAAAAAAAGAACAAAAAAAAACTATGCAGGTCCATAAGGTGATTGTCAGCCAGAGGAAGTCCTAACCCTAACCCTAACCCACCCAACCCAAGTTCCATAAATTGCAGATGCGATGGAAAACCAAGGTCCTGTGTACACATTAGGGTGTTCGTAAAAAATCCCTTGACATTTGGAATTCTATAGAAAAGTAGGCTGTCCGGGCAAAATTTCCCTCATAGCACACTGTATGACGTATGCCTGTCTTCATTAGCCCAGTAGGAGCAGAAGAGAGTAGGACTTTAAACCCCATTTCATTTTATTTCATTTGTATTATCATATTGAATGTTGTGTATTTAAATTTTCCTTTGAAGTTTTAACGTCTGCTTGAATGTTTATTTTAGTCGCCATCACAACTTCTGACAGTTGGAATTTGAAATAAGGGTAGGCAATAGCACCATTGTAACCCTATTTTATTTCACAATCACAAATTTTATATTTGTGAGTGAGACATATAACAAACAGAATAAGCCCCCTTTTAACGTTGATTCAAGGGTGTTGTGACATAATCCAGCTTAAATGTCTGTAATACATGAGTGGCATATAGAGATTGAGCACATTAAAGAAACACAACACAATTTTTATGGAAAACTATCACCGGAGAGAGAGAAATGGGGTTTAACGCCCTCTCGACACTAGATCATTTCAGGACTAACACATTGTTTAATTTTATTTCAATAATTCTTTGCACGTAGGGGTCTTTAGCAGTGGGAGGAAACTGGAGGACCCGGAGAAAAACCACTAGGTTTGACAGGCGACCCTACTCCTTGTCATGTACAACCGAGGATTTGTAACCACGCCAGTTGACTCAATGACAGGCTAACCATTCGGCCATCTAACCCCCCGATAACGTTAAGAGAATATTGGTGGAAACGTGCTATATGTGTATAAACCAGTGATTGTTTTCCATATATAGATTGTGTTGTGTTTTTTAAATGTCTGTGTTGAGAAATATATATTAACAGAGTTGTCTTACCTTTAAATCTATTTTTAGCACCCAGGAATTGTACGAAGGATGAGTTACGTTGTGCCAACAGTAATTGTGTAGCTAAAGAATGGCTGTGTGATAATGACGATGATTGTGGTGACGGCACCGATGAAATCTGTCGTAAGTTGTCATAATATTCGTTATTTTTTAGCCTCTTTATCAAATTGCGGAGACGAAAGGAATGAAATTTGTCGTAAGTTGTCTTCATATTTTATAGCCCCAGTATCAAATAAAACTGGTCGCATTACTTCTTTCTTGTAAATCATTGATTATTTGTGTTTATTTTGAGCATAGCGCGTATCATAACAGGTCCGGGACGTATCTATTCCAGGGGGTAGCCTGTTTCATATCAGGTCCGGGATTTATCTATTCCAGGGGGGTGGTTGGCTGAATGGTTAGTCCATTTGGCCCGGGACTGATCTATTCCATTGATTTATTCTTTATAGATCTGGAACTGTACAGCAAGCCTTTAGATCTACCAGTCGATTGCATCGCTTTTCACGTCCTCAAACAATCATGTGACTTCTCGATATGACTAGGCTAATGAATTCTACATTCGACCAAATGATTCGGACACACCAGGTGAATATAATTAGGCCAAATATATCAAACCTGTTCGATTTGGGCGAATCATTTGGCTGAATAACAGTGGACACACTAGGCAAATTTCGACGCTGATTGATTCGGCTGAATCAATAGGCTAATGTGTCCACCGCTTAAGGTATTGTATATTGTGTCCTGTCTGTAGGTTTCTTGTGTAATTATTTGTGTGTGGTGCAGTCTTCCTGCTTACTATTTAGAGCCACAACAAGCCAGATAAATGTTGTTTGATAAAAAACAGTATTATGTATATTTGATATCCCCCATCCACATCTGAAAGGTACTTTTTAGAGAGAGTTCAAAAATAGATAAAAAAAAAAAAATGAATATATTGAAAACTTCATTGAAATTATTTTATTCTGAGTGAAGTTACGAGTGATAGGAAGATGTAGCATAGATTGTTTCAGATAATTTTAGCCTCGATTATCGTTGAATTTTTAAATCTCTAATCCATTTAAATCTCTGCTATCCAGTGTTTTGATAACAGTTTATGAAACATGGAAAGCCAAAATAAAGATTTGTAATAGGCAGATTTAGCTCTTATATACATGTAAGGCATCTTAACACACTTTAAAATATTTCATATTGAAATACAACAAGTTTCAATTGTCAATTAATTAGAATTATTCGTCACTGTTTTCATAGTTTTCCAGAATCTAGAAGATAGGCTGGCACTGCCAGGCAGGATACGCCCACATTTTTGGGAGATGGATAGAGAACAAGCAATACCGAAAGTGATTTTTCCTACATCATTAAGTCCTGTATTTCATACTGTATTGGGAGCAGCCATTTTGTTGGTCAGTTCCAGTCTGATATTCATGAAATTCGAAGCCGACACAACGTAGAAATGTTACTTTTCGTCAAAATCGGATAAGAATTGTGACCTGTAGAGAGTCCACAACCATGATATACCATATTTTTACACTATACGCGTACAAACGGTGACCATTTCGTCCGGCAATTTTGGTACGATTTTCACGAAATTCGAACTCAACCTTCCTTACGGAGCAACAGTAATATAATTAGAGTTTTTTTTTAAATCAGATAATAATCGTTTAAGAGATAGACAGAGAACAAGCAATACCGAAAGTGATTTTTCCAACAATCAAAGGCCATAATTCATTAAGTTACAATTTGATATGCACAAATATCAAAAAGAATAAAGATCTTTAGGTTATAAACAAGCATTTCAGGTTTCATCAACATCGAATTAAAATTGTCACCTCTACAGGGTCCACAACTTTGATATACCATATTTTTACACTGTTCGCGTACAAACGGCGGCCATTTTTTCTGGCAATTATAGTCCGATTTTCTCGAAATTCGAACTGAACCTTCCGTAGGGTGTAACGGTGATAGAGTCAAATGTTTTTTTAAATTGGATAATAATTGTGACCTCCAGAGGGACCTTAGTCGATTTTTCGGACAATCAGGGGCCATAATTCAGGAAGTTATGATCTGATATGCGCAAATAACGAAAGGAACCAAGATCTTTGGGTTATAACCATGCATTTCAAGTTTCATCAAAATCGAATTAAAATTGTGACCTCTACAGGGTCCACAACCATGATATACAATTTTTTAACAGTATTCGCGTACAAACGGCGGCCATTTTGTATGGCAATTTTGGTCCGATTTTCCCGAAATTCGAACTCAACCTTCCTTACGGTGTAACGGTAATATTATCAACCGTTTTATTAAATCGGATAATAATTGTGACCACCAGAGGGACCACAAGCTAAAATAAGGCGATTTTGCGTATAATCAGGGGCCATAATTCAGGAAGTTACGTTCCAATATGCGCAAATATCGAAAGGAACCAAGATCTTTGGGTTATAACCATGAATTTCAAGTTTCATCAAAATCGATTTAAAAATGTGACTTTTACAAGGTCCACAACCCATGATATACAATTTTTTAACAGTATTCGCGTACAAACGGCGGCCATTTTGTATGGCAATTTTCGTCCGATTTTCCCGAAATTCGAACTCAACCTTCCTTAGGGTGTAATGGTGATATAATCAAACGGTTTTTTAAATCGGATAATAATTGTGACCTCCAGAGGGACCACAAGCTAAAAAGGGTGATTTTTCGGACAATCAGGGGCCATAATTCAGGAAATTACATTCCGATAGGTGCAAATATCGAAAGGAACCAAGATCTTTGGGTTATAAACATGCATGTCAAGTTTCATCAAAATCGGTTCAAAATTGTGACCTCTATAGGGTCCACAAGCTAAAAACGTGACTTTTCGTACAATCAGGGGCCATAATCCATGAAGTTTTCATCCGATACATGCCAATATCGAAAGGAACCGAGATCTTTTGGGGATAAACCTATATTTCAAGTTTCGTCAAAATCGGATAAGAATTGTGACCTGTAGAGAGTCCACAAACAAATTGTGGACGGACGGACAGGGGCGACGACAATATACGTCCACATAAAAATGTGGGCGTATAAAAAGTTGTTTAAACTATATCACAGTGCTCTGCCTTCATTAGCCCAGTTGGAGCAGAAGAGTAGGACGTTAAACCCCATTAAATGTCATTTCATATATGATATGACAGTGCAACCATGTTGTTCCAGAATCTAGAATTGTTTCATGACCGTGCCGCGTCTTCATTAGTCCAGTCAGAGCAGATCAGTAGGGCATTTAATCCCATTTGATGTCATTTCATATATGACAGTGCAAGTAGTGCGACCATGTTTTTCCAGAATCAAGAAATGTCATTTAATTCTCATTCTTCTGTAACAAGGTCTAGAATTTATAATTAAAGATTACCTTTGAATTCTGGTAGTAATTTCCGAAGATTTGATTAATCCCGGTTCTAGGGCGGTATAAAAGGTAGCAGGGTATTAATCACAAGGTTGAAAGAACGGTTAGCCTAATGGAGTAATAAACACCGACAATTAGAGAATAATTCATCAAGCTTCCCTTACAAATATCCGGGGAATTCCTGGACAAATTACTTCAAATCCCTACTCAGTTGGCATTCCTAGTCAGATAAATGTCACTTGATGATTGGGGTTTTAGTTTGAATATCATGTCGTTTAGTATTCTACATTCTGTTTCTGTGCTAACAAAACAAAATAAAATGAGATGGGAGTTTCACGTCATACTGTTCTGCTCCTAACCTGGACTAATGAAGACGGGCATACACCATACAGACTGCAATGAGGGACGTTTTGCCCTGGCAACATAACCCAAACTGAACAACAGTACTTTTAGAAATGAATAGGGTTAAACTTCTGGGCACTGATTCACGAAATCTTAACTTAAGATAAAATCCAAATTTTAGTAGATACTTCAGTTTTGATTGGCTAAGCATTAAAATCAATCTAATATTATACAATCAAATAACTAAAATTTCGATTTTATCTTAGTTAAAATTTCGTGAATGAGGCCCCAGCCCCTGTATGCTGACTGAATGGTAACATAGAGAGAAATGGGGTTTAACTTCCACTTGGCACAAACTCGGGACTAACAAATGGTTCAATTTTATTTCAATAATCCACTGGTGCCTAGGAGTCTTTAGCAGTTGGAAGACAACGGGGAAAACCTGCAAAGTTGGACAGGACGACGCTGTTGAAATAAATCTCTAATATTCAACCTTAGTGTGTTAGTCCTATCTTCATTGATTGCATGGACAGGAAGGCTACCGCCACCAGAGAGCACTGACCTGTTGTATTGTGAACACTACAACACCAAAACTGGGCTTTCAGGTGTTAACTGTAATGTGATTTACGTTTTTATAAACCTATAGTATAATACAGCTTTAACCAAACAAAGTTTTTTCTGTGAATGTAGTAATGGTCCTTTGTGTTGTGTGCAGTACACAGTGCCATACAATACAGACGTTTATTAAGGGTAATACAGCTTTAGCGAAATCATTGTGTGCAGTAAATTGCCATAGACGTTTATTAAGGATAATACAGCTTTCATTAAGTGATGGTCTTTTGCATTGTGGGCAGTACAGTGCCATATATTATAGACGTTTATTAAGGGTAATACAGCTTTAACCAAACATATTTTTTTCTGTGTATTAAGTGATATTATTAGGATCAACAGCAGTGAAGATGTGATACTGTGATATTTGATATAATCATCTTGAATCATATTACATCAAGTCTTTCCGTTCATCTCTACTTCGTCTCTTTCACACGATTGTACTAATTCATCGCCGTGGTTACTGATCACATGACTTATACAGTAGGGTATTAACAAGATCGTGTTAGAATCATGGAGTAAGTAACTAGACACTTGTGGAGGGAAATGGTCATGATCAAAAGATATAATTCTGGACTATTACCGACAGGCCAGAGTTTTTATCAAATCAGCCTTTGTTATTCTACAACAATAAACTAACTAATCATAGATAAAAGACAAATGGATTCATTGTACGTGCAAAGCCCAGCTGAGGCATGGGCCTGCGGGGCCCAGATTGTGGGGCCCTGCGGTTATGGCAAAAAGAGAAAAAAATTCAAATTCTAGACTTGTGTATACCATTAAAAAATGAATAGATTTCGTATGTGATCAGATATTATGTAATTATTCTTAGATTACAGACCATTTAATTCATTGTGTGTTACACATGTGTGTCATTCAAAAGGATGTGAAATAATTTTTTTGTCGCTTTAGGGGCCCCGCAATTCTAGTCAGGCCCAAGGTCCAGCTCCGGTTAAGCTGGGCTTTGTGTACATGCACATAAAACAACCTTTGACTGTTTGTATTTGAAATAAGAGTAGTGCCACTTTATATTAAACCCAGTTTCTTTTCATTTTTATTTGCCTAAATGTGGTCGTATATTCTCGCCGTCCCTGTCTGTCTGTCCGTCCGGTGTCCACAAGATGCAACAACTCTTGTTCACTGCCTAGACGATTTAGCTGCTGTGGACGTATATTTCATTGCCTAGCAACCTGTTTTAAAACTAACAGGATACCAGTGGATATAGATAGACCTGTATGTAAATAACACAAGTTATTTTCTTTTTTGATAAATGTGATTTATATTTGGACATTTAAATTTTTAATAGATTAAATAAATATCCTATTCATCCTTTAATTGATGATAAAATATTATTAAAAAAAGTGCTTTTTGATAAATGCAATTTATATTTGGACGTTTGTAATACTAATACTATACAAAAGTACAACAAAGATCGTTAATTGTGCTGCACAGCGTGCGTAAGAGCCTGTGGAGGACACACGCGCTACTGGTTAAAACCATCTTTGTCGTACTTTTGGTTTTGACCCCTCTGACTTTGTACCGTTGATTACAGATTAAACATCCATAAGTGTATAAATGTGTTGTTATTGATATGTTCCCATTTGAATATTGTTCACAATAAGAAGCAAAATAAATAAGATATGTTTACAGGATCATTTTGTTATACGATGCGTTTTCTATGGCGCTCAGTATATTAATAAAATTGGACAAATGATCGATATCCCATTGACTAGATTGAACCTTTATATCACTGATAAAATATTACATATAAAAGTTGGGTTTTTTGTTGAGAAATGTGACTATATAATTGATATATAATGAATATGACTATCTAGGGAATTATAATTAATATGGAAACAAGTCCAGATTGACAGCTGATTTATAACGTTGATTTATAAGTAACAAAGTGACAGGATGTAGAAGTTGACTGTCATTTTACTTCTGTATAATGATTAGAATTATATTATGAATTAGGATACTGAAGTCTGTTAAAGATCGCCTGTAGGAATCAGACCACTATACTTCCATTGACTTCAGAATGATTGGCGGTAGAACTTATACTGTCAATTAACTTAGAATCTTAGAGAATTTAACCTTTATAGTTCTTTTGACTTAAAAACACACAAAATACCGATTTATAGAATTTACTGAACTAGTATAGCAATAACGACCAACTCTTTATCTGAATATTACATATCTTATCTGGTGGAATGGTCCTAACGTGTGTAGTGTACACTGTACATTCTTTAGACCATAAGGTCTGTCATTGAGTCAAGTGATGTGTGACACAGAGTATGAACTCTCTCTCTCTCTCTCTCTCTCTGGTCTCCTTTTGGCCAGGTTTTGGCAATTATATATATGAAGGCCCAGAGTAAAGAGTAGACCTAGATATAAAGTATTATATAATTGTTATTTTATTGTGTTTTAGCCGACAGACCGTGTAAAAACAATGAATTTCAATGCGATAATAAGATGTGTATTATGGCCGAATGGTTGTGTGACCAGGATCCAGATTGTACAGATGGAAGTGATGAAAAAAATTGTGGTACGTTCTAAGTTTTATATTGTACTGGCTTACAGTGGCGTTGGTGGTCGATCTGATGCTTGAACATGACAAGAATAGGGTCCGCTACTCAACCTTGTGTGTTTCTTCAAGTTGTCTGGTTTCCTCCCACAAATAAAGACCCCTATGAGCAGGTCAGATCTAATTGATAAGGCCAAACTTCAAGTAAAAAAGGGCCAGCGCTAATCCCAACCCTAACCCATCCCTAATGCTGGACTTTGTCCTATTAACCTTATTTACATTTAAGGGACCTTGACAAAAATCGAGTTGGTCTTAACAAATAGATCTAGCCCTATGAGCAAGCAAATTATTGAAATAAAATTGTACTAGCGCTACAACGATATGCCAGGCCACAATACGATGGGCATCACAATTCGTAGTCTATGATACAATTAATATCGTGATTGGAAATAAAGTTTAGAAATAGGCCTACCTTTATGATTTACTGTGGCACATCCTCGGTCAATTAATAAGCCATTCCAAGTGTAGAAACCCCTTAACACTCACTGAAAGTAAAAAAGTTATTTTACTCATGGAATAATTTATGCATTTAAAGGATTAATATGCATGTTCATTTCATTTCAGCAAGTTGAATGTTTAATGGCCGGGTTGGGTGGCACGTTATATCGTAAGGTCTGTCATTGAGTCAACGGGCGTGGTTGTGATTCCCAAGTTGTACATGACAAGAAGTATGGTCCCCTGTCCAACCCTGTAAGTTTTCTCCAGGTCCTCCGTTACCTCCCACTGCTAAAGACCCCTACACGCAAGCCAATATCGAAATAAAATTGAACCATATGACCGAGTTTGTGTCAGGTGGTCAAGTGGACAGTAGACCCCATTTCTCTCTCTCTCTCTCTCTACTATGATCAACGAGGCCAAACAACCACTTGCTCAAAACAAGTAACTGTAATTTTATTTTTTTTCAACTTTTATTTTTCAGAGAAAGGACTAGGATGTCGTAACGATGAATTTTTGTGTCACCATAGTAAGATATGTTTAAAGAAACGACATCATTGTGATGGTTTAAATGATTGTGGTGATTGGCAAGATGAAATCGGCTGTGGTAAGTTAAACATTCATTATGCAAGAGCTAAATCTGCCTTTTGCATGTCTTGATGTAATCGGTAGCCTGGGATATTTCAGTGGCTAATATCTCAGAATAAAGTGATTTGACTGAAATTTCCAGCATATCTTGTTTTTATTATCTATATTTTAACTGTCAGCTCTTTATAAATGGGAAGGGGGGGGGAATGGATGGCCGAATGGTTAGCATGCGCGCCATTTATCATACTGCTTGCCATCGAGTCAACTGGCGTGGTTTCAAATCCACGGTTGTATGTGGAAAGGAATAGGATCACCTGTCCAACCTCATGGGTTTTTTCCGTGTACCGGAGTACTCCGTTCTCCTCCCACTGCTAAAGATCCCTACGCGCCAGCAAATTATTGAAATAAAATTTGAAAACCATATGTTGGTCCCAAAATGACCTAGTTTGTCGAGTGGACGTTAAGCCCTGTTTCTCTCTTTATATAACCTAACCTAATGCTAATGTCCCTTGAATTAACTCCCTTTCATCAATCTGGGGCATTTACTATGGGAGGGGGAAGGGGTCAAGTACTCTAACCCTCATGCTTCAGATCAAAAGATTAGTCATTGAGTCCAATGGCATAGTTTCAGCCCCATGTGTGGGGGGTTGGGATGGCCTAGTGGTGTAGAGTGCTGCGCTTCGACCTCTATCTGGTCGGTCACCTCTGGCTTGCGGCTGTGGTTTCGAGCCCTGGTGTGAGCGTATGTGGCATGGAGATAGGGGCGCATTCTCAACCTCGTGGGTTTCCTCCCACTGCTATAGACCCCTACGTGCAAGTGAATTATTGAAATAAAATGAAACCATATGTTAGTCTCAAAATGACCTAGTTTGTGTCGAGTGGATGTTAAACGTGACAAGGAGTAGGGTCCCCTGTCCAATCTTGGGGTTTTTCTCCCACTGTTAAAGACCTATCTGTGCTAGCGAATTTGTGAAATTGTACCATATGTCAGTCCCGAAATGAACTACTTTGTGTCGAGTGCACTTTGAACCCCATTTCTCTCTCTCTCTCTCTCTCTCCCTCTCTCTCTGATAAGGTCTAATTTTGTATATGATTTTAGGGGCTAATTCTGTTAATGATATTCTAGCATCTAATTCTGTTAATGATATTCTAGCATCTAATTCTGTTTTAGGGGCTGATTCTGTTAATGATATTCTAGCATCTAATTCTGTTCAATTTTTTAGGATTTAATTCTGTTTGTAATATTTTAGGGGCTAATTATTGTCATGACGAAGAGTTTAATTGTACAAACGGTGTATGTATCAATAAATCTTGGAGATGTGACGGGGATTATGATTGTGAAGATATGTCGGATGAACAGAACTGTAACAGAACAAATAACGGTAAGTTATTCTTACATCACAAACTCTTTATCAAATTCCATGAACCAGGGCATCACATGGTTATGTGGGTAATTCGCCGGCTCATTAGCCGGGGGGTTGGCTGTTCGACAGACCTGTCAACCCCTCAGAGCTGAAATGCAGTAGGGTAGTGTAAAAAAGGCAGTAGAAACCATGATTTGGCAGTAGATTTCCAAAAACGCGTAAATTCGCACTTCCAAGGGTAATTAATTTGGAAATGTCAAATGATACATTGAATTGTAGGCCTAACAATACAAAAATTGCATTAAATGGGTAATAAATAAAATACACACACATTCATTAGCAATGAACCATATCTAAAATTATTTATTAAACCAAAATTGAATATGTACCCTACAGAAAGAAATAATTAGTATTTATTAGTAAATAAAAATTAATTAAAATTAGCAGTCCAGTAGTGGGCCTACACTGGCAGTAGATTCTACCATTTTGATTTTGTTTTAATTTTAACTTATTAGTATGAATAGTATGATTTAAAAAAAAATCCTCGTCTGACGTGGGTTTCCTATTCCGACAGTTTTTGTCAGTTTTAATTAATGTAAGATAATTGTACTTATTATGTAGATTCTACAGCAATTCTTGATTAGGAAAAGAGAGAGGAGGGCGTAAATAAGTAAATATTATTGGCATCGAACATGCTTTTCATGCCGTGACGTTTATCCTCCAATGCAATTCTGTGTGCGGGATTTTTTATACGCCCACATGGAAATGTGGTCGTATATTGCCGTCGCCCCCGTCCGTCCGTCTGTCGGTCCGTCCGTCCGTCCGTCCGTCCATCGTCCACAATTTCTTGTGAACGCTCTAGAGGCTAAAGTTAATAGCCGATTGACTTGAAATTTATACACGGTGTTTAAGGTCGTGAGACGAAGAAGCCTATTGATTTTCAGCGATATCCGATAATTACTACCAGAGTTATGACCTTTGATCACTTTGAAAAATCTTGTGAACGCTCTAGAGGCTATAGTTAATTTCCGATTGACTTTAAATTTATACACAGTGTTTAAGGTCATGAGACGAAGAAGCCTATTGATTTTCGGTGATATCTGATAATTACTGCCAGAGTTATGACCCTTGATCACTTTGAAAAATCTTGTGAACGCTTTAGAGGCTAAAGTTAATATCTGATTGACTTTAAATTTATACACAGTGTTTAAGGTCGTGAGACGAAGAAGCCTATTGATTTTCAGCGATATCCGATAATTACTACCAGAGTTATGACCCTTGATCACTTTGAAAAATCTTGTGAACGCTCTAAAGGCTAAAGTTAATATCCGATTGACTTTAAATTTGTACACAGTGTTTAGGGTCATGAGACGAAGAATCCTATTTGATTTTCAGTGATATCTGGCACTTGATCACTTTGAAATATCTTGTGGACAAAGGCCTTGAGACAAACCATCAAAACTATTCTAATCATTTCTGATAATTATTTAATGGGCTATTACTCGTAATAAGGTTATCATGTGTTGTAAATGTTCTCCTTACTGATAAAAGAAACAATATGCGACAACCCTTGTTGACAGCCGGGACGACTTAGCTGTTGTAGGCGTATGTTTCGTTGCCTGGCAACCTATCTTTCTCACTGAATTCCGTAAATCTGCTTTTAAATTTATTCGAGGGAGCCTTCCATGTAAGCCGTATCGGCAAACGTATTCTCATCTTGAAATTAAAGTTCCAGGTTGTGTTGCATTCGAAGTATTGTATTACATTTACATATATGCTGTACCTATACGTACGTGCGCAAACGAAAAGGTCAGCCATTGCTGCCATAAATTGGTCGCTATTTGTTTAGTTTATCACTACGCATTTTAAGAGTATTTGGAACATGTGGCAATAATATATCCGTTTTATTAACTCTAAAAAGGGTTGAAACGAATTCGAGAACAACTCTCTTAGCTAAATTACACCTTACAACACCCCAAGTCGATGTTGATAACAGAAAGTCGCAATCTGTTTTGTTTACATGCAAAGAGTTGCTTCCCTTAGTTCCAAAGTTTTGGCGAGACAATTAAAAAAAACTCTTTGTTTAAGAATGCGGTAGAAATCTATTACCGCGCAGTAGAGCGGTACACGAGGCCATTTTGCGGCATTTTACCGCGTGATGCGGTAGAGTTATCATGTCTGGTGTTCGATCGGAATTACAAGGACAGCTGCCTAGTCGTTCAGATGGGATGAAAAACCGAGGTCCCGTGTACACATTGGTGGCCACTTTAAAAATCCATCGATATAAGAGTAGGTGGTAGAGCCGTTGCCCGGGCAAAATTTTCCTCATAGCACACTGTATGGCATATGCCCATTTTCTTACAGTTTGTGCAGGTAAAACACATTGTAAAACGTTAATTAATTTAAATATTGTGTTTCTCAAAGTAAACTACAATGTAAAATGTTAATTGTGTTTTTCCAGGTAAACCACGATGTAAAAAGGATGAGTTTGAATGTGCATCTGGTAAATGTATACAGAAATTGTGGGTATGCGATGAAGATGATGATTGTTCGGATAATAGCGATGAAGCCAACTGTAGTAAGTATGATAATAATAATGTGAACATTTGTATAGCACTATTCCACACTGACTGTAAGATCTCTGGAAAACCCCTGTTCAGATAAGACAAACAACAAGGCCCTATGTACACGTTGGTATACAAATAAATGATGCTTCGCCAGTTGGATGTAGATATAAGAGACGGCTGTAGCACTACTGTCCAGGGCAAACTTTCGTCCATCGGAACAACAAGACAACTGTCCTTGTCACACCCTCTGTCCTGCATCACTGACTATGAAACTATGTGGAAAGTTTTGTGTTTCTGCATCAAAGTTATTTGTAAAAAACCCTTATTGAAAGTTGAGCAAATTCTCAACTTAAGTCTGAGAATGCTATGTGAACTCAGGGCCTGGTGTTTTCCGGTTGTTTTCCGGTATATAATATTGTCATTCGGATCTGATGTTTTGTTTAATTATTTATAGAGAAGAAAGAGTGTGGACGTGGTCAGTTTTTATGTGACGATGGGAAATGTATAGGACAGCAGAAAGCCTGTAACGGTAAAAATGAATGTCGAGACGGTTCAGATGAAAAAAATTGCAGTAAGTAGAATTTACATATTGTTTAAGGGTCTATTTATTCTGACACGAAACTAGGAGTTTAATACAGAGGATGAAAGCTGAGAGAGAGAGAAATCGGGTGCAACGTTCACTCAACATAAACCAGGTCATTTCGCTAGCCTGCAATATTTACTGGATTTGAATACATTTTGTGATGGATAATTTACTGTCAAAATGATAATCGAGACTTTGTTTTGTAACTAAAAGTTGTAAACAAGCATGGCACACTAGAAAGTAATACTGCATTTAGTGAAACAAAATTTTGTTTGTGTTTTTCTAAACTGGTGTTCAAGTAACTCAAATAAGACACACTAATAATTAATAAATCATTTGTATTTACAGATTTGCCGACATCTTGTGGAGGAAATAATGGAGGCTGTCAGCATCGTTGTACGGAGACCAGTATTGGAGCGAGATGTGTCTGTAATGTTGGATATCAACTCAAACCTAATGGACGAACTTGTGAAGGTTTGGATATTTTTTATACGCCCATATGAATTAGTAAAACAAAAAACCTGTTGAATTTTAAAAATTTCTTAGATTACTTCCAGATTTACGGCCTTGTTTTAGTTTGTAGAAACTTGTGAACATAGAAATTTATAATATCATCTGTATGAAATTATCTTTTAATTGCCCATAATCACCTATGAAAGAATAAATATGTGACTACCCTTGTTGACTGCTCAGACTATTTCTCCTCTGTGGGTGTATTTGTGTTGCCTGGCAACCTGTCTTTTCTGATATAAATGTCTGTAGAATTCTATGAATATCATCGGACTAGCTACAGATGCTCTAATGAGACACAGACTCTGTATTTAAAGAATAATTTTCTTGATATTCAACTATGAATTTTGAAAATATTGGTTATATGTCATCCAAATAGCTGGAAATGATTCAAGGTTTCTAAAAAAACTGAAGTGGGGACGGACCTTTAGCACATCCTGGACCCACCACATCCAACCAGGGAATTGGAGGAATAGAAATAAGTTATTCTTCAGCAACTGGATGACATTCTCAGCTAGAATCAATAGAAATTAGATTGTCATAACTTTGGTTTAAGATGTATAATGAAAGATCTAGACAAAATAAAAGGTGGCTGTTCTTGTTATAATAATTAAAAAAAAAGATGATAAATGATATATTGAAAAGTTCATTCAATTTACTTTATTATGATGGAAGTTGTGAGTGTCGACCTTAACCATTTAAATCTTGACCATCTGATTGATTAGAAAGTTGTTCACAGGCTTGTTAAGTGAATAAATGTCTAAATGATAATTTATATAGTATTCAAAACCAAAAAAAAGATAAATCAGGCCTGTAGCTAGCGGAGTTGGCAAGAGGGTCACGTTGCTCGTTGGTTTCGTATTGCAACCAATGGAAAAGGGCACCAAATGCGCCCATTAGGGTAACCCATTCTTTCTCTATTTGGATAAAGGCACTCATTGCGTGTCCCATTTGTTCCAGGACAGGCAATTGTCTCTCTTGCCCCCTTGCCAGCTACAGGCCTGGCAATAGGCAGATTTATCTCTTACGTAATACATCTGAAAGTCTGGAAGATAATGCCTTTATTTACTACTCTTATTTTGTATTTAACAGATGTAGACGAATGTGGATTTGAAGCGTCGTGTAGTCAACTGTGTTATAATACACAAGGTACCTATAAATGTTCCTGTGTTCAAGGCTACAGTTTAAAATCAGACGGTCGAGGTTGCAAGGCTTTAGGTGAGTTGTTGTGATCCATATTGTGCCAGTGAAATATAGGTTGTTATGTGAAATATAGGTTGATAACCATAAATCCTTTTATTCATTCAAATAAAACAATAAATACCCCTTTACTCCTTCTTAACTTAACGTTAATTGAGCACGAATGCAAAGCATGAATATTTCTAATCTCGTCCTGTCGCTGCTGACAAGCAGACAAGAAATAATCAATGCAAAGCCAAGATGTTAAGTCACTACTTAACTTCGCCTTGTTGGTTTCTTGATGAAGTCGCAACGGACAAAATTAGGAACATTTGGCGCAGCTTTTTGTCATTGCCTTCGAACCTAGTTAATTAACAAGAGTATCTGTGGGTAATTTTCATTTTCGGAAAATATCCACCATAAAATGAAAATATCCACACCTGACAATCACCGGCTTGGATTCAATCGCATTAAAAAGATGGCCCTTCAAAATTTAGTAGCAAAGATTTACAGACCATGTCACGTTTATATTGTGTGCAGATCATCTAGATCGTACAAACGAATCATGTGATATTTATACCGAGTTCTGATTGGCTTTGTCACACAAACATACCAGATAGAGTAACGGAGCACAATTATTATGGGAATGGATCACTGGTTTTATTCTAAAAACCACAACGTTTCCACAAGTATCCTCTTATCGTTGTGCTTGATAACGATAAGAGAATATTTGTCGCAAAATCGTGTTCTGTTTATGTGTTTCCCAATTGCTAAATATGGCTTAAAGATTATAATCAGTGAAAGTTGCGTGACATATTACGAACAAGTATAGAATAATGTGCTTTTGTTAAATTTGATTTTATCGATTTTATCTATCTATATTTAAATACATAGATGTTGATAGACATAGATTTATCTGTTTTTAAGGACACAATCCAAAATTTCATTTGTTTTCCATGTGTAAGAAATATTTACTCTGGAATGTATTGATTTTAGCTTTAAACTTGTATGATTTCTACTGATGAATTGCTAAATAAAATTGTTCTGTTTATAATTTTTCAGGAGGAGAAGCCTATTTAATATTTGCAAACAGAGTAGACATCAGACGAGTTACAACGGACCAATCAGAATACACCTCGATATTGAAAGGTTTACGTGATGCAATAGCGTTAGATTTTCATCATGAGAAGGGGTTAGTGTTTTGGTCAGATGTTACGTTAGATACGATAAAACGAGCGTATTTAAACGGGAGTGAAGTTATGGAGATAATACATGGTGGACTCGATAATCCAGGTAATTATTACTATTTTATTTTAGATCATAAGATCTGTTATTGATTCAAGGAGTAGGGTCACTTGCCTAACCTCATGGGTCCTCTGATTTCCTATAACTGTTAAAGATCCCACAGCGCTAGCAAATTATTAAAATAAAATTGCAGAATGTGTTAGTCCCGGAATGACCTGACTCTGGTACAGACAGTCCCACTATTATACTTTATATTTCACCAGTTTCATTTTGCAGCGAAGGATTTCAGGAGCCATAGTTAGAATTCATTAATTTCGAATGACCATGTCCTCAATTTTGAACGACCAATTCTTTGTCTTTGTACAGATTCCAGGAAGGAATATTTGTATTAAGTCTTTTTGTTTTATTTAATGATAAAATATGACTGATTTGTTTTGTGTGGAACAGGGGGTCTTGCTGTTGACTGGATCCATGATAAATTATTCTGGACAGATGCAGGAACATCCCGTATTGAAGTTTCTAATTTAGATGGAGGATATCGTAAAGTTTTATATTGGAACAATCTTGAGAAACCACGAGCAATAGCAGCTTATCCACATAAAGGGTAAAAAGTCGTTAGATTTAATTTTTTTTAAATTTCACTGCAGGATTCTCTGGTATATATCATAGTCAAACTATCCATGAGTTACAGAACTTTGATTAGATGATGAATTCTGTTTTAAACATATTTTTATCTGACCAGTTAAAGTGAAATACCCAGGGTGTATTTTGGTAAATAAAGCAAATGAAATGAAATACGAGTTTGTAATCAACTTACGATTTACTGAACTATACAATTGATTGTATGTTTATTACTTCTTATTTAAAGATGGATATTTTGGACTGATTGGGGAACAACACCTAAAATAGAACAAGGTTCGATGGACGGTGAGGAGAGGATGATCATCGCCAATACATCATTATTCTGGCCGAATGGTTTAACGATGGATTACGCTGCCGAGAGAATTTATTGGGTAGATGCTAAACATCATGTGATTGAGTGTTCTAATTTAGACGGGAGTCACAGACGAACAGTTATAAACCAAGGTAAGATTTGACCAAATGAGACTTTGTTGTAAACGAATGTTTTCACATCACAATGTTTCATCTTGTTTGTCTACTTCAGATTAAATAGAGGATATTTGTCGTTTTAGAGTGAATAACTATTTTATTTCATCGAGAAACAAGAAAATTTATATTTTCACGAATGCGTAACGTTTTCTTGCTTAGAGATGAAATAAAATATGTTATTCACGACAAAACAACAAATTTTCTATTTATTTTATGATTTTACAATCATTTTAGGTAAAACAACTACTGGACTACTTTGCTAGCCAGTGGAATAACACTTTTATTTCATTTATAAACCGTGGGATTCCACTACTGATCATAAAATAAAGTTTTAGCATTATATTTTTGAGAGAGAGAGAGACAGAGAGAACGGGAGGTAGACAGAGAGACAGAGAGAGATAAACCCCATTTTCTCTCTCTCTCTCTCCCACAGCTGATAAAGATCCCTTTGTAAAAGTGAATTAAAAATGAACCACTACCATATATTAGTTCTTAAATGGCCTAGTTTGTGTGTTGAACTACTTGTTATGTTCAAAATCGGTAAATGAGAGTCTGGATGTACAGTGTGTCTGGTTGAAAGAGACTGAGTGGAAGCGCGTGTTGCTAGGTGATTGAATATTATAGGATGTGAAAGCAGACGCATGGTGAACGGTGAACCAAGCCCTCATGTGTGTGTTATGGGGTTTTGATATCGTTTTTCACGATGAATTTGGTGTTGACACTTAACTTTCTTTTATTATAATGGTGAATTGTGAACTCAATATATATTCTGTGTGCATGAATATGTATGGTGAATCTTCTATAACTTTATAAAGATGAATTTACTTGGTCATTTGTGTGATGTCATCAAACCGTGAACTCTGAACCTTTTGCTGAACATTTTCCTATTTGTATGACATTTATTTGATTTATAATATATCATTGTGCGAAAATAATATTGGTTTGTTATTGTTGATATCGAATCACCAGTGATACAGCAAAACTACGCCCTTAATTCGACCCACGGCTCGCCGGTACTATACTACTCGATCACTCAATCCCCTCAAAATAAATAATGATTGATGTTTTTCAGGTCTTCCCCATCCATTTGCGTTAACATTATTTGAAGATGAGTTATTTTGGACCGACTGGCATACGAAGAGTATTAATAAAGCCAATAAATTTACTGGAAATAATATCGAGACTGTCAGAAATCGTCTCCATTTTCCTATGGATATTCACACATTTCATCCACAGAGACAACCAGCAGGTACGTTTACAAGATTATTCTCCTGTGCTGATTAAAGTTAAATAATTGATCCAGATTATTTTCGTTGAAGCCTTATTAAATTGTACTACCGTCCCCTTTTTTCATGGTAACAAATTTGACTCCAAATTATTTTTTTGATTAAAAATCTAATCAGTCAATGGTCACTAATTATTTACATATCAAAATATGTTGCAATCCCCTTTTCTGAAATCCTGCATATGCCACTCATTACTAGAGAAAAAGGGTTGTATCTTTGCGTTTAGAAAATGAAACTTTGTTTGTTTTGATTTTGATGTACAATAGACTTCAGTATTAACAATATGACGTCTAGAGCTTTCCCTAGTTGTATTGTATGAATATCTTTATTAATCATTATTACCAACATGTAACTCTATTAATTGTTTAAATTAAACTTGATGTATTTCAGCTAAGAATCATTGTGGTAAAAATAACGGAGGTTGTAGCCATCTTTGTTTACCCAATCAGAAGAGATACAGTTGTGCATGCCCGACTGGATTACATCTTACAGAGAATAACAAAACTTGTACAGCCAGTGAGTTAATAACTTTAGTTTATAGACTGGGTGCGATTGAGATATTTCAGGGCAAGATCCATTGATAGTTTGCAGACAGATATTTACCCCTGTGAATAACTATAGTTTATATGCTGGGTGCGATTGAGATATTTCAGGGTTCTGGGCAAAACCCATTGATAGTTTGCAGCAGATATATCCCCCTGTTAATAATAATAGTTTATGCCTGGGTGCAGTTGAACCATTTCAGGGTCCTTTGCAAGACCCAGATAGGTTAATGGTAGATATTTATCCTATCTAGGGATGGATATTGGAACATCAGTCCGTGATTTCACGCAGCATTCACAGACTTAAGTTACGAATTTAATCAAAATTGTTCACCTTATGTTCAATAAAATATAGCCCCGTATACAAAGTTGGTTGTCGTAATGTATCAAATACGTCCATAATAGGGCTGCAACGATACGCCAGGCCATGATACAATGCGCATCTCGATTCATACCCCACGATAGGATTAATATCGCGATGCAGGAAATAAATTTCAAAACTGCTGTTAAATTTTAAAAGTCTTTATTTTTTTACGTTAAACATAATATTTTCAAAGGTTTGTATAAATTTAAATGTCTGTAATAAACCCTTTATCACATACTTGCATAATATATCAATAATTACTACTATGATAATTATCTACTTTGGCCAAAGCCCAGCTTAACCGGAGCGGGGCCCTTAGCGTGACGAAAAGATAATTTCATATCCCTCTGAATAGCATGCCTCGGTAACACAAAGTTAAACGGTTTGCAATACAAAAATAATTACATAATATCTGATCAAATAGGAAATCTATTCAATTCTGAACGACATACAAAGTCTAGCAGCCTAGGCCGATAACCGGGTGGAACTAGACAGAGAAGGTAGTTGAAGGTTGGGGGATAGCTCAGACTCGACACTAAGCGCCGCTAGATCGATTACTGTGAAACTGTCATCTGATATTTTTTCTTTTTGCCATGAACTGCGGGGCCCTGGGTAGGGCTGGGTAAAATATCGATATAAATCGATAGTATCGATTGGACGGCACAGAAAAGCACTATCGATAGTGGTGGGTTACTATCGATTATCGCTCTTCGTCTATTTTTCTTGCGTCTGAAATGTCAATGTTTTCTTTCAGTTAATCATAATACACCGCTCACTTTAATTACTATCAAGTATCAATATAATGTAACACATAACAAAATTGTGACTGCTTATTGAACATCCGTTTTCATAAATTCACTCCCATTGAAACGTTACTTTAGTTTTGAAGAAATTATTGTTGAATATCGCTAAATCAGAGATACCCAGATGTGTAAATAAAGTTAGAGTTATTTCCCTTTGCAAGCTTCAGAATTCGTCTGTACATTTCGCAATTTCGGTATGTGGTGTGCCTCAGTAATAGAGTACCCGGCACAATAAATAGCAAACATTGTCATGGACGACAAAACGCTTGTTGATTTTCCCGGCAAAGCTAAAAGTGCTGTGTGGAAGCACTGTATGTTTTAGACAGGAACAAACGATCTTTCTCAACATCGTATGGTTTTGAAATTTGAACTTACACCGTATCGAGTCTTGATGACGACCGTGAAAATAAGTTTGTTTTCGATTCTATCGATTATCGACCGACATTTCATTGCCGATTATCGATAGTAAAAATCACTATCGATACCCAGCCCTAGCCCTGGGCCTGGGCCCCTCAGGGTCATGCCTTAGCTGGGCTTTGACTTTGACACATTGAATTTGTTGACGAATGCATTATTATTATAAAAATTCAGCTGCAGAATCAATATGACTGGCTCGTATTGCCACAACAAGTTCAGCCAATGAAAAGCTTTCTCGTTGTCAGGTCAGTCGCAGATGTGGCAATGGCGAAGAAAATAACAGTACGGAATTTTGAATGTCAAAATATTATTATACATTAGAAATATAGAAATGTTTATTGTGCTGACCAATGTATGCACCAATCGCCAATCTCGTGCATTAATCTTAGCACAAATCGCATATTACTGACGTATTTATAATAATATGCTCTATGTTTTTCCGTATATTATTCAAGTGCATAATTTGCAAGTTACTTAATTTCAAGCTCGACTTGCTTATCCAGACTGATATTATTTATTCTTAAAGAAATAACTAAAGTCCATGTGTCGAGAGTGTGATAACACATACTCGCTTACAGTAAAAAAAGTAATTTTGCTTATGGAATTATTTACGCATTCCACATTAGGATATTTAAACGACAGAATGATGGTCTTTTTTTGTGGATTTTTTGGATAATGAATCGCGATACGGACATTGATTGTATCGTGCATCGTGGATTTTACAAAATCGCGATTCATCGATGAATCGTTGCAGCCCTAGTCAATAAGAAACTATGTGGCAATTTTTGTGTTTTGGGATCAAAGATATTTCTCATAAACAGTGATTGAAAGTTGCGTAAATTCTTAACTTAGACTGAGAATGTTTTGGGAACTCAGGACCAGATACGGTCTGTAATCTATGCAGACATCTGAGGCTTTATCAACCAACCAGTTAGCTTATGCTAGATTCCCACTGTTGTGCTAAGTGTTTTGATAGGATTGAGTCCACGATGGGATCACGGTGGCTAAGTGGATAAGGTTGGCTAGCCTGGAGGTCATGTGTTCGATCCCTGCATTGGCAGAGAAAGTTCATCTCGATTTTCCGTCGTGATTTCCCCTTGTCGGTGATACAGAAGAAGGGCCTGACAAGGACATTTGCCCCATGTACATGTTGGCGTGCACGTAAAAGATCCCTTGACAGTTGGAATTCGATATAACAGTAGGCCGTAGCGCTGCTGCCCGGCAGGTGCAAAAGAGTAGGACGTTGAGTCCACGATGCGGTACGTTTCAAAACTGTTCGTGGTATGTGAATAGATTTATGTACTATGGGTTGTTGTCGGGTGCGATTTACAAGAATTTGTTATATTGGACACGCTTATACGTGACAAGGAGAAGGTTCGTCTGTCCAACCTTGTGTGTTTTCTCCAGGTTCTCAGTTTTCTCCCACTGCTAAAGACCCATACGCGCAAGCAAATTATAAAAATAAAATTAAACCAAATGTTGGTCCAGAAATGAACTAGTTTGTGTTGAGTGGACGTTATATACCATTTCTCTCTCTCTCATATTGGACAGCCATCGCGACAGGTGGCATGTTATTGATGCCAAGCTTGTGTGTGACTAGTAGTAGTGTTGCCTACCTCACTTCATGAGTTTTCTATGGGTCCTCCACCCCTTTCTGAAGACCCCTGTGCACAAGTGAATTGTTGAAATAAAAGTGTACCCTATGTCAGCCCCAAAATGACCTACTTTCTGCAGAATGGGCTTTACAATAACTTCTGCCTCTCCCTCTCATTTTTCAAAATATTTAATATTTTTTATAATTTATTTACAGAAATCAACACATTTATATTATTTTCAACGCAGACGGGTATACGTCGAGTTACCTTGGATACGCCTGATTTAACGGATGTTGTTATACCATTATCGGACGTATCACGATCTATTGGTGTAGAGTGGGATAGCGAAACCGATCATATCTATTGGACGGATGTTATCACAGATGTTATTGGTCGAGCTAAATGGGATGGATCAGAGCAAGAGGTAAATAAACCAATCAGATTCATTATAACATGACATAATTATATGGAATACAAGTTACTTTAAAGATTTATTGCTTGCGACATTTCAACAAGGGTCCTCTCGTCTTTATCAAGCAAAGAATGTTAATGGACATGTTAATCATGTAGATGGACGTGGGTCATTCCATAAATGAGGGGTCCAATTGAAAATTCATACATATCATTGCTCAAAGCAGCAAAAATACCTATTTTCTGATCACCAATTATTTAAAAAAGTAATTCATCATGTAATATGTTTATTATTTTATACTTATGTTCTATAAAAACATAGAAAATCGGTTTGTGGTTAAATTTTTTTATGTTGCAATTCATGGTGTCCCTGAAATTTTGTGTACGTTTTGGGGACATTTTTTACTTAACATTTTAACAACTAGACCATGTTGAGCAAAATACTAATATTTCCAAATATTTTCATAAGACATGCAGCAGAAGATGTAAAATTTCGTTTGGTAATTTTTCATTTCTAAACAAATGTTAAATAATCTCAGTCGGAGGATTCTTATTCACGCCTCACAACGTAAATTTTTGTGTCCCCAATATTTACGTTGTATTTTTGTCAGTTTAGCCACGATATTAACTTAAAAAATAAAACCAAAATGTTTCATCTCTATTCCATCTCGTTGGCGTTGTAATTAATAACAAATTCCGTATACGTAATCAGATGTATAGTGTAAAATTGTCCGTAAAAATTTTATTAGCTTTATCGATATTCAAAATTGCGTCCCTCGTTCAATTTACGAAGTGCTTGTTTATGCCACCGCTAACGCCGTCTATTACCTGTGAATTACGTCAGAGAGAGATGTTTGGTTTACGGTCACATGATACACACATCCAAAGCAGTCGGTGGCCCGGTGAATGGATATTTTCTGAATAAGTTCGAATCAAAGTTTAGTGTCCCAGTATTTACGTTGTGATCGAAATTACGTTGTGACGCGAATTTTCCTCTTGCATACGGTGCATAAATGCTGAATGTTATAATTGCCGAGTCTGAAATAATAGTATTCTATACCTGAAAATTATCGCTTCCTTGGTATTCGAGAATCACGTGACAGAATGGTTGCAGTGTCGGAATATTATTATAAAAATGGAAAACCAAAAATGTTGTGTCCCTATCATTAACGAGATATTGTATTAGTATACTCGTATGTAACTAATGCTCCATGATTTCCTTTGCTTCCCTGTGACAAGCTGACAATTTTGAAATGGTACCTTGTTCTTTCAAGTCTTTTTTAATTAATTTTTTGGCTAAACGGGTATACAACGTAAGCTATTGAAAGGGACACAAGCAATTCTCAAAGACTGCTACTCATTTTGATTGTTGAAAGTTTTATTTTTTTTTAATATTTGAAAGTTCATTCATTGTTCAAGTTTTAAAGTCGAAATACTACTTAATATGGCTTGATTAAATTATTACTAGGCAAGTCGTCAACATTTGGTGTCCCTTTACACGTGAAACTGCAATACTCCGGATCACATTAAACCTTTCCTTGGTGATTTTTCATGATACAATACATATTTTCAAGTACAGTAGTTCATGTCGAGGGTTAGGGTCATACAAACTTCAACAATTTTGTAAAATCTTTTTTTTTTAAACATCTAAAGACACTTTTAAGTTTGTATCGAGAAATTGGGAATATCCATGTAATCGACATTGGTTGACAATAGGTGTTGGCACAAATATTCACTATTTCTGCTTAGATTTCTTATGAAGGTGCCTCATTTGAATAATAATACATCATAAACACATTAATATATCTTATACATCCACAGAAATTTAGCATTAAAAGTCTAATTTGGTGTCCCTTTACACGAGAAATCTGTACGTAACCTGTCATGTAAAATCGTTCATTACTTTTTTGGGGAACTCAACAATGAGAAATCATTAACTGTCCCGCAAATGGCATACATTACACCTATTATTGGTATAAGTTTATCAGTGATTGAGATTACTTAAAATTTTAGTACCCATGTCCCACTTTGGACCCCTCATTTGTGCAATGACCCACATGTTAATCATGTAGATGGACCCGTAAATCATTTAGACAGAAACAAAGTGATTATTCAATCTGTTCTAAATTTACGTACTATTTAATTTAGTAAAACAACCGTATTCAAATGCTGCAATTTTTGTTAATAACGTTTAGAGTTATGGCCCTTGATTCACTTTGTTAAACCTTGTGAACCCTCTATCAACAAAAGCTATCGTTAGATCTGTATGAAAAAATGTGCATTATTTTAATTGGTATGTATGTGACAACACTTGTCGACTGCTCAGATGATTTAGCTGCTGTGGGGGTATGATTTGTTGCCTGTCAACCTATCTTTGTTTTTTTTATCAGATTGTGGTAGGAAATTGTTTGGAGAGTCCAGCAGGTTTAGCGTTAGATTGGGTCGGCCATAAGTTATATTGGACAGACGCCGAGAATGATCGTATTGAAGTATCAAATCTCGATGGGAGTATGAGAACTGTTTTATTATGGGAGGAATTTGATCAACCACGTGATATTGTCGTAGATCCCATGTCAGGGTAAGTTATAGACATATTCTCTAGAATCATGTTGTAATGGAGTTTTATGGCACGTCAGCTCCAATCGGTCTTGCTCCAACGGGGCAATGAGTCGCATTGTAAATGAAATGGTGTTTTATGGCATGTCAGCCCCACGTGGACTATATTATTGCACCAATGGCTGACTGTCAAAGGTTCCTTTACATTACTTTCATGTAGACTATGTGAACAGAGTTAAACCTTGGTTATTCATCTCATCTGATCAATTAGGCAAGCTTTGCTTGACAAGCCTTTCAACCTTGAGGGTTTTCTCTGGGTCTTCCTACTGAAGACTCATACATGCAAGCGAATTATTAAAATAAAATTAAGCCGTATGTTAGTCCCAAAATGACCTAGTTTATGTTGAGTGCAGTTAATCTCATTTCTCTCTATCTCCTGTACTTGTCAGAACAATCGAAATTCAATGTGTTTGCTCTGTAGAGGTGAGAGCAAGCTGTGGGGTCTCGAGTCAGAGTTGAGTCCCATGTCATGACACTTTGAGTCTGGGTCGAGTCCCAAGTCGTTGACTTTAGTATCAAGTCCCAAGTCTTCACAAACTCAAAGTCTTCTTCAAGTCGCCAGTTCATCAAATGAGTCAGCAATTCATGGCAAAAAAACTAAGTTAGAGTTATACGCACTTACCACAACTTAAAGTCACAAACTTTTTCTCGAGTCTTTCAAGTTGATTCGCAAAACAGGTCATTGATGGTCTGAGTCGCAGGACTCAATTTCCCACCTCTGTTGTTCTGTCAACATTTTAAGTACATGGATTTGGTTGGTTTGTTTTGTATTTTTGATTGGTTGATTTTGTATTTTTAGGTACATGTATTGGACTGATTGGGGTTCAAAGGCTAAAATAGAGCGAGCTGGAATGGACGGCAGTGAACGTAAAATATTATTTAAAGATAATCTAACATGGCCGAATGGATTAGCTATAGATTATAATAATGAGAGATTATATTGGACGGATGCCAGTATGAAAACTATTGAATCTAGTACGCTGGCAGGACGGGATAGAAAGGTAAATCATAGTTTACATTACACCATCAGCGGAGAATATCCTCATTCATTTTGGAAGGCCTGGTACCTTTTTTTAATCAGATTGGACTCTCACCCAAACTAAATGGTTTCTTTCCTCTAAAGGTTATTTTTCGATGGATTTAGTTTCCACAAAGTAGGATTATTCAACTTCCAGATGAAGATGATCAAACTTGATTGCTTGTATTTTTATATTTTAGTATGTGATAGAGTTAGGTCTAGATCACCCGTTTGGTTTGGCGATACACGGTGATTATATGTACTGGACAGACTGGATAACAGAGAGTATACATTACGCTAATAAAAAGACTGGACGTGAGAGAGGTGTATTACTGTCGGATCTCGGACATTTGATGGATATTCATGTTTATCATCAAAACAGAGAGGAGAGTAAGTAGAATCTACAGCTGTTAGGGAGACAACCTCAAAATTCTTTTTAGTTGGATGCAGACCACCAAGAACCCACTAATGTAGTGTAACATATTTTAGTTATTAGAGCGTCAGCTTCGTATATATATGGTTTATTTACATCGGGAACAGAATATCAACAAATACACAAATAGGCCTACATCTACACTACAGGAACTAGTCTATATATACTGGAACATATCTAACTACATTGTAACATCCATTCTACACCGCTGCCATTGCAGAGGCTGGACTCCGGCGAGTCCATACGCCGGTCTCTGTCGTCTGCTCTCTCTCTCTCTGGTTGTCTGTCTTCACTTGTCTGCCAACAGTGAGTATACTACTGTATATCAAGCCTCCAACACCCAGGGAAGGTGGACAGGAGGGATCATCAAATAAGGAAGTTCCATGGCGTTTTTACATATCGTATGTAGCTTGTAAATAACATATGGAATAAATTATATAGTTAATAAGATCGTGCCTTAAATAAGTTTAGAGAGTAAAAGAAACGTCCACTATAATAAATATCAAAACTAACAGAGGTCATACAGTTCTTTGCACCAAAATGAATGTTCAGTTTATGAAAGTATAGAGAACTTTGTTACATTTGTTCATAAATTTATTTACAGCATTTTTCTGTCTCTCTACCTTTCCTCCTTTTTTGTACGGCCATTTTTCTTGAATCATTGAAGAAGGGTGTTTTGATTGACATTTTCTGCCAGATATTAGTGAATATTCTTTATTTGTGATCCTCTTGACTTGAAATGTAAACATATTGGTTATAGTCTTGTGATTTCAGATAATTACTGACAGAGTTACAGCCCTTTATGACTTTGAAACATCTAGTGGACACTGTAGAGACTAGTTATATAATTACTTAATGTTATGTTTCTCAGAATCAGGTTTCATGTCTTTTGATCACTCCCATTAAGTACAAAACAATAGATATACAACAACCTTGTGTGGACACCTCTGACTATTCAGCTGCTGTTCTTAATATCAATAAAAGATGAATTCTGAGTTCGTACTTTGTTAATACATATTTTTATTCGTTTTTTTCTCTTTAGTTCCCACTACATGTAGTGTAAATAATGGTGGATGCAGCCATCTTTGTTTAGTGGCTCCATTACCTACTAGTGATAGCTGTGCGTGTCCGACTGGAATCCTGTTAAAATCAGATAATAAAACATGCGAAGAAGGTAAACAATATTTATTTGAATATTAAAGGCAAGCCAGGCCTTCACTTATCAGGCCAAGGTTGACTATTAAAGGCAGGCCAGGCCTTCACTTGTCTAGCCAAGTTCGAATATTAAAGGCAAGCTAGGCCATCACATATCAGGCCAAGGTTGTTGTATTGGTCTGGAGAAGATTCGTAAATTGTATAATTTGTTCTGATCCCTTTTGTATATACTTCTATGTATGTATTTGCAAATAAACTATTTACTATTAAAAAAAGAAAAAAAAGAAAGAGAGCTTGTTTACTTTAAAAATGAAATGAAAATGTGGTTTTACGCCCTACTGTTCTACTTCCACTGGCCTAATGGAGATGGGCCTACACCATACATTTATAATTAGGCCATCCTGTGGCAAAGAGAATTGATTACAGGCCGGTCATGTAAATAACTGAAATAGTTAGATTGAGCTCTTATATACATTTAACCTTGTGAATCAGTTGTTTTGAGACATGAGCTTAAACCGTTGATTTATTCCGATATAGAGGGGTTGGGATGGCCTAGTGGTCTAGAGTGCCGCGCTTCGACCTCTAGCTGGCCCGTCACTTCTGGCTTGCGGCTGTGGTTTTGAGCCCTGGTGTGAGCGTATGTGGCATGGAGATAGGGGCGCCTTCTCAACCTCGTGCGTTTCCTCCGGGCACTCTGGTTTCCTCCCACTGCTAAAGACCCCTATGCGCAAGCGAATTATTGAAATAAAATGAAACCATATGTTAGTCCCAAAATGACCTAGTTTGTGTGGAGTGGAAGTTGAACCCCTTTTCTCTCTCTCTCTGTCTCAGTTGTTTTGAGACATGAGCTTGATTATCCTTGTGAGTAATACCAATATGAGTAATACCTTTGATAGAGAGAGAGAGAAATGGGGTCTAACGTCCACTCAACACAAACTAGGTCATTTCGGGACTAACATATGGTTTAATTTTATTTCAATAGTTCGCTTGCGCGTAGGGGTCTTTGGCAGTGGGAGGAAACCGGAGTGCCCTGAGGAAACCCACGAGGACCGATATGAGTAATACCTTTGATGTCAACTTTCTAGTGTTTCAAAATCTTTAGCTTGATTAAATGTTATAATAAATGTATACATGACAGTGTGTTTTAAACCTAAACTAATAAACAGATCAAACTATCGCAATAGTGCAATAGTATCGCAATATTTAATCCCCAATAGTAATAGTATTGCAATAGCTGTTTACCCAAAAGCAATACTATCGCAATAGTGAAAATTACCAACAATAGCCACCCCTACTTACAATTTTTAATCCAAGAAAAAAATAATTCTTTTAAAGACCTTCCATTAAACTGTTGATTTATTCTGATATTTCGTTATTATTTTTATAGAGATGCGACATTTTCTGATATTTGCTAGAAGAGCTGATATAAGGAAGTTATCACTGGATGTTCCGTACTATGCAGATGTGGTTATACCAGTTGGAGAGTTAACTAACTCTATAGCTATTGATGTTGATAAAGCAGAAGGTAGGCTTTAACAGAAATAATCATATATTATTATTGTTATTATCCATCAAATGTCACATCATAGTTTGTGATAATATTTAAAGCAAGTTGAACTTGCTCTAATTAATTGTGGTAGCTTATTCCACATTTGGGCACCATTTGTAGGGAAAGATAATAAAGTAGTATCTGTGGACGAACAAAGATTAGGTCTCTCCTGTTTGTAGAATTTGAATAATTGTTTCATGTAAGAAGGAGCAGACTCCGAAAACAAAGCTTTACACACATTTCATACTCTTTAAAGTCGATCCAGGCTTTCACAGGCAGCCAATGAAGACTTTTAAGAGTTTCTGATACATGATCAGTCTGGTGATTGTTTTCAACAGAGGCTAAAAGTTAAGATCCAATTGGCTTTAAACAGATACAGTGCTCTGATATAATTACTGCCCCAAAGTTATGGCCCTTGGTATCATTGAAATTTTTTGGGGTTATCAGCTGCTTGCCTTTAAATTGATGCACAGTCTTCCGGTTCGCGGGATGTAGAATCCTATAGTTTTCCAATAATTATTACCATTGGTTATATTGAAAAATCTTGTGGCTGCTCTAGAGACCAAATTGTAAGCCTAATGATAATTACTGAATGGGTTGTTATTCTTAACCAGTTTTTAGTTTCTTGTAAATACTTAATCTTTAAGTGGCATTTAGCGATCAGGAAAACACATTAACAGAACACAGTTTTTGTGCTTGATAACGATAAGAGGATACTTGTCGAAACGTCATGCTTTTAGAATAAAACTAGTGATTGTATCCCATAAAAACTGTGTTCTGTTAATTGTAAATACTTACCTACAAAAGAAATGATATGCAAAAAACCCTTATGGACTGCCCTAAAAACTTTTATAGAATGACCTGTAAGATTAATATTGTACAATACATTATTTTTGAACCAGAATCAGAATGGAGGGCCTGACAGGAACAGCTGTCTAGCCATAGGCATAGTACTAAAAACCATCACCTGTGAATTCATTGGTGTGCATGTTTCAGATCCCTTGGCAGTGGGAATTAGATAGGCTTTAGTGACACTGCCCCTGCAAAATTTCCCTCATAGCACACTTTGTGGTTTCCCGTGTTCATTAGGCCAGTAGGAGCAGAACAGAAGAACATTAAACCCCATTTCATTTCTCTTGAACTAAAGTGCCTTTATTGATTTTTTTTAGGAAAGGTTTACTGGACTGATACTCTATCAGATACCATATCGCGATCAAATTTAGACGGATCAAGAAGAGAACATGTATTAAAGCATGGTTTACAGACTGCAGATGGACTGGCGGTGGATTCTGTAGGGAGAAAGGTATACTGGACAGATGCTGGTCATAAACGAATAGAAGTTGCTTGTCTAGATGGAGATATGAGAAAAGTTTTATTCTGGGAGGATTTAGATCGACCACGAGCTATAGCTCTACACTACCATGCTGGGTGAGTAAATAGATAACTTTTTTGATGCGACTGAGGACTATCATGTGGTTGTATTTACAAGCCATGACTGAAATGGACGAGATGATGAACTTAATTACCTGCCTGTCTATTTGAGCTCTTCAGTTGACACAAATCATGGGTTACACGTTATATACTGTATATACCGGTCAAGACCTAACATGTATCAATGTATTTGTCTTAACTCTAACATGTATTGTTTTAGCTCATTAATTAACACAATGTATCTGTTCTGCTCATTAATTAACACCATGTATCTGTCGAGTTCATCAATTGACTCAATGTATCTGTTGAATTTATAAATTGACACAATGTATCTGTTGAGCTCATCCAGTTGACACAATGTATCAGTCAAACTCATTATTTGACACAACGTATCTGTTTAGCTCATTAATTGACACAACATTTTATTTTTATTTGATTTTATTGTAGATATATGTTTTGGACTGATTGGGGTAAAAATCCTTCCATACAGCGAGCCGACATGGATGGTGGAAATAGAAAAACATTAATCTCAGATCAAATGGTTTGGCCAAATGGACTTGCAGTTGATTATGCAAACTCAAGAATCATCTGGGGAGATGCAAAAACAGAGGTCTGTTATATCATGTGTATTTATATTAAAAACATGTTTTATTAATTGGAAAACCTTTGTAATGACTTTTGCAATTGCAAGCAAAGTCAGAGCCAAAGTTATGAAAAGATCTGCAATAGTGCTGGTCTGTCACAGAAATGATGTAGGACAACTGCTTAACAAAGAGTCAGCATTGTTTTAGAATATTTTTAAATCTTCTGTTCTTTCAAAATAAGAAATGTGATCATTAATGAAAATGAAAGGAAAAGGGGTTTAACATCCAACTTTATTCAGCATCATAGTCTTCTGCTCCAACCGGGAAAATGAAAACATGTACATGTCACCTGGACTATGATACGACACCGTACCTAGCAGGGGTGCTGGAAGTACATTGCACCCCCCCCCCCAAAAAAAAGGTGCCCCGAGAAATGGCGGCCCCATCCAAAAAAATATAATTTGACGATCTTTCAGTTATAAAATAATACAATTGATTATGATCACACAGTGATGCTCTTAAGGTACTTCACACACCAATGGTTTCATTTGCCCAGATCCAAACTTTCTTATATCACCTTACGTGGAGGCTATGGCACCCTGCCTCTCTGCTGCACCCCCATTTTTAAAATCCCACATACGGCCCTGATACTAGTACTGTCTTCTCTTATTTTGAATTGATTTGAAACAAACAATGGATGTAAGTGAACACCAAAATTTCTGTGAAGCACTGACTATGGGAATCCCTGCTGGAAAATCTGATAGTTAATGTGAATATTTATACAGGTGATCGAATGTTCAGATCTACATGGAAATTATCGACGAGTACTCGTAGCAAAAGTTGCTCATCCGTATGGACTGGCAGTCTCCCGGAATTGGATTTACTGGACAGACTGGAGGGCCATGTCTATTAATCGAGCCAATAAAAACACTGGAAAGAACATCAGTATTATACGAGAAAATTTAGTCGGCATTATGGATATTCATGCAGTCAATATGGACCACGTTGGTATGTAAAATCACTTTAATGTTTTGAATGTGCGTCAATAAAATCACTGAACATAAATCAAAATATTTTTTATACAGCTAGATACTAAATAAAAAAACACTAACTGCACCTTCCAAATATCGGAGATTAGATACAAAAAAAGTTGGCAGTTCTCACTATAATAATTAAAAACTAGATAATGTAAAGGCAATTTGCTGAAAATTTCAGGCAAATTGATTCACTGTGAACCAGGAATTCAGTGATTGGATTTTGGGCCTAGCCTCGATCATCATTACTAAAGTTGGTACAATAAAAAACATAGTCTCAATTATCCATCTCATGAATGAAAGTTGAGCAGCAAATTGGATCTTAATCCAGTAAATTTCACAGGCTAGAGATGACATTGAGAGTTTGTTATGGTCTGGATAAGTCACTAAATGTCCAAATAATAATTTAGATAACACTTCAGGCCTAAAGAAAGACTCGTAATAGACATATTTAGATAAGATTTCAGGCCTAAAGGAAGACCTAAAATAGGCTGATTAAGCTCTTGCATAATATATGTTTGATTGTGATTATTTGGCTATGAAATATTTTGTAAATCAATTGTGTATTTTTCAGAAACGTATATAAATCGCTGCGGTAACAACAATGGTGGATGTAGCCATCTTTGTTTGCCGCGACCTCAGGGTTATTCATGTGCCTGTCCAACTGGTCTTGTTTTACTGGACGACAAGAAAACATGTCCTCACAGTAAGTTACGTTAATTATCTGCATTTGATGTTTATTCTTTTTTTAAGGCCAATAATTTTATTCAGGATATCAGAATGGGAACGAAGGACCGCCCCTCTCCCTTAATATTCCCAAATTTTGCGGGAGTGGCCATGGAGGTTCCTTTTGTCGACCTGGGTCTATCTAAATTTGTGTGTGTAACTTTTGATCACAGCTGTCTTCAAATTTCGGTATTATAAATATTTTTAGTGAAACAGGATATTATGTTTTAAGGGGATCACTGTTGCTAATAGCAATTGCTACGTGAGTAAGTGTGTGTCTCTATTCTGGGTTCGGGTGTTTGATCCCTACATTGGCTGAGAAAGTTCATCCAGATTTTCTGGCATCTAGGGCCTGACAAGGACAGCTGACTAGTCGTTCAGATGGGACAAAAAACAGAGGTCCCGTGTACACATTGGAGTGCATGTAAAAGATCCCTTGGCAGTTGGAATTCGATATAAGAGTAGGCCATAGCGACGCAGCCGGGGCAAAATTTCGGTCATAGCGCACTGTATGGCGTATGTCTGTCTCCATTAGCCCAGGTTAGGTGCAAAAGAGTAGGACGTTAAACCCCATTTCATTTCATTTCATTTTGTCTAAACAATGGCATGCACCTAAAAGATCCCTTGACAGTTGGAACGCGATATAAGAATAGGCTGTTGCGCTGTTGTCCAGGCACAATTTCCATCATAGCACACTGTATGGCGTGAGCCCATCTTCATTACCTAAGTCGGAGTAGAACAGTAGGACATTATACCCTATTTGATTACATTTCATATTTTGTTTTAATTATGACTTTCATCTTTGTTTCAGTGCCAAGTGAATATTTATTATTTGCTAGTCGTGCCAATATACGTTATATCTCCATGGATACAGATGACAGGTCAGATGTCTATTTACCTATCAACGACCTTCACAATGTTATTGCCCTTGACTACGATTATAAAGACAATAAGGTTTATTATACAGATGTATATTTAGATGTCATCAGGTAAACATTAAATTATTGCTTGCATCTTATCATTGCTTAAAATGCTTCTGACCCCAGTTCCAGTCTGAGACAGGCAGGCACTGAAATTCTTCGATAGTACAACCCAGCGTCTCTTCCCCAGCCATCTCTTCCCCCACTGCTCTCTCCAACTCCTCTCGTCATTGTGATGCAATTCCCACGGGTCGATTACATTTGATTAAAGTATAAAATAAGAAAATGCAGAGTTGAGTCTGGGTTTGATTGGGTACAAGTGATTTGAGCTCGATTGGGTACAAGTGATTTGAGTTCCAGTGGGTACAAGAGATTTGGGCTCAAATGGGTACCATTGACTTGAACAGGTGACTTGAGTTCTAGTGTGAACAGCTGACTTTAGTTCTAGTCACGAGTACAAGTGACTTTAGTGTTTGTATAATTATTTGTACATCTTAATTCTTTGTATGATTATTATATAGTTTAAGTATGATTATTTATTTGATTTGAGTATGATTAATTATTTATATAATTATTTATATAGTTGAAGTATGATTATATATATGATTTGAGTATGATTATTTATATAATTATTTATATAGTTTAAGTATGATTATTTATATGATTTGAGTATAATTATTTATATAATTATTTGTATATTTTAAAATGTTTGTATATTTGTAGACGAGCTGATTTGAATGGTAGTAATGTAGAAACTGTCATAGAGAAACAACTTTCTACCACAGATGGACTTGCTGTTGATTGGATCGCTAAAAATATTTACTGGACTGATACAGGTTAGTTTCTATGCCCCTTGTGATTTGATAATTAGCCCCTTGGGTACTATACTGGCATCCCTGCATGGTGGATAGCTGTTCAAGTTAGTAAGAGAAATGCCATTGCTATTCAGTTATCCAGGTGAAGTTTAATCTCCAACAAAAAGTCAATCATGAACTCACATGGTTAAGAAGGAATTTCTGTCTTAAAAATACTCTTTCAAGAGGGAGACTTTTCAACCCCAGCTAGGAATTCACAAACTTGTTGAGTGTTGGTCCTTAATTTACTCTAAAAGTGCTTCAAACAGGATTGTGATATCTGCTGCATGGCAGCCGCTTTCTCTAGGACGACTTAAAGACCCAAACTGGTGAAAATTATTTTTAATTTTGAAGGACACATGTAGAAATGTTACGATAAAAATGATTGAGCTTTTCAAAACTAATCCTGGTGATGACAAGAATAATGTCACTGGGAGAGTGTTTCAATCCAAATGGAGTCATCCTTTGAGATCGTTCATACCGGATGGCATGATGATATAATCATTTTCCTCTCGATAACAATTCTATAGTGGCTGTGGGTAGTGTCATTAATATCCCCGGTTGTATGTCGCAAGGAGAAGGGTCGCCTGTCCAGCCAGCCTCGTGGGTTTTCTCTGGATCCTCCAGTTTTCTCCCACTACTAAAGACCCCGACGGGCGAGCGAATTATTGAAATAAAATTAAGCCATATGTTAGTCCTGAAATGACATAGTTTGTGTTGAGTGGACGTTAAACCCCATTTCTCTCGCTCTCTCTCTCTCTCTCTCTTGTCATTGATATTAATCTTATTCTTATCAATTGTATATTTTAGGTCGTGATGTGATAGAAGTAGCCAGAACAGATGGATCTTGTAGAAGAACTCTCATATCCTCAGGTCTAGATGAACCTCGAGCTATTGCTCTCTTCCCTAAAAAAAAGGTGAGTTAGGGGCATAATTAGCTTCAAGTTTTCATTTGGAAACCTTTTTCTTTCCTCACAGAGAACTGGAGTTTAATGCCCACTCAACACAAACTAGACAAAACCTACAAGCCTTAAAAATTTTGATACTTTTTTCAACTACATTTTATTTCAGGTTTAACAGGAAGATAATCTCTATTTTAACGCTTTTATTTGTAGTTTGATGTTTTGGACAGATTGGGGAGTTCACCCTAAAATAGAAAAAGCGTATTTAACTGGTTCGTCACGTCGAGTTATTGTTAATGATGATAATCTTGGTAAGACAGTTTTATTTACATGTATGAACCTGGCAAATGCAGTGGCAACTAGACCTGCATGCAGGAATGACGGGTTTCACTGGTGCCATGTTACCCTTAAACATGTCACTTCCGGTGCCAAGTTACCCTTGAACATATGTCACTTCCGGTACCAGCGAAACCACTAAACAGGTTTCCAAATTAACATTGCACACAAATAAAATGGACGCAGAATCAACAAAATCCAGCAATATCAATTCATTTTATACATTTGTTACTTGTAAATGATCTTGACAAAATTAAATTACTCCCGGTGTTAATGCAAATGTTCAATTAGTCTTATGAAATCAGAAATGGCATACGATATCATATAGTGAAAATTTTATGTAAATCGAATAATATTTGCCACAAAAAACTTGAAAAGTGACTTGTAGAAAATCGGCTATTTCTCTTCAACCGTACAAGTTAGAAACCATTTTGTGGTATCTGTATGATCGTATGGGTTCATTCTATTTGTGGATTGGCATCAAATACCATAATTTGAAAAAGATTTCAAAACAGACTCACTTGAATAAAATATCTGTTTTGGAGGCTTAAAATACAGTTTTTGCCAAAATGACGTTACTTCCGGTGATAATGAAAATCTTAAATTACTCGTATGAAATCCCAAATGGCATTAGGTATAACATGGTGTGACGTTTATGAAAATCGAATAATAATTGACCCTTTTATGGCCCCGAAACCTTCAAAAGTGACCTGTAGAAAACCGTCTATTTCTCGGCAACCGAATAAGTTAGAAACCATTTTTATACGCCCACATTTTTATGTGGACGTATATTGTCGTCGCCCCTGTCCGTCCGGACGTCCGTCCGTCCGTCCACAATTTGTTTGTGGACTCTCTACAGGTCACAATTCTTATCCGATTTTGACGAAACTTGAAATATAGGTTTATCCCCAAAAGATCTCGGTTCCTTTCGATATTGGCATGTATCGGATGAAAACTTCATGGATTATGGCCCCTGATTGTACGAAAAGTCACGTTTTTAGCTTGTGGACCCTATAGAGGTCACAATTTTGAACCGATTTTGATGAAACTTGACATGCATGTTTATAACCCAAAGATCTTGGTTCCTTTCGATATTTGCACCTATCGGAATGTAATTTCCTGAATTATGGCCCCTGATTGTCCGAAAAATCACCCTTTTTAGCTTGTGGTCCCTCTGGAGGTCACAATTATTATCCGATTTAAAAAACCGTTTGATTATATCACCGTTACACCCTAAGGAAGGTTGAATTCGAATTTCGGGAAAATCGGACGAAAATTGCCATACAAAATGGCCGCCGTTTGTACGCGAATACTGTTAAAAAATTGTATATCATGGGTTGTGGACCTTGTAAAGGTCACATTTTTAAATCGATTTTGATGAAACTTGAAATTCATGGTTATAACCCAAAGATCTTGGTTCCTTTCGATATTTGCGCATATTGGAACGTAACTTCCTGAATTATGGCCCCTGATTATATGCAAAATCGCCTTATTTTAGCTTGTGGTCCCTCTGGTGGTCACAATTATTATCCGATTTAATAAAACGGTTGATAATATTACCGTTACACCGTAAGGAAGGTTGAGTTCGAATTTCGGGAAAATCGGACCAAAATTGCCATACAAAATGGCCGCCGTTTGTACGCGAATACTGTTAAAAAATTGTATATCATGGTTGTGGACCCTGTAGAGGTCACAATTTTAATTCGATTTTGATGAAACTTGAAATGCATGGTTATAACCCAAAGATCTTGGTTCCTTTCGTTATTTGCGCATATCAGATCATAACTTCCTGAATTATGGCCCCTGATTGTCCGAAAAATCGACTATGGTCCCTCTGGAGGTCACAATTATTATCCAATTTAAAAAAACATTTGACTCTATCACCGTTACACCCTACGGAAGGTTCAGTTCGAATTTCGAGAAAATCGGACTATAATTGCCAGAAAAAATGGCCGCCGTTTGTACGCGAACAGTGTAAAAATATGGTATATCAAAGTTGTGGACCCTGTAGAGGTGACAATTTTAATTCGATTTTGATGAAACCTGAAATGCTTGTTTATAACCTAAAGATCTTTATTCTTTTTGATATTTGTGCATATCAAATTGTAACTTAATGAATTATGGCCTTTGATTGTTGGAAAAATCACTTTCGGTATTGCTTGTTCTCTGTCTATCTCTTGAACGATTATTATCTGATTTAAAAAAAACTCTAATTATATTACTGTTGCTCCGTAAGGAAGGTTGAGTTCGAATTTCGTGAAAATCGTACCAAAATTGCCGGACGAAATGGTCACCGTTTGTACGCGTATAGTGTAAAAATATGGTATATCATGGTTGTGGACTCTATACAGGTCACAATTCTTATCCGATTTTGACGAAAAGTAACATTTCTACGTTGTGTCGGCTTCGAATTTCATGAATATCAGACTGGAACTGACCAACAAAATGGCTGCTCCCAATACAGTATGAAATACAGGACTTAATGATGTAGGAAAAATCACTTTCGGTATTGCTTGTTCTCTATCCATCTCCCAAAAATGTGGGCGTATCCTGCCTGGCAGTGCCAGCCTATCTTATGATATCTATATGACCATATGAGTTTTGTTTATATGTGAATTTAAACCAAAAGTTAAAATTATTAATACATATTAAGTTATTCTTGGTTGAATAAAACATTGATTTAAAAAGTTTAAAATGTATTTTTTGACCAAATGATGTCGCTTCCGGTGTCAATTTTAAATTGTAATCAACTTGATATGACGCTACGTGCTTTTTGAATCAAATGATGTCACTTTTATAAAAATCCAATCATAATTGACTATTTTACAGGCAAAATAACGAAAACAGTGACTTGTACAGAACTGCCCATTTCTTGGTAACTGCTTATATTACAAACGAATTTTAACATACATTTTCTTCGTATGGATTATAGCTACAAGTTTATGAAAGTTACGAAGAAATATCTTAAAATCTGAAAAGCCTGAATAGGTTGTAAATAGGCCAATTTTACACCATTTTTAGCCTCTTAATCGAAATTGCTCGAAAATGGAATCGAAATTAAAAAAACTGCTTCCTACATTTTTTGCGCCATGAAAAGACACACTCTTTGAGTCATATAATTTTTCAAAAAAGTATAATATTTGTTTTCGAAATAAGAAAATAACTGTCAAAATTGTAGTTTTTGGTAAAATTATGCCACTTCCGGTGCCGACAGATATCACTTCCGGTAATACAAAAAATGACAATTGAGACAACGAAGCATATGAACTTTGTTTTATACAAATCGAACAATAAAAAATTAATCTAGGACTGAAAAACTGAATTAGCCAATGGCGGCCAAGGAAAATTACTGAGACAAAATGTTTTAACATTTTTGCACTAGTCAGATGACTCTTTAATTCTGTGCACAATACGACTAAAAAATATTCATAAATAAAAAAGTTTTTTGTAAAATTTTAAATTTTCGAAATTTGGCGCCTAATATCTTCGAAGATTTGCCGAGAACCAAAAATCGAAAGTAGCGTAGCTATGTGCCCTGTCTCAGGCTATGCCAAAATGTATCGAAAGTTAAAATCCAATGATTATTGTTAAAATTACTGCAATATTTTCAAAAACGATAACTTCGGTGATTTCGGACATTTCGCATTGTCGCAGAACGTTCAAAATAGCTTTATCCTCTAAGTCACACCCACTTTCCCTGTAAAACCGAAGAAATCGTAACGATGCGACACGTAGTTGCTGAGATCTATTCAAATTGGAATCTGAATAATAATAATAATAATAATAATAATAAGAATAATAATTTTAACAAAAACAATAGTGTTTCAGACAAGCTACGCAGTGTGAAACCCTAATAAATAAATCAAAAATATAATTAATAGAAGTACTGGGGAAAGAGAGAAAGGGTGGGAGAGAGAGGGGGTTAAAGCCCTCTTGACAAAAACAAGGTCATCTGGAGACTGACTATTGATCAATTATGTTTCAATAATTCATTTGCTCGTTTGAGTCTACTAACTCTCCTATAATTTATGTATCATTATTTGTAGGTTTTCCGAATGGTTTATCAATTGACTACGAGATGAAGCGTTTATACTGGGTAGATGCTAAACTTGATAAAATAGAAACATCGGATTTAAATGGTAGAAATCGTGTGACATTAATAAATAAAGTTCCTCATCCGTTTGGTTTAACTGTGGTAAGCATTGTAGACTTGATTAATATATAACCGTAGTAAGTATTGTAGTCTTGATTAATTCAACCATAGTAAGTATTGTAGCCTTGATCATTTTAACTATAGTAAGTATTCTAGCCTTGATTAATTTATAACTGTGGTAAGTATTGTAGACTTGATTAATTTATAACTGTAGTGTAGCCTTGATCAATTTATAACTGTGGTAAGTAGTGTAGACTTGATTAAGTATTCTAGATCTGTTCTATTTAAACATAATCCTTTATTGGTAGTTTGTGATTGGGAACACTTTTAGAACTATGTAGGACAACGGCACATCTTTTCTTGAAGCACTAGAACAGATATAATCAAGAAACTTATATAATTATGGTCTTTAATTTAATAATACTTAGCGAAATGGCGTCCCTGTGTATAATAAATTAGTGATTATTGTTCTAGTTATAATGAAACCCTTTAGGATTGTATAATAGAATCTCAGAACTGTGGTCAGTGTATTCTAACATGAAGCATGAATTAAAATTATTTGAGTAGGCCTACATATAAATATATTATATTAAATACTGCCATATTGTTATTTCAGTACGGGAAGTATATTTACTGGACAGATTGGCAGACAGAAAGAATAGAAAGAGCTGACAAAGATACTGGCACTAATCGGCATCTTGTACAGTCAAATCTTGAAGGTTTGATGGACGTCCATCTTGTTTCAGCTGGCAGACAAGGAGGTATGTAAATCACCATAGTAACTATATGTATCTGTTGATATACCACATCACTAATGCAAACCATCACTAAGTAATAGTAACTATGTACCCTTATAGATCACTACGGTAACCAGGGCTCACACTGTCGGTCGCCAAAGTCGCAATTTGCGATAAAAATATGAAAGTGGCGATTAAAATTTGATTTTTGCGATAAAGTTTTACGGTATTGGCTATTCTTTTTGAGAACTGGCGGAAAAAAAATCTTAAAACTCTAATCGTATTTATCCTCTACATTATTGAGTGTCGATCGCGTGGCTAAACACAATAGTAAATTAATCAACTGGCTGATAATCCGGATCGCGTCGACGAGTAATACTAATCAATTGTCTCGGATTAATGATTAGTTGATTGATAATTGCCAATGATGTATATTAAACCTATCTACAGTCACTATTTAATCTTCATGATTAAATTAAGCGCTGATTATTTGATGTTTCGTTTCGTCTTAAAGCGAAAAATGATAATACATGTAACCAAAATGGCCGACAGTTCTATCGAAAAGAAGTAAATATTGTGATAGTTCAATTCCGTTTACTGTGACATCATATACGGCATGTAAAACATACAAGTATGCCTATTGGATATCATTATTTAAAATTATCTTATCACCACTGGTCGAAAACGTACGAACTACTTGAATATCGGCGATTCTTGAGCGAGAAAACGGTTCGCCATTTGTATCATATTTATGGTCGCTATAATGTTTCAAAGGTGAACGACGGGTATGATTAATTGTAAGCATCTCTTACAAATATAATTGAAGTACATGTACATATCATTCTATCAGAGATTCAGATCCCGTTACGGTACCTGAAAATAACAATAGGTCTATTGACTATTGTACACGCAATCCTTGGACGAGATTTGACGTGTAAATACTGAATATGTAGTGCAATACGACGATGTTCAAATAGCCTAAAGTTACCAAAAATAAAATCCGATCTTAGTAAACCAAATGTGTGCTAAATGTATTATGCAAAGACAGATTTGTTAAAAGTTGTTGTATATTGTATTGTATATATCGGTAATCATTTTATTATAATCCTAGTTGAGAAAGAAATTGTTAGATATTGTATAATTTTTATCACATATTTTTGGTGGATAAAATATTCAAGTTGGCGGAAAAAATATATGAACATTTCTTTACATAAAAATTATCATCCATTTTGGCGGAAAAAAATTGAAAGCCAGTGTGAGCCCTGACGGTAACTATATCAACATATAGTAACGCCATGGTGACAGTGAATTACCTTGCTCTTCACCATGTTAGCAATTGATCAGCTTAGGTACCATGCTTACCAATGTATCACCATAGTGTTACAGCATATCACCATGGAAACTGTGTTTACTATGGTACCAACGAGTCATTAAACAACTTTGCTCACAATGGTAATAACATATTTACAGGTATTAATGAATGGATTGTAATGGTAACAATGTATTTACATGTATTTATGATTGGTTGGTCATAGTAACTATGGCAACAACAGGTATTAATGAATGGATTGTCGTAGTTACTATGGTAACAATATATGTACAGTTAGTAATAAATGGATTGTTATAGTAACTATGGTAACAATATATTTACAGGTATTAATCAATGTGGTAATAACAATGGAGGGTGTACACATCTATGTTTAGCTTTACCTAATGATTTCGTCTGTGAATGTCCAAATGAACCTGACGATCGACCGTGTCTTAGATGTAAGTATCTTATCTTCCTGTTTAAACCATCAAGTTCTGACATTGTATTGCAATTTATTCAAGGGTTACGATCATGTCTTGATTAGACAAAACTATGACAAGCATATATTAACCATGCATGACGTCATCACAGCTATCTTGAAATTTTAATGTTATATCAAAAATTGTACTGTAATTAGCTGTGCCTTGGGCTTAATTTCAAAGGACAATCATTAACTCTCAGAACAACGAGAAGTACTACATCATTATGAGGAGATTTACAGTGCATTTAAAGCGATAATTTCATATTTTCAAAGAAAGTCAAAACATAAATATTTCTATGTCTTTTGCTCTATAAGTTGTCAACTCACTATTATATGATCAAAGGCATTATTCTCTACACTAATAGATCGTTGACACAGGAAATAATAACAATATTACCTCCCTTGTTTTTCCATTCCCCCATGGTATAGCTATCTTCAACATTTGAAGTTGAAAATGATATATTTGCCAATTTCTCAACTGACAGTAGTGAAATATTGGATTTTTCTTTTTTAACAACGTAGGACTGTTTATAGATACCATCTATTTTAAGACTTTATTTTAATACATTTTAAAAATATAACTTAAAAATGTGAAATTGCAGCTTTAAAATATCCCTTGGTACTTTGAATGGGAAAAATAGCAGGAATAAAATTATCACCAACAATCATAGACTGAACTTGATGGCACTCATATCACCCACGTCTGCACATGACTGTACTGACATTTCTCACGTATTTATATTTCAGTTCCTCTAGGAGATGGACTGTCAGGAGGTATCGCTAATATTGATATTAATTCTGGTAAAAGTAAAAACAGGTAAGTTATTCAATGATGTTATTTTATTAACCAGGTGGGATAACTCAAGTCCGTGTCGAGCCCCAGGCCGTTAGTTGATCAAATAACTCAGCAATTCATTAAGTTAGAGTTATGACCCCTCAACGTAACTCAAAGCCAAAGCTCTTTCCAGTCGCGCGTCGTCACGGTTGCGGAATCGATGTCAAGTCTCAATAAGTAGAGACAACTTAAGTCTGAGTCTCAAGACTCAAATTCCCTCCTCTGTTAATAAACCATTTCGTTTTACTTGTCTTTGTTACACTAGGATCTGAAAGAGTTGTTATCATTGATGTGTCCTGGTTGGTGAGAGGGATTAACCAATGAAACTGTCTGTTACGGCAAGTTTTGCGATGAACTGTGGGTAATCCACTAGAAACATCAATGCTGATTGCATAATCAAATGGCTGACATCATAGGGTCAAAAGCCGCTCATATGCCCTCTGCCCGTCAATACCAATTTCCGGAAGATATCTCTGCAAATACTAATAATGTCTTTGCAATACTTTGTGCACACATCATCTTATTATAGTAGTTGTGCCTTTTGCTCATTTGAAATTTCTCTGTTGAATATTTGTGGTGTTTCCATGGACCAAATTTGACAAATTTTTTATTAAACGCTACAGGATGCGGATGAGCTTATCGTCTTGTTTCAATATTTATTTATGAAAAAAAGTCATTAAGAATTAATTCTTTATTGTTATAGATGTAGTGATGAAGATGCCAAGAAAGGTTTATGTCAAAAAACAATTCAAAGTAAGTAAAAAACAAATTAAAGTAAGTAAAAAACAATTCAAAGTAAGTTAAAGAAAATATATTATTGTTAAAGATGTAAAAGAGTGTGCAGGAAAACTGATAAGATTTAAATAAAGAGTTGAGCAACCTTTCTCTAATAGTTTTAAGATAGATGATGAAAAATTAATGTTTTCAAAAATTTCATTCAAATTACTTTTTATATGCCAACATTGAAATAAGGTTGCCCCCTGCCGGCCGGCATCCAGAATTGCTTGTGGGCGCTCTAGAAGCTAAAGTTAATTTCTTGAATGTTTCCATTGTAGAATTTATGGATTTTATTTTCAGATAATTCAAAATTACATGGATGGTATTTAGCACTACTAGTCATAACTATTTTAATATTACTTGGGTTTATAATCTTCTTTATTGTATGGAAACGGTATGTACTTTATAATTAACTCTTCATTATTTTAATATTATCTTTATCCCTTAATCGGTCAACGTCATTTTGACATTATTGGATCAGGCTAAAAAATAACTAACGTGAAATATTTTGTTGAACAAAGACATGTTTTTCTCAATGTTATTGACAAGACAAGTTCCTGTCTGAGACGCATGCATTGCGATATCAATTAAATACGAAACTAAATACTCAAATGCGGCTTATAAAAAGGGGTCTTGCTATGGTCGCATATTATGGTCGCAAATATGCGACCGTGACCACTTTTTGGATATAACGTTGTGGTGCAAATATGCGACCCTGACCGGTTAAGGTTTAAACCAAGATTCATATGGTTTACTTGGGCACAGGTGATAACAATATATAAGCATACATCCCACTTGTCTGGCTTGGGGGCGTTGGATGGCCGAAGGGTTAGCTCGTCTGCCATTGGGTCAACTGGCATGGTTTCGATTCCCCGGTTTTGGGTGGGAAGGAGTAGCGTCACCTGTCCAACCTCTAGGGTTTCCTCAGGGTCCCTGGTTTCTCCCACTGCTAAAGACCCCTACGCACAAGTGAATTATTGAAATGAAATGGAACCACATGTTAGTCCCAAAATGACCTACTTTAACCCCATTTCTCTCTCTCAATACTATTTGAAACAAGCCAATGTTTAATAATATGCAGTATAATATGTGTTAATATTTTGTGTGCAGATATTTGGTAATGCTGGGGAACAACTCCATAATTGTTTCCCCCCCCCTCCTCCAGGCTAAAGTATGATGCCTTGTAATCAGAAGTGATTTTATGTACTCAAGATTAAAGTATAATGCTGTGTTCTCGAACGTGATTTTATTTCCCCAAGACTTAAGTATAATGCTGTGTTCTCGAACATGATTTTATGTCTCCAAGACTTAAGTATAATGCTATGTTCTCAAACGTGATTTTATCCACCAAGACTTAAGTATAATGCCTTGCACATCAGACATGATTTTATGTCCCCAAATGTATTGCTGTGTACGGAGACGTGAATTTAGGCCTGGAGAACTAAAGTATAATGCTGTGTACTGAGACATGATTTTATGCCCCCAAGACTAAAGACATGATTGTATTTTTCAGTAGACAAAGAAGACGAAGGTATAATGTTGACGTATTTTCAACTTTAACCTACGCAAATCCTAATTACCAAAAGACAAGTACAGAAACCATCAATTCCGATACAAGATCTTTACGTGGATGGCAACTCTTCCGCTATAACAAGAGTGAGGTAAGTACCGGAACTTATTTGATAGCCTGATATTCTTACATTTTATATGTCTGGCGCAATATAGTCCAGTTGGAGCTGACGTGCCATAAAACCACATTTCATTTCATTTCATTCTTACATTTTGATAAAAGTTGGGTAAGCTGATTGGTTGGTTAGTAATGGTTAGTCGGGTGACACAGAAACTTTTTTTACACGTCCAGCAGGAGACATGGTTGACAAATGATTGATACTGTTCTGTGATGAGTCAAGGCAATCTACCCAGTCTTTTCAAATGGGATGAAATAATGAGATACTAACATATACATTCATCCATCCAGAAAACAGTAGGACGTTAAAACACATTTCATTTCATTTTATTTATTAACTGTGTTTTATATTTTCTTCCCCAGGAGAGAATAATTGTGATACCAGCTGATTCAGATTCAGCCAATCAACATCCAGAAACAACAGCTTTAGTTCATCAGATGGAGACCAGCGTATCTCCACAAGCATCGCATCATGCCGAATCACGCAGTATAACAAGGAATATTTTTAAAAATAACCCACGCTACACAGAAACATTACCCAATGTTCCATACCAACCAGTCGATACTTGATTATTATGCGATTTGAGTGTGATTGTTGTTTTTTTATCCCTCCGCAATTTGTGCTAAACAATGAAAAACATGTGTCAGTAGGTCAGTAGACTTTGTGTGTCCATGTGGATCAGAAGAGGCGTACCAAAGAGGTTATCTAAACACTGATTATCATGGAGTAATATGGATGTACTATTGTTGCTATGACGTTTCTATGTGAATTGAAAACAATGAAATCCATCTTCCAGAAAAAAACTCCTGTACATTGATGACCTTTTAGTCACTGGAAAACAAGTTGAAGTCGGCCTTAATTTTACAGGTCATTTCGGTTCAATGCCACATGTGTTAAGAGTGTTGTCATGGAAACAGTCGTATTAAATGTAAGGGCATGATGGAGACACACCTTAATCTTTATTATTAGTGTTTTTAATTTAATGTGAATTAATATTACTACTTATTAATTAACTTAACAGATACGGGACAGTGATGTTAACGGTGGAGCGTAATTAAGTGCGAGTCTGGCTTAATGTGTTGGCTAGGTGACTGAATCTCTGTTTTATACATACGGTTGTTATTAGTGAAGAAGGCAGCAGTACAGGAATATGTGTAGAAACTTTGTAAATATATAAACCAAACGATATTTTTTAAAAGAGTTGTGACCATCTTACAAACTAAAAATTTAGACTATCAATACATGTGCCATGTTATATGATACGTTTCAGAAAATTTGGAAAAAATATTTTGCGTAACCTTGGATATTATTGATTTGTTTCTATATAAACTTTGTGACTCAAACATTAATAACATACTATTCAACATTTTAAATCAACAATTTTTTCTGATAAAATAGAAAAAAGGTTTTCTAAAACCATGGATAAAGTCAATTGGTTTTGCTGGACACTTTATATAATCAAAGAGTTTTCAAAAACTAAAGATTTGTTGATATTTTGAAGAAGTTTTAGTTAGTCTCTTCAGATTAATCTAAAGGGTTTTCTTGAACAAATGATTTAGGGAATTGTTTTGCAAAGTTTTAGCGACTCATGGCAGAACACTTCAAATAAATCAAAATAATTTTCTGGAACCTATGATTAAGTAAAAAAATTTTTTGCAAAGTTTTAGCTAGACCAGTGGTTTTCAACCTTTGTTTTGCCAAGACATGAAAAAATATATGGAAAATATACATATTGCAAAATAAAAAGTCATGGACGGCATGCAACTGTAGACAACCATAGACACCAGTGAATACTCAGTTGGGATCACATGGTTTTTTTCGCATTTGCTTAGTGCACGTTCAAATTTCGCGGCACACTTAGAGGAAGAGAATCAGTGAGCCAGACTTATGACCGAACACTTCAGATAAATCAAAAGGGAAGGAGGGTTAAAGTGAGGAGAAAGAGGGGAGCTATATCTGTGATAAATATACATGTCTTCGTATCGTGAATTTACTATTATTATTGTAAGACTGCTGCTGTGGTTAAGTTCACCTATCTATGTGTTTATGAAGACTGCTGCGTTTAAGTACATGTACACCTGCCTGGCATCCAACTATAATTAATAAAAACAAATGTTTGTCAGTTTGATTTAAGAAATAGACTATAAAAAAAATTTCTGAAGAATAAAGAAATGTTGTTATTGCAGTTTTGGTAAACATATTATACTTTAGACTATAAACTATGATTTAAGAAAAAATTATACTTCAGACTATGAACTATGATTTAAAAAAACAGATTATACTTTGGACTATAAACTTTGATTTTAATAAATGATTCAATCCCAGTCAGTGCTTACAACAATATGATAAATTGAAAATATTCTCAATGAAATATTTGTTTTAGAATTATTTGACGTTTTTATGATCATTTTAGTGATTTTTAACCCCTTTCAACTCACATTATTGAGAATTTTAAATTTCGAATAGGCATTTTAGTCTAAAATTAATCCAATTTGACTGCAATTGCTAGAATCTTTGGGTGAAATGATTTTATTCAAATTTGACTATCTGAAACATCTTTAAAAACCAATTGGCATTTAATCAATGTTATCTTTTGTTCTTGTAAATCTGTGTTCATTTCTTTCAAAATTATATAGGGCCCATGAAATGATTTCTAACATTATTACATTTACATGTATTGTTATTTCAATGTATATTAGGATTTTGTCATCTGTTTTATTGGCGCCAGGGAGTAAAATATATATGGCACTCTTAGTTCAACTAAAGTTTACTTTACCCTTTCTTATGACAATATTAACATTACTGGTTCTCGAAGTGGGGGAGGGGGGATCACGGCGGCTAAGTGGGTAAGGTACTGGCTCGCTAGCCTGTTCGATCCCTGCATTGGCCGAGGAAGTTCATCTCGATTTTCCGGCGTGGTTTCCTCTTGTCAGTGATACAGAAAGAGGGCCTGACAAGGACAGCTGTATAGTCGTTCCGATGGTACGAAAAACCGAGGTCCCGTACTGTACACATAGGCATGCACGTAAAAGATCCCTTGGCAGTCGGAATTCGATATAAGAAATGGTCGCATCGCTGCTGCCCGTGTAAAATTTCCCTCATAGCACACTGTATGGGGTATGCCCGTCTTCCATTAGCCCAGGTCAGGGGCAGAAGAGTAGGACGTGAAACCCCTTTTCATTTCGAAGTGAGGGAGTGAATGGTCTCAAGTGATGTGATTTCTATTGATGGCCTTCACTTTCCTTAAACTGCTAAAGACCCTACTGACAATCATAGCTTGTTCCAGGCTTCTCTTTCTCCCTCTCTCTCCCCACAAACAGAAAAAAAATTACAAAAGTATCATGTGCTATTCACGAAATGATCTCTCAATCCCCAAAGAATAAAATTATAGCTAAAATTTTAGATCAAGTCAAACTAGTTAAGTAAGAGTGTCATGTATCACCCTTTAAAGCTGTTACTCTTATATTTAATAAGATTTTTTTATTCAAAGTTTTAATTAATCAACAATATAAACTACCTCTGACAACTTAAAGTCAACATACAGACAAACACATTAAAAAATGGCGATTTGAAAACTCAGAGATGTTTATTTATAAAGACATTAAGTCTATATTGTATATAAAACAGATAACCAATAGCATGTTCATTATATACTACAGGCTATATCAAGATGATACTGCAGTAGGAACCAACTTACTACTGTACATCACTGAGTAGGGCCCCACACACTACTGATGGTACTAAAGTAGGATGCTATTCACTATTGTACACCACTATTTGTGCAACAGTTGGATGATACTCACTACTGTACATCACTAATGGTACTACAGTAGGATCCCCACTCGATACTGTACATCACTCATGATACTACAGTAGCATCCTACGCACTACTGTACATCACCAATGGTACTGCAGTACTGTATATCATTGATGGTAGTACAGCAGTGCCCTGCTCACAACTTGCATCATTGATGGTGTAAAATAGGGCCCCACTTACTACTGCCATCACTTATGGCACTACAGCAGTGCCTTATTCACTACTCGAATCACTGATGGTATTACAGGATCACTAATGTTACTACAGTAGAATCAACCCACTACTGTACATCACTAATGGTACTACAACAGGGCCCTACTCACTACTGTACGTCACTGATGGTACAACAGTACTGTACATCACTGATGATACAACAGAGGATCATTCTGTGTACAACCGATGTAATAACTAGCTATCATAATTGTATATAAATTATATGTTGTGTAATTTAATGGTGCTATGATATTTGAATATATCAACTAATTTGCTTTAAATAATATGTCTGTCATGTTATTATTGTTACTGTATGTTATATTGGGCAGTAATTCAAAAAGGAATCATTTGGTGGGTGTTAATTGTAACAAGAAAATTCCTTTTTTCAACTATGCTCCCTACAACTTCAGAACTTCACCAAAAATAGAAAATTTGCCTTTATTATTGAAAGATTTTTTAGCAAATATTTTAACTAATGGAAAATACATTTTTCAACTATACTCCCTACAGCATCAAATAGAAAATTTGTCTTTGTTATTGAAAGATTTTTTGCACATATTTTAACTAAGTAACACAGTCAAATATTTTTATCTTTTCTACAGGATTACTTCCCCATACATAATACTGATTTAATAGTAGGGTTACATCCCTTAAATATTGATTTCTCGGCAAGATTGTTTCCCCTTACTACTTACTGACTTATTGTCACTGACAGAGGTTTATTTAACGAACGTTATCGCAACGTAAAGTGTTTGCTGGGATATACACTGTGTTCCCTGTATTAATAAATATAATCAATTAATGTAACTATAATGTATATAATATGTCTTATATTATAAAATGTCGAATATGTTGTATATAAACTATTGTGTATTGTATTATAAAACAGCATGATATAAAATAAAAACAATATAACATACTATGTGTTCATTTATCTTTTTTTTTTATTTCACTACAAACCAAACATAATCAAAAAAGGTAAAGCAAAATAGGAATTGCTATAATTTTAATTAAGCACGTTTTATTTTTTGAACAGAACTTCCTGAAGAGTGTTCTGGTACCCTTTAGACGTGGGAGTCTGTGTGACCGTTTCCGCTATCAAGTTCAATAGCAGATTTATCGATTTTGCACCCCTTTCGTAACCTTCAAATATTTGTTAAAAACTTGAGGATGAACTACGACAAATAACTTCATGTTAAAATTTAGTGTCTGTTGAACTATTTCAATCAAGTATGTAAAATTATAATAAGTCTGCAAACCGGATATACTGTGCTAGGAACAGAGGCGGATCAAGGCTCTGATGGGCCCTAGACAGCTCGACCAGCTGGGCCATTTGCGGGACTGGTTTCAAGTAGCAAAACTAAGCCCCAATAACACTCTTGTTGTAACTGAAAAATATGTCCCAATCTTCATTCTGGTCAACAAATCGTATTATTTTAGGATATTCCAATTAAATGATGATATAAATTTCATCTTAACACACCTAATTTAAAAAATTGGAAAAATTCAACCAATTGATTTGAAAAGTCTAACGTAAACCTTTTCAAATGTGACTTGGATTTTAAAATATTTTCGAACCCTCTGGACAAATAAAATAGGTTGTAATGGATAATTTACACAACAGGTAGGACATTTAAACGTCTAGTACTTAGAATAAGGGTATTATTTATTTTCTGGAGCTACCAAGCCAGCAAGAATGTTATTGTCCCTTTAAGAGAAACGAATTTTCCGAGGATAAACGTCCATACTTTTCTTTTCCAACGATCTTCTTAGAAGTGGTTAGGGCACTTGTTATATTCAGACAAGCTGTAGATTTTGTCACTTATAGTAAAGTACTCCTTCATTTCATCATTTACATGTGATGACCATAGACATTTATCAACAGGAAAGGCATTTCAAACGCCTACCCTTTCTTGGTCACTAGTTATAAGCCTATACCCACCTTCATTTTCATAAAATTTAAAGCCCCAATACCACTCTTGTTGTAACTGAATAATATGTCCCAATCTTCATTCTGGTCAACAAATCGTATCATTTTACAATATTCCAATTAATTGATGATATAAATTTCATCTTAACACACATAATTTTTTTAAAAAAATGGAAAAATTCAACTAATTGATTTGAAAAGTCTAACGTAAACCTTTTCAAATGTTACTTGGATTTTAAAATATTTTCGAACATTCTGGACAAGTAAAATAGGTTGTAATAGATAAATTACACAACAGGTAGGACGCTTTTAAAAACATCTAGTACTTAGAATAAGACTATTATTTATTTTTTTTGAGCTTCCAAGCCACCAAGAGTGTTATTGTCCCTTTAAAAAGGTCGTCAAAACATTTATGGGCCCTAGGCAGCCCCTGGATATATTTACGGTGTAATCACGAAATCAAAAAATACAAATTATAATTGGCCACGTGGTTTAATGATACGAATCAATCAAACAGCGGGGGGGGGGGGCATACATTGGAGCCAAGGGTAATCATCAGAGTGCCGCATGCATTAGTGGTTTGGGGTAGCCCTTGCAGAGTCTTCGTCGCAATTATATACGTTGCAACCCTAAGAATTGCTTGAGCGAAGACAATTCGAAAATCATGTTTATATCATCTATTAAAAGGCAGATAGGTGAACTACAACAGTAACAAAGCAAACGAAAATGAAAATCAACTATATCACTGGGGTTTGAGGGCAGGGGTCACGACCCCCTGCACCATCCCCGGATCTGCGCCTGGTCATTATCGAGTTATTTTCATTTTATCTACGAACGTTGGTGACGTAGAACCATATGATGCCGTGGATGATAACAACCTGGACTGTAGTGATAGTTGTGCGTTTAATTAAGAGCCACCTCTCCGCATGGACACCAGGGCCGTACCTAGCGGGGTGCAAATGGGTACATCGTACCCCCAGAAAAATAAGGCGCCCCGAGAAATGACGCCCCCTTAAAAACTTTGACAACCTCTCAATTATAAAATAATACACGTGGTTATGATTACAAAATGATGCTCTTAAGACACTGATTAATCGGCCGGTTTTATGTGGAGGTTATGGGGATCCCCCGCTGACACGGATCCGAGGGGAGCGCGGAGCACTAGGAGCAACTGCCTCTCCTAAAGAATCTGCTGCCCCATGTAACAACATCGTCCATTATAAACTATAAAATCGACTTTTAGATATCACCAGAGTGACCGAAATAGGAATTTCTAACAGCGTTATTTTTGCACATTTTCTTAGGGTGGGCCGGCCCGGACGTGGGTGCCACCCCCATAAGCGAAATGACCTTCATATTACCCCTTTCTGGGTCTGTGCCTGTCCCACCACATTACATTAGATGGTTCGTTTTGGTCGCCCTGTCCACATTTGATAGGGGCTAATCGGTGTTTTGGGGCGCCGCCAACAAATGACATTATTAGAGATTCTCGTTCTGGCCGCCCTTTCCACATGGCCTTATTGGTGTTTCGGACTATTTCTAGTTAAGAAGGCCAGAAGTTTCTTATTTTGGAGTTTTTGACATCAAAATGAGAAATACCGCCACCGAAATTGAAACACGGGATTGCGGCTCCAAGTTCTTCGATAACGGGTATTGCGGCAGTCAAAGTTTTTTTTTTTTGGGGGGGAGCGGGGGGGTCTTTGTGTCGCCACTCCGCGCTCAGTAACTCGGACATTATATTGGCCCCCTTGCCACCACTCTGCTGCACCTCCACTTGTAAAATCCTACATCCGGTCTGATGGACAGATATTTTATTGAACGACATCTGATAAAGATATTATCGAATCTCGTGGTTGCTTTAATGTTAATGCTTGAGAGTAAGATAATCTTTTACAAAGTTCTAGTGGGTATTGGGGGTGGAAGTCAGAAATAAAGAGGCTTTATCATTCTCATCAGCGAAATGGAATGGGATTGTTAAATCAGCTAGAATTCCCCGTCGATCTACGATGGTTCTGGAACAGAACTGTCAATCAAATTGACTGACGGCCTACTCTTACATCGAATTCCACCTGCCAAGGGATCTTTTACGTGCACGCCAATTTATACACGGGGCATAGGTTTTTCGTCCAAACCGAACGACTAGGCAGTTGTCCTTGTTAGACTCTCCGTCCTACAACGCTTGAAAGTACTGATGAACTTTCTCGGCCAACAACGGGAGTGAATAATGCAATAGAATTTAATTTATTTAATTTATTTAATTAACGATCGAGACACGTTTGATAATACCATCTTACACTGGGCATGTCTTCGTGGTACTTTATCTACAGTACAATATCTTGTTGAGGATTTACACATGGATGTTAATACAAAAGGTGGATTGTTAGACCAAACATCGTTGTTTGAATGTTGTAGATCAAGTGTAACTCCTGTAGATAAATAAAATATCTAGTAAGTCATCGGGCTGATATTAACGCCAGAAACAGTGTTAAAGATATCATGCTACACGCGGCATGTGAGTCAGGTACTTTATCGACAGTTCAATATCTAGTTGATTGTTTACATCTAGATCTACATGTCAAGGGTAAAGATGGTCACACACCTCTAATTTATTGTAGCGCACCTGATCTGATGAAAAGGAACAATATCTTACAGATCATGGACTGTTCATCGTGTACAAAATACACGACAAACAGTGGTAACAGGTGTCCAGAAGAGTAAGCTTACCCTGTCTGGCGCCATACCCGCTATAGCTGCATCCAAGTTATTAGATGAAATCTCAATAAAATAGCATGATTGGCCAATGAACTATCGGTATGCAAATTCCATATGACAAACCGTGTTGACGATGTTGTAGACAGACATGATTAGGGAGATAATATACGAGCAATTAAATATATCTTGAATAATAGCCGAGAGATACATGTTATATTTACCAATCAAGTCAATATGACGGCCATAAAACTTTAAAGGTTTTAATGATTTTAGTGCGCTAGTATCCTTGTAGTTGAGGCATATCATGACAAATGCCGCGATCTACTTAAAAAATCAGAATAAAAGGAACAAGTTCTCGCGTAACGAATTAGCTGAGACACTCCATAAGCTGGTGATATAGGAATGTTACTACTAATTAATGGAAAGTTAACGATCGGAAAGTCAAAGTCTTTAAACCCTAAAGATGGCAACTGTTGATTCTGCTGCCACTAGTTTTGCTAATATTTCATCTGTAAATTTGGCAAAACACATCCACCTCCTAGCCTGCTTTGTCTCTTGTCATATTATATCATATTTCATTCTTTTCATTTTGAAAAGTACCAGACTAATCAAAGCAGGAATGTGAACGTACCATGCAGTGTTAGCGTTGCTCTTGTTTAATGTATATTCTATGATAATAAAAGGTCATTGCCTACCATTACTACAAGCTTCATTATCACCGTACGCCTATCAAGATTTAAATATACTATTCAAAAAAAGTAGGGGATATTTGATTTTTAAGTGTTATTAAAGTCACATAATGAAACTGACGAAGAAACAAATGACAGAATGAAATGAAGTTCACATTCATCGATTTATTCCAAATGATCGTTAGACTAAGTAAGGCACAGACTGACCATTATAAGGGTAAATGATACCCGGGGTCAAACAGCAAAGTTACCACAGCATCACAACAAAGTCAGTAACGGGTAAATCCTCCTCTGTTTGCCAAACAAGCATTGATCCGACGTGGCATACTCCTAATGAGACGTCTAAGGTCATTTTGGTCCAGATTGTCCCATTCCTGTTGCAACGCAGCAACAAGTTCTTGGACATTGGCAGGACGTTGTTGACGTTGACGTTGACGTAACCTCTGTCCAAGCATGTCCCAGACATGCTCGATGGGGGAGAGGTCGGGACTCAGTGCTGGCCAAGGTAATGTGGTGATGTTCTGTTGTTGGAGGTAACCTGTAACGATCCTGGCCCTGTGACATCTTGCGTTGTCATCCTGGAAGATGAAACGGCGGCCATGACGTCGTGCGAACGGCACAACATGGACTGCCAAGATGTTGTCCCGGTAGTACTGGCCTGTAACATGCCCTGCAACAACATGTAAAGCTGTTTTTCCAGCAACAGTGATGTCTCCCCACACCATAACAGAACCACCCCCAAATCGATCATGTCTGATGACGTTAACGTCTTGGAAGCGCTCGTTTCGACGACGCCACACCTTCCTACGTCTGTCCAAAAAATCAACAGTGAACCTTGACTCATCTGAAAACATCACATTGCTCCAGCGTCGATTATCCCAGTGTTGACGATCCCTACACCAACGACGTCTTGCCTGAATGTGATGATCTCTCAAACAAGGGATCACGCCAGGACGTCGGGCGCGAAGGTAACCCCTATGCAGTCGATTCCGAATCGTCTGGCCACTCACTCTCACACCAGTGTCTGTTTGAAGACGAGCTCTGGTCTGATTTGCTGTGATGACACGATTTCTCAAGGCCAAGGTACGGATAAATCGATCCTGGGCTTGAGTTGTCGCCCTTGGTCGACCTGATCGTGGTCTGTCCTGTACAGATTGTGTATCACGGTATCTGGACCATAGCCTGCTTATGACAGACTGAGAAACATTCATCGTCCGCGCCACAACCGCCTGTGTTGTGCCGATCCGTAGCATGCCAAGGGCACGTAACCTTTCGTTTTGGGTAAGCCGACGCATATCAAAATTTGTTTTCTGGTCACTAAAACAATAAAACTGATGTTTCCACCCTGGAATTCAATGCCACAATGACTGTAACATTCAAAGTCAGAGTCGTGCAAATCTTGGGTTGGACCCCCATGATGATCCCAAGCATCACCTGCATTCCATGCGGTAGCTATTGGTGCGTTTGGGCGTCACATGTAACTGGAAATGTTTCTTCTGTTAGGTTCTATAGTGACTTTTTTCGTAGTCATTTGCATATTTTAGTATTATGCCCCCAAAATCAAATATCCCCTACTTTTTTTGAATAGTATATTTGCGAATGATACACAAGTATTTGCATATTTTAGTATTATGCCCCCAAAATCAAATATCCCCTACTTTTTTTTGAATAGTATATATGCGAATGATACACAATTATACATTTCATTCAAACCTACTAAAGGTAACTTTCAAAGCTGAAAACTGAAACTTGTATTGCAGTCATTAAAAGTTTAATGAACAACACTTTATTTAAACTTAGTGCAGATAGGACAGAATATTTGAACACTGGGTCTTCTTAACAGGAAAAGGTTCAACGGTGGTCTATCCATACCAGCAGGAGATGTTGCATTGTCACTTCTTATTCCGCCAGAAATATTGGTGTAATGTTTAATTCGTATTTTTCTTTGGAAAATCACATAATTTTTTTTTGTAAAATAAGTTATTTTAATTTAAGAAACATAGGTAAAATACGAAACTCAGCTGCTCACCTTATTTCTAGAACAATATACAGGGATCATATCACACCTGTTCTAGAGAAACTACACTGTCTTCCTGTAATTTTTAGAATTGAATAAAAGATTTTATTATTAGTTTTTAAATGTACAAATAACCTTTTATATTTTTATGAATCTCGTCGACAATTAGGTCTTCAACTGATAATGTGCTCCTTATTGAGAAAAATTCCAATCTTGTGTGCCAGAATTCGTTCTTTAAATCAACTTGTTGATGAAAACACTCGTCTCGTGCCAAGGCGTCCATGGCCTTCGCTCAGTCCTGGTCGGACCTGACTCCTAGCCCTGACTGGACCTCACTGCCGAAGTCGTTTCCCTTCTCGGTTCAAGACAAAGGATCTTGTTATCAGACACCTGGCTAATGTATCATATCAGGTTTATCATTCACTAGAGTTAGCTTATCAAAGACAGTTAAATAAAACAATTTAAGGTTACATGATGACATAAGGAATGCTACTAAGAACACCAGGGGTGTCGATAGCAGGTTGATGTTACAATCACTTTCACATATTTTAATATGGCAGGTCGCTTCTATGACACCTGTCATTATGTAACATTGGTCAGTTTCAACGAGAGGGCTTTAGAAGTTGCTGTCCCCAACTGTGGAATAAACTTCTTTATTCGATATTTTAAATAAGTGGATTTTAAGAGAAAATTTAAATGATGATAGAAAAGTTCATGACTGACCGGATGGGATAAACTTCCTTATTCCATCCCTTAAAAAGTTGGTTTCAAGAGAAATTTTAAATGACGACAGAGAAGTACATGGCCCGATGGTAGAAGGAAGCTTATTCCACAGTTTCGGGGCAACAATCCCAAAAGCCCTCTCACTGAGACTGACGAAATTGGCATTTTTCTCAATATGGAGCAAATTATCACTCGAAAACCGTAATTGTCGACGACAAATATTTACATATTTAATTTATCTATGTTTCTAAGATTAAAATAAAATATTTTACAGATATTGTTTATGTGATTTTCCCCAAAAAATATTTGAATTAATTCATATCAATATTTCAAAAGTGACAATGCAACTATACTGCTTGCGTCGATAGATCAAAGTTTAAGTTTTGTATCGATAAAATACGGTGTTGTTCATTAAAATTTTTATGTTTGCAATACAAGTTTCCATATTAACTTTTCACAATTTTGCAAAATAAGGCCCACCCTATAATGGGGCGGGGGGGGGGCTAGAATAAACTGCAACAGACATTTCTTTGGAACTGTACAGGTATGATCTCTAGTTGGCCTATTGTAGATATGGTTAAAGCTGAACTCGATTGCAAAACTGCAGAAATAATTAAATTAAAAAAAAAGATAAAGCCCTTAACAGTCGCCATGCTTGTTTTCAATTTGTAGGACAAACATGGTGACTGATGTTTAATTATTTTTGTAGTTTTGTAATCGAAGTTCAGCTTTATGGTATCTCCGGTGGTCAGATTCTACCAACATTCTAACTAAACGGTTAAAGGATATGTTCAGTTCTAACATTTTGATCGTATTTTTATAATCTTTTAAACTAAAACAAAATGTTTAACGTACTACAACAACACGTATTTCAGGCTGGAGTTAAAACTACACAAAGCTTAAACAGACGGATATAAACAGGAAGTCGTAGAAACATTATCATTACAAGATAAAAGCAAGCTATAGTTATATCTGCTACTAAAGGATTGTATAAAGTTGTGTTGTATCTGTTAGAACATGAAATGGAACGAAAGGAAATGGGGTTTAACGTCCTACTCTTCTGCTCCTAAACTGGGTTGAACGCCATATTGTGTGCTATGAGGGAATTTTTTCCCGGGCATCGGCGCTACGGCCTTCTCTCATATCGAATTCCAACTGCCAAAGGGAGCGACGCAAAATGAGGGCACTAACCGTGGAAACGGGGCACACCGCTTATTCGTCATTTCCTTGTATCTGTAGCCATTCCAAGAGCTATTTGGCTGATATTTTCGTCTACGGTAACGCAATGTGTACACGGGACCTCGGTTTTTCGTCCCATCCGAACGACTAGACAGCTGTCCTTGTCAGGCCCTCCATCCTGCATCACTGACAAGGGGAAACCACGCCGGAAAATCTGGATGAACTTTCTCGGCTAATGCAGGAATCGAACCCCCGACCTCCAGGCTAGCGAGTGAGCGTCTTACCCACTTCGCCACGTGATTTCCCCGATGAATTTCAAGAAATGATTTTGGAGAAATGTTATTGAAGAAATGTTTTGGGGGAAATATTTTGTAAAATTTGTATTTGTAGATTTTTATTTTGAAATTTGTTGTTCGAGATTTGTTTTTGTATGTCTATGATGAAATGTAAATGTAGATTATTTTTTTGATTTGCTAAAATAAATTTTATCTTTATATTTTACAAATCTGATGTTTGATTTGTTATATTGATTTTAAGATACAAATGTTAATTTGAGTGTACAAATGTCGAAATACGACAATAAATGGGGTTTCAACTAAGACTTCACACACCAGAGTACAAACACAAACAGGTTTATTAGTAAAATTTACATCTTTCTGTGCCGTAAAAAGAGTCTAAATTTTCATGCAGCTATATTTGGCTTTTTTCTTATAAAATGTTATTTATTTGTTTATTTAATATTGATGTGGATGATAATACAATATAAACAGGCGCGGATCCAGGATTTTTTGCAGGGGGGGGGGGTCCAGGTTTGATAATTGCCACCGCCACCATTACCGGGGGGTTGGGAGGCCCTTCCGCAGAAAAATTTGGTAAATTCATTCAATTTGGTGCATTCTAAATTCCAAAATTGCAGGTCTAAAAATCGCCAATAAAATCGCATAAAAAATTTTCAAGCCTGAGCAGGAGGGGTCCGGACCCCCTTGACCCCCCCCCTCTGGATCCGCGCCTGATAAAGTATCAAGAGAGAGAGAGAGAGAGAGAGAGAGCAATGGGGTTTAACGTCCACTCGACACAAACTAGGTCATTTCGGGACTAACATATGGTTCAATTTTATTTCAATAATTCGCTTGCGCGTAGGGGTATTTAGCGGTGGAAGGAAACACGAGTGCCCAGAGGAAACCCACGAGGTTGAGAAGGCGCCCCTATCTCCATGCCACCTACGCTCACACCAGGGCTCCAAACCACAGCCACAAGCCAGAGGTGACCGGCCAGCTAGAGGTCGGAGCGCGGCACTCTAGACCACTAGGCCTTCCCAACCCTGCATCAATAAAGAGACGTGAACAAATCGGGGTTATCCGGAAATGTTTATCATCAGCTAGAATGACAATAATTGAAATCAAGTGAGGTTTAACCAACTGCTTTTCTGTTACTGGTATAATAAAGTGGGGCATGCGCCGTGTAGTGTGTTACCGCCTACTCGTTGTCGAATACCAACTACCTAGTTGATTTTGACGTACATGTTCACGTGTGAGTAACGGGCCATTTATACTGAGTGACAACTGCCCAATGCAACTTTCTCCGCAAATCATCTCATCCTCCCTGTTGTGAGCAGCGATACGGACATTCGCAGATTTAACTTGAGCATAGACGATTTGACCTTATAAGCTTTATAAGATCTGGTTAGCTAATGTAGTAATGAAATCGTTCGCTGGAACTATTTCTAAACATCCGCTCTGGAGGAAATCTCCGCGCAAAAGCACACAACACAAGTTCTGAATGGTAAACTGCCTAGTTAAACACAGCAACAATATGATGTCAAACTGATGTCGCACATAGAGTTAAAGTGTAAATAAAGCACCCGAAATGAATGATTAAACGGGGAATATGTAGATGGATAGAAAACAATATTAGTAAATAGGACATTATGATATACACACATGGAAAGTTTAGCACGTGCGCGCTGTTATTATAAGGTCTGTCATTGAGTCAATTGGTGTGGTTTTGATTCCCCGATTGTACGTGACAAGGAGTATGGTCGCCTGTCCAATCTCGTGGGTTTTCTCTGGGTCCACCGGTTCCCTCACACTGCTAAAGTCTACAACTATGCGCCAGCAAATTATTGAAATAATGAACCATGACAGTGTCATGTGGAAGTTAGCCGCCCCCCTTTCTGTCTCTGTCTCTGTCTCTCTCTCTAGCTCAACCTATGCGGAACTATTCTTGTTATTTTCTGGAGGTGGGCCTAAGCTCATTAAAAAAAAGAAAAAAGAGAAAGAAAAAAGAGAAAGAAAGGAGAAAGAAAGGAGAGGGGGAGAAATAAAAGAAAAAGGGAATTAGAGGACAGGACACAGGACAGGAGAAAGAAAAGATATGAAGCTTAGGTCTGAAATGCTTGGAAAATGGGTTTACGGTTGTCAATTTTCAAAATTTTCATCGGGGGACCCCCCTCCCCAAGACCCACTCGGACGCTCGTGACGCGCCTTCGGTGCGCACTTGTGTGGGCCTTGGTCAATGACCCGACTGGTGGGCCTTCAGCCCACCAGTCCGGCACTGGGTTTGCACGTGGAAAAATATGCAGTTAGGCAGTTAGGCAGAAGGAGTATGTTTCTGGGAAGTAAGCATTTCATTGATTACCTCGCTCATAGATGCATATGATAATGTCATGCCTATATATGGTCAAATGCGCCATACGAGGTCAACAAATTGTACCCGGACATCCTTCTGTTATAAACTTACATGCTTACAGTCACCATGCCTATATATGGTCACGTCTAGTCACCATCCAAACAAGGATCTACATCTTCTTGTTGTCGTTTACCAAACCAATGGCGAATGGCCTTGACACATAAGGATGGTTATTCGCCATTCGTTTTATATAATAAACTTAAAATTCTTGCAGATTGTTTGTGCTGTTATTTAAAATACAGACCGAGAATCCCTTTTTAAAACGCATTTCTTTGCACTTTTTTTGTTTATCACAAAGTAGATCAAATACAAACTTGATCTAATTCATTCCTGTCGAGCGAAAGCAATAGAGGGTTATTGAAATTGTTCTACCGGATCTGCCCGCCAGTTTATTTACCATTCGAGTGTTTGCCACCCGTATATTACTATGTCAAACTGAAGAGAAAGAGAGAGGGAGAGGGAGGGGGAGTAACGTCTACTCGACACAAAGTAGATCTTTTTGGGACTAACACATGGTCCAATTTTATTTCAATAATTCGCTTGCGCATTGGGGTCTTTAGCAGTCGCTGGAAACCGGAGGACCCGGAGAAAACAGGCAACTCTCTTTCCCAACCTTTATTTTATTGTCAAACATATGATTCATCTACAACTACTCACATAGGCGTACCAGCCAGGGATTTCTTACAAATTGTCTCAGGGATTAAAATTCAGCATAAAATTTAGAACAGTTAAAGTCAGTTTAATATACAGTGAAATTTTTTCGTGAATCATGAATTTTATTTTTGTTTAAGCGACCTGCTTTGCATACCGCGTCTCTGTGTACTCTATCTAAACGAGATATTTTTTTAGGCATGGTCATAATTTGTTTCGGCTACTTGTCAGTGATGCAGGACGGCAGCTGTGTAGTCGATGGGGGAGGGGGTCATTTCAGGACTAACATATGGTTCCGTTTTTTTTATATGAATAATTCCCCTGCGCGTAGGGGTCTTTAGCAGTGGTGGGACCCGGAGAAAACCCACGAGGTTGGACAGGCGATCCTATATTCCTGAACATGGCTCAACAAAAAGTATTTCCTCACAGTTAAATTGGCTGTTATTGGACCTATGGTTAGTAGACATAATATGGTATCAGCACCTGCTTTATTTGTGTGAAATTTAGTAGGTTATTACGCATTTGGAATGGAAATTAACGTCAAGGCTAAATCTTGGACGTGCAGGGATAGGGGGTATAAATTTGAGTGTAGACCAAGCCCCATTAGATATTCACCCAGATATTCAAGCAGCCATTATCTGTTGAGAACAAGGGACCTGCGAAGTTATCTAGCTTGGCAATAAAGTTATTATAGCTGAAATATTGTGGTATTATTTTACGATCACAGAACCGAAACGAAGCAAGAAGTCCTAAAAGTAGCAGTAGTACTACTATCTTCCGTAAGGAGCAACCACGCCGTAAACTCCAGATAAACTTTTTCTGCCGGAATCACCAGATTAGCGAGTCGACTTCTTACTGGCTGAGCCATCGTGCCCACCCCCGCCATATTTGGTGCGCCAAAGTGCATTAAGGCGGGTTTGCGGAGGGATGGTTAACGCGTGCGCCTTGGATCAGAAGGTGTTTTATAGTCAAGTAGTGAGCGTTGGTTTGATTCCGCGCTTGTAAGGAGTAAGGCCGTCTGTCCAATCTCGTGGGTTTTCTCCGGGTCCTCCAACTGCTAAAGACCCCTATGCGCAAGTGAACTGATAAAATAAAATTGAACCATATTTTAGTCCAGAAATGACCTAGTTTGTTTCGAATGGACGTATGGCGAACTCTCTCTCTTCTCTCTCTCTCTCTCTCCCTTCTCTCTCTCTCTCACTCTCGCTATATTATGTGCCCCGTTAGGGTATACAGTTAATATCAACATAACGTAAAACATTGGTAGAGACAGACAGGTAAAAATATGAAGTATTTTATTATTATCTTATTGTACACAATCTATTCTACGCCCATCGTTTTTGTGGCATTTGTTTTTATTTTTCATTTTTTAGCAGCAGGTTTTCATTTCATTTGTTTTTTTTATCATCTACTCGAACCTTTAACCACTGTTTTTAACCACTGCTTATTTCCAATTCATTATACTTGAATAAAACAATTTTTTCTTATTTAAACCTTTCAAAGACAAGTCATGAAGTTTGGTACTTTTTCGGGTAGTCACCGCTAGACTATAAATAGACATCCAATGGCACTGTGCCAAACAGCGTTTGTTGTAGTAGTTATTTTTACTGCAACAAAAATGATATATGTTCATATTGTAGGACGAAGTTAAACCAGTTTCAGTGTTTGGTAGCATAACCCCTCGACCAGACATCGTGATAGGGCAGAGAATATCGATTAAAAAAAAGAATGGCAAATAACCAAAACGAATGGCAAATAACCAAAACGAATGGCGAATAACTGTTTGCCATTCGAATGGCGAATATCCTCTGCCTTACGTTGAAACAACACAGAACTTGTGTTAAATTTGATCAAACAACAGAACTTGTGTTAAATTTGTTCAAATAACACAAACTTTTGTTAAATTTGTTCAAAAAACTCAAGCGTGTGTTGAAACTTGTATTGAAATTCCTGAAACTTGTGTTGAAATTTCTGAAACTTGTGTTGAAATTTCTGAAACTTGTGTGGTTTTATACATACTTGTGTTTAACCACCAACTAAAGCTTATGTTGTATTTTACCAATTTATATCCAGTATAGCAACCTTTTCTGGACATCCCCCTCCCTTTGTTCTGTTGGAATTGTAATATTTGATAAATGCCAAATCAATAGTAAATAGACATTGAATAAACAAATTCAATTCCAATACTAATAATATTGTGTTATACAATGAAAACATACGCCTACTCCCCAGCCCAATCCTAAAATAAAAAATAGCTATTTAAAGAAAATAAAACAAAACAAAAATTAATTACCAAAGTAGATTCCAATTCAAATAATTTTGTGTTATACAATGACACGCCCATAGTTGGTAGTTTAACATGGCATTTACCAATTATCCACGTTTCTTGGTCTGAAAGATGAAATAAAGTCGAGTTTCTATTATTATGCAATTGGGTAAAGTAAATACTTGGTGGAATAATTTAAATAAATACAATATACTGTTATCATGAGTATAACTGATTTGAAGTGTTAATTATCTAAAGCAACTAGGCATTTATAGATAGCTACTTCTCTCTTCATAGTTCAAAAAGAAAATGCATTAACAACTTTCCCAATTCATCTGGATTTATTGTAGGCCTGTGTCCGAAATTACATTCCCTTTCAAAGCATTTAGGCAGCACTTTGCGTTGTTAGATTTTCTTTCTAAAATCTTCTACAATCTGAAAAATTGAACACAATTAATTGTCGTCTGTTTCTCGAAAAAACTAAGATGGTGTCCACAAAAAAAATTACTGCAATTCAGGACTGACTGGAGTCGAAGGTAGTAGTCTAAAAATAATAATAATAATAATAATAATAATGCATTTTGATTGAATTTTAGGAGCAAACAATATCCAATTTCGATTAATAAACCAATTAAATTAAATAAAAAGATTAGCTCATCTATTTCCACGCCCATTCAGACATTGTTAAAAAAAAACCTAACACTATTGTTCTAATTTTCACATCCTATCGAGTTTATTGGGACAATATCAATCAACTGCTTGCATGTGCAGACATTGTAATTACCTAACTGTGCCTATCTATTTTCTGAAAACAAATAGTTTTAGTCCCGAAATGACCTAGTTTGTGTCGAGTGGACGTAAAACCCCACCTCTCTCTCTCTCTCTCTCTCTCTCTCTCTTTAAACAAATAGTTTATAATGCTATTTTATTGAGATTTCGTCTAATAGTTTGGATGCAGCTATGGCGGGTGTGGCGCCAGGCAGGGTAAGCTTACTCTTCCGGACACCTGTTACCACTGTTTGTCGTGTATTTTGTACACGGTGAACAGTCCATTTGCTGATTACACTATTTTGCCTAAACCGTTTTTTAGGACTTCGAATTTTGGCTAATGGTTTGGATTGTTCGTACTTGGTTTTATTTTATTTCATTATAATTTTATAAAACAGGTTTAGAGGAGACATTACACGGATCGAACTATCAATATATTCACTGAAAAGACACGCGACAATCGTACAGAAATCAAGTCATAAAGATTCAAATTCAGTGAGAGCCTGTCCCTCAATACGATATCCCTAAACGAAATATTGTTTCTTTTTATTTAAAAAAAATCAATCATTACAGCTAACAAAGTAGGATAATAAACATTATGGTAGAATCGACATAGCACATAATATTTAGTAATTATCCAAACATACACATTTCTTGTCTTAAAAATATAAAACAAAAACACAAGATTTGACAGGTTTACATAAGTTTTCGTTGATGTAATATAAACAACACAAACTCGTGTTAATTTATTAGAAAACAACATAAGCTTGTGTATTGTAATTTTATCACAAGATTTTGTTCGGTGTAGGATAAACTAGTAATGTCCCAACAAAATAAAAAAAAATTAGAACATGATTTTTTTTCCAAAACTGAAAAGGCCTTAATGATATAATTGGTGTCAACGGACAAAGTATTTTTCGGAAATTGTAGAAATTCATGTGACTTTCAAAAAAACCCAAAACATCTTCACGTCTTTTAATTTTCAAACATCAGCGACTCATATATATCCTAGTCAGCTTTCATACATAACCAAACATATACCGTGACTCAGATATCACTGTGAGCAGATTAACCATCTCTAACACAATCTAACCCCACGTCTACGGCAACATCAATATTAATGCGTGTGCCCTCAAGGAATCTTGAGTCCCCTGCAAAATTAAAATGAATTGAAAGGATATTAAATGAACTTGGGATTCAATTCAATATTTTTCATCGACCTAGAGAACCTTTTCTATACTAATAAATTGTATTGTTCCCGGGATGACATGTGGACTAAATTAAAATTTCTGACTGAATAAGTTGAAACCCTGTAAACTAAACAACGCCATAAAAAACATAAGAACCAAATAAGAACTCTATAATATACTACGTGCATGTGAAATAAATATTATAATAGGGTGATGATAACTCTGTATATGTACATCTTATAAGGTTCAAGTAGTTTACCCAAAATAAACCATTTCTTTCCGTCCCAGTGGATCATAATCTTGACAAACAATCTGTGCAGGATGAGCACTCTTAGTTCACAACGATTCTTTCCGGCCCAGTGAGTCACTATCTTCACAAACAATCTGCGTATTATTCAGATACCCTGTTTTAGAATTCAGAAGGATGTATATTATTTATCTCAAGGACGAAAGCCCCCCCCCCCTCCCCTGTTCTTACATGGGGTATGATTATAGTACAGATACATGTAGTTATGTAAGCCCCCCCCTCTCCACTGTTCTTACATGGGGTATGATGAAAGTACAGATAGTTATGTAAGCCCCCCCCCCTCTGCCCTGTTCTTACATGGTATGATAAGGGGGTTTGTTGATGGTAAAAGTATATATTGTTTTAATAATATATTTACATATTAATTACATAGATTCCTGATAAAACACATACCTTTGGGTTATTTTTTTTTACAATTTACAGAAAAGGTTATTACAGTTCAGAGAGAATGATGTAGGGAATACCCCCATCCTCAAAGGTTCCTTTACGTGTACAGAGGACATCAGATATGAGCGATAAGACTCCATTCAGCTAGTTCTGATTTACATGGTAACCTATCTAACATTTTCCCTGGGTCCTCGGGTTTCCATCCACTGTTAAAGACCCCCACGCGCAAGCCAGTTATTGAAATGAAATTAAACCATATGCTAGTCCCGACATTACCTATCTTTATCAAGAAGATGTTTTGTTGTTTTTAAACTACAGAACCATACAAAGATTGGAAAAAAGAACTCTAGCCTGTAGAGTGTTTATAGGATTTCAGGAACAGGGGACGTGGTCTGGGGCAGCTATGAAATTCAACAGGTGTCCCTTGGAACTAGCTAAGCAGCCACAGCTAGTTTGAAAAATTAATTTCCAAAAATTGTGGACAGGCTTAGGGATCTATGGAATGATATTGGTGACTACAATACATGTTAAATAAGGGTGTATAAAGATTCCCCGTGAACCATGTTATTACCGCCTTCCCCAGAAAGCCAGGTTTAAAGATAATTTTATCTAACGACGTTTCTCTGTGGTTTATTATTCAGCCAACAGCCAACTGGAACTCATCCTGTCCCATTTATGACTAACAACAATTGAAATAGATAGAAATTCTGCTTTCAAGGACATATTCAAGCAAACTTCCATATATGGTAAATTGTACATGAAACACATGACTAATCTTTATACATTTCAATAAAGACCCGCGTGATTACGGCATTGTTCTTTTACACAAGAGCACAATAATAACATCACATATTAATGGAATCCAAGGTCAAACGACCCCCAAAACAGCTAAAGGATTTCTAGAAAATTCTCAAAAATTTGAAACACAAATCCGGTTTATCGTGCACGATGCAGGGTGTACATCTTTCAAGAATACCTTATACCACTTCTCATTTGATGAGTTGGGTTAATGCAATTTGATGAGTTGGCAGGGTTGATACAATTTTGATCTACTATTTTTCAATTATGTTATTTCTAGTTTCTTTTACCTCATTAACAATGGGTTAAGACTTGTTGTTGTTGTCTACATTTGTTGTTTACATTTCTCTCGGTTGATTACGGTCATCTGTAGAAAAGAAATTGTGTTTAACGTCCACTCAACACAACTTAGGTCATTTCGGGACTATGGTCGCTACAAATAAAATAACTATTAACGTGCGGGGTGGTTTCAATGTCTATAAGTTAGTAACACGATATAAATGGTGGAGATACTTGTAGCATTAGTCAATATCTACCAATCATATGACAAGACTGAGTTTAAACCACGCCTTATTTTGTGTTGTTAAATGACTGTTTGACAATTTGTCTATATATGACAGTAAACAACGCATATAAATAACGATAGACCATGAGGTACGCGTTAGAAACAAACCAGACAGCCGAAGTTAAACATCTACCCATCTACAGTTGACGATTTCTTCAACAAGAACAATTAAACAGTCAGGTAGATATTATATTGTTTCATGTATTTATTATATTTTTGTGCATAGTACGGACAATATTTCATAATAACTGTTTTTATTTTTATTTCTTCATAATAAATCTATATTTGATATTTTTATACAGTAGAAACTTCTTCATAACTCTTTTAATATTAATAACTCTATTAATATTTGATGTTTTTATATAGTAGAAAATCCTTGGATTTTAAATAATATTTGATATAGAAGGGACTCCTTGAATAACAAATATTTGATATTTTTTATATAGTAGAAACACCTTGGATGTTAAATTTCTAATAACTATATCAATATTTGATATATTTAAAATAAATAAATCTTTTGATAATATTTCATATATTTATAATAACTCTATTAATATTATATCTGTATAGGAAATCCTTCATAATATTGTATATATATAAATAGTAGGACCGCCTTCATAACAATGAGCCTCTCGGGAGGAGGGGGGGGGGGTCAAGCAATTTGAGTAGAGAGGTTCGGGTGGAGACAACGACAAGTCTGTCGTGTGTAAGATTACAGTTACAATTATCTAACGTTGATATTTTGATTTCGTTTTCATAATTAAATCTTTTGTAAACAATCTGAGATAAACCCGTAGAAAACTGTAGATGACACACAAAAACAAATATTTTTAATTGAATATTCGCAATTATCACCTACAAAATCTCGCAGTTTTTAATTATACTTTTTTAATGACTTCATTACAAATGACATAGTTTGAATTTGCATCCCAGACCAATTTTTTTTTTTATTAAACTACAGCATTCTACTTCAATCTGGCTCGTGAATACACCTTGAGGTGTGTTGTGACGGAAATTACCAACAAAAAACGTAGGATCAGGAAAATTAAGACCATAAGTTGCAATGTTCGATATTGGTATGAATGGGGGTAAACAAAAGACATAAAGAACAAAATTACACTATTTAAGAAAAAAACATGGGACGTTCGTGGAAAATAATATTTTTTTTATATATAAATAGTAAGTATCATACCGTATTCTACGCCAGGACATACAAGTCAGTGAACCAACTTGATATCTAATTTTAATTTCATGTTCTTGGTTTTAAGATAAAAGACTAAGTGAAGTAAGATACCTACCTAAGTCAAGAATAAAAATAGTAAAACTCTGTTATCAAGATGGCATCATGGTGTCAAGGTTAGTGGAATGATATGATGTTAATAATTTACCTTCTTTACTCTCAGATTCATAAAAGGCCTAATGCCCGTCAGTGGACCAAAAGTCTTAGGTCATAACCCTTGTCCACATTTCGAGTACGTCCCGTGAATCATTTGTTGGATTTAAACCAAACTGGTTCTTATGTTCATTGGATGATTGTTGTAAAGGAAGTTGGTCAGGCCAATTAACATCCGCCAATTAAACCGTCCCATTACACACAAACTTTATATTTAATTCATCCACAGCTACTTTCATATTGTTCATTCTTATGGTGTATTAATCCCTATCGATTGACAATCCACTCCCGGGCCACCACACCCCACCTCGTCGATTTGGACTTTGTATTTCATCGTCTGTGGATTGTCTCCCTTGCCACTGTTTATAAAGTCAAAATACAAAACCATTTGAGAATATCGAGAATACAATAAAGCTGTGTAATTATTAATTTCAGAGACACAAAAAGGTCGGATGCCAGAAGATCACTTTGTAAAGATTCGAGCTAATTTCTGCTACCTGGTGGATCATATCAGGGACCCATTAAAACTTGCTAATAAACTATTTGAAAAAAACGTATTCGACGTAGATGAAAAGGATGGAGTTAGAAAAGTTTACATGAACGTTGAACAGGGTCGATCGGAAGCTGTCGACAAACTACTGATGTATGTCTTAAACTGTGGTGATGCTTATGATAGATTCATCCAATGTTTACGAGAACTGGGTTACAGAGACGTCGTTAATGTATTAGAAAACACCACGAATAGTAAGTTTATTTCTATTTTTAACAAGAACACACTATATATAAACATTGACAACGTATAAAAATGCAAACGCACGGGTTCTGTTCTTATTTGTTTAAAATGAATCTGATTTTTGCTAGAAATTAGTTTTATTACTTCTATGATTAGCCTAAAGATCTTTAATTGTTACCCTTTAAGATATTTAACATCATAGAAAATAAAAATGATGGATCCACAATAGGATTTCTTATTTTTAAAAAATTGGACCCACGTACCGAGATACTTTGCGCCTTTTCAAACATGACAATATACTGTATATATATGTGATTATAGCAAAATAAGACAGATTGATAGGCTACTATGAACAATTCTAAAATTATCTTACTATAACTGGTTTATGTTTATCTCCCCCTTATAAATTGTTGGCGCTATTTACATTCTAACTTATGACGTCAATTGGCAGACGATCACCTTTGCGTAACGTCATTTAGCAGACGACAGCGGCTAAGACAGGTTGATGGCTATGTCAGTATGCTGACATTGAGATTTGTTGTAACACAAGGCCGATCATGATGGAAATATTCATCCCTTTTTTTTTGTTCGATTTTTTTTTTTACATTATTCTTTGATTTCATTTCGACGGAAGCCTGTAATCACTATATATAGACAGTATAAGGTCTGGTCTGTAGGCCTACAGTGTAGTGGACGCTTATATAGCTAGCACACGGATCCTTTCAGATATTTTTATTTGAAACGTCTATGTAGCCTATATTGGAGCCTCGGTGGCTCAGTGGGTAAGACATTGACTCGTTAACCTGGAGGACCCATGTTTGTCCCGTTCTGGCACGGTTCAGTGATGATCGACGGAGGGCATTGGATGTGGCACCTTGCAAGGTGAAATGTAGTCGTTTGGATGGAACGAAAAACCGCGGCCGTGTGTACATATCGCCCTGAAGATAAAAATCCCCTTGCAGTTGGAATTCGATATAAGAATAGGTAGTAACGCTGCCATCCTGGCAAATTCCCCCTCACAGCACACTGTATGTATGGCGTATGACCGGTCGGAACAGAGCAGTATGACGTTAAACCCCATTTAATGTCATTTGTCTGTGTATAATGTGCCCTGTCCGTGTGTTTGTCTCGTGCTATATTATATCATACAGATAATAGTATTGTATCATACAGGTAAATGTAAATAATTTTATTATACAGGTAAAAATAAAACCAATCTGATGACAGAACAAGACAAGACAAGACATCAACTAGAAGACTTACATAAAGATTACGACCTTGCTAAGCAGGAATTGGAGAACCTGAAGAAACAGGTGGAAAGACAAGATGGAGATTCCAAACAGATGTTGAAGAAAATCGAAAAACTAGAAACATACAAAAAACAAACTGGAGAGAAAGAAGTTCTAACAAAGAAGAGAATGGATGAGTTGGAGACATGTATTAAAACTCTTACCCTAAATGACGAAGGTACGTTGATATTTATTTCAAATATAATACGTCATAAACACATCGTCACAAGTTATTACGTCATACACACATCGTCACAAGTATAAAGTCATACCTATCGCCACAAGGTATTACGTCATATACCTATCGTCACAAGCTATTACGTCATATACCTTTCGTCATTGAAGTCAGAAAAAACTTTATAGTTATTCTAATTAGATGAAAAATATTAAATATGACTTATATATTACAGATACCATTCAGCCACAATTATTACATGGTAATTTGTCTGGTAAATATAAGTTGATAAACTGTAAATATAATATAACATGTTATATATTACAGATACACGTCAACAACAACAACAACAATTATTTGATGCCTGTCAACATGGTACTTTGTCTGGTAATACAAGTCATACCTCAGATGAGGAAGGTAAGTTATTCTAATATATAATATCCAACAAGGGCTGACCTACCTACTTTAGATGAAACAATATTAAATATAAGTTGATAAACTGTAAATATAGTATAACATGTTATATATTACAGATACACGTAAACAACAACAACAACAATTATTTGATGCCTGTCGACATGGTACTTTAGATGATATAAAAAACATGGTGAACATAGATGTTAACGTCAGAGATGATGAGGACCAGACACCGTTATTTACATGTTGTGAATCAAGTGTAAGTCCTGTAGATAAAATAAAATATCTAGTCAGTCATCAGGCAGATATTAACGCTAGAGACAGTGATAATGATACCATCTTACACCAGGCATGTTACAGTGGTACTTTATCTACAGTACAATATCTTGTTGATGATTTACACATGGATGTTAATACAACAGGTTGTTACAACAGGACACCGTTATTTTACTGTTGTTCATCAAGTGTAAGTCCTGTAGATAAAATAGAATATCTAGTCAGTCATGGGGCTGATATTAACGCTAGAGACAGTTTTAATAATTCTACCATCTTATACTGGGCATGTTACAGTGGTACTTTATCTACAGTACAATATCTAGTTGATTGTTTACATCTAGATCTACATGTCAAGGGTAGCGATGGTCTAACACCTCTAGATTATTGTAGGTTGTCATCCATTGAATCAAAGGAAAAGGTGAAATATATTAAAGCTAAATCTTCTTTATTCAGGTATTTCTTTAGACGTTAAATATATCACAGATCAAATGAAATTAAAATAAAATAAACAAGTTATTCATGTAAGCTAGTCAACATAATGTTATTGTCTCTAGTCATACAATTTACAGTTTTATTGTCTCTAGTCAACAGTTAAAACTACTGATGACGTATTACACTGTCTGTAGTCAACAGTTACTGATGACGTATTACACTGTCTCTAGTTAACAGTTACTGATGACGTATTACATTGTCTCTAGTTGAAACTACTGATGACGTATTACACTGTCTGTAGTCAACAGTTAAAACTACTGATGACGTATTATACTGTCTGTAGTCGACAGTTAAAACTACTGATGACGTATTTGTATTTTATCTACAGGACTTATACTGTGTTTATATTTATTGTTTATTTTATTGTTTAATTTATTCAAAATGTCTTCAATATTTTATTGTATAATTTTATTTTTAATGAATAATATTGTTTACAAAATCTTGTGTTTATTTTTATACGTCCAATCCTATCTTTGCCCCTGTGCCTATGTTTTTCCCACAGACTTCAATTCTTTGGTGCATGCCCGAGCCCCGGGGACAGAGTCAGACCAATTTCCTGTGTGTCGCCTGGAACTTGGTAAATTTATTCCTTATACCCTAAGGACGGGTATTTATTTGGGTGCATGTCCAACCCCCAGGGGTAGTGAAATGAAATGAAATGGGGTTTAACGTCCTATGAGTCTGCTCCCACTGGTCTAATGAAGACGGACATTCGCCATACACTGTGCTACGAGTGACATTTTGCCAGAACAGCGGGCGCTATAGTCTACTATTATAGCCAATTCAAATTGCCGAGGGGTCTTTGACGTACACGCCGACATCCAATCCGAACGACTAGGCGAAATTTTCTGTGCATCGCTTGGGGCGAGCCAGCATCTTACTCACTAAGCCGCCGGGGCTGAGCCACGTCCACTGTTTTTTGTAAATAAATTCTCTATAGGTGTCAAGTATTAACAGATTTTGTTTATATTCGGCGTGACCAATAATTTCAATAACAGCGTTCAACCTATTTATATTGGTTCATGCCCCAACCCCCAGGGGATGAGACACGCCCAATATTTATGTTTCTTATCAACAGGCCGCAATTCCGAATAGACCGTCCCCAGGGTCTGTGCCACACTCAAATGACCTAGTGTCCTCTCCCGAAATGACCTAGTTTCCTCTCACAGCTAAATACCCCTGCGCGCAAGCAATTTATTGAAATGACCTAGTTTAGTCGAGTGGATGTTAACACCCTATCTCTCTCTCTCACCAATCAATATACATGTATTACAAGTCTCTAAAAGATTTTGAAACTGTTGTGACTCAGTGAGTAAGCCCCTGGCTCACTAACCAGAAAGTTCAGGTTTCGATCCCGGTGTTCTCATGTATTTTCCAGCGTCACGTCCCCTTGTCAGTGGTGCAAGACCGAGGGTATTGTTAGGACAGGATCTAGTGTTTCGGATCGGGTGAGACGAACAACCGAGGTCCCTGTATAGTTGGAATTCGGAAAAATAAGTGCCGATCGCCAAAGTTGTCAGAGATTCTCCAGTGTTGTTTCGCTTTGTTATTGGTGCAGGGCATAGGGCATGGCAAGGGTAGCTGTCTAATTTATCGGGTAGTATTAACAACCGAGGGACAGTGTACACGTTGACGTGCATGTAAAAGACCCCTTGACAATTAGAATTATAAAGAGTAGTACGCTGTAGGCAGCATATATAGCAGTGAGTCACGTGCAAGCTGGGTATCGAAACAACTCTACAATTGGAATGTATTTGATTTAACAATAAACCAATTGTCTCTTGTCTGTATTTATTTCTAGTATTTTATAATTTCTTCGCTAAATGTCATGGACAAGAGGCGAGGTGGGGAGTTGTTTGTTTATAATAATGGGAGATAACTCTTACCAAAGAAACATAAGTCGACTTGAACACACTAATGATCTCTGGCTAGAAGTGACTTCAATATTAAATCCATGCCTTATTTATTTAACATGTTGATGGTTTTAATCTTTATAAAGAGACCAACATATGTGTGAATCATCTGATAAAAATATTGAAAGTTTTGAATCTGGAAGGTTGTTTAGATAATGTTAAACAATGGATGTCATCTAAAGCTCGGTTCATACTAAATCCGTATCCATAAACGTATCCGCATCTGTATTCGCACCCGCATCCGTATCACCGTTTTCCCGTTCAAATAGAAAACGCTAAAACGTCCGGCTTTCAAGGCTGAATTGTCTGTCAGAGATAACATTTGTCATTTACAATCACGGAGTCTGACAGTGACACAGAGGAAGTCTTCCTTTTGCATTTGTGGACCCAAAAGGATGATTATTTCCTCTGTCTTGTCCATGTTGTGTTCTTCACAAGACTACACAAATCCACGGCACACAAGGCCAGGCTTTTCTTGGAATGGATTGAGTTTCTATTTGGGGAGATGGTGTAATAAGGGGTAAGTACTCGCTGATTGGCTAAAGCTCGGGTCACAAGCCGAAATGCCGGACACACTTTACAAAAATACGCTCTGGGAGCAATCAATCCGGCTTAACAGACGCACTTGTTTTTGTGTGGAATACGTGCCTGATTCTATTTGAACCCTTTCTCTAAATATGACTAAAGTATACCAGTACGTATTCAAGCACGTATTTACAGATACGGATACGGATGTAGTATGAACCGAGCTTTACATGCCAAATGTCAACGATGAAGTCGTGGGCCCTACTCACAGGCTCTGTAAAATAACGCAGAAGATGCTTATGCAACATAAGCTCGGTCCTTTGTCCTGTCAAGGATCGACTATGTAATTCTTTACTAACTGGTGTTATACCCCCGTCAGATCGTGGTGGCGTCCTTACTGCACTGCTACGGCGAAGGAAAATGGTCTCAGAACGCGAGAGAGAGAGAGAGAGAGAAATGGGGTTTAACGTCCACTCAACACAACCAGGTCATTTCGGGACTAACATACGGTTTCAATTTTATTTCAATAATTCGCTTGCGCGTAGGGGTCTTTAGCCGTGGGAGGAAACCGGAGTGCCCGGAGGAAACCCACGAGGTTGAGAAGGCGCCCCTATCTCCATGCCACATACGCTCACACCAGGGCTCGAAACCACAGCCGCAAGCCAGAGGTGACCGGCCAGCTAGAGGTCGAAGAGCGGCACTCTAGACCACTAGGCCATCCCAACCCCCCGTCTCAGAACGCATCAAGTTCGTCATAAGTGTGGTAAAAGAGGGGGGTGGGGTGGGGTGGAAACGCTAGGTATCGCGCTGTGGTTTTCATGGTCGCCAATGATCGCCGAGTCACGGCGTTTGTTTTGAGCATGTACAAAACAAAGGCCAAGTTTCTGCGATCTAACCTACAAGGCTGTGAGAACGCGACTTATTTGAAGTTTGTAATTTTTGGGGACATTTTCTCTTCTCGCATTGTGGTCACGCTTGCCGGCGACCTTATGCATTTTCAGGTCGCCGTACATCGCAGCAGCTCCGCAAAGACGCCAACCCGGTCTGACGGGGGCCTAACTTACTAAGACGTTTCAAAGCTCCATTGTCACTGAAACTAAATCCAGATCAGACATCACTCTAGTCTTAAACAAATTACAATGGCTTCGTGTTGGAGACAGGATTAACTTTAAAATATAATCTTTAATTTATTATTCTATTAACAAATCTGATCCAGGTTATCTCCAAATACTAGTATTATTGTATCATTACCTAGGCAAGGTGAAATTGGCACGTTATTCCTGATTCGGGATTCAAATAACAAATAACGAGCCAGCCCGTTATTCGGCATTCGAAAATAACGAATAACTAACAACGAGCCAGCGCGTTCAAAGGCGTTTTATAGCTGGGGCGGTGGAGCCGTCGGCCCCTCGCGAAAAAAAAATCAAAGAAATTGGAAAAGTAAAATGGGAGAAAAATGCTAAAACCGACGAGGAAATGAAAACGTACCCTAGTTAGGGGGGCCCTGGAGGCAGACAAAAGGGCCCTACGTCTGACAAAAGGGCTCCTCTGGCCAAGGGAAATGGCCCCGAGTCCGAGTCAATCGTTTAAAATACTGTTACTGTCGAATCCATTACTGAATGAGAATGCAGTCATTGCATTGGCATAAAAATCATCAATCAAGACGCCCCCCACCCCCACGAACGAGGGCCCTTAAAATAGTGTAGCCTCCGCCATGATAAACCTTAAACGCCCCTGAGCACGTTATTCGGGACTTGCCACAAACACAGACCGACTTACGTTGCATCTGACCATTTCCTCGCTACCCCCGACCGGCGGGGTAAACGCTGGGTGACCGACTAAAAACGAGACGACCGTTTATCACGCGAATAGCGTGTTGACTGGTTTGTTGGCGTGCACTGGGCAGTCCTGTCCTGCGCTCACCCGTTTTATTGTCGAATCCCGAATAACGTACTGGCTCATTATTCGGGATTCGCCATCAAAACAGAACCATCTATCTTGCATCCGACCATTTCCTCGTTGGGTGACCGACCAGCATGGAGACGACTGTTTGTTAAGCGAATAGGGTGCTGACTGGTTTGTTACAATATACGGGACAGTCATCTCCAGCAATCACCTGTTTTATTGCCGAATCCCGAATAACGTTCTGGCTCGTTAATCGGGTTTCGCAAATAACAAATAACGAGCCAGCATGTTATTCGGGATTCGCTACTAAAACAGAAGATCTATCTAGCATTCTACCATTTCCTCGTTGGGTGACCGTAGAGTAAGTGAACGTTGGGTGACCGACCAACAACGAGACGAACAGTTTGAAGAGCGAATAGCGTGTTGACTGGTTTGTTTGCGTGCACTGGGCAGTCCTGTCCTGCACTCACCTGTTTTATTGTCGAATCCCGAATAACGTGCTGGCTCGTTATTTGGGATTCGCGAATAACCAATAACGAGCCAGCACGTTATTCGGGATTTGCCCCTGAAACAGAACGATCTATGCATCCGACCATTTCCTCGTTGGGAGACCAATTAGCACGGAGGCGACCGTTTTTCAAGCGAGTAGGGTGCTGACTGGACTATCCCGTTTTAAACAAAGTCTAAAAAATAAAAGTCCGAGTATGTATGAAATTTAATCGCCAAAATATCGACGAATGTGGTATTTACCTTGTCTCAAAATTTCAGCTCAAAATATTGAGTCGTTTGGGCGTGAACGTCAAAACTGTTATCCGGACACGTAACCCTTTTAAGAATTCTGGTCTATTTTTTCGTTAATGACCTGATAATCGACTTCCGTTTATTTAGAGGTCTATATAGTGAATGACCCCATGCACTGTACTTGATATCGAAAGGTAAATTTCACCTACACATAAAAAAAAGTCTGGTTTTACGTAGACACCGCAGAATACAGCTTGGAACACCGGTTTCCTTTTCAATTGAAGATTGACGGGTTTAAGTTGTTTGAAAACGTATCACAAATACTGAGTTTGTTTCTCTGCCCTTAGGAAAAGGATTTTAAGTGACTTTAACACAAAATTAAGCAGTTTTATTCTCTAAAAAATTATCGGGATTAACCCTTTACGAGTGTACGGGTCAGTCATCTCCAGCAATCACCTGTTTTATTGCCGATTGCCGAATAAGGTGCTGGCTTGTTATTCGGGATTCGGCAATAAAACAGGTGGGAGGTAGCGTAGGCCAGGGGCCGGTTGCTCAAAACTAAGTTATCTTAACGATCCGTTAAACACTAACGGATCGTTATCTTGCCTACCTGTCGTTTGTTAACGGTCCGTTAAATTTCTGTTGCTGGAAAGTCAATTTCATTATCCGTTAGTTAACGGATTCATTAAATTTAATCCTAGTGAAGACTGTTTGTTCATTGGCTGGATTTTAAATTGACATACATGTATAACAACTACATAGAAGTTAGTATTAGCAAGAAACTGAAGACAGTGGGACAACTAACTGTGCAGTCTGTTCACAAAACTTGATTGAAGACAAAAAGATAATTTACTACATAAGAAATATAGAATACTTTATTTTTTCCTTTAGAAATTTTAGCATAAATCTGTGTGAAAAATTATGAGGTTTTTACTACAGAATATTTGGGGCCATTATTTTCTACAGCCCCCAAAATTCTGCAGAATGCTATAGAATTTGATCTGTATAGAAAATGGAATAGCCCCCCCCCCATCGCCCAACCCTCTAGAACTAGAATGTTCTATAAAAAAATTACACTGGTAATCTACATGTATGACCTATGCATAGATCGTATTCTATGACTTATGTTACAGCCCACTAATGCCACCGTTAAACAGATAACGGAACCCAACATCTCCGTTAACTATAACGGCAAGTTAACGACATGTTAAAGTTAACGGGGCTTCCAGCAACAACCTTACTCTCCGTTAAAGTTAACGATTCGTTAACTCCATGTTAACGGATCGTTAAAAGTTAACGGAGCTTTAAGCAAGCGGCCCCAGGTCTACTGTCGAATCCTGAATCTCAATAACGAGATTCGGGATTTAGTAATAAACCAAAGTGGCAACTTGTATCGTTATTGGACGTACTTACCTACAGGTTCCTTAACGCGCATTACCTATCAGAAGGTAAATTGTTATTGAATGTACCTACCTATAAGTACCTAAACGCACATTACCGGTGTCTTGATTCTACAAAAATTGTTAACGGCGAACAAACGCAAGCAAGCCAAAAAATAGGTTGCCAGGCAACGAAACATACGCCCACACAGCAGCCAAATCGTCCGGGCAGTCAACAAGAGTTGTCACATATTAAGGAATTATCAGAAAATCATTAGAATTTGTTTGGTTTTTATAATCAAAACTGTTTTTTTTAAATCAGATAATAATTGTGACCTCCAGAGGCACAACAAGCTAAAAAGGGTGATTTTTCGTATAATCAGGGGACATAATTCACGAAGTAATGACCCGATGGGCGCAAATATCGAAAGGAACCAAGATCTTTCGGTTATAAACATACATGTCAAGTTTCATCCAAATCGGTTCAAAATTGTGACCTCTATAAGGTCCACAACCTTGATATAACATATTTTCACACTATTCGCGTACAAATGGCGGCCATTTTGTCCGTCAATTTTGGTCCGATTTTCACGAAATTCGAACTCAACCTTCATAACCATGAAACGGTGATATAATCAAACGATTTTTTAAATCGGATAACAATTTTGACCTCCAGAGGGACCACAAGCTAAAAAGGGCGATTTTTTGGACAATAATGGGCCATAATTCAGGAAGTTACGATCCGATTAGCGCAAATATCGAAAGGAACCAAGATCTTTGGGTTATAAACATGCATGTCAAGTTTCATCCAAATCGGTTCAAAATTGTGACCTCTACACTGTTCACAACCTTGATATAACATATTTTCACACTATTCGCGTACAAATGGCGGCCATTTTGTCCGTCAATTTTGGTCCGATTTTCACGAAATTCAAACTCAACCTTCATAACCATGGCACGGTGATATAATCAAACGTTTTTTTAAATCGGATAACAATTTTGACCTCCAGAGGGACCACAAGCTAAAATGGGCGATTTTTCGGACAATCAGGGGCCATAATTCAGGAAGTTACGATCTGATTGGCGCAAATATCGAAAGGAACCTAGATCTTCGGGTTATAAACATGCATGTCAAGTTTCATCCAAATCAGTTCAAAATTGTGACCTCTACACTGTTCACAACCTTGATATAACATATTTTCACACTATTCGCGTACAAATGGCGGCCGTTTTGTCCGTCAATTTTGGTCCGATTTTCACGAAATTCGAACTCAACCTTCATAACCATGGCACGGTGATATAATCAAACGGTTTTTTAAATCAGATAACAATTTTGACCTCCAGAGGGACCACAAGCTAAAATGGGCGATTTTTCGGACAATCAGGGGCCATAATTCAGGAAGTTACGATCCAATTGGCGCAAATATCGAAAGGAACCAAGATCTTTGGTTTATAAACATGCATTTCAAGTTTCATCCAAATCGGTTCAAAATTGTGACCTCTACACTGTTCACAAGCTAAAAAACGTCATTTTTCGTACAATCAGGGGCCATAACCCATGAAGTTACGGTCCGATACATGCCATTATCGAAAGGAACCGAGATCTTAGGGTGATAAACCTATATTTCAAGTTTCATTGAAATCGGATAAAAATTGTGACCTGTAGACTGTTCACAAACAATTGTGGACGGACGGACGTCCGGACGGACGGACGGACGGACGGACGAACAGGGGCGACGACAATATACGTCCACATGAAAATGTGGGCGTATAAAAAATAGTGATAACGCGATTTGATGTTCGGGATTCGTTTTTTTTCCCGCGTACATTATAGACGCCTTTTCTTATTATCAGAACATAGCACTTCTTCGTTTCGTTCTGAATTTTACAGCAGAAAAAAAATAATGTACGCGGGAAAAAACGAATCCCGAACATTTAAAAATGTCATTTAAAGATATGTCTTCTAATCACTTAATTTATTAAAAATTCACTTCTCTTTATGAAAAAATACGAGAAGGCGTCTATTTTAAATGTCATTTAAAGAAATGTCTTCTAATCACTTAATTCAATAAAAATTCACTTGTCTGTATGAAAATAAAAATTGTCATATGCGTCATAGATTTCTAATTTCTTGTTTAATACCGATATATTGTATTCAATCATCTCTAGTTTGTGATTCTTCATTTATCCAATTCCTTAAAACACTACTACTTGTTGTAATTTAGTACCCACAACTTTCAACTTTACCTGTTCTTTTCTCTCCATTGTTGATATAATGGTTGAGGCCTATAAATATATCCATTTTGTTCTATTCTATCTAGGCCTATAAATACATCCATTTTGTTCTATTCTATCTAGGCCTATAAATACATCCATTTTGTTCTATTCTATCTAGGCCTATCAATCTTTTAACTTTGGGATAATATTGTTCTAAATTGTGGATAAATTGCAACAAAATTTAAACTGCCAAGGAATGTTTTCCAGGCATACCAATTTATAAAAGACCACTCGTCAGTCCTTCTTGACGTACAAGTAAGTCAGTCAATGGATTCTATTTAACCCCCAATAACACTCTTGTTGTAACTGAAAAATATGTTCCAATCTTCATTCTGGTCAACAAATCGTATTATTTTAGAATATTCCAATTAAATGATGATATAAATTTCATTTTAAAACACCTAATTTAAAAAATTGGAAAAATTCAACAAAATGATTTGAAAAGTCTAACGTAAACCTTTTCAAATGTGACTTGGATTTTAAAATATTTTCGAACCCTCTGGACAAATAAAATAGGTTGTAGTGGATAATTTACACAACAGGTAGGACATTTAAACATCTAGTACTTAGAATAAGGGTATTATTTATTTTCTGGAGCTACCAAGCCAGCAAGAATGTTATTGTCCCTTTAAAGGGAAAGGCAATGAAATGAGGTTTAACCACTTATTTTTCTGAACAAACCAAGGTGTGTTGGGAGGGGAATCCCCCCAACCCCCAAAGTCTCTTCTTCGATCCATACAAACAATTACATGGATATTTAAATAAAATTAAAGCGGCTTAACATCCTATTTTTGCTCCATACCTGCTAATAAAGACGACTGTACGGTATTCTATGAGGATATTTGGCTGGGACAGCAGTGCTACGTCCTCTTATTTCAAATTCCAAGTGTCAGTGCGTTAGGGGTTCTTTTACGTGCACACCAACTTGAGACGGATAAATAAAGAAGATGTAGAAAATACAAAGTGACATTTTATTTTACAAGTTTGAAAATACATAATCTCCCAAGTTAAATAGCTAGTCTACAGTGATGTTATAGAAATTTACTGTTTATATAATCTTCTCTCCTGGTCTATATAATACATTGGAACAAATATACATAAGTTCAGCTTTTAAAACCCCTGCAGTCAGCACTGAACACTTGTATAATATATATTTATATCATATAATAGATACATATCTATATCTGTGTTCTTTTAATACAAACAGGATTATAATGTACAATTCTATAATATAATTTGAAGGCAAAAATTGATGCAATTTGAAAATAGCATTGAGGAAGGAGGCCCATCAGTTGTCTCCCTTTGATGCAGAGTTATGACCCTTTGTAGCAATAAAAAAATAAAGGGAGATAATAAATAAATGTGTTTAGTTTTATCAGTAAGTAATATACATACATACCTTAATTACAGGTACACAAACTCGCACCTGACCACACCTGACATTAAATAAAGTGACCATAAGAATAAATAACGATATGGAACACCAATATTTCAAATAATAATAATATAATAATAATAATAAACATAATGGTTATAGGCCTACCAATATTGGATGCGATTTGTTTATTTTTAATTATTTCAAATATAAATTATGCAGCTTGTTACCCAAACAAATGTAGGATTCTTGGCCACTGACATTTCGGCTACAGACGTTTAAACCTGAAATAGTTTGCTCTTATTAGAGCTATTGAACCTTTGTGGCTAATAATCCGTTTCCCACCCAACTCTTCTATTATTGGGTATTGGGCAAATCAACTCATGCATAACTCAAAATTTAAAATCGTTTGTTTAGGACGCAAAGGGTTAATTTTTCACATTCATTTCCCTTTTGACATTTGGTCAACTACATTCACGGATTGCGACCAATAAATCTGGGTGATCCCTCGGGTCAAATCAAGACCATCTTTTTTATAGATCCTTCGGATTAATTCTGATCAATCTTTTTTGTGTAAACAATATTTTACTTCAAACGATGAAAAGGGGTCAGGGAATACATGTAAGTACAGTTCCCTTAAATCCTTTCTGACTAACAACCAATTCCAATTCTTATTAATTTTAAAATGACAATTAATAACATCAATAATCACAAGAGCAAAGGACAGGACCGTGAAGATTGCATAAAATCTAAAAACGCTGACTAAATCAAATCAATTCAGGACCTGTCTGACTCTACTTATGGTAGATTTAAAAATTGGTCCTGAAGAACTATAATTTAGCTTGCTGTGGACTTTAATAGTTAAATTAACAAATTGTACTATAAATTAAGGATGAAAAACTTGCATCATGAAATTATTGGTTTATTTCTCAAGTTATTAAAGACCTGATTCAAACAGTGATAAATGTTCAAGCAATTAATATCTTGGCCTTATCCTTATGTTATTAGAAACCCAGGCTGCCATTACAATTTTATATCTTTTAAAGAAAGTTGAAAAGAAAATATTTTACTCAAGTCCTGGACTGTTATCTCTGACATAGAGAGAGAGAGAGAGAGAGAGAGAGAAAGAGAGAGAGAGAAAGAGGGAGAGGGAGAAAGAGAGGGGATTTCTAGTAGTGGGAGGAAACTGACGAAACATGAGAAAATCCATGATCCTACTCCTTGTCACCTTCATGCTTGGAAATTGAAGCCACGCAACTTCACTCAATAACATACCTCATGATTTCACGCGCACGCCAGTACCGGATCTAAGGGGGGCAAAGTGGAACAAATGTCCCGACCCCCCACATTTAGGCGCCCCCCAAATTGTCAACGAATTCTAACCGTCAATGAAATTGCTGCCTAAATTGTCTCAGATGCACTAAAATTAATCATAACAGGCGCGGATCCAGGATTTTTTGCAGGGGGGGGGGGGGGTGTCCAGGTTTGATAATTGCCACCGCCACCATTACCGGGGGGCTTAGGGGCCCTCCCGCAGAAAAATTTGGTAAATTAGATTCAATTTGGTGCATTCTGACGTATTTCCGGAAGGTAAATTCCAAAATTACAGGTCTAAAAATCGCCAATAAAATCGCATAAAATATTTTCAAGCCTGAGCGGGGGGGGGGGTCCGGACCCCCTGGACCCCCTCTGGATCTGCGCCTGCATAATTTTTAAAATAAATCCTGAAGGAAAACGCCAAAGACACTCGAGGGGACTGAGTACATACTAGTATGATCCACGGTTAGTACGAAAAATTTGAACAAACAACAATGCCCCCCCCCCCCGCACAGTTGGTATGTCCCGGGCCTCCCACAAGGTTAAACTGGCACTGGTGCACGTGTTAAAGTACTCAGCCTCCCGATATACTCTATGCATGTCTGGCTGTAGTAGTTGATTAGGGCGTGTCATATTTCCAGGCCTGTATTAAATTGAAATGGTCCAGCCAGTTATTTTATTTATTACAATAATTCAGCAATCTTTCTATTATGATTTGTTAATAATACCGATACCTTTTCTTTTAGAGGGTGGGGGGGCGGCACCCAGTGAAGAGCAGTAGAATGACAAAAAGCATCAAGTGAAGCACGGTAGAGCAACAAAAACGCGTCCAGGGAAGAATATGAGAGCAATAATAATCAGTCAACTACTATCAATAACAAAAAAGATAAAATCGATAAGATTCATCTTCACAAGGTCAAGTTATAATGACATAGATCTAACGGACATACATCATTCTTTGTCCTATAACATCAATTTTTTGCCCGTATAGAAATTGAACATGTACAAGACTGGTTTGAAAGCCATACCTCTTGACTCAACGACAGACTCTTAGACCACTGGACCCAGTAATGTCGCATAACACAGGTGACATGTGTATAGATGTATGTTGTAATATCTGGACGTTGTGAAGATGAAGGGTGCCATGAAATGAACGACTAACAGGCCTTATAATTCAGATGACATCATCACCTCTATATTCATCAGAGATAGGAAGAAACTCAGTGATTTTAGTACCTATTCATCAGAGATAGGAAGAAACTCATTGATTTTAGTACCTATTCATCAGAGATAGGAAGAAACTCAGTGATTTTAGAACCTAGTCGAGTCTCAAGTCTCCACAAAGCCCAATCTGAATATAATACACATCTATATTTCGTTTCATTTTTTATCTTTCGATGGCCTACAGGAAGATGTGAAAAGTTATACTCGCAGACATTGATTAATCAATTGGCGTTGACATTTCTAGTAGTTTACCCATAGTTCCGTTCATGACATACCAAGAAGTTGCCGTAACAGATCGTTTCATTGGCTAATCCCTCACTTCAACCAAAACACTGGTAATATACATGTAACAACTCTTCCAGATCCTAGTGTAGTAAAGACAAATAAAACGACATTTAGAACAATAAAAACCTGAACGAAATAGGACTATCCGATACATGTACAGATAAAACCATTATTACTACACCTGTCCATGACCAATCAGTCTTACTCCCTGTGGATGAGTTGGAAATTGAATTCTTCATTTCATGTGTGTTTTAGTTGGAAAAGAAACCTTATTAGAAAAAAAGCAATTTTGCCCGTTTTAAAAAGGCTCATTTCTATTCACTGTCCGAGACAATAAAACCCTGACCAATGAAACAAAAGTATTCTTAAACTACATCATTTCTAGATTCATAATTAAGGCCCCTGGTTTTTGCAGTTAAAATAAGAATTTTTAGGCTCGTCTGACTTCACCATACCGTTCTGTACAGCAAATGAGGTGAGCTGACTGCAGTTTGATTAAAATAATGGTGCAACCGACTGCTTCTAAATGTACCAAGACAATCAGTCGAACCATCCTTAACAGTTCTAGAACCATCAATAACAGTTCCAGAACTATTTTTCACAGTTCCAGAACAACCTTCAACAGTTCCAGGACCATCTTTAACAGTTCCAGGACTATCTTGCATAGTTCCAGAACTATCTTTAACAGTTCCAGAACCATCTTCAACAGTTCTAGATCTATCTTTCAATGATCCAGAACCATCTTTAACAGTTCCAGGACCATATATTAACAGTTCCAGAACCATCTTTAACACTTCTAGAACCATTTTTCACAGTTCCAGAACTATCTTTCACAGTTCAAGAACCATCTTAACAGCTCCATAATCCATCTTGAATCATTAACAATAAATTCAATCCTGACTCTTTAAGTAACATAGCTGATTCTTATATAAATGTAATATCTATTTGTTTTTATTGGTGATACTGATCAAGTTTAAAACAGTCAAATAATACGATTTACTTGTCTGGTGTATAAAACACAATCAATTAGAAAATAAATTTAATCACTCTCATTTCACTGTCCATGTCTTCTTGTTGATAATATTCGTCTGACCTATGACCCACATAATTTTACAACGAGTCGACCTATGACCCGCTAACTGTACCACGCAATTCAACAAGGAAAGATTCTCGACGTGTTGACACAATGACGAAATCCAGTTAGTGGCTTGCTTATTGTGTAGAACAAGTAACCATGACGCTAATTCCATTAATGACATTACTACTTGTGTTGTCTGTATCTCTATCTGCCATCAGTTTATTGAGGTTTCCTAATCCTTTAGTAGCACACTTTAACACTCATACACTGTTACACGCATGTGCATGTTCACTCACACACATGCGTAAGCACATAATTGGAAGATCTGGTTACACTCAACTGTTTTTTGATTGATGGACTCCAAATCATCAGGAATATTTATTTAAAAACAGATAGTGAATATTTTGTTCTTCTAGTTCCTTGCATCTAGAGGGCGGGGTTCTATTTTGCGGAGCTAAGTACCAAATAATAATAATAATAAAAACAGGGAAGGGTGGCGGGTTGTAACTATGGTAACCATAGTTGTTATAAGGGGGTCTGTGAAGAGAAAGAACTGGTACTACTACTACCACTTAAACTCAACATGCTGCCACGTACACTGTTTGTATCATTGTCAAAGTCACGTAGCGACGCGTCTGCCACTTCTAATGCATTTAATCCTTTCGCGGCCGTCTCCACGTCAAAGTCATGTAACTCTCGTTCCTGTTTTTGTAACTGATGTCTTAGTCTTTCTTTTTCCTCCTTTTCAAAAATCATTCTTTCATCATCCATCGATAAATATACATATTAGAATATTTCAGTTCAAACAATTACATATACAGGGGAGGGGGAGAGGGGGCATGGGAGGGGGGGAGTTGATATACAAATTAGAATATTTCAGTTAAAACAATTACATATAAAGGGGAGGGGGAGAGAGGGGACAGAGGAGGGAAGAGGCAAAGATAGGGGGTGTAACATTGGCTTGACACAAACTCAGTCATTTTGAGACTAGCCTTTTAATAATTTACTTGCATGTAGGGGTTTTCAACAGAAGAGGAAAGTGGAGGATCCAGAGAAAACCTGTGAGGTTAGGGTCTTCAACAGTAGGAGGAAACACGATCCAGAGAAAACCTGTAAGGTTAGGGACCAATAACACAATTAGGATCTATTTCTTTATAACTTACTGTCTGCTCTAATAACTGTTCAACACCTACTGGGCTAATGAAGACAGGATATCTTTGTAATGACAATTTACTTACTTTCTGCTCTAATAATGCTCTTCTTAACGAAACCCGTTCCTCTAATTGCTTGCGTTCTTTTTGGTGTTGTGATTCGGCTTGCATCTTTAGTTTACTCTGATAGGCAATAAGTAGTTCTAACTCTTGTTGTAACCTTTGTTTTAATTCATTAGCCTCGGCTAACTGAGCTTCATCCAGTCTAACCTGTAAATAAACATATAAACATGATTACATTTGTAGTCATCGGACAGTTATTCATGAGAGAGAGGGGGAGAAAGAGAAAGAGAGAGAGAAATGGGGTTTAACGTCCACTCCAAACAAACTAGTTCGATTTTATTTCAACAATGCGCATGCATGTCTGAAACTTTATCAGTGGGAGGAAACCGGAGGACCCAGAGAAAACCCACGAAACTGGACAGACGACCCTACTATGTGTCGCGTACAACCAAGGAATCTAAACCACGCCAGTTGACTCAATGGCAGCGTTTAACCCCGAAGCGAATCTAAAGCACACCAGTTGACTCTAACGTAACATATTACATTTGATATAGCGCACGCTACTGCCATGCATTCAATGGCGCTTTACACAGTCTTACACAAATGTTAAGAGAATGCTATACAGAAAAAGTGTGTTTTTAAAATCTGTTACAGTTTGGCATTGCTTTACACTTTCTGGAAGGGTATCCCAGAGCCGCGATCCTAACACACTAAAGGATCTGTCTGCAATGACAGACGCTAACCCTCAATTCGACAGTGGTAACTTACATTTTGTTGTTGTAACATTTCTGCTATACTTTGTTCGTATTGTTCACCAAGTAACGCTAGTTTACGCATCTGTTCCTCCTTTAACTTTTTACCCACGGCCTTCTGTTCGTTTTTAGGCGTCGTATGTAATATAATATATGTTCTTTTAAGGCTTTATATTGTTTCTGTTGCGTCTTGACTGCCTCATTAAACTGTTTACGGATCTGAATTTCTTTTTGCTGAAAAAACAAAAATCAGGTAACAAAAATTAAAACTGGAGTTTAATGTCCTACTATTCTACACCAAGTATACCCCAAAAAACACATCAAAAAAGCTGGACGAGTAAATTTTGTATTATCATCAAAATAAAGAGAAAATTGGGGCTAAACGTCTATTCAATGCAAACTTAGTCATTTTGGGATTAACATATGGTTGAATATTATATGTGTGTAGGGGTGTCTTTAGCTATGGGAGGAAACAGGAATGCCCGGCAAAAACCCATGAGGTTGGACAGGTGACCCTACACCCTGTCACGTTTAACAGGGGAATCAAAATCACGCCAGCAGACTTTTATGAAACAGCGCCAACAAGCTATCCATTCGGCCATCCCCCCTAAAATTGTTCATAGAAATCCCTCAATTAAGATTTAGGGATCTTACCCTTAAACTACGAGGTTGTTGTATAACCTCCATTGCATGTTTTTTCTTTAAATCTGACTCGACACGAGCATTGTATTCTTTCTGATTCTCTCGTTCCATCTCGTGTTGTTTTCTCAGTTGTTCATCACGTAATTTCTGAAGGGCTGCCAAATGTTTAAATTCTAAGTCTTGGGTAGATTCATGGTGTCTAATTGACATTCGGTGTTCATATTCTAACTGAGCTTTCTTCTGACTAAGTTCCTGCAAAATAAACAAAAAAATTATAACATTGAAGCATATTCTAAGTTGTTGTGTAAGGGACGAGGCAATAATTTAATTGTGAGCCTTAGATGTCATACTAAACTGCTGCTGTCTGTCTGCAATTAGCCATGTTTGGGAAAACACACTAAGGTAGTTGACCGACATTATAATTACTACTAAATCACTGATTTTAGCCGAAAACAAGTATATCTCGAGAAGTATTTTTTCTACTTGCATTTACTAAAATTGAAAAGATCTATTTATTCTCTGTGTGTATGACAGATATGAAATGGATGAGAACTGCATAATAGAACAGTTTGCTCATTTTTGGACATGGCGGCCATTCAGGGCAGAGATGTTTTCTATCGTCCAAGTAGAGTAGAGAGGTCTGTGAGTAGCATGCCTCGGGGGAGCTACATTTACCATGTGTGTTATAAGGTCACAACCATTTCAATAATTTATTTGTGGTGTATATCTGTGGGACTAAACCAGACGACCCTGAGAAACCTCACATGGTTGGACACAAAATTCGAGCACTCAACCCCCAAACACGAAATTAAGTAATAATGGAAGTGAAAATACCTCGCGTAGTAGTGACTGTTCTAACCGATGAAACTGTATCTTTTTTTGCCGATTAAAGATACGAAGTTTAAATTCCATGTGATCCTGATGTTGTTTCTGTAGTTTGTATTCCTCATTCTTCATCTTACGTAACGTCGCTTCTTTATACGTTTTTACAGCATCTTCCTTTTCTTTCCTCGGTGTACTTTTAGAATCGTGATCCTGTCAAACACAGAGAAAGAGAGATGGTACTCAATGTAAATTAGCTAATTTTGGGACTAACATGTTGTACAATTCTATTTCTATACTTTGGTTTTTAGCAGTTGGAGAAAACAATTCTATTTCATTGGTTTTTAGCAGTTGGAGAAAACAATTCTATTTCAATACTTTGGTTTTTAGCAGTTGGAGAAAACGAAATGAAATGGGGTTTAACATCTTCTTGTGTTCGGCCCCAATAACTGGGCGGATGAAGACAAGCATACCCCATACAGTGTGCTATGAGATCTTTTACTTGCGTCGCCAATGTGTGCACTGGACCTCGGTTTTTCGTCCCATCCGAACGACTTGATAGCTGTCCTTATCGGGCCCTTCATCCTGTATCACTGACATGGGGGAACCACGCCCGAAAATCTGGATGAACTTTCTCGACCAATGACACCCAAACTCCATCAAAGGGTCCAAGAGTAAATACCAATTTTATGATTTTATTAAACAATGGGCACGTTGATAGTACTGACACACACTAGAAATCCGTCAATACAATGGCATTTATCAATAATCCAAAAATGTCAAGAAAAAGGACAAAGATTTCTTAAAAATTCTACGAGATTCCAAATTCAAGATATCATTTTAAAAGATTATTTGAAAATGTTTGTTTGTTGGTTCGTCGCATGTAGATATATTCTCCAATAAATATATAGGGGTATTTATAAACAAGTCATGAAAATCGAGAGAGAGAGAGAGAGAGAGAAATGGGGTTTAACGTCCACTCAACACAACCAGGTCATTTCGGGACTAACATACGGTTTCAATTTTATTTCAATAATTCACTTGCGCGTAGGGGTCTTTAGCCATGGGAGGAAACCGGAGTGCCCGGAGGAAACCCACGAGGTTGAGAAGGCGCCCCTATCTCCATGCCACATACGCTCACACCAGGGCTCGAAACCACAGCCGCAAGCCAGAGGTGACCTGCCAGCTAAAGGTCGAAGCGCGGCACTCTTGACCACTAGGCCATTCCAACCCCCCCATGAAAATCGAGAAAAAACTACTTTCTTTAGCTCTTCTACAGTGTGCTATGACGCAAATTTCACTTATTCTTAGTTCAACAAACACTTAACTTACGAGAAAGAGAAAAGGGGTTTAACGTCCACTCGACACAAACTAGGTCATTTCAAAACTAACATATGGTTCAATTTTATTTGAATTCGATGGTGCGCAAGGGTCTTTAGCAGTAGGATGAAACCGGAGAAAACCCACAAGGTTGGGCAGGCAACCCTATTCCTGGTCACGCACAACCGAAGAATTGAAACAACGCCAGTTAACTCAATGTCAGATCTTATAATACAGCAGCGCACATGTGGAAACCATTCGGCCACCAACCCCCCTGTATTTTCAAATAAAGTTGCGTTGTTTTATTTCAAACAAATTACCTTCTTTAACTATTCTTTATCACTTCTATAGGATCGTTTAAAATTCTCAGAAAAACTTCTTCTATCAGTTTCTTGCTGACTAAGCGTATCTTTAACAACTTTCTTTTCTTGGGCTACATACGCCTTTTGCTTAAAACAGAAAGAAATGACAATAAGGATGAGTACCCACACAAGACAAACATTTATAGAACAGAGAGAGAGAGAGAGAGAGAGAGAGAGGGTTTACCTCGGCAGAGAGAGAGAGGGTTTAACCTCGGCTCAACACAAACTAGGTCATTTCAGTACTAACATATGGTTGCTATTTTATTTCAATAATTCGCTTGTGCGTAGGGGTCTTTAGCAGTGGGAGGAAACCGGATACGCTCACACCAGGGCTTGAAACCACAGCCACAAGCCAGAGGTAACCGGCCAGCTACAGGTCGAAGCGCAGCACTCTAGACCACTAGGCCATCCCACCCTCCTGATGAACTTTCTCGGACAATGTAGGAATCGAACACGAGACCTCCAGACAAGTGATCCAGCATCTTACCCACTTAACCAACATGGCTCCCATAGGAGTCTAATTGACCGATAAATCAACTGATGTGGTAGACAGTGCTACCTACACCCGTCAAATAGCAACACCTAGTAACTCACGGTTTTCTTATTTTGAGAAAACAAAGGAACACGTAATGAACTAATATTAATCCCAAGCTTATCCAGTGATTTTACTATTGAGTTACTAGGTTTTTCCGTGGCATACTGGGCAAATAAACGGAGTTGTTAGGTTATGTCATGGGTGTTACTGCTTACAAAATCAAAAGACTGGAAAATCTAGTACAACAGCAGGAAGCACATAACCTAGTAACTACAAATTTAGTCCAAACTCAATTTTGATAAAAAAAAAAAAGTGAGGTACTAGGTTTTGACTCTTGACGGGAGCCAAAATATCAGACAAACAACCATGTTCAATGTTCGGTTTATTTTTAATGAATCACCACAACTAACCTTTTTGTCTAATTCTGAAATATGATTTAATCGCAATCATCCTAATTCTGTTGAAAATTTATTCCGTAATCTTTCATATTCTTTATCTAACTTGGTTTTGTGTTCTTCCATTTCAATAGCAAACTTATTCTCCATCTACAACGGAACAAACAAATTCTATAAAAATAAATCAGAAATGAAATGAAGTTTAACGTCCTACTATTCTGCTCCTAAACTGGGCTAGTAGAGACGTGCACACGCCATACAGTGTGCCAAGGGATATTTTACATGCACGGGACCTTGGTTTTTAATTCACTCCAAACGACTAGACAGCTGTCCTTGTTAGGCCCTCTTGTCCTGCCATCATTGACAAGACAAAACTACATCGGAAAAATAAATCAACCAAGTAGTTGCTCATTACACATTTGAATATAAAACAACATTAAAGTTTAATCCATACATTAAACATGCACTATGCAAGAACTGTTTTATATCGTACCGACTTTAGTAATGATGATCAAGGCTAGGCCTAAAAGTCAAAAGCTAAAATCTTGGGTTCAGAGTGGATCAATTGGACAGAAAATTTCAGCAAATTCCCTTTACATTATCTGGTTGTTAAATCTTATAGTGAGAAATGCCAACTCTGAACTCAGGATACGAGGATTCTCGGTAATAGACAGGTTCGTTTCTCTTAACGTCCATAAGATTAAAATATTGACAGTGTCAAGAAATAAAACAATTCCAGTTCTACACGCCGTTTGTAATTCTTTTTGATGCTGTTTTCGTAATCTTTTATAACCAGTAAACTGTTCCCGAAGTTCGTTCGAGTGTTCATGTTCCTTGATCTGTTTATGAACAATCGATGTTGTTCGTATTGTGGCGAAGTTACTCGTACCAACATCTAAACTAGAACTGCTTGCAGATGGCTGAAGAAAAAATAAATTGAGATTGTAGAATAAAGATAGTTTATTGATACAACTGTATAAAATATTTACTGATACAGGTTTGCATTTACCTGTGGCTAAACCAAATCATCATTTGGTTTGTACAATTAAACTACTATCAGAGAGAAGGGGGGGGGGGGAATAGGTTTTAGGCTGGACAAATGACAATACCTTGTCATCTAAAAGCTTGGAAATTAAAACCACGCCACTTTACTCAATGACAGACCTTATGATCAAATGTTAACAATTCGGATCCCCGACTTCCCCACCCCCAATACCAATCAGTGACCACGTGTATAAATGCTGTTAGAGGTAAAACATTATCAAAATTAATATTTTGGATAAGACATCTTTATATAACCAAGGCATACAATAGAACATAAACCATGAAATATAACTTAATATAACTTAATGGGATTTAACGTCCTACTGTTAGACAACAGGGTATATTGTATATAAAGATGGGCTTACGACAAACAGCAGTGTGCTATGAGGGACCCTGTGCTCAGACAGAGGTCTACTTTTATTTCAAATTCCAATAGTCAAGGGATCTTTTACGTGCACGTCGATGTGTAACATTTGATCCAATTGGATCCCCCCCTTGCCATAAACTTTAGTTTATAAATTTATTCTACGACTCTCTGATTAGTTGGTTGATGATTGTTCATTTTTATATACATCCGAGGTTGGAACCCAAGTCTCGTGAATCAGGCTCAGGTAGGCCAGACTCACGACTTGAGTCGACTCGAGGTGTCCTACACCTTGATTATGTCAACAACATGAAGAATACAAGATACAGAGAAAAAACTGTGTAGGAGTGAAATTATCATAAAAGGCATGCCAAGATCTAAAGGGACATGCAAAACTGAAAATCAGTGGAATTGTGAGATTTATTATCAACATAGAGGGTTGTAACAATGTAATCAGTTTTATTATTTTTAAATTATCATATTATATAAATTATCAATTTTTTATTTCGATAATTCGCTTGCGCGTAGGGGTCTTTAGCAGTGGGAGGAAACCGGAGTGCCAGGAGGGAACCCACGAGGTTGAGAAGGCGCACCCTATCTCCATGCCACATATGCTCACACCAGGGTTCGAAACCACAGCCACAAGCCAGAGGTGACCGGCCAGCTAGAGGTCGAAGCGTGGCACTCTAGACCACTAGGCCATCCCAACCCCCATGTGAAGTTTGAAGTTTACCTACAAAACACAGCCTATAAAAAAAACCTAATACAACTCCAAAGTCAGAACTAGAAGTGGAAGTGCAATGTCACCAGGCCTATATCTTTGCCTGGATTGAGCTGCCCTTATAGAGAGAGACACATTCTTGACACAAACTAGGTCAGGACTATCATATGGTTTAATTTTATTTCAAAAATTTACATTATCTATCTTTTTAACTATTATAGCGAGAAGTGTCAACTCTTTATCTTATCTCCTAATAATGTCCCTTTAATTCTACATGCAAATTTGATTCATTTTTTTTTATATAAACTACATGGTAAAATTGTTTTTTATTGTCCATGAACCCAAATATTTCTGTGGCATGGCCTTAACTACATTGAAATATTAATCCTCTATCTATATAGCGCAATAATACTAAAACTAAAGTTTCTATTGTATTTCAAGATTCACTGATGCTTGATACAGAAATTGTTTAACTGTGGATCTAAGGTTTTTGCAGATTTATATGGGGTAATCAGATCTTTGATATAGTTTGGTGATTGATATCTGAAATATTGCTGTTCAAATGGTTTTAGATCTTTGAGAAGGATTAGACAATTGTCCAATTTTTTTGTGTAATTATTTTAGATTTTGGGGAAGGGTTGTAAAAGTGTTTATTGTGTCATAAAGAAAAAGGGAGAGAGAGCGATAAACAGGTTTTAACGTCCACTCAAGACAAACTAGGTCATTTCAGGACTAACATATGGTTTAATTTTATTTCAATTCGAATTGGGCATGGGGTTCTTTAGCAGTGGGAGGACACCAGAGGCCCCAGAGAAAACCCACGAGGTTGGACAGGCGACCCTACTCCTTGTCACGTACAACCGGGGATTCGAAACCACACCAGTTGACTCAATGACAGACTTTATAATACAGTGCTAACCATTCAGCCATCCACCCCCCCCCCCCCCCGGGTCATATATAGAAACTGATTACATTGTTTGTTATGTAAACTAAACACAGATATGATCCATCCATCTACTGTACTGTACATAAACATATATATATACAAAAACAAATCCTACCTTTATCTTATTAGTTCGTTAAGTTAAATATAAAAAGCTCGATATCAATCCCTCAGTGACCCTCACATTTATTATATAAAGTATTTCCTACATTATGTGACAGAATTATTGCCTCATTGAGTGTTTATCCGGTTGACATCCCAGATTTAAATTCAACTATACATGTACACCCCCCACCCACCCCCTAACGCTCCATGAGTACAGATACTATTTAAATTTGAGAAAAATCAGCTTCTTAAATCTTCAAAAATAAAATAAAAGAATGAGAACTAATAAGAAATATGATGACACAGCCAGAACAGTAAATTGCCAAAAACCTAAGAAATGAGATTTGGGAATCAAAGAAGCTCTACTACAGAGAAATATACAAATCACCAAGGCCTGTTGAAAAATTAGGTAAAATTTAAAAAAAATAGGTTGCCAGGCAACGAAACATACGCCCACACAGCAGCCAAATCGTCCGGGCAGTCAACAAGAGTTGTTGCATTTTAAGTAATCATCAGCAAATCATAATTCAAACTCACCCATAACTACGGTGTAAGTGTGATATAATCAAACGTTTTTTTTTTAAATCAGATAATAATTGTGACCTCCAGAGGGATCACAAGCTAAATAGGGTGATTTTTCGTACAATCAGGGGCCATGATTCAGGAAGTTACGATCCGATATGGGCAAATATGCAATGGAACCAAGATCATTAGGTTATAAACATGTATTTCAAGTTTCATCAAAATCAGTTCAAAATTGTGACCTCTATAGGGCCCACAACATTGATATAACATATTTCTACACAATTCGCGTACAGACAGCGGCCATTTTATCCGTCAACTCTGGTCTGATTTTCACAAAATTCAAATTCTCCCTTCATTACCATGAAACCGTGATATAATCAAACGGTTTTTTAAATCGGATAATAATTTTGACCTCCAGAGGGACCACAAGCTAACAAAAGCGATTTTTCGGACAATCCGGGACATAATTCAGGAAGTTACGATTCGATGGGCGCAAATATCGAAAGGAACCAAGATCTTTGGGTTATAAACATGCATGTCACGTTTCATCAAAATCGGTTCAAAATTGTGACCTCTATAAGGTCCACAACCTTTCGCGTACAAACGGCGGCCATTTTGTCCGTCAATTTTGGTCTGCATGATTTTCACGAAATTCGAACTCAACCTTCATAACCATGGAAAGGTGATATGATCAAACGTTTTTTTAAATCGGATAACAATTTTGACCTCCAGAGGAACCACAAGCTAAAAAGGGATATTTTTCGGACAATCAGGGGCCATAATTCAGGAAGTTACGATCCGATGCGTGCATATATTAAAAGGAACCAAGATCTTTGGGTTATAAACATACATGTCAAGTTTCATCAAAATCGGTTCAAAATTGTGACCTCTATAAGGTCCACAACCTTGATATAACATATTTTCACACTATTCGCGTACAAACAGCGGCCATTTTGTCTGTCAATTTTGCTCCGATTTTCACGAAATTTGATCTCAACCTTCATAACCATGGGACGGTGATATAATCAAACGGTTTTTTAAATCGGATAACAATTTTGACCCCCAGAGGGACCACAAGCTAAAAGGGCGATTTTTCGGAGAATCAGGGGCCATAATTCAGGAAGTTACGATCCGATTGGCGCAAATATCGAAAGGAACCAAGATCTTTGGGTTATAAACATGCATTTCAAGTTTCATCCAAATCGGTTCAAAATTGTGACCTCTACACTGTTCACAAGCTAAAAAACGTGATTTTTCGTACAATCAGGGGCCATAACCCATGAAGTTACGGTCCGATACATGCCAATATCGCAAGGAACCGAGATCTTAGGGTGATAAACGTATATTTTAAGTTTCATTGAAATCGGATAAAAATTGTGACCTGTAGACTGTTCACAAACAATTGTGGACGGACGGACGGACGGACGAACAGGGGCGACGACAATATACGTCCACATGAAAATGTGGGCGTATAAAAATATGAAAAGATGAAATTTCTAGCAAAAATAATTTTTGATATATCTGAAAATAGTTCATTGGGTGATTCAGATCCATGCAAAAGAGATGTTTTGACGACTGGATAAAACCAGTGCCAATATTTTTACCTTAGTGTATTTGTTCGGGCTGTACGACGCAGTTCTGTGGAAAAAGGGCCACGCCTTTGAGAAAAATAGGCTGGCACTGCCAGGCAGGATACGCCCACATTTTCGAGAGATGGATAGAGAACAAGCAATACCGAAAGTGATTTTTCCTATGTGCAAATATCGAAATGAATTAAGATCTTTGGGTTATAAGGTTCATTTCAGTAGGCTTCAAATTAGCCAAAAGCTAAAAAAAAGGTCATTTTTCGTACAATCAGGGGCCATAATTCAGGAAGTTATAATCCGATATGCACAAATATCGACAGGAACCAAGATCTTTGGGTTATAAACATACATGTCAAGTTTCATCAAAATCGGTTCAAAATTGTGACCTCTATAGGGTCCACAACCTTGATATAACATATTTTCACACTATTCGCGTACAAACGGCGGCCATTTTGTTTGTCAATTCTGGTCCGATTTTCACGAAATTTGAACTCAACCTTCATTACCATGTAACGGTGACATAATTGAACGGTTTTTGAAATCGGATAATAATTTTGACCTCCAGAGGGACCACAAGCTAAAAAGGGCGATTTTTCGGACAATCAGGGGCCATAATTCAGGAAGTTACGATCCGATGGCCGCAAATATCGAAAGGAACCAAGATTTTGGGGTTATAAACATGCATGTCAAGTTTCATCACAATCGGTTCAAAATTGTGACCTCTATAGGGTCCACAAGCTAAAAACATGATATTTCGTACAATCAGGGGCCATAATCCATGAAGTTCCGATCCGATACATGCCAATATCGAAAGGAACCGAGATCTTATGGGGATAAACCTATATTTCAAGTTTCGTCAAAATCAGATAAGAATTGTGACCTGTAGGGAGTCCACAAACAAATTGTGGACGGATGGACGGACGGAATGACGGGCGGACGGACGGGGGCGACGACATAATACGTCCACATGAAAATGTGGGCGTATAAAAATTAAATATTTTAGAATAAATTTGGGTCATTGCTTTGTCAACTGCTTTTTGGGGAAATTGTTTGACTGGCAAGTTAGATCCTTTGGGTCACTTAGACACCACAAGAATTAGGCATCAGGTAAGTCCAGCCTTAAATTTCGGTATGGAAACGTACTCCCAAAATGGACTAAACTCATTCCAAACCGTTGAGAAAATAAACAACCATATGTCAAACATTTTAATTACCTTGCTTATCATTGGTCGAAAATGAAATTGGTAGACCAATTAACACTACAGACAATAATTATTATTTGATGTAGCAATGGTAATGAGTCATTAATGCATGTAAACACTGCTTTCGATAGCACAGAACCTTGGCAGACTATCTGTTTTTATCTGCCGAACTTAAGATACATATAAATACACAAACTCGCCTGAACAAACAACATCTATATTCAATACAAACTAGGTTATTTTGAGACTAACATATGGTACAATTTTATTTCTATAATTCTAAACCAGGACATAAGGAATGTGTCAGAGACTTCTGTGACGTGTGTCTTATGTCCTGGAACCTGTTTTCCGAAATTTTAACAAAGATAAATTCCAAATTTTAGTAATTTGATTAGATAATATTAGATTGATTTTAGTACTTAGCCAATCAAAATTGAAGTATCTACTAAAATTTGGATGTTATCTTTAGTTAAGATTTCGAGAAACAGAGTCCTGGTTTATATAATTTACTTGGCTCTAATAGAAGATCCAGGGAGAAAACACATGGTTTCCAGTTAATTCCAGTCTTTCTCAGATAGAAGCCTGGGATCGCAACCCTGCCATTGATGCAGTGACAGATCTTATTGATATAAAAAAAAACTCAAGAGTGCCTGGCTAAAATTCAGAATATTTTCAAAGTTTTTTGGAGAGGGTTTTGTCTTGAAATCGCTGTTCATCCAAGCAAAAGGATTAGTGGTGTTATGAAAACATTGACTATTCATTAACTCTTAAATGACCCAGAGGTTTGACGTCGTAAAGTCATAAAAACCCACGTCATAATGGTGAATAGTGCTAAAATGTAGGTATGCATTTTAAAATCATATCATTAAATACAACAACTGAAAATAGACCCTTCATGTAAATGGATAAAATAATCTAAAATGCCATTTGCATAAATATGAATTTTATACAAAAAATTAATTTAGACATTTCATACAAAATTCTTGTAGGCCTATATAGATCTAATGATTATTTCTTCTTTTTTTTTGTTCGGCTTTTGTGAACTAAAATTCATTTATCATGAATCTCTTTTAATTTAAGCTTATTGATATTTAAAAGTAATTAAAATTTTGGTTGATTAGTCTAGCTTCTAGTTCTATGACGTTCTAGCGTAAAACTATAAATATCTACACCACCGATAAAATCTGAATCACTGTAGGGGTGGTAATCCGTCGTAAGGAGAATGTTGTCGTATAGGCCAAGGCATAACACCGTTTTATTGTAAATTTTCATGAAGAAACAGTAAGATTTTTAACTGTCAAAATGTCAAACAGGAATTAATCAAATTAGAAAAGGCCACCTCTTTATAAGGTAAGTAACTCTCATTGCACTAGGAACGTTGCATTCGGCTAACTGGTTTTGTCGACAAAAGTCACCGTGGGTACTTAGCGGTAAAGTCCTATGTGTTTCGACAAAAAAATCGCTGTGGGTCAGTTAAGAGTTAATATATACATTTTAAATTAGTCCAGTTTTCATGTTTAAATCCGTATAAATCTCACTTGTTTTAATGTAAATACACAGCACACAATTCTATGGAATACAATTACAGTTTATTACTGAGCCTTTATCAAATTAATGATAAAAAATAAAAATAAAATAGAGTTGAATAATTGTAATCCGTAGAATTGTGGACGGGGATACGTGGCCCTGTGCAAAGTTTGTTTTTTAAAAACAACAGTCAAAAATCATCTAAGGGTTTATATCTAAAACTATAAAACATTCGAACACCACAAGGTAGTAAGATATCCCAATTGGTGTACACGTGCCATTAAACCTATATCTACATCAAAAATAAAAAAACAACTAATAGCCTAGATCAATATGTACTTATTACCTCCCTTGAATTGTGCTTAAAATCCGAGAGAGCGTGATGATGGGGTTTAACGAGACACAAAGTAGGTTATTTTGCAACTTAACATTATGGATTGATTTTATTTCAATAATTCACTTGCGCATTGGGGTGTTTAACAGTGGGAAGAAACCAGAAGACCCGGACAAAACCCACAACAGGGGAATCAAAACCAGTGCCAGTAATGATGATTGAGGCTAGGCGGAAAATATTGATCGCTTAAATCTTGTTTCATAGAGGATCAATTTGACTGAAATTTTCAGCTAATCCCCTTTACATTATCTAGTTTTTAACTATTTTAGTGAGAACGGCCAGCTCTTAATCTAATAATGTACGTTTAACAGTCCCAATACTCGTAATGGTCGTTGTTTTAAATCTCTACATGTATCTAACATCATTGTTTTAGCCAATTAATCAAAGAATTAAGACTTATATTTGTAAATTCGCAACGTCACTATCAATCAACAAGTTTATGATGATGGTAATAAAGTGTGTTTTAACTCAACCTAATTAAAACACTCATCCTATTTCGTTTCATTTTTAAAAGTTCAAAATTTCTTTTTACTTGTCTTCACAACGCTAGAATCTGGAAGATTTGTTATAGTTGATGCGAGGGATTAGCCAATAATGGAGCGGTCCTTTACGTCGGTCCTTAGTACAGTTGGTAGTTCATCCTACTGGTTTCTTCGTGTTATAAATTATAACAAACACTTGATTCAGCTAAACGTAGAGTTTTATGTAGACACAGCAACAACAATCATAACAAACAATATATATAGAGTTTTATAATAACATATACACAACAATTTAGACAAAGATTAAAATATTAAAAGTATACAAAGAGGATTAAAACATAGAAGATAAGCTTATAATATTAATTATATACATGTATTAAGATATAACAATTAACACATATTATTCCATTCTGTCTCAATCTCATAGACTGGTAGTTAAGAGGACTATGCTTTAATTAAAGATGTCATATCATTCTTAGGGTAACCCATAATTAATTCAACCATAGAAAGCAATTTATAGAGTCTAGACAGACCCTGGTGACAGTGAACTGTTGGCATGCGATGCATTGAACCGTGGGTAAACCAATAGAAAAATTAACGCTGATTGATTAATCGATATCTGATGTCATAAGGTCAAGAGCCACTCTTATGACCTCTGATGCCATCTTCCAGTACAATTGATCAGATCTTCATGCAGTTGCGGCCATGGAAAGTATAAAAAAAAACGAAACGAAATATAGATCTGTATTTCAATCTGAATGGTTTTAACTGGACGTAGTTCGACTTGAATAAATCAATAATAGTATTTCCACTTTGTAGTCTGAAACGTGTTATTATTATTAACTAGAAAACCCCGATTTAAGATCAAATAAAACTCAAAAAGTAACCACAACAATCAAATCACAGAACCCAATATTGCTTCTAAAAGGTAGAAAAGTTACAGGACTCATTGATCTGGGCTCTATGTGACTTATTGACCAAGACTATAATATTGTGATAGCTATGTGACTTATTGATCAAGGCTATAACATTGTGAGAGTGGGGGATGTCCGTGATCAACATTCCAATATTAATATCATGCTGAACGAAATCAAACTTTCAAAGGTACAAACTATTTCTTGCAGGAAATATTTTTTATGTCTGAACCTATATGATGTTATTTCGATTTTAAGTCTGAAAGTATATATCAGCACCCAAGAAATTCTGTCAATATTGTTAACACTCAGGATTGTGGAGAAAATCATTTTACTTTGTTTCATGCGTTAATTCTAAAGCGAGAGAGAGAAATGGGGTGAAACATCCACTCGACACAAACTAGGTCATTTTGGGACTAACATATAGTAGTCTCTAGCAGTGGGAGGACCTGGAGAAAACCCATGAGATTGGACAGGCGACCCTACTCCTTTAAAACCACGCCAGTTGACTCATTGACAGGCTTTATGGTACGACATGCACGTTCTAACCATTCAGCCATCCACAACCCACCTACCACCAGCCCCCAAGTGATTGAATTCCATTTTATTACGATAATACAACAAAAGTGTGTACCTTTGAAAACCAACAAAATATAGACAATCAACTAAACATGAGTTTGTAAAACGTCATCATACAAAACAGGGTAATTTTAAAAACATAACTTATAAAACTCAAAACAGTGACAAGAAAGGACCAGAAAATTACAGTTTTCTTATTTCGTTTCATCTTTTATACTTTAAAAATTCGTTTTTACTTGTTTTTACTTCTCTAGGAGTAGGAGATAGAAGAATTGCTATATTACAGACAGTCTCGTTGATGCGAGGGATTAGCCAATAATGGAACGGTATGTTACGCTGAGCTGTTGGCATGCGATGCATGGAAATGTGGGTAAACCACTAGAAAAACATCAACGCTGGGTAATAAATCGCATGTCTGCAAATATGCACCGGTCACTCGTCAGGCCATTATTTTGTTCGACAGGTATTTGTTTTTAAATAGTGTTTTAGAAGTTGAATACGAAGAGATTTTTGTAATTTTCTGGTGTAAATTAATAGACAATAAAGCATGCCGGTTTGATAGATTGATTGATACCTGTTGTATTTGATGTAACTGTACATGTACTGTATGGAGTGGCTATACGAATAAATACTTATATAAATTACTATATCCAATACAATCAGGTTTTATTGGCACAACATTTTTTTTATTTCTATGGCAACACGAGCAAATGTGAGATAAGGGAATTTTGACCGTCAGTAGCCTTTCCATCTGAACTTGTTCAATTTCCAACAGTCAAGCGTCATTTTACGGACATGCAAATGTCTGACCTGACAACAAGATTTGAACCTGGGACACTGAACTTACACGCCCCCACCCCCATCAATACGTATCATTGGTCTTACACGACTCGCCCCATCAATACGTATCATTGGTCTTACACGCCCCCCACCCCCATCAATACGTATCATTGGTAAGATTCTGCTTTATGACACAGCTAAAAAAATATGATTACATAAAAAATGATATGAAGATTTAATCAGCCTTGTCGATATTCAAGTCTCTGTTTACAGAAGATGAATAAATAAAACAATTGATTCTATTATAATATTTATATAAACACTTAATTATTTCATAATTTGTGTTGAAGCGAGAATTTCAGATTTTCTAAGATGGTCAAAACATAATTATTTCTATGTCTTTTGCTCAATAGGTTGTCAGCTCACTATTATACCATCATAGGCATGATTTCCCACACTTAAAAATAATTCGCATCGGAAATAACACAATTACCTCCCTCGTTTTTCTATTCCCCTCACCACACCCCCGCCCCAATGGAATAGCTATCTTCAAACGTTTGAATTTGAAGTTGAAAATGACTTTTTTTCCAATTTCTCAACTGGCAATAGTCAATTATTGGATTAATTGGCTTATTCTTTAACAATACATTTTAAAAATATAACTAAAAATTATGAAATTCTCGCTTTAAATTGCCTGATAAATTTGTGCTAAATATAAAATTATTGGTATCATGTTATTAATGCTTATACTATATATAAAACCTTTAACCTACGACAGTATATATTCAAATTTTCATCCACCAGAAATATAAATAATTTCCATGTTTGTTATGTATCACAGATTTATATAAAAATATCAAAAGTTGATGAACTCACTTTTATATAAATAAGATGTGAAAAAAATAGCTTGACAAACAACATTGATAGATAAAAATGTAAGTTTTGGTTTAACTATACGATCCAAGTAGTCCGGGGGGAAGGGAGGTCTTTAGCATTGGTAGGGCCCAAAGAAAGCATTCAAGTTAAGACAGACGACGCTCACCCCCATTGACCACTATGCCACCCATTCCCTACAGTCACATACAGACCATATGACCTACAGATAGAATAAGAGAAGTGATATTTAATACTTACACTGCCATCAACTTGTGTAAAACTAGTTATATCTGTAGTAGCACCAGGATAACTTGTTAAACTACTCTGACTACTAGCACAATTACTGTTATGACTTGTAATACTTCCTGATTTACTACCATCTGGATCATCATCCTATAGATATAATATATATACAACTTTATAATCATCAGCAGAAAATAAAAAAAACATCCTACTCTTCTACTCTGACTGCATATATGTTTTGCACTAACTGTATATAATGAAATGTGATTTAACATCATTCTCCCACTGTAGTATTTATTAAAATGTGTTTTAACGTCCTACTCTTCTGCTCTGACTGGTAAATGAAAACGGGTATGCGCGTTACCGTGTACTATGAGGAAAGTGTAAAGATTAAACATGATATATAACAGAGAACGAAATGAAATGAAATGGGATGTAACGTCCTACTGTTCAACACCGACTGGGCTAATGAAGACTTTGAGGGAAATATTGTCCAGACAGCAGCATCACTGTCTACTCTTGTCTCAAGTTGTAAACTTGATGATTTACCTGAGAAGAAGTCTCTACATCGTCTGTATCATTCGAATCTTTCTCTTCGTTTATATTGCCTTCATGTTCCCCGTTAATTATTAACTTCTGTAATCGTTGATATTGTAAATTATCTAACTTGCGTACAGCGTTTACCAAGATGCGTGGAAGTTATAAATGGATCCTGAAACAAAACCACAAAACACATTCACAATCATTGAGAAATTAAATATATATATGGAGAGAGAGAAATGGGGTTTAACTTCCACTCGACACAAACCAGGTCGTTTCGGGACTAACATATGGTTTAGTTTTATTTCAATAATTCGCTTGCGCGGTTGTCTTTAACAGTGGGAGGAAACCGGGGAGAAAACCCACGAGGTTGGACAGGTGACCCTACTCATTGCCACGTACAAGAGAAATTATATAAATAAATTGGGTTTCGACGTTCTACTGTTGTGACCTTTCGGGCGACTACAAGTTAAAAATGTGATTTTTTGTACAATCAGAGGCTGTAATCCAGGAAGCTGTGGTCCAATATGCGTGAATATCGAAAAGAACCATGATCTTTGGTTTAGAAAGATACATTTAAAGTTTCACACAAAAATGTGGGAGTATATAAAAACGTGATTTTTTGTTCAATCAATGGTCATAATCCAGGAAGTTATGATCCAATAAGCATGAATATCGAAAGGAACCAAGATCTTTTGGATGAAAACATGTATTTTAAGTTTCATGAAAATCGGATCAAAATTGTGTCCTCTAGAGAGTCCACAACTTTGGTATTTTGTCCGGCAGGTTTGGTCGGTTGGTGATATATGTAAATGTTTTTTTTCTGTTTTTAAATGGGATAAAAACTGTGACCTCTAGATAGACCACAAGCTAAGCACATGGTTTTTGTGAACAACCAGGGGCCATAATCATGTTCTTTAAATTTAAAATTCTATGACACATAGTATAACCAGACGATTTCACTGTTAGCCAGTCAAAACCAGTAAAAATGAGTGAAGTAAGATCTCTCTTTCAGTCAACGCAGAACATTTCAATGGTTCATATCATGGTCGTAGTTTGTTATAATAACTAGTCCAAACATCTCCAAAATTCACATCCTTTTTACACTGCAATTTCACTGAATTCTATTTTCACGTTACACATATGTAGATATATATTTTTCAAATATACACATAAAACATTACATGTAAAAGTTCCTCTACCGATGGTCTGTCAGCAGGATTTTTGGCGAGGCACACGTCCACAAAATTCCTGAAGTTATCTGACCAATCGCCACCAGATAGAGAGGGAGAATCATTTTGAGCTATATGATACAGGGCACGCATAGCATTCATATTAAACAGCGGAGGTTTCCTTTCAGCTGAAAATAAAATCGTAAAATATTCTAAATATAGTGCAACATAGGGGAGAAAAAATTCGCAAATTTCCTGTGCGATTTTACTATGTGATTGTCAGCGAATTATAGCCAATATATTTAGAAAAGTACTGAAGTAAATCCCAATAAGAACTTTGGATTTAGTAGAATTCTGCAGATGGCTTTTAACAGAATCCTTAGTAGCAATTTGCAGACTGATTTCAGGAGCAAATTAATGGACTCTTGTAGATTGTTTATGGTTTACAGGAGAAACAATGGAGAATCCTATTTAGTGGAATCTTGCAGACTGATTTCAGGAGAAAATTAATGGACTTAATGAGGATCCTATTCACTTAATATTTTAGGATTGTAGAAAACGGAAAGGAAATATAACAATTAAAATTAATCGGACAAAATTAAATTTATGTGGTAATATTTTCATTGCAAATATGGTCCCAAGGGAAATAACTTTTTTCCAAACATGAAATTACCCCCCCCCCTTGAAGTTGCCTCCGCTTTAACCGCTGGTGACGACTTTATTTTCCCTTTAATTTTTTGGATAAGCAGACATTGCCAAATAAGGAGAATGATCACTCACCTACACCAGAATGTGTCAATCCCTGTGGCCGACAAATGTTAGAAAAGAATTGTGATTTCGGTGGCCGACTCCCTTATAAAGCAGATGTTGTAAAAGAATTGTGATTGATTTACCTAATTCTATACAAGTTATACCAAGAGACCATATATCACTCTTTCCGTCAGACTGTCCCTCATCTATCGCCAATATCACTTCTGGTGCCATCCAATATGGCGTACCAACAAAAGAGTTGGCTGGACTGACTAACGATGCGGAACCAAAATCAGCTGGAAAATATGATTTAAAAGAAATATAATTAGATGCAACTTAATTGATCAGAGAGAGAGAGAGAGAGAGAGATAAATGGGGTTTAACGTCCACTCGACACAAACTATGTCATTTCGGGACTAACATATGGTTTAATTTTATTTCAATAATTCGCTTGCGCATAGGTGTCTTTAGCATGGGAGGAAACCGGAGTGCCCGGAGGAAACCCACGAGGTTGAGAAGGCGCCCCTATCTCCATGCTACATACGCTCACACCAGGGATCGAAACCAAAGCCGCAAGCCAGAGGTGACCGGCCAGCTAGAGGTCGAAACGCGGCACTCTAGACCACTAGGCCATCCCACCCATACTTGATTGATCAACAGGAAGCAAGTTATTCTATTTTATAAGTATTGAGGCACAAAACTAAGCAAATGCCTTGTATTTCTGGGGGTGGGGGGTCAGTGATTTTTTTGGACTTCATTATTGGATGTCAATTAAAAGTAATGCCTAATGAAATAAAATAAGGTGTAAGCTCCTACTGTTCTGCTTAGAACTGGGCTAATTAAGACGGGCATACGCCATACAGCATGCTACGAAGGAAATTTTGCTTAGACAGCTACACTGCAGCCTACTCTCATTTCGAATTCCAACTGTCAAGGGACCTTTTACGTGCTTGCCAATATGTACACAGGACTTTGGTTTTTCGTCCCATCCAAATGACTAGACAGCTATCCTTGTCAGGCCCTCCGTCCTGCATCATTGACAAGGTGGAACCACGCTGTACTATCTGGATGAACTTTGTCAGTGGATGCAGGATCTAACACCTGACCTCTAGGCTAGTAAGCCAGCATCTTACGCACTTAGCCACCATGATCCCAAACTAAAGGAATTATTTTTTGGTGGGGGGTTCCCTCTAATGCAAATATTGAATGTTAGTAATATAGACTGGCCACAGATATCTAAGTCATTTTACATGTCATAACATCAGATATTTCACAGTATTTCACCTGAAAAACCCAGGTAAATTATACATAAACATGAATAATAGGATAATACTAAAAGCTGTCATTCTTTGAAAGAAAATAATCTTGCGAATCACAAGTAAAGAAAAAAAAATATGTCAAAGAACAAACTAGCTTTAGAAGTGTGCTATGAGTCACACCTTGCCCAGTGTTATTTCTGCTGCGTCTGTTAACGGTTCTTTACTTCCAGGTCACCATGTACACCAGACCCCTGTATTTCACCTCATCCACCCGTCTGGCACCACTGTGTTAGCGCTAGCTTCTAAAATTCATTAGCCACTGTGGCTAATGCATGAAAAAAGTATTAGCCACATACATTTTTCATTAGCCACTGATGACATCATGAAAAGTTGTTTGTACCGTATACTAATCTTGGTATGTAGTCTAAAGATGTAACATTTTGAAGCTAGCAGCAAGTGTTAATAATATTCAAAACATCCAGCAGAAATTTGAAGATATTAACTTCCAGTGATTTATTACAAATATCAAGTGCTATATTGAGTTGTTGCCTTGTTTCTCCTGCCACCACTTTGGCCAACGTGCATAAGCACAACATTTACGCACAACACAAAGTATGTTTCAAAACACAAAAAGTTCTGGCATGTTATTATATACCATCGTTTACTTATATAATCTTAATAAGTCAAAATAACATTTTACTTTGAATTTAGGCCCTACGTGTATAAGACAAAGAAAATATTTATCTTCAATAAATTTTAATAACTAAAATTTGATACAGAGTGGATTCTTGTTTAAGATTTAAAATTATAAAATAACCATACCTTGATGGAGTGAATTCACAGTGAATTTTATAGCAACATATATATATAGGCCTACATTTATTTTCAGTTCTTCTAGGGCAGTGGCTACATACATAATTAGACGGCTATCCTGTCACATTAATGTGACCGAATTCTATTGACAGGCAACACGATAAATATTGTACTTGTAGCTCGAATTGAAAGGCGCAAAACTCTTTGTATTTCAACATTTAAAAAAAAAATCCGAAAAATAAAGTTTATGTAGCCTACTGGAAAATTTAATAAAATTAAATAAATTGGGCACTAGAGTATTTTTTAAACAGAATGTTTAGCGTAACATAGTCGGAATGTGAGAATGAAATTCCAGGGGGGCGTGACATGTCTTCCACAGTCGTACGTAATACAAACACGTAGGTAAATAGGTGCGAATCAAAGTCGTGCTTTGATATTCAATTACAAATATCTTAGAATCTGAAATCAACACATTTCTCAACGTCTTTATTTTAAATAAGAATTTGATTTGAGTACCTGTTTTACGTGGAGGAATCCACGTGAATTCGAGTCACGAATCTTCTTCGCTGAACTGACAGCCATTGAAGCAGATTCGGTTCGCTGAACTGACAGCCAAAGCAGATTCGGAATTCGGGAGAATTTCTTGTCATACCGATGTCGAAGAAATAAAACTATTTAATATCAGGACAAAAACAATTAAAGAATTGTGTACATATGGATAATGTGTGACGTGGATAATTAGGAGTGATGGATTAGTTGCTGAAGCGAAAAGTATCGGAGAATGCGACAGCTATAGCCATTTTGTAAATCGTGCGTAATTCAGTACACGAGATATGATTGGACAATACATGAAAAATATGATAATTTCAGCCAATGAAAAAAATGATTACTAATACTAATGGGCACAGTACGATACCTCCCGTCTACATGCTTTCGTCTAAGTCTAACATTATTTTAGCAAATTTTAATGGGTTTCTTGGTTGTTTTTTGTGGTTAAAATGCAAACGCACGGTGGAGAAACAAGGCACCAACAGAACCCCATGGCTCTTCGCCAAAGTGGCGACTTTTTATCAAAAATTATCGCCACAGACGCTGAAAAATCGTCATTGGCGAAATGGCGAGCGGCTAGCGCTCACACTGCACCACAGACAGCCCACAGACAAGGCCAAACTAGGCTGGAAGCTCGTGGATAACGACCAGGATTGAATACAAGATCTTCTGGTTAATGGGCCAGCGACTTACACCGTTGAGTCGCCATGGCTGTAGAAGTTTAAGTATTGTTTAAGACTAACCTAATTTAACGGTTCCGTTTTCTGTAAGTAATATATTGCCTGCTTTAACATCTCGGTGTATTCTATTTAAACTATGTAGATACGATAAACCACGTAATGCATGTTGACATATTGCTGCTATCTCTATTTCGCGTAATGGCTTCTTGTGCACTGCAAACATATAATAATAATCATGGTAGTAATATCGTGGCTGGGGTGCTGGGTTGGGATAGACTAACATGTTGACATATAGTAATAATAATCATAGTAATAATAGTATAGGGGAGGGGGGGTGGGGATGGGGTGGGAAGAGCGCGAGGGACTTTCAATTTGACATATAGTAATAATAATTTCAGGGATGGGGTGGGGAGACTAATATGTTGACATATAGTAATAATAATTTCGGGAGGGATGGAGAGTAGGGGGGAAGGGGTGGACAAACATATAGTTTAATTTTATTTCAATAATTCGCTTGCGCATAGGGGTCTTCAGTAGTGAGAGGAAACCGGAGGACCTGGAGAAACCCCACGAGGTAGGACAGGAGACCCTACTCCTTGCCACCCACGTACAACCGGGGATTCGAAGGGTGAGAGTGTGCTATCTCAATCTCTCTCAATGGCTTATTGAGAACTGTAACCATATAATAATTTATAATCTTTAAAGAGAGAGAATTGAGGTTTAGCTTCCACTTGACATAACACCCCCATCTCCCACTTCAACCCCCAGCCCCATCAATTCAAAGGTTCTATTTACAAAAATTTTAAGAATGTCAATCGTAACAAATTTTTGCTCTTGACCAATGAAAAAGCTGCATTCTTAAAATATTAGAGGTTAAACTGGTTTTATTCAAGATCTTAAACATGCAAGAGCAAAATCTGCCTATTGTAGGTCTTTCTTTAGGCCTTATATAAGGTATTAATTAGACATTTATTATCATAATCATGCAACTCTCAATGGCATCAGACACTTGTGATTTTAACTAGATTAGAACGGTTCAACCATTTAATGATTTACAGAAAAAATGGTGAAGCAAGGCTTAGTCTCGAACGACCATTAATACCAGGAATCAGGATAGAGTAATTCCAATGAAATATTCAATATATTCATTTTGTATTATCTATCTTTAACCAGCTATTTATCTAAATCTTACATAATGTATCTTTAAGCTATTTTGAATAAGGCCCTGATGTATTTGTAAATGTAATGAATTGTAGGTCTTACCTTCTATAATATCTAAATCCGAGCCTAAACAATATTCCATTACAAGCTAAAAAAAAACAACCATAATTAAATTTATAAATGAAAGAGAGAGAGGAAGAGAAATTGGGTTGAATGTCCACTCGGCACAATCTAGGTGATTTGGAACTAACACATGGTTCAATATTATTTTAATAATTAGCTTGTGCCTAGGGATCATTGGCAGTTGGCAGAAACCGGAGGACCCGGAGAAAACCTACAAGGTTGGACAGGTGTGATCCTACTTCTTATCACGTACAACCGGGGAATTAAAAAATATCTAAATGTCACTGATGAATAGACGAGAGATCCTTCTCTTAAGAGAGATAGAGACAGGAATGCGGCTTAACATCCATTCTAGAAAAAACAGTTAATTTCGGGAATAAATAGGGTCCAACATTGAGTCCAATTTTATTTCAATAATCAATTCTGGGAAGGAAAGCAAAGTATCCTACTTTTTGTCACAGACTGACCTTATAGACCGCTCACCCCCCCCCCCCATCCCCTCTTCCAGGATAAACAAATAGAATATATCTTTAGCCATGTTTAACAAAATACACCAATGTAACCCACAGGGACTTAGATAATATTGAAACAACAGGAATATGGCTGTAATAGATCGGTTGCCAGGCAACGAAACATGGACCCTCAAACCATTCAGTAATGATATGAATTTGAGAAGCTTTTAGTCCATGAAAATCATTACACTTCTTCATCTCATGAGCGTGGCTAAGTGGGTAGGACGCTGGCTCGCTAGTCTGGAGGTTCGGGTGTTCGGTCCCTGCATTGGCAAAGAAAAAATCATTCAGATTTTCCACTGTGGACAGACAGCTGTTTAGTCATTTGGATGGGCAAAAAAAACAGGGTCCCGTGTACACAATGGCGTGCATGTTAAAGATCTCTTGGCAGGTGTCCTACTCTTTTGCTCCGAACTGGGCTAATGAAGATGGGCATACGCCATACAGTGTGCTATGGGTGAAATTTTGCCTAGAAGTGGCGCTATGGCCTACTCTTATATATCGAATTCAAAATGTCCAGGGATCTTTTTTGTGCACGCCAATGTGTACATGGGACCTCATTTTTTCGTACCATCCAATCGACTAGACAGCTGTCCTTGTCAGGCCCTCCATCCTGTATCACAGACAAGTGGAAACCACCCCGGAAAATCATGATAAAGTTTCTCTGGTAATGCAGAGATCAAACACGCAACCAGCCTGCATGAACTATCTTGGGCAGCATCTTAACCACTTAGCAACCGTGATCCCCTAAATACAAATAAAAATAATAGGCTTGTTCTTTGTGGAGTTTTGTACATGGATAAACGAACTTCGATCTTTCATATTAAATTTGTTGTATGCAAACTGGAAATGAGGCACCGGTCACTGACAATGTCAGGCACAGATTCTGGCTTTGTCAGGCACAAAACCTCTGGTGTCTGTCATTTTATCCGGCACTGATTTGTCTTTTTTATTGATATTATTAATACATGTCCGACACTAAGTTGAAAATGTAAGGTACTATTTCATTTGTGCATGATATTTTGCCAGGAACATCTAAAACTGTTATTTCCAGGGCCCTGTTTCTCGAAATCTTAACTAATGATAAAATCCAAATTTTAGTAGATACTTCACTTTTGATTGACTAAGCACAAAAATCAATCTAATATTATCCAATCAAATTACTAAAATTTGTATTTTGTCTTAGTTAAAATTTCTTGAGACAGAACTTAAGCCTGGTCATATGTTCTTCTACAGTGTTTGACTGCAAATTAAGGCCATTTATAAAATCGTACCCATGCTGTATTGTCTTTTATATAACATCCCTTGTAATCTATCGTATTTCTATGTGAGAGTTGACGAAGAAATTTTACTTCTTTTACTATATCTTGCCATTTCTGAAAAATATAAAACATAACATAAACTTTAAGTGGCCTTTAGTGATTGGGAAACACATTAACAGAACACAGTTATTTAATCTTTGTATTTGGCCTCACCATGCTGCTCCTATATATTCATCCGAAGTTTACCAAAAGTCATTGTGCTTGGTAACGATAAAAGGATACTTGTCGAAACGCGGTACTTTTGAAATAAACCAGTGATTGATTTCCTTAAAAATTGTGTTCTGTTAATATCATAAACAAACTTCATTTTTAAAAGACACAGCAGTAACTTATTTTTTGTCCAATTTGTTCACTTTCTACGTTTGTGACATTCCATTATCGAGGAACCTTGCTCGTCCCACAAACGTTAGCCCTAACATGGGAGAATAAGACATAAAAAATTCTGAGGTTTTTCTGTTTGGCCTTATCCAGGCTTTTCTCAAGTATCTGGGATTGCCGGGTATCGGGCTTGGTATGTGAAGACAGAGAGAGAGAGACATGGGTTTTAGGGTCCGTGCAACACAAACTAGACATTTCGGTACTAACACATGGTTTAATATCATTTCAATAATTCACTTGCGCAAAAGGGTCTTCGGGAGTGGGAGGAAACCGAAGAACCGAGTGAAAACCCACGAGGTTGGACAGATGACCCAACTCCTTGCCATCTACAACCGAGGAATCGAAACTACGCCACTTCCCTCCCCTTCGCGTAGATTAGTAGCTTAAAGGTAACCAGATTACTAATACAGGGTAATATAACTGAATATGTTCAATATTGGAAACATAATCTTGGGTATCTTAAAAAAAAATCTAAAACGATTAAGGATTTCATTAAAAGCATTTTACTTGTAACTACCATGGTTCCTCTAAAAATTTTAGAGATTTAGTAGAATCTGTATGAGCAGTCACTCCTATTCAGCGACATCTCCTTGGGTGGCTGCTTAATACAGATTCTACTGTATTTAAATATTATTACAATGTTCATACTTAAATCGGTAGCCCCCTTTCCACTAAATGACATCTTCTTAATAGCAACCACCTCTTTTGTGATAACATTTTTGGCCTAAATAAGGACAATGAACATAATTAATGAAATAAGTTTAGAATAATGCCATTTCACGTACAATACACATCTGACTCCGTCATGTCTGAACATTCTATCGCCGCTAGAAGAACAGTTGTTGTGTTAGATCAACCCCAATTTTGCGACCTGTTTCTCTCACAACGTAAAAAATAGGTTGCCAGGCAACAAAACATACGTCCACAGCAGTAAGTCGTCCGAGCAGTTCTAAACTGATCATAAATATCAACACATTATTTTTGTCTTCTCGTTCTGTCCAATGCAATAGAGTTCTTCGTCTCATGACATGTAACACAGTGTACAAATTTAAAGTCAATCAGATATTAATTTTAGCCTCTTGTAGATATTGTACTGAAGGCAATGGATAGGACTATATCATAATGTGGATGTATAAAAATTATTGAATGCAAATCTTAAATGAAATGAAATGAAATGGGGTTTAACGTCCTACTCTTCAGCACCTGACCTGGGCTAATGGAAGACGGGTATACGCCATACAGTGTGCTATGAGGGAAATTTTGCCCGGGCAGCAGCGCTACAGCCTACTCTTATATCGAATTCCAACTGCCAAGGGATCTTTTACGTGCACGCCAATGTGTACACGGGACCTCGGTTTTTCATCCCATCCAAAAGACTAGGCAGCTGTACTTGTCAGGCCCTCCTTCTGCAGTGAGACAAGGAGAAACCACGCCGGAAAATCGAGATGCACTTTCTCGGCCAATGCAGGGATCGAACACCTGACCTCCAGGCTAGCGAGCCAGTGCCTTGCCCACCGTGATTCCCTTAAATGAAAGAATTCATACGCACCCTTTCATGAAACATGCGTTAACCTTACACGCGAACTATATACCGGGAATTCTCTTATTTAAGCCTTGCCATTATTAAGCCATTATACTTTTCGAAGAAATGGTTCATCACTGACATCGTCAAATTTGAAATTAAGCCCAGGGCTTAAATACGAGAATTCCGGGTAATGTATAATTCTTTATCAGGTTACTTACAAAGTAAACAGCTCCAAAACTGCCATGGCCAATCTCTCGCAGCTCTAAAAAGATTCTGTCGTAGTCATCATTGCAAAATATGCCAATAACGTCTGGTCACTTACAAAGTAAACAGCTCCAAAACTGCCATGGCCAATCTCTCGCACCGAACACAAATTGGCGACCTATTCGGCTAGCGAGCTATTCGACCGATCCAGCTGGCAACCTGTTCGTTCGCAACTTATTCAGAATTAAGACAACAGTCGCCCAAACTCATCTATTTTTACCAACCAATAAAGTCCAACGTTACGTCTATCAAATGAAAGTAGAATAATATATTACTTTTTTATCCATTCCTTTAGCTCAGAATAGAGGTGTAATTAAATTCTAGACATTCAACTAAATATATTCCGAAAGGTAATTAAATATGCTTTCCAGATATTATTAGTAAAAGTTGGCACAGTCATATTTAAGGGATGCACTCTCTTTCTAAACATGACCATTTTTTTTTTTTAAATTTTAAAGGGAAAAACTGTTAATATCCCGTGTCGAAATTCGGACCATCGTACAAAATTCTGATGATCCAACTAAATATATTCTAACAGGTAATTGAATAAGCTTTCTAAATGTCATTAGTAAAAGTTGGCACAATCATATTAAAGGGGTGCGCTCTCATCCTAAACGTCGCCAATTTTTTAATATTTTAAAGTGAAAGAACGGCAATATTCCGAGTCAACATTCGGACCATCGTACAAAATTCTGAGCAACCAGCTATATATATTCTGAAAGGTAATTGAATAAGCTTTCCAAATATTATTAGTAAAAGTTGGCACAATCATATTAAAGGGGCGCGCTCTCGACCTGAACATAGCCGATTTTTCAATATTCTATATGTAAAGATAGACCGGTATTTTTTTGAAGTCCAAATTCGAACAATCGTACAAAGTTCTGAGCATCCAGCTATATATATTCTGAAAGGTAATTGGATAAGCTTTCCAAATATTATTAGTAAAAGTTGGCACAATCATATTAAAGGGGCGCACTCTCAACCTGAACATAGCCAATTTTTCAACATTTAAAGTGAAAGAACGGTAATATTCCGAGTCGAAATTCGGACCATCGTACAAAATTCTGAGCATCCAGCTATATATATTCTGAAAGGTAATTGGATAAGCTTTCCAAATATTATTAGTAAAAGTTGGCACAATCATATTAAAGGGGCGCACACTAAACCTGAAAATAGCCAATTTTTCAATATTTTAAACTGAAAGAATGGTAATATTCCGAGTCGAAATTCGGACCATCGTACAAAATTCTGAGCAACCAGCTATATATATTCTGAAAGGTAATTGAATAAGCTTTCCAAATATTATTAGTAAAAGTTGGCACAATCACATTAAAGGGGCGCCCTTACAACCTGAAAATAGCCACTTTTTCAATATTTTAAACTGAAAGAATGGTAATATTCCGAGTCAAAATTCGGACCATAGTACAAAATTCTGAGCAACCAGCTATATATATTCTGAAAGTTAATTGAATAAGCTTTCCAAATATTATTAGTAAAAGTTGGCACAATCATATTAAACTAATTAAAAGGGCGCGCTCTCGACCTGAACATAGCCGATTTTTCAATATTCTATATGTAAAGATAGACCGGTATTTTTTTCGAAGTCCAAATTCGAACAATCGTACAAAATTCTGAGCATCCAGCTATATATATTCTGAAAGGTAATTGGATAAGCTTTCCAAATATTATTAGTAAAAGTTGGCACAATCATATTAAAGGGGCGCAATCTCAACCTGAACATAGCCAATTTTTTAACATTTAAAGTGAAAGAACGGTAATATTCCGAGTCGAAATTCGGACCATCGTACAAAATTCTGAGCATCCAGCTATATATATTCTGAAAGGTAATTGGATAAGCTTTCCAAATATTATTAGTAAAAGTTGGCACAATCATATTAAAGGGGCGCGCTCTCAACCTGAACATAGCCAATTTTTCAATATTTTAAACTGAAAGAATGGTAATATTCCGAGTCAAAATTCGGACCATCGTACAAAATTCTGAGCAACCAGCTATATATATTCTGAAAGGTAATTGAATAAGCTTTCCAAATATTATTAGTAAAAGTTGGCACAATCATATTAAAGGGGCGCGCCCTCAACCTGAACATAGCAGATTTTTCAATATTCTATATGTAAAGATAGACCGGTATTTTTTTCGAAGTCCGAATTCGAACCAACGTACAAAATTCTGAGCATCCAGCTATATATATTCTGAAATGTAATTGGATAAGCTTTCCAAATATTATTAGTAAAAGTTGGCACAATCATATTAAAGGGGCGCGCTCTCAACCTGAAAATAGCCAATTTTTCTATATTTTAAACTGAAAGAATGCTAATATTCCGAGTCGAAATTCGGACCATCGTACAAAATTCTGAGCATTCAGCTATATATATTCTGAAAGGTGATTGGATAAGCTTTCCAAATATTATTAATAAAAGTTGGCACAATCATATTAAAGGGGCGTGCTCTCAACCTGAACATAGCCATTTTTTTAATATTTTAAAGTGAAAGAATGGTAATATTCCGAGTCAAAATTCGGACCATCGTACAAAATTCTGAGCAACCAGCTATATATATTCTGAAAGGTAATTGAATAAGCTTTACAAATATTATTAGTAAAAGTTGGCACAATCATATTAAAGGGGGGCGCTCTCAACCTGAACATAGCCGATTTTTCAATATTCTATATGTAAAGATAGACCGGTATTTTTTTCGAAGTCCGAATTCGAACCAACGTACAAAATTCTGAGCATCCAGCTATATATATTCTGAAATGTAATTGGATAAGCTTTCCAAATATTATTAGTAAAAGTTGGCACAATCATATTAAAGGGGCGCGCTCTCAACCTGAAAATAGCCAATTTTTCTATATTTTAAACTGAAAGAATGCTAATATTCCGAGTCGAAATTCGGACCATCGTACAAAATTCTGAGCATTCAGCTATATATATTCTGAAAGGTGATTGGATAAGCTTTCCAAATATTATTAATAAAAGTTGGCACAATCATATTAAAGGGGCGTGCTCTCAACCTGAACATAGCCATTTTTTTAATATTTTAAAGTGAAAGAATGGTAATATTCCGAGTCAAAATTCGGACCATCGTACAAAATTCTGAGCAACCAGCTATATATATTCTGAAAGGTAATTGAATAAGCTTTACAAATATTATTAGTAAAAGTTGGCACAATCATATTAAAGGGGGGCGCTCTCAACCTGAACATAGCCGATTTTTCAATATTCTATATGTAAAGATAGACCGGTATTCTTTTCGAAGTCCAAATACGGACCATCGTACAAAATTCTGAGCATTCAGCTATAAATTCTCTGAAAGGTGATTGGATAAGCTTTCCAAATATTATTAATAAAAGTTGGCACAATCATATTAAAGGGGCGTGCTCTCAACCTGAACATAGCCATTTTTTTAATATTTTAAACTGAAAGAATGGCAATATTCCGAGTCGAAATTGGACCATCGTACAAAATTCTGAGCATCCAGCTATATATATTCTGAAAGGTAATTGGATAAGCTTTCGAAATATTATTAGAAAAAGTTGGCACAATCATATTAAAGGGGCGCGCTCTCAACCTGAAAATAGCCATTTTTTCAATATTTTAAACTGAAAGAATGGTAATATTCCGAGTCAAAATTCGGACCATCGTACAAAATTCTGAGCAACCAGCTATTTATATTCTGAAAGGTAATTGGATAAGCTTTCCAAATATTATTAGTAAAAGTTGGCACAATTATATTAAAGGGGCGCGCTCTCAACCTGAAAATAGCCATTTTTTCAATATTTCAAACTGAAAGAATGGTAATATTCCGAAGTCGAAATTCGGACCATCGTACAAAATTCTGAGCATCCAGCTATATATTTTCGGAAAGGTAATTGGATAAGCTTTCCAAATATTATTAGTAAATGTTGGCACAATCATATTAAAGGGGCGCGCTCTCAACCTGAACATAGACAATTTTTCAACATTTAAAGTGAAAGAACGGTAATATTCCGAGTCGAAATTCGGATCATCGTACAAAATTCTGAGCATCCAGCTATATATATTCTGAAAGGTAATTGGATAAGCTTTCCAAATATTATTAGTAAAAGTTGGCACAATCATATTAAACTAATTAAAAGGGCGCGCTCTCGACCTGAACATAGCTGATTTTTCAGTATTCTATATGTAAAGATAGACCGGTATTTTTTTCGAAGTCCAAATTCGAACCAACGTACAAAATTCTGAGCATCCAGCTACATATATTCTGAAAGGTAATTGGATAAGCTTTCCAAATATTATTAGTAAAAGTTGGCACAATCATATTAAAGGGGCGCGCTCTCAACCTGAAAATAGCCAATTTTTCTATATTTTAAACTGAAAGAATGCTAATATTCCGAGTCGAAATTCGGACCATCGTACAAAATTCTGAGCATTCAGCTATATATATTCTGAAAGGTGATTGGATAAGCTTTCCAAATATTATTAATAAAAGTTGGCACAATCATATTAAAGGGGCGTGCTCTCAACCTGAACATAGCCATTTTTTTAATATTTTAAAGTGAAAGAATGGTAATATTCCGAGTCAAAATTCGGACCATCGTACAAAATTCTGAGCAACCAGCTATATATCTTCTGAAAGGTAATTGAATAAGCTTTCCAAATATTATTAGTAAAAGTTGGCACAATCATATTAAAGGGGGGCGCTCTCAACCTGAACATAGCCGATTTTTCAATATTCTATATGTAAAGATAGACCGGTATTCTTTTCGAAGTCCAAATACGGACCATCGTACAAAATTCTGAGCATTCAGCTATATATACTCTGAAAGGTGATTGGAAAAGCTTTCCAAATATTATTAATAAAAGTTGGCAAAATCATATTAAAGGGGCGTGCTCTCAACCTGAACATAGCCATTTTTTTAATATTTTAAAGTGAAAGAATGGCAATATTCCGAGTCGAAATTCGGACCATCGTACAACATTCTGAGCATCCAGCTATATATATTCTGAAAGGTAATTGGATAAGCTTTCCAAATATTATTAGTAAAAGTTGGCACAATCATATTAAAGGGGCGCGCTCTCAACCTGAAAATAGCCATTTTTTCAATATTTTAAACTGAAAGAATGGTAATATTCCGAGTCAAAATTCGGACCATCGTACAAAATTCTGAGCAACCAGCTATTTATATTCTGAAAGGTAATTGGATAAGCTTTCCAAATATTATTAGTAAAAGTTGGCACAATTATATTAAAGGGGCGCGCTCTCAACCTGAAAATAGCCATTTTTTCAATATTTCAAACTGAAAGAATGGTAATATTCCGAAGTCGAAATTCGGACCATCGTACAAAATTCTGAGCATCCAGCTATATATTTTCGGAAAGGTAATTGGATAAGCTTTCCAAATATTATTAGTAAAAGTTGGCACAATCATATTAAAGGGGCGCGCTCTCAACCTGAACATAGCCAATTTTTCAACTTTTAAAGTGAAAGAACGGTAATATTCCGAGTCGAAATTCGGATCATCGTACAAAATTCTGAGCATCCAGCTATATATATTCTGAAAGGTAATTGGATAAGCTTTCCAAATATTATTAGTAAAAGTTGGCACAATCATATTAAACTAATTAAAAGGGCGCGCTCTCGACCTGAACATAGCTGATTTTTCAGTATTCTATATGTAAAGATAGACCGGTATTTTTTTCGAAGTCCAAATTCGAACCAACGTACAAAATTCTGAGCATCCAGCTATATATATTCTGAAAGGTAATTGGATAAGCTTTCAAAATATTATTAGTAAAAGTTGGCACAATCATATTAAAGGGGCGCGCTCTCAACCTGAAAATAGCCAATTTTTCTATATTTTAAACTGAAAGAATGCTTATATTCCGAGTCGAAATTCGGACCATCGTACAAAATTCTGAGCATTCAGCTATATATATTCTGAAAGGTGATTGGATAAGCTTTCCAAATATTATTAATAAAAGTTGGCACAATCATATTAAAGGGGCGTGCTCTCAACCTGAACATAGCCATTTTTTTAATATTTTAAAGTGAAAGAATGGTAATATTCCTAGTCAAAATTCGGACCATCGTACAAAATTCTGAGCAACCAGCTATATTATATTCTGAAAGGTAATTGAATAAGCTTTCCAAATATTATTAGTAAAAGTTGGCACAATCATATGAAAGGGGCGCGCTCTCAACCTGAAAATAACATAGCTGATTTTTCAGTATTCTATATGTAAAGATAGACCGGTATTTTTTTCGAAGTCCAAATTCGAACCAACGTACAAAATTCTGAGCATCCAGCTATATATATTCTGAAAGGTAATTGGATAAGCTTTCCAAATATTATTAGTAAAAGTTGGCACAATCATATTAAAGGGGCGCGCTCTCAACCTGAAAATAGCCAATTTTTCTATATTTTAAACTGAAAGAATGCTTATATTCCGAGTCGAAATTCGGACCATCGTACAAAATTCTGAGCATTCAGCTATATATATTCTGAAAGGTGATTGGATAAGCTTTCCAAATATTATTAATAAAAGTTGGCACAATCATATTAAAGGGGCGTGCTCTCAACCTGAACATAGCCATTTTTTTAATATTTTAAAGTGAAAGAATGGTAATATTCCTAGTCAAAATTCGGACCATCGTACAAAATTCTGAGCAACCAGCTATATTATATTCTGAAAGGTAATTGAATAAGCTTTCCAAATATTATTAGTAAAAGTTGGCACAATCATATTAAAGGGGCGCGCTCTCAACCTGAAAATAACCATTTTTTCAATATTTTAAACTGAAAGAATGGTTATATTCCGAGTCAAAATTCGGACCATCGTACAAAATTCTGAGCAACCAGCTATATATATTCTGAAAGGTAATTGAATAAGCTTTCCAAATATTATTAGTAAAGGTTGGCACAATTATATTAAAGGGGTGCGCTCTCAACCTGAACATAGCCGATTTTTCAATATTGTATATGTAAAGATAGACCGGTATTTTTTTCGAAGTCCAAATTCGAACCATCGTACAAAATTCTGAGCATCCAGCTATATATATTCTAAAAGGTAATTGGATAAGCTTTCCAAATATTATTAGTAAAAGTTGGCACAATCATATTAAAGGGACGCGCTCTCAACCTGAACATAGCCAATTTTTCAACATTTAAAGTGAAAGAACGGTAATATTCCGAGTCGAAATTCGGACCATCGTACAAAATTCTGAGCATCCAGCTATATATATTCTGAAAGGTAATTGGATAAGCTTTCCAAATATTATTAGTAAAAGTTGGCACAATCATTTTAAAGGGGCGCGCTCTCAACCTGAAAAGAGCCATTTTTTCAATATTTTAAACTGAAAGAATGGTAATATTCCGAGTCAAAATTCGGATCATCGTACAAAATTCTGAGCAACCAGCTATATATATTCTGAAAGGTAATTGAATAAGCTTTCCAAATATTATTAGTAAATGTTGGCACAATCATATTAAAGGGGTGCGCTCTCAACCTGAACATAGCCGATTTTTCAATATTCTATATGTAAAGATAGACCGGTATTCTTTTCGAAGTCCAAATTCGGACCATCGTACAAACTTCTGAGCATTCAGCTGTATATATTCCGAAAGGTGATTGGATAAGCTTTCCCAATATTATTAATAAAAGTTGGCACAATCATATTAAAGGGGCGTGCTCTCAACCTGAACATAGCCAATTTTTTAATATTTTAAAGTGAAAGAATGGCAATATTCCGAGTCGAAATTCGGATCATCGTACAAAATTCTGAGCATCCAGCTATATATATTCTGAAAGGTAATTGGATAAGCTTTCCAAATATTATTAGTAAAAGTTGTCACAATCATATTAAAGGGGCGCGCTCTCAACCTGAAAATAGCCATTTTTTCAATATTTTAAACTGAAAGAATGGTAATATTCCGAGTCAAAATTCGGACCATCGTACAAAATTCTGAGCAACCAACTATATATATTCTGAAAGGTAATTGGATAAGCTTTCCAAATATTATTAGTACAAGTTAGCACAATTATATTCAAGGGGCGCGCTCTCAACCTGAAAATAGCCATTCTTTCAATATTTTAAACTGAAAGAATGGTAATATTCCGAGTCGAAATTCGGACCATCGTACAAAATTCTGAGCATCCAGCTATATATATTCTGAAAGGTGATTGGATAAGCTTTCCAAATATTATTAATAAAAGTTGGCACAATCATATTAAAGGGGCGTGCTCTCAACCTGAACATAGCCATTTTTTAATATTTTAAAGTGAAAGAATGGCAATATTCCGAGTCGAAATTCGGACCATCGTACAAAATTCTGAGCATCCAGCTATATATATTCTGAAAGGTAATTGGATAAGATTTCCAAATATTATTAGCAAAAGCTGGCACAATCATATTAAAGGGGCGCGCTCTCAACCTGAAAATAGCCATTTTTTCAATATTTTAAGCTGAAAGAATGGTAATATTCCGAGTCAAAATTCGGACCATCGTACAAAATTCTGAGCAACCAGCTATATATATTCTGAAAGGTAATTGAATAAGCTTTCCAAATATTATTAGTAAAAGTTGGCACATTTATATTAAAGGGGCGCGCTCTCAACCTGAAAATAGCCATTTTTTCAATATTTTAAACTGAAAGAATGGTAATATTCCGAGTCGAAATTCGGACCATCGTACAAAATTCTGATCATCCAGCTATATATATTCTAAAAGGTAATTGGATAAGCTTTCCAAATATTATTAGTAAAAGTTTGCACAATTATATTAAAGGGGCGCGCTCTCAACCTGAAAATAGCCATTTTTTCAATATTTTAAACTGAAAGAATGGTAATATTCCGAGTCGAAATTCGGACCATCGTACAAAATTCTGAGCATCCAGCTATATATATTCTAAAAGGTAATTGGATAAGCTTTCCAAATATTTTGTACGATGGTCCGAATATAGCTGGTTGCTCTGAATTTTGTACGATGGTCTGAAAGGTAATTGGATAATCTTTCCAAATATTATTAGTATTCAGGTCCGAATTTCGACTCGGAATATTACCGTTCTTTCACTTTATATGTTGAAAAATTGGCTATGTTCAGGTTGAGAGCGCGCCCCTTTAATATGATTGTGCCAACTTTTACTAATAATATTTGGAAAGCTTATCCAATTACCTTTTAGAATATATATAGCTGGATGCTCAGAATTTTGTACGATGGTTTGAATTTGGACTTCGAAAAAAATACCGGTCTATCTTTACATATAGAATATTGAAAAATCGGCTATGTTCAGGTTGAGAGCGCACCCCTTTAATATGATTGTGCCAACTTTTACTAATAATATTTGGAAAGTTTATTTAATTACCTTTCAGAATATATACAGCTGATTGCTCAGAATTTTGTACGATGGTCCGAATTTTGACTCGGAATATTACCATTCTTTCAGTTTAAAATATTGAAAAAAATGGCTATTTTCAGGTTGAGAGCGCGCCCCTTTAATATGATTGTGCCAACTTTTACTAATAATATTTGGAAAGCTTATCCAATTATCTTCAGAATATATATAGCTGGATGCTCAGAGTTTTGTACGATGGTCCGAATTTCGACTCGGAATATTACCATTCTTTCAGTTTAAAATATTGAAAAAATGGCTATTTTCAGGTTGAGAGCGCGCCCCTTTAATATAATTGTGCCAACTTTTACTAATAATATTTGGAAAGCTTATACAATTACCTTTCAGAATATAAATAGCTGGATGCTCAGAATTTTGTACGATGGTCCGAATTTCGACTCGGAATATTACCGTTCTTTCACTTTAAATGTTGAAAAATTGGCTATGCTCAGATTGAGAGTGCGCCCCTTTAATATGATTGTGCCAACTTTTACTAATAATATTTGGAAAGCTTATCCAATTACCTTTTAGAATATATATAGCTGGATGCTCAGAATTTTGTACGATGGTTCGAATTTGGACTTCGAAAAAAAATACCGGTCTATCTTTACATATAGAATATTGAAAAATCGGCTATGTTCAGGTTGAGAGCACGCCCCTTTAATATGATTGTGCCAACTTTTACTAATAATATTTGGAAAGCTTATTCAATTACCTTTCAGAATATATATAGCTGGTTGCTCAGAATTTTGTACGATGGTCCGAATTTTGACTCGGAATATTACCATTCTTTCAGTTTAAAATATTGAAAAACTGGCTATTTTCAGGTTCAGAGCGCGCCCCTTTAATATGGTTGTGCCAACTTTTACTAATAATATTTGGAAAGCTTATCCAATTACCTTTCAGAATATATTTAGCTGAATGCTTAGAATTTTGTACGATAGTCCAAATTTTGACTCGGAATATTATCATTCTTTCAGTTTAAAATATCGAAAAAATGGCTATTTTTAGGTTGAGAGCGCGCCCCTTTAATATGATTGTGCCAACTTTTACTAATAATATATGGAAAGCTTATCCAATTACCTTTCAGAATATATATAGCTGGATGCTCAGAATTTTGTACGATGGTCCGAATTTCGACTCGGAATATTACCGTTCTTTCACTTTAAATGTTGAAAAATTGGCTATGTTCAGGTTGAGAGCGCGCCCCTTTAATATGATTGTGCCAACTTTTACTAATAATATTTGGAAAGCTTATCCAATTACCTTTTAGAATATATATAGCTGGTTGCTCAGAATTTTGTACGATGGTCCGAATTTTGACTCGGAATATTAACATTCTTTCAGTTTAAAATATTGAAAAAATGGCTATTTTCAGGTTGAGAGCGCGCCCCTTTAATATGATTGTGCCAACTTTTACTAATAATATTTGGAAAGCTTATTTAATTACCTTTCAGAATATATATAGCTGGTTGCTCAGAATTTTGTACGATGGTCCGAATTTTGACTCAGAATATTACCATTCTTTCAGTTTAAAGTATTGAAAAAATGGCTATTTTCAGGTTGAGAGCGCGCCCCTTTAATATGATTGTGCCAACTTTTACTAATAATATTTGGAAAGCTTATCCAATTACCTTTCAGAATATAAATAGCTGGATGCTCAGAATTTTGTACGATGGTCCGAATTTCGACTCGGAATATTACCGTTCTTTCACTTTAAATGTTGAAAAATTGGCTATGTTCAGGTTGAGAGTGCGCCCCTTTAATATCATTTGGGCAACTTTTACTAATAATATTTGGAAAGCTTATCCAATTACCTTTCAGAATATATATAGCTGGATGCTCAGAATTTTGTACGATGGTTCGAATTTGGACTTCGAAAAAAAATAACGGTCTATCTTTACATATAGAATATTGAAAAATTGGCTATGCTCAGGTTGAGAGCACGCCCCTTAAATATGATTGTGCCAACTTTTACTAATAATATTTGGAAAGCTTATTCAATTACCTTTCAGAATATATATAGCTTGTTACTCGGAATTTTGTACGATGGTCCGAATTTTTTACCCGGAATATTACCATTCTTTCAGTTTAAAATATTGAAAAACTGGCTATTTTCAGGTTCAGAGCGCGCCCCTTTAATATGATTGTGCCAACTTTTACTAATAATATTTGGAAAGCTTATTCAATTACCTTTCAGAATATATATAGCTGCTTGCTCAGAATTTTGTACGATAGTCCGAATTTCGACTCGGAATATTACCATTCTTTCAGTTTAAAATATTGAAAAAATGACTATTTTTAGGTTGAGAGCGCGCCCCTTTAATATGATTGTGCCAACTTTTACTAATAATATATGGAAAGCTTATCCAATTACCTTTCAGAATATATATAGCTGGATGCTCAGAATTTTGTACGATGGTCCGAATTTCGACTCGGAATATTGACATTCTTTCACTTTAAAATATTAAAAAATTGGCTATGTTCAGGTTGAGAGCACGCCCCTTTAATATGATTGTGCCAACTTTTACTAATAATATTTGGAAAGCTTATCCAATTACCTTTCAGAATATATATAGCTGGATGCTCAGAATTTTGTACGATGGTTCGAATTTGGACTTTGAAAAAAATACTGGTCTATCTTTACATATAGAATATTGAAAAATCGGCTATGTTCCGGTTGAGAGCGCGCCCCTTTAATATGATTGTGCCAACTTTTACTAATAATATTGGGAAAGCTTATCCAATTACCTTTCAGAATATATATAGCTGGATGCTCAGAATTTTGTACGATGGTCCGAATGTTGACTCGGAATATTGCCGTTCTTTCACTTTAAAATATTAAAAAATTGGCGACGTTTAGGATGAGAGCGCACCCCTTTAATATGATTGTGCCAACTTTTACTAATGACATTTAGAAAGCTTATTCAATTACCTGTTAGAATATATTTAGTTGGATCATCAGAATTTTGTACGATGGTCCGAATTTTGACACGGGATATTAACAGTTTTTCCCTTTAAAATTTAAAAAAAAAATGGTCATGTTTATGAAGAGAGTGCACCCCTTTAATATGACTGTGCCAACCTTTACTAATAATATCTGGAAAGCCTATTTAATTATCTTTCGGAATATATTTAGTTGAATGTCTAGACTTTTGTACGATAATGCGAAATTACACCTCTATTCTGAGCTAAAGGAATGGATAAAAAAAATAATATATTATTCTACTTTCATTTGATAGACGTAACGTTGGATTTTATTGGTTGATAAAAATAGATGAGTTTGAGCGGCTGTTGTCTTAATTCTGAATAGGTTGCAAACGAACAGGTTGCCAGCTGGATCGGTCGAATAGCTCGCTAGCCGAATAGGTCGCCAATTTGTGTTCGGTATCTCTCGCAGCTCTGAAAAGATTTTGTCGGGGTCATCATTGCAAAATAGGCCAATAACGTCTGGATCTTTAAGGTTTCCCGGTTTGGGTAAATGAGGCATGTCGGGGTTGTCTCCCTTGTTCTAGCTGGTGTCTAGTACACGGTCAGGTTCATAATTAGTTTATAGCTTCATGTATTATCAGTTATTTGGTCACCTGAAACAATAGATAGATATATTAATAATTCTACATGCATTTTCAATTATTTGGTAACCCGATAAATAATACATGTAGGTACATGTATACAGCATCCACATGTGGCCACTTGTATACACATACATGTACATATGTACAGAACCCATAATAGAGTTTAAACAAATGAGATTTAAGTTGTGGGCCAAATAGAGTCGACTGTCCAATCTTGAGGGTTTTCTCCAGATTCTCCCACTTCTAAAGACCCCTACTTGCAAGCCTAATGTTGAAATAAAATTCAAACATGTTAGTCGTAAAAGGACATAGTCTGTCGTTTCTCTGTCTATGGTATACAGTATGTTTTCAGGGAAATTCGCACAGACAGAAATTTAATTCCAACTGTCAAGGATTCTGCTAAGTGTATGTCAATTTATACACAGGACCACACTGATCAGCAGTGAATATGATGGCTAGGCTGCTACAATCACTGATAAGGATGACATCGACGCGATTTAATTAGTCCCCCATATAATTAACTTATTTCCTCCGACAAATTAAATTCTAAAACATTTTTTGTATGTATTAGAAAAATAAGTAAAGACGTTTGAAGTATTTGTAGGTAAAAAGAATTTCCTATTTTATTTAGTGTGAATGGGTATTAATATGAGTAAAAGTAACTAAAAGGCATCATTTTGCCAGGAGTAGTTACGTCTTCTGTAAACAATGCACGAGCCTTTGAGCCAATGATTATCGCCACATGATGTCATTGCACGTGTTGACAACAGTAGCGGATTATCAGTGAGGCTGATGAGGCTGCAGCCTCAGGCCCAAAGATTTTGTAAAAAAAATTGACTGATACGATTAAAAACGCATAGACAATGAATGTTAGGGGGTGGGGTTTAGGCCCAACGGGAATAAACATAGGCCCTGACCCGAAATTAATTAGGCCCACGCCATTTTAAATAGGCCCTACAGCAACTGCCGCCTCAGGCCTTGGTGGAGCTTAATCCACCACTGGTTGACAACAGTCATCTGTGACAGAGATAATTCTTAAGTAATTCTCCATGAAACAGATTGACATAATGGATAGGCACTGGGAGAAATACACAGGAAAATCCAAAGGAAGGATTGAATCTGTCGTCTCCATGAAAGCAAATCAGTGCCTCTAATCATAATAATACTTGGTATATTACATGTATATATCAACCACATGACTGTGGTCAAATCAATTAGCGAGTAGAGTGCCGCGCTTCGACCTCTAGCTGGCCGGTCACCTCTGGCTTGCGGCTGTGGTTTCGATCCCTGGTGTGAGCGTGTGTGGCATGGAGATAGGGGCGCCTTCTCAACCTCGTGGGTTTCCTCTGGGCACTCCGGTTTCCTTCCACTACTAAAGAACCCTGTATGCGAATTATTGAAATAAAATTTAACCATATGTTAGTTCCGAAATGACCTGGTTTGTGTCGAGTGGACGTTAAACCCCATCTCTCTCTCTCTCTCTCTCTCTCTCTCTCTACTCAGACAATTGAAAAGATCTCTGCCCTAAATGGCCGCCATTTCCGAAAAATTAGTAAACTGTTCTATTGTGCAGTTCTCCTCCATTTCATATCTAGGGGATCACGTGGCTAAGTGGGTAAGGCGCTAGCTCGCTAGCCTGGAGGTCGGATGTTCGATCCCTGCATTGTCCAAGAAAGTTCATTTCGATTTTTCAGCGTGGTTTCCCCTTGTCAGTGATGCAGAACGGAGGGCCTGACAAGGATAGCTGCCTAGTCGTTCGAATGGGACGATAAACCGAGGTCCCGTGTACACACTTGAGTGCACGTAAAAGATCCCTTGGCAGTTGGAATTCGATATAAGAGTAGGTCGTAGTGCCGCTGTCCGGGTAAAATTTCCCTCATAGCACAATGTATTCATTTCAGCGGATTCTCAACCTCGTGGGTTCCCTACGGGCACTCCGGTTTCCTCCCACTGCTAAAGACCCCTACGCGAAGCGAATTATTGAAATAAAATTAAACCATATCTTAGTCCCGAAATGACCTAGTTTGTGTCAAGTGGACGTTAAACCCCAGTTCTTTCTCTCTCTCTCTCTCTCTCTCTCTCTCTCTCTCTGTCATGCACACACAGTCTAAGTAAACCTTTTCAATTTTAGTAAATGGAAGTAGAAAAAATACTTCTCGAGATATACTTGTTTTCGGCTAAAATCAGTGATTTAGTAGTAATTATAATGTCGGTCAACTACCTTAGTGTGTTTTCCCAAACATGGCTAATTGCAGACAGACAGCAGCAGTTTAGTATGACATCTAAGGCTCACAATTAAATTATTGCCTCGTCCCTTACACAACAACTTAGAATATGCTTCAATGTTATAATTTTTTGTTTATTTTGCAGGAACTTAGTCAGAAGAAAGCTCAGTTAGAATATGAACACCGAATGTCAATTAGACACCATGAATCTACCCAAGACTTAGAATTTAAACATTTGGCAGCCCACAGAAATTACGTGATGAACAACTAAGAAAACAACACGAGATGGAACGAGAGAATCAGAAAGAATACAATACTCCTGTCGAGTCAGATTTAAAGAAAAAAACATGCAATGGAGGTTAAACAACAACCTCGTAGTTTAAGGGTAAAATCCCCTAATCTTAAATGGGGGTTGGAATGGCCAAGTGATCTAGAGTGCCGCGCTTCGACCTCTAGCTGGCCGGTCACCTCTGCCTTGCGGCTGTGGTTTCAATCCCTGGTGTGAGCGTATGTGGCATGTAGATAGGGGCGCCTTCTCAACCTCATGGGTTTCCTCCGGGCACTCCGGTTTCCTCCCACTGCTAAAGACCCCTATGCGCAAGCGAATTATTGAAATAAAATTGAAACGATATGTTAGTTCCGGAAAAGAGCTAGTTTGCATTGAATAGACGTTTAGCCCCAATTTTCTCTTTATTTTGATGCTAATACAAAATTTACTCGCCCAGGTTTTTTTGATGTTTTTTTTTTGGGGTATATTTGGTGCAGAGTAGTCGGACATTAACTCCAGCTTTTATTTTTGTTACCTGATTTTGTTTTTTCAGCAAAAAGAAATTCAGATCCGTAAACAGTTTAATGAGGCAGTCAAGAGAGAGAGGGAGAGAAATGGGGTTTAACGTCCACTCGACACAAACTAGGTCATTATGGGACTAACATATGGTTTAATTTCACCTACCAGTGCCGCTGTCTGTAAACATGATAAACGTTGTATCGGTGTGATGTTTTAGTTTAACCCCGTAAAATATGCCAAACAATGTTTACAGAAGACTGAGACTTTAAACAAAATTTATGGGGGTACCCCCCCCACCATTGCGGACCCCCCCCCCTACATATTTCACGGCTACGCCCCTGTATATATCTGATGATACAAGTGATGCCTCAGATGAGGAAGGTAAGTTCTTATATATAATATAATATCCAACAAGGACTGACTTACCTACTTTAGATGAAACAATATTAAATATAAGTTGATAAACTGTAAATATAATATAACATGTTATATATTACAGATACACGTCAACAACAACAACAGCAACAATTATTTAAAGCCTGTCTACATGGTACTTTGGATGATATAAAAAAAACCATGGTGAACATAGATTTTAACGTCAGAGACAGATGGAATCAGACACCGTTGTTTAAATGTTGTTTATCAAGTGAAAGTCCTGTAGATAAAATAAAATTTCTAGTCAGTCACCAGGCAGATATTAACGCCAGAAACAGTGTTAAAAAATACCATATTACACGTGGCATGTAGGTTTGGTACTTTATCTACAGTAAAATATCTAGTTGGTTGTTTACATCTAGATGTACATGTCAAGTATAAATATGGTCGAATACCTGTTAATTATTGTAGGATCTCACGCACTGAATCACATGAAAAGATCAAATATATCACAGATCAAGGGAAATATATTAAAACTTTAAAAGTAAACCATCGTTTTTCGGGTCTTTATTTAGACGTTAAACATTTTACACATCAAATGAAATTAAAATAAAATAAACAAGTTATTCATGTAAACTAGTCAACATAATGTTATTGTCTCTAGTCATACAATTTACAGTTTTATTGTCTCTAGTCGACAGTTAAAACTACTGATGACGTATTATACTGTCTCTAGTCAACTGTTAAAACTACTGATGACGTATTAAACTGTCTCTAGTCAACAGTTAAAGTTACTGATGACGTATTCGTACTTTATCTACATGACTTACTGTGTTTATATCTATTGTTTATTTTGTCTGTAATATTTAATTGTATATATTTATTTTTAATGAATAATACTGTTGTCTATCGTCTACAGACTGCAATTCTTAATGGATCATCATGGAACATGTTGTATTTATTACTTATAACCATACGGATGGCAACTGTTAGTTTGGGGCATACCCGACCCCTGTCTGTAAATTTGGCAAAACAAACCCACCGCCTAGCCATCTTTGTCTCTTGTCACATTACAGTTGTTTCAATCATTTCATATTTCATTCTTTTCATTTTGAAAGTACCAGATCAATCAAAGCAGAAATGTGAACGTATCATGCAGTGTTAGCTTTGCCCTTGAGTATTTGTGAAATTCAAGCATGGTACGTGTCTCTAAAAGATTTGGGAGCGGTGATATCTCAGTGAGTAAAGCACTATGTCGCTAACCCATTAGCCCAGTTTAGGAGCAAAACAGTTGGACGTTAAACCCCATTTCATTTCATTACTTTGTCAAAGAAAGAGTATTCAAATTACGAATCAATTCTTATTATTTATCGATGAGGTACAAATTACCAACGGTCTAATATTTGAATTTAATAAGATTCTATCCCAATTGGAACGAAACGCGGACAGCGATGGATCAACGGAGGTTATACAATTGAGTTATCTCCCTTCAAACCGATACAAACCTCTACTGGAGCAATCGGGAAATACTAGATTATCAATCAATATGGCCTACTGTCTCCAGTACATAGTTAATCAAAGGATTATCTACTATTTATGGAGAGATATTAGATCCTGATTCCTAAACCATTTTCACTACAATCCGACTTCGATATCCTAGTTCCGTATAATTCAGAAGATTTGTATTATAATTAGGATTCGTACTTATAACCTAATCATTCCTATGGTGCGATAAACACTTGTGTAGCCTATTTATTTCAAATCATTGAATGTTTAACAAACGAATAAGTGTGAAATATTATTCTCTATATTATTTATTTATATGAAACATAATTACATGATGTAAATAAACTTCTTAAAATCATTTCAACATAAATAACATTAAACAACGTGAAATAACTGTCTGTCTTCCGTCGTCAGGGACACTCAGCTTGGGACATGACCGACTCCCTTCACCCGTCCCTTGATGATATATCTACCCAATTATTGAATCACTCTATCCACTATCTGACTCGAACAACCAAATATCAATTCACCTGTCCCCAGAGGTATATATAGATATAGGATGGTCCCTTGTGTGTGATCACCGTTTCTATTTAATATTGCCACACCCAATCCCTACCAGATGTTTTTGTACATCTCTCTATCATTGTTATTAAAATTTTAACATCTTCACAATAAAGCTTACAGTGTTTAATTCCTCAAATACAAGCCTTTTGTACTGCAAACCATGAGACCTAAATATGAAAGCACTCATTTCTTGAATACGCATTTATCTCCCCATCCCACACACCTTACGAAATAGGGAGAGGGGTTTTACATAGGTTAAGCCTGTTCCCCAATCCTATTCAGACAACCTGAATAAGATATTGTTTAAAAAAACAACTTAAGAAAATAAAGGACTATGTCAAAAAAAAAAAACTCCATGTAAACTTGTGTTCAATTCGGCATTTATACAAGGGAAATTATGGATTAAATTTTTGCAATGTGGGTGGAAATACTGAGCAGCTGATCTAGTTATATTACGTCAAATAATTGTTGACGGTAATAATAAGAAAGGTCATTTATTTATAGTTTAGAAGATTTGAAAAATAATCCAACAACATTTTATTCAAAGATACTGACATCTTATACTGTATGATATATCCGGAAAAGCTAAGCTAGGATATTTTTTACTGCATGTAAACCTTCAACAATCCAAACTATCATAATTTGTCTAAACTCGGTTCATGGTGTGGGCATGACAGCGTTACATATACTGCTAAGAGTGGATACAAAAACGTTGGCTTTTCTTACAAGTAAATAGCCGATTATATTTTTTGTGTTCACTGTTCACACAGTTTAATAAAGGTTTAGATTCTTAGTTTTAACCCCATTTTAGCCTTTTCCTGATATTCTATCTGGATTATCGACATAATTATTGATAGCATTTGACGTTCTAATTTATTCTTTGATAGCATTGGACGTTCTAATTCCTTCGGGGGGTTGGGATAGCCTAGTGGTCTAGAGTGCCGCGCTTCGACCTCTAGCTGGCCGGTCACCTCTGGCTTGCGGCTGTGGTTTCGATCACTGCTAAAGACCCCTACGTGCAGGGGAATTATTGAAATAAAATTAAAACCATATGTTAGTCCCGAAATGACCTAGTTTGTGCAGAGTGGACGTTAAACCCCATTTCTCTCTCTCACACTAATTTCTTCTTTGATAGCATTTGACGTTCTAATTTCTTCCGAAGTTGTTAGTTTTAACCCTTTTTTGTTTAGCGTTTGACGCTCCACATTTTTGTAAAACAATTTTTTCATTCAGGTTGTCTGAATGGGATTGGGGAACAGGCTTAGCCCATGTAAAACCCCTCTCCATAATATAATTTGTATACATATATCATTAGTGCAAGATGGGTGTATATACATAGTTATAATGGCAAACACATACATATTATATAAATACAATATAATGGGTGAAAATAAAAAAGTATAGTAAGATTTTTAATAATAATAATAATAGGCAAAATTAGGAAGACTAGCCAAAATTATACATACAATATTATGTGGTCGAGATTAAAATCTGTTTGACATATCTATAAACTTATGGACCTGATTAAAAATATTAGTTTTAACATCAAGACTGTAGGTTGTGGAGCCAAATAGAAGACAGTTTATATTTTTAAAAACATGCTGTAATTTATCTATGGTTTCTGTCCGTGCATTTGAATATAAGGAACATCTCAAAAGGTAATGGTTGGGATCTTCAAATATATACCCGTAGAGGCAGGCGGGACTGTCGGCAACCTGTCTTAGGAATTTGTGGTCCTGCAGGTCAGAGCATCCTAGTTGTAATTTATAATTTGAGGTTTCCGGTGACCGTTATAATAAAATGAGGGGACTTTGATATCAGATTTGGATAGATGATCGGAGAAAATTTTCAGAGTTCTAGAATTTCTTACAGGGGTACTGAGTTTATTCAATTCTCGTATACTGGGTGGGATAAAAGATTTAGCAAAAATTTCAGTACGGCATCTAGGTCCTTTTAATTTGTGGGGGGTTGGAATGGCCTAGTGGTCTAGAGTGCCGCGCTTCGACCTCTAGCTGGCCTGTCACGTCTGGCTTGCGACTGTGGTTTTGATCCCTGGTGTGAGCTTATGTGGCATGGAGATAGGGGCGCCTTCTCAACCTCGTGGGTTTCCTCCGGGCACTCCGGTTTCCTCCCACTGCTGAAGACCCCTGCACGCAAGCGAATTATTGACATAACATTGAAACCATATGTTAGTCCCAAAATGACCTAGTTTGTGTCGAATGGACGTTAAACCCCATTTCTCTCTCTCTCTCTCTCTCTCTCTCTCTCTCTCTCTCTGTGTCTCTCTCTCTCTTAATTCGTCTTCATTACGTAGGGAATACATGTATTTGTTTGTAGGTTCAAAGTTAATTAGATTATTAAGATAAGGAGGGCTTAGGTTATTGGTGATTTTGTAAAGTAATTTTAATTTATGACGATTTCTTTTTTCTTTGAGTGGAATAAACCCAGTTTCTCCATAGAGGAAAGCATGGCTAATACCCCTAACTGCCCCGCAAATAGTGCGTAGTGCATAAAGCTGAAGGGATTCGAGAGTATTAGATAAATAGTCAGTGCACCCTCCCCAGATAACATCGGTATAATCAAAGTGAGGTATAATGAAGGAAGTATATAGGGTATGTAGCGATTACTGTTTAATAATTTTTATACTTTGTTAATTATACTATCAATGTGGCTGCTCCATTTACAATTGCTTCGGATGTTTATGTTCAGTTACTTCCTTTATTCCTATTGTGTTCATTACAAGGGGTGGATTCGCAACATCACGTTTAGTGTAGAGGATTAAGGTTTCTGTCTTGAGGGGGTTAAAAGTTACAAGCCATGATTCTGTCCATGAATTGATTGCTTCGAGATCTTTGGTTAATGTAAGTGCGTATGCCTCTGGGTCATCTATTTTTAGGTACAGAGAGGTATCATCAGCAAATAGTCGAATGTTCGATTGTATATCATTCACAATGTCTGGAACACCGTTTATGTTTTTACTATGTTTATACTATTACTATTAGGGCGGGGAAATTACCATTTTGGGGTAAGTGTTTCTTATAGGCACCGTTTTACGTCAATACTTTTCTAGTTAATTGTACTAATGTGTCCCCGAGATGACTGGGCGATAGTACTCTACTTTCCAGAAATGGATATTGACATAACTGTCTGTGAGTTAGTCTAAGATAGTAGTATAATAATGCAAGCTACTTCATTACCCTAGTTTTCGTCATACATCGTGTAGGTAAAGATTTCTTTATTAAACAGAACACCTTTCGTAGAACTAAAATAACACTATAGTATTATACTAACTTGTGACGTCAATTAGCAGACTAACTATTTATTATTCAATATTATAAAATCGCAAAACTCAAATATCTATACAACTATAGAAAGACGACTTTCATTTATAACAATTTATACATTTCAATAGAGCTCCACATTCTAAACCGCTTGGTTTCTTTTACACACGAACACAATATGAAAAGGTCAACCTACTATATTCAAATGACCCTATAGTTAGTTTAATGTTATCACCTATCCAGTTTATTGTGCACGATGCAGGGTATACACGTTCGTTCAAGAATACATGATACCACTTCTCATTTGATGAGTTGGCAGGGTTAATATAATTTGATGAGTCAGCAGGGTTAATCCAATTTGATGATTTGGCAGGGTTAATACAATTTGATGAGTCAGCAGGGTTTATACAATCTTGCTCTGCTTTTTTTAAAATTATGTTATTTATAGTTTATTTTATCTCGTTAACAATGGATTAAGACTTGCTCTTGTTAATGTCATCCGCAAATCGTGTTTCAAATTTCACTTTGTTGGCTTCGGGCGTATGTCGATTAGCGGAAAATACATTTCAAGATTCTTGCAACTATGTGGACTATCCTAAACTCACTATTTTAATCCATAACGTCTCATATCCAGGTTTTGGTCATTATTGAATGTAATTATAAACCGGTATATAAAACCCTAGTGATTCAGTTCTAAACCGGTATAATTCGTTTCATTCTAGTTATTATAAACGGGTATGGTTGGTTTCATTCTAGTTATTATAAACCGGTATAATTGGTTCCATTCTAGTTATTATAAACGGGTATGGTTGGTTTCATTCTAGTTATTATAAACGGGTATAATTGGTTTCATTCTAGTTATTATAAACGGGTATGGTTGGTTTCATTCTAGTTATTATAAACCGGTATAATTGGTTTCATTCTAGTTATTATAAACCGGTATAATTGGTTTCGTTCTAGTTATTATAAACCGGTATAATTGGTTCCATTCTAGTTATTATAAACCGGTATAATTGGTTCCATTCTAGTTATTATAAACGGGTATAATTGGTTCCATTCTAGTTATTATAAACGTGTATGGTTGGTTTCATTCTAGTTATAAACCGGTATAATTGGTTTCGTTCTAGTTATTATAAACTGGTATAATTGGTTTCATTCTAGTAACCTGGTCTTGTATCAACTATAAAGTTGATATTTACAAAGTTGATATGATAGTGTGACATACAAGATACAAGATAATATATTCTGCAGTGTATTTATGTTATAAAAATATGAAACATACAAAAATGAAATGAAATTGGGTTTAAAAACGTCAGAAGGAGATAATTTGATGGACTATGATGGATGTTCTACTCCCTTCATTCTACCTACCTGGTTTATAGAAATCATGACGGAGATTATTTTGGATTCAAATTAAATCTGTTTAAATGATGAGATTAAATTATATTAAACCACTAAATTTAACGTTTTAATAGTTTGTACTTTCATGACATAGATACGTGAGATGCACTTTAAATAGAGGTCTACTGCTGAGTTATCAAATCGCGACCCCCCCCCCCCGCAATCCTGGGTATAGAGCATAACAAGATTTTCATTCTAGAAATCGTACTTCTAGTATAGAATCAGACCTCTTTGTTTTTCATCGAATAGTTATTTGAAAAAAGGAGTACGATGTGGATTAACAACATGTCATTATTTTTGGGGGGAATCATATCAAGGTCCTTGACAATAAACATATAAATTATTGCTGTCAACACTTTGTATTAAAGTTTGATTTTACCACCTGGAAACAGATCAACGGAGTGTTTATGAATAGTTTGTATTTTGAATATCTCTTTTTATTAAATGTAAAATAGACCAAGTTTATTCCTTAAACACAATAAAACAACCCATATAATGAAAGACTGAATATTTAAACGCTCATTTTGATAAAAGGAAATGGGACAAAAGAAATTCGTAATACAAACACGTGCTAATATATAGGACTGAAGAAATTTATATCCAAATATGGATATATGCTTATTTACTACCAAATATTTATTGGGTATTAGACGTCTTTAACAGTTCTATATACAGTCGACAATAAACTAAGACTTGACAATTTTATAAATATCATATAAGATATTTTATCGTTGTTTGGTAGGGGCGGGGCTTGTTATTTCTTATTACAATCCAATACATTATTACTATTATGGGCAGTTGATTTTAATTAAGATTATTTAAAACATAAGCACGTCCTTGTATGTACAGATGTCACTTTGAAATGATTCTTCGGGAGAATAAAGTTAAAACAGACGGCTTCAGATCATCACGGAGAAAAGAAAAGGCCATTGGTGAAGAAAATGAATCCACTTGGTTTTTGTAGAAATGGGAAAACCAATAAAATACATTAAGATGTATACATATTTTATAACTCGTCTTGTATACAGATAATATATACGACATTATCTTGATCTGTTGACAAGTGTTACTATGACAACCAAATAGACAAATAAGTTATTAAAAAAACACACACAAAGAGCCAAATGTGCCCATTGCGGGTGTTTCTGGCTTTTCCTTCTCAAATTTTGAAAGTGTTCACCTAAGCCAGTGACATCGCCGAAAATGTTGAAATCCATGACACGAGTTCGCTTATAGAAGCTGACAGTTACTTATGGTAATCATTTGCAGTTCCCTGTTTGATCATCTGTGTGCTATCAGTGCACCAAGTCACTGTCGCTTACTGAAGACCCTGTTGCACCCTCCCGCGATCACACTGGCGCTCATAGGGTCCGTGTTCGTCGCTATAAGCTTCCTGTAGTGCCAAATCGCGGAAGCGCTATGGATCAGTCCTCTTACAAGAACGGTGTATTAACGCAGTAAAGTCAGAATGGTGCTCTAGGTGACTCCCTCTCGACCTGAGAGTTTCCATTTCCTGTCCAAGTCGTTTGGTGAGTTAATACAATTTGATGAGTTGGCAGGGTTAATACAATTTGATGAGTTGACAGGGTTAATACAATTTTGCTCTGCTTTGTTATCAATTATGCCATTTACAGTTTCCTTTTTCTCTTTAACAATGGCTTAAGACTTGAGGTTTTATTTCACTTGGAAAATATATTTAATCTAGTGCTAGATACAAATCATATTGCAGATGATTCAAGCAACCTAAAATAATACAAAATACAACGTCGCTTTCATTATGACTAATCTGTTCCGACATGTTTACTGTAACGTCGTTTCATTATTGACATTTCCCTAGTAATTTCGAGTGATGTTTATCAGGTAAAATTAGTTTACAAGCATTTAATTGTTTTATTGTCGTTGTTGTTCAGGTGAAGATATGAATCGTCTCATTTGCTATGGATCTTTTTTTTATATGGTCTCGGTTTTTAATCCCAGAATAATTTTATTTGGTGGCGGCGCCCACAAAGACCCTATCTAATGTAAATAGGGCGACCAAAACGAACCCTCTGTCTAATGCCATGTGGCGGTGCAGGCGCGGACCCAGAAAGGGTGATACGAGGGGCACCTCCACCAAATGAAATAATTCAAGATTATCGCTACGGTTCCCCTATCCACATGGCCTTATACGTGTTTCTGGCTAGTTTTAGTTTACAGGACCTGAATTTTCTCATTTGGATGTGTTTCACATCAAAATAAGCAATAAGGCGACCGAATTTGACACACGGGATCACTTGCTAGCGACTTTGATTGCGGCTCCAAGTGCGTGGAAACTTTGGCATTATACTGACGAGCCAACACTCTGCTGCACCCCCACTTTTAAAATCCAACATACGACCCTGTACACCACACTACATTAACGTCATCTATGGTCCGAGTCCAGTATTGCCGACGCATATTAACTTTGGGTTAGGATTATAACAATTATATATTACGGTCATGTTAGACTCAATTTGGATCCAATAACCTCTCACCGTCATCTCTATATGACGTTAAAGTTTTGGGGGCGAAACGACTCCTAGACTCGAATACCAAGACGTAGACAAAGTAAACGTCTAAGACCGGTAATCCGAGTCTAACTTAGCATGTATTTAGGAAGTTCCGCATATATATTTAGCTTGAGATATATAAAAGAAGAACGTCATATATTTGGAGTTGATCATATATATAAATTTTGAGTTTAGCACTAAGTCTTAGTTTACATGTCATATATATTTGGAGTTTAGCATCAATTTAAAGTTTACCAAAGAAAAAAACAGGTTTGTCATATTCATAGAGTTAAGCATATTTTTTTTAGATGAAAATGAAGTCGCAATCGGCGCTCCATACTCCGCGGCCATGACAGTTTGTAGCTTTAATCACCCCGGTTCTCCGTGATCATAACTATGGAGGGGAATTTTCCCCATAATTCTAACTTCTAACCTAGTAATGTATATGCTAATATGCACGTAACTTCTTATTCACAAAATGTTAAATATAAAAAAACAAAAACCATTTTCCAGAGGTTTCTTGTATAATACATACAACTTGACAGAATAATGATATCATTGAGGCATTTTCTGAAAAGGTGAAAACATTAAAGTGTCTCTACTTAGTACAGGTATCAAGAAAAAACACACCTGAAACAAAAATTATATTTCAAAAGAACCTGCGTTGATTTAATGGGTTGTAAATTTATTTTGGTTCGAGATATCAGTAGTGGAACCATTTCTAGGGACAAACATGTACAATTAAAGTTATTGACTTATTTTTAAAGATTGCAGTTAGAATTTGTATTTTGTTCTATTTAAATTATTACTTTTAATTTATTGCAGTCAGTTTAGCTTCGTTAACATTTATTATGGGGGGAATTCCGCTCCATATATGACTGGTAGTGATTTTAACCACCTCGTTTTTTTCCTTGGCAAGGTGCCAGTGACCTACGTTTAATATGAAATATTATGAAAGGAATATTTTTATTTCTGACGTATAGATTCGTGTTTATAATAACATATCTATTCATGATTACACAATAAAACGTCTCAATGTATTTATTAATATTACGATTCTTTCTTCGGTTCAACAATCAATCTATTTAATATCCACGTGCAAATCTCACGTACACCACGGAGGGGTATTCCCGGGGAATTTATATTCAGTTTTTACCAAGGTACCTTTATTACCTGGAATTTGTATGATACTCTTAGGTACACATCCAGACCCCCCCACCATCCCTCACTTTCCCAAGGCCTGTACGTTGTCCCCTCCGCCAGGCCTGTATGTTGCCACGCACACCCGCCTTATGATCACGGCGATGTCGACAACATAACAAAACCCCAATATTTGACAGTATTTGTAGCGTCTTATTTTTAAAATATGTCAAGTCTAATTTTGTGATCAAACTGTTAAATGTGTTTGTTTTTAAAATAATTTTACTATCTACTTGACCAGTTTTTATATATTATTTCAATTCTTAATGGTAATTATACATTTATATACTTATCTAGTTTATATACATGTACAGCATTATACATGTATATTGTCTAGTTTACAAATTAATTCAATTCCTAATGGAATATATTATATCTTATAAAATCTCAAAAAATAACCTGTCCTTTATTATACGAAAACGTAGAAGTATATTTATCAAGATTCAAATAGCTGTAAAAATTTTATTTGGATGCGTCCGCTCGTAGTTCTTCTTTTCTTATATCTCTTTGCCGGGAATGATATCAGTAAGAAATCATGTCTGCACTACGGATAATATTGTGCGAAATAAAAATGACAAAAGCTGCCTATATGTAACGTGCAACAAATCGCACCATTTTAGTCCACGTTGCCATTTTTTTCTCTCTGAAAATCGCAAGAAAAGGTTCCAAAGATTTTGTCAATTGATATACTACTGATTTCGTCAGTTCAACATACACGACGCAAGAACTTAATCTGCCTATAGGCCTGAAATGTTATCTAAATTATTAATTAGACATTTTAAATTAACTTATCCAGACCATAATCAACTCTCGATGTCAACTGCGATATTAATCCGATTTGCTCAACCTTCGCTCATGGTTTAATCATGATATGGATAATCGAGACTATGTTTTTTTATTATATCGTACAAACTTTAGAAATGATGATCGAGGCTACACCGGAATTTCAATCGCTAAAATCTCGCTTCAAAGTGGATCAATTTGACTGAAATTTTCTGCAAATAGCCTTAACATTATTTAGTTTTTAACTATTATAATAAGAACTGCCAGCTCTTTATGTAAGCTCGGACTCTTCGCCGGAATATAAGAATGTCATAAACTGTTTAAATATAACAAATGAAACTTGCCATGGGTTTATTTTGGGAATAAAGAGAGAGAGAGAGAGAGAGAGAGAGAGAGAGAGAGAGGGGGGTAACGTCCACTCGACACAAACTAGGTCATTTCGGGACTAACATACGGTTTGATTTTATTTCAATAATTCGCATGCGCGTAGGGGTCTTCAGCAATGGGAGGAAACCGGAGTACCCGGAGAAAACCCACGAGGTTGGGCAAGCGATCCTACTCCTTGCCACATATAACCTGGGATTCTGGGAATAAGGTCTAAATTTTGTTTGCCTGGGCTCGATCAGCGAAAGGCTCGTTTGCACCACCCCGCCCCACCCCTCTTTCCATTTCAAAATTCCTGGTTTAACGAAAAGATCTATGGCCGGTTGCTGGGGTTTTAATGAACAAAATGTTTTAAAGTTATGTAGGCATCAGAAGAGTGGTCCTGTAGGCTGTATGATACTGGGCCTGTAGGCTATAGGATACTGGGTCGGTAGTGAACCTTTAGGATAGTGGACCTGTAGTCTATAAGAGAGAGGGTCTGTACCTGTAGGCTGTTGTTAAGTACTATACACATCAAATAACCAATTACAAGAGGAAGAGAGGGTAACTTGCATAACAGGTTTCAATTATCTATAAGTTAGTTGCATGATAAAAACGGTGAAGATATTTATAGTAACATTAGTCATTATCTACCAATCATACAGGACAGTGTCTAAATCACGCCTTATAGTAGAATTTAGTCATCATCATCTACCAATCATACCATACGATTACATCATGTGTACCTACTTCAAGAATACACATGATGGCAAATGGCCGCCATTTAAAATACTACGCCCGCCTCTTAGAGACGATAACTTAACTCGCTATAAATTGTAAAAAAATTTACTTCGGCTAGAATTAAAAAACACCTAAGATTAACATTTGCTAAAAATTTCTAAAAAACAACCTAAATTTATGGAAATGGGGCCAAATCAAATCAGGCAAATTACATCAAATAGTCCATGTTAAACGTATAGCAAAAATTTTAAACTAACGCGAGCACGCGCGTTTCTAGACAACGCCATAGCGGGTCATAGCAACCAGTGATTATAAATTGGAAATCCCCAATGACGTAGATATTATAAATTGGAAAGCCGAGTCTGTCTTAATATAAGTAGTACCGTCAGTAAACAAGATGGAAGCCATCTGCTATCGTGTTTGATCATGGAGTAGGCAAGCACAGGTGTGTCGTATGCAATCATACAGGACAGTGTTTAAATCGCTCCTTATTTGGATTATTTAAATGAATGTTTGAAATGTTGCTAGGGGTGACAGTAAACACACACATATATATCTAGAGATAGACCAAGCGACGAGCGTCAGAAGCTATCCAGACAGCAGTAGTTAAACATCAACCCATCTAGAGGTAGACCAAGCGGCGAGCGTCAGAAATCATCCTGACAGCAGACGTTAAACAGCTAACCATCTAGAGTTGAGGTAGATATTATTGTATATGTTTAATATATCTATATAATAACTCTATTAATATTTGATTTCCTTGGAGTAGGAAATCCTTGAATGATTAATTTATTTAAAACGGCAATTTCATATTTTTTAGTTATATTTTTAAAATATATTAAAATAAAGCCCTAAAATAGATTGTATCTATGAACAGTCGTACCTTGTTAAAGAATAATCCTATTAATCCTATAATTCAATATTGCCAGTTGAGAAATTGGCAAAAATATCCTTTTCAACTTCAAATTCAAACGTTTGAAGATGGCCATTGCATGGAGGGGAATGGGAAAACAAGGGAGGTAATTCAAGTAATTGGGTTATTATTTTCGGTGTTAGGAATAATTTATGCCTGTGGAATTTTGCCCATGATCGTATAATAGTGAGTTGACAACCTTTTTAGCAAAATACATAGAAATAATTATGTTTTGACTTTCTTAGAAAATATGAAATTTCCGCTTTAAGGAGTATCAGTTTTATATTTCGTTTGCTAGTATTTACAAAAAAATATATTGAATTTAAAATATTCGCCATCCACAAGTTATTAAAGTCCCAATAACACTCTTGTTGTAACTGAAAAATATGTCCCAATCTTCATTCTGGTCAACAAATCGTATTATTTTAGAATATTCCAATTAAATGATGATATAAATTTCATCTTAACACACCTATTTTGAAAAATTGGAAAAATTCAACCAATTGATTTGAAAAGTCTAACGTAAACCTTTTCAAATGTGACTTGGATTTTAAAATATTTTCGAACCCTCTGGATAAATAAAATAGGTTGTAATGGATAATTTACACAACAGGTAGGACATTTAAACATCTAGTACTTAGAATAAGGGTATTATTTATTTTCTGGAGCTACCAAGCCAGCAAGAATGTTATTGTCCCTTTAAACAAACCACTTCTCTGCATCATCTGGATCATGAATACGCTATAAAGTGTGTTGTGACAGAAAAAAGGATCAGGAAAATTTTGAAAACTAGCTTCGATATGGTGCATTCTATCCGACGTAATTACTCAAGTTAAATAATATAGAAATATTGAACATTTTGTTTATTAGACCATAAGTTTCACACTGCAATCTTGGTATGAATCCTAGCCAGCCCCTTGCAAAGACAAGCAGTCAATATAATATAAGACTTAAATTCAAGAAAACCTTTGAATACGGGCGTAGGTTCCCACCTCCCTAATGCCAGAGCATACAAGCCGGGGAAAGAAATTAAATCTAATTTTAATTACATTTTATTCAATGTATCTTGTTTTTAAGATAAAAGACCAAGTGAAGTAAAATCAATATCTAAGTCCATTATACAAGTAATAAAAATTTTGTTATCAAGATGTCCCAGGGTAAGTAGAATTATATGATATTAATACTCTACCTACTTTACTCTCAGATTCACATTGATACAATTCAATATTTTTCTCTTGGCGGACCAACAGGCGTATATCATATCTCTTGTTCATAAACTATCCAAATTTTGAGTGCGTCTCGTGAATCACTAGCCCAGTTTAGGCCCGTACTGGCTTGAGATTGAGATTGAAAGAAAGACAATATCGCCGAGCTTTGATGTAGTAGTGTATAAGATTTCTCCTACCGAGATGGTCAAGGAGAATGTTTTTTTTCCGATCAATTATGATGTTCGTATTGTTTAATCATGTTTTCCACAACTGTTATATAATAAAGTTCGATGCGTTAAATTCATTTGTAAAATTTTCCATTGTGATGACATTCGTTGTAGATTTCAGAGATTTTAGAATATCAAGAATACAATTAATCTGTGTAATAAATTATTTATTCCAGGGAGACAAACAGGTCGGATGCCTGAAGACGACTACGCCAGGATACAAGTTAATTACACTTACCTGTTGGAGCATATCAAAGAACCAGTAATACTTGGTAATATATTATTTGAAAAACGCGTATTCGGCTCAGATGAAAAGGACGCAATACAGAAAACTTTCGATGACCCTGGAAAAAGTAGCTATGCAGCTACTGACAAGTTACTGATGTATGTCTTATCAAACTGTGGTGATGCCTATAGTAGATTCATCCAATGTTTACGAGAACTAGGTTACAGAGACGTTGTAAATGTATTAGAAAAGACAACGAATGGTAAGTTTATTTCTATTTTCAACAAGAACAACACACACTATAATATAAACATTGACAACTTATAAAAGCATAAAAATACACACGTACCGGTTCTGGTCTTATGTGCTTGAATAAATCTGATCGTTTCGAGAAATTACTTTTATTACTTTCATGATTGCAGTTTGTTAATTATTCGCCTAGACCATTTCGCCTAGAAATTACACCATATCTTAACTAAATTAGGCCTATAACAGATGCCTTTTATTAACATGAGAATATCCTGTATGTGATCATAGCAACACAAGACAGATTGATACTACTAAATACAATACTAAAATTATCTCCCTTATTATTTTTGGCGCTTTTTACAATCTAATTCATGACGTCAATTGGCAGACGATCACCTTTGTGTAAAGTCATTTGGCAGACGACGGCCGTCAAGAATGGTTGTTTGTGTTCGATGGCTTCCGTGTATTTTAATTCAGTAGGCCTACTGTTTCTTGCTCAATGTGCTGACATTGAGATTTCTTGTAGACCGATCATGACTCACATCAGTATGATACAACGTTGCTGACATTTCCTATTTTTTCTTGGATTGTTTCCATTATTCTTATTTTGAGTGAAGCACATATCACTATAGGCTAGGGACTGTAGGGCTACGGCCTCAGCGTAAAATAGACGCTTATAGCACGCACCCGGGTCCATTCACGTTTTCTTTTTATTTGAAATGTTCATGTATATTTTGATGCCACTTTGGCTCAGTGAGTAAGACGTTGGCTCGTTAAGCTGGAAGCCCCATGTTTTATCCCTGCTTTGGTCGAGAAAGTTCGTCGGTATTGACGGTATATTCCGGCGTGGTATACGCATGTGAATGTGGTTTAGGAAACTGTGCAAGGGAAATAGTCGTTGGGATGGGACGAAAAAAACGAACCCCCGTGTGAATGTGGTCTAGGACGGTGAGCAAGGGAAAATAGTCGTTGTGATGGGAAGAAAAAACTGAGTCCCCTTGTACACATTTGCTTAAACGTGAAAGATCCCCTGGCAGTTAGAATTTGATTTTAAGAGGCCGAAATGACGTCCGGTCAATATTTCCGTCGCAGAACACTGTATAACGTATACCCGTCTTCATTAGCCCGGTCGGAACAGAACAGTAGGACGCTAAACCCCGTTTCATTTCATTTATCTGTGTAAATTGTGTCCTGTCCGCGGGTTTGTCGTGTGTATTATATTATATCATACAGGTAATAGTATTTTATCATTATTAAATTGTATATAATTTTATCATACAGGTAAAAATAAAACCAATCTGATGACAGAGCAAGACAAGACAAGACTTCAACTAGAAGAATTACATAAAGATCACGACCTTACTAAGCAGGAATTAGAGAACCTGAAGAAACAGGTGGAAAGACAAGATGGAGATTCCAAACAGATGTTGAAGATAATCAAAAATAGAGAACATGAACTAGAAATATATAAAAAACAAACTGAAGAGAAAGAAGTTCTAACAAAGAAGAGAATTGATGAGTTGGAGACGTGTATTAAAACTCTTACCCTAAATGACGAAGGTAGGTTGATATTTATTTCAAATATATTACGCCATCAACTCATCGTCACAAGTTATTACGTCATACACACATCGTCACAAGTAATTACGTCATATACTTATCGTCATAAGTTATTACGTCATACACCTATCGTCATTGAATTCAGAACACGTATAATAAACTTTATAGTTATTTTAATTAGATGAAAAATATTAAATATGACTGGTATATTACAGATACCATTCAGCCACAATTATTACATGGTAATTTGTCTGGTAAATATAAGTTGATAAACTGTAAATATAATATAACATGTTATATATTACAGATACACGTCAACAACAACAACAACAATTATTAAAAGCCTGTCAACATGGTACTTTGTATGATATAAAAAAAATGGTGAACATAGATGTTAACGTCAGAGACAGTGACGACAAGACACCGTTATTTACATGTTGTGAATCAAGTGTAAGTCCTGTAGATAAAATAAAATATCTAGTCAGTCATGGGGCAGATATTAACGCTAGAGACACTATTAATAATACCATCTTACACTCGGCATGTAGGTATGGTACTTTATCTACAGTACAATATCTAGTTGATTGTTTACATCTAGGTGTACGTGTCAAGGGTAAAGATGGTGATACACCTCTAGATTATTGTAGGTTGTCAGACATTGAATCACACGAAAAGATCAAATATATCACAGATCAAATGAAATTACAATAAAATAAACAAGTTATTCATGTAAACTAGTCAACATAATGTTATTGTCTCTAGTCATACAATTTACAGTTTTATTGTCTCTAGTCAACAGTTAAAACTACTGATGACGTATTACACTGTCTGTAGTCAACAGTTACTGATGACGTATTACACTGTCTCTAGTTAAAACTACTGATGACGTATTATACTGTCTGTAGTCGACAGTTAAAACTACTGATGACGTATTTGTATTTTATCTACAGGACTTATACTGTGTTTATATTTATTGTTTATTTTATTGTTTAATTTATTCAAAATGTCTTCAATATTTTATTGTATATTTTTATTTTAAATGAATAATTCTGTTTACAAAATCTTGTGTTTATTTTTATACGTCCAATCCTTTCTTTGCGCGTGTGTCTTTGTTTTTCTCACAGACTTCAATTCTTTGGCGCATGCCCGAGCCCCGGGGACAGAGTCAGACCAATTTAAGGGCGGGTATTTATTTGTGTGCATGTCCAACCCCCAGGGGTAGTGAAATGAAATGGGGTTTAACCTCCTATGGGTCTGCTCCCACTGGTCTAATGAAGACGGACATTCACCATACACCGTGCTACGAGTGACATTTTGCCAGAACAGCGGGGCGCTATAGTCTACTATTATAGCCAATTCAAATTGCCGAGGGGTCTTTTACGTGCACGCCGACATCAAATCCGAACGACTAGGCGCATCACTTGGGGCGAGCCAGCATCTTACTCACTAAGCCATCGTGCCTCCCCCCCACAGGGGCTGAACCACGCCCACCTTTTTTTGTCAATATTTTTACCGTAAAGTATTAAAAGATTTTGTTTATATTCGGCGTGACCAATAATTTCAATAACAGCGTTCTACCTATTTATATTGGTTCCTGCCCCAAACCCCAGGGGATGAGACACGCCCAATATTTATGTTTCTTATCAACAGGCCGCAATTCCGAATAGACCGTCCCCAGGGTCTGTGCCACACTCAAATGACCTAGTGTCTTCTCCCGAAATGACCTAGTTTCCTCTCACAGCTAAATACCCCTGCGGGCAAGCAATTTATTGAAATAAAATTGAACCGTGTGTTAGTCCCGAAATGACCTAGTTTAGTCGAGTGGATATCAACATTTCAGATATGTAACCGAGTAGAAGAATGATGTTATAATGGAACCGCGCCGAAGGCGCGAAAAAAAAAATTGGGACTGGGGTTTATAAGAAATGGGACAGAATCCTGAGGCTTATCTGTCAATTTCGCTTGTTTTATGATTGTATGTTTATCTTATTAATTCATCTAGTCGGAGACCGACTGCGGTGAGTACTGTTTTTGAGACCGATTATTTTTTGCTGTGGTAGAAAACATCTCTTAGAACAACATACTCACAACAGAATAAGAGTGACAAGCAGACATGGTTATTTTATACTATAGTTTTTAGTGACGTATGCAATTTAGGCACACGGATTCACGCAAATACATAGCATTTGGGATCTATTCTGGCATTGTTTTTGAGACCGACTGCAGTGACTGCACTTATTTTGTGACCGACTATTTTTCTCCCTTGGTGAAATTTTGTTGTTAGACCAATTTAACATACTTACAACAGAATAAGAGTGACCTATACAATTTAGGCTCACGGATTCACGCAAATATATAGTATTTGGGATCTATTCTGGCATTGTGTTTGAGACCGACTGCAGTGACTGCACTTGTTTTGAGACCGACTATTTTTCTCCCTGGGTTACATTTTGTTGTAAGACTAACATTATACTCACAACAGAATGAGAGTGAAACACAACATCTTTTCAAAAATGATAAGTTGACAAGGTTATTTTATACTAAGACTGCTCCTATTTTGCGACCGACTGCACTGATTTTGCAACCGACTATTTTTATACTCAAGTTTTGCGTGAGTAGCGTGACGTATACAGTGAGTACTTACTTTGATACCATCTACCTCTACTTTGTGACCGACTGCACTGATTTTGCGACCGACTATTTTTTTTGAGTGAGTAGCGTGACGTATACAGTGAGTACTTTTGATACCGACTGCATTTACTTTGCAACCGACTGCACTGACTTTGAGACCGACTATTTTTCTACTAAAGTTTTGCGTGAGTAGCGTGACGTATACTTATTTTGATGCCGACTACCTCTACTTTGCGACCGACTGCACTGATTTTGCGACCGACTATTTTTTTTGAGTGAGTAGCGTGGCGTATACAGTGAGTACTTTTGATACCGACTGCACTGACTTTGAGACCGACTATTTTTCTACTAAAGTTTTGCGTGAGTAGCGTGACGTATACTTATTTTGATGCCGACTACCTCTACTTTGCGACCGACTGCACTGATTTTGCGACCGACTATTTTTTTTGCTGGGGGGGTGTACCACCCCCCCCACACACACACACACCCACATTTACGCCCCTGCTCAATATACAAGTCTCTAAAAGATTTTGAAACTGTGGTGACTCAGCGAGCTAGACACTGGCTCACTAACCAGAAAGTCCAGGTTTCGATCCCGGTGTTCTCATGTATTTTCCAGCGTCGCGTCCCCTCGTCAGTGGTGCAAGACCGAGGGTATTGTTAGGACAGGGTCTAGTGTTTCGGGTCGGGTGAGACGAACAACCGAGGTCCCTGTATAGTTGGAATTCGGAAAAAGTGCCGATCGCCAAAGTTCTCAGAGATTCTCCAGTGTTGTTTCGCTTTGTTATTGGTGCAGGGCATAGGGCATGGAAAGGGTAGCTGTCTAATTCATCGGATAGTATTAACAACTGAGGTACAGTGTACACGTTGACGTGCATGTAAAAGACCCCTTGACAATTAGAATTATACAGAGTTGTACGCTGTAGGCAGCTGTCCTGGTAAATTGTCCAGCTTTGTTTCCCTCTTGTTAGTGCCGAAGCGCAACATTAGGGCAACACCCCCTCATATCACATTCTATCACCCATGTCCGTCTTCAATAGCATCTTGTCAGCTAGTGATTAGCCTATTATGGTGCCTAATCACTGACCAGGATGTGCAGGGTTCGATTCTTTTGTTGTATTGATCTAAAAGTCACCTATTACTTTTCCGATCAGTGATCTATGACAGACAGTCTGGACAGAGAATATGTGTCTATTTGTTCAGAAAGTCTATATTAATGGCAGAATAGTTGAAGATAGACCAGTCTACCCCCCCCCCCCCCCGTGACATATCTTATGGTCGGAAGTTCACATATATAGCAGTGAGTCACGTGCAAGCTGGGACTCGAAACAACTCTACAATTGGAATATACTTGATTTAATAATAAACCAATTGTCTCTTGTTTGTATTTATTTCTAGTATTTTATCATTTGTTCATTAAACGCCAGGGACAAGAGTTAAGGTGGGGAGTTGTTTGTTTATAATAATGGGAGATAACTCTTACCAAAGAAACAGAACGACACACTAATGATCTCTGGCTTGTAGTGACTTCAATATTAAATCCATGCCTTATTTATTTAACATGTGTCAATCATCTGATAAAAATATTGAAAGTTTTGAATCTGGAAGGTTGTTTAGATAATGTTAAACAATGGATTTCATCTAACATAGTAAATGTCAACGATGAAGTCGTGTACCCTACTCACAGGCTCTGTAAAATAACGCTGAAGATGCTTGTGCTCGGTACTTTGGCCGGTCAAGAATCGACTATGTAATTCTTTCCTAACTAGTGTAACGGACGAAGACGTTTCAAAGCTCCATTGTCACTAAAACTAAATCCAGATCAGACATCACTCTAGTCTTACACAAATTACAATGGAATTAACTTGAAAAAGAACGGACAGATAGTCATTACCACTGAAAGCATGTACCATAGGCCGAGATATTCTCGACACTTTCAATACTAATCTTGATCGGATCAAAATATATCAAGATTAGTATTGAAAGTGTCGAGAATATCCTAGAACCGACAACCATCCATTAGGACATCAAAATATCTTCGCATTTCAAATTAATGGAGGCGCTGAGAAATATTGTATTTCGCATTCTTGCTCGGGCGAAATAGACATCCCAATCATTCTCTTGCTAACAATGATCAAAATATACAAACGCCCCCTCCAACGTCTGATCACAGCCCATATTCGGAATCTACACAAAAAAACTGGTCTAGAAGAACTTGGTCTCATTAATTCACAGCTCGGGTGACGCCCCCCCCCCCCGCTGTCTAGCAAGTACTTTATCTACAGTACAATATCGCGTTCATTGTTTACACATGAATCTTAATGACAACAGCGCACCGTTATTTAAATAATGTATGTCACCTGTAAATACTGTAGATAAAATAAAATATCTAGTCATTCATCAGGCTGATATTAACGCTAGAGACAGGTTTAATTGTACCATCTTACAATGGGCATGTGTAGGTGGTACTTTATCTACAGTACAATATCTTGTTGATGATTTACCTGTGTAAGAAAAAACATTCTTCAAAGGCGTTGTCATGGGCAACGCCGTTGGTAATCCGGGAACTTGAAAGTAGTTCTAATGGCCAGGGGCGTAGCCGTGAAATATATATGGGGGGGGGGGGTGTCCGCAACGGGGTGGGGAGTACCCCCATAAATTTTGTTTAAAGTCTCAGTATTCTGGTTTGGCATATTTTACGGGGTTAAACTAAAACATCACACCAATACAACGTTTACCATGTTTACAGACAGCGGCACCGGTCTTCCCCGAGAGGCGAAGAAGCGTGGCTTAGTTACCCCCACCTAAGAAAATTTTGGAATGTTTGACGGCTGCAAACACTTTTTTCCTGCTATTTCAGCCCATATTTATGAATTAACGTACTATCATTTTATCGTCAATGATAATACGTTAATTAATTTGCGGGCGACAATGTCGGGTGAATCCGATGAAATTTTCGGATGAAATTCGAAATCCCCTTTGCAGGATTCCGAATTCTTGCCCACACCCACCACACCCGACCCAGAAAGTCTATTATACCAGTCCATTCCAGACTCCACTGATGGCGTGGCGGCCCGTTAAAACCACCGGCCACATACAACATAATCTTCGTCGCACCATGGCCGGTCCAATACCTCCTCCCCCATATAATGTTCATGTAGCAGGGTTCTATTCAAAAAGGAACAAATCTCCACATCATGGGTTCGGGATTTTATTGTGGATCGTAAATTGACTATACAGTTAAAGAAAAACTCTGAAAGACATAAAGAAATGTATAAAAATCAAGAATAGTAATAGTTGTAGCAATATAGTCGTGGTGACCATGTTTTAAAGTTTATAGACAAGGAATGGGGAGATAAGATATAGTTTTATGTTTCTAACATATTCACATATATGCAGGTGTGTACTGATTCAACTAACGTTTGGTTGTCATATTGTTACATAAAAAAAGGGTTATAGAGGCAGAGCATGGCTGCTTCTATATGGCAACAACATGATAACAGATATCTCATGCACAATTTCGAGAGTAAATTGATATAACCATGTAAGGGCGGGTTTTGACCTCACGCATTTGGAGTGGGGGTTGACGTCAAGGCGGAGTCTTGGACGTGCAGGGATGGGGGTATAAATTCGAGTGTAGACCGGGCCCCATTAGAACTCACCCAGACATTCAAGCAGCCATTATACCTGTTGAGAACAAGGGACCTGGGAAACCATTCAGCCGGCAATAAAGTTCTTATACTTTAAATACTGTGGTATTATTTTACGATCACAAGAACACAACAAGAAGAAGTCCTATAAGAGGAGCAGTAGTACTACAGTGTTGATTTGGTGCCGTAACAGTTTCGACCTTTAGGGTTAATATCAACTTTAGAAGAAGAAGAAAACATATTTGATTTGGTGCTTTAACACAGTTTCGACATTTGGGTTACGAAGTTGTTTTAGAAGAAGAATACCTATTTGTAGACGTTCAGCGAAGAAAAATCAACCGTACCATCCAGAGACGGAGAAAATTTTTGGTGGAAATACGAAAACCTGATGATGATATTCGAAAAAAATCTTGGTAAATAAACTTTGTTTGTTAAATTAGATATGTTACATTTGTTAAAAGGCCAAATAATATTAATTTAAGTTTAAAAATCTAATTAGAAACAAAATTGTAAAAATTTAACTGTTAGAGAATAAAGGATGTTCATTCATAAGTTTTGATGGACAGGTTTGGTAAACAATATAATATCACTGGTTATCGGGTTAGCATGACCTGTAGTAAATTCGAGTAATTAAAGTTAAAGAGAGTCTCTACGGAGTAGGTTTTAAAACAAACAAAATTTTCTTTGATATAACTACGAATTAATAAAAATAAAGAAAGGGAGTAGGGAATATAACCAAAGAATCATAAATAATGATAAAGAAACGGAATAGGAATAAAATAGGAACTAATGTTGTCTCCGGATTGCAGTGGCAAGACGGCAGATCAGGACTCAGACTAGTAATTATTTGCCCATTGACTTCAATGTTAAAAGCATGTAACATCACAGGCTGTAGTTTTTTTCTCAACATTCCGTTGGTTCCAATCTTTTTAGGCACACTGGGGACCACATTTGGCAATGTCCTCATCATAAATTTGTAGGGGGTTGACCATTTAGATTTTTTGCTACGGGGATTTGAAGTTCACTGGGGTAAAAATCTCACTTCCGACACAATGATTGCTCCGCAGAAAGACATTTTACACCCCCTATCCCTCCGCTGTAATATCCTCAGTATTACCCAAAACTGCTATGAAATTGAAAATTTGATGCCTTTTCTCCAATTCTAGACCAAAAAGTCAACCAAAAAATGCAGGAAGAGGGGAGAAAAAAAATAAAGGAAAAATTGTCTATTTATAACTCGCACTATTCGTCCATCATGAAATAAGGGGAAATAATTACTAGTCTTAGTCCATCTAAGCATGACGTTTGTGAGTGTTTAACTCTAGTTTTCAAGATGGCCATGCTCTCTACTGTAATTCGTTAATATGTGTTATTTGTTGTTTCGTATATAATATAATTTTTGGGATCCTTGTCCAAAGTCTCAAGAATTAGGATTTTAGTCGAGTTAGGCTAAATGTGGGTAGTTCAGCTTTTGACTAAAAGGTTGAATTGCTATTATTGTTTGTGTTTTGTGTCGTCCATGTATGTGGTTCGATACGTAGAGTAATGTAATTTTGAAGCTCTAGTCCAAGGTTTCAAAGATTACGATAATTTAACTTTTGAAAAAAAAAGTTGGGTTATGTTAAAATCCCAGGTGGTAAAAAATCTAGGGATGTAGGTATAGTTTTCCTGGAAAAAAACCCCTAAAATTATAGGCTCGTTCAATTGTGAGATTATCGCATACGAGTTTTATAGGAGTTTAAGGTGAGGATATGCGGTAGATTTTGTCCGTATATAACTATTGACTATGTGTCATTACATATTTGCTTTAGAAACGTAATATATAGGCTACGTTTAATATATTTTTGTTGTTGTACGCTGTCGACATAATACGCGATGATTAGAATGTGTAATTTGACATTAGGTCGAATTACTATAAACACTAGGTTCTAGCACCCGTGTTAATGTATATAGAATATAATATCTATTGGATATAGTATTATATGTGTAGTAAAAAGCTAGGTATATTTTGGTTGTCGTGTTTAAAAATACAGACTGGTGTTCTGAGTGAGTGAAGTGCACGTCACTTACTTTAGACTCAGTGCTAGATAAAGTAAATAATATGGAGTGTCATTCATATACGGGCCATATTTGATTGACATTCTTGATTATGTAACACTGGTAGTCAAAATAGAAATAAAATTGTAAATGATTAGGTCAAAAAAGGTCAAATTACTGATGACTGAATTATAAAATAATCATGGGGGAATTCTAAAACCCAAACAGAAATTACAAAATTAAAACGCAATTACAAAATTATAAACTATTCACTTACTCAGTTCAGGTCACGAGGTCTAAGTTAATTTGGAGATTTATAATTAAAGAGACACATCAAAGTTTATTAATAGTTAAATAAAGTTTAATTGTAATTAAGAGTAAGGTTTGCTAATAAGTGTTCGAAATAATATATTAATAATAATGTTAGGTTAATAATTAAACTAAAGTTTTAAAAAGAATTAGGAATAGTTAGTTCTTGGTCTGATGGCAATGACATGTTTGATTGACGAATAAGATTGTACAAGCCAGTCTTAGAAGAAAAAAAGAAAGTTTTCAACTTGACACTATGGTAGCGGAAAAGGACAACTACAGAGGCAAAAAAAAAAATGGTTTACCAGTTTACCAAATTGAGATTTCCTGAGACAGAATTTAAAGTGAAACTGAACTTTAAAAATTTGAAGTGATGGGCTATAGTGTTTAGAAATTAGGACACTTGAAGATTTTAAAAAGACAATTTGTGTTTTTTGAATTTAGGTTTCGGCTTAGTGAATTTTCATAGGACTTTGAGATAGGTTTTGCATGCGATTTTTGATTTTTGCTTATTTGTGTTTTTCTTTCGCAGCTCTGTTGTATAGTAATCATTTATATTTTCCTGATGCGTGCATAATTAGTTCGAATATCTATATTCTATATATATTCTCAAAGGGGGAAGTAATGTAGCAATATAGTCGTGGTGACCATGTTTTAAAGTTTATAGACAAGGAATGGGGAGATAAGATATAGTTTTATGTTTCTAACATATTCACATATATGCAGGTGTGTACTGATATCAACTAACATTTGATTGACATATTGTTAGATAAAAAAGGATATAGAACCAAACATACTGGTTATATCTTTCAACAAAATACATGCGAGTCGAAATATTCCTATTGCATCATTTGGCTTAATTTAACCAATCATTACGTCGATTGCACAGGTTCATGGTCATGAACACGCATGGGTCTGCGTGATACCACTGCGGCTATAAAGGAAGCTATAGTATGTCTTTAAATCAGACGTCGATTAGATTCCAGAGGGTTAGCATCTAAGAGTCCTAGAGGTGTCTAGGTTGAGAAGAGTTTAGGTAGCATTGACTGCAATTGTAATATGCTTGTATGTATACTTATGCTACATAAAAGGTAAAAACGAACTATTGCATTGTTATAACTGAAGAAGACAAACGTCTTAAGAAACCAGTAAGAAGAAACACACAACGTGAAGGAGAAGAAAAGACGATCAGAGATAAATCCTAGACGATCACAAGGCTAATGGTAATATGTAGCAAAAACCAAGATGCATGGGTCATACGTAGGATGTGGCGACCGGACCGACAACGCACGCTCTCCACGTCAGACAAAAAGGCCCATGGTGCTACATAGTTTACACTATATACATATATTTAAAATGGTAGCGGAAATCATTGATTTGCAACAAAGGAATGTATGAAATGGCGACCTAGTTTGCAGCTAATTTAATAATATATACATACAAATACATACCCTATAAAATAGGAGTTTGTATATACTGAATATTTCGAGGAGTTTTACCATATACATGTAAAATATAGGACTGAAATTAACAATGTGAATGGATTAAACTAAGTATAATATTCTAAAAATGCACAGATATACTTATAGAAATACTTATTGAAGTATACTAATTACTTAATTACTTCTTATATAAAATATATACTAATTATAGTACCATATTAAATAGATAAAATATTAAAGTCAGTCAAATAAATATGAAACTTACCAAGTGAAATTAGGTGCTCCTTCTTGTAACAAGGTTAAGATGTAAGTGAGGTTTGAAATAGAAGCTGAGATGTGATTAGTTTAGTGAGTTAAAAGTGAGTTGAGTTTAGACTTGCTATTGAAAAGAGACCAGCTTAAAGATGTACAATTAAAAGGACAATACAACCAACACCAAATATACTATCAATAACAATTATATTAAAGAGACAATAATACAACAAATACTCACTATACAATAAATACTAATATACACTACCACATTCAGCAGAAAATTTTTTTTTTTAGATGAATTGGACAAAATTATTTTTTTCAATTTTTGTCCGACCGGCCCTTCGGTCGATCGTCCGACCGACACTTCGGCCCCTGAACCGGGCCAATGAAGACGGGTATACGCCACGCATGGTGATTTTTTTCCAGGACACTTTTTTAGAATTCTAGCGATCTTTAACGTACGTATGACAATCCCGTTTTTTTCATCCTGTCCAAACGACTAGTCGCTATATATCAAAAACTTAAGAATAGAGGGAAGGTATTATTTATATCCTTTATAAGAAAGTCTATACCACTTTTAAAATATGTGTAACTGTCGATATGGCAAGAGATCACTAATCGATGACAGGGTACCATCAAGTTTATTTTTGATCTTTGAATGGCATTTAGCGATTGAACATAATATAACACAAAACGCAGTTCTATGGATAAAAATCACTATATTATACACACACAACGTTTCGACAAGAATTCACTGGTCGTTATCAAGCATACAAATTACAAATAAGGAAAAAATGTGACAGTGTTATATATAGGTACATTAAACAATAATAAGAGAAACCATAAGTAACAATGATGAAATCCTAGCTCAATTGGTTATCAAAAAATAATTATACTAAGGTTAATTATGATGGCACATTTGTGTGCTTGATAACGACCAGTGTCGAAACGTGGTGTGTGTATAATATAGTGATTGTTATCCATAGAACTGTGTCTTGTGTTATAAGGTTATTTTTACTTACATACTAACAGCTTAACAGGTCGGTATTTCTTGTTATATTCCGAGAAAGTTCATCTAGATTTTCCGGTGTGATTTCCCGTTGTCAGTGATGCAGAAGAGGGCCTGACAAGGACAGCTGCTTAGTCGTTCGGATAGGACGAAAAAACCGAGGTCCCGTGTACACATCGGAGTGCACGCTGTATGGCGTATGCCCGTCTTCCATTAGCCCAGGTTAGGTGCAAACGAGTAGGACGTTAAACCCCATTTCATTTCGTTTCTTGTTATATTGATATATAGTTTTAGTTATCCATATACCCGTCAAAATGTGTAATATTACAATGAGTATTAGTATACTCTTGGAATATTTTGTCGGATATGGTACACCATACAACTTAGAACAAGGTTACGAAGAGGTCGATGGAGTTGTAATGATTTTAGACATGTTTTTGCAATGTAGCAATCTATTAGATAGATTAAAATGAATAGCCAATCAGCAGTGATGTTATAAAAGAGGTGTGTTGAAGCCAACGTGTTTTATCTGGGTGAGTTTATAATTTTACTATAAAACTAAGACTTGTTGTATAATAAAAGATTTGAGATGATGAACGTAGAGCACAGTGTATGATAAACAGTATAGTGACGTATGTCTGATATATATAGGTCAAGTATATTACACGCTGGCATGTTGACTAGGCCTACAGGGTTCCCTCCTTCTTGTCTACTTTCATTTTAACTATACATGTAGTTATGGCCAAGGTAGACTACAGAAGATAAATAGGTAAATAACGTTCCATCCTTCTCGTTCTCGATCAACCTTCATTTTGACTATAGTTGTACCTCATAGTTAACCTTGGTTACCATCAGGCCCGTAGCCAGGGGATGGCAAGGGGGCGGGTGGGGGGCAATGCCCCCCCTCTGACAAAATGTTTTGCCCCCCCCCCCCCGAAAGAAAATTTGACAACCATAACTCTAAAATACCTACTATAGACTGTAACGGGTGTGCCCCTCCTAAAGTTTCACTGCCCCCCCCCCCCCGAAGCCAGCAAGCTGGCTACGGGCCTGGTTACCGTAAATATGTCCTTAGTTCAGCTCTGAACGTAGATCTCATTACACTCGCGCTGTACGTTCAGGGACCGTCCTATTGAATCTTTGCCGAAAAAGTTTCGGTTGCCTGTCAATTGTATTGGGCAACTTTTTACTGCTAAACGGTCAGGTGTCAGTCCCTGTGAATGCCTGTACAATGTAAAGGAACATTTTATTTTTAAAAATAAAACCCTGCCACACAATATGCTGTTAACAATACGCCCCAACACCATTAGATGTTATTTTAACATTGTTAATATTATGTTATATTATGTACAAGGTAAAACATAAACCTGTGGTGTCTCCCTCCCACCTAGTTGCTTTAGCAACTGTCCTTTAGCAAACATATCGCTGACAGTTGCTATCCGGCCTTCTACAGCTGCAGTATGAAAATACCGTTCTTCCCCACCTCTGTTCTAAGGCTATTTTGGAATCCTTACCTACTATTTTTCACCTTGATTCTACTTTATTCGCCAAAGGAATCATTTAATGCCACAGCTGACACATATTTATACAGATTCAACACTAATGAGACCCGGACATGCAGAGGCGTAAATGTGGGTGTGTGTGGGGGTGGTGGTACCCCCCCCTCCCCCCGCCAGCCAAAAAAAAGTCGGTCGCAAAATCAGTGCAGTCGGTCGCAAAATAGGAGTAGTCGGTATCAAAATAAGTACTCACTGCATACGTCACGCTACTCAAGCAAAACTTTAGTATGAAAATAGTCGGTCGCAGAATCAGTGCAGTCGGTCGCAAAATAGGAGCAGTCAGTATCAAAATAAGTGCTCACTCATTCTGTTGTGAGTATGTTAGTCTAACAACAGAACTTCACCAAGGAAGAAAAACAGTCGGTCTCAAAATAAGTGCAGTCACTGCAGTCGGTCTCAAACACGATGCCAGAATAGATCCCAAATACTATGTATTTGTGTGAATCCGTGAGCCTAAATTGCATACGTCACTCTTATTCTGTTGTGAGCATTTTGGTCTAACAACAAAATTCCACGCAGGGAGAAAAATAGTCGGTCACAAAAAGTCGGTCTCAAACACAATGCCAGAAGAGATCCCAAATACTATGTATTTGCGTGAATCCGAGTGCCTAAATTGCATATGTCACACAAAACTATAGGATAAAATTACCATGTCTGCTTGTCACTCTTATTCTGTTCTATAAAATGTTTTCTACCATGGCAAAAAATAGTCGGTCTCAAAAAAGTCCTCACCGCAGTCGGTCTCCGACTAAATGAATTAATGTAATAATGAGATAAACAAACAATCACAAAACAGGCGAAATTGACAGATAAGCCTCAAGATTCTGTCCCATATCTGTCCCTCTTGTTACTGAGAATTTGGTTCCATTTGCCATGACATTGATTCAAATTTTCAAACCCAGTCCCAAAAATTTAAAAGCTCTGTTATTCCATTATAACATCATTCTTCCACTCGGTTAATATCTGAAATCTTTTTGCGCCTGCGGCGCTCGATTCCATTTTAAAATCATTATTCTACTACTCAGTTGTCCGATACGGTCTCAGCACTATCATATTCACGATTATAGTGAACTGCCCAGTTTGTAGTACCACTGGTGTATGGGGCGTGGGGCGTCAGATTGTACAGATGTTATGTCAACTCTTGCAAAATAGATCTGGAGATTCTGTCTCATTGACTGACATTTCTGGTCCACTCGTCCACAAGAATTTCTCCCAGCAATGACCTCAAATGCCAGGATATTGAATCAATTTTTTAAAATTTCCCAGTGTTATAGCCACAATTAATATGACATAAACAATATGTGAACTTAAATAAAACTGCTTTCCGAACGGCGAACAACTATATAATTCTACAATACTATCTATGGTCTACCGGAACGCTTAATGTTACAGCCAGTATTTTGTTTACTTTCATTGTGGGGTGGGATTGTGGATGTCGTTCTAGATGTGAAACCGCTCCTACCCCAACCCCATATTCCCTAGAAAACTCACACGTGGTTTTCGACTCCTGATTGCGTCATTCGCAACGGCCCGGGGGGGGGGGGGGTAGGTGCATCAGTCGGTCGCACTTTGCTAAACACCCCCCCCCCAACGAAATTTTTACGTACGCCCCTGCGGACATGCGCAAACCGCATGTTTATTTCATCGCTAAATTCTACTTGAAAATCGAGTTGAATTATTATAAATTTGTGTCAAATATAGTGAGGAAGGATAGCAACTGAGTTGTTGTGAAAAATAGACGGCAAAGGTTGTAAAACAGCCTGAGAATAGGGGTGGGGAATAGCGGTATTTTACCGTATTTTCATACTGCATCTATAGAAGGCCGGATAGCAACTGTCAGCGAATATCGTTCGCTAAAGGACAGTTGCAAAAGTAACTACCTCCCACCCACTCTCTTCCCTGTGGTACCTACAGCCCACTCCCTTCCCTTAGTGCCATAAGCACGTGCTTATTTTGCTTTGCGGTTGCACCCGTGACAATGAATCAGATATAGCCTACTATCTAAATGACATCCCTTACACATCAAAAGTCTTTTTTTCTTGTGAATAATATTATTATATTGTACATTTTCATGCGAAAAGGTTTATTGAAAGGAAATGAAATGAAATGGGGTTTAACGTCCTACTCTTTTGCACCTAACCTAGGCTAATGGAAGAAGGGCACACGCCATACAGTGTGCTATGAGGGAAATTTTGCCCGGGCAGCGGCGCTACGGCCTACTCTTATATCGAATTCCAACTGCCAAGGGGTCTTTTACGTGCACGCCAATGTGTACACGGGACCTCGGTTTTTCGTCCCATCCGAACGACTAGGCAGCTGTCCTTGTCGGGCCCTCCTTCTGCATCACTGACAAGGGGAAAAAGACTTATTGAAATTTGCATATCTACGTATTATAACTACTGTTCCCGTGACAATTGTATTTTTATAATTCATATTTTAGTTACTGCTGATTATTTGCTCATATTTTCATTCACAGTTCAAAATCAGCAACAACATACTAAAATGACCGAGGTGGACGAAAGAAATGTCAACTATTACCTAACGACGCCGACTGTTGAAAGTGTACCGTTATCAAAACTGGCTGGATTTACAGTTTTCTTAAAATTAGAAAATCTTCAACCACCTGGTTCCTTCAAAATACGGGGAATTTCTCATTTCTGTAAAAAGGTAAATGGAGGGTCAACGAAGACTATGGAGTATGTAAAATATCTTAATAGTACCCATCACAGCAGTCAGTAATTATATTTAGGTATTTGTGTTAAATATTATTGTACATTACTAGAAGACGCGACTGGGTAGAGTTATTTTAAATATTTCAGGCTGTAAACGAACGGGGGTGTAAAAGGCTTATATGTGCATCTGGGGGAAATGCAGGCATGGCAGCGGCTTATGCAGCACAACAACTTAAAACACCGTGTACCATTGTTCTACCAGAAAGTACCCCAGAATTTATAGCACATAAACTACGAGACTATGTAAGTAAATCTTTCTATTAATCACCTAATTAATTTGTGTGAGGGGGGCCACGGTGGATAAGTGACTAGGGTGTCTCAAGTTCGATTCCTGTCGGGATCAACCTGGTTGGAGCAGAGGAGTAGGGCGTTTATACCCCGTGTCATTTCTATTCATGGTAAGCAGAAGAAGAATCAGTCCAAGCAGCATCGGCCAGTATTACTGGAGTTATCTCCCATTACCCATTAGATGGAATAGTGTTCGGCTCAATACACTAGTCATTTGATTGACGTTCCGTGTAACCGGTGTACAGCGAACATTAAATCAAGTACGATCTATGTCTTCCGAGTGTATAAATGACCAGAAATGAGTTTTAAATATTGCTAGGACAGTTGCGGAAAATCTACCCGTAATTCAAATTCCCGAATTAATAGACATTATTCATTTCCCTGTTTGGTATGAATTATAAAACATACAGTTGTTTATATCTCTATCTTTCATAGTAGATGCTAATTGTAGGCCGGATGGGGAGGGTAAAATGAGAATTTTGTGGAATATTAGGCCTAACCCTTACCCTAACCCTTTTTAGAAGATTGAAATTTGATCCAATAAATATTTTACCCCTCTTAAAAGGGTTAGGGTTCAGGCTAGTATTCCCCAAAAAACGTCATTTATATAAAGTGGCCATTTTGGATTCCGGTAATACCCGAACCTCCCCAACCGGCCTACAATCAGCAAATCCCATCTTTGATAACGAAGAAACACTCTGAACACCTCAACAAATTAAGTATATAAACAATCTAGTCTGATAAGCTAAAGTAATTGTTTATACGTTAATCTGTCAATAATTTATTTCACAGTTGTCAAGGGAAAGGTGTTCGATCACGCTAATCAATATGCTTTAGAATTAGCTAAACAACCGGGTAAGTTATTCTACTTATGACACATGTCTACTGATTCCACCTGTCTACTGATTCCACCAGTGTCTACTGATTACAGCTTTCTACTGATTACATATCTCTACAGATTACACATGTCTACTGATTCCACCTGTCCACTGATTCCGTCTGTCCGCTAATTACACTAGGCTATTGATTACACATGTCTATTGATTACATATGTCCACTGATTACATTTGTCTACCGATTCAATGTCTACTGATTACAATGTCTATCGATTACGCATATCTACTTATTACACATGTCTACTGATTACATCTGTTAACTGATTACACGCGTCGAGTGCTTGCTGAATACACTTGTCTGCTGAATACACATAACCAGTTTGATACCACGTGAGGTCAAGGCGGGATTTCCTCAAGCCACCATTCTTAAACCACATTAATTAAATGTTTTGAACTTATTTTACAGGTTGTGAATATGTTCACCCCTTTGATTTACCAGACGTGTGGTAAGTAGTCTATCATATATATAAAAATATATTTCCAATGGATAACTTGACAAACTAGACTAAATCCCATCAACCAGTCACAGAGACAATTTTTCCGATAATATATACCTGATGGCAATGTCGAAAAGACACTAGCAGAGACCATTTATAGTTATATAATGTTAAAGATATAATGCCTTTTTGGGCTGGGGGGGGCGTCTAGTGGTTTAACGCAAATCCGTCATCGCATGGTTTCGATTCCCAGATTGTACGTGACAAGGAATATGGTCGCCTGGCCAATCTCGTGTGAACCATGTGTTAGTCCCGTAGTGACCTAGTTTCCCTCTTTTCTTTCTTTCTGCTCCTTTTTGGAAACTCCCGGCGCAAAAACACTACTATAAGGAATAATAAAACGGACAATCATTCTGTTTTTCAGGGAAGGTCACGAATCCGTGATTTATGAATGCGAGTCTCAACTGAAACCGGTTAGACCGGATGTAGTTATAACCTGTGTTGGGGGTGGTGGATTATTAAATGGTATTTTACAAGGTATGAGAACTATAGGATGGGATGATATACCAGTGGTTGCCATGGAGACTATTGGTGCTGATTGTTTTAATAAATCTATAGAAGCTGGAGAATTAGTCACGTTACCGGATATAACCAGGTAATTCAACACTTCCTTATATGGTGCGAAACATGGATCGTACCTTATATGGGTCGAAACATGGAGCCTACCTTATATGGGTCGAAACATGGAGTTCGCGTATATGAACCGATACATAGATCGAAATTACAGTATATGGTTTATCTTGTTTTCTGTGATATATGTCTATAGCAGTAGGATGATATCCAAGTCTAATGAAGACCAGGGATGTAGCCACGCTGGGCGGCGCCGGGCGCTTGCGCCTGGCACTATTTCTTGCCGCCCAGCACAAAGAAAAAATCGTGGAAACCCGCCCAGTCGTATTTGATAAACCCATTCATGATTCATCCTTCTTTCACTCTGACTCAAGACGGACATGTTCCATACGGTATACTATGATGGAAATATTGCACGAACAGCTGCAATATGTAGAAGAAATAGTAATAGGTCAACTAGTCATGTGGCATTCATTACTAGTAATAGATCGAATGAATTACTAGTAAAAGATCGCATTAATTACTAGTAATAGATCGCATTAATTACTAGTAGACCGCATTAATTACTAGTAATAGACCACATTAATTACTAATAAGAGATCGCTTTAATTACTAATAATAGACTATATTAATTACTAGTAATAGATGGCATTTATTACTAGTAATAGATCGCATTAATTACTAGTAATAGATCACATTAATTACTAGTACTAGATCGCATTAATTACTAGTGCGAAATCGCATTAATTATTAGTAATAGATCGCGTTAATTACTAGTAGACCGCATTAATTACTAGTAATAGACCACATTAATTATTAGTAACAGATCGCATTAATCACTAGGAATCGATCGCATTAATTACTAGTAATCGCGTGCATTAATTACTAGTAATCGCGTGCATTAATTACTAGTAGACCGCATTAATTACTAGTAATAGATCACATTAATTACTAATAGACAGCATTAATTTCTAGTAATAGACCACATTAATTACTAGTAATAGATGGCATTTATTACTAGTAATAGATCGCATTAATGACTAGTAATACATCGCTTTAAATACTAGTAATAGATCGCTTTAAATACTAGTAGATCGCATTAATTACTAGTAGACCACATTAATTACTAGTGATAGATCGCATTAATTACTAGTAATAGACCACATTAATTACTAGTAATAGATGGCATTAATTACTAGTAATAGACCACATTAATTACTAGTGATAGATCGCATTAATTACTAGTAATCGATCGCATTAATTACTAGTAATCGATCGCATTAATTACTAGTAATCGATCGCATTAATTACTAGTAATAGATCGCATTAATTATTAATTACTAGTAATAGATCGCATTAATTATTAATTACTAGTAATAGATCGCATTAATTACTAGTAAAATATCGTTTTAATTACTTGTAATAGATCGTAGTGACTAAACCGCATTAATTTCACGCTGTCATTTATTTATTGTTCATATTTCAGTGTCGCTAAATCTTTAGGAGCATTAACAGTGAGTTCAAGAACATTTGATAATTATAAAATCCAGAAACCACCCATATTATCAGCTGTAGTTCCTGATAGAGATGCTGTCAATGCCTGTCTTAAATTCGCAGGTAACAAGCCACTGTCATCTGTAATCTTCACTTGCTATTAATTTTTGGTCGACTTCTTTGTAACCTGATTGAATCAAGAGACCATAACAGTTCTATGGCCAACAATTTAGTGACCATGTAACCGTATGTAATCGCAAAGTCTGCTAATACGGAAAGATATGTAGGCTTATACCTTGTAACACTATTTTGTTGGTTCATTCACGTTTTCTGTCAATTCGACTCACGGTGGACAACAATACATTGATCATATAGAAGAAACGATTATGTCGTGTCCGTAGATTTTGTGACAATGGATCCGAGTGCCTTTAGTTGTGCTATCAGAGAAACGGACGTTTGTATTGTATACACGTGCAGCTGGGCAGCCATTAGGAGAGGTCTCTTTTGATCACGTGGACAATATTTACAAATACAAAAAAAGTAGTGCAATACAACTAAACATTTAGGTGTAGCATTTCGTTTTTATACGCCCACATTGAAATGTGGTCGTATATTGTCGTCGCCCCCGTCCGTCCGTCCGTCCGTCCGTCGGTCCGGCGTCCACAATTGCTTGTGGACGCTCTAGAGGCTAAAGTTAATATCCGATTGACTTTAAATTTATACACAGTGTTTAAGGTCATGAGACAAAGAAGCCTATTGTTTTTCAGCGATTTCCGATAATAACTACCAGAGTTATGGCCCTTGACGACCTCAAAAAATCTTGTGGACGCTCTAGAGGCCAAAGTTAATAACCGATTGGCTTTAAATTTATACACAGTGTTTAAGGTCATAAGGCGAAGAAGCCTATTGATTTTCAGCGATTTCCAAAAATAAGTGCCAGAGTTATGGCCCTTGATCACTTCAAAAAATATTGTGGACGCTCTAAAAGCCAAAGTTAATATCCGATTGACTTTAGATTTATACACAGTGTTTAAGGTCATTAGACGAAGAAGCCTATTGATTTTCAGCGATTTCCGATAATTAGTGCCAGAGTGATGGCCCTTGATCACTTCAAAAAATCTTGTGAACGCCCTAAAAGCCAAAGTTAATATCCGATTGACTTTAAATTTATACACAGTGTTTACGGTCATAAAATGAAGAAGCTTATTGATTTTCAGCAATTTCCGATAATTAGTGCCAGAGTTATGGCCCTTGATCACTTCAAAAAATCTTGTGGACGCTCTAAAAGCCAAAGTTAATATCCGATTGACTTTAAATTTATACACAGTGTTTAAGGTCATAAGACGAAGAAGCCTATTGATTTTCAGCTATTTCCGATAATTAGTGCCAAAGTTATCTCCCTTGATCACTTCAAAAATCCTGTGGACGCTCTAAAAGTCAATGTTAATATCCGATTGACTTTAAATTTATACACAGTGTTTAAGGTCATAAGACGAAGAAGCCTATTGATTTGCATCAATTTCCGATAATTAGTGCCAGAGTTATGGCCCTTGATCTCATCAAAAAATCCTGTGGATGCTCTAGAGGCCAAAGTTAATATCCGATTGACTGTAAATTTACACACACTGTTTAAGGTCTTGAGACAAAGAAGCCTACTGATTTTCATCGATTTCAAATAATTACTTCCAGAGTTATCTCCCTTGATCACTTCGAAAAACCTTGTGGCGCTGTAGATGCCAAACTTATAAATCATCCGATTGACTTCAGATTGATACACAGAGTTTAAGGTGTTGAAACGAACAAGTATTTTGATTTTCAATGAATTTTGATAACTGAACAGCTAAATCCATGATGTTAAATGTTTCCTATACTAATTGTTAGCTTGGGGCAAATCTTTATAAAAAGCAAACAAATTCTAATGATATTCAGATAATTACATAATGAGTTGTAACTCAGATTTTAGTGTATTACAAATGTTTTATTACCAAAAAAAAGTAAAAATATGCGACAACCCTTGTTGACTGCCCGGACGATTTAGCTGCTGTGGGCGTATGTTTCGTTGCCTGGCTACCTATCTTTCTGTGTTTTTAAAGTAGGTAAGTCTCTAATTCTATTTCACACAGAGTCTTCGACCTTGAAAACAGGGGGGGGGGCTGGCTAGTGGTCTAGAGTGCCGCGCTTCTACCTCTAGCTGGCCGGTCACCTCTGGCTTGCGGCTGTTGTTTCGGTCCCTGGTGTCAGCGTATGTGGCATGGAGATAGGGGCGCCTTTTCAACTTCGTGGGTTTCCTCCGGGCACTCCGGTTTCCTCTCACCGCTAAAGACCCCTACGCGCAAGAACTGGGCTAGAAATATTCCAGAACTCATGTCAAACGATGAAGTCATATTCTTATCTGGAGAGCATGTCCCATATATAATCAATTAGACCTTAATTTAACTTGTTGTCAAGGCTAGCCTTTGATGTTGGCTTGATTAAACTCCTATATGCCGCTTAACGGCAATAGATAGTTAAATCAATCAAGTAGATAATCGAGATTATGTTGTTTATATTAATGATTTTAGTAATGATGACCGAGGCTATGTGATTATTTCACTCGCTTCGTTCTCGGCTAATAGTGGATCAATTTGACTGAAATGTTCAGCACATTACCTTTACACTACCTAGTTTTTAACTATTATAGCGAGAACTGCCATCTCTTTATCTTATCTATTTTAGATGACCATCGGTATTTGGTAGAACCAGCATGTGGTGCCACGTTGGCTGCTATTTATAGTAATGTTATTCAAAGACTTCAAGAAGAAGGAAAACTTGGCAGCGTTTCCAATGCTCTGATTATAGTATGCGGGGGTAGTTCTGTTACCTTAGAGCTTTTACTAAAGTGGAAAAATGATTTTAATCTGTAATAAATTCTAGGATGTATAAAACTGTATTGTTAGTGTTATATAAATAGAGGGTCATGATGCATTGCAAAAATTTCCGTTATAGCACACTGTGTGTTCTATGCCCGTCTTAATTAACCCAGTAGAACTCGAACAGTGGGACCCCTTTTCATTCATCCAACACAAATTTTACCACTGTTTGTCGTGTACTTTATACACAGGTAACAGTCCTTTTGCTGATTACACTATTTTGCCTATAGCGTTTTTAGGACTTAGAGTTTTGTCTAATGGTTTGGATTGTTTGTGCTTGGTTTTATTTTTGGGGGGTTGGGATGGCCTAGTGGTCTAGGGTGCCGCGCTTCGACGTCTAACTGGTCGGTCACCTCTGGCTTGCGGCTGTGTGTGAGCCTATGTGGCATGGAGATAGGGGCGCCTTCTCAACCTCGTGGGTTTCCTCTGGGCACTCCGGTTTCCTCCCACTGCTAAAGACCCCTACGCGCAAGCGAATTATTGAAATAAAATTAAACCATGTGACCTAGTTTGTGTTGAGTGGACGTTAAACCCCATTTCTTTCTCTCTTTCGGTTTTATTTTATTTATACTAGTGATTTTGACGCCTGTTTCAGATGGGTGCATAATCTCCACAATAAACTTAGTTCTTATAATGCATGATTGGCAGCCAGTGGAAAGGAATTGAAAGGTTTAGTCCATACTTAATGTTTAATTTCAACGAATACGTGTGTAATGAGTGAGTAGTAAATGACAAGGATAATATATCTGGTAGTGATGTGCGGTTTTTCGGTTTAACAGTACGGTATCGGTTTTTACAAATAAACCGAAAACCGAACCGTTAAAAAAAAAAATAACCGTGCGTTTCGGTTTTTTTCCAAATTCCTAATTTTTATGTAGCCGTATTTCGTTTACTTAATAATTCCAAACTTTTAATGTAGCCACCACTTCCGTTTTTATTTTCGATCAACCAGAGCCCGTATGTATAGAATAATAGAGTGTTTAGTGAGTCTGGTTGGCCTAGACTATTTATTTTCTCAATTCGTTTCGGTTTACAATCCAAAATTTTATTCAACCCGAAGCCGGTTGTCAATATCGAACGATGGCTTCCTCTAAAAAGTAAAATGCCTCCATGGCTTGCTCAATAACTATGAAAGATTAGATGACACAAAATGTAGATTTAATCTTTGTAAAAAATCTATTTCTGCTGCATAAATTATAAGAATATAATTTAACAATTTTGAGTCAGGTTTAGAACAACATTTGAACAATACCCGAAAACGGCAATTGCGTTAGTTTTGTTTTTAAGTTTATAATTTATAAACGAGAAATAAAAGACCACATGTTTCGATTTGTTGGATTGGTATTATTTTGTTATGCAAATTTATTTTGGTATTTTTTTTTTTTACAGTAGAATCTAACTTTATTGTTACTGATATTATGTCTTTATATTAATTTATTATTATGCCTATGGCGTTGTGTGTGTCAGATCTCTTTTTTACAGTAACTTTGTTATTACTATCAGTCATAATTAAAGTCATATAACAGTAAAAAAAAAACCTTGTTTACTATTTACATCAATATTTTTGATATTTTTTCTGGCTTTCAAGTATTCCTATAAAATAACCATAAATCAGTACATACATGACACAGTGTTTAAATGAATAAAAAAACCGAAAACCGAAACCGAAACCAAGGTTTTTTGCCTCAGAAAAACCGAAAACCGAAACCGAAAGAAAATTTAAAAACCACACATCACTAATATCTGGTATTACACAATATTAAGCAGGTGTGGTTTATAGGTGTGGTACAATTAGTATATATATGTGTTACACATGCATTATTTAAATTAGTTAATTAGTCACTATCTCCTCGTATTATTGGATAATATTATATGATTGTCCATTAGATGAAGGCTTCTAATATATATGTATTATAACTTGTGAATGGCTGTTTTAACAATACTAATAAGGTTGTCGATAACACCTTGGCCTTATAAATGATCTCAGAAGCATAACAAAGACAATCTTATCGAGAGGCTGCAGACCGGAGACTGCTCTACAAGACAGAACGAGGGCATGTGACAACGGAAGCAGACGTGAATTTGGACACTGTTAATTATGACGACAAACTAATGTTATGATATGTTATGTTCCTGTGCGCAGTATTGGCTGTTAGAGTTATAGATGTATTTGTAATGTTCGTTCCTGCACTGTTATGATAAAGAAGTCAAATGTACAGTCATCGTTATCATTAGATGAAATGTGAGAATATGTTACTCTGGTCATTGAAATGATATAAAACGTCGTACAACTATTCTAACAAATGTTTCCACCTTACAGTAATTTTGTACCTGATCGCTGCAAATACAAAAAATAGGTTGCCAGGCAACGAAACATACGCCCACACAGCAGCCAAATCGTCCGGGCAGTCAACAAGAGTTGTCGCATATTAAGGAATTATCAGAAAATCATTAGAATTTGTTTGGTTTTTATAATCAAATGGGTTTTTTTTAAATCTGATAATAATTGTGACCTCCAGAGGCACAACAAGCTAAAAAGGGTGATTTTTCGTACAATCAGGGGCCATAATTCAGGAAGTGATGACCCGATGGACGCAAATATCGAAAGTGACCAAGATCTTTGAGTTATAACATACATGTCAAGTATCATCAAAATCGATTCAAAATTGTGACCTTTATAGGGTCCACAACCTTGATATAACATATTTTCACACTATTTGTGTACAAACGGCGGCCATTTTGTCCGTCAATTCTAGTCCGATTTTCACGTAATTCAAACTCTCTCTTCATTACCATGTAATGGTGATATAGTCAAACGCTTTTTTAAATCGGATAATAAAATTGACCTCCAGAGGAACAAAAAGCGAACAAAAGCGATTTTTCGGACAATCCGGGGGCATAATTCAGGAAGTTATGATCCAATGGGCGCAAATATCGAAAGGAACCCAGATCTGTTTTTCACAAAATTAATACTCAACCTTCATAACCATGAAATGGTGATATAATCAAACGGTTTTTTAAATCAGATAACAATTTTGACCTCCAGAGGTACCACAAGCTAAAAAGGGCGATTTTTTTGGACAATCAGGGGCCATAATTCAGGAAGTTACAAACCGATGGGCGCAAATATCGAAAGGAACCAAGATCTTTCGGTTATAAACATACATGTCAAGTTTCATCAAAATTGGTTCAAAATTGTGACCTCTATAAGGTCCACAACCTTGATATAACACATTTTCACACTATTCGCGTACAAACGGCGGCCATTTTGTCCGTCAATTTTGGTCCGATTTTCACGAAATTCAAATTCAACCTTCATAACCATGGAACGGTGATATAATCAAACGTTTTTTTTTAAATCGGATAACAATTTTGACCTCCAGAGGGTCAGCAAGCTAAAAAGGGCAATTTTTTGGACAATCAGGGGACATAATTCAGGAAGTTACGATCCGATGGGCGCAAATATCGACAGGAACCAAGATCTTTCAGTTATAAACATACATGTCAAGTTTCATCCAAATCGGTTAAAAATTGTGACCTCTATAAGGTCCACAACCTTGATGTAACATATTTTCACACTATTCGCGTGCAAATGGTGGCGATTTTCACGAAATTCGAACTCAACCTTCATAACCATGAAACGGTGATATAATCAAACGTTTTTTTAAATCGGATAACAATTTTGACTTCCAGAGGGACCACAAGCTAAAAAGGGCGATTTTTCGGACAATCAGGGGCCATAATTCAGGAAGTTACGATCCGATTGGCGCAAATATCGAAAGGAACCAAGATCTTTGGGTTATAAACATGCATTTCAAGTTTCATCCAAATCGGTTCAAAATTGTGACCTCCACACTGTTCACAACCTTGATATAACATATTTTCACACTATTCGCGTACAAATGGCGGCCATTTTGTCCGTCAATTTTGGTCCGATTTTCACGAAATTCGAACTCAACCCTCATAACCATGGCACGGTGATATAATCAAACGTTTTTTTTTAAATCGGATAACAATTTTGACCTCCAGAGGGACCACAAGCTAAAATGGGCGATTTTTCGGACAATCAGGGGCCATAATTCAGGAAGTTACGATCCAATTGGCGCAAATATCGAAAGGAACTAAGATCTTTGGTTTATAAACATGCATTTCAAGTTTCATCCAAATCGGTTCAAAATTGTGACCTCTATACTGTTCACAAGCTAAAGACGTGATTTTTCGTACAATCAGGGGCCATAACCCATGAAGTTACAGTCCGATACATGCCAATATCGAAAGGAACCGAGATCTTAGGGTGATAAACCTATATTTTAAGTTTCATTGAAATCGGATAAAAATTGTGACCTGTAGACTGTTCACAAACAATTGTGGACGGACGGACGGACGAACAGGGGCGACGACAATATACGTCCACATAAAAATGTGGGCGTATAAAAATGAAATGTGGTTTAACGTTTGACTGTTTTGCTCTGACTGTGCTACTGAAGACAGGCATACACCATATAGTGTGTTATGAGGAAAATTTCCCCCGGACAGCGGCACTACGCCTACTCTTACATCGAATTCCAACAGCGAAGGGATCTTTTACGTGCACTCCAATGTGTACACGGGACCTCGGTTTTTCATTCCACCCGAACAACCATACGTTGTCCCTTGCTAGGCCCTTTGTCCTGATAACGGAATGGGGGGGGGGGTCACACAGGGATCGCAAACGGGACATTGAGGCTAGGGAGTTAACGTTTAACTCTCACCCCTCGAAGGACAAAGTCACATTTTACTATGAAACATCATTATCATGCATTTTTATTATTGTTTATTTATTTAAAGTCTGATAACTAATTATTGAGAGGAAATCGATTAGCAATGTGACAAGAGCTGTGTAGATCACATGTTCCCGAAGCAACGGCCGCAGTTTTACAACTGAAATTCACGAATTTTTAGGTACGTTATTTTCCTTTACTGCAGAAGTCCAGAGGTCGTGATGCAAACACATATCCAAATACAAACATTGCGATGTCCACCAAAAATGAATAGATAAGTTTACGGCCGTTAAACGGTTTTGTATTTCAGTTGAAAAACTCACGGAAAAGCAATCGAAATTGTTTTAGAGACGTAGAGAAGTATTTATTTACACGACAACGGTAAGCATAGGGGTACGGCCTCGATGATAGTTAGGGAGTAGAACCTGAAATGCCCGAAAAAAAATTGGGTTTACAGACGTCGGCCTCGGTGTTCTTTAATTGCCTCTGTTGAGCTTACCTTGTATGGACCCCCAAGAAAATTTTAGAATATTTGACGGTTGCAAACCCATTTTCCTGCTATTCCAGTCCGAGAACAAAGCAACTTCAAAGTGATCTATACAACATAATTAAGGTGGCTGATTCGAATTCCAATCAACCAATCAATCGTTTACAGTCCACGAAGACGGGACCGTTGGGGAGAAAATTTGAATACAGCAACTTCAATGTTGTCCATTGTAGCCTATCTGACTGACCCAAATTCCAAACAACCAATCAATCGTCGCGGGTTTGGGGGACCTCACCCTCTCCTAGAAAATTGTAAAAATTTAACCACCGCAAATGCGTTTCCTGCTATTCTAGCCCGTGTAAGCAACCCCAAAAGTGTCCCACTCTGAATTCCCTCCCATCCAAACCGACTGTTGCAGCTGCATTCACAAATAATAATCGATACCCGAAAAAAACGCACAAAATAGAGTGGCTCGAGACAAAATGTTTTAATCCATAGTGAACCCAGTACAGATTCGAAAACATTTCGGGTTTACTGATAGCGGCGCCGGTCTTTTTCGAGAGGCGAAGAAGCGGATCTGAACTTGTATGGACCACCACGAAAATTTGGGAATATTTGACGGCCGCAAACGCGTTTTCCTACAATTCCAGTCCATAAAATAAGTGTTTTATTAGATTTCGGGCACTTTATTTTGCCATGTATTGAAGATGTTTAGAGAGATTACATGAAAAGATAACAATTTTATTTAAAGTTCTCAGACTAGTCCGCGACCCCACGAAAAGTGCTCGCGATCCTAGGTAGGTTGCGACCCCGAGGTTGGGAAACGCCGAAATAGACCATGTCTGTTTCTCAACTCTTTTCAGTTTTTGTTTACAAAAGAAATTTAAAAAAATGAGACATGCATTTATCATCAGTTTCATCCTATCCTATATTTCTAGAGGTGTCTATACATATCAGGCCAGGGTATATATTCAGTGCAGAAATGTTATTATGAAATGATTTGAGAACTTGATCATCACGATGTTCACCGATTGATAACGAGGGTATCCATATCATTTTTATCGGCGTCATTAGAAATCATACGAAAGTTGCGCTATCTCTCTCTACACACACGAACCTATTTGACCGACATTATTTTACGATATTAGTCAAAAAACACTTTGTATACTTCGAGAATTCTGAGAAGTGTTTATATTGTTTGACATTGTTCATTTGGTATATGAGAGTATGGCAGGTGTAAAATGGATTAAACCATACGAATGCTTTATTATGGATGTCGTTCAGGGCAGGGATCTGTTGTCATAGTATCTAGCTCTCTGTGTCCGGAATGCATTAGAGAGGTTACGGAGTTTAAATATTTGAATTATTGTTTTTGATAAGAAGTTTATTTAACTCAGTCATATATAAGACTGATAACTTAGATTACACGTGTCGTCTTCTCTCGTCTCCCTTCACCTTCAACAGTGAGTTATAAAACTCGAAAAGTACATAGACGACGAATTAATACCCGAAATGATTAGAAATATTAGATACCCATAATCGGGCCCGTAGGAAGCTCAGAAAATGGGGGGGGGGGCTACTATATTTTTGGAGAGGCTGAGGATGTGGCCGGCTAAGAACACTCGAAAAAAATCATTATTGTTGGGAAAATATTTTTTTTGTGTATATGTGTGTGTGTGTGTGGGGGGGGGGGGGGTGGATGGGTGGCTACGGCCATAATCTCTAAATGTTGCTTTCTATTTTTTGAAGACCACAGGGGAAGAACGATTTAAGTCACTTTTTCAACGAACCCCAGCCAATGGAGCCATCTGGTAGCAAATTGTGTAAGCTTTCTATGTAATAATCAATTTTTTTGAAAAACGATCGGAGTCACACCGAACCAAGGCTCTTCTGAAATGACCACCGGAACAAATACGTCCACCGTACCCTTTATTTGACCTTAATTTGGCTGAAAAATGGAAGTCAGTTATTCTACTGGTATTATGATTCGTATTAAACATCATTTTGAAGGAGCAATTAAACCCACTCGTTGTTCTGTTCGCGCCAAACATTCTCGTCCAACAGTTTGTTTTGCTTTTTATGCGAAAAGACAAAAATATGAATTTAGATCGTTCTTCCCCTTGACTCCATTTGAAAATCAGAATTGGTCAGTGGACATGTTGTTGGACCTACTACAGGGGAGCGTTCAGGGATTTTTGAAAAGTAGTATGATTGCTCGATCTACTTCCGGAAAGCACTGGGATACTGCGGAATATTGTGGCATTGTTATTGGGTCTATGGCCTTCGAGCATTCAGGTATTGTGGGTATTTGCTAGGCTAGCTGGTTGTTGGGTCTATTACTAAAGTATATACAAACTTTGTGGGTATTTTGTATTTTCATTTGTAACTTATCTTTGGACAATTTTAAGTGACTTCGGTCTTGGGAGAGACCTAGAGGCAATTTGGGTCCGCTCCCGGATCCCGGAGCATGGAGGTCTGTCCTTAGATCACACGGAAGTTAGGTTTTCTGAGATCTAAGAAGAACATCTTTAATTAGACGTCTCTAGATCTAACCACGATGACTTCAGTATATAAATATGTTATGCAGTAAAAAAATATCTGTTTAATAAAAAAGAGTTATGTATTATATTACCAGGCCTTTACGTAAATACGATACTGAAATATTCATTTTCAATTATATATTTCGGTAATGTGGTCTGTATTGCCTGAAAGAAAATACAAGTAAGATATTATCTAGAACATTGAACTTTGTTGCACCATCACGTGTTCTATCGATAATGACGTCACATGTAATAAACACGCAAAGCCCTGTATCTATATACGGCTTTGTAAACACGAAGCAAAAACACTGGATCATTCGGTATGAAATACTCTCCCCCCCCCTCTCTGTCTCTCTGTCTTCATACAGCCTACCGTTAAAATCCGGCACTCCAGTAACATGATTTTACCTACGTATTTAAGTCCATTTCCAATGACCCAGGGACAAAGTCGCGCCCAATTGCTGTGTTTATCGTCTGTAGAAATGCCAATGGCCCATATACAAGTATCGAGAGACGTCGTTTGAATTATTTTTTTTTATATTTGCATTCTTTTTAAATACAGTTTATTTGTATTTGATAACAATAGCCCTTATCGCTTTATTTGATAAAATTGTTATTTAAAGATACATTCGCTAAGAAAACCCTTTCTATAGAGTACACTACATAAAATAGCTGCAAGACTTGCCTTGAGAAACGACACAAATTACCAGGTGAAACGGTTAACGATTACTTATATCGCCTAACTGGCTGTAATGTCCGGAATGAAGATGAAGCAATTCCTTTGTTTTTCATTTTAATTAATCTTTATCACAATCAGATTAAAATACAGATATTATTTCGTTTCGTTTTTTAAAGTTCAAAATTTTGTTTTATTTGCCTTTACTACACTAGGATCTGGAAGATGTATTAGGAATTGATGCGAGGAATTGGTCTATGAAACGATCTGTTACGGTGACTAGAAATGTCAACGCTGATTGATTAATCAATATCTGACGTCATAGGGTCAAAATCCGACGCTTGACCCCTGACCCGAACTCCCTGTATAACTTGTCAGAACTTCACTACAGGCCTGCAACTGGATAACGCATTGAACGCTTACATCAAACGCCCGGGTCCATGATCTATACGTTTATGGTGCTTTATATAATTGTGTCCTGTCCGTAACTTTATCTCGTGTAATTGTTTGTGTTTAGTACAGCACGTCTGCACTTAGGCTACCACATGCAACTTTTGCCTTAACACTGCATGTTTACATTTAACACTTTTGCTAGAGTTCGGGGATTTCATATTAATTTGCTATATCTAGAGGCACATTTTTAATCAGTGACGGTGCTCTAAAACTTCAATAGAGAGTAGTCTCCCCTATGCTATTTTATGGTTGAAGAATAAGAGCGAGATAGAAATGGGGTTTAACGTCCACTCGACACCAACTAGGTCATTTCAGGACTAACATATGGTTTTAATTTTATTTCAATAATTTGCTTGCGCGTAGGGGTCTTTAGCAGTGAGGGGAAACCGGAGTGCCCGGAGGAAACCCACGAGGTTGAGAAGGCGCCCCTATCTCCATGCCACATACGCTCACACCAGGGCTAGAAACCACAGCCGCAAGCCAGAGGTGACCGGCCAGCTAGACGTCGAAGCGCGGCACTCTAGACCACTAGATTTTGAAACTGCGGTGGCTCAGTGAGTAAGACACTAGCTCACTAACCAGAAAGTCCAGGTTTCGATCCCGGTGTTCTCATGTATCTTCCAGCGTCGCGTCTCCTCGTCAGTGGTGCAAGACCGAGGGTATTGTTAGGACAGGGTCTAGTGTTTCGGATCGGGTGAGACGAACAACCGAGGTCCCTGTATAGTTGGAATTCGGAAAAAGTGCCGATCGCCAAAGTTCTCAGAGATTCTCCAGTGTTGTTTCGCTTTGTTATTGGTGCAGGGCGGGGGCATGGCAAGGGTAGCTGTCTAATTTATCGGATAGTATTAACAACCGAGGGACAGTGTACACGTTGACGTGCACGTAAAAGACTCCTCGACAATTAGAATTATAAAGAGTAGTACGCTGTAGGCTGTAGGCAGCTGTCCTGGTAAATTTTCCAGCCTTTCCCCCCCCCCTTGTTAGCGCCGCAACGTCACATTTAGGGCAAAATTCCCTCATATCACCCATGTCCATCTTCAATAGCATCATGCGCGTAGGGGTCTATGAAAGAAATATCAAGAAGTTTGTCAGCTAGTGATTAGCCTATGATGGTGCCTAATCACTGACCAGGATGTGCAGGGTTCGATTCTGTTGTTGTATTGATCTAAAAGTCACTTATTACTTTTCCAATCAGTGGTCTATGACAGACAGTCTGAACAGAAAACGGGTGTCTATTTGTTCAGAAAGTCTATATTAATGGCAGAAGGTTCAAGATCCCACAGATAGCTGAAGATAGACCAGTCTAACCCCCCCTCCCATCAATGATCGGAAGTTCACATATATAGCAAACTGGGAATCGAAACAACTCCACAATTGGAATATATTTGATTTAATAATAAACCAATTGTCTCTTGTCTGTATTTATTTCTAGTATTAGATTGATAACGTTGAGAGAATACTCTTCTAAATAAATTAAGTAGCTGTTATTCCATAAGTATGTGTTTTTGTGTATTGCTCTATCCAGTTATTGTATCATTAGCTAGGCAAGGTGAAGTTGGCACGTTATTCGGGATTCAAATAACAAATAACGAGCCAACTCGTTATTCGGCATTTGCAAATAACGAATAACTAATAACGAGCCAGTACACGTTATTCGGGACTTGCCACAAACACAGACCGACTTACGTGGCATCTGATCATTTCTTCGCTACCTCCGACCATTGGGGTAAACGTTGGGTGACCGACTAACAACGAGCCGATCGATTGTAGAGCGAATAGTGTGTTGACTGGTTTGGTGGCGTGCACTTGGCAGTCCTGTCCTGCACTCACCTGTTTTTTTGTCGAATCCCGAATAACGTACTGGCTCATTATTCGGGATTCGCGAATAACGAGCCAGCACGTTATTTGGGATTCGCCATCAAAACAGAACCATCTACTTTGCATCGGACCATTTCCTCGTTGGGTGACCGACCAGCATGGAGACGACTGTTTGTCAAGCGAATATGGCGCTGACTGGTTTGTTAAGAGTGTACGGGTCAGTCATCTCCAGCAATCACCTATTTTATTGCCGATTGCCGAATAACGTACTCGTTTGTTATTCGGGATTCGATAATAAAACAGGTAGGCCAGTTGTACTGTCGAATTCAGAATCTCAATAACGAGATTCGGGATTTAGTAATAAAACAACGTGCCAACTTCACGTTGCCCATTACCTATCAGAAAGGATATATCGTTATTGGATGTACTAACCTATAGGTACCTAAACGCGCATTACCTATCAGAACGTAAATTGTTATTGAATGTACTTACGTATAGGTACCCAAACGCAAAAACCCAAAAATAGGGATAATGCGGGATTCGTTTTTTTCCCGCGTACATGTATTTTTTTCCTGCTGTAAAATTTAGAACGAAACGAAGAAGGCATGTGTTCTGATAATACGAGAAGGCGTCTATTTTAAATGTCATTTAAATATTTGTCTTTTATTCTTCTCTTCTGAACAAACCAAGCTTAATTATAAGTCAATTAATTAAGAAAATGTAAAGTTGCATGAAAAGGTAATTATTTTATTTGAATCTCGAATAACGAAAAATATCATCCCGACTCTTTTTTCTTTATTCAGTGGATGGTCCTTTGTTGGCCAAGAGAGTTCATCGCGTTTTGCATTGGTTCCCTTTAGCATTGGTGCATGACAGGGAATCTGACAACGAACAACGGACAACTCCTTCGGATAGTACGATAAACAGGGGTCCAGTGTTCGTACAGAAACTTTTTAATCATTAGTTGTTGGAATTTGAAATAGAATAAGCCAAAATTGGTGGGGCGCCCAACCAATGTCACTTGGTTTTATGGGCGCCTCGACAATCATGGTGTTATGTATGAGGCGCCCCTCAAATGGTGAGACGCCTCATAATATCTCACATGATTAACAACACAAAGAGTGTGATGGGGAACCCCAAACAGCTTGATCTGTGTTTTATACCGAGGGGCGCCTATAATGACATGATTGGTGGGGCACCTTTTAAAAATAAATAATGAGTACATTTATGATGCGCTATATCCATAAACCAAGTTTATGCTCAAAGCGCTACACAATTATTAATGGCAATATATGATTGTCGGGCTGCACATAATGCATAATGTCGAGTAAGATTGGTTGGGCGCCCACGAATTGATTAATGGGGCACCCAAAACGGCATGATTGGTGGGATCCTAATCCGTGAGGGGCCCCCATAATGTCGAGGGAGATTGGTTAGGCACCCAAAAAGGCGTGATAATCTTCAAAATTCAAACACGCCACACTCTACCCCGATTCCGAACTTTTCATTTTTCTCATGAATTATTACGCGTACTTTAAAGTCGTATTCCGTCTTTTTTTTATTATATTCATATCAAATTAACCTAATACGCAAATATCGCAAAGTCAACCTCAAAATTGAAATTTTCCGTCATTTTCAGGTGCAAACCCTATTTTCCAATTTTTTCGGGGGGGGGGGGCACCCTAGACTCTTCTTGGAAGGGAGGCGTGTCCGCTGTATAGTTCGCCGTGGACCGACAAGTGTGGCAATAAGGAAACAATCGAGAGTAAGTGTGAATTTTGGGCTACAACCAGCCATGACAGCTGAAACACATTCGTTGTGTATCATTACGTCCTGATTCTACTCACACCACCTCCGTTGTCGGGACTGACAGAACCGTGACACGAGAGAGTGAGGAGGGGGGGTAATTTTCACTCGACACAAATTAGTTCATTTCGGAGGACTAACATACGGTTCAATCTATTTCAATAATTCGCTTGTGCGTAGGGGGTCTTTAGCACTCGGGGGAACAGGAGAAAACTCGCAGGGCTGGGCAGGCGGATGGCCCCAGGAATCTGAAGACAAATAGACGGAGATGGTGCTAATTGGGCAAAATAATACCCAGGATATTTAGCCAAGTCATCTCCATTAGCTTGACTGGACGTTAAACCCTATTTCATTTACACAATCGGTGCATGGAAGTAGAATTTTTAATATCATCTCATGTGCCTGTTAAAATGAATGAATGAATCAATGAATAAATGGTGTTTTATGGCACGTCGACACCATAATGCGCGGGGAGTAATTTCGCTGCAGAGGGGAAACCTGCGTGATCGAATAGGCTACTCCCGCACCTTGTCATTGAGGTCTATAACCGTGCCGTCCATTGACTAAAGCATTGCATGACATACTATATCATTAGATCAAAACATTTATTTTATAGCATAATAGTAACTTGAAAATTCAAGTTAGTTAACTTAAAAATTCAAGTTAGTTAACTTGAAAATTCATGTTAGTATCTTGAAAATTCAAGTTAGTATCTTGAAAAATTGAAAATAGAATAAAAAAAGTGGCCCTATTACGCTTCCGTACAATTAAGTACGAATAAAGATATTATTATTATTATTATTAATCCCTGAAAAAGTCATGGGCCGTTGGCTATCCCAAAGGGCATAGTATTAAATTCGTAAAGCCCGCTATGACATGCAAATGCTGTTTTTCTCTGTCAGATTGGTCCATTAACACTCGCTAATAACCCGATTTCATATCCAATTTTGAAAAGTTCTGTTTGATATGCAATAGAGCTAAAACCTCTTCAATTAAGGGCAGGGGGGGGGGGGGTACGAAGAGAATTTAGTGATTTTATTCAATATCCGGAAATCTACACAGAAATGTTTGGAACCATATTTCTTGGAAAAGATTACTATGGGAAATGATCAAGGAGAACACGAAGGCCTATACAGCGGAAGTTTAATTGAATTGTGTGATCCGGTATTAATCGTCACTTTAACTGTGTCAGTTTGACTAATACCCCCATTTCACTGAGCTGCGGAAAGCTGCGGTACTCACGGACGTCCGCGGAATTGCTTCTACGGAAGAGCTTCGGTCTTTCACGCGGAAAAGTGGAAATAAAATTCCACGGAAAATGTCCATTTCACACGCTCTCGGAATACCTTCGGAACAGCCACGGTATCTTCGGGACACATACGGGTAGGCTTAGGTACAAATCACGGCGAAGCGGCGTAGAAACTGCGGAACACTTTGGAATGCGCCCGGGTCGTCACGGAAGATATTCGGACAACTTGCGAGCTACACTCGGCATTGGCGGAAAATACGCGGTATAACTGCGATAGCGGGCGGTACTAATCCGTTTGGCAAGGTAGAACTTCCGAATGACCGCGGAACAAGCGCGGACCATCTTCGGCAACCGCGCCTTATCCGTAACTAATCTGTCGTCAGGCCGGCTATCCCTCTTTTCTGTAAACATTCCGTGATATACCGCGCTTTCCTTTCACGGGCGAAGGTCTTCCGTATTCTTCCTTACATGAACGAAGGTCATCCGTGACCATTTAACACCCGCCCTGAGTGCCGGAATGCTTGCGGTATACATGCGGACGACTTGCGGCAACTACGTTTGTATACGGAATAACAGCGGAAGACTCTCGGATCATTATTAGTACTGTTCACCTAGTTAAGATTTAATCATTTTAATTCTCAAGGAGGTCAAAATTTAGTTAATTTGGCACAGTAAAATGAAGAAGATGGGAAAAAGCCACCCAAATATATTTAAATTTATTAACATTGCGTTGAAAGAGCCGACTTGTACTGAAAATACCATAGTTCAATTGAATAACGGTGGAAGATTGCCCCCTAAAAGGTGACAATAAAAGAGTAGAAGAATTTATTCATGATCCAAAATCGAACTGTTAAATGGAGTAAATGGAGTAAAAATGTGCAATTGAATATACTGACGTCAGATCACATTTAGTAGGGTTATGACTTATGGTTGATACATGTATTTGTTGTTACTTTAATGTAATTTATTGTAAATAAAGTTATAAACTATAACACATTTTTATGGAATAACAGGCGACGTTTCGAACTAAGGTATATATGAAATCATCCTAATGCATATACATGGTAGTGTATTTAAAATTTGTGAATAAACATTTTACAAGAAAAAAACAACAAAAAAAAGCCAATACTCGGTAGGGGGAGATTTTCATTGTGATTATAATCAAGACAATGGATACGATTACCAACAAACCCTTGCCAGCATGGGGACATCTCACTGTTCCACCCGCTATTGTTCTGATGGGAGGATTAATCAAGCAAGGGGATAATCGAATACAATGGTGTTAAAAGTATAGTCCGCTTTTTAAAACTACTAGGTTTAGACTGATAAACAACTTTATTTACAATCTTAATCTTTACGAGGCATTTAGTAACTGGAAAGAGCAATAAACTATAACACACACTTATGGAATAACAGTTAAAGCAATTACAACATTATGAAATGGTTTAAAAGGATTGAACAGTGAGTACTATACATAAAATAATATTCCATAACCAAATAATATAATATCTCCATCTTTTAAGGCTAATATTCCTCTTTTGTACATAGCAATTCTTACTGTACATAAAATAATATTCCATAACTCTATTGGAAGCGTTTCACATGAGTGTTGAAGACCAAATAAAATTTAGGGGTATATTATCATATTTAATATATTTGAGCTGCTCGGTGCAATAGTGGTCTAAATCCACGGCAATAGTGGTCTAACTCCACTTTTGGTAGCTTTGAGAAAACACTTGACAAAGTCCAGGGGCTCTAAACAAACCCGTGGACCATGATCATCATCCTCATTGGCACATTTTGAAATCCTGGAATCTCCTTTGTTTTGGTCGAAAATTCAATTTTGATTTGAGTAATCGTGTCTAACTCAAAAATTTTAAAAAGTGGTATTAGACCACTATTGCACTGAGCAGCTCATTTATTGTTAAACAATGGCGGTATAGCTATATCTACAATTGAATCTGGGAAAGGTCACGTGCCTTTGTTTAAATCATCCCAGTTTTCGAGTAAGTTTTTATAAGAATAGGGTAAATTCTTCAATAACCTTTGGTATATAAAACTTTTAAGATATCTTTACTAAAATTAAAATTAATGTACATGTTAATAAAATACGCCATTGTATTTTTCCATATATGAACACACTGTTCGTCAGTAAATTTTACTCAGTCCACCGTCGCATTTATTCCCAATAACTGAAGTTTGTTTGATACGTGGAGGTTTACCATTCCAAACGAAGTTACGTATAGCCTTACTTATTTCAATTTCAATATCTGAAGGTATTTGTAAAACTGCCATAAGAAAATATGATTTAGTTTAAACCAGAGATTGTACAACAGTGGATTTGCCATGTAAGGTTAGATTTCGTTTACTCCATAATTTAAGAATTTGTTTGATTTTTGCAACTTTAGTGCTTAGTTTATATTTCCACAGTACTGCTTATTCGGTCCAAGATATACACCTAAAATTAACATGCACTCCGTAACAATATTAACGGATATATTAAATTGGTCGATTTCCCAACAGGAATTTTTCGGACTTTTCAACATTCATTTTTGCTCCTGATGCTATAGAGTAGGGTTCAATAATTTCAAATACACTATTTACTGATTTTTCATCCGAGAGAGTTAAAGTCGTATCATCTGCATGTTGGTATATCAGTGAAATCGCCCCACAGCCAATAATACTAATACCTTTAAGAGAAGATTGTTTTATGATAATATTTAGTGGTTCTGCTGTCAATACATATATCATGGCTGATATCGGACATCCCTGTTTTATTCCCCTTGACCAATCGAAGAAGGGAGACAAATGACCATTACACTTTATAGTACTTATTGCATTACTAAATAGAATTTTAATCCATGATATAAAAATGTCCCCAAACCCAAAATACTTCAATACAGTAAAAAATAATTGTGACCAACTCTATCAAAGGCTTTTTCTGCATCAAGTGTCATGATAAATCCATCCTGGTTTTCATAGTCTCTTATAATTGCAAGTTTATGGATTACTGCTCGTAGCCTGAGTGCCAGACACCTGGATGATACTTTATAGTCCGTGTGTAGCAGAGATATGGGTCGGACATTTTTCAACTCTCGCTTATCTCCCTTATCCCTATAAATTACATGTATCATACCTTTACGCATGGATCGGGACAGGCTCCCTTTCATAAAACATGATTTAAGTATACAGGACCCAAAAGGTCCCAAAAGGCTATGTAAAAATTTGTTGTCAACCCACTTAAACCAGGGCTCTTCCCTTTAGACATTGATTTAAGGGCTTGGGTAAGTTCCCCAAGCGTAATATTTCTGTCACAAAAATCTCTATCCGACCCCCACGGGGTTCTGTTAATAGTTTTGCATACATTATTAATTTCATCTATATTTTTCATTTACATCTTTTGAATATAATGACTTCTAAAAAGCTGCGCATTCATGAATAATTGAGCAACTATCTGTTAGTATTTTCTCCTTTACTATCTATTAGTTCTTTAATGTAATTGTTATTTTGTCTTTACTTTTCTAGATTCATAAAGTATTGTGTATTCCTATCGCTTTCGGTCGCATATTTGACCTTTGATATTAAAATAGCAGCCCCACACTGTTGATTTTCAAATCTTTCAAGGTCGATTTCTAACTCAGTTGCAATCTGTCTTGTAACACCACGTGCTATTAAACTGTATTCATTTTCCAGTTTATTTAGAATATTCCCAAAAAACATTTTCTCCTTATGAATTTTAGCCTTTGAGACTGTCCCACCATACCAGTGGTTCAGGTGTGTAAATAAGGTTCTGTATAAAATATTTCATCTGAGAGTAAATTATTATTATAAATGTAAATAACCTTCCCACGTTCGCATTCAGACAAATCTATCTTTAACTTTATTTGGCTATCATCTGATAACTGAATATGAGTAATTGATACATTTATAACACTATATATCAAAGGTCGTTATATAAGAAAATAATCTATTCTGCTCATTTTGTATTCATTTTCTATAGTTTGACATCTTGTAAATTGAAGTTTATCAGCGTATTTGTGTCGATATAATATATCGTACATGTTATTGCGCTCGATATATTGTCTAAGAACTATACTGTTTGCTTTATATGTAGTCATACTTTTACTTCGGTTCATAAATGGGTCTAAGACCTCATTTAAATCACCACCTATGATTCAATTTCCAGATGTAAATAAATCTAATGTCTTTTTTAAAAAAAAACTTAAATAATCATTTGGTGCATAAACAGATATTACAGATATCATTCTATCACCTATTTCTAGGAAAGTAGGGTACTATCGTCCAGTCCTCACGTGCACAGATTAGTACAATTAACTAGAATAGTGTTGACGTAAAACGGTGCCTTTACGAAACACTTACCCATAAATGGTAATTGTCCCACCCTAATAGCTGGCACAGTATACATGCTATATAGGAGAAAGTTTGTTTGATTTATGCTCAGACAACATTGGAGAGAGCCAAGGGGGAGTTCACCCCGGGAGCTGGCCTGGCTTACTGGCCGGACGCCGCCGTCATGATGAAACCGTAGAAAAGACATTATAGAAGTTCCGAGGGAGACTGCTGGGCGAAATAACGGTTATATACCTACAGAACAATAGTTGTATCTGTGCTGTAGAATATATTATCGTAACATATAAAGAATATCTCAAGAGTACAGAAAAGAGTTGAATTCTTATAGATCACAACGTCAAGTCCTACCTAGACAAACGACACAATAAGTGTCTCTAGAGTGTCACAGTCGTCGATTTGGTACCGCGACACGGGATAGTGTCACAGTCTCACAACGTGGAGTACAAGAACGGCCTAGACGATCATTGTCACCCCTGTGTCCCCGTAGTGTCAAACCTGTCTATTTGGTGCCGTAACCAGGATAGTCACGACATTATCCCACCTGTAGTGTCACAGTTTCGATTTGGTGCCGACGACGAAGGATTTCCGACCCTAGGGGATATTTTTGGAAGACGAAGTTTCCAGTCGTTTTAGGTAAGTACATATTTCCTAGTAAACTGACCATAGAAAGCCCAAAAGACCAAGGGGTAGATTAAACAAATTTTAAAGGTTAGGAATTTGCTAAATATAAAGTTGCTAAATGAATGTCAAAATAGTAAACTAGTAAAATAATTCAGTTAAGGAAATAAAGGAAAAAGTATTAAAGAAAGGGACGGTGACAGGGTTATTAATATATGTAGCAAGGAAAGAGAGTAGGTTTAAGGGCTAGGTTTAAACATGTACGTATTTGTCTATTAATGTAGGGAAAAATCGACAAGAATACAAATTGAAACAAAAGATTAGTAAAATTGTAACAGTAAAGCTAGGTAAAAGAAAATAAATGATTGTCTCCGGTCTTCACAGGAAGATAGTTCGGAAATGGAGGGTTTGCGCGGTTGCCGTAAAACTCCAAAAGAATTATTATGATGTGGAGATCGTAATCACACCGTTTTGAAAAGTCTTAGGAAGATTGAAGACTTGCTTTTTGTAAATTAATGTAATGTATTGTTTTGTTAAGTAATGTACATGTATATGAACAAAGTATAAGGTTATAGTGTAAACCTGTGTAAATTGCAAGATAGCGTTTAGGTTTAGGGTAAGGGAAATGCCCAAGGAAAATTTAAAACTGAATGGCCCTTTGTAAATCGCAGGATAGCGTGTGGGTCGGTATAAGGTTTTAAATTAAAGGATTAAAATGAAACAGTGCGCCTTGCAATAGCGGATAGCTTAGATTATGCAGGTGGTATAAACTGTTTCTGTATTTTCGTGTTGTTTTGTTAAAAATATACAGAGACAATAAGTTGAAAGTATGTGTTTTTAAAAGTGGTAAGCACACCATGGTAAATGGGTAATTTAAAGTTGGATTCGAATGTGCGGTCAGCTGTCGAATCAATTTTGAATTCCCTGATATGTCATGCGTTGTGTATACTAGACCATACTTAAGGATAGCGAAAACGTCATGAACTTATTTGTAAATCGTTATGTGTGTTTAAAAACGTAAGGAATATATTAACTTTCGGTTAGTGGTTGATTTGTTATTACAACTAGGTATAATATAATCAGGTCTTGAAATAAATATTAATCGCATTTGTTTCAATGATGCTGTTTCGGTCGAATTAAAAAATAAACAAATTCAGAAATCAAAAACATTTAAGGTGTTTATTTGATGTATGTGTATGGTTTTTAGAAAAGAGGCGTAACTACGAGTTAGAATAACACGCGCCGTGTTACTATAAGCTTGGAGGGTATACAAAAGTTCCATATAGCACCAACGCTGAAAAGGTACACCATTTCCTTCCTATATACTCAATGTTAACGGTGTGTGTTTGTACACCAAGCGGAATGTCTTAAACAATAACCAGATACCTTCTGGGTAATTAATTGGTTCGCAGATAATACTAATGGGTAAATTTATTTAGTCAGCAAGAGAGAATACTAATGAGTTTCAAAGTTATTAATTACTGTAGGTGATAAGTACTAATTAATACTGCTAATTTTCATTAATGGGACAGATTAAGTTCTTTTGGTAATAGTTTACTCAGTTAAAAGTAAACAGAATTAAGGATTAATACAGGTGTATTCCCAATGAAATAAATGCAAGTTTAATTTTAAATAAACTTAATCGTAAGAATATGATTAAGTAAGATATAATCGTATATTTTAAAAGAAATTATATAAATTAAGGGTAAAGTAATTGAATTATTAGTGGTCTGATTAAGCAAGTACACCGGTTGTTTACGGGAAGTAATTTACTTTATCTTAACGCCCAACAAAGACGAACCAGTTGAGAGAATTCCAGTAGGCAAGAATATGGTTCTGGAGCGGAGTTTGCAGAAGTGTTGACTTAGCGGATCACCATATTTACAGTGCAAGAAACAGAATAATTCTGAATAGGACATGCAATTATGCAGTGTTATAAACAGTGAACATATTGACATTGAAATAGTGAACTTCATTAAATCGAAAACAGTTTTTTTATTGGGTTAGAACTTATAACCAAGTATTTATATTGACAGTGAATTGATGAACTTATATAAATTATGGTAGCATGTTTATCAGTATAATGGTATTTTAGAATTAGGACATATACAGAGCTTTCATAATATTGATATTATATTATATTGTATCTAATGCATGATAGACAACAACGTTAATTAAGCAACGTTGCTTATTTAAAGCGTTCAGAGGGAACGAATTGTAACACTATAGTGTTCGGTTTAATATAGAATTCTTTACCTACATGATGTATGACGAAAACTAGGGTAATGAAGTAGCTTGCATTATTCTACTACTATCTTAGACTAACTCGCAGACAGATACGTCAGTATCCATTTCTGGGAAGTAGGGTACTATCGTCCAGTCCTCACGTGCACAGATAGAATAGTGTTGACGTAAAACGGTGCCTTTACGAAACACTTACCCATAAATGGTAATTGTCCCGCCCTAATAGCTGACACAGTACACATTCTATATAGGAGACAGTATACATGCTACATAGGAGAAAGTTTGTTTGATTTACGCTCAGACAACATTCGAGAGAGCCAAGGGGAAGTTCACCCCGGGACCTGGCCTGGCTTACTGGCCTGACGCAGCCGTCATGATGAAACCGTAGACAAGACATTATAGAAGTTCCGAGGGAGACTGCTGGGCGAAATAACGTTTATATACCTAAAGAACAATAGTTGTATCTGTGCTGTAGAATATATTATTGTAACACATAAAGAATATCTCAAGAGTACAGAAAAGAGTTGAATTCTTATTGATCACAACGTCAAGTCCTACCTAAACAAACGGTCCGTGACGACAGTGTGACACAGAAGATTTGGCCGTACGGACACACAGTACGTGTCTCTAGAGTGTCACAGTCGTCGATTTGGTACAGGATAGTGTCACAGTCCCACAACGTGGAGTACAAGAACAGCCTAGACGATCATTGTCACCCCTGTGTCCCCGTAGTGGCAGGTATTTCACCATTGTGTGATTTTCTTACGCCCTTTATTTTAAAGCTGATTGTGCTACCTGGGAGGTATGTTTATACCACCTTAAATATAGAATTATTTCTATAAAGATTCAATTATATTTTCTTATTACGTACTGTTAGCCAACCATTGAAGTTTTAATTACAATAAATTATATAGTATATTCTGTTCAACGTAAGATTTAAACATTAATAGCTCTAGTTGGTTTAACTTATCTATTATGCAAAATCATGTATATCACCTTTCAGTTAAATCACGTTATATATGTTTTGAGGTTACATATCATCTTACGTATTTGTCAAGTTGGGACGAGATATCTCCACACGCTTATATTCATATAAACTGAAATATGGTTTAACGACCCACTTTTCTGTTCAGCTTGTTCCGCCCGGGCTGAAGAAGTCGAGCATATGTCATGCAGTGTATAAGGAGGTAATTTTGCCTTGACAGCGGTGCTGCAGCTTACTTTTATTTCTAATTCCAACTGTAAAGGGTTCGTTAACGTGCATCTAAATGTGTACAAGGGACCTCGGTTTATCGTCCAACCCGAACGACGGGGCGTTGTTCCCTGCTATGACCTTTGTCCTGAACCACTTAAAGGGGGAAACCATGCTGGAAAACCTGAATAACTTGCATATGGGCATACATTGATCCCGTAACTAGAAGTTATAAATAGTATCATTTACAAAGCCGGGTGTGCTTACTCTTTCAGAATCACCCGGTAGAACGTGGCACCGACCTTATGTTTTTATCTGACCAGTAGATGTAGCCCAGTTATAAAGCACGTGTGTAATTCCCCTTGGGTCAGTCTTCGTCTGAACCGTTTTATGGATTACAGCCTAATTTGATTAATAGTTTCCTTTTGCACCGAAGTGTTCATTCAGATTTGTTTATATGATCTTTGTCTTGTGCCACAAAGAGAAGTTTATATATTGTCACGCTTTTTGCAGTTCTCTCAAATCTCGCAAATATTATAGATTTAGAAATGTCTGTTCACGTTTGTTCAGATGTAGCCGATCAACCAGAAAGAACACGGAGAGGGCAATTCAAATGGGTAAAGTTTTATCCTTTTACGTTTGTTAATTTTCTTCTCCTAAACCACTTGCTAGATTTCACCCAAATGTTGTACGTATGTTGCTTTGGGATATATTTATTCGGATTTTTTCAAATGACGTTGATCGGCCAAGTATGGATGGGGACATCTTAAAGGGATAAATATAGTAAAAGACTACGATTCTGCGTGAAACAGTTTGTATTAGTACGTCCGATGTAAACAATAGAGACTTTTGGCAAGTGGAATTTTCCGCACCCGTATCACGTATCCGTATCGCCACGTGATACGTTGCGTCTATGTAGTTTTAGAGTTTTGGCAGATTTTCGCGGCGTGTACATATGGGTAGCTGAGCTGAGCTTAGTTCTAATACAGCATGGTGGCAGTTATCTACCAAGATCTTCAGTACTAGTCAAGTGTCTACTATGATACAACATTTCAGCGTCTAAAAGTAGCAAAAAGTATGGTAAAAAGACGACGATGTTATATGGACCTTTTCCGTATGAAAGCTGTTCGATACGTGCTGCCGTATCCGTGTGCCATATCACGTATGAGAAATACACAAGCATTGTTGACGTCATACACAAAATCGATACGGATACGCGATACGGACCAGAAATTTACGCTTGCCAAAAGTCTCTATTGCACGTGTTTATCGACGTCACGTGTAGACCTACTTCACGCGAACTGTAATGTAAGTCATATTGTATGCAGTTAAAAGAAGGCTTTCGCATAACTTCTGTGGTGCGATTGGTTCTTAATGTTACAAATGACTTTAATTGATTAAGACAATGATCGCCATGCGCATGCGAGGTCCGGAGAGGAGTAACAGCCCCATCAAGATATTTGTGAAAATTAGAATGTCACAATCGCGTTTTAGTGTATGACCAAATTCTATAGTAAGGGAAATTTATAATATTCAGCCCGTGAATATATCAACCTTAAAATGGTCTCATATAGTCGATGCAAACTGTATCAACCAGTCAATCTATGAGAGTGATGCCGTAGTATTCACATGATATTAGAAATTTCACTAATGAAACAAATGATTATGTCCAAACAAAGTGTCTACCCTATAGAGTAGTGCTAGCTAGTGCCTGTTTATTACCAGCGGTAGCGCTGATCTTATGATCTAAAAAATGAGATACAGTCACCCCCACCCCATTCATTTGTCGATTATGTCCCTTCTGTTCAGAAATTGAGACAAAATCCCATTTTTTTAATAGAATGCAAAATGTACTCCGATAATAACACTCCCAATATGTATGCAATTTTATATTTGACATGTTTCAAAGGAGATCCCGGTTTTTAATTGAATTATGATATGTAAATGGACATAGTGTGACACTTTAATAAACACTTCTTCTTCTTCGTCTTCTTCTTCTTTATTGATTTTAAATGCTTTATCCATCAGTCAATTTAAAGAAATTTCGATTCCCGAAGTATTTATGACACAAGTAATGATCGATGTCACAAAATTATCGCATATTTATGACACAAGTAATGAACGATGCCCGAAAAGTGTCGCTAAAACTGTTCGGTAGAGTAACTAAACCATGGTGTACTCTGTAGGTCAGGTAGAATCGTTAAACCATGGTGTACTCTGTAGGTCGGATAGCGTCTCTAAACCATGATATATCCTGTTGTTGGAGTAGTCTCTAAACAGGAGGTCGGTCTTTATGGCAGGATTTAAGGGTCAAAACTAAATGCATGTTGAAAGTTTTATCGAGCACAATTCGTGGGGTCAATAAACAAAGTGTTCGCCCACGCTGCATCAAAGATCGACGTACCCCTTTCTGCGTGCTCATTTGGCGGTAATAGTTATTTCAGGTTTTCGTTTTTTATATATACTTTGCATTAATATGTCTTCAAATGTTATTTTCTAATATAAAGGTAACAATTATTTGCGGGATAATCATAGGTTTTTATTGGCGCTAGGAATATGTTTGCTACCTTCATTTCGAATCCATGCGCTGTAATACGGCACAGGTGAGAGATTCCGCTCGGTAAAACAACCTTATCCAATGCCATTTCTCCATAACAATCAAATTTATCTGACAATATTCCACAAAGAACTTCCACCTAAACATTAATGACGTGAATTGAACGCCGACATTCGAATTTATGACATACATTTTTATTTCTACTGATAAAATCTGATATAATTTCCTCAACTTGTTGTCTGCTTTACATTCTCAATGTATCAAAAGGTATCTTCCCTCTTGGGAGCTTTCATTTTAACAATTTTACATGTTACCCGATGACCATTGACCGTTGACCCCAAGAACTCACGATGTGTTAAAAGACAAGAAACAAAATGTCAATTTCCAAAGTAAATGAAATGAAATGTGGTTTAACGTCTTACTGTTCTGCTCCGACTGTGCTAATGAAGACGAGTATACGCCATACAGTGTGCTATGAGGGAAATTTCCAAAGTAGCTTTGTTGAATGTAACGTTTGTGGATTTGTTTCAAAAAATATTTGTAATTTGACATTTGACTTTAACATGAACGGTAATAATCGCCCTCTAATATAATTACAGAATATATAATACTATCTTAGTCCAGAGGCGGATCCAAGGGGGTGGGGGTGCGAGAGGCGCCCCCCCCCCCCTAATTTTCGACAGTGCCCTTTTTTACTGCTGAAAGTGCCTTTTTCTCAGACCCAAATATGTTCGTTCCGAACGTTTACTTAGACAAAAATATCAGCCAAATAGCTCTTGGAATGGCTAAAGATGCAAGGAAATGACGGATACTTTCTTTCCCCCCCCAACCCACCTCTCAGCGGCGTGCCCCGTCAGTGCCCTCATTTTGCGGCGCCCCCACCTCCCTTTCTAAATTCCTAGATCCGCCCCTTTAGTTTATATCTATAATTGTTCTCTGTCTGTAACCTGACAGGTATAACGTCATTATATGATCCTCTTACATCCCTGATCTTAGAACTCATTGTGCTACCTGGGAGGTATGTGCAACCTTAATTACAATAAATCATATAGTTTATTCATCTCGACGTAAGACTTTAAAATAAATAGGTACAGTTGGCTTAACTTGAATAGGATTTCTCTTATCACCTTTCTGTTGAATCACGTTATATATTTTATGCACTGATGCTGCATATCGTCTTACATATTTGTCAGATGGGAACCGGATCTCTCATGACATAAATGGCGTTTAACGTCCTACTTTTCGACTCCATCAACGCTAATGGAGCCGGGCATGCGCCATGCAGTGTACTATAAGGGTAATTTTGCCTTGACTCATATTTTTTTATTCCATCCGAAAGGTGTTATTTTACGTGCACGTTAATGTGTATAAGTAACCACGATTTGTCGTACAACCGAAGGACTAGATGTTGTTCGCAGCCAGGTCCACTGTCTCGCACCTCAGAAAAGGGGGAAATAAAATAAAACCAAATACGAACAATCCAAACCATTAGACACAATTCAAAGTCCTAAAAGAACGGTATAGGCAAAATAATGTAATCAGCAAATGGACTGTTCACCGTGTACAAAATACACGATAAACAGCGGTAAAAGGTGTCCGGAAGAGAAAGCTGACCCTGTCTGGCGCCACAGAAATTTTCATATATGTCTAAATTGGTCTCATAACTAGAAGTTATATATGGTGTCATGTACAAAGCAGGATATGCTTAATCTTTGAGTATCATCCGGTATAACGTGGCACCGACCTAAAGTTGTCATCTGACAAGTGGATGTAGTCTAACGTATGTACCCCCCCCCACCCCTTCGTTAGTCGTCGGTACGTTAATTTTTACATCTTCGGCTTCGTCTGAACCGTTTTATCGATTTTAAACTACTTTGATGAATCGTTCATATAGATTTGTGCAAACGACCTTGGTCTCGCACCATAAAGGAAATGTATACATTTCCACATGTTTTGTGTTTTCCTAAATTTTGCGAATTTTATAGATTTGGAAGTGTCTGTTCCGAATGTGTCCAATCAATCATAAAGTAACTGACCATGGCTATTCAAATGGGCAAAATGTGTTATTTTCACGATTGTTCAGTTCTTACCCCAAACCACCGATTGGGCTAGAGTTTTATGTAAGACTATACAGACTAGAATACAAACAAAAAAACCAGCCTGGATCAAATAACTGATTTATTAGTATAAATTACATCCTTCGTCTGTCCGATAAAAAAGTGCAAGGGTTTCATGAGAAGCTATATTTGGCTTTTTTCTTAGAAAATGTTATTTATTTGTATATTTAATATTGATGTGGATGATAATACAATATAAAGTATCAAGAGAGAGAGAGAGAGAGAGAGAGAGAGATAGAGAGAGCAATGGGGTTTAACGTCCACTCGACACAACTAGGTCATTTCGGGACTAACATATGGTTCAATTTTATTTCAATAATTCGCCTGCGCGTAGGGGTATTTAGCGTAGGAAGGAAACACGAGTGCCCAGAGGAAACCCACGAGGTTGAGAAGGCGCCCCTATCTCCATGCCACATACGCTCACATCAGGGCTCCAAACCACAACCACAAGCCAGAGGTGACCGGCCAGCTAGAGGTCGGAGCGCGGCACTCTAGACCACTAGGCCATCCCAACCCCGCATCAATAAAGAGACGTGAAAAAATCGGGGTTATCCGGGAATAACAGCTAGAATGACAATAATTGAAATCAAGTGGGGTTTAACCAACTGCTTTTCTGTTACTGGGATAATGAAGTGGGGCATGCGCCGTGTATTGTGTTACCGTCTACTCGTTGTCGAATACCAACTACCTAGTTGATTTTGACGTACATGTCCACGTATGAGTAACGGGCCATTTATACTGAGTGACAACTGCCCAATGCAACTTTCACCGCAAATCATCATCGTTCCGGTTGTGAGCAGTGATACGGACTTTCGCAGGTGAAACTGGCGCATATACGATTTGACCTTGTAAGCCTTTCGACTAATGAAAATCGTTCGCTCAAACTATTCCCAAACATTCGCTCTAGAGGCAATCTCAGCGCGAAAGAATATCGGACGACGTTCGCGTTCCTGTCAGTATAAACGGCTCCATTCAAACCTGCGATCGCCGCGGTCACGGTTGCGGTCGCGCTTAGTGTAAACAAGCCTTTAGACAGTTACCGCGTTCCTGTCGGTATAAACGACTCCATTCAAAACTTTGACCATACAATGGACCTGACGCACACAACACTCTTTCTGAATGGTAAACTGCATAGTTAAACACAGCAACACTATGTGGCCATGTTCTTTTAAACTGATGTCGTACATACAGTTGAAGTGTGAATAACGCACCAACAATGAATGTCTAAACGGGGAATGTGTAGATGGATAGATAAAAAAATCAGTAAATATGACACCATGATATGCACATATTAAAAGTTTACCTATGCGGAACGATTTTGTTATTTTTTGCAGGTGGGCATAGATAGGAAAGAAAAGAAATATGAAGTTATGTAGAAGGATTATGTTTCTGGGTAGTAAACATTTCGTGGAATTCTTCGTTCAAAGTAACATACATATGATATATACTATTCAAAAAAAGTAGGGGATATTTGATTTTTAAGTGTTATTAAAGTCACCTAATGAAACTGACGAAGAAACAAATGACAAAATGAAATGAAGTTCACATTCATCGATTTATTCCAAATGATCGTTAGACTAAGTAAGGCACAGACTGACCATTATAAGGGTAAAATGATACCCGGGGTCAAACAGCAAAGTTACCACAGCATCACAACAAAGTCAGTAACGGGTAAATCCTCTTCTGTTTGCCAAACAAGCATTGATCCGACGTGGCATACTCCTAATGAGACGTCTAAGGTCATTTTGGTCCAGATTGTCCCATTCCTGTTGCAACGCAGCAGCAAGTTCTTGGACATTGGCAGGACGTTGTTGACGTTGACGTAACCTCTGTCCAAGCATGTCCCAGGCATGCTCGATGGGGGAGAGGTCGGGACTCAGTGCTGGCCAAATGTTCTGTTGTTGGAGGTAACCTGTAACGATCCTGGCCCTGTGACATCTTGCGTTGTCATCCTGGAAGATGAAACGGCGGCCATGACGTCGTGCGAACGGCACAACATGGACTGCCAAGATGTTGTCCCGGTAGTACTGGCCTGTATCACGCCCTGCAACAACATGTAAAGGCGTTCTTCCAGCAACAGTGATGCCTCCCCACACCATAACAGAACCACCCCCAAATCGGTCATGTCTGATGACGTTAACGTCTTGGAAGCGCTCGTTTCGACGACACCACACCCTCCTACGTCTGTCCAAAAAATCAACAGTGAACCTTGACTCATCTGAAAACATCACATTGGTCCAGCGCGATTATCCCAGTGTTGACGATCCATACACCAACGACGTCTTGCCTGAATGTGATGATCTCTCAAACAAGGGATCACGCGAGGACGTCGGGTGCGAAGGTGACCCCTATCCCTATGCAGTCGATTCCGAATCGTCTGGCCACTCACTCTCACACCAGTGTCTGTTTGAAGACGAGCGCTGGTCTGATTTGCTGTGATGACACGATTTCTCAAGGCCAAGGTATGGATAAATCGATCCTGGGCTTGAGTTGTCGCCTTTGGTCGACCTGGGCGTGGTCTGTCCTGTACAGATTGTGTATCACGGTATCTGGACCATAGCCTGCTTATAACAGACTGAGAAACATTCATCGTCCGCACTACAACCGCCTGTGCTGTGCCGATCTGTAGCATGCCAAGGGCACGTAACCTTTCATTTTGGGTAAGCCGACGCATATCAAAATTTGTTTTCTGGTCACTAAAACAATTAAACTGATGTTTCCACCCTGGAATTCAATGCCACAATGACTGTAACATTCAAAGTCAGAGTCGTGTAAATCTTGGGTTGGACCCCCATGATGATCCCAAGCATCATCTGCATTCCATGCGGTAGCTATTGGTGCGTTTGGGCGTCACATGTAACTGGAAATGTTTCTTCTGTTAGGTTCTATAGTGACTTTTTTCGTAGTCATTTGCATATTTTAGTATTATGCCCCCAAAATCAAATATTCCCTACTTTTTTTGAATAGTATATATGGTCACATGCGTATGGTGTTCTATTTCGGCCACTTCGCGCGTCGCGCGTCGCCTTATAAAAAAAGCGACGCGCGACGCGAAGTTTGCGTCGCGCGTCGCCTTTTTCAATGTGAAGCTATAGGGGAAAAAAGGCGACGTCGGCTTTTGAACACGACGTCGCACAAAAAAACGCGACGCGTCGCCTTTTCCGTCGCGCGTCGCCTTTCAAGATTATTTATAGAATGGCTATCCTCAGGGAGACTTCATTTTTTTACACTTTTAATTGTAAACACAATGATTCTTAAGACTGCACCTGCATTTTTGTAAGTATATTGGTTTTGTTTTATTTATTTTAATTTTAAATTATAATTTGACGTTTATATCCTATTATAATGTTTTTCTCGGACATTTTGTACTAGTAGCTGACTTTATTTCCCATATTCAATGATTATAGACTGTGTGTCTAGGTTAACTAGTGCAGAAATGAACGTAATCTTGGATTCTGTCAACATCGGTCTTAATCTGATTTCTCCAGGGTTGGGTTGCGAGGCAAGATACATTCCTCACGCAAATAACATTATTCAAAATTAGACGGGTTCTTTTGGGGTTTATCTTGAGTGTGGCGATAATCAAGGCTAGTAACTATCATCTGGTATAAAAATAAACACAAAAAGTTGCCCTTCTGCGAACATTCCTTATTTTGGCTTATTATATAAATCTTACACAATGGACACAATTTTGGAATCGTTAGGTCTCGGAAGTTTGGTGGGAAAATTTGCCGAAAACAAGGTATGTATGATATTATATGATAACCAAATTGTCTGGCCATATTTAGTGAATATATCAAATAAGGATCTACAAATGTATCGACATGGAAAATTGATTTGTGTATAAAGATCTTATCATTGAGGGAAAAAAGACAACTAACAAATATCCTTTTTGTAAACGGGGATTGGGGAGGGGTATCGGAGGATCGAATGGTTAGCACGCGCGCTTTGTATCATGGACATTGAGTCAACTGGTGCGGTTTCGATTCCCGGGTCGCCCGGTTTCCCCCCACTGCTTAAGATCCTTATGCTCATGTGCATTATTAAAAAAAACGGAATTCTGTGTTAGTTCCGAAGGTATGTGGCAGGTGGCTTTAACATAACATAACATGATCATTATCGCTCCATGGCCGGTCCAATACCCCCCCCCCTCCCACATATAATGTTCATTTTTTGACCGACCGACCCTTTCGCCCGACGGCCTAATCCACCCCTGCCTGCCCCCAATCCCATATCCCGAATAGAAATATTGTTTTTTTAAATATCAAAGTATTACAGCTAACAAAGTAGCATAATAAATGTTATATTAGAAATCGACATAATATTTAGTAATTATCCAAACATACAAATTACTTGTGTTAAAAATATAAAACAAAAATACAAGATTTGATAGTTTTTGTTGATTCAATACAAACAACTCAAACTTGTGTTAATTTATTTTAAAAAAAAAACAACACAAGCTTGTGTTAATTTATTAGAAAACAACACAAGCTTGTGTATTATAGATTTTAACACCAGGACTTGTGTTGACCTGTGACGCAAGGTTTTTTTAGTGTAGGTAGGATATTAATGTTCCAGCAAAATAAATAGAAAAAAGAACATGATTTTTTTCCATTGGCGAAGGTGCGTAAAATTCTAACATAATGACATGCTTGGTGTCAAGGGACAAAGTATTTTTGGAAAATTGTAGAAATTCATGTGACTTTCAAAGATAACATCATCTTCACGTCTTTATAATTTTCAAACATATACCGTGACTCATATGATCATATATATGCTAGTAAGCTTGAATACAACCAAACATATACCCGACTCAGATATCACTGTGATCAAATTAACCATCATTCACACAATCTAACCCGCACGTCCACGGCAATATAAATATTAATGTGTCTGCCCTCGTGGAACCTTGAGCCCCCTGAAAAATTAAAATGAATTAAAAGGATATTAAATAAACTTTGGATTCAATTCAATATTTTTCATCGACCTGAAGAAACTTTAGTCTACTAATTAATTGTATTGTTCCGGGGATCACATGATGACTAAATTAAATTTCTGACTGAATAAGATGAAAACCCTGTAAACAACGCCATAAAAAAACCATGAGAACCAAATTAAATTTGTTGACTGCATACATTGATTGTGTTATACGGTAAGGGGCTGGTGTGGGGTAGCAGGGATAAGCACTCTTAATTCACAAGCATTCTATACCACATGCTTGTAAAATGAGTATCTTGATTTTAATAGGGCTGCGATTATGGCGGGGTATCGGGTTCAAAATGCGATCTGCAGGTGAAAGTAGAAAATAAAAAGCAAAAGAGAAAATTCTAATCCAAAATGGACATTTTCGTGTGTGGAAACATATACCGCTCGTGCTTTTCAACCTAATACGTTCACCTTTTCAACTTTAAGTCGTAAATATTCTACTCTCAACAACAGAATTTCTACTTTCAATAATCAACTTTTGACATTCGACTTTCAACTTCAGATTTTTTACTCCAGAATTTCTGCTCGAGATTTTCTCCATGCATATTACGGAAATAAATTTGATCTCGTGACTATTTCTGCATGTCATTAAAATTCGGCAATTACCCCTAGGTACCACTGGATTTGCAGTCAGCAAACTCGGTCGATGGTTGGGTTAAAATTTGGGAATAGTTTGTTTGACTTAATAAAAAACGCACCAACTCAAATTTCATTACATCGTTTTTTGTCTATTTTGTTTATTTTCCCCCCAAGTTCAACTATAATTCATCTTACATACATCGTGGCAAGGAATAGGGTCGCCTGTCCAACCTTGTGGGTTTTCTCCGGTTTTCTCCCACTGTAAAGACCATGTGTTAGTCCCTAAATGACCTAGTTTGTGTCGAGTGGACGTTAAACACACATCTCTCTCTCTCTCTCTCTCTTACGCTCTCTCTTACATACATTTGTCTTTTTATGTGAAATAGTTACTAAGAGAGTGTTGACATAAACATAATTATTGAAGGAACAATTCTTAAGGCAAATAAAAGTTAAAGAAACTGAAAAGAGCAACCACTTTAGTTGAGTTGTCAGTCTGTCATAATTTAAATCGACTTTACAAATTTATTTGCTGTCTGCCTCTAAACAAGCATTCAAAAGCACTAATGGGAGTGAACTAAGATAACAATAAGTAGCCTGGAGCAAGAGTGGCTAAGTGAGTAAGACGCTGGCATGCTGGCCTGTAGGTAGCGGGTTCGTTCCCGGTATTGCTCGAGACAGTTCCTCATGATTTTCCGGGTGGTTTCCCCTTGCTGGTGAGGTTGGACGTAGGGCCTGACAACAAGGACAATTGTCTTGTCGTTTGGATAGGACGAAAAACCAAGGTCTCATGTACACATTTGCACGCACGTAAAAGATCCCCTGTCATTTGGAATTCAATATATAAGGAGGCTGTAGCGCTGCTGCCCAGGCAAAATTTCCCTCGTAGCACACTGTATGGCGTATGCCCGTCTTCATAATCCCAGTCGGTGCACAACAGTAGGACGTTAAACCCCATTCCATTTCATAAAGTAGCGGTGGATTACAGTGGCTAAGTTAGCCCTTTCATGCTCATAACAGGGTTCCACTTTCTAGGATTATATCTTGTGGAGTGTATTCTTTAAGTATTAGAAATGAATACAGATTCTTGGAATAGATCTTCAACACTTTATTTCAGGAGCAATAACAGCAACAAGTAAACAACTTATAACTTCCTATAAATCGGACCTTCAACTAGCTAGTATATAGGTTACCTAAGATGGTCTCCCCAACTATTATTAATCGTACATACATTTCTCTCTTTATATAAATTAGTTACTTACTATTAATTACTATGAAAGAGTTAACTTAAACATATAATTTTTGGACTAAGTCTAAAGCCATTTAACTGATCAGATGTCTGCTTCATCTGATTTACCAAGCATTAATGTATATTAAAATATAGATTTGAAATTAAAAATAGAATTAAACAATAATAAAGTAACATGTTACCTATATATTAATCATATGTATCCACCCTACTTCAAACAAAAACATGTTTTAAATATTAATACAATCAAAATCCTTATTTTTCCACTAATCAAAATAACATAATCTATAACTATTTTCACGATAATAATTTTTATTTCTGTACAAAGAATTCCTGTAAGGCCTAAAATGTCTAAGGACTTGTACAGGTGGATCTTCTGAACAAACGCCTACGTAAATATGATCTTGGGTCTTAACTACTGGTGCTTTTTGGACTAAAACTTGCAACAACTTGCATTGCTGCAACCTCAACGTGGCTATTGGCAGGATGACATATTGTTTCTCTTGTCACCATTCACACGAGGTTGTTAAAAACAGATACATCGTATCGGGAACATTTTAAAATCCCACATCCTTTTTAGTGGAGGCCACAGAAACCTGTACTTTTTGGGCACCCATCTTTGCAAAAATTCAAGCTGTCTCTGTCTAACCCTTTGTATTTGGGCAAACGAACGATATTTCTTTTCCGTTCTGTATAATTAGTTTTCCGAGAAGCCCCCCTTTCAAGACCCTGATAGTTGATCCAGATTTCGTATTACTGCTACTACTACTTAATGAGGAATCAAGGTGATATTCATCCCTTCTTCTTTAAAATAGCATTATGCAAGAGCAAAATCTGCTTATTACAGGTCTTTCTTTAGGCCTGAAATGTTATCTAAATAATCAATTAGACATTAATTAACATATCCAGACCATAATAAACTCTTGATGTTAAGGCTAGCCTTCGATGTTGGCGGATTAAAATCCTATATGCCGCTTAATGGCCGTTGATAATCGAGACTATGCTGTTAGATTTGAGCTTGGGCGGAAAAATAAAATAGACAAAAAACGATGTAATGAAATTTGAGTTAGTGCGTTTTTTATTTAAGTCAGACAAACTTTAAATCCTCGTGGTACTTAGGGGTTATTTCCGTATTTTAATGACATGCAAAAATAGTCACGTGATCAAATTTATTTCCGCAATATGCATGGAGAAAATCTCGAGCAGAAAATCTGGAGTAGAAAATCTGAAGATGAAAGTCCGAATGTCAAAAGTTGATTATTGAAAGTAGACATTCTGCTGTTGAAAGTAGAAATTTTGTTGTTGAAAGTAGAATATTTACGACTTAAAATTGAAAAGATGGACTTATTAGATTGAAAAGCACGAGCGGTGTATGTTTCCCACACGCAAATGTCCATTTTGGATAAGAATTTTCTCTTTTGTTTTTTATTTTTCTACTTTCTACTGCAGATCGCATTTTGAACCCGATACCCCGCCATAATTATCTACCAATCATAGAGGACAGTGTTTAAATCACGCCTTATAGTAGAATTAGTCATCATCTACCAATCATACAGGACAGTGTTTAAATCACTCCCTATTTGGATTATTAAAATGAATGTTTGAAATGTTACCAGGGGTGACAGTAAACACACACATATATATCTAGAGATATACCAAGCGGCGAGCTTCAGAAGCTATCCAGACAGCAGTAGTTAAACATCAACCCATCTAGAGGTAGACCAAGCGGCGAGCGTCAGAAATCATCCTGACAGCAGACGTTAAACAGCTAACCATCTAGAGTTGAGGTAGATATTATTGTATATGTTTAATATATCTATATAATAACTCTATTAATATTTGATTTCCTTGGAGTAGGAAATCCTTGAATGATTAATTTATTTAAAACGGCAATTTCATATTTTTTAGTTATATTTTTAAAATATATTAAAATAAAGCCCTAAAATAGATTGTATCTATGAACAGTCGTACCTTGTTAAAGAATAATCCTATTAATCCTATAATTCAATATTGCCAGTTGAGAAATTGGCAAAAATATCCTTTTGAACTTCAAATTCAAACGTTTGAAGATCGCCATTGCATGGAGGGGAATGGGAAAACAAGGGAGGTAATTCAAGTAATTGGGTTATTATTTTCGGTGTTAGGAATAATTTATGCCTGTGGAATTTTGCCCATGATCGTATAATAGTGAGTTGACAACCTTTTTAGCAAAATACATAGAAATAATTATGTTTTGACTTTCTTAGAAAATATGAAATTTCCGCTTTAAGGAGTATCAGTTTTATATTTCGTTTGCTAGTATTTACAAAAAAATATATTGAATTTAAAATATTCGCCATCCACAAGTTATTAAACAAACCACTTTGCTGCCTCATCTGGCTCATGAATACGCTATAAAGTGTGTTGTGACAGAAAATAGGATCAGGAAAATTTTGAAAACAAGCTTCGATATGGTGCATTCTATCCGGCGTAACTACTCAAGTTAAATAATATAGAAATATTGAACATTTTGTTTATTAGACCATAAGTTTCACACTGCAATCTTGGTATGAATCCTAGCCAGCCCCTTGCAAAGACAAGCAGTCAATATAATATAAGACTTAAATTCAAGAAAACCTTTGAATACGGGCGTAGGTTCCCACCTCCCTAATGCCAGAGCATACAAGCCAGGGAAAGAAATTAAATCTAATTTTAATTACATTTTATTCAATGTATCTTGTTTTTAAGATAAAAGACCAAGTGAAGTAAAATCAATATCTAAGTCCATTATACAAGTAATAAAAATTTTGTTATCAAGATGTCCCAGGGTAAGTAGAATTATATGATATTAATACTCTACCTACTTTACTCTCAGATTCACATTGATACAATTCAATATTTTTCTCTTGGCGGACAAACAGGCGTATATCATATCTCTTGTTCTTCAACTATCCAAATTTTGAGTGCGTCTCGTGAATCACTTGTTGGATTCAAACCAAATATGGTAGTCATGTTGAATGGGTGATTATTTTTAATGAAAATGGTCGGTCAAACAATACCGGTTACTTCTTTTGTATTATCAATTCTTTCTTGTGCAAAATGACTCATGCCCGAACTTTATATTTAATTCATCTATAGCTACTTTCATATATTGCTCATACCCTTGTTTTGGACTTTGAGTCTCTTGCTTGGACTGAAGAGCCTAGGTGAAAGACGACCTAAGTCACCTTTTCTATGAACCGTTATTGTTAGTTTGTTTTCATTTTAATTGAAGCCTGTATCACAACGGGCCTAGGACTATACAACGTAATGGCTATAAGGCTAACCGAGAACACGTGGCTAAGTGGGTAAGATGCTGGCTCGCTAGCCTAGGGGTCGGGTGTTCGATCCCTGCATTGACCGAGAAAGTTCATCTCGATTTTATCGGCGTGGTTTCCCCTTGTATGATGTTGGTATTGTTTAATCATGTTTTCCACAACTGTTATATAATAAAGTTCGATGCGTCAAATTCATTTGTAAAATTTTCCATTGTGATGACATTTCGTTGTAGATTTCAGACAATATTTATACTACGGCGAGCAGCAAGGCATGATTTATTAAAAACAACTTATTCTCATATATACACATTTCAAGTTAGCTACAGATGGAGAATGTTTAAATACATTGAATTCATTTGTAGATTTCAGACAATATTTATATTACGACGAGAAACAAGGCTTGATTTAATTTCAACAACTCATTCCTGTATATACATATTTCAGGTTAGATACAGATGATTAAGGCATGAAAGGTTATTGACATTATATTTTAATGAGATTTCAGAATATCAAGAATACAATTAATCTGTGTAATAAATTATTTATTCTAGGAAGACGAAAAGGTCCGATGCCTGAAGACCACTACGCCAGGATACAAGTTAATTTCACTTACCTGTTGAATCATATCAAAGAACCAGTAATACTTGGTAATATATTATTTGAAAAACGCGTAATCGGCCCAGATATAAAGGACAAAATACAGAAAACTTTCAACGACCCTGAAAAAGGTCGCTATGCAGCTGCTGACAAGTTACTGACGTATGTCTTAGAAAGCTGTAGAGATGCCTATGGTGACTTCATCCAATGTTTACGAGAACTAGGTTACAGAGACGTAGTAAATGTATTAGAAAACACAACAAATAGTGAGTTTATTTCTATTTTTAACAAGAACAACACACACTATATATATAAACACTGACAACTTATAAAAACATAAAAATACAAACGTACCGGTTCTGTTCTTATGTGCTTTAATAAATCTGATCGTTTCGAGAAATTATTTTTATTACTTCCATGATTGCAGTTTGTTAATTATTCGCCTAGACCATTTCGCCTAGAAATTACACCATATCTTAACTAAATTAGGCCTATAACAGATGCCTTTATTAACATGACAATATACTGTATGTGATCATAGCAACACAAGACAGATTGATACTATGAACAATACTAAAATTATCTCCCTTATTATTGTTGGCGCTTTTTACAATCTAATTCATGACGTCAATTGGCAGACGATCACCTTTGTGTAAAGTCATTTGGCAGACGACGGCCGTCAAGAATGGTTGTTTGTGTTCGATGGCTTCCGTGTATTTTAATTCAGTAGGCCTACTGTTTCTTGCTCAATGTGCTGACATTGAGATTTCTTGTAGACCGATCATGACTCACATCAGTATGATACAACGTTGCTGACGTTTCCTATTTTTTCTTGGATTGTTTCCATTATTCTTATTTTGAGTGAAGCACATATATATCACTATAGGCCAGGGACTGTAGGGCTACGGCTTCAGCGTAAAATAGACGCTTATAGCACGCACCCGGGTCCATTCACGTTTTCTTTTTATTTGAAATGTTCATGTATATTTTGATGCCACTTTGGCTCAGTGAGTAAGACGTTGGCTCGTTAAGCTGGAAGCCCCGTGTTTTATCCCTGCTTTGGTCGAGAAAGTTCGTCGGTATTGACGGTATATTCCGGCTTGGTATACGCATGTGAATGTGGTCTGGGACGGTGGGCAAGGGAAATGTATAGTCGTTGGGATGGTAAGAAAAAACCGAGCACCCATGTACACATTTGCCTAAACGTGAAAGATCCCCTGCAAGTTAGAATTTGATTTTAAGAGAAGGCCGAAATGACGTCCGGTCAATATTCCCGTCACAGAACGCACAGAACACTGTATAGCGTATACCCGTCTTCATTAGCCCGGTCGGAACAGTGTAGTAGGACGTTAAACCCCGTTTCATTTCATTTGTCTGTATAAATTGTGTCCTGTTCGGGGGTTTGTCGTGTGTATTATATTATATCATACAGGTAATAGTATTGTATCATTATTAAATTATAAATAATTTTATCCTACAGGTAAAAATAAAACCAATCTGATGACAGAACAAGACAAGACAAGACATCAACTAGAAGAATTACATAAAGATCACGACCTTACTAAGCAGGAATTAGAGAACCTGAAGAAACAGATGGAAAGACAAGATGGAGATTCCAAACAGTTGTTGAAGAAAATCGAAAAACTAGAAACATACAAAAAACAAACTGAAGAGAAAGAAGTTCTAACAAAGAAGAGAATTGATGAGTTGGAGACGTGTATTAAAACTCTTACCCTAAATGACAAAGGTAGGTTGATATTTATTTCAAATATATTATGTCATAAACACATCGTCACAAGTTATTACGTCATACACACATCGTCACAAGTATTAAGTCATACCTATCACCACAAGGTAGGACCTACTAAGTCATATATGTCTATCGTCATACGGTATTACGTCATATACCTATCGTCATTGAATTCAGAACACGTATAATAAACTTTATAGTTATTTTAATTAGATGAAAAATATTAAATATGACTTGTATATTACAGATACCATTCAGCCACAATTATTACATGGTAATTTGTCTGGTAATACAAGTCATACCTCACATGGTAATTTGTCTGGTAATACAAGTCATACCTCACATGGTACTTTGTCTGGTAATACAAGTAATGCCTCAGATAAGAAAGGTAAGTTATTCTAATATATAATATCCAACAAGGACTGACTTACCTACTTTACATGAAACAATATTAAATATAACTTGATAAACTGTAAATATAATATAACATGTTATATATTACAGATACACGTCAACAACAACAACAACAATTATTTGATGCCTGTCTACATGGTACTTTAGATGATATAAAAAACATGGTGAACATAGATGTTAACGTCAGAGATGGATTGAACAGGACACCGTTATTTAAATGTTGTGAATCAAGTGTAAGTCCTGTAGATAAAATAAAATATCTAGTCAGTCATCAGGCAGATATTAACGCTAGAGACATTGATAATGATACCATCTTACACCAGGCATGTTACAGTGGTACTTTATCTACAGTAGAATATCTTCTTGATGATTTACACATGGATGTTAATACAACAGGTTGTTACAGCCAGACACCGTTATTTTACTGTTGTTTGTCAGACACAAGTCCTGTAGATAAAATAAAATATCTAGTCAGTCATGGGGCAGATATTCACACTAGGGACAGTAATAATTATACCATCTTACACTGGGCATGTTACAATGGTACTTTATCTACAGTACAGTATCTCGTTGATGATTTACACATGGATGTTAATACAACAGGTTATAAGAACCAGACGCCGTTATTTTACTGTTGTTCATCAAGTGTAAGCCCTGTAGATAAAATAAAATATCTAGTCAGTTATCAGGCAGATATTAACGCTAGGGACAGTAATAATGATACCATCTTACACTATGCATGTTACAGTGGTACTTTATCTACAGTACAATATCTAGTTGATTGTTTACATCTAGATCTACATGTCAAGGATAAAGATGGTGATACACCTCTATATTGTTGTAGGTTGTCATCCATTGAATCAAAGGAAAAGGTGAAATATATTAAAGGTAAATCATCCTCTTCCTTTTTCAGGTCTCTCTTTAGACGTTAAATATATCACAGATCAAATGGAATTAAAATAAAATAAACAAGTTATTCATGTAAACTAGTCAACATAATGTTATTGACTCTAGTCATACAATTTACAGTTTTATTGTCTCTAGTCGACAGTTAAAACTACTGATGACGTATTATACTGTCTCTAGATAAAACTACTGATGACGTATTACACTGTCTGTAGTCAACAGTTACTGATGACGTATTACACTGTCTCTAGTTAAAACTACTGATGACGTATTACACTGTCTGTAGTCAACTGTTAAAACTACTGATGACGTATTATACTGTCTCTAGTCAACAGTTGAAACTACTGATGACGTATTATACTGTCTGTAGTCGACAGTTAAAACTACTGATGACGTATTTGTATTTTATCTACAGGACTTATACTGTGTTTATATTTATTGTTTATTTTATTGTTTAATTTATTCAAAATGTCTTCAATATTTTATTGTATAATTTTATTTTTAATGAATAATATTGTTTACAACAATTCGTGTTTATTTTTATACGTCCAATCCTATCTTTGCGCGTGTATCTTTGTTTTTCCCACAGACTTCAATTCTTTGGTGCATGCCCGAGCCCCGGGGACAGAGCCAGGCCAATTTCCTGTGTGTCGACTGGAACTTGGTAAATTTATTCCTTATACCCTAAGGACGGGTATTTATTTGGGTGCATGTCCAACCCCCAGGGGTAGTGAAATGAAATGAAATGGGGTTTAACGTCCCATGAGTCTGCTCCCACTGGTCTAATGAAGACGGAGATTCACCATACACCGTGCTACGAGTGACATTTTGCCAGAACAGCGGGCGCTATAGTCTACTATTATAGCCAATTCAAATTGCCTAGGGGTCTTTTATGTGCACGCCGACATCGAATCCGAACGACTAGGCGAACTTTTCCTTGCATCACTTGGGGCGAGCCAGCATCTTACTCACTAAGCCACCGTGCCTCCCACCCCTCTTAGGGGCTGAACCACGCCCACCTTTTTTGTAAATATTTTTACCGTAAATTCTCTATAAGTGTCAAGTATTAAAAGATTTTGTTTATATTCGGCGTGACCAATCATTTCAATAACAGCGTTCTACCTATTTATATTGGTTCCTTTCCAACCCCCATTTGTTTTGCATTTATGATCTACAGTTCGCAATTCTAAATGCATCACCAAGCTGAATCTCTCACCCGTATTCCAGCACCCGGATTCCAGATCAAGTTAGCACCCATATTCCAGCACCCGGATTCCAGATCAAATAAGCACCCATATTCTCTTATCGTATTCCAGTACCTGGATTCGAGATCAAGTTAGCACACATATTCCTAGCGCCAAGAAAAAACTAGATATAATTATCAGGGAAATACTTGTTACGTTTATATTAGAAAATGCAATTTTAACACATATTAATGCAAAGTACATATCTAACAGACCCCCGACCCCACCCCACCCCCCAAAATATACTATTACCGTAAACATACTAAAATATCGCACACCAGGGTAACTAAGCAAGCAAGAAAAGATGTACGTCCATTGGTGGGAAAATGTTTTTAGTTTCATGGAATCAAAACATGAATAAACTACTAGAATACAAAATTTCAGACGGATCCTATGCTGGCGTTTCGAGATATATTACCGTAAACATACTGAACATATTTGAGAACCGGGCCAGGGTAGGCTTACTGCGCACGCAATAACTTATCAATTCTAGCTTCAATATCTTTATTTCATCAACTGCACTGGTGCATGAGGTATGCACATGCCAAATGTCATTAACTTTCTATGTTGGGATATCGAGTTATACCACCGCAAACTTCCTAGCCCCGGATTCGAGGCGGAATTTGTGGGTTCAATAAACAACGGGTATGCCCGCGATGCATCAAAATCGACCCAAACCAGCTTTGGTGGAAAAATGTTTTTTAATTCTCGTAATCAAGAGATGAATAAACTACTAGACTATTATATTTCAGAAGGCTCCTATGTTGGCGTTTTGAGATGTATTACCGTAAACATATTAAACATATACCATGATATGGGGAATCGGCTTAGGGTAGGCTCACAGCGCACGCAATAACTTCTACATTAGTTCTGGTGGCTTCAATATCTTTATTTCGCTAAATTGACAGATGCATAAGGTATGCACATGCTAAATTTCATTAACGTTCTACATTAGGGTATTGAGTTATACCAAACGCAAAGTTGCTAGCACCCGGATTCGAGGCGGAATTTGTGGGTTCAATATTAACAACGCAGCACCAAAAAACGACCCAAACCAGCTTTGGTGGGAAAATGATTTTTAGTTCACGGAATAAAGAGATGAATAAACTACTAGACTACAAAATTTCAGAAGGCTCCTATGCTGGCGTTTTGAGATATATTACCGTAAACATACTAAACATATACTATGATTTGGGGGAATCGGATTAGGGTAGGCTCACTGCGCACGCAATAACTTCCAAATTAGCTTTTATTGGCTTCAATATCTTTATTTCGCTAAATCGACAGATGCATAAGGTAAGTTGGTTTTGGTCGTTTTTTGATGTTTAAGGTATGTACATGCCAAATTTCAGTAATTTTCTATGTTGGCGTATCGAGTTATACCACCGCAAAGTTCCTAGCACCCGGATTCGAGGTGGAGTTTGTGAGTTCAATAAACAACGGGTACGTTCACGCTGCATCAAAAATCGACCCAAACCAGCTTTGGTGGGAAAATGTTTTTTAGTTCACGGTATCAAGAGATGAATAAACTACTAAAATACAAAATTTCAGAAGGCTCCTATGCTGGCATTTTGGGATATATTACCGTAAACATGCTAAACATATGCCATGATATGGGGGAATCGGGTTAGTGTAGACTCACTGCGCATGCAATAACTTCTATGCTGGCGTTTTGAGATATATTACCGTAAACATACTAAACATATACCATGATTTGGGAAATCGGGTTAGGGTAGGCTCACTGCGCACGCAATAACTTCCAAATTAGCTTTTATTGGCTTCAATATCTTTATTTCGCTAAATCGACAGATGCATAAGGTAAGTTGGTTTTGGTCGTTTTTTGATGCCGCGTGAACGTACACGTTGTTTAGTGAACACATAAACTCCACCTCGAATCCGGGTTCTAGGAACTTTGCGGTGGTATAACTCAATACCCCAACATAGAACGTTAATGAAATATGGCACGTGCATACCTTTTCAGTTAGTGATATAAAGATAGTGAAGCTAGTTTACACGTTATTGCGTGGGCAGTGAGCCTATCCTAACCCAATTCCCCCTTATCATGACATATATTTAGTATGTTTACGGTAATATATCTCGAAACGCCAACATAGGAAGCCTTCTGAAATTATGTATTCTTATAGTTTATTCATCTCCTGATTCCATGAAACATAAAACCTTTTCCCACCAAATCTGGTTTGGGTGCATTTTGATTCAAAATAAAAGTATACCTTTTTACAGGCTCAGTTAGCCTAGTGAAACATTTTAGTATCTTTACGGTAATAGTATATTTTCGGGCGTGGGGTCGGATCGAGGGATCTATGACATAATATATACTTTGCATTAATATATTTTAAAACAATTATTTTCGAGACAATTGTATCTACTTTTTTCTTGTTGCTAGGAATATGTGTGCTAACTTGATCTCGAATCCGAGTGTGAGAATATGATATCGAATCTTTGGAGATACATTACCGTAAATCTACTAAAACTATGGGGGAATCGGGTTAGGATAGGCTCGCCTCGCCAATAACTTCTAAACTAGCTTTGCTGGCTTCAAGATCTTTATTTTACCAAATAGACAGATGCATACGGTATGAATATTCCAAATTTTATTTACTTTCTATGTTGGCGTATCGAGTTATACCACCGCAAAGTTTCTAGCACCCGGATTTGAGGCGGAGTTTGTGGGTTCAATAAACAATGGGTATGACCACGCTACATCAAAAAATTAACGCAAACCACCTTTGGTGAAATTTTTTATTCTAGTAGTTTATTCATCTCTTGAATCCGTGAACTAACAAACATTTCCCAACCAAAGCTGGCTTGGGTCGTTTTTTTGATGCAGCGTGAGCTTGCCCGTTGTTTATTGAACCCACAAACTCCACATTGATTCCGGGCGCTAGGAACTTTGCGGTGGTATATTCGATACGCAAACACAGAAAGTTAATGAAATTTGGCATGTGCATACCTTATGCATCTGTCGATTTAGTGAAGTAAAGATATTGAAGCCAGCAGAGCTAATGTAGATGTTATTGCGTGCGCAGTGAGCCTACCCTAATCCGATTCCCCCAAATCATAGTATATGTTTAGTATGTTTACGTGTCGGGTTGTCGGGTTGTCGGGTTGTCGCGTTATGAAAGGCGACATTACGACAATACGACATGATACCAATCAGCCACCATACAAAACGCCAGCATAGAAGTTATTGCATGCGCAGTGAGTCTACACTAACCCGATTCCCCCATATCATGGCATATGTTTAGCATGTTTACGGTAATATATCCCAAAATGCCAGCATAGGAGCCTTCTGAAATTTTGTATTTTAGTAGTTTATTCATCTCTTGATACCGTGAACTAAAAAACATTTTCCCACCAAAGCTGGTTTGGGTCGATTTTTGATGCAGCGTGAACGTACCCGTTGTTTATTGAACTCACAAACTCCACCTCGAATCCGGGTGCTAGGAACTTTGCGGTGGTATAACTCGATACGCCAACATAGAAAATTACTGAAATTTGGCATGTACATACCTTAAACATTTGTCAATTTAGTGAAATAAAGATATTGAAGCCAGCAGAGCTAATGTAGATGTTATTGCGTGCGCAGTGAGCCTACCCTAATCCGATTCCCCCAAATCATAGTATATGTTTAGTATGTTTACGGTAATATATCTCAAAACGCCAGCATAGGAGCCTTCTGAAATTTTGTATTTTAGTAGTTTATTCAGCTCTCGATTCCGTGAGTTAAAAACCATTTTCCCATTAAAGCTGGTTTGGGTTGTTTTTTGATGCTGCGTGAACGTACTCGTTGTTAATATTGAACCCAAAAATTCCGCCTCTAATCCGTGTGCTAGGAACTTTGCGGTGGTATAACTCAATACCCCAACATAGAACGTTAATCAAATTTAGCATGTGCATACCTTATGCATCTGCCGATTTAGCGAAATGAAGATATTGAAGCCACTAAAGCTAGTGCGGAAGTTATTGCGTACGCAATGAGCCTACACTAATCCGATTCCCCCAAATCATAGTATATGTTTAGTATGTTTACGGTAATATATCTCAAAACGCCAGCATAGGAGCCTTCTAAAATTTTGTATTTTAGTAGTTTATATATCTTTCGATTCCGTGAATTAAAAAACATTTTCCCACCAAAGCTGGTTTCGGTCGATTTTTGATGCAGCGTGAACGAACCCGTTGTTAATATTAAACCCACAAACTCCACCTCGAATCCGGGTGCTGGGAACTTTGCGTTGGTATAACTCGATACGCCAACATAAAAAAATTAATAAAATTTGGCATGTACATACCTTAAACATCTATCGATTTAGTGAAATAAAGATATTGAAACCACCAGAGCTAATGTAGATGTTATTGCGTGCGCAGTGAGCATACTCAATCCGATTCACCCCATATTATGGTATATGTTTAGTATGTTTACGGTAATATATCTCAAAACGCCAGCACAGGAGCCTTCTGAAATTTTGTAGTCTAGTACTTTATTCATCTTTTGATTCCGTGAACTAAAAAACATTTTCCCACCAAAGTTGGTTTGGGTCGTTTTTTGATGCTGCGTGAACGTACCCGTTGTTAATATTGAACCCACAAATTCCGCCTCGAATCCGGGTGCTAGGAACTTTGCGGTGGTATAACTCAATACCCCAACATAGAAAGTTAATGAAATTTGGCATGTGCATACCTCATGCACCAGTGCAGTTGATGAAATAAAGATATTGAAGCCACCAAAGCTAGTTTAGAAGTTATTGCGTGCGCAGTGAACCTACCCTAACCCGATTCCCCCAAATCATGGTATGTTTAGTATGTTTACGGTAATATATCTCAAAACGCCAGCATAGGGCCTTCTGAAATTTTGCATTCTAGTAGTTTATTCATGTCTTGATTCCGTGAAACAAAAAACATTCTCCCACCAAAACTGGTTTGGGTGCTTTTTGATGCGAAATGGGCGTAGACCTTTTCTTTTTTGCATGCTTAGGTGTGCGATATTTTAGTATGTTTACGGTAATAGTATATTTTGGGGTGCGTGGTGGAGTCGGGGGATCTGTTAGATATATACTTTGCATAAATATGTTTAAAAATTGCATTTTCTAATATAAAAGTAACAATTATAATTACCGTGATAATTATATCTAGTTTTTTCTTGGCGCTAGGAATATGTGTGCTAACTTGATCTCGAATCCAGGTACTGGAATACGATAAGAGAAGATGGGTGCTTATTTGATCTCGAATCCGGGTGCTGGGTGAGAGAGGACGACAACCATTGATTTTGGTGCATGCCCCAACCCCCAGGGGCTGAGACACGCCCAATATTTGTGTTTCTTATCAACAGGCCGCAATTCCGAATAGACCGCCCCAGGGTCTGTGCCACACTCAAATGACCTAGTGTCCTCTCCCGAAATGACCTAGTTTCCTCTCACAGATAAATACCCCTGCGGGCAAGCAATTTATTGAAAAAAAATTGAACCGTGTGTCAGTCCCGAAATGACCTAGTTTAGTCTCTCTCTCTCTCTCTCTCTCTCTCTCTCTCTCTCTCTCTCTCTCGCCAATCAATATACATGAAATACAAGTCTCTAAAAGATTTTGAAACTGCGGTGACTCAGTGAGTAAGACACTGGCTCACTAACCAGAAAGTCCAGGTTTCGATCCCGGTGTTCTCATGTATTTTCCAGCGTCGCGTCCCCTCGTCAGTGGTGCAAGACCGAGGGTATTGTTAGGACAGGGTCTAGTGTTTCGGATCGGGTGAGACGAACAACCGAGGTTCCTGTATAGTTGGAATTCGGAAAAAGTGCCGATCGCCAAAGTTCTCAGAGATTCTCCAGTGTTGTTTCGCTTTGTTATTGGTGCAGGGCGGGGGCATGGCAAGCGTAGCTGTCTAATTTATCGGATAGTATTAACAACCGAGGTACAGTGTACACGTTGACGTGCACGTAAAAGACCCCTTGACAATTAGAATTATAAAGAGTAGGCAGCTGTAGGCAGCTGTCCTGGTAAATTGTCCAGCTTTGTTTCCCTCTTGTTAGTGCCGAAGCGCCACATTTAGGGCAACACCCCCTCATATCACATTCTATCACCCATGTCCGTCTTCAATAGCATCTTGTCAGCTAGTGATTAGCCTATTATGGTGCCTAATCACTGACCAGGATGTGCAGGGTGCTGAGAAATATTGTATTTTGCATTCTTACTCGAGGGAAATAGACATCCCAATCATTCTCTTGCTAACAATGATCAAAATATACAAACGCCCCCTCAAACGTCTGATCACCGCCCATATTCGGAATCTACACAAAAAACTGGTCAACAAAACTTGGTCTCATGAATTCACAGCTCGGGTGCCACCCCCAATGTCTACCAAGTACTTTATCTACAGTACAATATCGCGTTCATTGTTTACACATGAATGGTTAATACAACAGACATGTAATGACAACAGTGCACCGTTATTTAAATGTTGTATGTCACCTGTAAATACTGAAAATAAAATAAAATAAAATATCTAGTCATTCATCAGGCTGATATTAACGCTAGAGACTGTTTTAATTGTACCATCTTACAATGGGCATGTTGGTATGGTACTTTATCACCCAATATCTTATTTGACAGTAGATATCGCTTGTATGATAAATTACATAATCGATTCGAAAGCAGCATACTTTAACAAATGCGTTCAAAATATCATTGATGATCTCGCACCAATCCAAACGAAAGTTTTTTGACTTCGACCTAGTGCCCCATGGCTAAACGATGATATTCTTGAAGGATTCGTACTAAAGCCGAGAGTGCGTGGAGGAATTCTGGATTGACGGTTCACAGAGATATAGACAAGAGTACTTCTTTACCTTTTAATATAAGATGCTGCACAAATTTATTCTCTTTTAAGTCACTTCTATTTATATTGGTCCCTTCTATTTATATAGGACGTTTGGTAGCTGTGTCTATCGGGTTCGCCGGTATGGTTCCCAGTTATCAGTGATGTTGGGCGGGTGGAACAACTTGCTTGGGACGAAAACCCGAGTTCCCGTGTACGGCGTGTACTTAAACGAACCCTTGCCAGCTAAAGATTAGAGCAGTCCATATGTAACGCTGCATCCTGGACCAAGTTTCCCTCATAGCATACAACATGGCGTATAGAGAGAGAGAGAAATGGGGTTTAACGTCCACTCAACACAAACTAGGTCATTTCGGGACTAACATATGGTTTAATTTTATTTCAATAATTCGTTTGCGCTTAGGGGTCTTTAGCAGTGGGAGGAAACCGGGGTGCCCGGAGGAAACCCACGAGGTTGAGAAGGCGCCCCCTATCTCCATGCCACATACGCTCACACAACATGGCGTATATTATCCCACTAAGAGTAGAACAGTAGGACGTTAAACCCCATTTTGTTACATCGTCTACAGGCAGCAATTCTAAATGGATCATCTTGGAACTTACCATAAAAAAAATGGGGTTTAACGTCCACTCGACACAACCATTTCTGGACTAACATATGGTTTAATTGTATTTCAATAATTCGTTTGTGGGAGGAATCTGTTAGTTAAGCCTAGCTGAAATGCCGCCGTTCGTGCTCCTACGGCCCTAGTTTTAGAAAACCCGTTCTTGAGACTTGGCGTCAGTTGCATGTGTCCTACAAGCTTCCACCGGGACATGCACGCATGGTCGTATATATATTATATAGCACATGGTGCGCATCTTATCAGACACACAATCAACATCTATGTTACTATAGCGGCAGAATTTAGCTCCGTAAACCGCGGTCGGTGAAACAAAACATGGGGTTGTCATCCCCCACAAAAAAATCCTGGTACTGCACATATAAAATTTTCACCCGGTGTCTCTGGTGGCGTGTCTGCGAGCTACCTGGTTATGTGTTAAGTGACTCGCTAACCAGGAAGTCTGAGTCCGTAGTGACCTATGGGAGGTACCATAAAGTTAAGTAATATTAACCGGAATACACAAGTTAGGGGATTGAGATTCTAACAAAAACAATGTCGCCGAGCTTTGGTCTTGTAGTGCCATAATAGTGTATAAGGAATTTGTACAAAATTTGCATTGTGATGACATTTTGTGGTAGATTTCAGAAAATATTTAGGCTATACTACCACGAACAGCGAGGCGTGATTTATTTTTAGCAACTTATTCCTATAGATTATTATTTGAAGTTGGCTGTGGATGGGCAGTAATATTGATGTTATTGTCTTTGTTTGCAATTAAATTTATAAATATATGATGACTGCTGACCGAAGCGTGACACCAATGATTAGGGCCTACCATTAATTTATTGTGTTTAAATCGGTAGTATTTATTCGGGTAAAATATAAAGCAATGTGCATCTTTCTATAAATTTCCTAAATGATAGATTCATACAACCGAGGCTAGATGTAGGGTACTTGAATCTGCTGAGGTTTGGACCTTAAAATGTGACAACTAAGAATAAAAGCATGTGTGTTGAATCAAGAGGTCTAGCTGAGAAATGGGATTTAACGTCCACTCGACACAAACTAGGTCATTCTGGGACTAACAGGGTTTCATTTTATATCAATAATTCCCTTGCGCGTAGAGGTCTTTAGCAGTGGGAGGAAACCGGAGTGCCCGAAGGACACCCACGAGCTTGAGAAGGCGCATATATGTCCATTCCACATACGCTCACACCAGGGCTCGAAACCACAGCCGCAGGTCAGAGATGACGGGCCAGCTAGAGGTCGAAGCGCGGCACTCTAGACGACACCCCCCCCCCCCCGGTGTGGTTTCGATTCCTCGCTTCTACGCAACAAGGAGTATAGGGGGCGGCTGTCCAACCTCGTGGGTTTTCTCCCGATCCTCCGGTTTCCTTCCACATACACAACAAATTCACAGAACAGAAACCGGGCCAGGGGCGGATTAGGTCCGGAAATCGGCCCGGGCTCCCGTGTCGGAGCGGCCCATTTTAATGACCGTGGAGCCCGGATGGGGGCGGGGCCATGGCTCACCCTCCGGAAATTTTTTTGAAAAATGAACCCCAAATACGCGATTTGGTGGTATATCTGATTATAATCTCTGTGAAATAATACTTCATAAATCGATTAACTTAGGCCAAAACCTCGACTCGCAAGTAATTTATAACCATCAACCTGTGAAATTATCATATCGTCATATTGTGAATTAACGTATTTTATCGTCAATGATAATACGTTAATTAATATCCCCACAAACAGGGTGCAGGTGACTTAATCTGCGGGCGACAATGTCGGGTGAATCCGATGAAACTTTCGGATGAAATTCGAAATCCCCTTTTCAGGATTCCGAATTCTTGCCCACACCCACCACACCCGACCCAGAAAGTCTATTATACCAGCCCATTCCAGACTCCACTGGTGGCGTGGCGGCCCGTTAAAGCCACCGGCCACATACAACATAATCTTAATCGCTCCATTTCCGGTCTAATACCTCCTCCCCCATATAATGTTCAGCAAAAAATGGGTTTTTTAGATGAATTGGACAAAATTATTTTTTTCAATTTTTGTCCGACCGGGCCTTCGGGCGATCGCCCGATGGCCCAATCCGCCCCTGAACCGGGTTAATGAAGACGGGTATACGCCACGCATACGCCACGGGTATACGGCAGGACACTTTATAGAATTCTAGCGATCTTTAACGTACGCATGAGGATTCCGTTATTTTTTTTCATCCTGTCCAAACGGCTAGTCGCTGTATATCAAAAACTTAAGAATGGAAGGTATTATTTATATCCTTTATAAGAAAGTTTATACCACTTTTAAAATATGTGTAACTGTCGATATGGCGAGAGATCACTAATCGAGGACAGGGTACCATCAAGTTTATTTTTAATCTTTGAATGGCATTTAGCGATTGAACATAATATAACACAAAACACAGTTCTATGGATAACAATCGCTATATTATACACACACGACGTTTCGACAAGAATTCACTGGTCGTTATCAAGCATACAAATTACAAATAAGGAAAAAATGTGGCAGTGTTATATATATAGAGCTGTGTGTTGTGTTATATTATGTTCAATCGCTAAATGCCATTCAAAGATTAAAAATAAACTTGATGTGTGTGTATATTATACTGATTGTTATCCATAGAACTGTGTTTTGTGTTATAAGGTTATTTTTACTTACATACTAACAGCTTAACAGGTATATCTTGTTATATTCCGAGAAAGTTCATCTCGATTTTCCGGTGTGATTTCCCCTTGTCAGTGATGCGGAAGGAGGGCCTGACAAGGACAGCTGCTTAGTCGTTCGGATAGGACGAAAAAACCGAGGTCCCGTGTACACATTGGAGCGCACGCAAAATTTCCCTCACACTGTATGGCGTATGCCCGTCTTCCATTAGCCCAGGTTAGATGCAAATGAGTAGGACGTTAAACCCCATATCATTTCATTTCTTGTTATAATTGATATATAGTTTTAGTTATCCATATACCCGTCAAAATGTGTAATATTACAATGAGTATTAGTATACTCTTGGAATATTTTGTCGGATATGGTACACCATACAACTTATAACAAGGTTAGGAAGAGGTCGATGGAGTTGTAATGATTTTAGACATGTTTTTGCAATGTAGCAATCTATTAGATAGATTAAAATGAATAGCCAATCAGCAGTGATGTTATAAAAAGAGGTGTGTTGAAGCTAACGTGTTTTATCTGGGTGAGTTTATAATTTTACTATGAAACTAAGACTTGTTTAATAAAAGATTTGAGATGATGAACGTAGAGTACAGTGTATGATAAACAGTATAGTGACGTATGTCTGATATATATTATATATATATATATAGGTCAAGTATATTACACGCTGGCATGTTGACTAGGCCTACAGGGTTCCCTCGTTATTGTCTACTTTCATTTTAACGATGCATAGTTATGGCCAAGGTAGACTACAGAAGATAAATAGGTAAATAACGTTCCATCCTTCTCGTTCTCGATCAACCTTCATTTTGACTATAGTTGTACCTCATAGTTAACCTTGGTTACCATCAGGCCCGTAGCCAGGGGATGGCAAGGGGCAATGCCACCCCTCTGAAAAAATGTTTTGCCCCTCCCCCCGAAAGAAAATTTGCCAACCATAACCCTAAAATACCTACTATAGACTGTAACGGGTGTGCCCCTTCTAAAATTTCACTGCCCCCCCCCCCCCCCGAAGCCAGCAAGCTGGCTACGGGCCTGGTTACCGTAAATATGTGCTTAGTTCAGCTCTGAACGTAGATCTCATTACACTCGCGCTGTACGTTCAGGGACCGTCCTATTGAATCTTTGCCGAAAAAGTTTCGGTTGCCTGCCAATTGTACTGGGCAACTTTTTACTGCTTTAAGCGGTCAGGCCCCGAGTTCATAAAGCATTCTCAGACTTAAGTTGAGAATTTACTCAAACTTGATCACCTTATTTTAACTAAAATATGGCCCTGTATAAAATTTTTGTTGTTTTAATGTATCAAATACTGTAATAAGAAACTATATGCAAAGTTTTGTGTTTCTTTAAAAAGATATTTCTCATAAACAGTGATTGAAAGTTGAGCAAATTCTCAACTTAAGTCTGAGAATGCTTTGTGAACTCGGGGCCAGGTGTCAGTCCCTGTGAATGCCTGTACAATGTAAAGCAAGGAACATTTTATTTATAAGAAATAAGACCATGCCACACAACATGCTGTTAACAATACACCCCAACATCATTAGATGTTATTTTAACATTGTTAATATTATGTTATATTATGTACAAAGTAAAACATAAACTTGTGGTGTCTCCCTCCCACCTAGTTACTTTAACAACTGTCCTTTAGCGAACATATCGCTGACAGTTGCTGCTATCCGGCCTTCTACAGCTGCAGTATGAAAATACCGTTCTTCCCCACCTCTCTTCTAAGGCTATTTTGGAATCCTTACCTACTATTTATCACCTTGATTCTACTTTATTCGCCAAAGGAATCATTTCTTGCCACAGCTGACACACATTTATAAAAATTAAACACTATTTTCAAGTAGAATTCTGTCATTGAAAACATACACCAAGGTCAGCTCCGCTTCTTCGCCTCTGGAAGAAAACCGGAGCCGCTGTCTGTAAACCTGAATTTTTTTCAGGCATTTCTAGTTTTGCTTCCCTAACTTCCCTAATAAAACACTAATATTACTATTCTTTAATTGAATACCACGAATTTGTACTGAGTTAACTATGAATTAAAACATTTTGTCTGGAGTCACTCTACTTTGTGCGACATTTTTCGGGCATCGATTATTATTTGTGAATGCAGCTGCAACAGTGTGATTGGATGGTTGGATTTCGGAGTGGGATTTCGTTTACAAAATTATTGGATACTTTCGGAGTTACTTACACGGGCTAGAATAGCAGAAAACGCATTTGCGGTGGTTTAATTTTCTAAATTTTCTTTGGGAGGGCGAGGCCCCCATGCCCCGCGACGATTGCTTGGTTGTTTGGAATTCGGCTCAGCAGGTAGGATGTATTGGACCAAATTGAAGCTGCTTTATCCACAGACTGGAATAGCAGGAGGCTTTTAAATTTTCCAAAAATTTCCCGTCTTCATGGACTGTAAACGATTCATTGAAATTCGAGTCAGTCACCTTAATTCAGCTATATATGACCACTTTGAAGTTTCTTTGTTCACAGGTTGGAATAGCAGGAAAGCGTGTTGCATATTCTGGTGGGGGGGGGGGTCTGTAAAAGCCGAAAATTTTTCGGGCAATTCAGGTTCTGCCCCCCTAGCTGTCATCGAGCCAGTACGCCTATGTAGATTTGTGTCAAATATAGTGAGAAAGGATTCCTTTTGGTGGAAAATAAAGGATTGTTGTGAAAAATAGGCGGAAAGGGTTCTAAAACAGCCTGAGAATACGGGTGGGGAATAGCGGTATTTTACCGTATCTTCATACTGCAGCTATAGAAAGCTGGATAGCAACTGTCAGCGAATATCGTTCGCTAATGGACAGTTGCAAACGTAACTAACTCCCACCCACTCTCTTCCCTGTGGTGCCTACAGCGCACTCCCTTCCCTTAGCGCCATAAGCTTATTTTGCTTTACGGTTGCACCCGTGACAATGAATCAGATATAGACTACTATCTAAATGACATCTCTTACACATCAAAAGTCTTTTTTTTGTGAATAATATTATTATATTGTACATTTTCATGCGAGGGGTCTTTTACGTGCACGCCAATGTGTACACGCGACCTCGGTTTTCCGTCCCATCCGAACGACTAGGCAGCTGTCCTTGTCGGGCCCTCCTTCTGCATCACTGACAAGGGGAAAAAGACTTATTGAAATTTGCATATCTACGTATTATAACTACTGTTCCCGTGACAATTATATTTTTATAATTCATATTTTGAGTTACTGCTAATTATTTGCTCATATTTTCATTCACAGTTCAAAATCAGCAACAACATACTAAAATGACCGAGGTGGACGAAAGAAATGTCAACTATTAACCTAACAACGCCGACTGTTGAAAGTGTACCGTTATCAAAATTGGCTGGATTTACAGTTTTCTTAAAATTAGAAAATCTTCAACCACCTGGTTCCTTCAAAATACGGGGAATTTCTCATTTCTGTAAAAAGGTAAATGGAGGGTCAACGAAGAGTATGGAGTATGTAAAATATCTTAATAGTACCCATCACAGCAGTCAGTAATTATATTTAGGTATTTGTGTTAAATATTATTGTACATTACTAGAAGACGCGACTGGGTAGAGTTATTTTAAATATTTCAGGCTGTAAACGAACGGGAATGTAAAAGGCTTATATGTGCATCTGGGGGAAATGCAGGCATGGCAGCGGCTTATGCAGCACAACAACTTAAAACACCGTGTACCATTGTTCTACCAGAAAGTACCCCAGAATTTATAGCACATAAACTACGAGACTATGTAAGTATATATTTCTATTAATCACCTAATTAATTTGTGTGAGGGGGACCACGGTGGATAAGTGACTAGGGTGTCTCAAGTTCGATTCCTGTCTTGATCAACCTGGTAGGAGCAGAGAGGAGTAGGGCGTTTATACCCCGTGTCATTTCTATTCATGGTAAGCAGAAGACGAATCAGTCCAAGCAGCATCGACCAGTATTACTGGAGTTATCTCCCATTACCCATTAGATGGAATAGTGTTCGGCTCAATACTCTAGTCATTTGATTGACGTTCCGTGTAACCGGTGTACAGCGAATATTAAATCAAGTACGATCTATGTCTTCCGAGTGTATAAATGACCAGAAATAGGTTTTAAATATTGCTAGGACAGTGGCGGAAAATCTACCCGTAATTCAAATTCCCGAATTAATGACATAATTCATTTCCGTTTGGTATGAATTATAAAACATACAGTTGTTTATATCTCTATCTTTCATAGGAGATGCTAATTGTAGGCCGGATGGGGAGGGTAAAATGAGAATTTTGTGGAATATTAGGCCTAACCCTTACCCTAACCCTTTTTAGAAGAATGAACTTTGATCCAATAAATATTTTACCCCTCTTAAAAGGTTTAGGGTTGGGGTTAGTATTCCCCCAAAACGTCATTTATATAAAGTGGCCATTTTGGATTCCGGTAATACCCGAACCTCCCCAACCGGCCTACAATCAGCAAATCCCATCTTTGATAACGAAGAAACACTCTGAACACCTCAACAAATTAAGTATATAAACAATCTAGTCTGATAAGCTAAAGTAATTGTTTATACGTTAATCTGTCAATAATTTATTTCACAGGGAGCTGAAGTAGTTGTCAAAGGAAAGGTGTTCGATCACGCTAATCAATATGCTTTAGAATTAGCTAAACAAACGGGTAAGTTATTCTACTTATGACACATGTCTACTGATTCCACCTGTCTACTGATTCCACCGGTGTCTACTGATTACAGATGTCTACTGATTACATATCTCTACTGATTACACATGTCTACTGATTCCACCTGTCCACTGATTCCGTCTGTCCGCTAATTACACTAGGCTATTGATTACACATGTCTATTGATTACACACGTCCACTGATTACATATGTCTACTGATTCCAATGTCTACTGATTACACATGTCTATCGATTACGCATATCTACTGATTACTCATGTCTACTGATTACACCTGTTAACTGATTACACGCGTCGAGTGCTTGCCGAATACAGTTGTCTGCTGAATACACATAACCAGTTTGATACCACGTGAGGTCAAGGCGGGATTTCCTCAAGCCACCATTCTTAAACCACATTAATTAAATGTTTTGAACTTATTTTACAGGTTGTGAATATGTTCACCCCTTTGATTTACCAGACGTGTGGTAAGTAGTCTATCTTATATATAAAAATATATTTCCAATGGATAACTTGACAAACTTGACTAAATCCCATCAACCAGTCACAGAGACAATTTCTCCGATAATATATACCTGATGGCAATGTCGAAAAGACACTAGCAGAGACCATTTATAGTTATATAATGTTAAAGATATAATGCCTTTTTTTGGGGGGGCGTCTAGTGGCTTAACGCAAGTCCGCCATCGCATGGCTTCGATTCCCGGATTGTACGTGACAAGGAATATGGTCGCCTGGCCAATCTCGTGTGAACCATGTGTGAGTCCCATAGTGACCTAGTTTCCCTCTTTTCTTTCTTTCTGCCCCTTTTTGGAAACTCCCGGCGCAAAAACACTACTATAAGGAATAATAAAACGGACAATCATTCTGTTTTTCAGGGAAGGTCATGAATCCGTGATTTATGAATGCGAGTCTCAACTGAAACCGGTTAGACCGGATGTAGTTATTACCTGTGTTGGGGGTGGTGGATTATTAAATGGTATTTTACAAGGTATGAGATCTATAGGTTGGGATGATATACCGGTGGTTGCCATGGAGACTGTTGGTGCTGATTGTTTTAATAAATCTATAGAAGCTGGAGAATTAATCACTTTACCGGACATTAACAGGTAATTCAACACTTCCCTATATGGTGCAAAACATGGATCATGCCTTATATGGGCCCAAACATGGAGTGTGCCTATATGAACCGAAACATAGATCGAAATTAAAGACTCTAATGAAGGCGGACATGTTCCATACGGTATAATATGAATTGCACGAACAGCTGCAATGTGTAGAAGAAATAGTAATAGGTCAACTAGTCATGTGGCATTCATTATTAGTAATAGATCGAATGAATTACTAGTAATAGATCGCATTAATTACTAGTAATAGTTCACATTAATTACTATTAGACCGCATTAATTACTAGTAATAGACCACATTAATTACTAATAAGAGATCGCATTAATTACAAGTAATAGACCATATTAATTACTATAATAGATCACATTAATTACTAGCAATAGATCACATTAATTACTAGTAATAGATCGCATTAATTACTAGTACGAAATCGCATTAATTACTAGTAATATTACTAGTAATAGATCGCGTTAATTACTAGTAGACCGCATTAATTACTAGTAATATATCGCTTTAATTACTTGTAATAGATAGTTAATTATTAGTAACAGATCGCATTAATTACTAGTAATCGATCGCATTAGTTACTAGTAATCGATCACATTAATTACTAGTAACAAACAACATTTATTACGAGTAGACCGCATTAATAACCAGCAGACCACATTAATTACCAGTACACCGCATTAATTACTAGTAGACCACATTAATAACCAGCAGACCACATTAATTACTAGTAGACCGCATTAATTATTAGTAGACCACATTAATTACTAGTAATAGATCGCATTAATTACTAGCAATAGATCACATTAATTACTAGTAGACCGCATTAATTACTAGTAATAGACCACATTAATTACTAGTAATAGATTGCGTTTATTACTAGTAATAACCAACATTAATTACTAGTAATAGATCGCTTTAAATACTAGTAATAAATCGCATTAATTACTAGTAATAGATCGCATTAACTACTAGTAATAGATCGCTTTAATTACTTGTAATAGATCGTATTAATTAGTGACTAAACCGCATTAATTTCATGCTGTCATTTATTTATTGTTCATATTTCAGTGTCGCTAAATGTTTAGGAGCATTAACAGTGAGTTCAAGAACATTTGATAATTATAAAATCCAGAAACCACCCATATTATCAGCTGTAGTTCCTGATAGAGATGCTGTCAATGCTTGTCTTAAATTCGCAGGTAACAAGCCACTGTCATCTGTAATCTTAACTCAAATCTTGCTATTAATTTTTGGTCGACTTCTTTGTAACCTGATTGAATCAAGAGACCATAACAGTTCTATCTCCAACAATTTAGTGACCATGTAACCGTATGTAATCGCAAAGTCTCTAATACGGAAAGATATGTAGGCTTATACCTTGTAACACTATTTTGTTGGTTCATTCAAGTTTTCTGTCAATTCGACTCACAGTGGACAACAATACACTGATCATATAGAAGAAATAATTATGTCGTGTCCGTGGATTTTGTGACAATGGATCCGAGTGCCTTTAGTTGTGCTATCAGAGAAACGGACGTTTGTATTGTATACACGTACAGCTGGACAGCCAATAGGAGAGGTCTCTTTTGATCACGTGGACAATATTTACAAATACAAAAAAAAGTAGTGCAATACAACTAAACATATGGGTGTAGCATTTCGTTTTTCTGTGTTTTTAAAGTAGGTAAGTCTCTAACTCTATTTCACACAGAGTCTTCGACCTTGAAAAGAGAGGGGGGGGGGGCCTAGTGGTCTAGAGTGCCGCGCTTCTACCTTTAGCTGGCGGGTCACCTCTGGCTTGCGGCTTTGGTTTCGGTCCTTGGTGTGAGCGTATGTGGCATGGAGATAAGGGCGCCTTCTCAATCTCGTGGGTTTCCTCCGGGCACTCCGGTTTCCTCCCACTGTTAAAGACCCCTACGCACAAGCGAATTTCTCTTCCTCTCTCACATTGGAAACAGGGATTATTTGTCAACATTGATGCTGTGAACTTACGAGAAAAGTTGAGCTTCTGATATCCAATATTTAATACAAAATAAACATTTTACCATGGCTACACGAATCGTGTACCATAATGCGTTAAGCGCCATTTGTAACAAGGAGCTCGAAGAACTGGGCTAGACATTATCCAAAACTCATGTAAAACGATGAAGTCATATTCTTATCTGCAGAGCATGTCCCATATATACTATGGGTGTAGACTGGAATAACCAGACGCTCGAAATTGCCATCCGTTAATGACTTAGGGCGTATTTGGTCGAACATAAAATAACTGATTATTCACCATCATTTGCACTTAAAGGAGCTAAATCGCTAATATTTGGGGCCTAGAAATTGACACAAATATTCAATATTTTCGAATTTTACTATAATGTCTGATATCATCATAGTTATAACTTAAAATAACATTATGCAAGAGCAAAATCTGCTTATTACAGGTCTTTCTTTAGGTCTGAAATGTTATCTAAATAATCAATTAGACCTTAATCAACTTATCCAGACCATAATAAACTCTTGATGTCAAGGCTAGCCTTTGATGTTGGCGGATTAAATTCTTATATGCCGCTTAACGGCAATTGATAATTAAATCAATCAAGTGGATAATCGAGACTATGCGGTTTATATTAATGATTTTAGTAATGATGACCGAGGCTATGTGAATATTTCACTCGCTTCGTTCTCGGCTAATAGTGGATCAATTTGACTGAAATGTTCAGCACATTACCTTTACACTATCTAGTTTTTAACTATTATAGCGAGAACTGCCATCTCTTTATCTTATCTATTTTAGATGACCATCGGTATTTGGTAGAACCAGCATGTGGTGCCACGTTGGCTGCTATTTATAGTAACGTTATTCAAAGACTTCAAGGAGAAGGAAAACTTGGCAGCGTTTCCAATGCTCTGGTTATAGTATGTGGGGGTAGTTCTGTTACCTTAGAACTTTTACAAAAGTGGAAAAATGATTTTAATCTGTAATAAATTCCAGGATGTATAAAACTGTATTGTTAGTGTTATATAAATAGAGGGTCATGGGTTCAAGACAATGCATTGCAAAATTTCCGTTATAGCACACTGTATGTTCTATGCCCGTCTTAATTAACCCAGTAGAACTCGAACAGTGGGACCCCTTTTCATTCATCCAACACAAATTTTACCACTGTTTGTCGTGTATTTTATACACAGTGAACAGTCCATTTGCTGATTACACTATTTTGCCTATAGCGTTTTAAGGACTTCGAGTTTTGTCTAATGGTTTGGATTGTTTGTGCTTGGTTTTATTTTTGGGGGGTTGGGATGGCCTAGTGGTCTAGAGTGCCGCGCTTCGACGTCTAGCTGGTCGGTCACCTCTTGCTTGCGCCTGTGGTTTCGAACCCTGGTGTGAGCCTATGTGGCATGGAGATAGGGGCGCCTTCTCAACCTCGTGGGTTTCCTCCGGGCACTCCGGTTTCCTCCCACTGCTAAAGACCCCTACGCGCAAGCGAATTATTGAAATAAAATTATACCATATGACCTAGTTTGTGTTGAGTGGACGTTAAACCCCATTTCTCTCTCTCGGTTTTATTTTATTTATACTAGTGATTTTGACGCCTGTTTCAGATGGGTGCATTACTTCCACAATAAACTTAGTTCTTATAATGAATGCATGATTGTCAGCCAGTTGAAAGGAATTGAAAGGTTTAGTCCATACTTAATGTTTAATTTCAATTAATACGGGTGCAATGGGTGAGTAGTAAATGACAAGGATAATATGTCTGGTGTTACACAATATTAAGCAGCTGTGGTATATATATCTGTAGTACAATTAGTATATATATATATGTGTGTTACACATGCATTATCTAACTTAGTAAATTAGTAATTATCTCCTCGTATTATTAGATAATATTATACGATTGTCCTTTAGATGAAGGCTTCTAATATATATATATATATATATATATATATTATAACTTGTGAATGGCTGTTTTAACAATACTAATAAGGTTGTCGATAACACCTTGGCCTTATAAATGATCTCAGAAGCATAACAAAGACAATCTTATCGAGAGGCCGCAGACCGGAGACTGCTTTTTGTAAATTAATGTAATGTATTGTTTTGTTAAGTAATGTACATGCATATGAACCAAGTATAAGGTTATAATGTAAACCTGAGTAAATCGCAAGATAGCGTTTAGGTTTAGGGTAAGGGAAATGCCCAAGGAAAATTCAAAACTGAATGGCCCTTTGTAAATCGCAGGATAGCGTGTGGGTCGGTATAAGGTTTTAAATTAAAGGATTAAAATGAAACAGTGCGCCTTGCAATAGCGGATAGCTTAGATTATGCAGGTGGTATAAACTGTTTCTGTATTTTCGTGTTGTTTTGTTAAAAATGTACAGAGACAATAAGTTGAAAGTATGTGTTTTTAAAAGTGGTAAGCACACCATGGTAAATGGGTAATTTAAAGTTGGATTCGAATGTGCGGTCAGCTGTCGAATCAATTTTGAATTCCCTGATATGTCATGCGTTGTGTATACTAGACCATACTTAAGGATAGCGAAAACATCATGAACTTATTTGTAAATCGTTATGTGTGTTTAAAAACGTAAGGAATATATTAACTTTCGGTTAGTGGTTGATTTGTCTTGAAATAAATATTAATCGCATTTGTTTCAATGATGCTGTTTCGGTCGAATTAAAAAATAAACAAATTCAGAAATCAAAAACATTTAAGATGTTTATTTGATGTATGTGTATGTTTTTTTAGAAAAGAGGCGTAACTACGAGTTAGAATAACACGCGCCGTGTTACTATAAGCTTGGAGGGTATACAAAAGTTCCATATAGCACCAACGCTGAAAAGGTACACCATTTCCTTCCTATATACTCAATGTAAAAGGTGTGTGTTTGTACACCAAGCGGAATGTCTTAAACAATAACCAGATACCGTCTGGGTAATTAATTGGTTCGCAGATAATACTAATGGGTAAATTTATTTAGTCATACTAATGAGTTTCAAAGTTATTAATTACTGTAGGTGATAAGTACTAATAAATACTGCTAATTTTCATTAATGGGACAGATTAAGTTCTTTTGGTAATAGTTTACTCAGTTAAAAATAAACAGAATTAAGGATTAATACACGTGTATTCCAATGAAATAAATGCAAGTTTAATTTTAAATAAACTTAATGGTAAGAATATGATTAAGTAAGATATAATCGTACAACATTCGAGAGAGCCAAGGGGAAGTTCACCCCGGGAGCTGGCCTGGCTTACTGACCTGACGCAGCGGTCATGATGAAACCGTAGACAAGACATTATAGAAGTTCCGCGGGAGACTGCTGGGCGAAATAACGGTTATATACCTAAAGAACAATAGTTGTATCTGTGCTGTAGAATATATTATTGTAACACATAAAGAATATCTCAAGAGTACAGAAAAGAGCTGAATTCTTATTGATCACAACGTCAAGTCCTACCTAGACAAACGACAGTGTGACATAGAAGATTTGGCCATACGGACACACAGTACGTGTCTGTAGAGTGTCACAGTCGTCGATTTGGTACCGCGACACAGGATAGTGTCACAGTCCCACAACGTGAAGTACAAGAACGGCCTAGACGATCATTGTCACCCCGGTGTCCCCGTAGTGGCAGGTATTTCACCATTGTGTGATTTTCTTACGTCCTTTATTTTAAAGCTGATAGTGCTACCTGGGAGGTATGTTTATACCACCTTAAATATAGAATTATTTCTATAAAGATTCAATTATATTTTCTTATTACGTACTGTTAGCCAACCATTGAAGTTTTAATTACAATAAATTATATAGTATATTCTGTTCAACGTAAGATTTAAACATTAATAGCTCCAGTTGGTTTAACTTATCTATTATGCAAAAACATGTATATCACCTTTCAGTTAAATCACGTTATATATGTTTTGAGGTTACATATCATCTTACGTATTTGTCAAGTTGGGACGAGATATCTCCACACGCTTATATTCATATAAACTGAAATATGGTTTAACGACAAACTTTTCTGTTCCAGCCGGGCTGAAGAAGTCGGGCATATGTCATGCAGTGTATATGGAGGTAATTTTGCCTTGACAGCGGTGCTGCAGCTTACTTTTATTTCTAATTCCAACTGTAACGGGTTCTTTAACGTGCATCTCAATGTGTACAAGGGACCTCGGTTTATCGTCCAATCCGAACGACGGGGCGTTGCTATAACCTTTGTCCTGAACCACTTAAAGGGGGAAACCATGCTGGAAAACCTGAATAACTTTCATATGGGCATACATTGATGCCGTAACTAGAAGTTATAAATAGTGCCATTTACAAAGCAGAGTGTGCTTACTCTTTCGGAATCACCCGATAGAACGTGGCACCGACCTTATGTTTTTATCTGACCAGTAGATGTAGCCCAGTTATAAAGCACGTGTGTAATTCCCCTTGCGTCAGTCTTCGTCTGAACCGTTTTATGGATTACAGCCTAATTTGATGAATAGTTTCCTTTTGCACCGAAGTGTTCATTCAGAGAAGTTTATATATTGTCACGCTTTTTGCAGTTCTCTTAAATCTCGCAAATATTATAGATTTAGAAATGTCTGTTCATGTTTGTTCAGATGTGGCCGATCAACTAGAAAGAACACGGAGAGGGCAATTCAAATGGGTAAAGTTTTATCCTTTTACGTTTGTTAATTTTCTTCTCTTAAACCACTTGCTAGATTTCACCCAAATGTTGTACGTATGTTGCTTTGGGATATATTTATTCGGATTTTTTCAAATGACGTTGATCGGCCAAGTATGGATGGGGGCATCTTAAAGGGATAAATATAGTAAAAGACTACGATTCTGCGTGAAACAGTTTGTATTAGTACGTCCGATGTAAACAATACACGTGTTTATCGACGTCACGGGTAGACCTACTTCACGCGAACTGTAATTTAAGTCATATTGTATGCAGTTAAAAGAAGGCTTTCGCATAACTTCTGTGGTGCGATTGGTTCTTAATGTTACAAATGACTTTAATTGATTAAGACAATGATCGCCATGCACATGCGAGGTCCGGAGAGGCGTAACAGCCCCATCAAGATATTTGTGAAAATTAGACTGTCACAAACGCGTTTTAGTGTATGACCAAATTCTATAGTAAGGGAAATTTATAATATTCAGCCCGTGAATATATCAACCTTAAAATGGTCTCATATAGTCGATGCAAACTATATCAACCAGTCAATGTATGAGAGTGATGCCGTAGCATTCACATGATATTAGAAATTTCACTAATGAAAGAAATGATTATGCCCGAACAAAGTGACTACCCTATAGAGTAGCGTTAGCCAGTGTCTGTTTATTACGCAGCGGTAGCGCTGATCTTATGATCGACAAAAATGAGATACAGTCACCCCCAACCCCATTCATTTGTCGATTATGTCCCTTCTGCTCAGAAATTGAGACAAAATCCTATTTTTTTTTAATAGAATGCAAAATGTACTCCGACCTTGGTTATAGACCTTTTAGAGAAATGTATAAGATAGGCACAAATTGCTATAAAATGTCTGTAAAAGAGAAAGTAATTAGTATTTGTTCTACCCCAATATGATATGCAATTTTTTATTTGACATGTTTCAAAGGAGATCCCAGTTTTTAACTGAATTATGATATGTAAATGTACATCGTGTGACACTTTAATAAACACTTCTTCTTCTTCGTCTTCTTCTTCTTTATTGATTTTAAATGCTTTATCCATCAGTCAATGTAAAGAAATTTCGATTCCCGAAGTATTTATGACACAAGTAATGATCGATATCAGAAAATTATCGCATATTTATGTAATGAACGATGCCCGAAAAGTGTCGCTAAAACTGTTCGGGTAGAGTAGCTAAACCATTGTGTACTCTGTAGGTCGGATAGCGTCTCTACACCATGATATATCATGTTGTTGGGGTATGTAGTCTCTAAACAGGAGGTCGATCTTTATGGCAGGATTTAAGGGTCAAAACTAAATGCATGTTGAAAATTTTATCGAGCACAATTCGAAGGGTCAATAAACAAAGGGTTCGCCCACGCTGCATCAAAGATCGACGTACCCCTTTCTGTGTGCTCACTAGGCGGTAATAGTTATTTGAGCTTTTCGTTTTTTATATATACTTTGCATTAATATGTCTTCAAATGTTATTTTCTAATATAAAGGTAACAATTATTTTCGGGATAATCATAGGTTTTTATTGGCGCTAGGAATATGTTTGCTACCTTCATTTCGAATCCATGCGCTGTAATACGGCACAGGTGAGAGATTCCGCTCGGTAAAACAACATTATCCAATGCCATTTCTCCATAACAATCAAATTTATCTGACAATATTCCACAAAGAACTTCCAGCTAAACATTAATGTCGTGAATTGAACGCCGACATTCGAATTTATGACATAAATTTTTATTTCTACTGATAAAATCTGATATAATTTCCTCAACTTGTTGTCTGCTTTACATTCTCAATGTTATCAAAAGTTATCTTCCTTCTTGGGAGCTTCCATTTTAACAATTTGACATGTAACCCGATGACCATTGACCGTTGACCCCAAGAACTCACGATGTGGTAAAAGACAAGAAACAAAATGTCAATTTCCAAAGTAAATGAAATGAAATGAAATGTGGTTTAACGTCTTACTCTTCTGCTCCGACTGTGCTAATAGAAGACGAGTATACGCCATACAGTGTGCTATCAGGGAAATTTCCAAAGTTGCTTTGTTGAATTGTGTTGAATGTAACGTTTGTGGATTTGTTTCAAAAAATATTTGTAATTTGACTTTTAAATTAACGGTAATAATCGCCCCCTAATATAATTACAGAATATATAATACTATCTTAGTTCAGAGGCGGATCCCGGGGGGGGGGGGTTGCTGCTGAAAGTGCCTTTTCTCAGACCCAAATATGTCCGTTCCGAAATTTTACTTAGACGAAAATATCAGCCAAATAGCTTTTGGAATGGCTAAAGAAGCAAGGAAATGACGGATACTTTTCCGGTATAACGTGGCACCGACCTTAAGTTTTCATCTGACAAATAGATGTAGTCTAGCGTATGTACTCCCCCCCCCCTTCGTTAGTCGTCGGTCCGTTAATTTTTACATCTTCGGTTTCATCTAACCGTTTTATCGATTTTAAACTACTTTGATGAATCGTTCATATAGATTTGTTCAAACGACCTTAGTCTCGCGCCATAACGGAAATGTATACATTTCCACATGTTTTGTGTTTTCCTAAGTTTTGCGAATTTTATAGATTTGTAAGTGTCTCTTCCGAATGTGTCAAATCACTGACAATGGCTATTCAAATGGGCAAAATGTGATATTTTCACGATTGTTCAGTTCGTACCCCAAACCACCGATTGGGCTAGAGTTTTAACTAAGACTATACATACTAGAATACAAACAAAAAAAACAGCCTGGATCAAATAACTGATTTATTAGTATAAATTATATCTTCGTCTTTCCGGTAAAAAAGTGCAAGGTTTCATGATAAGCTATATTTGGCATTTTTCTTAGAAAATGTTATTTATTTGTAAATTTAATATTGAAGTGGATAATATTACAATATAAAGTATAAATAAAGAGGCGTGTATAATTCGGGGATATCGGGACATGTTGATCATCAACTAGAATGACAATATAAGTGGGGTTTAACCAACTGCTTTTCTGTTACTGGGATAATAAAGTGAAGCATGCGCCGCGTAGTGTGTTGCCGCCTACTCTTTGACGAATTTCAACTCCCAAGTTGATTTTGACGTACATGTCCACGTATGAGTAACGGGCTATTTATACTGAGTGACAACTGTCCAATTCAACTTGGTCCGCGAATCGTCATCGTTCCGGTTGTGAGCAGCGATACTGGCGAAACTGGCGCATATACGATTTGACCTTGTAAGTCTTTCGACTAATGAAAATCGTTCGCTCAAACTATTCCCAAACATTCGCTCTAGAGGCAATCTCGGCGCGAAAGAATGTAACAAAGTTGTCTGAACATTCATTTAGGTGCAAAGAACTGTATGACCTCTGTTAATTTTGATATTTATTATAGTGGACGTTTCTTGTACTCTCTAAACTTATTTAAGGCACGATCTTGTTAACTACATAATTTATTCCATATGTTATTTACTAGCTACATACGATATGTACAAACGCCATAGAACTTCCTTATTTGATGATCCCTCCTGTCCACCTTCCCGAAGTGTTGGAGGCTTTATATAAAGTAGTGTATACTCACAGTAGACAAGTGAAGACAGACAACCAGAGAGAGAGAGCAGACGGCAGAGACCGGCGTGTGGACTCGCCTGAATCCAGCCGCTGCGTTGGCAGCGGTGTAGAATGGATGTTACAATGTAGTTAGATATGTTCCAGTATATATAGACTAGTTCCTGTAGTGTAGATGTAGGCCTATTTGTGTATTTGTTGATATTCTGTTCCCGATGTAAATAAACCATATATATACGAAGCTGACTCTGTAATAACTAAAATATGTTACAGTGATTAGATTTGGTGTCATCGACCAACGAGACCCTTGGGTGTGTTCCCGTCAACCAGAAGAAAATCCCGCGTGGCAGACAAATGAAGTTTCATCGCTAGCCGCCCGTTGCGTTTGTGAAAAAAAGAAGTTTAAATAAAAATCCAGGACTGAAACGTTTATCTGTGAAACCGTGGGTGGCAGGCGCGGTTTCGTTGATATAAAAAATTCTTAATTCACGGATGGAAATGGAGCAAATCACCAAACATGGGGAAATGACGAACAAAAAGCCACGAAAGACGTTCCGATTAATGGCGACGGAACAGCGAGAAAAATGTGTGTGATTGTTGTTTTACGGTGAGTCATTTTGTTTTTAAAAGAATGTAATTTGTCCTTGTTTGTTTTTGAACACATATTTTGGCTGTTAAAGTGAATAGTAATAAAGTATTAAGAAGTTTGTAGTAAGAAGTAAAATATTTTGTGATTGTTTGACTGGAATTGAGTTAAGTTCCTAATTAGGAAATTCTTGAATAGACGGTTGAATAGATTTTTCATCGTCCATCGCCATATTTGCGGTGAAGAAGATATTAACTCACAAACATTCACATAATATTCACGGTTTTATCTCCTGTTAATTTTTTTGTGTGTTTTTATATACCCCGACGTAACGGGAGAGTTTTTTCAAGAGTTTTTACCTCGTAAATTCGAGAGATTTGTGTATTCCTATTAGGAGGAATCGGTTTTGTATACCCTCAAGGAAGAAGGGTCGCGCTTAGGTTAGAAGCGTATGTGGTGTTTTGTTTTGTTTAAGGAATAGAGAGATAAACCGTTGTTAATTTTGATAAGTTCTTTAAAAATATCTTATTTAAGATTGGTAAAATGTGTTCAAATCATTCATTCACCATTTATCTCAAGTAAAAAACAAAATGACAAAATCCTATATTAATTTTTTTCTATATATGTACATTTTCTATTTTATAAAACGTTTGCTTTTTTTTATTAACATTATATTTCAAGTATATGACTTCCCTTTTTATTATGTTTACGATCGACGTTTATATTGTGTACATTATTATCATGTCGTGTGTGTCGTTCTTATTTCGCGTGTGATCAATTTATGGAGATGAACCCAGTGTCCCACCTGTGTGAATTGTGTTTGTGATTTACTTTTGTAAATCACCTGTGGGTGAGAAAGGAAATGTAACAAAGTTGTCTGAACATTCATTTAGGTGCAAAGAACTGTATGACCTCTGTTAATTTTGATATTTATTATAGTGGACGTTTCTTGTACTCTCTAAACTTATTTAAGGCACGATCTTGTTAACTACATAATTTATTCCATATGTTATTTACTAGCTACATACGATATGTACAAACGCCATAGAACTTCCTTATTTGATGATCCCTCCTGTCCACCTTCCCGAAGTGTTGGAGGCTTTATATAAAGTAGTGTATACTCACAGTAGACAAGTGAAGACAGACAACCTGAGAGAGAGAGCAGACGGCAGAGACCGGCGTGTGGACTCGCCTGAATCCAGCCGCTGCGTTGGCAGCGGTGTAGAATGGATGTTACAATGTAGTTAGATATGTTCCAGTATATATAGACTAGTTCCTGTAGTGTAGATGTAGGCCTATTTGTGTATTTGTTGATATTCTGTTCCCGATGTAAATAAACCATATATATACGAAGCTGACTCTGTAATAACTAAAATATGTTACAAGAATATCGGCCGACGTTCGCTTTCCTGTCAGTATAAACGGCTCCATTCAAACTTGCGATCGCCGCGGTCACGGTTAGGGTCGCGCTTAGTGTAAACAAACCTTTAGACAGTTACCGCGTTCCTGTCGGTTTAAACGACTCCATAGTTAAACACAGCAACACTATGTGGCCATGTCCTTTTAAATAGATGTCGAACATGCAATTAAAGTGTGAATAAAGCACCAACAATGAACGTTTAAACGGGGAATTTGTAGATGGATAGATAAAAATATCAGTAAATAGGACACCATGATATGCACATATTAAAAGTTTACCTATGCGGAACGATTTTGTTATTTTTTGCAGGTGGACATAGAAAAGAAATATGAAGTTAACTAGAAGGATTATGTTTCTGGGGAGTAAACATATCATGGAATACTTCGGTCATATTAAGATGCATAATGATAATGTCATGTCTATATATGGTCACATGCGCCATACGAGGTCGATGAATTGTACCCGGACATCCTTCTTCTATAAACTTAAACTCTTACAGTCACCATGCCTATATATGGTCACGTCTAGTCACCATTCAAACAAAGATCTATATCTTCTTGTTGTTATCGTTTAATTACCAGGTTATTGTTCTAATAAACAATTTAAAAATTAAACGAAACTTACCTGGAAGTTGAAGTTTGATTGTAATTCTGCTATGTTGTTGACGGGGTTAGAGGTAACATGAGATGCGCGAGCAGCTAAATGATCATTCTTTAAAGTGTGTTTGATTCCAAACATAATACAATGTAGAAAAAAGGGGGACAAGGAAGTTAGTGAACATTTTACTCCAGCACAAGCCTAAGGAGTGACCAAACAGGGAGGGCAAGTTACCTCTAACCCCGTCAACAACATAGCAGAATTACAATCAAACTTCAACTTCCAGGTAAGTTTCGTTTAATTTTTAAATTCTGCTATGTTGATTGACTGTGGTTTAGAGGTCACATGAGATTTCAAAGTTGTAATCAAACACAGACAGTTGTACATTTATTATTAAACACATTACACCATATTAGTAATTATTTTATAATATTAGATCTTAGATCTTTAATCTAAGAAATAAACCAGCTTAAAGTTTTGTAATCAGTCATTATCGTTATGTAAATTTTCCAAAATTTTTACACCAAAAATTCCTTCTTTAGACAATGGTTTATGATAATATTTTCTGAATGTGGTATCTCTTGACCAACCTGCAGTTTTAATTATTGATTGAATAGGAACACATGCTCTTTAAAGACACATCTATTTGAGAAAAATAAACACTAAAAGAATCCACATAAACTTTTAAGCGCATTGGGAACTTTATCGAGGTATTGTTTGCGCTATACAAATGCGGTGTTGATTGATTGATTGATTGATTTGTCGATATACGATCTGTATTGAACCATTGTTGATTTCCTCCATGATGATTGGAGAATGTCTTTAGTTTGCTGTGAAATAATGTAGTTTTATAAGAAAATCCTGTTATCCTCACTGCTAACACACACATCTTTGCAAAATCTGTCCTTGGATTTTTGGCATGATGATGAAGACTTTTCTCTGCCCTAGGTAAAATAAAAGGGTAATCAATTAGCATGTGGATCATTTTACTAAACCATGCCTGTGTGTTCCAAAATGGCACAATAAGTATTCCTGTGGCACAGTCTGTCTCAACTTTCTTAAGAACACGGCCAATCATAGCAAAAGGTGGAAATGCATAAAAAGAAATGCCTTTCCATGACACCGTAAAAGCATCAATTATTTCTGCAAATGGGTCAGGTTTAAAAGAAAAATATCTAGTCAATTTATAATTTAGACGCGAGGCAAATAAATCAACCTCTGGTGTACCCCAATTGCAACATATCATATCAAACACGTCGGAATCTAATTCCCATTCTAAATTATCTTTATTTGGATCATCACGACTTAATCTATCTGCATCAACATTTAAAATACCTGGTAAATAAGAAGCTGATATTTCAATATTCCGATCAATACAAAATAGCAGCATGTCTCTGACAATATTATTTAAATGATTAATTCTGCCACCCTCAGAGTTTATGTAACTAACAGCTGTGGTGTTATCAATTTGAGGTAAAATATTGACATTTTTAAATTCTTTCATAACTCCAAATTTTGCTGCAAGCAATTCTAGTTCATTAATATGTTTAGGTCATCTCAAACCCCTTTAGCTTCATGTCCATTGAAAACAATGCCATATCCAGATTTAGAAGCATCAGATTGTAAAGTATATTCATTATTTTTAATGATTAGAGCTTTTTCTTGATACTTAATATGATTAATCCACCAATTTAGATCCTCGATACAATAATTTGGAAGTATTATTTTAGCATCGAAATTGCCAAATTTTGATTTTAAAGCACTAGATTTAAAGTTATCACACCTTCTATAGTGTAATTTGACATAGGGTACCCCTGGAAAAGATGATACAAGCCGACCAATTACAGCCGCAAACTCTCTAATTGTAACATGTTTTTTACTTAATATAGAAGTACAGTGTGATTGTATCTTAAAGCTCTTTTCTTGAGTTAATTTTACAGTCATTTGTTTTGAATTAATGATAAAACCTAAATACTGAATAACCTGTACTGGTTTAAATACTGACTTATTATATACTATTCAAAAAAAGTAGGGGATATTTGATTTTGGGGGCATAATACTAAAATATGCAAATGACTACGAAAAAAGTCACTATAGAACCTAACAGAAGAAACATTTCCAGTTACATGTGACGCCCAAACGCACCAATAGCTACCGCATGGAATGCAGGTGATGCTTGGGATCATCATGGGGGTCCAACCCAAGATTTGCACGACTCTGACTTTGAATGTTACAGTCATGGTGGCATTGAATTCCAGGGTGGAAACATCAGTTTAATTGTTTTAGTGACCAGAAAACAAATTTTGATATGCGTCGGCTTACCCAACATGAAAGATTACGTGCCCTTGGCATGCTACAGATCGGCACAACACAGGCGGTTGTGGCGCGGACGATGAATGTTTCTCAGTCTGTCATAAGCAGGCTATGGTCCAGATACCGTGATACACAATCTGTACAGGACAGACCACGCTCAGGTCGACCAAGGGTGACAACTCAAGCCCAGGATCGATTTATCCGTACCTTGGCCTTGAGAAATCGTGTCATCACAGCAAATCAGATCAGCGCTCGTCTTCAAACAGACATTGGTTTGAGAGTGAGTGGCCAGACGATTCGGAATCGACTGCATAGGGGTCACCTTCGCGCCCAACGTCCTCGCGTGATCCCTTGTTTGAGAGATTATCACATTCAGGCAAGACGTCGTTGGTGTAGGGATCGTCAACACTGGGATAATCGACGCTGGAGCAATGTGATGTTTTCAGATGAGTCAAGGTTCACTGTTGATGTTTTGGACAGACGTAGGAGGGTGTGGCGTCGTCGAAACGAGCGCTTCCAAGACGTTAACGTCATCAGACATGATCGATTTGGGGGTGGTTCTGTTATGGTGTGGGGAGGCATCACTGTTGCTGGAAGAACGGCTTTACATGTTGTTGCAGGGCGTGTTACAGGCCAGTACTACCGGGACAACATCTTGGCAGTCCATGTTGTGCCGTTCGCACGACGTCATGGCCGCCGTTTCATCTTCCAGGATGACAACGCAAGATGTCACAAGGCCAGGATCGTTACAGGTTACCTCTAACAACAGAACATCACCACATTACCTTGGCCAGCACTGAGTCCCGACCTCTCCCCCATCGAGCATGTCTGGGACATGCTTGGACAGAGGTTACGTCAACGTCAACAACGTCCTGCCAATATCCAAGAACTTGCTGCTGCGTTGCAGCAGGAATGGGACAATCTGGACCAAAATGACCTTAGACGTCTCATTAGGAGAATGCCACGTCGGATCAATGCTTGTTTGGCAAACAGAGGGGGATTTACCTGTTACTGACTTTGTTGTGATGCTGTGGTAACTTTGCTATTTGACCCCGGGTATCATTTTACCCTTATAATGGTCAGTCTGTGCCTTACTTAGTCTAACGATCATTTGGAATAAATCGATGAATGTGAACTTCATTTCATTTTGTCGTTTGTTTCTTCGTCAGTTTCATTAGGTGACTTTAATAACACTTAAAAATCAAATATCCCCTACTTTTTTGAATAGTATATTTGATAGTAAACCCAGTAGAAATCGCCTAATTAACTGTGTCTATGCCATTTTGCTGGCAAGCTGAAAGACTATATCCAAGAAGTAAACTATCACCAATGAATGCCGAATTTATACGTCCTTTTGCCCGAAGATTGGAAGAAAGAACCTTAATTAACTTTGGAAAAAGTGTTGGAGCTGAGGAAAGTCCATTTGGTAAGCAGGTAAACTGAAACAATTGAGCACCCCAAATAAATCTCAAATATTTTCTATCTGACATAGCTACATTAACAGAAAAATAAGCTTCCTTAAAATCTATTGAGGCCACAAAGCAATTTTTTGAAATATGATTTAGAGCTATTTCTAGAGTCTCCATCTTAAAATGATGGTATGTTATATTTTCATTTAAATCCTTGAGATCTAAAATAATTCTAAACTTTCCATTTTTCTTATCTCTGGTAAATATATTTGAAATATATTCACCCTCAACATGATTATATTTTTCAATAATACCCTTTTCTAAAAATGTAGAAATTTTTAATGAAATTGCATTTATTTTATTTTTATTAAATTTGTATGGATATTCAATGAAATCTTGCTTAGGTTTTAAATCAAATTGTAGCTTTAAACCACAGACAATCTGAAGAATATTTCGATCAGTTGTAAAATTCTTCCAAGATCCTGCTTGTTTTTTCAGTTGACCTGCTTGAAAAAAGGATTCTAATAAAGGCAGATTTGCCGATATAATATTAATAAAATTTTCCCAGGAATCAGACTTACTTCGAATTTCACTCACCAAAAGTTCAGACTCTAACTATTTGTTTGAGTTTGGTTTTTGTCTTTAATGTGACCGCTTTTCCAAGATTTCTGATATCTTGTTTGGCCTGTTTTCCGAAAACCCTGGCACAAAAAAGGCTTCCTTAGTACTTCTTTTGTAAGGCTGGTACCGATAATTATAGTTATTTCTAATTTTTATAAGCAGAAGTTAACTTTCTTGCCAAGCTCTTCTCCAAATAGAAAAACAGAATTTTCAACATCTCCATTTGGAGGATTGCACAACAATTTAGAGGGATATGACAAATCTGGCCCCAAAGTGTCTTTTCTCTTTTGAATTAATTCATGATTTGCCTGTGCCAACATAGTCATGCTATCCATTGCCATTCTGAGAGCCTTTGACATGTCATCTGGATAATATTTCGCCTTTTTCTTCAATTCCATTAAAAAAGCAATCAGCTAGGCAAGTGAGTAATTTTTATAAGCAGAAGTTAACTTTCTTGCCAAGCTCTTCTCCAAATAGAAAAACAGAATTTTCAACATCTCCATTTGGAGGATTGCACAACAATTTAGAGGGATATGACAAATCTGGCCCCAAAGTGTCTTTTCTCTTTTGAATTAATTCATGATTTGCCGTGCCAACATAGTCATGCTATCCATTGCCATTCTGAGAGCCTTTGACATGTCATCTGGATAATATTTCGCCTTTTTCTTCAATTCCATTAAAAAAGCAATCAGCTAAGCAAGTGAGTAAGAAGTTTTAACCACTTTATTTTGAATTTTCTGAGACTTCAGGTCTGTAGTTTTTGTGTTAGTTTTCAACACCGACCAAATTTCCTTATTTACTAAAGGCATATTAACATCCATATTTGCTGGTCTAGGATATTTCTCAGTTATTTCCTTAAGTTTTTCCTCAGGCAGTACCTTTACAAACAATTGATTAACAATAGAAATCAATTTGGGGTTTAAGTTTGCCCCCACGACTTCTTTTATAGTGTATTCTTGCTCAAGGACAGTTTCAAAAGACTCTGTCTCATCTTTGATTACTTCGAGATTATCTTCCTTATTATTATCGTCCGCCAACAACTCATCAATTTGGTTATGACATCGTGGTCGTCAATATCATGTCGCACATGTTTTGCAGAGGGAATCATTTCATCTAAATCCGAATCGCAAATCACATTTTTAAAGATCTCTCTTCGTTCATATTTACGCTTTCTGCTTTCTGCGTGTTTTAGGTTCATCCTGTTGACTATTTTCGCTGTCACAGCCTTGGCCTTGTTTATATGATGAGCAACCAACTTTTGATTGTCGTAAATCGTCTGATTTTAAGTTGTCTAAAATGAACTGCTTTAATTCTGACAAGCTTTGCTTTTGAAAATTACACTTTCTGTACGGACCGTGTCCAAAACAGCTTTTGTAGAAGAATATGTCGTACCAGTGTTAACCTCTTAAGCCGTTAGCATGGTGGTTCAAGTCTATTGTATACGCACGGGTATTGATCAAGTAATAAACTCTTATAGTCCGGCAGAACTATGGCTGAACCTGGAAATTATATACAAAGTTTTTTTATGATTGATTTTAGTAGCCTAGGGTGTCCTCGTTCAGAATCTGCTGGAAGATCGGAATCCACCGGAACTTGATCTGGAACAGTATTGCTGGGAGAAGGATACCCAATTGAGAACATTACAACCGTCCAACTTTTTTTCGGAGTCTGCTATGTGGCTCATGATCAGACGTGGATGCAAGGATGACAGCTCAAGTAGTACGTGTGCTTTTAGCTCCACTACGATGGCTTAGAATATACAATATTTTGCGCTTGTGCTCTCACAGGTTGCAGCTAGATACACGACTAAACGATTAAACTGGATATTGCCTAATTTTGTGGAGGTTATGTTCCTGTCCCGTGAGTAGAATCTGTGTTAAACAAAAGTCTTGTGTCTCCCTTTTCAGGACCATGTGACCCCGGAGCCCCTGATAGTGATATATGTGGCGTTATCCTATTACTCACCCGCTCCTTTGTCCAGAAATATATAGTTTGTCTCTAAATATAGTTTGGTTCGGTGAAATAATCGCCCCCAACCGCCGCTAACAAGTTAAAGGTATTTGTTTTATCAGGAATCTATGTAATTAACATATACAATAGACTTGTACCACCATGCTAACGGCTTAAGAGGTTATTACTGAGGAACATTCTTGGACTAAACCCGATGACGTATATCTCCCTTTTTTAAATCACGTTAATCTATAATTCATCTCATTAACAATGGGTTAAGACTTGCTCTTGTTGTTGTTGTTGTTGCTCTTGTTGTTGTTGTTGTTGCTCTACATATTAATATGAACAAATTTAGAATTTTGATACTTCTTCCTAGCAACCAGCATTATAACGTCGTTTGATGTCGCCACCGTGTACTCAATATGGCGATTGAGCACCTGATCTGGATCACTCTACAGATACAAACGACTCGCTCTTCGTCGGGTTGAATGGCTTAGCGGAGTGTTGAAATTGAAAACAACATCGAACGTGATATGGTTTGCAAATACTATTCCAAATATAAGCTTTTGACAATTTTATTCAAAAGCTGTGGGGGGTTGGATGGCCGAATGATTAGCACGTCAACTGGCTTGATTTCGATTCTCCGATGTACGTGACAATGAGTAGGGTCGCCTGTCCAACCTCGTGGGGTTTTTTCCGGGTCCTCTGGTTTCCTCCCACTGCTAAAAGACCCCTACGCCACGAAAGCAAATTATTGAAATAAAATTAAACCATATGTTAGTCCCGAAATGAATAGTTTGTATCGAGTCGACGTTAAACACCATTTCTGTATGTCTCTCTCTCTCAAATTGCTGGGGAATTTGTTGTTTGGGTTTTAGTGAACAAAAATGTGATCGCTAAATGTTTTAAAGCTCTGTAGGCATCTGACGTGATCCTGTGGGAGAGAGGGTGTATAGACTGTGAAAGAGTGGGCTTGTAGACTGTGAGAGGTTGGGCCTGTACTCTCTGAGAGAGAGGGTCTATAGACTGTGAAAGAGTGGGCTTGTAGACTGTGAGAGGTTGGGCCTGTACTCTCTGAGAGAGAGGGTCTATAGACTGTGGGAGGTTGGGCCTGAAGGCCAGTAGGCTATTGATAAGGTCTATACATATCAAAAACCTAACTAAGTGTAGGTGTGTATTGGGGGTAAACTTGCAAAACAGGTTTCAATTTCCATAAGTTAGTTATACGATATAAATGGTGAAGATATTTGTAGTAACATTTGTCATTATCTACCAATCATAGAGGACACTATTATTATTAAAATGAATGTTTGAAATGTTACTAGGGGTGACAGTAAACACCCACATATATATCTAGAGGTAGACCAAGCGGCGAGCGTCAGAAATTATCCAGACAGCAGACGTTAAACAGCTAACCACCTGGAGTTGAGGTTTGCATCGAGTACAAGAACAATTAAGGTAGATATGATATTATTGTATATATTTTATTTATCTTCATAATAACTCTATTAAAATTTGATATCCTTTATAGTAGGAATTATGGTAGGTATGATATAATTGTATATTTTTTGTATATCTATATAATAACTCAATTAATATTTGATATCCTTGGAGTAGGAATTCCTTGAATGATAAATTTATATAAAGGAGTATCAGTTTTATATTTCGTTTGCTATAGTAGTAGTTAGTAAGGTACGCTGTGGGTAGTGCGGCAGTCTAGGGGTGCGGGAGTCTGAGGTGTTTTGTTGCGGGAGTCTAGTGGTGCGGCAGTCTGAGGTATTTTGTTGTGGCAGTCTGAGTTATTGGGCGGCGTGACTTCAGACGATTTACAAATGTGACAACAAATGTACTTGTTCATATGGCTTGGCGATATATTTTATTTGTAGCGCACATGAGGTCCGCGTCGGCATGTCGCGCATCGCCGCGCGTCGCCCCGCCCCGTCCCGCGTCTTTCTCGTCGCCGCCCCGCCCAAATACATGTCCTAAAATCCCTTCCAGTCAATTGCATAGTTAATAGTTCATTTAGTTTCGTTATTTCGTCATTTATTCATAATTTAATTACTTTTTTTAAATGAATTAATTATAATGCAATTATTTTTTCATTATTAATTTTTTCTTTCAATAATTAATATTTTTGTCAATAATTATTTTTTTTTTTCAATAATTAATTTTTCTTCAATAATTAATTTTTTTTTCAATAATTAATTTTTTTTTCAATAATTTTTCTTTTATTATTTTTTTTTTAAATTATTTTCAATCATTTTAATTTGGCGAAGTTATTTACCGATCTGGTGACAGGTTTCTTTTTAATTTCACGACCGAAATAGAATATCCCAGATTTAACAAATAAAAAAAATTGTAGTCATTTGTAGTATTAAGTAATTTGTTAATTAGTATATTAATTGTTTTATATTAATTGAGTTTAGTTACAAGCTGTATGTCGTTAAGGTACGAGAAACGTTCTTTTAAAAAAAGATAATTGTGCTCATTATCGTATTAATTAATAAGGTAATTAGTATATTAATTGTCATACATTAATTTAAGTTAGTTAAACCACAACGTACTTGAATAATTTATTTTAGCATTTGAAATATATTTAAGAAAAATAAAAGTGGCTAGGTCTAGGTTTCGTTATTTCGTCATTTATTCATAATTTAATTACTTTTTTTAAATGAATTAATTATAATGCAATTATTTTTTCATTATTAATTTTTTCTTTCAATAATTAATATTTTTTTCAATAATTATTTTTTTTTTCAATAATTAATTTTTCTTCAATAATTAATTTTTTTTTCAATAATTAATTTTTTTTTCAATAATTTTTCTTTTATTATTTTTTTTTTAAATTATTTTCATTCATTTTAATTTGGCGAAGTTATTTACCGATCTGGTGACAGGTTTCTTTTTAATTTCACGACCGAAATAGAATATCCCAGATTTAACAAATAAAAAAAATTGTAGTCATTTGTAGTATTAAAGGAGCTAAATCGCTAACATTTGGGACCTAGAAATCGAATCAAGTGGATCGCAACGCATATAATACTGTAATATGAATGTATATAAACTGATTTGCATTCAATTGTTTCCGTTTTTACTCTAATTTCAAATCAGTTATGTTCGGCGAAATAAACCAGAAGTGTCAACCGAAGGCATTTTTTTTAGCGTCTAGTTATTCCAGTCTACATGCGCCGTTTGATTTGGTACAATGTTTTAGCCTCGTTCCTCGAGTCTCTTGCTAGAACTGGGGCTGAAACGCATTATGGTACACGATTCGTGTACCAATGGTAAAATATTTATTTTTTCTTAAATATTGGATATCAGGAGCCCATCTTTTTCCGGTAAGATCACATCATCAATTTTGATTAAAATTGACATATAATTCGTGTTTTCTATGTTAAAGATTTTGGATGACATTGAGTTAAAGACTTAGCTCCTTTAAGTAATTTGTTAATTAGTATATTAATTGTTTTATATTAATTGAGTTTAGTTACAAGCTGTATGTCGTTAAGGTACGAGAAATGTTCTTTTAAAATAAGATAATTGTGCTCATTATCGTATTAATTAATAAGGTAATTAGTATATTAATTTCTCATACATTAATTTAAGTTAGTTAAACCACAACGTACTTGAATAATTTATTTTAGCATTTGAAATATATTTAAGAAAAATAAAAGTGGCTAGGTCTTTAAAAACAAGGTTAATATTACACTATGTATTTAACAGATGTTTTAACAGATGTTTTTCGAGGTAGTAGGTGAACTTTCGACCGATATTCTAAAAATACATGCTATGAACTTATTTAAATATGCAATTTGTTGTGCTGAGTTGTTAAAAAATTACAAGCTATATGTTGTTAACGCGCAAAAACAAAAATAATCCTAGTAATCAATGTATTATGTACTATGCAAATTAGTATATTAATTGTTTTATATTAATCAAGGTTAATAAAACTCACGTACTTGTTAAAAGAATACAATGTCAAGCTGTATGTCGTTAAGGTATGAAAAATGTTGCTGTTTTTTATTTTAGCAAAATCAGATGAAATATACATGTGTATTGAAGACAAATAAAAGTGGTCAATATTACATTATGTATTTAGCAGATGTTTTAGCAGATGTTTTTTGGGGGTCTTAGGTGACCTTTTGACCTATATACCTTTTAAATATGGCAATAACCTCTGCAGTTTTTAATTTGAGTTTTTACAACCAAAATTGGGTTTTAAACACGACCAGTAAAAAAAAGTTTAACTATTAAGCACACACTGGCTAATAATGATTAGATTGATATACACGATTTTTTTATTTTGTCTCTGATTATCAGGACTAAAGAAAATATCTACACTTCTAATTGTTTAGAGTCGTGTGCGACCGAATAGTGTACGGTTGTTATGTTTTGGAACTTAAATGTTCTCAGATTTAACCAATCAAAATGTAGAAATAGAACGGGGGTGAAGAGAGATGTCAATAACCTTCTATCCCCTTATAGATGTTTCATTCATTATTTTTTGTCATTAAGTGGGTTTTTTTAATACATTTTAGTTTTTAAAAAAATATTTGGATTTATTTTAATTTGGTGAAATCATTAACCGATTACTTGTAGGCAGATTTTAATTTGATGGAATGTTTGCTTCTGTAGTCAATTGTTTGAATTTGGAACAATATTTTATCTGATGAGAGTTTTATATTTAATAAAAGGTTTTAATAAAACGTGGTAGCATAATGAATCTGTTCCAGTATTTGAATTATGAAAATAGTATGACCAAGTTTCCACCACCGAAATATGTTCTTTATATAAGTGGGTCTTATTTTCGTAACACAGTAATTAAGATATGATTTATGTATTATAGCGTTTTAGCTATCAAATTGCAGCACACATCTTTATAACCATTCCATGTAATTTACTATCATTGAGAATTGAAGAAAATGTTTTCAGCGAAGAAAATTTGGTGACTGTTTTTAATTAACACCAGTCTTGTAGTTGTGACATATGTTTTAATCATCAAAGTAAGTCAAGCCCCTTTGAAGTCAAATGATATTCTTGAGAACCAAAGAATATATATTAGGAAAGTTTGGTATTTATAACCAGTGTCTTAGCTGTGCCAGATGGTTTAGCTATCAAATTACACAGAGGCAACACTTTGGTGTCATTTGATATTCTTGAGAACTAAAGAATATATCTTTGGCGCGGGAAAGTTTGGCATGTGTTTTATAACCAGTGACTTAGCTGAGCCAGTTGGTTTAGCTATTAGCACCACTTTGGAGTCATCTGATATTCGTGAGAATTGAAAAATGTTTGTTTTGCGTGGGAAAGTTTGACAGGCGTTTTTTTTATTACCAGTGCCTTAACTGTGCCAGATGTTTTAAATGTTTAAATGTTTTCAAAGTATTTGCTTCATATTTTGACAATCAGTGATTTATTTAACCATTTATTTAAAGTATTTATCTTATTTCGGGAGATGAAATTTTACTTGCTGACAAGATATTTTGGACAAAGAAAATTTGCTTTTGATAAAGTAAATCCAACTTAATAAATGATGACACCCAAACACCCCCCCCCCCCCGAGCACACACAAACACATGTCCAAACACACACTCGGTTCCCAACGTGGACTGCCACACCCACCATTCCCACCACACACACAAACACTCGCATGCTCAAACACTCACTCGGTCTCCGAGATGCACACATACACACACACAACCACACACATTGGCTGACACACGGACACACAATCACCACAAATCATCTTAACTGTCAAATATTGAGAATGTAATTCAATGTTAACACAAACGGACTTGATTACCACCACTACCTACATACGGCACGAATTATATACCCGTCATAAAATTTACACATTTCCCATCACTTTCAAATATTTAACACCACACTATAACACATGTGATTTGGGGTTTTGCTGAGTCTGAACTGTTAAAAAATTATGCCGTAAACGTATAAGAAAAGTTATTTTTTTTTTAAAAAAGAAGAAAATTATAGTCAACTTTGTATCAAACAATATGTTCATTAAAATATTAACTGCTTTACCTTAACTGAGGTTAGTAAGACCACAACGTACTTGACTAGGGATGTTTCTATTCTAGTATTTGAAATATATTTAAGAAAATCAAAAGTGGTTAGCTCGTGGATGATCTTTTGAATGTTATACTAAAAAATACCTATCACGTTTTGAAATACTATGTTGATATAGACGGTATATTTATACTCGACCTCTCCCATGCACACACACATACACACACAACCTCACACTGTGACACCAACACACAAGTGCTTGCACATCATTTTTTACCACTAAATATAGAGAACGTAATTCTATTTGAACAAAATGTACTAATTTTTGCTTTCTTTTCTATCGACGTTTTACATGTTAAATACATTTCCGTAAATACATACAAATTTACGGGACGGCACAATGTATGCTTCATACACACACTCCACATGCACACACCCTTATACATACGCGCATCCACCCACACAAACACACACCAACCAACCAACATATACAGCCTCACACACATCCACCCACAGCGCAGTGCACATATTCACACATTATTTGTACATTTCATTTCCTTTCCCTATATTACATTTCAACATATTCAATACTACAACAGCGTTAACATGCAGAATATTATCTAATATAAGTTGCGTTGAATTAACAGATCGTTAATTAATGTATTCTTACACACATAATAGTCTGAATTTTAAGATATTGATATCTTTAAAAGTTGCTCACCTATACAATCGTTTACGTCTTCAGATACTATAGATGTACATTGGTTTAAGCGAATTATCATTCGTTAACTCTTAACTGACTCATTGTACCATCATCGTTCAGTGCCAATGTTGAAAACTGCCGACGAAATCCGGTCAGACGAGCATAATGAGGGTTGCTCACCTTATAAACAGGCGACTTTCAATGGTTTGTTTACTCGCTGTTTGGCATTTTGACAGTTAAAAATCGTCTATTTTCTTCTTGAATGATTAGAGTAAAACGGTGATATGTAATTGTGAAATGTTCTACTAATGACGGATTACCGTCCGTATTGAAGGACAGTGATTCAGAAGCGGGTACAGTTTTTGATCGCTATTATTTGGTTGTACTTTTGTAGTCTAGATAATTAAAAGGGATTCACGATGTCGATGAATGATTTTTAGTTAAAAAAAAATAAAGGTGAGCAACTTTTAAAGATATCAATATCTTAAAATTCAGACTATTATGTGTGTAAGAATAGATTAATTTACGATCTGTTAATTTAACGCAACTTATATTAGATAATATTCTGCATGTTAACGTTGTTGTAGTATTGAATATGTTGAAATTTAATATAGCCAAAGGAAATGAAATGTATAAATAATGTGTGAATATGTGCACTGCGCTGTGTGTGGATGTGTGTGAGGCTGTATATGTTGGTTGGTTGGTTGGTGTGGTTGTGTGTGTGTGTGTGTGTGCATCTCTGACACCGAGTGAGTGTTTGAGCATGCGAGTGTTTGTGTGTGTGGTGGGAATGGCGTGTTAGGGTGTGGCAGTCCATGAGTGTGTTAGGTGTGTCTATCTTTGTACATGTTAGGCATCGTGTGTGTATGTGGTAGAAGGGTTGTGCGTGAATGCGACGGTCCATTAGTTTAGTGGGTGTGTCTGTATATGTGCATGTTGGGCACCGAGTGTGTGTTTGGACATGCGTTTGTGTGTGCTGGGGAGGTTGTGTTTGGGTGTCATCATTTATGAAGTTGGATTTACTTTATCAAAATCAAATTTTCTTTGTCCAAAATATCTTGTCAGCTAGTAAAATTTCATCTCCCGAAAGAAGATAAATACTTTAAATAAATTAATAAATGGTTAAATAACTCACTGATTGTCAAAATATGAAGCAAATACTTTGAAAACATTTAAACATTTAAAACATCTGACACATTTTTCGATTCTCACGAATATCACAGTTAAGGCACTGGTAATAAAAAACGCCTGTCAAACTTTCCCACGCAAAAGAAACATTTTTCAATTCTCACGAATATCAGATGACTCCAAAGTGGTGCTAATAGCTAAACCAACTGGCTCAGCTAAGTCACTGGTTATAAAACACATGCCAAACTTTCCCGCGCCAAAGATATATTCTTTAGTTCTCAAGAATATCAAATGACACCAATGTGTTGCCTCTGTGTAATTTGATAGCTAAACCATCTGGCACAGCTAAGACTCTGGTTATAAAACACATACCAAACTTTCCCTAATACATATTCTTTGGTTCTCAAGAATATCATTTGACTTCAAAGGGGCTTGACTTACTTTGATGATTAAAACATATGTGACAACTACAAGACTGGTGTTAATTAAAAAGCAGCCACCAAATTTTCTTCGCTGAAAACATTTTCTTTAGTTCTCAAAGATAGTAAATTACATGGAATGGTTATAAAGATGTGTGCTGCAATTTGATAGCTAAAACGCTATAATACATAAATCATATCTTAAATACTGTGTTACGAAAATAAGACCCACTTATATAAAGAACATATTTCGGTGGTGGAAACTTGGTCATACTATTTTTATGATTCAAATACTGGAACAGATTCATCATGCTACCACGTTTTATTAAAAACTTTTATTAAAGCTGAACTCCGATTACAAAACTACAGAAATAATTAAATAAAAAAAAATTACTGCCAGACATAATCGCCATACTTGTTTTCAATTTGCAGAACAAGTATGGCCGCTGTACGGTGTAAAAAAAACAGAGGCAGACCACGCCTACATCCAGTATACACTTTGTCAACCACACTGTCCACATCCGGCTAGTAATATTTCAACTACCAATTACCTACTGACTGAGCGGTTTTTTCTCTATAAATTTACTGAAAAAATTATTGCTACACAATTATTATGTCTGATCAGGTACATATTATTTTACTAATTGTACGAAATAAGTAACCTACGGTGTACTTTTGCTCTAAAAGTGTAGATATTTTCTTTAGTCCTGATAATAAGAGACAAAATGATAAAAACTGTGTATATCAATCTAATCATTATTAGCCAGTGTGTGCTTAATAGTTAAACTTTGTTTCATTGGTCGTATTTAAAACCCAATTTTGGTTGTAAAAACTCAAATTAAAAACTGGCATAGAAAGAAGACAGAGGTTATTGCCATATTTAAAAGGTACATAGGTCAAAAGTTTACCTAAGACCACAAAAAACATCTGCTAAAACATCTGTTAAATACATAATGTAATATTGACCACTTTTATTTTTCTTCAATACTCATGTATATTTCATCTGATCTTGCTAAAATAAAAACACTTTCTTATTCTAATACGTTAGGCATTAACTAACCACAATTAATATAAAACAATTAAAATGCTAATTAACATATTAATCAATACGATAATGTCATTTTTTAAAATTAATTTCTTAAAAAACAACAACATTTTTCATACCTTAACGACAATTAATATACTAATTTGCATAGTAAGTAATACATTACTAGGATTATTTTTGTTTTTACGCGTTAACAACATACAGCTTGTAATTTTTTAACAACTCAGCACAAAAAAATTGCATATTTAGATAAGTTCATAACATGTATTTTTAGAATATCGGGTTCACCGACTACCTCGAAAAACATCTGTTAAAACATCCGTTAAATACATAGTATAATATTAACCTTGTTTTTTTTTAAGACCTAACCACATTTATTTTTCTTAAATATATTTCAAATGCTAAAATAAATCATTCAAGTGGTTTAACTTACTTAAATTAATGTATGACAATTAATATACTAATTAATATTTTAATTGATACGATAATGAGCACAATTATCTTTTTTTTTAAAAAAAACAACATTTCTCATACCTTAACGACATACAGCTTGTAACTAAATTCAATTAATATAAAACAATTAATATACTAATTAACAAATTACTTAATACTACAAATGACTACAATTTGTTTGATTGGTTAAATCTGGGATATTCTATTTCGGTCGTGAAAAAAAAAACTGTCACTAGATCGGTAAATAACTTCACCAAATTAAAATGAATGAAAATAATTTTTTAAAAAAAATAATAAAAAAAAATTAATGAAAAAAAATAATTGTTGAAAAAAAATAATAGTTGAAAAAAAATAATTGTTGAAAAAAAATAATTGTTGAAAAAAAAATTGATTATTGAAAAAAAAATTAATTATGAAAAAAAAAATAATTATTGAAAAAAAAAATTAATTATTGAAAAAAAAAATTAATTATTGAAAAAAAAAAATTAATTATTGAAAAATAATTGCATTATGATTAATTCATTTTAAAAAAGTAATTAAATTATGAATAAAGGACGAAATAACAAAACTAAATGAACTATTAACTGTGCGATTGCCTGGAAGGGATTTCAGGACATGTATTTGGGCGGGGCGGCGACGAGAAAGACGCGGGGCGGGGCGACGCGCGGCGATGCGCGACATACCGACGCGGATCTCATGTACGCTACAAATAAAATATATCGCCAACCCATATGAACAAGTACATCTGTTATCACATTTGTAATTCAATCTAATTCTAACTACATTTTATTCAATGTATCTTGTTTTTTTGTGTTTTAAGATAAAAGACCAAGTGAAGTAAGATACCTATCTAAGTCAAGTATAGAAATAATAGAAATCTATAATCAAGATGTCGAGCTACCAGGGTAAGTCGAATGATATGATATTTATTATACTCAACCTACTTTACTCTCAGATTCACATTGATGCCATTCAATATTTTTCTCTTGACGGACCAACAGGCGTATATCATATCTCTTGTTCTTTAACTATCCAAATTTTGAATGTGTCTCGTGAATCACTTGTTTGATTTAAACCAAATTTGGTAGTCATGTTGATTGGGTGATTATTTTAAATGAAAATGGTCGGTCAAACAATACCGGTTACTTCTTTTATATTATAAATTATTTCTTGTGCAAAATGACTCATGTCCGAACTTTATATTTAATTCATCTATAGCTACTTTGATATATTGTTCATACCCTTGTTTTGGACTTTGCGTCTCTTGCTTGGACTGAAGAGCCCAGGAGAAGAACGACCTAAGTCACCTTTTCTATGAACCGTTATTGTTAGTTTGTTTTCATTTTGATTGAAGCCTGTATCACAACGGCTCTAGGACTATACAACGTAATGGCTATAAGGCTAGCCGGGAACACGTGACCAAGTGGGTAAGATGCTGGCTCACTAGCCTGGTTGTCGGGTGTTCGATCCCTGCATTGACCGAGAAAGTTCATCTCGATTTTATCGGCGTGGTTCCTCTTGTCAGTGATGTAGAATGGGGTGGGGGGCTGACAAGGACATCTGTCTAGTCGTTCGGATGGGACGAAACAACGAGGCCTTGTGTACACATTGGCGTGCACGTAAAAGATCCTTTGGCAGTTGGAATTCGATATAAGAATAGGCCGTAGATTTCCCTCATAGCACACTGTAGGGCGTATGTTCGTCTTCATTAGCCCAGTTTAGGAGCAGAACAGTATGACGTTAAACCACGTTTCAGTTCATTTCCCATGGAAAATGAAATAAAATGAAAAATCCAGGCCCGTACTGGCTTGAGATTGAGATTGAAATAAAGGCAATATCGCCGAGCTTTGATGTAGTAGTGTATAAGGTTTCTCCTACCGAGATGGTCAAGGAGAATGTTTTTTTCCGAACAATTATGATGTTCATATTGTTTAATCATGTTTTCCACAACTGTTATATAATAAAGTTCGATGTGTTAAATTCATTTGTAAAATTTTCCATTGTGATGACATTTGGTTGTAGATTTCAGACAATATTTTTACAACGACGAAGCAGCAAGGCATGATTTATTAAAAACAACTTATTCCCATATATACACATTTCAAGTTAGCTACAGATGGAGAATAGTAGTGATTGTAACATGTTATTGTTTTAATACATTATATTCATTTGTAGATTTCAGACAATATTTATACTACCTCGAGCAGGAAGGCTTGATTTAATTTTAACAACTCATTCCTGTATATTTGAAGTTAGATACGGATGATTAAGGCATGAAAGGTTATTGACATTTTATTTTGATGAGATTTTAGAATATCAAGAATACAATTAATCTGTGTAATAAATTATTTATTTCAGGAAGACAAAAAGGTCGGATGCCTGAAAACGATTATCAGAAAATCCCAACTAATTACACCTACCTGTTAGATCATATCAAAGAACCAGTAATACTTGGTAATAAATTATTTGAAAAACACGTATTCGACGCAAACGAAAAGGACGAAATACAGAAAATTTTCAGGAACTCTGAAGATGGTCGCTGGGCAGTTGCTGACAAGCTACTGACGTGTGTGCTATCAAGCTGTGGTAAATTCATCCAATGATTACGAGAACTAGGTTACAGAGACGAATGGTAAGTTTATTTCTATTTTTCATGACGTCAATTGGCAGACGATCACCTTTGTGTAACGTCATTTAGCAGACGACGGCCGTCAAGACTAGTTGTTTGTATTCGATGGCTTCTGTGTATTTTAATTCAGTAGGCCTACTGTTTCTTGCTCAATGTGCTGACATTGAGATTTCTTGTAGACCGATCATGACTCACATCAGTATGATACAACGTTGCTGACGTTTCCTATTTTTTCTTGGATTGTTTCCATTATTCTTATTTTGAGTGAAGTGTGTGTATGAATTAGTTTTATTTAACGTCCGCTTCCACCGAGGTGATATCGCAGACAAGCACATATGTATCACTATAGGCCAGGAACTGTAGGCCTACGGCTTCAGCGTAATAGCCGCTTATAGCACGCACCCGGGTCCATTCACGTTTTCTTTTTATTTGAAATGTTCGTGTATATTTGTGAGCCACGGTGACTCAGTGAGTAAGACATTGGCTCGTTAAGCTGGAGGTCCCATGCTTTATCAATGGCTTGTTCGAGAAAGTTCGTCGGTATTGACGGTATATTCCGGCGTGGTATACGCATGTGAATGTGGTCTAGAACGGTGTGCAAGGGAAAATAGTCGTTGGGATGGGAAGAAAAAACCGAGAACCCTTGTACACATTTGCCTAAACGTGAAAGATCCCCTGGCAGTTAGAATTTGATTTTAAGAGAAGGCCGAAATGACGTCCGGTCAATATTTCCGTCACAGAACACTGTATAGCGTATACCCGTCTTCATTATCCCGGTCGGAACAGAACAGTAGGACGTTAAACCCCGTTTCATTTCATTTGTCTGTGTAAATTGTGTCTTGTCCGTGGGTTTGTCGTGTGTATTAAATTATATCATACGGGTAATAGTATTGTATCATTATTAAATTGTATTTGATTTTATTATACAGGTAAAAAGAAAAACCAATCTGATGACAGAACAAGACAACACAAGACATCAACTAGAAGACTTACATAATAGTATAACTGCTTTTTTGATATTCAAGTTTGAATATAGAAAAACGAGTCCCCAATATAAAAAATAACAAGAAGAAAAGTTTTTATGTGAATCCACTGCTCAAGGATCCTCAATTATGTTATTTTTTAGTTCGTTTTAGATCATTGATTTAATACTATTCAAAAAAAGTAGGGGATATTTGATTTTTAAGTGTTATTAAAGTCACCTAATGAAACCGACGAAGAAACAAATGACAAAATGAAATGAAGTTCACATTCATCGATTTATTCCAAATGATCGTTAGACTAAGTAAGGCACAGACTGACCATTATAAGGGTAAAATGATACCCGGGGTCAAACAGCAAAGTTACCACAGCATCACAACAAAGTCAGTAACGGGTAAATCCTCCTCTGTTTGCCAAACAAGCATTGATACGACGTGGCATACTCCTAATGAGCATACTCCTAACGCAGCAACAAGTTCTTGGACATTGGCAGGACGTTGTTGACGTTGACGCAACCTCTGTCCAAGCATGTCCCAGACATGCTCGATGGGGGAGAGGTCGGGACTCAGTGCTGGCCAAGGTAATGTGGTGATGTGCTGTTGTTGGAGGTAACCTGTAACGATCCTGGCCCTGTGACATCTTGCGTTGTCATCCTGGAAGATGAAACGGCGGCCATGACGTCGTGCGAACGGCACAACACGGACTGCCAAGATGTTGTCCCAATAGTACTGGCCTGTAACACGCTCTGCAACAACATGTAAAGCCGTTCTTCCAGCAACAGTGATGCCTCCCCTCAACATAGCAGAACCACCCCCAAATCGATCATGTCTGATGACGTTAACGTCTTGGAAGCGCTCGTTTCGACGACGCCACACCCTCCTACTTCTGTCCAAAAAATCAACAGTGAACCTTGACTCATCTGAAAACATCACATTGCTCCAGCGTCGATTATCCCAGTGTTGACGATCCCTACACCAACGACGTCTTGCCTGAATGTGATGATCTCTCAAACAAGGGATCACGCGAGGTCGTCGGGCGCGAAGGTGACCCCTATGCAGTCGATTCCGAATCGTCTGGCTACTCACTCTCACACCAGTGTCTGTTTGAAGACAAGCGCTGATCTGATTTGCTGTGATGACACGATTTCTCAATGAGTTGTCGCCCTTGGTCGACCTGAGCGTGGTCTGTCCTGTACAGATTGTGTACCACGGTATCTGAACCATAGCCTGCTTATTTCAGACTGAGAAACATTCATCGTCCGCCTGTGTTGTGCCGATCTGTAGCATGCCAAGGGCATGTAACCTTTCATTTTGGGTAAGTTGACGCATATCAAAATTTGTTTTCTGGTCACTAAAACAATTAAACTGATGTTTCCACCCTGGAATTCAATGCCACAATGAGTGTAACATTCAAAGTCAGAGTCGTGCAAATCTTGGGTTGGACCCCCATGATGATCCCAAGCATCACCTGCATTCCATGCGGTAGCTATTAGTGCGTTTGGGCGTCACATGTGGCAGTGTGAAGTTAGCTCGATTTTCGTTTTTCGCTTTTCAATATTGGTGAATATTGAAAAACGAGCTACTCGTTTTTCGATATTGGCGAATAACGAAAAACAATTAGCTCGTTATTCGATATTGGCGAATGTTGAAAAACGAGCTACTTGTTTTTCGACATTCAAATTTTAATCTCAAAAAAGTAGATTTGATGGATGTATAGCTAAAGAAAGTCTCCAAAACACATCTGATTAAATCGGTGATCTAAAATGAAACAGATATCAAAAATGTGGATGCCTGAGCAGTAGATACACATAAAAATTGTTCTTTCTCGTTGTATTTTCATATTGGCGAATCTCGAAAAACGAGCTACTCGTTTTTCGATATTCAAATTTGAATATCAAAAAATGCTCGGGCATTCCCAATTATGATGTATTTAGTTCGTTTTAGATCACTCATTTTTATTTAAATCCACTGCTCGGGCATCCCCAATTATGACGTATTTAGTTCGTTTTAGATCACTGATTTAATAAAATGTGTCAATTTAGACATTCTGTATATAAACATCCATCAAATCTGCTTTTTTGATATTCAAGTTTGAATATCAAAAAACAAGGAGAAAGAAAGTTTTTATGTGGATCCACTGCTCGGGCATCCCCAATTATGATGTATTTAGTTCGTTATAGATCACTCATTTAATAAAATGTGTCAATTTAGACATTCTGTATATAAACATCTATCAAATCTGCTTTTTTGATATTCAAACGAGCTCGTTTTTCGAGATTCGCCAATACAAAAACACAAGGAGAAAGAAGCGCTTTTATATGAATCCACTGCTCAGGTATCCTGAATTATGATATCTTTAGTTCGTTTTAGATCACTAATTTAATAAAATGTGTCATGGAGACATTCTGTAGATAAACATCCATCAAATCTGCTTTTTGTTATTCAAGTTTGAGATTCGCTAATATCAAAAAACAGGGAGAAAGAGCAGTTTAAGTGAATCGACTGCTCGGGCATCCCCAATTATGATGTATTTAGTTCGTTTTAGATCACTCATTTAATAAAATGTGTCAATTTAGACATTCTGTAAATAAACATCCATCAAATCTGCTTTTTTGATATTCAAGTTTGAATATCGAAAAACGAGTAGCTCGTTTTTCGAGATTCGCCAATATCAAAAAACAAGGAGAAAGAGCAGTTTTTATGTGAATCCACTGCTCGGGCATCCCCAATTATGATGTATTTAGTTCGTTTTAGATCACTCATTTAATCAAATGTGTCAATTTAGACATTCTGTATATAAACATCCATCAAATCTGCTTTTTAGATATTCAAGTTTGAATATCGAATAACGATTTTTTTTTTTAGATTCGCCAAAATCAAAACACAAGGAGAAAGAGCAGTTTTTATGTGAATCCACTGTTCGGGCATCCCCAATTATGATGTATTTAGTTCGTTTTAGATAACATTGATTAAAATGTGTCAATTTAGACATTCTGTAGATAAACATCCATCAAATCTGTTTTTTTGATATTCAAGTATGAATATCGAAAAACAAGTCGCTCGTTTTTCGAGATTCGCCAATATCAAAAACAAGGAGAAAGAGCAGTTTTTATATGAATCCACTGCTCAGGCATCCTGAATTATGATATCTTTAGTTCGTTTTAGATCATTGATTTAATAAAATGTGTTTTGGAGAAATTCTGTAGATATACATCCTTCAAATCTGCTTTTTTAATATTCAAGTTTGAATATCAAAAAACAAGGAGAAAGAAAGTTTTTATGTGGATCCACTTCTCGGGCATCCCCAATTATGATGTATTTAGTTCGTTTTAGATCACTCATTTAATAAAATGTGTCAATATAAACATTCTGTATATAAACATCCATCAAATCTGCTTATTTGATATTCAAGTATGAATATCGAAAAACGAGTAGCTCGTTTTTCGAGATTCGCCAATATCAAATAACAAGGAGAAAGAGCAGTTTAAGTGAATCGACTGCTCGGGCATCCCCAATTATGATGCATTTAGTTCGTTTTAGATCACTCATTTAATAAAATGTGTCAATTTAGACATTCTGTAAATAAACATCCATCAAATCTGCTTTTTTGATATTCAAGTTTGAATATCGAAAAACGAGTAGCTCGTTTTTCGAGATTCGCCAATATCAAATAACAAGGAGAAAGAGCAGTTTTTATGCGAATCCACTGCTCGGGCATCCCCAATTATGATGTATTTAGTTCGTTTTAGATCACTCATTTCATAAAATGTGTCAATTTAGATATTCTGTATATAAACATCCATCAAATCTGCTTTTTAGATATTCAAGTTTGAATATCGAATAACGAGTAGCTCGTTTTTCGAGATTCGCCAATATCAAAAAACAAGGAGAAAGAGCAGTTTTTATGTGAATCCACTGCTCGGGCATCCCCAATTATGATGTATTTAGTTCGTTTTAGATCACTTATTTAATAAAATGTGTCAATTTAGACATTCTGTATATCAACATCCATCAAATCTGCTTTTTTGATATTCAAGTTTGAATATCGAAAAACGATTGGCTCGTTTTTCGAGATTTGCCAATATCAAAAAAACAAGGAGAAAGAAAGTTTTTATGTACATCGACTGCTCGGGCATCCCCAATCATGATGTATTTAGTTCGTTTTAGATCACTCATTTAATAAAATGTGTCATGGAGACATTCTGTAGATGAACATCCATCAAATCTGCTTTTTAGATATTCAAGTTTGAATATCGAATAACAAGTGGCTCGTTTTTCGGGATTCGCCAATATAAAAAAAAACAAGGAGAAAGAGCAGTTTTTATATGAATCCACTGCTCAGGCATCCTGAATTATGATATCTTTAGTTCGTTTAAGATCATTGATTTAATAAAATGTGTTTTGGAGAAATTCTGTAGATATACATCCTTCAAATCTTCTTTTTTAATATTCAAGTTTGAATATCGAATAACGAGTAGCTCGTTTTTCGAGATTCGTCAATATCAAAAAGCAAGGAGAAAGAGCAGTTTTTATGTGAATCCACTTGCTCGGGCATCCCCAATTATAATGTATTTAGTTCGTTTTAGATCACTCATTTAATAAAATGTGTCAATATAAACATTCTGTATATAAACATCCACCAAATCTGCTTATTTGATATTCAAGTATGAATATCGAAAAACGAGTGGCTCGTTTTTCGAGATTCGCCAATATCAAAAAACATCGAGAAAGAAAAGTTTTTATATGAATCCACTGCTCAGGCAGGCGTCCTCAATTATGATATTTTTAGTTCGTTTTAGAAAACGTATTTAATAAAATGTGTTTTGGAGACATTCTGAAGATATACATCCATCAAATCTGCTTTTTTTGTTATTCAAGTTTGAGATTCGCTAATATCAAAAAACAGGGAGAAAGAGCAGTTTAAGTGAATCGACTGCTCGGGCATCCCCAATTATGATGTATTTAGTTCGTTTTAGATCACTCATTTAATCAAATGTGTCAATTTAGACATTCTGTATATAAACATCCATCAAATCTGTTTTTTTTTTATATTCAAGTTTGAATATCGAAAAACGAGTGGCTCGTTTTTCGAGATTCGCCAATATCAAAACACAAGGAGAAAGAGCAGTTTTTATGTGAATCCACTGTTCGGGCATCCCCAATTATGATGTATTTAGTTCGTTTTAGATCACGCATTTAATCCATCAAATCTGCTTTTTTGATATTCAAGTTTGAGATTCGCTAATATCAAAAAACAGGGAGAAAGAGCAGTTTAAGTGAATCGACTGCTCGGGCATCCCCAATTATGATGTATTTAGTTCGTTTTAGATCACTCATTTAATATAATGTGTCAATTTAGACATTGTGTAGATAATAATCCATCAAATCTGCTTTTTTGATATTCAAGTTTGAATATCGAAAAACAAGTGGCTCGTTTTTCGAGATTCGCCAATATCAAAAAACAAGGAGAAAGAGCAGTTTTTATATGAATCCACTGCTCAGGCATCCTGAATTATGATATCTTTAGTTCGTTTTAGAAAACGTATTTAATAAAATGTGTTTTGGAGACATTCTACAGATATACCTCCATCAAATCTACTTTTTTGAGATTCAAGTTTGAATGTCGAAAAACAAGTAGCTCGTTTTTCAACATTCGCCAATATCGAATAACGAGCTAGTTGTTTTCCGTTATTCGCCAATATCGAAAAACGAGTAGCTCGTTTTCCGATATTCACCAATATTGAAAAACGAAAAACGAAAATCGAGCTAACTTCACACTGCCGTCACATGTAACTGGAAATGTTTCTTCTATTAGGTTCTATAGTGACTTTTTTCGTAGTCATTTGCATATTTTAGTATTATGCCCCCAAAATCAAATATCCCCTACTTTTTTTGAATAGTATACATCCTTCAAATCTGCTTTTTTAATATTCAAGTTTGAATATCGAATAACGAGTAGCTCGTTTTTCGAGATTCGCCAATATCAAAAAACAAGGAGAAAGAGCCGTTTTTATGTGAATGCACTGCTCGGGCATCCCCAATTATGATGTATTTAGTTCGTTTTAGATCACTCATTTAATAAAATGTGTCATGGAGACATTCTGTAGATATTCAAGTTTAAATTCACCAATATCAAAAAGCAACGAGAATGAAAAGTTTTTATGTGAATCCACTGCTCAGGCATCCTCAATTATGATATTTTAAGTTCGTTTTAGAAAACATATTTAATAATATGTGTTTTGGAGACATTCTGAAGATAAACATCCATCAAATCTATTTTTTTTGATATTCAAGTTTGAATATCGAAAAGCGAGGGATTCGCCAATATCATAAAACAACGAGAAAGAAAAGTTTTTATGTGAATCCACTGCTCAGGCATCCTCAATTATGATATTTTTAGTTCGTTTGATTTAATAAATTGTGTTTTGGGGACATTCTGTAGATATACATCCTTCAAATCTGCTTTTTTAATATTCAAGTTTGAATATCGAAAAACGATTAGCTCGTTTTTCGAGATTCGCCAATATCAAAGAACAAGGAGAAAGAGCAGTTTTTATATGAATCCACTGCTCAGGCATCCTGAATTATGATATCGTTAGTTCGTTTTAGAAAACGTATTTAATAAAATATGTTTTAGAGACATTCTACGGATATACCTCCATCAAATCTTCTTTTTTGAGATTCAAGTTTTAATGTCGAAAAACGAGCTACATGTTTTTCGACAATATCGAAAAACGAGCTAGTTGTTTTTCGTTATTCGCCAATATTGAAAAACGAAAATCGAGCTAACTTCACACTGCCACTGCGTTATGTGTCGGCCATTCTGCTTTGAGTGTGATGGCAAATCCCTCGTCCACATCAACGGAATAAGCATGATCTGTATTCGCTTTGGAGTATCTTGGGAAACTGATGTCTGGTTGAATTCTTGAAGATTGTTCCACACTTGCTGCCATCTCGTATTCATCGTAATCCTCGCGTAGTCGTTGGTAACCGTACTGTTTACTATATACGATTATTGTCAATTAACTTAGATAAATATTGTATTTTATTCTACAACAATTAAATCCGAGTTCTTCAAGAGCCAAACTTTTAATTCTTGAAATTCAAAAAATAAAATGCTTTGAGTTGGACAATCTGATTCAAATACTGATCGATATTTTATTAATGGCATTGTTCATATGTATCCAGCCAACTGAGTGAAACACGGTCTCTAGGTAATTTTACTGGCCGGAAATGATATTAAATTTTAAAACTAACCTTGACCTTTGCTCTTTTTCTTCAACTTTATGTCACGTTCTGATGTCACTTAGTTAAGTGGTTTATGTGTCGGCCATTCAGCTTTGAGAGTGAAGGCAATTCCCTCGTCCACACCAACAGAATGAGCATGATCTGTATTGGGTTTGGAGTATCTTGGGAAACTGATGTCTGGTTGAATTCTTGAAGATTGTTCCACACTTCCTGCCATCTCGTATTCATCGTTATCCTCGTGTAGTCGTTGATAACCGTACTGTTTACCTCTACAAAATTGCAAATAACTAAAAAAATAATTTATTTTTATGCATAAAAAAATACTAAGTTACAAAAATGTTCAAATTGTCTTGTTCTTTCCAATGATATAATTTCAATTGTACAAAGTAACAATTATATTACTGTAAATGATATTGAGAAGTCAAGTTCCACTAAAATCATGACTTATGTCTGGCATAATGGTAAAACAATGTGAACAAGTAGCCATCTCTTTTAAATAGAAATATCGCCCAAATGACCGTCACATTGTCATTATGATACTTTATCGCTATCGGCATTTGACATTTCTTGCGTCGAAAATAAAAAAAAAACATATGTATAGTTGAAATCTTCGGCAATGAAATATTCTTCTACGTAGCTTGTATAAGTCGTAAAAGTTTTTATTCAATTTAGCTTTCCAAAGTGTAGAATTTTTAGCCGTAAGTTTTGTGTTATCGTCTGTTAGACTGCGTATCCAAGATGGCTGCGACACGCTTGATCTCGGCTCGAGTATACGTATTCTTTGCATCATAACGTCGAAAAAGAAAATATGAATAGCTGATTTTTTCGATATAATCATATTCCACGATATCCCTGGTTGTAAATCATAAAAAAATTGATTCCAGTTCACTCTCCCTGTCATAAAATTATTAGCCGTAAGTGAGAGCGTGAAAATATTGGAATGATGCCAAAAGTCATTGATCATTCATTCATTGACACGGTGACGGTGTGAATTTTCACCTCTGACCCATTAGGGTACGTAAATATCGGAAGATCCTTTGTTGAAACGCACGTTTTTTATTTGATAATTGTAATATTTTTTAAACGTAGGAGTGGGGAATATTTTAACTGAAACTTTCAGTTTATAAATTAGATATTTAGGTGGTCGAGAACGGAAGTCCGTTCTCGTGATTCCAGGTCGTGGTAACCGATGCGTAACCTGAACTACCGTTCGCGTCTTATTTCGTACCCTGACTATAGCTATAACCATGAGGGTTCGAAAAGTCGTCGCTATCCTCGTCACTGGCGTGATAGTCCTTAGATTGAAAGAAGGTCTTCATCTTGATGTTGTCACAGTATTCATCCGGTTGCATTACATCTTATTCTCCTTTTTCCGGAATCTTCACTGACTGGAGATTCAATTGAACTTTTATCAGACTCCACATCGACAGCCTCGTCAAAATCAGGGCAAGGATCATCACGAATATTCACGGTTTCATTGACAGTTTATCGAGTTTTGGAAAGTAGTCATAGAAACCTCGCGATTCTTCACTCAAATCAGAAACGACATACTGTCCTTTCTGCTTATGGTGCCTGGACGACCTGAATCTCGGTCAGTAAGACTACCTGATTGAAGAGTCTTCCTGGTGGAGGATTGAAGGGGTACTATCGGTTCGTCTCCATCGCTACCTGAACCAGGCATGCTAACTGTTACGTGTGAACCACGCATGGTGCTTTTCCCCGGTGCCAAACTAAATGACCGGGCGTTTAAAACCCAATCATTGAACTCCTCTTCGGGTAAATCTAGGATAAATCTTGCTCTTTCCTTGATTCAATTTAACTGAAAATAACAAAAATGGAGAAGTTTAACATAAATAATAATAAGATAAAATTTGTAAAATAAAATTTGTTAAAAAACAATCAAACAGTAGAAGCATGTAAGGATTCATCCATGGGACTTAAGATGTGCTGTGTAAGCAGATGGTTAATGGGAATTATCAGTTATCCAGACATTCTTGACCATAGCTAAAGTACATGTTCACTACAAGCCATTATTATCCAGTACATTGTTATGTACTGTACGTGTATTACTACACATAAAAGATCCCTTGGCAGTTGGAATTCGATATGCTGTATGGCAAATATACATGTTTGGCATATGCCTATCTACATATTAAGCCCAGTCGGAGCAGAATAGTAGGACGTTAAACCTTATTTCATTTTCATTTCGGATTAATACAAAGTTTTCCCGCAAAACCTTGTATAGACCCGATTGTTAATCCTATCAATCATATTTTTTTCACAATACTGCTGTGTGCAGTGGTACATAATTTTCAAATTTCAGTGATTTCAACTTGAGCATTGATAACAGTACATTCTATGAATGGAATTCATGTTAAATAAGGAAAGCAGTTGAAAAGTAAATAAAATTAAAATGTCTTCCAATGTTATTTATGGGCAAACTAATTATCAAGAAAGCTTATCATTTTACGGTTATTTTATCATAAAAATAGAATTTCTGCTGGTTTTTCAAATTAATTTATTTTGTAATAGATGTTGTAAATCAACTTAATAAATGAAATAAAATCGTTGTAATCCAAACAGATGGTAATATTTAGATTAAAACTGTGACTACATGTAATCTAAGAGAGGAATTTATAAGCTGATTTGGAATAAATTTAATCCGTTTATGTTGAACATTTATTAAATCATTTGATCAAGACTTATCAAAAGAAACTTATAGTATAACTTATACATGTATCAATGATCTTAAACTGTTTATTTCTCTGTGAGTAGACTGTAGGGCTGCAAATTCCCCCACACTGTATGTCGTATGTCCGTCTTCCATTAGCCCAGTAGGAGCAGAATAGTAGGAAGTTAAACCATTTCATTTCATTCATCCTTTTACCCCTGAGTAATGGCAAAACTTGAATAACCAGTACCTTTCCTGATAGTTCAACAATTACAATCCTGGGGACTGCCAATACATGTAAGATACATGTTGTTTTGGATATTAATGGTGATTAGCCCTGAGCTTATTCACCAGAAGAACCAACTACAATACTACTATAACATGTAGAAAGGAATAATATACAGCAATTAACAAGCTCAATGATCCCCCATGTTATTTCTCATAGGGCATTTAGCTCCAACATGTAGCTGCTTTGTATTGAGAGAGAGAGGGAGAGAGAGAGATGCAGGCGCGGATCCAGAGGGGTTGGTCCAAGGGGTCCGGACCCCCCCCCCCCCCCTGCTCAGACTTGAAAATTTTTTATGCGATTTTATTGGCGATTTTTAGACCTGTAATTTTGGAATTTACCTTCCGGAAATACGTCAGAATGCACCAAATTGAATCTAATTTACCTATTTTTTCTGCGGGAGGGCCCCAAGCCCCCCGGTAATGGTGGCGGTGGCAATTATCAAACCCGGACACCTCCCCCTGCAAACAATCCTGGATCCGCGCCTGTTATGATTAATTTTAGTGCATCTGAGACAATTTAGGCAGCAATTTCATTGATGGCTAGAATTCGTTGACAATTTGAGTATTTAAAACATATTCTTTCTCTTATGATGTTTTCATTTACTTTATTTTAGTGAAATTATTTTAGGTGACCCAGAATTGTGGAGGGTCGAGACATTTGTCCCAATTTGCCCCCCTTAGATCCGGTACTGGCGTGCGTGTGAAATCATAAGGTCTGTTATTGAGTGAAGTTGCGTGGGTTCAATTTCCCCGCATCAACGTGACAAGGAATAGCATCGTGGATTTTCTCATGTTTCGTCAGTTTCCTCCCACTACTAGAAATCCCTACACGCAGGGGAATTATTGAAATAAAATTCAACTACTACAACAAACACAAATATTATTACTATGTGTTGCCTCCATTAAGACAATTGTTACTACATTTAAAGTGCAATGGAGTTTTTCAATTTGTACATCCCTGTAAAAATAAGTTCTAAATTCAATGGTTTACATGTAGTAAATAATATTATGCTTGGATATTGAAATCTTGGTTTTCTCCTGGTAGTCATTATTTACCAGTCGTAAATTAATATCATATAGCAAGACAATCACGATTATTGAAAGATATCATGTAAATTGTTTCGGAAATCAACTAAATGTGAAGCTTGACCTTGATACGATTATAATACGAGACGGCCCTAACAAGAACAGTATCTGGTCCTACAGATGGGGACTAAAAGCCTGGGTTTCTATCAACATGGGACCTAGGATAAGGCCAAGATATTAATTGCTTGAACATTTATCACTGTTTGAATCAGGTCTTTAATAACTTGAGAAATAAACCAATAATTTAATGATGCAAGTTTTTCATCCTTAATTTATAGTACAATTTGTTAATTTAACTATTAAAGGCCACATCAAGATAAATTATAGTTCTTTGGGACTAATCTAAAGGATCTATAAAAAGATGGTCTTGACTTGACCAGAGGGATCACCCAGATTTATAGGACGCAATCCTTGAATGTAGTTGACTAAAATTGTCAAAAGGGAAATGAATGTGAAAAATTAACCCTTTGCGTCCTAAACAAACGATTTTAAATTTTGAGTTATGCATGAGTTGATTTGCCCAATACCCAATAATAGAAGAGTTGGGTGGGAAACGGATTATTAGCCACAAAGGCTCAATAGCTCTAATATGAGCAAACTATTTCAGAGAACACAGTTTTTATGGGTTACAATCACTAGTTTTATTCTAAAAGCACGACGTTTCGACAAGTATCCTCTTATCGTTATCAAGCACAATGACATTTAGTAAACTTGAGATCAATATATACAAAATTCATAGTGAAACCATAAACATGGATTAAAATAACAGTACCAAAAGGGGGATCTAAGAAGTAAAGGATATTTAACAACAACAACAAAAACAAAGTAATTAACTGATTAAATAAACTCTGGGGTTGAGTAGGGGGTTGTTCACTGGTATGAGGCCCTTCAAAGGGTACCTTGAACAGACCGGTTAAAGCTGATGAGGCACAGAAAGTGAGGCCATATAATTAACTTATTAGATAAACTCTAGTGTTGAGTAGGGGGTTATAGACTATTTTGAGGCCCTTCAAAGGATGCCGTGAATAAACCTGTAGGCTGATGAGGCCATTATGGTGAGGCCATATACATGAAATAGGTGGATATGGTATTTTTATAACAACAGATATGACAATACACAGATAATTGAAAAGTTAGGGAGAATCTATAATAGCGAAGATTTAACAATAAAGGGGGGGGGGGGGAATGCAACCAAGGGTGCTAAATTGACATAGTTAAATTTTATTATGCATATTTATAGATTCTCCCTAACTTTTCAATTATCTGTGTATTGTCATATCTGTTGTTATAAAAATACCATATCCACCTATTTCATGTATATGGCCTCACCATAATGGCCTCATCAGCCTACAGGTTTATTCACGGCATCCTTTGAAGGGCCTCAAAATAGTCTATAACCCCCTACTCAACACTAGAGTTTATCTAATAAGTTAATTATATGGCCTCACTTTCTGTGCCTCATCAGCTTTAACCGGTCTGTTCAAGGTACCCTTTGAAGGGCCTCATACCAGTGAACAACCCCCTACTCAACCCCAGAGTTTATTTAATCAGTTAATTACTTTGTTTTTGTTGTTGTTGTTAAATATCCTTTACTTCTTAGATCCCCCTTTTGGTACTGTTATTTTAATCCATGTTTATGGTTTCACTATGAATTTTGTATATATTGATCTCAAGTTTACTAAATGTCATTGTGCTTGATAACGATAAGAGGATACTTGTCGAAACGTCGTGCTTTTAGAATAAAACTAGTGATTGTAACCCATAAAAACTGTGTTCTGTTAATGTGTTTACCGATCGCTAAATGCCACTTAAAGATTAAACTATTTCAGGTTTAAACGTCTGTAGCCGAAACGTCCGAGGCCGAGAATCCTACATTTGTTTGGGTAACAAGCTGAAATAATTAAAAATAAACAAATCGCATCCAATATTGGTATAACAATTATGTTTATTATTATTATTATATTATTATTATTTGAAATATTGGTGTTCCATATCGTTATTTATTCTTATGGTCACTTTATTTAATGTCAGGTGTGGTCAGGTGCGAGTTTGTGTACCTGTAATTAAGGTATGTATGTATATTACTTACTGATAAAACTAATCACATTTATTTATTATCTCTCTTTATTTTTTTTTTATTGCTACAAAGGGACATAACTCTGCATCAAAGGGAGACAACTGATGGGCCTCCTTCCTCAATGCTATTTTCAAATTGCATCAATTTTTGCCTTCAAATTATATTATAGAATTGTACATTATAATCCTTTTTGTATTAAAAGAACACAGATATAGATATGTATCTATTATATGATATAAATATATATTATACAAGTGTTCAGTGCTGACTGCAGGGGTTTTAAAAGCTGAACTTATGTATATTTGTTCCAATGTATTATATAAACCAGGAGAGAAGATTATATAAACAGTATATTTCTATAACATCACTGTAGACTAGCTATTTAACTTGGGAGATTATGTATTTTCAAACTTGTAAAATAAAATGTCACTTTGTATTTTCTACATCTTCTTTATTTATCCGTCTCAAGTTGGTGTGGACGTAAAAGAACCCCTAACACACTGACACTTGGAATTTGAAATAAGAGGACGTAGCACTGCTGTCCTAGCCAAATAGAACACTGCATAATCGTCTTTATTAGCAGTTATGGAGCAAAAAGTAGGTTGTTCAGAAAAATAAGCCGTTAAACCTCATTTCATTGCCTTTCCCCCTTAAAACCCACGGTTAAATAGAATCCATTGACTGACTTACTTGTACTCCAAGAAGGACTGACGGCGTCGTCTTTTATAAATTGATATGCTAAGAAAACATTCCTTGGCAGTTTAAATTTTGTTGCAATTTATCCACAACTTGGGACAATATTATCCCAAAGTTAATAAATTGATAGGCCTAGATAGAATAGAACAAAATGGATGTATTTATAGGCCTGAACCATTATATCAACAATGGAAAGAAAAGAACAGGTAAAGTTGTGGGTACTAAATTACAACAAGCAAGTATTAGTATTTTAAGGAATTGGATAAATGAAGAATCACAAACTAGAGATGATTGAATACTATATATATCGGTATTAAACAAGAAATTAGAAATCTATGACGTATATGACAATTTTTATTTTCATACAGAGAAGTGAATTTTTAATGAATTAAGTGATTAGAAGACAAATCTTTAAATGACATTTAAAATAGACGCTTTCTCGTATTTTTTCATACAGACAAGTGAATTTTTAATAAATTAAGTGATTAGAAGACATATCTTTAAATAACATTTTTAAATGTTCGGGATTCGTTTTTTCCCGCGTACATTATTTTTTTTCTGCTGTAAAATTCAGAACGAAACGAAGAAGTGCTATGTTCTGATAATACGAGAAGGCGTCTATAATGTACGCGGGAAAAAAACGAATCCCGAACATCAAATCGCGTTATCACTATTTTTTGGCTTGCTACTTATAGGTAGGTACATTCAATAACAATTTACCTTCTGATAGGTAATGCGCGTTAAGGAACTTGTAGGTAAGTACGTCCAATAACGATACAAGTTGCCACTTTGGTTTATTAATAAATCCCGAATCTCGTTATTGAGATTCAGGATTCGACAGTAAATCTGGTCTACGCTACCTCCCACCTGTTTTATTGCCGAATCCCGAATAACAAGCCAGCACGTTATTCGGCAATCGGCAATAAAACATGTGATTTCTGGAGATGACTGCCCCGTACACTCCCGATAATTTTTTAGAGAATAAAACTGCTTAATTTTGTGTTAAAATCACTTAAAATCCTTTTCGTAAGGGCAGAGAAACTAACTCAGTATTTGTGATACGTTTTCAAACAACTTAAACCCGTCAATCTTCAATTGGAAAGGAAACCGGTGTCCCACGCTGTATTCTGCGGTGTCTACGTAAAACCAGGCTTTTTTTATGTGTAGGTGAAATTTACCTTTCGATATCAAGTACAGTGCATGGGTCATTCACTATATAGACTTTTCAATAAACGGAAGTCGATTATCAGGTCATTAACGAAAAAATAGACCAGAATTCTTAAAAGGGTTACGTGTCCGGATAACAGTTTTGACGTTCACGCCCAAACGACTCAATATTTTGAGCTGAAATTTTGAGACAAGGTAAATACCACATTCGTCGATATTTTGGCGATTAAATTTCATAAATACTCGGACTTTTAGTTTTTAGACTTTGTTTAAAACGGGATAGTCCAGTCAGCACCCTACTCGTTTGAAAAACGGTCGCCTCCGTGCTAATTGGTCTCCCAACGAGGAAATGGTCGGATGCATATATCGTTCTGTTTCAAGGGCAAATCCCGAAAAACGTGCTGGCTCGTTATTGGTTATTCGCGAATCCCGAATAATGAGCCAGTACGTTATTCGGGATTCGACAATAAAACGGGTGAGTGCAGGACAGGACTGCCCAGTGCACGCCAACAAACCAGTCAACACGCTATTCGCTCTTCAAACGGTCGTCTCGTTGTCAGTCGGTCACCCAGCGTTTACCCCAACGGTCGGGGGTAGCGAGGAAATGGTCAGATGCAATGTAAGTCGGTCTGTGTTTGTGGTAAGTCCCGAATAACGTGCTCAGAGGCGTTTAAGGTTTATCATGGCGGAGGCTACACTATTTTAAGGGCCCTCGTTCGCGGGGGGGGGGGGGGCGTCTTGATTGATTTTTATGCCAATGCAATGACTGCATTCTCATTCAGTAGTGGATTCGACAGTAACAGTGTTTAAAACGATTGACTCGGACTCGGGGCCATTTCCCTTGGCCAGCAGAGCCCTTTTGTCAGACGTAGGGCCCTTTTGTCTGCCTCCAGGGCCCCCCTAACTAGGGTACGTTTTCATTTTCTCGTCGGTTTTAGCATTTTTCTCCCATTTTACTTTTCCAATTTCTTTGCTGGCTCGTTATTTGTTATTTGAATCCCGAATCCGGAATAACATGCCAATTTCACCTTGCCTGATACAATAATACTAGTATTTGGAGATAACCTGGATCAGATTTGTTAATAGAATAATAAATTAAAGATTATATTTTAAAGTTAATCCTGTCTCCAACATGAAGCCATTGTAATTTGTTTAAGACTAGAGTGATGTCTGATCTGGAGTTAGTTTTAGTGACAATGGAGCTTTGAAACGTCTTCGTCCGTTAAGCCCCCGTCAGACCGGGTTGGCGTCCTTGCGGCGCTGCTGCGATGTACGGCGACCTGAAAATGCATAAGGTCGCCGGTAAGCGTGACCACAATGCGAGAAAATGTCCCAAAAAATTACAAATAAGTCGCGTTCAAATAAGTCGCGTTCTCACAGCCTTGTAGGTTAGATTGCAGAAACTTGGCCTTTGTTTTGTACATGCTCAAAACCAACACCGTGACTCGGCGATCATTGGCGACCATGAAAACCACAGCGCGATACCTAGCGCCCCCTCCTTTTATGACACTTATGACGATCTTGACGCGTTCTGAGACCATTTTCCTTCGCCATAGCAGTGCAGTAATGACGCCACCACGATCTGACGGGGGTATAACACCAGTTAGTAAAGAATTACATAGTCGATTCTTGACAGGACAAAGGACCGAGATCATGTTGCATAGGCGTCTTCTGCGTTATTTTACAGAGCCTGTGAGTAGGGCCCACGACTTCATCGTTGACATTTGCCATGTAAAGCTCGGTTCATACTACATCCGTATCCGTATCTGTAAATACGTGCGTGAATACGTACTGGTATACTTTAGTCATATTTAGAGAAAGGGTTCAAATAGAATCAGGCACGTAGTCCGCACAAAAACAAGTGCGTCTGTTAAGCCGGATTGATTGCTCCCAGGGCGTATTTTTGTAAAGTGCGTCCGGCATTTCGGCTTGTGTCCCGAGCTTTAGCCAATCAGCGAGTACTTTCCCCTTATTACACCATCTCCCTAAATAGAAACTCAATCCATTCCAAGAAAAGCCTGGCCTTGTGTGCTGTGGATTTGTGTAGTCATGGACAAGACAGAGGAAAAAATCATCCTTTTGGAGAGAAATCCCATACTATATGACAAAACAGAAAACAATTACAAAGACATAACCAAGAAACAAGATGTTTGGAAAGAACTTGGACAAAATGTTGTAACAGTTCATGGACCCCTACTCTCTTTTTTCTGTTTCATCTTTGGGTCCACAAATACAACAGGTAGACTTCTTCTGTGTCACTGTCAGACTCCATGATTGTAAATGACAATATGTTATCTCCTACAGACAATCCAGCCTTGAAAGCCGGACGTTTTAGCGTTTTCTATTTGAACGGGAAAACGGTGATACGGATGCGGGTGCGAATACAGATGCGGATACGTTTATGGATACGGATATAGTATGAACCGAGCTTTAGATGACATCCATTGTTTAACATTATCTTAACAACCTTCCAGATTCAAACCTTTCAATATTTGTATCACATGATTGACACATGTTGGTCTCTTTATAAAGATTAACATCATCAACATGTTAAATAAATATGGCATGGATTTAATATTGAAGTCACTACTAGCCAGAGATCATTAGTGTGTTAAAATCGATTATATTTCTTTGGTAAGAGTTACCTCCCATTATTTATAAACACACAACTCCCCACCTCGCCTCTTGTCCCTGACATTTAGCGAAGAAATTATAAAATACTAGAAATAAATACAGACAAGAGACAATTGGTCTATTATTAAATCAAATATATTCCAATTGTGGAGTTGTTTCGATTCCCAGCTTGCACGTGACTCACTGCTATATATATGTGAACTTCCGATCATATATGCTGCCTACAGTGTACTATTCTTTATAATTCTAATTGTCGAGGTGTCTTTTACGTGCACGTCAACGTGTAAACTGTACCTCGGTTGTTAATACTATCTGATAAATTAGACAGCTACCCTTGCCATGCCCTATGCCCTGCACCAATAACAAATCTCCGAGAACTTTGGCGATCGGCACTTTTTCCAAATTCCAACTATACAGGGACCTCGGTTGTTCGTCTCATCCGATCCGAAACACTAGACCCTGTCCTAACAATACCCTCGGTCTTGCACCACTGACGAGGGGACGTGACGCTGGAAATTACATGAGAACACCGGGATCGAAACCTGGACTTTCTGGTTAGTGAGCCAGTGTCTTACTCGCTGAGCCACCGCAGTTTCAAAATCTTGTAATACATGTATATTGATTGGGTAGAGAGAGAGAGAGAGAGAGAGAGAGAGAGAGAGAGAGAGAGAGTGTTAACATCCACTCGACTAAACTAGGGCACACGGTTCAATTTTATTTCAATAAATTGCTTGCGCGCAGGGGTATTTAGCTGTGAGAGGAAACTAGGTCATTTCGGGAGAGGACACTAGGTCATTTGAGTGTGGCACAGACCCTGGGGACGGTCTATTCGGAATTGCGGCCTGTTGATAAGAAACATAAATATTGGGCGTGTCTCAGCCCCTGGGGGTTGGGGCATGCACCAAAATCAATGTCGTCCTTAGGGTATAAGGAATAAATATGTCAAGTACCAAGCTGATGCATTTAGAATTGCGAACTGTAGATCATAAATACAAAACAAATGGGGTTTGGAAAGGAACCAATATAAATAGGTAGAACGCTGTTATTGAAATTATTGGTCACGCCGAATATAAACAAAATCTGTTTAATACTTTACGGTAAAAATATTGACAAAAAAGGTGGGCGTGGTTCAGCCACTGGGGGGAGGGGGCACGGTGGCTTAGTGAGTAAGGTGCTGGCTCGCCCCAAGTGATGCACAGAAAAGGTCGCCTACTCGTTCGGATTTGATGTCGGCGTGCACGTAAAAGACCCCTAGGCAATTTGAATTGGCTATAATAGTAGACTATAGCGCCCGCTGTTCTGGCAAAATGTCACTCGTAGCACGGTGTATGGTGAATGTCCGTCTTCATTAGACCAATGGGAGCAAACCCATAGGACGTTAAACCCCATTTCATTTCATTCCACTACCCCTTGGGGTTGGACATGCACCCAAATAAATACCCGTCCTTAGGGTATAAGGAATAAATTTACCAAGTTTCACGCGACACACAGGAAATTGGCCAGGCTCTGTCCCCGGGGCTCGGGCTTGCACCAAAGAATTGAAGTCTGTGGGAAAAACAAAGATACACGCGCAAAGATAGGATTGGACGTATAAAAATAAACACCAATTGTTGTAAACAGTATTATTCATTAAAAATAAAATTATACAATAAAATATTGAAGACATTTTGAATAAATTAAACAATAAAATAAACAATAAAATAAACACAGTATAAGTCCTGTAGATAAAATACAAATACGTCATCAGTAGTTTTAACTGTTGACTACAGACAGTGTAATACGTCATCAGTAGTTTTAACCAGACAGTGTTATACGTCATCAGTAGTTTTAACTGTTGACTACAGACAGTATAATACGTCATCAGTAGTTTTAACTAGAGACAGTGTAATACGTCATCAGTAACTGTTGACTAGAGACAGTGTAATACGTCATCAGTAGTTTTAACTGTTGACTAGAGACAATAAAACTGTAAATTGTATGACTAGAGACAATAACATTATGTTGACTAGTTTACATGAATAACTTGTTTATTTTATTTTAATTGCGTTTGATCTGTGATATATTTAACGTCTAAAGAGAGACCTGAAAAAGGAAGAGGATGATTTACCTTTAATATATTTCACCTTTTCCTTTGATTCAATGTCTGACAACCTACAACAATCTAGAGGTGTTGAACCATATTTACCCTTGACATGTAGATCTAGATGTAAACAATCAACTAGATATTGTACTGTAGATAAAGTACCGTCTATACATGCCTGGTGTAAGATGGTATCATTAAACCTGTCTCTAGCGTTAATATCATTCCCATGAATGACTAGATATTTTATTTTATCTACAGGACTTACACTTGATGAACAACAGTAAAATAACGGTGTCTGGTTTAACCAACCTGTTGTATTAACATCCATGTGTAAATCGTCAACAAGATATTCTACTGTAGATAAAGTACCAAGGTAACATGCCGAGTGTAAGATGTTATCATTAACACTGTCTCTAACGTTAATATCAGCCTGATGACTGACTAGATATTTTATTTTATCTACAGGACTTACAAGTGATATACAACAATTAAATAACGGTGTCTGATTCCATCCATCTCTGACGTTAACATCTATGTTCACCATGTTTTTTATATCATCCAAAGTACCATGTAGACAGGCATCAAATAATTGTTGTTGTTGGTGTTGACGTGTATCTGTAATATATAACATGTTATATTATATTTACAGTTTATCAACTTATATTTAATATTGTTTCATCTAAAGTAGGTAAGTCAGTCCTTGTTGGGTATTATATTATATATATAAGAGAGAGAGAGAGAGAGAGAAATGGGGTTTAAAGTCCACTCGACACAAACTAGGTCATTTCGGGACTAACAAATGGTTTCAATTTTATTTCAATGTATTTCGCTTGCACGTAGGGGTCTCTAGCAGTGGGAGCAAACGGGAGTTCCCGGAGGAAACCCACGAGGTTGAGAAGGCGGCCCTATCTCCATGCCACATACGCTCACACCAGGGATCGAAACCACAGCCGCAAGCCAGAGGTGACCGGCCAGCTAGAGGACGAAGCGCGGCACGATAGACCACTAGGCCATCTCAACCCCCCTTATATATAAGAATAATTTGTGGCTGAATGGTATCTGTAATATACAAGTCATATTTAATATTTTTCATCTAACTAGAATAACTATAAAGTTTGTTTTCTGACTTCAATGACGATAGGTATATGACGTAATACCTTATGACGATAGACATATGACTTAGTAGGTCCTACCATGTGGCGATAGGTATGTCTTAATACTTGTGACGTTGTGTGTATGACGTAATAACTTGTGACGATGTGTTTATGACGTAATATATTTAAAATAAATATCAACCTACCTTCGTCATTTAGGGTAAGAGTTTTAATACACGTCTCCAACTCATCCATTCTCTTCTTTGTTAGAACTTCTTTCTCTTCAGTTTGTTTTTTGTATGTTTCTAGTTCTTCGATTTTCTTCAACATCTGTTTGGAATCTCCATCTTGTCCTTCCATCTGTTTCTTCAGGTTCTCTAATTCCTGCTTAGTAAGGTCGTGATTTTTTTGTAATTCTTCTAGTTGAAGTCTCGTCTTGTCTTGTTCTGTCATCAGATTGGTTTTATTTTTACCTGTATGATAAAATTATTTACATTTACCTGTATGATACAATACTACTATCTGTATGATATAATATAACACGAGACAAACACACGGACAGGGCACATTATACACAGACAAATGACATTATTCAAATGGGGTTTAACGTCATACTGCTTTGTTCCGACCGGTCATACGCCATACATACAGTGTGCTGTGCGGGGCATTTTGCCAGGATAGCAGCGTTACTACCTATTCTTATATCGAATTCCAACTGCAAGGGGATTTTTATCTTTAGGCCGATGTGTACACACGGCCGCGGTTTTTCGTTCCATCCAAACGACTATATTTCACCTTGCAAGGTTCCACATCCCATGTCCTCCGTCGATCATCACTGAACCGTGCCAGACCGGGACAAACATGGGTCCTCCAGGTTAACGAGTCAATGTCTTACCCACTGAGCCACCGAGGCTCCAATATAGGCTACATAGACGTTTCAAATAAAAATATCTGAAAGGATCCGTGTGCTAGCTATAAGCGTCCACTACACTGTAGGCCTACATACCAGGTCTTGTACTGTCTATATATAGTGATTACAGGCTTCCGTCGAAATGAAATCAAAGAATAATGTAAAAAAAAAAAAATCGAACAAAAAAAAAGGGATGAATATTCCCATCATGATCGGCCTTGTGTTACAACAAATCTCAATGTCAGCATACTGAGCATGAAACAAAACTATGGAAGTCATCAACCTGTCTTAGCCGCAGTCGTCTGCTAAATGACGTTACGCAAAGGTGATCGTCTGCCAATTGACGTCATAAGTTAGAATGTAAATAGTGCCAACAATTATAAGGGGGAGATAAACATAAACCAGTTATAAGTAAAATAATTTTAGAATTGTTCATAGTCTCAATTTGTCTTATTTGCTATAATCACATATATATACAGTATATAATATTGTCATGTTTGAAAAGGCGGAAAGTATCTCGGTACGTGGGCCCAATTTTTAAAAAATAAGAAATCCTATTGTGGATCCATCATTTTAATCATAGAAGTAATAAAACTAATTTCTAGCAAATATCAGATTCATTTAAACAAATAAAAACAGAACCCGTGCGTTTGTATTTTTATGTTTTTATAAGTTGTCAATGTTTATATATATAGTGTGTTCTTGTTTAAAATAGAAATAAACTTACTATTTGTGGTGTTTTCTAATACATTAACGACGTCTCTGTAACCCAGTTCTCGTAAACATTGGATGAATCTACCATAAGCATCACCACAGTTCAAGACATACATCAGTAGTTTGTCGACAGCTTCCGATCGACCCTGTTCATCGTTCATGTAAACTTTTCTAACTCCATCCTTTTCATCTACGTCGAATACATTTTTTTCAAATAGTTTATTAGCAAGTTTTACTGGTTCTTTGATATGATCCACCAGGTAGCAGAAATTAGCTCGAATCTTTGTAAAGTGATCTTCTGGCATCCGACCTTTTTGTGTCACTGAAATTAATAATTACACAGCTTTATTGTACTCTCGATATTCTCAAATGCTTTTGTATTTTGACTTTGTAAACAGTGGCAAGGGAGACAATCCACAGACGATGAAAACTGTTTAAAACTATTAGGCCTATAGGGATAAGAACAAATACAAAGTCCAAATCGACGAGGTGGGGTGTGGTGGCCCGGGGAGGGGATGGTCAATCGATAGGGATTAATACACCATAAGAATGAACAATATATGAAAGTAGCTGTGGATGAATTAAATATAAAGTTTGTGTGTAATGGGACGGTTTAATTGGCGGATGTTAATTGGCCTGGCGAACTTCCTTTACAACAATCATCCAATGAACATAAGAACCATTTTGGTTTAAATCCGACAAGTGATTCACGGGACGTACTCGAAATGTGGACAAGGGTTATGACATAAGACTTTTGGTCCACTGAGGGGCATTAGGCCTTTTATGAATCTGAGAGTAAAGTAGGTAAATTATTAACATCATATCATTCCACTAACCTTGACACCATGCCATCTTGATAACAGAGTTTTACTATTTTTATTCTTTACTTAGATAGGTATCTTACTTCACTTAGTCTTTTATCTTAAAACCAAGAACATGAAATTAAAATTAGATATCAAGTTGGTTCACTGACTTGTATGTCCTGGCGTAGAATACGGTATGATACTTACTATTTATATAAAAAAAAATATTATTTTACACGAACGTCCCATGTTTTTTTCTTAAAATAGTGTAATTTTGTTCTTTATGTCTTTTGTTTATCCCCATTCATACCGATATCGAAGATTGCAACTTATGGTCTTAATTTTCCACCCGAACCTCTCTACTCAAATTGCTTGACCCCCCGCCCCCTCCTCCCGAGAGGCTCATTGTTATGAAGGCGGTCCTACTATTTATATATATACAATATTATGAAGGATTTCCTATACAGATATATAATATTAATAGAGTTATTATAAATATATGAAATATTATTAAAAGATTTATTTATTTTAAATATATCAAATATTGATATAGTTATTAGAAATTTAACATCCAAGGTGTTTCTACTATATAAAAAAATATCAAATATTTAACATTCAAGGAGTCCCTTCTATATCAAATATTATTTAAAATCCAAGGATTTTCTACTATATAAAAACATCAAATATTAATAGAGTTATTAATATTAAAAGAGTTATGAAGGAGTTTCTACTGTATAAAAATATCAAATATAGATTTATTTTTAAGAAATAAAAATAAAAACAGTTATTATGAAATATTGTCCGTACTATGCACAAAAATATAATAAATACTTGAAACAATATAATATCTACCTGACTGTTTAATTGCTCTTGTTGAAGAAATCGTCAACTGTAGATGGGTAGATGTTTAACTTCGGCAGTCTGGTTTGTTTCTAACGCGTACCTCATGGTCTATCGTTATTTATATGCGTGTTTACTGTCATATATAGACAAATTGTCAAACAGTCATTTAATAACAGAAAATAAGGCGTGGTTTAACTCAGTCTTGTCATATGATTGGTAGATATTGACTAATGCTACAAGTATCTCTTACTAATTTATAGACATTGAAACCACCCCGCACGTTAATAGTTATTTGATTTGTATCGACCATAGTCCCGAAATGACCTAGTTTGTGTCGAGTGGACGTTAAACCCAATTTCTTTTCTACAGATGACCGTAATCAACCAAGAGAAATGTAAACAACAAATGTAGACAACAACAACAACAAGTCTTAACCCATTGTTAATGAGATAAAAGAAACCAGAAATAACATAATTGAAAAATAGTAGATCAAAATTGTATCAACCCTGCTAACTCATCAAATTGTATTAACCCAACTCATCAAATGAGAAGTAGTATAAGGTATTCTTGAAAGATGTACACCCTGCATCGTGTACGATAAACCGGATTTGTGTTTTAAATTTTTGAGAATTTTCTAGAAATCCTATTGACTGTTTTGGGGGTCGTTTGACCTTGGATTCCTTAAATATGTGATGTTATTATTGTGCTCTTGTGTAAAAGAACCATGCCGTAATCACGCGAGTCTTTATTGAAATGTATAAAGATTAGTCATGTGTTTCATGTACAATTTACCAATCGTTGTTAGTCATAAATGGGACAGGATGAGTTCCAGTTGGCTGTTGGATGAATAATAAACCACGGAGAAACGTCGTTAGATAAAATTATCTTTAAACCTGGCTTTCTGGGGAAGGCGGTAATAACATGGTTCACGGAGAATCTTTATACGCCCTTATTTAACATGTATTGTAGTCACCAATATCATTCCATAGATCTCTAAGCCTGTCCACAATTTTTGTAAACATTTGACAGATAAAACTTTTTGGAAATTAATTTTTCAAACTAGCTGTGGCTGCTTAGCTAGTTCCAAGGGACACCTGTTGAATTTCATAGCTGCCCCAGACCATGTCCCCTGTCCCCTGAAATCATATAAACACTCTACAAGCCAGAGTTCTAGTTTCCAATCTTTGTATCGTCCTGTTGGGACCCGCTCAGCAATTGTATTCGTAGTTTAAAAACAACAAAACATCTTCTTGATAAAGCTAGGTAATGTCGGGACTAGCATATTGTTTAATTTTATTTCAATAACTGGCTTGGACGTAGGGATCTTTAACAGTGGCTGGAAACCCGAGGACCCAGGAAAAATGTTAGATAGGTTATCATGTAAATCAGAACTAGCTGAATGGAGTCTTATCGCTCATATCTGATGTCCCCTGTACACATAAGTATACACGTAAAGGAACCTTTGAGGATGGGGGTATTCCCTACATCATTCTCTCTGAACTGTAACAACCTTTTCTGTAAATTGTAAAAAAATAACCCAAAGTTATGAGTTTTATCAGGAATCTATGTAATTAACATGTAAATTTATTATTAAAACAATATATACTTTTATCATCAACAAACCCCCTTAAAATACCATGTAAAAACAGATGTGGGGATAGGCGTACATAACTATCTGTACTTTCATCATACCCCATGTAAGAACAGTGCAGAGGGGGGGGGGGTCGTCCTTGAGATAAATAATATACATCCTTCTGAATTCTAAAACAGGGTATCTGAATAATACGCAGATTGTTTGTGAAGATAGTGACTCACTGGGCCGGAAAGAATCGTTGTGAACTAAGAGTGCTCATCCTGCACAGATTGTTTGTCAAGATTATGATCCACTGGGACGGAAAGAAATGGTTTATTTTGGGTAAACTACTTGAACCTTATAAGATGTACATATACAGCGTTATCATGACCCTATTATAATATTTATTTCACATGCACGTAGTATATTATTGCTTGTGAACTAAGAGTGCTCATCTCTGCTCCTACCCAACAACCCTCGCCTACCCCTCTTATCATATAACACAATTAATGTATTCAGTCAGTCAATAAAATTTATTTGGTTCTTATGTTTTTTATGGCGTTGTTTAGTTTACAGGACTTCAACATATTCCGTTAGAAATTTTAATTTAGTCCCCATGTTATCCCCGGAACAATACAATTTATTAGTATAGAAAAGGTTCTCCAGGTCGTTGAAAAATATTGAATTGAATCCGAAGTTCATTTAATAACCTTTTAATTCATTTTAATTTTGCAGGGGAATCAAGATTCCTTAAGGGCACACGTGGGGTTAGATTGTGTTAGAGATGGTTAATTTGCTCACAGTGATATCTGAGTCACGGTATATGTTTGGTTATGTATGAAAGCTGACTAGCATATATATGAGTCGCTGATGTTTGAAAATTAAAAGACGTGAAGATGTTTTGGGTTTTAGTTTTTGAAAGTCACATGAATTTCTATAAATTCCGAAAAATACTTTGTCCCTTGACACCAATTATATCATTAAGGCCTTTTCGGTTTTGGAAAAAATCATGTTCTATTTTTATTTATTTTGTTGGGACATTACTAGTTTATCCTACACCGAACAAAATCGTGTGATAAAATTATAATACACAAGCTAAATTATAAATTAACACCAGTTTGTGTTGTTTATATTGCATCAACAAAAACTTGTGTAAACTTATCAAATCTTGTGTTTTTGTTTTATATTTTTAAGACAAGAAATGTGTATGTTTGGATAATTACTAAATATTATGTGCTATGTCGATTTCTACGATAATATTTATTATCCTACTTTGTTAGCTGTGATGATTGATTTTTTTTTTAAATAAAAAGAAACAATATTTCGTTTAAGGATATCGTATTGAGGGACAGGCTCTTACTGTATTTGAATCTTTATGACTTGATTTCTGTACGATTGTCGCGTGTCTTTTCAGTGAATATATTGATAGTTCGATCCGTGTAATGTCTCCTCTAAACCTGTTTTATAAAATTATAATGAAATAAAATAAAACCAAGTACGAACAATCCAAACCATTAGACACAATTCGAAGTCCTAAAAGAACGTTAAAGGCAAAATAGTGTAATCAGCAAATGGACTGTTCACCGTGTACAAAATACACGACAGACACTGGTAACAGGTGTCCGGAAGAGTAAGCTTACCCTGCCTGGTGCCACACCCGCCATAGCTGCATCCAAACTATTAGACGAAATCTCAATAAAATAGCATTATAAACTATTTGTTTAGAGAGAGAGAGAGAGAGATAGAGAGAGAGAGAGGTGGGGTTTAACGTCCACTCGACACAAACTAGGTCATTTCGGGACTAAAACTATTTGTTTCAGAAAATTGATAGGCACAGTTAGGTAATTACAATGTCTGCACATGCAAGCAGTTGATTGATATTGTCCCAATAAACTCGATAGGATGTGAAAATTAGAACAATAGTGTTAGGTGGGTTTTTTAAACAATGTCTGAATGGGCGTGGAAATAGATGAGTTAATCTTTTTATTTAATTTAATTGGTTTATTAATCGAAATTGGATATTGTTTGCCTCTTAAAAAACAATCAAAATGCAGTATTATTATTATTATTTATTAGACTACTGCCTTCGACTCCAGTCAGTCCTGAATTGCAGTAACTTATTTGTGGACGCCAACTTAGTTTTTTCGAGAAAAAGATGACCTAGATAATTGTGTTCAATTTTTTCAGATTTCAAAAGATTTTAGAAAGAAAATCCAACAACGCAAAGTGCTGCCTAAATGCTTTGAAAGGAAATGTAAATTCGAACACAGGCCTACAATAAATCCAGATGAATTGGGAAAGTTGTTAATGCATTTTCTTTTTGAACTATGAAGAGAGAAGTTGCTATCTATAAATGCCAAGTTGCCTTACATAATTAACACACACTTCAAATCAGTTATACTCATGATAACAGTATATTGTATTTATTTAAATTATTCCACCAAGAATTTACTTTACCCAATTGCATAATAATAGAAACTTGACTTTATTTCATCTTTCAGACCAAGAAACGTGGATAATTGGTAAATGCCATGTTAAACTACCAACTATGGGCGTGTCATTGTATAACACAAAATTATTTGAATTGGAATCTACTTTGGTAATTAATTTTTTTCAAATGTCTCAGTGCTTGTTTTGTTTTCTTTAAATAGCTATTTTTTATTTTTGGATTGGGCTGGGGAGTGGGCGTATTTTTTCATTGTATAACACAATATTATAAGTATTGGAATTGAATTTGTTTATTCAATGTCTATTTACTATTGATTTGGCATTTATCAAATATTAAAATTCCAACAGAACAAACGGAGGGGGATGTCCAGAAAAGGTTGCTATACTGGATATAAATTGGTAAAATACAACATAAGCTTTAGTTGGTGGTTAAACACAAGTATGTATAAAACCACACAAGTTTCAGAAATTTCAACACAAGTTTCAGGAATTTCAATACAAGTTTCAACACACGCTTGTGTTTTTTGAACAAATTTAACAAAAGTTTGTGTTATTTGAACAAATTTAACATAAGTTCTGTTGTTTAATCAAATTTAACACAAGTTCTGTGTTGTTTCAACATAAGGCAGAGGATATTCGCCATTCGAATGGCAAAGAGTTATTCGCCATTCGTTTTGGTTATTTGCCATTCGTTTTGGTATTTGCCATTCTTTTTTTTAATCGATATTCTCTGTCCTATCACGATGTCTGGTCGAGGGGTTATGCTACCAAACACCGAAACTAGTTTAACTTCGTCCTACAATATGAACATATATCATTTTTGTTGCAGTAAAAATGCGAAAATAACTACTACAACAAACGCTGTTTGGCACAGTGCCATTGGATGTCTATTTGTAGCCTAGCGGTGACTACCCGAAAAAGTACCAAACTTCATGACTTGTCTTTGAAAGGTTTAAATAAGAAAAAATTGTTTTATTCAAGTATAATGAATTGGAAATAAACAGTGGTTAAAAACAGTGGTTAAAGGTTCGAGTAGATGATAAAAAAACAAATGAAATGAAAACCTGCTGCTAAAAAATGAAATATAAAAACAAATGCCACAAAAAAGATGGGCGTAGAATAAATTGTGTACAATAAGATAATAATAAAATACTTCATATTTTTACCTGTCTGTCTCTAGCAATGTTTTACGTTATGTTGATATTCACTGTATACCCTAATGGGGCACATAATATAGTGAGAGTGAGAGAGAGAGAGAAGGGAGAGAGAGAGAAGAGAGAGAGTTCGCCATACGTCCATTCGAAACAAACTAGGTCATTTCTGGACTAAAATATGGTTCAATTTTATTTTATCAGTTCACTTGCGCATAGGGGTCTTTAGCAGTTGGAGGACCCGGAGAAAACCCACGAGATTGGACAGACGGCCTTACTCCTTACAAGCGCGGAATCAAACCAACGCTCACTACTTGACTATAAAACACCTTTTGATCCAAGGCGCACGCGTTAACCATCCCTCCGCAAACCCGCCTTAATGCACTTTGGCGCACCAAATGGCGGGGGTGGGCACGATGGCTCAGCCAGTAAGACGTCGACTCGCTAATCTGGTGATTCCGGCCGAAAAAGTTTATCTGGAGTTTACGGCGTGGTTGCCCCTTACGGAAGATCTGGCATAGGACGACGTATAGCCGTTCGGCTGAAACAAAATCGATGTCCCGTGTACTCCTTAGAATTGGATATAAGGGCATTTTTCATTGAAAGAAGACAATTTAAATGATTTTAGTTTCCTTGGTTTTTAAATGCAATATGTTTGTCAGTATGTCCGCAAATGAAAGGGTTAAATTACTAAATTTGTTCACCATTATTTATAGCCAATTTAACTGTGGGGAAATACTTTTTGTTGAGCCATGTTCAGGAATATAGGGTAGCCTGTCCAACCTCGTGGGTTTTCTCCGGGTCCTACCACTGCTAAAAAAAACTGAACCATATGTTAGTCCCGAAATGACCCCACTCGACTACACAGCTGCCGCCCTGCACCACTGACAAGAGAAAATAGCCGAAACAAATTATGACCATGCCTAAAAAAATATCTCGTTTAGATAGAGTACACAGAGACGCGGTATGCAAAGCCGGTCGCTTAAACAAAAATAAAATTCATGATTCACGAAAAAAATTCACTGTGTATTAAACTGACTTTAACTGTTCTAAATTTTATGCTGAATTTTAATCCCTGAGACAATTTGTAAGAAATCCCTGGCTGGTACGCCTATGTGAGTAGTTGTAGATGAATCATATGTTTGACAATAAAAATAAAGGTTGGGAAAGAGAGTTGCCTGTTTTCTCCGGGTCCTCCGGTTTCCAGCCACTGCTAAAGACCCCAATGGGCAAGCGAATTATTGAAATGAAATTGGACCATGTGTTAGTCCCAAAAAGATCTACTTTGTGTCGAGTGGACGTTACTCCCCCCCCCCCTCTCTCTCGCTCTTTCTCTTCAGTTTGACACAGTAATATACGGGTGGCAAATATACGAATGGTAAATAAAATGGCGAGCAGATCCGGTAGAACAATTTCAATAAACTTCTATTGCTTTCGCTCGACAGGAATGAATTAGATTAAGTTTGTATTTTATCTACTTTGTGATAAACAAAAGTGCAAAGAAATGCGTTTTAAAAACAATCTGCAAGAATTTTAAGTTTATTATATAAAACGAATGGCGAATAACCATCCTTATGTGTCAAAGCCATTCGCCATTCGTTTGGCGAATATCCGCTCCGATTAATATAAGTTTGTGCTGCTTAATGTAATAGTTTATTAGAACTATAACCTGGTAAACGATAAAACGAATGGCGAATAACCATCCTTATGGGTCAAGGCCATTCGCCATTCGTTTGGTAAACGACAACAACAAGAAGATGTAGATCCTTGTTTGAATGGTGACTAGACGTGACCATATATAGGCATGGTGACTGTAAGCGTGTAAGTTTATAACAAAGGATGTCCGGGTACAATTTGTCGACCTCGTATGGCGCATTTCACCATCTATGAGCGAGGTAATCCATGAAATTTACTACCCAGAAACATACTCCTTCTGCCTAACTGCATATTTTTCTATATGCCAAACCAGTGCCGGACTGGTCGGCTGAAGGCCCACCTGTCAGGTCATTGACCAAGGCCCACACAAGTACGCGCCGAAGGCGCGTCACGAGCGTCCGATGGGGTCTTGGGGAGGGGGTGTCTCCCCCCCATGAAAATTTTGAAAATTGACAACCGTAAACCCATTTTCCAAGCATTTCAGACCTAATACCCCCATTTCACTGAGCTGCGGTACTCACGGACTTCTGCGGAATGGCTTTTGCGGAAGAGCTTCGGCATTTTTACGCGGATAAGTGGGAAAAAAATCCACGGAAAATGTCCATTTCACACGCTCTCGGAATACCTTCGGAACAGTCACGGTATTTTCGGAACACATACGGGTAAACTACGGTACAAATCACGGCGAAGAGGCGGAGAAACTGCGGAACACTTAGGAATGCGCCCGGATCGTCACGGAAGATATCCGGACAACTTGCGGGCTACACTCGGCAATGGCGGAAAATACGCGGGATACCAGCGGCAACAGGCGGTACTAATCCGTTTGGCAAGGTAGAACTTCGGAATGACTGCGGAACGAGTGCGGACCATCTTCGGCAACCGCGTTTCGTCTCGGACCAATCGCGACGTACCTGCGGAAAATCGGTAAAGATCGAAGGATGACACCGGATTCCGCCGATAAAATCATTGTTTTGAAGACAGAAAGCACGGACTTATATCCCCATTTCACTAGACTGCGGAAGACTTACGGAAGCAAATCCGCAATTATACCGCAAAGTACCGTATGTCTTTCCCGTTGTACCGTATTGTTCCGACAGGAAGCGCAGTGAATCCGTATTCATTCCACATCATCCGCAGCCTTCCGCGCGCCCAAAATTTTCCGCAAACGTTCAAAAGAACGTTTGCGGAAAAATTTGTTCGTGCTCTTCCGCAGTTAAACCGGAAGCGATCCGTAACATTCGCAAGTTTTCCGCTGTTATTCCGTATACAAACGCAGTTGCCGCAAGTTGTCCGCATGTGTACCGCAGGCATTCCGTTTCAAACTGCTGTATTCATGAATCAGCAACAAGACGTTGAGCAGTTCTATGTCGTCGTTAAGGTCCTCAATGGTACAATGTATTTCCTCTTCAAAACAGCAATTTTATAGGTTAAATCATGTGCTCTTTACCAATTTTTCCGCAGGTACGCCGTGATTGATCCGAGACCAAACGCTGTTGCCGAAGATCGTTCGCAATTGTTGCGCATTTATTCCGCGTAGACAGCAAGTTCTCGGCGATTATTTCGCAGTTCTACGGTGCCAAACGGATTAGTATCGCCAGATACCACAGTTATACCCCTACTGCCGAGTGTGACCCGCAAATTACCCTTATGTCTTCCGTGCTCATTCCCATGTTTTCCGCAATTTTTTCGTGATTTCTTTCCCGCAATTCTGCCGTCGAGGTAGAAATATCTATAAATGGAGGTTGGCTTTCCACGGATTCTATACCCCGAAATTTTTTTCTGCGGGATGTCCGCAATCAAACCGCGATTGATTCGCCGCTTCTGCAAGTAGTCCTCGCGTACCGCATGCAGTACGCAAATGACCCATATATTAACCGCGCCTAATCCGTAACTAATCTGTCGTCAGGCCGGCTATCCCTCGTTCTTGTGCGTCTCATTCGCATCTTTTCCCTAAACATTCCGTGATATACCGCACTTCCCTTTCACACGCGAAGGTCTTCTGTATTCTTCCTTACATGAACGAAGGTCATCGTAACCATTTAACACCCGTGGAAAGTGACGGAATGCCGGTGGTATACATGCGGACCACTTGCGGCAACTACGTTTGTATACGGAATAACAGCGGAAGACTCTCGGATCGATCCCGGTTTAATTGTGGAAGAGCACTGAAAATTTTTCCGTAAACGATATTTAAAGGAACGTTCGCGGAACAATTTGGGCTCGCAAAAATCTGTGGACGACGATGAAGGACTACGGATTCACCCTAGCCATACGGTGTGAGAGGAAAGACTTGCGGACTTTGCGGTACACTTGCGAATTTCCTTCCGCAAGTCTTCCGTGGCCCAGTGAAATGGGGGTATAAGCTTCATATCTTTTCTTTCTCCTGTCCTGTGTCCTGTCCTCTAATTCCCTTTTTCTTTTATTTCTCCCCCTCTCCTTTCTTTCTCCTTTCTTTCTCCGTGTAGGCTGAGCGAGAGAGAGAGGGAGAGAGACAGAGGGGGGGGGGGTGGCGGCTAACTTCCACATGACACTGTCATATGGTTCATTATTTCAATAATTTGCTGGCGCATAGTAGTCTTTAGCAGTGGGAGGGAACCGGTGGACCCAGAGAAAACCCACGAGATTGGACAGGCGACCTTACTCCTTGTCACGTACAATCGGGAAATCAAAACCACACCAATTGACTCAATGACAGACCTTATAATAACAGCGCGCACGTGCTAAACTTTCAATGTGTGTATATCATGGTGTCCTATTTACTAATATTGTTATCTATCCATCTACGTATTCCCCGTTTAATCATTCATTTCGGGTGCTTTATTTACACTTTAACTCTATGTGCGACATCAGTTTGACATCATATTGTTGCTGTGTTTAACTAGGCAGTTTACCATTCAGAAAGGGTGTTGTGTGCTTTTGCGCGGAGATTTCCTCCAGAGCGGATGTTTAGGAATAGTTCGAGCGAACGATTTCATTACTACATTAGCTAACCAGACCTTATAAAGCTTATAAGGTCAAGTCGCCTATGCTCAAGTTAAATCTGCGAATGTCCGTATCGCTGCTCACAACAGGGATGATGATGATTTGCGGAGAAAGTTGCATTGGACAGTTACTCACACGTGAACATGTACGTCAAAATCAACTAGGTAGTTGGTATTCGACAACGAGTAGGCGGTAACACACTACACGGCGCATGCCCACTTTATTATACCAGTAACAGAAAAGCAGTTGGTTAAACCTCACTTGATTTCAATTATTGTCATTCTAGCTGATGATAAACATTCCCGCATAACCCCGATTTGTTCACGTCTCTTTATTGATGCGGGGTTGGGATGGCCTAGTGGTCTAGAGTGCCGCGCTCCGACCTCTAGCTGGCCGGTCACCTCTGGCTTGTGGCTGTGGTTTGGAGCCCTGGTGTGAGCGTAGGTGGCATGGAGATAGGGGCACCTTCTCAACCTCGTGGGTTTCCTATGGGCACTCGTGTTTCCTTCCACCGCTATATACCCCTACGCGCAAGCGAATTATTGAAATAAAATTGAACCATATGTTAGTCCCGAAATGACCTAGTTGTGTCGAGTGGACGTTAAACCCCATTGCTCTTTCTCTCTCTCTCTCTCCCTCTCTCTCTCTCTCTTGATACTTTATATCGTATTATCAACCACATCAATATTAAATATACAAATAAATAACATTTTATAAGAAAAAGCCAAATATAGCTGCATGAAAATTTAAACTCTTTTTACGGCACAGAAAGATGTAAATTATACTAATAAACCTGTTTGTGTTTGTACTCTGGTGTGTGAAGTCTTAGTTGAAACCCCATTTATTGTCGTATTTCGACATTTGTACACTCAAATTAACATTTGTATCTTAAAATCAATATAACAAATCAAACATCAGATTTGTAAAATATAAAGATAAAATTTATTTTAGCAAATCAAAAAAATAATCTACATTTACATTTCATCATAGACATACAAAAACAAATCTCGAACAACAAATTTCAAAATAAAAATCTACAAATACAAATTTTGCAAAATATTTCCCCCAAAACATTTCTTCAATAACATTTCTCCAAAAACATTTCTTGAAATTCATCGGGGGAATCACGTGGCGAAGTGGGTAAGACGCTCACTAGCTAGCCTGGAGGTCGGGTGTTCGATTCCTGCATTAGCCGAGAAAGTTCATCCAGATTTTCCGGCGTTGTTTCCCCTTGTCAGTGATGCAGGATGGAGGGCCTGGCAAGGACAGCTGTCTAGTTGTTCGGATGGTGCGAAAAACCGAGGTCCCATGTACACATTGCGTTACCGTAGACGAAAATATCAGCCAAATAGCTCTTGGAATGGCTACAGATACAAGGAAATGACGAATAAGCGGTGTGCCCCGTTTCCACGGTTAGTGCCCTCATTATGTGTCCCTCCCTTTGGCAGTTGGAATTCGATATGAGAGAAGGCCGTAACGCACAATATGGCGTATAACCCAGTTTAGGAGCAGAAGAGTAGGACGTTAAACCCCATTTCATTTCGTTCCATTTCATGTTCTAACAGATACAACACAACTTTATACAATCCTTTAGTAGCAGATATAACTATAGCTTGCTTTTATCTTATAATGATAATGTTTCTACGACTTTCTGTTTATATCCCTCTGTTTAAGCTTTGTGTAGTTTTAACTCCAGCCTGAAATACGTGTTGTTGTAGTACGTTAAACATTTTGTTTTAGTTTAAAGGATTATAAAAATACGATCAAAATGTTAGAACTGAACATATCCTTTAACCGTTCAGTTAGAATGTTGGTAGAATCTGTCCACCGGAGATACCTTAAAGCTGAACTTCGATTACAACAAAACTACAAAAATAATTAAACGTCAGTCGCCATGTTTGTCCTACAAATTGAAAACAAGAATGGCGACTGTTAAGGGCTTTATCTTTTTTTTAATTTAATTATTTCTGCAGTTTTGCAATCGAGTTCAGCTTTAACCATATCTACAATAGGCCAACTAGAGATCATACCTGTACAGTTCCAAAGAAATGTCTGTTGCAGTTTATTCTAGTCCCCCCCCCGCCCCATTATAGGGTGGGCCTTATTTTGCAAAATTGTGAAAAGTTAATATGGAAACTTGTATTGCAAACATAAAAATTTTAATGAACAACACCGTATTTTATCGATACAAAAGTTCAACTTTGATCTATCGACGCAAGCAGTATAGTTGCATTGTCACTTTTGAAATATTGATATGAATTAATTCAAATATTTTTTGGGGAAAATCACATAAACAATATCTGTAAAATATTTTATTTTAATCTTAGAAACATAGATAAATTAAATATGTAAATATTTGTCGTCGACAATTACGGTTTTCGAGTGATAATTTGCTCCATATTGAGAAAAATGACAATTTCGTCAGTCTCAGTGAGAGGGCTTTTGGGATTGTTGCCCCGAAACTGTGGAATAAGCTTCCTTATACCATCGAGCCATGTACTTCTCTGTCGTCATTTAAAATTTCTCTTGAAACCAACTTTTTAAGGGATGGAATAAGGAAGTTTATCCCATCCGGTCAGTCATGAACTTTTCTATCATCATTTAAATTTTCTCTTAAAATCCACTTATTTAAAATATCGAATAATTTAGTCCAAATTTTGTGATTTTCAGTGTTCATAATTATGCTTTTCAAAATTAGTGAAAAATATTTTAATGTGAAATTTTTACTTTTCTGCAGCATAAAGGTTAGGTGGGAAGAAAGTACAATAATTTACTCAATTTTGCCCAAAAATCGTGATAATTTCTTCAGATTACCCCCAAATTGCTGTCAAAATTTTGATTATTCGTCTGTTTTAAAATGAAACAAAATGTCTTGCATGTCTTTATTTCCATTGTTAAATAACTTGGAAAGGAGCCATGTCAGATATTGAAAAAGTATCTATGTGTTTGTTAGAAATTTAAAATTAAGAAATTTAGACTAATTATGTACTGCTGAGGCATGTTAGAATTTTCAAAACATGAGTGAACTGCATTTTGCTTCTGTGTTCCTCAGACTTAACACAATCACCCAAAATGGATATGTTGTAGATGTGTCTTTTGCAGCTTAATGTTTGATATTTTTGATGTAAATCTATTATTTGTGGTGATCTTTTAAAATGTGTCACTTTACAGAGCAATTAAATATTAATTAATAGCCTTTTCATACTCCTTTTGTGCAATGAATTATGTCAGGGAGAAGGGTTTAATATAGGCTATGCCTGTTCCCCAATCCCTATTCAGATAGAAATCTGAATAAAAATATTGCTTATAAAAAAAAACTCCCTTTTTCCACCTCATTTTGTCAGAAAAGTGATGTAAAGATTAAAACAACTTGCTTCCACACAATATTGACAATATGTAATTCCAAGGATACCTCTGATTATTAAAGTGTTTTAAATACTGAAATATTCCCATTTTTTTAAAAATAATAGTGCTTTGCGACCCTTTTGTTGGTGTGGCTGGTTGTCAACTAAATACAGCATTTTTTTACATTTATCAATCCATATTTTAGTAAATGATTCATATTTCTTACAAGTACCTGTGTTTATATGTATGTATACAAGCCTGGGATAGAAAAATGTGCCTTTTAGCCATATTCCATCAACAGTATTACTTATATGGACACAGGTTGGATTTGTTACCACAGCAACATTTTCAGGCGGTAGACTTACGAGTTTCATTATAGTTCCTTACAGTTACCGTCAATGCAACCAATTTGCAGTTTGTCTTCTTGTATACTGACCAAAGTTTCTAGAAATAAATGCCTTTTACCTCAGAGTTTTCCAAAATAGGGATAAATTGGCATTTTGAGACATACAAAGTGTAAAAAAATGGGCCATTTTGTAAAAAAAGGTAAAAGAAAGTCAATTTTTGAAAAATATTCCAATATTTTGAATATGTTTGAGGAGACTTATTTGAAACTATTTAAATCTTTTTGCAAAATTCACATTTTGACAAAATTAAGTAAGAGTCTTCAATTCTAGAACAAAAGGCTCATGGACCTGAGCTGCAACCGAGTTTTCAAAACAGCACATAAGCTTAAGAGTTCACCATTTCTTCTGCAATTATTATTTTTTTTTTTTTTTTGATTCTGTATTATAATAATTTTGCAAAAATAAATGTGAAGCTATAAAGAAAAGAATTTTGATTATATACGAATAATATAGGAGGCAGACCGCCATTAAATTTCACCATCTCGTTACCCACAAATTGTAGTTCCCTCTTTGTCTCGTTTCTCCCCTTTTGCATGCCCATTTTTGTTGATTTTTTGGTCTAGAATGGACGAAGAGGGTTTGAATTAATATGTTCTGCCATGTTTTAGTTAATATTCATGATTTTGAGGCGGAAGGATAACGGCGTTATGAGGTTGGCTACGGGGTTTACTGCTATTCCAGTCCTAAAATTAGTGTTTTATTACATTTCGGGCACTTCATTTTGCCATTTTTTTTGGGGGGGGGGGGGCTAAGTATATTCAGACCTCCCCAGAAAAACAATTGGGGGGGGGGCTAAGTATATTCAGACCTCCTCAGAAAAACAATGGGGGGGGGGCGGACCCCCCGGACCCCCACATGTGTGACGCCCATGGTTGTAGTATCAGAAGAATTATACAGATTTAGAAATTGTTCAACTAATTTAGGTTATATTTTCTCTAGTGTATGAGGCAGGACATACTTTGTGGGTGTATACTATCAGATAACACTTGAACTGATAAATAGCTGATAAATTGATTTGTGTGTGGTATTGGTATATCATTATTATTTGACTAATATACCGCAATATATCGATATACCTATATATTATGTTTGACGTCACTACAGACTTTTATCACAATAACTCACCTATTTACTTGAAAAATCGTTAAGCTGTCTGGTGAAATCATAGATCGTATATAATATGGATAACTGACCCTGCAGTATCTGTCATTGGACGATGAATTATGTTGTACATCGCATGCGCGAAGTCAATATCCCTCAAGTTACTTCCGGTCGAAGGCTTTGCTATTGTTTATAATGAAGCCGAGTCATGTGAGCTAATATTAATGTTATTATTTTGTAATAATTGTAATTGAGATAGCGACTGGAAATTTTGAGACAACGTTCCTATATTTATGAAGCTAATAAAAACACGAAGACCGTATTTTTTACTTCAGTATTTATATTTTTAAAAAGTACTTAAATATAGATCCCATACTATGGGCCATATAATAGCAGTAGATTGCAAAGCCTACGCGTGAACTGATATTTGATGTTATTATTTTGTAATAATTTTGAAATAGCGACTGGGAATTTTGAGACAACTTTCCTATATTTATTAAGTTAATAATAACATGAAGACTGTATTTTTTTACCTCATTTTTTATATTTTATCGATTTACAGATTTTCTTGAATTTTTTGTAAAAATAAAAATACTGTTTTGTTTTGGGTCCATTATTTAAGGATGTAAATATCATGTGTATTTTTGTAACCAAACTGATTCTTTAAATCTATTTTCACAGAAAAAAAAGATGCACTTAAAATATTGTCGTTTATAAATAATTTTTTATATTTTATCGATCTACAGAATTTCTTGAATTTCTTGTAAAAATGAAACTACTTTTTTGTTTTGGGTCCATTAATTAAAGATATAAATATTATGTGTATTTTTGTAACCAAACTGATTCTTCAAATCTATTTTCACAGAAAAGAAAAGATGCACTTAAAATATTTTCGTAGCAAAAATAAAAATCTTGATATTCGAATCATTGTCTTCATACTTGATCTTTTTAATTCAAATTGATTCATTATAATTTTTTCCAAAGAAAAAAATACCAATCTGAATATATAAGGATTATGTATGCTGTTGTTAGTCAATAAAGTTCTCCAGCATTTTGCAACATGGTTTCTCCCAGTCGGTATATGGAATTGGGTTTTAACATTATCGTGTCAACACATGCAATCCTTCAGTATTTCGTTACTATAACATATGGTAATCTTTATTCTGTGACTATTTGCAAAATACAAGGAAGGAGAATTTTGCCCGACAGCATCTTTCTGTCTATGCTTCTTCAATTTTGAACTGTTGTTCTTAGAGTTAAACGTCAACTTCCACCGAAGGTGATTTAGCAGACAAGTCTTATTTTGCATTGTTATCATCAAAGCGCACGCGCAGGGGTCTTTCGTGTGGGAGTAAACCCATGAATTTGAGAAGGCGCCCCTATCTCCAAGCCACATACGCTCACACCAGGGATCGAAACCACAACAGCAAGCCAGAGGTGACCGACCAGCTAGAGGTTGATGCAAAGCAACCTAGACCATCCCAACCCCCAATTTTGAAGTACAAATGTACAGGGGTCTTTTCTTGTTAGAACAATATTACTAACAAATATTTCTACAACAATAAGATACATAAAAAAAGAACTCCTTTATTCATTTTAACAATTACAGACTTTAACAAAAAATAACCTGAAAACATCCGAATAGCAATAGAGGATCAGTTTTTTCTGAACACGATAGAGGGTGCATATTTTAACAGGTGGAGGTTTATCTTCTATTTTTCTGCATGGTTTGGAAAATAATGACAAGTGTTTGTCATACAGTGTGCTATGAAGTATTACAAACTTTACGTTGAAAAATCGGTGAAAATCGAACATTTCGATGTCGAAAACACGTTGTTCCCATTTTCTCAGCCAAGGGTGCAAGGATGTCCGAGATATGGCGCATGCCGGCTTAGGGCACCACCCTCCACCAACATATAAATTTTGGTCGAAATCCCTGACTAGCACCTTATCACCCCCTGCCTGGTGCTATCGCGAACTCGCTCTTAATTACCTACTCTTATTTCGAAAACTGTCAAGAATCCTTTTACATGTACTCCAACGAATCGAATAGACGATGTCCTGCCAGGCCATCCTCCAAAATTACTGACAAAGTCTTTTTCACACTTTGTTATTTATGGAGGGTTGTAGCAGTGAAGAGCTTATCTTATATTCAGAGGCCTACAAAAGAAAGAAAGTACAGGGTAAGGGGTATTAATATATTCATAAAGCAATTGAGGAGTTTAAAGGGGTACATGTATTAATAATAATATTTTCAACATAATCCTAACAAGACAGTTTTCAGATCCAATAATTATGTATCATTAGATAATGTTATACTCATTAAATAAATATGGTGTAAGAATGAAAAAAAACACGACACTATCTGACATTTAGACTTACATTCACCCAAATTTTATAATGTCAATACGACCAATATTTAAAGTAATTATCCTAATTTGAACATAGTCGCAAAAATAAAAGTCTGGGTACGTCTGAAATTTCAACGTAAAAATATAGAGCAATGGTGTATATACCTTGTCTCAAAAATTTGAGCTCAAAATATTGAGTTGTTTTGACTAAGAATCGCTAAGTTGCTTATCCGGACACGTAACGCTTTTAAAATTTCGGGTCATTTTTTTTCGTTGGGTGACCTGAAAATCGATTCCCGTTACTTGAAAGGTCTATAATGGCCTATGTGCTGTACTTGATAGCGATCGGTATTTTTCATCTACACGTTATAATGTTTTCAATATTAAATGAGGGCTTAGAAACAGAACATCCATTCAAATGATTTTTTTAAAAAGTTTACCTTGAAATTTCAGTGTGCAAACATATTGTTTTAAAATAATGATAGCACATTTGAAATTGCCAAAATGCTGAGAAAATTCATTAAGGTCTAAATTTTATAGAAAATTCCCTTAGAATATTATTTGATTTTTCCTACACATTTAATTGATAAAGACATATTTTTTAATTATTTTTACACGTAAAGACGTATACGGTATATCTAATAATAAAAACAGTTTTTCTTACAATCTAAAACTAAAAGGGAAATTTTAGCTATTAACCTACTTTTTTTTGGGGGGGGGGGGACTATGAAGACACCTTGAAGTAATGAATATTGATACACCAAAAAAAAAATGTAGGCCTAAAGTAAAGATAAAACATGACTATAGGCTATAGGCCTACATGTATATAGGCCTGAATAATTAGAAAATTGTAGATTCTAGACTTGCTGCACAGTTTTTATTACGTTGGACGAAATATTATTATATCAAATAGAGACAAATTTAGGTTTTAAAATACAATAGAATGTGTCCTGGACGCATTCGCACTGAAAGTGATTATTCAATAACTTATTATACTTTTATGTGTTACACAAGTAAGGCCTGTGTCGGCTGTGTACCGCACGGTCCGTAGTATCCTATTAATTTTTATACGAACGAAACATGTACTGACAACTAACCGTATTGATACAAAATAACTTACACATGGTTAAACATTAATTTCGGATATATCTTGGTAATTGGAAGTTGTGCAGACGATGTTTTTTCTTATTTTATTCCGAAGCTCACAGGACTCCATACGCATTTCTTCAGTGTTTTGTTTAACCGGAAGTAACTTGGGGTCAATTGACTTCGCGCATGCGATGCATAACATCAGCCACCAGTCGGACTTCCTTTTTAGTACAGTTCTATGGTGAAATGCATTGGGTGGTCAGCCTATGCAAGGGAGATAATTCTTTTTCAAAACTCATGGATTCAGACTAATACTGCTCTCCCCATTGAATCAGACAGACAGACAGACCCACAGGGCAAAATCAATCAACAAATCCAAATATTAATAGGGGGTGGGTTGTGGGGGTATTTTTTCTATGCCCGATCAAAAAAATATATGGACTTTGACATCTATCCACCTCAAAATCATGGATATTTGTCAAAACCTGGCAAAATAGTCAATCCAAATATTCTTATTCAAACATTCGTATTTAAATCTCAAACGGGTCACACTGGCTCGCTAGCCTGGAGGTCGGATGTTCGATCCCTACATTTTCCGAGAAAGTTCATCCAAATCGTCCGGCCTGTTCCCCCTTGTCAGTGATGCAGGATGGAGGGCTAAGGACAGGTGTCTAGTCGTTCGGGTGGTATGAAAACCCGAGGTCCGGTGTACACATTGGCAGTTGGAATTCGTTATAAGAGTAGGCGTAGTGCCGCTGTCCGGGCAAAACTTTCTTCATAGTACGTAGGTTTATTGTACCATCCGAATGTTAGGTTATAAGTACGAATCCTAATTATAATACAAATCTTTTGAAGTATACGGAGCTAGGATATCGAAGTCGGATTGTAGTGAAAATGGATTAGTTATCAGGATCTAATATCTCTTCATAAATAGTAGATAATCCTTTGATTAACTATGTACTGGAGACAGTAGGCCATATTTATTTATAATCTAGTATTTCCCGATTGCTCCAGTAGAGGATTGTATCGGTTTGAAGGGAGATAACTCAATTGTATAACCTCCGTTGATCCATCGCTGTCTCATTTAATCCAAATACTAGACGGTTGGTAATGTGTACCTCATCCATAAATAATCTGAACTGATTCGTTACCCATCCATGAATACAAAAAAATGGAATAATATTTTTGACATTGAATGAAGTCTACTTTTCTGTTCTGCACCGACTCAGCTAATGAAGTCGGGCATGCGTTGTAGAGGATGCTATGGGAGAAATATTGCCTGAACAGAAGTGATGAGACGAGGCGAGAGCGTTTGGAGTTAGTACATTCGTGCTAAGCCAAGCTAAGACATGACTCCCTCTATACAAATTAGATCTGGGGTCGTTTACATTACGATGTTTGAACCTAATATGTAAGAAGCAGAATAAAAGTATTATTTGAGTAACACTAGTGTTGTCATGAAGAACCTTATCCGAGACACAATTCTGTCATAAATCTCCCCTAAATCATGTGTGTAGGTATTTTTATAAAGGAAAATCATAAGAGGATATTATAAATATGTTAATATTTTTTCCATGTTTGAATGTATGTATATGTATTTATTAAATTATGCCTTATATAAATGTAATATTGCATAATATGGCCCCTTGATAATGGAATGAAAACAATAACTGAAGCGGGGACATCTGTGATAACTTTCTGTTTTTGCCACCGCCTGACGTTACCCAGGGGTTGAAATAGTCAGGCGCGGATCCAGGATTTTTTGCAGGGGGGGGTCTAGGTTTGATAATTGCTTAACTACCCCAAGCGCCGAAGGCGCTCAACCAATTAACGGGCGGTTTGGGGTCCGTCCCCCAGAACAATTTGATTCAATTTGGTTCACTCTGGCGTATTTCCGGAAGGTAAATTCCAAAATTAGAGGTCTAAAAATCGCCAATAAAATCACATAGATTTAAGTTTCAAATTTTCAAGCCTGAGCAGGGGGGGGGGGGGGTCCGGACCCCCTGGACTCCCCCTCTGGATCCGCGCCTGATAGTTATTTATAGACTGCTGGCCATTTCATATAATAATACAGAAGTTAATTATACACAATGATTAAAATATATACAACGAAATACTTGTTTTTCTTACTTTAATTACTTGCTTTTCTTATTTTAATTTCGTCGACTTGGAAATCATATGCAACACAAAAGAAGATGAATAATCTGCAGAGCAATCTAAAATCGATTTATCGGTTGTAAAGGGAGATAACTGCATATTCATTTCCATTCTCTGCGAATTATCGAATATTCGTCGCAGTAATTAAATTAATGTTTTGCTATTTGACAATATAAGGTTGTTATTTGATGATAGTGGGTAGTATATGATACGTATTTGATAGTATTGGGTCAGTTTTTGCTTGTTTTATGTGATATAGTGAGGCAAATGGAGCCAGTCATTGGTAATTGCATTTAAAGTACAATTCCCACGGTATAACTAATTATTTTTGAAAAAATTCAATTGATATACACATTTTGCAGTATTATGTTATAGTATTGGGTAGTATGTGGTGATATTGAGGTGATACTGGGGTGGTATTGGGTAAATCGTCCCACCCGTTATAACCTGTTGTATTAACATCCATGTGTAAATCATCAACAAGAGAGAGAGAGAGAGAGATGGGGTTTAACGTCCACTCGACACAACTAGGTCATTTCGGGACTAACATATGGTTTTTAATTTTATTTCAATAATTCGCTTGCGCGTAGGGGTCTTTAGCAGTGGGAGGAAACCGGAGTGCCCGGAGGAAACCCACGAGGTTGAGAAGGCGCCCCTATCTCCATGCCACATACGCTCACACCAGGGCTCGAAACCACAACCGCAAGCCAGAGGTGACCGGCCAGCTAGTGGCACTCTAGACCACTAGGCCATCCCAACCTCCAAATCATCAACAAGATATTGTACTGTAGATAAAGTACCATAGTAACATGCCCAGTGTAAGATGGTATAATTACCACTGTCTCTAGCGTTACAAATGTAGCTTGAGTCAACCGGTATGGTTTTGTTTCCCCAGTTGTACGTGACAAGGAGTAGGGTGACCTGTCCAACCTCGTGGGTTTTCTACGGAACCTACTGGTTTTCGATCAAAACTACATGCAAGCTAATTATTGAAAAAAAATTCAACCATATGTTAGCCCCAAAATTACCTAGTTTGTGTCAAGTGGGTGTTTCATCCCATCTCTCTCTCTCTCTCTCTCTCTCAATACAAAGCAGCTACATGTTGGAGCTAAATGCCCTATGAAAAATAACAAGGGGGATCATTGAGCTTGTTAATTATGGCGGTATATTAGTGCCAAAATTCTAATATGCTATCGTCTAACTTCTAACGTCTATTCGTGTAACTTCTTATCTAAGACAATGTATATTCTAATTTCTTCATTTGTTCCTCGTAAATGGGGCCTTCTAATCTTGCAATTTTTATTCTATTTCATGTTATTTCTATTATTGTAAGGACAAATTTTCATTTCAACAACGCTTAACATATTTAGAATGAACATTGAACAAATTAAGAATTTGATACGTCCACCTAGCAACCGTCATTATGACGTCGTTTGGTGTCGCCACTGTATGCACAGCTATCCACGCAATTACTGCTCACGGCGGGAAGTTTATAATGTTTTACGACAACAATTACGAATAACGGCATTGACACAACCGGCGCGAATATAGGCTAAAAGATGTCAGATTCAGATGCCAAATCAAAAGCTCTCAATCTTTTGAAGCAGACCGCACAGGCACTTACCGAATGTACAGAATCACAACAAGCAGTTAATATTAAGAATAATAAACCCGAAATACATGTACAAACCACCCATGCTCCACCCGTGGCATCAGAAATCAAGAAGCTTTTTTCCCCTTACAGCAGGCCTGGCACTTCTTGTACTAAGAAACATTTCCATGTAAAAAAATGCCACTGTCACTTCAGTCAGTGGGCCTGTGAGTTTTTGGACCCACAGGTTTTCTGTAATAATTGACAAAGACCAGGGCCCTGTTTCACAAAAACTTAAGCTAAAATCACTAAAATAGATTTTAACTAAAATCAAAATGAAATTTTAAATTTTATTCATTTCACAAAGATTGATTGTAACTTAAAATGCGATTTTAATAGATTTTAGTTAAAATCGCTTGCGCCCGCGCAGTGCACATTTCCGCTGCGGGTACTTACGGTGAAAGCAAATACGCTTCGAAACTGAAAACTGTTGGCAGGTTGAATTAACGGTTGCAATATCAATGGGGAAAGTTCCATACGTTGAAGCAATGTTTGCACACGGCCAGACATTCGTAGAGAGGTGAAATAAATGAGTGTACTGCGTAATATGTGATTCGAAAAGTATCGGTGGGTTGACCTTGAACTTGGCATTTGATTCGTGACATGGGAATTCGATTTACTCGCAGGCTTCAATGGAAATAATGTGTATCGATAAACTAAATCGCATGGATTTATAGTTTTATGGAGAATTGTCACAAACATATTATGATATTTGTCACACAAACGGCTAATCTAGGTTGTAATTTATCAACTTTGAAATTAATACACCTATCTGTAACACTACAGATAACAGACCATCAGCATAGGTTGTAGATCTTTTATTGAGAACATGGAATAGACATAGATCGGAAGGAGCTCTATTCAAGTCTGACTTACTGTCAGTTAATTCTGGCTTTATAAAGCATACAGCCATTAAGAATAATGATACATGACAGATTAACTTATTTGGAATTGAGAGTATAGTTTCTATAACTGCACTGCATCTTCCCTTTAATGTCGCGAAGTTCTGCCGAGTGTTAAACACATAGATCATGTGTAGGTTATAAATAACATATAAATAAATAAGATATTTAATGAGATCGTGCCTTTTGTCAAAACGAGCAGAGGTCATTCGTGTGTTGCCTGTAAGTAACATATTGAACAGATAAGCAGAAGTTGTATATAGTTGAAAACGTCAAATATAATATAATGTCAAATCTAGCAAAGTTCTATGTAAAAATAACTTTGTCACATTCCTTCATCACCCATGAGTTATGTACCAAAAGGACATAACAAACACAATTGAAAACGTCCAATATTAATATAATGTCAAATCTAGCAAAGTTCCATATCACTTTGTCACATTCCTTCATCACCCATGAGTTATGTACCAAAAGGACATAACAAACACCATTCTCACAGGTGGGACACTGTTTCCATCTGTATACATTGATGTTTCGCACAATAAAATTACATTACACACGAATTAGGAAGAGCACACGCGATATAACACAGCAAACCTGATATAACAACAGTACGCATGAAATAATAAAAGTACATATGATAAACTTAAAACACACGCGATTATATATATATATATATATATATATATTTATATTACAAGTCCGGAACAACCTTGGTCCTAGAAGTTTTTGTAGGACGATACCATTCTAAGTGTACACTTCCTGTTACCATTAAATTTGGTACTGACATCATAATATTTAATTTTCCACTGGCATCCTTCTTGATAAACTTATGACAAAGTTAATGTCACAGGATTATGTCGTAGTGCTGGTGTGGAATCATCTGTTCCAGCGAACGTATTTCCGTCCTCGGTCTCCGCCGACACCATCTCCTTATGAGCAGCATACGTTGCCCTGACTCTGTCATTTTCGAATTTCCTGGCTAATTTTCCTTGACGAATTTGAAAGTATCGTACCAAAAGATAAGTAACGACACTAATAGTTAAAATGAGCCCAATAATACTTAATACAGAATTTGTGTGAGGCCATGGCTTGTCTACAACTTTAAGAGGCGTGAGTTCTTTGATAAATTTCTTAATAGGTATTTCTTTCACATCTTTTAGGGTAGGGGAAAGTTCAGGAATTTCAAGATTTGGAAATGCTACAGATAAAGGTTTCCACAAGGCAAGACTTGAAATATTAAAATGAGTATTAATGTTTTGAAAGGTATTTTGGATATGAAAAGTGCTTTCTCGATTATAAATTGGTAAAAGAGAAATATATTCATTTGATGCCGAACAAGACATATTTAACTTTAGGATATCAATAGGTGGCTTTGCAGTAATGGATAACGTTGAGGTTGAATATTTTTTTTGATTACAAACAAGTGAAAAACGTAATAAATTTTGAGTGGATACGGCCCAATAACCATCGGTTAGATATTCAGCTAAAGGCAAAATTATTGTAGGTTGAACATTTACGGTACACACGTCTTTACTCAATTTTGTGTTTTGCATAAACAAAGCGATTACACATAATTTACTTAAATTAATGGGATACAGTGGACTTTTGATAGAACAAGTTTTTACAAGGCGATTGGTACAGACTTCAACTTCGGATTCGGTGAGAAGTACATAGTAGTGGTAGCCTGTCTACAGGGACGTTGGCGCGCATGCGCAGACGCCCCTAGCAACGGGTTTGCGCATGTGCAGGTCACTTCCGGTCTTCCTTAGCAACGGTCACTTCCGGTGATGACGTCATCGATGGCATCACTTCCGGTGATGACGTCACGTCCTTAGCAACGATCGTTTCCGGTGATGACGTCATAGGTGACGTCATGGCGACGTGACGTCATCTCCGAAACTGACGTCATTGATGACGTCATCTTTGTTAGTGACGTTGGGATTTCCTTGTTTCTCGGGATTTCTTGGGGATTTCTTGGGGTTCTCTTGAGGCTCTCTTGAGGTTTTGTTGTGGGAACCCCCCTCCCCTTTGCACTAGGGATTCCCTCCCTTTCTTTTTTCTTTGCTCTAGGGATTCCCTCCCTTTCTGTTTTGGGCGACATTTTCTAGGGATTCCCTCCCTTTGCTCTGAGGATTCCCTCCCTTTCTGTTTTTCTTTTTTTCTAGGGATTCCTTTGCTCTGGGGGGTTTCTCGAGGGGTTCCCCAGAGTTAATAACAATACATTTTTTTTAATCACATTTTTAATCACATATGTAATAACAATTTGTAATAACAATTTTAATCATATTTGTAATAACAATTTTTAATCCTATTTGTAATAGCAATTTTTAATCCTATTTTTAATCCTATTTTTAATAACAACAGAACAATTTTATAACGTATTTACATGTTTGAAAAAGAACAACACGTTTGTCCACCCAAACGATTTAAGGATGGAAAATGATTTTGAGCCCATTGATTCACCAGCACATCATTTTGTCGAGTATCGGTGCCAAACAATTGCAGGCACCGTTTTGAGTGGCAGATAAAAAATAAACAATAATGTCCACACACAAAACTTGTTAAACTCTGTAACCATTGGGGTTGATGGGTAGTGGGTCCGTGACGTTGACTGAAATCGGCAAAGGCTTGTCCATAGGTTTCGGGTGGGCATCCGTAAGAATCGAAGAAATACAAGTGTCCAGGTCCTTCACACATAAACACGGTCCAGTGGGTGCCGGGGTCCTGTTCGTCGTCGGTATTGACGATGTAGGCTAGAGGATAGGTATGGGGTTGCAACCGGTACAGGTGATTCCGGGACCAAACACCGCCAAAGACGTCAGAATGATACCGCAGGGCCTCTTCTAATTGTAACGTGGATAAAGGACTACCAATCCAGGATGACTTGTCGGTTACGATCGATTTCCAAGACATTGTCGTATTCGGCAAACAGCATAAGATTGAGAGCGTTGGCGGGGGCGGCCGAGAAGCGTAGCTCTAGAGACAGGTTACCGGTGGTTCTGGGGTGTGAATAGGCCCCGTTAGCTCCTCGGTCGTTGGTCAAATCAAAACAAAAGAGTGTGTAACCCTTGATATAATCGTGGAAACTGAGATCCAAATCTTCTCGGGTGTTGAGAACACCCACACGATTCATTAAATCCATGTACGGTGTGATAGCCAATTTATCGGCAAAGTTGAGATCGGCATAATCATCCACGACTTCTCCATTCATGGTCAGGCGAATGTGCTTGAGGTTATGATGATGAAATCGGAACGGGTTCCTGGTATTATGTCCATCGTAAGCTCGGTTACTGACCAACCCCACAAATAGACGCGCGGGTAAGGTTTCGTTGATGAACAGATTGTCCAGGACGTGGCTGGTGCGGTTACTGGGTACGACCACATCTTTGACGACCATGCGTTTCAAGGGGTACTTGGCATTGGTGGTTTGGAGTTGGTTGGTAATTCGCGTGTACGTGGTGGGAGAAAGGGTGACGAACGGAATTTCCAAATAAGCTTTGATGAAATCAATCTTGTAGGGTCCTTTGTTGTCGGCATGCATCAGGAAAAATTTGGAGGCTTGTTTTTCCAAACTCAGGCGTAGATCGACCCCGTCCAATAAGTATCTCTCCTGTAAAAACATATCTAAATGCAACCGCGCTTGTAATTCCACCACCTGGCTTTCAGAGATGCGTTTGTAGCGTTCCACCAATCCGGCATTCGTAGGCTCGGGGGAATCTGCATTGACTTTGACGGGTGAGGCTTGATCAAATTCGCCGGCTGTATCCTTGTGCCACAGGACTTGTCGGTCTAAATGGTTCGTCTTGGCTTGTTTTCCATAACTCAGTAAATTCTCTAGGTAAGCTCGATAGGCGTAATTAGGTAGAGGAGACGTGACCAGCGTATCAGAATCTTTTCCCAGCCGCAATTTCACATCTTTAAACAAAGAGTGCATCCAATTATTCACGGGACCCACGGCTTCGTCTGCTGGTAGATTGGTACCATCCTCTTTCACCACTTTGAGTCGCAGGTACAGGGTCGTATTGGCCAAATCGATGAAATCCATACTGGCATTGTTCACCAGAAATTCAATCGGTCCATCGTGATTCAGATCGGGTGTGATGGAATATTTACGTATTTTGGTCACTCTGGTAATGGCCGTGTGCGTGTCGGGCACTTGGAACAATTCTTGCAGTTCATCTCGAGCACAAGGACAGGAATCGTTACGCATTGCTGAAGCCATGATCGAAGATGTCTGGCCGAGGACGTTTGGCTCGTGAAATGACGCCAGGGGATTTTCTTTTCCTTTTTATAGAAGGTTTGGGTGGTCTGGTGTGTGTTGGTCGGCGTTGGGTTTTGGGTGATCTGGAGGACATGACATCGGCTAGTGTTTGTCGGAGACGCGGTTTTATGGTGCGCTGGAACACATTCTTCAAACTTTGGCCCACACTTTGTTTTCCCGACACTACGCCGAGGGCTGCTTTTCCCAATTCTCCAAAAGTCTCTTTGTTTAAGAAATTGGCTTTTAAGGCGTTCTTTCCGGCTTGCAGAAAGGGTTTCGCCATGTTCAGTAGCCCCTGTAAACGTCCCGCGCCCTTTTGCCGCAAGACACCGCCCCGGTAGACATTGATGGGCGTGCGGGTCTTCATGTTGGCGCCCTTTTGGCGTAACACACCACGATAAAACTGCATATTACGCTTTTCGTCGGAAATGTAGTTTGACGACGACTTTTCCTTTGGTGAATGACACTTTGTGGCCCAGGCCGTTTCTTATATAGAGGCCAATGGTGGTGATGCTGTCGTATTTGAAGGGTTGATAATGGATGACCGTCGGTCGATGATAACCGTGAGAACTGGGAAAGACATCCAATAAAGGCGCCACCATATTCCCCACCCGTTGAGGTTCCAAGAGATCCGCATACAGATAAAACATGGTGTGTCCCACATTGATGTCAAAGGTGTCCGGGGCCACGATGACATCCCTCTGTTTGAAAGACGTTAAATGGTCCAATCGGGGCGTAATTGTGGTCTCGTGAATCCATCCCAACGAGGATACCACGGGGCCCGTCAACTTCAATTGGAGAAAGGGTATAAGTTTGAGATATTTAAAGCCGTCTTCCGTATTGATCTGCAACTTGACTTTTTTCGTGACGTCGTCCAGCACAAAGGACACGATCGGTTCTTCTTTGATCGCTTCACTGTAGGCATTTATTTTGGCTTGATAATTCTTCTCGTGTTCTTTTTCGAGTTCCGTGAGTTCGGGATTGTCCGGGTGTTTTCGTCTGGGTTTGGCATGCAGTGTTTCGAGCGTCACGTGATCTTTAAACAGAGCTCGTATAAGCGAATTTATCTCAGCCAGCAAGTGTTGGACACTATTGTACATTCCTCCAGGAATGGGGTATTTTTTGATCTCCATCTTGGCAGCCTCTTCATACATCACCCACTTTTCATTCTTTGGTATGTTGGCTGGTCGGTGTGCGTCTGGGTTATAGACTGGGACCGTCACCATCCAGAGACTAACCTCACTACTTCCTTCTGGGAGATTGTTCCACGTCGTGGGAAACGACACGGAGGCCAATCCCACTTCCCAGTCTCGGTGGTCCAACTCGATGGGAGAATTCAGCAACGTACGATAGCTGGACATTGTGTTGTCGGGATACACTTTCATGGAACTGTCACTAGGCAATGTGAGATAAAACTGGCGGGGATTTGTCATTTTTGGGGGTGGGATTGAGAGCTGGCGCCGGAAGCAGGTAACCAATACTACTGGACAGGAGGGCCGTCCATAGGGTGGTTTGTGGACCGTCTGGGCGTGTGGCTAACTGAGCTAAAGCGACACCGGCCACCACGTACACTAAAATCACTTGACAGAAAAAGACAATTTCCGCTTGAGGGATGCGACTGCCAAAACAAGACCAGTGACGTCGATGTTCGGAGAGAGACGTAGAAATCGTTGACGTGGCTTCGTCTTGTGACATTGTGACATTCCCTGGAACACATCGGGACTATTTATAGACAACGGCACTCTTGGGTATCCAGGAATTGAAGCTGGCGGGGTATCCCAACCATTTGACCAACATGTCGCCGCGGCGACGGTCCAACACCCGTTCAATGGGAAATTCTTCGTTCGGATCCGTTCTCACACTTTGTAATTCTTGGGGATAAAATGATCCTGCGATAGGTTCGCCACGTTCATCCAATAATTTGTACGTTGACCCACTCTGTCGATCCACACGAAACGTTTCCAGGGTCCAATTGGGCCAGTAGCCTTTGTCGAATGCCCCGTGTTTGGGTAAGGCCAAACGAACGGACGTACGTGGAGGCAATCGGGTTGGAACGACCTTGGTTTTCTTGGAAGTGATTTGCCATTCTTTGTCCGGGGTCATGTCCATGGGTGCCATGCCAATAGTACGATGTCGGGCCGCGTTGTAGCCCCTCACTAGATCGGCCAGTACATCGATGTAACGTTGTGTGTTCCGATGCGTAAAATAACGCCACATGCGTTGTTTGAGCGTGCGCTGAAATCGTTCTACCACACTGGCTTTGGTTTCGACATTGTGCGTGACGAAAAAATGAATCTTTTTCTTCTTCAGGAAAGCTTGAACATGTCGATTGAGAAATTCGGTTCCTTTGTCTGTTTGCAGCCGCAGAGGAATACGTTTTTGTGATAAAACACTCTGTAAAGCCTTCAATAACGTGGGACCCGTTTTATTCTTGAGTGGCACTACCCAGGCGTATTTGGAGAACACGTCAATGATACACAGTAAGAATTTGTACCCATCGTTAAAGGACGCCAAGGACGAGAGATCGGATAAATCGGCCTGCCACTGATGATCTACACCGGCCACGACGGTAGATAAACGAGAGAAACGTTTTCGTATGGGTTTATGCAAGGTGTACGTGCGTTGTCCACGTAACCAGGCCCGGACACGTTTCAATGGAACCCCGGTAGCTTTCTGTAAACGGGTCGCTCCCCCGAAACCCGCAGGGTGTTTGGGGTCGTAGTACACACGACCCAACTTCTTGTCCATTTTAAGAGTATTTTAAACGTATTTGCACTGCTTAACAGTATTTATACTATTTGCAAAGTTTACCCGTATTTATACTATGTCCAAAGTTTTATTTTCAATAAATTATTAATTTTATTTTAATGATTTTACAAACATTTATTAACAATCTTAACATTTTAATAATAACAATTTTACAAGCACTTTAATATTTTAATAATAAAATTTTTTACAAGTCTCTGAAGGGGATCCAACGTGGTGTGGCTCTTCGGCTAGTTTGAAGACGTTTCCTTTTTCGTTCTCGAGGTCTTGTCCAGCGTACCTCCAGGGGTGTACGTGTGGCCTGTGTGGCCTGTGGAAGTGGTTGGACCGTGTTTCGGCCTTTCACCGGTGGTCTACGAGTGGGTGTCTTCCATCGGTCTGCATTCCCTACCCATTCTCGCGAAGCATGTGTCTTCTTTAACGTGGACACAACATCGCTCCACCCCGGAGCTGGCGACACGGTTTTACGGCTTCGCATTAAATCGTTGACGATATCGTAGGCATTCGTTCCTTTAATCACTTGACCATCACGTACCAATTCATAATTGTCGTTCCATTCCAAAGGTGTTTTTTCTTTGATGTGTTTTAACAACAGTTTGGCTTTAGGGCGATACTTGATAGGAACCGATTCTAGGATCGATTGCGAGATATCGGGTTGTTGCGGTGGTTGGGGTGGCGGGGTTGGTGCTGGTGGCGGTGATGTTTGGGGTGTTTGGGATGATGGTGGTGGTGATAGTTGCGATGGCTGGGAGGTCTCGAGTTTCTTTTGCATCGTTTGAAATCTTTCAAACAATTGCCCATACTTTTGCATTTTATCGGCATCTGGCATACGGGATTTCAAGACGGTATCCATTTCGGTTGACACTTCTTCCATGATACGGCGAATAGGGTCCCGTTCCCACACGGGTTCGTACGGCTTCATGACCGTGACACTGGGTTCGTCCACCGGAACCAATTTCATTTTCTTTGCAAATTTCATCGTCGTCGTTCCAGCTGCCGTTGAATACAGGGGAAGACGTTTTTCCAAAGGGCTGAAGAATCCAATAAGCGTCTTCGTCGATGCCACGAGGTGTTGGGGGTTCCCAAAGAACGCAACACACGTTTTAGACGTTGTAAACGTTGTTTTTCACTGGGGCTCAGAGGTATGGTGCCTTGCAGTAAATTACCAATACACTCGGATAAACAATTCACCACGTCTCGGGGCGCTTGTTGAATCAGACGTTTTCGCCAAGCTGGAGACACGTTCAATAACACATTCAAGAGAGGTAATGACTGCATGGTGACGTCTTGGTTTTTATACAGGAGAGCTTTTTTTATAGAGCTTTTATAGGGGTCTGGATACTACTCTGGATACTACTCTGGATACTACTCTAGATGGGTAGACCTACCGCACGACCCACGGCCTGACCGACGGTTGTCAGAACTGGAAGCACGAATTTGACAATTTCACCCCAAAAACCACCGCGTTGAACGATTCGTCGTTTCGTTCTCATCGGGGTTTTACGATTTGCCAACAGAGTTAAAGATGAGGGTAGCGGTCTAGAGACTTGGCGGCAACATTCGGAAAGAGTCTGAATAAAAGTATCAGGAGCATGTCTCAGAACTTGTTTTTGCCAAGGTTTGGGCAGGGCCCGTAGCGACCGGATAATGTTGAGATCACGGGATTTCATGGTGTTCTGAAGCGATGCATTGGCTTTTGGTATTTATAGCCTTTTTGGTATTTATCGCCTTTTTGGTAATTATCGCCGTCTTCGTCGTTTTTGTCTGGCAATGTCACCAAAAAATCCACCGCGTTGCACCCGTCTCACGGGTCTCTGTTTTTCTCTGGCCTTTTGCAAACGTTCTTTCCAACGAATCAAGATTCGAATCAGGATACCTCCGAAAAATCCCTGTCCACCAGGTTTCATGATCATGTTCAATTTATCGTTGACAGATAAACGATCTCGGGTCAGTTGTTGCAATCTCTCTCGATTTCGCTCTACCCAGCGTTCGTGTTGTTTGTGCAAGGGTCGTATATTTCCTTTCAGCAAATGGTCGGCAGCCAGCTTGAACCATTTCAGCAAACCAATTTGAGCCATCCCTGTATTCTTGGCCAACTGTCCATAAGCCATTTCGGGGGACAGTCGTTTCAAACGGTTAATAAAGCTCCGCATTCCTTTCAGTTCCTGACGTGGTGGTTGGCGGGGCGCTGGACGGCGTCTGACGACACCGTCATCATCCAGACGTAGAGGGCGGCGTGGTGCAGGACGGCGCTTCGTGGGACGGCGGGCGTCATCGTCTGTGACTGGAATCTGATGATGGCGTGGCACTCGTACGACCACGGGGGATAAACGTAAATCTGGAGCTAGATTGGTACCCACATTGGAACCCACATTGGTGCCCACATGGGTGCCCACATTTCGGCGTCGGTTGGGTCCTGCGGCCTCTGTTGGTGTGGCACCAAATGAATTTTGTCCTTTCCAGGCGGGCGGTGGAAATCTAGCACGAGGTAGTCCTGGAGGTGGATGTCGACGAACGGTGTTCTTCACACGAGCCATGCTGACATTAAATGAAGGTGGTCATCCCAGGGGCCTTTTTATACCTTTTTCACGTAGACATGAGACGGTTCTTCCTCTGGTAAGATACGTGTACGAAGACGTAGTTCATCAGGGGTATCGGGTTTTAGATCGATCAGTAAATAGCTGCGAGGGGTACTGGTGGCATCGGCAAAGGCTTCTTGCATAAATTGACCTTGTCCGGGATACATTTGTCGGGCCAAGACACCCATCTGCGAGGCATCGCGGGGATTTTTGAAGAGGACCACATAGTGAGCATTTAAACTGATGGTCCTCTGTTGTTTATCAAACAGATTTTGCACAATGTAAATCACGCTCACATTTCTATGATGACTTTTCTTGGTGAACCAACGTTCTAACGTGTCGGTGTCTTCTCCCATCAAATCATCCACGACTAAACATTGGGGTCCTGGGACTTGTTCCATCACCTCGTCCAAATTGCCCAAACCACGAGTATAAGTATAAGGAAACTGTTTGTAACTGTCTTGCCATTCGCCATAAGCCCAGACAATGCGATCAGGGGGAGTATCAAACAGCGACGCTTGGAGAAATTTCTGCACAAAGACCGTTTTCCCCACACCCGTTGGCCCACTCACTAACATGGTAAAGGGGTGTTTGAATGACACGTCCATGGTGAAATAACTTTTCCTTTATTGGACAGTCCCCTTTTATACTTTCCCTGGCAAAATTTAAACAGACAAGATGTGTATAATAACAAAACATTTATTAACAATATAATATATTTACAATATATTTACAATTTATTTACAATTTATTTACAATCACAACGGTGTTCTCGTTCACACATGTTATCCAAAAAGTTCACACATGTTATCCAAAGTGTTCACAGATGTTATCCAAAAAGTTCACACATGTTCTCCAAAAAGTTCACAGATGTTATCCAAAGTGTTCACACATGTTATCCAAAAAGTTCACAACGGCAAAGGGTATTCCATGCGCACCATATGCGCATACAGCCACGGAGATCGCGTCAACACACGGGGTACCCAATATACGGAACCGATCATTTGTTGTAGAACGTCGTCGTCGACCCAGTCTTGGGCATCTAGTAGTGTCAACACCAGGGGTGCCCATTCCTTATCCATCCAAGGCAGTGGTGGTGGTGGAGGCTGTTCTGTCATGCCACGATAGCCACCCGGAATGATGAGTGTGTGGGCTAATCGTTGAGCCTCTTCGGCCGTCAAGGTAATACGAAACGGTGGCACATCAAGTTGAATTGGGCAATGAATCAAATCTTGTTCCAAATCTTGTTTCAAATCTTGTTTCAAATCTTGTTTCAAATCTTGTTCCAGTCTAGTTGCTGTCGTAGTACAGGGCTCGGACGTAGGCCGATGTAAGGTCTTCTTTTTCGTCTTGTCTGAACCGGCGATAGAGTTCGCTGGCTTCTTCGCCCCAGTACCAGTTACGTGGTTCGGTGTGAAACAGTTTGTTGGTAAGGGTGTTGAAGTCGTCGATTCTTTCATGGGGCTGTCCACAGGCAAACAATCCATGGCCAAATTCGTCACAGTTGAGGCATCGATGTTGAGCTTCTTTTTCTTTATTTTGTTCTTTTTGGTAACGGGTCGACGGGTAAGGTTGGTAGCGTTGGGGACAGGCGGGAGCCCAGTGTCCGACTTGTTTACATCGATAACAGGTGTCGTAGCGTTTACTGACTTTTTTGGTTTCTCCTTGAGCTTCGCTCTGGGTGTTGACTTGCGCTTCCTTTCCGTTAAATATTTCTCTTTGGGTGTTGACTTCTGTCGTATCTCGTTGAGCTTCTCGTTGAGCTTCTCGTTGAGCTTCTCCTTGAGTTTCTTTTCCGTGAAATGTTTCTCTTTGAGTTTCCTCTTGTGTGTTGACTTCTGTCGTTTCTCCTTGAGTGGCTCTTTGTGGGGTGTACCAATGTCCATTGCTTCCACACCCAAAACAGTTGTTGGACTGTTGTTGTTGTTGTTGGGTTTCTTGTTGAGTAGCTCGTTGAGTAGCTCGTTGAGTGGCTCGCTGAGTGGCTCTGTGTGGACAGTCTCTGTACCAATGTTCATTGCTTCCACACCCGAAATAGTTGTTGGGCTGTTGGACTGTTTCTCGTAGAGTAGCTCGTTGAGTAGCTCGTTGAGTGGCTCGCTGAGTGGTTCGTTGAGTGGCTTGTTGAGTAGCTCTGCGTGGACAGTCTCTGTACCAATGCTCATTGCTTCCACACCCAAAGCAGCTGTTGGACTGTTGGACTGTTTCTGTTCGTTGAGTGGTTCGTTGAGGAGTTCGCTGAAGATCGCACTGTTGTCCATCGCCAGAAGTTTCCATACTACGTCCGAGTACTTGAGTTGATGTCTCCAGAATGAAGTATCGATGTTGTTGTCGGTGTTATATCCCCCTAAATCACGTGATGGATGACGTGGCATTCGCTCATTGGTCATAATAGACAACACCCAGAGCGTTGAGCTGGTTGCGCATGCCCAACGCAGCGTAAACAATACGTCATGGTCACGTGATAGTCCGGTAGTAAACGGGGGGCGAACCAGTGATTCATTGCTTCCTGTGTCATTTGCACTCCATACGTCTTGACTAAACGATCCAATACATCAAAAATAATCCGATCTTCCTCATACCAGGTGACGGCTTGACAACTCTTTTTGTAATAAGCAAAATTAATCCGATCTTCCTCAAACCAAGTGATGACTTGATGGCCTTGAGTCTTTTTATAATAGGACTTCCAAAGGTGTGTAAGAGGGTACACCGTGTCCAACATATCATTTAATACCAACGTATCTTCTCTATTCATATTTTCTTCTCTATTCATATTCACAACTGTGTTTTCTTCTGATCAATGCCGTTTTGAAGCCCGGTATCACTTCCCAGTGTTGTCGAAGTGCGTGTTCCACGTCGACTGCCCATTGGGGATCTGCTTCCCATTCTTGTACCTGTTGTCGCGGCTCGTCGATGAAACTTCCCAATACTTTTTCGACATCGTCGTGGTTGTGGTCCTCTAATACTTGATCCAGATACATGTCAACGGGATGGGACGTTTGACCAGTGGTAGGACAGACTCCCAAACCCAGACAGGAATGATACCGCTGACTCGGGTGATTGTAGGAACATCCAATGCAAAACGTATATTGGTGGTGGTCTATAATAGGTAAATAACGATGACTGACGCTATGCGCCAACCACCTCTGTCTCAGTTTCTCCGTGAGGGTCTCCATAAAGTAAGGTGGTCTCTGCCTTACCGTGATGGTATCCGTAAGGTAGGGTGTTGCTCGGCTGTCCGTCTTGGTCCAATAACACAAACCGTTTGTTGTATACTATCTTATAGATTTTCTCCTCCACGCGTGACCATAACCGTCTATCACGTGATCGCTCAATCTTGTGCGGATTGGTAACTGTTATTTTGTCTTGGGCGAGACCAAGGACCATTTGTTTCACGGTGTCGAAATTCAACAGTTGACTGTTACGGTAGTTGAGCGTAAATCCCCTGATTTTACAAACCGTTTCGCCGTTACTCAGTTGATAGGCGTAATTTTTAGGTCCACCAGATACAAACTGACGTATCGACAATGTGTCGGGTAATTCGTTCTTCCATTCGCCTAACGAGTTTCCTTCCGGAGGGTTCCACAGATTCCGATCGTATTTGAAAATGACACTGTCCGTATCAAAGTAGCACACACGTTCTCCCAGCGGTTCCAATACCGAATACAGTTTCAATCGGGCTTGGGCTGTCACAAAAGCAGCCACCACGACGTTGGTAATGGGACATGGTCTCACGTGTTCTTCTTTTTTGAGCTTTTCTACCATAACCATGTTGTCGTTCACGACTCGAACATCTTTGATGGTTTCGGTGACGTCCATCATGAGTGGAAAATAATCGGCAGGGTCTGTCATGTACACGGTTTGGGTAAAATTATCGCGTTGTCCGAATTTACCCCACAATGTGTTCAATTGTAGCTTGCTAAAACTTCTCAGGCCTTTGTTGGGTATCATGGCTTCGTGATCGAGTTGAATGCCTTCCTTGTCATACACGTCTTGGATGAAACGCCGTTTATCGTCGTCCGTGGAGCAATCGTCCGGATACCCACTAGCTTCCATCTTCTTTTTCAAGTAATGATCAATGTATCCAGCAAATAATCCTCCAGACTTGGATTGATTGTCGTACTGACTCCATTCGCTCCAATGCCATACTTCGTACACGACGAGGACTTGATAACCCATCGCCACGGCCTTCTTTAATTCCAACGACACAAAAGTTCCTACCCAGGCACGTTCTTTCTGTTGGTGCGTACAATCGACGTAGTGGGTGATCTCACTTTTCTGCATGTACTGTTCCACGCAGCTCCGACACAGCGGAAAGGTGAGTTTTCCGTTGTATCGAAACGGGAGTACGGGGTGATAGAGTTGGCGGGGTGGAAGCACAGAACACTGAATCAGACCTTCGTACTGTTCCCAAGCTTGACTAGGTCGAGTGATGATCTTCGGTTCTTTCAGAGGGAATTTACCGTATTTACACACCCAAGGGTAAAGGGATACCACGTCCACGTATCGGATCTCTTCGTCGGGATGTTCGGCTTTGGCCATCAATTGACAGGCATTGGTTCTTCCTCCAAAAAAGCCAGCTCTGGGCGACAGGGGATCCGGACAAGGCCATCCCTGGGCTTCTAGACTGGCAAAGAATTCTTCCATCTCAGGATTACGACGACGTTCTTCGCTCAGTTCACATTCCCACATGACTTTGATCTCAGATAGGCAATACACGTGACGTAATTTGTAAAGGCGATCTTGGGTGTGTTGATACAAATCACGCATGGTTCTAGACGGATCATAGGGGTGATGATGTTTTACGTCTTGTATGGGTCCCGGGTAGCAGCGAGGACATCCGTGATAGGCACATCCCATGAATTCGTAGCCCGTGTTATCGTCGTAACCGTCTAAATGATACTCGCCAATTCTCACTTCACCCTGGTTACGGGCATGTCGAATCTGTGGAACGCGTCTCCCCTCTCGCAACGCTTTTAGCGTCTGACAGTGTTGTTCCCATTCCAACCATCTCAAGGCTATGTTAGATTGCTGTCGCGGTCGAAATTGTTTCCAATCTTTTCCGGCTTCGGGTTCCTGCATCAACGCTCGAGGAATGATGGCCATCGTATCAGGTTCCAAATAATGCGTACGAAATACTTTATTACAGGCCGAAGCCAGCGTGAGACTTTCGACAAAAGGATCGAGGCCCGTGTCCATCATAAACAAGTCTCTGAAAGCAGCACAGCCCCGTCTGAGGACATCCACATCGCTCTTGCAATACGTCATCAGCTCGTGTTGAAAATCGAACGGTTCGTGTTTGTGTTGTTGGTACCAGGCGTAAAAAGTTTGACGTTCAGACACACTCATACCATCCGGATCGTATTCTTCGGCAGGTGGATATGAACCCACGTAAGCGTAATGTTCCGGCTTGTTGAAAAAGTGTGGAAAATAACCTTTCTTCAGTTCCGTAAGGCCAAACGTCTTGGGTACATCTCGTAAGGGCATCGGTAAAAAGTTCAGCGAATCGACAAATTTAACGGTCCCCAAGGCCACTGTCATCACTTTCCCACCACTCATAATAACTTGAGGAGCGGCTATCGCATGTTCGTGTATTGTCTGCAACATGAGTAACCCATCGTATCCCTTGAAATTATGTGCAACGGCTATGATTTGTGTAGACTTGATTTGTGTGGACTTTCCTCCCGGAACTGTACCGTGTGCCGATAAATGGATGAACCATTTTCCCACGTCGTCCAACGTACGAAATATCCATTCGCGTTGACCGTTCCAGAAAGGATCACAGTAATCACAAGGGTTCGACGATGCCATGCAGAAATGACAACAGCACTGCAGCACACACAAGTTAACTAAATGTTCTCCCGTATCTTGGCTGCACTCAAAATCATAAAACACAAAACGCGTCAAGTCTTTTCCTTGCAGTTTCGCTAACTGTTGTGGCCGGTCCGGCTGGGTCAGATCGATGGGTGATTTGAGTTTTTGAATAAAGCACCAACGGTCTCCGCGCTGATGCCATTTCTTACAGATAGAGCACTCGTATTCCCCACACACGTGTTCGGCCAATGTCCTGTGTCTTTTTAGAATATCCCATTCTTTGCCGCACTGTAAACATTTCGTCCATCGTTGGCAGATCGTTGGTGTTCCTGGTTGTCGAGGTTGTAAGTGTCGGTCATAACACATCTGATTCGGAAAACGTCGATGGCATGTATCACAGTCTCGACGGGTGGCGTCTTCCAAACACGGGGGTCCTGACTGTTGACACCTTTGACATATAGCATGACATTCGTGTTGATCCCAATGATCGTAACCTTTCTGACAGGCCTCGCAGAAATAGTTTCTTTCAAAAAAAGCAGGCATAGATGTAATGACGTCATAGTGATTAGCGTGGTGGTATAGATGTAATACTTTAGGCTGGCCACCTACGATGTACTTGGTGCCTTTGAACATGAGTTTTCCAAAAAGTTGTCGCGAATAAACATTGATCTGATACCCCTGGGGACCTAGTACACGTTGATATTGTTCCCAGGTCTCGGGGCCACGGCAGGCTTCGTAGGCACCTCCTACCTCCTCAATCAAACGACGGGTCTTTCGTGTCTGCCAACTGTAGGGTCCACACTGTTTGACAAGTCTTGTTCTTTCTGCTTCCCATTCTGGGGTGTCATTCTTGTTGGCATAGTGTTTGGCCACCACCAAAGCACGTTGAAAACAGAGCTGGTCCTGATTTTTAATCACTACGATGGCTCTCTTTCGTTTCAAATAATCTTCAAATGAACTCATGTCCTTCTTTTTGATTTGTCCACTTCCGGATCCATTAGGCGGCGCTACGTGACACACATGTAGTCTCAGACGTTCATCCATTTTAAATTCTTCGTTGGATTGTAATATTCGGGCCAACGGATCCAATATGTGATGTGGTCTGACATCTTGCCACGGTTGAAACGGTATCCATGCTGGCGTCTTGAGTCCCGGGTGCGATACACTAAATCGTACAAAGTCGTTGGGTTGACAGTCAACCAAATTCCCCAGATCATTTAATATGTCATCAAAAGTATCATATAAAACTTCTGGAACGTCCGCGGGTGCAATCTGGTCCCAATTCTGATGAAAATCAATGTTGACATACAAACTTTCCGTGTGAAAACGTCTGGAACGGCGCTGGTGTCCTAAACGTAGAGTGTAGCCTGGTGTGTTCGCCATTGTAGACTGCTATAACCAGTAAGCGCTGGCTCCTTTATATATACAGGATTGATGATGCTTACAGTGAAGTCCGCGCGATTTCTTGTCTTCTTGGAATTCATAGAATTACAAAATGTTTTTTGTCCAAAAAAAAAACGAAGGCTCTCTCACAGGTCCGCGATAGAAGTACAAATAGGCGTGTGAAACCCAACACTTCAATCATGGGTAATTCTCTGAAGAGAGAGAAGCGTCTTGCAAGCCAGTGGCAGGGGGAGTTCCAGCAACTCCTCTCTGAACAATGTGCAGAGAGGTCGGCATGGGAGGCCGAGAAAGCGGCGTGGCAGGCCGAACGTCAACGGTTTTTGGAGGAGAGGGGGTACCTCCAGAAACTGTTGCGGCAGACCCGCCGTGAGCTCCATCGCTTAGAGGCCTTGGAGCTGGATACACATAGAGAGGAGCTGCTGGACCTCTATCGGCTACAGGCTGAGGGGGTACTTCCCTTACCGCCACCCCCACCGCCTTACAGTCTACACCCTCGGCTGTAAGGTAAACCGACCACCCAACGGCCCTTTTCAGGGCCACCAAATCCTTCAGAAAGAGTTTTTTCATATTCTAATTGCAAACCAAAATAATAAGTAAATCACAGTGCCGCGAAACTTGGCGATCCGATTTAGAGCATGAGACATTTTAAGTATACTAGTACATTAATTTCTTTTATTTTCAAAATTTATTAATTAATAAATTTTCAAAATTTAGGTCAAGAAAGGTGCTCTCTATGCAGTCCGCGCTTGAATACCCCAACTCCATTTCCCGATCCGATTTCTCATTTTTGTGTTCTTCTATTTAAAAAAAAAAAAAGGTGCTCTCTATGCAGTCCGCGCTTGGAGGGGCTCGATCCGATTATTTTGCATAAAAGGCAGACCGATTGCGCTTTCTTGTCATTCAACATGGGGTCTTACATCATGCTTGACGGCGATGACTGGTTCGAGGTGCTGGAAGAGGTGCTCGTCATACCAGACACTGTACCAGACACTGTACCAGAAACTGTACCAGACACTTTGCCAGACACTGTACCAGAAGCTGTGTCAGAAGCTGTGTCAGATACCACCCTTGAGCCGGAAATTATAGTCGTGAGTGATAGTGACGACGACGATGAGTGGTTAGTGTCAAGTGACCCATTCTGGTATACACCGGCCACTCCACCGGCACCACCAAGCACCGTGGACGACGACGCAGAGTTCATCCAACGTGTCCGCCTTGGTTAGGCGGTCAACCAACCAACGGCCCTTTTCAGGGCCACCCAAACGGCCCTTTTCAGGGCCACCAAATCATTCAGAAAGAATGTTTACATATTCTAATAATAATTCTAATAATAGTTCTAATAATAGTTCTAATAATAGTTCTATTTTGATAATGAAATTTTAGAATACTAAAACAAAGCATCTAAGCGTCTTTACTTTCACGTCGTGGGATATGCCGATCCTGTTTCCCAATCCTGTTTTGCGCCCATTCATTTTTAATAGTGTAGTATATTAAGTGTATATTAAGTGTATTTTAACGAAAAGTTAAATCAGTTTAAGAAGGGCGGGTTCAATGCTCTCTATGAAGTCCGCGCTTGAATACCCCAACTCCATTTCTCGATCCGATTTCCCATTTTTGTGTTCTTCTATTTTTTAAAAAAAAAAGGTGCTCTCTATGAAGTCCGCGCTTGAAGGGGCTCGATCCGATTATTTTGCATAAAAGGCCGCTCGGTCGCACTTTTTTTGTCATTTCATCATGGAATTCCACTGTGTGTTCGAAGACTGTTCGATGGAAGAGGTGGTGGTTACAGAAGAGGTAGTCGAGACACTACTAACTGAAACTAATTATGACGGCGATGATGAAGATGATGGCTACGAAGAAGAATGGATGTTTGGTGACGAGGAGTGGTTGGTCTCAGACCCATTCCTGTGCGAAATGGACCAGGAAGTATACAGTTGGCTGTATGAGGAGGCGTTCAGGCCGAATGCCTCCTCTACGCCAGTGAGGCCAACCACTCCACCACCAGCATCCATGTTCGAACCCTTCACCGATATGGACACATTGAAGAGCTGGTACCAGCCCGGGTCAGCCACGCCACCACCAACGCCATCCCGTAAACATAAACTGTACGAGGACGACGACGATGAAGACGACGAAGACATGAGGCATGTCCGCAGACGCCTCGTCTAGGCAGTCCACAAACGGCCTTTTTCAAGGCCACCCAAACGGCCCTTTTCAGGGCCACCCAACTCATTCAGAAAGAACGTTCATATTCTATTTTGTTTATATCTTTTATAAGACCATTTATAAGAACCTTTCATAAGAACGTTTATAAGAACATTTATAAGAACCTTTCACAAACACTTTTACAAACACTTTTACAAACACTTTTACAAACGTTTTTATAAGAATGGATGAAATGCCTACACGTAGACTCCATCCGTCACCGCTTAATATATCTATGCTATATCTATAACTATGGGAATCGCATCCTAGCAGGGAGCTCCCACCAAATTCAAGATTCTAAAAGAAATCTTATCATAATTGGTATAAGAATCTGTATAAGATAAGAAATCACATCACACTTCACCTAGCAGTAACTACGGTTCATTTCCCCAACGTTGCATGACATGTGGATATAGACTAGGCGAGGGAACCCCTCGAGAAACCCCCCAGAGCAAAGGAATCCCTAGAAAAAAAGAAAAAAGAAAGGAAGGGAATCCTCAGAGCAAAGGGAGGGAATCCCTAGAAAATGTCGCCCAAAACAGAAAGGGAGGGAATCCCTAGAGCAAAGAAAAAAGAAAGGGAGGGAATCCCTAGTGCAAAGGGGAGGGGGGTTCCCACAACAAAACCTCAAGAGAGCCTCAAGAGAACCCCAAGAAATCCCCAAGAAATCCCGAGAAACAAGGAAATCCCAACGTCAATAACAAAGATGACGTCATCAATGACGTCAGTTTCGGAGATGACGTCACGTCGCCATGACGTCACCTATGACGTCATCACCGGAAACGATCGTTGCTAAGGACGTGACGTCATCACCGGAAGTGATGCCATCGATGACGTCATCACCGGAAGTGACCGTTGCTAAGGAAGACCGGAAGTGACCTGCACATGCGCAAACCCGTTGCTAGGGGCGTCTGCGCATGCGCGCCAACGTCCCTGTAGACAGGCTACCACTACTTACATATTGTGTTCTTTCCGAATTAACTGCAAACATTTGACTTTCTAGTTGATACTTCGCTACTAATCCGGAAGTATGGGGTGTTTTGGCATGAACGTATTTGGTTTGCATAGGTGCAGGTAAATTATGAGCATAAAATATTTCAAGTTTTTTAGTTGAATCCAAAAGTGGAATGGTTAAAATGACGTAAATTTTGTCCACATCTAATTTAGTAGAACACGTTAAAAATTTATAATAATGCCAAAGTTTCAATGAGGGATCCGCCGAAAGGTGTACTGTACTTGGCAGTTGAGATCGAATCTCAAGGAGTAACGATTTAAGATCAGCCGGTTTAAGTACACTTGGAGAGATGTGACCTAACGATAACATATTGAGTTGATCATTGAAATACTCTACATATCTTAAACATTGTAAAGTTAAATGTTTTAATTCATCTAAAATGAACTTAAGTTTGTAGTCAAGCGAAAGAAAATTTTTAATTAATGTAACTTCGTTTGTTAAATTGGCCAAAGACAACATTTTCACGAATAAGGAAAGAATTAATACCGCCAAGAAAAATGAAAATGAGTGAGAGTTTCATCTTAATCCTTCAAATAAAAAAATACCGCAAAATAAAATATAAAAAAAAAAATTCTAATATTTATACAATGAAAACATTTGAAGCTTACTTAATCATGCCAATTATACTCGTAAGTAATTGTTTTAAATTAGCATTAGGATCATTATGGGTATTCGAATTAGTTATCGCAATATCAACAGCATCAACGTCCATGCTTTCTTGAACGTAATTATCAACACATGGTTCGAGCTTATCATCACGGCACGTTTCTAATTGATCATCAATGTATGTTTCGGATTTCTCATCAGACGTGTGAGGCACATATGTTTTAGATGCAATCCGATCTTTGTTTCGAAGGCGTTTGGCTAATTCCATGAGCGGAATATCGTCCTCGTCAGAGGAATCGTCACGTTCACGTCTATATTGGTCAGTGATATCAAAGGGTGTAGGGTCAAGATCGTTTACATGGTCCATATCGTCATCTGAAGAATCGTCAGGTGGAACAACATAATTAGCTTGCCTTAACTTTGGAATATTATCAGTTGGGATGTCCCAGTTATCTAAATTGGCTAGACGCAAATGTTCAGCATGTGATTTTGTTGTTGAGCCATCTAATTGATTTTTAACAATGAAAGACAGAGGACCTGTTTTTGTGATAATTCTATAAAAAGGTTTCCATTTGGATTGAAGTTTACTTTTACGTAAATGATTTTTGATATAAACGGGGTCTCCAACCTCAAAAGCAATGGCTTTACTATTTTTATCCGCATAGTGAGCCTGGCGACGTTTAGCTTTTTTAAGGTTTTTATGGACTAACAAAAATGCTTTATGCTGATTTTCAAGAGCAATTTGATGGAATTCTTCACCTAAATATTTCCGTCGTGGTTTCAGCAAATTATCAATAGGCAAAACTACATCTCTTGTATATAATAAATAAAATGGTGAAAATTTTGAAGATTCACAAATATTAAACCTAATAGCTGCCAATGTTTGGTTTAAATATAAATCCCATGTATTTAAATTATCTTCTAACTTTTTTGAAAGGACGCTAACCATCGTTTGATGGAATCTTTCAACACGGCTGTTCGATTGGGGCCGGTAATATGATGTTGTTATATGGTGAATATTTAAAGCAGTTAATGTTTGATGCATAGTGCGATTTTCATTTTCGCTCCCATTATCCGTAACTAATTGTAACGGTGTGCCATATCTAGGAAAGATTTCGTCAATTAATAAATGAGCTACGTTATCAGCACTTTTATCCTTGACCGCATATGCCTCCGGCCACCCACTATACCAGTCAACAAATGATATGATGTATTTATTACCCGAGAGTGATAATGGGTATGGTCCAGACAAATCAAGTGAAACTTTAGCAAAGGGGTATGGTGGGATATCGGTTTCTTGTAATGGAGGTTTAATTTTCTTTGATGAACGCTTTTGACATGTTACGCATCTGGACACATACTGATAAATGTGTTTATATAAATTAGGCCAATAATACTTTTCTTTGATAAAACTGTAAGTTTTATCTATACCTAAATGAAACATGTCATGATATTCCTTAATTACATCAGATCGTAAATGATCTGGTACAAATAACCTCGGAGTCGGTTCATCATTAGGATCAGAAATGTAATGTAAGACATCCTGCATTAATAAGTATTTATTATTACTTGCACATGGTTTATTACTTCTTAACTGTGCAATGATATTGACAACATCCTTATCTTTAACCTGTTCTTCAATCATGTTATAACCCTCTAAAGGAGGTGGTTTAACGGTATTATCGTTATTACCTAAATCGACCGTGCACTTTGCAAATTCCCGTGGTTCAAACTGATTCGAATTTATGGCGTTGATTTCTAGTGTATTATCGTTTAATTCTGAATTAAGCAGTTCTTCCTCCTGAAATTGAGTCGGCATTCGACTAAGAAAATCAGCGATAACATTTTGTTTACCCGATAAATATTCAATCTTACAGTTATAAGCACTTATTGTTAAAGACCACATTTCAAGTTTTTTATTATTCATCGGTGAATCAAGTAAATATTTTAAAGGTTTGTGATCAGTACGTATAATAAATTCTGCGTCATGTAAATAGAAATCTAACTTTTGTAATGCATAATGGATAGCATAACATTCTTTTTCAATAGTTGACCAACGACTTTGTGTATTACTAAGTGTATGAGACAGCATATAAACTGGCAATTCTTCTTCTATGCCTTTAGAATTACGTTTAGTTTGACAAAGATAAGCCCCCGCGGAGAAATTACTCGCGTCCGTATACAGAATATACGGTTTGTTTGGATTAGGGTACGATAACATTGGTATTTGAACTAATGTTTGTTTTAAGGCATGAAATGAATTTTCACATTGAAGAGTCCATTCGAATTTTGCATTCTTGCGGGTTAAAGCAATCAATGGTTCAGCAAGTTTGGAAAAATTAGAAAAATAACGACGATAATATGAACACATGCCAATGATAGATCGAACTTGTTTTACAGTTTGGGGCTGACTTATATTTTTGATCACACTGACTTTCTGAGGGTCGGGTTTAATGCCATTGGGCGTGATAACAAAACCTAGATAAGTTGTCTCAGTTTGGAGAAAACTACATTTCTTTAATTTCGATTTGAGCTTATGAACACGAATCCTGTCAAAAACTAAATTAATATGCTTAAAATGATCCTCTAAGGATGAAGAGAATATTAAAATATCATCTAAATATGCAATAGCAAATGTTTGCATATCACGAAGAACAATAGCCATTAATCCTTGAAAAAGTCCTGGGGCGTTGGCGATCCCAAAAGGCATAGTATTGAACTCGTAAAGCCCGCGATGACATGAAAATGCTGTTTTTTCTCTATCAGCTTTGTCCATTAACACTTGCCAATAGCCCGATTTCATATCCAATTTTGAAAAATACTGTTTGTCGTGCAATTGAGCTAAAATGTCGTCCACCAGGGGGAGGGGATATGATGAGAATTTAGTGATTTTATTTAATTTCCGGAAATCGACACAGAACCGTTTCGAACCATCTTTCTTGGAAACGATGACTATAGGAAATGACCAAGGGGAACACGAAGGCCGAATAATATTGGCCTTAAGCATATCATCAATTGCTTGATCAACTACAGGTCGCTTATTAAGAGGTGTCCGATACGGCGGAAGTTTAATTGGGGGGTGTGATCCAGTATTAATCGTCATTTTAACTGTGTCAGTTTGACTAAGATCTAAATCTGTGGCTGCAAATAGGTCATTATTACTGGAGATAAGATTATGTAATCGGTCTTTAAATTGTGCGGGTACATCAACATCATTGAGATTAACTGCCGGCGGCGTTTGGGCCGTATTTGTTTGAGAAATTTCAGTGAAAGCTATTAGTTTGCCTGAGGCAATATTTTCAATCCTACCAACAATACATCCCCTTTTAAGTTTAAACGTACGATTAGTGTTATTTGTTATCATAAGGGGAAATCTACGTCGCTTAGTCGCATTACTGACCCCATTACTAATTAACAACCCGGGTTGATTACTAATGAAGCCAAAATCCACAGGCGAAATGATAACAGAATCGTCATGCATTAAATTAGCAACTGGTTTGGCGTTGACGAAACATAAATGAGACGTTTGAGGTTTAATAATTACCTGGTTAGCTATTCGCACTAAAGAAGATATATTTAAATCTTCAACCAAAGGTATATATTCATCCTTAACTTTTAAGCACCCTAAATCATAATATAATCTAACGCCATTATTAATTAACCAATCGCGCCCTAATATAAAATTCCGATTGATATTTGATACCACATAAAATTTATGTGTCATCTTAGTTTTGCCTATTGTAAAGGGTAATTCGACATAGCCATGAATAATTAGCGACTCTCCATTGACCGATTGTAAATTAACCTTGTCGGGGATTAAATTAGGTTTATATTGTAATTTTTGGTATATGCGATTATTAATTATGCTTACTTCAGCTCCGCTGTCAATTAACGATCGGAAGTTTTGAGATCCTAATGCTAGTAAACAAGAACTTGGATTATTAGAAATATTTAAATTAAATAAAGGCAATTTTTGTGAGCTCTTTCCATTAGCTTCAACATGAAAAGAGCGTTTTAGTTTAAATGGGGATGTCGCCGGGAACCATTAAACCTAGGTGGATGGGGAGGGCGATGAACATACCTATTATGCTCGCAATTTCGACTGATGTGTCCCTGTTTATTGCAATTCCAACAAATAATATGTGGATTTCGCCGGAAAGGCGGTCGGTGTGTGAAATTTGACCTATTTGGAGAAAAGGGGGGTTTATTTATAAAATTAGACCTACTGGAATAAAAAGGTGGTTTAGTATCCTGAACACTATTAATGGCAGGTGGTAAACTAATTATGGACCGACACTCAGTAGTACGATGGCCGTAATTATAACATTTTTGACATTTTTGCATGGGCCGAAGATGATCAATTTCCATTGGCTCATGATTATTGGTAAATCGAGGGGTAGAACGCTGATTTAGACGTAACGCAAATCGAGCTTGCAAATTTTGTTCTGTCATAGCCGAAACCGTGGCTTCTTGAAGAGTTTTAGGATTGTCGCGAATTAATTTTAGCTTTAACCGATCATCTAACAATCCCGTTATGAAATATCCTACTAATTGTCGCTGAACGGGTTCTAAAAGAATTTCAGCAGAATTATAAGCCTTATTTGCCAAAGAAAGTAAACGTTCAGCATAGATTTGTACATTTTCAGAAATATATTGTTTTGCTTGTTGTAAGATGACTAACGCATGTTGCGGGTCAACAATAGTGGCATATCGTGTGGCCAATTCCTTTTTTACAACGTCCCAAGTACAATTCGGGTGTTCCGTTAAATATCTATTCAAAAAATCGCTCACCGTACCTTTACTGGATTGATAAGCCACATATTTAACCTTATCTGTAGCAATTTCTGCCAAAAAGGAATATTTTTCAATACTTTTTATCCAGGGTTCAAAAGTTTTAGGGTCCCCCGAAAAAGACTCAACTAAATTAGAAATGCCATGATGCTTTAAAGTTGTAGACAGCCCACTTAATTCCCCAGTTAAATTCTGAAATAAAGTTGCAACTTCAGGATGTTCAGCCATAATCGAAAATTAACAAAGACAAAAGCTAACGTACCTTTTCAATGTGGAGATTACATGTAACTGGAGAATTCTGGCGTCTACAAGATGGCCTACGGCTACATATGAGGACTGGTTCACGTTGTTTCTGGTTCACTGGATCACGAGCACCATTTCTTATATCTGTAACACTACAGATAACAGACCATCAGCATAGGTTGTAGATCTTTTATTGAGAACATGGAATAGACATAGATCGGAAGGAGCTCTATTCAAGTCTGACTTACTGTCAGTTAATTCTGGCTTTATAAAGCATACAGCCATTAAGAATAATGATACATGACAGATTAACTTATTTGGAATTGAGAGTATAGTTTTTATAACTGCACTGCATCTTCCCTTTAATGTCGCGAAGTTCTGCCGAGTGTTAAACACATAGATCATGTGTAGGTTATAAATAACATATAAATAAATAAGATATTTAATGAGATCGTGCCTTTTGTCAAAACGAGCAGAGGTCATTCGTGTGTTGCCTGTAAATAACATATTGAACAGATAAGCAGAAGTTGTATATAGTTGAAAACGTCAAATATAATATAATGTCAAATCTAGCAAAGTTCTATGTAAAAATAACTTTGTCACAAATGTTCCGATGCCTAGAATTGACATGTTATTCTCATAGACCAACCCTTTCAATGATACTTTGAAAATGATACTTACAGAGCTGCCAACCTAAAATGAATTCAATGAGTGAGATTTAACCAAGCTGGGGTCAAGTCCAGGACGAAGTCCTGGCGGGGGGCCCAGGGGGGCGGAGCCCCCCAGCCGAAAAAGGATTTAGTACTTTTAAAACACTTTTGGAGACCGGAGAATAGAGATAAAATTATTCACAAAAGAGATACATTTTAAAAGTTTTAATGCATATCATTTAAACACTTGAATCGTTGTCAGTGTCACTCATTGACGTCATATATATATATGACGTCAATGGTGTCACTCATTTTGCAGGCTTTTCTCTCACTGAAACGCGCGGGAAGGATATTCCAGTTTCTGAACAGTGGTAATGAAACAAATAATTTCATTGGCTGATCTAACTTATCCAGCCAATGAGTGGTGTCGTACTTAAAACAAACCGGAAAAGAGCGACCCGACATTCGGAATACATCGCGTTTGACTAATTGCATCTGATCAGTGTGCATCCGAATGTAACTCGTAGCCTACGTGGAAATCCCTTTTATTTTATTTTTATACTATAGTTTTGAAAATGCGTGAGATTTCACTATGTGCTCGTGAGAGCGTGATTTTGATTAAAAATGCGTGATTCTCACGCCAAATGCGTGACAGTTGGCAGGTATGTACTTACTGAAATTAAAAAATTTTTTCCCCAAGATAAAATAGCTTTGGCTCCTAAAATGCCAACTATCTTTGAATAATAATAAATTTATATTAAAATTTAATTTCAAATAGGCCTAGGCCTATAACATTTTTCAATAAACACATTTGAGATTATTGATTTATCTCTTTAGTATTTACATATCATCATAACCCCCAAAAGTATGCGTAAATACTACATATGGTTTGCCTAGTATTATAGGCCTTTAGGCCTTCTAAAACCAAGAAATGGACCATATTAAACCATTGTGCACAAACATATTTTCTTAATAGATAAGAGGGCTCTTCTTTCCAAGAAATTGGATATGAATAAATGATTTTCTTTTAGTGTTTAGTTTACTGGGGTTCTGAGTGGGTTTTTTTCTTTGAGTTCTAATATGGAGCGCCATCCAAATGCTTAAATTGACTTTCAATAGAATAAACGGGTGAAAAGAATTTGAATGAGAATTGTTTTTGTGAATGATGGTTGGAATATTAAAATTATTTGCCCCGGGCCGTTCACAATAATATCATTATTATATCTATATGTCGCAATATATGTAACAATGTAGCTCTAATCAATGCTTGTTAATGTCTTGATTTTAAGTTAGGACAGGGTGACGGCTATCATAAGTTAAAATTGATTTTAGTTAAAATTGTCCTTAAAATGGGTTTGTGAAACGCCACTATTTTAAGTTAAGAATTTAAAGGGACAATAACACTCTTGCTGGCTTGGAAGCTCCAGAAAATAAATAATACCCTTATTCTAAGTACTAGATGTGTAAGTGTCCTACCTGTTGTGTAAATTATCCATTACAACCTATTTTACTTGTCCAGAGGGTTCGAAAATATTTTAAAATCCAAGTCACATTTGAAAAGGTTTACGTTAGACTTTTCAAATCAATTGGTTGAATTTTTCCATTTTTTTAAAAATAGGTGTGTTAAGATGAAATTTATATCATCAATTAATTGGAATATTGTAAAATAATACGATTTGTTGACCAGAATGAAGATTGGGACATATTATTCAGTTACAACAAGAGTGTTATTGGGGCTTTAACTTAAAATATTATTTTAGTGGATTTTAACTAAAATGCTTAAAATCGTTTTGTGAAACTCATCTATCTTAAGTTAGGATGGAATTTTAGTTTAAGACGATTTTAAAGAGATTTAAGTTTTTGTGAAACAGGGCCCAGGTAGGTACTGACGCTTAGGCCTAGTTAAAGCGATAATTTCATATTTTCAAAGAACCGGAAATTCAAAACATAGACATAATTATATTGTGGTTTTACCAGAACTATGGTGTTCCGGTAGGCCGCCTGGTTGACAGAGCCTACCCGCTGAGGATATATGCACGTAGCTACGAGAACGTAGCTAAAAACGTTGAGATATACTGATGTTCTTGTTTTTAGCTACGATTGGAGGCGCTTTAGTTCTATGTTGCAAACTCAATTTCTTTATTAATGCATGTAACATCTTTAAAATAAGATAAGTTAATACTCTTATCACTAATTAAACTTACAGAGGCCAATGCGGTGGCACAACTATTGCCTAACTCCAAATATTCGCATTTAAATTACTGAATCTATATATTTGTCAGACATCCACTTCCATTGATATACACGTGGATGTCATTTAGTATTTCCACATGTAATTGCGTTTTTGATTGGCTGTTATAAAGCCTAAGATTGAGCGCCCGCCCACATTATGACTGCTGTTAGACTTCACTGCTCTAAAAAAGATGGCGGTCTATGTTAAGGCATAACGCGTCGATTTTAAATGCGATGATTTATACCCGTTCCAGGTAGGATTACATGCTTAATTGTAATTGAGTGTGGCAGAAATATTATAAATAACAATAATCAATCGTTGTTTTGATGAAAAATATTGTCAATTTTGCATAATATTAGCGGTTGTGAATCAGAACCGCACTTGCAACGCTACTGAAATGCAAACAAATTTCATCTGTCACCACGGAGGGTTGACAGATGAATTATTTTATCTAATATGCACGGGTCTGCCGATGAGAGACGGACGTTAAACTCCCAGTAACGAACGAACGATGAGAGACACTTCCACTTTTGGATATTCACAAGGTAACATTGATTATTGATTACGCGGACACGCCTTAAACGCCAAGCTGGGAGCTTGGAACAAATAATATATATAATATATTCCCTCGACCACAACAATTTGGTAGTATTGATAAACGAGTACTATTTAATTACTAATTCTTTTTCGTTAATAACCGGGAGAGGAAAGTTATATGATAAGTTATTTTTTATTCATAGGTTAAAATAAAGATTGTTAACTTTATAGATTTGTTTTGTGAATCTAAGTGTGAAGGGTTGTGTTTGTGAGCGTGTCTCGCAGGTCCAAGCACAACTCATTAACACCTTCTCGTAAATTTGTTTACATAACGCACGTCAACCTGTTTCACAGAGAATTACTAACGAAATATCCCTGTAACGGATGGCTGTCTAAAACACGTGCGTTGACTTGCACGCCTCGTAGTCATTGGCTCAACGGCTCGTGCAATGTTTACTTAACACCTAACTGCTTCGGGCAAAATGATGCATTTTACTCATTTTAATACCCATTTACACTAAATAGGAAATATTTTTTAACTACAAATACTTCAAACGTCTTTATTTATTTTTCTTTTACCTCAAAAAAATGTTTGAGAATTTAATTTGTCGGAGTAAAAAAGTTAATATGCCGTACTCATTAAGCCTCGTCAATGTCATGCTTATCAGTGATTGTAGCGGCCAAGCGAATATTCACTGCGGGATCAGTTTGAACGCACGTGTGTAGTGACTGCACGTGCAACTATAGCTAGTCTATACCCGATTTAGTACACGTGGTATATTGCTTGTAATTTTGTCAACAAATTATCACCAGACAATAAGTGAGTTACATCCCAGTAATTATTAGTTGTATTTAATGGCTGGGGCTATTTGCCACATGTGGTAAGACAATTCGGGGGCTAATTGCCACTTGTACGTCTCCGCACAGCAATTATCAACCAATATCCGCGAAACTCACAGAATATGATAACATTAATATTATCTCGGAGTAGCCAAAATTTCGACCACTTCCGGTTAGCAGTTTCCGAGATATCAGGTTACCACACATTTCATCTGGCACGCCTACAGACCACAATTATCAACCGATATCCATGAAACTTACAGGATATAATAACAATGATAATATCTCAGAGTAGCCAAAATTTCGACTACTTCCGGTTAGCAGTTTCCGAGATATCAGGTTACCACACATTTCATGTGGCACGCCTACAGACCACAATTATCAACCGATATCCACGAAATGTGAAGCTATAAAGAAAAGAATTTTGATGATATATGAACTTTTAAAAACATATTCTGTATTATAATAATTTTGCAAAAATAAATGTGAAGCTATAAAGAAAAGAATTTTGATGATATATGACCCTTTAAAGTTATGTACTGTTTTGTATGCTGGGTTGCAGATCAGGTCCATGGGCCTTTTGTTCTAGAATTGAAGACTCTTTCTTAATTTTGTCAAAATATGAGTTTTGCAGAAAGATTTAAAGAGTTTCAAACAAGTCTCATCAAAAATATTCAAAATATTGGGATATTTTTCAAAAATTGACTTTATTTTACCTTTTTTTACAAAATGGCCCATTTTTTGACACTTTGTATGTCTCAAAATGCCAATATTTCCCTATTTCTTGGATACTCTGAGGTGAAAGGCATTTATTTCTAGAAACCTTGGCCAGTATACGAGAAGACAAGCTGCAAATTGGTTGCATTGAGGGTAACTGTAAGGAACTATAATGAAACTTGTAAGCCCACCCCCTGAAAATGTTGCTGTGATAACAAATCCAACCTGTGTCCACATAAGTAATACTGTTGATGGAATATGGCTAAAAGGCACATTTTTCTAGCCCCTGGTGACATGGCTCCCCCCAGAAAAGATGGCGTCCTCGTCATCAATAGTTTGGAATTTTGTCATACATGTATACATTTAATATTATAAGCTTATTTTCTATGTTCTAATCCCCTTTATATACTTTTAATATTTTAATCTTTGTCTAAATTGTGTGTTTATGGTAATTGTAATGTAGGTTTCTAGGGGTTACATCTTCAAGAATATAAATATGAAGATGGACCCTTGAAAGAGAAGTCAGGTCGGAGATACAGCTACAGACTACACTCAAGTTATGCCAACTCTTGATATTATACTTCTTTAGTTGAACATAATTGTGTAGTTATTATATCACTCTGTATATATTGTCTGTATTGTTCGAATCTTTCTCTTCGTTTATATTGCCTTCATGTTCCCCGTTAATTATTTACTTCTGTAATCGTCGATATTGTAAATTATCTAACTTGCGTACAGCGTTTTTAGTTCGGTATATTAATTCATTAATAACATCACCAAGATGCGTGGAAGTTATAAATGGATCCTGAAACAAAACCACAAAACACATTCACAATCATTGAGAAATTAAATATATAAATGGAGAGAGAGAAATGGGGTTTAACTTCCACTCGACACAAACCAGGTCGTTTCGGGACTAACATATGGTTAAGTTTTATTTCAACAATTCGCTTGCGCGGTTGTCTTTAACAATGGGAGGAAACCGGGGAGAAAACCCACGAGGTTGGACAGGTGACCCTACTCATTGCCACGTACAAGAGAAATTATATAATTAAATTGGGTTTCAAAGTTCTACTGTTGTGACCTTTTGGGCGACTTAAAGTTAAAAAGTGATTTTTTGTACAATCAGAGGCTGTAATCCAGGAAGCTGTGGTCCAATATGCGTGAATATCAAAAAGAACCATGATCTTTGGTTTAGAAAGATACATTTAAAGTTTCACACAAAAATGTAGGAGTATATAAAAACGTGATTTTTTGTTCAATCAATGGTCATAATCCAGGAAGTTATGATCCAATAAGCATGAATATTGAAAGGAACCAAGATCTTTTGGATTAAAACATGTATTTTAAGTTTCATCAAAATCGGATCAAAATTGTGTCCTCTAGAGAGTCCACAACCTTGGTATTTTGTCCGGCAGGTTTGGTCGGTTGGTGATATATGTAAATGTTTTTTTTCTTTTTTTAAATGGGATAAAAACTGTGACCTCTAGATAGACCACAAGCTAAGCACATGGTTTTTGTGGACAACCAGGGGCCATAATCATGTTCTTTAAATTTAAAATTCTATGACACATAGTATAACCAGACGATTTCACTGTTAGCCAGTCAAAACCAGTAAAAATGAGTGAAGTAAGATTTCTTTTTCAGTCAACGCAGAACATTTCAATGGTTCATATCATGGTCGTAGTTTGTTATAATAACTAGTCCAAACATCTACAAAAATCACATCGTTTTTACACTGCAATTTCACTGAATTCTATTTTCACGTTACACATATGTAGATATATATTTTTCAAATATACACATAAAACATTACATGTAAAAGTTCCTCTGCCGATGGTCTGTCGGCAGGATATTTGGCGAGGCACACGTCCACAAAATTCCTGAAGTTATCTGACCAATCGCCACCAGATAGAGAGGGAGAATCATTTTGAGCTATATGATACAGGGCACTCATAGCATTCATATTAAACAGCGGAGGTTTCCTTTCAGCTGAAAATAAAATCGTAAAATATTCTAAATATAGTGCAACATTGGGGAGAAAAAATTCTCAAATTTCCTGTGCGATTTTACTATGTGATTGTCAGCGAATTATAGCCAATATATTTAGAAAAGTACTGAAGTAAATCCCAATAAGAACTTTGGATTTAGTAGAATTCTGCAGATGGCTTTTAACAGAATCCTTAGTAGCAATTTGCAGACTGATTTCAGGAGAAAATTAATGGACTCTTGTAGATTGTTTATGGTTTACAGGAGAAACAATGGAGAATCCTATTAAATTAATTTTTTAGTGGAATCTTGCAGACTGATTTCAGGAGAAAATTAATGGACTTAATGAGGATCCTATTCACTTAATATTTTAGGATTGTAGAAAACGGAAAGGAAATATAACAATTAAAATTAATCGGACAAAAATAAATTTATGTGGTAATATTTTCATTGCAAATATGGTCCCAAGGGAAATAACTTTTTTCCAAACATGAAATTACCCCCCCTTGAAGTTGCCTCCGCTTTAACCGCTGGCGACGACTTTATTTTCCCTTTAATTTTTTGGATAAGCAGACATTGCCAAATAAGGAGAATGATCACTCACCTACACCTGAATGTGTCAATCCCTGTGGCCGACACCCTTATAAAGAAAATGTTAGAAAAGAATTGTGATTTCGGTGGCCGACTCCCTTATAAAGCAGATGTTGTAAAAGAATTGTGATTTATTTACCTAATTCTATACAAGTTATACCAAGAGACCATATATCACTCTTTCCGTCATACTGTCCCTCATCCATCGCCAATATCACTTCTGGTGCCATCCAATATGGCGTACCAACAAAAGAGTTGGCTGGACTGACTAACGATGCGGAACCAAAATCAGCTGGAAAATATGATTTAAAAGAAATATAATTAGATGCAACTTAATTGATCAGAGAGAGAGAGAGAGAGAGAGGGAAGACGGGCATACGCCATACAGCCATACAGCATGCTACGAAGGAAATTTTGCTTAGACAGCTACACTGCAGCCTACTCTCATATCGAATTCCAACTGTCAAGGGACCTTTTACGTGCTTGTCAATATGTACATAGGAGCATGGTTTTTGGTTCCATCCAAATGACTAGACAGCTGTCCTTGTCAGGCCCTCCGTCCTGCATCATTGACAAGGTGGAACCACGCTGTACTATCTGGATGAACTTTGTCAGTGGATGCAGGATCTAACACCTGACCTCCAGGCTAGTAAGCCAGCATCTTACGCACTTCGCCACCATGACCCCCCAAACTAAAGGATTTTTTTTTTTTTTGGGGGGGGGGGTCCCTCTAATGCAAATATTGAATGTTAGTAATATAGACTGGCCACAGATATCTAAGTCATTTTACATGTCATAACATCAGATATTTCACAGTATTTCACCCGAAAAACCCAGGTAAATTATACATAAACATGAATAATAGGATAATACTAAAAGCTGTCATTCTTTGAAAGAAAATAATCTTGCGAATCACAAGTAAAGAAAAAAAAATATGTCAAAGAACAAACTAGCTTTAGAAGTGTGCTATGAGTCACACCTTGCCCAGTGTTATTTCTGCTGCGTCTGTTAACGGTTCTTTACTTCCAGGTCACCATGTACACCAGACCCCTGTATTTCACCTCATCCACCGGTCTGGCACCACTGTGTTAGCGCTAGCTTCTAAAATTCATTAGCCACTGTGGCTAATGCATGAAAAAAGTATTAGCCACATACATTTTTCATTAGCCACTGATGACATCATGAAAAGTTGTTTGTACCGTATACTAATCTTGGTATGTATATAGTCTAAAGATGTAACATTTTGAAGCTAGCAGCAAGTGTTAATAATATTCAAAACATCCAGCAGAAATTTGAAGATATTAACTTCCAGTGATTTATTACAAATATCAAGTGCTATATTGAGTTGTTGCCTTGTTTCTCCTGCCACCACTTTGGCCAACGTGCGTAAGCACAACATTTACGCACAACACAAAGTATGTTTCAAAACACAAAAAGTTCTAGCATGTTATTATATACCATCGTTTACTTATATAATCTTAATAAGTCAAAATAACATTTTACTTTGAATTTAGGCCCTACGTGTATAAGACAAAGAAAATATTTATCTTCAATAAATTTTAATAACTAAAATTTGATACAGAGTGGATTCTTGTTTAAGATTTAAAATTATAAAATAACCATACCTTGATGGAGTGAATTCACAGTGAATTTTATTGCAACATATATATATAGGCCTACATTTATTTTCAGTTGTTCTAGTATCTACATACATAATTAGACGGCTATCCTGTCACATTAATGTGACCGAATTCTATTGACAGGCAACACGATAAATATTGTACTTGTAGCTCGAATTGAAAGGCGCAAAACTCTTTGTATTTCAACATTTAAAAAAAAAATCCGAAAAATAAAGTTTATGTAGGCCTACTGGAAAATTTAATAAAATTAAATAAATTGGGCACTAGAGTATTTTTTAAACCGAATGTTTAGCGTAACATAGCCCCATAAACATTGCAACATGGGGACCATATGGGGAAAAAAGGGGCTGTGGGCCCAGATCATACCACAAGGTTCCCATACTGGACCCATATTATCTTCCCACATACAAATGTAGGGAAATACACTTTATTTTCATATATATTAATATCACAGAGACAAGCCAAATGATATAATGCTTACTTCTTTTTTAAAATGATAATCTGAGCTTATAGTATGTGTATCTGGGGCCAATATGGGATCTATATGGGATTTTCCCGCATTAACAACTCTGTTTTTGTATACATGGGGCCAATATGGTGTCCATATAGCATTACCCATTTGTGTATCTGGGGCCAATATGGGATGTATATGGGATTACCCACATTAACAACTCTGTTTTTGTAAACAAGGGACCAATATGGTGTCCACGTGGGATTACCCATGTTTGTATCTGGGATAATATGGTATCAGTATGGGATTACATATTAACTTTTGTATATCTAGGACCAACATGGTATCCATATGGGATTACTTATTTGATATGTTAGCTCATTATTGAACCCATACTTTTATTTGTTTGTACCTTGAACCAAAATGTGCACCCAGAGTCTGTGTGGTATGGATATAACCACATTCCTGAATATTATGTACATGGGCCCAATATGGTATCCATATGGAAATACCCACATGTGTATCTGGGGTCAATATATCTATATGGCATTTCACATATAATATATCTAATTCTAATATGGTATCCATATGGAGTTACCTACATTTGTTTCTGGGTCCAAAATAATATATATGGTTTATTTACCACATATAAAATAATTATATAGGTCTGGGTCCAATATGGTATCCATATGGGCCCCATAAACATTGCAATATGGGGACCATTATGGGGAGAAAATGGGCTGTGGGCCCAGATCATACCACATGGTTCCCATACTGAACCCATATTATCTTCCCACATACAAATGTAGGCAAATACGCTTTATTTTCATATATAATAATATCACAGAAATACGCAAAATGATATAATGGTTACATGAACTTCTTTCTTATATTGATAATCTGACCTTATATAGTGTGCATATCATATCTGGGGCCAATATGGTATTACCCACATTAAAACTCTGTTATGTAAACATGGGGCCAATATGGAGTCCATATGGGATCACCCATTTGTGTATCTGGGGATAATGTGGTATCTGTATGGGATTACATAATAAATTTTGTATATCTGGGGCCAACATGGTATCCATATGGGATTACTTATTTGTTATGTTAGCTCATTATTGAACCCACACTTTTAGTTGTATGTACCTTGAACCGATATGCGCAGATGTGATTACCAACATGTGCACCTGGAGTGGTATGTATATGATATGACCATATTCATGTGTATTATGTATGTGGGTTCAATATGGTATCCATATGGGATTACCCACGCATATATCAGGGGCCTATATATCTATATGGCATTTACCACATATAATATATATCTAATTCCAATATGGTATCCATATGGGGTTACTCACACCTGTATCTGTTTCAACATGAATTTAATATCATTTAAACTTTTGTGCAAATCTGCTATATGGCCAAGATTACACGTAGTTTTCCAAATGAGAAAGAGACTGTCTAAATATCTTTCAAATTTCTCTTTGATCTAGTTTCTACAGTTAAATCTGCTGCTAAAGGACAATTCCACCGTAACAAGCGTACATTTTAAACTCGTCATATTTTTATTACTTCCAATATTATCTAACCATGAATAATTAACTGTTTTGGTTTTATTTAGTATTAAAAACGTATCATTAAAATATCAATTGAAATATGATTTTATTTGTTTATGAACACCGGAAATAAATATTGGCTCCTCAAAGTATAGGTAATAGACGTACAGAAATGTGCACCATGATTTGCCTACATGAACATATAGTTGCAAAACTCTGAATTGTCCGGTGGAATTGAAAAGTTTTTCTCCTTGTAAAAAAGGACACTAATACTAAATGTCTACTGTATGGTCACATTTGGATTTTTGTTATCCAGTAAATGAGAAATTATTGTGGTAACGGACGTACATATTTTCTTGTAACAGATGTACGAGTGCAAATTGCAAACCCATTACATGAGATATGTAAACTTTCAAATAATCGGACTGATACATAATAATAATTATTAACTCATTCGAATTAATGGAGCAGTTACTTTCCAAAAAACATTACTCCTTGAATAAAATATTGTGACCCTAAAATTTTGGTAGCGGACGAACATACATCTTTGACATCCCGTAATTGAATCAGAGAATTTTGTCAAATGTTTTCTTTTTACGGTCATAATATCAAGAATGGGTGATGTTAGCTTTGAATATGAGTTTTTGAACAGTTCCATAAATAAATATGAATGAGAGATAAACTGTAAATATTTGATTACATGAAATACTGTGAAAAATAATGGACTGGACGTGCATCTATGAAAACCAAAGTTTTGCTGAGAATTTTTTCAAATCTTTTCTTTTTATGGACATTATTATAAGAATGGGTTATTCTTGCTTTAGATAATGAAGTTTTAAACAATTCCATACATAGATCATATGAATGAGAGAGAAAAATGTAAATATTTGGTAACAGGCGCAGGTTCTCATAGTCGGAATGGCCGAGATCAAACTAGCCCTCAGTTCCGCTAGCATTCACTTGGAGATAACACCCTTCACTAACTGCGAATCAAACCAGCCCTCACTCCCAAATTCGCTGGATGATCAAGACTTCAGTAAAATCACGTGCTTGATATGGGCTAATCCCAGCCTTCGATAAATAAAATGAATTGAAAGTAGTCTATTTTTAGTAATCCATTTCTTGGTTAAAAATAAAAATGCTTTTATCTTTTCTCATGTTTGAAATCATGAATGTGCCAGAAAATAACAAGTATATTTAGAGAGCCATAGAAACGTACTTTCCGGTGATGTATGGAGCAATAACTGGAATTTCGTATTAAGACACGTATTTTGACATAAAACACTCGACCCACCCCACCACTCTCTTTAATTCAGCTAGTGAAGGCAACCAAACATGTATCAATTTTAATTTAAAAAGTATATTGTATTCAGCCGAAAATAAAACAAATTCATTTCAATAGAGGATTACTTTTAGGTATGGAAAAACGAAATTTTGCCTTACATCCCCCCTTTCACTTTACCATTAATCTTTTTTTTTTAAATTAAGTAAATATAAATGTGCCAAATTTTTTTATATATATTTGAAAAGAGAAATATATGTGCTTTTCAGTGATATGAAACATGATATCTGGAATTTCATATTAAAACCCGTATTTTTACTTTGAATATCCCCACCATTTAAAAGAATTTTGTTTCACTCGACTTTGATCATCTATCAAAATAAGTAAATGTGAATGTGCCAGAAAATTATTTATATATTTGAAGACACCATTCAACAAGCTTTTCAGTGATATATAACGTAATGGCTGGAATTTGATCGCTTATTAAGATAAGTAAATATGAATGTGCCAGAAAATTATTTATATATTTGAAGAGAACATTAAACAAGCTTTTCAGTGATATATAACATAATGGCTGGAATTTCGTACTAAGAACCGTATTTTGGCATTGAATACCCCCCCCCCCTCCGCCTCCTTCATAATAGAGTTTTTTACCACCCAAATTTGATCGCTTATTAAGGTAAGTAAATATCAATGTGCCAGAAAATTATTTATATATTTGCAGAGAGCATTAAACAAGCTTTTCAGTGATATATAACATAATGGCTGGAATTTCGTACTACGAACCGTATTTTGGCATTGAATACCCCCATCTCCTTCATAATAGAGTTTTTACCACCCAATTTGATCGCTTATTAAGGTAAGTAAATATGAATGTGCCAGAAAATTATTTATATATTTGAAGAGAGCCTTAAACAAGCTTTTCAGTGATATATAACATAATGGCTGGAATTTCGTACTAAGAACCGTATTTTGGCATTGAATACCCCCTTCCGTCATAATAGAGTTTTTTTACCCCCCCCACAACTTTGATCGCTCATTAAGGTAAGTAAATATGAATGTGCCAGAAAATTATTTATATATTTGAAGACACCATTAAACAAGCTTTTCAGTGATATATAACATAATGGCTGGAATTTCGTACTAAGAACCGTATTTTAGCATTGAATACCCCCCCTCCTTCATAATAAAGTTTTTACCACCCAATTTGATCGCTTATTAAGGTAAGTAAATATGAATGTGCCAGAAAATTATTTATATATTTGAAGAGAGCCTTAAACAAGCTTTTCAGTGATATATAACATAATGGCTGAAATTTCGTACTAAGAACCGTATTTTGGCATTGAATACTCCCCCCCCCCTTCATAATAGAGTTTTTTACCACCCAACTTTGATCGCGTATTAAGGTAAGTAAATATGAATGTGCCAGAAAATTATTTATATGTTTGAAGAGAGCATTAAACAAGCTTTTCAGTGATATATAACATTATGGCTGGAATTTCGTACTAAGAACCGTATTTTGGCATTGCATACCCCTCCACCCTTCATAATAGAGTTTTTACCACCCAATTTGATCGCTTATTAAGGTAAGTAAATATGAATGTGCCAGAAAATTATTTATATATTTGAAGAGAGCATTAAACAAGCTTTTCAGTGATATATAACATAATGGCTGGAATTTCGTACTAAGAACCGTATTTTGGCATTGAATACCCCGCTCCTTCATAATAGAGTTTTTTACCACCCAAATTTGATCGCTTATTAAGATAAGTAAATATGAATGTGCCAGAAAATTATTTATATATTTGAAGAGAACATTAAACAAGCTTTTCAGTGATATATAACATTATGGCTGGAATTTCGTACTAAGAACCGTATTTTGGCATTGAATACCCCCCCCCACTCCTTCATAATAGAGTTTTTCACCACCCAACTTCGATCGCTTCTTAAGGTAAGTAAATATGAATGTGCCAGAAAATTATTTATATATTTGAAGAGAGCATTAAACAAGATTTTCAGTGATATATAACATAATGGCTGGAATTTCGTCCTAAGAACCGTATTTTGGTATTGAATACCCCCCCCCCCTCTCCTTCATAATAGAGTTTTTTACCACCCAACTTCGATCGCTTATTAAGGTAAGTCAATCTAATTAAAATATAGACCTATATTTCCTTTCGTTGACATCGCGACGCATGCGTGAAAGTGGAGGAGTAAAAAAAATGACTAGCTAAGATTTTTGATGAAATACCTATAAATATCAAGTGAAAATGTGTTCTATGTGGCGTAAAAATGTGTGTGATTGCTTAGTGAACCTGTTTATGTACTTCAATGTGAGTTATAAAAACTAATTACGTGTTTTTAAGAAGAAAACGTTTTCACATCAAACTTTCACATTCCCGGCTTTTTCAAGATGGCGGCGACAAGCAGAACAATAGTTTGTGCCGGCGGTGGATTTCCTGATCTTCCTACTCCAAACGTAAACGAAAAAGGCAACTACAGTCCTCGATTATTGAGAAACCACAGTTACAAATTAGACATTAAGAAATGTCTAAGAAAACAGATCGATGCAACTTTCAGAGATGATGTGACAATAACACAAACTGGCGGTGGAATTCGAATGGTATTGAGCTCCGGTCACTACCAAGAATTCAAGCGAGTAAATGACCTATATTACACTAACCTCAGGAAGAAAAACTTGATTGAGTTTAATAAAAGTGAGCAAACAGACAAAAATAATGTTAGTGTATCAACCACCGTCAGAATATGGTCTAACGTATCTAAAGCGAGCTTTAGTTATACTATTAACTTTTATCATACAACTTCAAAAACTTTAATAAATGGCCCAAACAAGGACGTGTTTATCAATGAGCATTTGTGCGATATTCTTAATCTTATAAACAAAGAACGCGCAGATTTAATTAATGAAGTTGTGCGTGAATCAGCGACTTTAGATAATCATAATGCAGACACCACAGTACCGGATGTCAACTGCCACTGGTACATGATGCCATATGCACACCCACTTATAGAGATCATGGAATAAGTGAGACGGAAAATGATGTGGCAAATGCAGAGAGTGACTCATTTGAAACTCCGCTAAACCTGGATTTACATGCATATAGTTCTGCTAGCTCACTCTCGACAACAGAAGAAAACAATACTCCCAAACTGCTGCAACATGAATTAGTTAAAGGTAGGAAACTCAATCTTGTTTCGTCCAAATCTGGCCCCAAATCATCATCTAAGAAATTAGTCTCAAGAATAAAGTCAAAGCTACTAAACAACAAGAAATCACCACCCCACAGCTTAACACCCAGTGATTCGACGGAAATTATGAACTTTCGCCTTACTATTACTAACCTAGAGGCAACTATCACGCAGATGCGTGAAAAGGCAAACCTAGATTGTTATGAGCTATCCGAGGAGTTAAACTCTGTTAAAAGTGATAAATGTAAATTAGACGATCAGATAGAGTGTTTGCGGAAGAAAAACTGTGAGTTAATTGATGAAATAAAAAGTGAAAACAGTGAAAGAGTTAAACTTAACGAGGAGATAAAATGTGTTCAAAGTGAAAACTCAAAACTAAAACATGAGCTAAAATGTGCGGAAAATAACAACTCTATATTAACGAATGAAATAAAAAGTGTGAAAAGCGAAACATGTAAATTAAACGATGTGATAAAATGTAAGGAAGACAAAATATGGGAACTAAATGACCAATTAAACTGTATGGAAAACGACAACTGGGGCGTGAATGGTCAGATAGACTATGTCGAAAACGAAAACCGCAAATTAATTGATGAGATAAGGTTTGTGGAAAGTCAAAACTGTAAACTGAATGAAGAGATAAAGTGCGCAGAAAATGACAGTGGTGAACTCAAAGAGCTGTTGAAACGTGTGGAATATGAGCTATATGAAGCTAATGAACTGATGAAATATATAGAAAACGAAAACATCAAGCTAAATGAACAGACACACGGTGTTCAAAATAAAAACTACAGACTGATTGAAGAAATAAAAATCCGCAACATCGAAAATAGTGAATTAAAAGGGAAAACGAACTCTCTTTATGAAGAAAATAAGCGCCTTGTATATCAATTAAACTATATATCAGCCCCAAATCATGAAAACCGCCCAACTTATCCTATTGATAAGACTCGCTCTCACCCTAGCCGTTTCACCGAAGCTCCTCATGACAGATTAGCCAAAGTTAAACTCATTGAACCCCAAAAGAATATTGTGATCGGTTCCTCCATTTTACAAAAGTTAACGCCACGAAGGTTGGACAGAGACGGTAACACACAGATACGGACAATCAGTGGCGGCAAAATTAGTGACGCTATACGCTTAGTAGATCACTCTCCCCAGTCAGAGAAAGTTGAAAATATTGTCTTTCTCATTGGGTCAAATAACATACCAAGAAACACTAATATAAACATCGAGGAATGCTCTTCTCAATACTATGAACTCATAGTACTGTGCAGAAAAAAATACCCCAATGCAGTTCTTAAATTTATTCAACCACTTCCAAGGAGGCCCAGTGAATACACTAATAATCTAAATAAACTTAGCTCGGTCCTGTATAAAGTCTGTGTCTCTAATCGATGTGAGTATGTGACATCATTTAGTTTCTTTACTGACTCAGGTAAAGTTGAAAATGGAACTGAGATTAACGAATTTCTCTATGCGAGTGATGGAACGCATTTAAATCACAATGGAAGTGCGATATTGGCTAGACTCATCAAAAATATGCTAAACCTACCAATCTATGGAAATCCACATAGACTTGGAAGAGGCCCAGCTTTGAAAACCTCGGGTCAACCTGGACGAAACTACAATAGTTATCAGCAGTTTACTCAAGACCCCTCGATTTTTTCACCGTCTGGCCACATACATAAATGGCGTTCCTCGCCTCCCCGACTGGGATTCGGCACAAGTCTTCCACCTTGCCAACCACTGTGTTTCGAGCGCATGGTATAACTTTAAAAAAAAATGATTAGACATAAATTATAGGACACGTTTGTGTTGTGTATTACGTTTTACATGGAGGTACATATACATACATGTATTATTATTCTTTTGTGCCATTAATCAAAGACCCGGTGTCCATGTCTACAAATTGATGTAATGTGTAGTGCTAACTTGGATTCTTTTTGCTGTGATGTGTAGTGCTCTGTATTTTGGATTTCACCGTGCTGTAATGTGTAGTGCTATTTTGGATTCCTTTGTCCATGCAGAAATACCTCCATGCAGTGGGTGTATATTCTTCCTCAGTTCTGTTTTGTTCTTTTGTTTTTGGGTTGGTTTCCTCCCATATTGTGTGTGATATATAATTTGTCGCTTGGTATTTATAGGTATTTTGTTTTATTACTGTCGCCCATTTCATATATTTGCGTGAGGGTTTACACTTTTAGTGTATTTACTTTGTATTTGTACTTTTAATTATCATACGTGTTTACAATTCTCATATTTGTTATATCCGATATCAAAATGCAACTTAAAATAGGATTTTGGAACATTAATGGTCTGCCATCAAAAATTAATATTCCCCAAAATTTATCTGATTTGCAAAGATCTGTTTCGCATTTAGACATTATATGTTTCCTTGAGACTTGGACCTCGTATGAACAGGAAACTCTAAGAAACTTTAAAGAGGCATTGAGCGGTTACCATGGCTATATTTTCAGTAGAAAAGGGAGTAGTCGCGTTAGACATTTTCCAAGGGGTGGGTGCGCAATTTATGTTAAGGAAGAACTAAAGCATGGGATAAATATTCTTGATACACAAGATGGGGACAAAATATGGTTTCAATTAAAAAAGTCCGTCTTTAGACTCCCTTCTGATTTGTATATCGCATCAGTTTACATACCTCCCAAAAACTCTCCTATTTGGCATAAAAAGGATTATAACCCCTTTGATGAGCTAGAAAAGGATATACTTAAGTATAAAAACCTCGGAGATATTCTTTTAGGCGGTGACTTCAATGCGCGTACAAATAAACTAAATGATATATTTTCCTGTCCAGAAATAAATGCAGACATGCCTTTCCCCTGCCTAAAAAGCCATAAGTCAAATAATGTTTTTCTTAAGTTCCGAAACAATAAAGACGCTAAAGTAAATTCATGGGGTAAGGACTTAATCCAGCTGTGTAATGCCAGCGATATTTGCATTGTTAATGGCAGATCTGTCGGAGATATGATTGGTAACTACACATGTATTAACCACATGGGGTGTAGCACTGTTGATTATATACTTACTAATATAGCTCTGTTTGATCAAGTATTATCATTTAAAGTTTCGCCCCTAACATACCTCTCTGATCACTGTTTAATATTCACAGAAATAAATGTCACAGCTGCACAAACTAATACTAACCAGTCCATTTGTCATAATACTATGGCCCCGGTGACCCACTCACCCCAGTCTCACAGTGTTAATGTCAACAAGAAAAGGAATAAAAAAGCCCTAAAATTCATTTGGAAACCCCAATCGGATGTAGCTTTCTCCGATGAACTGAGAAAACCAGCTATGCGTTTTCAAGTTAATCAGTTTATGATGAAACACTATGACCAAAGTCCGTCCGATATACAAAATGACCTGACTGACCTGAGTGATATTCTGTTAAATGCTGCCAGGTCTTGTGTCAAACTTGTTAAACCAAAACGTAACCAAAGAAAAAACAAATGGTTCGACCGGGACTGTGATAGGCTTAGATCTGATATGCTGTCTGCTCAACGTGCTTTCAATAAAAACCCATTCGACACTCATCTTCGTCAGGTATATTACGCAAGAAAAAAAGACTACAAAAAACTCATTAAATTCAAAAGTCGCCAAGCTAAAAGTACTATTTTAACAAAACTCAATGATTTAGAATCAACTAACCCCAAAGAATATTGGAATCTAGTTAATTCTCTACTTTATGACGAGAAGAAAAATGAAAGTAGCGATATTTCAGTAGATACTTGGCAACAGCATTTTACCTCTTTATTTAAAAATAAAAATAACTCTGATGATAAAGATATCGACAACCGCATCAATAATCTCCACCATACCTCAACAATAAATGACAAACTAAATGGGGAAATCACGGCGAAAGAAGTACGCGAAGCCTTTAAGAAACTCAAGAAAAATAAATCTAATGGCCCCGATCTTATCCTAAATGAAATGCTGATTGTATCCCAAGACTTAATGATAGATAATTACTTAAAACTTTTCAATTTAATTTTATGCACAGGAATATTCCCTACGGTTTGGCAAGATTCCTACATAACACCCATATACAAAAAGGGTCCTGTACTAGAACCGGGAAACTACAGGGGTATAGCACTTGCAAGCTGTCTAAGCAAATCTTTCCTGTCTATTATAAACGCCCGAATATCTAACTATTTGGAAGAGAATGACATCCTTGATCAGGCCCAATTTGGATTTCGCCGGGACCATAGGACTTCTGATAACATTTTGATTCTTAAAACAATAATTAGTAAGTTTAAAAACATGAAAAAAAATATTTTCCTGTGCTTTGTTGATTTTGGTAAGGCATTTGACACAATATGGAGAAAGGGACTATTTTTCAAACTATTAAATAATAACATAAATGGCAATATATTAAATCTACTAACCTCAATATATGACAAAACCAATTATATCGTTAAAACTCGCGAGGGTCTTTCAGAGCCTATCAATTCTTGCATGGGGGTTAAACAGGGCTGTGTTCTTAGCCCAACCTTGTTTAACATCTATGTCAATGACCTCCAATCATATCTGAAAGTTCCTGATGTTTATGCCCCTACACTCCATAATATTACTGTACCCCATTTACTTTTTGCTGATGATCTCGTACTTTTATCCACCTCCGCCAATGGAATTCAAAATAGTCTTCAACATCTTGAGAAGTTTTGCGATGACTGGAAATTGAACCTCAATACAGATAAATCTAAAATTATGTTGTTTATAAATAACCCTAAGCTAAAGAAAAACATTTCTACCAAATATTTTTTCTGTGATTTCAACCTTGAAGTTGTACAATCTTACACCTATCTGGGAATCAAGATATGCAATAATTCATCCTTCAAACTAGCAGTCTCGGACCTTGTAAAAAAAGCTAAACGTGCTTGGTTTAGTTTAAGGAGTAAAGTTGGCCTATATTCCTCTCACCATGTCCCTATTGATGTGTTAATAAAACTCTATAATGCTGTTGTGAAACCGATTAGTACCTATGGTAGCGAGGTATGGGGGAGTGAACTTGTACATAGCAAAACATTTAATGTGTCTAAATGGAGCAAAGTTGAGCACAATAAACTCACCACAAATGCATGTAAATCTATATTATCACAGCCACCAAGAACCACTAATATAGGGTGTCTAGCTGAAGTAGGCTTGTTTCCACTTCAGCTCGACATCTATAAAAGCATGCTGCTGTATTATAAAAGACTTCTCGCATTGCAAAGCACCATAAACACTACCCACCCCCTCCTCGTCGCAGCACTTAAGGCGGATGCCGAAATTGCTAAATCTAACTTTAAAATGTCTTGGCTAGCTTCCATTACCGAGATAGTGCACTATTTTGACATAGATAAAAATCAATTAACAAAACCTAAATTACAAATGTCACTTGAAACTAAATTTAACTCACTGCTAACAAATGCATGTTCTCCACTCAATGATAATCATCACAAATTAAGAACCTATACGCTAGTTAAAACCTCAATCGCAAACCCTCCAGACTATCTTTTCTCCGTTACTAACAAACACCACAGAAGTGCCATGTCATCTCTCCGACTAAGTTCACATCAGCTAGAGATAGAAAGAGGGAGGTACAAAAATATACCCGTTCCACAAAGGTTATGTAACCAGTGTACCCTTTCTGTCGTAGAAGATGAAAAACACTTCCTACTTGAATGCACAAAATACGAAAATCTTCGGAAGCAAATTGTCTACCCAATTCTCTCCCAAAATAGCCTACAGTTCTCTTTCATCAATCTATTTAACCCCCCAAGTTGTATATCTCGCGAAATCTGCCGTTTTGTGTTTTCTGCTCTTAACCTAAGAAATGTTACGTGACAGTACCTTTCCTGATATATATATATATATATATCACTAAATATATTTGAATGCTCTAAGATATTCTACATGTATCCGCATATATTCTAGTCGTGCTTATTTTTTTCTTTCTTGTTTGTTGTAAACGTACCTTCAAAAGTACATTGTAATATTGAATTGGGTATTATGCTCGATTTAAACATCTTTACATACAGCCCTTGAATCAGTAGTGAACAAGGCAACGTTTATTTGTTTATGTTCTAATGTGATTTTCTTTCATTTTTGATAATTGTATGCTGCTCCACGTGGGCGTTTTTATGCAATAAACTTATCTATCTATCTATCTACTTTCGATGGCCTACACTCATGTAGATCTAACAAGTTATAGTGGGAGCTCACGTTCTATGACGTCAGGTAACAAGCACTGGACGTTTGACCCGATAATCTCAGACATTCGATTAACCAATTAGCGACCGCCACGCTTTTTAAAATCTACTTTTGTTTTGTCCGCTGGTGTTAGTATATAGACGTATCTACCCACAGTTCCACGCATGAAAAGGTCAAACGGTCGATTCGACAGACCATTTGATTGGCTGACCCCTCATTTCTGGCAGAACACAAGTTAAATAACAAGTCCTCCAGATCCAAGAGTAGTAAAGACAAGTAAAAACGAAATTTTGAACTATAAAAAACGAAACGAAATTGGATCTGTGTTTTAATCAGATTGAAGGTAAGTAAATATCAATGTGCCAGAAAATTATTTATATATTTAAAGACAGCATTAAACAAGCTTTTCAGTGATATATAACATAATGGCTGGAATTTCGTACTAAGAACCGTATTTTGGCATTGAATACCCCCCCCCCCTCTCCTTCATAATAGAGTTTTTTACCACCCAACTTTGATCGCTTATTAAGGTAAGTAAATATGAATGTGCCAAAAAATCATTTATATGTTTGAAGAGAGCATTAAACAAGCTTCTTAGTGATATATAACATAATGGCTGGAATTTCGTACTAAGAACCGTATTTTGGCATTGAATACCCACCCTCCTTCATAATAGAGTATTTTAACCCCCCCCCCCAACTTTGATCGCTTATTAAGGTAAGTAAATATGAATGTGCCAGAAAATTATTTATATATTTAAAGACAGCATTAAACAAGCTTTTCAGTGATATATAACATAATGGCTGGAATTTCGTACTAAGAACCGTATTTTGGCATTAAGGTAAGTAAATATGAATGTGCCAGAAAATTATTTATATATTTGAAGAGAGCCTTAAACAAGCTTTTCAGTGATATATAACATAATGGCTGGAATTTCGTACTAAGAACCGTATTTTGGCCTTGAATACCCCCCCCCCCCTTCATAATAGAGTTTTTTACCACCCAACTTTAATCGCTTATTAAGGTAAGTAAATATGAATGTGCCAGAAAATTATTTATATGTTTGAAGAGAGCATTAAACAAGCTTTTCAGTGATATATAACATTATGGCTGGAATTTCGTACTAAGAACCGTATTTTGGCATTGCATACCCCTCCACCCTTCATAATAGAGTTTTTCACCACCCAACTTCGATCGCTTCTTAAGGTAAGTAAATATGGGTTGTGAAAAACTCTATTATGAAGGGGGGGGGGGTATTCAATGCCAAAATACGGTTCTTAGTACGAAATTCAAGCCATTATGTTATATATCACTGAAAGGCGTGTTTAATGGTGTCTTCAAATATATAAATAATTTTCTGGCACATTTATATTTACTTACCTTAATGAGCGATCAAAGTTGGGGGGGGGGGTAAAAAAACCTCTATTATGAAGGAGGGGGTATTCAATGCCAAAATACGGTTCTTAGTACGAAATTCCAGCCATTATGTTATATATCACTATCACTGAAAAGCTTGTTTATTGCTCTCTTCAAATATATAAATAATTTTCTGGCACATTCATATTTACTTACCTTAAGAAGCGATCGAAGTTGGGTGGTGAAAAACTCTATTATGAAGGGTGGAGGGGTATGCAATGCCAAAATACGGTTCTTAGTACGAAATTCCAGCCATAATGTTATATATCACTGAAAAGATTGTTTAATGCTCTCTTCAAACATATAAATAATTTTCTGGCACATTCATATTTACTTACCTTAATAAGCGATCAAATTTGGGTGGTAAAAAACTCTATTATTAAGGAGGGGGGGGGGGGGTATTCAATGCCAAAATACGGTTCTTAGTACGAAATTCCAGCCATTATGTTATATATCACTGAAAAGCTTGTTTAAGGCTCTCTTCAAATATATAAATAATTTTCTGGCGCATTCATATTTACTTACCTTAATAAGCGATCAAAGTTGGGTGGTAAAAACTCTATTATGAAGGGGGGGGTATTCAATGCCAAAATACGGTTCTTAGTACGAAATTCCAGCCATTATGTTATATATCACTGAAAAGCTTGTTGAATGATCTCTTCAAATATATAAATAATTTTCTGGCACATTCATATGTACTTACCCTAATCAGCGACAAAGTTGGGTTGTGAAAAACTGTATTATGAGGGGGGGGGGTATTCAATGCCAAAATACGGTTCTTAGTACGAAATTCCAGCCATTATGTTATATATCACTGAAAAGCTTGTTTAATGGTGTCTTCAGATATATAAATAATTTTCTGGCACATTTATATTTACTTACCTTAATGAGCGATCAAAGTTGGGGGGGGGGGGGGTAAAAAAACCTCTATTATGAAGGAGGGGGTATTCAATGCCAAAATACGGTTCTTAGTACGAAATTCCAGCCATAATGTTATATATCACTGAAAAGCTTGTTTAATGCTCTCTTCAAACATATAAATAATTTTCTGGCACATTCATATTTACTTACCTTAAGAAGCGATCGAAGTTGGGTGGTGAAAAACTCTATTATGAAGGGTGGAGGGGTATGCAATGCCAAAATACGGTTCTTAGTACGAAATTCCAGCCATAATGTTATATATCACTGAAAAGCTTGTTTAATGCTCTCTTCAAACATATAAATAATTTTCTGGCACATTCATATTTACTTACCTTAATAAGCGATCAAAGTTGGGTGGTAAAAACTCTATTATGAAGGAGGGGGGGGTATTCAATGCCAAAATACGGTTCTTAGTACGAAATTCCAGCCATTATGTTATATATCACTGAAAAGCTTGTTTAAGGCTCTCTTCAAATATATAAATAATTTTCTGGCACATTCATATTTACTTACCTTAATAAGCGATCAAAGTTGGGTGGTAAAAAATCTATTATGAAGGAGTGGGGGGGGTATTCAATGCCAAAATACGGTTCTTAGTACGAAATTCCAGCCATTATGTTATATATCACTGAAAAGATTGTTGAATGATCTCTTCAAATATATAAATAATTTTCTGGCACATTCATATGTACTTACCCTAATCAGCGACAAATTATGGTTGTGAAAAACTGTATTATGAGGGGGGGGGGGGGTATTCAATGCCAAATACGGTTCTTAGTACGAAATTCCAGCCATTATGTTATATATCACTGAAAAGCTTGTTTAATGCACTCTTCAAATATATAAATAATTTTCTGGCACATTCATATTTACTTACCTTAATGAGCGATCAAAGTTGGGGGGGGGGGAGGGTAAAAAACTCTATTATGAAGGAGGGTGGGTATTCAATGCCAAAATACGGTTCTTAGTACGAAATTCCAGCCATTATGTTATATAACACTAAAAAGCTTGTTTAATGCTCTTTTCAAACATATAAATGATTTTTTGGGCACATTCATATTTACTTACCTTAATAAGCGATCAAAGTTGGGTGGTAAAAAACTCTATTATGAAGGATGGGGGGTATTCAATGCCAAAATACGGTTCTTAGTACGTAATTCCAGCCATTATGTTATATATCACTGAAAAGCTTGTTTAATGATCTCTTCAAATATATAAATAATTTTCTGGCACATTCATATTTACTTACCTTAATAAGCGATCAAAGTTGGGTGGTGAAAAGCTCTATTATGAAGGGTGGAGGGGTGTGCAATGCCAAAATACGGTTCTTAGTACGAAATTCCAGCCATTATGTTATATATCACTGAAAAGTTTGTTTAAGGCTCTCTTCAAATATATAAATAATTTTCTGGCACATTCATATTTACTTACCTTAATAAGCGATCAAAGTTGGGTGGTAAAAACTCTATTATGAAGGAGGGGGGGGGGGGTATTCAATGCCAAAATACGGTTCTTAGTACGAAATTCCAGCCATTATGCTATATATCACTGAAAAGCTTGTTTAATGATCTCTTCAAATATATAAATAATTTTCTGGCACATTCATATTTACTTACCCTAATCAGCGATCAAAGTTGGGTTGTGAAAAACTCTATTATGAAGGGGGGGGGGTATTCAATGCCAAAATACGGTTCTTAGTACGAAATTCCAGCCATTATGTTATATATCACTGAAAAGCGTGTTTAATGGTGTCTTCAAATATATAAATAATTTTCTGGCACATTTATATTTACTTACCTTAATGAGCGATCAAAGTTGGGGGGGGGGGGTAAAAAATAAAACTCTATTATGAAGGAGGGGGTATTCAATGCCAAAATACGGTTCTTAGTACGAAATTCCAGCCATTATGTTATATATCAATGAAAAGCTTGTTTATTGCTCTCTTCAAATATATAAATAATTTGCTGGCACATACATATTTACTTACCTTAAGAAGCGATCGAAGTTGGGTGGTGAAAAACTCTATTATGAAGGGTGGAGGGGTATGCAATGCCAAAATACGGTTCTTAGTACGAAATTCCAGCCATAATGTTATATAACACTGAAAAGCTTGTTTAATGCTCTCTTCAAACATATAAATAATTTTCTGGCACATTCATATTCACTTACCTTAATAAGCGATCAAAGTTGGGTGGTAAAAAACTCTATTATGAAGGAGGGGGGGGGTATTCAATGCCAAAATACGGTTCTTAGTACGAAATTCCAGCCATTATGTTATATGTCACTGAAAAGCTTGTTTAATGGTGTCTTCAAATATATAAATAATTTTCTGGCACATTCATATTTACTTACCTTAATGAGCGATCAAAGTTGGGGGGGGGGTAAAAAAACTCTATTATGAAGGAAGGGGTGTATTCAATGCCAAAATACGGTTCTTAGTACGAAATTCCAGCCATTATGTTATATATCACTGAAAAGCTTGTTTATTGCCCTCTTCAAATATATAAATAATTTTCTGGCACATTCATATTTACTTACCTTAAGAAGCGATCGAAGTTGGGTGGTGAAAAACTCTATTATGAAGGGTGGAGGGGTATGCAATGCCAAAATACGGTTTTTAGTACGAAATTCCAGCCATAATGTTATATATCACTGAAAAGCTTGTTTACTGCTCTCTTGAAACATATAAATAATTTTCTGGCACATTCATATTTACTTACCTTAATAAGCGATCAAAGTTGGGGGGGGGGGGTAAAAAACTCTATTATGATGGATGGGGGGTATTCAATGCCAAAATACGGTTCTTAGTACGAAATTCCAGCCATTATGTTATATATCACTGAAAAGCTTGTTTAATGCTCTCTTCAAATATATAATTAATTTAATGAGGGGGGGGGGGGTATTCAATGCCAAAATACGGTTCTTAGTACGAAATTCCAGCCATTATGTTATATATCACTGAAAAGCTTGTTTAATGCACTCTTCAAATATATAACTAATTTTCTGGCACATTCATGTTTACTTAACTTAATAAGCGATCAAAGTTGGGTGGTAAAAAACTCTATTATGAAGGAGGGGGGGGGGGATTCAATGCCAAAATACGGTTCTTAGTACGAAATTCCAGCCATTATGTTATATATCACTGAAAAGCTTGTTTAATGGTGTCTTCAAATATATAAATAATTTTCTGGCACATTCATATTTACTTACCTTAATGAGCGATCAAAGTTGGGGGGGGGGGAGGGTAAAAAACTCTATTATGAAGGAGGGTGGGTATTCAATGCCAAAATACGGTTCTTAGTACGAAATTCCAGCCATTATGTTATATATCACTAAAAAGCTTGTTTAATGCTCTCTTCAAACATATAAATGATTTTTTTGGCACATTCATATTTACTTACCATAATAAGCGATCAAAGTTGGGTGGTAAAAAACTCTATTATGAAGGAGGGGGGGTATTCAATGCCAAAATACGGTTCTTAGTACGAAATTCCAGCCATTATGTTATATATCACTGAAAAGCTTGTTTAATGATCTCTTCAAATAAATAAATAATTTTCTGGCACATTCATATTTACTTACCTTAATAAGCGATCAAAGTTGGGTGGTGAAAAGCTCTATTATGAAGGGTGGAGGGGTATGCAATGCCAAAATACGGTTCTTAGTACGAAATTCCAGCCATTATGCTATATATCACTGAAAAGCTTGTTTAATGATCTCTTCAAATATATAAATAATTTTCTGGCACATTCATATTTACTTACCCTAATCAGCGATCAAAGTTGGGTTGTGAAAAACTCTATTATGAAGGGGGGGGGGTATTCAATGCCAAAATACGGTTCTTAGTACGAAATTCCAGCCATTATGTTATATATCACTGAAAAGCGTGTTTAATGGTGTCTTCAAATATATAAATAATTTTCTGGCACATTCATATTTACGTACCTTAATAAGCGATCAAAGTTGGGTGGTAAAAACTCTATTATGAAGGAGGGGGGGGGGGTATTCAATGCCAAAATACGGTTCTTAGTACGAAATTCCAGCCATTATGTTATATATCACTGAAAAGCTTGTTGAATGATCTCTTCAAATATATAAATAATTTTCTGGCACATTCATATGTACTTACCCTAATCAGCGACAAAGTTGGGTTTGAAAAACTGTATTATGAGGGGGGGGGGGGTATTCAATGCCAAAATACGGTTCTTAGTACGAAATTCCAGCCATTATGTTATATGTCACTGAAAAGCTTGTTTAATGGTGTCTTCAAATATATAAATAATTTTCTGGCACATTCATATTTACTTACCTTAATGAGCGATCAAAGTTGGGGGGGGGGGTAAAAAAACTCTATTATGAAGGAAGGGGTGTATTCAATGCCAAAATACGGTTCTTAGTACGAAATTCCAGCCATTATGTTATATATCACTGAAAAGCTTGTTTATTGCCCTCTTCAAATATATAAATAATTTTCTGGCACATTCATATTTACTTACCTTAAGAAGCGATCGAAGTTGAGTGGTGAAAAACTCTATTATGAAGGGTGGAGGGGTATGCAATGCCAAAATACGGTTTTTAGTACGAAATTCCAGCCATAATGTTATATATCACTGAAAAGCTTGTTTAATGCTCTCTTGAAACATATAAATAATTTTCTGGCACATTCATATTTACTTACCTTAATAAGCGATCAAAGTTGGGGGGGGGGGGGGGTAAAAAACTCTATTATGATGGATGGGGGGTATTCAATGCCAAAATACGGTTCTTAGTACGAAATTCCAGCCATTATGTTATATATCACTGAAAAGCTTGTTTAATGCTCTCTTCAAATATATAATTAATTTTCTGGCACATTCATATTTACTTACCTTAATAAGCGATCAAAGTTGGGTGGTAAAAACTCTATTATGAAGGAGGGGGGGGGTATTCAATGCCAAATTACGGTTCTTAGTACGAAATTCCAGCCATTATGTTATATATCACTGAAAAGCTTGTTGAATGATCTCTTCAAATATATAAATAATTTTCTGGCACATTCATATGTACTTACCCTAATCAGCGACAAAGTTGGGTTGTGAAAAACTGTATTATGGGGGGGGGGGTATTCAATGCCAAAATACGGTTCTTAGTACGAAATTCCAGCCATTATGTTATATGTCACTGAAAAGCTTGTTTAATGGTGTCTTCAAATATATAAATAATTTTCTGGCACATTTATATTTACTTACCTTAATGAGCGATCAAAGTTGGGGGGGGGGGTAAAAAAAAACTCTATTATGAAGGAGGGGGTATTCAATGCCAAAATACGGTTCTTAGTACGAAATTCCAGCCATTATGTTATATATCACTGAAAAGCGTGTTTAATGGTGTCTTCAAATATATAAATAATTTTCTGGCACATTTATATTTACTTACCTTAATGAGCGATCAAAGTTGGGGGGGGGTAAAAAAACTCTATTATGAAGGAAGGGGTGTATTCAATGCCAAAATACGGTTCTTAGTACGAAATTCCAGCCATTATGTTATATATCACTGAAAAGCTTGTTTATTGCCCTCTTCAAATATATAAATAATTTTCTGGCACATTCATATTTACTTACCTTAAGAAGCGATCGAAGTTGGGTGGTGAAAAACTCTATTATGAAGGGTGGAGGGGTATGCAATGCCAAAATACGGTTTTTAGTACGAAATTCCAGCCATAATGTTATATATCACTGAAAAGCTTGTTTACTGCTCTCTTGAAACATATAAATAATTTTCTGGCACATTCATATTTACTTACCTTAATAAGCGATCAAAGTTGGGGGGGGGGGGGGTAAAAAACTCTATTATGATGGATGGGGGGTATTCAATGCCAAAATACGGTTCTTAGTACGAAATTCCAGCCATTATGTTATATATCACTGAAAAGCTTGTTTAATGCTCTCTTCAAATATATAATTAATTTTCTGGCACATTCATATTTACTTACCTTAATAAGCGATCAAAGTTGGGTGGTAAAAACTCTATTATGAAGGAGGGGGGGGTATTCAATGCCAAACTACGGTTCTTAGTACGAAATTCCAGCCATTATGTTATATATCACTGAAAAGCGTGTTTAATGGTGTCTTCAAATATATAAATAATTTTCTGGCACATTTATATTTACTTATCTTAATGAGCGATCAAAGTTGGGGGGGGGGGTAAAAAAAACAACTCTATTATGAAGGAGGGGGTATTCAATGCCAAAATACGGTTCTTAGTACGAAATTCCAGCCATTATGTTATATATCACTGAAAAGCGTATTTAATGGTGTCTTCAAATATATAAATAATTTTCTGGCACATTTATATTTACTTACCTTAATGAGCGATCAAAGTTGGGGGGGGGGGTAAAAAAAAACTCTATTATGAAGGAGGGGGTATTCAATGCCAAAATACGGTTCTTAGTACGAAATTCCAGCCATTATGTTATATATCACTGACAGGCTTGTTTAATGGTGTCTTCAAATATATAAATAATTTTCTGGCACATTCATATTTACTTACCTTAATGAGCGATCAAAGTTGGGGGGGGGAGGGAAAAACTCTATTATGATGGATGGGGGGTATTCAATACCAAAATACGGTTCTTAGTACGAAATTCCAGCCATTATGTTATATATCACTGAAAAGCTTGTTTAATGCTCTCTTCAAATATATAATTAATTTTCTGGCACATTCATATTTACTTACCTTAAGAAGCGATCAAAGTTGGGGCGGGGGGTAAAAAAACTCTATTATGAATTATGGGGGGTATTCAATGCCAAAATACGGTTCTTAGTACGAAATTCCAGCCATAATGTTATATATCACTGAAAAGCTTGTTTAATGATCTCTTCAAATATATAAATAATTTTCTGGCACATTCATATTTACTTACCTTAATAAGCGATCAAAGTTGGGTGGTAAAAACTCTATTATGAAGGAGTGGGGGGGGTATTCAATGCCAAAATACGGTTCTTAGTACGAAATTCCAGCCATTATGTTATATATCACTGAAAAGCTTGTTGAATGATCTCTTCAAATATATAAATAATTTTCTGGCACATTCATATGTACTTACCCTAATCAGCGACAAATTTGGGTTGTGAAAAACTGTATTATGAGGGGGGGGGTATTCAATGCCAAAATACGGTTCTTAGTACGAAATTCCAGCCATTATGTTATATATCACTGAAAAGCTTGTTTAATGCACTCTTCAAATATATAACTAATTTTCTGGCACATTCATGTTTACTTAACTTAATAAGCGATCAAAGTTGGGTGGTAAAAAACTCTATTATGAAGGAGGGGGGGGGATTCAATGCCAAAATACGGTTCTTAGTACGAAATTCCAGCCATTATGTTATATATCACTGAAAAGCTTGTTTAATGGTGTCTTCAAATATATAAATAATTTTCTGGCACATTCATATTTACTTACCTTAATGAGCGATCAAAGTTGGGGGGGGGGGGAGGGTAAAAAACTCTATTATGAAGGAGGGTGGGTATTCAATGCCAAAATACGGTTCTTAGTACGAAATTCCAGCCATTATGTTATATATCACTAAAAAGCTTGTTTAATGCTCTCTTCAAACATATAAATGATTTTTTTGGCACATTCATATTTACTTACCATAATAAGCGATCAAAGTTGGGTGGTAAAAAACTCTATTATGAAGGAGGGGGGGTATTCAATGCCAAAATACGGTTCTTAGTACGAAATTCCAGCCATTATGTTATATATCACTGAAAAGCTTGTTTAATGATCTCTTCAAATATATAAATAATTTTCTGGCACATTCATATTTACTTACCTTAATAAGCGATCAAAGTTGGGTGGTGAAAAGCTCTATTATGAAGGGTGGAGGGGTATGCAATGCCAAAATACGGTTCTTAGTACGAAATTCCAGCCATTATGCTATATATCACTGAAAAGCTTGTTTAATGATCTCTTCAAATATATAAATAATTTTCTGGCACATTCATATTTACTTACCCTAATCAGCGATCAAAGTTGGGTTGTGAAAAACTCTATTATGAAGGGGGGGGGGGTATTCAATGCCAAAATACGGTTCTTAGTACGAAATTCCAGCCATTATGTTATATATCACTGAAAAGCGTGTTTAATGGTGTCTTCAAATATATAAATAATTTTCTGGCACATTCATATTTACTTACCTTAATAAGCGATCAAAGTTGGGTGGTAAAAACTCTATTATGAAGGAGGGGGGGGGGTATTCAATGCCAAAATACGGTTCTTAGTACGAAATTCCAGCCATTATGTTATATATCACTGAAAAGCTTGTTGAATGATCTCTTCAAATATATAAATAATTTTCTGGCACATTCATATGTACTTACCCTAATCAGCGACAAAGTTGGGTTTGAAAAACTGTATTATGAGGGGGGGGGTATTCAATGCCAAAATACGGTTCTTAGTACGAAATTCCAGCCATTATGTTATATGTCACTGAAAAGCTTGTTTAATGGTGTCTTCAAATATATAAATAATTTTCTGGCACATTCATATTTACTTACCTTAATGAGCGATCAAAGTTGGGGGGGGGGGGGGGGTAAAAAAACTCTATTATGAAGGAAGGGGTGTATTCAATGCCAAAATACGGTTCTTAGTACGAAATTCCAGCCATTATGTTATATATCACTGAAAAGCTTGTTTATTGCCCTCTTCAAATATATAAATAATTTTCTGGCACATTCATATTTACTTACCTTAAGAAGCGATCGAAGTTGAGTGGTGAAAAACTCTATTATGAAGGGTGGAGGGGTATGCAATGCCAAAATACGGTTTTTAGTACGAAATTCCAGCCATAATGTTATATATCACTGAAAAGCTTGTTTAATGCTCTCTTGAAACATATAAATAATTTTCTGGCACATTCATATTTACTTACCTTAATAAGCGATCAAAGTTGGGGGGGGGGGGTAAAAAACTCTATTATGATGGATGGGGGGTATTCAATGCCAAAATACGGTTCTTAGTACGAAATTCCAGCCATTATGTTATATATCACTGAAAAGCTTGTTTAATGCTCTCTTCAAATATATAATTAATTTTCTGGCACATTCATATTTACTTACCTTAATAAGCGATCAAAGTTGGGTGGTAAAAACTCTATTATGAAGGAGGGGGGGGGTATTCAATGCCAAATTACGGTTCTTAGTACGAAATTCCAGCCATTATGTTATATATCACTGAAAAGCTTGTTGAATGATCTCTTCAAATATATAAATAATTTTCTGGCACATTCATATGTACTTACCCTAATCAGCGACAAAGTTGGGTTGTGAAAAACTGTATTATGGGGGGGGGGGTATTCAATGCCAAAATACGGTTCTTAGTACGAAATTCCAGCCATTATGTTATATGTCACTGAAAAGCTTGTTTAATGGTGTCTTCAAATATATAAATAATTTTCTGGCACATTTATATTTACTTACCTTAATGAGCGATCAAAGTTGGGGGGGGGGGTAAAAAAAAACTCTATTATGAAGGAGGGGGTATTCAATGCCAAAATACGGTTCTTAGTACGAAATTCCAGCCATTATGTTATATATCACTGAAAAGCGTGTTTAATGGTGTCTTCAAATATATAAATAATTTTCTGGCACATTTATATTTACTTACCTTAATGAGCGATCAAAGTTGGGGGGGGGGGGGGTAAAAAAAAAACTCTATTATGAAGGAGGGGGTATTCAATGCCAAAATACGGTTCTTAGTACGAAATTCCAGCCATTATGTTATATATCACTGACAAGCTTGTTTAATGGTGTCTTCAAATATATAAATAATTTTCTGGCACATTCATATTTACTTACCTTAATGAGCGATCAAAGTTGAGGGGGGGGGGGGTAAAAAACTCTATTATGATGGATGGGGGGTATTCAATGCCAAAATACGGTTCTTAGTACGAAATTCCAGCCATTATGTTATATATCACTGAAAAGCTTGTTTAATGCTCTCTTCAAATATATAATTAATTTTCTGGCACGTTCATATTTACTTACCTTAAGAAGCGATCAAAGTTGGGGCGGGGAGTAAAGAAACTCTATTATGAATTATGGGGGGTATTCAATGCCAAAATACGGTTCTTAGTACGAAATTCCAGCCATAATGTTATATATCACTGAAAAGCTTGTTTAATGATCTCTTTAAATATATAAATAATTTTCTGGCACATTCATATTTACTTACCTTAATAAGCGATCAAAGTTGGGTGGTGAAAAACTGTATTATGAAAGGGGGGGGGGGGGTATTCAATGCCAAAATACGGTTCTTAGTACGAAATTCCAGCCATTATGTTATACATCACTGAAAAGCTTGTTGAATGCTCTCTTCAAATATATAAATAATCTTCTGGCACATTCATATTTACTTACCTTAAGAAGCGATCGAAGTTGGGTGGTGAAAAACTCTATTATGAAGAGGGGGGGGGGGGTATTCAATGCCAAAATACGGTTCTTAGTACGAAATTCCAGCCATTATGTTATATATCACTGAAAAGCTTTTTTAATGAGATCTCTTCAAATATATAAATAATTTTCTGGCACATTCATATTTACTTACCTTAATAAGCGATCAAAGTTGGATGGTAAAAAATTATATTATGAAGGAAGGGGGGGGGGTATTCAATGCCAAAATACGGTTCTTAGTACGAAATTCCAGCCATTATGTTATATATCACTGAAAAGCTTGTTTAAGGCTCTCTTCAAATATATAAATAATTTTCTGGCACATTCATATTTACTTATCTAAATAAGCGATCAAAGTTGGGTGGTAAAAAACTCTATTATGAAGGAGGGAGGGGGGTATTCAATGCCAAAATACGGTTCTTAGTACGAAATTCCAACCATTATGTCACATATCATTGAAAAGCTTGTTCATTGCTCTTTTCAAATATATAAATTATTTTCTGGCACATTCATATTTACTTACCTTAATAACCGACCAAAGTTGGGTGGTACTTAACTATATTACTATGATTATGAAGCGGGGGGGGGGGTGTATTCAATGTTAAAATACAGTTCTTAGTACGAAATTTCAGCCATTATGTTACTTACCATTGGAAAGTTTGTGTATTGCCCCCTTCAAATATATAAATAATTTTCTGGCACATTCACATTTACTTATTTTGATAGATGATCAAAGTCGAGTGAAACAAAATTCTTTTAAATGGTGGGGATATTCAAAGTAAAAATACGGGTTTTAATACGAAATTCCAGTAGACCGTCGTCTGTATAGGGAAAATGTGCTTAAAAATCGATTTTTGTTGCACCCCCCCTGGGTCTAAAAAATGTTGCCATTTTCTTATAATACAAGGTTTCTAGTGATGGAAAATCCATATTCCCACCTTCAGATATTGCCAGTTTTTAAAATATTACCCATTTACCCAGGGTCTCGGTCACTTTATCATGCTTGTCTAACATGACTTTGACGTTGTGATTTTGGATGATAAAATTACTGCAGGTGAATAATTTTTTTCGTGTGTACTGCCAAAGTGCACAGCAACATTTGAAAAAAAAAATTATGGAAATATCTCAATTTGTATATGCACAGGATCAATTATAAGCGCCCACAAAGCAGTAATGTTGCACATCGTAGCATGTTTTTGTCTATTTATGAAAATACAGCATCATTGTATTGATATTGAATTTAATTTATTATCAGAAATCATACATAAATTTGATAATTGCATAGAAATATTTGATTTCAACCAAAAAACAATACATAAACGTGATATTTCAAAGACAGGTCCCAGGTAAAAAGGTATAAGGGGAGATAACTCGTATCATAAATGACCTATAAATATTGAACAAAGACTAAATTTCTCCTTGGCAACCCACCCTATCACCAAACAAAGAATGAAAACAAATTTAAAACATTAATCTTTTATGTAATGACTAGTATTAAAGGTTTAAATAAATATAAATTAGGCCTTTGTATTGCAATTTACAACAACATTTCAATATCAATATTTTTTTAAAATACAGAATACATTTTTTTCATTTTTAATAACTGTTATATCAATAATTTTTATAAATGTTGCTGTAACAGTTGTGCAATAATTAATGCTTAAATAGTTAAAATATAAAAAAATATAAAAACAGTTAAACAAAGTACTAATATCAACAAATGGAAAAGTATTTACACATTTATTTATCTTTCGATATATTGTTTGGTTATCTTTTAAAGATATGAATCATGCCTGTGTATTATAATTAAAAACAACATTTCAAAACTAATTTAAAATAAAGAAAACCCTTTGTTTTGTTAAAATAATAATTCAATTAAATCTGGACATAAAGTAGTTGAATATTATACATGTAGTTAGTATGTAAAATACAGGTAAAACAAACAGTTAAACAAAATACTAAAATCAAAAGATGGAAAAGTATGTACATATTTATTCATCTTTATCTAGTGATATATTTTTTTAAAGGTTAAAATAGATATAAATCATGTCTGTGTATTGTAATTTAAAACATTTCAAAACTAGTACAAGTGCTAGTAAAAAATGTTGACACATTCTTAGAACGGATGTTTTAGTGCATTTGGACACCACAATCTTGTCATTTTGTGCCAATTCCCTTACCATCAAATATACCAGCACTACTTATACTATAGAATAAATCGGCTACTCCCACACCTTGTCATTGAGGTCGCTGATAATGGGATTCAAATTTAAGTCCATTGATGACAGACCTTTTTGTAACCACTTGGCTATATAAATCCCTTCCCACCCACTAGTTGCCTATGTAGGCCTATGATATAAAATAGATATAACAACAAGCCACAAGGACACAACAACTACTTCAAGTATGAAATAAATTTACCCAGAAGACTGAACTGTGGGTTTTCTTGTTAGGAATCGAACATAATTCTTGTAGCATCGTAGATGGTACCTAACTTCAACAGCAACACAGTCTTTATCTCTGATGTGCCTGAGAATGGTTTCATCTTCTTTCTTAATTGCTACTTCTCTAAGTCGCCCTAAAAAAATATGGAAAATTGTAAATATCATGGATATCATAAACCAACTAGCAGTAGAATGCATATTCGTTTTTCTGGTTACATATGCATAAATAAAAACCCCCATAAAATTCTTTATGCAACAGTTTTATGTGTATAATAGGCTTTGTATGTAGCAGCCTACTTTTAACAATGAACTAGACAACTTTTGGCAGACCTGGTAAATACATGTACATAACCCTGCGTGTTTGGATAGGCTACTCCCACACGTTTTCACTGAGATAGCAGAGAATGAGACTCATACCCTCGACTATTGATGACAGACTGATAGATAACACCTATCGGCCACCCGACCACTCTCCCCAATAAACGCCTTTTACGACACACTGAGGAGGGTCGATGGGCCTATTCCACTAGGTAACACTGGGCATAGCCAGGAAAGGGAAAGGAGGGTGGGGGGACAATACTAAATCACAACGGTTGAACAAATAATAAAAACTTACCCCCATCTTTATGCACCGGTCAATAGGAATCTTGAACTACCCCCCCCCCTCAAGCATCGACGGCTATTCGACGCCATGTCGGCGTCGAATCTTGACGTCAAAATAGACAGCTAAATGTGAAAGAGGTGTGAATCTTTGGCGAGAACAAAATTTGCCAAAGGTGAATCTTGAACAAAATAAAATATTGCTGAACACAAATAGACGTCGAATCTTCAACCAACACATTTTTCAGTAAATATTGTATTTTTGAAAATGTGTTTTTTTCTGAAAACGGACGAACCTCCGTCTGTTTTCGTTGGCTGTCATACGGAAATTCCACCTGTATAATTGTAGACGCGATTTTCTTTATGATGTTTTCGTGGTAATCTTGATAATCGTAACTACAAAATGGTGTATGATTTGGCGGTAAGCTAATTTATTTGTACGTAAATTTGCTGATTCGTTTGATTGTGTGTCCGGTTGATATAGACTCCATTGGCCAGGTCTGAGCTTGCACGTATGTCTAGTATAATGAATGACAAGATAATCTGGTCTCAACTTACGTCTTACGGACCATGCTCAATCAGTCAATGTAAGTTAGTTCAAGCTGTTGATGTACTGTTTTGTCGTTTTTTATGAAATTTGCAAATAAAAGTTAAAATAAAAATATATTATTAAAATAAGTACTTTTACAGTAAGGTGTACAGTCACGGGACTTTAAATCGTGACTTTAAATGTGTCTAAAAGAGCCTAAACCTGCATACCCTTGCACGCTTTCCTCATTTAATGATTTTTCTGTTTAAAATAAACACATGTAAATTTTACATCGTTAAAAGCAGAATTAGATAAGGAGATGTCCTAAATTGATAATACATGTATTTCGAGTTGAACACAAATTTACGGCTCTCCGTGACGTCATGTTCGCTTCGAAGAAAACGGCCCGTTTTTTTTTGGGGGGGGGGGGGGGGGCGTGGCTTTTTTATGTGTTTTTAAAAGTGCCATATTCATATGATCATTTATAGATATCAACACAATTTATTTTAATCTACAGATAAATAATTGAACTAAAAAATGTCTTTGCCCGAATGGCGAAAAAGATCGGTTCGTAAAAAATATTTTTAAAATGCTGGTTAAAAAGGACGATAAATTTTCAAAGGTAAAAAATACCATCAAGGGTGAATGCTTGGGGTAGGTAGTTCAAGATGACTATTGCGTGAATCTTGAACTAATTTTTATTTTTGGACCTGCGTTAGAAAGTGAATCTTCAGTGAATGTGTATTGGCTTCAAGTACATTGCGGGGTGAATCTTGACCCTAAAATATTGAGCTAAATGACAATCCGGGGTGAACGCTTGAGGGGGGGTAGTTCAAGATTCCTATTGACCGGTGCATTAATTTCTGCTAAAACCAGCTTATCAGAGACATTCTTATTCTGACACCTGTAGAACAAAGGTATTTTTTTGCAGATAATGCCCAGAGGAGGAAAGACATGTCCTCGCAGGTGGACAGCTTGGGTGGTTGATGATTTAGTGGAGGCTGATCGCAAACCTTCTCTAGAGGTGGATTGACTCTCATCACTTGTTTGCTTCTCACCAGACTGTAGCCTAATGCAACTCTTTTAGTAGCTCGTTCAATCTTTGTTCTGTCTGTGAATCTCGAATAACACTTGGAATGATAGCCATAAACCCATAGTGCATCATCTTTATTCCCTATAAATACAAACATACTGACTCCTAATTTTATTGCACACATAAACAAAATAAGCAAATTAGAACCTAAGAGAAGAATTTAGGTGGCAACAAATATCCATAATAAAAATTACTTTTCTTTTATGAAAAACAATAAGACACTGCCACCTGTCTGCACTTGATTTGTGAAAAGACACTTAGACAATCTGGGGTTAATAAAATAAAACCAAAGGCTAGCACGTGAATGCTATCGATTTTAAAACAAACCTATCTATGAACTATATAACGAGACTATACAATGTGAATGTCAACAAACATTATTATTATTTATCGTAACTTCAACTTGCACACAGCAATGACAACAAACAAGAAATATTATATACGGACGTAAGCTCTCGTTGCGTTGTACAGTCCCGATCATTTGTGATAAGTACAGGTGTCTATAAAATTTAATCCGCCTATCATTTTGTGTTTCGCTGAAAAATAAAATGGCGACTGTACTTTCAACTTTAGTTTGATTTAGTTGATAAACTTACCATTAATACATCTTTATATTGTTGGCACACTTTTAGCTCGTTGCCATCAAGATTTGTCCATTCTTTAAAACTTAAAACAACCTTATTCCAACTGGTATCTGTAAATTCAATCAGCTTTCCACAATCTTTGTCTACGAGGTGGATGAGGCACTCGTCTTAAAGTAAACACGCTAACCCAGACTCACCTTTTGACCTGTGAACTTGAGGTCAAATTGGCTCTAGAGTGTTTTTGATTGGTTGGTTGTTTTAATGATATGCATCAGGTGTAAATAATGGTTGATAAACTTCATGGCGCGAACAGAAACTTGCGACGACTCGTTTATAAAAACTGGGACATTCTAGAAGCGGGAAGGCGGCTTTTTATCCATAAAAATTCACATTTTACTAATGTGTGACTTTACAACTAAACCCATTTTATAGAAATTTTTTGAAACGATAGCTACTGACAGACGACAGTCTACAGATATCATGTTTCATATCACTGAAAAGCTCATATATTTCTCTTTTCAAATATATAAAAAAAAATTTTGGCACATTTATATTTACTTCATTTAAAAAAAAAAAGATTAATGGTAAAGTGAAAGGGGGGGGGGGTAAGGCAAAATTTCGTGTGTCTATACCTAAAAGTAAAGTTAATCCTCTATTGAAAAGAATTTGTTTTATTTTCGGCTGAATACAATATACTTTTTAAATTAAAATTGATACATGTTTGGTTGCCTTCACTAGCTGAATTAAAGAGAGTGGTGGGGTGGGGCGAGTGTTTTATGTCAAAATACGTGTCTTAATACGAAATTCCAGTTATTGCTCCATACATCACCGGAAAGTACGTTTCTATGGCTCTCTAATAGTAAGTGCAGGAGGGTTGTTATTTTCTGGCACATTCATGATTACAAACTTTAGAAAAGATAAAAGCATTTTTATTTTTAACCAAGAAATGGATTACTAAAAATAGACTACTTTCAATTCATTTTATTTATCGAAGGCTGGGATTAGCCCATATCAAGCACGTGATTTTACTGAAGTCTTGATCATCCAGCGAATTTGGGACTGAGGGCTGGCGTGATTCGCAGTTAGTGAAGGGTGTTATCTCCAAGTGAAGGCTGGAGCAACTGAGGGCCAGCTTGTTATCGGCGTCGGAATGTGAGAATGAAATTCCAGGGGGGCGTGACATGTCATCCACAGTCGTACGTAATACAAACACGTAGGTAAATAGGTGCGAATCAAAGTCGTGCTTTGATATTCAATTACAAATATCTTAGAATCTGAAATCAACACATTTCTCAACGTCTTTATTTTAAATAAGAATTTGATTTGAGTACCTGTTTTACGTGGAGGAATCCACGTGAATTCGAGTCACGAATCTTCTTCGCTGAACTGACAGCCATTGAAGCAGATTCGGTTCGCTGAACTGACAGCCAAAGCAGATTCGGAATTCGGGAGAATTTCTTGACATACCGATGTCGAAGAAATAAAACTATTTAATATCAGGACAAAAACAATTAAAGAATTGTGTACATATGGATAATGTGTGACGTGGATAATTAGGAGTGATGGATTAGTTGCTGAAGCGAAAAGTATCGGCGAATGGCACAATACTGGATCATCGACCAGTTGGTATATACTCCAATGGCGGTATATCCGGTTTACTTGTTATCTTCGCACAATACTGGATCATCGACCAGTTGGTATATACTCCAATGGCGGTATATCCGGTTTACTTGTTATCTTCCCAAGAATCGAAAGTAGAATGTTCACTCGGCAAACTTCGACAGATTCCGGAAAACCTCGACAGAGCTATACAGAAACTATAATATAGCCAAAAAAATATATACTGATAGTATATATTTCAATGATATAACTCTATGACTTGTCACTTGATCCTTGAAACATTTTCCAAACTGAGTTAGGCCTATCTTCTCGAGACGAGACAATTATCGTATCGCCGCCATTTGGAACTACGACACTGCCGTCACTAGACGTAAGGTTTAGCTTCTACCTACTTTTACGAAATTTCTTGATTTCTTGATCATTTTACTAAAAGCAATTAAGCGGTCATGGCTGAACTTTGTCTATTCGGTCATTCTTTTATTCATCGTGTATCCCATAGGATTGGTAATAGACTACCACGTCATTTGGGGGGTAGGGGACGGATCCATCGTGTTTGTAGCGGAGGGACGTCACTAAATTTAAGACAGGATGTAGGAAAGATTCCTGTTAGCGTTGATGTTGTTTTCGTTCAGACTGGGGGTAATGACATAGGTCTACACAATCAACAGGCTGTTCGCATTGTTAACGACATAATTAACTTAGTTAATTTGATTCGTCAGCAATGCCCATGGGCTGTTATTGTTGTGGGCAATTTGTTTGCTCGCCTCAAACCTCGTGGTCTGAGTGATAAACAGTACAACGAAGTTAACAATTCGGTGAACAACCTGCTCCGCCACAGGTTGTCATTTTTATATGGAGTGCTTTTTTGGAATTCCAGTCGGAAGACGAGGTATAGGGCATTGCACTTCGATCGTTGGGGAGTTCACCTTAATGCTGCAGGCAATCGTCTTTTTGCAAATTCGATTCGTGCAGCATTTATGATGGCTCTTACCCTATTCAACGAGTGAACTGTTCACTTATTATTATTAAATCTATCGTTGTCCATTTTCTTGGTGGGAGCATTATGGTTTAGTAATGCACCACAATGAAGGCTAGTAAAGTGACTCAGGTGTTTGACATGTATTGTAAGTTTACATTTTTTTTTTTTAATGAATATAATAACTTGACCTTGTAAACAAATAAAGATCATGTGATCTTTTCTGTATTAAATTTATTATGCATTATTCAAATTTGTAAAATAAGAAGAAGCCAATTAAATTTCAATAATTTATATTAAACATACATTATGCAAGAGCAAAATTTGCCTATTGTATTCGTAGGTCTTTCTTTTAAACTTTAGGCCTGAAATGTTAGGCCCTATAAAAACTATTAATTACTAAATTAGACATTAATTAACTTATCCAGACCATAATCTATTAATCAGCTCTCATGCAATGTCAAGGATAGCTTCTCTCTGTTCTACTGCAATGTCCAATTTGTTCAAATTACTTTGTAACTACACTTTTTTTGTAAGTTAGGATGTGAAGCTGATGAAGATGGATGTTAGAATGGTTTTAAGTCATTTCAATACTTGTTTGGAAAATAAAATGTAGAAATGATTTAATTATTGTACTCATAGAAATGTAGGGTAGAATTTGAGCAAAAGGACTAAAATGACATCACAATTTGTTTATTATTGGCAGAAAGTTACATGTATGACTTACATTGAAATTTCCCTGATTGCAGGTGATATTGACATTTGGGTTTGACATTGAAGCTTTTCCAGTGACCTTTATTTATTAAATAATCACATAAGAACATTTAGAGTTGATTATTGAGCCTTGACACTTTGCATAATTCTGGAATGGATTGATCAATTAAAAATAAGTTGAAGAGGTAGTAGTAAAGGATATACATTAACAATTTAAAGTCCCACTGTCAATATTTGAAAACAAAAATCTACATTCAAATCTTATCTGGAACAGTTCTTTGTGTTTACAAGCCATTTGTTCTTAATAGATAGCCAATTTTCTTTTAAATGTTGTAATACTACTTGGGTGATTTGATGATATTCATCGTTAGTTGGCAATTGGTGGATAAAATTCAGAGTTAACATAAATTCATAAAATCTTTAACACCGTTAATTGGGTCCTAATAACAACATGTCTCTCTTCAAACGAAGACTGACAAGTTTATATCTGCGCCTTCACGGGAAGTATTAATTTTGGTCACACTCTGTAACTGCGCCTTCGCGGGAATACACCTCTATTAGTATCATATGTTTGTAGTATTCAACGATTTTTATACACCCACATTGAAATGTGGTCGTATATTTAGAGGCTAAAGTTAATATCCAATTGACTTTAAATTTATATACAGTGTTTAAGGTCATGAGACGAAAAAGCCTATTGTTTTTCAGCGATTTCCGATAATAACTACCAGAGTTATGGCCCTTGATCACTTCAAAAAATCTTGTAGACGCTCTAGAGGCCAAAGTTAACATCCGATTGGCTTTAAATTTATACACAGTGTTTAGGGTCATAAGATGAAGAAGCCTATCAATTTTCAGCGAATTTCGATAATTAGTGCCAGAGTTGTTGCCCTTGATCACTTCAAAAAATCTTGTGGACGCTCTAAAAGCCAAAGTTAATATCCGATTGACTTTAAATTTATACACAGTGTTTAAAGTCATAAGACGAAGAAGCCATTTCCGATAATTAGTGCCAGAGTTATGGCCCTTGATCACTTAAAAGAAATCTTGTGAACACTCTAGAGGCCAAAGTTAATATCCGATTGACTTTAAATTCATACACAGTGCTTAAGGTCATGAGATGAAGAATCCTATTGATTTTCAGCGATTTCCGATAATTAGTGCCAGAGTTATGGCCCTTGAGCACTTCAAAAAATTCCGTGGATGCTCTAGAGGCCAAAGTTAAAATCCGATTGACTTCAAATTTATACATAGTGTTTACAGTCATGAGACGAAGACGTCTATTGATTTACAATGATTTCCAATAATTAATGGCAGAGTTATGACCCTTGATCACTTCAAAAAATCATTTGGAAGCTCTAGAGGATAACTTCAAACAATCTTGTGACACTATAGAGGCCAAACTTTTCATCTGATAATTACATAATGAGTTGTTACTCTTAATCAGATTTTAGTGTATTACAAATGTTTCATTACCGAAAAGAGTAAAAATATGCGACAACTGACAACCCTTGTTGACTGCCCGGACGATTTAGCTGCTGTGGGCGTATGTTTCGTTGCCTGGCAACCTATCTTTTCCTTTTTCAAAGAAAATTAATAATGCATGAAAGTATTCTAAAATTGCTTCCAAAACTTTATAAAAAAGCAAACAAATTCTAATGATTTTCTGATAATTACATAATTAGTTGTTACTCTTAATCAGATTTTAGTGTATTACAAATGTTTCATTACCGAAAAGAGTGAAAATATGCGACAACCCTTGTTGACTGCCCGGACTATTTAGCTGCTGTGGGCGTATGTTTCGTTGCCTGGCAACCTATCTTTTCCTATTTCAAAGAAAATTAATAATGCATGAAAGTATTCTAAAATTGCTTCCAGAATATTTTTTTGAGATTTGAAAGATCACTTCATTATTTTAACTCTGGCTGACATATTTTATAGTTTTGAAATAAGCCTGAAAAGTCTGTACTTTATTAAAAAAAACTTTATGAACTAGATTTTTTGCTGTTTTGTAGTATACCTATCACGGTCAGCATGGGCAGATATGGAAATCGTGGCAAAAACAAAATGGAGGATAATGGTCAACATCAACAGTTTTATCAGCCTTCGGCTAAAAAAATTAAAGTAACAAATAGTGGCTATGGTGGAGTATGGCAGCAACCCGAAAGTTACAGTAATTATAACAACAGTAGAATGTCTGGGATGGCGAGTAAAGGTGTTGGAGGTGGGTCTCGTGGACGTGGACGAGCATCTGGAAATGGGTTCAGTAGAGGTAACATGTCTAGGGGTGGAAACCGAAGTTCAAATAATAGGTCAAGTTTCCGAGGAACTGTTAATAGAAACAGACGTTATAGAATGGCCAGTAAAGGTGTTGGAGGTTATAACAGTAGAATTTCTGGGATGGCGAGTGTTGGAGGTGGGTCTCGTGGACATGGACGAGCATCTGAAAATGGGTTCAGTAGAGGTGGCATGTCTAGGGGTGGAAACCGAAGTTCAAATAATAGGTCAAGTTTCCGAGGAACTGTTAATAGAAACAGACGTTATAGAATGGCCAGTAAAGGTGTTGGAGGTTATAACAGTAGAATTTCTGGGATGGCGAGTAAAGGTGTTGGAGGTGGGTCTCGTGGACGTGGACGAGCATCTGGAAATGGGTTCAGTAGAGGTGGCATGTCTAGGGGTGGAAACCGAAGTTCAAATAATAGGTCAAGTTTCCGAGGTGTTGGAGGTGGGTCTCGTGGACGAGGAGGACCTGGTGCTGGAATGATTGCAACAAGAGGTTCATCCATGAGAGGGGATCATGTGGTGGTGGTAGTTTTGGAAGAGGGGACATTAGAGGAGGAGGTGTTGGAACTCCTGCAAACAGTGCTGGTAGTGCAAGTAAGTTATAAAATTAAATACATTACAACTGACAAAAGGTTAAGCACCACCTTAAAGTAAAACAAGACAGGAATATTTAGTCATTTAAGGGCGTTGAGTAGTCTAAAATGCAAATTTTAAAGCTAGCACTGTAATTTTTGTTGATAAGATATGACATTTTTTGTTATTTGGGGTGATAAACTACATATTAATCACCAAATAAATACCAATTTTATTTACCAACTATGTTCCAAACTTGGCCCAAAAGCATGATAAAAAGGGGTATTGATGACAACAAAAGTAGAATTTTCTCAGTTATGCCTGCAGATATTTTCATCAAATTTCGCATGAACAATGCTAATAGCAAGTCCCAAAAATGCACGGGTCAATTTTTGGCTATAGGTTGTGGTTTGTCTTGTATCCATGGAAACGCAAAAAAACGATGCGTTTTCTTGGAAATTCTATTAGTACAAGCTCAAAAGATTTATTGATAATCCCACCAGTAGATCGAAAGTGGAGGTTATAAGCTACATTTCGACACCAAAAACGTTAAAAAATACCAACTCAAAGTATTTTAAAATTGTTGTTCATTATTTACCTTCAAACGAGATTTTGCGATTTTGGGTTAATTCTTTGAATACGTCGACAACAAGTATTAAAATACAACAATTCGGATGTAAAAGTAAATAATTACTTCACTGCACTACTCCACCGCACTCTAAATCATGTTATGCATTCAAAAAATAGTAATCTTTGACCATCAAAATAAAAAATCCGTCATGTTCCTTTCGTGATAGATAAGTAGACCTGGATAATCATGTCATATAGTAAATAGACCTGGATAATCGCGTCATACAGGGAATTCCTTCTGGTCACGTGACATCTTCCACTCCTGTTGAAGCCACGTTTGTGTTGATCACGTGACTGGCGTGCACGACGTCATAATTTATTCAACACCTGATCTAGGTCGGGGAATCAATCTCGTTTGCTATAAATAGTTTTATTCCTCCGCCTCGTATCTCCATTGTTACACATAAAACGACGCGACTTTCGAGAGTTTTCTGAGTTATTTTATAAGTGGAACAAGTTTGCAAAGACTTAATAAGATTGGCGTTGAAAAGTTAGTGCGAATCTTAGACTGCTCAACGCCCTTAAGTAATAGATATTTTTGAATCGAGGATCTCGAAAAATGTAGGAAAAGGATGAGGATTACAGACAAGAGTAGTGATAATCATCATTGTCATGTGTATCCCTCTCTCACTTGGTTTTAAAATTCTGTTAATTCGTTGATAAATCACGTTATTCTTTTCTCTAATCATGGTAGTCAGTTAAACTTGAAACCTGTATGGTTAAGTTGTAACCACTGTAAAAAGGACGGCTGTAGAAGAATCGTGTTCGTTCTGAATCAAATGTAAAACCAATTCCCCTCCTCCCCATCCGCTGATCAACAGAAATGAGCAAAGTGAACCTGGGCACTAAACAATATTCGGAATACAAGTTATTTAGAAGTTTATTTTGTCTGTGGCTTGATAAATACAAGAAAACACTTTTCAAGACATCGTCAGAAATGAACTGTTAAAAAACTTGTATTTAATACACCGGTATATTAGTCATGGTTTATTCAATACAGTTACTAAATGCAGCTTAAACAAACTACATTTTTTAATTACGTGTTTAATGGTTTATTTACAGAGAATAAATGGGAAACATTACCAGGCTGCCAGACACGCCCCATTGATAACAAAGGTCTGCCTGCTGCCGCTGTGCACAAAACACCCAAACCAGAAGCAATCGATGCCACAAAATTGCCGGTAGCAGAAAAAATTCGACGACTTTCAATGTTTTTACGAAGTGAAAAAAGAGAAATCAATGAAATTATGGTGAGGTTTTATTTATTAAAGATACATTATGGGAGATGGAGATAAGATAACGAGTTAGCAGTTCTCATTATATAGTAGTTAAAAACTGCATAATGTAAAGGGAATTTGCTGAAAATGTCGGTCAAATTGGTCCACTATGAACCGAAAACTAAGCGGATGAAAGTTTCGCCTAGCCTCGATCATCATTACTGAAATCGGTAAGACGAAACTAATAGTCTCGATTGTCCATTGTTGTGATTTAATTATCAATGAGCGATAGCACCATATAATAATGCGACTGATCCACCAGCATGAGGTCCCTAACAATATCTATTTAAGAATAACAGAAACCATAAATTAAAGGTGTTAACACCTTTAAAATACAATAATATGCTATTCCAAAATAAATAACCCTATCACCCTAAATAATCATGCGACTGATCCGCCAGCATGAGGTCCCTAACACTATCTATTTAAGAATAACAGAAACCATAAATTAAAGGCGTTAACACCTTTAAAATACAATAATATGCTATTCCAAAATAAATAACCCTATCACCCTAAATAATCATGCGACTGATCCGCCAGCATGAGGTCCCTAACACTATCTATTTAAGAATAACAGAAACCATAAATTAAAGGCGGTAACACCTTTAAAATACAATAATATGCTATTCCAAAATAAATAACCCTATCACCCTAAATAATCATGCGACTGATCCTCCAGCATGAGGTCCCTAACACTATCTATTTAAGAATAACAGAAACCATAAATTAAAGGCGTTAACACCTTTAAAATACAATAATATGCTATTCCAAAATAAATAACCCTATCACCCTAAATAATCATGCGACTGATCCACCAGCATGAGGTCCCTAACAATATCTATTTAAGAATAACAGAAACCATAAATTAAAGGCGTTAACACCTTTAAAATACAATAATATGCTATTCCAAAATAAATAACCCTATCACCCTAAATAATCATGCGACTGATCCGCCAGCATGAGGTCCCTAACAATATCTATTTAAGAATAACAGAAACCATAAATTAAAGGCGTTAACACCTTTAAAATACAATAATATGCTATTCCAAAATAAATAACCCTATCACCCTAAATAATCATGCGACTGATCCACCAGCATGAGGTCCCTAACAATATCTATTTAAGAATAACAGAAACCATAAATTAAAGGTGTTAACACCTTTAAAATACAATAATATGCTATTCCAAAATAAATAACCCTATCACCCTAAATAATAATGCGACTGATCCACCAGCATGAGGTCCCTAACAATATCTATTTAAGAATAACAGAAACCATAAATTAAAGGTGTTAACACCTTTAAAATACAATAATATGCTATTCCAAAATAAATAACCCTATCACCCTAAATAATCATGCGACTGATCCGCCAGCATGAGGTCCCTAACACTATCTATTTAAGAATAACAGAAACCATAAATTAAAGGCGGTAACACCTTTAAAATACAATAATATGCTATTCCAAAATAAATAACCCTATCACCCTAAATAATCATGCGACTGATCCGCCAGCATGAGGTCCCTAACACTATCTATTTAAGAATAACAGAAACCATAAATTAAAGGCGGTAACACCTTTAAAATACAATAATATGCTATTCCAAAATAAATAACCCTATCACCCTAAATAATCATGCGACTGATCCTCCAGCATGAGGTCCCTAACACTATCTATTTAAGAATAACAGAAACCATAAATTAAAGGCGTTAACACCTTTAAAATACAATAATATGCTATTCCAAAATAAATAACCCTATCACCCTAAATAATCATGCGACTGATCCACCAGCATGAGGTCCCTAACACTATCTATTTAAGAATAACAGAAACCATAAATTAAAGGCGGTAACACCTTTAAAATACAATAATATGCTATTCCAAAATAAATAACCCTATCACCCTAAATAATCATGCCACTGCTCCGCCAGCATGAGGTCCCTAACACTATCTATTTAAGAATAACAGAAACCATAAATTAAAGGCGTTAACACCTTTAAAATACAATAATATGCTATTCCAAAATAAATAACCCTATCACCCTAAATAATCATGCGACTGATCCACCAGCATGAGGTCCCTAACAATATCTATTTAAGAATAACAGAAACCATAAATTAAAGGCGTTAACACCTTTAAAATACAATAATATGCTATTCCAAAATAAATAACCCTATCACCCTAAATAATCATGCGACTGATCCGCCAGCATGAAGTCCCTAACAATATCTATTTAAGAATGACAGAAACCATAAATTAAAGGCGGTAACACCTTTAAAATACAATAATATGCTATTCCAAAATAAATAACCCTATCACCCTAAATAATCATGCGACTGATCCACCAGCATGAGGTCCCTAACAATATCTATTTAAGAATAACAGAAACCATAAATTAAAGGTGTTAACACCTTTAAAATACAATAATATGCTATTCCAAAATAAATAACCCTATCACCCTAAATAATAATGCGACTGATCCACCAGCATGAGGTCCCTAACAATATCTATTTAAGAATAACAGAAACCATAAATTAAAGGTGTTAACACCTTTAAAATACAATAATATGCTATTCCAAAATAAATAACCCTATCACCCTAAATAATCATGCGACTGATCCGCCAGCATGAGGTCCCTAACAATATCTATTCAAGAATAACAGAAACCATAAATTAAAGGCGGTAACACCTTTAAAATACAATAATATGCTATTCCAAAATAAATAACGCTATCACCCTATATAATCATGCCACTGCTCCGCCAGCATGAGGTCCCTAACAATATCTATTTAAGAATAACAGAAACCATAAATTAAAGGCGTTAACACCTTTAAAATACAATTAATATGCTATTCCAAAATAAATAACCCTATCACCCTAAATAATCATGCGACTGATCCGCCAGCATGAGGTACCTAACAATATCTATTTAGGAATAACAGAAACCATAAATTAAAGGCATTTTTAGGACCTGAGCTTCGACCCAGGGTTAACACCTTTAAAATACAATTAATATGCTATTCCAAAATAAATAACCCTATCACCCTAAATGATCATGCGACTGAAACGCAAGCACAAGGTCCCTAACAATATCTATTTAAGAATAACAGAAACCATAAATTAAAGGCATTTTTAGGACCTGAGCAACGACCGAGGGTTAACACCTTTAAAATACAATTAATATGCTATTCCAAAATAAATATCCCTATCACCCTAAATGATCATGCGACTGAAACGCAAGCACAAGGTCCCTAACAATATCTATTTAAGAATAACAGAAACCATAAATTAAAGGCATTTTTAGGACCTGAGCAACGACCGAGGGTTAACACCTTTAAAATACAATTAATATGCTATTCCAAAATAAATAACACTATCACCCTAAATAATCATGCGACTGATCCGCCAGCATGAGATACCTAACAATATCTATTTAGGAATAACAGAAACCATAAATTAAAGGCATTTTTAGGACCTGAGCAACGACCGAGGGTTAACACCTTTAAAATACAATTAATATGCTATTCCAAAATAAATAACACTATCACCCTAAATAATCATGCGACTGATACGCCAGCATGAGGTTCCTAACAATATCTATTTAAGAATAACAGAAACCATACATTAAAGGCGTTTTTAGGACCTGAGCTACGACCGAGGGTTAACACCTTTAAAATACAATTAATATGCTATTCCAAAATAAATAACCCTATCACCCTAAATAATCATGCGACTGATGCGCCAGCATGAGGTACCTAACAATATCTATTTAGGAATAACAGAAACCATAAATAACAGGCATTTTTAGGACCTGAGCTTCGACCCAGGGTTAATACCTTTAAAATACAATTAATATGCTATTCCAAAATAAATAACCCTATCACCTTAAATGATCATGCGACTGAAACGCAAGCACAAGGTCCCTAACAATATCTATTTAAGAATAACAGAAACCATAAATTAAAGGCATTTTTAGGACCTGAGCAACGACCGAGGGTTAACACCTTTAAAATACAATTAATATGCTATTCCAAAATAAATATCCCTATCACCCTAAATGATCATGCGACTGAAACGCAAGCACAAGGTCCCTAACAATATCTATTTAAGAATAACAGAAACCATAAATTAAAGGCATTTTTAGGACCTGAGCAACGACCGAGGGTTAACACCTTTAAAATACAATTAATATGCTATTCCAAAATAAATAACACTATCACCCTAAATAATCATGCGACTGATCCGCCAGCATGAGGTACCTAACAATATCTATTTAGGAATAACAGAAACCATAAATTAAAGGCATTTTTAGGACATGAGCTTCGACCCAGGGTTAACACCTTTAAAATACAATTAATATGCTATTCCAAAATAAATAACCCTGTCACCCTAAATGATCATGCGACTGAAACGCAAGCACAAGGTCCCTAACAATGTATCTATTTAAGAATAACAGAAACCATAAATTAAAGGCATTTTTAGGACCTGAGCAACGACCGAGGGTTAACACCTTTAAAATACAATTAATATGCTATTCCAAAATAAATAACCCTATCACCCTAAATAATCATGCGACTGATGCGCCAGCATGAGGTACCTAACAAAATCTATTTAGGAATAACAGAAACCATAAATTAAAGGCATTTTTAGGACCTGAGCAACGACCGAGGGTTAACACCTTTAAAATACAATTAATATGCTATTCCAAAATAAATAACACTATCACCCTAAATAATCATGCGACTGATCCGCCAGCATGAGGTCCCTAATAATGTGTTTAAAATCCTAGCATTTTTGCAAACATTCAAGACAAAACCATTCTTCCTCTAGCGGTTCACTAATTATTGACACACAATGCCAGTGAAACCAATATTCACATTTGTTACAGAAAATAGTCGGTGGATCATACGAGCATTCTAAATTACAAACAGAACAACTGAAAAGGTCTTTGGATTTCTTTTCTTTGGATAGAAATTCTGAAGCAGTCGGTGTTTTTCTTGAAATTTTCTCAAATTTAGCTTTCGCCAAATTTCTTAAACCAGGTTTTCCTTTCGACTTCACTATATCTTCTAACTCCTGATCAGTTGCGTTGTTTAGTGCACACAAATTTCTTTTGCAGTCGTTTTCAGCGATTTTCCTTATTTTTGTACAGCTGTTATCAACAATATTGGGTATGTGGGCAATAAGCGTAGTTTCTGAATCTTTTTCAGCCATTGGACGTTTTTTCAATTTCAACTTAGAATGAGAAATTCGAGAATGTTTTTTAAGTTGGTTTTCATTTTCAAATTGAATAATGGAACCACTATCAGAGAAACATTTGGTACATGTAAGTAATCTAAGGTTGTGAGAAATAGATATATGTTTCAAAAGTTCTGTTTGTGTTTTACATGTATAAGGAGGTTTTTGATTTAACTGAATACAAGTAAAACATGTTATAGGCTTCACACATTCAGCCTGGGAACTATCTATAGCTATCTTATTTGCGGTTTTACTCTTTGTATCAATACAAATATCAGGCACGTCATTATTTATATCAATGTTTTGTGTATCGGTATCTGTAACTTTAACTGAATCTTGTTCTGATGACTTTAACGTAATGCCCAAAGATACCATTGCTTGTTGTACTACTTTATCAAAATTTATGCCTCGACTGGCTATTGGGATTCTCTTTCTACCACCATGTCTTTCTTTTGAATTATCTGGGAATACAACATTTGGTTTGTATGGATCTTGGATCCCATCACTCAAATTTTGACTAGGGACTGGTAATAATAAATCATACTTTGGATCTTTTACACAGTCACCTAGTCTACGATTCCCTTGATTGTGTGGAAGACGCGTAGCTAAATTTCCCTTTGGTCTTGATATTCTTGTGTGACTCTGATCATGCAACACACTAAGAATTTTTCCTGATTTTGCATTATCTATTTCTTTTTCCTCAGCTTTATGTGACATTAATTGTAGTGCAATGAGTGGGTCATCTATTGAAACATTTGCACTGGAACCAGTATTTAAATTTGATACATTAACAAGTGATGGAAAAAACAACTGACCTTGATGTAACAGAGTATCAATAGTAGAAATGTTATGCTTGATAGCTAAGCAAGCGTACAGGTGTTTGCAAAGGTATGGCTGACCTTTGATAATAAAAGCAGTGCATGAACATACTCCTAATGTTAAATTTACAATGTGTGAATAAGATTCCATAACATTTTGGAATTCGATAGGTAAAAGATCAAATAGATGATCATGCATTATTTGAGTTACTTGTACATCTAATTGTGATATTATATCTTTACATTTAGAGATAACATTGTAAGAATGATCATTATCAACACTTTTCGCAGTATCAAATATAGATTTTTTTATTTGTGAGGAGGGAAATTGTTCTCCAATATCAAATACATGGTTTGTATCAGATATTTGACCTCCAGTAAAATAGTTATCTTGAACACTACTAGCATCCGAGGTACTACATGAATGCGATTCACTTCTGATTAAAGCCCAACCTTCCTCAAGATCTATCTTATACACAGACCCCTTCAGGACAAGATTCAATGCTCTGTCACAAATTGTACGTTCTAATGGCTTGTTTATTATTTTGCCCTTCCGAAATAAACTGTCAGTACTAAGTGTACGTTTACAACTATTATTATCATCGGGAAGAATTCTGTGCAAACTCTTTTGAACGAAACTAAACATTAATCTATTCAACTGACTATTTAAATAAGTACTGTCAATATCAAGAAATTTTCGCTCTGTGACATTATCAGTCAAAATAAGTGGGTTGCGGCGTTCAGATGGATTTGCTAAATACATCTGTTCAGCTGTGAATGATTTTGACCATAAAGAGCAATACCAATATTTATTCAAGTAATTTATTAGGTCATTTTTTGAGGAAGTAGACATCATGTTATTTGGTATAATGTCTTGAATAAAATGTAAATAATTATTTATCAAGATCACACGTGATTCTTGATCCCATGCTCGCATTACACATTTAAAGCCAGTTTCTAGCGGTCTCAAGAATAATTTGCTTTGTGGATTCTCTACAATGTTCCGTCTAAAGGCTTGTAAAGAATGAAAATTGCATAGAATGGAAATTAGACCAATTTGATCAACAGCACTTCTTGTAGCAGAATCTTTATCATGCTGTATGTTTGGTTTAAAAGGGTGTGACAAAGCGCAAGGTTTTATTGTAAAAAAGCCATTCATATCATCAAAAATGAAGAGTTCACTTGGATGATCACAATTTGGATCATTGCAAGGCACATTGGCTAGTAATAGTTTAAGAGACAAGGCATGTGCTGATTGGGTCTCTCTATTACATATAGCAAATGCAGCTGCGCGACCTGTATTTATTTCATCACAAAATGTGAAACATGTAGTTTTAAACCTTGCTGCCATAAAGTCGTGCTTTACATCCATTCCGATAAAATTACCCAGTTTCCTCAGAAATGAGAGACTTTCTTGTGTAGCAAAGATAATGTGATAGTCTCTATTAAGGTTATCATTACCTCTTTGAAATAAAAGAACAGACTCATAGTTGGCTTCTAATAATTTTTCAGTGTTACGCCAATCTGAACCTGGCAAAGGAATTTCATCTTGATTTTTCAAACTTAATTTCACATCATGCCTGTCAACTAACTGAACTCTATTGGAAATTTGTCTTAGGTTAAAATTTGCGTCCTTATTTCCGTATGTAATATTACCTGACACATGTAAATTACTTTGGATATTAGTTGCTGATAAAATTTGTTTGAGTGTGGCTCTGACATATATTCTCTGTTGATCCCAAAAATCTCTAGTTGAAAGTGTTGGTCTAGACTTCTCTGATTTTAAATCTGATGGATGAAAATTATTATTTGAATTTTTTTCATATATTTTCCAAACATTTAAATTGTTACTAAATATTTTAAGTTTGATTTCCCAACCACAGTTAAAATGCTCATAATTAATTTGGCTGACTTTTTTAGAAGTAGATGTTAACATCAATTCAACAGGTCTCATAATTTTATGTTTGTAGAAATATCTATAACAAGCATTGCAATATGCTTTACCATCAATTAAAGACCAATGTGGACTGGTTTCTACAGTACAATTTGTACACTTAGATTTAATACAAGAAATTAATGTATCACATCCAGGACAACTTATTTCATCTCCATTAAAACCAGAAATATCTTTAATAAAAGCATTATGACATTTGGTCTTGCAAATATTAGATTTTGATGCACATTTAATATACATAGTAACAACTGGAACATTTTTATCTGAATATGTATCTCCTGTTAACTGATATATTTCATCAAATCTGTGTGTTTTACCCCAGTTATCATTTTCAGTGACAGAAACTTTCATTGTGTTTTTAGTTTGGTAAGTGGATGTTACACCTGAAGCAATTTGTAAATCTTTAGTAAAATCAAAACCAAATTTATCAAAATAGTTATTAGTATTAGTTCCTACTGTTACTTCCCCGCATTCTTTCCACATTGGATCATCTTTACTTTTGACCCAATCATAGACTGCACGGCTGTAAAAAAACGAACGGATGTTCTTAATTGCTTCCGGATCTCCTAATCTTTCTGCGGTACAGGGAAATGATTTTGTTATAAAATTACCAGTTTTCAAAAAACATTGTAACTTCAGTTTATTTGACTGTTTACAATAATAAACAAATGGCTGCCTTCCAAATATAGTCTGAAGTTCAGGTGTTAACGTTAAGTCTAAGGACTGTTTGTTTGTATCTGACTTTATCTTATTTTCTACCCATGATAATGCACCTTCACTCGAAATAAATTCTTGTATTTGATTCATCGTATATGAATCCTCTTTTCCTGAATGGGAACACTTAAAACTTTTAGATAAATATCTATGAGTAGATTTCAATTTATATTTCAATATAAGACTGGATGATTTCTTTGAAAATACAATTAAAGGAGCTCCTGTGACATAGTCATTTATGCATGAATTGCTTATATCTTTGCTTGTAGTTGTAACATTTTCTTTTGATTTAGTTTTGTTTGAATTACATGGAAGTGTCTGTTTACCTTTTGTTTTGAGGATCTTTGGTTTAAAACCAACAGGTACAAAGTCATCATCAGAATCAATATTCTGTTCAATTATATTAATATCATTATTGTTTATATGTAAGCTTATTTCTTCATCAGATTTTTGCAATATATTATTTATGTTTATGTGACCAGTGATTAACCATGAAATGATTGCAAACCGAATACTTTTCGAATGTAAAGAAAAATCTGGTATAAAGTGTTTAAATGCTTGTACTTCATTTGTAATATTAATATCATTAGCCTGTTGATAGGTAGTTGACAAAAGAAATTTAAAAATGTCTTGTCGAAGTAAAAGTACAGTTATGCCTAATATAACAGACGGCCCACATACTGAACCGCAACTCTGTTTTGGATATAAATAGCACATTTCTTCACATGCATTATGAGGATGGCCATTTAAGTTTGGACTATGAGCTATTTGTATTTCTGCCATGCTTAAATTGTCCAACAAACTTGAATTATAGCCACTAATAAAGTTGTTTAAATTGAACATTAAACTATCTGGTAAAGCTAAACCTAATGTATCAATATAAATGACTTTATTAATAACTACATCATATACACAGAAAGAAAAATGATTCCCATTGATGATTTGTTCTCCTGTATCAATATTTATATCTTTCCCAGCCAAATATGTGATTGTTTCACCAGTACTTGAATGGGTTAAGGATTTCACACATAGAACAAAAACAAACTTAGTTATGTTAGGATGCTTAGTATACAACCTAGAGCCTGTATTTTTAAGATCATGAATGAAATTTAAATAACCAACATAATCTGAGTCAGAAATACAATCTTTTAACAGTTCAATAATTTTATCAATCACTGAATCGCTTAGCCATCTATCACACAACAAAGTGTTTAATTCTGACACTGGCAACTGATAATTACCAGGAATTTTTGGTTTAAAAGAATTGGGATTGTTCTGGAGAATATTTTTAAATTCAACAACCTGTTCAAGGTTGATATTGTCTATCGGTGTAAATAAGGGTTGCCAATTCAAAATGTATTTATTTTCATTTTCCAATTCTTGTCTTAAGCTTTTAGCAATGTAAAAATCTCGAAAAAGCTTGATCTCTTCAAAACTGAAATTGCCATATGGTAAATCTACATAAAAATCTTTGTCATTACCGGTATTCAAAAGCCTGATAATTTCATCCAAATCTTTTATTGGGGGCATGTATTTGGAGTCTTCACATTTAGAGAGTTTAATATGTGCTGCGTTTCGTTTAATATCATAGAGTCTACAGATAACAACAGGCAAAGTTTTATTGGGCAAAGACAGATTAATTCTACTACTACTATTTTGTAAAGCCATATTAATTAAATACAATGTAACTTGCTCACCTGTCTTAATTTCCTAAATATTTACCAACTGGAATAAATCTAAATATCTTTGAAACCAATATCAAAACTACTAGTGATGAATCATGAAACAGAAAAAATGGCATTTATTAAACTATAAAAGTATAACTACTTCTAACCTAAGTTAAACACGTAGATACCGGTGATTGTAGTAAATGAAATTAAATGGGGTTTAACGTCCTACTCTTTTGCACCTAACTTTGGCTAATGGAAGACGGGCATACGCCATACAGTGTGCCATGAGGGAAATTTGCCCGGGCAGCAGTGCTACGGATTACTCTTATATCGAATTCTAACTGCCAAGGGATCTTTTAAGTACACGTCAAACTCAGTAATTGTGTATTCACAAAATTGTACCTTGTGTTAACATCTAAGATGTAAGTACTTAATTAATTAGTTACGGCGAGTTAAAGCCTTCAAAGTTCTATTAGTATTGATAATTGAAGATGGGCCTAGTCATGTCACCTACTGCCCAGACATCAAATTGCATTTTAATTATAATATAGTGAGTGAATAATAATATTTGATATAATAATGACAATGATAAGAACTGAATTCATTATATTATATTTATATATTTGTTTTTCTTAAAATATTTATTAATAATAAAGTCATGCTGGGCAGTGGCTATATATACGGGCCTCTTACCTATATTATTAATTTAATATGCTTGAAATAAATAAATTGAAATAAAGTATAAAGTTAATGTGTACGGTCGGTGTCTAACTGGGCCTAGCGACTGGAGACCCTGACCAAGGCCATGTACAAGATTCATGAAGTCAGCAGTCTAGTCCATAGAACTAAATATTTAGTACTACGATTAGCATTAGCAACATCATATTTAAACTTTATAATTATACATACCCAGACCAGAAAGTCTCCTATGCTGAGAAATAAAAGACAAATTTGTAGATAAAAATAGGCCTAATAAGAACGCTGGTAGTGGTAAACGAAGTCCTTCTCTCTACTTCTAGCCTAGCGTTCAGAAAGCGCGAAAATCATAAGATATTAAGGCGCGAAGATACTGCTCTAATAATAGACAACAGTCTTCTTTCGATTCTCGGGAAGATAACTATTGTATGAAAGAATAAGTAAACCGGATATAGACGTCATTGGTATCGAAGTATGTCAATGCCGCCATTGAGTATATACCATCTGGTCGATGATCCAGTATTGTGCCGGAGGATGCGACAGCTATAGCCATTTTGTAAATCGTGCGTAATTCAGTACACGAGATATGATTGGACAATACATGAAAAATATGATAATTTCAGCCAATGAAAAAAATGATTACTAATACTAATGGGCACAGTACGATACCTCCATAGAGTTATATATAGAAACTACTAGAGTCCGCACTGATCACGTGACAGCGTGCCGACATGGAGCCTTGTCCGCCATGTTAGTTCCGGGGAGTCTGAACGTAAATACCCGGATGTTCACTATGTTATTGCATCAATCAATCGGTGTCGAACTGTTTTAAAACGTGCCAAATATTACATTTTTAAATTTTCTCACCCAAATACTTATTGTTTGATAAAAATAATAATAAAGATCAATGGACCGACTTGTCTCCGGGCCCCTCTTTCCACGTAAAGGTTATAGAATAATTTATTTTGACATGTCCGCGATCTCGATAACAACAGTGTCTCTCCTCTGCGTCGCGTCTACTCTTACTTAACCCTCTTTACTAATAATAATACTCTATGTCATAGGCCTCAAAAAGTTAAGCAAACTTTATGACAGTAAGGTAAGATTTCAATTTATAAATTTATTAGTCACATTTACTATAGAATACACATTCGGGACATAATTTAAAGTATCAAATATTAAACTGGAAATTAAAGTGAAAGTAGAGTAGGCCTACGGGATCGCTGACACTGACATGTCACTTTTCATTACATAATTTTCTAAAACAAATTAACAAATAAATAATTAATAATATAATATTTTCTGCAGGCTGTTTTAAGTTTTTCTTCCCTTTTCAGTTCCATATATTTCTAAAAAATAATTAACAAATATTGAAATAAATCAATAGCGGGCGGTAAATAGAAATAAACAACATTATAGTTATACGTAGGCTATTAATTTTTCTTCACTTTACATTCCCAAATTTCCTGAAATAAAAAAAATTAAAAAATAAATAAAAATACCAGTACATATTTACTATAGAATACACATTCGGGACATATTTTTATGTATCAAATATTATACTGGAAATTAAATTGAAAGTGAAAGTAGAGTACGGGATCGCTGACAATGACATATGTCACTTTTCATTTCATAATTTTCTAAAACAAATTAACAAATAAATAAATAAAAATACAATATTTTCTACAGGCTGTTTTTAGTTTCTCTTCCCTTTTCAGTTCCATATATTTCTAAAAATAATTAACAAATATTGAAATAAATCAATACCGGGTGGTAAATAGAAATAGGCCTACAACATTATACGTAGGCTATTAATTTTTCTTCACTTTCCATTCCCAAATTTCCTGAAATAAAGTGATTAACAAATAAATAAAAAATACCAGTACATATTATTCTGCGGGCTATTGTTTTCTGTTAACTTTTAGTGCTTAAATTAAAAAAAAAAAAACAAAAACATTCATTTCTCTACACTCTTTATTAATTAGTTCCATAAATTTTTAAAACAAATTTACTGTATAAGAATTCATATTGTGGACATTGCACTAATTCAAAAGATGAATGTTTTAATAAAAATTAAAACAGAAAGCGAAGGTAAAGTAAATAGGCCTAGTAGTAGCGTATAGACACTGCGGTCGAGATCGCTGATGTGTCAAAATAAATTATTCTATAACCTTTACGTGAAAAGAGGGGCCCGGAGATAAGTCGTTCCATGGATCTTTATTATTATTTTTATCAAACAATAAATATTTGGGTGAGAAAATTTAAAAATGTAATATTTGTGCACGATTTAAAACAGTTCGACACGGATTGATTGATGCGATAACATAGTGAACATCCGGGTATTTACGTGCATACTCCCCGGAACTAACATGGCGGCCGTCGCTTCATTCCGGCACAAACCTAGTCTCTTATCATCCATACAAATATTCTACGAATATTAGTCTGGATGGGTCCTCAAAATTTGACGGAAAATAGGTCATTGTCTGGATTATCCAGTCTTTTAAGTCACCACGTACTGAATCTATCAAAACAGCTCGCTTGTCAACGATGACACTCTTTAAAATTTTGTTTGTAAAGGTTTCAATTGAAATGGTAATTTTCTCTCGTCATGAATCAGACGTATGGCTTCTCACAATCTTCTTAATTCTTCATCGTCTCTATTTTGTTTCTAATAATAGATGTGCCAAGTGAATTGTGGGATATATTTCAACCACGCTTTATAGAATCTAGCAAAATCGGCCCGGCTTCATAAGATCTAGCACTTACCGATACTTTCATTGGATACTTTAGCCAAAAGGTTCCATTGCCCATGCGTAACCAAATGTTTGGTTTTTTATGTGGTAGATTATCCAGTAATTTTCGTCAAAAATTGAGAACCGACCCAGACCCTCCGTGCGTTGAAGACTAGGGGGTTCTGGGTGACCGAGACTAGCACAAACATTTAACGTTGTAGTCATGGGAGTCACGTGATCAGTGCGGACTCTAGTTTCTATATATAACTCTATGGATACCTCCCGTCTACATGCTTTCGTCTAAGTCTAACATTATTTTAGCAAATTTTAATGGGTTTCTTGGTTGTTTTTTGTGGTTAAAATGCAAGCGCACGGTGGAGAAACAAGGCACCAACAGAACCCCATGGCTCTTCGCCAAAGTGGCGACTTTTTATCAAAAATTATCGCCACAGACGCTGAAAAATCGTCATTGGCGAAATGGCGAGCGGCTAGCGCTCACACTGCACCACAGACAAGGCCAAACTAGGCTGGAAGCTCGTGGATAACGACCAGGATTGAATACATGATCTTCTGGTTAATGGGCCAGCGACTTACACCGTTGAGTCGCCATGGCTGTAGAAGTTTAAGTATTGTTTAAGACTAACCTAATTTAACGGTTCCGTTTTCTGTAAGTAATATATTGCCTGCTTTAACATCTCAGTGTATTCTATTTAAACTATGTAGATACGATAAACCACGTAATGCATGTTGACATATTGCTGCTATCTCTATTTCGCGTAATGGCTTCTTGTGCACTGCAAACATATAATAATAATCATGGTAGTAATATCGTGGCTGGGGTGCTGGGTTGGGATAGACTAACATGTTGACATATAGTAATAATAATCATAGTAATAATAGTATAGGGGAGGGGGTGGGGATGGGGTGGGAAGAGCGCGAGGGACTTTCATGTTGACATATAGTAATAATAATTTCAGGGATGGGGTGGGGAGACTAATATGTTGACATATAGTAATAATAATTTCGGGAGGGATAGAGAGTAGGGGGGAAGGGGTGGACAAACATATAGTTTAATTTTATTTCAATAATTCGCTTGCGTGTAGGGGTCTTCAGTAGTGAGAAGAAACCGGAGGACCTGGAGTAACCCCGCGAGGTAGGACAGGAGACCCTACTCCTTGCCACCCACGTACAACCGGGGATTCGAAGGGTGAGAGTGTGCTATCTCAATCTCTCTCAATGGCTTATTGAGAACTGTAACCATATAATAATTTATAATCTTTAAAGAGAGAGAATTGAGGTTTAGCTTCCACTTGACATAACACCCCCATCTCCCACCCCCATTAATTCAAAGGTTCTATTTACAAAAATTTAAGAATGTCAATCGAAACAAATTTTTGCTCTTGACCAATGAAAAAGCTGCATTCTTAAAATATTAGAGGTTAAACTGGTTTTATTCAAGATCTTAAACATGCAAGAGCAAAATCTGCCTATTGTAGGTCTTTCTTTAGGCCTTATATAAGGTATTAATTAGACATTTATTATCATAATCATGCAACTCTCAATGGCATCAGACACTCATGATTTTAACTAGATTAGAACGGTTCAACCATTTAATGATTTACAGAAACAATGGTGAAGCAAGGCTTAGTCTCGAACGACCATTAATACCAGTGTTAATATCTTCACTCAGGATAAAGTAATTCAAATGAAATATTCAATATATTCATTTTGTATTATCTATCTTTAACCAGCTATTTATCTAAATCTTACATAATGTATCTTTAAGCTATTTTGAATAAGGCCATGATGTATTTGTAAATGTAATGAATTGTAGGTTTTACCTTCTATAATATCTGAAGCCGAGCCTAAACAATATTCCATTACAAGCTAAAAAAAACCAACCATAATTAAATTTATAAATGAAAGAGAGAGAGGAAGAGAAATTGGGTTGAATGTCCACTCGGCACAATCTAGGTGATTTGGAACTAACACATGGTTCAATATTATTTTAATAATTAGCTTGTGCCTAGGGATCATTGGCAGTTGGCAGAAACCGGAGGACCCGGAGAAAACCTACAAGGTTGGACAGGTGTGATCCTACTTCTTATCACGTACAACCGGGGAATTAAAAAATATCTAAATGTCACTGATGAATAGACGAGAGATCCTTCTCTTAAGAGAGATAGAGACAGGAATGCGGCTTAACATCCATTCTAGAAAAAAACAGTTCATTTCGGGAATAAATAGGGTCCAACATTGAGTCCAATTTTATTTCAATAATCAATTCTGGGAAGGAAAGCAAAGTATCCTACTCTTTGTCACAGACTGACCTTATAGACCGCTCACCCCCCCCCCCCCAATCGCCTCTTCCAGGATAAACAAATAGAATATATCTTTAGCCATGTTTAACAAAAGACACCAATGTAACCCACAGGGACGTAGATAATATTGAAACAACAGGAATATGGCTGTAATAGATCGGTTGCCAGGCAACGAAACATGGACCCTCAAACCATTCAGTAATGATATGAATTTGAGCAGCTTTTAGTCCATGAAAATCATTACACTTCTTCATCTCATGAGCGTGGCTAAGTGGGTTGGACGCTGGCTCGCTAGTCTGGAGGTTCGGGTGTTCGGTCCCTGCATTGGCAAAGAAAAAATCATTCAGATTTTCCACTGTGGTTTCCCCTTGTCAGTGATGCAGGATGGAGGGCCTGACCAAGACAGCTGAAAAAATGAGGTCCCATGTACACAATGGCGTGCATGTTAAAGATCTCTTGGCAGGTGTCCTACTCTTTTGCTCCGAACTGGGCTAATGAAGATGGGCATACGCCATACAGTGTGCTATGGGTGAAATTTTGCCTAGACAGTGGCGCTATGGCCTACTCTTATATATCGAATTCAAAATGTCCAGGGATCTTTTTTGTGCACGCCAATGTGTACATGGGACCTCATTTTTTCGTACCATCCAATCGACTAGACAGCTGTCCTTGTCAGGCCCTCCATCCTGTATCACAGACAAGTGGAAACCACCCCGGAAAATCATGATAAAGTTTCTCTGGTAATGCAGGGATCAAACACGCAACCAGCCTGCATGAACTATCTTGGGCAATGCAGGGATCGAACACCCTACCTCCAGGCAAGCGAGTCAGCATCTTAACCACTTAGCAACCGTGATCCCCTAAATACAAATAAAACTAATAGGCTTGTTCTTTGTGGAGTTTTGTACATGGATAAACGAACTTCGATCTTTCATATTAAATTTGTTGTATGCAAACTGGAAATGAGGCACCGGTCACTGACAATGTCAGGCACAGATTCTGGCTTTGTCAGGCACAAAACCTCTGGTGTCTGTCATTTTATCCGGCACTGATTTGTCAGGAACATCTAAAACTGTTATTTCCAGGGCCCTGTTTCTCGAAATCTTAACTAATGATAAAATCCAAATTTTAGTAGATACTTCACTTTTGATTGACTAAGCACAAAAATCAATCTAATATTATCCAATCAAATTACTAAAATTTGTATTTTGTCTTAGTTAAAATTTCTTGAGACAGAACTTAAGCCTGGTCATATGTTCTTCTACAGTGTTTGACTGCAAATTAAGGCCATTTATAAAATCGTACCCATGCTGTATTGTCTTTTATATAACATCCCTTGTAATCTATCGTATTTCTATGTGAGAGTTGACGAAGAAATTTTACTTCTTTTACTATATCTTGCCATTTCTGAAAAATATAAAACATAACATAAACTTTAAGTGGCCTTTAGTGATTGGGAAACACATTAACAGAACACAGTATGTCAGTATTTATGGGAAACATATTGTTATTTAATCTTTGTATTTGGCCTCACCATGCTGCTCCTATATATTCATCCGAAGTTTACCAAAAGTCATTGTGCTTGGTAACGATAAAAGGATACTTGTCGAAACGCGGTACTTTTGAAATAAACCAGTGATTGATTTCCTTAAAAATTGTGTTCTGTTAATATCATAAACAAACTTCATTTTTAAAAGACACAGCAGTATCTTATTTTTTGTCCAATTTGTTCACTTTCTACGTTTGTGACATTCCATTATCGAGGAACCTTGCTCGTCCCACAAACGTTAGCCCTAACATGGGAGAATAAGACATAAAAAATTCTGAGGTTTTTCTGTTTGGCCTTATCCAGGCTTTTTTCAAGTATCTGGGATTGCCGGGTATCGGGCTTGGTATGTGAAGACAGAGAGAGAGAGACATGGGTTTTAGGGTCCGTGCAACACAAACTAGACATTTCGGTACTATCACATGGTTTAAAATCATTTCAATAATTCACTTGCGCAAAAGGGTCTTCGGGAGTGGGAGGAAACCGAAGAACCGAGTGAAAACCCACGAGGTTGGACAGATGACCCAACTCCTTGCCATCTACAACCGAGGAATCGAAACTACGCCACTTCCCTCCCCTTCGCGTAGATTAGTAGCTTAAAGGTAACCAGATTGCTAATACAGGGTAATATAACTGAATATGTTCAATATTGGAAACATAATCTTGGGTATCTTAAAAAAAATCTAAAACGATTAAGGATTTCATTAAAAGCATTTTACTTGTAACTACCATGGTTCCTCTAAAAATTTTAGAGATTTAGTAGAATCTGTATGAGCAGCCACTCCTATTCAGCGACATCTCCTTGGGTGGCTGCTTAATACAGATTCTACTGTATTTAAATATTATTACAATGTTCATACTTAAATCGGTAGCCCCCTTTCCACTAAATGACATCTTCTTCATAGCAACCACCTCTTTTGTGATAACATTTTTGGCCTAAATAAGGACAATGAACATAATTAATGAAATAAGTTTAGAATAATGCCATTTCACGTACAATACACATCTGACTCCGTCATGTCTGAACATTCTATCGCCGCTAGAAGAACAGTTGTTGTGTTAGATCAACCCCAATTTTGCGACCTGTTTTCTCTCACAATGTAAAAAATAGGTTGCCAGGCAACAAAACATACGTCCACAGCAGTAAGTCGTCCGAGCAGTTCAAAACTGATCATAAATATCAACACATTATGTTTGTCTTCTCGTTCTGTCCCATGCAATAGAGTTCTTCGTCTCATGACATGTAACACGGTGTACAAATTTAAAGTCAATCAGATATTAATTTTAGCCTCTTGTAGATATTGTACTGAAGGCAATGGATAGGACTACATCATAATGTGGATGTATAAAAATTATTGAATGCAAATCTTAAATGAAATGAAATGAAATGGGGTTTAACGTCCTACTCTTCTGCACCTGACCTGGGCTAATGGAAGACGGGTATACGCCATACAGTGTGCTATGAGGGAAATTTTGCCCGGGCAGCAGCGCTACAGCCTACTCTTATATCGAATTCCAACTGCCAAGGGATCTTTTACGTGCACGCCAATGTGTACACGGGACCTCGGTTTTTCATCCCATCCAAAAGACTAGGCAGCTGTACTTTAACCTCCTTCTGCAGTGAGACAAGGAGAAACCACGCCGGAAAATCGAGATGCACTTTCTTGGCCAATGCAGGGATCGAACACCTGACCTCCAGGCTAGCGAGGCAGTGCCTTGCCCACCGTGATTCCCTTAAATGAAAGAATTCATACGCACCCTTTCATGAAACATGCGTTAACCTTACACGCGAACTATATACCGGGAATTCTCTTATTTAAGACTTGCCATTATTAAGCCATTATACTTGTCGAAGAAATGGTTCATCACTGACATCGTCAAATTTGAAATTAAGCTTAAATACGAGAATTCCGGGTAATGTATAATTCTTTATCAAGTCACTTACAAAGTAAACAGCTCCAAAACTGCCATGGCCAATCTCTCGCAGCTCTGAAAAGATTTTGTCGGGGTCATCATTGCAAAATAGGCCAATAACGTCTGGATCTTTAAGGTTTCCCGGTTTGGGTAAATGAGGCATGTCGGGGTCGTCTCCCTTGTTCTAGCTGGTGTCTAGGACACGGTCAGGTTCATAATTAGTTTATAGCTTCATGTATTATCAGTTATTTGGTCACCTGAAACAATAGATAGATATATTAATAATTCTACATGCATTTTCAATTATTTGGTAACCCGATAAATAATACATGTAGGTACATGCATACAGCATCCACATATGGCCACTTGTATACACATACATGTACATATGTACAGAACCAATAATAGAGTTTAAACAAATGAGATTTAAGTTGTGGGCCAAATAGAGTCGACTGTCCAATCTTGAGGGTTTTCTCCAGATTCTCCCACTTCTAAAGACCCCTACTTGCAAGCCTAATGTTGAAATAAAATTCAAACATGTTAGTCGTAAAAGGACATAGTCTGTCGTTTCTCTGTCTATGGTATACAGTATGTTTTCAGGGAAATTCGCACAGACAGAAATTTAATTCCAACTGTCAAGGATTCTGCTAAGTGTATGTCAATTTATACACAGGACCACACTGATCAGCAGTGAATATGATGGCTAGGCTGCTACAATCACTGATAAGGATGACATCGACGCGATTTAATTAGTCCCCCATATTAACTTATTTCCTCCGACAAATTAAATTCTAAAACATTTTTTGTATGTATTAGAAAAATAAGTAAAGACGTTTGAAGTATTTGTAGGTAAAAAGAATTTCCTATTTTATTTAGTGTGAATGGGTATTAATATGAGTAAAAGTAACTAAAAGGCATCATTTTGCCAGGAGTAGTTACGTCTTCTGTAAACAATGCACGAGCCTTTGAGCCAATGATTATCGCCACATGATGTCATTGCACGTGTTGACAACAGTAGCGGATTATCAGTGAGGCTGATGAGGCTGCAGCCTCAGGCCCAAAGATTTTGTAAAAAAAATTTTTTTAGACTGATACGATTAAAAACGCATAGACAATGAATGTTAGGGGGTGGGGTTTAGGCACAACGGGAATAAACATAGGCCCTGACCCGAAATTAATTAGGCCCACGCCATTTTAAATAGGCCCTACAGCAACTGCCGCCTCAGGCCTTGGTGGAGCTTAATCCACCACTGGTTGACAACAGTCATCTGTGACAGAGATAATTCTTAAGTAATTCTCCATGAAACAGATTGACATAATGGATATGCACTGGGAGAAATACACTGGAAAATCCAAAGGAAGGATTGAATCTGTCGTCTCCATGAAAGCAAATCAGTGCCTCTAATCATAATAATACTTGGTATATTACATGTATATATCAACCACATGACTGTGGTCAAATCAATTAGCGAGTAGAGTGCCGCGCTTCGACCTCTAGCTGGCCGGTCACCTCTGGCTTGCGGCTGTGGTTTCGATCCCTGGTGTGAGCGTGTGTGGCATGGAGATAGGGGCGCCTTCTCAACCTCGTGGGTTTCCTCCGGGCACTCCGGTTTCCTTCCACTACTAAAGAACCCTGTATGCGAATTATTGAAATAAAATTTAACCATATGTTAGTTCCGAAATGACCTGGTTTGTGTCGAGTGGACGTTAAACCCCATCTCTCTCTCTCTCTCTCTCTACTCAGACAATTGAAAAGATCTCTGCCCTAAATGGCCGCCATTTCCGAAAAATTAGTAAACTGTTCGATTGTGCAGTTCTCCTCCATTTCATATCTAGGGGATCACGTGGCTAAGTGAGTAAGGCGCTAGCTCGCTAGCCTGGAGGTCGGATGTTCGATCCCTGCATTGTCCAAGAAAGTTCATTTCGATTTTTCAGCGTGGTTTCCCCTTGTCAGTGATGCAGAACGGAGGGCCTGACAAGGATAGCTGCCTAGTCGTTCGAATGGGACGATAAACCGAGGTCCCGTGTACACACTTGAGTGCACGTAAAAGATCCCTTGGCAGTTGGAATTCGATATAAGAGTAGGCCGTAGTGCCGCTGCCCGGGTAAAATTTCCCTCATAGCACAATGTATTCATTTCAGCGGATTCTCAACCTTGTGGGTTTCCTACGGACACTCCGGTTTCCTCCCACTGCTAAAGACCCCTACGCGAAGCGAATTATTGAAATAAAATTAAACCATATCTTAGTCCCGAAATGACCTAGTTTGTGTCGAGTGGACGTTAAACCCCAGTTCTTTCTCTCTCTCTCTCTCTCTCTCTCTCTCTCTCTCTCTCTCTCTCTCTCTCTCTCTCTCTCTCTCTCTCTGTCATGCACACACAGTCTAAGTAAACCTTTTCAATTTTAGTAAATGGAAGTAGGAAAAAATACTTCTCGAGATATACTTGTTTTCGGCTAAAATCAGTGATTTAGTAGTAATTATAATGTCGGTCAACTACCTTAGTGTGTTTTCCCAAACATGGCTAATTGCAGACAGACAGCAGCAGTTTAGTATGACATCTAAGGCTCACAATTAAATTATTGCCTCGTCCCTTACACAACAACTTAGAATATGCTTCAATGTTATAATTTTTTGTTTATTTTGCAGGAACTTAGTCAGAAGAAAGCTCAGTTAGAAGAATATGAACACCGAATGTCAATTAGACACCATGAATCTACCCAAGACTTTAAACATTTGGCAGCCCTTCAGAAATTACGTGATGAATAACTGAGAAAACAACACGAGATGGAACGAGAGAATCAGAAAGAATACAATGCTCGTGTCGAGTCAGATTTAAAGAAAAAACATGCAATGGAGGTTAAACAACAACCTCGTAGTTTAAGGGTAAAATCCCCTAATCTTAAATGGGGGTTGGAATGGCCAAGGGATCTAGAATGCCGCGCTTCGACCTCTAGCTGGCCTGTCACCTCTGCTTTGCGGCTGTGGTTTCAATCCCTGGTGTGAGCGTATGTGGCATGGAGATAGGGGCGCCTTCTCAACCTCATGGGTTTCCTCCGGGCACTCCGGTTTCCTCCCACTGCTAAAGACCCCTATGCGCAAGCGAATTATTGAAATAAAATTGAAACGATATGTTAGTTCCGGAAAAGACCTAGTTTGCATTGAATAGACGTTTAGCCCCAATTTTCTCTTTATTTTGATGCTAATACAAAATTTACTCGTCCAGGTTTTTTTGATATGTTTTTTGGGGTATATTTGGTGCAGAATAGTCGGACATTAACTCCAGTTTTTATTTTTGTTTCCTGATTTTGTTTTTTCAGCAAAATGAAATTCAGATCCGTAAACAGTTTAATGAGGCAGTCAAGAGAGAGAGGGAGAGAAATGGGGTTTAACGTCCACTCGACACAAACTAGGTCATTACGGGACTAACATATGGTTTAATTTTACCTATCAGTGCCGCTGTCTGTAAACATGATAAACGTTGTATTGGTGTGATGTTTTAGTTTAACCCCGTAAAATATGCCAAACAATGTTTACAGAAGACTGAGACTTTAAACAAAATTTATGGGGTACCCCCCCCCCACCATTGCGCCCCCCATACATATTTCACGGCTACGCCCCTGTATATATCTGATGATACAAGTGATGCCTCAGATGAGGAAGGTAAGTTCTTATATATAATATAATATCCAACAAGGACTGACTTACCTACTTTAGACGAAACAATATTAAATATAAGTTGATAAACTGTAAATATAATATAACATGTTATATATTACAGATACACGTCAACAACAACAACAGCAACAATTGTTTAAAGCCTGTCTACATGGTACTTTGGATGATATAAAAAAAACATGGTGAACATAGATTTTAACGTCAGAGACAGATGAAATCAGACACCATTATTTAACGCTAGAACCAGAAATAAGAATACCATCTTACACTGGGCATGTTTACATGGTACTTTATCTATACAGTACAATATCTTGTGGATGATTTACACATGGATGTTCATACAACAGGTGGATTGTCAGACCATACACCGTTGTTTAAATGTTGTTTATCAAGTGTAACACCTGTAGATAAAATAAAATATCTAGTCAGTCATCAGGCAGATATAAACGCCAGAAACAGTGTTAAAAAATACCATATTACACGTGGCATGTAGGTTTGGTACTTTATCTACAGTAAAATATCTAGTTGGTTGTTTACATCTAGATCTAGATGGTAAAACACCCCAAGATTATTGTAGGATCTCACGCACTGAATCACATGAAAAGATCAAATATATCACAGATCAAGGGAAATATATTAAAACTTTAAAAGTAAACCATCGTTTTTCGGGTCTTTATTTAGACGTTAAACATTTTACACATCAAATGAAATTAAAGTAAAATAAATAATTTATAACAATTCATGTAAACTAGTCAACCTAATGTTATTGTCTCTAGTCATACAATTTACAGTTTTATTGTCTCTAGTCGACAGTTAAAACTACTGATGACGTATTATACTGTCTCTAGTCAACTGCGTTAAAACTACTGATGACGTATTACACTGTCTCTAGTCAACAGTTAAAGCTACTGATGACGTATTCGTACTTTATCTACAGGACTTACTGTGTTTATATCTATTGTTTATTTTGTCTGTAATATTTAATTGTATATATTTATTTTTAATGAATAATACTGTTGTCTATCGTCTTCAGACTGCAATTCTTAATGGATCATCATGGAACATGTTGTATTTATTACTTATAACCATACGGATGGCAACTGTTAGTTTGGGGCATACCCGACCCCTGTCTGTAAATTTGGCAAAACAAACCCACCGCCTAGCCATCTTTGTCTCTTGTCACATTACAGTTGTTTCAATCATTTCATATTTCATTCTTTTCATTTTGAAAGTACCAGATCAATCAAAGCAGAAATGTGAACGTATCATGCAGTGTTAGCTTTGCCCTTGAGTATTTGTGAAATTCAAGCATGGTACGTGTCTCTAAAATGATGTAAATAAACTTGTTAAAATCATTTCAACATAAATAACATTAAACAACGTAAAATTCATTGTGAAATAACTGTCTGTCTTCCGTCGTCAGGGACACTCAACTTGGAACATGACAGACTCCCTTCAACCGTCCCCTAGATGATATATCTACCCAATTATTGAATCACTCTATCCACCATCTGACCTGAACAACCAAATATCAATTCAATGATCGATTCTCACAACTTGCCACCTGGTTCATGATTACCGAATCCCCCACCTGTCCCCAGAGGTATATGTCCCTTGTGTGTGATCACCGTTTCTATTTAATATTGCCACACCCAATCCCAACCAGATGTTTTTGTACATCTCTCTATCATTGTTATTAAAATTTTAACATCTTCACAATAAAGCCTATAATGTTTAATTCCTCAAATACAAGCCTTTTGTACTGCAAACCATGAGACCTAAATCTGAAAACACTCATTTCTTGAATACGCATTTATCTCCCCATCCCACACACCTTACGAAATAGGGAGAGGGGTTTTACATAGGTTAAGCCAGTTCCCCAATACCATTCAGACAACCTGAATAAAATATTGTTTAAAAAAAACTTCAGAAAATAAAGGACGATGTCAAAAAAAACTCCATGTAAACTTGTGTTCAATTCGGCATTTATACAAGGGAAATTATGGATTAAATTTTGGCAATGTGGGAAGAAATACTGAGCAGCTGATCTAGTTATATTAGGTCAAATAATTGTTGACGGTAATAATAAGAAAGATCATTTATTTATAGTTTAGAAGATTTGAAAAATAATCCAACATGATACCGACATCTTATACTGTATGATATATCCGGAAAAGCTAAGACAGGTGGCGATACTAACGTCTTTTTTAAAGTTTCAAAAGCATTTTGGCATTTATCTTCCCACTTAAATTTTATATCGTTTCGTTGTAAATCATGTAAAGGTTGTGCGATATGTGAATAATTAAAAATAAATCTTCTGTAATAGTTGCAAAGGCCTACAAATTGTCTAATCTCATGCTGTTTTTGTTACAGGGATAATTTGTACGGTTTCGGTTTAACCGTAATTCCATCTTTACTAAAGATGTGTCCCAAGTACTTAACACTTTGTGTTGCAAATTTACATTTATTAGGCTTTAGTGTGACGCCAGATTTGCTCAAATCTTTGGAAAACATTTGTAAGATGTTGAACGTGTTCGCGACAATTTTTAATAAAAATAATTATATCATCGACGTAGACAAGAGCGTATTGCAAATTCATGTCGCGAAATATGCCAGACATGACAATTTGAAAGGCCATAGAGCTTTAATTAATCCAAAAGGCATTTGCTTCCACCCATACCCCATATCTTTGGTAATAAAGGCTGTGTTGTGTGTCATACTTTCACTGTCTAATACTGAAAATATTTTTGCTCGTGCCTGTCTAACGGAATCTATGCCGTCCTCAAACCGTATAATAGGAAAATGATTTGGTTTCGTAATTGTATTCAATTTTCTGTAATCTCCGTTGTAGTAAGCTTTCTAATCAAACGCACGTCTCCATCCTAAGCTTATTATGTGACCTTTTTGTCAAGTTTCTCTGAAAACACTTGTCTGCGATGTCAACTTACGGACAAACGGACGAACGGGCGATTCCGCACCCATCTCCCTGACACGATCATCGACCGAATCCCAGAACCCTAACCCCGAACTTATATTAATCAACACACACTGGAATGACATTCATTAAACAATATAGCTCTATTTCTTTCTAGAATAAAATCTCTTTATTTAAATATACTGCTAAGAGTGGATACAAAAACTTTGGCTTTTCTTACAAGTAAATAGCTGATTATATATTTTGTGATCACACAGTTTAATAATATGGAAGGGTATCGCTGCCAATATTAAATGCTCTGCTAAAATGTATTTTCCGTTGATTAAATGTAAAAAGTACAATGTACAAAGTCACAATACCGGTAATGATAAAGTCAAAATACCTCTAAAGCCAAAGTTAAATGTAAAACCACCAATGTAATGTGTCAAATGACAAATGTTTTAATGCAAAATGCTGTTCTTTGACATTTCTACATTTTACATTTCTCTCATTACAAATCACATTTGCCCTCTGTCACATCTCATTCGTCATTCACACTTTCTTTTTATCAACTTGCGCATATCATCTTCTTAAATATGCAAATATAGTATACCACGTGACTTATTAACATAAATACGGAAAAGACCGATCTTTCTTAAAATAAAAATATTAATAATTGTTCCGAAGGAAAGATAACTCAGTTAACGCGCCATTAGTTGTTTTTCTTTTTTAATTATTTATTTATGTTTGTGCTGGTAAAAGGAAAATATAACTTTTTGTGGAATCTAAAAATATGAGCATCCTGATCAATTTCTTCCCCGAATTAGTAAACATTTATTGATGTTTGTGAAAGGTTTAAAGTAGCTAAGTCTCTAACTCAATATCATCCAAAATCTTCAACATTGAAAACACGAATTATTTGTCAATTTAAATCAACAATTGATGTTGTGATCTTACCGGAAAAAGATGGACTTCTGATATCCAATATTTAAGACACAATAAACATTTTACCATTGGTACCCGCATCGTGTACCATAATGCGTTTCAAACCAAGTTCTAGCAAGAGACTCGAAGAAACGAGGCTAGAAACATTGTACCAAATCAAACGGCGTATGTAGACTGGAATAACCAGACGCTAGAAATTTGCATTCGATTGAGACTACTGACTTATTTCGCCGAACATAACTGATTTGAAATAAGAGTAAAAACGGAAACCATTGAATTTAAATCAGTTTATATACATTCATGCTACATTATTATATGCGTTGCGACCCACTTATGTCAATTTCTAGGTCCCAATTAAAATGTTAGCGATTTAGCTCCTTTAAACTAATCGCAATTTTGAAAAATATTTAATGACACTAAACTGAACCTGTTTTGATGCGAATTGATGATGACAGGTTTAATTTTATTATCTGCCAGGAACAGGATAATGGAAGGACGGAGAGGCCAGGGAATTTTTTCATCCGTTGTGATTGTCATAATAAAGACCACGGTAATATTTACTTATTAGGCCTATACACGTATCAATTTTTCACTTACCTGTGTTATTATGTATAATACGGTATCAATAATTATATTATAAATGTATGAATATGTATGATCTGTATATCCATAGTGGCACAGCCGTAGTACTGTATTTTGTCTTTGGCCTATTTCATTTTATATAATCTTACGAAAACAAAAATTTAGAAAGTGGAATAATGATAAGAGATTCTACGCGCATGGAACCACTTGGGCTTATGGATCGACTTGTATTGGCCGAGAAAGTTTCCCTTAATACGGGACACACAATTGAGGTCAACTTAATTGTTAGCTAAATAAGAACCCATGAATGGCATGAAGTCAACTGAAGAATGACAGCACGTTAACTGGGAGAAATAATTCATATTCTTATTTCAAGAAAGATCGGACATTTCCGTATATAATGTTAATAAATCACGTGGCATACTATATTTGCATATTTAAGAAGATGCTATGCGCAAGTTGATGAAAAGAAAGCGTGAATGACAAATGAGATGTTGCAGAGCGCAAATGTGATTTGTAATGAGAGAAATGTAAAATGTAGAAATGTCAAAGAACAGCATTCTCACCCGATTCGCCTTGCTTGAATAGAAGGTTGTTATTTCAAATTATCGCTGTTGAAAGGGGCCAAGTTAATAATTCATAACTTAAATTATTATTTATTACTCTTGAAAAGGAGTCATTGAATTTCAGTTGAGAAAGTTACAGCCAATCAAAGGGGGTATAGGTATAACGTCATTATTATAGGCTACGGCTCCGATGATGATGATAATAATAATAAGAAGAAGAAGAAGAAGACGACGACGACGACGACAACGACGACGACTGATAGCAGACCTACTGATAATAGCAGGGGTCATGACTTTGATAATAATAATTATAATAATAATACGAAGAAGACAGATTAAAGGCCTACTGATAATACCTCAAGATCGTCGGATGCAGTTCGGGATTGCCAGTTATCTGCCCTTGGACCACATGACGCAAATACTGGCTATTTACTTTCTCTGGCTCTGGGAGTATTGCCCAAAAAATGTCTTCCGATCGATCTTGGATTTGGTGACCATATAGATCGACGCCACATTTGTTCTTCATTTTTCAAAATCGTCCACCAAAAGTCGTGACCTTGACCCGCTAGGGGCCCCAGAAGTATTTCGGTTTTTGCCACCTAAGGGCCGATCTAATAAAGTTAGGACCACCGGACCTTGACCTTCCGAGATAACATCATGGCCCACATGACCTTTGTAGGTCAATTTTATCTAAAAGGGTCAAGGTCACTAAAATATCTACCGTCTCGGGTGCTCCGGGGCATCTGGTCGGACCCTGGGTCCATGCAACAAGTTAAAGACCATGGCAATGGATGGACACTTCATCGGCCTTTGGAATGAGACCTTGACCTTTGACCTGATATTTGACCTTGGGTTCGAAAAAGTCTTAAAACTTCATGTACCATCCAGACTTGCGCCATAATTGTCAAGGTCGAAGTTAAGGTTACTACCTACAAGGCCGGTGACGGGGCTGTCTCATGGGTCAAGGTGATGACCTTCGCTAACATACAATGCCAATGGTGGCAACTTCGGTAAAAGTCACCTTCAAAATTCACAGCAAGACACACACACTCGTATGTAAACGCCCAAAAGGGCTCGTGGGTGGGCTCCCAGATTGGGTATTCGTTAGTATATCGACTTCCGAAGTGGGCAAAATTGACGTCCAAAACACGATTGACCTTGATCCCCACATCTTGGGCCAGTTGGGGTCAAATTAAGATCACCATGCGCGCCCACGAGGTCGATCGGTTTAAGAGGCGAGAGCTCCAAGGTGCAGTATCCGGGCTGGTCTTTTCGTGCCGATCCCGGAATAGGGCCGTGAGCCAAGGTCGTCCCATGGGGCCTGGACTTAGGGATCTGATAGAGCGATCCCACATTTGTTCTTAAGTTCTCGAAATTTGGCATGTAATAAATCGTAGCTTAAGGATTCGAAACACGAAAAAGATGTCATTGATTTGAAGACGACGGCAGGGTTCATCCAGTCCATATCAAGTGAGCCTTAAATGCAGACCAACGGCTTGAACAACCCGCAAATACGATCGTCTTGATCCCACGTCAATGAATGGTTAGTTTTATTATACGCCCACATTGAAATGTGGATGTAGATGTATATTGTTGTCACCCCCGTCCGTCGTCCACGATTTCTTGTGAACGCTCTATCGCCAAAAGTTATAAATATGATGTATTATCTAGTAAAACGAAAAAGCCTGTCAAACTTCAAAATTTGCTGTAAATTAGGCTACTTCCAGGACCAGAGTAGTAAAGCAATCCTAAGGCCCTTGTTTCAGTTTGTAGAACTTTGTGAACCCCCAAACGACAAAAATTATAATCTGATCTGTATGAAATGGTGCGTGTAAATGCCCCCATTTACCTACAAAAGAATAAATATGTCAACCATTGTCCACCGTTCAGACGATTTAGCAGCTGTGGGCATATGTTTCGTTACCTGGCAACCTATCTTTATTATCTACATTACAATTCATTTCATATTAACTTTCCTGAAATATCTATCAGTAATATATTGTGTTTGTATCAAATTGAAAATCAAATGTTCTTTTGGCTTTGATAATATGCATTCCTTTAAAGTTGCAATTTCATATTATATTTTTAAAATGTATTAAAATAAAGCCCTAAAGAATAATCCTATTAATCCTATAATTCACTATTGCCAGTCAAGAAATTGCCAAAAATATCATTTTCAACTTCAAATTCAAATGTTTGAAGATAGCCATTCCCGGGCCCGTAGGCAGCTCATAAAATTTGGGGGAGGGCTACGGAATGTTTTTTTTTTTGGGGGGGGGGGCTACAGAATGTTTTGGAGGGGCTGAGGATGTGGCCGGCTAAGAACACTGCTAAGAAATCATTATTTTTGGCGAAATATTTGGGTGGGGCTAATTCGATTTAAGGGGGGGGGGGACCCACCCCCCCCCCCTGGCTACGGGCCCTGGCCATTCCATGGGGGGAATGGAAAAATGTAGGTAATCGAGTCATTATTTCCCGTGTCAATGATTTTTTGGCCTGGGACATAATGCCTGTGATCTTATAATAGTGAGTTGACAACCTTTTGAGCAAAAGAAATAGAAATAGTTATGTTTTGAGTTTCTTAGAAAATATGAAATTCCCACTTTAAACAATCATTAACCAAACGTATAGATTAGGCGGCTATCGAACTATTCTGAGCTAGGCCTAGTATTTCTTTTCAAATTCATAAAAGACAATGAGGGAAATTTTGCCCAGACAGCGGTGCTACAACCTCCTCTTATATCAACTTGCGACTACCAAGGGATCTTTTACGTGCATGCAAATGTGTACGTTGAATCTCAGCTTTCCGTCCCATCCTACACCACTGACAAGGAAACCACTCAGGGAAGATCCCAATGAACTTTCTTTGCCAACACCAAGATCGAACTGCCTTGTCCACACTAGCGCGCCAGTATCTTACTCACTTATCAAGCTTGTTCCTAACAATTAAGATAACCATACGAAAATCTTGGAGATACACATTTCATCCCATGCTTGAGTGACTACATACAGTTACCTGTCTAAATTTGTATATTAGCACTGGGTCCTCCCACAGCTAAGACCCCTATTAGATTCTACCATATACCATTCATGTATGTATGTTATTCCTAAAATGACCCAATTTGTGCAGCGTACATAAACCATATTGAGTGAAAATAATATGCCGGTACCAACATGTATATTAATTATATTTTCAGAAAACATTAATACCGAACATGGCTTAACAACAGTTTGTCAGGTGTTGGGGCTAGTTGGGAAGACAAAATGCTAACGGTGTACCAATACTATCTTGTGTTGTAAAAATTTATCAGAGACACATTTGTATAAGAAAATGACATGCAGGATTAAAGTGGAAATAAAAACAATATATATTCAGAAATTTTTTTATTATTTATCAGCAGGATTCCCATATGATAATTACAACTATCAATCACATGCAAGTACTATTTAGTACCATATTGAGCTGAATTTTTGTTATCTGTTAGTGATGGGCTGGCACAAATATGTCACTTTGAACAGAGGCTCAGCAAATGTTCTTTCTCCACTATTATTCCTGCAAATAAAATTGACAGTTCTGCATTAAAATATAAGTTTGATCTTTAGAAGATATATTGTGAATTCTTGTCCAGTCACGACTCATAAAAATCCACAATATAGATTATGACCTTCACGGGGAATGAAATGAAAAGAATGTATGACAGGCAATGAAAATCAAAGTATATTTAAATGAAATGAGGTTTAATGTAATGTCCTACTTTCCTGCTCCCATCCAGACTAATGAAAAAAAAACCAAATAACATGCAAAGAGTTACGAGGAAACTTTTGCCCAGATAGCGGCTCTATGACCTACATGTATTCTTATTTTTTTTAACTCAAACTGTCAAGGGTTCTTTAATGTGCACACCAATTTGTACACAGTTTAGACATTGTATCTTGCCTGGACCTTTGTCAAACACCACTAACATGGAAATCACACCATAAAATCCTGGGTAGGCCCTATATATAATTATGTACTGTATCTACCTTGTATCATCACTATGGATAGGCCTACTTTCTGAATGATGGCCTTGGCCACTGAAAAATCTAAGTTCATCAGCACTGTCATAACATCATTGTCTTCAGTTTAGTTTCTGATGGTGGAGTCTTGGACATGAGTTTTTTCTTTAACCAGCGTTAAAAATAATAGTTTGCAAAAGAAAAGAATTTTTCTTAACATTTTTTACAAAAACTCAGTAGGCCTGCTAAGTCTCTAAACTCTTCAATTACTGATTGTACACAATCCTGGGGCTGAATACCACACTAAACCAAAAGTGCATAGTCTAATATAATTTTATACATAAATATCTTTTTCTACAAAAGAAATATATTATGTCTAAATATTAGAAGCTTACTTTTGTCAGGGTTAAATTTGACATCGTATTCATTAGAGTAAAACTCTGCAATGCTGAGTAATTCTTGTAGGGATTTTCTTGTTGGCGTGATTAAGGTGACGTCATCTGCATATGCCAGGGCTCCTATATAAACATGCCCAATGTGACAACTAATAACTCATCTAGATATAAACTAAATAATGTGGGAGATAAAACCCCGCCCTGTTTCACTCCATTTGAAACAGAAAATGGTTCATCTGTGAAATTACCCCATCTGGTCCTAATTTTTTGATTAATATACAGCTTTAAGAGAAATCTAGCAATTACACAACATATATTTTTTCGTAATAATAATCGAAATAGATTTATGTAATTCAACCGATCAAATGCCTGGCTGGCATCAAGCAGACCAACAAATACGTCAGACTTCCGGTTATGATAATACTTAATAGTTTCATTCAATACAAAGGTACACTGGGTGGTCGAGTGTTCACTCTTAAAACCATATTATAATTGCGAGGAGTTAAATATATGAGGATAACTATCTAATAATATTAAATCAATTAATTTACCTATAATACTACTCAGTGATATTCCTCTGTAGTTACTGGAGCTATTCAAGGATTTTTCTACGATTAAATATAATTTAATCCAATCATTTAAACAGATTTAATTTGAATCCAAAATAATCTCCGTCATGATTTCTATAACCCAGGTAGGTAGAATGAAGGGCGTAGAACATCCATCATGGTCCAACAAATTATCTCCTTCTGACGTTTTTAAACCCAATTTCATTTCATTTTTGTATATTTCATATTTTTATAACATAAATACAATGCAGAATATGTTATCCTGTATCTTGTATGTCACACTATCATATCAACATTGTAAGTATCAACTTTATATTTGATACAAGACCAGGTTACTATAGACTGTCGTCTGTATAGGGAAAATGTGCTTAAAAATCGATTTTTGTTGCACCCCCCCTGGGTCTAAAAAATGTTGCCATTTTCTTATAATACAAGGTTTCTAGTGATGGAAAATCCATATTCCCACCTTCAGATATTGCCAGTTCTTAAAATATTACCCATTTACCCAGGGTCTCGGTCACTTTATCATGCTTGTCTAACATGACTTTGACGTCGTGATTTTGGATGATAAAATTACTGCAGGTGAATAATTTTTTTCGTGTGTACTGCCCAAATGCACAGCAACATTTGAAAAAAAAAAATTATGGAAATATCTCAATTTGTATATGCACAGGACCAATTATAAGCGCCCACAAAGCAGTAATGTTGCATATCGTAGCATGTTTTTGTCTATTTATGAAAATACAGCGTCATTGTATTGATATTGAATTTAATTTATTATCAGAAATTATACATAAATTTGATAATTGCATAGACATATTTGATTTCAACCAAAAAAACAATACATAAACGTGATATTTCAAAGAGGGGTCCCAGGTAAAAAGGTATAAGGGGAGATAACTCGTATCATAAATGACCTATAAATATTGAACAAAGACTAAATTTCTCCTTGGCAACCCACCCTATCACCAAACAAAGAATGAAAACAAATTTAAAACATTAATCTTTTATGTAATGACTAGTATTAAAGGTTTAAATAGATATAAATTAGGCCTTTGTATTGCAATTTACAACAACATTTCAATATCAATATTTTTTTAAAATACAGAAAACATTTTTTTCATTTTAATAACTGTTATATCAATAATTTTTTTAAATGTTGCTGTAACAGTTGTGCAATAATTAATGCTTAAATAGTTAAAATATAAAATATAAAAAAATATAAAAACAGTTAAACAAAGTACTAAAATCAACAAATGGAAAAGTATTTACACATTTATTTATCTTTCGATATATTGTTTGGTTATCTTTTAAAGATATGAATCATGCCTGTGTATTATAATTAAAAACAACATTTCCAAACTAGTTTAAAATACAGAAAACCCTTTGTTTTGTTAAAATAATAATTCAATTAAATCTGGACATAAAGTAGTTGAATATTATACATGTAGTTAGTATGTAAAATACAGGTAAAACAAACAGTTAAACAAAATACTAAAATCAAAAAATGGAAAAGTATGTACATATTTATTCATCTTTATCTAGTGATATATTTTTTTTAAAGGTTAAAATAGATATAAATCATGTCTGTGTAGTGTAATTTAAAACATTTAAAAACTAGTAAAAGTGCTAATAAAAAATGTTGACACATTCTTAGAACGGATGTTTTAGTGCATTTGGACACCACAATCTAGTCATTTTGTGCCAATTCACTTGCCATCAAATATACCAGCACTACTTATACTATAGAGTATAGAATAAATCGGCTACTCCCACACCTTGTCATTGAGGTCGCTGATAATGAGATTCGAAATCAAGTCCATTGTGGGTTTTCTTGTTGGGAATCGAACATAATCCTTGTAGCATCGTAGATGGTACCTAACTTCAACAGCAACACAGTCTTTATCTCTGATGTGCCAAAGAATGGTTTCATCTTCTTTCTTAATTGCTGCTTCTCTAAGTCGCCCTAAAAAGATATGGACAAGCCAACAGTGAGGCTGATGTCCCCCGCCGAAATCCCAAAATAAATAGATGACACATATTAATTAATAGCACATTTATTTTTTTCAAACATATCGCCCAATCAAACTGAACACGAAGTGTCGTCCAAAAATTGCTTATCTATGCCTACGGTAAGAAGAAAATGCTAATCTTCGAACTCCATCAAGGCATTGACCTAATAAGCATACACACCAATTTTGAACATTTTAACTCAATTCGAAGGAGAGTTATTGTGTTCCAAAGTCTCGGCAAATCAAATTGCTTATCGCTCTGCTTACCCTGAGCAGAAAATGCTCATTATCGATCTTAGTCAAGATATTACTGTAATGAAACTATACACCAAGTTTCATCACTCTCACTTAATTAGAACTAAAGTTATCGTGTCCCAAAGCATCAACCAATCAAATTGCTTATCTCTGCCTACCCTAAGCGGAAAATGCTCATCTTCGAACTCCATCAAGGCATTGACCTAATAAGCATATACACCAAGTTTGAACATTTTAACTCAATTAGAAGGAGAGTTATTGTGTTCCAAAGTCTCGACCAATCAAATTGCGTATCGCTCTGCTTACCCTGAGCAGAAAATGCTCATTATCGAACTTAGTCAAGGTATTACTGTAATGAAACTGTACACCAAGTTCCATCACTCTCACTTAATTAGAACTAAAGTTATCGTGTCCCAAAGCATCAACCAATCAAATTGCTTATCTCTGCTTACCCTAAGCTGAAAATGCTCATCTTCGATCTCCATCAAGGCATTGACCTAATAAGCATATCCACCAAGTTTGAACATTTTAACTCAATTAGAAGGAGAGTTATTGTGTTCCAAATTCTCGACCAATCAAATTGCGTATAGCTCTGCTTACCCTGAGCAGAAAATGCTCATTATCGAACTTAGTCAAGGTATTACTATAATGAAACTATACACCAAGTTTCATCAATCTCACTTAATTAGAACTAAAGTTATCGTGTCCCAAAGCATCAACCAATCAAATTGCTTATCTCTGCTTACCCTAAGCGGAAAATGCTCATCTTCGAACTCCATCAAGGCATTGACCTAATAAGCATATACACCAAGTTTGAACATTTTAACTCAATTAGAAGGAGAGTTATTGTGTTCCAAAGTCTCGACCAATCAAATTGCGTATCGCTCTGCTTACCCTGAGCAGAAAATGCTCATTATCGAACTTAGTCAAGGTATTACTGTAATGAAACTATACACCAAGTTTCATCACTCTCACTTAATTAGAACTAAAGTTATCGTGTCCCAAAGCATCAACCAATCAAATTGCTTATCTCTGCTTACCCTAAGCGGAAAATGCTCATCTTCGAACTCCATCAAGGCATTGACCTAATTAGCATATACACCAAGTTTGAACATTTTAACTCAATTAGAAGGAGAGTTATTGTGTTCCAAAGTCTCGACCAATCAAATTGCGTATCGCTCTGCTTACCCTGAGCAGAAAATGCTCATTATCGAATTTAGTCAAGGTATTACTATAATGAAACTATACACCAAGTTTCATCACTTTCACTTAATTAGAACTAAAGTTATCGTGTCCCAAAGCATCAACCAATCAAATTGCTTATCTCTGCTTACCCTAAGCGGAAAATGCTCATCTTCGAACTCCATCAAGGCATTGACCTAATAAGCATATCCACCAAGTTTGAACATTTTAACTCAATTAGAAGGAGAGTTATTGTGTTCCAAATTCTCGACCAATCAAATTGCGTATAGCTCTGCTTACCCTGAGCAGAAAATGCTCATTATCGAACTTAGTCAAGGTATTACTGTAATGAAACTATACACCAAGTTTCATCACTCTCACTTAATTAGAACTATAGTTATCGTGTCCCAAAGCATCAACCAATCAAATTGCTTATCTCTGCTTACCCTAAGCGGAAAATGCTCATCTTCGAACTCCATCAAGGCATTGACCTAATAAGCATATCCACCAAGTTTGAACATTTTAACTCAATTAGAAGGAGAGTTATTGTGTTCCAAATTCTCGACCAATCAAATTGCGTATAGCTCTGCTTACCCTGAGCAGAAAATGCTCATTATCGAACTTAGTCAAGGTATTACTATAATGAAACTATACACCAAGTTTCATCAATCTCACTTAATTAGAACTAAAGTTATCGTGTCCCAAAGCATCAACCAATCAAATTGCTTATCTCTGCTTACCCAAAGCGGAAAATGCTCATCTTCGAACTCCATCAAGGCATTGACCTAATAAACACATACACCAAGTTTGAACATTCTAGCTCAATTAGGAAGAGAGTTATTGTGTCCCAAAAAGTGTGACGGTCAGACAGACGGACAGACAGAAGGACAGACAGACGGACAGACAGACGGACGAACCCATTTTAATAGTCTCCCAACTTTCTTCGAAAGGCGGGGGACAAAAATTGTAAATATCATGGATATCATAAACCAACTAGAAGTAGAATGCATATTCGTTTTCTGGTTACATATGCATAAATAAAAAAACCCATAAAATTCTTTATGCAACAGTTTTTATGTGTATAATAGGCTTTGTATGGAGCAGCCTACTTTTAACAATGAACTAGACAACTTTTGGCAGACCGGGTAAATACATGTACATAACCCTGCGTGTTCGGATAGGCTACTCCCACATGTTTTCACTGAGATCGCAGAGAATGAGACTCGTACCCTCGACTATTGATGACAGACTGATAGATAACACCTATCAGCCACCCGACCACTCTTCCCAATAAACGCCTTTTACGACACGCTGAGGAGGGTCGATGGGCCTATTCCACTAGGTAACACTGGGCATAGCCAGGAAAGGAGGGTGGGGGGACAATATTAAATCACAACAGTTGAACAAATAATAAAAACTTACCCCCATCTTTAATTTCTGCTAAAACCAGCTTATCAGAGACCTGTAGAACAAAGGTACTTTTTTGCAGATAATGCACAGGAGGAAAGACATGTCCTCGCAGGTGGACAGCTTGGGTGGTTGATGATTTAGTGGAGGCTGATCGCAAACCTTGTCTAGAGGTGGATTGACTCTCATCACTCGTTTGCTTCTGACCAGACTGTAGCCTAATGCAACTCTTTTAGTAGCTCGTTTAATCTTTGTTCTGTCTGTGAATCTCGAATAACACTTGGAATGCTAGCCATAAATCCATAGTCACATAGTGCATCATCTTTATTCCCTATAAATACAAACATACTGACTCCTAATTTTATTGCACACATAAACAAAATAAGCAAATTAGAACCCGAGAGAAGAATTTAGGTGGCAACAAATATCCATAATAAAAATTACTTTTCTTTTATGAAAAACAATAAGACACTGCCACCTGTTAGCACTTGATTTGCGACTCTACTTTCAATTTTAGTTTGATTTAGTTGATAAACTTACCATCAAATACATCTTTATATTGTTGGCACACTTTTAGCTCGTTTCCATCAAGATTTGACCATTCTTTAAAACTTGAAACAACCTTATTCCAACTGGTATCTGTAAATTTAATCAGCTTTCCACAATCTTTGTCTACGAGGTGGATAAGGCAATTTGCCATTTGTTCGCCATTGTTCGAGTAACAAAATTCGCTGTTAAGTGCGCATGTGTGCAAAGTTGGTGACGAATTCTGTCATCAGAAGAGAAATTGAAAGTAAAAATCGAAGTTATAGGCTAGGTAGCTAGCGTGTAGGTTCAGCTCAGTTTGACAACCTTTACATTATAGAATAATACACGTGATTATGATCACACAGTGATGCATTTAAGCACAGGAATCTGACCTTCTATCTGTATATATATACACCATACCGAACTAGACAATATTATATAATAAAAATTATATGTCTAGTTCGGTATTGTGTATGCATACGCAGATAAAAGGTCAGATTCCTGTGATTTAAGGCTCTGGAAGGCTACCTCTAACCCTAACCCTGACCCTGAATTTATAGGGTTTAAATTTAATCTTATATACCTGACCCTAACCCTGAATTAATAGATATTAATCTTACATGCCTGACCTTAGTTCAGCTCTGAACGTCGGTCTCATTACACTCACCCTGAACGTTCAGAGACTGCCCGATTGAATCAATGTCGAAAATGATTTGAGCCCCAGTCAATTTTACTGGGCAACTTTTCACTGCTAAACATTATGGGGTGTCAATTCCGACGTTCAGAGCTGAACTAGCCTGACCCTAACCCATAAAGGGCCTGCGAGAGGGCCTTTGGCTCTCACCATATACCAGCAGTCAGTAACGCATGCGTCAGTAACGCCTTTGTGGAGTGAGTGTGGGTTGTTCAGACTCCCTTGTACTTTGAAATTGTTGTGCCTCTATGTTTGATATGTCTCTTTTACATACAACTCAGTACAGCAAGGAGTGAGAACAACCATAGTGTCTAGGCTGAGGAAAGAGTGACATCAACCGTACACTCTTATATATATATGGATGCTGAACAATGGATGGTGAACTTATGTACCAACCAATGACCAAATGCTATACCTAATCCCAAAGAATGATAGAATAGTTCTGGGGGATAATACCCCCAGTTTAATGTAAAAGTGGGGTATTAAAAAAATATTTGTGGGGGTTAATAAAAAAAAGGGGGATTGTTTTTTCGGGTGGGGGGGGGGAATGTAAAAGTGATGGAATGTAAAAGGAGTCGGATCAAACATGATTGCCGAAGTTTCAATCGAGTGGCTATTTCGAGTGTCTGGTTATTCCAGTCTACATACGCCGTTTGATTTGGAGTAATGTTTCTAACCCCGATCCTCGAGTCTCTTGCTAGAACTTGGACTGAAACACATTATGGTACACGATTCGTGTACCAATGGTAAAATGTTTTTTTTTGTTTTGAATATTGGATATCAAAAGCCCATCTTTTCCCAGTAAAATGACAACATCAATGTTGATTTAAATTAAATTTGTGTTTTGAATGCCGAAGACTTTGGACGATATTAAGTTAGAGACTTAGCTACTTTAAAGAATACTCGTAGTCTTAGGTAGCAGAATGGTAAGCATGTGTGTGTGTGATGTATCATGAGGTCTGTCATTGAGTCAACAGATTTGCTTTCGATTCCCCAGTTGTCAGGCCCTGATCATAGATTGGAGCAAAGGGTAATAATCAGAGAGACATAGATTGGAGCAAAGGCTAATAATCGGGTTTGGTGTCGTCCCAGCGAAAATCATGTTTATTTCATCTATTAAAGAACAGATATGTGAACAAAGCCAACGAAAATGAAAATCAACTATGTCACACTGGGGCTAAGGGGGGGGGGGGGACGGCCCGCTGGGTCCCCCACTGGAACCTTGGGGGTTTTGTCCAGGTCCTCCTTAAACACGCTAACTCGACTCACCTTTTGACCTGTGAACTTGAGGTCAAATTGGCTCTAGAGTGTTTTTGATTGGTTGTTTGTTTTAATGATATGCATCAGGTGTAAGTAGTGGTTGATAAACTTCATGGCGCGAACAGAAACTTGCGACGGCTCGTTTATAAAAACTGGGACATTCTAGAAGCGGGAAGGCGGCTTTTTATCCATACTAATGTGTGACTTTACAACTAAACCCATTTTATAGAAATTTTTTGAAACGATAGCTACTGACAGACGACAGTCTGGGTCGGGTTTTGTGGAAGCTGTGATCTCCTTGATTTTATCTCCATTTATATCCTACCCAAAGCCGTGGCGACGAATTCGCCGATATTTTGTGAAGCCAGTTGGTGAAAAGATTTCTTCTTCCCGCAAGTTATACTAACGTATCACTAAGACACCCTTAGCAGCATTCGGATCGGAAATATAGCCGGTACTCGGTCCGTTAGCTTTGTAAAAGAATCTGCACACTTCGTTTCCATCCTATAGGGCTGCTACGTGAACCTATATTTTGTATTAATAGTATTAAAGTAGCCAAGTTCCCTAACTCAATATCATACAAAATCTTCAACATTGAAAACACGAATAATTTGTCAATTTAAATCAACATTGACCCCTAACTTTCGGACAAGCTGACTTTTCGGGCAGGCAGATAAAGTGTGAAAAAAAATTTCACCTACTTAGCTCGAAATCTAATAAAACACTAATTTTACGGACTGGAATAGCAGTAAAACGCGTTTCGTCAAATATTCCAAAATTTTCTTGGGAGGTCTATCAAGGTTAACTCCGCTTCTTCGCCTATCGAAAAAAACAGGCGCAGCTGTCTGTAAACCTGAATTTCTGTTTAGTTTGCTTCCCTAACTGTCCTTGAGCCCTAAAACACTAATTTTACTTTTCTTTTAATTGACAACCACGAATTTGTACTGAGTCGACTATGGATTAAAACAGTTTGTCTGGAGCCATTCTACTTTGTGCGACAGTTTTCGGGCATCGATTAGTATTTGTAAATGCAGCTACAACAGTCTGGTTGGATGGTTGGAATTCGGAGTGGGATTTCGGTTACAAAACCATTGGATACTTTTGGAGTTACTGACATGGGCTTGAATAGCAGAAAACGCATTTGCGGTGGTTAAATTTTCTAATTTTTCTCCGGAGGGTGAGGCCCCCATACTCCGCGACGATTGATTGTTTTTAGAATTCGGGTCAGCAGGTGGGCTGTATTTGACCAAATTGAAGTTACCCTAATTAAGCTAAATTTGATCACTTTGAGGTTGCTTTTTTCACGGGTTGAAATAGGAAAACATCCGTCAATATTCCAAAATTTTCTTGAGGGGGGGGGGTGCGTCTGTAAACCCGAAAATTTTTCGGGCAATTTGGGTTCTGCCTCCCTAACTGTCATTGAGTCCGTATGCCTATGATTATTATTGTGTAACATACTAAGAGCCTAACTATAATTTTTGGGCACCAACCACCCCCCCCCCCCCCAGTCAAAAATTTCCCCGTACGCCTATGGTGAATGATATACAATCGAACGTTCGACTATTTGCTGATGATACCTCTCTGTACCTAAAAGTAGATGACCCAGAGGCATGCGCACTTACATTAACCAAAGATCTAGAAGCAATCAATTCGTGGACAGAAACATGGCTAGTAACTTTTAACCCCCTCAAGACAGAAACCTTAACCCTCTCCACTAAACTAAACAATAGGAATAAAGGAAGTAACTGAACATAAACATCTTGGACTTATGTTCCGAAGCAATTGTAAATGGGACAGCCACATGATAGTATAATTAACAAAGTATAAATATTAGAAAACAGTAATCGCTACATACCCTATATTCTTCCTTCATTCTACCACACGTACCGATGTTATCTGGGGAGGGTGCGCTGACTATTTATCTAATGACCTGGAATCCCTTTAGCTTTATGCACTACGCACTATTTGCGGGGCAGTTAGGGGTATTAGCCATGCTTCTCTCTATGGAGAAACTGGGTTTATTCCACTCAAAGAAAGACGAAATCGTCATATATTAAAATTACTTTACAAAATCACCAATAACCTAACCCCCTCCTTATCTTAAGAATCCAATTAACTTTGAACCTACAAACAAATACATGTATTCCCTACGTAATGAAGACAAATTAAAAGGACCAAGATACCGTACTGAAATTTTTGCTAAAGTGTTAAGTACTTGGGACACATCTTTAGTAAAGATGGAATTACGGTTAAACCGAAACCGTACAAATTATCCCTGTAACAAAAACAGCATGAGATTAGACAATTTGTAGGCCTTAGCAACTATTACAGAAGATTTATTTTTAATTATTCACATATCGCACAACCTTTACATGATTTACAACGAAACGATATAAAATTTAAGTGGGAAGATAAATGCCAAAATGCTTTTGAAACTTTAAAAAAGACGTTAGTATCGCAACCTATCTTAGCTTTTCCGGATATATCATACAGTATAAGATGTCGGTATCTTTGAATAAAATGTAATTGGTTTATTTTTCAAATCTTCTAAACTACATAAAAATGACCTTTCTTATTATTACCGTCAACAATTATTTGACGTAATATAACTAGATCAGCTGCTCAGTATTTCCACCCACATTGCAAAAATTTAGTCCATAACTTCCCATGTATAAATGCCGAATTGAACACAAGTTTACATGGAGGTTTTTTTTGACATCGTCCTTTATTTTCTTAAGTTGTTTTTTTAAACAATATTTTATTCAGGTTGTCTGAATGGTATTGGGGAACTGGCTTAACCTATGTAAAACCCCTCTCCCTATTTCGTAAGGTGTGTGGGATGGGGAGATAAATGCGTATTCAAGAAATGAGTGTTTTCAGATGATTTAGGTCTCATGGTTTGCAGTACAAAAGGCTTGTATTTTAGGAATTAAACACTGTAGGCTTTATTGTGAAGATATTAAAATTTTAATAACAATGATAGAGAGATGTACAAAAACATCTGGTTGGGATTGGGTGTGGCAATATTAAATAGAAACGGTGATCACACACAAGGGACCATCCTATATCTATATAGACGTCCGGGGACAGGTGGAGGGATTCGGTAATCATGAACCAGGTGGCAAGTTGTGTGAATCGATCATTGAATTGATATATGGTTGTTCGAGTCAGATGGTGAATAGAGTGATTCAATAATTGGGTAGATATATCATCTAGGGGACGGTTGAAGGGAGTCGGTCATGTCCCAAGTTGAGTGTCCCTGACGACGGAAGACAAACAGTTATTTCACAATGAATTTTACGTTGTTTAATGTTATTTATGTTGAAATGATTTTAACAGGTTTATTTACATCATGTAATTATGTTTCATATAAATAAATAATATAGAGAATAATATTTCACACTTATTTGTTTGTTAAACATTCAATGATTTGAAATAAATAGGCTACACAAGTGTTTATCGTACCATAGGAATGATTAGGTTATAAGTACGAATCCTAATTATAATACAAATCTTCTGAATTATACGGAACTAGGATATCGAAGTCGGATTGTAGTGAAAATGGTTTAGGAATCAGGATCTAATATCTCTCCATAAATAGTAGATAATCCTTTGATTAACTATGTACTGGAGACAGTAAGCCATATTGATTGATAATCTAGTATTTCCCGATTGCTCCAGTAGAGGTTTGAATCGGTTTGAAGGGAGATAACTCAATTGTATAACCTCCGTTGATCCATCGCTGTCCGCGTTTCGTTTCAATTGAGATAAAATCTTATTGAATTCAAATATTAGACCGTTGGTAATTTGTACCTCATCGATAAATAATAAGAATTGATTCGTAATTTGAATACTCTTTCTTTCACAAAGGAATGAAATGAAATTGGGTTTAACATCCAACTGTTTTGCTCCTAAACTGGGCTAATGGGTTAGCGACATAGTGCTTTACTCACTGAGCTATCACCGCTCCCAAATCTTTTAGAGACACGTACCATGCTTGAATTTCACAAATACTCAAGGGCAAAGCTAACACTGCATGATACGTTCACATTTCTGCTTTGATTGATCTGGTACTTTCAAAATGAAAAGAATGAAATATGAAATGATTGAAACAACTGTAATGTGACAAGAGACAAAGATGGCTAGGCGGTGGGTTTGTTTTGCCAAATTTACAGACAGGGGTCGGGTATGCCCCAAACTAACAGTTGCCATCCGTATGGTTATAAGTAATAAATACAACATGTTCCATGATGATCCATTAAGAATTGCAGTCTGTAGACGATAGACAACAGTATTATTCATTAAAAATAAATATATACAATTAAATATTACAGACAAAATAAACAATAGATATAAACACAGTAAGTCCTGTAGATAAAGTACGAATACGTCATCAGTAACTTTAACTGTTGACTAGAGACAGTTTAATACGTCATCAGTAGTTTTAACAGTTGACTAGAGACAGTATAATACGTCATCAGTAGTTTTAACTGTCGACTAGAGACAATAAAACTGTAAATTGTATGACTAGAGACAATAACATTAGGTTGATTAGTTTACATGAATTGTTATAAATTATTTATTTTACTTTAATTTCATTTGATGTGTAAAATGTTTAACGTCTAAATAAAGACCCGAAAAACGATGGTTTACTTTTAAAGTTTTAATATATTTCCCTTGATCTGTGATATATTTGATCTTTTCATGTGATTCAGTGCGTGAGATCCTACAATAATCTAGAGGTGTTTTACCATCTTTATTCTTGACATGTAGATCTAGATGTAAACAACCAACTAGATATTTTACTGTAGATAAAGTATCAAACCTACATGCCACGTGTAATATGGTATTTTTAAACACTGTTTCTGGCGTTTATATCTGCCTGATGACTGACTAGATATTTTATTTTATCTACAGGAGTTACACTTGATAAACAACATTTAAACAACGGTGTATGGTCTGACAATCCACCTGTTGTATGAACATCCATGTGTAAATCATCCACAAGACATTGTACTGTAGATAAAGTACCATGTAAACATGCCCAGTGTAAGATGGTATTCTTATTTCTGGTTCTAGCGTTAGATGGTATAATTATAACAGTCTCTGGCGTTAATATCTGCCTGATGACTGACTAGATATTTTATTTTATCTACAGGAGTTACACTTGATATACAACAGTAAAATAACGGTGTCTCGCCCCATCCACCTCTGATGTTAACATCTATGTTCACCATGTTTTTTATATCATACAAAGTACCATGTAGACAGGCTTTAAATAATTGTTGTTGTTGTTGTTTACGTGTATCTGTAATATATAACATGTTATATTATATTTACAGTTTATCAACTTATATTTAATATTGTTTCATCTAAAGTAGGTAAGTCAGTCCTTGTTGGATATTATATTATATATAAGAACTTACCTTCCTCATCTGAGGCATCACTTGTATCATCAGATATATACAGGGGCGTAGCCGTGAAATATGTAGGGGGGGGGGGGTCCGCAATGGTGGGGGGGGGGTACCCCCATAAATTTTGTTTAAAGTCTCAGTCTTCTGTAAACATTGTTTGGCATATTTTACGGGGTTAAACTAAAACATCACACCGATACAACGTTTATCATGTTTACAGACAGCGGCACTGGTAGGTGAAATTAAACCATATGTTAGTCCCGTAATGACCTAGTTTGTGTCGAGTGGACGTTAAACCCCATTTCTCTCCCTCTCTCTCTCTTGACTGCCTCATTAAACTGTTTACGGATCTGAATTTCTTTTAGCTGAAAAAACAAAATCAGGTAACAAAAATAAAAGCTGGAGTTAATGTCCGACTACTCTGCACCAAATATACCCCAAAAAAAACATCAAAAAAACCTGGACGAGTAAATTTTGTATTAGCATCAAAATAAAGAGAAAATTGGGGCTAAACGTCTATTCAATGCAAACTAGCTCTTTTCCGGAACTAACATATCGTTTCAATTTTATTTCAATAATTCGCTTGCGCATAGGGGTCTTTAGCAGTGGGAGGAAACCGGAGTGCCCGGAGGAAACCCATGAGGTTGAGAAGGCGCCCCTATCTACATGCCACATACGCTCACACCAGGGATTGAAACCACAGCCGCAAGGCAGAGGTGACCGGCCAGCTAGAGGTCGAAGCGCGGCACTCTAGATCACTTGGCCATTCCAACCCCCATTTAAGATTAGGGGATTTTACCCTTAAACTACGAGGTTGTTGTTTAACCTCCATTGCATGTTTTTTTTCTTTAAATCTGACTCGACAGGAGCATTGTATTCTTTCTGATTCTCTCGTTCCATCTCGTGTTGTTTTCTTAGTTGTTCATCACGTAATTTCTGTGGGCTGCCAAATGTTTAAATTCTAAGTCTTGGGTAGATTCATGGTGTCTAATTGACATTCGGTGTTCATATTCTAACTGAGCTTTCTTCTGACTAAGTTCCTGCAAAATAAACAAAAAATTATAACATTGAAGCATATTCTAAGTTGTTGTGTAAGGGACGAGGCAATAATTTAATTGTGAGCCTTAGATGTCATACTAAACTGCTGCTGTCTGTCTGCAATTAGCCATGTTTGGGAAAACACACTAAGGTAGTTGACCGACATTATAATTACTACTAAATCACTGATTTTAGCCGAAAACAAGTATATCTCGAGAAGTATTTTTTCTACTTCCATTTACTAAAATTGAAAAGGTTTACTTAGACTGTGTGTGCATGACAGAGAGAGAGAGAGAGAGAGAAAGAAATGGGGTTTAACGTCCACTTGACACAAACAAGGTCATTTCGGGACTAAGATATGGTTTAATTTTATTTCAATAATTCGCTTCGCGTAGGGGTCTTTAGCAGTGGGAGGAAACCGGAGTGCCCGTAGGGAACCCACGAGGTTGAGAATCCGCTGAAATGAATACATTGTGCTATGAGGGAAATTTTACCCGGACAGCGGCACTACGACCTACTCTTATGTCGAATTCCAACTGCCAAGGGATCTTTTACGTGCACTCAAGTGTGTACACGGGACCTCGGTTTATCGTCCCATTCGAACGACTAGGCAGCTATCCTTGTCAGGCCCTCCGTTCTGCATCACTGACAAGGGGAAACCACGCTGAAAAATCGAAATGAACTTTCTTGGACAATGCAGGGATCGAACATCCGACCTCCAGGCTAGCGAGCTAGCGCCTTACCCACTTAGCCACGTGATCCCCTAGATGTGAAATGGAGGAGAACTGCACAATAGAACAGTTTACTAATTTTTCGGAAATGGCGGCCATTTAGGGCAGAGATCTTTTCAATTGTCTGAGTAGAGAGAGAGAGAGAGAGAGAGAGAGAGATGGGGTTTAACGTCCACTCGACACAAACCAGGTCATTTCGGAACTAACATATGGTTAAATTTTATTTAAATAATTCGCATACAGGGTTCTTTAGTAGTGGAAGGAAACCGGAGTGCCCAGAGGAAACCCACGAGGTTGAGAAGGCGCCCCTATCTCCATGCCACACACATGAACCATTTTCTGTTTCAAATGGAGTGAAACATGGCGGGGTTTTATCTCCCACATTATTTAGTTTATATCTAGATGAGTTATTAGTTGTCACATTGGGCATGTTTATATAGGAGCCCTGGCATATGCAGATGACGTCACCTTAATCACGCCAACAAGAAAATCCCTACAAGAATTACTCAGCATTGCAGAGTTTTACTCTAATGAATACGATGTCAAATTTAACCCTGACAAAAGTAAGCTTCTAATATTTAGACATAATAACAAACCTGATACGAGTATTTGTCCAATTAAATTTGGTGAAAAAAATATTAATATCTCCACTTCAGAATTACATTTAGGTAATCTAATTTTTAGTGATCAAACCAAAAACAATATAGACAATTGTATAAATAACTTTATTGTAAGATTCAATGTAACTTCAAATGTATTTAAGTGTGTCTCGCCATGGATTAAGTATAAACTATTTAAATCTTTTTGTATGCCATTATATGGATGTCAATTGTGGAATCTAACTAACAAATCTACCGAGAAATTTTACTGTGCCTGGCGCAAAAGTGTAAGACGCATATTCAATATTCCATATAGAACTCATAATGTCCTATTACATTTGATTTGTAATGACCTACCTATTGATGTCCAAATTCATAAACGTTTTGTAAAATTTATTGTATCTGTTTTAAACAGTAAAAATAAATGTACACAAATATGTGGATTACTTGCACTAAATGGCAGCCAATCAAATGCAAGTGAAAATATTAATTATATTTGTGAAAAATATGAAATGTATAAGAATATCTTCTGTTCAATGAAAAAAACTAAAATAATAAGTAAAATGACAAATGTTGCCACTAACAAATATGAAGTAAATGACCTGCAAACTGCTGCAGCTATAAATGACATGTTATTTATTAAATATTCTCATAAAGTCTGTGATAAAGAGCAAATAAACGAGATTATAGAGTATTTATGTACAAAATAACTCAATTTAATTGAATTAATCATATGTATTTATGAAACTGTAAATAATTGTAAAATTGTTGTAAATTTTATTATTATTACTCCTGTATGTATACCTTTGTGTATGAAATAAATATATTATTATTAAACCACTGACTTTAACGTTTTGAATAGTTTGTACTTTCATGTCATAGATACGTGAGATGCACTTTAAATAGAGATCTACTGCTCAGTTATCAAATCGTGACCCCCGCAACCCGGGGTATAGAGCATAACAAGATTTTCGTCATCTGGAAAGTTTCATTCTAGAAATCGTACTTCTATTATAGAATCAGACCTCTTTGTTTTTCATCGAATAGTTATTTGAAAAAGGAGTACGATGTGGATTAACAACATGTCATTATTTATTTGGGGAATTATATCAAGGTCCTTGACAATAAACATATAAATTATTGCTGTCAACACTTGATAAACAGTTATACAAGCTTTGTATTAAAGGGACAATAACATTCTTGCTGGCTTGGTAGCTCCAGAAAATAAATAATACCCTTATTCTAAGTACTAGATGTTTAAGTGTCCTACCTGTCGTGTAGATTATCCATTACAACCAATTTTACTTGTCCAGAGGGTTCGAAAATATTTCAAAATCCAAGTTACATTTGAAAAGGTTTACGTTAGACTTTTCAAATCAATTGGTTGAATTTTTCAAATTTTTTAAAATAGGTGTGTTAAGATGAAATTTATATCATCATTTAATTGGAATATTCTAAAACAATACGATTTGTTGACCAGAATGAAGATTGGGACATATTATTCAGTTACAACAAGAGTGTTATTGGGGCTTTAAAGTTTGATTTTACCACCTAGAAACAGATCAACGGAGTGTTTATGAATAGTTACTATTTTGAATATCTCTTGTTATTAAATGTAAAATAAACAAAGTACATTCCTTAAACACAATAAAACAACCCGTATAATGAAAGACTGAATATTTAAACACGTATACAAACACGTGCTAATATATAGGACTGAAGAAATTTATATCCAAATATGGATATATGCTTATTTACTACCAAATATTTATTGGGTATTAGACGTCTTTAACAGTTCTATATACAGTCGACAATAAACTAAGACTTGACAATTTTATAAATATCATATAAGATATTTTATCGTTGTTTGGTAGGGGCGGGGCTTGTTATTGCTTATTACAATCCAATACATTACTACTATTATGGGCAGTTGATTAGGGTGTCACACTGCGTAGCTTGTGTGAAACACTATTGTTTTTGTTAAAATTCTTCTTATTAGGGTTTCACACTGCGTAGCTTGTGTGAAACACTATTGTTTTTGTTAAAATTATTATTCTTATTAGGCTTTCAGACTTTCGTCTGAAAGCCTATTGAGATTACTAAAATTATTATTATTATTATTAAGCTTTCATATTACATATGAAAGCTTATTGTTTCTGTTAAGATTATTATTATTTTTTTTTTTTGTGTATTTTCTGCAAATCGGATTTCTCAGAATCTAACCATGGGATCTTTCTGAAACTTTGACCTACCCCCCCAAAAATGGGGTGCGAACGTTGTTTAAATATATTTTCAAAACGTTTTACGAATCCGAAATCACCGAATTTTACGAACGAAAAAACTGACAATGCATAGTCGTAACTTTGTTATTTTTTGACCGATTTTACTAATTCTTTTTTCTTCGAATACCTTGAAAAAAATCGTTTTCATCTGCAGTTTCACATTTTCGAATTTCGAAAATTCGTCGCTGTGATTTCGAACCGGAAGTTTAGACCAATTTGACAACTTCTTTAATAGTAGTACGATATTCATGAAATTTAGTATACAAGTAGATCTTACCGATGTGACTTCAAAAATATAATTAGAAATTTTCTAAATTATCTCCCCTTGGTGAAATTAAGGATCAAAATTTTCAAAAAAATCGTCGAAATATAGGTCAGAATGACCTAAAAAAATTTTTCGATACTCGACAAGTAATTACTGATTCCTACACAAAATATGGAGTTTGTCGATCGAACCGGAAGTGCCACCATCTTGAAACGTGAAAAAACAATGAACTTTTGCGATATTGCTCTTACAGACACGGGAGTTATATTTTCTGAATCCTTGAAGGATGGCCCAAAAATCGTAGGGAGCAGAATTTTGATTTCGGTCACGTGATGGTCACCATTTTGAATTGAAAATGAAAAGTAGTAGCAATTTGAAGGGCCGAGACTTTGAAACACAATAACTCTCCTTCTAATTGAGCTAGAATGTTCAAACTTGGTGTATACGTTCACTATGTCAATGTCATGATTGAGTTCAAAGATGAGCATTTTCTGCCTAGGGTAAGCAGAGATAGGCATGCTGATTTGTTGATTCTTTAGGGCACGATAACTTCTGTTATAATGAAGGGAGGGCTGTGAAACTTTTGTCAATAGAGAGTCCAATAGCTAGCCTGTTGTGTGAAATCATTGTATCATTTATTTTGAATATCAGGGATAGGCGAAAAAAAGAGATTGAAAATCCAAAAAGTCGTATTTTTACAATTTGGAGCATGTTTAGAGGTCTTTCTCGTAAAGTCAACTTAATATTTTTGGGGAACTTCTTCTACAAAGAGTCTTATTGGTAGTCTTTTATATAAAACCATCGATCAACAATCCAACATATCAGGAATAGAAGAACAAAAGGATCGAACATTGAAAACGGCACCCTTTCATTGTTAAGCAAAACATGCAGTGTGGGTGGCTAGAATCTGCACATTTAGTCATCGTATAGAGCTTATTCAACAGTATCGAATTCCAACTGCTAAGGGATCTTTTACGTGCACTCCAATGTGTACACGGCGGGTGGGGGGACACGCCAGAAAATCGAGATGAACTTTCTCGGACAATGCAGGGATCGAACACCCGACCTCCTGGCTAGCAGGCCAACGCCTTAGCCACATAGTGTGGACACCCATCGTACATTTCATCCGTCAAATCAAAGCATTTCATTACATTAGACCAATAATTAATTATTCTTAATTGAAAACTTTATTTTAATATTAGTCTGGCATTATTAAATCCTAATTTTATTGGTCTTATTTAAAATTAAACTTTCATTTAAGTATGAACAACCCTTAACGTGTCTCTTTAAAACATAAAAAAATACTCTAAAACAGTAGCTCAACCTTTTGACCTAAACTCATTAATTTACCATTTTTTGTGAGCCACTTGTTATTTTTCCTATGACATATTACACGTGTCTGATTTTAAAGGGGGGTTGGGTGGCTGAATGGTTAGCACACGCGCCTGTCATTGAGTTAACTAGCGTGTTTTCGAATGCCCGGTTGTACGTGACAAGGAGTAAGGTCGCCTGTCCAACCGGTCATTTTTAATTTTTTTTCCCGCCATTTTCATTTCATTTTCTCATCCGTCTCATTACAGTAATACAAGTTTGAGGTATTTCCCTTTAGTTTTCAGATTATTGTTATGCCTGGGTGCAATGTTTCATACTATATTTAGACTTGTAACTTCGCGAGTTTTTGACCAATTTTGATAATTTTTTCTTCTTATCCTTTTATTTAGGATACTTGATACAATCAATGACACATGACGATGAATATGAAAGCTTTCATATCTGCATGGGACAGTAGCAGATCTAGTTATTATTATTATTATTATTATTTACCGCGGGGGCCTAGATCTCCATGATCGAAAACAGATATCGATCTGGAATTAGATTTTCTATTGGGAAACCATGTGGTGGCTACTTGATAAAATATTTTTGAAATTTCTGCGCATACCGGAAGTGACCGAACTTTGCACGTTGTCTAAAAATTGAAAATCGGCCATAGTTTCGTCAATTCGTTATCCATTTTCAAACAAATTACATTTTTGGAATCCCTGAATCTTTTCTGAGACAATGGCTATCTCACATTTTTCAATTTCGAACATTCGTCTATGACTTTTATCGTTCGAAAATTGAAAACATGTTGTTTACGAGACCATTTTTGTCATTTTTCAAAATTTTCAAATTTGACCTACATTTTTGGATACCTGAAGTCCATCCGATTCCAGTAATATAAGTTTCATTCAGAGTTATCGCCCTTTATTTTTCGATTTTTTTCGAATTTTCTTCCCATTTTGTCAGCTCGGGTTTCGTTTTATGGTAGAATTGACGTTTCTGAAACTTCTAGAACATGAAGTTATAGTCCAATACCAACGTATAAAGCAATTTCGACAAGAATCCTTAAACCGGAAGTGGTCGAAATAATGTGCAATATTTTGAAAAAAATGCAAAAAATGGATATTTTGGGGAAAAACGCGAATTCTCCGCCCGATATCAATGGATTAAAGAAATTAGGGTACCATTGGACTGCACTAGGATTGTGCTATCGTATGATACCCAACTCGTACGGATACGATGAGCAGGCAGCAAAATATGGCACGCTGAAAATCAAGTATTTTCTGATTTGGAGCGTTTTTGGACGCCTGTATCTCGAAAACTTAACCGCAACTTTTTTTGTAATTTTTTCTATCGAGAGTCCTTTCGGAGGTATTTTGCATGAAGCCATCCAATAAGACTTTGAAATATCTGGAATAGGTGAAATAACGGACTGAAAATCGAAAAAAGTCGAAAAATCGTGAAATTTTGGAAAATGCTCTGCTATTTTTTTATTTTCAAAGATTTCCAAAAAACGATTGTATATTCAGATAGCTGACCTAATTACGATTCTAACGATGTATAATATGTATGTAGTTATTGAAATTTAATTTTCGATATTTTAAATTTTTTGCATTTTTGGCACTTTTGAACCTAGGATTTCTCAGGGGCATTTTATCTGATCAGATAATGTAATATATCATTACAGAGCACTGTGGCTATTTTAGTGCCCAAACCGGTTATTAAAACTATACCGACAATAATAACCATACCGGAAGTATTCAAAAAATGAAAAAAAAGGTTAAAAACATTGTCGCACTTGCGAAAAACTTGATTTCTCCCTTAGGTAATAGCGGACCAAAAGAACTAAAGTGTCGTTGGATAGCCCTATTAATGGACCATCATATGGTATCTAAATAATACGATATCGATGGTAAGGAAATAAATTATTGTATGCCAAAAATCTAGTATTTTCCGATTTTTTAACATTCTGAGACGCCCTTTTCTCGAAAACGACGCCGCAGATTTTTCTTAAACTTTTCTAACTCAAAGTCCCATCGGTTGTCTATATAGTGAATCCAAAATGAAAAGCATTGAAATAATATAGGTGGTCCAAAAATGGCATCAAACTTTGAAAAAAATTGAAAAATCGTTAAATTTTTGTAAACGCTCTTTTATTTATCTTTTTTTCCAAAACTGCTCAATGGATGTTTCTGACACTTCTGGTACAGAAAGTTAAGTATCCAAAGAACTTTGTAAAGCTATCACAACAACGATCGTAAAACTGGAAGTAGTCGAAAAAATGTCCGATATTTTGAAAAAAATTATTTTTTTTACGAAAATCTTTTTTATTTATGAATATTTTTTGCTGATATTTTACACTGGGTTAAAATATCATCGTACTTGAGCAGAAATGAGAAAAAAAATTGTCTGGGTAATTTGCGTTAGCCGCCATCGGCGAATTTAGTTTTTCGTACCCAGAAAAATTATTTATTGTTCGATTTGTATAAAACAAAGTTCATATGCTCCGTGGTCCCAATTGTTATTTTTTATGTTACGGTGAAATTTTTCTGTCGCCAACGGAAGTGACGTAATATTAACAAAAACTACAATTTTGACAGTTCGGTACCACTTTTTGAAAGAAAATATTATTTTTTTTCAAAACTGATATAACTAAAAGGATGCACCCTGCGAAGGTGCACAAAATCCTTAGCTCATATTTTTAAATTTCAATTTCATTTTCGGGCAATTTCGAATAAAATGTAAAATAAAGTGTAAAATTCAGCTATTTACAATTCATTCAGCGTCTTCATGTTTTTAAATATTTATTTGTAATTTTCATAAACTCGTAGCAATAATCCAGACGAAGAGAATGTATGCGAAAATTAGTTTGTAATATGAGCAGTTGTCGAGAAATATGCAATTTTGCATGCATCACTTTTCACGTTATTTTGCCTATACAAGAGTGAATTATTATTCGATTTGCAATATTTTTTTTCCATTTGATGTCTAATGCCAATTTGGACTAGGTCAAGCCAATTTTACATTTTCACTGTGACCGGAAATGACGTCATTTGGGCAAAAACTGTATTTTTAACCTAAAAAACTAATATTTTATTCAAATCAGTCTCCCTTATAATATTTTTAAAATTATGATATTTTATTCCCATCAACGAATAGAATGAAGCCATACGACCATACAGATACCACAAAATGGTTTCTAACTTGTACGGTTACAGAGAAATAGGCGATCTTCTATAAGTCACTTTTCAAGGTTTTTGGTCTATAAAAGTGTCAATTATTATTCGATTTTTATAATTTTTTTACCATTTGATGCCTTATGCCATTTATGACTTCTATGAACCAAGTTAACATTTTCAATATCACCGGAAGTAATGTAATTTTTGCAAAAAACGTATTTTTAGCCTTCAAAACAAACATTTTTTTGAAGTGATTTATATTCATTATTCGTTTAACTTTATAACGTCTGGCTCTAATGGGCAGTAAAATTGAATCAATACCATCATATTGATATCAAGAAAAGGCTTCTAGCATGTTCCCTTGTCGAATAATAACCAATTTTCCCAGGGTCACTTTTAAGTTTTTTACCTTCTTAATTTCAGTTTATGGGTTATAGGTTAATTATTTATTGCCCGATATGTATAAAACAAAGTTTGTATTTTGTGTGTTGCGAATTTTCGACTTATTTTTCACCTATAAAAATTTCTTTCGGTACCGGAAGTGACGTAATTTTGCCATAATTTACAATTTTGACCGGTCTTTTCGCCAGCAAATATTACTTTTACATATGATAGAGGGTGTCACTGAAGCAAAACAACTAAAGTATACTTTGGTAGCTCAATGGATCGGCTATGGTATAATAAACTTCCTGTATGATTCCTGAAAGCCGGTTCAGTGCTGCTTGCAGGTCTAGTTATTATTATTATTATTCAGATTCCAATTTGAATAGATCTCAGCAACTACGTGTCGCATCGTTACGATTTCTTCGGTTTTACTGGGAAAGTGGGTGTGACTTAGAGGATAAAGCTATTTTGAACGTTCTGCGACAATGCGAAATGTCCGAAATCACCGAAGTTATCGTTTTTGAAAATATTGCAGTAATTTTAACAATAATCATTGGATTTTAACTTTCGATACATTTTGGCATAGCCTGAGACAGGGCACATAGCTACGCTACTTTCGATTTTTGATTTTTCGGCAAATCTTCGAAGATATTAGGCGCCAAATTTCGAAAATTTAAAATTTTACGAAAAACTTTTTTATTTATGAATATTTTTTAGTCGTATTGTGCACAGAATTAAAGAATGTTAGTGCAAAAATGTTAAAAAATTTTGTCTCAGTAATTTTCCTTGGCCGCCATTGGCTAATTCAGTTTTTCAGTCCTAGATTAATTTTTTATTGTTCGATTTGTATAAAACAAAGTTCATATGCTTCGTTGTCTCAATTGTCATTTTTTTTGTTACCAATAATGTTATCTGTCGGCACCGGAAGTGGCATAATTTTACCAAAAACTACAATTTTGACAGTTATTTTCCTATTTCGAAAACAAATATTATTTTTTTGAAAAATTATATGACTTAAAGAGTGTGTCTTTTCAAGGCGTAAAAAATGTAGGAAGCAGTTTTTTTAATTTCGATTTCATTTTCGAGCAAATTCGATTAAGAGGCTAAAAATGGTGTAAAATTGACCTATTTACAACCTATTCAGGCTTTTCAGATTTTAAAATATTTCTTCGTAACTTTTATAAACTTGTAGCTATAATACATACGAAGAAAATGTTTGTTAAAATTCGTTTGTAATATAAGCAGTTACCAAGAAATGGGCAGTTCTGTACAAGTCACTGTTTTCGTTATTTTGCCTGTAAAATAGTCAATTATGATTGGATTTTTATAAAAGTGACATCGTTTGATTCAAAAAGCACGTAGCGTCATATCAAGTTGATTACAATTTAAAATTGACACCGGAAGTGACATCATTTGGTCAAAAAATGCATTTTAAACTTTTTAAATCAATGTTTCATTCAACCAAGAATAACTTAATATGTATTAATAATTTTAACTTTTGGTTTAAATTCACATATAAACAAAACTCATATGGTCATATAGATATCATAAAATCGTTTCTAACTTATTCGGTTGCCGAGAAATAGACGTTTTTTTACATGTCACTTTTGAAGGTTTCGGGGCCATAAAAGGGTCAATTATTATTCGATTTTCATAAACGTCATACCATGTTATACCTAATGCCATTTGGGATTTCATACAAGTAATTTAAGATTTTCATTATCACCGGAAGTAACGTCATTTTGGCAAAAACTGTATTTTTAGCCTCCAAAACAGATATTTTATTCAAATGAGTCTGTTTTGAAATCTTTTTCAAATTATGGTATTTGATGCCAATCAACAAATAGAATGAACCCATACGATCATACAGATACCACAAAATGGTTTCTAACTTGTACGGTTGCAGAGAAGTAGCCGATTTTCTACAAGTCACTTTTCAAGTTTTTTGATCTTTAAAAGTGGCAATTATTATTCGTTTTACATAAAATTTTCACTATATGATATCGTATGCCATTTCTGATTTCATAAAACTAATTGAACATTTTCATTAACACCGGAAGAAATGTAATATTGTCAAGATCATTTACAAGTAACAAATGTATAAAATGAATTGATATTGCTGGATTTGGTTGATTCTGCATCCATTTTATTTGTGTGCAATGTTAATTTGGAAACCTGTTTAATGGTTTCGTTGGTACCGGAAGTGACATATGTTCAAGGGTAACTTGGCACCGGAAGTGACATGTTTAAGGGTAACGTGGCACCAGTGAAACCCGTCATTCCTGCATGCAGGTCTAGTTATTATTCTTATTATTATTATTTTTTTTTTCCAATTTGCTTATATCTCAGGAACTGCTTGTCGGATCGATGCAATGTCTTGAGTTTTACTGCGAAAGTGGGTGTGACTTAGAGATTAAAGCTATTTCCGGCATTCTGCGACAATGCGAAATGTCCGAAATCACCGAAGTTGTCGTTTTTTGAAATATTGCCGTAATATTAACAACAATTGTTGGATTTTATCGTTTGATAGTTTTTGACATAGCCAGAGACATGGCACATAGCTACGGGCCTTTAGAGTTTTAAAGTTCGCCGAATCTTCGGAAAAATAAGGCGCCAAATTTTGAAAATTTAATTTTTGACAAAAAACTTTTTTATAAATGAACATTTTTTAATGACCTTTTACAAAGGGTTAAAGGGTTGTCTGATTTGGGCAAAAATGTGAACATTTTTTTTCTGGATAATTTTCCTTGGTCGCTATTGGCTAATTCAGTTTATCGGTTCTATATTAATTATTTATTGTCCGATTTGTATAAAACAAAGTTTATATGCTCCATGGTCCAAAATGTCATTTTTTTTGTTACCGGCAAAGTTTCCTGTCGGCACCTTAAGTGACGTAAATTTAGCAAAAACTACAATTTTAACAGTTCGGTACCACTTTTTGAAAGCAAAACTTATTTTTTTGAAATCTAATATGACTGAAAAGATGTGCCATATAAAGGCGCACAAAACATCGCGCTCAGTTTTTTTAATTTCGATTTCGTTTTCGGTCGATTTGGATTAAAGGGTGAAAAAAGGTGTCAAAATAAGCTATTTACAACCCATCCAGCGTCTTCATATTAAAAAATATATCTTCGTAACATTCATAATCTCGTAGCAATAACCCATACGAAGAGAATGTATGTGAAAATTAATTTGTAATATGCGCAGTTGCTGAGAAAAAGTCAATTTTGCATGAGTCACTTTTCACGTTATTTTGGCTGTATAAGAATCAATTATTATGTGATTTTCAATTTTCTTTCACCATTGGATGCCTAATGCCATAGTGGACAAGGTCAAACCATTCTACCTCATACGCTGCCACCGGAAATGACGTCATTTGCTCAAAACTTAATTTTTAGCATTAAAAAACAATATTTTATTCAAATGGGTCGTACTTGTTATTTTTTTCAAATTATGATATTTGATTCTATTCATCAAATAGAATGAACCCATGTGATCATACAGATATCACAAAACGGTTTCTAACGTGTACGGTTGCAGAGAAATGGGCGATTTTCCACAAGTCACTTTTCGAGGATTTTAGTCTATAAAAGTGTCAGTTATTATTCGATTTTCATAAAATTTTCGCCATATGATATCTTACGTCATTTATGATTTAATAGAACTAATTTAACATTTCCAGTATCACCGGAAGTAATTATATTTTGGCAAAAACTGTATTTTTAGCCTTCAAAACAGATATTTTTTTCAAATGAGTCTGATTTGTAATATATTTAGAATTATGATATTTAGTTCGCATCAACTAATAGAATGAACCCATGCGATCATTCAGATAGCACAAAATGGTTTCTAACTTGTACGGTTAGCCGAAATAGCCGATTTTCTACAAGTCGCTTTTCAAGTTTTTTGGTCAATAAAAGTGGCGATTATTTTTCGATTTACATAAAATTTTCACTATATGATATCTTATGCTATTTCTGATTTCATGAAACTAATTGAACATTTTCATTATCCCCGGAAGTACTGTAATTTTATCAGGATTAATTACAAATGTATAAAATGAATTGATATTGCTGGATTTTTGTTGATTCTGTTTCCCTTTTATTTGATGTGTGCAATGTTTATGTGGATATCTGTTTATCGGTGCCATTGATTCAAGGGCAACATGGGAGCGAAAGTGACATAAGTTTAAAGTTAACGTGGCACCAGTGAAACCCGTCATTCCTGCATGCAGGTCTAGTTTTAATTAAGATTATTTAAAACATAAGCACGTCCTTGTATGTAAAGATGTCACTTTGAAATGATTCTTCGGGAGAATAAAGTTAAAACAGAGGGCTTCAGATCTCACGGAGAAAAGAAAAGGCCATTGGCGAAGAAAATGAATCCACTTGCTTTTTGTAGAAATAGGAAAATCTTGCGGTATAAACCAATAAACTACATTAAGATGTATACATATTTTATAACTCGTCTTGTATACAGATAATATACGACATTATCTTGATCTGTTGACAAGTGTTACTATGACAACCAAATAGACAAATAAGTTATTAAAAAAACACACACAAAGAGCCAAATTGCGGGTGTTTTCTGGCTTTTCCTTCTCAAATTTTGAAAGTGTTCACCTAAGCCAGTGACATCGCCGAAAATGTTGAAATCCATGACACGAGTTCGCTTATAGAAGCTGACAGTTACTTATGGTAATCATTTGCAGTTCCCTGTTTGATCATCTGTGTGCTATCAGTGCACCAAGTCACTGTCGCTTACTGAAGACCCTGTTGCACCCACCCGCGATCACACTTGGGCTTCTAGGGTCCGTGTTCGTCGCTATAAGCTTCCTGTAGTGCCAAATCTCGGAAACGCTATGGATCAGTCCTCTTACAAGAACGGTGTATTAACGCAGTAAAGTCAGAATGGTGCTCTAGGTAACTCCCTCTCGACCTGAGAGTTTCCATTTCCTCTCCAAGTCGTTTGGCAGGGTTAATACAATTTGACGAGTCAGCAGGGTTAATCCAAGTTGATGAGTTGACAGTGGGTTAATACAATTTGATGAGTTGACAGTGGGTTAATACAATTTGATAGGGGTTAATACAAGTTTATGAGTTGGCAGTGCGTTAAAACAATTTGAAGAGGGTTAATACAATTTGATGAGTTGGCAGGGTTAAATTCCCCTTAATTCTAACTTCTAACCTAGTAATGTATATGCTAATATATAGACCAGGAGCCCAGAGGGTCGAACCTAGACGAACGAGGTACCAATGTCTGACCATGTGGCATCTACATACTAACCTGGGATGCACAGAAGTGGGCGTCTGCCGGGTCCCAGTCCATGGGTGTGACCCTGGTGACCCCTATAATGACCCCAAAAATGGGTTAAACTCATACATTCGAGGTACCGGTCAAAACCAATTTTAAATGAAAGAATACACTCTACTGAGTACGAAATTGCCCATAACAGACAATTAGACCCCTGGGGTGGCATAGACTGGCACCCCAAAGCCGAAGGGAGTGGGGTGGGGCAAAATAGAGTTTGCTCATACATTCGAGGTACCGGTCAAGACCAATTTTAAATGGAAGGGTACATCTCACTGAGTGCGAAATTGCTCATAACAGACGATTTTGGCCATGGGACTGCCCAAACTGACACTCTAAATATGACCCCCCGTCCTCCCTGGGCGGCTTAAAAAAAGGGTTATATTCATACATTCGAGTTATTAGTAGAAACTAATGTTAAATGAAAGACTATATGCCACTGATTACGGAATTATCCATAACAGACGATTGGACCCATGGAATGGCCCAAATTAACGCCCAAAGACGATGGGGCCATAAATTCGCGGTACCGGTCAAAACTCTAAATGAAAGACTACATCTCACTAGGTACGAAGTTGCCCATAACAGACGCTTGTGGCCCTTGGACGGCCCAAACTGACACCCTAAATATGGACCGCGGAGCCGAAGGGTCAAAAATAGGTTATCCTCATATATTCGAAGTACCAGTCAAACCAATTTTAAATGGAAGAGTACATCTCACTGAGTTCGAAATTGTCCATAACAGTTGGTTTCGGCCCTGGGGGCCAAGCTGACACCATAATATCGACCCCGAGGCTCGAGAAAAAGTTATATTCACACATTCGAGGTATCAGTTCAATTTGATTTTAAATGAAAGGGTGCATCTCGCTGATAACGAAATGACCCATAAAAGATGATGGTTCAAACTGACAAAATGCATAAAATGGTATTGTGAGACCAGATTGAAACAGACTTTTGCCACCAACAAGTACAATCATAGACATAAGAACTGCACCTGTAGTGTTAATATTGTTTTCATACCAGACCATCTTGCTATTAACCCATCAGGAATCACCAGAAATGGACAAAACTGGCTATAGGGCAGCTATCAAATACCTGCCACTGAAAGGACTAACCCTAACACAAAAGTAACATGTCAGCCCTCATTTTCTTAGTTAAGATGACACCATTTCAGCTATGTGAAATTCTTTAGGGGGGGGGGAGATAAAAAATAAAAAAAATTCTTCCTGGCCGGCATCCAGGCCTTGCAGCATCGTTGGCAATAGTGTAGAAAAGTTTATGGAACCATCGGCTTTGTACAATTTTTTCAAAAAATGGCCCAGAACATTTCATGCAGTCCTCGGCAAATCAAAGTGGAGGAGGGGGGCAAAACTTGTCAGTATATTTTTTTTTTCAAACCTAGGGGGCAAAATTTAGGATGTCAGTTAGGACCATCTCAGAGCCAGAATCATCTTCATACAAGGTACTAAGCGACGTTTCGACGAGGACACCAACGATGAAGATATGTTCGTTCGTTCCTTGGGTTTTACATCTACTTCCATCTAGAAAGGGGGCGGGTGGGGGGGGGGTGTCAAGATTTGTTAGAATAACTTTTTTCAAGCCTAGGGATGTAAAATTTAGGGTGTCAGTTTAGACCAAGATCGTCTATATACATGTACAAGGTACTAAACGATGTTTCCACAAGGATACTCTCGACGTTATCAAGCAAATGATACAGATATGTTCGCTCGTTCCTGGGGTTTTACGTCCACTCCCACACAGGGTGATAACACAGACAATGCAAATATATAAATAGTACACAAATATACAAAGAACATGCAACACAGACACAACAATGAAATACAATAAAATCGCAAGACCTTCGATTAGGGGGCCATTTATAACTGAACCATCACAGCGGAAACTCTTTCAGGCATTAAAAGGCAGTGGGCTGGCAACCTATTGAATTATCAAGATCAATGTATTTAACACTATTAAAGGGAAACCAATTAACCTGGACCATATATAACAGATAATTTAAAAACAATGTGGGGGTATAAATCTGTTATGAGCCAATTTGTACTCAGTAGGGTCTATACTTTCATTTAAAAATAGTTTCAACTGGTATCTCGTTTGTATGAATATAACCATTTTTAAGCCCCATTGGTCATAACTATGGCGTCAGTTTGGGCCATTTCAGGGTCACGAACGTCTGTTATGGACAATTCCGTACTCAGTCACATGTAATCTTCTGTTATGGACAATTCCGTACTCAGCGGGATATATTCTTTCATTTAGAATTAGTTTGAACTGGTACCGTGAATGTATGAGTATAACCCTTTTTTAAACTCAGGGGGTCATGTTTTGGGTGTCAGTTTGGCCAGTCCCAGGGCTGAAATCTTCTGTTATGAGCAATTTCGTACTCAGAGAGAATTGGTTTTGAGCGGTACCACAGATTCTATGAGTATACCCTATTTTGCCCCCCCTCCCTCCCCAACCACCCCTTTTCGGCTTTGGTGTGTTGGTCTGGGCCATCCCAAGGGTCCAATCGTCTGTTATGGGTAATTTTGTACTCAGTGGGATATACTCTTCCATTTGAAATTAGTTTCAACTGGTAACTCGAATATGACCCTTTTTTAAGCCCCTGGGATGGGGTGCCACTTTGGGAAGTCCCAGGGCTGAAATCTTCTGTTATGAGCAATTGTGTACTCAGTGAGATGTACTCTTTCATTTTAAATTGGTTTTGACCGGTAGCTCGAATGTATGAGCAAACCCTATTTTTGCCCCTCCCCACCCCTTCGGCTTTGGGGTGTCAGTCTGGGCCACCCCAGGGGTCTAATCATCTGTTACGGGTAATTTCGTACTCAGTGGGATATACTCTTCCATTTGTAATTGGTTTCAACTGGTACCTCGAATGTATGAATATAATTTTTTTTTTCCAAGCCCTCTGGGATCCATATTTGGGGTGTCAGTTTGGGCCATCCCAGGGCCAAAATCATCTGTTACGGGCCCTTTCGTACTCAGTAGGATGTATTCTTTCGTTTAAAATTGGTTTTGACCGGTACCTCGAATGTATGAGTTTAACCCATGTTGGGGGTCATTATAGGGGTCACCAGGGTCACACCCATGGACTGGGCCCCGACAGACGCCCACTTCTGTGCATCCCAGGTTAGTATGTAGATGCCTATATGGTCAGATATTGGTACCTCGTTCGTCTAGATTCGACCCTCTGAGCTCCCGGTCTAATATGCTCGTAACTTCTTATTAATAAAATGTTAAATATAAAAATCAAAAACCATTTTCCAGAGTTTTCTTGTATAATACATACAACTTGACAGAATAATGATATCATTGAGGCATTTTCTGAAAAGGTGAAAACATTAAAGTGTCCCTACTTGGTACAGGTATCAAGAAAAAACACACCTGAAACAAAAATTATATTTCAAAAGAACCTGCGTTGATGGTTGTAAATTTATTTTGGTTAGAGATATCAGTAGTGGAACCATTTCTAGGGACAAACGTGTAGGCCTACAATTAAATTTATTGACTTATTTTTAAATATTGCAGTTAGAATTTGTATTTTGTTCTATTTAAATTATTACTTTTAATTTATTGCAGTCAGTTTAGCTTCGTTAACATTTATTATGGGGGAATTCCGCTCCATATATGACTGGTAAGTGGTAGTAATTTTAACCACCTCGGTTTTTTCCTTGGCAAGGTGCCAGTGACCTACGTTTAATATGAAATATTATGAAAGGTATATTTTTATATCTGACGTGTAGATTTATGTTTATAATAATACATCTATTGATGATTACACAATAAAACGTCTCAATGTATTTATTAATATTACGATTATTTCTTCGGTTCAACAATCAATCTATTTAATATCCACGTGCAAATCTCACGTACACCACAGAGGGGTATTCCCGGGGAATTTATATTCAGTTTTTACCAAGGTACCTTTGTTACCTGGAATTTGTATGATACTCTTAGGTACACATCCAGACCTGTTTGCCCCCACCCTCTCCCCCACCATCCCTCACTATCCCAAGGCCTGTACGTTGTCCCCTATAACTATACTTGTTACCTTAAACTGTGTTTAAGGTAACAATTGGTACAGTCTAAGACCCCTTACGCAAGTTCGAATAGGTTCAAACGCACAACTGTCAACACACATCATTACAGTATGTATTAAAATAAGTATTTCTATCACAAATAGTGAAGACTGGACCATTAAAATAGTTACGCAAGTTCGAATAGGTTCAAACGCACAACTGTCAACACACATCATTACAGTATGTATTAAAATAAGTATTTCTATCACAAATAGTGAAGACTGGACCATTAAAATAGTTACCGAACAGTTTTTCTCTGCATAGCGCTGTTTATGTTGTAGGCCTAATGACGTATTACGCAACTTGCGGCCATGGCGGTCGGCCAGTTGAAATTTCGCGCAGGAGATGGGTTTCATCAAATCATATAATTATGCGGTAAGGCCTCACCTTTATTTCAATAAGAATTGATTTATTATATGTTAAGCTACGCGCAGTACTGTTTTGGGCCAGTTTATTTGTAAATTAAGCGAGCTATAGGCCAGTAAACTTTTTGTAGTCATTTGACTAAAAAACTTGCGCAAAGGAACTCTGTAGGAAAAACCACTACTGCGACTGGAGTAAGACGGAAGACAGCAGTAGTGGAACCATTTCTAGTTGTCCCCCTCCGCCATGAGGCCTGTATGTTGCCCCGCACACCCGCCTTATGACAACATAACAAAACCCCAGTATTTGACAGTATTTGTAGCGTCTTATTTTTAAAATATGTCAAGTCTAATTTTGTGATCAAACTGTTAAATGTGTCTGTTTTTAAAATAATTTTACTATCTGTTTATGAGTTATTTCCCTTGCGCTAAGAAGCTGCTAGGGAGAGCTCTGTCACATTTTGTGTGTTTTCACATGTTATATGAAAGTGTGTTATTGTGAAATTTGGCTTGGATTTACATAAGATATCCAAGAAAAACATGGATTGATTTACAACCAGAAATTTATATCAACTTTGGAGAAATATGCATTTGAAATATTGACAATAGGGATACAGTGATCATTGTTTATTGTGAGTGAAACTTATGGTGACTTATACTAGTGAGCAGTTACTCAGTTTAAACAACACAGACCTCAAACTTAAACCTGGAGTATTTAACATTATTAAGTTTCTGAACATTAACTCTGTTAAACCAACCAAGAGAAGTAGACGAGGTGGAAAAAAGCTCACAGCCTACCTCAGTACCCTGAACACTGATCAAGAAACACCCAATAAATCTGAGTTAAAATCTGTCAATAATGATAAGTTGAAACTTTGTTTGCTAAACTCAAGATCTGTCAGAAACAAATCAATTGAACTGAATCAGTATATTTTAGATGAATCCATAGACATATTGTTAATAACAGAAACATGGCTAAAAGACAATGACACAATAGTAATTAATGAAATCCTCCCCCCAGACTATGACATTCTGTTTGAAAATCGCCAAACCTCTAGAGGTGGCGGATTAGGAATAATCTTCAGACAGTCATTATCTCTGAAACAGTTTAATAGCAGTGAAATCAAATCTTTCAAGAGCTTCGAACATATTGGCTTCAACTTAAGACAAAATAACGTATCCGTTCAAATAATAGCCTTATACAGACCTCCGCCGTCTGCTAAGAACAAACTCAATTTCCAAAACTTTGAGGATGAATTCCTTGAATTGATCTGTGATCTTAATGTAACTTGCACTCAACCCCTATTCTTTGGTGATTTTAACATCCATGTCGACAATGTTCTCAACAATAATTCCCTGAGATTTACACAAATATTGGATAGTTTTGGATTAAAACAACTTGTCGCCAAACCCACACATGGTAGCGGCCACACATTAGATCTAGTTATCTGCAAATCAACCTCAAAACTGGTAACAAATGTAAATGTTTGTAACCACGAATTATCAGATCATTTCAGTGTGTTTGTGGATCTAAACCTGTCAAAACCAGCCCCTACTAAAACTGAATTAGTATATAGGAAGTGCCGGAATATCAACATCGGTCAGTTCATAGAGGACATCAATATTGAAACTGTTTTACAAAATATATCGGTATTAGACTCTGTTGATGATAAGTGGTCAGTTTTTAATCAAGCCCTTTATGGTACATTAGACAGACATGCCCCCCTCAAGAAGCGTATTGTTACCATCAGACCCCACAGTAAATGGTTCAACGATTCTCTTTTAAGATTAAAACACCAATGCCGAAGTGCTGAAACCAATTGGCGAAGATCAGGCCTAGAAGTGCACCTTCAAATATACAAATGTAAACGTAACCAGTACTCATCTGAGTTAAGATCCACCAAGATTAAATATCTAAAAGATCTCATAACCACATCCAATAACTCTAAAACACTCTTTCAAACTTTCAACAACCTTACAAAAGACGTTTCTGGGGATAAGTACCCATCATGCTTTGACAAAGATGCTCTACCAGAGATTTTCTCAAACTTTTTCATAAGTAAGATAAACAAAATCCGTGATCACTTCCCCGATGTGACTGAGACCGAACAACATATATCCTTACTTGACAGTGGGGATGATTCAAATTGGTTAACATTTAATCCAGTTTCTTTGGTAAATCTTGAGAAAATTATTCGAAATGCTCCCACAAAATCATGTGATCTGGACGCAATACCAACATGGCTCTTAAAAATATGTTTACCACACCTGCTACAACTATTATTCACTTTAATAAATGATTGCATCTCTAGCAGCCAGTTTCCGACAGCATTCAAAACGGCCCATGTCAGACCATTACTAAAGAAGTTAAACCTTGATCCAGACTGTCTTAGAAACTACCGACCAGTATCAAATTTATCGTTTCTCTCGAAAGTCATCGAGAAAGTTATTGCTGAACAACTCAAAGAACATCTAACTCGTGAGAATCTATCAGAACCATTTCAGTCCGCATATCGAGACAATCATAGTTGTGAAACTGCACTAATCAGAGTGAGTAATGATTTATTGCGTGGTATGGATAAAAAATGTGTCATATTGTTTGTTTTGCTCGATCTATCTGCAGCATTCGACACTATTGACCATCATATTTTACTTCACAGACTCAAATATAGGTTAAAATTATCTGACTCTGCCATAAAGCTTATTCAGTCATACTTATCTAATCGTAATCAGATTGTATGCATAGACAATGCTAAATCAAATCCAGCCCAAGTAAAATTCGGTGTTCCCCAAGGATCTGTCTTGGGACCAATTCTATTTACCATCTATACCTCTCCCCTTGGCGAAATCATCCGCAAACACTGTGTAGACTACCATCTTTTTGCAGATGACACTCAACTCTATCTAATAGGACCACCATGTGATATTCCAGACAAACAACAACAATTGGAACGCTGCATTGAGAGCATCAGAGTATGGATGACTGCAAACTTTCTTAAACTGAACTCTGACAAAACAGAATACATGACCATTGGCTCAAAATCATATGTTTCATCATTAGATAGTCACCCCATTCAAGTTGGAATTGATCACATCAGCCCTGTTCAATCTGCTCGAAATTTGGGTGTTATGTTTAACTCTACTATGGATATGTCTAAACAAATTGCCGCAGTATCAAAGGCATGTAACTTCCAACTGTACAACATTGGTCGCGTACGAAAATACTTAAACACAGATTCAATTAAACTGTTAGTGAACTCATTAATCGCATCTAGACTGGACTATTGTAATTCGTTACTTTATGGTCTTCCAGCTTCTTCTCTTCGCTCCCTTCAAAAAATACAAAACACTGCCGCACGTCTGATCACCAGAACAAGATTACGTGACCACATTACACCTGTGCTCAAATCCCTCCACTGGCTCCCAATTAACAGACGTATTCAGTACAAGATAATCCTTCTAACTTACAAGTGTATCCATGGTTCAGCTCCCAATTACCTGAGTCATCTTATAAAAATCAAAAGTGGAGATAGATCAACACGATCAACATCAAAACACGACCTAGTTGTTCCGAAAACTTTTAAAGTGTCGTGTGGTGATAGGGCTTTTTCAGTGGCAGCACCAACCCAATGGAATAAACTCCCAGCAACATTAAAGGAAGCCAAAACAGTAGCGTCCTTTAAAACATCCCTTAAGACTCACCTATTTAACTGTGAATACCAAACGTGACAGAGCGGCTCAGCGCCATCGAGTAGAACAGTTCTAGATGAGAGGCGCTATATAAATTCATTATTATTATTATTATTATTATCTACTTGAGTAGTTTTTATATATTATTTCAATTCTTAATGGTAATTATACATTTATATACTTATCTAGTTTATATACATATACAGAATTATACGTGTATATTGTCTAGTTTACATATTAATTCAATTCCTAATGGAATATATTATATCTTATAAAATCTCAAAAAATAACCTGTCCTTTATTATACGAAAACGTAGAAGGATATTTATCAAGATTCAAATAGCAGTAAAAATTTTATTTGGATGCGTCCGCTCGTAGTTCTTCTTTTCTTATATCTCTTTGCCGGGAATGATATCGGTAAGAAATCATGCCTGCACTACGGATAATTTTGTGCGAAATAAAAATGTCAAAAGCTGTCTATATGTAACATACAACAAATCGCACCATTTTAGTCCACGTTGCCATGGTTTTTAACTCTGAAAATCGCAAGAAAAGGTTCCAAAGATTTTGTCAATTGATATACTACTGATTTTGTCAGTTCAACATACATTATGCAAGAGCTAAATCTGCCTATAGGCAGGTCTTTCTTTAGGCCTGAAATGTGAACCTTTAGGATAGTGGACCTGTAGTCTATAGGAGAGAGGGTCTGTTGTTAAGTACTATACACATCAAATCAAACTGATCCCGCAGTGGATATTCGCTTGGCCGCTACAATCACTGGTAAGCATGACATCGACGAGACGTAATGAGTTCGGCATATTAACTTTTTACTCCGACAAATTAAATTCTCAAACATTTTTTTGAAGTATAAGAAAAATAAATAAAGATGTTTGAAGTATTTGTAGTTAAAAAATATTTCCTATTTAGTGTAAATGGGTATTAAAATGAGTAAAATGCATTATTTTGCCCGAAGCAGTTAGGTGTTATGTAAACAATGCACGAGCCGTTGAGCCAATGACTGACGCCACGTGAAGTCAATGCACGTGTTGTGGACAGTCATCTGTGACAGAGATAATAAGTAATTTTCTGTGAAACAGATTGACATATCAAATAACCAATTACAAGAGTGAGAGAGGGTAACTTGCATAACAGGTTTCAATTTCTATAAGTTACTTACACGATAAAAATGGTGAAGATATTTATAGTAACATTAGTCATTATCTACCAATCATACAGGACAGTGTCTAAATCACGCCTTGTAGTAGCATTAGTCATCATCATCTACCAATCATACAGGACAGTGTTTAAATCGCTCCTTATTTGGATTATTTAAATGAATGTTTGAAATGTTACTAGGGGTGACAGTAAACACACACATATATATCTAGAGATAGACCAAGCGACGAGCGCCAGAAGCTATCTAGACAGCAGTAGTTAAACATCAACCCATTTTGAGGTAGACCAAGCGGCGAGCGTCAGAAATCATCCCGACAGCAGACGTTAAACAGCTAACCATCTAGAGTTGAGGTAGATATTATTTTTTTATTAATATTTGATATCCTTGGAGTAGGAATTCCTTGAATGATAAATTTATTTAAAACGGCAATTTCATATTTTTTAGTTATATTTTTAAAATATATTAAAATAAAGCCCTAAAATAGATTGTATCTATAAACAGTCCTACCTTGTTAAAGAATAATCCTATTAATCCTATAATTCACTATTGCCAGTTGAGAAATAATTATGTTTTGACTTTCTTAGAAAATATGAAATTTCCGCTTTAAGGAGTATCAGTTTTATATTTCGTTTGCTAGTATTTACAAAAAAATATATTGAATTTAAAATATTCGCCATCCACAAGTTATTAAACAAACCACTTCTCTGCATCATCTGACTCATGAATACGCTATAAAGTGTGTTGTGACAGAATGTAGGATCTGGAAAATTTTGAAAACTAGATTCGATATGGTGCATTCTATCCGACCTAGTTACACAAGTTAAAAAATATAGAAATATTGAACATTTTGTTTATTAGACCATAAGTTTCACACTGCAATCTTGGTATGAATCCTAGCCCCTTGCAAAGACAAACAGTCGATCCGTATAATATAAGACTTAAATTCAAGAAAACCTTTGAATATGGGCGTAGGTTCCCACCTCCCTAATGCCAGAGCATACAAGTCAGGGAAAGAAATTAAATCTAATTTTAATTACATTTTATTCAATGTATCTTGTTTTTAAGATAAATGACCAAGTGAAGTAAGATACCTATCTATCTAAATCAAGTATAGAAGTAATAAAAATTCTGTTATCAAGATGTCGAGCTACCAGGGTAAGTAGAATTATATGATATTAATACTCTACCTACTTTACTCTGATTCACATTGATACAATTCAATATTTTTCTCTTGGCGGACAAACAGGCGTATATCATATCTCTTGTTCTTTAACAATCCAAATTTTGAGTGCGTCTCGTGAATCACTTGTTGAATTTAAACCGAATTTGATAGTCATGTTGATTGGGTGATTATTTTAAATGAAAATGGTCGGTCAAACAATACCGGTTACTTCTTTTATATTATAAATTCTTTCTTGTGCAAAATGACTCCTGCCCGGACTTTATATTCAATTCATCCATAGCTACTTTCATATATTGTTCATACACTTGTTTTGGACTTTGCGTCTCTTGCTTGGACTAAAGAGCCTATGTGAAGAACGATCTAAGTCTCTTTTTCCATGAAGCCTTATTGTTAGTTTGTTTTCATTTTAATTGAAGCCTGTATCACAACGGGCCGGTTTTTTTCCGATCAATTATGATGTTCGTATTGTTTAATCATGTTTTCCACGACTGTCATATAATAAAGTTCGATGCGTTAAATTCATTTGTAAAATTTTCCATTGTGATGACATTTCGTTGTAGATTTCAGACAATATTTATACTACGACGAGCAGCAAGGCATGATTTATTTTTAACAACTCGTTCCCATATATACATATTTGAAGTTAGCTGTGGATGAGCAGTAGTAGTTATTGCAACAAGATCTTGTAGATTTGTAGATTTCAGACAATATTTATACTACGACGAGAAGCAAGGATTGATTTAATTTCAACAACTCATTCCTGTATATACATATTTCAGGTTAGATACAGATGATTAAGGCATGAAAGGTTATTGACATTTTATTTTAATGAGATTTGAGAATATCAAGAATACAATTAATCTGGGTAATAAATTATTTATTCCAGGAAGACAAAAAGGTCGGATGCCTGAAAACGATTATTTGAAGATTCGAGTAAATTACACCTACCTATTGGATCATATCAAAGAACCAGTAAAACTTGGCACTAAATTATTTGAAAAACACGTATTCGACGCAGACGAAAAGGAAGAAATACAGAAAATTTTCAGGAACTCTGAAGATGGTCGCTGGGCAGCTGCTGACAAGCTACTGACGTATGTGTTATCAAACTGTGGTGATGCCTATGGTAAATTCATCCAATGTTTACGAGAACTAGGTTACAGAGACGTAGTAAATGTATTAGAAAACACAATGAATGGTAAGTTTATTTCTATTTTTAACAAGAACAACACACACTATATATATATATATAATACAACTGGTAGTAGTTTTTTTCTTTGATGTCCATAGCAGTTATATCTTATAACAACCTCTCGTGACGTCATCAGAGGTTGATATATTCGGTTCATATCAACCGCTGATGACGTCCAGAGAGGTTGATATTTCATATCAACCGCTGATGACGTCATTACAGGTCGATATATTCGGCTCACATCAACCGCGCTTGACGTAGATGATCGAAATAATACAAAGAACACAGAAATAAAATTTTATTCTTTTGACAATAAAAAAAAAATTGTTTTGGTACAGTTTGTAGCATTCAGGACCTAGCGTACTTATCGGCTTATTTAAATCGGTTATCCACACTCCAGTCCATGTCTAAGATATCTTTCAGAATTTTCTTTCTGCCCAAATCATTTCTCCACACATCCCAAGACGTGAAAGTATTTATCACCCAAGAGTTCCTTTGTACAGTATTTTTAGCTACGGCTACAATCCACTCAAAACAGTTGGTCAAATCTTTCTCTGAACATACCGAAAAGTAACCTTCAGTCACGGTTCATGGTCAGAATTATCGGAAAAGATTGCCTTTTGATCCAAGTTTTCTTCAGACTTTGTATAGATCCTCATCATTGTTGCATTCACATCTATTCTATCGTCAATATTATGACTAAAAAGGATTGATTATTCGTCTGACTTCGTTTTACTATCCATTTTGTTTTAGCTTTCTTCAGTTCAATTACTACAAAATGGCGATTGTATAAACAAACACGTCACGTGCTGTCGAGCAATTAACCAATCACTGTTGCCTTTTTTTAGAAGAGTCCATTAAATTTAAGGGTGAACGTTGTATATGTCAGATATAAACCTACTCTCCCTCGGATTGATATGATAGAGAACACTTGGGCTGCGCCCGCGTGTTCTCTATCATATCAACCTCGGGTAGGTTAATATCCTATACATAAACATTGACAACTTATAAAAACATAAAAATACAAACGTACCGGTTCTGTTCTTATGTGCTTGAATAAATCTGATCGTTTCCAGAAATTACTTTTATTACTTCCATGATTGAAGATTTTTAATTATTCGACTAGACCATTTTAGGTGTTTTGACATTCATAGAAAATTACATCATAACTTAACTAAATTAGGCCTACAGCCGATGCCTTTTATAAACATGACCATATACTGTATGTGATCATAGCAACACAAGACATTGATACTATGAACAAACTATAATTATCTTACTATAATTGGATTATCTCCCTTATTATTGTTGGCGCTTTTTACAATCTAATTCATGACGTCAATTGGCAGACGATCACCTTTGTGTAACGTCATTTGGCAGACGACGGCCGTCAAGACTGGTTGTTTGTGTTCGATGGCTTCCGTGTATTTTAATTCAGTAGGCCTACTGTTTCTTACTCAATGTGCTGACATTGAGATTTCTTGTAGACCGATCATGACTCACATCAGTATGATACAACGTTGCTGACTATGTATATTTTGGAGCCACGGTGGCTCAGTGAGTAAGACATTGGCTCGTTAAGCTGGAGGTCCCATGTTTTATCCCTGGCTTGGTCGAGAAAGTTCGTCGGTATTGACGGTATATTCCGGCGTGCAAGGAAAAATAGTCGTTGGGATGGGAAGAAAAAACCGAGCACCCTTGTACACATGTGCCTAAACGTGAAATATCCCCTGGCAGTTAGAATTTGATTTTAAGAGAAGGCCGAAATGACGTCCGGTCAATATTTCCGTCACAGAACACTGTATAGCGTATGCCCGTCTTCATTAGCCCGGTCGGAACAGAACAGTAGGACGTTAAACCCCGTTTCATTTCATTTGTCTGTGTAAATTGTGTCTTGTCCGTGGGTTTGTCGTGTGTATTATATCATACAGGTAATAGTATTGTATCATTATTAAATTGTAAATACTTTTATCATACAGGTAAAAATAAAACCAATCTGATGACAGAACAAGACAAGACAAGACATCAACTAGAAGACTTACATAAAGATCACGACCTTACTAAGCAGGAATTAGAGAACCTGAAGAAACAGATGGAAAGACAAGATGGAGATTCCAAACAGATGTTGAAGAAAATCGAAAAACTAGAAATATACAAAAAACAAACTGAAGAGAAAGAAGTTCTAACAAAGAAGAGAATTGATGAGTTGGAGACATGTATTAAAACTCTTACCCTATATGACGAATGTAGGTTGATATTTATTTCAAATATATTACGTCATAAACTCATCGTCACAAGTTATTATGTCATACACACATCGTCACAAGTATTACGCCATACCTATCGCCACAAGGTATTACGTCATATACATATCGCCACAAGCTATTACGTCATACACCTATCGTCATTGAAGTCAGAAAACAAACTTTATAGTTATTCTAGTTAGATGAAAATTATTAAGTATGACTTATATATTACAGATACCATTCAACCACAATTATTACATGGTAATTTGTCTGGTAATACAAGTCATACCTCAGATGGTAATTTGTCTGGTAATACAAGTCATACCTCAGATAATACTTTGTCTGGTAATACAAGTCATACCTCAGATGATACTTTATCTGGTAATACAAGTCATACCTCAGATGATACTTTGTCTGGTAATACAAGTCATACCTCAGATGATAATTTGTCTTTGTGTAGTAATACAAGTCATACCTCAGATGAGGAAGGTAAGTTATTCTAATATATAATATCCAACAAGGGCTGACTTACCTACTTTAGATGAAACAATATTAAATATAACTTGATAAACTGTAAATATAGTATAGCATGTTATATATTACAGATACACGTAAACAACAAAAACAACAATTATTTGATGCCTGTCGACATGGTACTTTGGATGATATAAAAAACATGGTGAACATAGATGTTAACGTCAGAGATGGATGGAATCAGACACCGTTATTTAGATGTTGTGAATCAAGTGTAAGTCCTGTAGATAAAATAAAATATCTAGTCAGTCGTGGGGCAGATATTAACGCTAGAGACAGTCATAATGATACCATCTTACACTGGGCATGTCACCATGGTACTTTATCTACAGTAGAATATCTTGTTGAGGATTTACACATGGATGTTAATACAACAGGTTTTAACAACATGACACCGTTATTTTACTGTTGTAGATCAAGTGTAAGTCCTGTAGATAAAATAAAATATCTAGTCAGTCATCAGGCAGATATTAACGCTAGAAACAGTAATAATCAAACCATCTTACACTGGGCATGTTTCCATGGTACTTTATCTACAGTACAATATCTAGTTGATTGTTTACATCTAGATCTACATGTCAAGAATAAATATGGTGAAACACCTCTAGATTATTGTAGGTTGTCACGCATTGAATCACATGAAAAGATGAAATATATCAAAGCTAAATCTTCTTTATTCAGGTCTCTCTTTAAAATAAGATAAACAAGTTATTCATGTAAACTAGTCAACATAATGTTATTGTCTCTAGTCATACAATTTACAGTTTTATTGTCTCTAGTCAAGAGTTAAAACTACTGATGACGTATTACACTGTCTCTAGTTAAAACTACTGATGACGTATTACACTGTCTCTAGTTAAAACTACTGATGACGTATTACACTGTCTGTAGTCAACAGATAAAACTACTAATGACGTATTACACTGTCTCTAGTTAACAGTTACTGATGACGTATTATACTGTCTCTATGTAAAACTACTGATGACTTATTATACTGTCTCTAGTTAAAACTACTGATGACGTATTATACTGTCTGTAGTCGACAGTTAAAACTACTGATGACGTATTTGTATTTTATCTACAGGACTTATACTGTGTTTATATTTATTGTCTAATTTATTCAAAATGTCTTCAATATTTTATTGTATAATTTTATTTTTAATGAATAATTCTGTTTACAAAAACTTGTGTTTATTTTTATACGCCTAATCCTATCTTTGCGCGTGTGTCTATGTTTTTCCCACAGACTTCAATTCTTTGGTGCATGCCCGAGCCCCGGGGACAGAACCAGGCCAATTTCCTGTGTGTCGCGTGGAACTTGGTAAATTTATTCCTTATACCCTAAGGTATTTATTTGTTTGCATGTCCAACCCGCAGGGGTAGTGAAATGAAATGGGGTTTAACGTCCTAGGAGTCTGCTCCCACTGGTCTAATGAAGACGGATATTCACCATACACCGTCCTACGAGTGACATTTTGCCAGAACAGCGGGGCGCTATAGTCTACTATTATAGCCAATTCAAATTGCCTAGGGGTCTTTTACGTGCACGCCGACATCAAATCCGAACGACTAGGCGAACTTTTCCGCGCATCACTTTGGGCGAGCCAGCATCTTACTCACTAAGCCACGGGCGGAGCCACGCCCACTGTTTTTTGTAAATATTTTTACCTTAAATTCTCTATAGGTGTCAAGTATTAAAAGATTTTGTTTATATTCGGCGTGACCAATAATTTCAATAACAGCATTCTACCTATTTATATTGGTTCCTTTCCAACCCCCATTTGTTTTGTATTTATGATCTACAGTTCGCAATTCTAAATGCATCAGCTTGGTACTTGGCATATTTATTCCTTATACCCTAAGGACGACAACATTGATTTTGGTGCATGCCCAAACCCCCAGGGACTGAGACACGCCCAATATTTATGTTTCTTATCAACAGGCCGCAATTCCGAATAGACCGTCCCCAGGGTCTGTGCCACACTCTAATGACATAGTTTCCTCTCACAGCTAAATACCCCTGCGGGCAAGCAATTTATTGAAATAAAATTGAACCGTGTGTTAGTCCCGAAATGACCTAGTTTAGTCGAGTGGATGTTAACTCTCTCCCTCTCTCTCTCACCAATCAATATACATGTAATACAAGTCTCTAAAAGATTTTGAAACTGTGGTGGCTCAGTGAATAAGGCACTGGTTCACTAACCAGAAAGTCTAGGTTTCGATCCTGTTGTTTAACAGCGTCGCGTCCCCTCGTTAGTGGTGCAAGACCGAGGGTATTGTTAGGACAGGGTCTAGTGTTTCGGATCGGTTGAGACGAACAACCGAGGTTCCTGTATAGTTGGAATTCGGAAAAAGTGCCGATCGCCAAAGTTCTCAGAGATTCTCCAGTGTTGTTTCGCTTTGTTATTGGTGCAGGGCATAGGGCATGACAAGGGTAGCTGTCTAATTTATCGGATAGTATTAACAACCGAAGTACAGTGTACACGTTGACGTGCATGTAAAAGACCCCTCGACAATTAGAATTATAAATAGGCTGTGATTTAGCCACGAAAATCGTTTCATTTTGTCTCAGCAAATTCCAGGCGAAAATCTGACGCTTTGCTGCACAAGTAAACAAGTAAGTCGTCACTGTAGTACACATTTCTATTGCGAAGTTTTGTACAATCAGACCAACACTCGAATTACGCCTCGGACTATATTTGTCAAGTGTAGCCATAATGTGGTGAAGAAATCATATTCTAAGCCAATCAGAAACCATAAAAGCAATCAACGTCATCAGGTCAGAGGTCAATAGCCATAAATAGACCAGGAAATACCTTTTACGAGACGGAACACGTTGGCTTGTTTACATTTTTATGAGAGAATTTTTCTGCAAATATGCCTGAATTACGGGACAATAACATCAGATAAATGTTGTGCTGACACCGTGAACACGGCTAGCCCCTGATTTGCGGAAAAAATATGGTCAAAAGCGAAATTGTATCAATGAATGTGATATTTCCTGGAAAAAGTATTTTTTCCATTTTATTTCAATACAACAATATGCAAAAGAAATATAAATATAGTATACAGATGAAAACGTTTTTGGCATGATTGAAATACTGGTTCGGTATAATAATTATATATAATGTTGAGAAAAAAACAAAAAAAATAATACTATCTACATGAACCCACTGATACAACAGAATATTAATAATGATTCACCTAACAACCCTGAACATGCAATTATACTTGTTTTTAAATAAAAAAAAAACAATAAAGACATATTATAAGAGATGTCAAATAAGTATACATTTATTTTATAGAAAGAAATACAGTACTAAAAAATAAGAAATGAATGCAATTTTATATACTTCCTCATACAGTATTCAACAACAACACTCGATGGCATGAGATTTCTCCGATATTAAATAGATTAAAATGATTCAGCGATACTTTGATTTAATCAAATATGGAGGACCGAGACTTAGCTTTGATCAAACAGTACAGTGGTTGAAATTGTTGAACATGTCTGTCAAACCTTTAAAGGCTAATATCTTAGCTTGCAATAGAGTAATTTGAATGAAATTTTCAAATTATTCATTTTACATTATCTACTTTTGAACTGTTATAGCAAGAATAGCTAGTTCTTTATCTAAATGTTATATAATGTACCTTTAATGAAAAATGTATATAATAATAACATCATTTATATAGTGTATTAATACTGGAGAATGGTTTATAATCTGCTTTTCAGATTTTTATATCCACAGAATCGGGCCCGTCGCCAGCTCATAAAATTGGGAGGGGGGGGGGTACAGAATTTTTTGGAGGGGCTGAGGATGTGGCCGGCTAAGAATACTCCTATGAATCATCAATTTTTTTTTTTGGGGGGGGGGCTAAACCGCACAGACTACATGTATTTACACACAGATCAGTCTTGTGTCCGTATACACTGTACAAAATTAAAAGATATATGCCAGTAAAGAAAAGTACATATAAGAGAAAAACAAACAGTTAACTAAATAAAATGGTTCCAGTAATATGAATACGAAATGAAATGCAGTTAAACGCTGTCCTACTGTTCTGCTCTTATACATGTACTGGACTAATGAAGACGGGCATACACTATACAGTGTACTACGAGGAAAATTTTGCCTGGGCACAGCACTATGGCCTACTCTTATATCGAATTCCAACTGCCTAGGGACCTTTTTACGTGCACACCAATGTTACACAGGAATTCGGTTTTTCGTCACATTTGAACGACTAGACAGCAGTCCTCGTACCTTGTCAGCCCCTCTGCTTGCACCACTGACAAGGAGAAACCACGTCTGAATTGAATTGGAATAAAAAAGGAAAATAAAAACATATATGTCAACTTAAAATAGCTAAATATGATATGAACATTTATCGACATGTACAGTACATTTAAGTAAAACATGTTTAAAATATTTAATGTAAAAACCACTTACAAAAATACATATGTATACAGGTTTAGGCCTACTCATAAAAATCACAATTTCATCAATATGATTTGGCTGTCACTTTCATATTTGAACAATTTTCACAAATCCATACTAGAAAACTTTCACTTCTAAAAAATACATCTATCTGTAGCTCCTATATACATGTACTGGGTTAAGGAAGACGGGCGTGCGCTATACAGTTTATTATGAGGGAAATTTTGCTTGGGCACAGCACTAAGGCCTACTCTTATATCGAATTCCAACTGCCAAGGGGTCTTTTTACATGTACACCAATGTCCAAACCGCTTACAAAAATACATATGTATGTATACAGGTGTAGGCCTATTCATAAAAAATCATGTAATTTCATCAATATCATTTGACTGTCACTTTCATATTCAAACAATTTTCACAAATCCATACTAGAAAGCTTTCACTTGTAACAAATACAACTATCTGTAGCCTAATGCAGCCTGATTTGCATCCACAGAGAAAATATTGTTTAGTTCTTGGTCTCTATAGTCAACCTAACCCTGTCATTTGTTACAGTAGAGTTTAACAAGAAGGGCATAAATTTCTGCAGATACAGTAAGGCAACTTTAAAGTAATGCACATGGTATTTCACCTCAATGGTGACACAGTCTTTTCCAAAGTGGTCTTTTGTCTTGGTCTGAGTTGTCATACATTTAGGAATAGGAGAATATCTTCATCAACTTGCATTTGCATTAAAATTGGAAAATGTTAAGATATGATCCCCTTAACAAATTAACCAGACCTATTATTCTTTTTCTTATTTCGCTGGTAAAATATTAGCTGCTCTAAACATAGTTCTTTATTCATACACAGTTGTTGGGGTTTTTTTTACGTTGGTAATGTATGTGAGAAGTCTGTATTGTTAAAATGAGAGAGAGTTTTGTCTGCACATTCCTACAATTCTTTGTCCAACATATCAATATTTCCATCTAATTTGATCCACTGGTTAGCACATACCCTAAATTTATCCCAGTTTCTAACAGTAAACGGTTTTACATCGGTGTTTCAAACAAAATCTACACGGAGTATACAGTTCTAGTTATTCTTCCGCTTTTTACTATCAAAACGTAAACAAACCGGTGACCTTTCACTCTACACGACCCGTTGACCTTTCGTCGTGTGCGTCTGATTGGTGAGCTTTGTCACGTGATCTATTAAAACCAAATCACCGCGAAATTCAAATACCATCGCACATTGATAAGTAAGCCCATTTTTATTTTACGTTTTCTATCAAACGTCAAAGAATTGATAAAAGAAAAGTTGTGTGGAAATACAAAGTTATACTAGAAGAATTAGATTATGTAGTTTGTTTTCCACCTGAAAATCGTCGGGATGGAGCAACAGAAGCAAGCTTGCTAGAAATTTCACATCACGGCCTAAAAGAGTAGTACGCTGTAGGCTGTAGGCAGCTGTCCTGGTAAAATTTTCAGCTTTGTTTCCCCCTTGTTAGCGCCACAGCGCCACATTGAGGGCAAAATTCCCTCATATCACCCATGTCCGTCTTCAATAGCATCTTGCGCGTAGGGGTCTATGAAAGATATATCAAAACGTTTGTCAGCCTAATCATTGACCAGGATGTTCAGGGTTCGATTCTGTTGTTGTATTGATCTAAAAGTCACTTATTACTTTTCCAATCAGTGATCTATGACAGACAGTCTGAACAGAGAATAGGTGTCTATTTGTTCAGAAAGTCTATATTAATGGCAGAATAGTTGAAGATAAACCAGTCTACCCCCCCCACCCATGACATATCTTATGATCGGAAGTTCACATATATAACAATGAGTCACGTGCAAGCTGGGAATCGAAACAACTCCACAATTGGAATATATTTGATTTAATAATAAACCAATTGTCTCTTGTCTGTATTTATTTCTAGTATTTTATAATTTCTTCGCTAAATGCCAGGAGGAAGAGTTAAGGTGGGGAGTTGTTTGTTTATAATAATGGGAGATAACTCTTACCAAAGAAATATAATCGATTGATCTCTGGCAAGTAGTGACTTCAATATTAAATCTATGCCTTATTGATCTATTTAACATGTTGATGATTTTAATCTTTATAAAGAGACCAACATGTGTCAATCATCTGATACAAATATTGAAAGGTTTCAATCTGGAAGATTGTTTAGATAATGTTAAACAATAGATGTCTATGGTGGCCTATCGTTATCATTCGGAATTTAACAAAATTCCTTTAAAAACCTAAACAAAATGGAAAGCAAAGTCAAAATTAAAAGTAAATTAAAAGCAAAAGTTAAATCAAAAGCAAAAGATAATCAAAGGTAAAAATTAAATCAAACGCAAAAGTTAAAATTAAATCAAAAGCAAAAGTTAAAATTAAATCAAAAGCAAAAGTTAAAATTTAATCAAAAGCCAAAGTTAAATCAAAAGTAAAATTTAAATCAAAAGCAAAAATAAAAGTAAAATCAAAATGTAAATTAAAATCAAAACACAAATTAAAAATAAAAATAAAACCAAAATGTAAATTAAAATCAAAACACAAATGAAAACTATTTTTTTTTAAAAAAGTAATTTAAAATGTAAAACAAAAGTAAAAGTGAAAAGCAAAATAAAAATATTTGTCGGCCTATCGTTATCATTCAACATTTTTTTTTTTTTTTTCACGCAAAAGTAAAATGAAAAAATAGTGGGCCTTTCGTTATCATTCAACGTCTTTGACCCCAATCGGTAACCGTCGGCTATTTCCGATCGCCTTGACTCGACGATTTGTTCTCCCGCTGTACAAATAAAACTGAACCAGAACAGTATTTCCTTATGGGGTGTGAAACGTATAAAGATTTGAGAAAGCAATATATATCCAACCGTAAACGTTACCGATTAAACCTTTTTCTTTTAATAATATCTTCAATCCATCAAGCATCATAGCCCCAAGTGTTGCAGTATTTGTGATTTATATGTCCACCTAATATTATCAGGCGCGGATCCAGAGGGGGGGGGGGGGGGTCCAGGGGGTCCGGACCCCCCTGCTCAGACTTGAAAAAATTTTTATGCGATTTTATTGGCGATTTAGACCTGTTATTTTGGAATTTACCATCCGGAAATACGTCAGAATGAACCAAATTGTATCTAAGTTACCAAATTATCGGTTGAGAGCAATTAGTTAAGCAATTATCAAACCTAGACCCCCCCCCTCCCCCTGAAAAAAATCCTGGATCCGCACCTGATTAGGCTATATTACCCGTATCTATTTTATGCGCGCATGTTGTTTTTTTTTGTTTTTTTGTTTGGGGGGGGAGGGGTACTATCCTTTTTATTATTTTCTATATAGACATATTGTATGTATATTTAATAAATAATTTATCTGTTAGAGATAAACTTATATCGGACCATTTTCCTATAATCTTGAATCTAAACATAAGGAAAGAACAATTTGAAACGAGACAAATTTCTTTTCGAAAATTCAAATCGCTGAACGATGCTGATCTGAGCTCTTCTCTCTGTTCTTCAAAACTAAATAGCATATACCAAATTAATGACGTCAATTCGAAAGCAGCATACTTTAACAAATGCGTTCAAAATATCATTGATGATCTCGCACCAATCCAAACGAGAGTTTTTCGACTTCGACCTAGTGCCCCATGGCTGAACGATGATATTCTTGAAGCCAAGAGGATTCGTACTAAAGCCGAGCGTGCGTGGAGGAATTCTGGATTGACGGTTCACAGAGATATATACAAGAGTACCAAACTTAAAGTTACCCGTCTAATTGAACGTTCTAAAAAGGATTTTTATGTGAATAAAATAGAGAATAGTGAAAATAACCAAAAAGAACTTTATAAAGTGGTAAATACCCTGTTAGATAATAACCATGGTGTAAAGATTTTACCTACAGTTGACAATGACGATCTACCAACGCGTTTCTCGGACTAATTTGAATCTAAAATCGCTAAAATCAGAAATAACATGTTGACTAACCCGAATTACACGAACCCTGTCAGTAATGACAACACAACTTGTGTCCTGGACTGTTTTAAACCCCTTCCTGTTTCTGAAATAACCACTGTAATACGTACTATGGCAACTAAATCATGTTCACTTGATGTTATTCCAACATGGCTTCTCAAAAAACACCTGACTGAATTACTACCAGCAATCTGTGATATTATTAATACCTCAATTACTACTGGTTGCTTTCCAGATATTTATAAACACGCCCTTGTTACCCCCCTCATAAAGAAATCTTCCCTAGATCCGAATATAGACAAAAATTATAGACCTGTTTCTAATTTAAGTTTCATCTCAAAAGTTCTCGAGAAATGTATAGCAACTCAACTTATCGACTATATATCTGCTAATAATCTTTTAAGTACTCATCAAAGCGCATATCGTAAATACCATAGTACAGAAACAGCACTACTTAAAGTTCAAAACGATATCTTAATGTCCATTGATCAACAAAATTGCATTCTTTTAATACTTCTTGACCTGTCTGCCGCATTTGATACCATCGACCATACTGTTTTATTCAACCTTTTATCCACTGATTTTAAAATTACTGATCTAGCTTTAGATTTATTAAAATCATATTTAACCAATAGGTCACAATCTGTCATCGTAAATAATAAAACGTCATCTCACAAAGGTCTTCGGTATGGAGTGCCGCAGGGGTCAGTGTTAGGTCCAATTTTATTTAGCATTTATACTACTCCGCTATCCCAAATTGTTCGCAGGCATGGTCTGGAATTCCATTTGTATGCAGACGATACTCAACTATATTTGTCTTTTAAACCTACTGTAAATAATAGTTTTAATTTCTGTAAGGCCAAACTCGAATGTTGTGTTGAAGAAATTCGGTGTTGGATGAGTAATAATTTTCTTAAATTGAATGAAGATAAAACTGAATATATTCTGTTAGGTTCAAATAATCTTATTAGCAAAGTCAATCACAACGTATCTTTATCTATAGGATCCCATGAAATGTCACCAGTCCTGTCTGCTAGAAATATTGGAGTTATATTTGATAAATACGTAACCATGGAGCCTCATGTAAATAATACTTGTAAATTATGTTATTTTAATATTCGCCAAATAGCCCGCATCCGGAAGAATCTCCCCACTTCATCTGTCAAAACTCGTGTTCATTCTCTCATCACCTCTCGCTTGGACCAGTGTAACTCTTTACTGGTTGGTACTCCTTTACGCATCACCAACAAATTACAAAAAGTTCAAAATTCAGCAGCAAGGCTCATCACCGGAAGTAAATATGACGACCACATAACCCCCATTTTACAGAAACTCCATTGGTTACCGATTATTTTTAGAATTGAATTTAAAATCCTCCTTTTAACTTTTAAATGTATAAATGATATGTCACCTTCTTATTTATCTTCACTTTTAGAAATGTACACACCGAGTCGCACTCTCCGCTCTTCATCTGATCATTTTTTACTTGTAAATAAATCAGCAAGACTTTTATCTTTCGGAGATCGATCTTTTACCGTCCAGGCACCCAAATTATGGAATTCTTTACCTTTTAATATAAGATGCTGCACAAATTTAATCTCTTTTAAGTCACTTATTAAAACATTTTTGTTTAAGAAAGCCTTTAACTTATGATTTTTTTTTTTTTTTTTTTTAAACCCATTTGTGATATCATATTTTATTTTAAGCTACCCTGTTATGTTTTACCTCTATAGTTTTTGTATAAGTATATTTATTTTTATTACATGTTTTATTGTACAGCGCATCTGAACACGTTTTGTGGAAGATAGCGCTATATAAATGTAAATAATAATAATAATAATAATATATAGCTTGTATTGTCTGTCTGTAAATTGATGCCCGTGTATATCTTTAATGGCCGCCCTAAAAGTGCGTTCCGACGCAATCAAATTCTGGTTTGTTCTTTTCTATTCGATACACATTTACACATGCGTTAGTGTAATGGTAGACGTTACTGATTCCCTCTACACTACCGCCGCGTTTGGACGCAACTATACCCAAGGTCAGGTTGTCACTATGAGTTTTTTCGGAGAGAAGAAGCACTCAGACGCCCACGTTGGGCAAACAATGTGACAAGATACCCCGTCAAGAGAAGAGAAAGAGAGAGAAATGGGGTTTAACGTCCACTCAACACAAACTAGGTCATTCCGGTACTGACATATGGTTTAATTTTATTTCAATATTTCGCTTGTTCGTATGGGTCATTAGTTGTGGGTGGAAACCGGAGGACTCGGAGAAAACCCACGAGGTTGGACAGGCGACCCTACTCCTTACCACGTAGTTCTATTACAGCATGATGAGAGTTATCGTCCAAGATCACAATCAGTGCCAGGTTAGGGCCTAGGTGCTAGCCTACAATTACAAATGCCTAAAGCGAGTAAAGTGGCTCGACAGTCGCTGAGCTATTAAAATAAGTCAATGTCGAATCTTATTAAAAATCTTCGACTTGTAGTAATTTGTTTCACTGATGAATACAAAGTTTATACCCGTTTACCATAGAATCAAATCATTTACAGATTTGCAAGGTCCCTCTCCCCACTACTCTCCTCAAACAGTGACACAGAGGAAGTCTTCCTTTTGCATTTGTGGACCCAAAGATGAAAGAGAAAAAAGAGAGTAGGGGTCCATGAACTGTTACAACTTTTTGTCCAAGTTCTCTCCAAACATCTTGTTTCTTGGTTATGTCTTTGTAATTGTTTTCTGTTTTGTCATATAGTATGGGATTTCTCTCCAAAAGGATGGTTATTTCCTCTGTCTTGTCCATGTCGTGTTCTTCACAAGACTACACAAATCCACAGCACACAAGGCCAGGCTTTTCTTGGAGTGGATTGAGTTTCTATTTGGGGAGATGGTGTAATAAGGGGAAAGTACTCGCTGATTGGCTAAAGCTCGGGTCACAAGCCGAAATGCCGGACGCACTTTCCAAAAATACGCTCTGGGAGCAATCAATCCGGCTTAACGGACGCACTTGTTTTTGTGCGGAATACGTGCCGGATTCTATTTGAACCCTTTCTCTAAATATGACTAAAGTATACCAGTACGTATTCACGCACGTATTTACAGATACGGATGTAGTATGAACCGAGCTTTACATGGCAAATGTCAACGATGAAGTCGTGGGCCCTACTCACAGGCTCTGTAAAATATGCAACATTAGCTTATGCAACATTAGCTCGGTCCTTTGTCCTGTCAAGAATCGACTATGTAATTCTTTACTTACTGGTGTTATACCCCCGTCAGACCGACTTGGCGTCCTCGCTGCACTGCTACGGCGAAGGAAAATGGTCTCAGAACGCGTCAAGATCGTCATAAGTGTGGTAAAAAAAAGGGGGGGGGGGCGCTAGGTATCGTGCTGGTCGCCAATGATCGGCAAGTCACGGCGTTTGTTTTGAGCATGTACAAAACAAAGGCCAAGTTTCTGCGATCTAACCTACAAGGCTGTGACAACGCGACTTATTTGAAGTTTGTAATTTTTGGGGACATTTTCTCGCATTGTGGTCACACTTGCCGGCGACCTTATGTATTTTCAGGTCGCCGTACATCGCAGCACCAAACCGGTCTGACGGGGGCCTAACGGACGAAGACGTTTCAAGGCTCCTTTGTCACTAAAACTAAATCCAGATCAGATATCACTCTAGTCTTAAACAAATAACAATGGCTTCATGTTGGAGACAGGATTAACTTTAAAATATAATCTTTAATTTATTATTCTATTAACAAATCTGCTCCAGGTTATCTCCAAATACTAGTATTATTGTATCATTACCTAGGCAAGGTGAAATTGGCTCGTTATTCCGGATTCGGGATTCAAATAACAAATAACGAGCCAGCTCGTTATTCGGCATTCGCTAAAAACGAATAACTAATAACGAGCCAGCACGTTCAAAGGCGTTTTATAGCTGGGACGGTGGAGACGTCGGCCTCCTCGCCAAAAAAAATCAAAGAAATTGGAAAAGTAAAATGGGAGAAAAATGTTAAAACCGACGAGAAAACGAAAACGTACCCTAGTTACGGGGGCCCTAAACGCAGACAAAAGGGCCCTACGTCTGACAAAAGGGCTCCTCTGGCCAAGGGAAATGGCCCTGAGTCAGTCGTTTTATATACTGTTACTGTCGAATCCATTACTGAATGAGAATGTAGTCATTGCATTGGCATAAAAATCATCAATCAAGACCCCCCCCCCCGCGAACGAGGGCCCTTAAAATAGTGTAGCCTCCGCCATGATAAACCTTAAACGCCCCTGAGCACGTTATTCGGGACTTGCCACAAACACAGACCGACTTACGATGCATCTGACCATTTCCTCGCTACACCCGACCGTTGGGGTAAACGCTGGGTGACCGACTAACAACGAGACGACCGTTTGTCGCGCGAATAGCGTGTTGACTGGTTTGTTGGCGTGCACTGGGCAGTCCTGTCCTGCGCTCACCCGTTTTATTGTCGAATCCCGAATAACGTACTGGCTCATTATTCGGGATTCGCCATCAAAACAGAACCATCTATCTTGCATCCGACCATTTCCTCGTTGGGTGACCGACCAGCACGGAGACGACTGTTTGTTAAGCGAATAGGGTGCTGACTGGTTTGTTACAATATACGGGACAGTCATCTCCAGCAATCACCTGTTTTATTGCCGAATCCCGAATAACGTTCTGGCTCGTTAATCGGGTTTCGCGAATAACAAATAACGAGCTAGCATGTTATTCGGGATTCGCTACTAAAACAGAAGATCTATCTAGCATTCTACCATTTCCTCGTTGGATGACCGTAGAGTAAGTGAACGTTGGGTGACCGACCAACAAGGAGACGACCGTTTGAAGAGCGAATAGCGTGTTGACTGGTTTGTTTGCGTGCACTGGGCAGTCCTGTCCTGCACTCACCTGTTTTATTGTCGAATCCCGAATAACGTGCTGGCTCGTTATTCGGGATTCGCGAATAACCAATAACGAGCCAGCACGTTATTCGGGATTCGCCCCTAAAACAGAACGATATATGCATCCGACCATTTCCTCGTGTGGAGACCAATTAGCACGGAGGCGACCGTTTTTCAAGCGAGTAGGGTGCTGACTGGACTATCCCGTTTTAAACAAATTCTAAAAAATAAAAGTCCGAGTATGTATGAAATTTAATCGCCAAAATATCGACGAATGTGGTATTTACCTTGTCTCAAAATTTCAGCTCAAAATATTGAGTCGTTTGGGCGTGAACGTCAAAACTGCTTATCCGGACACGTAACCCTTTTATGAATTCGGGTCTATTTTTTCGTTTATGACCTGATAATCGACTTCCGTTTATTTAGAGGTCTATATAGTGAATGGCCCATGCACTGTACTTGATATCGAAAGGTCAATTTTACCTACACATAAAAAAGCCTGGTTTTACGTAGACACCGCAGAATACAGCTTGGGACACCGGTTTCCTTTCCAATTGAAGATTGACGGGTTTAAAGGACAATATTGGTGCCAGTCATTATCACATATGTGATAGAGCTGGTTAAACACATTCCAAATATACTTTTAACAGAGAGATCAATGTTACGATAGTTGAGTAATACATGTTTCCCGAATCGGAAGTGACGAACGCCAAAGGAAAACACGAGTCACCGCTTTATATAACTGACTAAAGCGACGAGTGATAACAGATACACGGCCGAATATCTGCTCACTAATAATTCCTTTGAAGACCAAAAGTTGTTATGTGGGACTGTAAGAGGATATCTGACAATTCAATAAAGTAATTGAATGCCATTAGATAAAAAAAAAACAGGAGACAAATAGAAATAGTCCGTACATTCCCTTGTTTATATTCATTCTATACCTATAAAAACATGGTAATGCACGGACTTTTTCTCTGTTTTTCTTTCGTGTTTTCTTTCGGCCGTGTATCTGTTATCACTCGTCGCTTCAGTCAGTTAAATAGACGGGTGACTCGTGTTTTCCTTTGGCGTTCGTCACTTGCGATTCGGGAAACATGTATTACTCAGCTATCGTAGCATGGATCTCTCTGTTAAAAGTATATTTGGAATGTGTTTAACCAGCTCTATCATATATGTGATAATGACTGGCACCAATATTGTCCTTTAAGTTGTTTGAAAACGTATCACAAATACTGAGTTAGTTTCTCTGCCCTTAGGAAAAGGATTTTAAGTGATTTTAACACAAAATTAAGCAGTTTTATTCTCTAAAAAATTATCGGGATTAGCCCTTTACGAGTGTACGGGGCAGTCATCTCCGGCAATCACCTGTTTTATTGCCGATTGCCGAATAACGTGCTAGTTTGTTATTCGGGATTCGGCAATAAAACAGGTGGGGGGTAGCGTAGGCCAGGTCTACTGTCGAATCCTGAATCTCAATAACGAGATTCGGGATTTAGTAATAAACCAAAGTGGCAACTTGTATCGTTATTGGACGTACTTACCTACAGGTTCCTTAAAGTTCCAATTTCACTTTTTCTAAGAAAGTCAAAATATAATTATTTCTATGTTTTTTGCTCAAAGGTTGTCAACTCACTATTATACGATCATGGACAAAATTTTGGGGGGGTTAGAAAGGGCGACACTGGTTGATTGAGGAAATAGTTACTCAATTACCTCCCTTGTTTTCCCATTCTTCTCCATGGACGGCCATCTTCAAACGTTTGAATTTGAAGTTGAAAACGATATTTTTGCCAATTTCTCAACTGGCAATAGTGAATTATAGGATTAATAGGATTATTCTTTAACAAGGTAGGGCTGTTTATAGGTTCAATCTATTTTGGGGGCTTTATTTTAATAAATTTTAAAAATATAACTTAAAAAAATGCTATTGAAACGCGCATTACCTATCAGAAGGTAAATTGTTATTGAATGTACCTACCTATAAGTACCTAAACGCACATTACCGGTGTCTTGATTCTACAAAAAGTGTTAACGGCGAACAAACGCAAGCAAGCCAAAAAAATAGTGATAACGCGATTTGATGTTCGGGATTCGTTTTTTTCCCGCGCACATTATAGACGCCTTCTCGTATTATCAGAACATAGCACTTCTTCGTTTCGTTCTGAATTTTACAGCAGAAAAAAAAAATAATGTACGCGGGAAAAAAACGAATCCCGAACATTTAAAAATGTCATTTAAAGATATGTCTTCTAATCACTTAATTTATTAAAAATTCACTTCTCTGTATGAAAAAATACGAGAAGGCGTCTATTTTAAATGTCATTTAAAGATATGTCTTCTAATCACTTAATTTATTAAGTATTTACTTGTCTGTATGAAAATAAAAATTGTCATATGCGTCATAGATTTCTAATTTCTTGTTTAATAACGATATATTGTATTCAATCATCTCTAGTTTGTGATTCTTCATTAATCCAATTCCTTAAAACACTACTACTTGTTGTAATTTAGTACCCACAACTTTCAACTTTACCTGTTCTTTTCTTTCCATTGTTGATATAATGGTTCAGGCCTATAAATACATCCATTTTGTTCTATTCTATCTAGGTCTATAAATACATCCATTTTGTTCTATTCTATCTAGGCCTATCAATCTTTTAACTTTGGGATAATATTGTTCAAAGTTGTGGATAAATTGCAACAAAATTTAAACTGCCAAGGAATGTTTTCCAGGCATACCAATTTATTAAAGACCACTCCGCCAGTCCTTTTTGACATACAAGTAAGTCAGTCAGTGGATTCTATTTAACTGTGGGTTTTAAAGGGAAAAGCAATGACATGAGGGTTAACGGCTTAATTTTCCGAACAAACCAAGCTTTACCTGTTCTTTTCTTTCCATTGTTGATATAATGGTTCAGGCCTATAAATACATCCATTTTGTTCTATTCTATCTAGGCCTATAAATACATCCATTTTGTTCTATTCTATCTAGGCCTATCAATCTTTTAACTTTGGGATAATATTGTTCAAAGTTGTGGATAAATTGCAACAAAATTTAAACTGCCAAGGAATGTTTTCCAGGCATACCAATTTATTAAAGACCACTCCGCCAGTCCTTTTTGACATACAAGTAAGTCAGTCAGTGGATTCTATTTAACTGTGGGTTTTAAAGGGAAAAGCAATGACATGAGGGTTAACGGCTTAATTTTCCGAACAAACCAAGCTAAAGATGTGTACTGGGAGGGGAATTCCCCCCCCATTCCCCCCCCCCCCATTCTCTTAGTAGATCCATACGAAAAACTAGATGGATATTTAAACAAGCCAACAGTGAGGCTGATGTCCCCCGCCGAAATCCCAAAATAAATAGATGACACATATTAATTAATCACACATCTATTTTTTCAAACGTATCGAGCAATCAAACTGTACACGAAGTGTCATCCAAAAGTGTTTTATAAAGAAAAATGCTAAAACCGACGAGAAAAAAAAATGAAATGTACCCATTGCAGGTTAGGGGGACCCTAAAGGCAGACAAAAGGGCCCCCACGCTTGACAAAAGGGCCCTTCTGGCTAAGGGAAAGGGTCTTTGTGTCCGAGTCAATCGTTTCTATGCACTGTTAGTGTCGAATCTATTACTGAATGAGAATGCAGTCATTGTATAGGCATAAAAATCATCAATCAAGATGAACCTAAGTTATCTTGTCCCAAAGTATCAACCAATCAAATTGCTTATCTCTGCCTATCCTAAGCAGAAAATGCTCATCTTCGAATTCCATCGTTATCTTGTCCCAAAGTATCAACCAATCAAATTGTTTATCTGCCTACCCTAAGCAGGAAATGCTCATCTTCGAACTCCATCAAGGCATTGACCTAATAAGCATACACACCAATTTTGAACATTTAAACTCAATTAGAAGGAGAGTTATTGTGTTCCAAAGTCTCGGCAAATCAAATTGCTTATCGCTCTGCTTACCCTGAGCAGTAAATGCTCATTATCGATCTTAGTCAAGGCATTACTGTAATGAAACTATACCCCACGTTTGATCACTCTCACTTAATTAGAACTAAAGTTATCGTGTCCCAAAGCATCAACCAATCAAATTGCTTATCTCTGCTTACCCTAATGGGAAAATGCTCATCTTCGAACTCCATCAAGGCATTGACCTAATAAGCATATACACCAAGTTTGAACATTTTAACTCAATTAGAAGGAGAGTTATTGTGTGCCAAAGTCTCGATCAATCAAATTGCGTATCGCCCTGCTTACCTTTAGCAGAAAATGCTCATTATCGAACTTAGTCAAGGTATTACTGTAATGAATAAGCATATACACCAAGTTCGAACATTTTGACTCATTTAGAAGGAGAGTTATTGTGTTCCAAAGTCTCGACCAATCAAATTGCGTATCGCTCTGCTTACCCCTAGCAGACAATGCTCATTATCGAACTTAGTCAAGGTATTACTGTAATGTAACTATACACCAAGTTTTATCACTCTCACTTAATTAGAACTAAAGTTATCGTGTCCCAAAGCATCAGCCAATCAAATTGCTTATCTCTGCTTACCCTAAGCGGAAAATGCTCATCTTCGAACTCCATCAAGGCATTGACCTAATAAGCATACACACCAATTTTGAACATTTAAACTCAATTAGAAGGAGAGTTATTGTGTTCCAAAGTCTCGACCAATCAAATTGCGTATCGCTCTGCTTACCCCGAGCAGAAAATGCTCATTATCGAACTTAGTCGAGGTATTAATGTAATGAAACTATACACCAAGTTTCATCACTCTCACTTAATTAGAACTAAAGTTATTGTGCCCCAAAGCATCAACCAATCAAATTGCTTATCTCTGCTTACCCTAAGCGGAAAATGCTCATCTTCAAACTCCATCAAGGCATTGACCTAATAAACACATACACCAAGTTTGAAAATTCTAGCTCAATTAGGAAGAGAGTTATTGAGTCCCAAAAAGTGTGACGGACAGACAGACAGACAGACTGACGAACCCATTTTAATAGTCCCCCAACTTTCTTCGAAAGGCGGGGGACAATAAAATTAAAGTGGCTTAACAGATTACTTTGTTTGCTCCATAAATGCTAATAAAGACGACTATGCAGTGTTATATGAGGATATTTGGCTGGGACAGCAGTGCTACGTCCTCCTCTTATTTCAAATTCCAAGTGTCAGTGTGTTAGGGGTTCTTTTACGTGCACACCGACTTGGGACGGATAAATAAAGATGTAGAAAATACAAAGTGACATTTTATTTTACAAGTTTGAAAATACATAATCTCCCAAGTTAAATAGCTAGTCTACAGTGATGTTATAGAAATTTACTGTTTATATAATCTTCTCTCCTGGTCTATATAATACATTGGAACAAATATACATAAGTTCAGCTTTTAAAACCCCATTCAGTCAGCACTGAACACTTGTATAATATATATTTATATCATATAATAGATACATATCTATATCCGTGTTCTTTTAATACAAAAAGGATTATAATGTACAATTCTATAATATAATTTGAAGGCAAAAATTGATGCAATTTGAAAATAGCATTGAGGAAGGAGGCCCATCAGTTGTCTCCCTTTGATGCAGAGTTATGTCCCTTTGTAGCAATAAAAAAAAATAAAGGGAGATAATAAATAAATGTGATTAGTTTTATCAGTAAGTAATATACATACATACCTTAATTACAGGTACACAAACTCGCACCTGACCACACCTGACATTAAATAAAGTGACCATAAGAATAAATAACGACATGGAACACCAATATTTCAAATAATAATAATATAATAATAATAATAAACATAATGGTTATACCAATATTGGATGCGATTTGTTTATTTTTAATTACTTCAAATATAAATTATGCAGCTTGTTACCCAAACAAATGTAGGATTCGCGGCCACAGACGTTTCGGCTACAGACGTTTAAACCTGAAATAGTTTGCTCTTATTAGAGCTATTGAACCTTTGTGGCTAATAATCCGTTTCCCACCCAACTCTTCTATTATTGTGTATTGGGCAAATCAACTCATGCATAACTCAAAATTTAAAATCGTTTGTTAAGGACGCAAAGGGTTAATTTTACACATTCATTCCCTTTTGATATTTGGTCAACTACATTCAGGGATTGCGTCCAATAAATCTGGGTGTTCCCTCGTGTCAAGTCAAGACCATCTTTTTATAGATCCTTTAGATTAGTTCTGATCAATCTTTTTTGTGTAAACAATATTTTACTTCAAACGGATGAAAAGGGGTCAGGGAATACATGTAAGTATAGTTCCCCTAAATCCTTTCTGATTTAAACCAATTCCAATTCAAATTAATATCTTGGCCTTATCCTATGTCCCATGTTGTTAGAAACCCAGGCTTTTCGTCCCATCTGAAGGAACAGACACTGTTCTTTTTTAGGGCCGTCGCGTATTATAATCGTATCAAGGTCAAGCTTCACATTTAGTTGATTTCCTAAACAATTTACATGATGTCTTTCAATAATCGTGATTGTCTTGCTATATATGATATTAATTTACGACTGGTAAATAATGACTACCAGGAGAAAACCAAGATTTCAATATCCAGGCATAATAATACTTACTACATGCAAACCATTGAATTTAGAACTTATTTTTACAGGGATGTACAAATTGAAAAACTCCATTGCACTTTAAATGTAGTAACAATTGTCTTAAACAATGAAGGCAACACGTAGTAATAATATTTGTGTTTGTAGTGTTTCTAACCCCAAATCCTGAGATATTACATTGAATCAATGACCCTAACTGCCATTACAATTTTATATCTTTTAAAGAAAGTTGAAAAGAAAATATTTTACTCAAGTCCTGGACTGTTATCTCTGAAATAGAGAGAGATAGAGAGAGAGAGAGAGAGAGAAAGAGGGAGAGGGAGAGGGAGAAAGAGAGGGGATTTCTAGTAGTGGGAGGAAACTGACGAAACATGAGAAAATCCATGATCCTTTTCCTTGTCACCTTCATGCGGGGAAATTGAACCCACGCAACTTCACTCAATAACATACCTCATGATTTCACACGCACGCCAGTACCGGATCTAAGGGGGGCAAAGTGGAACAAATGTCCCGACCCCCCACATTTAGGCGCCCCCCCCCCCCCCCAAATTGTCAACGAATTCTAACCGTCAATGAAATTGCTGCCTAAATTGTCTCAGATGCACTAAAATTAATCATAACAGGCGCGGATCCAGGATTTTTTGCAGGGGGGGGGGTGTCCAGGTTTGATAATTGCCACCGCCACCATTACCGGGGGGCTTAGGGGCCCTCCCGCAGAAAAATTTGGTAAATTAGATTCAATTTGGTGCATTCTGACGTATTTCCGGAAGGTAAATTGCAAAATTACAGGTCTAAAAATCGCCAATAAAATCGCATAAATAATGGTTGATATAATGGTTGAGGCCTATAAATACATCCATTTTGTTCTATTCTATCTAGGCCTATAAATATATCCATTTTGTTCTATTCTATCTAGGCCTATCAATCTTTTAACTTTGGGATAATATTGTTCCAAGTTGTGGATAAATTGTGTAGCCGGAGCTTTATCTCAGGGATTTGTAGGTTGTTAAGCAAGGAACTGAAGCAGTACAGGTTTAAACAGTTTATTCACATAAACGAACACAAAACAAACAACGAAGGAAGGAAGAAAACCAAAAACAACCAAAAACACTGAAAATATAAATACAAACAGATTACAAACATGCAAACAAAGCGGGCGGAACATAATCAAGATAGAAATAAATATACAAAAGAAAGATAAAACATGATTTGAACTAAATACATTTACATTTATAGATATATATGAACATTTAAAATAAAAGAAGAGAAAAGCAGAAAAACTAAACATACCCTGGGAAAGGTGTTTTAATTATATCACAATGCCGGTAAGGAAGAATTATATTACACAAGCTAAAATAAAACAAACACCACAATAAGTACAGACCACTGGGAAAAGGGCAAAAATGGCGGGAAAACTAAAGATATAAAATTATATAAAGTTGGGAAACTCTTAGTACAAGAATTATGTATTTAAACTACTTAGAACCAACCTGTACTAAACATATATACTGATAAATTACTAAAAACAAGAAATATAAAATACCTGAAGATGAAGAAATACCAAGGTCTTGTCATAAGTCATGTCAAGAGAAAAGTGCAGATCTCAAATAAGGTGCAAGCCAGGTAAACTCATTAAAACAACTCACTAAAAACAACACAACACACACACACTGGACACTGCATCTTGGCTACATTCCAATACACCAAGCTGACATAAGATACAAGACCATATATTACATAAACTTTATTTACATATAAACAACAAAACATTTACAAATTACGCCCTACTACAATTGCAACAAAATTTAAACTGCCAGGGAATGTTTTCCAGGCATACCAATTTATAAAAGACCACTCGCCAGTCCTTCTTGACGTACAAGTAAGTCAGTCAGTGGATTCTATTTAACTGTGAGTTTTAAAGGGAAAGCAATGACATGAGGGTTAACGGCTTAATTTTCCGAACAAACCAAGCTAAAGATGTGTACTGGGAGGGGAATTCCCCCCCCCCCATTCTCTTCGTAGATCCATACGAACAACTAGATGGATATTTAAATAAAATTAAAGCGGCTTAACAGATTACTTTTTTTGCTCCATAAATGCTAATAAAGACGATTATGCAGTGTTATATGAGGATATTTGGCTGGGACAGCAGTGCTACGTCTTCTTCTTATTTCAAATTCCAAGTGTCAGTGTGTTAGGGGTTCTTTTACGTGCACATCAACTCGAGACGGATAAATAAAGAAGATGTAGAAAATACAAAGTGACATTTTATTTTACAAGTTTGAAAATACATAATCTCCCAAGTTAAATAGCTAGTCTACAGTGATGTTATAGAAATTTACTGTTTATATAATCTTCTCTCCTGGTCTATATAATACATTGGAACAAATATACATAAGTTCAGCTTTTAAAACCCCTGCAGTCAGCACTGAACACTTGTATAATATATATTTATATCATATAAAAGATACATATCTATATCTGTGTTCTTTTAATACAAAAAGGATTATAATGTACAATTCTATAATATAATTTGAAGGCAAAAATTGATGCAATTTGAAAATAGCATTGAGGAAGGAGGCCCATCAGTTGTCTCCCTTTGATGCAGAGTTATGTCCCTTTGTAGCAATAAAAAAAAAATAAAGAGAGATAATAAATAAATGTGATTAGTTTTATCAGTAAGTAATATACATACATACCTTAATTACAGGTACACAAACTCGCACCTGACCACACCTCACATTAAATAAAGTGACCATAAGAATAAATAACGATATGGAACACCAATATTTCAAATAATAATAATATAATAATAATTATAAACATAATGCGTTATACCAATATTGGATGTGATTTGTTTATTTTTAATTATTTCAAATATAAATTATGCAGCTTGTTACCCAAACAAATGTAGGATTCTCGGCCACGGACGTTTCGGCTACAGACGTTTAAACCTGAAATAGTTTGCTCTTATTAGAGCTATTGAACCTTTGTGGCTAATAATCCGTTTCCCACCCAACTCTTCTATTATTGTGTATTGGGCAAATCAACTCATGCATAACTCAAAATTTAAAATCGTTTGTTTAGGACGCAAAGGGTTAATTTTTCACATCCATTTCCCTTTTGACATTTGGTCAACTACATTCAGGGATTGCGTCCAATAAATCTGGATGATCCCTCTGGTCAAGTCAAGACCATCTTTTTATAGATCCTTTAGATTAGTCCCGAAGAACTATAATTTAGCTTGCTGTGGCCTTTAATAGTTAAATTAACAAATTGTACTATAAATTAAGGATGAAAAACTTGCATCATTAAATTATTGGATTATTTCTCAAGTTATTAAAGACCTGATTCAAACAGTGATAAATGTTCAAGCAATTAATATCTTGGCCTTATCCTAGGTCCCATGTTGTTAGAAACCAAGGCTTTTCGTCCCATCTGAAGGAACAGACACTGTTCTTGTTAGGGCCGTCTCGTATTATAATCGTATCAAGGTCAAGCTTCACATTTAGTTGATTTCCGAAACAATTTACACTAGACCTGCATGCAGGAATGACGGGTTTCACTGGTGCCACGTTAACTTTAAACTTATGTCACTTTCGCTCCCATGTTGCCCTTTAACCAATGACACCGATAAACAGATTTCCACATAAACATTGCACACATCAAATAAAAGGGAAACAGAATCAACAAAAATCCAGCAATATCAATTCATTTTATACATTTGTAACATGTAATTGAGCCTGATAAAATTACAGTACTTCCGGTGATAATGAAAATGTTCAATTAGTTTCATGAAATCAGAAATGGCATAAGCTATCATATAGTGAAAATTTTATGTAAATCGAAAAATATTTGCCACTTTTATTGACCAAAATACTTGAAAAGTGACTTGTAGAAAATCGGCTATTTCTCTGCAACCGTACAAGTTAGAAACCGTTTTGTGGTATCTGTATGATCGTATGGGTTCATTCTATTTGTTGATTGGCATCAAATATCATAATTTTAAAAAGATTTCAATACAGACTCATTTGAATAAAATATCTGTTTTGAAGGCTAAAAATACAGTTTTTGCCAAAATGACATTACTTCCGGTGTTACTAAAATGTTAAATTTAGTTTATAATATCGTCTATGACATTAGGCATCAAATGATGAAACTTTTATGAAAATCGAATAATAATTGATACATTTACGGGCCAAAAACCTTTAAAAGTGACTTGTAGAAAACCGCCTATATCTCGGCAACCGAACAAGTTATAAACAATTTTATGATATCTGTATGAGCACATGAGTTTTGTCAATATGTGAATTTAAACCAAAAGTTAATTTTATTATTACATATGACATAATTCTTGGTTGAAAAAAATATCGATTTTAAAAGTTAAAAATGGAGTTTTTGACTAAATGACGTCAATTCCGGTGTCAATTTAAAATAGTAATCAACATGATATGACGCACACTTGCTTTTTGAATCAAATGATGTCCCTTTTGTGAATATCCATTAATAATTGACTATTTTACAGACAAAATTACGAAAACAGTGCCTTATGCAAAACTGCCCATTTCTCGGCAACTGCTTATATTAGAAACTAATTTTAACATACATTTTCTGCGTATGGATCAAAGCTACAAGTTTATAAAAGTTACGTAGAAATATTTTAAAGTCTGAAAAGCCTGTATGGGTTGTAAAAGGTCAATTTTACACCTATTTTCAACTGTTAATCGAATTTGCTCGAAAATGAAATCGAAATTAAAAAAACTGAGCTCACACTTTTTTGCGCCTTTAAAGGGCACACTCTTTTTGTTATATCAAGTTTTTAAAAAAATAATATTTTCTCTTGAAAAATGGTACCTAACTGTCAAAATTGTAGATTTTGGTAGTTTTTGGTAAACTTATGTCATTTCCGGTGCCGATAGATAAAACTATTGGTAACAAAAAAAAATGACAATTGAGACAAGGTGTGAACTGCAAGCGAAGACAACTCTGCTTGGGAGATCGATGCACAAGACCAAAGCGCACCGTGTCCATAATATTGTGGACTCGGCATCAACAAACTACGCTCACCATTTGAATAAAGACAAACACGTTAATCTGACCCTTCAAAAGTCTGCATTGATTAATACATGAAACAAATATAATATCCCTTCTTTCATTCTTTTCCCCATTTTGGCCAAATGTGAAAAACGTACTAAGGGATACACGACATGTACATAATCACTGACGCCGACGGGTAATAAATAACATTAAGATACTAGATCATAGCCCACAAATGGGTCTGAGTTTTTTTTTATAAATCTTTCCAACAAATTAACAAACACAATTTGCAAGCGATGCATAGTGAACAAGCTAAACAAAAAGCGATTTTTCATATAATCAAATTTAATTCAGGAAGTTACGATATGTGCTAATTACCACAGGAACCAATCCATTTTATACATGTGTTACATGTAAGTGATCCTGGCCATATCACAGTACTCCCAGCGATAATGAAAATATTAAATTAGTTTCTTAAAATCAGAAATAATAATCACATATAGACCCCAGACCCTGAAAAGTCACTTTTAGGAAATCGTCTATTTCTCTGCAACCATACAAGTGAGAAACCATTTTGTGGTATCTGAATGATCGCATGGGTTCATTCTATTAGTTGATGCGAACTAAATATCATAATTTTAAATATATTACAAATCAGACTCATTTGAAAAAAATATCTGTTTTGAAGGCTAAAAATACAGTTTTTGCCAAAATATAATTACTTCCGGTGATACTGAAAATGTTAAATTAGTTCTATGAAATCATAAATGACGTAAGATATCATATGGTGAAAATTTTATGAAAATCGAATAATAACTGACACTTTTATAGACCAAAATCCTGGAAAAGTGACTTGTGGAAAATCGCCCATTTCTCTGCAACGGTACAAGTTAGAAACCGTTTTGTGATATCTGTATGATCGCATGGGTTCATTCTATTTTATGAATAGAATCAAATATCATAACTTGAAAAAAATAACAAGTACGACCCATTTGAATAAAATATTGTTTTTTAATGCTAAAAATTAAGTTTTGAGGAAATGACGTCATTTCCGGTGGCAGCGTATGAGATACAATGGTTTGACCTTGTCCACTATGGCATTAGGCATCCAATGGTGAAAGAAAATTGAAAATCACATAATAATTGATTCTTATACAGCCAAAATAACGTGAAAAGTGGTTCATGCAAAATTGACTTTTTCTCGGCAACTACGCAAATTACAAATTAATTTTCACATACATTCTCTTCGTATGGGTTATTGCTACGAGATTATGAATGTTACGAAGATATATTTTTTAATATGAAGACGCTGGATGGGTTGTAAATAGCTTATTTTGACACCTTTTTTCACCCTTTAATCCAAATTGCCCGAAAACGAAATCGAAATTAAAAAAACTGAGCGCGATGTTTTGTGCGCCTTTATATGGCACATCTTTTCAGTCATATTAGATTTGAAAAAAATAAGTTTTGCTTTCAAAAAGTGGTACCGAACTGTTAAAATTGTAGTTTTTGCTAAATTTACGTCACTTACGGTGCCGACAGGAAACTTTGCCGGTAACAAAAAAAATGACATTTTGGACCATGGAGCATATAAACTTTGTTTTATACAAATCGGGCAATAAATAATTTATATAGAACCGATAAACTGAATTAGCCAATAGCGACCAAGGAAAATTATCCAGAAAAAAAATGTTCACATTTTTGCCCAAATCAGACGACCCTTTAACCCTTGGTAAAAGGTCATTAAAAAATATTCATTAATAAAAAGGTTTTTTGTCAAAATTTAAATTTTCAAAATTTGGCGCCTTATTTTTCCGAAGATTCGGCGAAATTTAAAACTCTAAAGACCCTTAGCTATGTGCCATGTCTCTGGCTATGTCAAAAACTGTCAAACGATAAAATCCAACAATTGTTGTTAATATTACGGCAATATTTCAAAAAACGACAACTTCGGTGATTTCGGACATTTCGCATTGTCGCAGAATGCCGGAAATAGCTTTAATCTCTAAGTCACACCCACTTTCGCAGTAAAACTCAAGACATTGCATTGATACGACAAGTAGTTCCTGAGATATAAGCAAATTGGAAAAAAAAAAAATAATAATAATAAGAATAATAATAAGAAGAACTAGACCTGCATGCAGGAATGACGGGTTTCACTGGTGCCACGTTACTTTCGGTGCCACGTTGCCCTTGAACATATGTCACTTCCAATACCAATGAAACCATTAAACAGGTTTCCACATAAGCATTACAAACATCAAATAAAATGGACGAAAGAATCAACCAAATCCAGCAATATCAATTCATTTTATATATATGTTACTTGTAAGTGATCCTGGCAAAATTTCATCACTTCCATTGATAATGAAAATGTTCAATTAGTTTTATGAAATCAGAAATGGCATAAGGCATCATATGGCGAAGATTGTATGTAAATCGAATAAGAATTGCCACTTTTATAGACCAAAAACCTTGAAAAGTGACTTGTAGAAAATCGTCTATTTCTCGGCAACCGCACATGATAAAAACTATTTTTTTGGTATCTATATGATCGTATGGGCTCAATCTATTTGTTGATTGGAATCAAATATCATAATTTTAAACTTATTACAAATCAGACTCATTTGAAAAAAATATCTGTTTTGGAGGCTAAAAATACAGTTTTTGCCAAAAGGACATTACTTCCGGAAATACTGAAAATGTTAAATTAGTTCTATGAAATCATAAATGATATAAGATATCATATGCTGAAAATTTTATTAAAATCGAATAATAACTGACACTTTTATAGACCAAAAACCTTGAAAAGTGACCTAAGGAAAATCGCCCATTTCTCTGCAACCGTACAAGTTGGAAACCATTTTGTGGTATCTGTGTGATCGTATGGGTTCATTCTATTTGATCAATAGAATCAAATATCATAATTTGAAACAAATAACAAGTACGACTCATTTGAATAAAATATTGTTTTTGAGGGCCAAAATTTAAGTTTTGAGTAAATGACGTCATTTCCGGTGACAGCGCAAGAGGTAAAATGGTTTGACATAGTCCACTATGGCATTAGGCATCCAATGGCGAAAGAAAATTGAAAATCGAATAATTATTGATTCTTTTACAGCCAAAATTACGTGAAAAGTGACTCATGCAAAATTGCCTATTTCTCGGCAACTGCGCATATTACAAATTAATTTTCACATACATTCTCTTTGTATGGGTTATTACTACGAGTTTATAAGTGTTACGAAGATATATTTTTTAATATGATGACGCTGGATGGGTTGTAAATAGCTTATATTGACACCTTTTTTCACCCTTTAATCCAAATTGCCAGAAAACGAAATCGAAATTAAAAAAACTGAGCCCGATGTTTTGTGCGCCTTTACATGGCACATCTTTTCAGTCATATAAGATTTGAAAAAAATAATATTTGCTTTCAAAAAGTTGTACCGAACTGTCAATATTGTAGTTTTTGCTGAATTTACGCCACTTCCGGTGCCTACAGGAAACTTTACCGGTAACAAAAAAAATGGCATTTTGAACCACGGAACATATGAACATGGTTTTATACAAATCGAACAATAAATAAATAATGTAGGACTGAAAAACTGAATTAGCCAATGGCGGGCAAGGAAAATTACGGAAACAAAAAATGTTGACATTTTTGTTCACATCAGATGACTCTTTAACCTTGGTTAAAATGTCATATAAAAAAATTAATAAATAAAAAAGTTTTTTGTAAAAATTTAAATTTTCAAAATTTGGCGCCTAATATCTTCCAAGATTCGTCGAAAATCAAAAATCAAAAGTAACATAGCTATGTCCCCTGTTTCTAAGTATGACAAAATGCATCATATGCTAAAATCCAATAATTATTGTTAATATTACGGCAATATTTCAAAAAACGACATTTTCGGTGATTTCGGACATTTCGCAATGTCGCAGAATGCCGGGAATAGCTTTAATCTCTAAGTCACACCCACTTTCCCAGTAAAACTGAAGACATTGTATCGATCCGACAAGAAGTTGCTGAGATATAAGCAAATTGGAAAAAAAAAAATAATAATAATAAGAAGAATAATAATAAGAATAATTTTAACAAAAACAATAGTGTTTCACACAAGCTACGCAGTGTGAAACCCTAATTTTAACAAAAACAATAGTGTTTCACACAAGCTACGCAGTGTGAAACCCTAATAATGTCTTTCAATAATCGTGATAGTCTTGCTATATGATATTAATTTACGACTGGTAAATAATAACTACCAGGAGAAAACCAAGATTTCAATATCCAAGCATAATATTATTTACTACATGTAAACCATTGAATTTAGAACTTATTTTTACAGGGGTGTACAAATTGAAAATCTCCATTGCACTTTAAATGTAGTAACAATTGTCTTAAACAATGAAGGCAACACGTAGTAATAATATTTGTGTTTGTAGTGTTTCTAACCCCAAATCCTGAGATATTACATTGAATCAATGACCCTAACTGCCATTACAATTTTATATCTTTCACAGTTCCGGAACAACCTTTAACATTTCCAGGACCATTTTAACAGTTCCAGGACTATCTATCACAGTTCCAGAACTATCTTTAACAATTCCAGAACCATCTTTAACAGTTCCAGAACCAGCTCCATAATCCATCTTGAATCATTAACAATAAATTTAACAGTTGTAGATCTATCTTTCACAGTTCCAGAACCATCTTTAACAGTTCCGGGACCATATTTTAACAGTTCCAGAACCATCTTTAACACTTCCAGAACCAGCTCAATAATCCATCTTGAATCATTAACAATAAATTCAATCCTGACTCTTTAAGTAACATAGCTGATTCTTACATAAATGTATTATCTATTTGTTTTTATTGATGATACTGATCAAGTTTAAAACAGTCAAATAATAAGGTTTACTTGTCTGGTGTATAAAACACAATCAAATATAAAATAAACCTAATCAGTCTCTCATTTCACTGTCCATGTCTTCTTGTTGATAATATTCGTCTGACCTATGACCCATATAATTTTACAACGAGTCGACCTATGACCCGCTAACTGTACCACGCAATTCAACATGGAAATATTCTCGACGTGTCGACACAATGACGAAATCCCGTTAGTGGCTTGCTTATTGTAGAACAAGTAACCTTGACGATAATTCCATTAATGACATTACTACTTGTGTTGTCTGTATCTTTATCTGCCATCAGTTTATTGAGGTTTCCTAATCATTTAGTAGCACACTTTAACACTCATACACTGTTACATGCATGTGCATGTTCACTCACACACATGCGTAAGCACATAATTGGAAGATCTGGTTACACTCAACTGTTTTTTGATTGATGGACTCAGTCATCAGGATTATTTATTAAAATCAGATACTGAATATTTTGGTCTTCTAGTTCCTTTCAGCTAGACGGGTACCAAATAATAATAATAATAATAATAAAAACAGGGAGGGGTGGCGGGTTGTAACCATGGTAACCATAGTTGTTATAAGGGGGTCTGTGAAGAGAAAGAACTGGTACTACTACTACCACTTAAACTCAACATGCTGCCACGTACACTGTTTGTATCATTGTCAAAGTCACGTAGCGACGCGTCTGCCACTTCTAATGCATTTAATCCTTTCGCGACCGTCTCCACGTCAAAGTCATGTAATTCTCGTTCCTGTTTTTGTAACTGATGCCTTATTCTTTCTTTTTCCTCCTTTTCAAAAATCATTCTTTCATCATCCATCTATAAATATAGATATTAGAATATTTCAGTTAAAACAATTACATATAAAGGGGAGGGGGGAGAGGGGCAGAGGAGGGGGAGAGGCGAAGATAGGGGGTGTAACAATGGCTTGCCACAAACTCAGTCATTTTGAGACTAGCCTTTTAATAATTTACTTGCATGTAGGGGTTTTCAACAGTAGGAGGAAAGCAGAGAATCCAGAGAAATCCTGTGAGGTAAGGGTCTTCAACAGTAGGAGGAAAGCAGAGAATCCAGAGAAAACCTGTAAGGTTAGGGACCAATAACACAATTAGGATCTATTTCTTTATAACTTACTGTCTGCTCTAATAACTGTTCAACACCTACTGGGCTAATGAAGACAGGATATCTTTGTAATGATCATTTACTTACTTTCTGTTCTAATAATACTCTTCTTAACGCTTGCGTTCTTTTTGATGTTGTGATTCAGCTTGCATCTTTAGTTTACTCTGATAGGCAATAAGTAGTTCTAACTCTTGTTGTAACCTTTGTTTTAATTCATTAGCCTCGGCTAACTGAGCTTCATCTAGTCTAACCTGTAAATATATATAAACATTATTACATTTGTAGTCATCGGACAGTTATTCATGAGAGAGGGAGAGAGAGAGAAAGAGAGAGAGAGAAATGGGGTTTAACGTCCACTGTAACACTACATACAGATAACAGAATATCAGCATAATTGATAGACCTTTATTGAGAGGACGAAATAGGCATACTCCGGGAGGAGCGCCATTCCAAGTCTTCTGAAACTAACAGTCAACTCTGGCTTATAAAGCATACAATTAATTAAGAAAAGTGATACACAAGCGATGTACATATTTGGCATTGTTTATTTATGAGATTATAGTATCTGTAACTGCACTGCATATTTAATGAGATCGTGCCTTTTGTTAAAACGAGCAGAGGCCATTCGTGTGTAGTCCGTAAATAACATATTGAACACATTAGACGTTTTATTAAGTCCGTGCCTTGAAAAAGTTGTGTCGAGTTGAACACGTCAATATCATTAATGATCAAAAAACAGCAGAGGTCAGAAAGTTCTATCTGTATATTTATATTTCAATATGATGTAGAGATCACTTTGTCACATTCCATCCCCACCCATTTAAGTTATTTATTAAAAATAAATAACTAATACCATTCTCACAGGTGGGACACTGTCTTCATATCAATTGAAGGTACACACAATTAAGTTAAATCACACACGAATTAAGAAGAGCACACACGGTATAATAATAGTAATGAAAACACACACGATTATATAGTTATATGATATTTTCGGAACACTAGGTCCTTGACTTTTGTAGGACGATACCATTATACCATTAAATTCTGGCATTCCTCTTGATTAATTATGACAAAGTGAATGACACTTGTTTATTTCTTGGTGCTGGTGTGGAAACATCTATTCCATGGAGCGTATTCTCGTCCATCCCCTTAATTATCGTTTTCTAACATACATTAAATACAATACAATATCAATATCAACACTTGAAAACATTTTATATGGACATCACAAAGTCAAGTCCTAATTCTATAAAAACAATTACATTGATAAACATGCTACAATAATATAAGTTCAATATAAATACTCGCTACAATAATATAAGTTCAATATAAATACTCGGTTATACGTTCCAACCGAAAAAAAAAATCAAAAAACACTTTTTCAATGTCAATAATTTCACTGTTGCCACCACTGAATAAGTTCAGGTCATGTTAGAATTGTTCTTTTTCTTGCACAGCTAATTTGATGAACGTAAACACTTCTGCAAACTGTGCTTGAAGGCCATATCTTTTGACATACTGGAATTCCCCTGTCTGGTTCAACGTTGCGGTACGTTAAGACACTGGAATTCCCCTGTCTGGTTCAACGTTGCGGTACGTTAAGATAGGGCACAATAAATCCCACAAATGATCAATGTACTTGCTAAATTAGACCAATTAGAATTACATTACCCTTAATTTACAACATTGATTTTAATTGGATGTAATAATAGTTAATCATATTCTTACACTTAAGTTTATTTAAAATCAAAATTGTATTTACTTTTAAGTGAATAAACTATTAACAATACAATTTAATCTGCCCCTAAGTAAAAATAAGCAGTATTAATTAGTACTTATCACCTAAAGTCATTAATAACATTGAAACTCATTAGTAGTCAGCTTTACTAATTGACAGTGACAGGTTAAGATTATAACCCGTCTTAACATTGGTGCTATATAGAGCTTCGTGTATATATCACAAGCTGGCAGCCAAGGGGTGCTATCTTACACGTTGAGAACAAAAAAGACAGACATGTGCCTGTGTGAGATGTCCATATAGATACTCCCTATTAACATTTCGTTCTGAATTCAAACGAGAAACAGCATCTTGATACAAAGGATCAGTATTTATTACAAGACCTGATTGTATGATACTCCTGGTTGTAAAAATAAAATAATTACAACCCATAAGTTATTATATTCCTGACGTTTACTACATACAACGAAAAATAAAAAATTACAAATATAAGTTCTTGACGTGTCCAATACATTAGTATGGTTTTACGTAACATTACTCATGACATAACAGGGAATTCAAAATTTATTCGACAGCTAATCGCACTTTCAAATTAAACTTTAAATTATCCATTTTACCACGTTATACTTTTTTTTTGGGGGGGGGGGGTGAACACATACTTTAAACTTATTCTCCTTTATATTTCTTTAACAAAACGACATGAATAATCCAGAAACAGTTATATTGCATAAGCTACTCGCTATATATTGCAATGCACCCTGTTTCAATTTAAAACATCTTTTAAAACCTAATACCAACCCACACAAAGGGCCATTAAGTTTTAATTTTTCTTGGGCATTTTCCTTTATAACCCTAAAAGCTAAACGCGATTTTACACATATTCATACCGTAACCATACCCGGTTAAACACATATACATTACTTGGACATAACACTACATTACATTATTACGATCTATAACTTTATAGAACGGAGACTTCATTTTATTTCTTTTAGCTTGGTTATACTGTTTCAGTTTTAGAATTCTTATCTACACCGACGTTTATAGAAATTATTTACCCATGTGTAAAACTAACTCTTATTTCCTTAACTTAATTATTTACTAGTTTGCCATTTTTTTGAAAACTTTATATTGATCAAATCCCTAATCTTTAAAAAATTTTTAAATTATCCCTTGGTCATTTTTGGCGTTCCATTGTCAGTTACAAGGAAATATGCACCTACCTTAAAACGACTGGAAATTCTTCTTCCAAGGGTTTCCTCCCAGGATCGAACCCGGACGTCAGTGATTCCATGACTGCTGGCTGTGGCTGTAATTATTGGCCCATGATCACCGTTAAGGACTTCCCGCTGGTATGGCGATTCACTCCCAGGTTCATATAGTCACGGCATCCAAATCTGATACCACCCAGGACGGTCACAGCAACCAAATCTGATATCTTGACTAATTGTAATTAACAATCCCGGTTGATTACTAATGAAACCAAAATCTTTTCAACTTGGAGATTAACTGGAGAATTCTGTCTAACAAGATTGCCTGCGGCTTCATGGGACTGGATCCCGTTCTGTTTGGTTCACTGATTCACGGCGCCAAATCTGATACGACCCAGGACGGTCACGGCATCCAAATCTGATATCTGTAACACTACATACAGATAACAGAATATCAGCATAATTGATAGACCTTTATTGAGAGGACGAAATAGACATACTCCGGGAGGAGCGCCATTCCAAGTCTTCTGAAACTAACAGTCAACTCTGGCTTATAAAGCATACAATTAATTAAGAAAAGTGATACACAAGCGATGTACATATTTGGCATTGTTTATTTATGAGATTATAGTATCTGTAACTGCACTGCATATTTAATGAGATCGTGCCTTTTGTTAAAACGAGCAGAGGCCATTCGTGTGTAGTCCGTAAATAACATATTGAACACATTAGACGTTTTATTAAGTCCGTGCCTTGAAGAAGTTGTGTCGAGTTGAACACGTCAATATCATTAATGATCAAAAAACAGCAGAGGTCAGAAAGTTCTATCTGTATATTTATATTTCAATATGATGTAGAGATCACTTTGTCACACCACTCGAAACAAACTAGTTCGATTTTATTTCAACAATGCGCGTGCATGTCTGAAAATTTATCAGTGGGAGGAAACCGGAGGACCCAGAGAAAACCCACGAAACTGGACAGACGACCCTACTCTTTGTCGCGTACAACCAAGGAATCTAAACCACGCCAGTTGACTCAATGACAGGCGCCAACCATTCAGCCATCCAACACCCCATTCGTGGTAAATTACATTTTGTTTAGCAGTGAGAGGAATCCGGACAAAAACCATGAGTCGAGACAAGCGACCCTCCTCTTTGTCACGTACAACCGGGGAATCGAAACCACGCCAGTTGATTCAACCCCCTTATCGGAATCTAAAGCACATCAGTTGACTTATAACGTAACATATTACATTTGATATAGCGCACACTACTGCCATGCATTCAGTGGCGCGTCACACAGTCTTACACAAATGTTAAAGGAATGCTATACAGAAAAAGTGTGTTTTTAAAATCTGTTACAGTTTTGCATTGCTTTACACTTTCTGGAAGGGTATCCCAGAGCTGCGGTCCTAACACACTAAAGGATCTGTCTGCAATGACAGACACTAACCCCCAATTCGACAGTGGTAACTTACATTTTGTTGTTGTAACATTTCTGCTATACTTTGTTCGTATTGTTCACCAAGTAACGCTAGTTTACGCATCTGTTCCTCCTTTAACTTTTTGCCCACGGCCCTCTGTTCGTTTTTAGGTGTCGTATGTAATATATGTTCTTTTAAGGCTTTATATTGTTTCTGCGTCTTGACTGCCTGGGGGGGGGGGGGGGCTACTGATCTAGAGTGAGCGTATGTGGGTTTCCTCCGGGCACTCCGGTTTCCTCCCACTGCTAAAGACCCAACGCGCAAGCGAATTATTGAAATAAAATTGAAACCATATGTTAGTTCCGAAATGACCTAGTTTGCATTGAATAGATGTTTAGCCCCAATTTTCTCTTTACTTTGATGATAATACAAAATTTACTCGTCCAGCTTTTTTTGATGTGTTGTGGGGGGATAGTAGGACATTAAACTCCAGTTTTTATTTTTGTTACTTGATTTTGTTTTTTCAGCAAAAAGAAATTCAGATCCGTAAACAGTTTAATAAGGCAGTCAAGAGAGAGAGAGAGAGAGAGAGAGAGAGAGGGGGGGCGAGAAATGGGGTTGAACGTCCACTCGACACAAACTAGGTCATTACGGGACTAACATATGGTTTAATTTTACCTACCAGTGCCGCTGTCTGTAAACATGATAAACGTTGTATTGATGTGATGTTTTAGTTTAACCCCGTAAAATATGCCAAACAATGTTTACAGAAGACTGAGACTTTAAACAAAATTTATGGGGTCCCCCCCCCTTACCATTGCGGACCCCCCACCCCCAACACATATTTCACGGCTACGCCCCTGTATATATCTGATGATACAAGTGATACCTCAGATGAGGAAGGTAAGTTCTTATCTATATAATATCCAACAAGGACTGACTTACCTACTTTAGATGAAACAATATTAAATATAACCTGATAAACTGTAAATATAATATAACATGTTATATATTACAGATACACGTAAACAACAACAAAAACAATTATTTAAAGCCTGTCTACATGGTACTTTAGATGATATAAAAAAAACCATGGTGAACATAGGTTTTAACGTCAGAGACAGATGGAATTAGACACCGTTGTTTAAATGTTGTTTATCAAGTGAAAGTCCTGTAGATAAAATAAAATTTCTAGTCAGTCATCAGGCAGATATTAACGCTAGAGACTGTTATAATTATACCATCTAACGCTAGAACCAGAAATAAGAATACCATCTTACACTGGGCATGTTTACATGGTACTTTATCTACAGTGCAATATCTTGTGGATGATTTACACATGGATTGTCAGACCATACACCGTTGTTTAAATGTTGTTTATCAAGTGTAACTCCTGTAGATAAAATAAAATATCTAGTCAGTCATCAGGCAGATATAAACGCCAGAAACAGTGTTAAAAAATACCATATTACACGTGGCATGTAGGTTTGGTACTTTATCTACAGTAAAATATCTAGTTGGTTGTTTACATCTAGATCTACATATCAAGTATAAATATGGTCGAATACCTGTAAATTATTGTAGGATCTCACGCACTGAATCACATGAAAAGATCAAATATATCACAGATCAAGGGAAATATATTAAAACTTTAAAAGTAAACCATCGTTTTTCGGGTCTTTATTTAGACGTTAAACATTTTACACATCAAATGAAATTAAAGTAAAATAAATAATTTATAACAATTCATGTAAACTAGTCAACCTAATGTTATTGTCTCTAGTCATACAATTTACAGTTTTATTGTCTCTAGTCGACAGTTAAAACTACTGATGACGTATTATACTATTTCTAGTCAACTGCGTTAAAACTACTGATGACGTATTACACTGTCTCTAGTCAACAGTTAAAGCTACTGATGACGTATTCGTACTTTATCTACAGGACTTACTGTGTTTATATCTATTGTTTATTTTGTCTGTAATTTTTAATTGTATATATTTATTTGTAATGAATAATACTGTTGCCTATCGTCTACAGACTGCAATTCTCAATGGATCATCATGGAACATGTTATATTTATTACTTATAACCATACGGATGGCAACTGTTAGTTTTGGTGCATACCCGACCCCTGTCTGTAAATTTGGCAAAACAAACCCACCGCCTAGCCATCTTTGTCTCTTGTCACATTACAGTTGTTTAAATCATTTCATATTTCATTCTTTTCATTTTGAAAGTACCAGACCAATCAAAGTAGAAATGTGAACGTATCATGCAGCGTTAGCTTTGCCCTTGTTTAATGTATATTCTTTGACCACCATTATAACAAGCTTCATTATTACCGCATAGTCATCAAGATTTAAATATTCGAAACCTTGAATATTTGTGATGTTTAAGCATGGTACGTGTCTCTAAAAGATTTGGGAGCGGTGATGGCTCGGTTAGTAAAGCACTATGTCGCTAACCCATTAGCCCCGTTTAGGAGCAAAACAGTTGGACGTTAAACCCCATTTCATTTCATTGCTTTGTCAAAGAAAGAGTATTCAAATTACGAATCAATTCTTATTATTTATCGATGAGGTACAAATTACCAACGGTCTAATATTTGAATTTAATAAGATTCTATCTCAATTGGAACGAAACGCGGACAGTGATGGATCAACGGAGGTTATACAATTGAGTTATCTCCCTTCAAACCGACACAAACCTCTACTACTGGAGCAATCGGGAAATACTAGATTATCAATAAATATGGCCTACTGTCTACAGTGCATAGTTAATCAAAGGATTATCTACTATTTATGAAGAGATTTTCACTACAATCCGACTTCGATATCCTAGTTCCGTATAATTCAGAAGATTTGTATTATAATTAGGATTCGTACTTATAACCTAATCATTCCTATGGTACGATAAACACTTGTGTAGCCTATTTATTTCAAATCATTGAATGTTTAACAAACAAATAAGTGTGAAATATTATTCTCTATATTATTTATTTATATGAAACATAATTACATGATGTAAATAAACTTCTTAAAATCATTTCAACATAAATAACATTAAACAACGTAAAATGCATTGTGAAATAACTGTCTGTCTTCCGTCGTCAGGGACACTCAACTTGGGACATGACCGACTCCTTTCAACCGTCCCCTAGATGATATATCTACCCAATTATTGAATCACTCTATTCACCATCTGACTCGAACAACCAAATATCAATTCAATGATCGATTCACACAACTTGCCACCTGGTTCATGATTACCGAATCCCTCCACCTGTCCCCGGACGTCTATATAGATATAGGATGGTCCCTTGTGTGTGATCACCGTTTTTTTTTAATATTGCCACACCCAATCCCAACCAGATGTTTTTGTACATCTCTCTATCATTGTCATTAAAATTTTAACATCTTCACAATAAAACCTACAGTGTTTAATTCCTCAAATACAAGCCTTTTGTCCTGCAAACCATGTTACCTAAATCTGAAAACACTCATTTCTTGAATACGCATTTATCTCCCCATCCCACACACCTTACGAAATAGGGAGAGGGGTTTTACATAGGTTAATTCTGTTCCCCAATCCCATTCAGACAACCTGAATAAAATATTGTTTAAAAAAACAACTTAAGAAAATAAAGGACGATGTCAAAAAAAAAACTCCATGTAAACTTGCGTTCAATTCGGCATTTATACATGGGAAATTATGGACTAAATATTTGCAATGTGGGTGGAAATACTGAGCAGCTGATCTAGTTATATTACGTCAAATAATTGTTGACGGTAATAATAAGAAAGGTCATTTTTATGTAGTTTAGAAGATTTGAAAAATAAACCAATTACATTTTATTCAAAGATACCGACATCTTATACTGTATGATATATCCGGAAAAGCTAAGATAGGTTGCGATACTAACGTCTTTTTTAAAGTTTCAAAAGCATTTTGGCATTTATTTTCCCACTTAAATTTTATATCGTTTCGTTGTAAATCATGTAAAGGTTGTGCGATATGTAAAAATAAACCTTCTGTAATAGTTGCAAAGGCCTACAAATTGTCTAATCTCATCCTGTTTTTGTTACAGGGATAATTTGTACGGTTTCGGTTTAACCGTAATTCCATCTTTACTAAAGATGTGTCCCAAGTACTTAACACTTTGTGTTGCAAATTTACATTTATTAGGCTTTAGTGTGACGCCAGATTTGCTCAAAGTCTTTGGAAAACATTTGTAAGATGTTGAACGCGTTCGCGACAATTTTTAATAAAAATAATTATATCATCGAAGTAGTGGGGGCCTGAGTACAGCGTCGTTTTCGCGCATGCGCAGACGCCCCTAGCAACGGGGTTGCGCATGCGCATGTCACTTCCGGTGATGACGTCATCGATGACGTCATCAATGACGTCACTTCCGGTGATGACGTCACTTCCGGTAATGACGTCATCGATGACGTCATGAATGACGTCCTTAGCAACGATCTTTTCCGGTGATGACGTCATAGGTGACGTCATGGCGACGTGACGTTATAGGTTTTTCCGGGATTCCCTCTTCTTGTTTCTCGGGATTTCTTGAGGATTTATTGGGGTTCTCTTGAGGTTCTCTTGAGGTTTTGTTGTGGGAACCCCCTCCCAGGTGCTCATTTACTCTCGGGGATTCCCTCCCTTTGCTCTAGGGATTCCCTCCCTTTGCTCTGAGGATTCCCTCCCTTTCTTTTTTGGGCAACATTTTCTAGGGATTCCCTTCCTTTGCTCTGATGATTCCCTTTCTCGAGGGGTTCCCTCGCCTAGTCTATATTCACATGTCATGCAACGTTGGGGAAATGAACCGTAGTTACTGCTAGGTGAAGTGTGATATGATTTCTTATCACAAGTTCTTATACAGATTCTTATACAAATTATGATAAGATTTCTTTTAGAATCTTGGATTTTCCTGGTGGGAGCTCCCTGCTAGGATGCGATTCCCATAGTTATATTATAGATATATTATAGATATATCATAGATATATCATAGATATATCATAGATATATTAAGCGGTGAGAAAGTGGTGACGGATGTGGTCTACGTGTCGGCATTTCATCCATTCTTATAAAAACGTTTGTAAAGTGTTTGTAAAAGTGTTTGTGAAAGGTTCTTATAAATGTTCTTATAAACGTTCTTATGAAAGGTTCTTATAAATGGTCTTATAAATGGTCTTATAAATGGTAATAAATCTTTCATAAAAGATATAAACAAAATAGAATATGAACGTTCTTTCTGAATGAGTTGGGTGGCCCTGAAAAGGGCCGTTTGGGTGGCCTTGAAAAAGGCCGTTTGTGGACTGCCTAGACGAGGCGTCGGCGGACATGCCTCATGATGGGCTCGTCGTCTTCATCGTCGTCCTCGTACAGTTTACGTTTAAGGGTTGGTGTCGGCGGTGGCGTGGCTGACCCGGGCTGGTACCAGCTCTTTAAGGTTTCCATATCGGTGAAGGGCTGGAAAATGGATGCTGGTGGTGGAGTGGTTGGCCTCACTGGTGTAGAGGAGACATTCGGTCTGAACGCCTCCTCATACAGCCAACTGTACACTTCCTGGTCCATTTCGCACAGGAATGGGTCTGAGACCAACCACTCCTCGTCACCAAACATCCATTCTTCTTCTTCTTCGTAGCCATCATCAATATCATCCACATCAGCTTCATATCCGTTGTTTGTCTCGACTACCTCTTCTGTCACCACCACCTCTTCCGAGTGCGACCGAGCGGCCTTTTATGCAAAATAATCGGATCGAGAAATGGAGTTGGGGTATTCAAGCGCGGACTTCATAGAGAGCATTGAACCCGCCCTTCTTTTCGTTAAAATACACTTAATATACACTTAATATACTACACTATTAAAAATGAATGGGCGAAATAGGAATATAGGATTGGGAAACAGGATCGGCATATCCCACGACGTGAAAGTAAAGACGCTTAGATGCTTTGTTTTAGTATTCTAAAATTTCATTATCAAAATAGAACTATTATTAGAACTATTATTAGAATATGTAAACATTCTTTCTGGATGATTTGGTGGACCTGAAAAGGGCCGTTTGGGTGGCCCTGAAAAGGGCCGTTGGTTGGTTGACCGCCTAACCAAGGCGGACACGTTGGATGAACTCTGCGTCGTCGTCCACGGTGCTTGGTGTTGATGGTGATGGTGGAGTGGCCGGTGTATACCAGAATGGGTCACTTGTCACTAACCACTCATCGTCGTCGTCACTATCACTCACGACTGTAATTTCCGGCTCAAGGGTGGTATCTGACACAGCTTCTGACACAGCTTCTGGTACAGTGTCTGGTACAGTGTCTGTTACAGTGTCTGGAGCAGGTATGACGAGCACCTCTTCCAGCACCTCGAACCAGTCATCGCCGTCAAGCATGATGTAAGACCCCATGTTGAATGACAGGAAAGCGCCATCCGCAGCCCTTTTATGCAAAATAATCGGATCGAGCCCCTGCAAGCGCGGACTTCATAGAGAGCACCTTTTTTTTAAATAAAAGACTTAAATAGAAGAACACAAAAATGGTGTTGGGAAATCGGATCGGGAAATGGAGTTGGGGTATTCAAGCGCGGACTGCATAGAGAGCACCTTTCTTGACCTAAAGAAATTAATTAATAAATTTTAAAAATATTAAAAATTAATGTACTAGTATACTTAAAATGTCTCATGCTCCAAATCGGATCGCCAAGTGCCGCGACACTGTGATTTAATGATTATTATTTTGGTTTGCAATTAGAATATGAAAAAACTCTTTCTGAAGGATTTGGTGGCCCTGAAAAGGGCCGTTGGGTGGCCCTGAAAAGGGCCGTTGGATGGTCGGTTTGCCTTACAGCCGAGGGTAAAGACTGTAAGGCGGTGGGGGTGGCGGTAAGGGAAGTACCCCATCAGCCTGTAGCCGATAGAGGTCCAACAGCTCCTCTCTATGTGTATCCAGCTCCAAGGATTCCAAACGATAGAGCTCACGGCGGGTCTGCCGCAACAGTTTCTGGAGGTACCCTCTCTCCTCCAAAAACCGTTGACGTTCGGCCTGCCACGCCGCTTTCTCGGCCTCCCATGCCGACCTCTCTGCACATTGTTCAGAGAGGAGTTGCTGGAACTCTCCCTGCCACTGGCTTGCAAGACGCTTCTCCTTTTTCATAGAATTACCCATGATTGAAGTGTTGGGGTTCACACGCCTATTTGTACTTCTATCGCGGACCTGTGAGAGAGCCTTCGTTTTTTGGACAAAAAACATTTTGTAATTCTATGAATTCCAAGAAGACAGGAAAGACAAAAAATCGCGCGGACTTCACTGTAAGCCTCATCAATCCTGTATATATAAAGCAGCCAGCGACTGTTGGCTATAGCATTCTACAATGGCGAACACACCAGGCTACACCCTACGTTTAGGACACCAGCGTCGTTCCAGACGATTTCACACGGAAAGTTTGTATGTCAACATTGATTTTCATCAGAATTGGGACCAGATTGCACCCGCGGACGTTCCAGAAGTTTTATATGATACTTTTGATAACATATTAAATGATCTGGGGAATTTGGTTGGCTGTCAACCCAACGATTTTGTACGATTTAGTGTATCGCACCCGGGGCTCAAGACACCGGCGTGGATACCGTTTCAACCATGGCAAGATGTCAGACCACATCACATATTGGATCCGTTGGCCCGAATATTACAATCCAAAGAAGAATTTAAAATGGATGAACGTCTGAGACTACATGTGTGTCACGTAGCGCCGCCTAATGGATCCGGCAGGGGACCGCTCAAAAAGAAGGACATGAGTTCATTTGAAGATTATTTGAAACGAAAGAGAGCCATTGTGGTGATTAAAAATCGGGACCAGCTCTGTTTTCAACGTGCTTTGGTGGTGGCCAAACACTATGCCAACAAGAATGACACCCCAGAATGGGAAGCAGAAAGAAAAAGACTTGTTAGACAGTGTGGACCCAGCAGCTGGCAGACACGAAAGACCCGTCGTTTGATTGAGGAGGTAGGAGGTGCCTACGAAGCCTGTCGTGGCCCCGAGACCTGGGAACAATATCAACGTGTGCTGGGTCCCCAGGGGTATCAGATCAACGTTTATTCCCGACAACTTTTTGGAAAACTCATGTTCAAAGGCACCAAGTACATCGTAGGTGGCCAGCCTAAAGTATTGCATCTATACCACCACACTAATCACTATGGCGTCATTACATCTATGCCTGCTTTTTTTGAAAGAAACTATTTCTGCGAGGCCTGTCAGAAAGGTTACGATCATCCTGATCGACACGAGTGTCATGCTATATGTCACAGATGTCAACAGTCAGGACCCCCTTGTTTGGAAGACGCCACCCGTCGAGACTGTGACACATGCCATCGACGTTTTCCGAATCAGATGTGTTATGACCGACACTTACAACCTCGACAACCAGGAACACCAACGGTCTGTCAACGATGGACGAAATGTTTACAGTGCGGTAAAGAATGGGATATTCTGAGAAGACACCGGACATTGGCCGAACACGTGTGTGGGGAATACGAGTGCTCTATCTGTAAGAAATGGCATCAGCGCGGAGACCGTTGGTGCTTTATTCAAAAACTCAAATCACCCATCGATCTGACCCAGCCGGACCGGCCACAACAGTTAGCGAAACTGCAAGGAAAAGACTTGACGCGTTTTGTGTTTTATGATTTTGAGTGCAGCCAAGATACGGGGGAACATTTAGTTAACTTGTGTGTGCTGCAGTGCTGTTGTCATTTCTGCATGGCATCGTCGAACCCTTGTGATTACTGTGATCCTTTCTGGAATGGTCAACGCGAATGGATATTTCGTACGTTGGACGACGTGGGAAAATGGTTCATCCATTTATCGGCACACGGTACAGTTCCGGGAGGAAAGTCCACACAAATCAAGTCTACACAAATCATAGCCGTTGCACATAATTTCAAGGGATACGATGGTTTACTCATGTTACAGGCGATACACGACCATGCGATAGCCGCTCCTCAAGTTATTATGAGTGGTGGGAAAGTGATGACAGTGACCTTGGGGACCGTTAAATTTGTCGATTCGCTGAACTTTTTACCGATGCCCTTACGAGATGTACCCAAGACGTTTGGCCTCACGGAACTGAAGAAAGGTTATTTTCCAAACTTTTTCAACAAGCCGGAACATTACGCGTACGTGGGTTCATATCCACCTGCCGAAGACTACGATCCGGATGGTATGAGTGTGTCTGAACGTCAAGCTTTTTACGCCTGGTACCAACAACACAAACACGAACCGTTTGATTTTCAACAAGAGGTAATGACGTATTGCACGAGCGACGTGGACGTCCTCAGACGGGGCTGTGCTGCTTTCAGAGACTTGTTTATGATGGACACGGGCCTCGATCCTTTTGTCGAAAGTCTCACGCTGGCTTCGGCCTGTAATAAAGTATTTCGTACGCATTATTTGGAACCTGACATTATGGCCATCATTCCTCGAGCGTTGATGCAGGAACCCGAAGCCGGAAAAGATTGGAAACAATTTCGACCGCGACAGCAATCTAACGTAGCTTTGAGATGGTTGGAATGGGAACAACACTGTCAGACGCTAAAAGCGTTGCGAGAGGGAAGACGCGTTCCACAGATTCGACATGCCCGAAACCAGGGTGAAGTGAGAATTGGCGAGTATCATTTAGACGGTTACGACGATAACACGGGCTACGAATTCATGGGGTGTGCCTATCACGGATGCCCGCGCTGCTACCCCGGACCCATACAAGACGTGAAACATCATCACCCCTATGATCCGTCTAGAACGATGCGTGATTTTATCAACACACCCAAGATCGTCTTCACAAATTACGTCACGTGTATTGCCTATCTGAGATCAAAGTCATGTGGGAATGTGAACTGAGCGAAGAACGTCGTCGTAATCCTGAGATGGAAGAATTCTTTGCCAGTTTAGAAGCTCAGGCATGGCCTTGTCCGGATCCCCTGTCGCCCAGAGCTGGCTTTTTTGGAGGAAGAACCAATGCCTGTCAATTGATGGCCAAAGCCGAATATCCCGACGAAGAGATCCGATACGTGGACGTGGTATCCCTTTACCCTTGGGTGTGTAAATACGGTAAATTCCCTCTGAAAGAACCGAAGATCATCACTCGACCTAGTCAAGCTTGGGAACAGTACGAAGGTCTGATTCAGTGTTCTGTGCTTCCACCCCGTCAACTCTACCACCCCGTACTCCCGTTTCGATACAACGGAAAACTCACCTTTCCGCTGTGTCGGAGCTGCGTGGAACAGTACATGCAGAAAAGTGAGATCACCCACTACGTCGATTGTACACACCAACAGAAAGAACGCGCCTGGGTAGGAACTTTTGTGTCGTTGGAATTAAAGAAGGCCGTGGCGATGGGTTATCAAGTCCTCGTCGTGTACGAAGTATGGCATTGGAGCAAATGGAGTCAGTACGACAATCAATCCAAGTCTGGAGGATTATTTGCTGGATACATTGATCATTACTTGAAAAAGAAGATGGAAGCTAGTGGGTATCCGGACGATTGCTCCACGGACGACGATAAACGGCGTTTCATCCAAGACGTGTATGACAAGGAAAGCATTCAACTCGATCACGAAGCCATGATACCCAACAAAGGCCTGAGAAGTTTTAGCAAGCTACAATTGAACACATTGTGGGGCAAATTCGGACAACGCGATAATTTTACCCAAACCGTGTACATGACAGACCCTGCCGATTATTTTCCACTCATGATGGATGTCACCGAAACCATCAAAGATGTTCGAGTCGTGAACGACAACATGGTTATGGTAGAAAAGCTCAAAAAAGAAGAACACGTGAGACCATGTCCCATTACCAACGTCGTGGTGGCTGCTTTTGTGACAGCCCAAGCCCGGTTGAAACTGTATTCGGTATTGGAACCGCTGGGAGAACGTGTGTGCTACTTTGATACGGACAGTGTCATTTTCAAATACGATCGCAATCAGTGGAACCCTCCGGAAGGAAACTCGTTAGGTGAATGGAAGAACGAATTACCCGACACATTATCGATACGTCAGTTTGTATCTGGTGGACCTAAAAATTACGCCTATCAACTGAGTAATGGCGAAACGGTTTGTAAAATCAGGGGATTTACGCTCAACTACCGTAACAGTCAACTGTTGAATTTCGACACCGTGAAACAGATGGTCCTGGGTCTCGCCCAAGACAAAATAACAGTTACCAATCCGCACAAGATTGAGCGATCACGTGATAGACGGTTATGGTCACGCGTGGAGGAGAAAATCTATAAGATAGTATACAACAAACGGTTTGTGTTATTGGACCAAGACGGACAGCCGAGCAACACCCTACCTTACGGATACCGTCACGAAGAAATTGAGGCAGAGACCACCTTACTTTATGGAGACCCTCACGGAGAAACTGAGACAGAGGTGGTTGGCGCCAATAGACCACCACCAATATACGTTTTGCATTGGATGTCCCTACAATCACCCGAGTCAGCGGTATCATTCCTGTCTGGGCTTGGGAGTCTGTCCTAACACCGGTCAGACGTCCCATCCCGTTGACATGTATCTGGATCAAGTATTAGAGGACCACAACCACGACGATGTCGAAAAAGTATTGGGTAGTTTCACGGACGAACCACGACAAAAGGTACAAGAATGAGAAGCAGATCCCCAATGGGCAGTCGACGTGGAACACGCACTTCGACAACACTGGGAAGTGATACCGGGCTTCAAAACGGTATTGATCAGAAGAAAATATGAATAGAGAAGATACGTTGGTATTAAATGATATGTTGGACACGGTGTACCCTTTTACACACCTTTGGAAGGGGTATTATGAAAAGACTCAAGGCTATCGAATCATCACCTGGTACGAGGAAGATCGGATTATTTTTGATGTATTGGATCTGTTGGTCAAGACGTATGGTGTACAAATGACACAAGAAGCAATGAATCACTGGTTCGCCCCCCGTTTACTACCGGACTATCACATGGCCATGACGTATTGTTTACGCTGCGTCGGGCATGCGCAACCAGCTCAACGCTCTGGATGTTGTCTATTATGACCAATATGACCAATGAGCGAATGCCACGTCATCCATCACGTGATTTAGGGGGATATAACACCGACAACAACACCAATACTTCATTCTGGAGACATCAACTCAAGTACTCGGACGTAGTATGGAAACCTCTGGCGATGGACAACAACAGTACGATCTTCAGCGAACTCCTCAACGAACCACTCAACGAACAGAAACTCAACAACAGTCCAACAGCTGCTTTGGGTGTGGAAGCCATGAACATTGGTACAGAGACTGTCCACGCAGAGCTACTCAACAAGCCACTCAAGGAGCCACTCAACGAGCTACTCAACGAACTACTCTACGAGAAACAGTCCAACAGTCCAACAACTGTTTTGGGTGTGGAAGCCATGAGCATTGGTACAAAGACTGTCCACAAAGAGTCACTCAACGAGCCCCTCAACGAGCCACTCAACGAGCCCCTCAACGAACTACTCTACGAGAAACAGAAACCAAACAACAGTCCAACAACTGTTTTGGATGTGGAAGCAATGGACATTGGTACACCCCACAAAGAGCCTCAACCTCGCAAACAGAAGCTCAGCAAGAAGTCTACACACAAGGAGAAATATTTAACGGAAAAGAAACTCAGCGAGAAACTCAGCGAGAAACTCAGCGAGAAACTCAGCAAGAAGTCTACACACAAGGAGAAATATTTCACGGAAAAAAAACTCAAGGAGAAGTCAACACCCAGAGCGAAGCTCAAGGAGAAATATTTAACGGAAAAGAAGCTCAACGAGAAGCGCAAGGAGAAGCCAAAAAAGTCAGTAAACGCTACGACACCTGTTATCGATGCAAACAAGTCGGACACTGGGCTCCCGCCTGTCCCCAACGCTACCGACCTTACCCGTCGACCCGTTACCAGTCTGGAAAAGAAAAAGAACAAAATAAAGAACAAGAAGCTCAACATCGATGCCTCAACTGTAATGAATTTGGCCATGGATTGTTTGCCTGTGGACAGCCCCCAAAAAGAATCGACGACTTCAACACCCTTACCAGCAAACTGTGTCACGCCGAACCACGTAACTGGTACTGGGGCGAAGAAGCCAGCAAACTCTATCACCGATTCAAGCAAGGCGAAGAAGAGAAAGAAGACCTTACATCGGCCTATGTCCGAGCCCTGTACTACGACAGCAACTAGACTGGAACAGGATTTGAAACAGGATTTGGTTCATTGCCCGATTCAACTTGATGTGCCACCGTTTTCCATTTCCTTGACGACCGAAGAAGCTCAACGATTAGCCCACACACTCATCATTCCGGGTGGCTATCGTGGCATGACAGAACAGCCTCCACCACCACCACTGCCTTGGATGGACAAGGAATGGGCACCCCTGGTGTTGACACTACTAGATGCCCAAGACTGGGTCGACGACGACGTTCTACAACAAATGATCGGTTCCGTATATTGGGTACCCCGTGTGTTGACGCGATCTCCGTGGCTGTATGCGCATATGGTGCGCATGGAATACCCTTTGCCGTTGTGAACATTTTGGATAACATTAATTTGTGAATTTTTTGGATAACATGTGTGAACATTTTGGATAACATGTGTGAACTTTTAGGATAACATTAATTTGAGAACGTTAATTTGTGAACACTTTGGATAACATGTGTGAACGAGAACACCGTTGTGATTGTAAATAAATTGTAAATAAATTGTAAATATATTGTAAATATATTATATTGTTAATAAATGTTTTGTTATTATACACATCTTGTCTGTTTTATTTTTGTTTAAATTTTGCCAGGGAAAGTATAAAAGGGGGACTGTCCAATAAAGGAAAAGTTATTTCACCATGGACGTGTCATTCAAACACCCCTTTACCATGTTAGTGAGTGGGCCAACGGGTGTGGGGAAAACGGTCTTTGTGCAGAAATTTCTCCAAGCGTCGCTGTTTGATACTCCCCCTGATCGCATTGTCTGGGCTTATGGCGAATGGCAAGACAGTTACAAACAGTTTCCTTATACTTATACTCGTGGTTTGGGCAATTTGGACGAGGTGATGGAACAAGTCCCAGGACCCCAATGTTTAGTCGTGGATGATTTGATGGGAGAAGACACCGACACGTTAGAACGTTGGTTCACCAAGAAAAGTCATCATAGGAATGTGAGCGTGATTTACATTGTGCAAAATCTGTTTGATAAACAACAGAGGACCATCAGTTTAAATGCTCACTATGTGGTCCTCTTCAAAAATCCCCGCGATGCCTCGCAGATGGGTGTCTTGGCCCGACAAATGTATCCCGGACAAGGTCAATTTATGCAAGAAGCCTTTGCCGATGCCACCAGTACCCCTCGCAGCTATTTACTGATCGATCTAAAACCCGATACCCCTGATGAACTACGTCTTCGTACACGTATCTTACCAGAGGAAGAACCGTCTCATGTCTACGTGAAAAAGGTATAAAAAGGCCCATGGAATGACCACCTTCATTTATTGTCAGCATGGCTCGTGTGAAGAACACCGTTCGTCGACATCCACCTCCAGGACTACCTCGTGCTAGATTTCCACTGCCCGCCTGGAAAGGACAAAATTCATTTGGTGCCACACCAACAGAGGCCGCAGGACCCAACCGACGCCGCAATGTGGGTACCCATGTGGGTACCGGTACCAATCTAGCTCCAGATTTACGTTTATCCCCCGTGGTCGTACGAGTGCCACGCAATCATCAGATTCCAGTCACAGACGATGACGCCCGCCGCCCCACGAAGCGCCGTCCCGCACCACGCCGCCCTCTACGTCTGGATGATGACGGTGTCGTCAGACGCCGTCCAGCGCCCCGCCAACCACCACGTCAGGAACTGAAAGGAATGCGGAGCTTTATTAACCGTTTGAAACGACTGTCCCCCGAAATGGCTTATGGACAGTTGGCCAAGAATACAGGGATGGCTCAAATTGGTTTGCTGAAATGGTTCAAGCTGGCTGCCGACCATTTGCTGAAAGGAAATATACGACCCTTGCACAAACAACACGAACGCTGGGTAGAGCGAAATCGAGAGAGATTGCAACAACTGACCCGAGATCGTTTATCTGTCAACGATAAATTGAACATGATCATGAAACCTGGTGGACAGGGATTTTTCGGAGGTATCCTGATTCGAATCTTGATTCGTTGGAAAGAACGTTTGCAAAAGGCCAGAGAAAAACAGAGACCCGTGAGACGACGGGCCGTTCAACGCGGTGGATTTTTTGGTGACATTGCCGGTGTCAAGTCCAGACAAAAACGACGAATACGGCGCTAAATACCAAAAAGGCTATAAATACCAAAAGCCAATGCTTTTCTCCACAACACCATGAAATCCCGTGATCTCAACATTATCCGGTCGCTACGGGCCCTGCCCTAACCTTGGCAGAAACAAGTTCTGAGACATGCTCCTGATACGTTTATTCAGACTCTTTCCGAATGTTGCCGCCAAGTCTCTAGACGGGTACCCCCATCTTTAACTCTGTTGGCAAATCGTAAAACCCCGATGAGAACGAAACGACGAATCGTTCAACGCGGTGGTTTTTGGGGTGAAATTGTCAAATTCGTACTTCCAGTTCTGAAAACCGTCGGTCAGGCGGTGGGTCGTGCGGTAGGTCTACCTATCTAGAGTAGTATCTAGAGTAGTATCCAGAGTAGTATCCAGACCCCTATAAAAGCTCTATAAAAAAGCTCTCCAGTATAAAAACCAAGACGTCACCATGCAGTCATTACCTCTCTTGAATGTGTTATTGAACGTGTCTCCAGCTTGGCGAAAACGTCTGATTCAACAAGCGCCCCGAGACGTGGTGAATTGTTTATCCGAGTGTATTGGTAATTTACTGCAAGGCACCATACCTCTGAGCCCCAGCGAAAAACAACGTTTACAACGTCTAAAACGTGTGTTGCGTTCTTTGGGAACCCCCAACACCTCGTGGCATCGACGAAGACGCTTATTGGATTCTTCAGCTCTTTGGAAAAACGTCTTCCCCTGTATTCAACGGCAGCTGGAACGACGACGATGAAATTTGCAAAGAAAATGAAATTTGTTCCGGTGGACGAACCCAGTGTCACGGTCATGAAGCCGTACGAACCCGTGTGGGAACGGGACCCCATTCGTCGTATCATGGAAGAAGTGTCAACCGAAATGGATACCGTCTTGAAATCCCGTATGTCTGATGCCGATAAAATGCAAAAGTATGGGCAGTTGTTTGAAAGATTTCAAACGATGCAAAAGAAACTCGAGACCCCCCAGCCATCGCCACTACCACCACCACCACCACCATCATCATCCCAAACACCCCAAACATCAGCGCCACCAGCACCAACCCTGCCACCCCAACCACCGCAACAACCCGATATCTCGCAATCGATCCTAGAATCGGTTCCTATCAAGTATCGCCCTAAAGCCAAACTGTTGTTAAAACACATCAAAGAAAAAACACCTTTGGAATGGAACGACAATTATGAATTGGTACGTGATGGTCAAGTGATTAAAGGAACGAATGCCTACGATATCGTCAACGATTTAATGCGAAGCCGTAAAACCGTGTCGCCAGCTCCGGGATGGAGCGATGTTGTGTCCACGTTAAAGAAGACACATGCTTCGCGAGAATGGGTAGGGAATGCAGACCGATGGAAGACACCCACTCGTAGACCACAGGTGAAAGGCCGAAACACGGCCCAATCACCTCCACAGGCCCCACAGGCCCCACAGGTCCCACAGACCTCACGTACACCCCTGGAGGTACGCTGGACAAGACCTCGAGAACGAAAAAGGAAACGTCTTCAAACTAGCCGAAGAGCCACACCCCGTTGGGTCCCCTTCAGAGACTTGTAAAGTGCTTGTAGAATTGTTATTATTAAAATATTAAAATATTAAAATTGTTATTATAAAAATGTTAAGATTGTTATTAAAATGTTGTACAATCAATAAAATAAAATTAATAATATATTGAAAATAAAACTTTGGACATAGTATAAATACGGGTAAACTTTGCAAATAGTATAAATACTGTTAAGCAGTGCAAATACTTTTAAGATACTTTTAAAATGGACAAGAAGCTGGCTCGTGTGTACTACGACCCCAAACACCCTGCGGGTTTCGGGGGAGCGACCCGTTTACAGAAAGCTACCGGGGTTCCATTGAAACGTGTCCGGGCCTGGTTACGTGGACAACGCACGTACACCTTGCATAAACCCATACGAAAACGTTTCTCTCGTTTATCCACCGTCGTGGCCGGTGTAGATCATCAGTGGCAGGCCGATTTATCCGATCTCTCGTCCTTGGCGTCCTTTAACGATGGGTACAAATTCTTACTGTGTATCATTGACGTGTTCTCCAAATATGCCTGGGTAGTGCCACTCAAGAATAAAACGGGTCCCACGTTATTGAAGGCTTTACAGAGTGTTTTATCACAAAAACGTATTCCCCTGCGGCTGCAAACAGACAAAGGAACCGAATTTCTCAATCGACATGTTCAAGCTTTCCTGAAGAAGAAAAAGATTCATTTTTTCGTCACGCACAATGTCGAAACCAAAGCCAGTGTGGTAGAACGATTTCAGCGCACGCTCAAGCAACGCATGTGGCGTTATTTTACGCATCGGAACACACAACGTTATATCGATGTACTGGCCGATCTAGTGAGGGGCTATAACGCGGCCCGACATCGTACTATTGGCATGGCACCCAAGGACATGACCCCGGACAAAGAATGGCAAATCACTTCCAAGAAAACCAAGGTCGTTCCAACCCGATTGCCTCCACGTACGTCCGTTCGTTTGGCCTTGCCCAAACACGGGGCATTCGACAAAGGCTACTGGCCCAATTGGACCCTGGAAACGTTTCGTGTGGATCGACAGAGTGGGTCGACGTACAAATTATTGGATGAACGTGGCGAACCTATCGCAGGATCATTTTATCCCCAAGAATTACAAAGTGTGAGAACGGATCCGAACGAAGAATTTCCCATTGAACGGGTGTTGGACCGTCGCCGCGGCGACATGTTGGTCAAATGGTTGGGATACCCCGCCAGCTTCAATTCCTGGATACCCAAGAGTGCCGTTGTCTATAAATAGTCCCGATGTGTTCCAGGGAATGCCACAATGTCGCAAGACGAAGCCACGTCAACGATTTCTACGTCCCTCTCCGAACATCGACGTCACTGGTCTTGTTTTGGCAGTCGCATCCCTCAAGCGGAAATTGTCTTTGTCTGTCAAGTGATTTTAGTGTACGTGGTGGCCGGTGTCGCTTTAGCTCAGTTAGCCACACGCCCAGACGGTCCACAAACCACCCTGTGGACGGCCCTCCTGTCCAGTAGTATTGGTTATCTGCTTCCGGCGCCAGCTCTCAAACCCACCCCCAAAAATGACAAATCCCCGCCAGTTTTATCTCACATTGCCTAGTGACAGTTCCATGAAAGTGTATCCCGACAACACAATGTCCAGCTATCGTACGTTGCTGAATTCTCCCATCGAGTTGGACCACCGAGACTGGGAAGTGGGATTGGCCTCCGTGTCGTTTCCCATGACGTGGAACAATCTCCCAGAAGGAAGTAGTGAGGTTAGTCTCTGGATGGTGACGGTCCCAGTCTATAACCCAGACGCACACCGACCAGCCAACATACCAAAGAATGAAAAGTGGGTGATGTATGAAGAGGCTGCCAAGATGGAGATCAAAAAATACCCCATTCCTGGAGGAATGTACAATAGTATCCAACACTTGCTGGCTGAGATAAATTCGCTTATACGAGCTCTGTTTAAAGATCACGTGACGCTCGAAACACTGCATGCCAAACCCCGACGAAAACACCCGGACAATCCCGAACTCACGGAACTCGAAAAAGAACACGAGAAGAATTATCAAGCCAAAATAAATGCCTACAGTGAAGCGATCAAAGAAGAACCGATCGTGTCCTTTGTGCTGGACGACGTCACGAAAAAAGTCAAGTTGCAGATCAATACGGAAGACGGCTTTAAATATCTCAAACTTATACCCTTTCTCCAATTGAAGTTGACGGGCCCCGTGGTATCCTCGTTGGGATGGATTCACGAGACCACAATTACGCCCCGATTGGACCATTTAACGTCTTTCAAACAGAGGGATGTCATCGTGGCCCCGGACACCTTTGACATCAATGTGGGACACACCATGTTTTATCTGTATGCGGATCTCTTGGAACCTCAACGGGTGGGGAATATGGTGGCGCCTTTATTGGATGTCTTTCCCAGTTCTCACGGTTATCATCGACCGACGGTCATCCATTATCAACCCTTCAAATACGACAGCATCACCACCATTGGCCTCTATATAAGAAACGGCCTGGGCCACAAAGTGTCATTCACCAAAGGAAAAGTCGTCGTCAAACTACATTTCCGACGAAAAGCGTAATATGCAGTTTTATCGTGGTGTGTTACGCCAAAAGAGCGCCAACATGAAGACCCGCACGCCCATCAATGTCTACCGGGGCGGTGTCTTGCGGCAAAAGGGCGCGGGACGTTTACAGGGGCTACTGAACATGGCGAAACCCTTTCTGCAAGCCGGAAAGAACGCCTTAAAAGCCAATTTCTTGAACAAAGAGACTTTTGGAGAATTGGGAAAAGCAGCCCTCGGTGTAGTGTCGGGAAAACAAAGTGTGGGCCAAAGTTTGAAGAATGTGTTCCAGCGCACCATAAAACCGCGTCTCCGACAAACACTAGCCGATGTCATGTCCTCCAGATCACCCAAAACCCAACGCCGACCAACACACACCAGACCATCCAAACCCAAAACTTCTATAAAAAGGAAAAGAAAATCCCCTGGCGTCATTTCACGAGCCAAACGTCCTCGGCCAGACATCTTCGATCATGGCTTCAGCAATGCGTAACGATTCCTGTCCTTGTGCTCGAGATGAACTGCAAGAATTGTTCCAAGTGCCGACACGCACACGGCCATTACCAGAGTGACCAAAATACGTAAATATTCCATCACACCCGATCTGAATCACGATGGACCGATTGAATTTCTGGTGAACAATGCCAGTATGGATTTCATCGATTTGGCCAATACGACCCTGTACCTGCGACTCAAAGTGGTGAAAGAGGATGGTACCAATCTACCAGCAGACGAAGCCGTGGGTCCCGTGAATAATTGGATGCACTCTTTGTTTAAAGATGTGAAATTGCGGCTGGGAAAAGATTCTGATACGCTGGTCACGTCTCCTCTACCTAATTACGCCTATCGAGCTTACCTAGAGAATTTACTGAGTTATGGAAAACAAGCCAAGACGAACCATTTAGACCGACAAGTCCTGTGGCACAAGGATACAGTCGGCGAATTTGATCAAGCCTCGCCCGTCAAAGTCAATGCAGATTCCCCCGAACCTACGAATGCCGGATTGGTGGAACGCTACAAACGCATCTCTGAAAGCCAGGTGGTGGAATTACAAGCGCGGTTGCATTTAGATATGTTTTTACAGGAGAGATACTTATTGGACGGGGTCGATCTACGCCTGAGTTTGGAAAAACAAGCCTCCAAATTTTTCCTGATGTATGCCGACAACAAAGGACCCTACAAGATTGATTTCATCAAAGCTTATTTGGAAATTCCGTTCGTCACCCTTTCTCCCACCACGTACACGCGAATTACCAATCAACTCCAAACCACCAATGCCAAGTACCCCTTGAAACGTATGGTCGTCAAAGATGTGGTCGTACCCAGTAACCGCACCAGCCACGTCCTGGACAATCTGTTCATCAACGAAACCTTACCCGCGCGTCTGTTTGTGGGGTTGGTCAGTAACCGAGCTTACGATGGACATAATACCAGGAACCCGTTCCGATTTCATCATCATAACCTCAAGCACATTCGCCTGACCATGAATGGAGAAGTCGTGGATGATTATGCCGATCTCAACTTTGCCGATAAATTGGCTATCACACCGTACATGGATTTAATGAATCGTGTGGGTGTTCTCAACACCCGAGAAGATTTGGATCTCAGTTTCCACGATTATATCAAGGGTTACACACTCTTTTGTTTTGATTTGACCAACGACCGAGGAGCTAACGGGGCCTATTCACACCCCAGAACCACCGGTAACCTGTCTCTAGAGCTACGCTTCTCGGCCGCCCCCGCCAACGCTCTCAATCTTATGCTGTTTGCCGAATACGACAATGTCGTGGAAATCGATCGTAACCGACAAGTCATCCTGGATTGGTAGTCCTTTATCCACGTTACAATTAGAAGAGGCCCTGCGGTATCATTCTGACGTCTTTGGCGGTGTTTGGTCACGGAATCACCTGTACCGGTTGCAACCCCATACCTATCCTCTAGCCTACATCGTCAATACCGACGACGAACAGGACCCCGGCACCCACTGGACCGTGTTTATGTGTGAAGGACCTGGACACTTGTATTTCTTCGATTCTTACGGATGCCCACCCGAAACCTATGGACAAGCCTTTGCCGATTTCAGTCAACGCCACGGACCCACTACCCATCAACCCCAATGGTTACAGAGTTTAACAAGTTTTGTGTGTGGACATTATTGTTTATTTTTTATCTGCCACTCGAAACGGTGCCTGCAATTGTTTGGCACCGATACTCGGCAAAATGATGTGCTGGTGAATCAATGGGCTCAAAATCATTTTCCATCCTTAAATCGTTTGGGTGGACAAACGTGTTGTTCTTTTTCAAACATGTAAATACGTTATAAAATTGTTCTGCTGTTATTAAAAATATGAATAAAAATTGTTATTAAAAATTGTTATTACAAATGTGATTAAAAATGTGATTAAAAATTAAAATGTATTGTTATTAACTCTGGGGAACCCCTCGAGAAAGGGCGAGGGAACTCCTCGAGAAAGGGAATCCTCAGAGCAAAGGGAGGGAATCCCTAGAAAATGTTGCCCAAAAAAGAAAGGGAGGGAATCCTCAGAGCAAAGGGAGGGAATCCCTAGAGCAAAGGGAGGGAATCCCCGAGAGTAAATGAGCACCTGGGAGGGGGTTCCCACAACAAAACCTCAAGAGAACCTCAAGAGAACCCCAATAAATCCTCAAGAAATCCCGAGAAACAAGAAGAGGGAATCCCGGAAAAACCTATGACGTCACGTCGCCATGACGTCACCTATGACGTCATCACCGGAAAAGATCGTTGCTAAGGACGTCATTCATGACGTCATCACCGGAAGTGACGTCATCACCGGAAGTGACGTCATTGATGACGTCATCGATGACGTCATCACCGGAAGTGACCGTTGCTAAGGAGGACCGGAAGTGACATGCACATGCGCAACCCCGTTGCTAGGGGCGTCTGCGCATGCGCGAAAACGACGCTGTACTCAGGCCCCCACTACTATCGACGTAGACAAGAGCGTATTGCAAATTCATGTCGCGAAATATGCCAGACATGACAATTTGAAAGGCCATAGAGCTTTAATTATCCAAAAGGCATTTGCTTCCACCCATACTTCCCATCTTTGGTAATAAAGGCTGTGTTGTGTGTCATACTTTCACTGTCTAATACTGAAAATATTTTTGCTCGTGTCTGTCTAACGGAATCTATGCCGTCCTCAAAGCGTATAGTAGGAAAATGATTTGGTTTCGTAATTTTATTCAATTTTCTGTAATCTCCGTTGTAGTAAGCTTTCTAATCAAACGCACGTCTCCATCCTAAGCTGGACTAAGCTTATTACGTGACTTTTTTTTGTCAAGTTTCTCTGGAGACACTTGTCTGCGATGTCAACTTAGTGGACAAACGGACGAACGGGCGATTCCGCACCCATCACCCTGACACGATCATCGACCGAATCCCACAACCCTAACCCCGAACTTATATTAATCAACACTCACTGGAATGACATTCATTAAACAATATAGCTCTATTTCTTTCTAGAATAAAATCTCTTTATTTAAATATACTGCTAAGAGTAGATACAAAAACTTTGGCCTTTCTTACAAGTAAATAGCTGATTATATTTTTTGTGTTCACACAGTTCAATAAAGGTTTAGATTCTTAGTATTAACCCCATTTTAGCCTTTTCCTGATATTCTATCTGGATTATCGACATAATTATTGATAGCATTTGACGTTCTAATTTATTCTTAGGTAGCATTGGACGTTCTAATTTCTTCGGGGGGTTGGGATAGCCTAGTGGTCTAGAGTGCCACGCTTCGACCTCTAGCTGGCCGGTCACCTCTGGCTTGCGGCTGTGGTTTCGATCACTGCTAAAGACCCCTACGCGCAAGCGAATTATTGAAATAGAATTAAACCATATGTTAGTCCCGAAATGACCTAGTTTGTGTAGAGTGGACGTTAAACCCATTTCTCTCTCTCCCCCTTTCTCTCTCTCACTCTCTCTCTCTCTCTCCCTCTCTCTCTCACTAATTTCTTCTTTGATAGCATTTTGACGTTCTAATTTCTTCCGAAGTTGTTAGTTTTAACCCTTTTTTGTTAAGCGTTTGACGCTCCACATTTTTGTAAAGCAATTTTTTCATTCAGGTTGTCTGAATGGGATTGGGGGACAGACTTAGCCTATATAAAACCCCTCTCCCTAATATAATTTGTATACATATATTATTAGTGCAAGATGGGTGTATATACATAGTTATAATGGCAAACACATACATATTATATAAATACAATATAATGGGTGAAAATAAAAAGTATAGTAAGATTTTTAATAATAATAATAATAGGCAACATTAGGAAGACTAGCCAAAATTATACATAAAATAGACCATAAAATAGTACGTGGTCGAGATTAAAATCTGTTTGACATATCTATAAACTTATGGACCTGATTAAAAATATTAGTGTTAACATCAAGACTGTAGGTTGTGGAGCCAAATAGAAGACAGTTTAAATTTTTAAAAACATGCTGTAATCTGTCTATGGTTTCTGTCCGTGCATTTGAATATAAGGAAATGGTCGGGATCTTCAAATATATACCCGTAGAGGCAGGCGGGACTGTCGGCAACATGTCTTAGGAATTTGTGGCCCTGCAAGTCAGAGCATCGTAGTCGTAATTTATAATGAATAATTTGAGGTTTCCGGTGACTGTTATAATAAAATGAGGGGACTTTGATATCAGATTTGGATAGATGATCGGAGAAAATTTTCAGAGTTCTCGAATTTCTTACAGGGGTACGGAGTTTGTGTCGAGTGAACGTTAAACCCTATTTCTTTCTCTCTCTATCTCTTTTAATTTGTTTTCATTACGTAGGGAATACATGTATTTGTTTGTAGGTTCAAAGTTAATTGGATTCTTAAGATTAGGAGGGCTTAGGTTATTGGTGATTTTGTAAAGTAATTTTAATATATGACGATTTCGTCTTTCTTTGAGTGGAATAAACCCAGTGTCTCCATAGAGGGAAGCATGGCTAATACCCCTAACTGCCCCGCAAATAGTGCGTAGTGCATAAAGCTAAAGGGATTCCAGGTTATTAGATAAATAGTCAGTACACCCTCCCCAGATAACATCGGTATAATCAAAGTGTGGTAGAATGAAGGAAGAATATAGGGTATGTAGCGATTTTCTGTTTAATAATTTTTATACTTTGTTAATTATACTATCAATGTGGCTGTCCCATTTACAATTGCTTCGGATGTTTATGTTCAGTTACTTCCTTTATTCCTATTGTTTAGTTTAGTGGAGAGGGTTAAGGTTTCTGTCTTGAGGGGGTTAAAAGTTACTAGCCATGTTTCTGTCCACGAATTGATTGCTTCTAAATCTTTGGTTAATGTAAGTGCGCATGCCTCTGGGTCATCTATTTTTAGGTACAGAGAGGTATCATCAGCAAATAGTCGAATGTTCGATTGTATATCATTCACAATGTCTGGAACACCGTTTATGTTTTTACTATGTTTATACATCGAATAAAGCAAACTACAAAGGTTACATACAGGAAACTACACTATCTATGCTAGTACTTTTCCAGTTATTAAAATATCCATGGTCTGAGTTTAATATCCTTTCTAATTCCTGATGTGTTCACCCTAGCCTCTAAGCCGACGAGGTATGGTGATTCCCTGAAATCCGAATGATATCTCTGAGGGTAAATCAAACCCGCTGTCTCATATTATAGAAAGTGTAATGCGTCAGCTATTAGGGCGGGGAAATTACCATTTTGGGGGGGGGGGGGTAAGTGTTTCTTATAGGCACCGTTTTACGTCAATACTTTTCTAGTTAATTGTACTAATGTGTGTACGAGATGACTTGGCGATAGTACCCTACTTTCCAGAAATGGATATTGACATAACTGTCTGTGAGTTAGTCTAAGATAGTAGTATAATAATGCAAGCTACTTCATTACCCTAGTTTTCGTCATACATCATGTAGGTAAAGATTTCTTTATTAAACAGAACACTTTTCGTAGAACTAAAATAACAATATAGTATTATACTAACTTGTGACGTCAATTAGCAGACTAACTATTTATTATTCAATATTATAAAATCACAACATTCAAATATCTTTACAACTATAGAAAGACGACTTTCATTTATAACAATTTATACATTTCAATAGAGCACCACATTCCAAACCGCTTGGTTTCGTTTACACACGAACCCAATATGAAACGGTCAACCTATTATTTTCAAATGACCCAATAGGTTAATGTAATCACCTATCCAGTTTATTGTGCACGGTACAGGGTATACATGATGTTTCAAGAATACATGATACCACTTCTCGTTTTATGAGTTGGCAGGGTTAATATAATTTGATGAGTCAGCAGGGTTAATACAATTTGATGAGTCAGCAGGGTTAATACAAACTTGCTCTGGTTTTTTAAAATTATGTTATTTATAGTTTATTTTATCTCATTAACAATGGATTAAGACTTGCTCTTGTTAATAGCATTCACAAATCGTGTTTCACATTTCACTTGGTTGGCTTCGGGCGTATGTCTTTTAGCGGAAAATACATTTCAAGATTCTTGCAACTGTGTGGACTATCCTAAACTCACTATTTTAATCAATAACGTCTCGTATCCAGGTTTTGGTCATTATTGAATGTAATTATAAACCGGTATATAAAATCCTAGTGATTCAATTCTAGTTATTATAAACCGGTATAATTGGTTTCATTCTAGTTATTATAAACGGGTATGGTTGGTTTCATTCTAGTTATTATAAACCGGTGTAATTGGTTCCATTCTAGTTATTATAAACCGGTATAATTGGTTTCATTCTAGTTATTATAAACCGGTATAATTGGTTCCATTCTAGTAATTATAAACCGGTATAATTTGTTTCATTCTAGTTATTATAAACCGGTATAGTTGGTTTCATTCTAGTTATTATAAACCGGTATAATTTGTTTCATTCTAGTTATTATAAACCGGTATAGTTGGTTTCATTCTAGTTATTATAAACCGGTATAGTTGGTTTCATTCTAGTTATTATAAACCGGTATAGTTGGTTTCATTCTAGTTATTATAAACGGGTATAATTGGTTTCATTCTAGTTATTATAAACCGGTATAATTGGTTCCATTCTAGTAATTATAAACCGGTATAATTTGTTTCATTCTAGTTATTATAAACGGGTATAATTGGTTTCATTCTAGTTATTATAAACCGGTATAATTGGTTCCATTCTAGTAATTATAAACCGGTATAATTTGTTTCATTCTAGTTATTATAAACCGGTATAGTTGGTTTCATTCTAGTTATTATAAACCGGTATAGTTGGTTTCATTCTAGTTATTATAAACCGGTATAGTTGGTTTCATTCTAGTTATTATAAACCGGTATAATTGGTTTCATTCTAGTTATTATAAACCGGTATAATTGGTTTCATTGTAGTTATTATAAACCGGTATAACTGGTTTCATTGTAGTTATTATAAACCGGTATAATTGGTTTCATTCTAGTTATTATAAACCGGTATAATTGGTTTCATTGTAGTTATTATAAACCGGTATAATTTGTTTCATTCTAGTTATTATAAACGGGTATAACTGGTTTCATTCTAGTTATTATAAACCGGTATAATTGGTTCCATTCTAGTTATTATAAACCGGTATAATTGGTTCCATTCTAGTAACCTGGTCTTGTATCAAATAAAGTTGATATTTACAATGTTGATATGATAGTGTGACATACAAGATACAAGATAATATATCCTGCATTGTATTTATGTTATAAAAATATGAAATATACAAAATTGAAATGAAATTGGGTTGAAAAACGTCAAAAGGAGATAATTTGTTGGACCATGATGGATGTTCTACGCCCTTCATTCTACCTACCTGGTTTATAGAAATCATGACAGAGATTATTTTGGATTCAAATTAAATCTGTTTAAACGATGAGATTAAATTATATTAAACAACTAAATTTAACGTTTTTAATAGTTTGTACTTTCATCTCATAGATACGTGAGATGGACTTTAAATAGAGATCTACTGCTCAGTTATCAAATCGCGATCCCCCGCAATCCTGGGTATAGAGCATAACAGGATTTGCGTCTTCTGGAAAGTTTCATTCTAGAAATGGTACTTCTAGTATAGAATCAGGCCTCTTTGTTTTTCATCGAATAGTTATTTGAAAAAGGAGTACGATGTGGATTAACAACATGTAATTATAATTTTTTGTCTTTAACAATGGCTTAAAACTTGCCAAAGAGCAATAATTTGAGGTTACATTTCACTTGGAAAATATATTTAATCTAGTGCTAGAAACAAATCATATTGCAGATAATTCAAGCAACTTAAAATAATACAAAATACAACATCGCTTTCATAATGATTAAAATAAGATGGGGTTTAACGTCCTACTATTCTGTTCCGACATGTTTACTATAACGTCGTTTCATTATTGACATTTTCCCTGTAATTTTAAGTGATATTTATCATCGAAAATTATTTTACAAGCATTTAATTTTTTTATTGTCGTTGTTATTCAAATGAAAATAAGAATCGTCTCACTGTTATTGTTTAAACTTATTTTCTTTTGCTATGGATCTTTTTTTTTTTTTTTTTTTTTTGATATGGTCTCGGTTTTTAATTAGACCCTATCTAATGTAAATATGGCGACCAAAACGAACCCTCTATCTGATGTCATGTGGCGAGTGATAAGAGGGGCACCTCCACCAAATGAAATTATTCGAGATTATCGCTATAGTTGCCCTATCCACATGGCCTTATATGTGTTTCTGACTAGTTTTAGTTTGGAGGACCTGAATTTTCTCATTTTGGTGTGTTTAAGGCGGTCGAATTTGACACACGGGATCACTTGCTAGCGACTTGGATTGCGGCTCCAAGTGCGTGGAAACTTTGGCATTATATTGGCGCCCCCAACACTCGGCTGCACCCCCACTTTTAAAATCCAATACACGACCCTGTACACCGCACTACATTAACGGCATCTATGGTCCGAGTCCAGTATTGTCGACGCATATTATTGAGTCTGTTTTTAACTTTGGGTTAGGATTATAACAATTATATATTACGGTCATGTTAGACTCAATTTGGATCCAATAACCTCTCACCGTCATCTCTATATGACGTTAAAGCCTCACTAGTTCGCCGGCGAAACGACTCCTAGACTCGAATACCAAGACGTAGACAAAGTAAACGTCTAAGACCGGTAATCCGAGTCTAACTTAGCATGTATTTAGAAAGTTCCGCATATATATATTTAGCTTGATCTATAAAAGAAGAGTTGATCATATATATAAATTTTGAGTTTAGCATTAAGTCTTAGTTTACATGTCATATATATTTGGAGTTTAGCAACAATTTAAAGTTTACCAAAGAAAAAAAACCAAGTTTGTCATATTCATAGAATTAAGCATATATTTTTTTAGATGAAAATAAAGTCGCAATCGGCGCTCCATACTCCGCGGCCATGACAGTATGTAGCTTTAGTCACCCCGGTTCTCCGTGATCATAATTATGGAGCGGAATTTTCCCCATAATTTTAACTACTAACCTAGTATAGTGCATGCTAATATTGAGGGTTTTTCTGAAAAGGTGAAAACATTAATGTGTCCCTATCAAGAAAAAACACATTTGAAACAAAAATTATATTTCAAAAGAACCTGCGTTGATTTAATGGGTTGTAAATTTATTTTGGTTAGAGATATCAGCAGTAGAACCATTTCTAGGGACAAACATGTACAATTAAATTTATTGACTTATTTTTAAATATTGCAGTTAGAATTTGTATTTTGTTCTATTTAAATTATTCCTTTTAATCTATTGTAGTCAGTTTAGCATCGTTAACATTTATCATGAGGGGAATTCCGCTCCATACATGACTGGTAGTAATTTTAACCGCCATGGGTTTATACTTGGCAAGTTGCCAGTGACCTGTGTTTAATATATAATATTATGAAAGGAATATTTTTATATCTGACGTGTAGATTTATGTTTATAATAATACATCTATTGATGATTACACAATAAAACGTCTCGATGTATTTATTAATATTACGATTCTTTCTTCAGTTCAACAATCAATCTATTTAATATCCACGTGCAAATCTCACGTACACCACAGAGGGGTATTCCCGGGGAATTTATATTCAGTTTTTACCAGGGTACCTTTATTACCTGGAATTTGTATGATACTCTTAGGTACACATCCAGACCTGTTTGCACCCCCCCCCCCCCGCCCCACCATCCCTCACTTTCCCTAGGCCCGTACGTTGTCGCCTCCACACACCCGCCGTATGATCATGGCGATGTCGACAACATAACAAAACCTCAATATTTGACAGTATTTGCAGCGTCTTATTTTTAAAATATGTCAAGTCTAATTTTATGATCAAACTGTCAAATGTGATTGTTTTTAAAATAATTTTATTATCTAGTTGACTAGTTTTTGTCAATTGATATACTACTGATTTTGTCAGTTCAACATACGTTATACAAGAACTAAATCTGCCTATAGGCCTGAAATGTTATCTAAATTATTAATTAGACATTTTAAATTAACTTATCCAGACCATAATCAACTCTCGATGTCAACTGCGATATTAATCCGATTTGCTCCTCATCTTTCACTCATGGTTTAATCATGATATGGATAATCGAGACTATGTTTTTTTATTATATCGTACAAACTTTAGTAATGATGATCGAGGCTACACCGTCATTTCAATCGCTAAAATCTCGGTTCAAAGTGGATCAATTTGACTGAAATTTTCTGCAAATTGCCTTAAGGTTATCTAGTTTTTAACTATTATAATATATTATAACATTATCTAGTTTTTAACTATTATAATAAGAACTGCCAGCTCTTTATGTAAGCTCGGACTTTCTTTTCTTATATCTTTTTGTTGGATTATAAGAATGTCATAAACTGTTTAAATATAACAAATGACACTTGCCGTGGCTTTATTTTGGGAATAAAGAGAGAGAGAGATAGAGAGAGAGATAGAGAGAGAGATAAGGTTTAACGTCCACTCGACAAAAACTAGGTCATTTCGGGACTAACATACGGTTTGATTTTATTTCAATAATTCACATGCGCGTAGGGGTCTTTAGCAGTGGGAGGAAACCGGAGAAAACCCACGAGGCTGGACAGGCGATCCTACTCCTTGCCACATATAACCTGGGATTCTGGGAATAAGGTCTAAATTTTGTTTCCCTTGGCTCGATCAGCAAAAGGCTCGTTTGCACCACCCCGCCCCACCCCTCTTTCCATTTCAAAATTCCTGGTTTAACGAAAAGATCTATGGGCGGTTGCTGGGGTTTTAATGAACAAAATGTTTTAAAGTTATGTAGGCACCAGAAGAGTGATCCTGATACTGGGCCTGTAGGCTGTATGATACTGAGCCTGTAGGCTTTAGGATACTGGGCCTGTAGGCTATAGGATACTGGGCCTGTAGGCTATAGGATACTGGGTCGGTAGACTATAGGATACTGGGTCGGTAGTGAACCTGTAGGATAGTGGAACTGTAGTCCATAGGAGAGAGGGTCTGTACCTGTAGGCTGTTAAGTACTATACACATCAAATAACAAATTGCAAGAGGAATAGAGGGTAACTTGCATAACAGGTTTCAATTTCTATAAGTTAGTTACACGATAAATACGGTGAAGATATTTATAGTAGTATTAGTCATCATCTACATGTATACCTTATTTGGATTATTTAAATGAATGTTTGAAATGTTACTAGGGGTGACAGTAAACACACACATATATATCTAGAGATAGACCAAGCGGCGAGCGTCAGAAATTATCCAGACAGCAGTAGTTAAACAGCTAACCATCTGGAGTTGAGGTTTGCTTCACATACCAGAACAATTAAGGTAGATATGATATTATTGTATATATTTAATATATCTTTATAATAACTCTATTAATATTTTATATCTTTACTGTAGGAATTCCTTGAATGATAAATTTATATAAAGGAGTATCAGTTTTATATTTCGTTTGTTAGTATTTACAAACAAATATATTGAATTTAAAATATTCGCCATCCACAAGTTATTAAACAAACCACTTCTCTGCATCATCTGGCTCATGAATACGCTATAAAGTCTGTTGTCACAGAAAGAAGGATCAGCAAAATTTGAAAACTAGATTCGATATGGTGCATTCTATCCGACCTAGTTACACAAGTTAAAAATATAGAAATATTGAACATTTTGTCTATTAGACCATAAGTTTCACACTACAATCTTGGTATGAATCCTAGCCAGCCCCTTGCAAAGACAAACAGTCAATATAATATAAGACTTAAATTCAAGAAAACCTTTCAATACGGGCCTAGGTTGTTCACACCACCGTAATGCCAGAGCATATAAGTCAGGGAAAGAAATTCAATCTAATTTTAATTACATTTTATTCAATGTATCTTGATTTTAAGGTAAAAGATCAGGTGAAGTAAGATACCTATCTAAGTCAAGTATAGAAATAATATAAATTCTGTTATCAAGATGTTGAGCTACCAGGGTAAGTAGAATGATATGATATTGATACTCTGCCTACTTTACTCTCTGATTCACATTGATACAATTCTCTTGGCGGACAAACAGGCGTATATCATATTTCTTGTTCTTTAACAATCCAAATTTTGAGTGCGTCTCGTGAATCACTTGTTGGATTTAAACCGAATTTGGTAGTCATGTTGATTGGGTGATTATTTTAAATGAAAATGGTCGGTCAAACAATACCGGTTACTTCTTTTATATTATAAATTCTTTCTTGTGCAAAATGACTCATGCCCGAACTTTATATTTAATTCATCCATAGCTACTTTCATATATTTTACATACCCTTGTTTTGGACTTTGCGTCTCTTGCTTGGACTAAAGAGCCTAGGTGAAGAACGATCTAAGTCACCTTTTGTTTTCATTTTTATTGAAGCCTGTATCACAACGGGCCCAGGACTATACAACGTAATGGCTATACGCCTAGCCGGGAACAAGTGGCTAAGTGGTTAAGATACGGGCTCGCTAGCCTGGAGGTTTGATGTTTGATCCCTGCATTGGTCGAGAAAGTTCATCTCGATTTTATCGGCGTGGTTTCCCCTTGTCAGTGATGCAGAATGGGGGGCCTGACAAGGACATCTGTCTAGTCGTTTGGATGGGACGAAAACACCAGGCCCCGTGTACACATTGGCGTGCACGTAAAAGATCCTTTGGCAGTTGGAATTCGATATAAGAGTAGGCCGTAGATTTCCCTCATTGTACACTGTAGGGCGTATGTCCCTCTTCATTAGCCCAGTTTAGGAGCAGAACAGTAGGACGTTAAACCCCGTTTCCCTTGGAAAATGAAATGAAATGAAAAATCCAGGCCCGTACTGGCTTGAGATTGAAAGAAAGACAATATCGCCGAGCTTTGATGTAGTAGTGTATAAGGTTTCTCCTACCGAGATGGTCAAGGAGAAGGGTTTTTTTCCGATCAATTATGATGTTCGTATTGTTTAATCATGTTTTCCACGACTGTCATATAATAAAGTTCGATGCGTTAAATTCATTTGTAAAATTTGACATTGTGATGTAGATTTCAGACAATTTATACTACGACGTGAAGCAAGGCTTGATTTATTAAAAACAACTCATTCCCATATATACACATTTCAAGTTAGCTGCAGATGGAGAATAGTAGTGATTGTAACATGTTATTGTTTTAATACATTAAATTCATTTGTAGATTTCAGACAATATTTATACTTCCACGAGAAGCAAGGCTTGATTTAATTTCAACAACTCATTCCTGTATATAGCCTACATATTTGAAGATAGCGGATGATTAAGGCATGAAAGGTTATTGACATTTTATTTTAATGAGATTTGAGAATATCAAGAATACAATTAATCTGTGTAATAAATTATTTATTTCAGGAAGACGAAAAGGTCCGATGCCTGAAGACCACTACGCCAGGATACAAGTTAATTTCACTTACCTGTTGGATCATATCAAAGAACCACTAATACTTGGTAATAAATTATTTGAAAAACGCGTAATCGGCCCAGATATAAAGGACAAAATACAGAAAACTTTCAATGACCCTGAAAAGGGTCGCTATGCAGCTGCTGACAAGTTACTGATGTGTGTCTTAGAAAGCTGTAGTGATGCCTATGGTGACTTCATCCAATGTTTACGAGAACTAGGTTACAGAGACGTAGTAGGTGTATTAGAAAACACAACGAATGGTAAGTTTATTTCTATTTTTTAACAAGAACAACACACACTATATATATATATATAAACACTGACAGCTTATAAAAACATAAAAATACACACGTATCGGTTCTGTTCTTATGTGCTTGAATAAATCTGATCGTTTCGAGAAGTTATTTTTATTAGGCCTACTTCCATGATTGAAGATTGTTAATTATTCGCCTAGACCATTTTAGGTGTTTTAACATCATAGAAAATTACATCATAACTTAACTAAATCAGGCCTACAACAGATGCCTTTTATTAACATGATAATATACTGTATGTGATCATAGCAACACAAGACATTGATACTATGAACAAACTATAATTATCTTACTATAACTGGATTATCTCCCTCATTATTGTTGGCGCTTTTTACAATCTAATTCATGACGTCAATTGGCAGACGATCACCTTTATGTAACGTCATTTGGCAGACGACGGCCGTCAAGAATGGTTGTTTGTGTTCGATGGCTTCCGTGTATTTTATTTCAGTAGGCCTACTGTTTCTTACTCAATGTGCTGACATTGAGATTTCTTGAAGACCGATCATGACTCACATCAGTATGATACAACATTGCTGACTATGTATATTTTGGAGCCACGGTGGCTCAGTGAGTAAGACATTGGCTCGTTAAGCTGGAGGTCCCATGTTTTATCCCTGGCTTGGTCGAGAATGTTCGTCGGTATTGACGGTATATTCCGGCGTGGTATACGCATGTGAATGAGGTCTAGGACGGTGTGCAAGGGAAATAGTCGTTGGGATGGGAAGAAAAACCGAGTCCCCTTGTACACATTTGCCTAAACGTGAAAGATCCCCTGGCAGTTAGAATTTGATTTTAAGAGAAGGCCGAAATGACGTCCGGTCAATATTTGCGTCACAGAACACTGTATAGCGGATGCCCGTCTTCATTAGCTCGGTCGGAACAGTGTAGTAGAACGTTAAACCCCGTTTCATTTCATTTGTCTGTGTAAATTGTGTCCTGTCCGTGGGTTTGTCGTGTGTATTATACTATATCAAATATTTAACTACCATGAAACTATAGCAAACCTTAACGTTCAAGAATTTATTAACAGTTACGACAATACAATATGTCAATGTCATAACTCTCCTTTTAAAGATAAATTTCACGACCATGTACTGACTGGAAACTTCGATATTGTTGAAGACAATAATCTTAAAAAACTATTTCGCTTTGGACCACAATTTCGAGAACAACCTTATAAAACTAACTTCAAAAAAATTACATAATAATCTAAAATCAGAAATCCGGAAATGCATAGTAGCTTGGTCAGATAAATTTCGTGCACCAATAGAATCTTTTGGAGAATGGAGAAACACTGTTTTTGACCTCTTATCAAAGAGAATCAAACATATTAAAAATAACCCAAGACATCCACCACCCGAAGTCCTAAAAAATGCATCTGCAGCTGAATGCCTTTCTGCTCTTCAAGAGAAATTTGTTCTAACACCTGTCGATAAGGCCAGCAATAACATTGCCTTTATCTGTAAAAAGTACTATATTAAAAATATCCTTACCGAAGTTGGACTCTGGCCTAACACCAATAATAACACTTATAAATGTATTACGGAATTATCTAAACTAGATATTTTACAAAATCAATATTCGTTTAACAGGAGTAATGATATAAAAGACAATGTAAAAGTAGATGCCCTTCCATATATTTATTCTATACCGAAATTTCATAAAAATCCAGTAAAATTCAGATACATAATTTCCTCCAGCATCTGCCAGACAAAACCTCTAGCAGTGACTATTACGAAAGGACTTAAATTATGCCAGGCCCAACATGCCATTTGGTGCAAAACACTTCGCAATTATACTGGGATTAATAGCTTTTTCATAATTGATAAAAATAAACCAATAGTAGACACTTTAGATAAAATCAATCAAAATGACAATGCAAAATCAATAGAAACTTTCGACTTTTCTACTTTATATATTATGCTACAACATGCAGACCTTAAAAAGAATTTGGATTGGTTCGTGGATAAGGCCTTTAATGGTGCTTTTGGAAAAGGCAGAAATCTGATGGCCATCTACTCACAAGATGCAAGATGGATCATAAAACGGCGCAATGCCAATACTGTAGTTTTCGATAAAGAAAAATTTCAAAATATTATACATTTTCTCATTGACAATGCCATATTTGAGGTTGGGGATCAGATAATACAACAAACTATTGGTTTACCAATGGGAACTGACCCCGCCCCATTTATGGCAAATGCACATTTATATAAATACGAATTCGACTTTCAAGACCATAAAAGAAAAACAGATTACAAGGTAGCAAAAAGTCTAAATTATACCTTCCGTTACATTGATGACATAACACCAATCAATGATAATGGTAATTTCAATAAATACAAAGATGAAATATATCCTCCTGAACTTATATTAAATAAAGAAAATTCGGGCACTATAAATGCATCTGTCCTTGACTTGGACATCAATATAATTAATAACAAATTTAATGTCGGTATATTCGATAAAACGGACAAATTTGGTTTTTGAAGTAGTAAAATACCCGTCAGCTCATAGTATACGACACTATACAATGTTTTCGATTCACAGGCATTACGATTTTTAAAAATATGCAACAATAAAGAACTATTTCTTTCCCGAATAAAAACTCTTAATTTTAAGTGCACGGCCAAAGGTGGTACACAATTACGCATTTTGAAAGAAATTTCAAAACTTCCATTTCTTCAACATAATAAGTTTTACATTTCTTATAATGATATTACTGACTGCATATTGGATAATGATTCTATATAAATTACTTCTAGATGTCTAGCTATCTGGATTATCGCCCTTATTTTTAGGCCTTTATGAATACACTAATAACTTACGATTTCTTTAGCATTCCTGTTTTGCATTTCTTACGTGGGACATTATATAATAATTATACTATGGTTTGTACAATTGCATGATCTTTAAAACTAATAGTTTTTATATTTTAACGTAATTTTATCTAGACTATCGCCCTTTTACCGGGAAATTGCACCTTCTAAACCACGACGTCATAACAACTATTACGGCAGATTCACGTCACACCACTCAGTCAGCAGACGGCTGTCTCCCTAGATAGTCTTTTCCTTTGCTTTTTTGTATTCAGTTGTGTTTTTGTTTCTGTGACGGTTGCAATGTTTGTCCTAAATGCATTTATATACTTCAATCCTTTTAATGATTTGGTTTTGAACTAGGCCTACTTCTGATACATTTAACTATGTGGTTACTTGTGTAGCGGAATTTATACAACAATATGCTTGTATTCGTAATTCTTGCAACATATAGATCATGACTCATGCTGACACTATATAATTATTTCTTTGGGTTGCATTCCCAGTTGTTTTCAAATATGAGTGAAGTCTGTGTCACCACAGGCCCGGGACTGTACAGCGCAGTGGACGCTTACGGCTAGCCCCCGGATCCATTCACTCTCTTTGATTTGTTTATGTTTGTGGTCTTTGAGTATGATGTCTTGTCCATATATTTTTTTTTTTTATGTAAAATTGTGTGTGGTGCAACCCTCCTGCACTTACTATACAGGTAATAGTATTGTATCATTATTAAATTGTAAATAATTTTATCATACAGGTAAAAATAAAACCAATCTGATGACAGAACAAGAAAACACAAGACATCAACTAGAAGAATTACATAAAGATCTGATGACAGAACAAGACAAGACAAGACATCAACTAGAAGAATTACTTAAAGATCGCGACATTACTAAGCAGGAATTAGAGAACCTGAAGAAACAGGTGGAAAGACAAGATGGAGATTCCAAACAGATGTTGAAGAAAATCAAAAAACTAGAAACATACAAAAAACAAACTGAAGAGAAAGAAGTTCTAACAAAGAAGAGAATGGATGAGTTGGAGACATGCATTAAAACTCTTACCCTAAATGACGAAGGTAGGTTGATATTTATTTCAAATATAATACGTCACAAGTTATTATGTCATACACACATCGTCACAAGTATTACGTCATACCTATCGCCACAAGGTATTACGTCATATGTCTATCGTCACAAGGTATTACGTCATACATCTATCGTCATTGAATTCAGAACACGTATAATAAACTTTATAGTTATTTTAATTAGATGAAAAATATTAAAAATGATACCTCAGATAAGAAAGGTAAGTTATTCTAAACTATAAATATCCAACAAGGACTGACTTACCTACTTTAGATGAAACAATATTAAATATAAGTTGATAAACTGTAAATATAGTATAACATGTTATATATTACAGATACACGTAAACAACAACAACAACAGTTATTTGATGCCTGTCAATGTGGTACTTTGGATGATATAAAAAACATGGTGAACATAGATGTTAACGCAAGAGACTGTATAAATCAGACACCGTTATTTAGATGTTGTATATCACGTGTAAGTCCTGTAGATAAAATAAAATATCTAGTCAGTCATCAGGCAGATATTAACGCTAGAGACAGGTATAATACTACCATCTTACACTGGGCATGTCTAGCCGGTACTTTATCTACAGTACAATATCTAGTTGATTGTTTACATCTAGATCTACATGTCAAGAATAAATATGGTGAAACACCTCTAGATTATTGTAGGTGTTCATTCATTGAATCACATGAAAAGATCAAATATATTAAAGGTAAATCATCCTCTTCCTTTTTCACCTTTTTCTTTAGACGTTAAATATATCACAGATCAAATGAAATTAAAATAAAATAAACAAGTTATTCATGTAAACTAGTCAACATAATGTTATTGTCTCTAGTCATACAATTTACAGTTTTATTGTCTCTAGTCAACAGTTAAAACTACTGATGACGTATTACACTGTCTGTAGTCAACAGTTAAAACTACTGATGACGTATTACACTGTCTCTAGTTAAAACTACTGATGACGTATTACACTGTCTCTAGTTAAAACTACTGATGACGTATTACACTGTCTGTAGTCAACAGTTACTGATGACGTATTACACTGTCTCTAGTTAAAACTACTGATGACGTATTATACTGTCTGTAGTCGACAGTTAAAACTACTGATGACGTATTTGTACTTTATCTACAGGACTTATACTGTATTTATATTTATTGTTTATTTTATTGTTTAATTTATTCAAAATGTCTTCAATATTTTATTGTATAATTTTTTTTTTAATGAATAATTCTGTTTACAAAAACTTGTGTTTATTTTTATACGTCCAATCCTATCTTTGCGCGTGTGTCTTTGTTTTTCCCACAGACTTCAATTCTTTAGTGCATGCCCGAGCCCCGGGGACAGAGCCAGGCCAAATTCCTGTGTGTCGCTTGGAGCTTGGTAAATTTATTCCTTATACCCTAAGGACGGCAACATTTGATTTATTTGGGTGCATGTTCAACCCCCAGGGGTAGTGAAATGAAATGAAATGGGGTTTAACGTCTTATGGGTCTGCTCCCACTACGAGTGACATTTTGCCAGAACAGCGGGCGCTATAGTCTACTATTATAGCCAATTCAAATTGCCTAGGGGTCTTTTACGTACACGCTGACATCAAATCCGAACGACTAGGCGAACTTTTCCGCGCATCACTTGGGGCGAGGCAGCATCTTACTCACTAAGCCACCGTGCCTCCCCAAGGGATGAGCCACGCCCACTGTTTTTTGTAAATATTTTTACCGTAAATTCTCTATAGGTGTCAAGTATTAAAAGATTTTGTTTATATTCGGCGTGACCAATAATTTCAATAACAGCGTTCTACCTATTTATATTGGTTCCTTTCCAAACCCCATTTGTTTTGTATTTATGATCTACAGTTCACAATTCTAAATGCATCAGCTTGGTACTTGGCATATTTATACCCTAAGATTTTGGTGCATGCCCCAACCCCCAGGGGATGAGACACGCCCAATATTTATGCTTCTTATCAACAGGCCGCAATTCCGAATAGACCGTCCCCAGGGTCTGTGCCACAGTCAAATGACCTAGTGTCCTCTCCCGAAAATACATAGTTTCCTCTCACAGCTAAATACCCCGGCGGGCAAGCAATTTATTGAAATAAAATTAAACCGTGTGTTAGTCCCGAAATGACCTAGTTTAGTCGAGTGGATGTTAACTCTCTCTCTCTCTCTCACCAATCAATATACATGTAATACAAGTCTCTAAAAGATTTTGAAACTGTGGTGGCTCAGTGAATAAGGCACTGGTTCACTAACCAGAAAGTCTAGGTTTCGATCCTGTTGTTTAACAGCGTCGCGTCCCCTCGTCAGTGGTGCAAGGCCGAGGGTATTGTTAGGACAGGGTCTAGTGTTTCGGATCGGGTGAGACGAACAACCGAGGTTCCTGTATAGTTGGAATTCGGAAAAAGTGCCGATCGCCAAAGTTCTCAGAGATTCTCCAGTGTTGTTTCGCTTTGTTATTGGTGCAGGGCATAGGGCATGACAAGGGTAGCTGTCTAATTTATCGGATAGTATTAACAACTGAGGTACAGTGTACACGTTGACGTGCATGTAAAAGACCCCTCGACAATTAGAATTATAAAGAGTTGTAGGATGTAGACTGTAGGCAGCTGTCCTGGTAAATTGTTTGCTCCCCCCCTTGTTAGCGCCACATTTAGGGCAAAATTCCCTCATATCACCCATGTCTGTCTTCAATAGCATCTTGCGTGTAGGGGTCTATGAAAGATATATCAAAAAGTTTGTCAGCCTAATCATTGACCAGGATGTTCAGGGTTCGATTCTGTTGTTGTATTGATCTAAAAGTCACTTATTACTTTTCCAATCAGTGATCCATGACAGACAGTCTGAACAGAGAATAGGTGTCTATTTGTTCAGAAAGTCTATATTAATGGCAGAACGTTCAAGATCCCCCAGATCTTATGATCGGAAGTTCACATATATAGCAGTGAGTCACGTGCAAGCTGGGAATCGAAACAACTCCACAATTGGAATATATTTGATTTAATAATAAACCAATTGTCTCTTGTCTGTATTTGTTTCTAGTATTTTATAATTTCTTCGCTAAATGCCAGGAGGAAGAGTTAAGGTGGGGAGTTGTTTGTTTATAATAATGGGAGCTAACTCTTACCAAAGAAACAGGTCGACACGCTAATGATCTCTGGCTGGTAGTGACTTCAATATAAAATCCATGCCTTATTGATCTATTTAACATGTTGATGATTTTAATCTTTATAAAGAGACCAACATGTGTCAATCATCTGATACAAATACTGAAAGGTTTGAATCTGGAAGGTTGGCTAGATAATGTTAAACAATAGATGTCTATGGTGGCCTATCGTTATCATTCAGAATTGAACAAAATTCCTTTAAAAACCTAAACAAAATGGAAAGCAAAGTCAAAATTAAAAGTAGATTAAAAGCAAAGGTTAAATCAAAAGCAAAAGATAATCAAAGGTAAAAATTAAATCAAACGCAAAAGTTAAAATTAAATCAAAAGCAAAAGTTAAAATTTAATCAAAAGCAAAAGTTAAATCAAAAGTAAAAATTAAATCAAAAGCAAAAATAAAAGTAAAATCAAAATGTAAATTCAAATCAAAACACAAATTAAAAATAAAAATAAAACCAAAAAGTAAATTAAAATCAAAACACAAATGAAAACTAATTTTTTTTTAAAAAGTAATTTAAAATGTAAAACAAAAGTAAAAGTGAAAAGCAAAATAAAAATATTTGTCGGCCTATCGTTATCATTCAACATTTGTTTTTTTTTTTTTTTTTCACGCAAAAGTAAAATGAAAAAATAGTGGGCCTTTCGTTATCATTCAACGTCCTTGACCCCAATCGGTAACCGTCGGCTATTTCCGATCGCCTTGACTCGACGATTTGTTCTCCCGCTGCAATCTTTTTCACAGAGAATTACTTACAAGCGAATATTCACTGCGGGATCAGTTTGCGCCCGCTGTACAAATAAAACTGAACCAGAACAGTATTTCCTTATGGGGTGTGAAACGTATAAAGATTTGAGAAAGCAATATATATCCAACCGTAAACGTTACCGATTAAACCTTTTTCTTTTAATAATCTCTTCAATCCATCAAGCATTATAGGCCCAAGTGTTGCAGTATTTGTGATTTAAAAGGCCACCTAATATTAGCAGGCGCGGATCCAGGGGGGGGGGGTCCAGGGGGTCCGGACCCCCCCTGCTCAGACTTGAAAAAATTTTTATGCGATTTTATTGGCGATTTAGACCTGTTATTTTGGAATTTACCTTCCGGAAATACGTCAGAATGAACCAAATTGAATCTAAGTTACCAAATTATCGGTTGAGCGCAATTAGTTAAGCAATTATCAAACCTAGACCCGCCCCCCCCCCCCCGCCCCTGAAAAAAATCCTGGATCCGCACCTGATTAGGCTATATTACCCGTATCTATTTTATGCGCGCATGTTGGTTTTTTTTTGTTTTTTTGTTGGGGGGGGGGGTACTATCCTTTTTATTATTTTCTATATAGACATATTGTATGTATATAGCTTGTATTGTCTGTCTGTAAATTGATACCCGTGTATAACTTTTTCATCTTTAATGGCCGCCCTAAAAGTGCGTTCCGACGCAATCAAATTCTGGTTTGTTCTTTTCTATTCGATACACATTTACACATTCGTTAGTGTAATGGTAGACGTTACTGATTCCCTCTACACTACCGCCGCATTTGGATGGATGGCCCTCGAGACGCAACTATACCAAAGGTCAGGTTGTCACTATGAGTTTTTTTCGGAGAGAAGAAGCACTCAGACGCCCACGTTGGGCAAACAATGTGACAAGATACCCCGTCAAGAGAAGAGAAAGAGAGAGAAATGGGGTTTAACTCAACACAAACTAGGTCATTCCGGTACTGACATATGGTTTAATTTTATTTCAATATTTCGCTTGTTCGTAGGGGTCTTTAGTTGTGGGTGGAAACCGGAGTACTCGGAGAAAACCCACGAGGTTGGACAGGCGACCCTACTCCTTACCACGTAGTTCTATTACAGCATGATGAGAGTTATCGTCCAAGATCACAATCAGTGCCAGGTTAGTGCCTAGGTGCTAGCCTACAATTACAAATGCCTAAAGCGAGTAAAGTCGCTCGACAGTAGCTGAGCTATTAAAAAAAGTTAATGTCGAATCTTATTAAAAATCTTCGACTTGTAGTAATTTGTTTCACTGATGAATAAAAAGTTTATACCCGTTTACCATAGAATCAAATCATTTACAGATTTGCAAGGTCCCCCTCCCCACTACTCTCCTCAAACAGTGACACAGAGGAAGTCTTCCTTTTGCATTTGTGGACCCAAAGATGAAAGAGAAAAAAAGAGAGTAGGGGTCCATGAACTGTTACAACTTTTTGTCCAAGTTCTTTCCAAACATCTTGTTTCTTGGTTTTGTCTTCGTAGTTGTTTTCTGTTTTGTCATATAGTATGGGATTTCTCTCCAAAAGGATGATTTTTTCTTCTGTCCTGTCCATGTCGTGTTCTTCACAAGACTACACAAATCCACAGCACACAAGGCCAGGCTTTTCTTGGAATGGATTGAGTTTTCCTATTTGGGGAGATGGTGTAATAAGGGGAAAGTACACGCTGATTGGCTAAAGCTCGGGTCACAAGCCGAAATGCCGGACGCACTTTACAAAAATACGCTCTGGGAGCAATCAATCCGGCTTAACAGACGCACTTTTTGTGCGGAATACGTGCCGGATTCTTTTTGAACCCTTTCTCTAAATTTGACTAAAGTATACCAGTACGTATTCCCGCACGTATTTACAGATACGGATACGGATGTAGTATGAACCGAGCTTTACATGGCAGATGTCAACGATGAAGTCGTGGGCCCTACTCACAGGCTCTGTAAAATAACGCAGAAGATGCTTATGCAACATGAGCTCGGTCCTTTGTCCTGTCAAGAATCGACTATGTAATTCTTTACTAACTGGTGTTATACCCCCGTCAGACCGGCTTGGCGCCCTTGCTGCACTGCTACGGCGAAGGAAAATGGTCTCAGAACACGTCAAGATCGTCATAAGTGTGGTAAAAGGCGGGGTGGTGGAAACGCTATGTATCGCGCTGTGGTTTTCATGGTCGCCAATGATCGCCGAGTCACGGCGTTTGTTTTGAGCATGTACAAAACAAAGGCCAAGTTTCTGCGATCTAACCAACAAGGCTGCGAGAACGCGACTTATTTGAAGTTTGTAATTTTTTGGGACATTTTCTCGCATTGTGGTCACGCTTGCCGGCGACCTTATGCACTTTCAGGTCGCCGTACATCGCAGCAGCGCCGCAAGGACGCCAACCCGGTTTCAAAGCTCCATTGTCACTAAAACTAAATTCAGATTACTCCAGTCTTAAACAAATTACAATGGCTCCATGTTGGAGACAGGAGTAACTTTAAAATATAATCTTTAATTTATTATTCTATTAACAAATCTGATCCAGGTTATCTTCAAATACTAGTATTATTGTATCATTACCCAGGCAAGGTGAAATTGGCACGTTATTCCGGATTCGGGATTCAAATAACAAATAACGAGCCAGCAAAGAAATTGGAAAAGTAAAATGGGAGAAAAATGTTAAAACCGACGAGAAAATGAAAACGTACCCTAGTTAGGGAACCCTAAAGGCAGACAAAAGGGCCCTACGTCTGACAAAAGGGCTCCTCTGGCCAAGTGAAATGGTCCTGAGTCCGAGTCAATCGTTTTATATACTGTTACTGTCGAATCCATTACTAAATGAGAATGCAGTCATTGTATTGGCCTAAATATCATCAATCAAGACGCCCCCCCCCCCTCGCGAACGAGGGCCCTTAAAATAGTGTAGACTCCACCATGATAAACCTTAAACGCCCCTGAGCACGTTATTCGGGACTTACCACAAACATAGACCGACTTACGTTGCATCTGACCATTTCCTCGCTACCCCCGACCATTGGGGTAAACGCTGGGTGACCGACTAAAAACCAGACGACCCTTTGTCGAGCGAATAGCGAGTTGACTGGTTTGTTGGCGTGCTCTGGGCAGTCCTGTCCTCCACTCACCTGATTTATTGTCGAATCCCCAATAACGCACTGGCTCATTATTCGGGATTCGCCATCAAAACAGAACCATCTATCTTGCATCCGACCATTTCCTCGTTGTTTGACCGACCAGCACGGAGACGACTGTTTGTTAAGCGAATAGGGTGCTGACTGGTTTGTTACAATATACGGGACAGTCATATCCAGCAATCACCTGTTTTATTGCCGAATCCCGAATAACGTTCTGGCTCGTTAATCGGGTTTCGCGAATAACAAATAACGAGCTAGCATGTATATTCGGGATTCGCTACTAAAACAGAAGATTTATCTAGCATTCTACCATTTCCTCGTTGGGTGACCGTAGAGTAAGTGAACGTTGGGTGACCGACCAAAATGAGACGACCGTTTGAAGAGCGAATAGCGTGTTGACTGGTTTGTTTGCGTGCACTGGGCAGTCCTGTCCTGCACTCACCTGTTTTATTGTCGAATCCCGAATAATTTGCTGGCTCGTTATTCGGGATTCGCAAATAACCAATAACGAGCCAGCACGTTATTCGGGATTTGCCCCTAACACAGAACGATCTGTGCATCCGACCATTTCCTCGTTGGGAGACCAATTAGCACGGAGGCGACCGTTTTTAAAGCGAGTAGGGTGCTGACTGGACTATTCCGTTATAAGCAAAGTCTAAAAAATAAAAGTCCGAGTATTTATGAAATTTAATCGCCAAAATATCGACGAATGTGGTATTTACCTTGTCTCAAAATTTCAGCTCAAAATATTGAGTAATTTGGGCGTGAACGTCAAAACTGCCTATCCGGACTCGTAACCCTTTTATGAATTCGGGTCTATTTTTTCGTTAATGACCTGATAATCGACTTCCGTTTATTGAGAGGTCTATATAGTGAATGACCCATATACTGTACTTGGTATCGAAAGGTAAATTTCACCTACACATAAAAAAGCCTGGTTTTACGTAGACACCGCAGAATACAACTTGGGACACCGGTTTCCTTTCCAATTGAAGGGTTTAAGTTGTTTGAAAACGTATCACAAATAATGAGTTAGTTTCTCTGCCCTTAGGAAAATGATTTTAATTAGTGATTTTAACACAAAATTAAGCAGTTTTATTCTCAAAAAAATTATCAGGATTAACCCTTTACGAGTGTACGGGTCAGTCATCTCCAGCAATCACCTGTTTTATTGCCGATTACCGAATAACGTGCTGGCTTGTTATTCGGGATTCGGCAATAAAACAGGTGGGAGGTAGCGTAGGCCAGGTCTACTGTCGAATCCTGAATCTCAACAACGAGATTCGGGATTTAGTAATAAACCAAAGTGGCAACGTGTATCGTTATTGGATGTACTTACTAACAGGTTCCTAAACGCGCATTACCTATCAGAAGGTAAATTGTTATTGAATGTACCTACCTATAGGTACCTAAATGCAAATTACCTATCAGAAGGTAAATTGTTATTGAATGTACCTACCTATAGGTACCTAAATGCACATTACTGGTGTCTTGATTCTACAAAAAGTGTTAACGGCGAACAAACGAAACGCAAGAAAGCCAAAAAAAAAAAATATATTGATAATGCGACTTGATGTTCGCGATTCGTTTTTTCCCGCGTACATGTATTTTTTTTCTGCTGTAAAATTCAGAACGAAACGAAGAAGTGCTATGTTCTGATAATACGAGAAGGCGTCTATTTTAAATGTCATTTAAAGATAATGTCTTCTAATCACTTAATTCATTAAAAATTCACTTCTCTGTATGAAAAAATACGAGAAGGCGTCTATTTTAAATTCATTTAAATTTGTCTTCTATGCGTCATAGATTTCTAATTTCTTGTTTAATACCGATATATATTGTATTCAATCATCTCTAGTTTGTGATTCTTCATTTATCCAATTCCTTAAAATACTAATACTTGCTTGTTGTAATTTAGTACCCACAACTTTCAACTTGATATAATTGTTCAGGCCTATAAATACATCCATTTTGTTCTATTCTATCTAGGCCTATAAACACATCCATTTTGTTCTATTCTATCTAGGCCTATCAATCTTTTAACTTTGGGATAATATTGTTCCAAGTTGTGGATCAATTGCAACAAAATTTGAACTGCCAAGGAATGTTTTCCAGGCATACCAATTTATAAAAGACCACTCCGCCAGTCCTTCTTGACGTAGCCTACAAGTCAGTCAGTCAGTCAGTGGATTCTATTTAACTGGGGGGGGGGGGGGTGGCCTAGTGGTCTAGAGTGCTGTGCTTCCACCTCTAGCTGGCCGGTCACCTCTGGCTTGTGGCTGTGGTTTCGATCCCTGTTGTGAGTGTATGTGGCATGGAGATAGGGGCGCCTTCCCAACCTCGTGGGTTATCTCCGGCCACCCCGGTTTCCTCCCACTGCTAAAGACCCCTACGCGCAAGAGAATTATTGAAATAAAATTAAACCAATTGTTAGTCCCAAAATGACCTAGTTTGTGTTGAGTGGACGTTAAACTCCATTTTTCTCTTTAACTGTGGGTTTTAAAGGGAAAGGCAATGAAATGAGGTATAACGGCTTATTTTTCTGAACAAACCAAGCTGTATTGGGAGTAGGGCTGCAACGATTCACAACTACCTCGATTCGGTTCGATTATCGATTTTAACCATTCGATTCGATTATTTTCGATTCGATTATCAGCTATAATAACCAATAATTTTTCCTGTATATAATTCATAAAAAAACAATAAAAACTCAAGACTAAAATTCTCTTGAACACTTTTATTTAATACTACATAGTATGTTAACATTGTTAACTGTGAAAACATTTCACTGTAATACATGTATTCAAAATATGTCAACATTATCACTACTCAAAGAGTTTTTTCTTTCACAAAAATGATTCCCAACTTTAAATTTCAAATGACCAGGTGGTCGAGAAAGTACGTCGTCTGCCATAATTTTACCTTCCAGTCTTTGCTTGGCTATGGGTAATAATCGCTAAACACGAAAATATCCGAAGATAATGACCTGAATTATAAGCTAATGAGATCGTTTTGGAATTTATTTAACGATTACCGAAGCTTTTGACCTAAATTAACATCCAATGAACATTCGGTAGGTCACCAATTTTAAATAAATTAACTTTCGTAGCATACGGAAATTGTTTTAAAGGGAGGTCACTCTGTTTTAGTTATGTTTTCGAGTGACATTCGTGTTTTGTTAAATAACGTAAATTAAAAGTTTTTATTTAATTTTAAGTGGACTTAATTGCTAATGGCACTTCATTTTTTTTTCATATGGTAAGGTGTACGTTGTTTTTATTTGAAATTTAATTTGCAATTGAACCGAATCGAAATATGAACGTTGAAGATCGTGGATCGAACCGAGACGGCTAGTGTCGGTTATCGGTGCACCGAACTGAATCGTTGCAGCTCTAATTGGGAGGGGGATCCCCCCCCCAAAGTCTCTTCCCCCATCCCCAAGTCACTTCTTCGATCTATATGAATAACTACATGGATATATAAATAAAATCAAAGCGGCTTAACATCCTACTTTTTGCTCCATAACTGCTAATAAAGACGATTATGCAGTGTTATTTGATGATATTTGGCTGGGACAGCAGTGCTACGTCCTCTTATTTCAAATTCCAAGTGTCAGTGCGTTAGGGGTTCTTTTACGTGCACACCAACTTGAGACGAATAAATAAAGAAGATGTAGAAAATACAAAGTGACATTTTATTTTACAAGTTTGAAAATACATAATCTCCCAAGTTAAATAGCTAGTCTACAGTGATGTTATAGAAATTTACTGTTTATATAATCTTCTCTCCTGGTCTATATAATACATTGGAACAAATATACATAAGTTCAGCTTTTAAAACCCCTGCAGTCAGCACTGAACACTTGTATAATATATATTTATATCATATAAAAGATACATATCTATATCTGTGTTCTTTTAATACAAAGATAGGTTGCCAGGCAACGAAACATACGCCCACAACAGCTAAGTCGTCCGGGCAGTCAACAAGGGTTGTCGCATATTGTTTCTTTTATCAGTAAGGAGAACATTAAGTAATTATCAGAATTGATTAGAATAGTTTTGATGGTTTGTCTGAAGGCCTTTGTCCACAAGATATTTCAAAGTGATCAAGCGTCAGAAATTATCAGATATCACTGAAAATCAAATAGGATTCTTCGTCTCATGACCCTAACCAAAGTGTACAAATTTAAAGTCAATCTGATATTAACTTTAGCCTTTAGAGCATTCATAGGGTTTTTCAAAGTGATCAAGGGTCATAACTCTGGTAGTAATTATCGGATATCGCTGAAAATAAATAGGCTATTTTTATCATGACCGTAAATAGTGTGTATAAATTTAAAGTCAATTGGATATTAACTTTAGATTTTTCAAAGTGATCAAGGGTCATAACTCTGGCAGTAATTATCTGATATTGCTGAAAATCAATCATGACTTTAAACACCGTGTATAAATTTAAATTCAATCGGATATTAACTTTAGCCTCTAGAGCGTTCACAAGATTTTTCAAAGTGATCAAGGGTCATAACTCGGGCAGGAATTATCCGATATTGCTGACAATCAACAGGCTTCTTCGTATCATGACCTTAAACACTGTGTATAAATCTAAAGTCAATCGGATATTAACTTTAGCCTCTAGAGCGTTCACAAGATTTTTCAAAGTGATCAAGGGTCATAACTCTGGTAGTAATTATCGGATATTGCTGAAAATCAATAGGCTTCTTCGTCTCATGACGTTAAACACTGTGTATAAATTTAAAGTCAATCGGATATTAACTTTAGCCTTTAAAGCGTTCACAAGATTTTTCAAAGTGATCAAGGGTCATAACTCTGGTAGTAATTATCGGATATCACTGAAAATCAATAGGCTTCTTTGCATCATGACTTTAAACACCGTGTATAAATTTAAATTCAATCGGATATTAACTTTAGCCTCTAGAGCGTTCACAAGATTTTTCAAAGTGATCAAGGGTCATAACTCGGGCAGGAATTATTGGATATTGCTGAAAATCAACAGGCTTCTTCGTATCATGACCTTACACACTGCGTATAAATTTAAAGTCAATTGGATATTAACTTTAGCCTCTAGAGCGATCACAAGATTTTTCAAAGTGATCAAGGGTCATAACTCTGGCAGTATTTATCAGATATCACCGAAAATCAATAGGCTTCTTCGTCTCATGACCTTAAACACTGTGTATAAATTTAAAGTCAATCGGATATTAACTATAGCCTCTAGAGCGTTCACAAGATTTTTCAAAGTGATCAAGGGTCATAACTCTGGTAGTAATTATCGGATATCGCTGAAAATCAATAGGCTTCTTTGCATCATGACTTTAAACACCATGTATAAATTTAAATTCAATCGGATATTAACTTTAGCCTCTAGAGCGTTCACAAGATTTTTCAAAGTGATCAAGGGTCATAACTCGGGCAGGAATTATTGGATATTGCTGAAAATCAACAGGCTTCTTCGTATCATGACCTTACACACTGTGTATAAATTTAAAGTCAATTGGATATTAACTTTAGATTTTTCAAAGTGATCAAGGGTCATAACTCTGGCAGTAATTATCTGATATTGCTAAAAATCAATCATGACTTTAAACACCGTGTATAAATTTAAATTCAATCGGATATTAACTTTAGCCTCTAGAGCGTTCACAAGATTTTTCAAAGTGATCAAGGGTCATAACTCGGGCAGGAATTATCCGATATTGCTGACAATCAACAGGCTTCTTCGTATCATGACCTTAAACACTGTGTATAAATCTAAAGTCAATCGGATATTAACTTTAGCCTCTAGAGCGTTCACAAGATTTTTCAAAGTGATCAAGGGTCATAACTCTGGTAGTAATTATCGGATATTGCTGAAAATCAATAGGCTTCTTCGTCTCATGACCTTAAACACTGTGTATAAATTTAAAGTCAATCGGATATTAACTTTAGCCTTTAAAGCGTTCACAAGATTTTTCAAAGTGATCAAGGGTCATAACTCTGGTAGTAATTATCGGATATCACTGAAAATCAATAGGCTTCTTTGCATCATGACTTTAAACACCGTGTATAAATTTAAATTCAATCGGATATTAACTTTAGCCTCTAGAGCGTTCACAAGATTTTTCAAAGTGATCAAGGGTCATAACTCGGGCAGGAATTATTGGATATTGCTGAAAATCAACAGGCTTCTTCGTATCATGACCTTACACACTGCGTATAAATTTAAAGTCAATTGGATATTAACTTTAGCCTCTAGAGCGATCACAAGATTTTTCAAAGTGATCAAGGGTCATAACTCTGGCAGTAATTATCAGATATTCCAGAAAATCAATAGGCTTCTTCGTCTCATGACCTTAAACACTGTGTATAAATTTAAAGTCAATCGGATATTAACTATAGCCTCTAGAGCGTTCACAAGATTTTTCAAAGTGATCAAGGGTCATAACTCTTGTAGTAATTATCGGATATCACTGAAAATCAATAGGCTTCTTTGCATCATGACTTTAAACACCATGTATAAATTTAAATTCAATCGGATATTAACTTTAGCCTCTAGAGCGTTCACAAGATTTTTCAAAGTGATCAAGGGTCATAACTCGGGCAGGAATTATTGGATATTGCTGAAAATCAACAGGCTTCTTCGTATCATGACCTTACACACTGTGTATAAATTTAAAGTCAATTGGATATTAACTTTAGCCTCTAGAGAGATCACAAGATTTTTCAAAGTGATCAAGGGTCATAACTCTGGTAGTAATTATCGGATATCACCGAAAATCAATAGGCTTCTTCGTCCCATGACCTTAAACACTGTGTATAAATTTAAAGTCAATCGGATATTAACTTTAGCCTCTAAAGTGTTCACAAGATTTATCAAAGCGATCAAGGGTCATAACTCTGGCAGTAATTATCAGATATCACCGAAAATCAATAGGATTCTTCGTCTCATGACCTTAAACACTGTGTATAAATTTAAAGTCAATCGGATATTAACTATAGCCTCTAGAGCGTTCACAAGATTTTTCAAAGTGATCAAGGGTCATAACTCTGGTACTAATCATCGGATATCGCTGAAAATCAATAGGCTTCTTCGTCTCATGCCCTTAAACACTGTGTATAAATTTAAAGTCAATCGGATATTAACTTTAGCCTCTAGAGCGTTCACAAGATTTTTCAAAGTGATCAAGGGTCATAACTCTGGTAGTAATTATCGGATATCACCGAAAATCAATAGGCTTCTTCGTCTCATGACCTTAAACACTGTGTATAAATTTAAAGTCAATCGGATATTAACTTTAGCCTCTAGAGCGTTCACAAGAAATTGTGGACGATGGACGGACGGACGGACGGACAGACGGACGGACCGACGGACGGACGGACCGACAGACGGACGGACGGGGGCGACGGCAATATACGACCACATTTCCATGTGGGCGTATAAAAAGGATTATAATGTACAATTCTATAATATAATTTGAAGGCAAAAATTGATGCAATTTGAAAATAGCATTGAGGAAGGAGGCCCATCAGTTGTCTCCCTTTGATGCAGAGTTATGTCCCTTTGTAGCAATAAAAAAAAATAAAGAGAGATAATAAATAAATGTGATTAGTTTTATCAGTAAGTAATATACATACATACCTTAATTACAGGTACACAAACTCGCACCTGACCACACCTGACATTAAATAAAGTGACCATAAGAATAAATAACGATATGGAACACCAATATTTCAAATAATAATATGATAATAATTATAAACATAATGCGTTATACCAATATTGGATGTGATTTGTTTATTTTTAATTATTTCAAATATAAATTATGCAGCTTGTTACCCAAACAAATGTAAGATTCTTGGCCACGGACGTTTCGGCTACAGACGTTTTAACCTGAAATAGTTTGCTCCTATTAGAGCTATTGAACCTTTGTGGCTAATAATCTGTTTCCCACCCAACTTTTCTATTATTGGGTATAGGGCAAATCAACTCATGCATAACTCAAAATTTAAAATCGTTTGTTTAGGACGCAAAGGGTTAATTTTTCACATTCATTTCCCTTTTTACATTTGGTCAACTACATTCACGGATTGCGACCAATAATTCTTGCTGATCCCTCGGGTCAAGTCAAGACCATCTTTTTATACATGTAGATCCTTTAGATTAGTTCTGATCAATCCTTTTTTTGTGTAAACAATATTTTACTTCAAACGGATGAAAAGGGGCCAGGGAATACATGTAAGTATAGTTCCCCTAAATCCTTTCTGACTTAAACCAATTCCAATTCTTGTCAAATGACAATTAAAAACATCAATAATCACAAGAGCGAAGGACAGGGCAGTGAGAATTGCATAAAATCTAAAAACGCTGACTATTTAATTGTTCGTTATTCAGGACCTGTCTGCCTCTACTCGTGGTAGATTTAAGGCAACGAAACATACGCCCACAACAGCTAAGTCGTCCGGACAGTCAACAAGGGTTGTCGCATATTTTTTCTTTCGTCAGTAAGGAGAAAGTTTACAACACATGAAAATCTTATTACCAGTAATACTAAGAGCCCGTTTCGTCCATAAGATATTTCAAGGGCCATAACTCTGGCAGTAATCATCAGATATCGCTGAAAATCAATAGCCCACTTTGTTTCGTGACCTTGAACACTGTGTATAAATTCAAACTCAGATGCTGGCTGTAATTATCGCAAATCAATAGTCTACTTTGTCTAACAATCTCAAACACTGTGTATCAATTTAAACTCAATCGGATATTAACTTTGGTCTCTAGGGCGTTCACAAGATTTTTTGGAGTGATCAAGGGCCATAACTCTGGCATTAATTATCGGAAATTACTGAAAAACAATAGGCTTCTTTGTCTCATGACCTTAAACACTGTGTATAAATTTAAAGTCAATCGGATATTAACTTTAGCCTCTTGAGCGTATACAAGAACAGACGGGGCGACGGGGTGACGGACGGGGCGACGACAATATTTGACCACATTTTTATGTGGGCGTATAAAAATTGGTCCTGAAGAACTATAATTTAATTTGATGTGGCCTTTAATAGTTAAATTAATAAATTAAGGATGAAAAACTTGCATCATTAAATTATTGATTTATTTCTCAAGTTATTAAAGACCTGATTCAAACGGTGATAAATTTTCAAGCAATTAATATCTTGGCCTTATCCTAGGTCCCATGTTGTTAGAAACCAAGGCTTTTCGTCCCATCTGAAGGACACTGTTATTTTTTAGGGTCGTCTCGTATTATAATCGTATCAAGGTCAAGCTTCACATTTAGTTGATTTCCGAAACAATTTACATGATGTCTTTCAATAATGGTGATTGTCTTGCTATATGATATTAATTTACGACTGGTAAATAATGACTACGAAACAGGAGAAAAACAAGATTTCAATATCCAAGCATAATAATACTTAATTTAGAACTTATTTTTACAGGGATGTACAAATTGAAAAACTCCTTGCACTTTAAATGTAATAACAATTGTCTTAAACAATAAAGGAAACACATAATAATAATATTTGTTTTTGTGGTGTTTCTAACCCCAAATCCTGAGATATTACATTCAATCAAAGACCCTAACTGCCATTACAATTTATTTTATATCTTTTAAAGGAAGTTGAAAAGAAAATATTTTACTCAAGTCCTGGACTGTTATCACTGACATAGAGAGAGAGAGAGAGAGAGAGTGAGAGAGGGGGTATAATGTCCACTCCATATTAAAACTAGGTCATTTTGGAATTCACATTGAGTTGAATTTTATTTCAATAATTCCCCCGCATGTAGGGATTTTTAGTAGTGGGAGGAAACCGACGAAAAATGAGAAAATCCACGAGGTTGGACAGGACATCCTACTCTTTGTCACGTTTATGCGGGGAAATGGAAGCCACGCAACTTCACTCAATAACAGAGCTTATGATTTCACGCACACGCGTTAAAGCACTCAACCTCCCGTGATTCTCTATGCAAATCTGGCTGTAGTAGTTGATTAGGGCGTGTCATATTTCTAGGCCTGTATTAAAGTGAAATGGTCCAGACAGTTATTTTATTTATTACAATAATTCAGCAATCTTTCTATTATGATTTGTTAATAATACTGATACCTTTTTTTTTACAGGGGGGGGGGGCAGCACCCAGTGAAGAACAGTAGAATGACAAAAAGCATCAAGTGAAGCACGATAGCTCAATAAAAAACGTCCAGGGAAGAATAATAATAATAATCAGTCAACTAATATCAATAACAAAAAAGATAAAATCGATAAGATTCATCTTCACAAGGTCAAGTTATTATGACATAGATCTAACGGACATACATTATACTTTGTCCTATAACATCAATTTTTGCCCGGATAGAAACTGAACATGTACAAGACTCTTGATTCAACGACAGACTCGTAGACCACAGGACCCTGTTATATCGCATAACACAGGTGACTTGTGTATAGATGTATGTTGTAATATCTGGACATTGTGAAGACGTAATAATTCAGATGACATCACCAACTCTATATTCATCAGAGATGGGAAGAAACTCACTGATTTTATTACCCAGTCGAGTCGAGTCTCAAAGCCCAATTTGATTTAATACACATCAATATTTCGTTTCGTTTTTTTTATACTTTCGATGGCCTACATGAAGATCTGAAAAGTTATACTTGCAGGTGGTGTCAGGGGTCAGGTCGGCGTTGACATTTCTAGTGGTTTACCCACAGTTCCCTTCATGGCATACCAAGAAGTCACCGTAACAGACAGTTTCATTGGCTTATCCCTCACTTAAACCAAAACGCCAGTAATATAACAACTCTTCCAGATCCTAGTGTAGTAAAGACAAGTTAAACAAAGTTTTAAACTATAAAAAACGAAACGAAATAGGACTATCGGATACATGTACAGATAAATCCATTATTACTACATCTGTCCATGACCAATCAGTCTTACTCCCTGAAGATGAGTTGGAAATTGAATTCATTTCAGTTGTGTTTTAGTTGGAAAAGAAACCTTATTGCAAAAAAAAACAAAAACAATCTTGCGTTTTAAAAAAGCTAACCTCTATTCACTGTCTGAGACAATAAAACCCTGACCAATGAAACAAAAGTATCCTTAAACTACATCATTTCAAGGTTTCATAATTAAGGCCCCTGGTTTTTGCAGTTAAAAGAAGAATTTTTAGGCTCGTCAAACTTCACCGTGCTGTTCTGTACAGAGGTGAGCTGACTGCAGTTTGATTAAAATAATGGTGCAACCAACTGCTTCTAAATGTACCAAGACAATCATCCGAACTATCCTTAACAGTTCTAGAACCATCTTTAACAGTTCCAGAATTATCTTTCGCAGTTCCAGAAATATCTTTTAACAGTTCAAGAAACTATCTATAACAGTTCCAGAACTATCTTTTAGTTCCAGAACCATCTTTAACAGTTCCAGGGCCATCTTTCATAGTTCCAGAGCTATCCCTCCTCCAGAACCATCTTTAATAGTTCCAGAACCATCTTTCACAGTTCCGGACTATCTTTCACAGTTCCAGAACCATCTTTAACAATTCCAGAACCATCTTTAACAGTTCCAGAACCGTCTTTCACAGTTCCAGAACTATTTATAACAGTTCCAGAACCATCTTTAACAGTTCCAGAACCATCTTTAACAGTTCAAGAACCACCTTTCACAGTTCCAGAACTATCTTTCACAGTTCCAGAACCATCTTTAGCAGTTCCAGGACCATATTTTAACAGCTCCAAACGTTCTTAACAGCTCCATAATCCATCTTGAATCATTAACAATAAATTCATTACTGACTCTAACATAGCTGATTCTTATATAAATGTATTATCTATTTGTTTTTATTGATGATACTGATCAAGTTTAAAACAGTCAAACAATAAGGTTTACTTGTCTGGTGTATAAAACACAGTCAATTATAAAATAAACCTAATCATTCTCTCATTTCACATTCCTGTCCATTTCTTCCTCTTGATAATATTCGTCTGACCTATGACCCATATAATTTTACAACAAGTTTCCCTGCAACAAGTTGATCTATGACTTGTTAACTGTACCACGCAATTCAACATGGAAAGATTCTCGACGTGTCGACACAATGACGAAATCCCGTTAGTGGCTTGCTTATTGTAGAACAAGTAACCTTGACGATAATTCCATTAATGACATTACCACTTGTGTTGTCTGTATTAACTGTGTAATAATTCCCTATCTGCCATCAGTTTATTGAGGTTGCCTAATCCTTTAGTAGCACACTTTAACACTCATACACTGTTACATGCATGTGCATGTTCACCCACACACATGCGTAAGCACATAATTGGAAGATCTGGTTACACTCAACTGTTTTTTGATTGATGGACTCCAAATCATCAGGAATATTTATTTAAAAACAGATAGTGAATATTTTGGTCTTCTAGTTCCTTGCATCTAGAGGGCAGGGTTCTGTTTTGCGGAGCTAAGTACCAAATAATAATAATAATAATAAAAACAGGGAGGGGTGGCGGGTTGTAACTATGGTAACCATAGTTGTTATAAGGGGGTCTGTGAAGAGAAAGAACTGGTACTACTACTACCACTTAAACTCAACATGCTGCCACGTACACTGTTTGTATCATTGTCAAAGTCACGTAGCGACGCGTCTGCCACTTCTAATGCATTTAATCCTTTCGCGGCCGTCTCCACGTCAAAGTCATGTAATTCTCGTTCCTGTTTTTGTAACTGATGCCTTAGTCTTTCTTTTTCTTCCTTTTCAAAAATCATTCTTTCATCATCCATCTATAAATATAGATATTAGAATATTTCAGTTTAACAATTACATAAGGGGAGGGGTGGAACGGGAGAGGGGTATGGGAGAGAGAGAGAGAGGGGGGAGAGAGAGGGTGTAACATTGGTTAGCCTTTTAATAATTTGCTTGTAGGCAGGGGGTCTTCAATGACAACAGTAGGAGGAAACCGGAGGATCCAGAGAAAACCCATGAGGTTAGGGGACCAATCATTTACTTGCATGTAGGGGTTTCCAACAGTAGAGAGAAACAGAAGTTCCTGAGAAAACCTGTGAGGTTAGGGGCCAATAACACAATTAGGATCTATTTCTTTATAACTTAATGTCCAACTGTTCAGCACCTACTGGGCTAATGAAGACAGGATATGACCATTTACTTACTTTCTGTTCTAATAATGCTCTTCTTAACGAAACCCGTTCCTCTAATTGCTTGCGTTCTTTTTGATGTTGTGATTCAGCTTGCATCTTTAGTTTACTCTGATAGGCAATAAGTAGTTCTAACTCTTGTTGTAACCTTTGTTTTAATTCATTAGCCTCGGCTAACTGAGCTTCATCTAGTCTAACCTGTAAATATATATAAACATTATTACATTTGTAGTCATCGGACAGTTATTCATGAGAGAGGGGGGAGAGAGAGAAAGAGAGAGAGAGAGAAATGGGGTTTAACGTCCACTCGAAACAAACTAGTTCAAATTGGGTCTAACAAATGTTTCAATTTTATTTCAATAATGCGCTTGCATGTCTGAGACTTTAGCTGTGGGAGGAAACCGAAGGACCCAAATAAAACCCACGAGAGTGGACAGGCTCTTTATCGCTTACAACCAAGGAATGTAAACCACACCAGTTGACGCAATGACAGGCGCCAACCATTCAGCCATCCAACACCCCATTCTGCGGTGGTAAATTACATTTTGTTTAGCAGTGAGAGGAATCCGGACAAAAACCATGAGTCGAGACAAGCGACCCTCCTCTTTGTCACGTACAACTGGGGAATCGAAACCACGCCAGTTTATTCAATGGCAGAGTTTAACCCCCTAATCAGAATCGAAAGCACACCAGTTGACTTATAACGTAACATATTACATTTGATATAGCGCACACTACTGCCATGCATTCAATGGCGCTTCACACGGTCTTACACAAATGTTAAAGGAATGCTATACAGAAAAAGCGTGTTTTTAAAATCTGTTACAGTTTGGCATTGCTTTACACTTTCTGGAAAGGTATCCCAGAGCTGCGGTCCTAACACACTAAAGGATCTGTCTGCAATGACAGACGCTAACCCCCAATTCGACAGTGGTAACTTACATTTTGTTGTTGTAACATTTCTGCTATACTTTGTTCGTATTGTTCACCAAGTAACGCTAGTTTACGCATCTGTTCCTCCTTTAACTTTTTCCCCACGGCCTTCTGTTCGTTTTTAGGCGTCGTATGTAATATATGTTCTTTTAAGGCTTTATATTGTTTCTGTTGCGTCTTTACTGCCTCGTTAAATTGTTTACGGATCTGAATTTCTTTTTGCTGAAAAAAACAAAATCAGGTAACAAAAATTAAAACTGGAGTCTAAAATTATCGGGTCCGATAGCTTCAATATACGGGCCAATTAAACCCCTCTCCTATACCGATAGCTTGAATATACGGTCCACTGATTATTAGTGGCATCCCTGAGAGACTTAAATTCGCGGTCTATTTTTTACATTGTTTCCTGGAACCATAAATTGTTAAATTAAAGCCAATTGACTAACTAAAAGTAGTTAATCTAATCAAATATAGTTTTAACTAACGAATGATCATAAAAAATGCATACGTCACAACAAAACTTCAGGGGTTATAAGGTCGTGAGCTCACGAGAATATTCTGTTCATATCGGTCGCCATTTTGGACGGTCGACCGCTTTGATGTACTGTTTAATTGACCAATAAAGTTATAAAAAAAAACGCTTGACATTCCAAAAGTTGTAATTCCCTAAAACAATGGCTTCAACTAATGATTGGTATCATAAAATGTCTAGGTCACAACAAGGTGTTAGGTGTTATAAGGTCGTAAACTCATAAAAAAACTTTCCCGGCAACGACTGCTGTCGGTCTCTTTCATATGTACGTTTGATTGATCAATAAAGTTTTTAAAAAACGTCGATTCGCTTTCCAGACGTAATTAGCCAATAAATATATAGTTTTAACTAATGATTGAACTTGATTGAAGTCGTAAACTATACGTCACAACACAGGTTTTAGGGGTCATAAGGTCGCGAACTCTAAAGGAAAAATATTTTCAGGGGTCGCCATTTTGTTAAATGAATGTCAGTTTTGTACTCCTAGATTGTTAATAATTTCGTCGGTATGGACAATGATTCCGACTCAGACTCCGAAGGATTTTTACTGGAAGATATATTAGACGCAGAAATTAGCAATAATAATATCCTGGACAGCGAATTGACTGACAATTCGAGTGAGGAACACGAAGGCTCCGAAATAGCTAGTGACGAAGCGAACCAAAATGGCGGCCAATCTTCGAGATTCAACTTTCAACAAGGATTTTATTTGGAATGATGCACTGAATTCCGTTAGATGCCCATCATTTTTAGGAGATGGCTAGGCCCATAATACATATTAGAACGCGAGAAAAACAAATTTAATTTTTTTTTAGTTTATCTTTTTGACCAAACTTGCTTGACGAAACCAATGGGCAATAGATATCACATTGAGAAATTCAATGGGGTTCGAAAAAAAAAATGCAGGAACATAACGGTTGACGAAATTTGTGATTGCCAACATTATTTACAGTGCCAATCCTAAAAACTGGTTATGGACTAAATTAATCAATTGTGCTTACTGTGTGATGCATGGATCAGTAAAGTGTAACTTCATACTTCATAATTATTAAATTAAACGTACCCGGTAATGTTATTTTACATTCATAGTTCTTTTTATGATAAGGAATAACTTTGTTATTATTTGGTATTTTTGTTTCAAAAAAACACCCTTGTAAAGCTTGTTTTTAATTCTACATTTGGTAATATAAATATTTTTTGATTGGAGTAATAGTTTTTGTTTTGTTTTGGGATATCTGCAATAGGTGAGATTAGTGGATAATCTTTTAATTAACACTAGGGATAGAAGCCATAGTCTGGTTAATTGGCTTAGGAGATTAAGCATTAATTAACATAATTAGCTCTAGGGGTCAATGAGTTAATGTCCTACTATTCTGCACCAAATATACCCCCCAAAAAAGTATCTGGACGAGTAAAATTTTGTATTATCATCAAAATAAAGAGCAAAGTGAGGCTTAATGTCTACTCATTTTGGGACTAACATATAATAAAATCTTATTTGTGAGTAGGGGCGTCTTTAGCTATGGTAGGAAACAGGACGCCCCGGCAAAACCCCGTGAGATTGGACAGGTGACATTACTCATTGTGACGTATAACAGGGGAATCGAAACCGAGTCAGTTCGCGAACATGCTAACAATTCGGCCATCCCCCCCCCCCCCATAAAATTGTTCAGCGAAATCCCTAAATTAAGATTAGGGATCTTACCCTTAAACTACGAGGTTGTTGTTTAACCTCCATTGCATGTTTTTTCTTTAAATCTGATTCGACACGAGCGTTGTATTCTTTTTGATTCTCTCGTTCCATCTCATGTTGTTTTCTCAGTTGTTCATCTCGTAATTTCTGTAGGGCTGCCAAATGTTTGAATTCTAAGTCTTGGGTGGATTCATGATGTCTAATTGACATTCGGTGTTCATATTCTAACTGAGCTTTCTTCTGACTTAGTTCCTAGAAAATAAACAAAAATTAAAACACTGAAGCATATTCTAAGTGGTTGTGTAAAGGACGAGGCAATAATTTACTTGTCACCCATAGATGTATACATACTAAACTTAGGCTTTCTGTCAATGCTTGAGAACAGGCACTAAACTAGTTGACCGACATTTTAAATACTAACTCAACGATTTTAGCGGAAAAGAAGAATACCAATTAATGAACAATATTGGTGTCAGTCTTTGTTATTGAACTGCTTAAACACAATCCAAATTTAACAACTTTTGGTCTTCGAAAGAATTATTTGTGAGCAGAAATTCGCCTGTGTATCACTCGTCACTTCAGTCAGTTAAAAAGTGTTTAACAACAAGTTCTATCACATATGTGATAATGGCTGACACCAATATGTCCTTTAAAGAGAAAGATACAGTTTAACCGCTGCTCAACACAAACCCTGTCATTTTGGGACTAACATGGGGTAAATGTATTTCAATAATTTGTTTGTGGTCTATATCTGTGGGACTAAACAAAAGGACCCTGAGAAACCTCATGCACATTTGTAGTTGGGATTGAAACCAACAGTTGGCTCAATGACAGGCCATGTGATCGAAAGCGTATGCGTTAGACAGTTCAAATAAAGGGAGAGAAATGGGGTTTAACGGCCACTCAACACAAAATAGGTCAGGACTAACATATGGTTTAATTTTATTTCAATAATTCGCTTGCACGCAGCGTTCTTTAGTAGTGGAAGGAAACCGGACGACCCGGAGGAACCCACGAGGTCAGACAGATGACCCTACTCCTTGGCACGTACAACTGGGCAATCAAAACCACGCCAGTTGACTCAATGACAGGCTTTATGATACAGCGTGCACGTGCTAACCATACAGCCATAAAGTAATAATGGAAGTGAAAATACCTCGCGTAGTAGTGACTGTTCTAACCGATGAAACTGTATCTTTTTTTGCCGATTAAAGATACGAAGTTTAAATTCCATGTGATCCTGATGTTGTTTCTGTAGTTTGTATTCCTCATTCTTCATCTTGCGTAACGTCGCTTCTTTATACGTTTTTACAGCATCCTCCTTTTCTTTCCTCGGTGTACTTTTAGAATCGTGATCCTGTCAAACACAGAGAAAGAGAGTTGGTACTCAATGTAAATTAGATCATTTTGGGATTAACATGTTGTACAATTCTATTTCAATACTTGTTGGAGAAAACAATTCTATTTCATTGGTTTTTAGCAGTTAGAGAAACTGAAATAAATTAGGTTTAACATCTTATTGTTCTGCCCCTAAACTGGGCTAATGAAGACAGGCATACGCCATACAGTGTGCTACGAAATATTTTACTTGCGTCGCCAATGTGTACACTGAACCTAGGTTTTCCGTCCCGTCCGAACAACTAGACAGCTAAACTTGTCAGGCATTCCATCCTGTTTCACTGACAAGGGGGAACCACGCCGGAAAATCTGGATGAACTTTCTCGACCAATGACACCCAAACTCCACCATAGGGACCAAGAGTAAATACCAATTTTATCATTTTTTAAAAAAAATAGAAACCTTGACAGTACTGGGATTTATCAATAATGCAAAAATGTAAAGAAAAAGTAGACAAGATTTCTTAACAATTTTAGTGGGTTCCAATTTCCCCAAAAATATTTGAAAATGTTTGTTTGTTGGTATATCTCTGGTAAAATATATTCTCTAATAAATATACAGGGGTATTTGTAAATAAGTCATAAAAAACTTCTTTCTTTAGCTCTTTTACAGTGTGCTAACACAAATTTCACTTATTCTTAGTTCAACAATCACTTAATTTACCAGAGTGAGAGAAATGGGGTTTAACATCCACTCAACACAAACGAGGTCATTTCAAAACTAACATTTTATTTTAATAATTCAATGGTGCATAAAGGTCTTTAGCAGTGAGAAGAAACCGGGAAAACCCACAAGGCTGGAAAGGCGACCATACTGCTTGTAAGGTAGAAACGGAGAATCAAAACAACAGTTGACTCAATGCCAGAAAATCTTATAATACAGCTCACAGTAACCATTTGCACCCCCCACCCCCCGTTTTTTTCTAATAATGTTGAGTTGTTTTATTTCAAACAAATTACCTTCTTTAATTGTTCTTTATCACTTCTATAGGATCGTTTAAAATTCTCTGAGAAACTCCTTCTATCGGTTTCTTGCTGACTAAGCGTATCCTTAACAACTTTTTTTTCTTGGGCTACATACGCCTTTTGCTTAAAACAGAAAGAAAGGACAATAAGGATGAGTAAAGACACAAACAAACAGTTTAATAGAGAGAGAGAGAGAGAGAGAGAGAGAGATGGAGTTTGACCTCAACTCAACACAAACTAGGTCATTTCAGGTCTTACATATGGTTTAATCTTATCTCTGGAGGACCCAGAGAAAATCCACAGGCCACCCTACTCCTTGCCACGAACAACAAGGGATTAGAAACCACGCCAGTTAACTCAATGACAGGCTTTATGATATAACGCCCACATGGTAACCATTCGGCCATCTAATTACCTGAACATATTGATAACATAATAATCAAAGGAAATGAAATGAGGTGTGACGTTTTACTCGGACTGGGTTAATGAAGACATGAAAATAAAATAAAAAGAAATTCGGGTTTGACATCCTACTGTTCAGCTCTGACTTGGTTAATGATGATGGTTATAATCAATCAAGTCCTGCACCACTGATGAGCTGAAACCACATCCAAAAAACTGATGAACTTTCTGAGACAATGCAGGGATCGTATACGAGACCTCCGGACAAGTGAGCCAGCGTCTTACCCACTTAGCCAACATGGCTCCTATATGAGTCTAATTGACCGATAAATCAACCGATGTCAAATAGCAACACCTAGTAACTCACTTTTTTCTTATTCTGAGAAAACATAATGAATGAATATTAAACCCCAGCTTATCCATTGGTTTTACTATTGAGTTACTAGGTTTTTCTGTGGCATACTAAGCAAATGAAGGAAGTTGCTAGGTTGTGTCATGGTTGTAACTGCTAACAGACAAATGGGGTTTAACGTCCACTCCATACAAACTAGGTCATTTCGGGACTAAATGGTTAAATTTAATTTCAATAATTTGGTTGCGTGTAGGGGTCTTTAGCAGGCTCACAAAATCATAAGATTGGAATATCTAGAATAACAGCAGGAAGCACATAACCTAGTAACTACAAATTTAGTCCAATCTCAATTTTGATAAAAAAAAAAAGTGAGTTACTAGGTTTTGATATCAGACAAACAGACAGGTTCAGTTTATTTTTAATAAATCACCACAACTAACCTTCTTGTCTAATTCTGAAATATGATTTAATCGCAATCTTTCTAATTCTGTTGCAAATTTATTCCGTAATTTTTCATATTCTTTATCTAACTTGGTTTTATGTTCTTCCATTTCAAAAGCAAACTTATTCTCCATCTACAACGGAAAAAACAAACTCAATAAAAATAAATCATCGAAACTGAGACTGTTTTTAATCGTACCGACTTAAGTAATGACGATCGAGGCTAGGCCTAAAATTAAAAAGCTAAAAATCTTGGTTCAGAGTGGATCAAATTGGACTGAAATTTTCAGCAAATTCCCTTTACATTATCTTTTTATATCATCTGTTTTTGAAATTTTATAGTGAGAAATGCAGGCTCTTTATCTATTCTCCCATACTAAGAAATTATAATGCACGAAATGGACAAAACCTACTGCTCTTCTGACCAAATTAAATGTTTCGACTTTGAATTGCCAGAATACCAACAACAATATTTAAAGTAGAGTTGTAAATGTCAGAAATAACAAACATGCCAAGTTAAAACATTAACAATGTAAAGAAATAAAACAATTTCAGTTCTACTTGCCGTTTGTAATTCTTTTTGATGCTGTTTTCGTAATCTTTTATAACCAGTAAACTGTTCCCGAAGTTCGTTCGAGTGTTCATGTTCCTTGATCTGTTTATGAACAATCGATGTTGTTCGTATTGTTGCGAAGTTACTCGTACCAACATCTAAACTAGAACTGCTTGCAGATGGCTGAAGAAAAAAATAAATTGAGATTCTAGAATAAAGATAGGATCTTGCTTGATACATCTGTATAAAATATCTATAGATACAGATTTTGTTTGCGTTCACCAAATCACCATTTAGTTTGTTTAATAAAACTACAAATCAGAGAGTGGGGTGGGAGGAATGGGGTTTCAGGCGAGACGAATGACAATACTCCTGTCATATACATGTTATGATCTTATGATCAAATGTTCACACGTTAACCATTTGGGTTCCCTACTTCCCCAAGCCCCAATACCAATCGATACCAAACAGAAGCCAGGAATATACATGTAGACCATAAGTTTAAATGTTGTTTAAACATCATCAACCTTTATATTTGAGATAAGACATCATTAAATAACCAATGCATACAATAGAACATAAATCATGAAATATAAATGAAATGAAATGGGGTTTAACATCCTACTCTTCTGCACTTAACCTGGGCTAATGGAAGACGGGCATACGCCATACAGTGTGCTATGAGGGAATTTTGCATGGACAGCGGCGCTACACCCTACTCCTATATCGAATTCCAACTGCCTAGGGATCTCTTACGTGCACTTCAATGTGTACACGGGACCTTAGTTTTTCGTCCCACCCGATCGACTAGGCAGCTGTCCTTGTCAGACCCTCCTTCTGCATCACTGACAATGGGAAATCACGCCGGAAAATCAAGATGAACTTTCTCGACCAATGCAGGGATCGAACACCCGACCTCCAGGCTAGCGAACCAGCGCCTTATCCACTTAGCCGCTATGACCTCCAATGAAATATAAGGGATGTCTAAAGCTAGCAGTACAGGTAAAAGAAATGGGGTTTAACGTCCAAGTGGTCGGCAACTGGGTTATCAAAAGCGGGCTTCTAACGTACAGTGCACTATGTGGGACCCTTTACTCGGACAGAGGCCTACTTTTATTCTAAATTCCGACTGTTGAGGATTCTTTAACGTGCACGCTAATGTGTACAGGCGACCTTCCCCAGCAAATTATCCATTGGGCGGCTAACATCTGATTCAATTGGATGCCCCACCTGCCATAACCATTAGTTTATAAATTTATTCTACTTTTACTTTCTCATTAGTTGACTGATGATTGTTAATTTCTAGAGATTGGAACCCAAGTCCTGTGAATCGGGCTCAGTCAGGTACGATATAAGTTGTAGGCCCGACTAGACTCGAGGTTCCACCTCTGTCTTACACCTTGATTATATGTCAACAACATGAAGAAAATTAAGATACAGAGAAAAAAAAAATGTGTAGGAGTGAAACTATCATAACAGACATGCCAAGATCTAAAGAGACATGCAAAACTGAAAATCAGTGGAATTGTGAGATTTATTATCAATGTAGAGGGTTGTAACAATGTAATCAGTTTCATTATTCATATATCATCATATTAAAACTGATCAAATATTGTCTCATATTAAAACTGATCAAATATTGTCTCATATAAAAACTGATCAAATATTGTCTCATAACATTCTTCCATAATGTCTCTTCAATAAAACATTCAAATTTGCTTCGTTTTTTTTACAAATGTCTGCAAACCAAAATATATCTGTGACATGGCCTAAACTATATTGAAATATTGTTTTTCATATCTGAAATATTGCTGCATTATGTAAACTACATGTTCAAATGGTCTTAGATCTTTGGGAAGGATTTGCCAATTGTAAAATTATTTTTATGTAATTATTTCAGATTTTAGGGAAGGGTTGTTGCTATATAAGCTAGCCTGTATGTACCGGACTGCAAAATGCCAGGCACTAATGAAATGGTACATGAGATTTTCAACTTAGTACCAGACATGTATTAATAATATATAAAGAAACTGATCACATTGTTTGTTATCTAACCTAAACACAGATATGATACATCCATCTATTGTACTAAATACATCAACATAATATATAGTGCCTTAACAAAACAAAATGTATCTTTTTTTCATTAGTACGATAAGTTAAATATGAAAAGCTTGATACGAGTCCGTCACATTAATTACATACGATATTCCTACATTATGAATGGATTTTTGTCTCGTTGAGATGAGCGTACAGGAAGTTGTGTAGCCGTGAGAACTTAACATGTTTTTTCTGCCAACACCCCAGATTCAAAGATTCAAATCTAACTACCGGTATACATGTACGCCCCCACGTGCTCCAAGAGTACAGATACAATTTGATTTTTTAGAAAAATCAGCTTCTAAAATCTTCAAAATAAAAAAAACAACAAAATATAAGAATGAGAGCTAAGAAATACGATGACACAGCCAGGACAGTAAATTGCCAAAAACCTAAGAACTGAGATTTGGGAATCAAAGAAGCTCTAAATAGAAAAATACAAATCACCAAGGCCTGTTGAAAAATTAGATAAAATAAAAAAATATATGAAAAGATGAAATTTCTAGCAAAAATAATTTTTGAAATATTTGAGAATAGTTCATTGGGTGATCCAGATCCATGCAAAAGAGATGTTTTGGCGACTGGATAAAACCATCGCAATTATTTTTACCTTGGTATATTTGTTCGGGCTGTACGACGCACTTCTGTGGAAAAAGGGCCACGCCTTTGAGAAAAATTAAATATTTTAGAATAAATTTGGGTCATAGGTATCAGAAAATATTGCTATGTTTGATTCCAATTTGAAATAAAATAAACAAAAAACCCAATCAGAATCGATATTTTTAAAACAATGAATAATGTACAAATACAAACAATGGTTCTAAGCAGTACTAATTCATTAACCATTGCTTTGTCAACGGTTCTTCTTGGAATTTATTTGACTGTCAAGTAGGATAGGCTCTACTTTCAGGCTAGTTGGGTACTTTGGGTCACTTAGACACCACGAGAATTAGGGATAGAATTAAGGGTCAGGTAATCCTAACCTTAAATACTTGTATGGAAATGTCCTCCTCAAATGGACTTTAAACTCCTTCCAAACCATTGAGAAAGTTGAGAAAATAAACAACCATATGTCAAGCATTTTATGGTACCTTGCTGATCATTGGTCGAAAAAGAAATTGGTAAACCAATTAACAGACAATAATTCAATTGTTATTTGATGTAGCAATAGTAATGAGTCATTAATGCTTGTAACCACTGCTTCCGGTAGCAAAGAATCTTGGCAGATTATCCCGTTTTATCTACCGGACTTAAAGATACATATAAAATTCCAAATCAGGACATAAGGCTTCTGTCACAAACTGTCGGATATAAATTATTACATTCTGTGACATGGGTCGTATGTCCTGGGGTCTGTTTCACAAAATTTTAACTAAGATAAAATCCAAATTTTAGTAATTTGATTGGATAATATTGGATTGATTTTAGTGCTCAGCCAATCAAAACTGAACTATCTACTAAAATTAGGATTTTATCTTTAGTTAAGATTTCAAGAAACAGGGCCCTATTTTAAATAATTCACTTAGGTTGTTCCAGTCTTTGTCAACCACGCCATTGATGCAGCGACGGATCCTATTCATATAAAAAAAATAGGTTGCCAGACAGTCAACAAGATTTGTTGCATATTAAGTAATTGTCAGAAAATCATTAGAATTTGTTTGGTTTTTATAAAGTTCTGCCCCTTTGCGATCATTGAGTTACAAACTTACATTTCAAATTTCATCAAAGTCGTATAATAATTGTAACCTCTACAGGGTCCACAACCTTTTTATGTCATATTTTTATACTATTCGCGGCAGCCATTTTGGCCGGCAGTTTTGGTCCGATTTTTACAGAATTTGACCTCAACCTTCATTAGTGTAAAGGTGATATAATCAAACGTTTTTTAAAATCGGATAATAATAGAGGGACCACAAGCGATTTCAACCTTCATTACGGTGAAACACTGATATAATCAAACGTTATTTTAAATCCGTTAATAATTGTCACCTCCAAAGGGACCACAAGCTAAAAAGGGGCGATTTTTCGTACAATCAGGGGCCATAATTCAGGAAGTTACGATCAGCTTTGTGCAAATATCGACTGGAAAAAGATCTTTGAGTTATAAACTTGTATTTCAAGTTTCATCAAAATCGAATTGGGGTCTACAAAACTTGATATAACACATATTTTACACTATTCACGTACAAACGTCCGATTTTCATCATGTAACAGTGATATAATCAAACATTTTTTTTTAAAATCGGATAATAATTTTGACCTCCAGAAGGACCGCAAGATAAAAAGGGTGAGTTTTCGGACAATCCGGTTCCGTAATTCAGGAATTTACTACCAGATGGGCGCAAATATCGAAAGGAGCTAAGATCTTTGGGTTATAAACATGCATTTCAATTTTCATCCAAATCGGTTCAACATTGTGACCTCTTTTGGGTCCACAAGCTAAAAACATGATCTTTCGTACAATCAAGGGCCATAAACCATGAAGTTTCGATCCGATACATACTAATATTAAAAGCAGCCAAGATCTTATGGGGATAAACCTATATTTCAAGTTTCGTCAAAATCGGATAAGAATTGTGACCTGTAGAGAGTTCACAAACAAATTGTGGACGGACGGACAGGGGCGACGACAATATAAAAAACTCATGAGTGCCTGGCTAAAATTCAGAATTTTTTAAAGGATTTTTGGAGAGAGTTTTGTCTTGAAATCGCTGTTCATCCAAGCAACATGATTAGTGGTGTTATGAAAGCATCGACTATTCATTAATATATACATTTTAAACTAGTCCAGTTACTGTTTACTACTCAGGCTTTTTTATTATCAATGATTATAACTAGAAATGAAATTGGAATTGAATAATTGTAATCAGTAGAAATGTGGACGAGAATACGTGGCCCTGTGTTATCTTAAAAAAAAAAAATATATCAGAGCATCCAAAAATTTGTTTTTGAATAACAGTGGTCAAAAAACATCAAAGAGTTTATATCTTAATCTACAAAAACATTCAAACACCACAAGGTGCCATTAAATCTATATCTACATAAAACAAGGGGACTTTAATAAAATAAAGAATATCTAATAGCCTAGATCAATTTGCACTTATTACCTCTCTTGATTTGCACTTAATTAAAATCAGAGAGAATAGGAGAGGTCATTTTGGGACTAACATGGTTTACTTTTATTTCAATAACTCGCAAGGTTGGACAGGTGACCCTACTCCTTTGTCACATACAACTGGTTAATCAAAACCACGCCAATGACAAACATTTTGAGACAGCGCACTAACCATTCAGCCATCCCCTCCCCACTAATTGTAAATAAATGTTACTGTTTTAGCCAATTAATCTAAGAATTAAGACCTATGATTGGTAAAATGTGGAGGTATCTTATTATTCAATAAGTTTATGATGATAATGATAAAGTATGGTTTAGAGAGAGAGAGAGAGAAATGGGGTTTAACGTCCAGTCAACACAAACTAGGTCATTTCGGGACTAACATATGGTTTTAATTTTATTTCAATAATTCGCTTGCGCGTAGGGGTCTTTAGCAGTGGGAGGAAATCGGAGAACCCAGAGGAAACCCACGAGGTTGAGAAGGCGCCCCTATCTCCATGCCACATACGCTCACACCGGGGCTCGAAACCACAGCCGCAAGCCAGAGGTGACCGGCCAGCTAGAGTTCAAAGCGCGGCACTCTCAACCACTAGGCCATCTCAACCCCCCAAAGTATGGTTTAACTGGACGTAGTTTGACTTGATAAATCAATAATAATATTTCCACTTTACAGTCCAAAACTTGTTATTATATAACTAGAAAACATTGATTTTAGATCAAATAAAACTGGAAAAGTAGCCACAACAGCCAAATCAAAGAACTCAATCTTGCCTCTAAAAGGTAAAGAAGTTACGTGACTCATTGATCTGGGCTCTACATGTATAGCTTATTGATCAAGACTATAATATTGTGATAGCTATGTGACTTATTGATCAAGGCTATAACATCGTGAGAGCGGGAGATGTCTGTGATCAGCATTCCAATTAAATAAATATTAATATCATGCCGAACATAATCAAACTTTCAAAGGTACAAACTATTTCTTGCAGTAGTCAGAACCTAACAACACTGTATGACTTTATTTCGATTTTGTATGTTTGAACGTATCAGCACCAAAAAATGTCTGTCAAAATTTTTGTGGAGAAAATCATTTTTCTTTGTTTCATGTGTTCAATTCTACAGTTAATATCACGTTCAAACCTCACAGATTTGGAATCAGAAATCAAACCATTGTTGATTATGTCTGATTTTATATGTTGATATGATTTGTGGGATGATAAATTTCTTCATTGAGCATTTAGATATTTTTTACTTAAATCAAATATACTTTTTGCTCCTTTATTTCTACTTAAATCAAATACACTTAGCTCCTTTATTTTCATGTGATTAAATTTTATTTTATTACGATAATACAACAAAAGTGAGTACCTTCGAAAAACAACAAAATCTAGACAATCAACTAAACCTAATCAAACATTACAAAACGGGATAAATAAATATAAAAACTTAACTTTTAAAACTTAAACAGTGATATAAGAAAGGACCAGAAAATTACAGTTATCTCTTAATATAATTCACAGGTCTACAAATATGGCACCGGTCACTGGTCAGTTGCCAATTTTGTTTTGACACATATTTGTTTTTAAATGGTGTTTTTGAAGTCGAACGAAGAGTTTTTTGTAATTTTCTGGTGCAAATTAATACACAATAAAGCATGCCGGTTTGATAGATTGATTGATACCTGCTGTATTTGATGTAACTGTACATGTACTGTATGGGGTGGCTATACAAATAAATACTTATATAAATACATCATAGATAACTACTATAAAATGAATCAAGGTTATTTTTATTTCTATGACAACATCAGCAACTGTAAGGTAAGCAAATTTTGACCCGTCCATTTGAACGTGTTCAATTTCCAACAGTCAAGCGCTGTTTTACAGACATGCAAATGTCTGACCCAACACCAAAATTTGAACCTGGGACACTGGACTTTCACGGCTCGCCCGATCATTGGTAAGATTTATGCGTTATGATACAGCTAAAAATATGATTACATAAAAAATAATATGGAGATTTAATTAGCCTTGTTGATATTCAAGTCTCTGTTTACAGGAGATTAATAAATAATACAATAGATTTCTAACATATTCATTCTATTACACATATTGACATAAACACTTAAAATAGCATTATGCATGAGCAAAATCTGCTTATTACAGATCTTTCTTTAGGCCTGAAATGTTACCTACATAATCAATTAGACATTAATTAACATATCCAGACCTTAATAAACTCTTGATGGCAACGCTAGCCTTTGATGTTGGCGGATTAAATTCCTATATGCCGCTTAATGGCCATTGATAATTAAATCAATCAAGTGGATAATTCGAGACGATGCTATTTATATTAATGATTTTAGTAATGATGACCGAGCCTATGTGAATATTTCACTCACTTTGTTCTCGGCTAATATATAGTGGATCAATTTGACTGAAATTTTCAGCAAATTACCTTTACACTATCGGGGTCTTTAGCAGTGGGAGGAAATCAGAGGATCCGGATAAAACCCACGAGGTTGGACAGGCGACCCTACTCCTTGTCACGTACAAGCAGTGATTTCGAAACAGGGCACTAGGCAAACCTCACCCGCAATGACCACTCGGCCACCCAACCACAACATACAGACCATATGATCTAGAGTGCAAGCGACAGACACCCTCGCCCCGATTCACCACATGATCGAGAGTGCAAGCGACAGGCACCGTCGCCCCGATTTACCACCAGGCCCTTTCTAGAGATTAAGCGATAAGAGAGAATAAGAGATGTGATACTTACACTGCCATCAACTTGTGTAAAACTAGTTATATCTGTCGTAGCACCAGGATAGCTTGTCAAACTACTCTGACTACTAGCACAATTACTGTTATGACTTGTTAAACTACCTGATTTACTACCGTCTGGATCATCATCCTATAGATATATTATATACAACTTTATAATCAGCAGCAGAGACTGGATATTCAAGTAGCTAAGTCTCTAACTCAATATCATCCAAATTCTTCCACATCGAAAACACAAATTATTCTTATTTGGAAAAGCATTCGCAATAAATACTTTCGGTGTAGACTGGAATAACCAGACACTAGAAATAGCCTTTCGATTGAGATTTCTAGCTTATTCCGCCGAACATAACAGATTAAAAATTAGAGTAAAAACAGAAACGATTGAATGTAACTCAGTTTATATATGTTCATATTACATTATTGTATGTGATTCTAGCCATTTGTGACAATATTAGCGATTTAGCTCCTTTAAATAAAATGGAGTAACATTCTACTGTTATACTCCGACTATATTTAAATAAAATGTTTTTTAACGGCATCCTACTACTCCACACGGACTGGGTTAATGAAGACGGGTATATCTGACACAGTAAGCTATCAGGGAAATATACAGTATAAACAGAGAGGGAGAGAAATGGGGTGTAACGTCCACTCAACACTAACTAGGTCATTTCGGGACTAACATATGGTTTAATTTTATTTCAATAATTCGCTTGCGCGTAGGGGTCTTTAGCAGTGGGAGGAAACCGGAGTGCCCGGAGGAAACCCACGAGGTTGAGAAGGCGCCCCTATTTCCATGCCACATACGCTCACACCTAGGCTCGAAACCACAGCCGCAAGCCAGAGGTGACCGGCCAGCTAGAGGTGGAAGCACAACACACTAGACCATCCCAACCCCCCGACAGTATAAACATACGACATGTGACATTGAGAACTAAATGAAATGGGATGTAATGTTCTACTCTTCTGCATTGTCTAGGTTAATGAAGATTTAGTTAGAGGGACATTCTGCCCAGACAGCAGCACCACAGTGTACTCTCGTATCAAATTCAAACTGTAGACAAGACAACTATACATTGTACCTTGCCAGATCCTCTGTCGTGCATCACCGACAAGGGGGGAATCACGCTAGAAAATCCTGATGATCTTTCTCGGTCAATGCAGGGATTCAAACACGGACCTCCCGGCTAGCCAGCCAATGTCTTAATCACCGAAGCACCACAGCTATCAAGATTTTAATAAAGTTGTAAAATAAATGATTTACCTGAGAAGAAGTCTCTACATCATCTGTATCGTTCGAATCTTTCTCTTCGTTTATATTGCCTTCATGTTCCCCGTTAATTATCAACTTCTGTAATCGTCGATATTGTAAATTATCTAACTTGCGTACAGCGTTTTTAGTTCGGTATATCAATTCATTAATAACATCACCAAGATGCGTGGAAGTTATAAATGGATCCTGAAAAATAACCACAAAACACATCGAGAAATTATTGAGAAATTATATTACAGAAATGAAATGGGATTTAACGTCCTACTGTTCTGTTCAACTGGGATAATAGTGACGGCCTACGCCATACTGTATGCTATGAGTGGCATTTTGCTCGGACTGCAGCACTACCGCTAACTATTCATATCAATTTCCAATTCTCAAGGGTTCCACGCTAACATGCAGACCAGATCTTGCTTTTTCCTACCCATATGAACAGGCATTTTTGGTCACATTTTTGTGAAAATTGAACTCAACATTTATTGATATGTAACAATAATATATTTAAACTTTCTTTAAAATTGAATACAAATTGTGACTTCAAGTGGGTCCACAAGCTAAAAATGTTATTTTCGAACAATCAGGGGTCATAGTCCAGGAAGTTACGCTTGGAAAGGAACCAAGATCTTTGTGATATAAACATAAATTTAAAGTTTCATCAAAATCGGATCAAAATTGTGTCTTCTAGAGGGTCCACATCCTTAAATACTATATTTTTTACACTATTTGCATTCAAGGAGGTGGATATTTTGTCATTAATAGGGTGTAACTGTGATCTATTCAAACAAGTTTTTAAATCGGATAAGAATTATGACTTCTTGAGGGACAACAAGCTAGCACACAATTTTTTGTACAATCAAGGGTCATAATTCATGAAATTACAAACCAATTTTTTGTATGATCAAAGGCCACAATTAATAAGTTACAAAACGATGCGTTATATCGAAAGAAACCAAGATCTTTGGTTATAAACAAAATTGTGGCCTCTAGAGGGTCCACAATGTGGATATACCATATATTTACACTATTTGTGTGCCAGGGACGGCCATTTTGTCCAGCAGTTTGGTCCAATTTTCACAAAATTCAAACTCAACTGACATAAGGTTGTAACAGTGAAATGGATCTAATGTTAAATCCTTTAAAATTCCAAATGCATGACATATAAATTTTCTGGCAGACAATTTCACTGTTGGCCAGTCAAACCCAGTAAAAATGAGTGAAATAAAATCTCTCTTTAATTCAACGCAGAACAAATTTCAATGGTTCACATCATGGTCGTTGATTGTTATACCCACTAGCCCAAACATCTCCAAAATTCACATCTTTTTTTTACACAGCAAATTCACTGAAGTCTATTTTCACGTAACACATTGGTAGATATATATTGTTAAAAATATACACATAAAATATTACATGTAAAAGTTCATCTGCTGACGGTCTGTCGGCAGGATTTTTGGCGAGGCACACGTCCACAAAATTCCTGAAATTATCTGACCAATCGCCACCAGATAGAGAGGGAGAATCGTTTTGAGCTATATGATACAGGGCACTCATAGCATTCATATTAAACAGCGGAGGTTTCCTTTCAGCTGAAAATAAAATTGTAAAATATTTTAAATATAGTGCAAGATTGGAGAGAAAGATCTCAAACTTCCTCCACAATTTTATAATGTAATTGACAGGGAATTAAAGCAAATATATTTAGAACAGTACTGAAGTTAATTCCAACAAGCCAACAGTGAGGCTGATGTCCCCCGCCGAAATCCCAAAATAAATAGATGACACATATTAATCGCACATTTATTTTTTTCAAACGTATCAGGCAATCAAACTGTACACGAAGTGTCATCCAAAAGTGTTTTATAAAGAAAATGAAAATGTACCCTAGTTAGGGGGACCCTAAAGGCAGACAAAAGGGCCCCCACGCTTTACAAAAGGGCCCCTCTGGCCAAGGGAAAGGGCCCTCGTGTCTGAGTCAATCGTTTCTATACACTGTTACTGTCGAATCCATTACTGAATGAAAATGCAGTCTTTGTATTGGCATAAAAATCATCAATCAAGATGAACCTAAGTTATCTTGTCCCAAAGTATCAACCAATCAAATTGCTTATCTCTGCCTACCCTAAGCAGAAAATGCTCATCTTCGAACTCCATCAAGGCATTGACCTAATAAGCATACACACCAATTTTGAACATTTTAACTCAATTAGAAGGAGAGTTATTGTCTTCCAAAGTCTCGACCAATCAAATTGCGTATCGCTCTGCTTACCCTGAGCAGAAAATGCTCATTATCGAACTTAGTCAAGGTATTACTGTAATGAAACTATACACAAAGTTTCATCACTCTCACTTAATTAGAACTAACGTTATCGTGTCCCAAAGCATCAACCAATCTAATTGCTTATCTCTGCTTACCCTAAGCTGAAAATGCTCATCTTCGAACTCCATCAAGGCATTGACCTAATAAGCATATACACCAATTTTGAACATTTTAACTCAATTAGAAGGAGAGTTATTGTGTTCCAAAGTCTCGACCAATCAAATTGCGTATCACTCTGCTTACCCTGAGCAGAAAATGCTCATTATCGAACTTAGTCAAGGTATTACTGTAATGACACTATACATCAAGTTTCATCACTCTCACTTAATTAGAACTAAAGTTATCGTGTCCCAAAGCATCAACCAATCTAATTGCTTATCTCTGCTTACCCTAAGCGGAAATGCTCATCTTCGTACTCCATCAAGGCATTGACCTAATAAGCATATACACCAAGTTTGAACATTTTAACTCAATAAGGAGGAGAGTTATTGTGTACCAAAGTCTCAACCAATCAAATTGCGTATTGCTCTGCTTACCCTGAGCAGAAAATGCTCATTATCGAACTTAGTCAAGGTATTACTGTAATGAAACTATACACCAAGTTTCATCAATCTCACTTAATTATAACTAAAGTTATCGTGTCCCAAAGCATCAACCAATCAAATTGCTTATCTCTGCTTACCTTAAGCGGAAAATGCTCATCTTCGAGTTATTGTGTCCCAAAAAGTGTGACGGACAGACGGACAGACAGACAGACAGACAGAAGGACAGACAGACAGAAGGACAGACAGACAGACAGACAGACAGACGGACGAACCCATTTCAATAGTCCCCCAACTTTCTTCGAAAGGCGGGGAACAATAAGAACTTTGGATTAAGTCAACCTTGCAGAATCCTAGTGGATCTGGCAGACTGCTTTCCACAGAAACTTTGAGACAGATTTCAGGAGAAAAACTAATGGACTCTTGCTGATTACTTTCAGGAGAAACTTTGTGGAGTTAGATAATTTTTTAGGATTGTAGAAAATGGAAAGGAAATTTCAAGTCCTTTTTTAAATAATAAATCCGACCAAACAGACTAAATAAATCAAATTATGTGGTAATATGGTGCCAAGGGAAATAACTCTTCCACAACCTAAAATTATCTACCCTTGAAGTTGTCTCCCCCTTAGACCACAGTTGACAACCTCTTTTTTCCTATAATTTTTTTGATAAGCAGACTTTGCCAAATATGGAGAGTGATCACTCACCTACATTTAAATGTGTAAATCGCCGTGGCCAACTCACAAATAAAATGACTTATTTACCTAATTCTATACAAGTTATACCGAGAGACCATATATCACTCTTCCCATCATACTGCCCCTCATCCATCGCCAATATCACTTCTGGTGCCATCCAATATGGCGTACCAACAAAGGAGTTGGCCGGACTGACTAATGATGCGGAACCAAAATCAGCTGGAAAAATAATCGAAACGAAATGTAATTAGGTGTAACTAAAGTGATCAACAGGAAGCCTGTAGTTATTCTCTTTTATAAATATGCATAATTGAGTAATTACGGCACAAAATTGAGCAAATACTTTGTATTTCGGGGGGGGGGGGAGTGATTTTTGATCTTCATTATTGGATGTCGATTCAAACTAAAGCCTAATGAAATGAACTAGGGTTTAACGTCCTACTGTTCTGCTACGAACTAGGCTAATGAAGACGGGCATACAGTACGCCATACAGTGTGCTAAGAGGGAAATTTTTCTCGGATATCAGCACTGCAGTCGACTCTTATCTTACCCACCTAGCCACCGTGAACCCTTAACTAATGCCTAATAAAATTAAACACAAACATGAATAATTAGGATAATACTAAAAACTCTCATTCTTTGAAAGAAAAAAAAATCTTGCTAATCACAAGTGAATAAAGAAAAAAATTCAAAGACCAGATTGGCTTTAAAAGTGTGCTAATAATGAGTGACATTTTGCTCAGTGTTATTTCTTCGTCTGTGAACGATTGTTTACTATCATGTCACCAAGTACACTGGACCTCCATATTTAATCTCATCTGTCTAACACGAGACAAGGTGAAACTAGATTGGAACCTCTTGGCCAACAACACAAGATCTCTTGGCTAGTGAGCCAGCAACTTACACTGTTGAGGCACCATGTCTCTAGATGTTAAAGTATCGTTTAGGACTAACCATTCGCCCATCCAACCTCACTCTTGCTCCAGAAGTTAAAGTATTGTTTAGGACTAACCTAATTTAACGGTTCCGTTTTCTGTAAGTAATATATTGCCTGCTTTAACATCTCTGTGTATTCTATTTAAACTATGTAGGTACGATAAACCACGTAATGCATGTTGACATATAGCTGCTATCTCGATCTCTCTCAATGGCTTCTTGTGTACTGTAAACATATAATAATAAAAAGAGTAACATTAGTATCGGGGAGGGCGTGGAGTCGGTTGGAGGGTGAGGGTGGAAAGGGAAGGAAGGAGAGAGAGAGAGAGAGAGAGAGAGAGAGAGAGAGAGAGAGAGAGAGAGAGAGAGATGAGGTTTAAAGTCCATTCGCTACAAATATTATTTCAATAATTTGCTTGCCCATAGGGTTCTACATTTATGCGAGCTGTTCGTTACTCGCACAAAATTTAAAAAAAAAACTGTAAAAATAATCAAAATATTGACAAGTTTATTGCCAAAACTAATCCAACTATGTCAATAACGTCACAAATTCGTCTGTCAAACTGAGATTCATCAAGCTGCCTCAGCATTTCATCCTGAAACCTGGAGAAAACCCAGGAGAATGGACAGCTGGGGAATAGGAACCACGCCAGTTGACTCAATGAACGACAGGCTTTAAGATACAGAGCGCATGTGCTAACCATTCAGCCACTGAATCCCCCAGGGTGGGAGGGGCTTTACAGACTAATACATGTAGTAATAGTAATACTATTGCAGGTCTATTAATTAGATACATGTATTTATTACTATGACAAGACCACAATCGTCTACTCAAGATTTTTTTTACCAGGTACTGGATTAGAATGGTTTGACCATTTAATGATTTACATGGTAAAGCCAGGCTAAGAATCAATTAACCATGACAGGGGTTACAATCAGTGCACAAATCTTGTTAATATCTTCGCTCAGAATATTCATTTTGTATTATCTGTTTGTTTTAACTATTATATAACAAGAATGTGCAGCTCTTTATCTATATCTATCATCCTATATCTTTCAGCCATCTTGAATAAGGTCTTGGATGTATCTGTTAATGTAATAAATTGTAGGTCTTACCTTCTATAATATCTGAAGCCGAGCCTAGACAATATTCCATAACAAGCTAAAAAACAAAACAAAAAATATATAAATGAGAGAGAGAGAGAGAGAGAGAGAGAGAGAGAGAGAGAGAGAGAGAGAGGGGGGGGGTAACATCCACTTCAGAAAAACCAGTTGATTTCCAAGATAAATAGGGCCCAACATTAAGTACAATTTTATTTCAATAATTAGGAAAGCTAAGGACCCTACACTTTGTCACAGACTGACCTGATGGACCGCTCCCCCACCCCCCCGATTCCAGGGTAAACAAATAGAATATATCTTTACTCATGTTTAACAAAATACACCAAATGTAAAACTACTGAGAGGTAGATAATATTGAAATAACAGGCACATGGCTGTAAAAATAATCCTTTCTGATAAATTTCTGGCTGTTATGGGATTTGGTTGAATTGATTTAATAAAATTATAAACGATAATTTGAAATACTTTCCTGCAACTGCAAACCTTATCTACACCCCAAGCTTATTGGTTTTTAATAGATCGGTTAACAGGCAACTAAACATGGACCCTCAAACCATTCAGTAATTATCAGAAATGATATGAGAGAGAGTAAAATGGGGTTTAACATCCACTCGACACAAACTAGGTCCTTTTGGGATTGACAGCTTAATTCTATTTCAATAATTCGCTTGCGCATAGGGGTCTTTTAGCAGTGGGAGGAAACCGGAGAACCAGGAGAGAACCCACGAGATTGGACAGGCGACCCTACTCTTTGTCACGTAAAACCGGGGATTCGAAACCATGCCACTTGACTCAATGACAGGCTTTATAATACAGCGCACACGCGCAAAGAAATAATATGAATTTGATCAGCTTTTAGTTCTCACACATGAAACCCATTACACTTCTTCATCTCATGAGCATAAACCCTGTGTATCAATTCCAAATCAATCGGAAGAGAACTTTAACCTCGAGATCTCTGTGTAATAAGTTTAGGTGGATGGTGAAAGCATGACAATATCCTACCAGTCTTGGATGGTTTTAGCTGGTCGGATGGGTTAGGCAAAACAGATATTTTAAAGGCCAGACTAACATGTGACCTCTCTCGGCCAGTGCTCGAAACGAACATGGGACCTCTGGGCTAGCGAGACGTCTTACTCACTGAGCCACCGTGGTCCTCGAACCAGAAGGAGAATCCTAAGCTACACTCCTCTTGTAGTTCTTGGGTTCGACACACTTTGATAATGCTTTAGGCTTTGCCAATTCCAGTATCAAATATAAAGCTTTAACGTCCTACTGTACTCTTCGGAACTGGGCTAATGGAGACAGCTAGGTACACCCCATACAGTGTGCTATAACGAAAATTTGCCTAGACCGAGGCGCTAATGTCAAGGATCTTTTACGTGCACATAAATGTTTACACAGGGCCTCAGTTTTTTGTAACATCCAATCGACTAGACGGACTGTTCTGTCAGGCCCCCATCACTGGCAAGGAGGAATCCTGTCTGAAAATCTGAATGAACTTTCGCGGCCAATGCAGGGATCGAAGCACGGTCTCCAGGCTAGCCAGCGTCTTAACCACTTAGCCAACATTATCCCCTAAATACAAATAAAACTGACAGACTTGTTCCTTAGAGTTTTAGACATGGATTGACAAACTTCGATTTTTCATATCAAGTTTGATATATAATATGTTCTTCTACAGTGTTTGACTGTAAATTAAGACCATTTAAGGAGAGAGAGAGAAATGGGGTTTAACATCCACTCGACAAAAAATAGGTCATTTCGGGACTAATATATGGTTTAATTTCATTTCAATAATTCTCTTGCACGTAGGGGTCCTTAGCAGTGGGAGGAAACAGGAGGACCCAGAGAAATTCAACGAGGTTGGAGGGGCGAAGACTATTTACAAAATCATACCCATGCTGTATTATCTTTTATATAACATCCCTTATAATCTATCGTGTTTCTATGTGAGAGCTGACGAAGGAATTTTACTTCTTTTACGATATCTTGCCATTTCTGAAAAATATAAAACATATCATAAACAGACTTCATTTTTAAAAAATAGGTTGCCAGGCAACGAAACATACGCCCACAGCAGCTAAATCGTCCGGGCCGTCAACAAGGGTTGTCACATACTTTTGCTTTTTTTGCTAATGAAATATTTGTAATACACTAAAAACTGATTAAGAGTAACAGCTCATTATGTAATTATCAGAAAATCATTAGAATTTGATTGCTTTTTATAAAGTGTTACCCCATGCTAACAATTAGTATATACATGAAACATTTAATATCATGGATTTAGCTGTTCAGTTATCAAAATTCATTGAAAATCAAAATACTTGTTCGTTTCAACACCTTAAACTCTGTGTATCAACCTGAAGTCAATCGGATGATAAGTTTGGCCTCTATAGTGTAACAAGATTTTTTGAAGTTATCAAGGGAGATAACTCTGGCAATAATTATTTGAAATCTCTGAAAATCAATAGGCTTCTTCGTCTCATGACCCTAAACACTGTGTCTTAATTTAAAGTCGATCGGATATTAACTTTGGCCTCTGAGCTTCCACAGGATTTTTTCGAAGTGATCAAGGGCAATAACTCTGGCAGCAATTATTGAAAATCACTGAAAATCAATAGATGACTTAGTCTCATGACTGTTAACACTATGTATAAATTTGAAGTCAATCGGATATTAACTTTGGCCTCTAGAGCATCCACAAGATTTTTTGAAGTCATCAAGGGCCATAACTCTGGCAGTAATTATCAGAAATCGCTGAAAATCAAAAGGCTTCTTCATCTCATGACCTTAGACACTGTGTATAAATTTAAAGTCAATCGGATATTAACTTTGGCCTCTAGAGCGTCCGCAGGATTTTTTTAAGTGATCAAGGGCCATAACTCTGGCACTAATTATTGGAAATCGCTGAAAATCAATAGGATTCTTCGTCTCATGACCTTAAACACTGTGTATAAATCTAAAGTAAATCGGACATTAACTTTGGCCTCTAGAGCGTCCACAAGATTTTTTGAAGTGATCAAGGGCCATAACTTTGGCACTAATTATCGGAAATCACTGAAAATCAATAAGCTTCTTCGTCTCATGACCTTAAACACTGTGTATAAATTTAAAGTCAATTGGATATTAACTTTGGCCTCTAGAGCGTCCAGAAGATTTGTTTAAGTGATCAATAGCCATAACTCTGGCACTAATTATCGGAAATCGCTGAAAATCAATAGGCTTCTTTGTCTCATGAACTTAAACACTGTGTATAAATTTAAAGTCAATCGGATATTAACTTCGGCCTCTAGAGCATCCACAAGATTTTTTGAAGTGATCATGGGCCATAACTCTGGTAGTTATTATCGGAAATCGCTGAAAAACAATAGGCTTCTTCGCCTCATGACCTTAAACACTGTATATAAATTTAAAGTCAATCGGATATTAACTTTAGCTTGTGGACGCCGGACCGACGGACGGACGGGGGCGACGACAATATACGACCACATTTCAATGTGGGCGTATAAAAATGACAATGACCTATCTTTGGTTCAATTTGTTCACTTCTCTTGGATTGCCCGGGGATCTGGCTTGATACGTGTAGACAAACAGAGAGACAAACTACTGTAGGTCATTTCGGGGATAACACATGGTTTAATATCATTTCAATAATTCTCTTGGGTGAAGGGGTCTTTAGCAGTGGGAGGAAGCTGGAGAACCTGGAGAAAACCCACAAGGTTGGACAGGAGACCCTAATCCTTGTAACCCACAATAGAATAGAAGCCACGCCCCCCCCCCACCCAATCAAGATGTAGTAGTTTATAGGTAACCTGATTGCTAACACAGGGTAATATAACCTTGTTCAATATTGGAAACAAATCTTGAGTATCTTATTACTACCGGTAGAATCTGTATGAGCAGCCACTCTTATACAGCGACATCTCCTTGGGTGGCAGCTTTATACAGATTCTACTGTATATAAATATCAACGTCCATTATTACAATGCCCATACTTACATCAGTAGCTCCCTTTCCACTAAACGACATCTTCTTGATAGCAACCACCTCTTTTGTGATAACATTTTTGGCCTAAAAAAGGACATTGAAAGTAATGAATGAAATAAGTTTAGGATAATGCCATTTTACGTACAATTCACACTTGGGTATTCCCAGACAGTCATCTGACTAGGTCAAGTCAGAACAATCTGTGCCCGCTAAAAGAACAGTTATTGTGTCCCGAAGATGTGACAGAGAGATTAACCCCTGTTTTGTGACCTATTTTCTCTTACAACGTAAAAAAAAAAAAAAAAAAACCCAAAAAAACAGGTTGCCAGGCAACAAAACATACGTCCAAAGAAGTATGTTGTCAGAGCAGTCCAAAACTGATCAAGTATAAGAACCCATTAGGATATGTCTTCTAGTTCTGTCCCATTGGGTTCTTCATTATATACCAATTTAAAGTCAATCAGATATTAATTTTAGCCTCTTGTGGACACTGCACTGATCCATGATAACAATACATGTACATGGATACAACTACATTTCAATGTGATAAAAATCATTAACGCAAATCTTCATGAAGGAATTCAGATGCACGCTTTCATGAAACATGCATTAACCTAACACATGAACTACATGTATATATACTGGATATTCTCATATTTAAGCCCTGCTGTTATTATGCCATGGGCTCAACAACAAGTGTAAATTTTGATTTTAAATAGTTTTTAGAGTTGTCTCCCATTTAAATTGTCAAAACACATGTGCTGGAATTGATGGAGTCACATCGAATTGGTGTACATTATACTTTTTGGAGAAATGGTTCATCACCGACATTGTTAAATTTGAAATTAAGCTCAGGGCTTAAATACGAGAATTCGCAGCAATGTATAATTCTGAATTCGATCACTTACAAAGTAAACGGCTCCAAAACTGCCATGGCCAATTTCTCGCAGCTCTGAAAAGATTTTGTCAGGGTCATCATTGCAAAATAGGCCAATAACGTCTGGATCTTTAAGGTTTCCCGGTTTGGGTAAATGAGGCATGACGGGGTTGTCTCCCTTGTTCTAGCTGGTGTCTAAGACACGGTCAGGTTCATAATTAGTTGATAGCTTCATGTATTATCTGTTATTTGGTCACCTGAAACAATTAAAAGATCTATCAACATTTCTACACGCATTATTAATTATTTGGTAACTCGATAAATACTATATAGCATGAATGACATATGGTCACTAGTATACACATATGCAAATCCAGGTAACAGATCCCTGGGCAGTTGGAATTCTATATAATAAGAGTAGGCCAAATAGAGCCGACAGTCCAGTCTTGAGTTTTTAACAGATTCTCCCACTCCTAAAAGACCAATGTAAGTGTATTGATGAAATAGAATTGAAATATGTTAGTCCCGAAATGACAGTTTCTCTGTCTTTCTATAGAATACGGTATGCTTTAAGTGAAAATTATTTCCAACTGCCAAGGATTGTTACGTGTATGGCAATGTATACGCACGACCTAGATTTTCCGGATAGGCATGGTGCTTTCCGGGCCCTCCGCCCTGTATCACTGACTCGGGAGAAATATGCCTGAAAATCCAAACCAGTGAATATAATCTTAACATAACTTGGTATACGTGGTCAACTTAATTAGCGAGTAAACACCTTATCCACTGTGCCACCACTGCTCTCAAATCATTATAATACTTGGTATACTAAATATCAACAACATGTGGTCTCCTTAATTAGCGAGTAAGCGCCTTATTCACTGTGCCATCACTGCTCTTGAATCATTATCATAGGTATATAGCGGATATTTGTTGTTTTAGAGTGAATAACATATTTTATTTCATCGAGAAGCAAGAAAACTTATATTTTCACGAATGCATAGCATGAGTGAAAATATAAACGTTTTCTTGCTAAGAGCTGAAATAAAATATGTTATTCACGACAAAACGACAAATGTTCTATTTATTTTATGATTTTACAATCATTTTAGGTAAAACAACATGGACTACTTTGCTAGCCACTTTTATTTCACTGATAAAACGCAGTATTCCATATATCAACAATCAATAATACAGCACCAAGATTACTCCAAACGTTAAGTTACACCCAACACACACGCTTTCAAACCATTCAACACTTTATTTCTATTCAATAACTTCCTTACTTTGTTCAACTTAATGATCCTGAATAATGTAAATTACTTAACCATTAATATGTTGATATTAAAACCCATGATTTAGGAATACGACGTATACACAATTCAATATCAATACAAAATGAGTGTACTATAGACCTGGCCCTAAGTTCATAAACCATTCTCAGACTTAAGATACATTATGGGAGATTAGATAAAGAGTTGCCTGTTCTCACTATACATGTAATAGTTAAAACTTTCTCACTATAATAGTTACATGTACATTACTAGATACATATGTACTGTAATTAAGGGGAATTTGCTGAAAACTTCTGTCAAAGTGATCCACTCTGAACCAAAAATTTGCCAATTATCATTATTATCAAAACGATATTTATATATCAGAGGCGCTTTACAAAAACATAAATTGAAAACGATAAAAAATCTAAATGTACATAAAAACTACATGATAAAATTACATACAATAGAGAATGATATCATATGATAAAATACGGGATTTCTAAAATCTTTTTAACTAAAAGCCTGTGTATTTTGGGCCTAGCCTTGATCATCATTACTTAAGTCGTACACTAAAAAACATAGTCTTGATTATCAATTTCGTGATTAAATCATGAAAGTTATGCAGTAAATCAGATCATAATCCACAAAAGATCACAGGCTAGTGATGTCATCGAGAGTTGATTATGGTCTGGAGAAGTTAATTAATGTCTAATTAATAATTTAGATAACATTTCAGGCGTAAAAACAGACCTGCAATAGGCGGAGTTAGCACTTGCATAACGTATGCTTAAGAATTTACTCAACTTTCAAGGACTGTTTAAAAGAAATATCTTTGATCCAGAAACACAAACCTTTGTATATACATGTACTTTCTTATTAGATTTTATTATGCCTAATTAGCCCGCGCATAGCAGAATACTGCAGTAAAACTAATTGCGTGACAAACGAGGCTATCAAGTCGAATGAAATGTAAGCAATACTGTTTGGAAACGAACATACTTTCACCGTTTTTAATACCTTAAATCACTGTCCAAAGTTTTAGGGAAGACCCAGATTAAACGAAGGACTGTCATGTTGCTGTACTAAAGTGATAGCTTTCATTGAACGGAAAGTATAGACACACTCCCGCATATGTTCAAGAAACAGACGCTATTCCAGCAATGGCCAGAGAGGGATTTCTCAGGCCATTGCTTCAGGAATATGGGTTAAAATAGCTTGAGTGAAGTTGCATCAACGTTCAATGCAAAATTTCCTTACTTTTACAGATATACATGTACATGTACATGTATGCTTCATCCATGCAAACTTTATTATTTATTATTCCTATCATCGTCCAAAAATCGTTGAAAACTTGTGAAACACTTGCAGTGGTACACAATTAATCAAATTGATGTGACATTTTTCACATATAAATATTGTTATCATCAAATATACATGTATATATCTTTAACTACATGTAGGTCCAACACCATTAGATGTTGTACAGGGGAAGGTATCTTTAACTAGGTCCAACACCATTAGATGTTGTACAGGGGAAGGTATCTTTAACTAGGTCCAACAACATTAGTAGATGTTGTACAGGGGAAGGTATCTTTAACTAGGTCCAACACCATTAGATGTTGTACAGGGGAAGGTATCTTTAACTAGGTCTAACACCATTAGATGTTGTACAGGGGAAGGTATCTTTAACTAGGTCCAATAACATTAGATGTTGTACAGGGGAAGGTATCTTTAACTAGGTCAAATAACATTATAGATGTTGTACAGGGGAAGGTATCTTTAACTAGGTACAATAACATTAGATGTTATCTTAGGCCGCGGTTAATTAATTGTTTGTTTCTCATGACCCGCCCGCATGTCCGTTTTGATCCGTAATAATCACGCACTTCCTTAATTATTAGGTCAAATTTAGTGAGGTCAAAAATTTGTCCCATAAAACTATATTTGTTTGTCTTTGAGTATGAACATTGAATTGGCGGATTAAAATCCACTATTTATTGATAAAAATGACACCGTAGGTGATAAGTAAAGTAGGCTAGAATGTGAAAAAATAGAAAACACAGAATCCGCCGGTAAAACAGGAAGTGATCAAGTCGTATAATATCTGTCATCCAAACCAAGGAAGGGTATCTGCAACATTCACCAAAGCCCACATAAACACTTTTAGGTACTTGTCATTGGTAATAAAATTCACAGAAAGATATAATGTCTTTAAATTCCTGCTAAATTATTTTATTTACGTGAGCAACGGTATCAAACCTGTCGCCACGAGATAGCCTCGATCATGTGGTACGGACTGATTGACACCGCATCACGGCACTATAAGTGTATAAAGTCTCAATATGACACAAAGATACAAATACATGTAAACAGTTTGATTATGATAGACACAATAATAAAACTATTTTATGTTATCATGATGCCATATGTTGAAGACAATTAACGGCACGGCACGGGCCATTGCATTGACAAAACCCTTGTTACTATCTTCCATCACGGCGAGAGAAACGACCACGTGTGTAGTAAATTCTTTGGACGGACATGTCAAATAATTCTAACTTATTTTGTATTTAAATATCGAAGGGTATGCTTTTAATTATTTATGTCAGAAAAAATCACCAACTAGTTTGAAACCGGTCATTTTGTAACCTGGGAAAGATAAAGAAATGAAATGCCAAGAATGAATGAATTAACGAAACGTTAACTTCGAAGCATATCACGAATATCAAACTTATTTATCATGATCAAGTCTTCCGTTGTTTGGATATTGTGCAACATATTTATAAATATTTTTAAAATTATTAAATATGAATAAACCAGGGTCACTGCCATTGTGTTTTCAAGGACCAAGAAACTGACATTAGTTATTGCTGAAATAGATACAGCGTTTAACTATAAAAAAAAAAATCATCTCAATAATTAATAATTAATAATTACCTCATGTAGCATGTATATTTCACAAACTCAGGTCATGAGAAACTGACAATTAATTAACCGCGGCCTTATAAGGATTAATATAGAAATATTTATATTTTATGTCAACATATATTCTCAGGAGTTTTCCTTATCTCTGACATATTTGATTCCCTAACAAACTAACAATCTAATATTTACATCATCTTAACATTCCTCATGTAAACACACATTATAACGTTCACTGGATCAAATTTTGTAATCTTTACAATCTGCATTCATTTAAACATGGACATTATGCAAGAGCTAAATCTGTCCATTGCAAGTCTTTTGTTTAGACGTGAAATGTTATCTGAATTATCAATTAGACATTAATTAAATTATCCCGATCGTAACCAACTCTCAATGTCATCGCTAGTCTGCGATATTTGCTGGATTAGAATCCGATCTGCTGGTAAGATAACAACATTAATGTTGATTTAAATTGACCAATACGTCGTGTTTGCTACATGTATGTCGAAGGGCTAATGGCGACGGACTTACACCGTACGTTACTTGGGAAAATTGAAACCAGACAAGATAACTCAGAGTTCATAAATCTGATTAAAAAACAGATCTATTTTCGATGGAGAGAGAGAGAGAGAAATGCGGTTTAACGTCCACTCAACACAAACTAGGTCATTTCGGGACTAACATATGGTTTAATTTTATTTTAATGATTTGCTTGCGCATAGGGTTCTTTAGCAGTGGGAGGAAAACGGAGTGCCCGGAGGAAACCCACGAGGTTGAGAAGGCGCCCCTTTCTCCATGCCAGATACGCTCACACCATGGCTCGAAACCACAGTCGCAAGCCAGAGGTGACCGGCCAGCTGGAGGTCGAATCGCGGCACTCTAGACCACTAGTCCACACCCCCCCCTATTTTCGATGGCCTCTACCACATGAAGATCTGATTTGTTGTACTGGAAGGTAGCGTCAGGTGTCATGCTAGTGACTTACGACCCTATATTGACGTTAGTGCTTTACCCACAGTTCTGTGCTTTGCACACCAAGTAGTCGCCGTAAAAGACTGTTTCATTGGTTAATCCCTATATATACTGTGCAACCAAAACGCCACCAATATAACTCCTCCAGATCCTTGTGTAGTAAACACAAGTAAAACTAAAAAAACGAAACGAAATAGATGTTTAAATCAGGTTGCTTCAGTTCCTTGGACCATACATTGTAGTACACTGGTATTTGTTTTCACTTGGATGGGTGAGGTAGGTGGGTGGGGTGGGGTGTGAATGAGTGGATTTTCTCCGAATCCCCGGGTTTACTTCCACTGCTAAAGACCCCTTACATGTACATGTACATGTGAATTATTGAAATAAAATCGAACTACATCACAGTTCTGAAATAACCTAGTTTGTGTTGAGGGGACGTTAAATTGCATTTATCTCTCTATCAATGTTGTCTCTTGTTACCACCACACAATTTCAGCAGCCAGCAAACCTAATGTTGTAATGTTTATGTAAGACCTACGTCTAAAATAGACCACCATGTAGGAAAACTGCCAAATATATCAAAGACAGCCAAGGCAATATAAATCTTGATACAACATGCACTACATGTATATTGTTAAATGACAATTTCTACATTACTAACAAATATCTCGGTTGATTCACTTCCTGGTCTTCAAATCATTGAATCATGGTTACTGATCACCCATAGCGACCATCAATAATTCGGTTGCACATAGTGTCAGATCTTTAGCAGTGGGAAGCTACCGGAGAATCAAGAGAAAGTCCAACTTTGGACAGGCAACCCTCATTTACACCCAGAGAATCAAAACCGTGCCAGTTGACTTACATGTATTGACAGACCTTATAATTATAATACAACGCACACACGCTAAACATTTGGTCACCCAAACCTTCTGTATGATCAATAATAAAGAGAGAGAGAAATGGGGTATGACGTCCACCCAACACAAACTAGGTCATTTTGGGACTAACATATGGTTTCAATTTTATTTCAAAAATTTGCTTGCGCATAAGGATCTTTAGCAGTGGGAGGAAACCGGAGTGCCCGGAGAAAACCCACGAGGTTGAGAAGGCGCCTCTATCTCCATGCCACATACGCTCACACCAGGGATCGAAACCACAATCACAAGCCAGAGGTGACTGGCCAGCAAGAGGTCGACGCGCGGCACTCTAGACCACTAGGCCATCCCCCCCCCCCAATAATAATGATGATATATACACATAGAATTGAAATGGGGTTTAACGTCCTACTGTTCTGCTCCGACATGGCTAATGAAGGTAGGTATATGCCATACACTGTACTATGAGGAAAATTTGTCTGGACACAGACAGAAACACTAGGCCTACTCCAACTGTCGAAGGATCTTTTACACGCATGGCAATGTGTACAAAGGACCTCAGTTTTTTTCCCGATCCAAATGACTATAAACAGCTGTCCTATTCAGGCCCTCCGTCCTGCATCACTGACAAAGGGAAACAACATCAAAAAATCAGGATGAACTTTCACGGCCGATGCCACATATAAACAAATGTAATGTAGTGTTGTGTCGTGTATGACCAACAAACAAGATGTGTGTCGTCAGTGTGTACACCTGTAAATACAAACATTTCAAATATTCTCCAGTCATAAAAGATAAGAAACTAGATGTTTATTTATGAGCCCCCAGCTATTCAGCCAAATGGGGACAAACTGGTTCAACAGGTCACCTTATTTCTTTACATACATGTAAATAAACAACTTAAACTTCTAAATATATTTCATCATATTAAAGCCATTCAACAATTCAATTTAATACTTTTGTAGACTTGTTGTTATTTTATTTACATACTTCATTACATGTATGAACATCTTGACTTCAAGACTTTACGCGTATCTCACAAAGAATGGTTTAAACCTACAAACTTTCTGAATCTTACAAACATGCATTTTTCAACGTTAAAAACTCTTCATTGGTACATGTACATGTAGATCACCAAAATAACTTACATGTATGTTCACAAGTGAGTTTTGAGGGAGAGAGAGAGAGAGGGATGGGGTTAAATGTCCACTCACACAAACGGTCATTTTGGAACTACATTTAACACATGGGTCAAGTTTTTTTTCAATAAATCGCTTGCGCATAGGGGTCTTTAGCAGGTTGGAGGAAACTAGAGGACCCGGAGAAAAAATCCACAAGGTTGGACAGGTGACCCTACTTCTTGTCACATACAACCAGAGAATCAAACCATGTCAGCTGACTCAATGACATACCTTATGATACAGCACGTACGTGCTAACCATTCGGCCATCTAACACTGTCTTATACAGCCTATCTTGACTTAAAGTACAAATATCAATATGTAGTAGGTTTTTTTTCGTTTCACCATGAAATAAAATATATAAGCCTAGATAACAGAATCTATTTGAAATATCCAACAAATAACGATAACCTATTGAAGACAATAGAAAACAATGAGAAACTGTGACCTTGCTATCATATTTTTAAAAACAGAAATCAGTCTATCATATCTGATAATTTAGTCAGCTTGTAAATAATCCTTACAGTAGCTTACAGTATACACTGACTGAAATATTTCATCTGACCTTATAAAATATGTAGACCTATATATTATTATATATAGAGGAGAAAGATTAAGTTGTATGATAATACCTAGTTTAAAATAAGGTATTGTACATGTACTGTATATAAGGAGCTGTAGGCTTAAAGATACATTATTGAAAATTAGATAACGAATTAACAAGTTGACAAATCTCGCTATAATAGTTAAAGATAGGTTGCCGGGCAACGAAACATACATCCACAGCAACTAAATCGTCAGGAAGTCAACAAGTGTTGTCGCATATTCTTACTTTTTTCGGTAATGTAACAGTTAAAATAGCCTACACTAAAATTTGATTAAGAGTAACGACACATTAAGTAATTATCAGAAAATCATTTAGAATTCGTTTGGATTTTATAAAGTTCTGCCCATGTTAACGCTTAGTATACAAAACATTTAAAATCGTGGATTTAGCTGTTCCGTTATCAAAATTCATTGAAAATCAATAGACTTGTTCATCTCAAGACTTTAAACTCTGTGTATCAATCTGAAGTCAATCGGATATCAAGTTATCAAGGGCCATAACTCTGGTAGTAATTAAGGAAATCGCCTTAACATAGTCAAACTCTCTTAATTATGTTACAACTCTAATTATTATGTTATAACTTTTCTTATTATGACATAACTTTCCTCATTATGGTATAACTCTCCTTATTATGGTATAACATTCCTTATTATGGTATAACGTTCCTTATTATGGTATAACTCTCCTTATTATGGTTAAACTCCCCTATAATATTATGGCATAACTCTGATTATTACATGTATGTTATAACTCTAATCATTATGTTTCCTTATTATGGTATAACGTTCCTTATTATGGTATAACGTTCCTTATTATGGTAGAACTCTCCTTATTATGGTTAAACTCCCCTATAATATTATGGCATAACTCTGATTATTACATGTATGTTATAACTCTAATCATTATGTTTCCTTATTATGGTATAACTTTCCTTATTATGGTATAACTTTCCGTATCATGGTATAACCCTCCTAAATGTTGGTATACACGTACATGTACCACATGAACATTATATCTATATATATATATACATGTACATGTACCAGAGGTAAATTAATAAACATTAAACATGTATATACATTGAGCCACAGTTCATGTAAGTAATGAACATTTTTTCTGTATTATACCATACATGTAGTACATGTACATAGTACATGATGTGCATATCACACAGTTCACGTGCTTAATAAATTTACAGTAACTGTACCACAGTCAGTAATGAACAATATCTGTACGACAGTCAGTAATGAACATTATATCTGTATACACCTGAACAGTGACCACAGTAAATAATGAACATTATACATGTATGTAATGAACATTATATCTGTACATGTGTATATAGCACAGTAAATAATGCATGTACATACCATAGATAATAGGATATCATATAGCGGATATTGTAACTAGCCAACAGGATGAATTATATACAATGATCATGTCATTATTAACTGTGAATATAAACCAGTAATTATCATAATATACCTCCAACCACAACTCGCAATTTTTATAAAACATTTCACTTATTTCAAGGACTCGGTAATTCACTTAGCGTAACAATGAAACTATTCATGGACACAAAAAAAATAATAAAAAGGTCACATGTAGACACTCACTGTGTAGAGTACAAAAAACATCTTATTATGATGGTGTTTATATTCTATACAAAGAAGGTATGAAGGAAGGGCTTCAACTATCCTACATTATTGGGTTAAATTTCTATTGCAGTGTAACGTCATAGTTCAAGCTACATAAGTGTCTATAAAAAAAAAAAAAAATAGGCAAAGACAAACTTTATATTTTTCAATTGCGTTTCATATTCTATCTATTTTCTACAAAGATGGGGCCTTATTCACAATATTTTAACTAAGACTAAGATAAAATCCAAATTTTAGTTATATGATTGTATAATGTTAGACTGATTTTAGTGCTTAGCCAATCAAAACTGAAGTATCTACTAAAATTTGGATTTTATCTTAATTTAAGATTTCATGAATCAGGGTCCTGGTATATTTTCTTATTTTAATATCTGAATTAAAATCATGCAATGTTTAAAACAATGATAATGAAAAATCGAGAGACCTTCGTGGCCTATCACTGGCGATCAGGTAATATACTAATATGATACATGTAGCTTTTCTGCTGATTTCCGGTAAATGATTCATGAAAGATGACAACTTTTTATCAGGGTCCATAAATTAATACAATCTGGCATGGAATTTTATCTATGTTGTTTATTTAAGCAACAAGTATCACCATCTCCTATATGTTTTACTGAGTCTTATTTAAAAATGACTGTCTGTCCTTGTTTGGAAGATTACGGATAATTCTAATTCTGTGTAAATAACAAGCAAATATCTCATGTGGTATATACAATTAAATCAAAGATTCATTTTCCAAAAAACTACTGAAGTAATTTTTCTTATATTTTTAGATAATAGTGCCCAAGTGCCAGCACATTTTAGATCACCAAATCAATTCAAAATTTCAAAATCAATAGGCTACACGTGTAGCATGTTCCTGAAGCAACGACTGCAAGTTTTAGAACATCTGGACGTAGCTAGATGTAGATTACTTCACAATTCCCGAGCTTATAGAGGCTTTATGTACAGACATGTGAACAGTAGCGGCCAAACAGAGAATGTGACACGGGCACCTCCACGGAAACCTTGATATTGAACGAACTTTAACTTTACAACTCAATTATCAGTCACAGTAGAAATCTTAGCTTGAATGTGCGAGACTTGGTATTCGCGACAATAAAGGAATCTGGTATTCTGAGAGTCGACTCACAATCTACATGTAGGCTTTTATCCAATTGAAAGTAATGTTGAAATACAGTAGGCAGGGTGCTTTGATAAGATGTACGAAGTTAAAACAAGATCAAATCTTCTATTGAAGATGCACATGTTCATGTAACGTAAGGTATCGAATCGCTACATGCAGTGATGTACATAATCAACTACCATTAATTGGACAATTCTGCCTACAAGAACATATCCCATTCTCACATAAATGTATTACATAAAGATTTATTGAGTCAATACACAAATCATTGGCCCACTTGCACTACCACAATAATCTGTTCACCACACCCATTACAAATGTGTGCAGCAAACATACATGTAGGATAGGGTTAGCGTGATGACCAGGGTTTAGTTAAATCTCTAACTCAATATCATCCAAAGTCTTCCACATTGAAAACACAAATTATTTGTCAATTTAAATCAACATTGATCTTGTGATCTTACTGGGAAAACATAGGCGTCTGATATCCAATATTTAATACAAAATAAACATTTTACCATTGGTACACGAATCATGTACTACAGTGCTGTATTTCAGTGCCATTTGTAGCAAGGGACTCAAAGAATGAGGCTAGACATATTCCACAAGCCATGTCAAACTGTGACGTTATACTGGAGCGCTTAGATTCACCAATGGAATAACCAGTCGGTAGGGGTGTAATGATACTGTCAATAGTAATAGTATGTATCAAAGTAAAAAGAAACTATCCATAAAAATACTATCGATAGTTTTGATAGTTTGTAATAGCGAAAGTAAAATGGCTCAAATTCACTCATATTTGTCGAATAATTACTCTGGATTTCTAACAAAGAGCTCTGTTATCACTAAAATAGCGTTACACGATCTCGATGCCCCATGGAACTCTACGTCTACCATATTAGGCATGGCTTACTAAGAAATGTGTAAAATTGTTGATTTTGGCCCGAAAAAGCTGAAAATGGTCACGTACTACAATAACAGAGATGCTTTCAGCATATGACAGGAAAGTTGGCTATGCTTTTTTTTACAATTACAAGTTACTAAACTATCAATGTAATATTAATAATATACCATTTTATATAATATAAAGAAAAAAAAATGTACTTTATTATTTAATTCACAATCAGAATGCGACTTTACTCTTCTCAAGATACCAGCTAGGAGGCTCTTCTATTCGCACACACTCTTTTGCCTCACCTTTACGAAACACATGTTGTTTTTGTTTTAATCTGTACCGTCTTGTGTCACTTGTCGTTTTTTGTTGATTTGATTACCGATATCCATGTTAAAATATTACGTACTGATTTGGGTACGGGAGATATAGAACTAGTGAATTGCAATCTATTGCCAGTACTGGATTTTTTTTAATTAGCAGTTAAAGCAGTCCGAACAGTCAAAACCTTGTAGCAAAAGTTGATAAGTAATTTACTTCGTTCAGCGGACAGCAAAATTCGCAATTTTCAGTTATCTGCACTGCTAACATATTACTACATATCATATCCATCAGGGAATATTTTACTTTTTTACATTTGATTAGCAGTTTCTAGAAAAATTGTGTAAGAATGCTAATCAATTGCATAATTGAGTAGCAAAATTTACCAATTGATTAGCAGTTTTTTTAGTATATAATAATTCTTATTTCACATAATTATGTGACAAAAACAATACCCATATTATTTGTATTACCAAACTGTTGTTTATATTTATATATAACCGATTTAAAACAAATAAATGATAATATATTTAATACTATTACCATATTGAATTAGAAATGGGGTCACAATTGCAAAGTAACAATGTATTTACAAATATTACAGGGAACTCTTTTGCGTACGCCGTACGATTACGGAGTGAAATTGTCGGAAATACGAACTGCGTATGTCGCCGTGCTAATTTTAGAATATAATACTATTAACACGTGAGTTTGTTTATCTGTAGGCCTACTACCCGATCGACACGCCCAACAATTAATTTAGAAATGTCTGTAGTTAATCCTAATCAAAGAATTATCGATATATGTTTGAAATATGATAGAAAAATCACTTTGTGGGATAAACATTTCGAATTGACTAAAATCATAGTGCGTTTATAACGCCAAAAACATTTCGCTGACACGCGCCATTTTTGATCTGGTAGTAAATCACGTGATCGATGACCTCCGGGTCAAACATTTATTATAGTACGCGAGGCGACGGCAGAGTCGAATGCTGGCTAGCGAGACTTGCGTGGAGAATGATAGAAAGTATGTAGTGTTGTAGCAAGTAATTTGTAATTTCTATCAAAACCTTTTACGTCTATAAATAGCAGACGACAACATGTACTGCTCTCGATTCCACTGGACCGTTGCAGAGGCACGTAATGAGTCTTGATGATATAGACAATAAAATAGCGAGATTTGTGATTTGTTTTGATGTGTTTTACGATACTGCATGGTTTTAAAGTTAAAATTAATTTTGAAAACTTTGATTCGCGCTGAAGCAGGGTTTTATGCTAATAATGCTAATCAAATATGAATCTGATTCGCAAAATCGGACGTTGGAGTCTCAAATTGCGATACGAACCCGGTTAAAATATTCCCTGATATCCATCTGTGTTCCGAAAAATATTTTTTGCTGCCTATTTTAAGAGATTTCACAAAATTCTTCGCCTACAACCAACAAAACACAGTGAAACAGGAAATGACCTACACAGGAGAAAGGTGAAATCTGGGTTGGTGCACTTTACAACAGAATTCTTTAAACAAAACGAAATCATGAGACTAATTTGAAGGCGATCATTTTACCATTCAGTAGCCCAATCGGCCCGATGGGTGCCCTATCAAAAGAAATTTTGCAGATATTTGCGTAGCCGATATCTGTTCAAAAAGACTCAGCAGTCAAATACCTTTTCATAAAATATTATTTAGATTGTGAACAAATCAGTCTCCCTTACTTAAAATCGCACTCAATCCGTTTATTTTAGTTGCTATGTGTGTGCTACAAGACTCAATGCTTTACATTATTGATATTTTCAACTCTAAAGATAGTTAAGGCGGGAAAATGTCACGTGACATTGACAAAGACAGAAGTTATCATATTCATAATCAACCCTTAGCGATGAAACATTCTACGAATTACCGGCAAATTTAAGGATATTATATGATATAATCAACATTTAATAACATTTTATAAATAATAATCTGAATCATACATGTACAGCCTATGCTACAAATTACCATGGCATAACTGTCGTAAAAAGTAAAAGCTGAGAGCATACATGACACAGACTGCTATTGAAATAAAAATGGCCTAAATTGCACCATTGTCCACGTGTACACATAAAAAAGTTATGCCTTTTAAATATGTACATGTAGACACATGATATGCATAGGTACTAGTAGCCTAATAACTTTGCAATATCCCACAATCACTGGGCAAGGGATTAGGTCAATAATTCAGAGATGCAAGATTTAGTTGTAAGTAGTGTCCCGAGCCTACAGGTACGTATAAATTATTTTTTCATAAGAATGTTCACTTTCTAAAATAGTCCCCTTATTTATTATCGAAGTTTATGGCAGAGCCGTGGGAAATTTGACGAACCAATTTTAGTTATGGCAGACATGGTGACTACCATTATGAACACGAATATAACTAAAAGGTCGAAAGGAAACAAATTTCGATGACATTAGCCTACACCAAGAGGAATCTGTAAATTTTATACTTCTGACACTACCACCAAACACAATAAGAACCAGATTAATTGACACAAAGAAACATTCCACGAGCAGTTTGTCTTCCGTGACGGAAAATGACAACAGAGTGTGTGTTAAATATGAAGAAAGGATAAACCATAGAGTTATATATTGTGAGTCAATAAGTGTCATTGTTGTTCAGAGATGGATCACACAATCAGGTACATGTAGGACATGCATTTAGTATTTATCGACTGACGCCTTTCACCTCGTGGCTATCTGATGCACCAACAATTCACCTCGTGGCTATCTAATAATATAGCTTCTGGATTGGTTACGTGTGAACGAAACCTCAAGACACTCTGGAGTAACCAGTCAGCTCCTAGAGATTGCCATGCGACGGAGACCTCAGGCATACATGTATTTCGCTGAACATAACTGATTGAGATTAAAGAGTCAAAACGGAAACGATTGAATGTTAACCATTTTATATACCATCGGCTTACTACATTATTTATTTGCCTTGCGACCCATTTGTTTCTATTTCTAGTTCCCAAATATTAATATTAACGATTTAGCTCTTTTCAGTTCAGAGTTTCCGATAACCGGTATTTTCCGGTTTTATACCGGTAAATTTTAACGTGTACCGGTAAATTATCTTCCCGGCAGTCAATTGACCGGTAAACGATGATAATGGAAAATCATAAACTTCACCAAAATCAACTGCTACTTTATTTTTCGATTCGTAACTCGTGTCTAACGTTTCGTGCCGACGATGGCTGCCGAAACGTGGTGCTATTTATAGTAACATGAGTATGACGGTATCTTCCATCGTGAAGGTCGCTGCACAATCAAAGTCGACATGATCTTCACAATGTGGCGCCAAAGCAGACAAATCTTTCGTACTTTTACTTTACGAGGGTGGTGATACATGTATCAAGCGCAATCGCAACATCTTTATATCTTTGGTAGTTCCTGTGAGTAGTGTACTAGCGGAGGAAAGACGTGTGTACGTTGGCAAAATTTAATATACGTCTCTGCTATGCGTAATCGTTTATCACAGCACCGTCGTTTTTGTCTGTCACCTTTTAGTTTTTATTCATTCGACGATGATAGACAAACGATCGACACAATGATCACGTGACCGCCACAATTGAAATTGCTTTAAAATAAAGGTGTTTTGTCATTGCCTTAAATAATATTGACAAAATTTACTAAATAAAGCTTTTGCCAGCATGTAGTAAAGTAAAACAGTATTTAATAAAACTTACGCTTACGTCACTGATTCATTGACCTAATTCTAGCGATGTCACGTGTCATCGGTATTCCGAGATTTCATCAGAAAATTATATATTTAATGACTGTTTCTTAGAGTATTTTCGGTGTTCTGTCAGTGGATTATATTCAATGAAGATTTAAATTGAACTAGAAACTGGTCTGTGAAACCATCAAATGTATGATCCAATTATTATTTTACCATCTACCTGGAATTCATATGGGAGCGACGGGAGCGTGAATCAAAGAAGCGCGAATCTCGAGATTCACAACACCATCCATGACGAGATCCGCCTGGCTTATTTTCACAATATGTTTTATTTTCACGATATGTTTGAATGCAGTGTTTATTTATTTGAATCATTTACATTATTAACTAGCGTGAAAAAAAATTATTTTCACTGGACTGGTAAAAAAACGAGTGGACCGATAGTTTTGACCTCTGCCGGTACGGTGTAACGATAAATTTTGAAGCTAGCGGAAACACTGCAGTTGTTAAATTCTGAAAACATTTCAAATTATTTTTTGCAAATATGCTGTCCTTGATATCCCTGAGAAGTATGATTTACTCTTTAAAAGTGATATAGGGCCACGTTTCTCAACCTTTTCTCACCGCTCACCCCTAAATGAATTCTCAACCCACTTACCCCAGAGTTTTGAGAAGGTTACTGATCGCGAAGACGTGGCCGGCGAACCTGGTCACCTCGAGCGCCGTAGGCGCGAAGCCAGTCGAGGAGGGTCAAGGGGCTCCCCAACCCACAGGACATTTTTAAGAAATTGGAGCCCGGAAATGTGATTTCCAGTCATTTCAGGCACTCTTCAGGCGTTTCATAGGAACTTGAAAAGCCTTTTTCTATAGAAGCCATCCGACATGAACCGCGGAACCTTGCACGGGCCTGCACCCCATGACCACCAAATATGACATTGAATATGGAATGAATACGGATCGAAGGCGAGATTCAATAATCACCAAATTTATATTTTAATGAAAATACATTGTTTCCAGTTTGGTGCGAAATTTGCTCCTGGTGATTGTCACAAACGATTTTTGTTTATTCTCAGGACAGTGTTTGAGAGTGCTAATTTCAACTGCACAACCTTCATATGATTATTTTTGAAGTTACTTGGAGTGTGGTCATTCACCCCCTGGACGCGAGCCATTCCCCCCTTGGGGGTGAATTCACCCCAGGTTGAGAAACGCGGATATAGGGCAAATCTACATGTACCCAGAACTAAGTAGCCTATGCCCTATTAGTACATGTATGTGACAGGTAATTTGATAATAAAGACTTATGTCTATAGGATATGATGATGTTCAAGACTAACAATAACATGGACAAAAAATGCTCAGGATTGGCTTATTCACCATATCTATTAGGCCCAGTAGTCCAAAGCCCTAACAATTTCACAAATGAACTAGCCAACTGCTTGATAATATCATAATATGTCCACAGGCACAATTATAACTGGTACTTACTACTTGTGCATGCTACTGATCACAACAATGTTTTCATTATTTGTGCTGCTAAAGGATTCAAAAGGTCGTCCATAAGCTAAATAGCATAACTGAAACCATAATAAGGAATCTGTCCAGGCTACACTTTCATGCCTGCAACTTTTTGGTATTCGGTGATCTTTATTGCGAATATAGGGGAAAATAACTCAAGTTTCACTCGACGTTCCACGGTCACTGGAGAGTCGATTGCTCGAGCTTTGGCTTCAAATTATGTTGTAACTGGACAGTAGTTCCTGTTTTCGACCGATAACATTTACGGCTGTTGAATAGGTATGAACTAAAGTTTACTGCAATAACATTAAATTTCTTACCTATCACACAAGAACAATCACAGTTCACTTGTAAAATTCTACCTTGATTTCAATAAATTCCTCACGACTTTCAATATGGCGTATTTTTGAGCATGCGCGGTGAGGCTCTGCCTGATTTTTAAACAAAAACTTATTCAAGTGACATTTGGTATCATGCTATATGTTTTATTGTCGGCCAATATTAGTTTTGGTGTATGTTTGATATTTGTGCTTATTATTTAGCTTTAGTTTACAGCACAGTGCAGTTTAAGAAACTTTTTCTACTCGCCCCCTGGACAAGGAAATTGCAGGCATTACGTCACCGGAAATAGATAATGCGCTGGAAAATATGTGAAATTTTAATTGGTCTATAATGGGTAAACACGTTTTTTGCTACTTTTACTTTAGATTTCTGCTTGCACGCACGTGAGGAATTTTGAGCCGGACTGTAAAATGTCACGATGACGCGTTCCGTGATAGAACCACATGACATAATATGATTATAACTGTACGGTATTCTAAATTTAGTATCACTCCAATCACGGATTTCATTTACAAGTATTGAAGTACCGGTAGGGTAGCACGATTTACCCAAATCCCCCAAATCTACCCAAATCCACCCAAATCCACCACTATTTCAACTCATACCACAATAATTTATATTGATATTTGATAATATACCGTTCTTTATGTGGAATTGACATTTTTAATTTAAAATCGCAGCTTTTTATTGTCAAAATGCCCCTCAAAATGCGATTTCCAAGTAAGTTTGGAAGTCGAAACAAAGGGAATAGCTCGTGTAATACACAAATCTACCCAAAACCACGTTATTTCCGCTTATAACACAATTATGTTTATCGTTTTTTAATACACTATCATTCGTTTAGCTAAATATGCCATAATTACTTTAAAATTTTGTCTTAAAATCCAACAATTCGTGCGTGTTTCGTCGTCCTATGTAAGGGACATAACTCGTGTATATACCCACATGGATGCAGACCACCATTAAATTTGTAGTTCTTCCAAAGTTACGTGGAAATCACATTCTGACACAAAAACGCTACGATTTTAAATCTAAAATGACAATTTGACAGAAAGAACTGTATATGATCAATTATCGATGTAAATTATTGTGATATCAGTTGAAATAATGATGGATTTGGGTAGATTTGGGTGGATTTGGGTAGATTTGGGTAAATCGTGCTACCGGTACCGGTAATATAAATTCCCATATTTGTATCATTTATTATTATATACTATATATAGCGTTGGAGCTCGACTTAAGTGAAGATCTCAATATATTTTTTAAAAAAGGGTTCTAGTAGTTCGACCATATGTATATGCCAGTCATGATTGCTGGATTTCAAATTGATGAATATACATGAAATGAATTGAAATTGGGTTTAACATTCTTCTCCTAAACTGGGTTACCGGTAGGCCTAATGAAGATGCAGGATATGCCAATGTACGTGCTGTGAGGGGCAATTTTGTCGGGGCATATTTTTATCAGTAGTCGTTTTGTAGTCAACCATCAAAAACGCTTATTACGGGGTTTGATGTTTGCATTTAGTTGAATAAGGCATCCATTGAGTCACGTGGCATCGTGCAAGGCGAGAAGTTAGTGGCCATGGCCTCACTAACAAACAAGATGGGCAAAAATGAATAGCTGATTCATTTGATGAACAGGACATGGCTTTGTGGGACTACTAAAGTCAGCATGTTGATGTTACATGTAGATTCGGACCTGATCGATTCCCAAAATGACCGAGTTTGTGTTGATTGGAGGTTAAAACCGATTTTCCCTCTCTCTCATACATCATAGGCCTACAAATAAGCTGGAGATACGATGGTTCAGGGAGTATTGTGCTTGTCCGCTATGCATTGAAAAGCACCTAGTCCTTTGGATGGATGAATGAAGGTCCTCTAATATACTGAGCACCATAGAAAACGTATCACTTAGTCCTGTAAAGTTATAAACATATCTTATTTATTTTGCTTCTTATTGTGGACAAATGTCGTACTTTTGGTTTTGACCCCCCTGACTTTGTACCGTTGATTACAGATTAAACATCCATAAGTGTACAAATGTGTTGTTATTGATGTGTTCCCATTTGAATATTGTTCACAATAAGAAGCAAAATAAATAAGATATGTTTACAGGATCAACTAAGTGATGCGTTTTCTATTGCGCTCAGTATAGTTGGATATTGAAATAATAGAAGGCTTTATTTGCAGACAAGAAAAAAATGTCCTTGTAGCAAACTGCATGGTGTATGTCTGTCTTCATTAGCTTGGATTGTACAAAAAAGTAGAGAGAGAGAGAAATGAGGTTTAACCTCCACTAAACACTAACTAGGTCATTTCGGGATTAACACATGGTTTTTAATTTTTATATCAATAATTCGCTTTGCGCGTAGGGGTCTCTAGCAGTAGGAGGAAACTGAAGTGCCCGGAGGAAACCCACAAGGTTTAGAAGGCGCCCCTATCTCCATGCCACACCAGGGCTCAAAAACCACAGCCGCAAGCCAGAGGTGACCGGCCAGCTAGAGGTCGAAGCGCGGCACTCTAGACCACTAGGCCATCCCCCCCCCCCCCCCCGGAAAAAGTAGAATGTTAAACCCAATTTCACCCAATTTAAAGCTGAGAAAACTTGACAGTGAGAATACGAAGTTTCAAGCCTATAATAAAAAATGGTAACATTTACAGATATTTTCCCATTGACTGGAAAAATAGACCATGTTAAGCTCAGTCATAAAAACAAAATTGCAAAAGCTATATATACATTTACATTTATCGTTTTATTATCGCATTTACACTTTTACAGCATTTTATGTTCATGCTTATAATAATATAACTCAATTAACATAATGTAATACAGACATAAATATATATATATATCAACAACTTGTTTTTATCAATACAATCCATATACATATCTATACATCAGTAATATTTCAAGATTAATAAAATGCATTTCTTTGAAATACAAGATATTCACATTACAATCATTTATTATACAATCATTGTAATCCTTTGTTTTACTGGTATGGATCACACCATAGATTATGCAAGGATATACAGCTCTTTGTTACAGTATGATTGTAATCTTTTGTTTCACATTGTTCGCAACCCTTTGTTTCAGAGTGGTTGCAATCCTTTGTTTTAGAGTGTTTGTAGTCCTTTGTTTTAGAGTGTTTGCAATCCTTTGTGTTATACACCAAGGATCAACAGGTGTTTATTTCAGTAGGATTATAATCCCTTGTTTCAACATGATTGCAATTCTTTTTGTTCAATTGTAATTCTTTATTTTAGTTCAATTGTAATCCTTTGCTTTGTAATTTGTAATTCATTTCTATTGAATAGGACACACCTGCATTTTCTGAAAGTAATGTTTGTATTTACTTTCGATGATATTGAGTAAGAGACATAGCTACTTTAAGTGATCAAAATTATTTTAAATAGTATGTTGATAGGTCTGGTCATAAAAAGCCAGATTGTCAGTGATGCAGAAGGAGGGCCTGACAAGGACAGCTGCCTAGTCGTTCGGATGGGAGAAAAAACTGAGGTCCCTCATAGCACACTGTATGGTGTATGCCCGTCTTCGATTAGCCCAGGTTAGGTGCAAAACAGTAGGACGTTAAACCCCATTTCATTTCATTTCATTTCAGATCATCAAAAATAATGATAACATAGATGTCTATAGCTTCATCTAAACATAAACAACATTTATTGTCTAGAGGCTTGTTGAGGAGGAAATCATTATTTATAATCATAGCCTGTGTTTAAAACATTTTATATTTCTTAAAGGTATCACTTATTGAGATCAAGGGAAAAAAATATTAACAACTTTTTTATTTTACAAATTCTGGACTCAAACCACTACAACATTATCACTAAATCAATAGCAGTGTTTGAGGTTCCGTATCCTCCATATCCAAAGTGGTATCATTCCATTCTACTCCACTAACCCCTGGGTCCATTCTTAGTGTTTTCACAAATTCAAATTATCTGCCCTTGGCCACTTAGGTTGAGTCTACGAACCACCAATCAAGAAATAGTTAACATACGAGTCTTGGCGTCATTGTTTATGCACAAATCAATAAAGCAGTTTGTATGTTCGATTATAGGAAGGTTTGCAAGAAATTTAATTTAAAAAAAGTGCCATACACACAAAATGATGCTCCTAAAATATTTTGACAAAGTTTGCAAAATGTGAGTTACTTCCCTTTGCCCACTCGCAAAGTTTTTGATTGGTCAATATAAATAGCAAAATTATCAAAGCAGACAGGTGTCTCGCCTGAGAATTTACCGAGTGTAGCGAAGATAAATTAAATTGGGCTATAAAGAACCAAAATGTAATAGATCTGTGTTTTAATCAAATGGTAAATTAAATAATCCTTTTAGTACCTGCACAGAATAATAAACCACGGAAGAATAATTACCGATTAAAGGCCCAATACTACTCTTGTTGTAACTGAATAATATGTCTCAATCTTTATTCTGGTCAACAAATTGTATTATTTTACAATATTCCAATTAATTGATGAAACAAATGTCATCTAATTTAAAAAATTGGAAAAATTCAACTAAATGATGTGACTTGGATTTTAAAATATTTTCGAACCCTCTGGAAAAGTAAAATAGGATGTAATGGATAATTTACACAACAGGTAAGACACTAAAACATCTAGTACTTAGAATAAGGCTATTATTTACTTTCTGGAGATTTCAAACCAGCAAGAGTGTCATTGTCCCTTTAACTGGACAACAATCAAAGAATATTCTTTAAAACATCAATCAAATAAATCAGAATTTATTCTCCCAGAAGTAAATTTTTTAGTTCAACTTGAAAACATGACCTGCGTCTGTTACAGAAACGTCAATATTAAATACCTGAGACATAGTAATATCTTTGTGTTAGGTGGGTTTTCTGAGCATTTGTTCTACAAGGTTATTCAATATGACCGCTATCAAATCTTAAAAGTTCCCAGAATTCCTGAGTACAACTCCATGTTAGATTAAATATTAAAAGTTTAAATACTGATTTTACAATCTTTTCAATCGATGGTCCATTTTTTGCATTATGTTTAAAAGTAGTTAGCAGTATAGCGAATTCCAGATATACATATTTACATACACAAACTTAAATCTGATTAAGAGTAACAACGCATTATGTAATTATCTGAAAATCATTAGATAATCGGACATTAACTTTGGCCTCTAGAGCGTCCACAGGATTTTTTGATGTGATCAAGAGCCATAACGACAATAATGAAAATTTGCTAAGCTTACTAAGTGAAGTATGTGAAGCCAACTATAGCCATATGTTAATCATGGGCGACTTTAACTTTGAAAAAATCAACTGGAATACATGGAACACACCATCCTCAGAAAACCAAACCGACTTTAAATTCATGGAGAAGTTAAGGGATTGCTACCTATTCCAACATGTATCAAAACCGACACGTGCCCGAATTGACAATGAACCACATATATTAGACCTTATTCTCACAAATGAAGAAGGCATGGTCACAAATGTTGAACACTCTAGCCCTTTAGGCAAAAGTGATCACTCCATCATAAACTTTACTTTTAATTGCTACATTCAGCAGGAGAACCTACTATGACAAGGCAGATTATTCAGGAATGAAAAATGAAATATTAATGACAGACTGGGATATAATGGAAAACACTCAGGATGTGAACAAACAATGGGAACTGTTTAAAGGGACAATCATGGGTATCCAGGAAAAGTACGTACCAAAACGCAAAGTCAGAAATGTTAGTGAAAGGAAAGGGAAAACGAGCATTGATCCTAAAACTCTTCAAACTATACGCAAAAAACACAGATGCTGGTGCAGATATATGGAAACACGGAACAGTGAAAGATACAAAGAATACTGTAAAGTGCGTAACCAAGTGAAAAAGTTGACACGGAAAGCTGTTAGGAACAAGGAACAAGAAATAGTAAAAGACATAAAACAGAATCCTAAGAAGTTCTGGCAGTACACCAAGAGTAAAACCAAGATAAGATCTGGTATATCGGACCTTGTTATGCACAATGAAGATGGTGAAGAACAAATAACGAAAAACGATAAAGAAAAGGCAGACACTTTGTCAGACTTTTTCTCCAGTGTATTCACTACAGAAACCAGTGCGGAACAGCCAGAATTAAAAAACATAAAAGTAAACATTAATATGGAAGAACTGTGGATACAGGAAGATAAAATCAAAAAAAGATTACACAACTTAAACATAAGCAAATCACCAGGACCTGATGCCATTCACCCCAGACTTCTCCATGATTTAGGTGAGGAATTAAGTAAACCAATATCAGTTATATTCAAAAATTCTATACTAACAAAAACACTACCTGAAGAATGGAGAGAAGGATGTATAACAGCACTATTCAAGAAGGGCAATCGAAAGCTAGCGTCTAACTATAGACCAGTTAGCCTGACTTGTATTCTGTGTAAGGTTCTGGAAACCATGGTACGTGACCACATTGTAGGTCACATGAAGAGAAACCAGTTATTTTCACCAAAACAATTTGGTTTTATTTCCGGACGTTCAACTTCACTACAACTCCTACATGTGTTGGAGAAATGGACAAAGACAGTAGACGCTGGCGGAAGTCTAGACTGTATCTACCTAGACTTCATGAAAGCATTCGATAAGGTACCGCACCAACGATTACTGCATAAACTCAGTCGATATGGAATTTCACAGGATCTAATCAGTTGGATTGAATCATTTCTCTCAGGTAGAAAACAACGCGTCCGAGTCATGAACAGCTATTCAGAATATGCACCAGTGACAAGTGGTATACCACAAGGTAGTGTTCTGGGACCCATCCTATTCGTCATTTACATCAACGATCTACCAGATAACATCAATTCTGAATGCTACATGTTCGCGGATGATACAAAGGTATTTACAAAGATCAAAACGACAGAAGACAATGTCCGACTACAACGAGACATGACAGAACTTGAAAATTGGTCCGACAAATGGTTGTTGCGGTTTCACCCAGATAAATGCAAAGTTCTGTCAGTGGGAAAACGAACAATACCAAATTTTAAATATTCACTATGCAGTACAGAACTTCAGTATATAGATAAAGAAAAAGATATCGGAGTAGTGGTTGACAATCAACTAAACTTTGAAGACCATATGAACGAAAAAATCAATAAGTCAAACAGTATCATGGGACTAATACGCCGAACGTTCACATTCATGGATGAACAAACATTCCTTATGCTTTACAAAGCGCTAGTGCGACCACATCTCGAATACGCAAACCCTGTGTGGAATCCATATAAAAAGAAACATAAAACAGCACTCGAAAATGTTCAACGAAGAGCTACAAAACTAATTCCAGGATTTAAAGACTTTACATATGAGGAAAGGCTCAGAAAGTTAAAACTACCAACATTAGCATACAGAAGAAATCGAGGAGATATGATAGAAGTCTTCAAACTAACATCCGGGATATACGATACAGCGCTTCCTTCGCTGCTCGACCCAATAACACAATCAAAAACAAGAGGACATTGTAAAAAATTGTTCCAACAAAGACCAAATAAAGACGTCAGAAAATACTTTTTCACAAACCGAATTGTCAGTGTGTGGAATAACCTTCCGGAAAACGTAATCAACGCTAAAAATACCAAGATATTCGAACACAGACTGGACAAATTTTGGAGTGATCAAGAAATTCTATACAACTACGAATCCAACCTCAAAACCGGAAACGATAACTACGAAATAGATGAACTCGAAGAACTGAGCATAGTGGTAACCTAACCAGCGCTCAGAAACAGACCTGTAAGTACCTGTAAGTATAACTCTGGCAGTAATTATCAGAAATCGCTGAAAATCAATAGGCTTCTTCGTCTCATGACCTTAAACAATGTGTATTAATTAAAAGTCAATAGGCTTCTTCGTCTTATGACCTTAAACAATGTGTATAAATTAAAAGTCAATTGGATATTAACTTTGGCCTCTAGAGCATCCACAAGATTTTTTGAAGTGATCAAGGGCCATATCTCTGGCACTAATTATCGGAAATCGCTGAAAATCAATAAGCTTCTTCGTATTATGACCTTAAACACTGTGTATAATTTTAAAACCAATCGGATATTAACTTTGGCCTCTAAAGCGTCCACAAAATTTTTGAAGTGATCAAGGGCCATAACTCTGGTAGTTATAATCGGAAATCGCTGAAAAACAATAGGCCTCTTCGACTCATGACCTTAAACACTGTGTATAAATTTTAAGTCAATCGGATATTAACTTTAGCCTCTAGAGCATCCACAAGCAATTGAAAAATATTTATTGACCTTCTGGAGTATTGCTGCTTTAATATGACAAGCAATTGTGGACGCCGGACCAACGGACGACAATATACGACCACATTGTCGTATAAAAAGTTCTTTATCTATAGGATACAAACCTTATACCATCTAAAAATCACTAAAATTACGTTAAATAAATTAACATTATATTGATACACATGCCCTAGTTCAACAACTGCATGAATGATGGGACACACGAAAGCCTTTGGTACATTTTAAACACTCTTGAAATCTTTCAATTTAGGAATGATACAAGTACACAAAAACATGGACGCTGTTTACATGGATCCTCCTCTAGATAGATTCTGATTAATACCATACTGATGACAAAGAGCATATTTGTTAAAGCTATATTTAGAACTTGACATATAATGTTGTACACAATATTTAAAATGCGTTAATTAAAACCATAGAATATAATTTTAATACAATATTGACATAATAGCACTGAGAAGTATAAGACTCTATTTGGTAGATAAAATGGGCAGATAAAACAAATTTAAATTTTTGAGTGCATGTAAAAAAAATGGCCATCTTTCTAAAAACATCCATGATTTAATCGGCCATCAACTCATACAGTGCATTAAACCATGATTTATTAATTCAGCACTTTTTTCCTTCATGGTTGATAAATGAAACAGATGCCTTCATTATGATTGCACACCAAAAATTATCATAAACCAGTTGATCTACCTCCAGGTGGGTTAGCTACCCGAGTATGTCCTTGTCTTGGTTTATCATCATCAAACTGCGCACCTAGAAAAATAAACAAAATAATACTACTCATAACATTTAAAACAGCTGGAACAATGTCAACTTAAAGAGAGAGGGAGAGAAATGGGGTTTAACGTGGTGAAACCAGATGACCGGAAATCACCCAGTGACATTGTACACCTTATGTACAAGGGGTGAATCAAAACCATGCTTTACTGAATGTCAGCTATCATCATGTAAATTGCATGCCTTAGGCCATTCGATCACCATACCCTCCGGAATTTAGTGACTAAGGCACATTTCAAAAATGATTTCCAGAACTGAAGTACAATTATCAGAAGAGTTAACTAATTATCCAGGTACAGGGTATATCAGCAATATCATTTACAAGCTAAGGACATTGGTTAGAGTAAGGATGATGTTACTGTTGTTTAAAAACAAGTTGTCTTATTTTAGTATATTCAGCACCTGCATCTATTCTGAAAAACTATATAATCCCTATTCCAAGTAAGACACATTGAACAAGTTAACAGATTCCATAATGCTTGATTCCAACAAAATCTCTCATTTAAATTAATACATTAAATAGTATTTATTAAAAGAAAATACAGTTGTACATACCACTTAAACTAAAGTTAGATTCCTGCATATTGCGAACGCCATCGACTTTACTTCTATTATGGAAAGATTCAGGTGAATTAGGTGTAATTGGATTACCTGATTGTAGTTTATTAGCTAAAACTTTGTGCATTACTTCTATAACAGGTCCAGTATAATCTTCTCTCTCTACTCTTTGTGGCTGGCACATCTAAACCAAATAATCAAAATATTGTCATATTAAAGCAGCAATACTCCAGAAGGTCAATAAATATTTTTCTTATTAGAAATATGACAAAAATAAGGACTGGGAAATGTTCTACCGATACTAACTTAAGACAATTAACAAATTTTTGTTGCCAAATTGGCATTGATGTTTGTTGTTAAAAATGACTTAATTGACGATTAAGATTTTCTATTTTGTCTTCTCATATTTGTATATTGTCCAAGGAAGGAATTTTATGTTTATATAACTTGTATATATACTAAAAGCTATATTACTGTTTTATTGAAAGAAAGAACAACTTACTTGTTCCCTAGTTCGTATTTTACCATAAACATATTCTGGATTACAAATCTACCTAATCCCTGGGTCATTTTTAACTTTAATAAAAAAAAGCATGTATATATAAAAGAGAGAAATACAAATTTATTTAAATTTCATATACCACAAGAAAATCAATTTGATGGAAGGGAGTCATTGGGAATGAGTAAGTATACAGTGCTGGCTTCCTAACCTGCAGATCCCAGGTTCAATCAAGGTGTAGGTTGAGAATGCTTCTAATGATTTTTATTGCATAGATTTCTCTTTACACTGGTGCAGGACAAAGGGTCTGGAAAGAAAAAGTGTAGTTTTTCGAATGGGACAAAAATATTTTTGAGATCAAAAGGACACACTGACGTGCAAATAAAAGAACCCCTGACTGTTAGAATTTGACATCAAAGTACCTGGTAGGCCACAATTTCCCCCATAGTAAGAACTGTGATGATTTTTAATGTAGAATATTATTTATAACTATATTCTTCTTACCTGTCCTTCATCTAAGACAACTTGTCCATTTGTTATAACATACAAAGGTACACCATGTACGGTCATACCCTCAAATATATTAAAATCTACAGCTTGAGATGTGTTTTAGCTGAAATAGTTCTCTTCCCATTAGGATCCCAGATGACAATATCAGCATCCGAACCTACTGCTACTCGACCCTGTGATACAAATTTTAGTATTGATATAAATACAAATTTTAGCATTGATATAAATACAAATTTCAATATTGATAGACATACAGGAGTTCTATGTAAATTAGTTGTAAAATAATATCTTTAACTCTGAATGGCCAATGTAATGTTCACTTGTATTGAATATTGTATTTGTATAAACATTTTCCACAAATTATGCATTGTGCATGACAAAAAAAAAAAAAGAAAAAAAAAAGAGTTAATAGGTTTTGGCTTAGATTTCATTACAATGTAAACTCGGGGACAAATTTGAAATCTGTTTGTCTACTGCTTTTGGGTGGGGATTATTATTTTTATTTCACTGAAATAAAAAAATATTTTGGTCTAATACTGAAATTTCACTGAAATAAAAAAAAATTTTGATCTACTGAAATTTCATTGAAATAAAATATATTTTGGTCTATTGAAATTTCACTGAAATATTTATATTGCAAATTTCATTGAAATTACAAAACATAAAAATTTCATATTTTTTTTATCTTTTTTTTATCACAAATAGGCCTATCTTATTAACTGCATATAAAGATTTATTCTTTGTGAAAGAGAGCACTTTGAAATTATGAGTGTCAGAAGTGAGAGAAGACTAAATGTTTTTAATTTCCATTATTAATTATTACACGTGGTATTTAAAAACTTAACATATTTTCTGCCAAATCATCAATTTCTCTATTACCGGTACTCATCAGCATAGCACTTTAGCATTATTTTAACTGATCTACCTTTCTTGTGGTTTGTACAATTTTTTTTATAAATTTACTGCCAAATGTCAGAATCTAAGAAACTTACAACTCCCTTTTCCCAAATAATAGACATTCTATCTTCTACACCATTAACTCCATTAGGTATGCTTCTAAAATCATCTTTACCAATAGCTTTCTGATCAGCATTAAACGTACAATTATCAGTAGCAGATACAGACAGATCATTACTAAAAAAAAAAAAACCAAATAATATTAATCTAAATATAAAAATGCAGCTTTAATGCACATTGTTATAAATTTATAAAATTACATTAATTGATCTTATAGAATCAAAAATAATTTGTCTTTTGAAATTTTTTGGTCAAAACAGTACTGTATAAGTAAGTTTACTTACTTTGCTAAGAGATCCATGAGGTGACCAGGGGTGCTAGGGGTGTTCCCGTCACATGACCTGCAGCATGTCTCCAACATTTATTCCAGTAATGAGTTCCATCAGTACCTAAACCAGCAGCCAGTGCTTCACCAAAAACAACTTTACCTGCACAATGAAATTATTAAACCATATTAAATTCATTTTTTATACTAAAACAAAAAGGTTGGGCTAATGAAGAAAAACAAGCCAACAGTGAGGCTGATGTCCCCCGCCGAAATTCCAAAATAAATAGATGACACATATTAATTAATCGCACATTTATTTTTTTCAAACGTATCGAGCAATCAAACTGTACACGAAGTGTCATCTAAAAGTCTTTTATAAAGAAAAATGCTAAAGCCGACGAGAAAAATGAAAATGTACCCTAGTTAGGGGGACCCTAAAGGCAGACAAAAGGGCCCCCAGACTTGACAAAAGGGCCCCTCTGGCCAAGGGAAAGGGTCCTTGTGTCCGAGTCAATCGTTTCTATACACTGTTACTGTCGAATCCATTACTGAATGAGAATGCAGTCATTGTATTGGCATAAAAATCATCAATCAAGATGAACCTAAGATATCTTGTCCCAAAGTATCAACCAATCAAATTGCTTATCTCTGCCTACCCTAAGAAGAAAATGCTCATCTTCGAACTCCATCAAGGCATTTTGACCTAATAAGCATACACACCAATATTGAACATTTTAACTCAATTCGAAGGAGAGTTAATGTGTTCCAAAGTCTCGGCAAATCAAATTGCTTATTGCTCTGCTTACCCCTAGCAGAAAATGCTCATTATCAATCTTAGTCAAGGTATTACTGTAATGAAACTATACACCAAGTTTCATCACTCTCACTTAATTAGAACTAAAGTTATCGTGTCCCAAAGCATCAACCAATCAAATTGCTTATCTCTGCTTACCCTAAGAGGGAAATGCTCATCTTCGAACTCCATCAAGGCATTGACATAATAAGCATATACACCAAGTTTGGACAATTTAACTCAATTAGAAGGAGAGTTATTGTGTTCCAAAGTCTCGACCAATCAAATTGCTTATCGCTCTGCTTACCCTGAGCAGAAAATGCTCATTATCGATCTTAGTCAAGGTATTACTGTAATGAAACTATACACCAAGTTTCATCACTCTCACTTAATTAGAGCTAAAGTTATCATGTCCCAAAGCATCAACCAATCAAATTGCTTATCTCTGCTTACCCTAAGCGGAAAATGCTCATCTTCGAACTCCATCAAGGCATTGACCTAATAAACACATACACCAAGTTTGAAAATTCTAGCTCAATTAGGAAGAGAGTTATTGTGTCCCAAAAAGTGTGACGGACGGACGGACGGACAGACGGACAGACAGACAGACAGACACAGACAGACAGACAGACAGACAGACAGACGGACGAACCCATTTTAATAGTCCCCCAACTTTCTTCGAAAGGCGGGGGACAAAAAGTTGTGCTAATGAAGATATGCATACACCATGCAGTGTGCTATGAGTGATATTTTGCCCAGGCAGTGGCACTAAGGTCTGCTCTTCTTTCCAATTTCAACTATCAAGGGTTCTTGCACAATGTGTCATGGGACCTCAGTTTTGGCTCCATCCAAATGACTATGTGGTTCCTCGCCAGACCCTCTGTCTTACACCACTGACAAAGGGGAAACTGATGAATAATTTCGGACACTTCATAGAACGAATACAAGACCTCCAGGTTAGCATTTTACTCATTGAGTCACTGTTGCTTCAAATCTCTTTGTAGCAAAGTATAAAATGTGCTAACATAGTATACCGTAATTTTAACAGTTGCTGTGTTTTATTAAATGTGTACAATTTTAGTGAACTTACAGGCACAAAATTTGATGGCAAGCTCCGAAAAAAATGTGCTCTACAGATTTAAGAGAATAAAGTGAAATATTACCTTTTCTTCTTTCATTGGCTACTACTTCACCTGCACTCTTACTCATAACATGTACTATATATAGTGGAGCATTAGCTTGATTAGCTATAGTTATAGCTCTCTGTGTTGCTTCAGATTCAACCTGTAACAATAGAGACATGTTTTATTTAATAAAACTGTCTTCATTTCTAAAACCAATATCTTGTTTTTGAATGATGAAATAACTTAAAATATATTTAATTCTATACAGAAACCAATGTGTAAAATCTTATTATTTTAGAAATATTCCATGTACAGATATTGAGTCAAAATACAGAATAAATATATTTCTGATTACAACAAATGAAACACATACCTCTTCTGGTCGACACATTTCATGTGCTTCTGGTCCTGTTATACCTTGGGAAAACAATTCTTTAGATTTCTGAAAATAAATCAAATAAAATCATAACAATAAAGACTAATATGGGTACCGGTAAATCTTTTTAATATGCTATTTTTACAGGTCTAAAAATCTACAGTCTACTCCAGCTCTAACACACCCCAGACTTAAAACATTTAGACGCAAAAGAGCAATTAAAAATCTATTCTTCTAATTCAAACCTTGTTTTACTTACAATATCAATAAGAAGACCATTTTCTGCATGCACCATAGACACGGCACCTAATTCACTACATTTTTTAAAAACATCATACATGTCACCATCAGATATCTTTATATGCCATAAATACTTTAAACGAGTTTACACCTGAAACAAACAATCAAGAGTATTAAAATATTTGTTCCATGATAGATCTTCAAGCAAAATTGATAAAATATGTGAATTCGCTTTTAATACTTTCTTCTATTTTTCAAGAAAAATGTTATTTTTCTGTTGGCATCCAACATTATCTTGAGCATTACTTTGATCTACATGCAATATACTATACAGTGAATACATAATAATAATATATCAATATCAGCCAGATATCATGACTATTAGAAAAGTTAATCCAATCTGGCCTTCTCAATGAACTTACCTTTTTCTTTACAAAGAATTTCCATTCCTTTTGCTACCTGGTCACTCCACCACGTTACACCAACATGTAACGCATAATCACAACAAACTTTGGCATCTGCCCATCCTCGCCATTTTTCATAAGCATCTAACAAAGATACTCCCTTCTGATCTAATACAAAGTCAACTGAAAACACAACACATGTTGTTATAATGCTAGGATGTACCAAATTATAGTTTTCAGTCTGTGCTTAAATTAATATAAAGGGAGATAATGTATAAGAGTTGTCTCCCCTTAGACCACAGATATCAATGAAATTGATCTCATTCTTTGGATTGTCCACTTTTCAAAGATGAACAAAATAAACCAAATCCTTTTCATGGAAACTTTGGATAAACTGTTCAAGTGTGTTGAATCTAGTTAGCTGTACCAAAAAAAAAGAATAATTATCTAAAATCATGAACTTACTTATCATGGTAGTTCCACCTGCTATGGCCGCCTTGGTTCCACTGTAGAAATCATCCGCTGCTGTTGTTCCCATGAATGGTAACTGCATGTGGGTGTGGAGGTCAATACCACCTGAAACAATCAAAATTAATGTACAAGATATCTTTATATTCACTAAGGTAACTGTATATTACCTTCAAAAAGTCATAATAATCATTTTCCATTATATTGACACTCATTAATACTTGGATATCCATATAAAGTCATAAAAAAAGACATAATAAGTGTTGTAAGAAGTGAGCTTTGAAAAGTTACACATTGAAGCCCCTTGCAAATGATACAAATATTGAAGGATTACTGAGCCAAGTATGGGACATGGGATTAGAATGATATCTTGCTTGCTATATACTGCCTCATCCACAACATAGCAAATGTCTGCGTCTACATAAAATTACAATTGTCAACACTTGGAACACATACACATCTTGATGTTCCAGATGATCAAAGGCTGCTGTTCTAATTTAATATATACTCACGTATAAATATATTTGTATAAATTTTTGAGAGAGAGAGAGAAATGGGGTTTAAAGTCCACTCAACACAAACTAGGTCATTTCGGGACAGACATATGGTTTAATTTTATTTCAATAATCCGCTTGAGCATAGGGGGCTTTAGCAGTGGGAGGAAACCGGAGTGCCCGGAGGAAACCCACGAGGTTGAGAAGGCGCCCCTATCTGTGACGTCACTGGCGTCTGAGGGGTTTAAGAGTGTTTTCAATAATTGGCCAAGTCGTTTTTACGGGAGATCAATATTTGCGACTTTGAGTGACGATATCTGAATTATTTTTCATCAGATTGATGTTAAACTGCCGTAAAATGCATCTAGTAACCAATGTCTATAATGTGATAATTATCTGACTGATTTTGAGCCTTATAGTGAAGATGAAATCGTAATGATTATAAATACATCCAAAAAGACAACTTGTCCTCTAGACTCCATACCAACCAACCTTTAACTGAACACCTAGATCTTCTTCTGCCGGTCATTACAGTAATTATAAATACCAGTCTGAAAACAGGTTATTTTCCAGAATTATTTAAACAGGCTGTGGTTAGACCTCTTATCAAAAAATCTGGCCTGGATCATCTCAGTTGCTTACACTTCCTTTACTGTTCAATAACCACACTTGCATCAAAGGTAGACATTTTAAAATCAAAACATCTCAGCTGCTTAGACATGTTTAATAATCATCCTTGGATCAAAGTTAGATATATTTTCAAATCAATACATCTCAACAGTTTTAACATAACTTATTGTTTTGATATTATCCGCTGAATATCAAAAGGAACCAAGATCTTTGGGTTATAAACATGCATTTCAAGTTTCATCAACATCAGATTAAAATTGTGACCTCTACAGGGTCTACAACCTTGATATACCATATTTTTTTATAGTATTCGTGTACAAGTGGCGGCCATTTTGTCTGTCAGTTTTGGTCCGATTTTCACGAAATTCGAACTCAACATTCATTACATTGTAACGGTGATATAATCAAACGGTTTTTATTTTAAATCGGGTAATAATTTTGACTTCCAGAAGCACCACAATCTAATACAGGCAATATTTCATATACAATCAGGGGCCATAATTCAGGAAGTTATGATCCGATATGCGCAAATATCGAAAGGAACCAAGATCTTTAGGTTATAAACATGTATTTCAAGTTTCATCAAAATTGATTTAAAATTGTGACCTCTACAGGTTCCACAACCTATATACCATATTTTTACACTTTTCGGGTAGAAGCGGAGGCCATTATGTCCGTCAATTTTGGTCTGATTTTCACAAGATTTGAACTCAACCTTCATTACCATGTAACGGTGATATAATCAAAAGGTTTTTGAAATCGGATAATAATTTTGAACTCCAGAGGGATCACAATCCAAAAAGGGCAATTTTTCGGACAATTAGGGCCATAATTCAGGAAGTTACGATCCGATGGGTGCAAATATCGCAAGGAACCAAGATCTTTGGGTTATAAACATGCATGTCAAGTTTCATCATAATCGGTTCAAAATTGAGACCTCTATAGGGTCCACAACCTTGATATAACATATTTTCACACTAATCGCGCACAAACAGTGGCCATTTTGTCTGTCAATTTTGGTCCTATTTTCACGAAATTTGAACTCAATCTTCATTGCCACGTAACGGTGATATAATCGTTTTTTTAAATCGGATAATAATTTTGACCTCCAGAGGGACCACAAGCTAAAAGGCTGATTTTTCGGACAATCAGGGGCCATAATTCAGGAAGTGACGATCCGATGGGTGCAAGTATCGAAAGGAACCAAAATCTTTGGATTATAAACATACATGTCAAAATCGATTCAAAATTGTGACCTCTATAGGGTCAAAAAGCTAAAAACATGATTTTTCGTACAATCAGGGGCCATAATCCATGAAGTTTCGATCCGATACATGCCAATATCGAAAGCAGCCGAGATCTTATGGGGATAAACTTATATTTGAAGTTTCGTCAAAATCGGATAAGAATTGTGACCTGTAGAGAGTCCACAAACAAATTGTGGACGGACGTCCGGACAGGGGCGACGACAATATACGTCCACATGAAAATGTGGGCGGTATAAGATCTGTATTTGTATCAGATTGAGCAAGTTATAACAAATTCATGACTTTGGATTTTAAAGTGAATTTATACAACGCTATATACATAAATCAGAATAACAGGGCACTGTTTCTCGAAATCCTAACTTGAGATAAAATCACAATTTTAGTTGATACATCAATTTTGATTGGCTAAGCACTAAAATCAATCTAATATTATCCAATCAAATTACTAAAATTTGGATTTTATCTTAGTTAAAATTCTGTGAAACAGGCCTCGTTATACAAAACGTAACATGGTCCAATACTTCATTAACCAATTATCACAATATTTTATATCTATACTTATATTACAGTGTAAGGATGGATATTACAGGCCCCGAGTTCACAAAACATTCTCAGACATAAGTTAAGAATTTACTAAATTTCAAATCACTGTTTAAGAGAAATATCTTTGAACCAGAAAAACAAAACTTTGCACCCAGTTTCTTATTGATACATACATTAAAAAACAGAAGTTTTATAAAGGGCTATATTTGAGTTAAAATAAGGCGAGAAATTTGAGTAAATTCTGTGAATGCTTTGTGAACTCAGGGGCCAGGACTAATCTATTACTGTCTCACCACTCTTTTACAAATCAAAAACTTAATCTGTGCTTTCAATCTTATTAAAACACATATCCTATTTCGTTTCGCTTTTTTATAGTTCAAAATTTCGTTTTACTTGGCTTTACTACACTAGGATCTGGAAGAGTTGTTTTCATTGACGTCTTCTGGATTATGTGAGTGATTAGCCAATGAAATGGTCTGTTACGGCGACTTGACCTTTTATTTCACAGAATTGTGGGTAAACAACTAGAAACGTCAACGTTGATTGATAATTCAATGCCTGACGTGCACTAATCTGATTAAAACACAGATCCAATTTCGTTTCGGTTTTTATAGTTCAAAATTTCGTTTTTACTTGTCTTTACTACTCTTGGATCTGGAGGACTTGTTATTTAACTCGTGTTCTGCCTGAAATGAGGGGTCAGCCAATCAAATGGTCTGTCGAATCGACCATTTGACCTTTTCATGCGTGGAACTGTGGGCAGATATTACCAGCCAATGACATCTATACTAACACCAGCGGAGAGAAATCAAAACAAAACAAAAGTAGATTTTAAAAAGCATGGCGGTCGGTAATTGGTTACTCGAATGTCTGACGTTATCGGGTCAAATGTCCCGTGCTTGATACCTGACGTCATAGAACGTGAGCTCCCACTATAACTTGTTAGATCTACATGAGTGTAGGCCATCGAAAGTATAAAAAACGAAACGAAATATAGATCTATATTTTAATTAGATTGGACGTGCACTCACAACTTGTAACATCTTTATTAAATGTAGGCTATGGAAAGTATAAAACAATGAAACAAAATATAGATTTGTATTTTCACCAGATTGCTCTGCTGTTAATCAACAAATTAGATGAATGTAATTTTTAAACAAATAAACAATATATTCAAAAAATGTTCATCAGTCTATGGATAAAACAATTATGTACTTATGTAGCAAGCAATGAGAGAAAGAGAGAGAACTTCCACTTCACAAACTAGGTCATTTGGTTTAATTTCATTCCAATAATTCGCTTGCTCGTTGGGGTCTTTAGCAGTGGGAGGAAACTGGGGGACCAGGAGAAAACCCACGAAGTTAGACAGACGACCCTAGTCCTTGTCACGTACAACTGGGTATTTGAAACCACGCCAGTTGACTCAATGATAGACTTTATGATACATCACGCAGGTTCTAACCATTCGGCCATCCACCCCCAGCAGATAGTGAAATGAAATGTAGTTTAGCGACCTGTGATCAGGCTAACCAAGACAGGAATCAGGTATGCGTGTGTAATGAGGGAGCTTTTTGTCCCTACTCTTCCTCGCGAGGAACTTTCTCGACCGATAACAATCTCCAAACTCCGAGTTGGGTGTTAAAACACCGAACCACCATGGCTTTTAGATTCTCCCTTGAAGGTAGAAAGCAAAAAATCACACTAATCCGAACTGTTGCTGACCGGATCTGTGTGATGTTTTCAGTCTAATGGTGCCCGTTATCATTAGCTCAGTCGGAACAGAACACTACCACAAAGAAACCCTTTTATATTGCTGGTTCGAAAGTGAAAAAAAAGACATTGTTCAAGAAATAAAACTCATCTAATTTGCACTCAATCAGTAAAATTAAAACTTGTATTTGTTAAAAAAGCTGAGTGAGAAAGTACATCAACTACAGGAATAGAATGTTTTACTGAATTTAAAGCCCCAATAACACTCTTGTTGTAACTAAATAATATGTCCCAATCTTCATTCAGGTCGACAAATTGTATTATTTTACAATATTCCAATTAATTGATGATATAAATTTCATCTTAACGCACCTAATTTAAAAAATTGAAAAATTCAACTAATTGATTTGAAAAGTCTAACGTAAACCTTTTCAAAAGTGACTTTGATTTAAAATATTTTCGAACTCTCTGGACAAGTAAAATAGGTTGTAATGGATAATTTACACAACAGGTAGGACACTTAAAACATCTAGTACTTAGAATAAGGCTATTATTTATTTTCTATGGCTGCCAAGCCAGCAAGAGTGTTATTGTCCCTTTAAAGCAGTGGCAGGAAAGTGGAAAACCTGAAGTATACCCACAAGATTGGGCAGGCAAACTTAATCCTTGTCATAGACAAGCTTGGAATCAGAGCTACACCATGACACACCTTTAGAAGTGGTACGAAATGTTCGAGAATATGAATTAAACACACCCACGAACCCCATCACATTGTCTAAAGTATTTCACAAACATTCACGGATAATATTTAAAGGGAGGCAACTTCATATTCACTATCCAGTTATTGAGAGAGACACACACAAACTAGGTCATTTCAAGACTAACATATGGTTTAATTGTATTTCAATAATTCGCTTGCGTGTAGGGGTCTTTAGCAGTGGGAGGAAACCAGAGGACCCGGAGAAACCCCACAAGGCTGGACAGCCCCTTCTCCTTGCCATGTACAACCAGGGATTTGAAACCACGACAGTTGACTCAATGGCAGGCCGTATGATACAGCACGCGCACGCTAACCATTCGGCCATCCCACCATCCAGTTATTGATTTCTACTCTATTAACCATGCTGAATCCGAGCCAGAATATTTCCCCAAATTGAGCTGCCAGTTCTGATCCATTTTGGAATATATTTGTTGATCTGTAGATGTGAATAGTGTGGTCACTGACATAATATATCTCCACCCAAACACTACATAAAACACTGGCTATCATCCTAGATTTTCATATTCAGTTTATTTCTAAGTATTTAGTTAAATATGCCTAAATATTATTATTTCTAAGTTGTCAGTTTTATTATTTCTAAGTTGTCAGTTTATTATTTCTAAGTTAAGTACCACCAAGTTTTTGGGGTTTTTTTTGTTTTTTTTGGGGGGGGGGGGGCAGATAAGTATACCCAAGTTAAATATCATCATCTTTGAGTTTTAAATTAGTATATTCCCCCAAGTTCACTGCTAAGCATTAGTTACTTATGGACCATGCATCTTTTAAAGCATTTGCTTGGTATAACCATTATAGACAGGACAGACAAGTTTATTTTTAAAGTATTCAGGAAAGGCAAGTTATACACAGTAATAGATCACAGTTAAATTAAACATTGGTTTTTTTATCAGTATCTTCATTCCACATAATATGATATATACAGACATATTACACTTTCATCTTGCTATTATATATATATAAATATACACAGAGAAAAATATTACACTTTCAGGTTTCTACCAGGAATTCTCATAATTAAGCCCTCCCGTTATTAAGCCCTGGGCTCAATAATGAGTTTAAATTTAAAATTTCAAACCAGACGTGTTGGCATTGATTGAGTCCCGTCTAATTGGATTACATTATACTTTTTGAAGAAATGGCTCGTCACTGACATGGTCAAATTCGAAATATATTCCAGACTTTAAATACGAGAATTCCTGGTATTGTACACAGAGAAATATTACACTTTCGTGTTGCTATAAGGGTCGAGACCTCTTTCATTTTCATAAAAATAAAGGTTAGGATGATCTGATGTTATATTATGAGTAGCGATTACAAACTAGGTCATTCTGGGACTAACATGGTACAATTTTATTTCAAAACGAAATGGGGGTCAACATCCTACTGTTTTGCTCCAACTGGGATAATGAAGACGGGTAAGCGCCATGAAATATGCTATGATGGCAATTTTGTCCTAGCAACAGCACTATGGCTTACTCTTATATCGAATTCCAATTGCCAAGTATCTTTTAAGTACATGTCAATGTATGCATGGGACCTCATTTTTTGTCCTATCAAAATGACTAGACTATTGTCAGATTTATTTCGATAATTGGCTTTGCGAGTACAGTTACGGGTTGTTAACCGTGAGAAAAAAAACGAAGGACTTATCACGTACAAGCTTAAGATTGAAACAATAACCGATTCAAAACAGAAATCAGTTAATTTATCAGGTTTGGTTTTGATTTCAACTTCAAAAAGCTTTGACATAGTCAGATTAAAGGGAGAGAGAGAGAGAGAGAGAGAGAGATGGTTTTTCAGGACTAACATATATGGCTCAATTTTATTTCAATAAATCGCTTGCGTGTAAGAATCTTTAGCAGTGGGAGGACCCGGAGAAAACCAACGAGGTTGGACAGGCGACTGTACAACTGGGGAATCGAAACCATGCCAGTTGACTCAATGACAGATTTCCTGATACAAAGCGCACGCACAAGCTAACCATTCGGCCATCCAACACACCTATACCAGAGTAAAGGGAAGCTTGATTGTTAGGCCGGAATATTGACAGTATTACAATCAATCGACACAGAATTCCATCCTTACATCGTTCTTTTGGTCCGCACAACCGAGGTGGAGTGAAGAGAATCGTTGCCTAATAAAACACAGCGAACCTCATTAAGCTCTTGTGATTAGTTGAGTTATTTTATGTGCTGTGGCCTGAAATCTATTGGCACTATTCCAGAACATTCAATAAGTATCGCCATATAGACAAAGACCATACACAATCAAGTATCGCCATAGTGACACAATCAGGTATCGCAATTGAGAATCAAGTATCGCCATATTGACAAAGCCCATACACAATCAAGTATCGTCATAGAGATAAAGACCACCCACAAACGAGTATCGTCATAGAGATAAAGACCATACACAATCGAGTATCGTCATAGAGATAAAGACCATACACAATCGAGTATCGTCATAGAGATAAAGACCATACACAATCGAGTATCGTCATAGAGATAAAGACCATACACAATCAAAAGTACTTTTATTAAGAAATATTTTGGTGTCACTGGCTTCATAACATCACACCATACCATCCCGTTCAACTAAATGACCAAATCAATAATTTCATTTTTCATTCAAATCAAAGAGGTCATGACCTTTTAACATGTGAATAATTGCATCTGTTAAAACCAAATATTACAATGATGACAGTCATCCCGTCACTGTTACAAATATATACATCATATAGTGTACACCCATCTTCACACGCCAGCACACAGACGAGACAATACATGGCTTAGTTAAACCTTGCAATCACTTACATCAAGTGTTTTGAAGCAAGCATTAAGTTGTACAAGCATTTGACCAAATCATCATAAAGGTAAAGTCATCTTCACCCAACCAGAACACAGACAAATACATGGTTTCAACACCAAAACACCGCTTTGACGAATAACCCTGTCAGACCCCAGATGTTATGGGATTTATGCTTTTTATTTGCAACTCTACAAAAACAGGCAATTCAAAATTTGTCTTGCAATTTCGAAAAATCTGTCCAGCCTATATAGTTGCATGTGCATTAGCGATACATGTAGAAGACATAGGGTAAGAAGCCCATGAGCGTGGTTAGAGGCCGCATGTTCTCCCATGATTGCTGTTGGCAATACATCTCAATAGAAACGTCATAAACGTGGTCAACTTGTCATGGGTGCACTGTGAGAATACGGTGTAAACGCACAGGTCGCGGTAAGACCTGTTATTTTTCGAAGCATTTTCTTGCATTGTGTTCACGTTTGCAGGTCTCTGTATGTCTGGATAAGCTCATCTATGTCTGTATCCTGGCTTGTGAAGATAATGCATAACCATATTTTATCTCCCCTTGGTTATAGAAGAAACAAATCAACAAGAAAGTTCCAAGATGATTATTCCTCACCTTGCCTCTCATCACAGTTAAATAAATATATAAAACAACAAATTAAATCCATAGTTTCCATGGTAACGCACAAGAAACAAAAATTATATAAATAAATAATATACTATACATTTAATTTTTCCTTCGAAATTTGGACAAATAAATCGGTTACGAAAAACAACGAACATAAGACTTCACACATTTAACAAAAAATGACCCAATAAAAATATTCTCCCCGGAAATACTACAATTAAATAAGGATGTTTTAAAAGTAATAATTTGTCAAGCTAAAGCAAATAATGTCGTGTCTTACATACAAGTATGAGGGTACTATAAACCAAGAAGCAAACATGAAGTCATCGCAGTCATTAATGAATTTGTGAGGTCAGATAAAAATAAAAGTCTTCCAATTAAGGCAGAATTAGACACAGAACAATCATACCAAGTTTAATCTTATTTAAAAGAGTGGAGCTTTAGGCCTTCTCCAAAGAGGATCGTTCCGGAGAACAACAAAAACAAGATGAGCAGCGCTTAGGAACAAGTTCCTGGTACAATATATACCAGGTACAGTGAACAAAATCAATTTTCTGATCATATTTTATGTTTTGGTGAGACACGTTGTTACAAGAGGAAATCGGAATTTGTTTATTTTACCAAAAGAATGCAATCCTGGCTTCAAATATAATTTCTGTAAACAGCGTTTTTTGTGTCTTATGTAAAATGACCTAAATAGTATTTGCTTTAGCTTGATGCTTGCATGTTTATTGATTTTATCTGTTTATAGTCAAATAGACTAATACCCCCTTAATTCATAATTATATAAAATTATATGCCTCGTTCAATGACTTATAGCAGTTTGATTTTTTTAACTCCTTGTGATCTTCTGTTTTTTCCAAACAAAAATTACACAGATATAAAACCCATGTCATGGTGCACAATAATGCAAGGTTCCTGCTATCATGCGATCCGTTACGATAGGATTGTCGATACCGAGTCCACGATCTGATACGTTCGGATACGTTCAACATGATCGCTACCACTGACCTCAAGACCTGAGAGGATCACCACAATTACATCCACAATTAAAACCAAAATTTTAATCGTAACGCAAATCGTGATTCTGGGAACCTTCCGTCACAGTTAACAACTGCATGTATTAAATTCTTTCACAGACTTCTGCTGGAGAACCGGTTCTTATATTCTGAAATACGACATTCCCTGTTTTTTCAAAACTCATACAAGATATAGCCATATTCAGCTTTTTACTAAATTTGTCGGCTAATTCTGATATCTAAATATGTTAAATGCTTTTGTATTTTAACAATTAATTTTCTAATTTTAATTGGCCACAAAGATGAAATAATAATAAAACAGACTTGTTCTAAAAATCTCAGAGATCATAAACCATTGACAATAAAACTTAAATATCACAAACTTTGATACATCTTAGTGTTCAACAGTTATTCAAAAACTGCCAAATGGTGATTATTAAAGTTACATTATGTTAGAACTAATTCTGACTATTACCAGTCTTTCTTTTGGCCTCAAATGTTATGTGAATTATTATTTCGACATTTATTAACAGAGAGAGAGAGAAATGGGGTTTAACGTCCACTCGACACAAACTAGGTCATTTTGGGACTAACATATGGTTTTTAATTTTTTTTTTTAATAAAATTTTTTTGTGCGTAGGGGTCTTTAACAGTGGGAGGAAACCGGAGTGCCCGGAGGAAACCCACGAGGTTGAGAAGGCGCCCCTATCTCCATGCCACATACGCTCACACCAGGGCTCGAACCCACAGCCGCAAGCCAGAGGTGACCGGCCTGCTACAGGTCGAAGCGCGGCACTCTAGACAACTAGGCCATCCCAACACCCCCATTTATTCACATGACAGGCACATAATCAACTCTCTAGACCATTGGATGGTTGAAATTTCCAACGGATTTAAACACAATCAGCATTTAAAGATTTAACTGTTTATTACTGTGAAACTTTCAACGATTGATAATGTCGCTCAGAATAGAGTAATTTGATTGAAATTTTCAATATATTTCTTTTTTATTATTTATTTTTAAACTATTATTGAAAAAACTGTCAGCGCTTTAGCTAAATCCTACATAATGTATCTTTAATACACAGATTTAATTGATGTAGATTACATAAATTAAAGTCTCACGGGTCGTCATTTTAATTTTTTCGTAAAATATCCAATGTTCTACGAATTAATCCACTGTAGATGTATTCTGATTGGCTACTTAACATGTAATAGGGAAAATAAAATCTGGATAATCTCCTGGCTTGGATTAAATCATATTAAAAACGAGGCTTATCAAAATATTTCAGCTGAACTGAGGATACCCTCGGCTTTATCATCATTTACTTGATAAAGACGAGAGAATCCTCGTTAAAACGTCGCTTAGTATTAAACTCAGTAACTGTGTATCAATAAAATTTGATCTTGTGTTAGTTAATATGTTTAATCACTAAATGTCATTTAGAGAGACTTTAACAGGCCCGGATCCAGGATTTTGTTAAGGGAGGGGGGGGCCACACATTGAAGAAAAGGGTAATTTTTACAACTTTGGATTGCTTGGGCGGAGACAATGCTAAAAACATGTTTATATCATCTATTAAAGAGCAGATATGTGAACTACAACAGTAACAAAGCAAACGAAAATGAAAATGAACTATGTAACTGGGGCTGAGAGCCACCACCCACACCCCCCCACCCTGGATCCGCGCCTGTTTAACATACAGTTACAAAGAATTATAAATTGAAATACTGCCGAGTAATGTTAGTCGAAAATAACTAAGGCCTGTGTTTTTACCTAAATACGAATCAAGTCCCCACTTTTAAATTCAGATTATACAATCTTCATTTCACTTCAAATTAGAAAATCAATTCCTTAATTAAACGTTCAAATGACTATAAATAACACAAATCTGATTTATAAAGTAATCAAACAGAACTATACCCTCGTCCCCCCCCTCCCCACACACCTGTTCAATTGATTGTAAATACCAGAAAACAGATTCAGCAGGTAATCAACCTCCCCATCCCGCCCCGTTGATGAGTAGGAAATACTTGAAACAATAAGACAATATAAAACTATTCTAGGATCATCTGGGGCTGTTTATCATCGATTATATCTGAGAATTGGGGCTGGAGTAGATCATGACATGACTGACACACCCGTACAGATTCTTTTAGATGTTGATGTGGAACTGGTGCAAAATAATTGGAACAATCAGCACAATAAATCTTGCCACATGACCTGAAAATATATATATTTCTAATAAATCAGTTATTCCTTTTACCAATATACCGATGCCATAGTTCTGGAAGGTTGTGTAAGTGCCACTTATAATTATGATCCAAATAGCATTTTTTGCATAGGATGACTAATCACATTTAGAGGCTTCTCTATGCAAAATTTCAGAACCGTAAGGTCGTTACTTTCACAAAAACATTGCTATTAAAATGTTGATATCCTTATTGCGTTATTAAGATTGGAATAGGTTTTCCTCTCATATCTCAAAAACTAAATCCGACAATTTTTGAGACTTAAGACCTTTCAGAATGACATCGATACATGTGACATTCAAATAAGTAATATGGAGTTTTACCATCACTTGACACAAACCAGGGCATCTAGAGGCTAACATATGAACGGGTCAGAACCCCTATGTAACTAATGTATGAAAATTAAATCGGCCATCCCAACCCTCTAAGCATGAGATTCGATGAACCCAATACTGCCCTATACCACCCAATCAAACCATAGATAATGCTTGACAGTTGCTATACGATTTCACCGATTCGACAAGACTTACCTACAATGATGTTTTCGTTTAGCTGTCCAGAACTGAGATTGACAACACGCACAATGTGTAACAGCATGATCAGGTATCCACATTATCATAGGTGAATCTTTATAATCTAGATTCTCCCAACTTACATCCGATGCTGGATTACTAATATTACCTAGGGAACAATGATCACCATCATAATCTTCAGGTAATGACATCTAGAACAAAACAAAGAAAAATACAGTATTAAAATGAATCGACATGACTTCAGCGGGAGAACGGGGTACGTAATTGAGTCATTCAGAACAGAATTCTCTCAATCCAGACAACTATTCACACATCTGGGATGGTTTGAGGTGGACTAAAAAACTGGACAGAGACTAGGAGAGAGAGAGAGAGAGAGAGAAAGAGAGAGAGAGAGTAATGGGGTTTAACGTCCATTTTGGAACTGACATATGGTTCATTCAATTTTATGTCAACAATTCGCTTGTGCTTAGTGGAAAGAAATTGTGGAGGACCCGGGGGGAAAGAAACCCACGTGTTTGAACAGGCGACCTTACTCCTTGTCACGTACACCCAGGGAATTGAAACCACACGAGGTTAAACTGGCAACTGTACTACTAGTCATGTACAACCAGGGAATCAAAACCATGCTAGTTGACTCGACTTTTCGGCCATCCATCCTCCGCTTGGAAACAAGAAAGTACAGGTATATTATATAATTAGTCACTTGGTCCTGAGTTCACCTTCTTATCTATATATTAAAAGTTTTAATTCTAATTTGTAGTAGAAAATAAATGTAATATGAATTGAATTGCATTCCCGTCATAGACTAACGTCCAGTCATTGAAAGCATTACTTGATAATCAAGATTAGGTATGTAGAGTTAACGCCAGCTAATCAAACGATCGGCCATCGGTAAACATGGAGTTATACTATTTCTTGTCAAAAATAACAGTGGTGATAACTATGATTGAAATTTTCATTATATTCTTGTTTCATCATCTATTTTTGAACTGTTGTAGCAAGAATATCTAACTCCTTATACAAATCTCCCATAATGTATCTTCAAGTTAAGAGTTTACTCAACTTTCATTCACTGTTTATGAGAAATATCTTTGATCCAGAAACACAAAACTTGCACATAGTTTGTTATTGACGTATTCGATACATTAAAACAACAAAAGTTTTATACACGGTTATATTTAAGTTAAAATAAGGCGAACAAAGTTAAGTAAATTCTCAATTTAAGTCTGAGAATGCTTTGTGAACTCGGGGCCCGGTGTAGTCAATATTATCATGCAACGAGTTACTACCTACCAAATCATCTCGATTATCCAGTCTCTGTATACCATTACAACATAATTGTTTCTGTAACGAACTAACTTTCATTCGTAAATCTTCTATAACTTTCTTATACTCCGCTTCCTTTTGTTGCATCCTCTGTTGAATGGGGTCAATAAACGTCGTTAGTCCATCACAATCAAGATGACGTCCGACACCATTTAACTGACGATTAATCTGCCAATCACATGACTAAAATATAAGAAAATATTCTGTGTTATTTCCCCACCATTCATTCTTAACTTATGACATAAGTGGCACAACTTGCAATCTACATTTCGTTTCGTTTTTTATACTTTCGATGGTCTACTACACGAAGATCTGATCGGTTGTTGTGGCAAGTTGCGTCAGGCCCTACAACGTCAGACATTATTACATCAGCGATGATGTTTTTAGAGGGTTACCCACTGTTCAGTGTACAGCACGTTAATTCCTCACATTATCCAGAACACTGGTTATATAACAACTCTTTCAGTTTCTAGTGTAGTAAATACAAGTAAAACAAAATTAAATTTTGAACTACAGTAAATGTATAAAATGAAACGAAATAGGATCTGTATTTTAATCAGATTATACAACTTGCCCATAAAAAATGAATATTATCAATGTTTATTAATGTTTGAGATATAATTGGTATTTTTACCAGTTTCTATATATTGAGTCGAACATGGGTAGATTTAGCCTGTGTAAACAATGGACGTATTAGCCCCATGTATTCCAGATAAGGCATTGGAGTTTTAGTCAAATTTTTGTCTTCAAAGTTTGGGATTTCGTACCGTATGATTCTCATACTTAATACAGAACGGATCCTTTTTTCCCTCTATTACAGAGGGGTTAACCACCGGATTCCCTCAGTAAAGTTTGATATATGAAACATCTCTCAAGATACCAGTTTAAGGTTATTTCGGGACTAACCTATGGTTGAATTTCATTTCAATAATCTGCATGCGCGTAAGGGTCTTTAGCAGAAACTGGCCGACCCAGAAAACACACATGGTTAGACAGCTGACCCTACTCCTTGTCATGTACAACAGAGGAATTGAAACCATGGCAGTTGACTAAATGACAGATATTAAGATACAACGCGCACATGCTAACCATTCAACCATTCACCCCACCCTCCCGGGGTTTAACGTCCTACTCTTTTGCACCTAACCTGGGCCAATGGAAGATGGGCATACGCCATACAGTGTGCAATGAGGGAAATTTTGCCCGGGCAGCGGCGCTACTGCCTACTCTTATATCGAATTCCAACTGCCAAGGGATCTTTTACATGCACTCCAATGCGTACACGGGACCTCGGTTTTTCATCCCATCCGAATGACGAGGCAGCTGTCCTTATCAGGACCTCCTTCTGCATCACTGATAAGGGGGAAATCACGTTGGAAAATTGAGATGAACTTTCTCGGCCAATGTTGGGATCGAACACCCACCTCCAGACTAGCGAACCAGCGCCTTATCCAATTAGCCACCGTGACCCCCCTCCCCCTCCCGAAAGGACAGGAGGATCACACTACAGACAAACAAAACCATTAAAACAAACCAGCGGAGCAGACAAGAAAAACTAAAACATATCAAATCATGTGAATGGATAATCAACTAAAGAATAATTGGGAGAGCTTGTTTAGAGAATGATTTTAAACATCTTCAAAGTCAGGAGAGATGTTTTCAGGTCATCAGTCACTCACACATTAGGAAGAGGCTGTTTGGATTTAACATCGACTTGACATAAAATAGGTTATTTCGGGACTAACACATGGTCCAATTATATTTCAATAATCAATAAGGTTTAACAGGCGACCCTATTCCTTCTCACGTCGAATCAAGAAATGGAAACCACATCAATAGACCACCCACAATCCTTAGCTACATATAGATCCCAATGATACATACCTTGGATTGAATCTCCGGAGTTGGAGGACATGTTGAGTTCGGGGTACGAGAATAAAATGGTGTCGGATACGGTGACGAAGAAGAAGGGGAGGGACTAGCACTGTTTATGTTTGGCTTAGAGTACGGATATCCTACAGTACAGTTCAACTTATATGGAGGACGATTTGAACCATAACACTGGCTTGAAAGTTTAATGTCGCTTACTTTCGAATCCCATTCACTTTTTGATGAAACAACGTGGGAATCGCTTATATCACTAGTGCTCGTACTCATTGAAGAGATTGGCCGTGAATTGTTTGTTTTTATCGAATACTGATGGCTATCGGCTAGTTTTCCTATTTCATCGTACATCGCGTGGCCATTACTAAATCCATTAGTGTGGCCGTTTGATAGACCATTTGTAACACCATTAGGTATATTATCGTCTAACTTTCTCTCGAAATATTCGTCCCCCGTAATCGTATCAGTTGAACTTTCCACGGATTTTTGTAGAGGTTTTCGGTCTCGTAAACTAGAATCACTAGAGTGTCCGTTAACTAGATTTTTAGCTTGAATCTCCTTCAAGGTCGCATGACCATTACTCATTTGATGATTAGTATGTCTGTTAAAGTTTGTGGTATTCCTACACAATTCGTCAACCGGCTCTTCCTCATTGATTACACCCTCTCCCTCATCATTATCTTTCATCTCCTTCTCCTGAGCCTCGTTCTCGATATCATGTTGAGCCTCTTTTTCAACTTCGTTCCCCTTCCCCTCACCATTTTCGTGTATTTCGTTTACAGTATTATCATCGGACACGGTGACAGTATTTTCTTCACTGTCGGAGTTGTCTTCCTTATCATCATTATCTATATCAATACCATTAACACCATTCGTAACAACTCCGTTACTAATAACACCTTGATCATTAACACAGCTACTTTCATTTTCCACATGTTTAGGACTAGAATCAAGGTCCTTACAGGCAGCGACGATTTGTTCCTGGGAGCCGTGAAGGATATTCGGATCACTCAATCTCCGCGTAACTAACGGAGCGTGGTCTTGTAATTTAGCCAGGTTTTCACATGATCGGGTTTTCTGTAAGCACATGGATTCAATATCTGGAGTTATTTCCCCTGTCTCTAGCGGATTAGAGATATCTTCGGTAGTATTAGTAGAGAGAGAACTATTGGATAAATAGACTGATCGCCATAACGATAAGTTATTCATACTAAAATCTGGATACAGTATCTGTAAATAAATAATCATATAACAAATAAATGTGAGTACCAAATATGGTAAAGTCGGAAACGGGACAATATCTAATTCTTTGAGGCTTCATCCACGCAAGAAATATACGCAAATCTATTATTCTAACATTCAATGAAAGATGTCTCTACTTGTTACGGGGATTGAAAAGGACTCCCAACGAGAGTGAAACCTAAAGAAAGACTTGAAATAGGCAGATTTAGCTCTTGCATAATGCATGTTCCCTTCAAGATAATTGCTTCATATTAACTAGAGAAGCCTAGTCGAAACGTCACTCAGTAATGAACAGTAATTGTATTCCATAGAATCCTCACCATTTTAATTACTAAATGCCATTAAAACAATCGTCTACAATTAGACAGAGATTATTATAAAATCATTATCTTCACCTGTTGAGACTCCGAATTTTCTTTATTATTGTACAGTAAATTATGGAATTTGGTATTTCTAGGATGAAGTAAAGTCCACACAGAAGTTGTTCTTTTACAAAGATTCTCTTTCACTCTTTCTCTATTCGTGTTAAATAAGAAATTACCAAATAATCTAGAATAAGTATGATGGACCAATTTCACCTGAAAAAAAATAAAACATTTCATTAAAATTAAAATCGTTATAAAGTCTTCTTAATCTCTTCACCATGTCGTGCCTGGTCAAATTCTCATAACATACACTCTCTGTGGGTCCCGGTAATAAGCAACAAGGATCTTTTACGTCCACTACCAGTTGTCACGGGATCTTTTACGAACACTACTTGTCAGGGGATCTTTTATGCATGCTACCAATTAATGGGGAATAGAAATGGGGTTTAACGACCACGACACAAACAAGGTCATCTTAGGACTAAAATATTGTACACTTTTATTTCAGTAATTTGGTATTTAGCTGTGTGAGGAAATCAGAGCACCCAGACAAAAGCCATGAGAGAGAGAGAGAGAGAGAAATGGGGTTTAACATCCACTCAACACAAACTAGGTCATTTCGGGACTAACATATGGTTGATTTTTATTTCAATAATTCGCTTACGCGTAGGTGTCTTTAACAGTAGGAGGAAACCAGAGAAACTAGAGAGCCCGGAGGAGACCCACGAAGTTGAGAAGCCCTTATCTCCATGCCACATACAGGCAACAAACATCATTATGAGACGTGATACTCACCAGATAGGCTTCGTTGAACTCGAAAGCACAAGGAAACTGTTTATATACTTGATATACACAATCTAACCATTGTAAAAACACGGGGGATCGTTCATTACCATCTTCGCTATCTAACGAATGTCCACAACGATCGGCAAACTTATGTCCAAATTCAAACCATTCTCTTTCAACTAATACTTGAAAACCCTGTAAAAACAGCACATATACATCAATTACACAATGGTCAGTTCAAATCAGGTCATATCATATATTGGAGTCATCCATAACAATCGTTTTGATCGTATAGAAACTATCTGCATGTACCACATAACAATCGTTTTGATCGTATAGAAACTATCTGCATGTACCACATAACAATCGTTTTCATCATATAGAAACTATCTGCACGTACCACATAGTGGCCTCAATAGGGATGAACCTATCGACACGCATAGCATGACAGTGAGAGTCTGCACTAGTAATCAGAATTTTTGTCTCCTAGGTTTGTGTACTCTATAGTCATACTAGCAGTGGCATCTTTAGTTACATGCTACAAAATAACTAGGTTAGAGAGAGAGAAAGAAATGGGTTTTGACACAAATGCTGTTATTTAGGGACTAACACATGCTTCAATTTTATTTCAATAATTTGCTTGCGTGTAATGGTCTTTAGCAGTGGGAGGAAACCTTAGGACCCAGAGAAAACCAACGAGGTTGGACAGACGACCCTACTCCTTGCAGCCGGAGATTCAAAACCAGGCCAGTTGACTCAATGATAGGCTTCATGATACAGCACGCATGTGCTAACCACTCGGCCATTACCCCCCCCCCATCAATCAATAATCTATTGTCTGACATCATAGGGTCAGTACAACCGAACAGTACAACCAAACAGATCTTCATGTGTACGTCATCGAAAGTATACAAATACGAAACGATATATAAATCTGTATTTTAATCAGATTGCAAGAAGCCCATAAAAATATTTACCTCAATTTTTCTATAGTAAGGATCTAGTAAGAGTTGTGCTAGAGCAACTATCTGTGGTGTTCTATCCCAACCATCAGAACAATGTACTAATACTGGTCTAGCTTCTTTATCTATAGCTGATACAACTAAATTAGCTGCTCGAAGGATCGCTCCAATATAATGTAACCATTTCGTATTCTCTAAACTTGATAACCAACTACAATACAACAATATTACAAAACATTTTAATGATATCAAATAATTATTTGCCAGGGAATGTCGTATCTTATTTAATGAGCAGGGAGCGAGAGAGACAGAGACAGAGAGAGAGGATGCATAGTTTCCAATCGACACAAAGTAACATAGGGGTCAAACTTATTTCAATACTCCGCTGGCATGTGTCCATCTTTACATGTAGCAGGAATCAAGAGGAAGCTAAGAAAATCCACGAAGAGAAACTACAGAGAAAGAAATTGGGTTTAACGTCAACTTGACATGAAGTAAGTCATTTCAGGACTAACACATGATTTAATTTTATATCAATAACTTGTACATGCGTTTAGTAGTCTTTGGCACTACGAGGAAATGAACAGAACCTGAGAAATCCCACGACAAGCATGGAACCGAAACCACGTCACATAGTTGACTCAATGACAAATCGTCTGATACACCGCGCTCTTGCTAACCATTTCGGCAACCCCAATCTCCTGGGCAAATACAGATTTTTTGGTCCTTAATAAAAGCAGTAAAAAAAATATTGCCCAATATATCATACATGTTTTTAAACTTACTTGGCCTGTTCAGTAAATGTACTAGTTAATGTTCTTAAAGCTATAAAACTTTTTCTAATGGTATGGATGTTAGCTAGATTCATAAACTGGATCTCACAACATGGATAATAATCTGAAGATAAAGATAAGGATTACAATAAATAAAATAAAATGGAGTTAAAAGTCCTACTCTTCTTCCTTCTCTGACTCAATGGCAGAACTTATGATAATGATACAGCACGCACATGCTAACATTTAGCCATCCAATCCCCCGATGAAGGTTCGAATATCCAGACAATTTGTTTAAAACATGAAATGAAATGAAATAGGGTTTAACGTTCTACTGTTCTCCTCTGACTGGGCTAATGAAGACAGGCATATGCCATACAGTGTGGTATGAGAGAAATTTAGCCTGGGCAGTGGCACTAATTTCCACTGACAAGGGGGCCATTACGCAAGACCTACAGGCTACGATTGATTATACATTGTCCCATTGAAATAGGGAACAACGCGAATAAAGTAGAGATTAGAGGAACACAAATATTTACACAGGTGCCATTAGGAACTAACTCAAATGGAGCAATGTTTCATCATTCTTTGGTCAATTTGAGACCAACATATAGAAAATTTTATTTCTATGGTTACTCATGTTATACATTTTGGGAGAATATTACAAGAGCAGTGGTGGTTCTTTTATGTGCATGTTAATATTTCCACCGGTGGACATCGATTTATTATTCTGTCTGAAGGACTAGGTACTTGGTACTAGGTACTAGGTACTTGTTAGCCATGTCGTAGACACATTCACTAATATGTTAGAAATGAAATGGCGTTTAACGTCTTACTGTTCTGCCCGACACAGTCACCGAAATTCCACGAGAGACATGGATGATGAGTTTGGTGTCCACTTGGCACAAACTAGGTCATTCTGGGACTAACATATGGGTCATTTATTTGAATAATGTACTTAAACTAGCTGTTGGAGAATCCCACATGATTGGACTTTTAATCTAAGGCATATGTGCTAACCATTCAGGAGCGCAAATCCATTCATCAGACAGAACTTATGATCTTACGCCACCCAACCCAATGGTCTAAAGTGTATTTGATATTTTGTACCTGCACTCTCACATCCTCCCCCTTTAGCTCTATTAGCAAATGCTGCACCATATGATCTGCAGTCTATCAGTAACATTTTCTTCTGGCTTACAATCGGTACTGCTACTTCACCTACACAAAATATCAATAATAACAATAATATTACACAATCTCTTCAACATTAGTTCAATCCTTCAAAAACATCTGATGAATGAGGGCAACCAATTTTATGCAACAAGGCCTTCAAACTCAAATTAACGCGGGAGATTCACTTCACTTACGTCATATTGGACAGTAACAAATGTGACATATATTATTATTTCAATGATTAGAATGTTTAAAGGACTTTAAGGGAAAAGGGTTAGAGAAGCTACTCTACTCCTTATCTTGGACTGGTATCCACTGCCACCTTTTACATGCATGCCAATTTATTCACAGGACCTAGGATGTGTTGTCCCATCCGAACGACTAGACAGCTGTCCTTGTCAGGCCCTCTGCCCTGCACCACTGACAAGGGAAACCATACTGGAAAATCCAGACAAACTTTCTCCACCAATGCAGGGATCTAACACGCGACCACCACCCTGGCTCCCCCAAAAAACAAAACGAATATGAGATCCTGGACCCCATTTCTTGAAATCTGAACTAAAGATAAAATCCAAATTTTAGAAGATAATTCAATTTTGATTGGCTAAGCACTAAAATCAATCTAATATTATCCAATCAAATTACTACAATTTGAATTTTAATCTTAATTAAAATTTTGAGAAACAGACCCCTGGTTTAACAAAATCTTTGCTAATTGTAATTGTTAAAAAAACAAATTTGTTTCATATTACCATTTTGATCTGGAGTTGTCTGTCCTGATTCCGGTTTATTCTCTGTACCAGGATCTTGTGAACAAGCTAGAGGTATAGCTGACAACAGATTCTCATCTTCAGTATTTCTCCACCCTAACCATCCTAATTCAGGTTGGCTACATCTTACAATCACAGCACCATTCTTCTGACTCCTAGTTAAAAAAACATAAACAATCGATTTTAACAAAATTTATCTTTAAAGCAAAAATTGAATTGTCAATTCATGTATGCTTAACAACTGTGAAAATAGTATGAATAGGTTTTCTGATACCACCATAACTCTATATGTACAGGATATAAGACTGTCATGATATGGTACAGATTTAAGATGAAAATTAAAGCAACCTACTCATGCGTACAACTACAGTAATAAATAAGTATCATTACAATAGGCTCAACTCTAATAAGCTCTATATTTAGATAGCGTAGATCTAACAAAGAAGAGGGGGGGGTGGATGGCCGAATGGTTAGCATGTGCTCGCTGTATCATAAGGTCTGTAATTGAGTGGTTTGACGTGGTTTTCATATCCCTGGTTGTACGTGACAAGGAGTAGGGGTGTCTGTCCAACCTTCTGGGTTTTCTCCGGGTCCTCTGGCAAATTATTGAAATAAAATTAAACCATGTTGGTCCTGAAATGACCTAGTTTGTGCTGGGTGCAGTTTAAACCCCATCTTTCTCTCTCTCTATCTAACAAAGAAGAGAGAGAGAGAGAGAAAGAGAGATATGCTGCTCTAAAATCCACTTGACACAAACTTGATCAGAGTAGTAAGTTATATTTTAATGAGAGAGAGAGAAATGGGGTTTAACGTCCACTCCTCAACACAAACTAGGTCATTTCAGGACTAACATGGTTTAATTTTATTTCAATAATTCGCTTGCGCATAGGGGTCTTTAATCTGTGGGAGGAAACAGGAGGACCCGGAGAAAACCCACGAGGTTGGACAGGTGACCCTACTCCTTGTCATGTACAACTTGGGATTCGAAACCATGCCAGTTGACACAATGACAGACCTTATGATAAAGCGCGCACGTGCTAAACGTTTGGCCATCAAACCCCCCGCTTATTATAACGACGGGTTATAGACAGACCGATATACGCTGTATACATTATCTAGTATCGAATGACAACTGAGGGTATAAACGAGTTATTCCGCAGTGTCAATTGATTAATGTGAGAATTCACCACCGTCAATAGATTTATCATATTTACCTCCAGACGACTGATGGAAATCGTCTCATTGAACGGAAACTAGCGACACTGTGTAGATCATCATCTGATACAGAAGTTGGTACAATATGGATGTTAGGATACGATGGACATATCCTGAAAACAATTAAACAGTTTATTATAAACTATACACTAATCTCAATGGAACAAACTGCCCCAGGAGGTCAAAAATAGTCCAAACTTGGATATATTTAAACGACGTCTAAAGACCCTGTCATTTACCCAAACTTTAAATGCTTCACTTTCCATTTGTGTATCGTAACTTCCTTTGTATTCTTTTGTTTATTTATATCTACATGTACTATTATTATTAATCTATAACTGTATTTTTTCCCCAAATCCCCCACTAGGGCGTCGTCTGATCACTCTCGTGTTATAAAGACAAGGTATGTCGGGTATATTCACTGTATTGAATTTGAATAATCTTATCCGAAAAATGGAATGAAATGGGGTTTAACGTCCTACTCTTTTGCACCTAACCTGGGCTAATGGAAGATGGGAATATGCCATACAGTGTGCTATGAGGGAAATTTTGCCCAGGCAGCAGCACTACGGCCTAATCTTATATTGAATTCCAACTGTCAAGGGATCTTTTACATGTTATCATCCCATCCAAACGACTAGACAGCTGTCCTTGTCAGCATTGCCCGACAAAGTTTGTCTTTTTCAGTGTTTTTACTTCTATTTTTCATACATGTCTAGCATGGAGTTGAGAATCTGAGGTACTCGTGCACTATTGGATGACATCTGGTCAGATAAAACTGAAATCATTATTTCCGAGTGTATGTATATGCTGATCCAGCACGATAAATACTTATCTTCTTTCAGCGGCATTTAGCAATTGACACAAATACAATCATTATTTCAATTAAGGCAACTTTTCAGTTGAGTTTTCTCTCAACATTTTGCTGTGACTTAAAATTAAAATAGTAATTATTTTATGTTTTGGGGTTTATAACGTGTGTCAATTGCTAAATGGAACAGAATGACATCATTTTCTTGATAGAGAAAACATTGCTTCAATTAAAATAGTAATCATGTTTTTGTGTTTATTTGATTTTTTTTTTTTTTAAAAAAAACATTTTTTTTATTCAGATTGTCTGAATGGGATTGGGGAACAGGCTTAGCCCTATTTGATAGATACTTACTTAAAATCTTCGTTAATATATGACATACGCCAAACCTTATTATTTGACGTATCAAACTTCATTCTCTTTATTTCGTTACCAAATTTATATAATATTGCTTCATCAGCTAGAAAAATACAAAATAAATCATGATAAAATATCTAACAAGATATACAAGATGTGACAAATATCCATATGATAATATACACTTTCTGTGATAACATGTGTGTGTGAGAGAGAGAGAGAGAGAGAGAGAGAGAGAGGGGGAGGGTTTAATGTCCACTTGCCAACTAGGTCATTTCAGAAATAACATATGGCTTGAACAATTTTATTTCAATGATTCACTGGCGTGTATGGGTCTTCAGCAGTGGGAAAAATAGGAGGACAAGGAAAAAACCCACGAGGTTGGACAAGTGACCCTACTCTTTGTCATGTACAATCGGGGAATCGAAACGTCAGTTGGCTCAATGACTGACCTTACGATACAACGCCATCCAACACCCCTACATGTTTAAGACAAAATTTTGTCTTGAGTGTAGAGTTTCTGTCCACACGTACTTTTCATTGAATTCAACTTGAAATCGCCATATTCATACGACAGACCTAAGTTTTCAGTTTATGGGCCCATCCAACAAACTAGACATTCCTTTCTATTCAGTTCTAAACATGTTATACATGTGGAAACCACGATCAAAAACGTCCTTCAACCTTCATCCTTTCGGAAACAATCGATGAGGCAAGAACAACAAATGAACTGGGCAATCTGATGGCAGCTTTGCATGTCAGAAATGATTAGGATTAATGAATTATTTAAATATTTATCATGAATTAAAGAGAATGTATGTCTTATCAACTTGAGGTGGTCTGGGTTCTATTCTTATCTAGAATGAAACTCAATGATAATAAACGAATGTAGGGTTATAAAACAGACTAAATGATCTAGTCTCATTTATAATATCATTAATTCATTTTATAAAGCGGACAGAATCTCGTTTAACGAGGGCTGGTCACAATTACCTGGTTCACTAACATGTAAATATTGACCACCCCAGTTCCCTTCACTATCCAACCTTGTGGAATTTCTCTGGGTCCTCTGGTTTCCTCCCACTGCTTAAGATGCCTATGTGCAAGCAAGGTATTACTAACTATTTAAATATAATTGAACCATATGTTAGTCCAGAACCAACCTAGTTTGTGTTAAGTGGAGGTTACCCCCCCCTCTCCTCTCGACTTATTGATCCGATAGAGACTGCAAGCAAATTATTGAAGTATAATTGAACCCAGGCCCGTAGCCAGCTAAAGCAGTGAAGCTTTTAGGGGGGGCACAGTCTACTGTGGGTATTTTAGAGTTATGGTCGGCAAATTTTCTTTTGGGGGGGCGAAACATTTCTTAAGACTACAGGCCTCATTGACCCATCTGAGTCCAGAAATGATCTACTTTGAGTCCCTCCCTCCGTCTCTTCCTTTCCGTCCCCCCTGAACTTACTGATCTGACAGAGACTGTGACTGGTCTGTGAAGCCGATGATTGTGAACCAGACGCGTTGTCATCCATACACCAGGCATGATAAGATAAAGCAAAACATTGGTTTAAATCTTTTAAACAGCTTGTCTTCTCTAGCAGACGTTTATACCACACCTGACACCAGTCGTTCGTGGGAAACGAACACCTGTAATATAGAATACAGAATAAGGTTTTAAATCATCGTAATCATGTCTGGAAATAACGATTCTAATTATGAACTAGAACAAAATATGAAATAGGGTTTAACATCCTACGTTTCTGCTCCATCCATGCTAAAGAGGGATACTCATATTTCGAATTCCAACTGTCAGCGGTTCTGCTCCATGCACACATGCTTGTTTTTTGTTCCATCTGAAAGACTAGATCAATCAAATCGCTTATCTCTTCTTAGATTGAGCAGAAAATGTTCATTATCTACCTCAGATAAGGAATTCCCCCAGCACCAAGTTTGAACATTTAAACTTAATTAAAGGAGAGTTTGAGTTACTGTGTTGGGTTTATCTTATAAATAGGGGTGGGCTATAAAAGTGATGGTTTTCAAATACCATCTCTGCAGAGCTAAATTTGTGCAGAATTCATTTCTGATCATTCTGGTACGAATTATATTGAAATCGGATGAAAATTGAGAAGGTGCAGGCAAATTTAGTGACCTAGGGGCGGGGATCGCGGTTTTTCGGTATAATATAGCATTTTATGTGGGGTTTTTTCATATCTTGGTCAATTTTCAACATATTTTGATAATTTTTGTGGCTATTTTAATGTATTTTATGTCAGAGAATACAATGAGAGTGTTAATTTTTGCTTTTGGGTGCAATTTATCTCTGTAATTTGTCAAAATTGTAATTTTTAGGATCAAAATGAAAATTTTTCAAAGCTACACACCCCTCGTTTGAATGATTAATTTAATGATATTATGAACAATTATTATCGAACATAGAAAACAGGTGAACATAAATATTTGGTTATGGTAACATTCAAGCTGAAAAGGCACAATTAGTAAAATGAACGAAAAAGAACATCAATCATCTCTCAGTTCTCAAGGTCAAATGTCATTGCTCTTTTTCTCAAATCCCATGATCCAATAATATTACATGGCAGAATCTGAATTACATCTACAGTCTGAATATCAGTATGTAATGGATGTCTCCATAGTTTGCTTTCATTGGAAATGCTAAGTTTTAAATGTTCTACCGTGTATGTTCCATCAGTATCTTCAGATATACAAATCCCAACATACCACTGCCTACTGGTACTGGTGTCCAAAATAACTGCATACGGCTCATTGATGGTCACTTCTGGCTCAGATATTTTTTCTCTTTCAGGACTCTGCTTATTAATTGTATGGACACCAAAAAATATGAGACTCATATCAACCTCAGTAGGCATGTCAGGAATATTTATATCGGCCATATCGGTTGTCAGAATTAATGTCAGGTTTATCTTCATTTCGGCTGTGGACAGTTGATTCAATTTGTATAAGTGTGGGCGTGTTTTTGAGTCGTGTGACGTTCGATTTCGATAGACTTTAGGCTTTGCTCGCCATCAGCATTTTGTATAATTTTTTCAAGTTCATTGACATCTGTAATGGGACTACTCCGCCAGTGAATCTTTTATTTGAGCAAGCTGCTGATCTCTGGGCAAGCTTGTCAAATTTAGCAAGGTCCCTCTCACAATCAAGATTGTCTGTTGGCAAATTTCTAAGAGATGGCTCCAGGTTATGTAAAGCAGTGGCTTTACTTGATGTCGTGAGTATGGGTTTGGTCAGCAGCTTGCTCAAATAAACGATTCACTGGCAAAGGCATTCAGGATGAGATGACAGTTTACAAATCTCCACCAGTCAATGTTGAAAAAATAACCAAGAGTTTGTCGAAAATACTCTTAATTCTGATAAACAAGAACAGCAATGGATGGAGAAACAAAAACTTCTGAATATTGAAAAATTAAAGAAATACTGTATTAATGCTGCCCTAAAACCCACTGAGTATGTGCATATATACTACTCAAAAAGTGTAAAACTTGGGTTTGTCCCATTACAGATGTCAATGAACTTGAAAAAATTATACAAAATGCTGATGACGAGCAAAGTCTGAAGTCTATTTTGAAAAGTGAAATTTCTTATCGAAATCGAACGTCACACGACTCAAAGACACGCCCACACTTATACAGCCGAAATGAAAATAAACCTGATATTAATTCTGATAACCGAAACCTATATGGCCGATATAAATATTCCTGACATGCCTACTGAGGATGATATGAGTCTTATATTTTTGGTGTCCATACAATTAATACAGCAGAGTCTTGAAAGAGAAAAAATATCTGAGCCGGAAGTGACCATCAACGAGCCGTGTGTAGTTATTTTGGACACATGTACCAGTAGGCAGTGGTATGTTGGGATTTGTATATCTGAAGATACTGATGGAACATACACGGTAGAACATTTAAAACGTTGCATTTCCAATGAAAGCAAACTATGGAGACATCCTTTACATACTGATATTCAGACTGTAGATGTAATTCAGATTCTGCCATGTAATATTATTGGATCATGGGATTTGAGAAAAAGAGCAATGACATTTGACCTTGAGAACTGGGAGATGATTGATGTTCTATTTCGTTCATTTTACTAATTGTGCCTTTTCAGCTTGAATGTTACCATAACCAAATATTTATGTTCACCTGTTTTCTATGTTCGATAATAATTGTTCATAATATCATTAAATTAATCATTCAAACGAGGAGTGTGTAGCTTTGAAAAATTTTCATTTTGATCCTAGAAATTACAATTTTGACAAATTACAGAGATAAATTGCACCCATAAGTAAAAATTAACACTCTCATTGTATTCTCTGACATAAAATACATTAAAATAGCCACAAAAATTATCAAAATATGTTGAAAATTGACCAAGATATGAAAAAAACCACATAAAATGCTATATTATACCGAAAAACCGCGATCCCCGCCCCTAGGTCACTAAATTTGCCTGCACCTTCTCAATTTTCATCCGATTTCAATATAATTGGTACCAAAATGATCAGAAATGAATTCTGCACAAATTTAGCTCTGCAGAGATGGTATTTGAAAACCTTCACTTTTTTTGCCCCCGTATAGCCCACCCCTATTATAAACAATACTTTTATTCAGGATGTCTGAATGGGATTGGGGAATACACATAGGCTATATATTCACACATGGTTCAACTGGCAGATAAACATTCCCATTTCAATAGTCTCCTGATTTCTGCCTTCTTTAAAGGACGGGCGACAATAACATCATTATAGTGCAATATCTCATGTTTTAGAATTTCAAAAATCTGAAAGTGATATATAAAGTGTAATCAATAAGTATAAATAATAAGTAGTATGGAATGTGAAACATCTGGGGTTAGGTTTCTAACAGATCAATACATAGACGTACAGAATGTAGAACAATTTGTTTACATGTAAATAAACAATATTCTACACTTAGCCTCCGTCAATAACTAACTTACTAAATAAGGTCAACAGTAATTCAAACCTTAAATCTAGTGACCTTTTAACAGACTAGAGTTTAAAATCAGTTTGTACAATGACTGTCCTATTTAACTGTCATCCATAACGTAACATAGCTACGCAATTAATATACACCATACAACACTAGAACAAGCAGAAATTTAAAGAAATGAAATGTAACGGGAGTTTAAAGATACATTCCCGCGTACAAACTGTGCGATTTGGTGATATATTTGTACTAAAAACATATTCAAACTAATTAATGTATTATAATTTTGCTTCAAATCCTTCTCAAACCATTGTCTAACTCTCCATAAAGTTTATCAACATGTACACAAAGGGCACGTCAGGCGTGCAGATATTCCTAATCGTCAGGCAGTAGATTAGGAGAACCCTTACATGAGTGCTTTTTCAGGGAATCCAGTATTTTTCTAATAAGATTGGATATCTCTACTTTCCCTATATATACCAAAATTACCATACTTTTATAGGCAATAACAACCCGATAAATACTTTTCTGGGAACCTATCTTTAATGTCTCACTTTTCTGGGAACCTATCTTTAACATCTCACTTTTCTGGGAACCTATCTTTAACGTCTCACTTTTCTGGGAACCTATCTTTAATGTCTCACTTTTCTGGGAACCTATCTTTAATGTCTCACTTTTCTGGGAACCTATCTTTAATGTCTCACTTTTCTGCACCAACTGGGCTAATGAAGATTATTATTAAAAGATGGATAGAATTATTAAAGACAATATCAGTCACATTAAGATAATTAACCCTAAATTCATTCTCTTAAAATACCCATCTTTCACGACATCATAAAGTCTGCCACATGTATAAATAAGGGACATTTTGCCTAGACAACAATTTGGAGATAAACACTTCCTGTTTCGCATTTAGAGGTGTGTTATTGTCCAATAGACATGTCCTGAGATAATTAGGACATAAGACTTAAGACACGTTAGCGTTGCGGGTTCTAATGTAAAATCTCAGAACATGTCTTATGGAGACAACACCCCTTTAAATGCAAAACAAGAAGTGTTTATCGACATTGTAACATGCTTTTTTAACATTTTAAAAGACATTACTAAAACAGAGGGGTGTTATTACAGTGTGTAATTGACCAATCAAAACGCAAGGTTTACCCGTAAGCCTGTTACGATGACGGTTTACTCTTCATTTGAATTCCAACTGTCATGGTTCTTTTACTTGCACACCAAAGTTTAAATCAGTTGGTGTCTTCTTGGTTGTAATTTTGATTGGGTTCCTCCACAGTACTCAGATTAATAGGGTTGCTCCATACGGTTCAGGTAAAATAGTTTATTTCTTAATATAAATCTTCTCATTTACAGCGCCCAAGATATCGAGTGACACTAACTAAAGAGCAATCATCACATGTCCAATCAAATCTGATTGACCAACGTCAAAAAAACATTATTCAGAGTTGCAGTGAAAACCGTGGACTTCTTTTAGTTTGGAGAGCCATGGTGGCTCAATGAGTAAGACCTTGGTTCTGTAGAAAATTTATCAAGACTTTTTGACATGGTTCCCCTTGTCAGTTGTGCAGTGGGGAGAGGGCCTGGCAACGAATAATGTGTTATCGTTCAGAGGAGACGAGGTAATGAGGTCCTGTGTTAACACTGTTGTGCACGTAAAAGTACCCTTGACAGTAAAAATTTGAAATAAGAGTAGGTTGTAGTGCCAATGTCTGGACATATTATCCTAATAGCAAACTGTAGGGCTTACGCAAGTCTTCATTAGCCCAGTCGGGGAGCAGAACAGTAGGATGTTAAACCTAGATTCATTTCATTTCAGTACCTCCTAGTGATTGTATTAAATAACGAACATACCTGATTGTTGTAGCATCTTTACATGATATCACGATGTAGAATATTTCTCTCGTATCAACACCATCAATCAAACCAAGCGGTATATTCACAAACCACTTCTTCGCTCGTATCAACAGCCGATAGTTAGAAAGGGCAATAACTCCATCTGATACTCGACCAAGAAACTCCACAGATTCTCCGTGGAGAGTCGGAAACGGAACAACAAGACCCTCATCATCACAAACAGGATTCTTCTTAGGAAAAAGTTCTGCTTCCGTGCAGACTTCAAAACTGTGAGGTTCGGCCTGAGTATTAGTCTGCAATATAAAATGATAATTTATAACTCAATATTAAAATAATCACATTTTGTTTTTCAAGGCTATTCAAAATGTTTTGAGTTAAACTGTAAATAACTGATGCCAATAAAACATTTTGAATAGCCATTTATAAAGAAGACGACAATGTGTCAACATCAAAATTATTTCTGACGTTTTGCTTTCATTCACGGTCAACACGCTTTCATTCTATTGTATTTACAAATACACGTAATTTTGTGGGATATTACTGACATAAATTTGAATACCCAAAAAAAACGCGAAGTGCACTTGGATTTGAATATTGTTTTGAAAAGTGATTTTCAATTGTGGTCTGTATCTGCCTGCTTAAATAACAATAAGAATTATGTCCCTTTATTTTCGCTAAAAATGTCTGAAGAAAAAGTTTTGAATAGCAACACTGAGTTAAAGACTTCTGGGCCTTTTTCTCGAAATTTTAACTAAAGATAAAATCCAAATTTTTGCAGATCCTTCAATTTTGATTGGCTAAGCACTAAAATCAGTCTAATATTATCCAATCAAATTACTAAAATTTGGATTTTATCTTGGTTAAAATTTTGTGAAACAGGCCCCAGATCATTGCATTTGAAGGACTGTGGAATCTCTCGTAAGCTACATTATTGTGAAACGTCCGAAGATGGTTCAATTCCGTGGAGTACCTACAAAGATATAGTTTGAAGGTTTATCAACATTTGCTATTCTCTCTGGATTAGGGGGGTTGGGATGGCCTAGTGGTCTAGAGTGCCGCGCTTACAACTCTAGCGGGCCGGTCACCTCTGGCTTGCGGCCGTGGTTTCGAGCCCTGGTGTGAGCGTATGTGGCATGGAGATAGGTGCGTTTTCTCAACCTCCTGGGTTTCCTCCGGGCACTCCGGTTTCCTCCCACTGCTAAAGACCCCTACGCGCAAGCGAATTATTAAAATAAAATTAAACCATGTGTTAGTCCCGAAATGACCTAGTTTGTGTTGAATGGACGTAAAACCCCATTTCTCTCCCCCTCTCTCTCTCTGGATTATAGTTCATAAGATAAAGTCAGACAGGCCAATTTCTAAACCACTTAAATCCAGCCTGAGGAATTACGTGTACATGTATCTACTGTTGATAGTTTGATCTTTTTAAATAATCAAATTGAATACACATGCAAATAAGAATAACAATAACAACACGCAACTGTTTTTGTCTGCCTTCTAGAAGGAAATATTCAATAATATTCATTCTAATTCAATCAGAGAGACTATATTGATTCTAAAAATTCACAAACTCTAGAAATCTGACCATGTGCCAACGAACCGATAAAATAGATTTTCAAAATTGATTCGAATATTTGAATTGTATTAAAATAACGATTTAGAAATGAAACAGGGTTCTGGGTATAACATCCTTTTTTACTGCCAACAGCAATCAAGCTAATATTCGAACTGTGATTGAATAATGATTTAGATTATTTGAATAGTGTCTGAACTCTGAACGACTAGACAGCTGTCCTTGTCAGACCCGCAGTCCCGCACCACTGACAAAAGGGAAACTACGTCTGAAAATCCTGATGAACTTTTTTGGCCAAAACTGGAAGTGAATCGTCATCCTGACGGCTAGTGAGCCAGCGCCTTATCCACTGTGGCTCAAAATCGTAAAATAACCATTCTGTGCATTCATATGATAATAAAACAAACACCAATAATATCATTTTAATTTCATAAGGTTATCACTTGTCAAGATCTTCCTAGAAATGACAGAACTTTAATCCGACTTTATCTCGTAAATTGTCAGATTGTTGATAAGAACAAAATAAAACTCTCATCACATTAGGTCATCAAGATCTTACAATGTCACATTTATATAAACATGTAGAAATTTCTGCTGAACTGTCATTTTACTAACATGCAGGCCTAAGATGACTCAGTTATCAACATCCTTGTGTTCCAAAAACAATGTCACATTTATTTCCACTGACAAACTCAAAATCCAGAAATGTCTAATTAGCAAAATGCACAGCTGCTTACCAGGATGTTGGCTGAAAAAATTCCTCAACATCTTCTCGTATGGTATATTATATACTCTTGATGGACACACTGACAACCACGACAAAGAATCCTTGACAGATGGTATTAGAAATAAAGGTAGATCAGAGTGTCGCATTGTTAAACTTTCTCTCATAGCACACTTTATGGCATATACCTATTTTCATTCGCCCTGTGGGACATTAAACAACCTAGATTAGTTAAAGCCCCAATAACACTCTTGTCGTAACTGAATAATATGTCCCAATCTTCAATCTGGTCAACAATTGTATTATTTTACAATATTCCAATTAATTGATGATATAAATTTCATTTTAAAACACCTAATTTAAAAAATTGGAAAAATTCAACTTATTGATTTGAAAAGTCTAACGTAAACCTTTTCAAATGTGACTTGGATTTTAAAATATTTTCGAACCCTCTGGAAAAGTAAAATAGGATGTAATGAATAATTTACACAACAGGTAAGACACTAAAACATCTTGTACTTAGAATAAGGTTATTATTTATTTTCTGGAGCTACCAGGCCAGCAAGAGTGTTATTGTCCCTTTAATAAAGATCCCTTAAAAAGGGACACTATGGAAGATGAGAGTAAGAGTTGACTGATTCTTGCCATAATTGTTAATAAACAGATAACAAACATAAAGAGGATATGCTGAAGATTCTAGTCAAATTGCTCAAATTTTTAAAGTACCTTGATGTTAGGGATTGAATTTTAGGCCTAGTCTTTATCATCATTACTAAAGTCAGTTAAATAAAAACATAATCTTGACTATCCATTTTGCATTAAATCATCCGACAGAAAATAAATTCAAAACCCAGTAAATATCACAGGCTAGAGTTGTTTACATGTATGGTCTGGATAAATCAATTATTAATTTAGATAACATTTCAGGCCTAAAGAAAGACCTGCAATACACAGATTTTATAGCTCGTGCATAGTGTATACATGTATTTAACTTACTGTTTAAAAACACATAAAACAAGGGTTGTATTTTTGAAGCCATGTATCTATTACTAATGCTTAGTTCAAATATTATAATCAAAACAACAGTCTGCAGATTAAACAGATATGAGTTCCATCCATTTAGGTTGGCCTTCAGGAAATTTGGTTCCAAATATATTAATAAAGAAATGACAGCTTTTAGACATTTACTTTTAGAAAATGAAATGGGGACTAACATGCTACTGTTCTCTCCCGACTGGGTTATATGCCATACAGTGGGCTATGCGGGAAATTTTGCTCTGGCTGCGGCACTATGGACTGCTCTTATATCGCATTCCAACTGTCAGGGATCTTTCACATGCACACCAATGTATACATGATACCTTGGGTTTTTTCCATCCAAACCACTGGACAACTGCATGTTCTGACAGGCTCTCCATCTGCATCACTGACAAGCCAAAACAACGCTGGAATATTATTGCCCAATGCAGGGATCGAACACGTGTGACCTCCAGGAGAGTGAGCCAGCCTCTAACCCCCTTATGACTTAACTATCGTACTCAATCGACATCTAGGTGATTTAGCTCTTGGATAACATATGTTTAAGAAACTAATTGTTGTCTCAGTTTTATCTTTCAATCTATCTGTGCATTATTACAGTTGTTTCAATGTACTGGAAACCCTTGGGGAAGTTTATACTAGCCCCTGGCAACCATTGACATCCAGCCTTACTGAGTACAATACATGTATCACTAAAATGATCAATGTGCCGATATATTAAGAGCGAAGGTTAAATCGACACGTATTTGATATATCGCGCTGTTAAAAACCCCTATGCACAAGCGAATTATTGAAAAAAATTAAAACCATGTTAGTCCTGAAATGACCTAGTTTGTGTCGAGTGGACGTTAAACCCCATTTCTCTCTCTCTATCGTATTTGATATATTATAACCTTCTAAAATCTCTCCAAGATTCCTTTCAAAAAGATAAATGTAACCTCTTCACACACACACACCTCTGCAGTTCCCCCCTCCCCTCAGCCCCTTCCCCCCTCCCGGTAAATGTATAAGTTGCTTGCAGACAGTTTCAATACACAAGACATTTTTTTTCTCACTGACACTTCAATTACCCTAATCATTTAACTAACACAAGTTCTTACTTAATAACTGACATGTTCACTTAAATTGTCACGACAACTACATAACAACTAAAAACATAGATTTAACGTTAATCTAGACAAATTGCCTATCAACTAACATTAAACAGACATAGTTCAATATCACTGTCTATCATAGTGAACGTAACTAATCCACACGCCAGTCTTAAAACACTCAGCTCGCCAATCTATGCTATGTCAATGTGACACATATTTTAACACTGAAGCGACAAGGTTTACTGGTGCCTTTAAACATCTAGAGAGTGAAAATAGGTCAACTTGTCGATATGTAATGTAATAGGAAACATATTGCATGTATTTTTAACACAGGTTTAAATTGGTAATTTTTACACGACCATTTTAAATAAAAGCCATAAGAAAAGGCCAAGGACATGAGGGAGTTCCCGTGTATTGTTGATCTAACAGTCTCTCTAGCCTCCAGTCAAGGTTACCTTTAAAAAGGGCCTTGATATATCATTAATGTTTATTTTACAAGTGGGTTATCTAGGCCAGGATATTATGTGTAGTTATAAGTAGAGTCATGGATCTCAATTGTAGTAAAATTGTTAAATCAACAATATCTCTGTATACATGTACTCTCAGTCACCCAATAACAACACATGCAGATTATCCACATTAATCCATGTCTTAAAGTACGTGTAACCATGTATGATTTGCATTTTCCAGAAAATATTAAATTTCTCACAGCTTGCTAATACATACTCGGATGGATTATTTAACATATTATTAAACATACATTATTCAAGAGCTAAATCTGTCTATTGCATGTCTTTCTTTAGGCCTGAAATGTGATATAAATTATTACCTAGACATTTATTAATATGAAAAGACCATAATCAACTCTCGATCTCATTGGATGGATCCGATTTTAAGTAGATTAGAATGATTTAATTTACAATTGAAGAAACAAGGCTAAGACTCAAATGACCAGAAAGGTGGTTATTATCAATGCACGCATCTTGTTCAATAAAATCATTTTGTATTCAGTTGTTGTTTTTTGTATTTCAGAGGAGAGCCAAAAAAACAAATTGAAAAAAATGGCTCTCCCAGTTTCGATAAGAGGAATGCTTTAGAAATTAAGGTCTAGTGATTTTGAAATTAAGGAGAGTGATCTGATATTAAGGAGAGTGATTAGTAGATAAATGTTAATAAACCCCCAACGACTTTGTCAGGAGAGTAATTTTCAATTTTAAGGGGAGGGAAAAAAACTCCCCTTGGTCGACATTCAGGTGAGCTGTAGGCGCTCGAGAGCGATCACTCGCCTTAAAAAACAATGACTGTGTATTATAATCTATTTTTGAAATATAACGGGAACAGCCAGCTCTACATGTGTATCTAAAACTTACATAATGCCCTTTGATCATTACTTGTGAAATGAAATGAAATGTCGGGTTTAACGTCCTTTTGTTCTGCACCTAACCTGGGCTAATGGAAGACGGGCATATGCCATACAGTGTGCTATGAGGGAAATTTTGCCCGGGCAGCTGCGCTACGGCCTACTCTTATATCGAATTCCAACTGCCAAGGGATTTTTTACCTGCACTCCAATGTGTACACGGGATCTCGGTTTTTTGTACCACCCAAATGACTAGACAACTGTCCTTATCAGGGCCCCTGTCTGCATCACTGACAAGGGGAAACCACACCAGAATAATTATTACTTGTTGATTAAGCCTTATTTTTTAGCTTAAATATAGCCCTATATAAAATTTTTGCTATTCTAATGTACATTATCAAATACAACTGGGCGGAACTTAAATGATTTCCAAAAGTTGAACATGACTAGAGATTATGAATGGTGATGATAATCTTTCCCATAGAGGTCACACTATTTGTGTTTCATGTTTGGGTATCTAGCAACATAGAAATAAGATGTAGGCTACTTTTTCATAAACAAATTGTTAATTTACAGAATTTTTATTTGTAAACTAAAGTGGTTTAATAACAGGGGGGTTGGGATGGCCTAGCAGTCTAGAGTGCCGCGCTTCGACATCTAGCTGGCCGGTCACCTCTGGCTTGCGGCTGTGGTATCGAACCCTGGTGTGAGCGTATGTGGCATGGAGATAGGGGCGCCTTCTCAACCTCATGGGTTTCCTCCGGGCACTCCGGTTTCCTCCCACTCCTAAAGACCCCTACGCGCAAGCGAATTATTGAAATAAAATTAAACCATATGTTAGTCCCAAAATGACATAGTTTGTGTCCAGTGGACGTTAAACCCCATTTCTCTCTCTCTCTCGGTTTAGTAACATTTTAAATTCGTGCTGAGGACTGCATAACTGAATGAACTTCGTTAACAATGTCCTTTTAAGCCCTCCTATGCAAAAACTCAACGCTTTCCAAATTACGCACCAAGACAAACTGAGCACTGAATATTCCGATTGACATAAAACTTAAATGTTTGAAGTTTCTAGCATAATTCTGTAATATTTAAAATGTTTTTCAGCTGTCAGATTGTCATGATATGGTAGATTTAAGATGAAATGAAAGCAACCTACTCATGCGTACAACTTGGGTAGTAAATAAGTATTATTACACTACCGTACTGTCTTCTATAAGCTTTATATTTAGATATAGTGGACCTAACAAAGAGAAAGAGAGAAACGGGGCTTAAGGTCCACTCGACACAAACTAGGTCATTTCGGGACTAACATATGGTTTGATTTTATTTCAATAATTTTCTTGAGCGTAGTGGTCTTTAGCAGTGGGAGGAAACTGCAAGACCCGGAGAAAACCCACGAGGTTGGACAGGCGACCAACCGAGGATTCAAAACCACGGCAGTTGACTCAATGACTCAATGCTAACCATTCAGCCATCCAACCCTCAACCTAACACAGAACAGTTATGACTTGGCCACACGACAAAGAACAGTTACAATACATAGAATCAATCTGAAAGTTACTGAATTATTGTAACATGCTTCAGGGTAACCCCTGTGTTTTCATTGGTCAAATAGATACTGTCTATTGGACAATAACACCCCTCTGTTTTAGTAATGTCTTTTAAAAAAGCATGTTACAATGTCGATAAACACTTTCTGTTTCGCATTTAGAAGGGTGTTATTGTCCAATAGACATACATGTCAATTGACCTTAAAACAGACGATGTATATTCTCATAACTGTTTACCGTTAAACAAAAACAAGCTCAATTTGTGGTCATCAAAACTGATTCCAGCCACATACGAAAGAGAATGTTAATTCCAATGATACTTGTTAAGATGCAGCTAATAACGATAGACAGCCTGTATTAAACTCGCACAGTGGGGTAAAAATCTATCATGCATTACAACCCATTTCAACAATTCTATAGAGATTCTTTACAATTAAACACATTTATATAAAACTGCTGAGTAGCAACTTTTGCCAATTCTTTGTCCGTTCAAAAGAAAACATCTTGACTTTCTTGTTTACAATTCATACAAAGATAAAATAAATAAGAAAATAATAATTGACTTACCATAATGATAGAATGTTGTGAGAGATCGTCAGTCTTGTCACTCCAACTTAGGCCTATATGTTGAAATAAACCTGTAAAAAATAAAACACATCAATTAATTCTTTAATAGATAGAAATAGTATTGGGTTTAACATCCTACTGTTCTACGCCCATTGAGTCAACTGGCGTCGTTTCGAATCCCCAGTTGTACGTGACAAGGAGTAAGGTCGTCTGTGTCCAGCCTCGTGGGTTTTCTCCAGGTACTCTGGTTTCCTCCCACTACCACTGTCAAGGAGTCTTTTACGTGCATGCCAATGTGTACCTGGTTCTTCATTTTTTGTTCTATCCAAACAACTAAACAGAGGTCCTTGATAGACCATCTGTCCGGCACCACTAACATGTAGAAACCACACCAGATAATCAGGAGTACGTTATTAATCTGTAGACCTACACCTATTCACCTGTATTATACAATCAGTCGATTGTATACATGTACAGGTGTGTAAGGTAATGCACAGGTAAGGCAAATATTCACAATATATCAGGTCATATACAATATTTTCACAGTTTGATCTACTACAGAATCAATCATGTTTACTTTATACGGGGAAGTTTATTTAATGCCATCACCCAAACAACAATCCGTAGATAATTATGACCATAATAGTGGTGGCCATAAGATTTTACAGAATGATCAAGGGTCACAACTCTGGCAGCCCTGATAAAGGGCCACAACTCTGGCAGCCCTGATAAAGGGCCACAACTCTGGCAGCCATTATCGGATAAATATCAGTAGGCTTCTTGATCTCATAACATTAAACCCTGTTTATAAATTTAGAGCATTGATAAGCAATTTTGCTGACGCCTGAAAAACCACCACATTTCAATGTGGATGTATAAAGATGAATATAATATTGTGCTCACAGCGAGATAAATGAAAAGGGGCTTAATGTCCTATTATTCTGCTCGGAACTGCACAGGGATATAAACATTATTACATTTCAGTATTTACTGTCAAGGAAGAGATAGTCCTTCATCTAATTTCATTTCCAGGCAGTGTAGTAAGGAAACCCTAATTACTAATTTCTTAACACATCTGCTTTCTTGTATCAATGAATAAAAGGAACAACAGTCACTTCAGTTTCTAATCAATACAAAAATTGATTTCAGATAACAAACTGTAGTAACAAACTGATGGGACGCATTAATAATCTAGCTGCCACACATGAGAAAGAGAGGGACAGAGAGAGAGCGAGAGAGCGAACAGGGTTTTTGAAAAGGCGACCCTACTCCTTGTTACGTACAATCAGGGACTTGAAACCACGCCAGTTGACTCAATGACAGGCTTTATAATACAGCGCACATGCTAACCATTCGACCATCCACCCCCACCCCCCGAAAGAGAGTGAAAAGTAGTAGTTTAACAACCTCTCCGACAAACATATGCAATATGTGACGAGTTAGCCAGAACACTAAAGAAAATCCATGATGTTGGACAGGTGACCAACTCCTTGTCACATTCAAATCACGGAATAGAAATCACACCAATCGACTCAATGACAGATCCTATGCTCTAAATCTTATGCAATAGACCACTAGACCATCCAAACTAAAGATGAGATGTTGTATATTTGATAAAACCTCACCATGCACTTTTCATTATCATATCTCTTGTGTTTTTATCGGTAAATCTAAAAATCAGTGAGTTAGTATCGTAAACATTAGTATATCTATACAACATTAGTGAGTTAGTAACAGTACTCATAAACATTAGTATATATCTATACAACATTAGTGAGTTAGTAACGGTACTCATAAACATTAGAAGTTAGTATCGGTACTAATAAAACATTAATATATCTATACAACATTACTGAGTAAGTATCGGTACTCATAAAGTATAAACATTAGTAAATTTAAACAACATTAGTGAGTTAGTATCGGTACTCGCAAAACATTAGTAAATATATACAACATTAGTGAGTTAGTATCGGTACTCGCAAAACATTAGTAAATATATACAACATTAGTGAGTTAGTATCGGTACTCATAAACATTAGTAAATTTACACAACATTAGTGAGTTATTATCGGTACTCATAAAAAATTAGTAAATATATACAACATTAGTAAGTTAGTCTGATCTGTTGAAACAAGTAATAAACATGTATCTTCTTTCCAGGGAATATTTTAACCGGGTTCGTATCGCAATTTGAGACTCAAACGTCCGATTTTGCGAATCAAATTCATATTTGATTAGCATTATTAGCTTAAAACCCTGCTTCAGCGCGAATCAAAGTTTTGAAAATTAATTTTAACTTTAAAACCATTCAGTATCGTAAAACACATCAAAACAAATCTGAAATCTCGCAATTTTATTGTCTATATCATCACGACTCTTTACGTGCCTCTGCAACGGTCCAGTGGAACGAGAGCAGTACATGTTGACGTCTGCTATTTATAGGCGTAAAAAGTTTTGATGACAGAGATGACAACACTACATACTTTCTTTCTATATCTGTTGTAGTCACATTCGTCAAGACAGACATTCAAAACACTACAAGATAAAATTACCGGATGATCGAGGGTACGTCGCGAAATTCAAACACATAATATTATGTTCTATCTTCAAATTCGACATTAAAATTAGCAACAGTTCAAGATTGGGTGAGGAAATATGACGCAGAAAAGATCTGACTAGAGTATGAAGTAAATAAAGAATGTCCAGGTTTCGTACAAAGAATAACATGTGGTCACATACTTTTATTTTTATTTTATATATAAATATAAACAACCGTTTGGTAATACAAATAATGTGGGTATTGTTATTGTCACATATAGGCCTAATTATGTGAAATAAGAATAATATTACATACTAAAAAACTGCTAATCAATTGGTAGATTTTGCTACTCAATTATACAATTGATTAGCATTCTTACACAATTTTTCTGGAAACTGCTAATCAAATGTAAAAAAGTAAAATATTCCCTGCTTCTTTCATATACGTAATATCACCTATATCTTTTATACTTATATGTCAACATTGTCACTACACCATTACCACAACTGTTCGACTTATTTTGTTAATATTTAATGGTTCAACCTGGGGAATTGAAAGCATGCCAGTTGATTCAATGTCAAACAATATGATACAACGCACCCCTCCCCCCACCCCTTAATAATCATGAGCTTAATGTCTTCTGTTCTGCACCAATCAGGCTGAGAGTCACTTGCTAACCTGGAGGTCATGTGTTCAAGCAGGGTGTTGGATGGGAAAGTTCATCAGGATTTTCTGGGTAGTCGTCCGGATGAGACAAAAACTGAGGTCGAAATAAGGCACCTGTCACAGACACTGCAGGCTTTGTCAGACATAGTTCCTCTTCAGCCTGTCATTATGTTTGACATGCTTTTGCTGTTTTTCATCAGAAGCCTTATTGATAATTTCAATACATATGTCCGACAGTTCAGTTTCTCAGGTACATTACAATCATTATTATTAGACCTGATCGGAATCTGTAGAAACTTCTTCTTCCTTAGGGTTTAACATCCACTCCATCGAAGGTGATATTGCATTAATTGCATACAAATCTTAGTTCTAGCCTATTCAGCACTTGTGTCTGGTTTGTCGGAAGAATCCGAAGATCCCACAGTAAACCACCAAAGTCAAGGTCACATATGCTCACATCAAGGATTACACCATGACTACAAGGTCCGCAAGCAAGAGGTGACTGTCCAGTTTTCACTAAAACAATTTGATGTCACAAAGGAATAGGCGTACTTAAAATCAGGCTGCAGGTCTACTGTTAAATACATATAATAGTTTGCTATTGACATAACAAAGGAACAGTATATTAAGATAAAATAATAAGATAAAAGATTTATATATGTACCTTGATGTAAGCTATCTAAACTTTTAGCCTTATTAATTAATATAGTTTATAATATAGAACTAATCTTTGATTACAGAGTGTGTAATAAGCTAAGTATGTGATAAACGTTCGCTGTCATCGTCAATATGTAAATTAAATAGACAGGATATTAACAAGATAAGAGAAAGAAATGATTATAGCTATATTTACAGATATGTATCTATCTAGGTTTGTTATTGCTACATACTAAATATATAACTGACCTTAGAGGACCTCAGCTTATTTATTTCATGGTGCTGTGATTCAGTGATCTATATACACAGCACAAGGTACATTGTAGCAAGAACGGTGCCAAAAATCATAATGGACCACAGTGCCCAATCAACAATAATAGAAATTAATTATACGTGTAATTAAATCTAAGAATAATGTACATGTATCGTCAAAATTTACAAATTACAAATTACAAATAAATTTGATTGTTTGTAGGGTATTTTGGGGGGTTATTGGTGGTGTGCTTTGAGGTACAAAAAAATTTCTTCATCAAGTGAGGGGTTTGATGGACAAACGATATCATAAGGTCTGTCATTGAGTAAGTGGGTTGGATGGCCGAAGGATTAGCATGTGCGCGTTGTTTTATATGGTCTGTCATTGAGTAAACTTGCGTGGTTTCAATTCCCTGGTTGCATGTGACAAGGAGGAGGGTCGTCTTTCCAACCTAATGGGCTTTCTCAGGTTCAGACACCTTTGCACATACATCGCAAGCGAATTATTGATATACAATTGGACCATATGATAGTCCCAAAATGACCTAGTTTGTGTCAAGGGGGATGCTAAACCCCATTATCATCTCTTCATCACAGGGTTAGGAGGTATTTTTCGTTTCCACTGGTGTGTATTCTCTGGGACATTATGAAACAAAACACAATCTACTTTCTCTTCTATTTCGTTTCAATCTACACAAAAGCTTATTTTCTCTGGGAATATGCACTCAACAGAACTCGACCAAAAAAGCTTACTTATAATTACTTGCTACCTGGATATAATAATAGCTTCCTGCTAAATTAAATATATCATTACTTGCTTTACTACTTTGATATGAGCTTACTAAGCTATTTCATATCACTTCAGAATGCATAATTTAATTGCTAATTTTAGCAACAGGAGAAAGACAGGAGTAATACTAATGGTTGACACGAAATATATATCCTTAGCTTTTATTTCAAATTTAAACATGATAAGCTTTAGCTACATCCACCATTCACAGATTTACATGTAAGACTCAAGCAGGAAATATGACAGTCCTTTGGTGGCCACTCCTAAACTGAATGAAGGATTCAAGAAAGAGAATAAGCTTACATTAGTTACATTGTCATACATTGTAATAAAGTATAAGCTTAGTGAATTAATAAACACAAATATTTCATTTGATTTCATTCATCGTCAGACAACAAGTTGGCATGTCAAGTTTTACATTGTCATACATGTATAATAAAGTATAAGCTTAGTGAATTAATAAACACAAATATTTCATTTGATTTTATTCACCTTCAGACAACAACTTGGCATGTCGAGTTTTACATTTACACATTACATTGTTTTCTAAATTTTAATCTTCAAAACTGAATTTTTACTTTGTCCTTTTTTAGTGTGGGCTTACGGTACAAGCTATAAATAATGATAATATTTTATCAGTATCATATTTTATTTTGAAAAAGGTAGAAAATTAGGCCAACAACAGAATATAAATATACTGAATTGACACAAGTCATAATATAATGTCATATCCAAGCCAACTTATACTTATTCAATACGGTAGTTAAAAATATGACTGACAGTGACTGAGTCACTTCATTACGCAACAAAACAAAACACTGTCCTAAGTACAAGGGCTGGTAGTTATTATGACCACAGGTACACCAAAATGAGCTAGGTTTAATGAAGTGTAGACTGCAGAAGAAACCCAACAGAAATGTAAGTCGGCAATGTGAATCACTCAAGCATGAGAATTCAGCTGTCAAACACAAACCCAGTTTCAAGTTCCTATTTTTACAAGATATAAAGCGACAGAATATTTTACAATGTACGACACTAATTCCCTCTAATTTTTCAAATTATTACCGTTAAAAAAATGTATGAATAGCTTGATATATTTCACCTTGGAATCCGTCAACAACTGTCTAATATCATTTGCCACTCTGGCAGTTTCGTTTCTGGTGTTCATAAAAATAAAACGTACACATACATGTTATCATTAATAACTACCAAACTTACCAATAGAATTTCATATAATTTATATGTATATTTAGAAGATGATCTATGGTCCCATATTCCGGCATTGAACATTTACCAAAGTGTCCATCTTACATATAATTTACAATCATTCCGAGAAACCCTTTTCCGGTTGCAGGTCCCAAAGATGGCGGTATAGAATGTCAACAGAGCAAATGACGTCATGTCGGGGGAGGCGTCATATGACCAGGGTGAAGGTCATTTGTAACTCGTCAAAACAAAGCAAATCAAACGAAAGTAGAACGATTCATTGGAAAATGTTTAACAGTTTAACGGGATTTGATATTTTAAAAAATGTCGCATTATATCAAAACATTTACAAGTGTAGACCTCCCCCCTTCCCCAAAAAACCCCAGATAGACTAGTTACCGTTATTTCTTTGGTGTTTTTTTTTTCGAAGTTATCAGTTTGATTGAATAATTTAAATTGTGTCCGAGGACGAAGGCTATATTATAGGCCTACAACCCTTCGAAAAATTATAGTATACAATTGTTTTCAAAAGACATAAACACATCAAAATTATCCCCGTGTGCTCTGAGTATGGGTGCATTTCAAACCTTAAATTATTTATAATAATTAATTGCAAGGTTTCTTGAAAGATAATCATTTGGAGGAAAGATATGTTTCTTTCCAGCCCGATACGTGAAATGAAGTTCTGGGCAGCCATAATATTTGAGAAACTGAGTAAGATAGGCCTACAACCTTTTCTGCGTTTTCGGTATTATTATGTTGTTCTGCGTTTTTCTGTCTTTACGCAGACGATTTTCCGAAGTCACGGTCGCCAAGTGGATCAGACGCTCGCTTGGTAGCCGGGAGATCACAAAATCGCTCCCGGTGTTGCCCGAGAAAGTTCATCGGGATTTTTCGGCAGAGGGCCTGACAACTGTCTAGTCATTTGGATGGTACGAAAAGCTGAGGTACCGTGTACACATTTGCGTGCTCGTAAAAAAATCCCTTGGCAGTTGGAATTCGATGTAAGAGTAGGCCGTAGCGCCGCTGTCCAGGCAGAAACTTATCCTCATTACACACTGCAGTATGACGTGTAGGACGTTAAACAACATTTCATTTCATTTCACGTGTTTCGATCTTTCGTTGATACATCCAAAATATTTTGCACGGTATTTTATCGACCCATTCTATAAATCCCTGTTCATTAAACACATTGAATAACAGTCTGGTTATTATGTAGTTCCTTTTGCAACTGTCTTTGAGCGAACGATATCCGCTGACAGTTCCTATCCGGCCTTATATAGCTGCAGTATGAAAATACGGTAAAATACCGCTATTCACCACCTCTGTTCTAAAGGCTGTTTTAGAACCCTTACCGTCTATTTGTCGCTACAATTCTTTATTTTCCACCAAAATGAACCATTTCTCACGATTTGACACAAATTTATAATAATTCAACTCCATTTTCCAAAATAGCTTTAGAACAGAGGTGGGGAAGAAAGGTATTTCCATACTGCAGCTGTATAAGGCCGGATAGGAACTGTCAGTGGACATTGTCCGCTCAAAGACAGTTCCCTAAAAGGAACTAGTTATGATGTTATTTTAAGCGTTTGTTTCTTACTTATAACGTTTCCACCCACTCACACATAAATTAACGTTATAATATAGATATAATCGATTTAATGGTTGTAATAGTTTGAGGGTTGGGGTGGGGGGAGGGAACTTCACTCCGATTTTTTTATGAGTATACAACATATATTGGGGCAGCGGTATCTGGTCGAGCGGTAGGTTACCCAATCCTCGACTGCAACGCTACAATGTTCTACGACACTTTGGGTGCTCAATACCGGCCCTTATTTCTTCCGAGTGACGCCTTTGTGTGGACGTAAATAACTCTTTGTATGAGGATATCGAAAACGTCACCGCCGGGGCCAAATACTTTACACGTTTCGCGTTTCAGAATACATGTAGAGAGGAGAGAGATAAGGTTTAAAGTCCACTCGACACAAACTTGGTCATTTCGGGACTAACATAAGGTTCTTTTTTTTTATTAAATATTTCGCATGTGCGTAGGGGTCTTGTGGGAGGAAACCGGGGGGAGGGGGCGGAGAAACGCCACGAAGTCGGACAGGCGATCCCACGCCTAGTTGAGTGCAAATTGGGGGTCGAAACGAATAAGTTAATAACTCAATCATTAGGCCACCCAACCCCCTCGTTTGGATAAAACTCCATATAAACATAAAATTCTGAAGAAAGTAGCTTTCGTATTTTAATGTTTTTGTTTCCCTGGTAAATTTATTTTATAAACTTGATCAGGTGCCACTTAGTTAGCTTTTAAGGCGGGGACTCGCCCACCTGGAGCTTCCGGGTTCTAGCCTTGAGAGACCCCCTCCCCCGCTTTGATTTTCTGGCGTGGTTGTCCCTCATTAATCAGTACCTGGTCTCAGGGGGTGGGGGGCAAAGTGCGACAAATGTCCCGGGCCAACTGTTTAAAATTTTCAAATTGTCAACGAATTCTACACGTCTAAGATGTACTGAAATTAATCTTAATTTTAAAAATAATTCCTGGAGGAAAACACCCCAGGCACTCACCGGGGCGGAGTACATATTAGTACGATCCGCGGTCAGTACGAACATTTTGAACAAACAACAATGGGGCCCCGCACAGTTGGTATTCCCCCCCCCCCCACAAGGTTAATCCGGCACTAGCTGTCATCAACGATGCAGCACGATGACCTGACAAGTAAAAGGGTATGGCTGTTCGACTTGGGAGAGACAAGTAAACTGTGCTGCTGTGCATGTAAAATAACCCTTGATTATTTGGAATCAAAATACGAATAGACCAGATAGTACCGCTATTGAGACGTCTTCATTAACCATAGGTGCGTAAAAAAAGTAGGTCGTTTATCGCTATTTCATTTATTTTAAAATATATCAATTAATTGTTTCAAAAGATGAAAAAAAAAAATAATCTAATGTGCATGTCTGAAAGCGAAAAGCACCCCGTAGTATATAACTGGTAACATCTCTTGTCGTTTTATAAATTTGACTTAAAACATGATAATTTACTTACTAGAAAAAAATGACATATTCACAACATCCAGTCACGCCCCCTTTTCTCAGCTACATCGTATCCACCCGGGACATAAACACATAAGATTGGGATGATCCTAGATAACACTCTTTTACAATGCCAGTCCACCCAAAATAACTCCGATACTTCCTATCAGTCGACATTAAAAAACTTAAATATTTCCGTGTCAGTTAAAATCATTATGATATTCTCCGCCAATAGGAACGCCAACAGTTACTATTGTTCAAGGCTGTATAATATTTTGTGATAAGACTTGAATGGATATCAATATACTTCATACACGATAATACTTATACCCACGCGTTACATTATACATACACAATTCAAATATTTCCTGGTTAAAAAATATAAATTATAATCTTTTACTTTCATATCGTCGAAGGCCGACCGACATACAATAAACAGAAATGTTTGAAGAAATTAAAAACATTTTTAAAAAAGTATTAAAATCTCATATATCTGGGTTTTTTTTTTTACAAAGCTTAGGTTTAGTGGCGGATCCCGGTGGGTGGTGGTTAAATGACGGTATAAAATATCCATTTATTATTCTTTTATGAAACGTGTAAACGTAAACGGTTGTTTTGTTGGTCCTGGTAGTGATAGCTGCTGAAATGAAATAGGGTTTAACATCCTACTGTTCTGCACCTAACCTGGGCTAATGAAGACGGGTATACGCCATACAGTGTACTACGAGGGAGATTTTCCCCGAACAGTGGCACAACGGCATAGGCTCTAATATCGAATTCCAACTGTCAACGGATCTTTTATGTGCACGACAATTTGTACACGGGACCTCGGTTTTTCATCCCATCCGAAAGACTAGACAGTTGTCCCATTGAGGCCCTCGGTCCTGCATCACTGACAAGGGGGAAAACCACGCCGGGAAGATAGCTGATGTAATTAAATGTTATTTTCGGGTTCAGGAATCATCAATGTCATCCGATTATCGGAGGATAGATAGGCCTACCGCACCCCACCCAATTCCTCCAAATATCCTGAGTGCTGCGTTCGCAACCGCTTATGTTTAACATAGCCATGTAATCAAAAGTGCGTTCATAACAGTCGAATCTTAATTCATGTTTTGTTGGGTTGGGTTTTTTTTCTCAAAAAACACAAAGACATTTCTTTAGATTATTTATGTTGGTTGTGTTTGAGTATAATCGGATATTATGTTTTATGAAAGTTATATCTGGATGTAGGTTCGTTCATCACGTATATACCACAAACAACGAGTAGTGAAATATTTAAAGAATGTTAGCGCCATGTTCCACTCGTCACTGTTGCAGCATAATGGCGTAGGTTACAATTGTAACAATGTAGCCAATTTAAAGGAAATGAGGGTTAATGTTCCATCTTTCTGCTACGACTGGACTAATTTAGACGGAGGGGAGGGGGTCTATACTCCCTTTTCATGCGATGGGATGTGGAGGATGGGGAGGGAGCAAAGGTTAACGCAGAGAAGGGGGTTTGTGGGGGGGGGGGCGGATGAATCTGGTGTCATTGAGTCGGGCGGATTGGTTTAGATTCCCCGCTTGTGTGTGACAAGAAGTAGTGTTGCCTGTCCAACCTCGTGGGTTTTCTCTACATCCTCCCGGTCCTCCGGTTTCCTCCCACTGCTAAAAGACACCTACGCGCAAGCGAACTATTGAAATAACAAGGTACTATATGTTAATCCCGAAATGACCTAGTTTGTGTCAAGTGGACGTCAAACCCCATTGCTCTCTTATATTTCAGCTTGCGCGACAAGGAGTAGGGTCGACAATCCAACCTCCTATACTGTTATTAAAACAAAGTTGAACCATATGATGTTAGTCTCAAAATTACCTGCTCTCTCTCTCCCTTTCTCTCCCTTTCTCTCTCCCTCTAATGAGATATTGTGAAGAAAACTAATCTTTTAGAAAATGTTTGATCATTATTAAAAAAAAAAAGACATACTACAGAATTAGGGCAAAAAATACTGTTTGATGACAAGAAATGGCATGCTGTTCTGTCAACCTTTAGTAAGGTTATACGCCTTATGATAAATGATATAGAAAATGTCTTTTAAGGCACAAATAGGTCCCGCTATAACCTAATTTGTGTTGAATACAGAAAGGATATGTATACAGCAGCACAGTAGCGGGGGTTCGCGTAATAGACAGTTTCTAAAAAGATATTAGGATGTCGAGTCTTTCCCGAAATGAGTAATGGATCGACATTATTAAGAGATGTACATGTGTAAAAGCAATACCAATCTCTATTTCACAAGATTCATTTTGTTATAAATGTATTTCAATTGTTCGGGGATTTATTATGTTCCATGGGGATAGGTTAGTCATTCATAAAAAAAAGTTTAATGTTTAATATCTGATTAACTGGCATAATCCTCGTTTGAGTCATGGTGGCCAAGTGGATAGGACGCTTGTCTGTATTTCGGGTGTTCGATCCCTGCATTGGTCGAGAAAGTTCATCCAGATTTTCCTACGTAGTCAGTGGTGTAGGACGGAGAGTCTGACAAGAACAGCTGTCTAGTCCTTCGGAGGGGACGAAAACCCGAGGTCCCGTGTACATATTAGCGTGTATGTAAAAGATCCCTTAACAGATATAAGAGTAGACCGTAGTGCCACTGTCCGGGCAAAATGTCCCCATAGCACTCTGTATGACGTATGTCCGTCTACATTAGCCCAGTTCGGAGCAGAACACGAGGACGTTAAACCCCATTTCATTTCTAATTGACATACTCCTCATACCTCAAACAGCAAAGTTCGAAACACATGGATAAATGAAGGCGTATACCCCGGGCTTCATTAATGTTAAATTCCCTCCAGCTCATTTTTTTTTAAAATTTAGTTTATTTACAAAATTTATAGTTACATTCATTTATGCGTAATGATATTAACAATGCAATAAACAATTTATAATTTAATACAGTAGAATTATTTAATTATTTACAATTGTTATATACATAAGTCAATATGAAATATATACCATCGGTAATATATTACAACATAGTATTAAATTTCCTATAGCTACTTTCTTATTTTGGGGTATATACAGCTAAAATATATTTCAAGTCGGTAGTAGAAAAGCGTCTGGTTGAAAGAGAGTGTGACTTACCCATACAATGGCAATGCTTAGGATTGTTTATCATAAATAGACACCAGAGCATACATTAACATGGTTTCACAATGTTTATTATGAAGACCAATACACATAAATACACCGTTTATTGACAAAGCTCAATACACATAAATATCACCTTACAATATTCACGGTTGATGAGCTCAATACACATAAATAAAACCCTATGATATACACCGTTTATTGTAAAGCTCAATACACATAAATGACACCTTACAATATACACCGTTTATGAAGCTCAATACACATAAATAAAACCTTACAATATACACGGCTTAAAGCTCCAATAGCATTTTTTAAAGTTATATTTTTAAAATGTATCAAAATAAAGCCCCAAAATAGATTGAACCTATAAACAGTCCTACCTTGTTAAAGAATAATCCTATTAATCCTATAATTCAGTACTGCCAGTTGAGAAATTGGCAAAAATATCATTTTCAACTTCAAATTCAAACGTTTGAAGATGGCCGTCCATGGAGAGGAATGGGAAAACAAGGGAGGTAATTGAGTAACTATTTCCTCAATCACCCTGTGTCACCCTTTATAATGCCCAAAAAATTTTGCCCAGGACCGTATAATAGTGAGTTGACAACCTTTTGAGCAAAAGACATAGAAATAATTATGTTTTGACTTTCTTAGAAAATGTGAAATTGGAACTTTAATGGGGTTTTCCGGGGTTATGCTTGTAGTTAATGTTGGGTTGTAGTGGGGTATAACCAGGTGCGGATCCAGGATTTTCTGCAGGGGGGGGGGGGGGGTCTAGGTTTGATAATTGCTTAACGAATTGCGCTCAACCGATAATTTGGTAAATTAGATTCAATTTGGTTCATTCTGACGTATTTCCGGAAGGTAAATTTCAAAACAACAGGTCTAAATCGCCAATATAATCGCCTAAAAAAATTTTCAAGCCTGAGCAGGGGGGGGGGGGGGTGCGGACGCCCTGGACCCCCCCCCCCCCTCTGGATCCGCGCCTGGTATAACTGGTATTATTTTTCATGCCTTTATATTTTCTCACACTGCTAAAGACCCCGACGCCAAGCTCATTATTGAAATGAAATTGAGCCATATGTTAGTTCCGAAATAACCTAGTTTGTGTCGAGTGGACGTTAAACAACATATCTCTTTCTCTCGCGTGCGCTCGCGTGCGCTCTCTCTCTCTCTCTCTCTCTCTCTCTCTCTCTCTCTCTGTCTCTCTCGTGCTCTCTCTCTCTCGCACGCGCTCTCCCTAGTTTAATATCAAATGAATTTTTTTAACACTGGTTGAAAGACAAAAAACAAAAAACAAAAACAAAACAAACAAAAAAACCCTAAGCCAACAGTGAGGCTGACGTCCACCGTTCAAAATCCAAAAACAAATACATTAGATGATACATATTAATTAATCGCACATTTTTTTTTTCAAAGGATCGAGCAATCAAACTATACACTCAATTTCGTCGCTCTCTATCAGATAGAATCAAGATCATCTTGTCCCAAAGCATCGACCAATGAAATTGATTAGCTTGTTTAGCTTCAGTCCGAAATATTAATGATTGAACTCATTCAAGACATACACCTAATGAACATCTACATCAAGATTCAACATTCTACCTCAAATAGTATCCGATTTGTTCTGTTCCAAAGCGTTGAACAATCAAATTCTTTATCGCTCCTAAGCAGACAATTCTAAGCAAACTTAGTCAAGGTAATGAATCTATATTCGGAGTTTCATCACTCTAACTTATTATAACCAAAGTTAACGTACCACAGGGCATCATCAGTCAAATTGGTTATCTCTGCTTACCGTTCATCATCGAACTCCTTCTTGGACAAAGTATCTCCAGTATGTATTTTAACAATCATGCATTCAACAATTCAGCCCACTGTTAACTGGATTGAATCTTTAAGGTTGGCAGTTATTTATCTAACTCCCAGAAAGCAGTTTAGTCAAATACACAAAAAGAAGTTAGCCAAATACACAAAAAGACACCTTGCAATATACAATGTTTATTGTAAAGCCAAATACACATAATCAAACGTTACAATATATAGTGTTTATATACAGCCAAATACACAAAAACACACCTTGCAATATACACCGTTTGTTATAAAGCCAAATACACATCAACCACCCCTTTTCAGATAGTAAGATACACAGGCGCGTGTCCAGGGGGGGGGGGGGGGGTGCGCACCCGGCGCACGCCTCCTCTTTTTTTGAGGCCGCGAACAATTTATAGCTCTATATATTCTCGCGAGAAAGGAGAACAAAATAGTTTAGGTTGGAAATCGCAATTTACAGTACTAGTATGAAATTAGTTCTTGTGGGCATTTTTTTTCCACTCAAAAATCACAGACTGGGCTTCGCACTACCAAGTGAGTGCAGCGCGCCCCCTACTTTCTGAAAATCCTCGATCCTTCCCGGATACAGTGTTTTTGTTTGTGGTCTCTTAGTATTATGTCTTATCTGTATATTTGTTTTTGTGTATAATTGTGTGTGGTGCAGTCCCCCTGCACTTACTATATACGTTACAATATACATCGTTTAATAATGTTTATTGGGAATACACAACTCGCAATATACATAGTTTTATAGTGTTGAAAACTCGAGAAAATAGTAATTCCGTTTAAATATGTTTTACATATAGTTTATTGCTCCATTCCATCCCTGAATGTCACAAATAGATAAATGTTCATAATTTTTCCTCCCATCAAGTTTTATTACGTTGTTTGTACAGTATTGTTAACTGGTATGTGACTGGTAGCTTGAATTTTATATCGAACAACCTTTCTATACGGGTAAGTTGGAAGAGCAGACTTCTCTATCCCGCCAGATTTGATTCCAACAACTTTCGCTAATCTATCAATGAGATAATGGCGGTGGCCTGTTTGGTGATTCCGGTAGACAAATATCAGCACCATTACAAGAACTGTTATTAATACAATCAGGAGAAAGCAACAAACACGTGGTCGGCAAACCATATTCTAATAGACTATTTTCAGTCGTGCGTATATTACTATTACACTTCTTTTCGCTGTAAGTTGTTCTTTAATTTTTGTCACACCAAGAAAGAAACCAACCTACCAAATAATGTCATCCATACAGATTGGAGATTCCAACAATTCAATATTTTTATTCCAACAGGCTAGACAATTGTCAGGTTTCGGTGGATATATGAGAATAATATATTTCCAAAAATAATATACTGAATTGAAATAATTGCACAATTTAGAAGTCGTAATAAAACACTCGTTGTTTGTAGCAGAGATAAGATAATATGATAAGGTGTATAAAAGGTCCTCGGTACATCTGGATTTACTCTCATCGATCACTGCGCTGTTAGAAGGTCGACTGGTCTATACTTAGATAATAAGCACTGTCATTGACTCGAATGGTGTGATTTCGATTCCAAGCGTATATGTGACCACTAGTAACCCTGTCGGTACCCTCATTGCACCCCCTCCACCAGCCTATTGCTGAAAGTCACCCTTTTGCTAACTATTTAAGGATGAAACAGTACCATATGTTAATCCCGTAATGACATATAGTCAGGTGCGGATCCAGAGGGGGGGGGGGGCAGGGAGTCCGCCCCCCCCCCCCTGCTCAGACTTGAAAATTTTTTATGCGATTTTATTGGCGATTTAGACCTGTAATTTTGGAATTTACCTTCCGGAAATGCGTCAGAATGAACCAAATTGAACCTAATTTACCAAATTAATCGGTTGAGAGCAATTAGTTAAGCAATTATCAATTATCAAACCTAGACCCCCCCCCCCCTGCAAAAAATCCTGGATCCGCGCCTGATAGTTTGTGTCACCGCCCATCCAAAATTCTTCTTCTATATGAAGTATTAGCATAACGTACGTATATCAAGATTATAGCATGCTTATTTACAACCTATATCATTTGATTGTTTTAGATAACAGGTGGGGGGGGGGCAAGACAAGCAGCTGAAACCCCGGGAACAAATCTGACACCCAATGGGTGCTTTTATCCAAGGGGGGGGGGGGAAGAATCCCTTATGGGCGCCTTTATTAGTGCCCTTTCCATTGGACGCAATACGAAACCAACGACCAACATTCCCTCTCCTGCCCCCCCCCCCTGCCATAGCTACGGGACTGTATCATCATTGCCGGATTAACCTTGTGGAGGGCCTGGAACAAAACAACTGTGCGGGGCCCCCATTGTTGTTTGTTCAAATTGTTCGTACCGACAGCGGATTGTACTAGTATGTACACCGCCCCTTGAGTGCCTTAGGTGTTTTCCTCCGGGATTTTTTTTTAAAATTAGGATTGATTTTAGTGCATCTTAGACCATTTAGGCAGCAATTTCTTTGACGTTTAGAATCAAACTGATCCCGCAGTGAATATTCGCTATATTTCGTTAGTAATTCTCTGTGAAACAGGTTGGTTTAGAATTCGTTGACAGTTTTAGTATTTTAAACAGACTATTTCTCTTATCATGTTTTCATTTACTTTATTTTAGTGAAATTTTTTAGGTGGCCCAGAATTGTGGGGGGGGGGGGCTAAATTTGGGGGACCCTGGACATTTATCCCACTTTGCCCCCCTTAGATCCGGTACTATGTATCATCTTCGATACGTTGCATGTTAATAAACCAGTAATTATTATTGCATAAATAATGTTAGCGTGTTACTGTTCAATTACTAAATGCCACTTAAAGAAGCCTATATGGTGTCAAAAAACCCACATTTTCTTATTTGATGGTGTTAAGAATGTAACAGCCGGGGGATTAAAACGGCGGCACAAAATCAAAATATGGACGCTACGGTTCGGATAAGGTCCTAAATTGGATTTCTGGTAAGGTTAGTAAAGTAACGTCACTGTCCAAGAGCAAGGGCAAAGCATAGATCTTAGTGGTTTTTTTTTTTTTATTTGATTAGACTTGGCTTGGTAGTAATTTTAGGAGAAACTTTTAACACAGCAGTTGAATAAAAGATTACGAATTAGCTGGTTAAAAGGCGCTTTAATAATTTATCGAAACGTGGCAATGTAGGCTATAGTCGTTCGTATGGGACGCAAAACCCAGGTCCTGTGCACGTAAAAACACTTGGCAGTTGGAAGACGATATAAATAAGAGTAGACATCCTCCCCACCTTCCCCAATAGCACACAGCATGACGATGTCCGTCTTTAACAGTTAAAGCGTGAATTTCATATTTTCTAAGAAAGTCAAAACATAATTATTTCTATGTCTTTTGCTCAAAAGATTGTCAATTCACTATTATACGACCATGGGCAATATTTCACAGGCTTTAAAATCACTGGCACAGAAATTGATAACACAATTACATCCCTTGTTTTCCCATTCCACTCCATGCGGTGGCGGTCTTCAAACGTTTGAATTTGAAGTTGAATATGATATTTTTGCCAATTTCTCAACTGGCAATAGTGAATTATAGATACAATCTATTTTAGGGCTTTATTTTATTACATTTTAAAAATATTGCTTAAAAATATGACACTCGAACTTTAAGTCGGAGTATGACGCTAAACTCCATTGGCATGGCAATTCGTTTTCTTAACCAAAGGGAGATAATTCTCGTTAAAGATTATAGTCACGTGACGAAAACATCGGTCAAGTCAAGTCTGATGTGTCCCTCTGTTTCAATGATAGTTTATGATTTTATTTGGGTTGCAGTAATGAATTAATCAAAGTATGAAAGTTGACAATCCAATTCAGTTATATCGCTTTATTTTACGATCTATCAAAGTCTTGCCAAAAGAAGCTAGAATATATTATACACACCAAACCCGACAGGTAAATATGATATAGACGGAAAGATAAAATGATCATGCAGTGAATAAAAAGATAGGCTGACAGTCAACGAAATATATGCATAAGATTAGTGTTGTGTATAGCGAGGATATTTTTTATAACTAGTTCCTTTTGGAACTGTAATTTAGCGAATGATATTTGCTGACAGTTCCTATCCGGCCTTCTATAACTGCTGTATGAAAATACTTTTCTTCCCCACCTCTGTTCTAAGGCTATTTTGGAATCCTCTCCTTTTTTCACCTTGATTCTACTTTATTCGCTAAAGGAATCATTTCTTGCCACAGCTGACACATATTTATAAAGATTAAACACTATTTTCAAGTAGAATTCTGCGTTTAAAAACATACACCAAATATGTTTAAACTGGAGAGCTGTACGAGACCCGGACATACCCAAACCACATGTTTATTTCATCGCTAAATTCTACTTGAAAATGGAGTTAAATTATTATAAATTTGTGTTAGATATATTGAGAAAGGACTCCTTTTGGTGGAAAATAAAAAAATTGTGGTGACAAATAGACGGTAAGGGTTCCAAAATAGACTTAGAACAGAGGTGGGGAAGAAAAGTATTTTCATACTGCAGTTATATATAAGTCAGGCCGGATAGGAACTGTCAGCGATTATATCATTCGCTAAATGACAGTGACCCGTCAGCTAGAGGTCGAAGCGCGACAATCTAGACCACCAGGCCATCCCTCTTCCACTCCCGGCTATCTGGGCAAAATGTCCTTCATATTTGTAGTCTCACTCCATGACGTATGCCTATCTTCAAGGCCAGTTGATGTATAAAAGTAGGCCGTTAAAGTCTTAAACCCAATTTTTTTCAGTCATATAAAAGTCACTGCGATGAAACGGATACAGAAAGAATAAAACAGATTATAGAGAGAGCTGTAGAAGACACAAAATGGGTGGTCAGAAAGGTATATTGGATAGCTTTATATTATTTCTTCGTTATTAGGTGCTGCATTGGTTAAATGGGTGGCCGGAAAGGTGTAATGGAGAGAAGTATTTTATTGCTCTGTTATCCGGTGCTGCATGGGTTAATTGTGAAATGTAACACAATTAGGCAATAAACACAGGCTGTTTACAATTTTGTGAACTTTTATTGGGTTTTTTCTCTTAATTCGTTTGCTCATAGGTGTTGGAGGAAACCAGAGAACTTGGAGAAAACCCATGAGGTTGAACAGAACCCTATTCCTTGTCAATTACATCTGGGGAATCAAAAACGACAGACTTTATCACACAGCCCCCACCCCACCCCGCTAAAGTTATGACATCCTCTAACTCACTGTGTCATCAAATTTTACATTTTTTTGGTGGGGAGGGGGGATATAGAGAGTAAAAGAAAATCTTATCTTATGACATCATATACCTCACTGTGTGGTAAAATTTTCACATTTTGGATAGAATTTGTTACTGACTGGCATGGAATAAATGTCGATGAGAATGTATCTTTTTAAAGTTTCAAAAAATTTTAACAAAATTGTTCATGACTACCGGTACTTTGTATATATTTTAACAATTTTATCTATATTTCGTTTCATTTTGTTACACTTTCAATGCCCTCAAGTACATGAAAATCTGATGTCAGACATTTGACTAACCAATCAGTGTCGATGTTTACAACTTTTCCTTTGTCTTTCTGAGAATGTCTTGCCACAGTTCCGTGCACTGTAGGCCAAGAACTTGCCACAATAGACAGTTTCATTGAATAATTCCTCACATCAACCTGTACGGGGGTTATATAACACCTCTTCTCCATCGTAGTGTTGTGAAGGAAGGCAACTAAAAGGAAATTTTGAACTATAAAAAACGAAACGAAATAGGATCTGATTGAACGTTTAAGTAATCTATTTTATCTTGTTTCAGTATACTAGTTGAAGGCAGATGATTCAGATCCCGAACAGTACCAAACCAACAGAGTCGACTTTTACTATGAACTTTCAATTAAAATACTGGTACAATTGGTCTAGTGTATGAAGATGATGGAATTAGTAGACAATAGACTTTGGCCTTGGGTATTCTTCTGGGGGATTAGTTCAGCGAAACTCCACTATTTTTTTGTAACGGCATGTCTTTGAACGGACGTTAGACCCCATTTCTCTCTCTCTCTCACTTTCAAAACTTCGTAGTACACTTAGGAAGATCTCGCGACACACTGGTGGAGAATCAGTGGATTAATTTAACATGTTGATACAGATATTCGTCAACTTAAATCTTCAATAAAGTTGTATTGTCAAAAGTTAATATACGAAAAGATAATTTACTGGAATGGTATGTTTAACGTCCGCTTCCACTAATGTGATATCGCAGATAATTTACATTTTAGTTGATTTAAATATTTTGTTTGCCTTCACTACACAAAAGATCTGATAAAATAAAACCAAGTATGAACAATCCAAACCATTAGACAAAATTCGAAATCCTAAAAAAAAAACGGTATAGGTAAAATAGTGTAATCAGGAAATGGATTGTTCACCGTGTACAAAATATACAACAAAAAGTGGTAACAGGTGTGCGGAAGAGTAAGCTTACCCTGTCTGACACCACACCCGCCATACCTCTTAAGTACTGGTATGACGTTTCTTGTTCTCTTTGATGTCAGATTTGGGACACTGTGATGGGCTGCAACTGAGGAATTACACATATTTGGCTCAATGAAGGTAACGGTTAGACCAAATGAAATGTAAATGTTTAAAGTGGCAATACATCGGTGAAAGCTAGAATAATTTATTGTTGTTTATAAGCTGTTAATAATAATAATACTAAAGGACAAAACTGGCTGCACTTGTCTGTTCAGTCAGTTTTTTAGAGGGATAACTTGCATTTTCTTTTGGCGTTTGTCACTTCCGATTGTTGAAACCATTATTACTCATCTATCGTAGCAATTATCTCTGGGTTAATATTATATTTGGAAAGTGTTTAACCAGTTTTATCACATATGTGATAATGACTGACACCAATATTGTCCTTTAAAGTGGCAGCACATCAGTGCAAGCTTAATCAGCTGTTAATAAGACTTATTGTTGAATATTTATACATTTTAACTCTGGTAGGTACTGTCGTTAATTATAAATATATTTTAACACATATTTATTGAAAAACATCAGCTGATTTATTTAACCACAATGATGACAGAATATTCTTTAAAACGTCACCCAAATAAATCTGTATTTATTTATATAAGTATGGGAAATATTGTTAAGAAAAATTACATTTTGTGAAAAGAATAATATTTTAAAAATAAATGGAATTATTATATCTATGGATAACGATTTGAATTTGATAATAATGATGTGACTGTAGCAGCTTGTGTTATAAATGAAACAGATCCATTCAATTCGTAAATACGTCATTTTTTATGTATCACTAAAATATTTCTAGTTAAAGGATGAATGGACTTTATGTTTGATATTAAAATTTATTATAATGCCATTTTCAAATTCTTTTTGTGTTTTTTGCTGAAAGTATTGTATTCACCTCTTAGTAATCTTTGTATGTCGAGGTGTTCAATTTATGTCTTCCAAGTCCAAATTTAGAATATGTACATTCAGGGTGATTTAATGGTCAAGAACGAGACTGAAGTAACGAGCGATTACAGACACACAGACGAATTTCATTTCACTGATAATTCTGCTGAAGATGAAAGTTATTATATAAGATGATGAGAAGATATCTCACAATTCAAAAATAGTATTTTAAATCTGTTTAAAATACAGGATTTATTCTATTGTTCTAATTTGTATTTATTAGTCATATTGCTATGATCTGGAACAAATTTAAAATACATGTAACTAAGAGATTATTTAATGAAATTGTCTGTTTTGTACATGCACTGAATTATCAGTGACAACTACAAAAATCATGACAAAACAAAAGTTAAAAATAAGTAATTTTAACATTTATCAGTCAAAGTTGACCTATAATACACCTGATGCTCTCTGACACTGGTCAGATTCATATACGGTTTATGTTTCGGTTGTTGAAGTTGGTTAGATCTAAGGGGAATAACTCTGCTGATCTTATTGTAAAATTAATTCCTATCTTTATTTTAATCGGATTGATGCACATTTCATTCTTCAGTTGTTAAGATCTAAGGGGAATAACTCTGCTGCTCTTATGGTCGAACTGGAGGATCTTACAAGAACAATTGTCTAGTCATTTGGATGAGACGGAAAACCGAGGTCCAGTGTATGCATTGCCGTGCACATAAAAGATCCCTTGGCAGTTGGAATTCGATATAAGTGTAGGCCATAGAAATGAAATGGAGTTAAGTCCTACTGTTTTACTCCTGAACTGGGCTAATGAAGACGGCGTAGGCCATAGTGCAGCTGCACGGGCAAAATTTCCCTCATAGCAAACTTAATGTTTGGCGTATGATAGAAAGATTATTCCAATCAGTGAATCCTATGAATTTAAAATCTTTCAATTAAATTAAATAATAATTCTGTATTTATTTTTTATTATTTGTACTAGCCAGCCCATTTTTTATGTTCAGATGTGTTGTGTTGTACCTTTTAAGTTGCCGATCTGTCTTGCTGTGACTTTTCCGACCTCTTTTGTTGTTTCTTTAAAGTTACCAATGTCTTGTTGTGACTTTAAAGTTGCCGATATGTTTTGTTATGCCTTTAAAGTGTGCCTTTTAAAGTTGCACATCTGTTTTGTGATGCTGTTAAAGTGTGCCTTTAATATATTGATGATATGTCTTATTGTGACTTTACATTTGCCAATCTGTATTCCTATGTCTTTAAAGTGACATTCTCTCTTCATGTGACTTTAAATTTGCCGATGTGTTTTTTGTCTTTCAAGATCTTCAAGTTGCCAGTGTTTCTTGTGTCTTTCAAGATGTGTCGTGAGTCTTTAAAGTGTCGTTTTGTCTTGTTGTGTTTTTAAAGTTGGCAATCTCTCCTGTTGTGCCTTTAAAATTGCTTTTATGTTGTTGTGCCTTTCTCATCTTTATTAACCTTGTTTGGGCAAGAAAGGACTTTAAACTCACAATTTTTATCACATTGATATCAACTGAAGAGAGAATTTCAAGGAATTAACAAATAACGATCACAGAATTTAAAGTACATTTGGCTCTGTTCTTTAAATCCTTAAAATAGACACAAATGGGCCTAAACGCACATATTAATGTAATATGAATGTATATTTATAAGTGATTTATATCCAATTTTAATATCTCCTTTGTAATTTCAGATCAATTATGTTCAGTCTAAATTAAACGACTGTTATTTATGCCTGCTTAGTCCATTTTAAGCGTGTTTTTGTTATCAAATTGTAGTTTGTAAATCGGGTATTATATTACTCATAATTCCTTCATTGTCTTGGTGAATATTATTTTCTTTATTCTTAACTAATGGCGCCGAAACCATAGAATACCGAAAGTATAGAATATCAGCAGTAAATATTCAGTGAATGAAGTGACATCCGGCCGGGCGAGTTAATAATAACTTGTTTGCTTCTTCAAATTTAATTCTGTCGGAAGTAAATGGAATGAAATGAAATGGGGTTTAACGTCCTACTCTTTTGCACCTAACCTGGGCTAATGGAAGACAGGCATACACCACACAGTGTGTAATGAGGGAAATTTTGCCTGGGCAGCGGCGCTACAACCTACCCTTATATCAAATTTCAAACGCCCAGGGATCTTTTACGTGCATGCCTTTGTGTACACGGGACTTCGTTTTTTGTACCATCCAAACGACTAGACAGCTGTTCTTGCCAGGCCTTCCATACTGCATCACTGACAAGGGGAAACCATGCTAGAAAATCTGGATGAACTTATTCGGCCAATGCAGGGATCGAACACCCGACCTCCAGACTTGCGAGCCAGCGTCTTAACCACTTAGCCTCGTGATTCCCCTGTTGGAAATACATTCGGATAAAAATTGAAACAACTAAAGGTGTTGATTCTTTTGATTGGCTGAGCACTAAAATCAATGTATTATTATCCAATCAAATGACAAAAATTTCGATTTTATCTTAGCTAAAATTTCGTGAAACAGGCCACAGATCTAAATATGTTTTTTTTTTATACTTTTGATGGTCTCTACTACTTGAAGATCCGACCGGTTGTAGTGGAAGGTCGAGTCAGAGGTCATATGAGCGACTTTTGACCCTCTGATGTCAGACTTTTGATGAACCAATCAATTTTGACGTTTCTACTGGGTCACCCACGGCAAGTTAACAACACCAATATTAACTGAAATGAACCAATATTGAATTTTGGTTCGTGTTTTTGATTTTGAATATTATGGGAGATATTGAGTTAAAGAGGTTTAGCATCTTTAAGTAATATGTCAGTAATGTTTAAATTTATTTGAAAGGGGGAAGGAAACACTCTGTTACTTCCTCATTTGTCAGCAAAAATTTTTAGGAAAATTGAAATGTAATACTCTTTCTGGTTGTGTGATTTTGATTTTATAGAATCTTTGTTTCCTAACCTTTGTTCAAATATTATTCTTTGTCGGTCTCAAATATTATTCCTTGTTAGTTTTAAAAATATTACTCCTTGTTGTTCTAAGATATTATTCCTGATTGATCTCAATTATTATTCCTTATTGGTCTCAGTTGGTCTCAATTAGTATTCCTTATTGGTCTCAGTAGGTCTCAAATATTATTCCTTGTTGTTCTCAGTAGGTCTCAAATATTATTCCTTGTTGTTCTCAGCAATTAACATGATTTTTATCTCATCTGAATGACTAAAGACTGTTCTGTAGATTCTGGGACATCACGATTATTGACTCTGCACCTTCACCACTGAGCCAGCGCCTCAACCAATAAATCAGCGCCTCAACCGATTAGTCAGTGTCTCACCCACTGAGCCAGCTGCTCAACGACTGAGCCAGTGTCTCACCCACTGTCCACTGAGCCAGATTACATGAAACATGCTAAATATATAGGAAAAATATTTGAATTTTGCAAAATAAAAACAGCAAGACATAGACAGCATACAATCGTAGACACAGACTAGTCATAGACACATCCACTGACTCAAACTAAATAAAGAAAAACACAGCCACATGTGGTTTTTCGAATTTTCTTTCTTAGTGTGCTGTTCAAAATTACAAGGCACACTTGGGAAGTGTTTGCCGCGGCACACTGGTTGAGAACCACTGCCTTAAATGTTATCTAAATTATTAATTAGCCTGCAATATTTAATGAATTTGAATACGTTTTGTGATGGATGATTTAACGTAAACTGGATAATCAAGACTTTGTTTACTATCATACCAATGTTATAGTAATGACGATCGTGGCTAATGTCTTGGTTCAGATTGAAGCAATTTGACGTAAATGTTAAGAATGTTTTGTTTTCATTGTCTATTCTTGAACTGTTATAACGAGAACTGCAGGCGCGGATCCAGAGGGGGGGTTTGGGGGGTCTACATAAAAAAAATAACGCCTTGTATCAATGAAATTACATCACAAAGTGATCCTACATCAGTATAAAAATGATTTCTCTGTTTAAAAAGCTCAATTTGTATGTATACCTATGTAATTTAGAGACGACGATGGCAGATTTCCCTAACAGAAAACTGGCAAACCCCCTCCTGCAAAAATTCCTGGATCCGCACCTGAACTTTCAGTTCTTTATCTATTCTTACCTCATGCCCCTTTAACTGACCACACAACAAAGAGCATAGATCACCCAAATAAATAAAAAAACAAAATGGTGTCAAGTGTCAACAGATAATCTGCTAATAGGTCAAGCTGTTACCTACCGTACAATGATTAGGTCGACCGAATGTCAATTACTATTGTTCATTTAATATCATTTTAACCTTTGTCATAATCCAAACCTCTAGAAAAAAAATTAACATGCTTCAAAATTGTCACCAATAAATAAATGAATTAACAAAAAATGCTTTTTTTAATAATTTTTTTTTTGGGGGGGGGGGGAGTTTATTAAAGAATAATTTAAGGAGACAAATTAATCTAAGCTATGGTTTTTCTTTTTAATCCTCACAATGTATGTTTTTATCATCAATCTTATTTGAATAAAGATTGTTTTAGAAAATAATTTATTTTTGTTAGGAATTTTTTAACTTTTATCCTTATTATTGTGCATAAGGCTCTTTAATAGTGAGAGGAAACCAGACAACACTAAGAAAACCCATGAGTTTGGACCGGCGAACCTGTTCCTTGTAACGTAAAACCGAAGTATCAACACCATGCAAATGGATTCAATGATAGACCTTATGATGCAACGTGCATGCATTAACCTTTCGGCCATCCAACCCCCGCTAAAGTTATGACATCATATAGCTCACTGTGTGGTCAAATTGTCAGATTTTGGATAGAATTTGTTACAGACCAGCAAGGAATAAAATGTCGATGAGAATGTGTCTTTTTAAAGTTTCAAAAAAATAGACCCACACCCCATTTAGTTCTAATTTCTCTCTTAATAATAAATTGCCATAATATCAAATTTTGATTTGTCATTAGAATATTTAAAATAGCATTATGCAAGAGCAAAATCTGCTTATTACAGGTCTTTCTTTAGGCCTGAAATGTTATCTAAATAATCAATTAGTCATTAATTAACAAATCCAGACAATAATAAACTTTTGATGTCAAGGCTAGCCTTCGATGTTGGCGGATTAAATTCCTATATGACACTTAATGGCCATTGATAATTAAATCAATCAAGTGGATCATCGAGACTAAGCTGTTTATATTAATGATTTTAGTAATGATGACCGAGGCTATGTGAATATTTCACTCGCTTTGTTCTCGGCTAATAGTGGATCAATTTGACTGAAATTTTCAGCAAATTACCTTCACACTATCTAGATTTTAACTATTATAGTGAGAACTGCCATCTCTTTATCTTATCGCCCATAATCTATCTTTAATAACAAATAATAATGCATGCAGATAGATAAACTGGATTAATTGGTTTCAACACAAACTAGGTCATTTCGGGACTAACATATGGCTTAATTTAATTTCAATAATTCACTTGAGCGTAGGAGTGTATAGATGTAGGAGGATACCGGAGAAAACCCACGAGGTTGGACAGGTGACTCTACTCCTTGTCAAGTATAACGAGGGATTTGGTTTCAATGCAGCGCTAGTTATAATTTCCTACAGGTAATATCAAACGGATATATTGATGCCCTATAAAGTTTTCGATACCTGAATTTAAAATAATTTATTCAAAGACCTAATTTTTTTGATATAAATTCATCCAAAGGATAACTTATGAAATTTTTGGAATTTTTACATGTTTTGATTCTCTCTTCATTAAAATTGTTTGATAGTTAAAGTGGGAATTTCATATTTTCCAAGAAAGTCAAAACATATTTATTTCTACGTCTTTTGTTCAATAGGTTGTCAACTCACTGTTATACAATCATAGGCATTCTTTTCCACACTTAAACATTTTTCATATCGGAAATAATAACACAATTACCGCCCTTGTTTTTCCATTACCCCCATGCAATATTTATCATGCAATGAAATGTTTGAATTTGAAGTTGAAAATGCTATTTTTGCCAATTTTTCAACTGGCAATAGTGAATTATAGGATTAATAGGATTATTCTTTAACAAAGTAGGACTGTTCATAGATACCATCTATTTTAAGCCTTTATTTTAATATATTTTAAAAAATATATCTTAAAAATATGAAATTGCAGCTTTAAAATTAGTGTAAATGATAATAATGATAGCCTAATTTAACTGGGTTTTGAGGCTATCATTTATTGACCCAGGAATGAATTAAATGGAGATTGAAAACAAACAAAAGGACATCAGTATCAGTTATCTTTACACCGACGGAGTGGCTGTTGTTATTTTGACAATAATCTAGATAGCATTTTTTCAACAGAAAATGACTAATCGATATCAATATTTTCAAATTATTGTAAACCAGGCCTCTTTATCATCATTATTCTCACTGACTAAACATGCCTCATAGGCCACTCCTTATCATTTCAAACACGCCCCTTTCTACGACGTCACATTAAAAAAACAGAGAATTGGGCGTGTCTTCTTTCCTGGACACGTGGTTTTACAGATTTGTTATTTGAAGAAAATATATCAACACGCTTCATTTTTGAATGGAAACTTGTGCTAGATCCACGTAGGATCAAATTGTTGTGTATTTGAAAGCCGAAGCCATCACAAAGTGAACCTATTCTAAGAAATCTGTGAATTTATTGGGAATTGACCGTTGGACCGAAAAGGAAACACCGATATTGAGCTTTGCATCTTGGGAGTATTTTAGGCGTTGTCACGTGATCTCTTTGTGTGCTGGTCTCGCCGCGTGTGAGTCAGTGCTCCCTAATATCGTCAGCTCTCATTTGCTTCAGTTTCGTCAGTTTTCTTGAAATCAGTCATCAAAGGAAGTCATCCAGACCATAAAGGATAATTTAGAAAAAAGGATATATATCTTACTGGACATGGGCCTGCAGGATAAGCAGTCTTGATATTGGATGTGTTTAGAAATTTACGTCAAGGGTAGAGTGGGATTCCGTAGTTGTAATGGCGGTGGTAGGGACTCGACACGCCCGTATTATGTCCTACCCTACCCCTCAGAATAGTGCTCCTAACCCACAAGCTATCCTTGCTGCTGCTGTGGCTGTCCCCTTTTATCAAGTTGTTCAACCCCAGGACGCTCAACCGGACAGACCGATCGGATATGGAGCATTCGGAGTAGTGTGGTAAGTTACTTTCCCATCACGTTATAACATTCCATTGTCGGTTTGTGTACGAACCGTCTCTTTGTGTATGCCGTACTTCCTAACGATCATCTAACTGGCCTACAGTATACAAGTCAGCCTAGTGTCTGTCAGAATTCTCACGTTTCACATATCCAGTATTCCTTATTTATCTGTTCAAATAATCAGTTCAAATGATTTCTTGGTACCAGACAATTTTATTTTCTGATTCCACCAAACCAAATTGGCGTTGCCCAGCTGTAGTACTAGGCTAGTAGACCTTAGACACACGGAGATAAGGCTGAACTATAAATAAATAATATTTTGGGTTTTAGATCTTGACTGTGATCATATGGGCCTGTACATTTCTTTGTTTTAACTGGACAAGTAACAATTTGTCATCCCTGTCCTGGAATCATTGAATTATAATTTGGTTAATTCAGAACCGGGATGATTCATTATGATAGAATTATCATACTCATCATAGAAGTTACTAAGTGTAGAAAGATTAAAAACATCATAATTATGATTAGGCCTTTGGTTGGCATTAATTTTCAGGCCCCTGTCTATTATTATTAAGGGAGTGAATCAACAGAGTTGTACCTAACCAGTCGATTTATATTTTTTCATTTTCAAATAATTACGAAATTGTGGAATATCACTTGAAATGGTCATTTAGGGTTTCCCAGAAAAGATAATCAATTAAAAAAACTTAACTGATTGGCATCTCTGTAAAAAATGTGATAAACAAAAACTCGCGAAGTCTTTGATCCTTATAAACACACCTTTATGATCTTAACATATGGCTTCTATTGTTTATGTATCCATTGTTGCTGATTGAAAAGATAACAATGGGTTTATTTATCACCGCTTGGACTTTGCGACTTAAGGGGCACTTTATGGGTCCCACATTCAGCATATGGCAGGATGGGTTTCTTTGTTTGTGTGACACTCAACCCCCCTCCAGACATTGGCCTAAATTAAAGTTCAATAGTCCTCACTACAGAGAGATTTTAACAGTTTGTTCAAGTGGCTAAATTTTGATTAAGTTACATGTACCTGACTGAGAGCCAGGTTTCACCTTTAATTACCTTTGCACAAAATGTCAACTTTTTACCACAGTTTGAAAATAAATGTTGATTCATTTCCCAATCACATCACAGACGTCGGAGATATTTGATAATTAGTCACCAGTCTGTTTAAATATTTAGTCATTTTATCCTTGACTTGAATTGAAATTTATTTCAAAGTTAAAATCAAAGAGGTGAAATAATTTTTAATACTGAACAGAAAGTTTGAAACAATTAGTCATCATAGATTCATAGTTGATAGAAAATTCTGACACATTATTGTTGAAGCCATTTTGTTGTTAGCTTGAAAGATTTTGTGTTTAGGTTGACGTGTATTTTGTAAATTAGACATATTTATAGTTGGAGAGTAAAATAATGTGAAATAATGATAAATATTTAAAATTATTTTAGCTTGATTAATACATGTGGTTACGTATAACAAAAGACAATACATGTAGGCCTTGTGAAAGTGAAATGAAAATGTCCTATAATGATAAAATCGTTGATATTGGTGTTTTTCTTCTTTTGGACAATAATTAATTTCACTCCTTATTCCATCCCACCACCCCTTAATTCATGCTAAAATGAGCTTGATCAAATTATTTTACTGAACAATTACACATACATGTTGTGGCACTGGTTTATTTATCTGCCATGGATGCTGAATATAGTAATAGTTTGAATTGTTCACATCCATTGTTGGATCTCTGTGAATTACATAATACATAGAATTAATCTATATTTGGACTGATGTTCAACCCTTGCATAGTTTTAAAAGGATTTGTATATCACTTGAATAACAATCATTTTTTTTTTTTAAAAAAATTGAATTTCTAAGAAATTACATATTATATTTTTGATCAGTGAGAATTCAAATTCATTTTAATTTAGAAGTTGTAACTGATATTGCGATAGTGTTTGTTACATAGAAAGAAATGTTATACAAAGAGAGATAATGGTGGTAGTTATTGAGTATGTAATTAAGTCAATTTACTGATACACTACATGTATGTTTAATAACTGGATGTTAAAGTTACAATATAAATACACAACCTTTGTGGTCTGTTTATAGACTTGATCGATCAGTTGGTTTAAACAATGTTTATTCATAGAATATCAAATATAACATGGCAATATAACAAATATAACATTAGAATTTGAAACATGAATAACATTAGAATTTAAAATATATATAACATTACAATTTAACATTACGATATAACACAGCAATTTAACACGACAATTTAACACAGCAATATAACATTACCATTTAAAACGTAAATAACATTACAATTTAAAACATAAATAACATTACAATTTAACACGATGATATAACACAGCATATAATATTACAATATAACACAATATTACAATATAACTCAATGCTGTAACACAACAATATAATTTGAAAATAATAACATTACAATTTGAAAATAATAACATTACAATTTGAAAATAATAACATTACAATTTAACACAATGATATAACACAACAATATAATTTGAAAATAAAAACATGACAATTTTAAACATATGAATGATACAGAACCAAATTAAAAGTTTTAAAGTAAATTTGTTTCATATTTTATTTACTTGTAATATTTCAAGAATTTTATAAAGTGTGTGCGTGTATGATGATAAAAGTTCAAATAAATATTGTAAATGATAAATATATAAAGATAAATATTTAGAATAAGTAACCAATCCTTATAACCTTCATACCAACTCCCTAAATTACATTTTAAAATGACTTGATGTTCAAGGTACATGTACAAATACATGTAACCTTTGTAAGGTATTTAGATACTGGATGATCAAGTTACAATATAAATGTAGCCTTTGTTTGTAAGACGTTGCATAACTTGTGATAACTGTATTATGCCATTTTGTCTAACATCTCTCCTCGTCTGTCCACAGATTATGTAATATGTAAACCTCAGTTGATAGAAAATTAACGAGAGCCAATTATCCAGACACAAATAGAGTTCTGATAAAACTTTGTGTTAACACTGACTGTGTTATTATTTATGTAATGAATAAAATAGGGTTTAAAGTTTAGTCCCGTAGTCCCTTTTTACCCACTGTTAAAAGAAATAGAAGGATATACCTTAATGAGAATTTCAAAGTTTCTCGACAAGTTAGGTGGCCGATTGGTTGGCATATTCGCGTTGTATGATGTCAACTGACATGGTGTCGATTTGCTGGTTGTACAGTACATGTATGTGACAAAGTGGGGGTCGCATGTTCCCCCCCCCCCCGACCCCTTCCGAGTCCTCAGGTTTTCTCCCACTGCTGAAGACCACTGCAGACTAACAAATAATTGAAATGAAATTCAATCATGTCCTAAAATGACCTAGTTTGTGTCAAGTGGACCTTAAATCCTGTTTCTCTCTCTCCAAAGTTTCTTGATCAAATGGCTAAAACAAAATGACAGTAGATTGGAAACCAATGGAAACCATCTGTTTCAGAGCGCTAGATATTGTTGCATCTTTAGTCTCATGGAGACACTCTGAAAGAAAATAAAAGAAAAAAAAAAAAACAAATTCGCTTCCTTCAGAGATTATGATTGATTGATAGAGTAGAAATTAAAGGTATTGACCTTTGACCTGTGACAAATTGAAATGTGAAAGATTGCAGAAGGTGGGATGATGAGGTCGGCTGTCAGATGAATGACTGTTATTATAAACATCAAAATAAACCGTTATGTTAAACTGTCAATATATGATGGTATAGATTTATTATACTCAGTTATTGTTTTATATTTGCTCATTTGGTGGGATCCACAGTGGTTAAGTGGGTAAGATGCTGATTCGCTGGCCTTGAGTTTAAGGACGTAGGTTTGATCCGCGTCTTGGGCAAGAAATTTCTCCAACATGGTTTCCCCTTGTAGGGGACTCAAGAAGGAGGGACTGACAAGGACAACTGTGTAGTTGTTTGGAAAGGACAAAAACAGGTCCTTTGTATAAATTGGAGTGCACGTAAAAGATTTTCGTTGGGAGTTGTATTCAATGAATTGTCTTAAAGAATTGAAGATAAGTATAGGAATTACAAAGTGAGTCCCTGTTTGAAACGCCACTCAATAATAGACATCAATTGTATTCTTAGAATTGTGTGGTGCTTTTACCAGGTCAGTTACTGAACTAAATGCCATTGAAACTACAATATTAATATTGGCTGAATATTTCGAATCAGTCTTATTTAAAGGGATTTTAGGGACAAGACAGAGCTAAAAATTTGACCAAGTTTGTAATTCTTATTCAGAATATTGTAATTTGAAAAACACTAGGGAAATAAATGTTCCTCACTGCTATATGCCATTGAATAAGGTGACATTTTGAAATATTGTTTTCTGATGAAACTTGATGAAGGGATATTTTGAGTATTAGGAAGACAAAAGAAAGAACCCTGAAATGAATATAATAATAATGTATTCTATTCTTTATGTCGTTAAATTTTACAATATTTTCGAAATTAAACCTGTATAAAGTTGAAATGTTTTACATCTAATCAGGTCTATTTTTAGACACATTATTTAATATTTATGATGAATTTATGATTTCATATAATAAACCATTGTATGTAATTTTAAAATAAAGGATTTTATTGTTCGGGTGAATATAAACATAGAAACATATTTCTCGTTCTAATCTCTCTATTTTATATATTTATATAAATCATTTTTAATCGTACAAACCAGAACAAAAATATAAAGACCAGAATCATTCTTGTCAAGAATTTTACGGGAAAGTGTCAAAGAACAAAATCATCCTATTCAAGAATTTTATGTGAAAGTTTCGAAGTGCAAATATTTTTTTTTGTTGTAATTTTTTTCTCTCTGACAGCTGAAAATGATCAATTTAAGCTGTCATTAAGAATGTCAACAGTTGAACACATTTGTATTTTTTTCACTGTGGCATGTACAATGGTACACAAGTTTGTGTTTGATTCATTGTGATTTTCTTACAATGCAATATACAACAGTTGATACATGGGATACCAAACTGTAAAAACATGCAGAATAACTGACCAGCTAATAAATCATATATCACACGGTTAAACCATGCAATAACTGATCAACTGATACATCATATATACCAAATTGTTCAACCATGCAATATACAAAATAACTGATAATTCACCATGATAGACAATGATATACCACTGTTAAACCATGCAATATACATGGACAAAATAACTGTTCAATACACAAAATAACTGCCTAGCTTTTAGAATATTATATATATATATGCACTGAAATTTTCCACTGCAATGTGTAAATATCCACCTATAAACTCAATATGTTGATTCTATAAATTCATTATGCATTCATTCAATGATGAAAATATTTAGAATATGCTATAGATATTTATAAACAGATGTTATCAAATGATGTACTGGCTAGATGGTTCATCTTATCGTTAGGTCTTTTAGTGTGTAGTTTATAAATTACGTATAAATAGTGCATTAGTAATTATTATAATATTTAACAGGGTTTCTATTCCCCCAGCCTATATTAACTCGGTATTCAATGTTAAACATCAAGCTAAATCCTGCCCATTCTCGATAGTGTATTGTACCGTGACATAATTTATAGAAAAAGTTGAATCGATCGAATGCCTTTTTGGGTCGAGTTCTGTAAAAATGAAATCAAACCCTTCATCTCTTACTCTTAAGTCTTAATCGAATTGTTTGAATACTATATAATCGGGATAAAAAATATTGATCTAAGTTGAAAAATTATCCTGATGTTTTATATTAAAATCGTATATTCTATGGAATGTGATTACGAGTACAAGTGGACGTAGATGTATAGATTTTGGGGTTGTTTTTTTTTTGGATAAGTTGAAATAGTGTAATATGGATGTGTAGATATGTATGTATAGTACTGTCTGAGTTATTTTATCGTAGACGATGAGTCATCTGAAATACATGTTATATATAAATATCTACTCATATAGTCAACACTTTTCACACAAACATGTAGAACAAGATTTCATGTAATTTACGTTTTTTTATTCATGCGATAAATCTCATTTTAATTTATTCATAAATACACACGTAAAATTAATATTTTAATCTATTCATAAATACACACGTAAAATTAATATTTTAATCTATTCATAAGTACACACATAATTTATTATCTACTTAAATATTCGTCTGAATCTATTTTTTTTATTATCATAAGTAAATGTTGATCAGGTTCGATGTAATTTGGATCTTATTGAATGTAAAGTTTATATTTAATTTATTCGTCTTCAATCTGTATTTAACATATAATTGTCTATAGACGTATATGTAGCCAAGACATGTGTTTACAATCACAGAATTTGATGTAGTACAGGATTTGTCCCGTGACAGATGGAGGTGGATCCCTAAATACATGTACCTGGTAGGCTACCTCCTGTACTGTTCCAAAATTTCATTCACAATGTTAGTAGCTGATGAAATTGCATTTTATATTGTGCATTAGGGGCATAATGAATTCGATACGAATACTAGCCAAAACTTATATTATTATTTTGATTTTATTTTTGTTTCTTTGTCTTCCTAATCGAAATGAAAATATTTTGATATGTCATCTCACACAGGCGTATTGCATTATGGTCAAATTTATCACAAATCGCCATTGTGTTCAGTTATATTCTAGAGATAAAACAACTGATAGTTTTTTTAAAAAATCCCTTTATAGCAGTTGGTATCTCACAAGGTACATGTAAACTGCCCCTCATACTTTTAGACATTGATCAACTATAATTCACTTGCAACAGTGTTATAAATTAGCCTGGTATATTTAGACATTGATCAACTATAATAGAAATAATGCTGCCTTGGTTAAAACCCCCTCTATTGTTTTACACACTTTATCTATGTTAGTCTCAAAATGACAAATTCTGGTCCTTTAAAATTCAAATTTTACAATTTTTTTTTTAAAAAACATTTAAATGGAGCACATTAAAAGAATTATTTAAGTGAAAAAATACGAGTTGGATAAAAACGCTTGCAATAAAAAAGCCAATGTTTACACATTACGTTTGAATGTTTTTGTTTTGTTTTTTCACAACATGTAGCCCACTTACAATCCATTTTAAAGGTTACAATTTGCGACTTAATATTCGAGACTGACATTTCATTCTGAGTTAATCTGAGTATAAATTTGACCAGAAATATAAGTGTTTTTTTTTTCCTTTAATATGTTAAAATTCATGTACGATTTGTAATCAAAGATGTTTTTTTTTTCTTACATTTGTCTTGATTCATCGATAAATTATACGGCATGTTTTTAATTCATCATCTCTGTCTGTATTTTTAAAACTGCATGGAATCCCAATGAAGAATAGAATTTGATACCTTATATTATTGAGTGAATACGATACTTGTAATCTACAAGTGGATCCAAGATGGCAATTAAAAGAAGCATTATAGATATTAATCATGCTTTGAGATTCATTTTATGAAATTTTATATACTAGTCGCTTAATTAACGACATCTTGAACTAAAATAATATAGCCATTTGATTGACCAATGAATGAAAGGGCCTGGGTATTTCAGATTAAAGTTTCGTATTGTGATTTGAAGGTGAGAGAAATCGAGTTTAACGTCCATTCGACTCAAACTAGGTTATTTCAGGGCTAGAAAATTATATTTCTATAATTTGCTAGCGCATACAACAGGGGTAATTTATCACTCGAAGGAAATCTGAAAGAGTTTTTGAATCTCATACAAACTAAATATTGTAAAGTTGAATCTCATTATGGAATATCAACGCCAAACTGGTTTAATTTCATACAATATAAAAAAAATTGATATAATAATTATTAACTTTGGTTCTGAGATACGGTTGTCATGGAAATAGAATATTAATACGAATTTTGATTAAATTTTGATTGTGTTTAATGATAACCAACTATGTAATATATTTTGTGTGAGAAGATTTTATTTTAAATACAAGGTCAGTAATTATTGTAATCAGTGTTGATTAGACGCGGGATGAAAGACCTACACTTTTTTCTAACCTAGCTAATGAAGCAGGCATACAAACCATTCTATTTCATGAGGGAAATTTTTCCCCAGATAGCTTTTGGATTCTTATAGTCAATGGTTCTTTTATGTGCACACTGCACAGAACCTGTGTTTTTCGAAACGTCTATATATCATGACGGAATATCATGATGAACTTTAACGGTCAACACTGCGTTTATACCCTGTACTGTGAGAACAGCAAGCCAAAGTTTTACTAAGTCCCAATATTTGCATAACGATAAATCCAGTGTGTTTTCAACAATATCAATTCATCTACTCTTTAGGAAGGTGGACAACCATTTGGGAAGGTGTCACACTATTTGAGAAGGTACAGCACCGTTTGGGAAGGTATTACACCACTTGGGAATGCTCATGCTACTTGGGAAGGCTTACACTGTTTGATTTCAGGATTTGTTGAGAATGTATAAATTCTGTGAGTGAGTCAGTAAGATTGTAGCAGTATGATGAAAGGTACTATGTATAGTTGCTAGCTGCAATAGGCTGATATAGTTTACTGTAGCAACTGTTACATATATCATAGTCAATGATAAGAGTACAGTAGGATGTTACTACAGTCTGGTTCAGTTCATGTAACATATCACAACCTTCCTGGCACACTTATAAATAACTTAACATCTTACAACTTCTACCCTAAAACTTACAAGACAAAGCTGATTATTATTAAAGGGACATGCTCCACATATTCCCATATTCTACTGTACTATGTAGGGATGGGGCCCACGGGGGGCATGGATGGCCGAATGTGCGCACTGTATCATAAGGTCGGTCACTGAGTCTGTCGATTCCCCATGAGTAGGGTAAGCTGTCCAACCTTGTGGGTTATCTCAGGGTCCTCCGGTATCCTCCCACTGTTAAAAACCCCTACACGCAAGCGAATTATTGAATTAATATTGAACCATGTGCTAGTCCCGAAATGACCTAGTTTGTGTTGAGTGGGTGTTAGTCCCCATTTCTCTCTCTCTCCGTTACCCTGTAGTATATGTAGCTTTGTACTTTAATGGAGATGTTAAATTTGGAAAAATCTCACATGAGTCGTATTCTCCCTTTAAATAAAACTTCACCATTCGACCAAGTGTTAAATTAATTTAAATGTGATACACTCAAATCACATAAAATTAAACAAAAAAATTATGATATGTACCTGCGGCTGGTATACTTCTAATACAATGTGTTAATATCACTTTAAACAGTTTACGCCTCTATTGTGTAAAAGTACCTTAAAGTCACTAACCAATCATTGGCAATCACCTTAGTTTCTGACATCATAAATCATTAAATTATACTGTCTGCTTTCGCTGATTTCTAGACACGTACATTGTATTTATAGTATATTATTTTTCACCGATGGCCTTGAGTTGTTCTCGACATATTTAGTTTTAATACCATACATGTACAAGGTCAATGGGAATGAATCTCGCAGACATCTTTAACAGATTTAACTATTCATTCAAGTATTATCTCTTTGTATTCGTGGTTCGATACTAGATGTCAACGTCCAACATCTTTTGTTGATCTAGTTTTAACTTTGGTTTCGAGAATTTCGGCAGTTACGTGACTAGAAGCTCTTAGGTCTAAATATTCTTTTTTATAATTTTTTTTCCGGCATCTTGACATTTTGGGCAAGTTTCTTCGAAAAAAGCAAAGAAGAATTAATGAAATGTCAATTTAAAATGAAATTCTAATTCATATTTTTGCAAATATTACTTAAAATGTGTAAGAATATTATTTAAAAACATTTCTGGGCCACCTTGGATGGATACGTGATTTTTATGGACATGTATCATCTGGTACAGACTGGATAGATCTATTTTATAAGACCAACTTTGGGTTTGGTCAAAGACCTTGAGATGTAAGCAGGCCTAGCACTAATCTCCACCCAACCCTTACCCTGGACCTAACCCTCTTGAGATGTAAGCAGGCCTAGCACTAATCCCAACCCTTACCCTGGACCTAGCACTAACACTTACCCTAACTACAATATCACAATCACATGTCCAAACCTTATTAAATTGACGAAATCTTGAATTGGCCTTAAGAAATAGATTGGTCACTGTCAGACACAAATTAATACTTTATCAGATGACAACCATCTTTTGTTTGTCTGGTGATGATAAGTTAAAAATATCAGTTTCATGAACTATGTTCAATAAAAATTATGATTGCCAGACCGGTGATAGGTCTACAGTTGAACAGTATCGAAGTGTGATAAAAGGACAGATATTTAAGGGTTAGATATGGGTACTTCAGATTGTAAGGGCTGCTATCCCTTAAAATGCCAGTTGAATCAATGTTTGACCTTATGTTACAATGTGCCTGTGCTAGCCATTCATGGATCCCTCTCTCTTCCCTTTCTGCACTCATAAAATAAAGCTTAAAGCTGCACTATGTTAGGCATGAAATAACATGCTATCATCACGTTGAGTTGATGTTTAAAACAAGTCTCTCTCTCCCTCCTGTCTAATCTCCTGAAGACTCATGAAGTAAAGCTGTTCCATGTGTTAGTCCCGATATAACATGTGTGAATATTTAAAATATCTAGTTTGCTTTCTCCCCCGTCTCTCAAATACAGCCCAATGTTTAAACCCTCGTCTCTCAAATACAACCCAAATAGAATTTCTTGAAGGTATGTTTAAACAAAAAAAAAATGTTTTGCTTCTCTCTCCCATCTCCTAAGTGAATGTTTAGAAAATATCTATTTTGCTTACAACCCTAATAGAATTGCTTGAGTGAATGTTTAAACAAAAGTAATATTTTGCCTATCTCTCCCATCTCTCAAATACTAGCCTAATAGGATTTTCCCTATCAGTATAAGTTAAATATAACGTCTCAACAGACTTTATGTGAGTTAAACCATCCAACTATTCTTACAACATTACCTAGACTTTGGTCTATTAATATAAATAGGTCACACCCAGATCTAGGTCATGCTATGTAAATAGGTCACATGAAGAAGAGTGATGTATTTTTAGTTCACCAGCCATGTTCAGTAGGTTTCAATAAAAGCTGCTAATCCATATTGAATATATTTTCTCGTCGTTTATTCTAATTAATATCCTGGCGATTGTTGTTAGCTTTATCGAACCATGTACGCAGACAATCATCGTATTTACCACGGAGTTGAATGGCCATATATTTCACAGACAGACCACTGAGGTGGTGTATGGCCATTTATAACGGACGCAGACCACTGTGTTGGTTTCATGGCCATTTATTACGGAGACAGACCACTGACTTGTTGTTTAATATTACACATGATAATGTGAACAGAACCACTGAGTTGTTGTAAGACTGGAGACAGACTGTCCTGTTTTGCATGGGAAATCCAATATGAAAGTAGCTATTAACATGAGTTTATGATAAAATGAATGTTGTTTGTACAATGGTTGTTTAACTAGTGCTCGGTCTTTAGTCAGAATACATTTTAACTGTTACAGGCTATTCACACGTGCTTACTAAATAAGATATATTATCCATTATTTACATGGACATGTATCTCTCTACAGTGTCACTTATTGTAAACCAACATTATTTTGATATTCAATAATTTGATTTTAAGAATTATAATTTTCAAACGTTTGTTTGAGAAATATAGAGGTTTAAAAGATTCAATAGTAGATGACAGATTGACTATAATACACATGTAAAAATTGAATATGGGGAGGGGGGGGGGCCTATCCCACCTTGTGGGTTATCTTTGGTTCCTCCCACTGCTAAAAGACCTCTACATATGTTAGTGTTAATTTCCTTTTACTCTGTTTCTCTCATAAATTCTATAAAGTCTGTGTACGTACATGCACACATACATGCAATCAAAGAAAGAGAAAATCTATATTAAAATCTAGCCCTGAGTTCATGAAGCGTTCAAAGACTTAAGTTTAGAATTTACTCAGAATTGTTCGCCTTATTGTAACTAACATATAGTCCTTTATAAAACTTTTGTTGTTTTAATGTATCAAATACACCAATAAGAAACTATGTGCTAAGTTTTGTGTTTCTGGATGAAAGATATTTCTTATGACCAGTGATTGAAAGTTGAGTAAATTCGTAACTTTAGCCTGAGCATGCTTTGTGAACTCAGGGCCAGACATTATATATAGATGACTAAGTTTTTTAGTATTATAAATGATTGTATTTTGATATTATTATCAATCACTTCAGTCTTTACCTTGGATATCAGGTGATATATTATTGAAGCTAGATAAGTTCACGAAAGTCATTGTACATGTATAATACATTACAGTTTAAAGTTAAGTCTTCTTTGACCTATTTGGGTTTTCTTTTTGAGTAGATTTGTTACCTTGGAAACTCTGTGTAGTGGTTGAGATCAGACAAAAAAAAGATCAGCTTGCTCATGAAAGAATTTGTAACAGTGCAAAATCCTAGTGAAGGCAGAACTTCTTAAATTACTCAGACCATATGTTAGAGAAACTATGTCATTTTGGGACTAACATATGTTTCAATTTAATTTTATTCCTTGTCTCACGTATAAGACCCAATGACAAACCTTACGATTTCATGCACCCTGTTTTACCCCCTACTGCCAAGGCCTCTTCTCACATAGCTAACAGTTTCTCCCATATCCATACAATAGAATTCTCTGTATAATATTTATTTCATTTGACAAAAGTTATCTTGTGAACTTTTCTTTCCATATAATTTGATTAGTTATTAATTCAAATGTCAGTCAGTAACACTTTTTTTTTTTCTTCACCATCTTTTCTTAAATCGATTTTTCAACCACAATTAAAGAAAAAAATTAAAACATCTGCGCTAATTTCAAGAAGCCATTGTCCTTATATTAGATATAAATCTAAACTAGTTTATGATCATCAATTCTTGAATCTTTTTAGTTTATTTCATGATGTGTGTTTTCGAGTAGGATCTTCTAATGTCCTCAAGCTTCTTGATCTGAATTTCTTTTCAGTTTTTCTCTGAATGGATTTTAAACGTGATTTTCATATAGTTCCGTTCAATATCCACACCAGATTAGTATGTGAACTTGCGACAGTACTTTTTAAAAAAAGGATAACGATTATCACAATTTTTTCTATTTCCGTGCCAGACGACTAGTAATTAAATCAAGATACTGATTTCCTTCCCCATGTTGATTTCGTCGCCGTGACGATATCTGGATTTTATAAGAACATTGATTCATTCATTACTTGATGATCTGACCATTCATAGAGCTGACCACACTACCAAATATTTTATGACAAAAATCTAGACTTGAACATTAAAAGTAACCGTAACTCTGCAAGCGAACTCTTAAAGTAAAAGTGTACCATATGTTAGTCTCAAAATGACTGAGTTTGCGTGAGATTGCATAAACATACGAACCTTCAGATCCCTGCTTATTACTACATGTATGTTATGCTTGGTTCCCACTATCTTGCAATAATTGAATTTGTGGTTTTAATCATGGTTTTAATGGTGATGATCCTATCAGATCTTATCATGCATTGTGGACAGTTGTATCAATCGTATCAAAACGTATCCATAGGGACAATCCTGACATAACGCATCACAGGACAGGGGGAACGTAGCATTAGCTATAGATCTACCAGTACATACAAACAGTCCCCCAGACCTCCTCTCTCTACCCATCAGTAGAGATAATTTTTTGTAACACATCGCAATACTATATCTTACCATCAACTACAAACAGTCTCCCAGACCTCTTATCTAAAAGATGGTATGAAAGCAGGTACATGTATAGCTCTATGAACATAGATGTATCATATGTGGGTTACACAGACCTGGTGTAAGTCTGATAAAATGTACTTGATATTTTGATAAGTTCTAGGAGCATATGTACATGTAGATACACAGATAATTGAAGTAAGTACTTAAACCTGGCTGAATTCATCAGATTATAAGTCAACTGTAGTATGTAACGAGTCCATTTACGTCACAGACGATATTTTTCTAAGGTTGTGGTTTTAAGTGGATTATTGAAGTGTACCGGGAAGAGACTTAAATTAAACTTACTGAAGATTGTTTTTTTTACGAACAAACTGAACGTTGATCGGAAATAGTTTGAATTTCTTTCTGAATCTTGAGAGTATTAGGTGCATGATGTTTTACTTATGGGATAAATTTATGGGTGTAAATAAGAAGGATTAATTAAGTACGTTGTGAGTTACATGTACGACCCCGATGTGGCTTAGTCCGAGAGGTTAAATAACTGGTGTTAGTAGGAGTTTTACAGGTTGGCATTAAAACCTAAGTGTGTCACAGGTTTATTCACATTTAAGAAGAATGGTTTTTGACTAAAATGAAGTTGTAATCTACATGTATGTGAACACATCTGACTTATTTACCTAGAATTGATTTCTCATTGAGTTTGATTTGGAACTTGTAAGATAATACTATACAAATAATTCTGAAGCTTGATTTATTTCCACATCAAGTTCTTTTGCACCGCAATATAGTTACAGAAACATATTCTTCTGATTCATTCCGTTCTGCTATGCTGGCACTAAACTTAAAACTATGTTTTTGTCTCTGTGGACAATGTAAATGGTATGATTGTAGTTTTCTATAACAAGGAAGTTGAACAGGTTCCCCAGCTGTTACAAGTCATAAAGCTGGTCTTATCATTAATATTCATAAACATGATCCTACTACAGTAAGGAGGAGCGTGGAAGAGACCAAAAGGTATAATTCTCTTTAACCTATCAGCACTCTGTTTCTCATTCAAACACTGCAGTTAAATATAGCTATAGACCTGACAACTTATTGGGCCTGTGTAAACAATGGAGACCAAAGATTGACAAGGATGTTGACAATAACCTGCTTTCTTTTATTTTGTATACATGCTGCATGTACAATCGATAGGATTGACATGAGTTCACTTGTTTTTAAAGAGGGACTCTGCAATCGATGAGCTTGTCATAGGCTTACAGTACCTGATCGAATCAGGGGACTTCTTGTTAGATAGCAAGCGCCTACAATAAACAGTACTTCTACTGTATATTTCTTAAAACTTAAACAAAGAGATTCACTGCTTTACTTGTTTCTAGGCACCACAAGAAATATAAAAATACATAGTGGCGTCAGTTCCAGTTTCATCTCGCCAAGAAAGTGGCATCTGCCTCGAACATGACATCTCAATTTGAATGGTTGGAGTTGATCCTGTTTAAACTTTCAGGGATAGTCACTGAAAAATTTCAATAACCATTTGACGGACGTGTAATGATTTTCGCATATTTGAAGATGATATTTCTTGATGAACTGGTGTATTAATGCAGGTTATTTCTCGCCCATTTGAAACGCATCAAGCAATTTGTTTGAGAATCTCATCAATGATATTAACAGTCATTGTTATGATTTCCCATTATCTGATAACAACAATGGCCATTATGGTCAGTCAGATGGAATGCCAAGATTTGAATCATTTATTTTGGTGAGGAAATGATGAATGAATACTTGTAAAATTCTCCACATCCTGTAGTGAACTGATGACTTACATATATGTCTGGTTACTGGTCTGTAATTTAAATCAGTGACTGACTGACCAGTACTATAAGTTCACAGTGTGGTCAGTCGGTATTGATAAATATGGATTGTGAATGTGTGTGTTTGAATGATTGCCCCTTCTATGACCCCTGGCCTCAACCTGCTACTGGATCAGAAGGTGAATCTATTACTATTACTATCCTATCTCATTTATTTCCTCTTTATAGTCCTGGACTTTTTCTAGCATCTTATTTGTGAAAGAGAGAAGGAAGAAAAATAGGCTTTAACATCCACTTCACACAAACTAGGTCATTTCAGAACTAACATATTGCCATAAAGTATTTTTGCGCGATACAAATTGAAACTTATTATTATATTATATCAGGCCTTAATAAAGATCTGTAATAGGCAGATTTTGCTCTTGCATAATGCATGTTTAAAGAAATGCAGAATTATAAACATGGCAATAAAAAGAGTGTAATTTTGTGTTTCTATTGTGATTCATTGATAATTTATAGACAGATCTGTCATTAATTTAATATGATCGAATGGAATTAAGATTGATCAGGTATAAATAACAAGATTTAACCTGACCAATGAGAATAGAGATAAAGGTAATAAAGACAGGTGTTAATTGCTGATTGACTGATGGACAATGACAGGTGTTGTATGACACTAACGACAGGTGTGTTGTAGACTGACCATTGTTACCTGGTTGTAATCAGGGGTTGACCTATATGTAAACCTCTGGAACAACATGCTATATTTAGATGTGATGTAATGGCAATGACTTTATCACCTGCATAGAATAACACTCACCTGTATTGTTATAACAGGAATCACGTGTCTAAATGAGTAAGTCGTTGGCTCGCTAGCCTGGAGGTCGGGTGTTCGATCTCTGCATTGAGATTTTCCGGGGTGGTTCACCCTTGTCAGTGATGCAGGACGGAGGGCCTGACAGGACATCTGTCAAGACGAAAGTCAAGGTCACATGTACACATTGGTGTGTACGTAAAAAATCCCTTGGCAGTTGGGATTCGATATAAGAGTTGGCTGTGGCGCCGCTGCCTGGGCAAAGCTGCTCTTATTATAGCACACTGTATGGCGTATGCCTGTCTTCATTAGCCCAGTTGGAGCAGAACAGTAGGACATTAAACCATATTTTATTTCATTTTTCCCCGATTGAAAACCAGAAAATAAGTTGATATGTTAATGAAATAAAAGTGGTACAAATCACACCTTGATTTGATGAGTTGACAGGAAGAGAGTGATATATACAGGTAGTACTTGATGAATAGATTCAATCCTATATAGATAAAGGTGGGACGTTCACTTATAGCACACCTGAATTAAATAAACCCTATTTATTCATAATACAGGTAGCCATGCAGAAATATTATCAGTACTATATAAATCTCATTTCACCTGTTGACCTCGACTCTAAAGGTTCAAATTCAAACCTAATTTCACCTGTTGATTGTTGTTGTTATTGACTTGATACACGGACCAAATATATAAACTTTATCACAATCATAAATTTAATACAGCCTCCATCAGAAATACAACTTTACGCTGTATCATAAAGCCTGTGATTGAGTCAGCTGGTGTGGTTTCGGTCCCCGGGTTGTACATGACAAGGAGTAGGGTCGCCTGTTCAACCTCGTAGATTGGTTTAGGTCCCAGGGTTGTACATGACAAGGAGTAGGGCCGCCTGTCAAACCTCGTAGATGTTCTCCATGTCCTCTGGTTTCCTCCAACTATTAATATTTGAAATGAAGTTGAATCATATGTTAGTCCCGAAATGACCTAGTTTGTGTTGAGTGGAAGTATGATGGTGCTATATTAACCAGCATTCCGTTATCGACGTCATATCAAAAACTTAAGTTTGTCGACCAATATACATGTACACCAGTCAATGATTTTTTTTGCATCAGAGCGTTGCCCCTCAATAACGACAACAGTCAGGTGAATAGTGCTTCTTCAGGATCAGTTTCTGGCGCATAGAAATAGATATATATTAGTCATTGCTGTATAAAAATAAATACTAGATGATACATCTGTCACACTCTTCATTCATTCATGTCATAAATACATAATATTGTACGGTATCCATTTAAACACAGAGTATAGAATTTCAAACAAACAACACCAAAGAGAACCATATTGATTTCTGTGAGTTGGAATTTGTTTTGAAGCAAATTACAATCTAATTGTATTCTAGTTGATAAAGGCACAAAGTAGAAGACTAAAAGTCCAACATGTTTTTTTGTTTCATCTTTTGATATTTTAATTAGCGTGACACGAACTGTCTACTTGACGAATTCAAAAGGTACGTTGTGGTCAAGTAGCCAATTTATCCTGACTAGGTTTCTAACTGCGACTATTCTCTCGATACCAGTGTGTCTGTCTTCACCATGAGACAGTCTCTGTAGAATCGTTAGGGAGAAGCTATTTAAAGCAAGAAGCACTATCAAACCATTATGAGAGTTGGACATTGACATCAGTATTGGGTTTTAATCTGTCAATAATTTCTCCCTGAAGGCTAATCACCTTAATGTGTGTGTCTGTCATAAGCGGAGGACACTTTTTACGCTTTCCTTGTAGTCGTAAAGAGTTTTGATTCAAATATTTGAGTGTAATAGATTGTATTTGCATGTAGCTATGTAAGAATTGATGGTGTTTAATCATCCATGAAGAAAAGTAGACAATTTGAGGGAATGTCCATATAACACATTTCGGGACTAACATATGGTACACTGTACAATTTTATTTCATTAATGAAATGTGAGTTTAATGTCCTACGCCGGACTGTTCTGCTCCAACTGGGCTAATGAAGACTGGCATATCATGGGCAGGGGAATACATCACATGTCAAAGGACTATTCCATTCCAAGCTGTATGCAGAAAAATACAACATTAAACTCAATTTCATTTCAGAAAGATCTGACCGCTTAGACCGTATATGTATATAAAATATACAGACTATTCCACTTCCTCCCACTGCTAAAGACCCCGACGTGCAAATGAATTATTGAAATAATATGAAACCATATGTTAGTCCCAAAATGACCTAGTTTGTGTCGAGTGGACGTTAAACCCAATTTCTCTCTCATTCCACGCTACACACAGAAAAGTAGAACGTTTACCTGATTTCATTTCATAGAGATGTGTTATTAAAAGCTTTTATTTCACTCCGTTAAAAGTAAAAAGTAGACTGTCGTCAATACACTTTTCAAACTTTACAAAATAAACCTAGTTAATTACTTAGAAACGAGTATATATTTTTATAGCCAGTGCACCAAGTGTCAATTGTTATTGTTCAGAACTTAGTTTTGACACGGGTGTCCGCAATCAATATTCCCCCAAGATTTTCATTTAATCTCTGACTGTGTTAAACAGTTTAAACTCCAGTTAAAGAGATTAAATTTAAGACAATATGGACCCAATGTGTGATAAACGTGACGTGAAGTCAGTGACAAGGTCCTCGGTAGAAATGGGTCACCTGTAGCTAAAATTATTTTCTGACAGTAGTGAAAATGTCATGGAGTCAATATTGTGTTAGTCAGTTGTAAAGGTTAATTATATGAGATATGAGTAAGGGTATTAATTAACTTCTCATATACGATATAAGTATTTACATGTAAGTCTACGTATATGTATGTCTATAAATCAAAATGTCCGCAATATCGCTTTGGTGCATGCAGATGTTAAATAAAGCTATCCCCCACACACACACAAAGAGGCAAACAACATGCACTGTGCTACACGTATGAGGGTAATTCTAACTATGATGCGCCAATTTTTCTTTTTTTTTATGTACACAGAACCTCATATTTTTTTTGTTCCATCCAGATGACTACACACTATTCCTTCACACTGACACCACATTGAGGATCTTTGTTGGCCAACACCAAGATCAAACCAGGGTCTTACTCACTGAAACACCGCGGCTTGCATACCTGTATATGTAACTCGACAATATTACCTGTATACCTGTATATAACTCGACAATATTACCTGTATACAGTTAATCTAAGATTGTCCAATTTATTTATTTACAAAATTCAGTGATATAGATTCATGAAAAAATTATAATTTGAGGAATCCATATAGGTACGTATGTCAGACACAAAGGGAGAGAACTGCCCCCCCCCCCCCCAATCCAACTAATGTATACAGTGAACTTTGTTGATATTTTAACCTTGATGACCTTAGGTTTGCTTTTAACCTTTGCCAGTAGTTAACTTATAAATATAGATATTTACCATAAATTATGATGGATTGTAATATGGTGATTTCTAAGGTTTTTAGTAACTTTCTCTATATTAGATTGTATCTTACAAGAACATTTTATTTATATGATGGAAACATCCTTCTCCAAAAGATGTTAGGTTGCTGTTTTACCAGGTTTCAAGAGCCACCGTTGCTCAGGTTGACCCTGTTCCCCAAGCCACTATGGCTCAGTTTGACCCATTTCCCAATGCCACCGTGGCTCAGTTTGACCCATTTCCCAATGCCACCGTGGCTCAATTTGACCCATTTCCCAATGCCACCGTGGGGCAGTTTAACCAGATGTTACCACAATGTTTGTCTAGAAAATAATAGTGCGAAACATGTGCACAAGTTATACAAGTCAACATAGTAAAATATTATTCAAATCAATATTAACAGCAACTATAGTGCATGTCTGTCTGATCTGGTCTGGTCTCTTGTGACAGGTTAATTTGAAATCAGCTGTGGTCTCTCTTATCAATCATTTAAGAAGATATTAGTTTGTTTTATAATGATAATTGACCCAAGTATTACGTAGGGATGTTCGGTTATTAATCATCTTGTCATGTTGATCATTATCTTTGATCTCTTGATTGATTGATTGATTGATTAGTGTATTGATACCAACCTCAACTTTATCGCTACACGGGGCGAGGATCAGAGTTCCACTACAATCAATGACATTTATTAATTGAACTGGAAATATGTGATTACATGGAAAAGATCATCCAGCCAATCCAGGGTTTATTGATGGACCGGCTTGTATGTTCAATTTAGTTGGGGGTGTAAGATTGAACATACAATAACTCAACAACTCACCTCTTCTTGGTACTGGTATATTCAGACATTCTGTAACAATATTTAAAGATGGGAGATTAGTTAAAGAGTTGGCAGTTCTCACTATAAAAGTTAAAAACTTAGGTAATCCAAAGGCCCTTTCTTCATTGACCCAGTCAGGAGAGGAACCGTAGGACGTTAAACCCCATTTCATTTCATTTCATCATTAAAATTCACTAAAGTAGCATTAAGAGGACAGGTATTTCAGGTATACCAACCAGTGTTTGTTTTCCATATAAATTGTGTTTTGGTGTTTTTTTTTAAGATTTCATTATTGAATTTGATGTGATTTTGTTGTATTTTTCAGGGCAGTAACTGATCCTAGAGATGGCAAAAGGGTTGCACTCAAGAAGATGCCAAACGTCTTCCAAAATTTAATATCCTGCAAACGTGTTTATAGAGAGTTACGTATGCTGTGTCATTTTAAACATGACAATGTAAGTACCGTACATAAATATATGAACATTATTTAAAATCGCAGCCATTGCAAGGGACAATATATAGTCCTTCCAATTGGGTGAAAAAATGGGGTCCTGTGGTTTGCACATAAAAAACAGCCGTGGCAAGGGACGACATATAGTTGTTCAAATTGCACGCAAAAATGAGGTCCTGTGGTGTGCATTCAAAAGATCCCTTGGCAGTTGAAATTTGAAACAAGATTACATGTATGTCGTAGCGCTGCTGTTCCAGCAAAATTTCCCTCATAGGAAACTGTATGATGTACATTGTACATGCCTGTCTTCATTACTCCAGTCGGAGCAGAACAGTAAGACGCTAAATCCTATTTCATTTCCAATTCCATTATATCAGTTATTCTGCATTTATTGAACATTTTGGACGTTGTTTTTTGTACTTGTGCATTATGGGTATTTTTTTAGTCCATAATTCAATATATTTCACCAGTTTAATTATGTCCAATCAAATTTTTTTTTCTTTTTCTACTGGACAAGATCCCCTTAAAACATAATGCAGGGCAGCCATTGTAATGTTTTTTTTGCAACATTCAATACATGTTCTTTCGTTCCTGTAAGTAGAAAAGATGCCACTTGTATCAATAATGAACTGACATTGATTTTATGATGTTAGATATTGATTTGAACGCTTAACTTGTACTCGAGTTATTAGCGTATATAATTTGTCGCTTACTAATTGACCTATGTAAAACGACTCAGTCAGGTATCGAACATTTCTGAAAGGATGTGCTGGTCGCACTAGAAATTAAGAGGTTTCTATATATTCATAGCACTGAGGGCCTGCACCTGTTAACCAGAGAAAGGTTTAGCAAAGTTAAATATTATAAATGAAATTATATGCCAACGTTACTTTAATTAAATAATCAAGTGGCAGAAGAGAGGCACAAAATTAAGACGTTTCTTAATATTGATAATGATGTTTGGGACGAGCCCCATATAACCATAAAAATGATATTTTATTTTATTTTATTAAAGTTAAATACCGGGCATTGAAAAAATAAGAATATATTCTTTAATGTTATCTATCGTGCGTTATTTACTGTAAGTTAATAAATAACGATTATTACAAAAGGAGTGGAAAGGGGTCACGGATCAATGGACTGGATAAATACTCTGTTCATGTTATGACAAATATCACCCCGAAGTATTCTTTGTTGATTGCCTCGCTTGGTTTATATTAAAAGTACATGATATGTTTGAATCTAGAACTATTAGTATGTGGTATATATATGTATATGGTGTTTAGACAGTTAATTTCAACTGTTTTTTTAATGTTGTTTTTGAAAGACATTAAAAAACAATCTACAAAAGTGTCAGATTGATGGTGGGGAATACGTGACTGAAGTACCGAAGGATTTGTTCTAGGGGACTGCGTGGTGGGGGAGGGGGGAGAATACTTCCCTTTGTATTCTAAGGAGGCAGAGTGGACACCTTGGAAATCACACGCCATGTCATATAAGGGAATTCAATGGCCGAACGGATAACGTGTGTGTACTTTGTGTTGTTCGTGGCAAGGGGTATGGTTGCCTGTCCAGCCTTGTGGGTTCTCTCTGGGTCCTCTGGCTCTGGTTACCTCCCACTGCTAAAGACAAATTATTGAATTAAAATTAAATCATATGTTGGTTCCGAAATGACCTGATTTGTGTCTAGTGGATGTTAGACCCGATTTATCTCTCTTTCTTTGAAATAAAATTGAGCCATATGAAATGACCTAGTTTGTGTTGAGTGGTTGTTAAACCTCATCTCTCTCTCTCTCTCTCAATGCCATATGTTAATGTGGTATATTATGCCTTCAAATGTCTGAATAAAGCCTTCAGATTGAGTTCACCCTTATTAAAACTTACATGTAATATTTATGGCTATTTTTACTAGAGATAATTGGATGTGATGTCATTTTAAATAATAGACAAGATCAGGGCTGTGTTTTATTTTAGATCTTTGATTGCTATCATGATGTAAATAGAGCTGGTCGTTAGCCATTTTATCACATTCAATTAAATTGATAAACAATTAATCATACAAACAAGTGATACACTTTCTACCCATTTCCTTTATCTCTGACAATTTATGCTTTAGTTTCTTGGAATTAAATTTATTTTGGGAATATCCTGATATTATAGGACAGGATAGAGTATAATATTTCCTTTTTAATAATCTTATCTTTGTGTTCTTTTGCTTGTTGATTTCAAATCTTAATTAAAAATTTTGTTTATCTTAATTAAAATTGTGAAATTTTTTGTTTAAAACTTTTATTAATTATGTACATGTAATTAATTAAATGAAGTGGGAATTTTAATTATTGAAAATATTTGATAAAAGTCTTTTGTGTCTTTTAAACGTGACTGTTCCCACGCAAGTTCCCACTTCAAATATTATATAAATTATTATTTAGACATAAAGAGACTTTGGATGGCTTAGATATTAAGTGGATTAAATAATGCCAGACTTATTTATGTTAATAATATGGTTGGAGACTACTGATAATCGACTCTGAGACATTGTTTTTTGTCATGGCTAAACATGTACATAGTTCTTCACCATCAAGACTAAGATGCTGTCCTGTCAATAGGATGCTGCCCTGTTATATATATATTTCTATAACTCGACATAAGTGCGATTTATTTATAGAAATATAAATTTCATGTGAAGAATGTAGCAACTATTGGCTGGAATCTATTGTGCTAGATAAATGAATATATTAGGTCAATAATTAGGGTACTAATTATAGCTAATAACTAGAGAATTATTATCCCCAGGATTGGTCGACCATGATATTTGTATTATATTATTGTATTTTATTTCAGGTGTTATCATCTGTAGATATATTACAACCACCACATATAGACTTCTTCACAGAGATGTATCCTTTATAAAATTATAGTATACAAATTCACCTTTATAAACTTATCATGTACAAATTCACCTTTATAAACTTATAATGTACAAATTCACCTTTATAAAATTCTAATACAAATTCACCTTTATAAACTTATGTACAAATTCACCTTTTTAAACTTTTAATATACAATGTACAAATTCATCCTTTTTAAACTTATAATATACAATGTACAAATTGATCCTTTATAAACTTATAATATACAAATTATGATACAAATTCACCTTTATAAACTTATAAAATACAAATTATGATATACAAATTCTCTTTATAAACTTATAAAATACCCTTTAAAAACTTCACCTTTCAAAAACTTATGCAAATTCACCCTTTGAAAACTTACATACAAATTCACCTTTGTAAACTTCTAATATGCAAATCATCCTTAAAAACTTATACAAATTCAAATTTTATAAACCTCCAATATAAATCACCTGTATTAACTAAGCATGCTTAAAGAGCAGTCACAACAATATAAATTGAATTAAAAATGGATGACAATGTTAATACATGTAATATATATTTATGATGCGCTGTTTCCATGAGTAACCGACTAACCATGCTGAAAGAACAGTCATAATACATATTGAATTCGAAATAATCGCAAAATATATATTGAATTATCATGATATATTTTAAACTAAAAATGATAGCAATATATATATAGAATTAAAGATAATGACATTGAACAGAAAAATTTTCTCTGACACTATAAGCCTATTGAATTACATTTGTTATTTATTATAAATAAATTATAATGGTGTCCTAATTAATTGTTTAATGTCCTGTCCTGAATACACAGTCAGCAATATATTAAAGATCACTTGGCAGTCCAAAATTTAAGCACAATGAGCCAGGTCAAAGCACACAGTTAAACCTCCATGAGTTGAGTCTGCATAAATTTAGGACATTCATTTCCTTTATATATGTATGGTTTAACATGTATGCATTAGATCTTTAGGTCTGACATTGAATCATCTGGTATGGCTTTGATTTCCAGCTTACGTGACAAGGTCAATTCAGGATCACCTGTCTAACCTTGTGGGTTTTCTCTGCGTCCCACTGCCAAAAGATGTCAAAATACAAATGAGTTAATGAAACATAATTGTACTATATGTGTACGTAATCCTGAATTGACCTAGTTTATGTTGAGTTGATGTTAAACTACGTTTCTCTCTATATCATTTTTAAAACAAAATTATTTTTTTTCTAGCAAGGAGAAGGAATAGATAGGTTCACCTGTCCAACCTCTGGGTCCTCCCATTTTTTTCTCACTGCCAAAGATGTCGAAATACAAATGATTTAATGAAACAAAAATGTACTAATATTAGTCCTGAATTGACCTAGTTTGTGTCAAGTTAAACACCTTTTCTCTTTATCCCCTGATTTTTTTAAGCATCACGTCCTTTTTAATACGAACCTGTTATAAATCTCTTTATATGTGAAGTTTTTTTTATAGTTTATCTTGCGTACTCATTAGCTTTATTTTTATTTTTAAGCTCTCGGTGACGCCATATTAGGACAATCACATACACCGCATGTTGCCTTTACTAATAGGTCAATAAAAACGTAGAGGACAGAAAACAGATTTAAATTTTTATAAATATAGATTTCTCTGAATCACGGATAAGATCATTGACATTTTATCCAGATAAAACTGTGCTCGTGCTAGAATTATTGTTCCGTTTCTTTAAACTAGTTTGAGATGGGTTTATGTGTGAGTCAGTGACCACTGTATTTCAACAATATATTGATTCGTACTGGTAATAATGAGGTCGCGTAATGGAGGAACTAGGTCAAATGTCCGAAGGGGTTATGAATGAAAAACGATTGGTCTAATTTATTATCTTGGCTGTCTTGAATTCTGCGATTGAATTTTGTCTGGCAGACGCAGGATTTACTCAGAATAAATGTTGTGATAATATGAATTGATATGTTATCTATTGGTAGTCGTGGCGACTGACGCTTAGTAACTATCTAGTACAGACCAACTAATGGCAGACGTATTGATTCCTCAATTGTACATGATAACGAGTACCGTCACATGTCCAACCTCTGGGGTTTTCTTCAGGTCCTCCAGTTGTGTCGAGTCGACGGTAAACCCTTTCTCTCTGAGCTGTACGTGACAAGGGTTAGGGTCACCCTTCCCACGCCTAAAGACCCCTATGCGTTAGCAAATTATTGAAATAAAATGAAACTATGCGTTGGTCCCGAAATGGGATATTAATGACAACATTAATTTGATGCCTATCATAAAATTTATTCAATATTATTAAAGTTACATTATGGGAGAAAAGATAAAGAGAGGGCAGTTCTCACTATAATAGTTAAAAACTAGATAGTGTAAAGGTAATTTGCTGAAAATTTCAGGAAATTGGTCCACTATTAGCCGAGAAAAAAGCGTTTGAAATATTCACATAGCCTCGGTCATCATTACTCAAATCATTAATATAAACAGCATAGTCACGATTATCCACTTGATTGATTTAATTTTCAACGGCCATTAAGCGGCATATATTAATTCAATCCGCCAACATCGAAGGCTAGCCTTGACACCAAGAGTTTATTATGGTCTGGGTTAATTAATGTCTAATTGATTCTTCAGATAACATCTCAGGCCTAAAGCAGATTTTGCTTTTGCATAATGCTATTTTAATTATTATAACATTTATTCGGTGCCCGGGACTGTACAGCGCAGTGGACGCTTACGGCTAGCCCCCGGATCCATTCACTCTTTTTGATTTGTTGTTGTTTGTGGTCTCTTAGCGTTATGTCTTATCTGTATATTTGTTTTTGTGTAGAATTGTGTGTGGTGCAGTCCCCCTGCACTTACTATTAGTAAGATATACATTTCATTTAATAGTTTTTTTCTTCCTACGTTTTACAATATTATCAATACTTCAGTCAAATAGTCAAAATTACGATTACTCTTGTATGGGCACCAACAGTTTCTTTGGCCTCAGGTATTTGGAACCCTTGCTACATGTAAATCAAGAATGTCGTCATCACAAATTTAACCAAATTTAGGAGAACTGTGACCTAGTTATCTGATGGGGGCACCAAAAAATTCTTTGATCCAGAGTGCTGAGAACCATTTGTGTATGTACATTCCAGGAGAATATTGTAATGACAAATTTCCTATTTTACATTCTGCGAATCAGAATAATTTCTCCATTATGAGTGATAATTTTTTTGCGTCTGAATATTCTTTGTTCTGACTCTATTGAATTTAAACAATATGTTGAGACTAACACCATTAATTTGGGTCTGGTCTGATCTGGTGTCGCGCAGTTTTATTTCGAACAATCGGTCGCGAATCTTGCACTACCCTCATGAATTATTCAGGTCTTTGTGCTGTGGAACCTGAATGAAATTTTCAGACTATATTGAATTCTGTAACAAATTCATTTACGTTAAAAATGTATAATTTAATTTGATAAAATTACGAATAAATAGTGTTTTATATTCGTTGTTTCATGTCATCGCATATTAAGCAACTGAATGTTAATATCCCTACTTTCCATCTGGCAATTAAAGGACTTGACTCCGTATAAAACTGTATTAAAGTCCTGTCTAATATTGATTCTATTTTCCACGACAAATGACTTGGATTGGGTTGACTGTCCTTTATTATTAATGACATACGGGCTGAGCTAACATCTCTGTTACTGTTGTACGAGCTGACTTCCTCTTTTTTCCTCTGGCATATAATTATACTGACTGTTTCAAAACAAAGGCAACACATATTTTATAAATATCGGGAATGTCTTACGAGCTAGCTTCCTGTTATCCGCTGGCATAATTAAACCATTTCAAAACAAAGAGAAAGTATTCATAAATTAACTTACATTTCGCAAACAAAACGTAATCAAGCAAAAGTTGTAAACAGATTTGCGATTAGTCGCGTAATTAGTTATGTCTTGTTCGAGTATTATAATCAATATTAATTCTGTCTTGTTCATGTTCTACGACTTCACGTGTGTCATTACACCGGAGGCACAGACGATTCACACGTTTTAAATAAATCAGTATATTTATAAAATAACATTAATAATAATGATAAATTATTTGAAATATTCATCCATTTCGATAAAATGACTTTCTGGGAAAAACAAAAAAATAAATCTGGGTTTCTGGGTTGGAGTATCTTCAACGTGACATATTTTATTACTGGTATGTCCTTAATGACCACTTAAATATTAATTCTTGCATATAAACAAAAACGCTGAAAATTTCCATGTAAAACTAAAAAAAAGTAAACTTCTAAGATCCTTATTTGGGTGTATCTAGTGACGAGAAAAATTTTATTGGGTTTAATCTGTAATTAATAATTTATTCAAATTATTCGTCCATTAACATAAAAAAGTTGTTTTTTTTTTCACAAAATTTAAAAAAGTAATCTTAGTTCCTGGGTTGGACTATCCTTTAGGTGACATAGTTTGTTACGTAGGTACATGTACGTACATATATATGTTGATCCGCCTGCATGAGAAGATGGACGATAGTTTGTTAAGTACATATCAGTCTTGATGAAAAGATGTAGGAGTGTTGATATTCACATTGGTTTCTTTTTCTAATGATAAAAATATAACCCATGTATACTTGTATGTATCTAACCTAATTGTCGGACTGTACAAGATCTAACAGGTCTAGGATATAAATACTCAATCATTTGGACAAAGAGTCGTTCAAATTTTACATACAGAAGTACATGAATTATAAAGTTTTTAAAGTTACACCTGTTTAAGAACATGTCCCCAGATAAATAGAATGTATGTCGATGATACAAATACTTGAAAAGGGTAACTTTAGGTCATAGATAATAATATATTTGAAAACGGTTTTGTATACAAAGTAGTTTATCTCTGATTCGACATGTACCCAGATATAAAGGATGTATACATACAGAGATATATCTGTGAACTGACTTGTTCCCAGTTGTTAGATAAAGGGAGTTTGAACCCATGGAGGGGTTGTATTCAAACTAGAACAGTTCAAAGGTCGTTGTTGGCTTTTGTTTGATTGATAAGTTACAATATTGACACGGCCAGTGTGGTCAACTGGACAGGTGATAGAGTTGGACTTGTCAATTATAATACTCCATGTCTATTGTCCACTACCTGACTGGTCAATATTCAAGCACCTGTTTGTATATTGACCGGTCAAGTTAGTATAACACATGTTTAATACAATAGATCAACTTCTAGTAAATATAGATTTTTATTAGTTTGATATATTTAATTATACTTATTAATTATATCTCTTTGATAGATATTTGCTGTTCATATTGAATATAAAAATCTCAAAACAGAAATTAAATTATAAAAGATAAATGAACAGTTTTAGTAAAATACGCCGAAACAAAAAAAACTTGAGTTAGTAAATTGAACATCTATATGTCTAAAGTTGTGCTCCCTAAAACCGCGAGATTGAACGGAAAAACCCTACCCCCAGCTGACTTGCCCGAAAAATATATAGACAACAGACCGGCCTCATTTGATAAACAAGAAAATAGGGTAGGCCTATATTCTTTCGTGATTCACTTGCACGTAAGGGTCTTTACCAGTGGGAGGAGAACGGAGAAACCAGGAAAACCCATGAGTTTGGACAGGCTCCTTGTGATGTACAACTGGCGAATCACATGTGCTAATCATTCGTCCATCCCCCCCTGGGATGTAATATGTATTCTATGTTTATCTTTCTCGATGATTCTGATATTTTTATAGCCCATGTAAAACATGACTGAATTAGATTAAATTATCAATCATCTAATCTTTTATCTACAGTCTTTATTGATAATGGTAATAAGTTTTATAAGTCTTTATTTAAAATAATTCTCTTCGTCTAATTGAACTGGGATATAACATGTTATTTTAAAAAACTTCAAGTTTCTAGAAAACGTGTCAAGCATTCACATTTCAGAGGATGTCGTGTATATTAAAGAAAGAAAATGATTTATAATCGAACAAAAGACTTTGAGAAGATTGAATTTGATTCGTACGATATTAAAGTGGTGTTTGCTTTTAGCAGGAAAATAAATCTAATTTGTAGGCCTTTGATTTGTAATGTTTTCCAACCTTGTGGGTTTTCTTTAGGTCTTCTGGTTTCCTCCCACTGCCAAAGGCATGAAAATGAATTAATGAACTAAGATAAAAAAAAACCCAGAAGTGACCCAGTTTGTGTTCAAGTGGACTGTGAACAACATTTCTGTTTCTTTTGCACAATTGTGACAAGGAGTAGGGTCGCCTGTCCAACCTTGTGGGTTTTCTCCGGGTCCTCTGGTTTCCCCTCCACTGCTAAAGCGAATTATTGAAATAAAATTAAACCATTTAGTCCCAAAATGACCTAGTTTGTGTTGAGTGGAGGTTAAACCCTCTCTCTCTCTCCCACTCTCTCTCTCTCTCTCTCTCTTTAAGAAGTGGTTTGTTTATTACTAAAACATTGTATAAGAAAAGACAGAGTTAATTTATGGAAATCTATTACCACTATATATAATGAATTTATCACGAGGGTAGTCCTGTTATATCATGAATTGTTTAAAAATAGGCCAGCATGCTTGGACTGGTTTATCGTATACTTAGATTCAAATACCCTTATTACAGATCTAACACGTGTACTTTACATCTTAAGGTCTCTCATCGAGTCAAATTTCAGGGTTTGAACATCACGAGGAGTAGGGCCGTCTGTCTTAAGTCCTTTCCTCCCACTGTGTTTTCTCAGGTTTCGTTCCTCGATTAGAGACCTGTGTACACAATCAAATTATTGAATAGTCCATCGGATGGGATATGTACACACTGATGTGCACGTAAAAGATCCCTTGACAATTGGAGTTTGATATACATTTAAGTGTTGCTGTAAGTGTTCAATCTCTTATCATTGTAGTTTTCTTAATGGGTACAAATTACGTATAAACCTGACCTATTTATCTTTGTTCGCACCTTGAATATACTATATTAAATACGGCCCAGCCCCTGTTTATAACTCCAGGGTTTTTCTATATAAATGAATTGAAGGATATAGTTTAAATAAAACAAGTTGAGACAAGCCTTTATACCATGCTGATGTCAAACAGAGTAAAATGTAGACATTATGACACTTGAAGATGAAAAATGTATTGAGTTGTTTCTAGTGTCTAGCTTATATAGAAATTAGACCACAGTGACCTAGTTCTTGTCTGTGTATCTATTATATATACCTGGTCTCTCTCTCTCTCTCCTTCTCTGTAATAATAATAATCAAATTCACTCTCCTTCTCTCTCCCTCTTTATTCATAATAATCAAATTCACTTTAAATACAAAAAGATTTGATTTGGTTCTTACCATTAAATACATCAAATTTTAAAAATCTTGTATTTTACTGTACCTTTAGTCAGAGTGTTGTTATTGTTTAATTAGATGAATATTACCATGAAATTACCTTTATGATGAATGGACTGAATTGTAGAAAAACTATAGAACAGGGGTAGAGAAAACAATATAAACATCCAATGATCAGTTCTGAAGATGATCTGAATGATTTTTGGATCAGTTTTTATTTCATAGTAAATATACTGTTACTTGTGTATGGATCTTAAACTCTGTTTTTAACTTAAATTTTCTTCCAACGTCATTGGTCCTCTAGATTCTGCCACTGCTATAAACCCCTTTGCGTAAGCTAATTATTGAAATTAAATTGAACCATATGTTAGTCCCAATATTGCATAGTTTGTGTCATGGTCGTTAAAACCCCATTTCTCTTTTAACTTACATTGTACAGTCTGTCATTTTAAGTATTTAAGTTAATCGTTGTTTTACGGCTTTTACATCTCTCAGGATCATTATGTAGAAGTGCCATTAAATTGTTGAGCGTTTTCAGGTGCAAAAAAATCTTGAAAACATATCTACAAGACAACAGTGAAAAAAATTAATGTCTTTTGATTAAAGATTAAAAAAAAGGGCTAAAATAACAACTTAGGTTTAGTTTTCCATGATCGGATGGTATTTATTTGTATTCCAAATAAGGAAAAAAACCATTTAACTAAAACCCACAAAAAATCAACGGATAAAGTTTCCAATATTAGAGATGCGTTATAAGAGCTAGATCTGCCTATAACAGATCTTTATCTTTTGGCTTCAAATGTTTATAAATTATTATTTAGACATTTATTCTTCCTATGACAAGCCTGAAACCAACTCTCTAGACCATCGGATGGCAGAAATTTAAATGGATTATATTGAATGATTTAATGATAAAATGGATAATCAAGACTAAGTCTCGCTTGTCCAGTACCGTTGCTACAATAAAAAAAAAATTAGCCACATGTACATCTTTCATTGCCCTTAACTTGCTTCCAAATAAAGCAATTTAAATGAAATTTTCCATATATTCATTTTTCCATATCTTTTTTTCAACTATTATAGTGGGAACGGTCAGCCGTCTTTATCTAATTCCTGCATAATGCATCTTTAAAAATAATTTTGTTTTTCTAGAAATTTTAATTAATGCGAAGATCAACTAATTAGAGTATGAAATATTCACCGAGACGAAAGTATAATTAAACGTGTATTATTTTTTACTTTTCTTTCCTTCTCTTGTATGTAAAAAGGATTGATAAAATTAAAACTGTAGAATATTTGGATAGAAACTGTCAATAAAAGTGGGACACGAGAAAAAAACAGCAGAATTCGTCAATAGTTCGTTTAGTTTTCATAAATATTCGTGGCTTTGTACGTCTGTAAAGATTGTTTTCTTATTAGCTGTATATTTTTGTGGAGCCAATAATTATTGTGTTTAGACTACGTGAATATTGATTGATGTTGTAGATGATAATAATACCAGCGTAAGCTCACGATATTTTATTATACCCAAGGTAGATTTAAATACGTCAGTGCATATTTTTGTCAAGATTTTATTTGTATATTTTCTCCTTTATTACACAATTTATGAAAAAAAAATTATTAAAGAGCTGTCAGTTCTCGATATAATAGTTAAAAAATAGATAACGTAAAGAGAGTCAAGTCAAATTTACTTCACTTTGAGACGAAAAACCCATATTTCGTAAACTTTGTAGCGTCGATTGTCATGCTACAGTTGTTCTGAGGTCCCATGTACACATTGGCATGCTCGTAAAAGATCTCTTGACGTTTGGAATTCGATATAACAGTGGATCATGGTGCCACTGCCCGTCTTCATTAGCCCAGTTCGAAGTAGAACAGTAGGACGTTAAACCCCATGAAGAAGTTTTAAACGAGATGTTTTATTTAATCTAAACTGTAGGTTTAAAGCCTTCTCCATCTACCTGTAACACAATGGGTGAGAAAATAGATGATTGCAGACGGCAGACCCTTCTGCTTTATTGACATACGAACAAGTAAATTTAATTTTTTTGTTTAAATGAATGGTAAAACAATGATTTCGCTTCTCGTGTCTTCTCTAGTCAATTTACAAATAGTCAACAGACATTCACGAAGAACAATATTTATATGCTGTTGTTTCTTCGTTTAATTTGTGGCTGGAAAATTCCACCGGTTTATTGTCCCTGTTTCAAGTATAAGGAAAAAAAGTTTTACTCGTAGAAAAATTGTGGGTTTTTTCGTTTTATTCAACATAAGGAAGAGATTAAAATGTGTTTGTATTGGGAGGGGAAAAAGGGTTTATTTCCCTCAATATTTTCTATTTTAAGGACAATGGGTTGAATATGTTTTTGTTTGTTAATCTGTGTTTAGGAAAAGGTTTATCCCTAAATATTCTATATTAAGGAAACTCTTCATTTTTGTGGAACAACAAATTTTTCCTGTTGAGATAATAGGGTTTCATTGAAAGGATCAGGTTAAAATATTTCTTTTTTTTTTTTTTTACAAAGGGAATGAAGTGTTACCCAGATATTCTGACATTTTATGATGGACAGAAGAAACGGACTACCTGTTTCCTTCCACTGCTAAAAACCCCTGTGCACACTCAAATTAAAAATTGTATTGAATAACGTAATAGTTATTTGTAAGCGAAGGAGCCTTCAAGGAGGACAGCATCTTACTTAGACAATTATACAAGACGAATCTATGGACATAACACACAATAAATACAGATATTTCAAATAATAAACAACAAACCTATGGACATAACAGACAATTTAAACATATATTTATTTCAAGCAATAAACAACGAACCTATATTATGATTGTACATTTTCATGACAACTTTTACGACTAATTGCTTACATGCACTTTACAAAATATACAAATAACGTAAATATACAAATAACGTAAATATGCAAATAACGTAAATATACAAATAATGTAAATATAAATAAATAAAAAAATAAAATATACAAATAACATAACCAAAATACAGATTCTATAAATAAACTAAAATACAAATGACACAGACTGTTTCATTGGGTAATCCCTCATTCACATCATCCAGAACGTGGGTTATATGACAACTCTTCCAGATCCTAGTGTAGGGTAGTAAAGACAATAAAACTAATTTTTGAACTATAAAAATACGAAACGAAATAGGATCCGTGTTTGAATCAGACTGTACTGAAACTGTATAATTGAGTGATGAAACAGAATATTACCTCAATCCCTCCATTCACAAATTATCTCCATAGCGATATAAATTTTATTCAATAAAGATATCCTGGGAGAAAGAACAAAAAAATTAAATCGCACAGGAAAAATTGCGTTGATGGTTTAAATTTATTTCCTCAGGAACCATATTTGTTTCGTATTACTATTAGGTATTAAATACTGATCATGAATTAAAAAAACGATCTTGGTGTTTTTTTATTTAAGGAAATTTACGCTTTACATTCTATGAATAAAATTGTGATGGAAAAAGTGTCGAACATCTAAATCTAAATACAGTCCCGCCATCAGGATCCACACAAACAACACAGCCGCTGTCCATATCATTTAAATAACTATTCAATAAACGATTGGTGTAATGCTTCCCAGCAACTCATTCCGAATGCGTCCAGGGAATTTCTGGCTTAAAATGTACATATTATAAAGCGTATCAGTTGTTAATGGAAAGAGGTTTCGTGGAAAGTAAAAAACAAAACGTGGCCATTAATTCATTAATTACTTCGTAAAAAGGTTTCACTTGATGTAGATGAATGTTTGTATGTAAATGAGTTGTTTTTTTATATTTATGAATCTTTAATTGTGTATCAGCTATGTTGTGACAGAATTACTACAAAGTGATCTCCATAAAATAATCGTTTCACCGCAGCCTCTAACATCCGACCATGTCAAAGTCTTTCTCTACCAAATACTCAGGGGTAAGTATTGCTTTATTACATAGGGGTGGGGGAGGGGGCGGGGGAGAGGTGGTGATTGGTCGAATCAAAAGGTGTGACAATGAGTCATGTGACACAGTGTTGATTCCCCGCGTGAACTTAACAAGGAGTCAGCATGTCTGTCTGTCGATACTTATAGGTTTTCTCCTCCGGTTTCCTCCCACACACAATCCAATTATTGAAATAAAATGAAACCATATGTTAGTCCCTAAATGACTTAGTTTGTGTCAAGTGGACCATAACCCCATCTCTCGCCTTTTTATGTATTTTTTTGTTCGAACGTTTATGAAATGTATGCTGTGTCTGTCTATAATTAGCTCCACTTGAAAACAGTTAATTATTTGCCTGGATAACCAAGACAAAGTGTTATGTTAAGTACTATTAATCTGAATAATCCAGACTAAATGTTTCAATAATTTCCTTGACTAAACGTTAAATTTAATTAGTAGTCTGGATAATCAAGACAAAACACATAGAAGTCTGGATAATCAAGACAAAACACATAGGAGTCTGGATAATCAAGACAAAACACATAGAAGTCTGGATAATCAAGATAAAACACATTGAAGTCTGAATAATCTAGACAAAACACATTGAATTAATAATCAAGTCAAAACACATTGAATTGAATAAGCATGGATGCTCAGTTAATTATTAGACTGGATAATCAAGATGAATAAGATTACCATGCGGATCAAAAATTATTCTAACTGGGATTTGGTTTCATTTGTAGTCGATGTCAATCGTTTTATTTATGTAGTCGATGTCGATTGTTTATGATTATTTTATTTTATTTTAGGTTTAAAGTACCTCCACTCTGCGAGAGTTTTACATCGAGATATTAAGCCGGGCAATTTATTAGTCAACAGTAATTGCTGCTTGAAGGTAAATAACATTTCATTTTCATGTTAGGGGCCTTTGAACTTGTGGTTAGGATGGGACAAAAACCTAAGGTCCGCTCATACAAATGCAGAAGGAGGGCCTGACAAGGACAGCTGGCTAGTCATTTGGATGAGACGAAAAACCGAGGTCCCATGTACACATTGGAGTGCACGTAAAAGATCCCTTGGCAGTTGGAATTCGATATAAGAGTAGGCCGTAGCGCCGCTGCCCGGGCACAATGTCCCCCATAGCACACTGTATGACGTATGCCCGTCTTCCATTAGCCCAGGTTATGTGCAAAAGAGTAGGACGTTAAACCCAATTTCATTTCATTTCCGCCCATACAAGCTTTAGTATGCAAGAGGGGTTGGACGATCCAGTGATTTAAAATGGGCATCTAAAAGCACAAGGTCTGTCATTAATTGAGTCAAGTTGCTGCCGGTTTCAATACTCCCCTTGAACGTGACAAGGAATAGGGTCACCTGTCCAATCTCATAGGTTTTACTCTGGGTCCTTCGGTTTCCTGAGCGTATGTGGCATGGAAATAGGGGCGCCTTCTCAACCTCGTGGGTTTCCTCCGGGCACTCCGGTTTCCTCCCACTGCTAAAGACCCCTACGCGCAAGCGAATTATTGAAATAAAATTAAACCATATGTTAGTCCCGAAATGACCTAATTTGTGTTGAGTGAACGTAAAAACCCATTTCTCTCTCTCTCTCTCTCCCTTCGGTTTCCTCCCACTGCTAAAGATCCCCAAATATGAGCATTGTTGTATATTGTCGTCGCCCTGTCCGTCCATCCACAATATCTTGTGATCGCTCTAGAGACTAAAGTTAATATCCGTTTGACTTTAAATTTATACATGATGGTATATCACAATAACTGCACATTACATATTACAATATGATGGTATATCACAATAACTGCACATTATATCATGATGGTATACATGTATCACAATAACTACACATTACATCATTTCAACATGATCTTGACTATATCTACGATACTTTAACTGGTCATATTTCTCGGTTAGATTAATCTGGATGTCTGACAGACCTATCTGTTGGCTTATGTCACATGATCAGTCATCTCCTGTCTTCTTTAACCCTGCCAGTGCAGAGAAGTAGAGCATTAAACTCTACATCATTTCATTCGTTCATTCATCATCTCCCCTGGTCTATGACATAAAATCCCAGATTGAGACTGTATAATTATTTACATATTCCCCCCTCCCCACTCCCCCCTCACGACTAGAAGTACAATACATGTAGGGAAGAATCTCTGGCACAGTATAGGGCCCCGGGAGTTCACACAGCATTCTCAGACACACATGTTAACCATACAAGCCCTTCTTGCTCAGAATGAAGTCCAGGCCTTAAGTTTAGAATTTACTCAAAATTGGCCTTATTGTAACTAAAGTAGCCATTTATAAAACGTTTGTTGTTTTAATGTTTATACATCAATCAGAAACTATGTATAAAGTTTTGTGTTTCTGGATCAAAAATATTTCTCATAAACCGTGAAGGAAGTTGATTAAATTTTTAACTTAAGTCTGAGAATGCTTTGTGAACTTGGATCCAGATCTTGGTGACATTGATAGGGATGAAATAGTTATAAAGATTTCCAAAAACAATAATGATTCGATAGTAATTCCCAATCGACGACCTTTCATTATCTTCAACTTTCTACAGTATTGTTTGAGATAAAAGAATACAATGTCCAAAAAGATAGTTACTAATCCTAATTCAATGGATTAAACAGATTAAGCTCGACACCACCATATTACCACTGGCTTAACACTGTCACGAGTTATTGAATATATTTTATTTGAACTTTGTTGATTTTACTATATTATATAGGCTACACTAAGCTCCACACGTCACAAGCTTATAACAGATTTTATTGAACTTTGTTGATTTTACTATATTACATAGAAATATTTGCCTGAAGATATGAATATAAATTTGGTGATTATATTAAAGTATACTAAAGATTGCAGACTTGACTAGAAGCATTGTTAATAGTACACCCACAATAATACCTTGAGGCCAGATCAATTTAATTTGTTACAGGAGGGAAATAGGTTACTGGTATTTCATTAATCGATTACAAACTAAAATGGCCTGTCATTGAAAATAAAACATAGTCAGTCTAATGCAAATGCAAGAGGACTGTTTCCATGCATTTGCCGAAAACACGTACATGGGAATATTTTGATAAAAGTGACAAATAGAAAAAGTCAAACTGATTTTCTATAGCACTGGTAGTCACAGTGGGTGACAAGTAGTACCGTAGTAGGGGTCGCTGTCCGACCTAGTGGATTTACTCCTGGTTCTCCAGTTTCTTTCCCACATAGTTTCTCCGAGAGGATGTTTAACCCCATTTCTCTCTCATGATTTTAAAATACTGTCTGAAATGACCTGATTTGTGTCGCATGGATGTTAAACCCCAATATATCTCTATAATATTGCCTGGAGATATTGTATTAATCATACCATTCATCAAAAATAATACAACACCCAGACTAATCAAAAAATCATTCAGCTACGATTTTTAAAAAATGCTTTGTTATGGTCTCAATTGTCTTGTACATGAACGACAGATGGATATGAAAATAAAATTAAAACCTCTCGTAAAATGTCAGCCCTTTCATATGATAATTATTACAAGTTCGAGAATATGTTGTTTTAGTTCAAGATGTGACATGTGGATATGAAATTGGGTTTATCGTCCTACTGTTTTGCTCTAACTGGGCTACGTCATGAGGTTTAGCGTCTTACTGACCCCATTGGACTAATGAGAGAGAGAAATTGGGTTTAACGTCCTACTGTTCTGCTCCGACTGGGTTTATGGCAACATATATACGACATACAGTGTACTTTGGACAGCAGCACTATGACCTACTCTTATTCTGAGTTTCAATGGTCAAGGATTCTTTTACATACACGCCATGACCTTGGTTTTTCTTTCCATCGGAAAGACAATACTTCGTTCCTTGCCATGCCGTCCGTCCAATACTACTGATGATGGGGAGAAACCGCGCTGCAAAATCCTGATGAATATTTTCGGGAAATTGCACTGATCCAACACGGAACCTCCAGGATAGGTTAGCCAATGTCTTACTCGTAGAGCCCCCATGACTTCCGAGATATGACACAGAAAACTGTCAAATAGGGATGGGGGGGGATGGCCTAGTGGTCTAGAGTGCCGTGCTTCGACCTCTAGCTGGCCGGTACCCTCTTGGTTACGGCTGTGGTTTCGAGCCCTGGTGTGAGCGTATGTGGCATGAAGATAGGGGCACCTTCTCAACTGCGTGGGTTTCCTCCGGACACTCCGGTTTCCTCCCACTACTAAAGACCTCTAAGCGCAAGCGAATTATTGAAATAAAATTAAACCATATGTTAGTCCCGAAATGACCTAGTTTGTGTGGAGTGGAAACACCATTTCTCTCTCTCTCTCTCTAATTTTCTAGCACTTTATATTTTTCAATTACATTATTTCTTATCCCATACTTTCCATTATATTTCAGATCTGCGATTTTGGTTTAGCTCGTATTGAAGAACCTGATGAATCTGTTCACATGACCCAGGAGGTTGTCACGCAATATTATCGAGCGCCAGAGATTTTAATGGGTGCCAAACATTACGGTTCCGGGGTAGACATATGGTCCGTGGGTTGTATATTCGCAGAGTTACTTAGTCGCAGAATATTATTCCAGGCTCAAAGTCCCATTCAGCAGGTAAGACGAGATTTCTTTATTGAATATCTTAATCTTGGATAAGACTAATAGTAAATGCAGGAGAACTGTACTACACACAAATCTACAAGATAAAAATGCGGACAAGACAGAAAATAGACATTGCAAAAACTAAACAAATATCAAATCAAGTGAATGGATCCGGGGGCCAGCCGTATGTTATTGAATGATTGAATCAACCATATCTTAATGTTGGATTAGACTTAGACATCCATAACGTTATTCATTTATTATAAATTATAAAGCCAACCACATCTGTGTTTATTAACACCCCTTGTCAGTGATGCTACGTCCTACATAGAAGACTTTTTACGCCTGGTGATAAACTGGGTGTGGTTAAAGATTCACTGGAGTTCGGCTCAATAGATCGAATTATCAAGTCACGATATTAATTTTAAATAATGTAAACAAAAAAATAGGTTTCATGTACAGACCCATAAATGCATTGATATCATTTGAGAAATAAGAAGTTGTCCTTCATCGAAGTTAAAAACTGAAAAATTATGTTGAAAGATAATCGGCTAATATTAGTAACTTGCAAAACTTTTGGTCAAACTTGTTAGTAACAAAAAATTTTAAAAACAAAATAGATATCGTATTATATAAGATACAATATGGTCGTTCTTACTATAATAGTTCAAAAATAGATAATGTAAATTAAATATGTTGAAAATTTAATTCAAGTTTTATTCTGAGCGAAGATATTAATGATTGAAGTTGTAGCGAAGATTGTTTATTCTCATAGCAACGGTACTTGACGATCTAGACTATGTCTTGATGATCTATTTTATCGTTCTCGACGGTGCTCAAATCCATTTAAATCTCTGCCATCCGATGATCTAGAGAGCTGATTATTGGCATGTCATGTGACTAAATGTCTAAGAAAGATCTGTGGTCCTGATTTCACAAAGCATTCTCAGACTGAAGTTGATAATTTAAATGTTTATGAGAAATATCTTTGATTTAGAAACATAAAACTTTGCGCATTGATGTATTGAACACAACAAAAGTTTTATAAAATGCTATATTTTAGTTAATAGCGAACAATTTCGAGTATATTCATAAACTTAAAGTCTGAGAATGCTTTGTGAACTCGGTTCCTGAACGCAGATTCAGTTCTTACATAATACATATTTAAAGAGAAATATGATACATTTTCGCTATTTTATTTATGCACGTATCGCATGTCCATCTCATCCAGTAGACTCGTACTTGTAGATTTAGAAGACGATACATTAATAATAAATAAACTACTTTTACTCGTTTTCCGTACGTACATATAAACCATCATGCGATAACGGAATATATTTACAGCCAATCTACTATCAACTCTTTTCAATCCCAGATTTTTTTATTAGTTTTTAGTGCACTGCAATCTGATCGGCAAAAAAAATGTTTCTTGTTAAAAAATTGTTTCTAAAATTGTAAAAGTTGTCGAGTGCATCTTGCTGCTGAACATCTCTGGAAAGGTCCAATATCTCAGAATAAAAAACAAATATTGATTTTTGGATCAAATAATAAAAAAATCGACTTGATAAAAACAAAAAACTTATTTATCCACAAGTTAATCGACTGTGCTTTGATTTTACGGATGTAAATTCGCAAAAAACAAACGAATTATTTTCTAAAAGTTACAACGAATATGCTTTGATTTCACGGAAGTAGACTTGCTAAAAACAAAAAGATTAATTGTTCAAAAGTTAAGATGACTATCTTTCTATTTTCATGGCCACCATCTTTATATGCCGACTTACACAATGGAAGGATATTTTATTTCTGTCCAGGAACATCAATCTCAATCTATATGTAGATTACTTGTAAACTTGTTTCAATACTTTTTTTGGGTCAATTTTATATAACATGTAAGGTAAATATTTGTGCGATAAATGTCCTTTTATATAGCGCAAAATCTACAAATCATGCTCGTAGAGCATAAAACTATCCATTTGATTGATAAAACTATCCATTTGATTGATAAAACTATCCATGTAATAAAAAAAATAAAGCTACAGTCAAATGGAATTTGAAAAATTATGATTTGCAAAAATCAGAATCTTGGATTATCTATTTTAGAATAAATAATATGAACTTTTTATTTATTTAAAACTAATAAAGCTATCCCTTTGTTAAAATAGATTACAATAAGATGGAATTTGAAATAATTAAAATATTTCACAAAAATTAAAACCTCATACAAATGATATTAATGTCTTTATTCTAAAAGCGCGACATTTTCAACACATATCCTCTCATCGTTATCAAAAACAATTTTGACCACTTTTAGAAAAAATATCGTTATACATCAATAATCAATTTTGTTGTTAATCAAAAATCAATTACCTTGTCAATTGGACACTCGTTATCAAAATTGTATGGTCAGCTTTAAACTTGACACAAGTACAAATTACATAATTTTTGGTGATTTTAGATAATTTTTATTTATTTTCAACAAAATTTTCCAATTGAATGCATTTTAACGAAGTAAACGTTAATTACACAGGGTTTAAATGATACCGAAATTACAGTGCAGTGTGTTCATAATCACTAAATACCACTTAAAGATTAAATACATTATATTTAGTTAGCAAACGAAATAACGTTCATTAGAAATTATATGTATGGATAGCATTGAAAATAAGGTTTAATAGAGATTACGTGATATATATATATATAGTTATCAACCAAAATAACTTTCATATTTAGCAAGCAACCAAAATAACGTTTATTTACAATTGGCTAAGTGACTTTTTTTAGGAGTTCGTTCAAACTGTTAGAATTTCTACATTAATATTTTATATATATTCCACAATTAGAATAATAAACAGCTGATTTATAGTGAATAATTGTATACTGGAAAGATATAATATATCAGAACTTGACAATATTCCAGAATATAACGGGGATTGGATGGCCGAACGTGCTGGACTCCACCCCCCACCCCTTCCCAATAAGCGTTGGGTCTAATAGTACTAATGCCCCCAGAGCTTATAACTATAAGGCTAGAATTTCTAAATTAATATCCATCCCATACTTTCTCTGTTTTTGTAAGTTTAAAGTTACATGTATTTATAGATTTATTAAGAAAAAAAAATGCTGATATATAATTTGAGGTCTGACGATTGTTTATTTATTGGATAATGATTAAAAAGTGAACAATAGTTGTGAGAAATACATTTAGACGTGAGTTTTGACAGATTCGTGCTCCGTACATTCATAGGATGTCATTGTCATGTTTTTAATGTTTACTCATGTGTATTATCAGACGTGGCATTCATACTGTCGCAAAAAATCAATCTGTCAATTTATTTGCTCAAAAAAAAAATATTGTGGATAAAAAAAAGGCTTTGGTTATTAGCTTTATCAGAGATTTGCAGTCGTCTCTGTTGTCGAACCATGCGGGTGAAGTATATGACATGTTTTCACGGAAACAATGAGTCAACTCGGACCAGAAACAAAGACTCCCTCCTCTTCTCTTTACTATCAATCAATTATGTTTATAGTTCCCATGGTAACGTGTCCTCCAGGTCAAAGGTCGACCAGGAGTTAAGAAGAGTCAAAATGACAGGGATTTCCCCCATCTTTGTTTTATTGTCCCTGGGGGTATGAAAGGTTATTATTACCGGATGTCTTGTCCTTTTACGCTGTTTCATTGGTTCGGTTCGATCTCCTCAATAAGACTACAGCCCTGGACGTTAATAATCTTATTGCCTGATAGACCATATAAATTGAGCTCAATAGACCTTTTATATCTGCCGTTTATTCCCTCCGCAACCAATAAACAAAATATTTCTTAAAATAATCTCCATCTTGTATTGTCATTCACCAAGATCTTGACACCGTCATACAAAAATATCCCATGAATAATAAGAAGAAAAGACTTAATTTATTATTTTATTGTGTAAATTGTGTGTGAATGACTGAAAGTACTTTTACTCAAAGCTGTTGTAGACACATTGAATAAATAATCTTCTAGACAATGAATCAAATTCATTATATAATCCCTTCAAATCATAAAATTTAAATTTAGGTTTTTTTTGTAAAGGAATAAAGAATAATTAAAATTGCTGTTGATGTTTTTATCAGAACAATATTAATTGTGTAATTTATATTTCATAGTTTGTATGTTTTTGTGATTTTATTGTCGTCGCTAGACAATAGACATACCTTATTCTGTGGGTTCACTCTCGACACAAATAACAAATTTGTAACAGACAAAAAAAATCTTGATTCAGATTCATATCTCGAGGCTAAAAGACAAAGAATGTTCGAATGAGAATTAATTAATAAGTAGGCTTCAGACACATTCTATACCACATGTATTTTCAGAAAACCTCCAGCATTTTTTTTTCTTCTCTCGTTCTCGTACTCGTGTTCTGTTCTGCTAGTCGTTGAGCTTTGTCAGAAATTTGAGAAAAATGGCTGCAGGGCTCCGATTGATTCCATTAACGTGAGATTGTAGGATTAGTAATTTCCTTAATGGCTAGTGCAAGAGTCTTGTGATTTCGCATAATTAGTTCTGGCTAAGCTAGCGTGTATAATATGGCCTCCCAACGAACAGCTGATAACCGATAATAATAGATGAATGGCAATCTTTTGTTGATGATGTCGGAGGAATATATAAAAACATCTGTCCATATATCAAATATTACCGGATACCCCAAAATAATAATTAATCCTTTCTTCTAACCACTGTTATATTCAATATTTTTTTAAGTTCTAAATTAACAAAACTACTATCTGAACATGTAATAAGAGGCCTTATGTGCAACATATAATAATAGGCCTTATGTGCAACATATAATAATAGTCCTAATTCTTTGGTATTTATAGGCGTAACTCAATAGGTATTAATAAGTCAAATGTATGTCTCACTTCACAGGCCAATTTCAAAATGTATTAATAGGCCCAGAATGAAATAATTTAAAGAAATCACGGATGTAGTTTGGATTGTTTTTTTATCCGATGTGCATCACTGACAAGGGGAAATCACATCGGAAAAGTAGGAGTTGAACTACATTTCATTTCTATTGTAAGGTCAACATACAATTTCTGTACTTTACATTTATATTTTTTCTTTCAACAAAATTAATTTCATAACATTTCTTGTGTACTTGTACTTTAGACTTATAATAATTTATTTAATGTTTAGAATATTAATAAAAAGGATTATTTATTTTTATGTCAGAATAGTCAAAAAAATGAATACACAGATGAGGATTAAAATTTTTGTGAATACATTTTCTTTTTATCAGACTTTTTGAGCTTATAGCATAATATACACACACAAATTAGATTTTTTGATTTTTTATTTTCTTGATTTATGATTTTTCTTGATAGATTAATTCTGAAATAACTTGCAGTTCAGTCATGAGTAACAGTGTTATATAAATAAAATATTGAATTATTAAAATAAAAATTAAATGATGTGTTATTCCCAAAATAACCTAGTTTGAGTTGAATGAATGTTAAACCCCGTTTCTGTCTCTAATAGTAAGTGCAGGAGGACTGCACTATACACAAAACAAAAATCTATAAAATAAACCTGTGGACAAACACAAAACAGACATTGCAGAAAATAAACAAATATCAAATCAAGTGAATGGATCCGAGGGTCAGCCGTAAGCGTCCACTGTGATGTACAGTCCCGGGCCTGTTATGGTACAGGCTTCACTATGGGGATGGGGGGTTTTATGTGGATAATATAAATTGAGGAGTAAGAGTTAAAAATAAAACTAAATCAAAATATTTTGTTTGGTTGAAAACCCACAAAACAAGATTTTCTAATTTTGGGTATGATTAGCGTATGTTTACTGTTTATGGGTATAAATATAAAGGTAAGAGTTAAAAATAGAACCAAATAACCATGACGACATATTATAAATAATTCTACATGTGATTCGTCTACCTGTGTTCAAAAAAACATAAATACAAATAACCATGACGATAAATAAATAATTCTACATGTGACTCGACTACCTGTGTTCAAAAAACATAAATGAAAAAAAATGCGACTTTTATTTCTAACGATTATAAGATATTTTTACGAGGCTTTGTTTGAATTTGATGGCCGTCCTTAACAAAAGTTAATCGAGCTTTATTTAATAATTATAATGGCTGTATATCATGAGACACGGATTAAATAACACTCATTTAATTGTATTTATAAGCTGATCGTAAACCCATCGAGATGTTTTCTTGGTATTCATTCAGTCCATTTCTCACATCAGATAATTCTCTCCTTAAAGTCATTTGTGTTCGCTTTTTGATAATTCCTCGGTTGGACGTGACTAGGAGTAGAGTTGTTAGTCCAACCTCGTGGGTATTTTCTACAGATCCTCCGGTTTCCTCCCGGAGTGTAATCTCGATTTTTCTTGCTAACATTATTGTTACGATAACAGTCGAAAGATTTAGATAAAGAGCTGACCATTCTTGCTATAATAATAGTTTAAAAATAGGTAATAAAAAATTGAAGTTTTATTCAAATTTAATTCTAGTCTCGGCGAGTTATGACTAAGAATGGAGAAATCCTTGGGACCATTCTTACAACAATAAAAAAAAGTCTTGAATATTATCAATTTATAATTTGTGAATAAATCAGCGTAGATTGTTTGTTGTCGTTGTCGTAGTTTGTTGTATAACATTTTTTGATAAATGAAATGAAATGAAGTATGGTTTAACATCTGACTAGGCTAATGATGATGAATTTGCTATGAGGGCAAGTTTCCCTTGGCAACCACACTATATCCTACTCTTATATCAAATATGTAGGACCTTGTATTTCATACCATCCGAATAACTAGACAGCTGTCCTTGTCAGGGCCTCTATCGTGGACCGTTGACAAGGGGAAAATCATGTCGGAAAATATCAATGAATATTTTTTGATTTAAAGCCTGGTCCACGTCCCCACGACTTGCCCAGACTCTACCCAACGCCTTGCCCAGACTCTACCCAACGCAACGTCTTGTCTCAGATAATCATTGCAGTGTGGACAGTCCCACTACCATGATTCACTTGATTTCCGTTGCGTTGTGGCCCGTCGGCCCAACTGAGCATGTTCAGTTGTAGTCGGATGCAGTCGTAACCCTTACGTTGTTTAGCCAATCAGAGAGTAGCATTTAGTCATGTGACTGTACGGGTCATGTGTTCCTTCTTTTCCCGCTAGAGGGAAGTGGAGTAACTCATGACACATAAACTGTGAGAGTCGGGCGTGTGTGGACTGGTACCGTCGTAGGCAAGTGAAGTAAAGACGCGACCCGATTTTTGTTTTTTTACAACTACCCTAGTCGCTGAGTCCTGTCGGGTTGTGTGTAGTCGTAGCGGTATGGACAGGGCTTAAGTCGATTGAACATCCAATACTTTTCTATATGGATGGACGGATGGACAGTCAGTCCCCAAACTCTCACTCACATCTACACCACATAGTTGTCAACTAATTGTCATTCTCAATGGATTTTAAATGGTCTCTATCCATCTAGTTTTGGTATCTGGTTTCTAATAAACGTTGTACTGTATCAATCTATTATAGTATTCATCTAGTAAAACATGATAATTACAACAAAGAGAGAATTAATAATTTGTGTTTCCGTGGAAACAAATTCAGAGTTTGTATCTATTGTCATCATGGTACTGGATGTTTATGACAGGAGGTTTTTTTTTTTTAAATTAGTTATTTCTATAGTCCTGCTGTGGTGGTGCCACTGTTGAGAGAGTTGTCTTTTCTTGGTGATCATGGGCTAAATGTCTGTGTGGTTCCCCCATCGTCGAAACGTCGCTTAGTATCAAACTCAGTACATTTGTAATTGTGTATCCATAAAATTGTACCTTGTGTTAATAATATTTATATGTTCATTTACTAAATGCCAATCAAAGAAGAAATCGTTAGCATGTCCATAATCTTGTCGTTTATTTATGATTACATTGCCACTATGTAAAGTGCACCTGAACATGTTATATGAAAGGGTGCGCTATAAATATGCTGTAATAATTTATTTATTTGTTTATTTTTAGCTTGATCTCATAACTGATTTACTCGGAACTCCTGCCCTCCATGATATGAAAACAGCATGTGAGGGTGCTAAAGCTCATATACTTCGACAAGCCCACAAACACCCGTCATTAGCTGCTTTATATACACTATCCAATCAGGCCACGCACGAAGCTGTTCATTTATTATGTAGAATGCTGGTTTTCGATCCTGTAAGTACTCTTACTTTATTTATAATTTCTTAAAAATGAATTTTGATCGGTTCCCTTGGGGCTGGAAATAGTGATTTTAATGCTATCTGTTGAAAATGTCTGACACTACAAAAAGATAGGAATGAGAGGGACCGGTGCCTTATTTCCAGGCTTGGGATCACCAAGATTGTCAAACTATCTTCCAGGAAAACTGGGGGAGTTGAGTGGCCGAATGGTCTAACGTTCGGTTCACAGCTAGTATGTGACAAGGATTAGCTTCCTAACCTTGTGGGTTTTCTCTGGGTCCTCCGGTAACCTCCCAGAGCTAAAGACCCGTATGGGGAAGCGAATTATTGAAATAAGATTAAAGGATATGTCAGATGATATTAAACCTCTCTCTCTCTCTCTCTCTCTCTCTCAGAAGTGTTTTGTTTATTACTAATGCATTGTAGTATATGCAGTACCTATGTGTGGAGTGCATATTAAACCCAGTTCTCTCTCTCTCTCTTCAGTTGTAAATCTAATATAATCAGGTGAAATTTAATGGTGTTTTAACGTTGAGAAATTTAATTTAACTCGGATTTGACAATAGAAATAAATGGAAATTGTTTTATGTGTAGAATCTGTCTATTATAATCTAAATCATTGAGAGAGAGATTGTAACTCAGATTAAACAAATAGAACTGGTTTTCGTGCATGCAAAATAAAAACAAATAGAGCAGCCAGTTACAAGTAGATTTTGATACTTCTTTCATGTCAGGAACTAATTTAACTTCATTTATTCGCGTCTGCTGCATAATCAGCATTCGTAAAACAATCGCTACAACACGTAACGACTCAGATTGCAAATCGTACGCACATTGATGATAGAGAAACAATTGATTTTTATTTTGTCTGGGTCATGGTTTTAAATGATAGAATTAAAAGCATACAACATTAACACGCTTCAGTGATCAAATGATTTGAAACTTGTGGTATTATGAAATCGATGTCGACAGATAACCAATGGAAATTTACAAAGCTTTATTTTTGGAGTATTGAAGGCGTTTGTTTTGTTTTTATAAAGAGATTGAATTTGATTGAATTTCTTTGATCAACATCTGATTGTGTCTGGGTGGAACATAGAGAATATTTTAGTAAAGAAACAATATGTCAGAATAAAAGTTGACGTTTTCACTTGTAAATATAGACTGACCTCATTTTCCCTTAATAGAGAGAGAGGGAGAGAGAGGGAGAGAGAGGGAGAGGGTTTAATATTCACTGGACACAAATTAGGTCATTTAAGAACTTAGATATGGTTCAATTTCCTATTTCTATAATTTGCTTGACGTAAGTTACCTTAGCAGTGGGAGGAAACCTGACGACCGAAAAAAAACACAAAGTCTGTCAGAAATCAACTGGTGAGGTTTCGTTTCCCCTCTTGTACATGACAAGGAGTATGAGTATGATGTTGTCCAACCTTCTTCGTTTTCTCCAGGTCCTCCGGTTTCCTCTCACTGCGAATGACCACTACGCACAAGCAAATTATTGAAATAAAACTTAACCTATATTAGTCCTGAAATGACTTAGTTTTTGTCATCTCTCTATCTCACTCCCTGTCTCTCTCTCTCTCAATTATCTCTGTTGTTGCAGAAGAGTAGAATATTAACAATTTTATTTTACGTGTTTTGTTTATATTTTCAGGACAAGAGGATAAGTGCGAGTGATGCATTGGCTCATCCATTTTTAGATGAAGGTCGATTAAGATACCATTCTTGTATGTGTAAATGTTGTACTAACTCTGCCAATGGCCGACATTATACCACTGATTTTGATCCAGTGTGCACTTCGCCTTTTAGCTATTCATTTGAAGACGAATTAACGTCTGTTTCAAAGGTCAAAGGTGAGGGAGTAATTATTTAATTATTTATATGGGATGATAATAGTTCTAATTTGCCGTTAAATGGAGATAACCACAGTGATTCAATGAGTAAGAAATTGGCTTGTTGACCTAGAGTTGCTCAGTCCCATCTAAGTATTGAGCATAAACTTTGACGTTAAATGGAGATAACTGCTGTGATTCAAGGGCCTGACAAGGGACATCGTATATTGTCTTTCGGATGGGACAAAAAACTCAGGTCCTCTGTACACATTGGCATTGTTCCTCATCGTCAATTGTGCAGGATGGAGGACATGGCAAGGGACACTGCATATTGTCTTTCAAATGGGACGAAACTGAGGTCCTGTGAAGACATTGGCAGTTTGAATTTGCCGTAGTATCGCTGCCCAGGCAAAATCGTTTAAATTACAGCACACTGCATGTCGTATGCCCATTTAACCCCATTTTATTTTCATATCATTTCTGTTGAACCTTTTTTGTTTCTTTTCAGAAAAACTCCACAAATTTATATCTGAGCAACAGCAGAAAAACAAACGAGTGCCTCTGTGTTTAAATCCTAATTCCCTGTCCTTCAAAACGTTCCAGAAGTAAGTTTGGCAGTCATACTTGATCAGGTCTTGTATCTTTTCTCTGGCTATTTTTTTTATATATTTAATCAATTGCATTTTTTTTTTTTTGGATAAATTTATTGTAATTTCTCATAAATTGTAGAAATTTAAAGTCCTAATGTGGTAAGCTATAGGAAATACGTAGAATATCAGTAGAATAATCGTCCGATTCCATTCAGTCTTCACAAAAATATAATAAAAACACAGATCCTATTTTATTTTGTTTTTTAATAGTTCAAAATTTCATTTATTTATCTGTACTACTACTACAGTAGGGGTGACCAATGAAATGGTCTCTTACGGCAAGTTCTTGGAGTAAGGTGCACAGACCTTTGAGCAAACCCCAAGAAACGCCAACACTGATTTATCAATCAATGTCTGACGTCATGGGGTCAAAAGCCCCTCGTAACCCTACACAACAACGGGTCAGATTTTGATGTAGTGTAGGCTGTCGAAATTATAAAAGAAACGAAAGCAAATAAAGAACTGTATATTAATCATTTACAATGATATGAGCGCTATCTATTAATCAAGACTCAGCTAAACTAAAAGTCAATTGTCAAAAAAGTGTGGAAACAAGTTGTAGGATTTGTTGAAAAGATCGTCAGCATGTGTAGAATAGGTTTTCAGGAATTATTGGGGGGGGGGGGGAGAGAATGGTTAGGATCTGTGTGGTGTATCATAAAGCCTGACATTGAGTCAACTGGCGTGGTTTTGAATCTCCGATTGTACATGACAAGGAGTAGGGTCGCTTGTCCTACCTTGTGGGTTTTCTCTGGGTCCTCGGGTTCCTCCCACTGCTTAAGACCCCTACCCTCATTTTTCTTGCTCTCTTTCAGGAATTTTGTTCATATCTAGCCTGTATTTAACCTGATATTTGTTTCGTCATTTCAGTGTGAAAGGCCGAAAAACGGCCAGAAGTCATTCTCAACAAGGTTCCAGTACTTCGAATAAATCGGCAAGGGGATCAAATTTAGCATATGGTTGTTAAATCACTGCTGATTGGCTCGTTAAACAAGTGTAGATCGTGGTTGATAACCGACTTAAAACAACTGAATTGTGTCGTGTCTTTTTAAACTCAAGTCTTCAACCACAGTGACAACAAAAGACGGTGAATGAAACCAAAAAATAGTTCATAATGGATATCACGCCAGTAAAGACTTGGCATATCAGCCATGTACATGTAATGAACCGTTGCTACGCAAAGCCATAGACATTTATAATGAATGTTTTGATTGGTTATTTTGACTATGATTCAACTGGTGGATATTTAAAATGGAGAGCAAGTAAAGGTGCTGTTATTTTTGTTTAATCCTGCTGCTCATATTAATAATGTCCGCTGGTTTTGTGTGTGTGTGTGAATATTTCGAGAGTTGTTAATATCGGCAAGACTTGGTGTAGGCCTAGCGGTATCCATGGTATGGTTGGATTAGATATCGTGAAGGAAGACCGAGAAGAAAAGGCATCTTTCCCACGTTACTAGGATCACTCCAGACAAGATTTTGAATTTTAGGATTGATTATTTGAATTTTATGTAGTACTTAGAAGAGGCTGTTATTAATATTTTACGTTACGAACTGTGACTCCTTGAATCGGAGACCTTTATAATACACAAATCGCGAGACGCACTGATAATATTTCTAAGCGGAACAATGAAATAATAACCTACATGCGGTTCCGACTCGGAAATGTGAGAAAACTGAAACAAAACGAAGGGAGATTTACTCTCTGTGTGAAATAATACGAGTCTCGTTTTAAGGTTGATCAAGCAAGGGGTTGTCAGTGTCATAACGTGAAATGTTAAAATTGGAAATAATACGAGGCCAGAGTTGGTAGATTGAATGTTGTGAAATGTGAAATATTAATCCAGTGTACAGATTGAAGTAGAATTTTGTCTGTCGGTGTGTCTTACTATAACTTGGTGGAAGGATTTTTTTTTCTTTTTCTTTTTTTTTGGTGAAAATATTTGGACTGTTTCTGGTTAGCCTGTTTGTAGGAATTGTAAATATATATATATTTTGTGACTGACGAGGGTGAAGGGACTGGTTGTGTTTTTATTAGGTTCCGAGTTCATCACTGTGTGTTGATATCTGTACGTACATGTAGTCTACACCAACCAGACTCTTGAAAACTAGGTAGTCTACAATAACCAGGCACTTTATTCTCGAAAACTGAAGCCAAACTTTTTTTAGAATTTGTATTAAGATTGTAATTTTTGGCCAATGGAAAGGCTAAATTAATTTTTTAGAAAGAAGGCATTTCATTGGTCGAGGGTTAAAATTTGTATCAAAAGGTTAGCTTTGAACCAATGAAAGGCTTAATTATTTTAGTTTTCGTGAATAATGAGCCAGTTGTTATTTACGTAAATTCCAATAATCGATACTATGTATCTAATGAATTATAAGGTCATGACCTCATTGGTGTGCAGGGGTAGAAATAAGTGTTTATTTTGATAAATCTACGCTCTTAATTTAAATCCCAAATAACAGAAGTTGAAACCATTACTGATAGGTTATACTGAATGTACACAAGTGCAGTATTTATTTTTCTTTTGCCACGATTTTACCGGCATCGGGTATCGAACACGATATAAATAAACAACTATATTAAAACTTTTGTGATGGCATGTTTGTTCACATTGATCTCTATTTTCTTGGTGACAGGATTCTTGTCGCAAAGTTTAACATCATCACGCCTTCGATGTACCCAAATGAACGGACATATCGGTTCATTTATCATCTGGAGGAGTGGAAAACTTTGCGATGGTCTCTTGAATATGTATTAAGTTAATAAAACCTTCCAATGGTTGTCAAGGATACGGACCAGTAATTAAAACAACAAGCGAATTGATCTACTTTCACTTTTCAGGGGTAATAATTATTATTATTATAGTGTGTAGTGTATTCTATATATGGTATGAATGTGATGTGTATAGACTAAAAGAATGTATTTATATTATAGTAACAGTGACTGATTAAACTTTACGAAAAACATATATTCTGGTGCTCCGACTACCTGATGTCAGACACGAGTAGCGGTATCGCTATGGGCTAAATGAAATCGCATATTAAACATCACGTTCCATATCATTACATTAATGAATGTATGATTATCCAGTATCATTAACCTTTATAAGGGTTGCATATGTGATAATTGAGCCAACCGTATATTTCTAAGTTCATTTGTTACTTATGGGTAATTCATGCGATTGTCTGTCAAATATAAATAGGTTAAGTGACGCTTGAGTATCTGGGAATCAGAATATTTTGTTTTTCTATGACGTTATATTGGTATCTTGTATGTGTTTTATATTTTATTGAGGCCCATGGCTTCCTGTGAAAAAAAAACTTAGTTTAAATAATATGTATATGTTTCAAACTCACTGACAATGCAAAGTACTATGGACTATGTGAAACCGTCTTTCATTAGCTAATGTTAATTTTCTCAGCGTATAAACTGTAGCCACTGGTATGTGAAAGCTTTTTTTTTGCAGAATTCATCTATTCAACTGCATAGTTTTAGATCTTGATGCAGTTGACTGTGCCTCGTGAATTATTTGTGAATAACGATTTTGGCTTTCGTCAAGACTGTGACTTTTATGTAACTTAATACATTATTTGTTTATGAATAATAAAAATTAAGCTGTTGCTTTCGTCAAGTGCTGAACTATTAGTAAGTTATAAACTGGATGAAATGAAACTTTAGCTAATGAAAGACTGGTGAATATCCCCCCCCCCTCTCGATAATATTGCACCTTGTATATTGTATATAGTTAAAATACCTAGGATGGGAACAAATGAATTCATTGAGAATTAAATGAATCGATAATCAATCAATTAATAAATTAAATCAATGGATTAAATCAAAGTTTTTGGTACATATGTAACGATTTAGTTGGTTTAAAGTCTTGAATAAAGACTCGTCCATTTTAAAATACCTAGATGGGTGGATTGAATGCGATACTTAAAATTGTGTATTAATAGTGGAGGGGTACTAAAAGATAGAAGTTTATTCGGTTAATGGGCATTAACAAGAGTCCCCCCCCCACATTTTCATCATCCCTCTGTTCCCCTTTCGATGTGCTAACTTGATTAGTCGTAAGGTTATTGAATTACAAGAGTCATTGACCATTGTCTCTAACTAGTCATATATTTTTGTTAGAAGAGATTAAGAACGAACGAACGGACGCTAATTTTTTTACTGGTCAGTTTTCTATATACACGTGAAGAATTATAGATGATAGCGCCCCCTATCCTGACACCCACCTGATCTTTTTCTGCCATTTGTCTTGTAAATACATTTTCTATTAACATGTGTGTTTAACTGCGTCTCGTGTGTGAATGTCTGGCGTTTAATATTGTATAATAAAACTGACCAGTTGGCAGGAAGGGTCTTAAACTGGGTCTCGATTCAAAAAAAAGAGAAAATTAATTATAACATTGGTCTCCATTGGTTACCATAGTCAGTCTCCATTGATTAAAACAAGCTTAAATTTGTGATTTTAAGGTAGAATTTATTTTAAGAATTTTATGAAATAAGACCCAAGATTTTTGGTTATTAGAAAAAGTTACAGGATTAGCTGTTGAAAGAATTATGTTTGTTTCAAAATTTTATGCATTTCGTTATGATAAAAGTGCAAATATGAGAGTATATACACCAATATATATATAATATTTATATATAGAAAGCCTTAACCTTGTAAATTGTCAAATTAAATATCGTCTAAACAAGAAATCAAGGAGATTCTTCTTTTTTTTTTTATATTTTGTAACCAAGGACCACACTTGCCAATATCATCATTATTCACATCATAGATTTCTTGGTGTCTGCTTTGTATAGTTTAGAGTATTTTTTTCTCTCTCAAGAATTACGACCATAAAACTTGTTTCTTATATTTTTTAAAATAAAGATATATATATGTATAGTCCGTTTCTTTTCAATATTTTCAAAAATATTATATAAATGTACCTTTTTTAATATTTCCAAAAATCTTGTATTTTCAATACTGAGGGGTTGGTTAAATTGTAATGTGTTGAGATTTAAAATGTAGGCATAATACATATTGTGTATGTCACTTTGGAAGAACCAATTTTAAACATTCTTTAATTTGTTTTATAGCTTAATTAATTTAAAAAGCATAACAATATTGTAGTCATAAGACGAATTAAAAAAGCACCTTATTTAAAATTAAAGGGAGATAACTCCTGTTTTGTTTTTGGTCAGGAGTTACTCCACTATTCTACTGTGAAGCCATGTATGTGTTTTCGAGAGTTATAAAGCCAATGGTCATGTTATATCGCAACCTGATTAAAACACAGATTGATTAATCAAAGTCTGACGTCATAGGGTCAAAAGCCGCTCGTATCACCCATGACCTAACCTCCCAGTAAAACTGGTGAGATCTTCACGTGGTTTAACCAAATGTAGATCTGTATTTTAATAAGATTGTTTACTTCGGCATTAGACCGACTTTGTCGCTGTCGAAAACGCGCACGGAAACATCGCAAAACCGTGTACATGGAAGACAGACTTAAGACTGTATATATATATATGTATATGTCAGCCATTCCAATGGAAAGTATTAACGTTTGTAAATAGTGTGGGTGTGAAATTTTGTATAGAGTTTAATTCAATGTCAGTCTTGTGGTTGTCTGTTGGGCAAGACTCAATTTTTTTTTCTAACACGCACCTAGTCTCCTTACCTTACCATGTATGGATGGTCAAGGAATTAAAATGTAATTTTACTTTTAAAAAACGTGAATCTTATGGTCGTTTGAAATGGAACATCGGCCTGTAGCTTCATGTAGGGACGGTATTTATCTGGTGTATAGCATACAATATCAATCGACCCATATAAAGGTTTTGTATAATTTTGATGAGGCGTGAATGAATTCTCAAATGTAAATTTTCAAACTACAATTTACCAGGCCTAAGAAATTTGTCGATTTTCTCAGATATTCACTAAGATTTTCACAAAATGCAATTTAGAAGGAGTCAAAATGTTATTGTTGAAGGAAGGAACTGCACTTCTTTTACACTTCGGGAGAGCTGCAGTGGCCGAGTGCGAAAGACGCGTGGTTTTAACTAATACGGGGGATCACATTGGCATGCATGTAATTCAACGCTTGACAGTTGGAATTTGACGAAAAACCCACTGAAATGCCACAGTGCAGGCAAAATATAACTCGTAGTACACTGTATAACGTATACCCGTTTTCATTAGCCCAGTTGGTGTTGAACAGTAGGAACGCTAAACTCCATTTCATTTCGTCATATATCTTGACATTTTGGCAAATAATTACAGACGGCCAAGAGCCTCCTACAACGAATCATATTCTGAGATTCTTGAAAATATTTTTAGGCCTGGTTAGGTATATTAAAATGGTGCTCGGAGATCTTAGTAATATGGTTATATTTGTAATATTACGCTGCGCCTCGTCTCATCTTGTCTGTACACCAGTACCTTACCATCTATCTATATCTACCTCTGCTTCTAGCTGTGTATTTATATTCATATAAATGTATTTTATTATAATTGTCGAGGGATGACGATACATGGTAGATATTATTAGTCAATGTTTATAAATAATTTAAATAATAAAAAACAAAAATACTAACATTTCAGTGTATGCTCAACTTATTTTATTATGAAAAAAAAAATATATATCTAGTTTCGTTTGTTATAGTTGCAGTTGATAGGTAATATGTAGAGCTCTTTTTCAACTGTTAAGCGTTGGATACATCATTCAAATCATTTGGCCGAATCAATCGGCGTTGATATTCACTTAGTGTGTTAACTGTCATTCGGCCGATTATTTTGCCCAAATCAAACATATTTGATATATTCACCTAGGGTATCCGCTTCACCATAGCGATTGCCCGAATGTAGAATTTATTAGCCAATCACCACTCCTATCGAAAAGTCACCTGATTATTTGAAGACATGGCCGCCGCCATGTTTAGTCATGTGACGTGAAAGGTGATGCAATCGATTGGTGAATCGGGCGAAACATTCGCCTAGTGTGTCCACTTATTCGGGGGAAAATTTGGCGCCAATTGATTTGGAGGAATGATTCAGCTAATGTGTTCACCGCTTTAGCAGACTCCCCCTCCTCTTTTTCAAAGCTCAAACATTGTTTGAAACCACCCCGTTTATCAAACAAACCCACCTCAAACAATGTTCGAACCCCATTTTGGAAAAGAACTCTTCATATTGACTAGAATATTTTAAACTTCTTTTTACGACCAATTTAAAATACGAAATGACAATTAACGTTTTTACTATGCCTATTTTTTTGTGCAAACACCCAAATGTTAATTATGTGGAAATTTTAAATAAGCATTAAACTGCAGCTATAGCAACTGTCACTGATTATTAAAAATGAAAAGTTTTCTACAAATATTTTTCGGTGTTGTCAATTATATTTGTTTTATTTCTCAGTAAACTGCAAAGGCTTCCCTTTTTTTGTCAAATTTAGCTTTTTGTGTTTACATATAAAGGGACTGTTGGAAAATGTCAATACTTGCGTCTATCTTGGTGTCGTGGATAGTCTTGGTTGTTTAGTCTTAAAATCGCCATCTTTGTCAGTTAATTGGACTTGACGAAGATGGAGATCTATCCGCGAGATATTCATTCGGACGCGAGTATCGAAATTTTATGACACTTCCTTACATTTATTTATCATTTCTTTAATTAATTAATTAATGTAAAAAGATTTTTCCCAGAAATTTATGAACCTAAAGAAATTATAAATATATACATAAACCATGGCCCTGGTCCCGAATTTACATCACAGGAGCTTATTAAAATGTGTGAATGATGTGGAAAGGCAACATCCAACTTTCAGTATGAATATTTCTGTTTGTCACATTATGAACAAGTGTTTTTGTTATAACTTAGAATATGTGTAGTCATGGTAATATCTTATGACCTCATCATTATAATAGTAGTCATGGTAATATCTTATGACCTCATCATTATATGTGTATATTGTCATCAATTCATGCTCAACAATTCAGTAATGGGTGAGAACACACACAGTAGAAATCATTAATATGTACACTTTGCAATAAAATAATAAAAAACAAAACAAAATTGAATACAGGTCTTGGTTGTTTTTTTTTCTTGAGTAAGACACTGATTCGTTAATCAGGGGGTATCTGGTTTGCTCTTGATGTTGGCCGTAGGAGTCCCTCAGATAAACGATGTGTTATTGCCAAAATTAACAAGTTTGTGTTGAATGGAGTTCAATTCCATTTTCTTTCTCTCTTGGTGTAGGCCGAGAGAGTCCCTCTGGATTCTCCAGCGTGGTTAAATGATATGTTAGTACCAAAATGACCTAGTTTGTGTTGAGTGGAGTTCAATTCCATTTTTCTCTGTTTCTTAGATATTTTTTTGTTATAATGGCAACTAGAAATTAATGCTCTACTTCTGATGTCTTCCGTCTTTCTCCAGCCACCATAGTGGATTGTTCTAAGGACTTCATTTATACAGGCTTTGTCATGACTGGTAGTAAAAATTTTGAAGTGGAATCCCTACTATAACCCAATTAATTTCCAATTAAACCAACCCCACACTGTACCTTTGGCCTATCTGAATTAGAACACACGTCATTTCACATCAAAGGTACAGATACCTTTTTCTAGCATAACCATTTCCAAGCCAACTGTGATGATATGTGTTGAAAAATTGCAATGTAACCTAATGAAATTAAATGAAATGAAGTTTAACATCCTGTTTTGCTCCGACTGGGCTATTCAGGGGCGCATCTAGGAATTTTGAAAAGGGCACTGACCACGGAGACAGGGCACCCCCAAGATTATTATCCGTCATTATTATCTGTAGCCATTCCAAGAGCTATTTGACTGATATTTTCGTCTAAGTATTCAGCAGTAAAAAAGGGCGCTGTCGAAAATTAGGGGCCCTCCATTGAATCCGCCTCTGCTATTGAAGAAGGTCATACGCCTTACAGTCTGCAAGGGGGGAAATTTTGCCCGGGCAGTGGCACTACCCTTGTATCGAATTCCAACTGCCAACCAAGGGATCTTTTACGTGCACGCCAACGTAAAGGCCCTACACGGGACCACAGAAAAGACAGGTCACACAGGTTCAGTATTGCTAATTGAAGTCACTCTCATTTTAAAGATCTACCCTTCACGAGTTCACAAAACTATGACAACCAAAACAATTTGACATGTAATAAGGGAGGCAACTCCAGTTTAAATTGAAAATAAATTGTATTCATTAAGACATTCATTGTTCGACGCTCCGAATGATGTCTGGATCAATGTGTTCTGGTATAGTAAGGTTATTTATGAAAACAACTATATTTTAAAAATATTTTAAATTGGTCGCCAGGGCAATGGTCACTAGTGCACACGTTTACTCTTGGCGTGCGCGTAAAATATCCTTTATAGTTGCCCGGGCCAAATTTCCCCTATAGCACACTGTATGGCGTATGGCCGTCTTTATTAGCCCAGTTCGGAGCGGAACAGTTTGATGTTAAACGCTCTTTCATTTCATTTCTGTTGGTCTGTATTCATCAGCATACGTCATAGGTTGGACAAGTTTTATTTATACAAATGTTCTTGCAAGGTTGGAGCGGGGCACCAAGACCCCGCACGTCGTGGATTTCGGAGATCTAAAATTCTCGACCCATCCATAGATCTGGTAACGGATTGTCATCCAGATCAAATGAAATAGCTTTATTTAACGTCCGCTTTCACCGCAATCAATTAAATAGAGCAGGGTATGTTAAACTTATTGTTTGGACATAATAAAAGGGGGGGGGGGGTCAAAAGATTAGCACGTGTGTGCTGTATCATATAGATCTGTCATTCAGTCAACTGGTGTGGTTTCGATTCTCCGGTTGTACGTGACAAGGAGTAGAGTTGCCTGTCCAGCCTCGTTTGCTTTCTCCGGGTCCTTCGGTTTACTCTCACTGCTAAACATCCCAACGCACAAGCGAATTATTGAAATAAAAATGAAATAAGTGTTAGGCCAAAATTGAGCAAGTTTGATTCATGCCTGAGTGATCATTATGCCATACATTTCAGTTTACCGTTCAATAATATTCAACATGAATTAACTAAAAGATTTGTCAAGCCCCGCAAACCAGTCAATGCTGAAATGTTCTCAAAACACATCGCGGAGAGTCCACTCCAGACATCTCTCGAAAACTTATCATGTGATGCACTTATTAATTTATATAACAGTCAATTAAAGCATATATACAATTATAACGCCCCAGAACGGAACCGAGCTGTGATTGTAAAACGCCGATACCCATGGTTCGATGGCACCATCAGGGATGCTAGAAGAATCAGGCGTAAGGCTGAAATGAGATGGACCAGAACTAAACTGGAAATACACAAACAAATATTTTCAACAGAATCGAATAGAGTGGTCAAACTTGTGGATGCAGAAAAGCGTGACTTCTACCATAAACGAATCCACGAATGCAACAAAGACCACAAGAAGATATTCTCCATCACCAATAAATTATTGGATAGGCAAAAGTTCAGCGAGACCCTCCCAACACATAATTCTGTCAACGAACTTGCAGACAGGTTTGTACACTACTTCAAGGACAAGATTCTGCAGATAAGGACTGATATCATGGAGGTTCAAGCTTCTATGACACTATCAATGCCTACAGCAAATCTATGGAATAATTTCCACACCAATACAAACGAATCTCTTCTTAAGATAGTCTAGGAAACTAAATCAAAGTCTTGCGAGTTGGATCCAGCACCAACCACTCTTGTCAAAAACAACATTCATCTTCTTCTTCCAGTTCTCTGTGGCATTGTTAATAGTTCCTTACAGGAATGGGTGTTCCCTCAAGAACTGAGCAAAGCCCTCATTCGACCACTTCTCAAGAAACAGAACCTTGATCGTGATATAATGAAAAATTACAGGCCTGTCAATAACCTCGGCTACCTTTCAAAACTGATAGAGAAATGCGTACTCGATCAACTGTCAAAACACATGGAATCAAACAACCTAACAAACATCTTACAGTCCGCATACAAACGTTTTCACAGCACCGAGGCAGCTTTAATCAAAATAACTAATGATATATACCGAACTATTGATGATCAAAAATGTATTTTGCTGATACTTTTGGACCTTTCGGCTGCCTTTGATACTCTCGATGTCGAAGACCTTCTCCAAGCTATGCATGAAGAAATGGGGGCTAGAGGCACTGTTTTAAGCTGGTTCCGAGCATATCTAGAAAACAGACAACGTCAAATCTGTTAAGGTCCCTATGGTGTGTGGTGTGCCCCAGGGGTCAGTTCTAGGCCCTGTATTGTTCATTATCTTCACCCGACCATTAACTAAAATTGCTGAAAAGTTTGGTCTTAGTATTCACTTGTATGCTGACGACACAGATATATGCGTCCTGCAATCAAAAATCCACTAATTCAGCTTTAACTAATATTGAAAACTGTCTTGAAGAAATCAGGTTATGGATGACATCACACTTTCTGAAACTAAATCCTGAAAAAACTGAGTATCTGGTAATTGGAACAAAACAACAACTTAGTAGGTTCACAATACCAACTCTTAAATTTCAACACGAATGTCTTGCTCAATCTCCAGAAGCCAAAAACATCGGCGCAGTTCTGGATTCCACCATGTCCTTTAGCTCCTATTTCCATCTTTACAGAATTAACAAAATAAAGAAATACCTAAATGCTGAAAGCACAGAACTCCTCATTCATTCATTCATTACAAATAAACTAGACTATCATAATGCCTTATTTTTTGGCCTTCCGAATTATCAAATTCAACACCTTCAACGAATTCAAAATGCTGTCACCAGAGCTTTGACAAGGACAAAAAATCAGACCACATCACCCCGATTCTGGAAAATCTACACTGGCTCCCAGTTCAACAACGTATCAAGTTCAAAATATTACTGTTGACTTTCAAGGCGTTACATGATCAATAGACAGAATATATCAACGATCTGATTACCCCATATAACTCCACAAGAAACCTTAGATCCACAGATAAACAACTTCTGTATCAACCATCAGTTAATCTTGAAATAGCAAAAAGACCTTTCTCGTTCTCTGCTCCTATGTTATGGAATTCGCTGCCTTACAACATTAGAACCATTAACTCCCTAGATGCATTTAAATCCCAGCTAAAGACGTTCCTGTTTATAGAGGCGTTTCCGTAGTTCAATTGAGAAAACTTGAAAAGCGCAATAGAAACTTTAATTTTGGTATTATCGCGCTATATAAATTGAGGATTATTATTATTATTATTAACCCCATTTCTAAAACAATAAATAAATAAATGGAAATATTGAAGAGGGGAGAGACTGGGTAGGCATTTAGGTGACCACAAGGCCAACAACCTTATTGGCACTTAAAAACTGTTATAACGTCATTGTGTGGGCTAAAACAGTAGTTGTTTCATACGCCTCTTGTAAAACTATTTTTGGTTTCAGATGAGAAAATGGGGGTGTGGTCATATTATCACCTTTACAGGTGCTAATTGGTTAGGTAATTAACAATAATGAGTTTCAATAGGACGTGATAACAATGCGCAAGTCACAATTCTATGGAATATAATTACTGGTTATTACTGAGCGACGGTTAGACTGGGATTTTCTAGTTTTTATCAAGCAATGATAAGAGAGAGAGAGAGAAGAGAGAGAGAGAGAGGGAGAGAGAGAGAGAGGTGGGGTTTAACGCTCATTCGACACAAACTAGGTCATATCGGGACTAACATGTGGTTTAAATTTATTTCAATAATTCGCTTGCGCGTAGGGGTCTTTAGCAGTCCCTATCTCCATGCCACATAAGCTCACGTCATCGGGGATCGAAACCACAGCCGCAAGCCAGAGGTGACCGGCCAGCTAGAGGTCGAAGCGCGGCACTCTAGCGCACTAGGCCATCCGAACCCCCCAAATGATAAAAGAAATGGAATGAAATGAAATGGGGTTTAACGTCCTACTGTTCTGCGACGACCGGGATAATGAAAACCGGTGTTCGCCATACAGTGTGCTACGAGGGAATTGTGCTCGGGCAGCGGCACTACGGTCTACTCTTATATCGATTTCCAACTGCCAATGGATCTTTTATGTGTGCGCCAATGTATAGACGGGACCTTGGTTTAACGTCCCGTCCAAACGGCTAGACAGCTATCCTTGTCAGGTCCTCTGTCCTGCACCAATGACAAGAGTAAACCACGTCTGAAAATCCCGATGAACTGATTCAATATATGACCAAAGGCGACCAGGCTGAACAATAATTATTTATAGTAGCAGGAGGACTTGTGGAGCGATAATCCATGTGGGACGATAATCGTTATGGGACGATAATCTTGTACGGGATCAGATGAATCTGATTCAAACACACAGCCTATTCCGTTTCGTTTTGTATACTTCAAATTTCCCTTTCACTTACCTTCACAACCCTAGGGTCTGAAAGAGTTGTTATCATAGACGTGTTCGCGATGATGTGAGGAATAAGCCAATGAAACGGTCTGTTACGACGAGTTCTTGGTGTGCAATGCACAGAACTGTGGGTAAACCACTATAAAAACGTCAACGCTGATTGATTAATCATTGTCTGACGTCATAGGGCCAAAAGCGGCTCGTACGACCCATGACATGATCTTCCAGTATAACTTGTCAGATCTTCATGTAGTGTAATCCATCGAAAGTATAAAAAAAAAACCCAAACGAAACGAAATATGGATTTGTATTTTAACTTACAATACGTAGGTAGCCGATATGCGTTTTAATTGATAGGTGATTAAACATGCATTATGCAAGAGCTAAATCTGCCTATTGTAGGTATTTCTTTAGGCCTGAAATGTTTTCTAAAGTATTAATTAGTCATCAATTAACTGATCCAGGACTTAATCAACTTCCGATGGCATCAGATTTCTCTTAAATTAAATTGATTAAAAACGGTTCAGCAATACTTTGATTTAATCAAATATGGAAGACCGAGACTTAGCTTCCATCAACCAGTACGATGGTTGAAATTATTGCACACGTCTGTCAAGCTTTCAAAGGCTATTATCTTCGCTTGCAATAGAGTAATTTGAATGAAGTTTTCTTATTATTTCATTTACATTATCTACTTGCGCACTATTATAGCACCAATGGTTAGTTCTTTATCCAAATCTTATATTAATGTATCTTTAGGTAAGTGCCCATGAATAAAGGGTTAGATTTATTTGATAAGACCAACTTCATGTGATATAAACAGGCCTAGTGAATATTTCTTGTTGATTAGTGTGCCCATCTAAATCCGACATTGCTAACTGTGTCGTGCTAATTGCCGATAATAAGGCCCATCTCAACTCATTAGCATTAATAAACGGTGATTATTGGATGTTTCGTTTTAAACTGAAAATAGAGAAATAAATCAAAATGACTGACATTTTTGTTTTTGTGTAAAGAGAATTAAATATTTTGATAGTTGGATTTCGCTTATCACTTACAGCGTGTATAAATATATAAAACTTTTTACGTATAGATCCTAGGTATCATGGTTAATAAAAAGGGGAGAGAATGAAAATTTCAGTCAAATTAATTTACTCTGAGCGAAGTTATGAATGTTTGTAATTTTGATAAAGGAAAAAATGGCGTACATGTAGTCTCGATTTACATTACTACAATACAATACAAAGTCCTGATTATCCAGTTCTGAATCATATTATTTAATGACGATGCTGTAGAGAGTTGTATTTGAGCTTGTTATGTGAATTCATGTCTAATCAATAATTGATATAACATTGGAGGCATAAAGCAAGATCTGGCCCCGAGTTCACAAAGCATTCTCAGACTTAAGTTACGTATTCAAAATTGCTCGCCTTCTTTTAACTAAAATATAACCCTTTAGAAAACTTTTGTTGTTTTTTATGTACAGTCAGGTCATTGGCCAAGGCCCAAACAAGTACGCGCTGAACACGCATAACAAGCGGGCCCAAGGCACCTGAGCGTCTGAGCGGGGATCTGTGGAGGTTCTCCCAAAGGAAAAATTTTGAAAATTGACAACCACAAACCCATTTTCCAAGCATACCAGACCAATGCAGAAGAAGGCTAATTTTTGATTTCCTGAAACAACTAGATAACAGAATGACCCAAGGTCACTATCATTAGATGAATTTGAGAATTCTCTTTTCCTTCTTTCTCTTTTTTCTGTTTTCTTTTTAGGCTTAGGCTCACTTTGTTTTATTTCGCTTAGGCCCACCTGTCACGGACAGGTGGACACGGTCCGCCACTGGGTTTAAGCAGAGTTAGCGCAGGCCCGGATCGCGGGATTTTGTCGAAGGGAGTGGAGAAAGGGGTAATCATTCCGAAAGCAATTGTGTACATTGCAACCTTAGGAATTGCTTTATATCATCTATTAAAGAGCAGATATGTAAACTAAAACAGTAACAAAGCAAACGAAAATGAAAATCAGCTATGTCACTGGGGCTGGTGGTGTGTGAGTGTGTGTGTGTGTGGGGGGGGGCGGCCCCCTGCCCCCGCCCCTCTGGATCCGCGCCTGTAGCTCTTGCAAAATGTATGTTGAATAGCTCTATAAACGATGGCCATGTCCTTCACAAGATTGGGACATTACGCGAGAATTAGTGAAAACTGAGACTTCTTACTAATGGAAAAAGAATATGATCAGACTTAAGTAATTAGAGGATGTTTATTCCTGACATCGGTTGCCATTAAATTCGTATTACTTCTCATCCAAATATGAAATGAAATGCGCTTGAACGCCTCACTGTTCTGTCCCGACTGGGCTATCGAAGACGAGCATATGCTATCCAGTATGCTATGAGGGAAATTTTACCCGGGCAGCAGCACTCTGACCTACTCTTATATCGAATTCCAACTAACATGGTATCTTTTACGCACACACCAATGCATACACGGGTCCTCGATTTTTCGTCCCATCCGAATGACTAGAAAGTCCGTCTTCATTTGCTCAGTCGTGGTCGAACAGTAGGAACTTAAACCCCATTTCATATCATTTTTCAGTGGTTGACGTCATGTATTGACCGAAGATTTCTGATTGGTCCGTCATATGTGATAGCGCGTATAATCTCGATCAACCAGCCAACAGTAAGACGTACGTGCCTCTCCATATTATGACCAAATTTAAAGCGGACCCCCCCCCCCCTCACACAACTTAAACAATCTACAGATGTTTATTTACCAGGAACAAATCTCTCATCGCTATACTCATCTTGTGTTGTTCTTGGGACGACCAACTTCATACGAAATGGGTCATTTTGGGACTAACATATGGTTTAATTTGTTTACATTTATTCGCTTGCGCGTAGGGTCTTTAACAGTGTGAGGCAACAGGAAGATCTGGTGAAAAAACACGAGGTTGGACAGGCGACCCTAATCCTTGTCATGTACAAGCGGGCAATCGAGACAACATCATTTGACTCAATGAACCCTTACAACGCAACGCGCATGCGTTAACCATTCGGTCACCCAACTCCCGCCTATTCGCAAAAAATCAAGGCTCCACCAATTCATGTGCGATCGCCATGGCAATGGGGATGCTTGTTCCTTTGGCAATTGCGGCACAGATGTTTGATATTACGTGACAAATCCAAGATGGCTGCGATTCCGCCATAGTTCTTGCTCCATAGTACGGTGGCACTGTTGGACCAATCCCCAGACAGAGCCGTCTTCCCTCAGGCTAAAAGTTGAATAGCGAGACTCTGCATGGAGAATGCTATTTAACATTGCCATGTAAAATATTTGTTGGGATAACGTTCCACGACAATACTCGGCTTGCTATGGGCGCTGACAACAAACACGCCACGCTATAGTTCCTTTAGAAAATGTCTCTGACCGAATGATGTCCGCTGACAGTTCCTATGAAAATATCGCTCATCTCACCCCTCTGCTCTCAGCCTAATTTGGAACCCTTACCTTCTATTTTCCGGTGTGATTCTTTATTTCTCGCAAAATGAATCATTTCTCAACATATCTAGCACCAATTTATAAAAATTCAACACTATTTTCAAGTAGAATTTAGCAATTAAATAAAAATGCGGTCTGTGCATGTTCGAGTCTCGAAAAGTCTGATCAATTCAAAGGTATTTTGTGTATGTTTTCAATCGCAGAATTCTACTTGAGAATAGTGTTGAATTATTATAAATGTGTGATAACCGTGGCAAGAAATGCTTCCCTCAGTAAACAAAGATGAATAATAGTCGGTAAGGATTCCAAAATAACCTTAGACCATAACCTTAGACCAGAGGTGGGGATGAACGCCATTTCCTAGCTATAGGAACTGCCAGTGGATATTGTCCGATCAAAGACAGTTTCTAAAGAAACTACACACGCTTGTGAAGTTCGAGTCTATTTCATCAAGGCCTTCTAGAGAAATTCAATACACATTTCATTGATTAACCCTCTGTAGCTACAGGATATATATATTATTAACCCCTTGTAGCTACAGGATCTATCTATTATTCAGTATCAATACATTATATGCAATCCGATATACAAACGAAAAATCCATATTAAAATCTGTATAATATTCATCATCTAAAAATAAAAATTCAATGTTTTTGCCACGGTGGAATATGTTCAAGAAAATGTCAACAATAAAAAAGCCCCGGGAAAAACATTGCAGTCAATAACAGGATCAATGACAGGAACGCCCTTAGCTAAGCTCCTAGCGGAAGTCAATAAATATAAATATATACATTAAGTAAAATGCTATTCAGTCAATACTCCATAATCTATATACAACTGCCGTCAGCTATGTCTGTTTGAAGACTTAAAAACGCCGCCATTTTATATACAACTGCCGCCATTATGTCTGTATGAACGATACCGAAGACTTAACGTCGCCGTTTTTGGCCGAAGGTGGAAAAAGGGAGTGTTTTACAATAGGCGAGCTATTAGAAACAGGAATTCCAGGCAACGCGAGTTCATCATGTTGACTATTGTCTTCCAGGTTCTCTAAGAGCGGCACGTTAACTTTACTGATAGTCCGAGTGGATGTTTGACCCGTGACGTCACTTCCCTCAGAAGTAGTGCCCTCCGAGATCACTGACGGGTTAATTTTACTGATAGTCCGTGAGGAAATTGGCCCCGTCGCGTCACTTCCCCCGGGTGCAATACTGCCTGAGACCACCGAGTGGTCGTCTTTGGTAATGTGACCGTTTGAACTTTCCCCCTCGTCGTTAATTACACCAACTTTCGCTCCTCTCCCGTTGGCTATTACTCTTTGGATTGTGTTACGTCTGATCATGGACATCCCTTTCTTCCAATGATTGGCTACTTCTTGTCGTCGGCGCCTCTCTTTCAATTTGGCGCGTGATTGCGCATGCGTGTAATACACGGTAAAGTTATTGACGATCACGGGAACGGATAAAGCGATAACCAGTACACCACTGATAGCACACAAACCTCCAACCACATATCCTAATCCAGATTTGGGATGTAAGTCACCGTATCCGACTGTTGTCATGGTGATCAATGCCCACCAGAAAGCCAAAGGAATGTGTTCGAAATCACTGTCTATATCTGTGAATATTTCCATGTAATATTCCAAACAAGCGAATATTATTATTCCAATGAGCACGATGAAGACGAGAAGTAGCAACTCTTTGGCACTCGCCCGCATTGTGTATACAAGTATCTTCAGCGCTAAGAAATGTTTCATCAACACGAAAATCCGGAAAATTCGCAGAACTCTGGATGCCAACAGGATTCGGATTATTTCGAAGACGGTGATGGGGTCGCTATGTACAAATACCACGGTAATGGCAATATAATAGGGTATCAGACATAGCAATTCTATCACGGATAACGGTTGTCCTAGAAACCGCAGTTTATCGGGAGTCGTCGCGAACTTCACCAGAAATTCCAGAAAAAAGAAAAAGTTACACGTGTTGTCTATAATGATTAGAACATCATTGGGGCTGATGTCGTGAAATATATCCAAGTCTTTCCGCAGGTCATTGGACGTTAAGGTAATGTTTTTACGTTTGGCATGGATGGTCAGTGAGCCGAAGTAAGGTAACGTCTCCAGAATAAACACCGTGATGGAACACGTGACAACACACAGCGATAACACGGCATACATCTACAAATAAATAAAACATACATTAATTACTTAATATGGAGAGAGAGAGAGAAAGAGACACAGAGAGAGAGACAGGCAGAGAGAGAGAGAGAGAGAGAGAGAGAGAGAAGAGTTAAATAGTACAATCGATATGATTAAAATACAGATCTATATTTCGTTTCGTTTTTTTATACTTCGATGGCCTCCACTACACGAAGATCTGACAAGTTATAAGTGGGAGATCACGTCAGGGATTAAACGAGCGACTTTTGACCCTATATGAGGTCAGACATTGATTAATCAATCAGCGTTGACGTTTCTTGTGGTTTACCCACAGTTCCGTGCATCAAAAACTCACCGCAACAGAAACTTTTTCATTGGCTAATCCCTCACATCCCCAAGGCCACGTGTCAATGAAAACAACTCTTCCAGAAACTAGTTTAGTAAAAACCAGTAAAACCAAATTTTGTAGTATAAGAACGAAACGAAATAGGATCTGTGTTTTATTGCGAACTGGATCACGATATTCTAGACATTCTAACCAAACTCCAGCGCGTTCAAGTCGCTGTTGCAGGCAATACATCCCTTGCTGGGGCTAAGTGAGACGGGGCTTTGCGTCCCGGTCTTAAGATTGTGTTTTTTTTGCCCCTCGCAAATGGAAAAAAATCAAATTTAATCGTTATGCTTAACCAGAGTCAAACATATAGCGTGGGTGAGATATGCTTCAAATCGACTATATCATGTTCCACTAATCCTCAGCACACACATATACATATCGTTTTTGGTTGGACCATACTCCTTGTCACGTACAAGAGGAGAAACGAAACCATGCCAGTTGATTCATTGACAGACAGAGTTTGTTTTTTTCGGTCGTCAGGTTTCCTCCCACTGCTTAGGGAGAGAGAGAGAGAGAGAGAGAGAGAGAAATAGGGTTTAACGTCCATTCTAGGTTATTTCGGGACTAACATAAGGTTTAATTTTATTTCAATAATTCGCTTGCGCGTACGGGTCTTTAGCATTGGGAGGAACCCGGAGTGCCGGTAGGAAACCCACATTCGCTCACACCAGGGATCGAAACCACAGCCGCAAGCCAGAGGTGACAGGCCAGCTAGAGGTAGAAGCGCGGCACTCTAGACCACTAGGCTACCCCCCCCCCCCCTTGTCATTGAAGGACATTATTATTATTAATATTATTATTATTGTTGCATTTATATAATCGTAAAGCTCTGGATGGAAGAGGACTCTCGAAGAGTTTGTGGAAGATCGTTCCACAGTTTAGCTGCTCTGACGGAGGACGCATATTCATTAGAACGTTTATTATATTTAGGAATCTTTAATATGCTACGATCATTCGAAGAACGAAGGTTGGATCGTCGGGGAGTATAGAAATCAAAGAGTTCTTTTAAATAACTAGGGGCGGTGTCAGAATAAATTGATTTAAACACATCCTTTTCGAGAATTGTCTGTAATGGGAAGGATATAACTGGAGAGAAAGTTCTGTGCATGGGAAAGACAGAACTGGGTCTGACAAGTTAAAGGATCTAAATCGCTAACATTTAGGACCTAGAAATTGACACAAGTGGGTCGCAAAGCATATAATTCTCTAATATGAATGTATATAAACTGATTAACATTCAATGGTTTCTGTTTTTACTTTAATTTCAAATCTGTTATGTTCGGCGAAATAAGCCAGCAGTCTTAATCGAATGGAAATTTCTAGCGTGTGGTTATTCCAGTCTACATACGCCGTTTGATTTGGTGCAATATTTCTAGCCTCGTTCCCCGAGTCTCTTGCTAGAACTGGGGCGCAAACGGATTATTGTACACGATTCGTGTACAATAATTTGTCTTAAATATTGGATATCAGAAGCCAATCTTTTCCGGTAAGATCACACCATCAATTTTGGATGATATTGAGTTAGAGACTTAGCTACTTTAAGCAACAGAAGTCTTGTACTTACCAAGGCACCCTTTGAGGAATAGGGATCCTGTAACCACTTCCAGACTTTAGGTTTCGACTTCTGCCACAAGTTCTCGTCCTCTCTATATTTATCCTCAAATCTCAAACTATGATCTGCTTCAAACTTTCTCAACATCTCTAAAGTATCTTCATAATGACAGTAGGTCACCCAACAACACTGTTCAATCTGATTCTCGTCAATCTCCCAGTATTTCAGTTCATCTTTCAACATCGGTCCACAAACATCAGTCGGAACATGCAACGAGTCCGTCCGGTAATAGTTCAAAATATGACCAAAGAGTGCCGGATGACGGTCAAAATAAATCTCCTTCAATCCCTTCCGTTTCGCAACAAGCGCGACATTATGTAATCGCGTTCCAGGTTTTTTCAGCAACGTTTCAAACGTTGTTTCGTGTTTTACACCTCCGACATTAAGCGTCACTCTCTCATCGTCAGGTATATTCGGGATAGATTTCTCTCGCGCTTTTTCGGCCAATAATCCCATAACAGTTCCCCCCAAACTTTTTTTCTGCTTTAACAATTTATCAGCCATGGTTCAATGTATACATATATGATCTAGCGAGTTTGAACGCATATCGGCCAAACGAGATAATTAAACTAATATTTCAGACACAGATGTGATTAATATCGTTTTGATGGCAGACACATTAATAATGGCGGTGATATTTGGACTAAAGAAACTGGAATATAAATGAATGATTAATCCACGTCCTCTGTTGATAGATCACATTTTGTCAACTGGATTCTGAACCGGGTTTGTGTTACATGATCGTGCATTATATCAGAATCATTTACGTCTTTTTATGGCGATTTGAAGACTTTGCACAATTCTGAAAAAAGGACTCATCCAAACATTGCCCTTTAATCAATATTCTATTTGTTTTAGGACGGCTTAATGTCCCCTTCGAAGGACAATTCAGTTATGTCGTTCTGAATTAAGGGTTTCTCAAAATACAATCTCTAAATCTTTGTCTTAAAAATTGTGTTTTATTGTCGAGGATCAGCGATATGGGAGGTGTTTCACCCAGCGATTCACACACGTGACACTTTAAGGAAGACTTGAATCCATGAAGACGTCGGATTCTCAAAATTCCCTGCCTTCAACCTTTGGATATTTTAACATATAAACGTGGAATGGTTGATTTGGCATTTCAGTCATATTTAACTAAATCATTATTGTTCACCTTATATGCTTCAAATATCAATAATGTATGGGTTCTGAATTCCAAGTAATATTATCCTTGTTGAACGACTTTCTTATTTCATCGTATTAACTCTTTTTAAAGTTGCACAAAAATGTTCATATATCAACGTAAATTACACCGGCTATTCATATATTAACTTAGGTTACACTACTTTCGTACGTTACACAAGATTGTTCAGTTACACCAGTTATTTGTTATATCCACTGAAGTTACTCTAGATTGTTAATACACTTTAATAACGCAAGATGTTTCAATTGCGTAAGTTTCACAGGATTTTTGAATTATTTGTTACACAGGAATGTTCATTGACCTAAGTTTCCCCAGATTCTTCACATATTAACACGCTTGCCTATATATCAGTTTTAGTTACGGACGATTCTTTATTTGCTTAAGTTACGCAATATTCTAAAAGCTACATACATGTAACATTTTAAATCTTTACAAAATTGTCCATTAGTTGAAATTAATGCCACAGTATCCTGGAGGAATCGCGTATAAGAAATCGCGACTGGAGAGTTGAGTGTTATGTTTCGCTAATTACCGTCGTTGTGGCTTAGACTCCGGTACACCATGTGGTTACTAGCCAACGCTGGATCAATAATAACAGTTTCACGTGTTGTTATATAATAATTACCTACAAACAACACACACACACCTGTAATCAGTGAATATTAACAGATCTTTTTATCCTGATTACATACAACTTTCTTTCCTTTAATTACTTCTTACCTAAAAATATAAAATACATTTATTACATATTAGGATTATAGAGTCAAGTTTAAAACCTTCAGAGAGAGAGAGAGAGAGAGAGAGAGAGAGAGCACCAATATTGTAGAACGCTATTGATATTGATTTAAGGAGAGGTGATAATCTTGGAATTTTTAAGTCAAATCTGAAAACATTTCTTTTCAACTCATACTACAAGTGAACATTGTAACATTAATACGTTTCATACCCCTCCAAGCGCCTTGAGCATTTTTTATGGAGAGAGAGAGAGAAATGGGGTTTAACCTCCACTCGACACAAACTAGGTTATTTCGGGACTAACATATGGTTTAATTTTATTTCAATAATTCGCTTGCGCGTAGGGGTCTTGTAGCAGTGTGTGTGAAAGAGAGAGTTTAACGCCCACTCGACACAAACTAGGTCATTTTGGGACAAAAATATGGTTCAATTTTATTTTAATAATTTGCTTGCGAGTAGGGATATTTTAGTAGTGGGAGGACCCGGAAAAAACCCACGAGGTTGCACAGGCGACCCTACAGCCGGGAAATCGAAACGACTACATTTAAAAGAAACAAATTGAGTTTAACGTACTTCTTTGCTGTTCAAATCGGGCTCATGAAGACACGATCGTTAATCGGAAACCCACGACGTCATCAAGCCACTAACTAAATCTGCTTAACTTAACAACTTTCTGTTGACAATGTATCAACATTGGATGGGACAAACTAAGGGTGGTCCGTGGACACGTTAACGTTGACCGAGAAAAATACAAAAAAACCCTTGCCAGTATGAAACTCGAATAAAAGTAGGTGATATCTGCGGATGTCTCGACATGATTTCCCCGATACGCTAAACCCCATTTCATTTCAATTCATGTCTGGAATTGGCCTAAATCAATTAAAGCTTCTTGAAAGATATGGGGCCCATGATAGCTCGGTGAGTAAGGTGCCTGCATACTAATCAGGAAGTATTTGATATGACGTCACAATTCAGAAAAACAACGAAGACGACGTCATTAATATAGTCCGCCCAAAGCCTTGTATTGGGATCTATAACGGCTTTGAGTACGCCCGTACTTATTTTCCTTTTCAAATTCAAATAATGGACGGACGTCAGTGAAATGGATGCATGGATATAAAAAAAAACTTTAAAAGGTATATTCTGCGTATATGATATTTGACCGTTACTAATGGAAACCGATATAACAAATAAACTCACTGTCTAATGCCTTATGGATAGTGTTCTCCCAGAACATGCCTGGTCGGTTAAAGGGGTAGTGCTCAATTTTGTTTAAACCATAAATTGGTCTAAAAGCATATATTAATGTAATATATAAAATGCTTCATATTATTATTTTTTTTTGTCTAAATAATGTAATTTCTAATCAATTATGCTCAGTGAAATACGTGAACAGTTCAAACTGAACTACAGTCGTTTACACGTGTTTCGTCCGTTCTAAACGTTATTTTTATTATTAATTTATCATTTGTGAATCAGCCATTACTATTTACTATAGCATCGTAATTTAGAATTGCACCAGAAACGATATGGTACACGACTCGTGTAGTGTACCATATTTTAAAACGCTTAGTGTGTCTTAAATAATGTATATTAGGGTCCCATATTTTCACGGCAACATAACTTCAATAATATGGATAGAAATTGATCAATATTGAATTCTAATTTTTGTTTTTAATTTTGAATATTGTGGAAAATATTAAATTAGAGACTTAGCTCCTTTAATATGCTTTATGTGTGATTTTAGTACAAGAACTGCTCGATCTTAGATAATGCAGGATTAATATACTGAAAATCCCATTCAGATGACTTTCTTCAAAGCGACATAGTACCTGACAAGGACAGTAGTCTAGTCATCCGGGTTGAACAAAAACCCACGGTCCCGTGGCAGTTAGATTCGATATAAGACTAAGCCGTTGCGCCGCTGCCCGGGCAAAATGTCCCCCGTAGCACACTGTATGGCGCATGGCCGTCTTCCATTAGCGCAGGTTAAGTGCAGAAGAGTAGGACGTTAAATCCCATTTTTTTTCATTTCCAAACGACATTATGAGTGTTGGATGACTGAATGGTTAGCATGTGCGTGCAGTATCATTGAGTCAACTGACATGGTTTCGATACCCCGGTTGTACCTGACAGGGAGTAAGGTCCCCAATCCAACCTCGTGGGGTTTCTCCGGGACATCCGGTGTCCTCCCAACCCTATGCGCAAGCGAATTATTGAAATGAAATTGAACCATATGTTGGTCCCGAAATGACCTAGTTTGTATCGAGTGATAATACTATTGTTATTATCATTTAGCTTTAACATCTTTAAAGTCGACTTGTCGTGATATACAACATCAAACGATGGATATTCGTCATATAATAACCCTCTTTCTATATTTCAATTAATTACAAAGCTACTTTAAATGAATGTTCTCATTAAACGGTTATTTCAAGATTGGCGTAAAAAACAAAACGTGAGATTCCGATTAGTTACAACATTTGTTCTATTAAAGTAGCCAAGTCTCTAACTGGATATCATCCAAAATCTTCAACATTGAAAACACGACTTATTGGTTAATTTAAATCAGTATTGATGTTGTCGTGTTACCGGGAAACATTTTACCACCGGTACACGAATCGTGTACCAAATGCGTTTCAGCGCTATTTGTAACAAGGCATTCGAAGAACGAGGCTAGACATATCCCACAAGTCATGCTAAACGGTGACCGCATATTCTTATCTGCGCAAAAAATATTACCCGTGTAGACCGGAATATCCAGATCCTAGAGATTGCCATTCGATTGAGACTTTTGGTGTATTTCGCCGAACAGAACTGGTTAGAAATCAGAGTGAAAACAGAACCGATTGAATATAAATCAGTTTATATGTATTCATATTGCAATATTATATACGTTGCGACCCATTTAGGTCAATTTCTAGGTCCCAAATATTGGAGATTTAGCTCCCTTAAAATGGACATTTCAAGACAAACGTAAAAAATAAAACTTCAAATGTATACAACAGCTAAACAAGTCATCCACAATAAATTGATTACCGTTAGTGACAGGAGGCTACCCTGAGGTCTCGTGTTAAAACCCTGCGTTAACCAAGAAAGTTTATGGCCTGGCAAGGGAGAACGTACAGTCTTTCGGATGGGACAAAAACTGAGGTTGAAATTCGATTATAGGCTAGGTCGTAGTGCCGTTGTCCGGAAAAAATGCCCAACCACTCATAGTGCACTGTATGGTGTATACCCGTCGTCATAAGACGGATCAGAAAAGTAGGACGTTAAACCCCATTTTATTTCATTTCGTTTCGCCATCTTCATCAGCCAGAACCATAGGTGCTGTTTTCGATGAATTGAAAGTGTGTTTCTTACCAAAAACTTTAACGAATTCATATGACACGACAAGATCTACTGAGATCAATTCTTTGCTCTTTGGTGTTCTTAACACTTTCATTTATGGAGTGCAAAAAAAAAAAAATGAAAAAATCTGCAGTGCAGTTGGGTTAATTGCTCAAATCAAACTTTTATTTTTATTGGCTACATATACATATCTCCTGTAGAGTTTAGCTCAAATTAGTCCTTCATAAACGATATTAGTCCGAATACTGAATTCCAACTACCAAGGGTTCTTTTACGCACTCTCGATCTCGCTTTGTCGTCCCATCGAAAGACTATATATTGTTCCTTGTCAGGGCCTCGGTCCTGCACAATTAACATATTGAAACCACACCGAAAAATACCAATGAATTTTCTTGAACAACGCATGCAGGTATCGAACACGGGACCTGCAGGTTAGTGTCAGCGAGCGAACGTCTTACTCACCGAGCCACTGCCGCTCCTCGCCTGGTGATCACCAGTTAACAGGTGTTTATGTGACTATGCTAGGTATAGTTATATTATAACACAAAGACTTGTAATTAATAGTTGACAATACAACCTATTGTTAGTGGTTCAACAGTACTCGGTTTGATATCGACATACAGACGGTTGTCGTTCATGCGTACACCCATTATACGACGATACGATACAGTAATCAACCGAGACTTTACAATCCAAGAAATACAATATGAAGACCTTCACAGGGACGGATCTAGAGGGGGGATTTGGCGGGTTCAAACCACACCCTGCTCAGCTACATATAAAAAATTGAATGTCTTGCATCAATGAAATTAAATCACAATGTGATCGTACATCATTATAAAAATGATTTCTCTGTTTAAAACGCTCAATTTGTATGTATGTCTATGTAATTTAGAGACGATGATGACAGATTTCCTTGACAGGAACCTGGCAAACTCCCTCCTGCAAAAAGTCCTGGATCCGCCCCTGCTTCAGGTACAGGTCATTTCCCATGTCGCACCAATACTTTAGAACTCAATTGATATTGACTTAAGGCGATGTGATAATCTCGGAACTTTTAAGTCAAAACCGAAAACATTTCTTTTCAACTCATACTACAACTGAACATTGTAACATTTATACACTTCGTACCATCTTGAGCATTTTTTATGGAGAGAGAGAAATGGGGTTTAAAGTCCACTAGACACAAACTATGTCATTTGGGGACTAACAAATGGTTTAATTTTATTACAATAATTCGCTTGCGCGTAGGGGTCTTTAGCAGTGGGAGGAAACCGGAGTATCCAGGAAAAAAAACCCACGAGGTTGGAGAGGCGACCCTACTCCTTGCCACCATACAACTGGGGATTCGAAACCACGCCAGTTGACTCAATGACAGGCCATATTATACAGCGCGCGTACGCTAAGCATTCGCCCCCCCCCCCCCATTTTTTTTATAAAATTGGATTAGAAAAAACGCAGAAGTTTATAAGAAAACAGCAAAACGTTGGAACCCAATTTCAATTCCGAGACTTATCTCTCCCTCTCTCTTCCTCTCTCTCTCTCTCTAATTAGTCAAGATGGGGGATACAAGGAGGACGTTAAAGCCCAGTTCATTTACAATACATACCACAGCTTCATATTTCATAGCGTAGAATTTTAAAAAATTCCGAATCTTTGGGAGATGTCGAGCAAAGTTAGTTCTGTGGACTATTATTTTGAGATCTTTAGTTTTGAACAATAGGTCGTATAATGAAAGTGTTATTATTTTCGCAGATCGTGGATCAGAATATAACCAGCTAATCGAAAGAGGATGTTTAGAATCTCCACAAGCGTGACCACAATCAAATGTATTAGAGAAATCGATGTCCATTGAAATCACTGCCAGTTCTGCTCCGATTGGGCTAATGAAATATATAGAATGGAATGAAATGAAGAGAGTTTAACTTCCTACTGTAGTGCTCAGACTAGTCCAATGAGAGAGAGAGAGAGAGAGAGAAGAGAGAGAGAGAGAGAGAGAGAGAGAGAGGGAGTTTAACGTCCACTAGACACAACTAGGTCATTTTGGGACTAACATATGGTTTTGATTTTATTTCAATAATTCGGTCGCGTGTAGGGGTCCTTAGCAGTGGGAGGAAACTGGAGTGCCCAGAGGAAACCCACGATGTTGAGAAGGCGCCCCTATCTCCATGCCACATACGCTCACACCTGGGCTCGAAACCACAGCCGCAAGCCAGAGGTGACCGACCAGCTAGAGGTCGAAGCGCGGCACTCTAAACCACTAGGCCATCCGAACCTCCTGGGCTAATGAAGACGGTCCTCAGAGAATAAAGGGCGAGAATGATGAATTTGTTTTTCCTGCTGCCAGAGTAATGAGGGAGTTAGGGTATACAGGGGCGGATTGGGCCGTCGGGCGATCAGGGCCGGTCGGACGAGCTTCCGAAGGGTCGGTCGAACAAAAAATGAAAAAAAAATTTGTCTTAAAAACCTTTCTCTGCTGAACATTATATGGGGGGGGGGGGTATTGGACCGGTCATAGAGCGATGATGATCATGATGTGGCCGGTGGCTTTAACGGACCGCGACGCCATCCTTAAAGTCTGGAATGGGCTGGTATAATAGACTTTCTGGGCCGGGTGTGGGTCGGAAATCGAAATTATTGGGGATTCCGAATTTCATCCGAAAATTTCATCGGATTCATCGGTCAAATGGTCAATATTTTCTCAACTAGTCCCTATTTTTACCCAGTTAAATTCTCTTGACTCTTGACGATACAATGATAATACTTTAATTAATAATATGACGATATGATAATTTCACGGGTTAATGTTTGTAAATTACTTGCCGGTCGGGATATATTATTTGACAGAGGTTGTAATTAGATATGCCACCAAATCATATATCCTGGGTTCATTTTTCAAAAATTACCAGAGACTGCGCGGTCAGTAAAAGGGGCCGCTCCGATATGGTTCCCGGCTCCAATCCGCCCCTGAGGGTCTATAACAGTTTTAAGATCAAATCTTATGATTACAGACCGCGGAATAAATAGAGAAATGAAAACGGGATTAAGGTCCTATTGCTACACCTTCGTTGAATGGTCACCCGGCTTCCCACAGCTACTACAGACCCCTATTACCAAGTGAGATATTGAAATAATAGCACCATATGTTAGTCCCAAAATGACCTGGTGTATGTCGAGTTGGTGTTGAATCTACACACCTATCGCTTATATACGACAAAGTAGAAATTATACACCGTTTGTGTACCCGACTATCATCGCATGCATTGAATAATACGCTATCATCACATACGTGGGGGGGGGGGGGGCGAATAGTTAACAAGTGCGCGCTGTATCATAAAGCCTAGCATTGAGTCAATTGGCGTGGTTTCTAATCTACGATTGTACGCGACAAGGAGTAGGGTCGTCTGTCCATCCTTGTGGGTTTTCTCCGGGTACTCCAGTTTCATCCCACTGCTAAAGACCCCTACTTGCAAGTGATTTATTGAAATAAGATTAAACCATATGTTAGTCCCGAAATGACCTAGTTTGTGTCGAGTGGACGTTAAATTCTATTTCTCTCTCTATCAGATACGTTGAAACACACTCCTACCATCATTTGCAATGAGTCACACCTACTCATTCAGTACACAGCCAACAACGATACTGCGTATAATCTTTTTTTTCTACGAACAATAACCATTGACGGACAGAAGGTTAATTAGTACTATGACAAAATAATATGAGCACGTGACGTCATCTAATGAATGAGTATGAATACTATACTTACGTCATACCTATTTTGATGTTACCAAATAACAACTACATTGTCTTTTATTAGATTACTATAATCTAGCGTCGGATTCCACAATATGATAAGTTTACACCCTTGTTCATTTTTATAAAATTTGTGGATATTGGTTCATTCCAGATATACATTTTTGTGCGAGAGAGAGAGAGAAATGGGGTTTAACGTCCACTCATCACAAACTAGGTCATTTCGGGACTAACACATGGTTTTAATTTTATTTCAGTAATTCGCTTGCGCGTAGTCTTTAGCAGTGGGAGGAAACCGGAGTGCCCGGAGGAAACCCACGAGGTTGAGAAGGCGCCCCTATCTCCATGCCACATACGCTCACACCAGGGCTCGAAACCAGCTAGAGGTCGAAGCGCGGCACTCTATTCCACTAGGCCATCCCAACCTCCCAATTTTCGTGCGAACAAAAACCGAAGTCCCATGTACACATTGGCGAGGGCATAAACAAAAAATCCCTTTAGAATTAAATAATTATACTGTTCTGTTCCGAATGACCGTACGGGGGAAGTTTTGCCCGGGCGACGGAACTATGTAAAACTCTTATATCGAATTCCAACTGTCAATGAGCATTTACGTGCATGCCAATGTATACCCGGGACCTCGTTTTTTTTCGTCCCTTCCGAATGACTTTGTGAGGCCCTCTGTATCCGGGTTAAAGTTTTACCTCGTAGCACACTGCGTGGTGTAAGAACGTCGCCATTAGTCCATTAGCCAAACTCATACCGAAAAATAGGACGTTAAAGCGAGAATTTAATACTTTCAAAGAAAGTCAAAACATAACTATTTCTATGCCTTTTGTTCAATAGGTCGTCAACTCACTAATTATACGATCATAGGCATTATTTCCCACACTTGAAAATCATTCACATCGAAAATAATAACACAATTACCTCCCTTGTTTTTCTACCCCCCCCCCCCGCCACACACACATGGAATAGATATCTTCAACCGTTTGAATTTGAAGTTGAAAATGATATATTTACCAATTTCTCAATCGGAAATGGTGAATTATAGGATTAATAGGATTATTCTTTAACAAGGTAGGACTGTTTCGGTATTTATTTTAACACTTTTTAAAACATATAACTTAAAAATATGAAATTCTCGCTTTAAACCCCATATCATATAAAAGCATATTATATCCTACAAATATAAATATATATTATTTATATATCACAGTTTAACGGTCATTGCAAAATATTATGATCTACTATCTCGCTATTAATTTAGGTATCCCATTGGGACTTGCACGTAGTCCGAACTACTTTCAATATAATTACCACTGTTTTCATAACAACATTTTAATATCATCGTTAAATGTGTCGCACTCTGTTGTTTGGTTTCCATTTAGCCTACTACGTTTCAAAACACGTATTGAGTTCCATTTATTACGTTTAAAAACATAATTTGGTTTATTAGGTTTCCATAACGTTTCAAAACTCGTAAAGCTGTGGCTTTCCATAACTTTTCAAAACAAGTACAAGTTCAGGTTTCCATAACGTTTCAAAACACCTAGAAGTTTGGATTTCCATAAAGTTTCTAAACACTTCAAGTTTGGACTTCCATAACGTTTCAAAACACCCAGAAATTTGGGTTTCCATAACGTTCCAAAATACCCAGAAGTTTGGGTTTCCATAATGTTTCAAAACACCCAGAAGTTTGGGTTTCCGAATGTTTCAAAACACCCAGAAGCTTGGGTTTCCATAATGTTTCAAAACATTTGGAAATAACGCCAACGAACCATCGAACAAATAATCGTAAATGCGACAAAATACAAACCATGAAATGCTACCTAAACGCTGATGTTCTCCGGCGCTGGTTATATACACAGCAAATATTATCAAAACCGTCCTTAATAATCGTAAAAATGATTTTTAAAAAATAGCAGCTTATTTTCTACAAATCATTTTTAATAGGGCGTGATTCCCTAGCATCACCTATGCAAAGTGCGTGGTTCCCTTGCATCACCCATGAAAAGGGCGTGGTTCCCTGGGATCACCTATGCAAAGTGCGTGGTTCCCTTGCATCACCCATGAAAAGGGCGTGGTTCCCTGGCATCACCTATGCAAAGTGCGTGGTTCCCTTGCATCACCCATGAAAAGGGCGCGGTTCCCTGGCATCACCCATGAAAAGTTGGCATATTCCGCGCATTGATTATCATACTCCCACAAAATAAAATAAAACCAAGTACGAACAATCCAAACCATTAATCAAAATTCAAAGTCCTGAAAAACGGTTGAGGCAAAATAGTGTAATCAGCAAATGGACTGTATAAAATACACGACAAACAGTGGTAACAGGTGGTCGGAAGAGTAAGCTTAACCGTGTATGTAATTTGTATTGGCATAGACTAATTGGTAGAAACATAAAAACAGACATATTCATTTATAATAAAATATTTTAGGACGAATACAGCCCCCCCCACCTCCTCAATCCCTCACCAGAAAATCTGTGACCACTATACGATATGTTACATAAACTCTTCTTCCTTTTCGCGTGTGCGCTTTATCATAAGTTCTGTCATTGAGTCAACTGGCGTGATTTTGATTCCCTGGTTGTACGTGACAAGGAGTAGGGTCACCTGTCAAACCTCGTAGGTTTTCTCTGGGGCCTCCGATTTCCTCCCACTGCTAAAGACACCTAGGCACAAGTGAATTATAGAAATATGACCTGGTTCATGTTGACTCGAAATCACTCCCCCCCCCACTCTCTCTCGAATTTAAATCCATTATTATATATACCATTACTCACCATCAGATGCTGTTTTAGTTTCAATTTTCAAACTTTATTGTTGATTATAACCCCACGTATACTTCAATGAAACATATGACGTATAAAGACGTATATCTAACTCACAAATTATTTCACGTTAATAAAGCACATCACAGACTATACTTCGATAACCACTTCACTCACAGGCTACTGTCAACTATCACTTGTCTTCTATAGCTATGTGCCACATGCGCCAAATATACGTGTAGCGATCCGCTTTAACACAACATATAGAAATCGCCTCTAACACAACGTGTAGAGATCCGCTCTAACACAACATGTAGAGATCCGCTACTAACACAACGTGTAGAGATCCCAACATATAGAAATCGCCGTATAGATATCCCGTCTGTCCCAGTGTGTCTACCACCGTTACATATTTGATAATAGTCAATATTTCATACCAGTCGTTCAATGATTCACGTCAACAAAATAATATTCATCTTTTAGATTGATGAATACATGATGACAACAGCCAACGTTTTGTTTTCAATCTAGTGTTTATCATGACGTCATGAATATAAAGCGATCCAATCGCGCGACATACATAACCAATCTCCTACCACGATCGAAAAACCATTAATCGAACTTCGATGTCGCTGATTGGGGGCAATCTTATTGAATAATTGCAATGGTTGAAGGAACACAATAACCCGTAATTGAACACCATTTGACACGCGTGATTAACTCGACTATAATTAGATGACTTTTTAATTGTTCACATGATACGTTAATGGCCGAAGATAGAGAAACGAACTTGGGGATTGGATGGTTTAATCACGTGCCAAGCTATTCCTGAATCAAGGAAGATACGAATCAACACTGACAGAAAAATAATTTGTACACTCTGTGAAACTAAGGAAATTGAAGATGAATATCACTTTGTACTTGTATGTCCATTCTTTGCTCAACTTGGGTCAAAATATATAAAGAAATATTACTATACTAGTGCAAATATGGAAAAATTAATAAAACTACTACAAAGCCAAAATTGTTCTGAACTCATAAAATTAGGTAAATTTCTATACTTCGCTAATATACTATTCAAAAAAAGTAGTGGATATTTGATTTTTAAGTGTTATTAAAGTCACCTAATGAAACCGACGAAGAAACAAATGACAAAATGAAATGAAGTTCACATTCATCGATTTATTCCAAGTGATCGTTAGACTAAGTAAGGCTCAGGCTGACCATTATAAGGGTAAAATGATACCCGGGGTCAAACAGCAAAGTTACCACAGCATCATAACAAAGTCAGTAACGGGTAAATCCTCCTCTGTTTGCCAAACAAGCATTGATCCGACGTGGCATACTCCTAATGAGACGTCTAAGGCCATTTTGGTCCAGATTGTCCCATTCCTGTTGCAACGCAGCAGCAAGTTCTTGGACATTGGCAGGACGATATTGACGTTGACGTAACCTCTGTCCAAGCATGTCCCAGACATGCTCGATGGGGGAGAGGTCGGGACTCAGTGCTGGCCAAGGTAATGTGGTGATGTTCTATTGTTGGAGGTAACCTGTAACGATCCTGGCCCTGTGACATCTTGCGTTGTCATCCTGGAAGATGAAACGGCGGCCATGACGTCGTGCGAACGGCACAACATGGACTGCCAAGATGTTGTCCCGGTAGTACTGGCCTGTGACACGCCCTGCAACAACATGTAAAGCCGTTCTTCCAGCAACAGTGATGCCTCCCCACACTATAACAGAACCACACCCAAATCGATCATGTCTGATAACGTCGTTTCGACGACGTCACACCCTCCTACGTCTGTCCAAAAAATCAACAGTGAACCTTGACTCATCTGAAAACATCACATTGCTCCAGCGTCGATTATCCCAGTGTTGACGACCCCTACACCAACGACGTCTTGACTGAATATGATGATCTCTCAAACTGTGATGACACGATTTCTCAAGGCCAAGGTACGGATAAATCGATCCTGGGCTTGAGTTGTCGCCCTTGGTCGACCTGAGCGTGGTCTGTCCTGTACAGATTGTGTATCACGGTATCTGGATCATAGCCTGCTTATGACAGACTGAGAAACATTCATCGTCCGCGCTACAACCGCGTGTGTTGTGCCGATCTGTAGCATGCCAAGGGCACGTAACCTTTCATTTTGGGTAAGCCGACGCATATCAAAATTTGTTTTCTGGTCACTAAAACAATTAAACTGATGTTTCCACCCTGGAATTCAATGCCACAATGACTGTAACATTCAAAGTCAGAGTCGTGCAAATCTTGGGTTGGACCCCCATGATGATCCCAAGCATCACCTGCATTCCATGCGGTAGCTATTGGTGCGTTTGGGCGTCACATGTAACTGGAAATGTTTCTTCTGTTAGGTTCTATAGTGACTTTTTTCGTAGTCATTTGAATATTTTAGTATTATGCCTCCAAAATCAAATATCCCCTACTTTTTTTGAATAGTATAAGTTAAGGGAAAATACCCTTAAATGATTGTAGCCAATATCACACTGTATTTATTCTGTAATGTTTAATTCGTTTGTTTGCGCTCTATTTACTGTCTCCTTTTTATTACAGCATATTTATAGTGCACCCTTTTATTTAACATGTTCAGGGGCACTTTACAAAGTGACAATGTAATCATAAATAAACAACAAGATTATTGACATGTTAACAATTGCATTTACAAGCATAATTAAATAAATGTGTTTTAAGTTGTTTTTTAAAAGAATATAGAGATGTACAACATCTTAAACTAAATGGTAGATTATTCCATAAAACAGGTGCTTGATAACTAAAAGAGCGTTGACCATAATAGACTAGTTGAACAGTTTTGGGCTTTAAAAGTACTTTATCTGATGTACGTGATGTTCGGCCGGGTGTATTAAGTTCTAAAAGACCTGAGAGGTAAACAGTTAAGCATTTAAAAGTAAGTAATAAAATCTTAAAATCAGGTGTATTTATTGTATCCTATGTTACCATGTTCAAGGTTAATAAACTTATAAATTTAGATTTAGAATTAATTTCAGTTTATGCTTTTTCTCCGTTTGTTTAATTTGACCCGTCACCAACCCGACGATTAACCGGATACTCGATATGATACATGACACTTACAAAGATTATCATGTCATCTAATTATTATTACATGCCTGTGCATGATGTAATATAATAGTATATCAACGAATGATAATGACAAAAGAAATAGGAACAAACGCGACAATAATTAACAATGACAATGCAAATCTATATAATTTGTATTTAAAAAAATAGGTTGCCAGGCAACGAAACATACGCCCACACAGCAGCCAAATCGTCCGGGCAGTCAACAAGAGTTGTCACATATTAAGGAATTATCAGAAAATCATTAGAATTTGTTTGGTTTTTATAATCAAACATCTTTTTTTAAATCAGATAATAATTGTGACCTCCAGAGGAACCACAAGCTAAAAAGGGTGATTTTTCGTACAATCAGGGGACATAATTCAGGAAATAATGACCAGATGGGCACAAATATCGAAAGGAACCAAGATCTTTGGGTTATAAACATACATGTCAAGTTTCATCAAAATGCGTTCAAAATTGTGACCACTATAAGGTCCACAACCTTTATATAACATATTTTCACACTATTCGCGAACAAACGGCGGTCATTTTGTCCGTCAGTTTTGGTCTGATTTTCATGAAATTCGAACTCATCCTTCATAACCATGGAATAGTGATATAATCAAACGGTTTTTTAAAATCGGATAACAATTTTGACCTCCAAAGGGACCACAAGCTAAAAAGGGCGATTTTTTGGACAATCAGGCGCAAATATCGAAAGGAACCAAGATCTTTGGGTTATAAACATACATGTCAAGTTTCATCAAAATTGGTTCAAAATTGTGACCTCTATAAGGTCCACAACCTTGATATAACATATTTTCACACTATTAGCGTACAAACGGCGGCCATTTTGTCCGTCAATTTTGGTCCGATTTTCGCGAAATTCGAACTCAACCTTCATAACCATGGAACATTGATATAAAAAGCTTTTTTTAAATCCGATAACAATTTTGGCCTCCAGAGGGACCACAAGCTAAAAAGGGCGATTTTTTGGACAATCAGGGGTCATAATTCAGGAAGTTACGATCCGATGGGCGCAAATATCGACAGGAACCAAGATCTTTGGGTTATAAACATACCTGTCAAGTTTCATCAAAATCGGTTCAAAATTGTGACCTCTATAAGGTACACAACCTTGATATAACATATTTTCACACTATTCGCGTACAAACGGCGGCCATTTTGTCCGTCAATTTTGGTCCGATTTTCACGAAATTTGAACTCAACCTTCATAACCATGGAGCGGTGATATAATCAAACGGTTTTTTAAATCTGATAACAATTTTGACCTCCAGAGGGACCACAACCTAAAAAGGACGATTTTTCGGACAATCAGGGGCCATAATTCAGGAAGTTACGATCCGATGGGCGCAAATATCGAAAGGAACCAAGATCTTTGGGTTATAAATATGCATTTCAAGTTTCATCCAAATCGGTTCAAAATTGTGACCTCTACACTGTTCACAAGCTAAAAACATGATTTTTCGTACAATCAGGGGCCATAACCCATGAAGTTACAGTCCGATACATGCCAATATCAAAAGGAACCGAGATCTTAGGGTGATAAACCTATATTTTAAGTTTCATTGAAATCGGATAAAAATTGTGACCTGTAGACTGTTCACAAACAATTGTGGACGGACGGACGGACGGACGAACAGGGGCGACGACAATATACGTCCACATGAAAATGTGGGCGTATAAAAATCTTATAAATATTTAAATTGTTCTGTTCACATACCCCTCCCAGTGCTTCGTTAGATTAGATCTAATCCCACTACTGCTGTAACGAAAGTAAATTTCTGTTCCAAATTATGACTGGTCAATAGTCCGATTAACAACCAATAGCTAACTGCGTAACAATATCATTACACTTTAAACAGAGCCCCAAATTGGATCCAATTGGTAGATTTGATTGAACGAGACGAACTCCCTCAAAAGCTCACATATCAGAAGCCAATCCAGCAATGGCCAGAGAAGGATTATCTAAAAGATAGATACCTAGTTGTCTATTTGCAAGAGGGTGGGTCTAATTACAATCACCGCGACTAAAGATTGACGTAATAAAACCCAACTCAATGATGTTCTGATTAATTACATTTTGGTTTAATATGATTTTCAGCAATAAGCCGACAGGGTTGGGTTATATAAAAACGGAGGGGTTAAGTGTACTATCACTAAACATACCGACCCGTACATAGAGCTGGGCGATATACCTATAATCACTATATCGCGATATTTTATAAAAGGTCAATACTTTCAGTTTATAACTTTTTAAATGCAAATAAACATGCATAAAAAGTTGGAAATACCCCTCAATATTATTATTTCTAGTCAATATTATTTTTAGCATGCACAGTACAAAATTAACAAAACATTAATTCAAGGTGGTTCAAACACAGATCTATAGCCATGAAAACTTTCTAAAGTTTTTTTTTTAATTACAATTTTAATATTCAAAATATTAATTATAATATTTTATTCAAATTAAAAACACATGTATTTCGAATGAAGGAAGCCCAAACAACATAAAAAAGTTTTTGTTCTTTCGGTCGTGCATATTTTTAAAGCTACATGTACGTGTACGATTGGACTTTGTTTACCCTTGCAAACTCGTTCTTTCCCATTCAAGAGTATACCTTCTTGAAAATGCATTATTCAATGCAGGGATACTAAATTAAACTATAAAACACAAGTACTATGTCAAAAAGTGTCCACTGTTTTCGTCAAATATTTTTTCCCCGATCAGGACGGCCATGACACGTTCGACGCTGAATGATAATCAGTCTACCGGGACATTATTTATATTTCTGCTTTATTAAAATTTAATTCAATCTTAAAACCAATGATTTCTTTCGAAAATCAAAGTATCGGTGTTCACCATTCATCAAGATGTATAGAAATTGAACAGAAACAGGGATAATTCTAACCGGTGGAAAGGTGGACGATGTAAATAAAGTCACGTGATGTAAATAAAGCTCCGCATCGACATTTGCAAACTTTGTGGAATGAATACTCGGGAGTTTATAGCAGTATTTTTCATCATTAAGCAATAAAATATCGTAAATAACATGAAAAAGAAAACATTTTGTTCAATATTTATGTAAAATATCATCCAAAAAAATCAAAACCGCGATATATCGCGGTATGTTCGGTTTTTCGATATTTTTCTAAAGACGGTATTTTTCACGGTTTTTTTTCCGTGACGGTTTTATATCGAAATACCGAAATATCGCCCAGCTCTACCCGTACACGACACCTACCACTATGCCAGAATGTGTACTCTATCATTAAGCATACCCTCCGTACACGACACCCACTTCTATGGCAGTATGTGTACTATCAATAAGCATACCGACCCGTGCACCACACCTACCACTATGCCAGAATGTGTACTATCAAAAAGCATACCGATCCGTACACGGCACCTACCACTATATGACTGTTTAACCTAAAAAGTAAACCAACTAAAGTAGGTTGATGTTATATCTCAATCCGATCAACTCCACAAAACCCAACAATAAACACAAGAATAAACAAATAAGAAGAGAGAATTGAGAATGGTTTGTCAAGATAAGAATAAAAGACATCTGTGTATGTTGACGTGTTACCATGGTGATATTCTATATTATAAAGGTAGAGAGAATGTGATTAACCACAGGTAACCAACAGGTAACCGTCTAACAGCTTTCATCTTATAAACAAGTTTGTTCTATTCGAATAATATTAATAATATTGATATGCCAAGATGTAAAGGGGGTAAGAGCAAACTGTCCAGTTAGACATAATGTCGCAGTACATAATTCCCAAGATCTAAATGGCACTGTATACAATGCCAACAAAATGTCACATAACATGATGGCCGAGGACAGTACATTATGCCCACGGGACAAATACCACAATACATCATGCACACGGGACAAAATACCACAATACCTCATGCACACGGGACAAATACCACAATACATCATGCACACGGAACAAAATACCACAATACCTCATGCACACGGGACAAATACCACAATACATCATGCACACGGGACAAAATACCACAATACATCATGCACATGGGACAAAATACCACAATACATCATGCACACGGGACAAATACCACAATACATCATGCACACGGGACAAAATACCACAATACATCATGCACACGGGACACATCCGGTCCGGAAAACAATAGGAAAACAACCGGTAAACACCGAAAAACTACCGGAAAACATCATTTATACTGAATTCTGGAAAACACCGGAAAAACACTAAATACCGAAAAACACACCAAATACAAATAGGTTTGTTTCCGGTATATAGTATAGCCCGACTGCGGGTTAACTATTTAAGAGTCATTCCACGAGAAAACCATGCAATATCATGCAGATGATCGAAGGTGGGGGTCGGCCGTTTTAGTTCATATTCACAGGGTTTGGTCGTCCCCTCGAGCCTACTCTTCAGCCAAATTCACTGATTTCAGAAATCAACCGTTTTCGAGATGCAGGCCTTTTATGTTTTTCGGCTGTTTTTTGCCATTTTCAGACCAAATTTTAGGTATTTTCGTCGCACTATTACCGCTGTTACATGACCCTGGAGAACTAGGTTTCGGTTGTTCATGACAGTCGGGGTCTTGCACTACCACATTATCATGGTCATTAGGTTAAAGTTCATTTTCCAAAGGTGTCCGGATACTTCACAAGATACGTGTCTAGAGATGCCTGAAATGTACCCCATCTTCAGATCGTGATAACTCCACTGGAGCAGGGTTTGCGATAAAAATCAAAGTCAATTTATTTGCAGCTTGACCAGTTCTAACAACATAAGAAATAAATTCGTTGTCAGCTAACTTGCAACAGTATGAAAATTCGTGTCGAAAGTTAGCAAAATCTTCAGTTTTGATTGGGATACATTGGCGGATTATTCAGGTACCCTATCGCCTATATTGTTATTCAGAGGGTCAATATGTCAACTCCGCCTCCCCTCCAACCGGCTTTGCCAAAATATTCACCCCCCGTATGATTTTGGTATTAAGTCTGCAAATCCAAGATGGCGTCTCCCCGAGAATATGGATTTTCGCAAATTTTCGATCTAAAGCGTCAAAATTATGAAAAACGGTCGAATTCGAGTAGATATTTTTCATATTTAATTCCCGTATGGTACAAAATAACGTGTCTTCGTTTATTCGACAGCAAATGTATGCAGAATTTTCCAAATAAGAATAGTTTTGCGATGTCAAAACATCGTTTTCTTCGTTATGAAATGTCTAAAAAATATTCAAAATCCGCCCGTAATAAAAATCGGAGTACCTCGCTATTTTTGTACATCTACATTCTCGTGTGGACGCCCCTGTCCGCCTATCCTTCCACAGTTTCGTGTGGACGTGTATTGTCGTCACCCCTGCCCGTCCGTCCGTCCACATTTTGTTTACGGACACTCTATGGGTCACATTTTATCCACTTTCTGTAATACATGTATTTGAAATAATTATAGGTTTATCTCCCTTATATCTCGGTACCTTTCAATACTGGCATGTATCGGATCCTAACTTCATGGACTATGGCCCCTAATTTTACGAAAAATCATGTTTTTAGATTGTGGACTATGGGGTTCACAATTTTTGATGAAACTTAAAAGGAGCGTTTATAACTCAAAGAGCTCGGCTCCATCCGATATTCCCGGATATCGGATATTAACTTCCTGGATTATGGCCCATGAGTGTACAAAAAATGGTGTTTTTAGCTTGTAGCCCGCTTAGAGATCACAATTTTCATTCGATTTTTAAAAACGTTTTGATATATCCCCTTACACGCTAATGATTGCAGAGTTCGAATTTCGTAAAAATCGAACTGAAACTGCCAGACAAAATGGCCGCTTATCGTACGCAAATAGTGTAAAAGTATGTAATTCCAAGATTTTATCAGATTTTGATGAATCTTCAAAAGTATGTTTGTATCCCAAATGTTACGGAATGAGGGAGTTCACGCTGACCTATCACTGACCGTGCTTATAGTATAAAATCTATCAATGACAGCTGATTCATTGTGTATATGATATATTTAATATCAATATTATATGTATATGCATGCTTTGATTAACTTTATACGACATCTAAGTTTAGTATAAATTAGCTGTGGTTGTTGAGACAAATGAGTGGAGCTTGGAAGCTCACCATAGAAGGGTCTCTCTGTCTCAAGAAGACGGGGAGCAAAGACGAACAGGGACATAGCAGAGAGACACATAGACAGGCTTATGGACTCGCCCGAGTTAACCGCTGCCTTGGCAGAGAGGCGGAATGGTAGACTTAATATAATTATGTACCGTTCTGATGCGTTCCTGTATATAGTTTAATCAACTGTGTTGCTGCTGTAGTTATGTAGATGTGTTGTATTCTGTTCCGATGTAAATAAACCATATATTTATGAAACTGGTCTCTGTAATCACTAAGATAGTGTTACACAAAGATCTCGGATTCTTTCGATATTTGCGTATATCACAATGTAACTTCCTGGATTATGACATTGAATGTACGTAAAATCACGTTGTTTGCATGTAGCTCCTTTCTTTTCGACTTTGATGAAACTTTTATATATTCTTTTATATCACTAAGTTGATTCTTTTTGATCTTGTCGCATGTCGGATTGTAACAAACTGGATGATGGCCCCTGATGGTACAAAAAATCGCTTTTTATATAGCTTGTTCTCTGTCCATCTCTTGCAAAATGTGGGCGTATCTTGTATGGCAATCGCTTATTCATATTTAATTCCGGTATGGTATTCAAATTTATGTCAGTAATATTCCTACAAGGACAGCTGTCTAGTCGTTCGGGTGGGGCGACAAACCGAGTCCCGTGTACACATTGGCGTGGACGTAGCGATCCCTTGACAGTTGGAATTCGATATAAGATTAGGCCGTAGTGTCGCTGTCCGGGCAAATTTTCCTCATAGCACACTGTATGGCGTATATGCCCATCTTCATTAGCCCAGAACAGTAGGACGTTAATTCCATTTCATTTCATTTTAGTTTTTTGTAACATTCCTACAAAATTACGTGCTTTCATAATACGATAGAAAGAAAGCTTGTCGATCCATGTCTGCTTCAATCAAATTCAGGCCAGTAATATTAATTTCTCAAAAAATTATTCGTTTATACGGTAGCAAATGAAAAAAAGCTTCCGAAATAAGAATTGCTTGTGGTTATGTCAAATCATTTCCGTAAAATGTTATTTTAAAATTACATTGATAGTTAAATTACTTGTAAGGTAGATTAAGCAGGTAAACAAGGTAGGTGTATAAAGGGAAAAACACGATAAATACGCTGATCAACTAATTATCTAATAAATCCAGCCTAATATCAGGTTGCGTGGTAGTTATACACTCAATACACATATAAATTTTGAAATTCTGAATATTATTCACTATATCGATGTACAATTGGTGAATATTGATGTTCAATTGGTCATATTCCTGGCCTGACATCTGAAAAATATCCTAGGACATGTCCGGAAAGTACGGGCAAAATCCAAACACTTAAGAAACCGATTTATGACGCGAAAAATGACGAATTTCGTAACTTTCGACACAAATTTTCATACTGTTGTAGGTGAGTTGACAACGATTTTATTTTTTACGTCGTTAGAACAGATCAAGCTGCAAATAAAACGATTTACATTTTGATCGCAAGTCCTGCTCCAGTGGAGTTATCGCAATTTGAAAAAAAGGGTATAATTCAGGTATCTCTAGACACGTATCTTGTGTAGTCTCCTGTTACCTATTGAAAATGAACTTGAACCGGATGACCATGATAATGTGGTAGTGCAAGACCCCGACTATCACGAACAACCCAAACCTAGTTCAGCAGGGGGGGTCACGTAACAACGGTAGTAGTGCGACGAAAATACCTAAAATTTGGCTTGAAAATGACAAAAAACAGCCGAAAAACGTAAAAGGCCTGTATCTCGAAAACGGTTGATTTCTGAAATCAGTGATTTTGGCTGGGGAGTAGGCTCGAAGGGTCGATCAAACCCTGTAAATATGAAGGCAATCGGCCGAACCCACCTTCGAACCTTCTGCATGGTTTTCTCGTGGACTGGCTCTTAAGGTGTATTCCGGTATATAGTGTGTTTTTCGGTATTTAGTGTTTTTCTGGTGTTTCGGGTATTGAGTACAACATGGTATTTTCCGGTAGTTTTGCAGTAGCTTTATTGTGTTTTCCGGTTGTTTTTCGGTGTTTTCCGTAGTAAACACCACAATACCCACGGGACAAAATGGCAGTACACACTATCGGTATGTAGTGTGTTTTTCGGTATTTAGTGTTTTTCCGGATTTTGTTGTATTCAGTATAACATGGTATTTTCCGGTAGTTTTCCGGTAGCTTTATTGTGTTTCCGGTTGTTTTTCGATGTTTTCCGTAGTTAACACCACAATACCCACGGGACAAAATGGCAGTACACACTACCTAAGGGAAATTATTTTTTCTCAAACCCTAATAATTAATCTGCCGTCATTTTGTCGGGCAGTATGTTGTTTATTCAATGGTAATCTGTTATTTATTTTGTGAAATTAGTTGATTATTTGTCGATCAAGAAGTGGATATTATCTTTACTGGTGATTAACAATATATAAGTCACAAATTTGCAGAAAACCTCATAAAAAACTGGAAGGAGGGCCCGACAAGGACAGCTGTCGAGTCGCTTGCATGGGACGAAAACCCGAGGTCCCATGTACACATTGGTGTACACGTAAAAGATCCCGTGGCAGCTGGAATTCGATATAAGAGTAGGCCGTAGCACCGCTGCCCTGTCAAAATTTCCCTCGTAGCACACTGTATGGCGTATGCCCGTCTTCATTAGCCCAGTTTTAAGCAGAACAGTAGGACGTTAAACCCCATTTTATTTCATTCATTTCATAAAGAAGCTACAATATATCCGGAACAAACTCAGCCACCAGATTACCCACTGGGAAAAGACGTAGCATCTCTGCCATTATAACATTGGTTACCCGTTAACCCCCCCCCCCCCCCCCCCGTCAGATCAGGTTGGCGTCCTCACTGGACCGCCACAAGGACGCCAAACCGGTCTGACCAGGGGCCTTAAACAGCGAATTAATTTCAAGAATTAATTATCAACTTTTAAAGTTCTAAATTCACAATCACCTACCTACATCCAAGATTTGATAGTGCCTTATACTACAAGCAGAACTTTACGTTCATCTGATAAACACTAATTAGAGATCCCTTGTGTAACACGTGAGACTCAGCGTCGTCTCTTTGGAATCAGCTCCAATACGTCTAGAATCACCTGAACAAACTGAAAACCTTCCTTATTGAAGGTACTTTATGATAATGACATTGAGAACAAATGTAATGAAATCGCATCTCATCAGAAACTGTGGAAATAGTGTGTATGCTCTGTACAAATACTGATATTATTATTATTATTACTTACATCTCTTATCCAGAATGATTGTGCTGCAGGCTAAACTCGCTGTGTCCTTTAAACACTGCCATTTTGTTCGCGTATTGTATACAATGTATCTATAATCAACTTTACGGACTAATTATTGAGCGTTATTAATGTTAATTTCTATAGGTAGTCGATAAGAAGGGATTTATTGTCGAACCAATACCTGCTCTGCTTAAAGATACATTATCACGAAAGTATTTATCGAGTGGTTATTTTCCATGACAGTACGGCAAAAGAGTACATATGAATAATAGAGACACAAATTGATTAGAAAAATATTAGATTCCCTAAAAAATATCCACGGGGAACGTGCAGGACAAAAATGTTAGGGCAACCCTACTAAAGTGGTTTGTTGTTGTTTTAAGTGTTTAACGCCCGCTTCCACCTCGGGTGATATTGCAGACAAGTTGTCTTTTTTTCATTTTTATTATCTCAAGTGTCTTTGCTGTGAGAGGAAACCGGAGTACCAGGAGTACCCGGCGTAAATTCACGAAGTTGAAAAGGCGATCTTACCTTTAAGCGACATACACTCACGCTAGAGACAGAAGCGTGACCCTACAAGCGACATACGCTCACGCTAGAGAGAGAGAAGCGTGACCCTCCAAGCGACATACGCTCACGCTAGAGACAGAAGCGTGACCCTCCAAGCGACATACGCTCACGCTAGAGACAGAAGCGTGACCCTCCAAGCGACATACGCTCACGCTAGAGATCGAAGCGTGACCCTCTAAATCACTACCACCTCCCCCCTCACCAAGTGACGCAACAAGTGCTTCTTATATGTACATGTTATGGCTAACGGATGAGAGAACATTGAGAGGATGATCAAAGTACGTCACGTAGACTCTGTAATCAGTTGAAATAGGTTTAACGTTCTATTCTTCTGTCCCGATGAAGATGGGAATACGCCATACAGTGTGCTATGAGGGACATTTTGCCCGGGAAGCGACACTATGGACCTACTCTTATATCGAATTTCAACTGACAAGGGATTTTCTACGTTTACGTCAATGTGTACACGGGACCTCGGATTTTTTCCAATCCGAAGGACTAGACAACTGTCCTTGTCACGACTTCCATTCTGCATCATTGACAAGGTGAAATCACGCCCGAAAATCCGGATGAACTTTCTCGGCCATTGCAGGGATTGAAAACGCGACCTCCTGGCTTGCGAGCCAGCGTCTTACCATAAAATGTCTACGTGGGAATGTATCTTTGACAATAGCCTACCGCGAATACAGTGTGTACACGGGAATGCATCTTTAATAACACCATACCGTCAATACAACAAGAACTTCTACATCGATTTGTGTTTCATAAACCTTCATTGTATTTGAATATTGTGTTATAGACATCTGACATGATTACTCCATTTCTTGTGAAAGAGGAGCCGTAGTGATTCAGTGAGTAAAATGAAACATTAAGTGACGTGTTTGATCCTGCTGTTGGCCCAGAAAGTCCTTCGGGATTTTTCACCGAGATAGCGGCATATATTCTAAGGCACAGTGTCTAGTCCTTTTGATAAGACAAACAGACCGATGTCTCGTGTTCAACTTTGTATGTACGTAAAAGATCCCTTGAGTAGGCCCTAGCTCTGCTGTCCGGGGAAGAAAAGTTCCCCTCATAGTACACTCAACTGTATGACCTATGTCTGTCCTCAGCAGGACATCAAACCCCGTTCATTTCATAGCACACTTTTATGAAAGATTAATTTGAGCATTAGAATCATTATTTTGCAGGATGAATGTTACGATGACTTTCCAGTCTGATTAAAGCACATATCCTGTTTCGTTTTTATAGTGGAGACTAACGATTCGAAAGTATAAAAAACGAAACGAAATATAGATCTGTATTCTAATTACATTGCTTGATTGCTACAAAAACACAACCACAGTTTATATTGACATGGTTAGCGTGCGCGCGCTGTATCATACGGCCTGCCAACCCCGGTTTCAAATCCCCGGCTGTACGCGGCAAGGAGTATGGTCGCCTGTCCAACCTCGGGGGTTTTCTACGGGTACTCCGGTTTCCTCCCACTGCTAAAGACCCCCAACGCAAGCGAATTATTAAAAAAAAAATTAAACCATATGTTAGTCCCGAAATGACCGAGTTTATGTCGAGTGGACGTTACCTCCCCCCCCTCTTTCTCTCTCACAATCTCTATATACATAGCAGGATGTTCCAGACCTGGAAATAAGGCACCTGGAACTGACAATATCAGGAATAGATTCAGATTCAGGCTTTGTCAGGCACAAAACCTCTAGTTGCCTGTCATTCAACAACAGGTGCTTGTTCGTATATAACACAGGGGAATTCTCAACACGTGCCAAGCCTGGAAATAAGCCACCTGGAACTGTCAACATCGGGCATAGATTCAGGTTTTGTCAGGCACAAAACCTCTAGTTGCCTGTCATTTTCTTTGACACTGATTTGTCTTTATTAATGATATCATTAATATATGTCCGGCACTAAGTTTTAAATGTCTGGTGCTATTTCATTTGTGTCTGGTATTTTGTCCGGTACATCTAAAGCGGTTATTTCCAGGATGATGATGTGGGAAAGTGAGTAGTCTGGAGGTCACGGGTTCGATCCCTGCATTGACTGAGAAAGATCACTTACTTCATGTCAGTGGTGCGGGACCGATGACAGATGTCTAGTCATTAGGATGGGACAAAAAGCCTCGGCCCTGTGTATACATTGGCGTGCATGTAAAAAATTTCCATTGGCAGCTGGAATTCGATGAAAGAGTAAGCCATAGCTCCGGTGTCCGGGGAAGAAAGGTTCCCTCATAGCACTCTGTATGACGTATGTCCGTCAATCTAATTAAAATATAGATCTATATTTCGTTTCGTTTTTTTATACTTTCGATGGCCTACACTCATGTAGATCTAACAAGTTATAGTGGGAGCTCACGTTCTATGACGTCAGGTATCAAGCACGGGACATTTGACCCGATAACGTCAGTCATTCGATTAACCAATTAGCGACCGCCATGCTTTTCAAAATCTACTTTTGTTTTGTTTTGATTTCTATCCGCTGGTTTTAGTATAGACGTCATTGGCTGGTAATGTCTACCCACAGTTCCACGCATGTAAAGGTCAAACGGTCGATTCGACAGACCATTTGATTGGCTGATCCCTCATTTCAGGCAGAACACGAGTTAAATAACAAGTCCTCCAGATCCAAGAGTAGTAAAGACAAGTATAAACGAAAGTTTGAACTATAAAAAACGAAACGAAATTGGATCTGTGTTTTAATCAGATTGTATGTCCGTCGTCATTAGCTCAAACTGTTTCAATGGCATTTAGTAATTGAACTAGAGTATACAGGTCATCATTCTTGATGACACGCCTAGCCGATTCGTCACTCAGTAGTTGTATTCATTAGCTCTGTCGGAGCAGACGAGTAGGGCATTAAACCATATTTCATTTTAACAATTGAATGATTTGGAATGGGGTTTAATTTAACGCTTTACGTTTCTGTACCGACTCGGATAATGGAGACGGCACAATCGACAACCACCTGAAGATCAAACGACTTCCCTCTTAAGCTTGTAGTCGACCAAACGATGTTTGAAGTAGCCATGTTGTTATTATAGTAACCAATGGCAACCTGCCTTAGTACAGAGATAAAACATTATATGATCATCTATAGACTGATTGTATCTCATCAATGTCTTTGTTTCTCAAATTCAACTCAAAGTCTGGAAAATAACGTTTGTTGACAGAGATGTTATGGAGAGAGCAGCAAAAGATCGTGCAAGTACAGCACGTTATACTGTTATGGGTCATACAAGTACAGATCATGATCCTGTAATGGTGAGATACAGAAACTGGGTCATACAAGTTCAGCACGTGATCTTGTAATGGGGAGAGATAGAATCTGGGTCATACAAGTTCTGCACGTGATACTGTAATGGCGAGAGATAGAATCTGGTCCATACAAGTTCAGCACGTGGTCCTGCAATGGTGAGTCATACAATTACACTACATGATACTGTTATGATTTCTACATTAATATGCATATTCAACTGTGAAATAGGTTTGACGTCACGTTGTTCTGTTTCTGCTGGACTAATACAGACGGACACACATCTTACAATGTTCTATCCCATAATAGATCGGACCAGGCAGCCATTTCCAGTTCGTGTAACTCCAGATATCCACGGTGAACATCATACCGGATGGGACCAGGCAGCCATTTCCAGTTTGTGTATCTCCAGATATCCACGGTGAACATCATACCGGATGTGACCAGACAGCCATTTCCAGGTTGTGTATCTCCAGATATCCACGGTGAACATCATACCGGATGGGACTAGACAGCCATTTCCAGGTTGTGTATCTCCAGATATCCACGGTGAACATCATACCGGATGGGACTAGACAGCCATTTCCAGTTTGTGTATCTCCAGATATCCAAGGTGAACATCATACCGGAACCAGACATGCTGGTCCATCTGTGGTAGAAGCCGTTATGCCAAATTAATAAGTCACCTGGCAGACTCTAGTACTATGATCCCCTCTACCGGGGTAGCATCAAAAGGAAAGAATGTTTTTGTAAGTTTATGTAACTTTTGTCCAATAATTTTACTTCATGGCAATTAACTATGTCAGTCAATCCAGTGAATATTTTGTAAAAGAGACTATAATTATAATATTAGATTGAGTTTGAAAAGCAATGGTGCCCTTCGTATGACCGATTGCATCTTCAATAGAAGGCTTGATCTCGCCTTAACTACATACATCTTACCAAACCCTTCACGTAATACCCCACATATTTCGCCACTAAGTTGGATTGGTACAAGCCCAGCTTGGGAACCTATCAGATTTACGATCGTCGAGAATACCAAGTCTCGTGCGTTTAGCTAAAATGTCTACATGTGACAATCGAGTTGCACAGTTCAGTGATCGATCTGGTTTTCCACAAGTTTCTCAATTTGAAAATCCCTATTTGTTTATAGTGTGTTATGTGCCACGAACTCTGATTGGACAATGCTAATCAGTCACTTGTAAAAACAACGCTGAGTATTGAAGCAACGGTTAGATGGTGAAAAACTCTAGAACGTTGCTTAAGGAACATGGTCATATTGTAGCCTTGATCCTGTTGCAACTGTTGGTCGTGTATTTTGTACACGGTGAACAGTCCATTTGCTGATTACATTATTTTGTCTAATGGTTTGGATTGTTCGTACTTGGTTTTAATAAATTGTATTTTCTTTATATAAAATATGGACTATATAAGATTCATAGCATTATTTAAACTTGTTTGGTTCTCATCTAAGTACAAGAGGGATGGTAGGGCCTCAGGTGGTGTCCGGGTGAGTGACATCACAGTTCATCCTTCCGAAACCGTTCGCGATTTGGGTGTAATGATTGATTCAGGAGGTACCCTGGAGACGCATGTTACCAGTCTGTGTAGGTCGGCATCCCATACTCTGTGGAGAATAGGTAAACTTCGTAAGATTTTGGACTTGCAGACGACTGAAAAACTGATCCATGCTTTTGTGACATCTCGTTTAGATTATTGCAATAGTCTGCTTTTTGGCCTCCCTTTTAAGCAGATCAAGAAACTTCAACTTATTCAAAATTCGGCGGCTCGACTCGTGATTAGAACCAAAATGCGTGCACATATCACTATGGTGGCTGTTAGCGGCCATTCTACATCATCGACTTGTCGGGTTGTGAAGGCGACAAGTCGCGGCACGACAAAGCGAAATAATTGCATTTCGTCGACTTGTCGCTTTGTCGCTTTGTCGGGTTGTGAAGGCGACAAAGCGACAAGTCGACAAAATCAACCCGACAACGCGACAAACTAACCCGACAATCGTCGCCCTCATTTTGTCGACTTGTCGGGTCAATTTTGTCGACTTGTCGCTTTGTCGCCTTCGACTTATTCACAACCCGACAAAGCGACAAGTCGACAAGTCGCCGAAATGCAATTATTTCGCTTTGTCGACTTGTCGCTTTGTCGCCTTCACAACCCGACAATTCGACAAGTCGACAAGCCGCCGAAATGCAATTATTTCGCTTTGTCGACTTGTCGCTTTGTCGCCTTCACAACCCGACAATTCGACAAGTCGACAAGCCGCCGAAATGCAATTATTTCGCTTTGTCGACTTGTCGACTTGTCGTCTTGGAAGTCAATCACTGCGCATGATCGAGCAGTCTTCGGTTAAGTATGGAAGCCTAATCTCGACGAGGCGAGGGTGCTTTTTCAGCATTTGGTTTTGTTTTGCTGACCATTACATAGATAGGATTGAAAAATTCATTTGGTTAGATTTGCATTTAACGACCCATAAAATTAAGAATCTATATTTCAGAGGAGAGTCAGTTTTATATGTTGATATGTATTTAATGTATGCTTTCAATATATCTATCGTAATTTAGAATTCCTTCGCATCTTCACTGATTACCATCAACATCACAGTTTACCCAAATACATTCAATCTACTAATATCCCAACTCAAATCATATGTTTTTCGTCGTGTTTTCCCTTTGTTATTGATGGGACGAAAACCGACGTCTCGTGTACACATTTGCGTGCACATAAAAGATCTATTGGCAGTTGAAATTCGATATTAAAGTAGGTCGTAGCGCCCTTTCCAGACAAAAATTCGCTCATAGCACACTGTATGGCATAATGCCCGTCTTCCATTAGCCCGGGTTAGGTGCAGAAGAGTAGGACGCTTAACCCCATTTCATTTCAAGTGAATATATTGTTTATGGTGGGTATCCAAGACATGCGATCTGGATCAACCAATTGACCTAAAGGTGCACGAAGGTGGATCTGATAAGGCCAGTTTTTCGTCGTTCGGATGGGACGAAAACCGACGTCCCGTGTACGCTTTTGATGATCAATATGTTGTTTTACCTGTACATGTATATGATGAACTTAAATATAGAATTAGCGATCAGTATTCACAGGAATGGAATGAAGATCGGTTGAAATATTCAAAACTAAATTATTGTAACCTTTTCAACATTGCCTTATCACAAAAAGAATATTTATCAAATATCTCAAATCATGTGTATCTCTATCCAAATTTAGATGTGTATCACATAGCTTATCACATACGATACAATTAACAGAAATGATAGAATTTGTAAATTATACAATTTAAATAACGTTGAAGACGAATATCATTTTTTACTTTGCTGTCCATTATATAAAGATTTAAGAGAACAGCTTATTCCTTTTTATTATAGAAATCACCCTTCACTCCAAAAATTTATAGACATTATGTCTTCCACATCACCAGTTATTTTAAACTCGTTAGCAAAATATATACATTTATAATTTATTAAACGTCATTCTTTTCTTGACGCCATTCTTCCCTAGAACTTTCATTCTTTTCTAACTTATTTTGTACTATTTGTATCATTAACACCTTTACATATTTACAAATTTATTCATTGTATTTGCTGTAAGTAACTTTCAGCAATTTTGATTACTTACCTACTTAATATACTATTTTGTTAATTACAAACCATATTGTTTATAGTTAAAACTAATAAACAAAAACAAACATTTTGGGGACAGACCACGTTTATTTAAACTTTGACTTAGTTTATCAACCAATGTACTTTTCTGCATCAAAGAAGATAGGCATATGTTATGCCGTGTAGGCCTATTACGGGGTAAATTCTGTCAAGACAGCGGCGATACGGCCGGGGTACTATTTTCTGCCAACATATTATTTTAAACTATTTTTCGACACCAATGCAGTGTGCTATTAAGGAAAGTTTGCCCAGAGAGCAACTCCACGGCCTACGCTTATTTGAAACAATTCCAACGGACAAAGGTTCCATTACCTGCACGTCACCGTACATTAGACATTGGGGAAGCCATGCTGGACGCAGACCTTCTGGTTAGTGAGCCAGTCATACAGTTACTGTCAAGGAGATTTGAAATTCGAATGTGGCCAAGAAAAAGCTTTAGTGCATTCTGTAAAGGAAACTTGCCTATAAACATCCTAAGAAGAAAGGATTTAAATTTTAAATATTTTTTTAATGTAGCAAAGCTAGCATATTCTATTCTCAATTACCATAGGTATTTTGAAAGCATAAAATACATATCAACATATAATTTTATGGGTCGTTAAATGCAATCGTTAAATGTAAATTTAACCACATGAATTTTTCAATCCTATCTGTGTAATGGTCAGGTGTAGCAAAACTAAACCAAATGTTGAATAAACGCACCCTCGCCTCGCCGAGATTGGGCTTCCATACTTAACCGAAGAATGCTCGCCAATGCGCAATGATTGATTTCCAAGGCGACAAGTCGACAAAGCGAAATAATTGCATTTCGTCGACTTGTCGCTTTGTCGCTTAGTCGGGTTGTGAAGGCGACAAAGCGACAAGTCGACAAAGCGAAATAATTGCATTTCGGCGACTTGTCGACTTGTCGCTTTGTCGGGTTGTGAATAAGTCGAAGGCGACAAAGCGACAAGTCGACAAAATTGACCCGACAAGTCGACAAAATGCGGGCGACGATTGTCGGGTTAGTTTGTCGCGTTGTCGGGTTGATTTTGTCGACTTGTCGCTTTGTCGCCTTCACAACCCGACAAAGCGACAAGTCGACGAAATGCAATTATTTCGTTTTGTCGTGCCGCGACTTGTCGCCTTCACAACCCGACAAGTCGACGATGTAGAATGGCCGCTAACTATGGAAGCGTATAGGGGTCAATAGCGCGATAGATACCGCAATATTAAGTTGATAATAAGTCAATATATTGTGATTATTCTGATGATTTTATCTCTGAAAAGTTAATTTTTGCCAAGGTAATTGAGTCAACACGCTATGTTTTATGTCCCTATTTCGTCTTTAATGTACACGTTTGCGGTAAGATATTGCTATTCGGAAACTATGGCGACATATTCCATTTCGCCGTAGTATATGTCGACATATTCGCAAAATATTGCCGTGCGCTATGTCGACGTGCGCATCTAAAACAAAATGACGACATGCAAATTAGCGAGTTATTCAATTAACTTGGCAAAAATTGCCTTTTCAGAGAAAAAATCGTCAGAAAAATCACAATATATTGACTTATTATCAACTTAATATTGCGGTTTCTATCGCGCTATTGATCCCTATACGCTTCCATAGCTAACAGCCACCATATATCACGCCTGTTCTGTACAGTCTTCATTGGCTCAAAGTTGATGCCCGCATCATCTTCAAAATTCTGTGCATCACATTCAAAGCAATACATGGAGGTGCACCGGCCTACCTGACTGAGCTCGTGAGTGTCCGTGTGCCCACACATTCTTTACGAGATAATAAAGAAATTCAACTTAATCATCCAGTAGCCAGGACACCGAAAACGTACGGTGACAGATCTTTTACAGTCTGTGCACCACGGTTGTGGAACAGTCTCCCAGATTCTATTCGTGCTATTAAAATCTTTAACACCTTTAAATGTAAATTGAAAACTCATTTATTTCGCTCCACTTATTCCTAGTCTAGTCTCCTTTCATTTTTTAAATTATTTTATACTATTTTTAAATTATTTTATACTATTTTTAAATTATTTTTAAATTATTTTATACTATTTTTAAATTATTTTATACTATTTCTAAATTATTTTAAACTACTAGTTTGTTCAATTTTTAAAGATTATCTGTTTTATTCTATGTCGTTATTATTATTCTTATTGTTATACTGTACAGCGGGCTGAGATAAATTTGTATGTAGTCTGCTTTAAACAATAAACTATTATTATTATTATTATTTAAAAGTTTTTTGAAATCCTGCGCAACTTCCTAATATTGTACAACACAAGGAACATGGCCGTATGTAGGATTTTAAAAGTGGGGATGCAGCAGGATGGTGGGAAGCCTTAGCCTCCACGTTTGGATCAGGGAAAACGAACCCATTGGCGTGTGGGCGCCCTTTAAACCAACCGACTGTTTGGTGCCTTGAGAGCATCACTGTGTGATCATAATCAAGTGTATTATTTTATAAATGAAGGGTGCCTTATTTTTCTCTGGGTGTAATGTACCCCCTGCACCCCCGCTAGGTATAGTTCTGACACGGAACCATTTATAATTATTAATCAATGAAAATACTTACATATTGCACAATGACTACCGTGATGACGGTACAGGTCACGGAAACTACCGAGGAATCCCGACACAGACAGTCGTTGCATTATGGAAGATAACGATATGTAGGTATGTAATAACAATCAATTAGTATGCGGTCACACGATTCATCAATAAATACCTAATATTAATTCGCATTGACAGACTATAATGGTGGTTTCCTGTCAGCTCTTCTGTTAAATTAAAAAAGGGCGACTTTTTTGAAAAGCCGAATAATTGTTCTCTGAGAACACGTATAACTTATACAAGGACAGCCCTTGACCATGTTGAAATTTGATCGCGTCATCCGGCAATTTCTAATCGACATTTCACAATTTTAAGAACCATCGTATGGTAGACAAGCGAATCAAATTACTCGACACAGCCTTTAAATCAATCATTTATTTATAATAAAATACCCTAAAATAGATTATATTGGTAATTATTTATTGATGTTAATGGAACAAGCCGATAAAATCAATTTATATATTACAGCATTGAGTGCGTATTTTCTGATGATTCAACAGGCTATTAAAACTTTTCAAAAATTCCATCCACTTAGATAATAATAGTTCTTTACAGTAAATGTACCGTGTTCACCGGGTCCCGGTTACACTGAAATAAAAGGCTTTATATTAAAAATATGCCAATAATCCATCTACTTTGATAATCTTAGTTCTTTTCTTCCAGTAAATCTACCTTGTTCATTGGGGCCTGGTTACACGAGCCAACGTCGGGGTTTTCAACAACCGGATTAAAATACAGATCTATATTTCGTTTCGTTTTTTTTTATACTTTCGATGGCCTACACTACATGAAGATCTGACCGGTTCTCGTTGAAGGTTGCGTCAGACGTCGTACAAGTGGCTTTTGAACTTATGACGTCAGACGTCGTACAAGTGGCTTTTGAACTTATGACGTCAGACATTGATTAATTAATCAGCGTTGATGTTGTTAGTGGTTTACCCACAGTTCCGTGCATCGTACTCCAAGAACTCATCGTCACAGACCGTTTCATTGGTTAATCCTCCACTTCAACCAGAACGCGGGTTATATAACTACTCTTCCAGATTCTAGAGCTGTGGGTCTGGCACCTAAAGACTATACCCAGAAAGAAGACATCAACCAATCCAGATAATAAGTTTTTATTAGTAAATAAAGGGAAGACCTTCCCACTAAACCTAATCCATGGCTTATGGCCGAAAATGGAAAGATTGCAAAATCATATTCTAACAACAGGTAGCAGCTTCGGCTCTCTTATTTCTAGTCTGCGATATCACATTAGTGGAAGCGGACGTTAAACATACCATTCCAGTTCCTAGAGCTGTGAAGATAAGTAAAACGAAATCGAGTTTTCACAAGAGAATCAGGAAATGGGGTTTAAAGGAGGCAAAGCTTTAACTCAATATTATTCAAAGTCTTGGACATTGCAAATGAGATATATTGGTCAATTTAAATCAACATTGATGTTGTTATCTCACCGTGAAAAGATGAGGGTCTGATAGACAAAATGGAGACTTTAAAACTGGCACACGAACCGCATGCCAGAAAGCCTTCAATCGCCATTTGGAATGAAACGACTCCATGAACGAGGCTAAACATTGGGGAATACAACCGATGTAGACTGGAATAACCAGACGCCAAAGACTATCTCATTCAATTTGGACACTTCGCTTATTTCGCGGAACATAACTGATTAGAAATTAAAGTAAAAACAGAAACTATTGAACGTAAATCAGTTTATATACATTAATATTCCATTATTGAATGCATTGCGACCCATTTTTGTGCATTTCTATCTCTCAAGGATAACGATTTAGCTCCTTTAAATAAAAATTAGAATCAAATGAAATGGGGTTTAACGTCCAACTTTTCTATTCAGATTTACTTAAAGGGACAATAACATTCTTGCTGCCTTGGTAGTTCTGTTAGCTCCAGAAAAAAAATAATACCCTTATTCTAAGTACTAAGTGTTGAAGTTTCCTACCTGTTGTGTAAATTGTCCACTACAACCTATTTTACTTGTCCAAAGGGTTCGAAAATATTTTAAAATCCAAGTCACATTTGAAAAGGTTTACGTTAGACTTTTCAAATCAATTGGTTGAATTTTTCCAATTTTTCGAAATAGGTGTGTTAAGATGAAATTTATATCATCATTTAATTGGAATATTCTAAAATAATACGATTTATTGACCAGAATGAAGATTGGGACATATTATTCAGTTACAACAAGAGTGTTATTGGGGCTTTAAGTAGTTGCCCAAATGGAGACTCTTACACAGCGATACCACGCCCGCCTCGTGTGACGAGGTCCTGATTCTCACCTGTGCCGTTTTATATCAGCCAATATTTAATACTATTATATGATAACGGATATTAACCGTTATTTATGTAAGTTAAGACGCGTGTATTAAATGGTATGTATTACTAATCTGTCGGTTAAAAGGTACTAAATATGTAATAACAAGTTGGGTTATTAACTGTAGACATAGATTAATATAGGATTATGAAAGGATTATTAATTAACGCACATCTATATATAGGATAAGTCATTAACAATGATCAGGCCGTCCTTGACCCCAGCCATGGTCTGCAATGATCAGGTAGTCCTTGACCCCAGCCTTGACCACACCTCTCAATCTAACAATCCGCCGCTCGTGTTTGACAAGCACGGGTCGTAAAGTTTGGTAGCTCGCAAACCAGTTGCAAGAAACTGGATGAAAAGTTGGCATGCGTAGGACCGAAATTCTCTTCGGCCAGTCTTCGATCATCTAAGGTGCCGAACACACACAAGGGACACGTAAGTCTCATGCACGGGGTTTACTTAAATTTCCCCCCGTATATTACCCGTAACTGCATATGTTCGACAGCCTCTTGCGTTTTCTCCTCCGGTTTCCTCCCACTACTAAAGACGCATACGCGCAAGCAAATTATTAAAATAAAATTAAACCATATGTTAGTTCCCAAATGACCTAGTTTGTGTCAAGTGGACGTTAAACCCCATTTCTCTCTCTCTCTCTCTCCCTCTCTCTCTCTTTCTTGCATGTTTGGTGGTGCTGTGGGTTAGTCTTAACTATTCGTCTATGTCTTGTTTTGTTCATGTACCAAACTTTTATTGTATGATCTAATCTTGTTTAAACTATCAGCTGTCGAGGACCATTCACGTGCTATACTTGGTATACACGAGACCTCAGTTTTCCCAATCTAATTAAAATACGGACGCTATTTCGTTTCGTTTTCATAGCTCAAAATTTTGTTTTACTTATCTTTACTACATTAGGATCTGAAAGATTTGTTATTGAACTTGTGTTCTGCTTGAAATGAGGGGTCACCCAATCAAATTGTCTGTCGAATCGAGGGTTTGGGCTTTTTTGCGCGGAATTGTGGGTATAGGCATTATCAGCGATAGAAATCTAAACAAAGCAACAACGATTCTTATTGGTTAATCGAATGACTGAGGTCAAATGTCGCGTGCTTGATATTTGAACTGGCTGAACGTGACCTCCCGCTATAACTTGTTAGATCTACATGTAGTGTAGGCCATCGAAATTATAAAAATCAGAAACGAAATATAGATCTGAATTTCAAATAGATTGCAGTTTTCCGTCCCTTCCAAAATACTAGACGTTTTCTAATTATATTTTTCATGCCTTCCGTCCAGCACCACTGACAAGCGGAAGCGAGAGATAGGGAATGCCGGTGAACTTTCGTGGTCAATATTACTCCGCGATCGAACCCACTACTTGATTACGAAAATGAAAGACAACTCGAACCGATATTACAGAGATAGACAGACAAACAGAGTTTAACGCCCACTTGACTAGGCCAATTCGGAACTAACATGTTTCCATTTTACTTAAATAATTCGTTTGCGCTCAGATTTTTTTTAGCAGTGGTAGGGCCGGAGAAAAGCCACGGGGTTGGACAGGCGACTCTACTCTTACTCAATGACAGAGTTTGTGATTCGATTTCACGCGTTGTTAAACCACTAGACGCAAATTATGTTTCCTGATCAAATGACAAGTGGAGGTCCTTATCTATTCACGTGTCTTATTCCGATTAATGTTATCAAATACCAATCACAATTACTGATGAATCTACATTTAAATAAAACTGGAAATTGAATTCTTCGTAATATAATTACCTTGTTTTGTTTAATTGTGTGAAAGGGGGTTGATTTACTTTATGCTTTTATCTGTTGCCCTGGCCAACAACAAAACACTCTCTATAAACAATTAAGACGAGGAATAATACGGACGGGAAAATGACAGACTATCAATAATAATACATATTCTATATCCATTATAATTGTCTTTAATTTCCGGTTAGCAAGTCAGGTGTAAGTACACCGTGCATCAAATCACATGTAAAATCACCTATATAATAGTACATTGAGAAGTCTTCTGGATAAGCATGCTCTGGCAAAAAAAGAAAAAATCGAGATGGTTCCGTTCAGACTTGATACGCTATATGGGTATACACTGAAGATGTGCGATTGCTTAAATCTGAAAGGTGTAGAGCTGAACGAAGGTGGGGCAGGTACCCTCTGGCGGTCCATCGTCCAACATGTCCAGCACGTGTTGTTAATGAAATCAGAACAGCCAAACAGAGCTACAGGAATACCAAGATTGGTGAATCATTGAAGGACTCCAGTGTTCTCTTTAAATTAATGTTTCGACTTATCGGTAAGAAAGACAAGAGACACAACTCTTCCTGATCTTGATGGATTTTCAAGCGATTAAAGAAGTCTTCTCAAATTATTTTACAGAGAAAATAAATAGAATCCGAAGATAACTTGTTGACACGGAGTTTATATCATCAAATACCGCCTCACCTTCGTTGATTTTGCAACTCCTACTGATTGCCTATTCGCAAAGAGCCAACACCAACGACCTGTAAGATTGATCCTGTCCCAACAACATCGAGAGAGAGAGAGAGAGAGAGAGAGAGAGGGAGAGAGAGAGAGAGAGGGGGGGGGGTAACGTCCACTCGACACAAACTAGGTCATTTTGGGACTAACATATGGTTTTAATTTTATTTCAAAAGGTGACTTTAGCAGTGGGAGGAAATCGGAGTGTCCGGAGGAGACCCACGAGGTGGAGAAAGTGCCCCTATACACATGCCACATACGCTCACACCAGGGAGGGTTTAACTCTACTCGACATAAACTAAGTTATTTCGGGACTTACATAATATGGTTTAATCTAATTCAATAATTCGCTTGCGCGTAAGGGTCTTGAGCAATGGTTGGAAACCGGAGGATCCATAGAAAACCCACGATGTTGGACAAGCAGCCCTACTCCTTATCACGAACGACCGAGGATTCGAAACCACGACAGATGACTCAATGACAGATCTTATGATACAGCGGGCACGTGCTACTCATTCGGCCATACAACCCCCAAAGTTATAGAACGTGCAGTTTATTTTCGTCTTTCCGCACATCTCTTTTTGTCATTTAATTTGGACACTTCACTTATTTCGCCGAACATAACAGATTAGAAGTTAAAGTAAAAACAGAACCGATTGAATGTAAATCAGTTTATATATATTCATATTACATTATTATATCCGTAGCGACCCATTTTATGCATTTCTATGTCCCGAGGAATAGCGATGTAGCTCCTTTAAATTTAATTGGAATCAAAAGAAATAGGGTTTAACGTCCACTCGACCATACAACCCCCAGTTTGTTTATCGGCCATTCCATTCTACAGAATCTGCCCTGTTCGTGTGTCCAATAATATACTTACTGGCATCGACAGCGGCAATGCATTACTCCTTTGGTACTAATTAATTTGAGTGCAGTATTTGATACCATCAACCACAATAATCTACTTTCGGGGCTAAAAGGTGACTATGGACTTGCTGGTAACTTATTGAAATGATTCGAGTCACATTTAACAGACATAAATCAAAGTGTCTCCACTTCTGTTGATTTAACCTGTGGGGTTCCCTAAGGATCTGTATTGGGGTCGGTACTGTTCACCCTATACACTACAGACTTTGGTTCACTTATTAGTGACCATGTCCTTTACACATTTTTATGCTGACGACTCTCGAATTATGTCTATATTCAAGCCTACACTAATGCCAGCTGCTGCGACCAAATCCCAACTTTCAACTTAAATTGTGTATGACAGCAAAACTAAACGTGATCTGCATGAGCGGTATAACCCATGTCCATCCTGGCAACCACTCTATTCCAATTTCAAATAGTATGAGAAAACTTGGAGTGATGTTTAATAGCGATCTCAATATGGAAACCCATATCAACCATATATGTAAAGTGTGCTATCTCATTCTACGGAACATTGGGCGCATCAGGAAGTATCTGAATGCTGATTCTATTACGATACTGGTGTCTTGGTCAAGGGCGTGGTGAGGGCAATTATTGAGAAGAAATTATGAGTAACAAAAAAGATTTTGGCACAAAAACCCTTTTACTGACCGCGGAGCTGTTGCCGGCAAAGCCGGCCATCGCGAGCGCCGAAGGCGCGAGCCCGCGGCGGGGGGGCCGGGGGGCCCTCCCCCGGGAAAATTTCGAAAATTAGAAGCCCAGAAACGCAATCTCCAGCAATCCGAGACAAGAAATACGGTAATAAAATATGATTAAATTTTCCAACTTGACTCTTTCAAAATTTTTTTAATTGGGTCAGATGAAACAATTTTTCCACTTACAAATGTTTTTCATTTTTTGAGTAATTTGATTGTGATTTTGGCGCAAAAACTTTTTGGCGCATGAGTATGGCTACTCATGAACTCATTCTCACCACGCCCCTGGTCTTCGTTGATTTGATTCTTTCCAGAATAGATTACTGCAATAGTTTACTGGCTAGTGCGCCTACTTCTCTAGACTCCAAAAGATTCAGAACACAGCAGCTGGAATAATATCTGTTGCTCCGCGTTACAAAATAAAATATAACAGAGTTTAACGCCCTACTGTTCTGTTGCTCCTTAATTTGGCTAACGAAGACGAACATACGCTATGCAGTGTGCTATAATGGAAATTTAGCCCGGGCAACAGCGCGATAGCCTATATCGAATTCCAAATGCCAAGGGATTTCTTACGTGCTCGCTAGTGTGTATACGGGACCTCGTTTTTTTGTCCCATCCGAACGACTAGACAGCTGTTCTTATCAGGACCTCCATCCTGCATCACTGACAACTTTCTCGTCCAATGCAGGGATCGAACAACCGACCCCCAGGCTAGCGACGCGGCGTCTTACCCACTTAGCCACGCGACCCCCCTCGTCCGTAGACGATGGGATCTAAATAATAAGGCTTGTAGGATTGTGGGATAGCGTTAGGGTCAGGGTTAGCACTAGCAAGGGTTAAAACATCATATAACTTTGACGAATTCTGGATGGGGCCTTAATATTTAGGTCTAATCGTCTGTAAAGGATGTCGAATGGTAGTAATTTTTAAAATATTCAAGGAGAAGAAAATGGTGGCGAGCCTATTGAATAGCAATGAGCATATATCAATGAAATATTTCAATGCCCTATATCCTTATAAATGCTAAACGGGGGTAAATCATTTTTGGAATTATATATATATTCAATTGTTACTGTTCTTCCCTTGCCGGGGGGGGGGGGTGTTTATTGTGTTTGTGTGTGTGATGGGGGTGGGGTGAATGGCCATTTGGTTAGCGTGCACGCGTTGTATTTTGCCTCAATCATTTTTTAGGACTTCGAATTTTGACTGATGGTTTGGATTGTTTTATTTTATTATGTCACCCTCCCCAACCCCCTCTCTCTTCAAAATTATTGAAATGTTATTGAACCCCATCTCTCTCTCTCTCTCTCTCTCTCTCTCTCTCTCTCTCTCTCTGTCTCTCTCTCTCTTATGAAAATCCTTCCAATTACCATAAATGTCACCCTCACCTTCTTGAATTGATACCTGATAGCTCCTTCATTATGTTAAATTGAAACAAAAATAGCAACATATATACATGTTCCATTAGCAATAAGAATATGTTGTAGTAAACTGGGAAGTAAAATCAATATCTTCTAATTTCAACCTTTAATTAGAGTGGATATAATGGAGAAGATGTGTCATATCAAAATAAACTGAAAATGGTTTTAACGCTTTGTCAGTTGCTTTCATCGTGTTGTAACTTACGTCATTGTGCAAGGCGGTGTCGGATAACATATAGACGGAAGCGGAAGGGGGTTTGAGAGAGAGAGAGAGAGAGAGAGAGAGAGAGAGAGAGAGAGAGAGAAATTGTGTTTTACGTCCACTCGACACAAACCAGGTCATTTCGGGACTAACACATGGTTTAATTTTATTTCAATAATTCGCTTGCGCGTAGGGGTCTTGTAGCTGTGGGGGAAAACCGGAGTACCCAGAGAAAACCAACGGGGTTGGACAGGCGATCCTACTCCTTGCCAAGGGGAACGGGGTTTAAAGAAGATGGGGGAATAATATATAAAGTTGAAATTGTGTAAAGGTAGAAAATTCATCAGTTTTCTTTGATGAATTGAAATAAAATGGGGTGTAACGTCTTGCTGTTCTCTGTGATTAGGCTATACATGACGACGCTTTGTTGGTGGGTGGGGGGAAGAGAGAAATTGGGTTTTACGTCCACTTGACACAAACTAGGTTATTTCGAGGTTAACACATGGTTTAATCTTATTTCAATAATAGGGGTCTTTAGCAGCGGGGGGAAACCGAAGGACCCGGAGAAAACCCACGAGGGAACTTTTGAAACTACTGTCAAGGGTACTTTCATGTAAACGCCAAAGTGTACAGCGTACCTTGGCCTTTGTCGCATCGATTGACTACATATTACCCTTGCTAGACCCTCCGTTCTATACCAATGACAAAGGGGCCGGAGGGGGGGGGGGTCGGAGAAAAAGCCAGTGAACTTGATCGGTCAACGCAAAAGAATCCGAGTCTACTAGTTTAATGTCTATTCTCAAGCAGAGACAGCTTAGGTTTAGTATGCTATAGGACAAGCAAAAAGCCTAAAATAAATGGAACCTCCTACGCCCATGTCCAGAAGAAAAATATCATTGAAGTGCTAACATTATTAATAAATAATAGATAAATAATGAAGTTGCCCAGAGTACGTGATATTAAACTGATTGTAGCTGGAGGTCTCAGGATTATTTATCACTGTACATATATCATATTCATGCTACTCTTATTAATTACCAGACACAAACACACAATGTAATCACAGCTAAAAACAAAGCAAACCTAACCCTACAGCGGCTACATTCCTTCTGGTATTTGCCGAGCAAGGTCATTGGTATTCCCCATGTCAGTGGTACAGGACGCAGAGAGAGAGAGAGAGAGAGAGAGAGAGAGAGGGGAGAGAGGCGTAGGGGGGGGGGGTAATATACACTTCACACATACTAGAGCTTGGACAGGCTACCCTACTCCTTGTTACGTACAACCTGGGAATCGAAACCACGCCTTCAATGATAGACGTAATGATACAATGCACACACGCTAACCATTCTCTGGAAGTACAGGACGGAGGGTCTAGTAAGAAACAACATCTAGCCGTTCGGATGGGTCAAATAAACCGAGTGATCGTGTAGACATTGGCGTGCGCGTAACATTCGCTGAAATTTGAAATAAGAGAGTAGGCCATAGTGCCGCTGTCTAAACAAGACTCCCTCATAGCACACAGTCGGGTTTTTGATCCCTGCATTGGCCGAGAAAGTTCATCTCGATTTCCCGGCGTGGTTTCCCCTTGTCAGTGATGCAGAACGGAGGGCCTGGCAAAAACAGCTGTCTAGTCGTTCGGATGGGACAAAAACCGAGTGATCGTGTACACATTGGCGTGCGCCTAAAATTCGTTGAAATTTGAAATAAGAGTAGGTTGTAGCACCGCTGTCCGGCAAAATTCCCCCATAGCATACTTCATTAACCTGGTAAGGGCACCACCACAGTAGGACGTTAAACCCCATCTCTATTTAATTTTTTTGTCATCGCCTCCCCCCCTTCGTCCGGTTGCACCAAGCGTATGTCGTTAAATCTACTGTTCCTGGAAATTGTCTCGAAGATCATTATTATTTCATAACAATAAATCTCTTCTTTTTTATAAACCCACACATCCGTCCCTGCGTATAATGTCTCAGGAAATTCATTCTTCAGGAAAAATGACGAAGTTTTCGTTTTAAGTCTTGACAGGAAATCAGAATGTTTTTATGTTTTCCATCTTGAAGAGTAATTCAAAGAATCTTAAGAGAAAAAACTAAACATGATGAAAAATCCATTAACTTTCTTCCGTTCTTAAGATATAATTTATATTTGAGCTCAGGATCGGATTTAAAACGAATACTAGGATATCAATTTTATTTATAGATGCATACAAGGAGAGAAAGAGAGAAGGGGCGAGAGAGAGAGAGAGTGAGAGAGTGGGTGTGTGGGAGAGAGAGCGAGTGAGAGAGAGAGTGGAGTGTGTGTGAGAGTGAGAGAGGAGTGAAAGAGAGTGTGAGCGAGAACGAGAGAGAGAGTGTGAGTGAGAACGAGTGGAGTGTGTGTGAGAGTGAGAGAGGAGTGAAAGAGAGTGTGAGCGAGAACGAGAGAGAGAGTGTGAGTGAGAACGAGAGCGAGTGAGAGAGAGAGTGGAGTGTGTGTGAGAGTGAGAGAGGAGTGAGAGAGAGTGTGAGTGAGAACGAGAGAGAGAGAGTGTGAGTGAGAACGAGAGAGAGAGAGAGAGAGTGTGTGTGTGAGAGTGAGAGAGGAGTGAGAGAGAGTGTGAGTGAGAACGAGAGAGAGAGAGAGAGAGAGAGAGAGAGAGAGAAAGAGAGAGGGGGGAGGTGGGTTAACGTCCACTCGACACAAACTAGATCATTTCGGAACTAAATGGTTTAATTTTATTTCAATAATTCGCTTACGCGTAGGGATCTTAGCAGTGGGAGGAAACCGGAGTACCCGGGGAAAACCCACGTTCAACCGGGGATTCGAAACCACGCCAGTTAACTCAATAACAGGCCGCATGATACAGCGCGCGCAGCCTAACCATTCGGCCATCCACCCCCACTCCCTCCCTATAGGGACTATAGTCAATACAAACGGTGGTTGTGTTTTTGTAGCAGTCAAGTAATCTGGTTAAAATAGGGGGGGGGGGGTGCACTTCGTGGATAACATATGGTTCAGGTGTTTATTTCAATACAATAATTCGCTTGTGTGTAGGAGTCGTTAGCACTGTTAGGAAGCTGGACGACCAAGAGTTAGAAAGGCGGGCCTACTCCTTGTCACGGACAAGCAGAGACTCGAAACCACGCCAGCTGATTCAAAGATAGACCTTATGATTTCACCAGAGGTAGACACTCACCAAGGGCAGCGCACGACAGTAATAGTTGTTCCTAGTAGTTTAGATGGTATGAAAACCCACCCACACGTGTAGGCCTATGCATTCTGGGGGAACGATTTTAGACTCCGTTTCCTTTCCTGCTTTGATTAACGGGAACCATAGAACACAAACACTGGGACAAGAGGTAGAGTTGCTTAATACACAACGGAACAGCAAGTAATTATGATAAACATGCACCGCACCAGAAAAAGCGACATTCATGATAAACCCGCACCAGAACACAAGGCAGACGTGATAAACACGCACCAGAACAAGAGATAATTATGATAAAAACACACAAGAACAAGAGATAATTATGATAAACACGCACCAGGACAAGAGGTAATTATGATAAACACGCAAGACAGGCGTGATAAACACGCACCAGCTAGACATGATAAACACACACCAGAACAATAGCTAGACATGATAAACACGCACCAGAACTAGTGGAATGTAACACAAACTGACAATGACAGCTGCCTAAGTAGTTCGGATTGGCCGAATAAACCGAGGTGTCCCGTGTACACATTGGCATGCACGTAAAATGTCCCTCATAGCAAACTGCGTGGCGCATGCCCGTCTTCATTAGCCCGGCAAACAGAACAGTGGGACGTTAACCCCTATTTTATTTCATGGCACCATTTTGTTTTATTGTGGCATACCCTGACGTCATTTTGTTTTATTGGGACATACCCTGACGTCATTTTGTTTTATTGGGACATACCCTGACGTCATTTTGTTTTATTGTGGCATACCCTGACGTCATTTTGTTTTATTGGGACATAGCCTGACGTCATTTTGTTTTATTGGGACATACCCTGACGTCATTATCCGATATCTATGGGATATATACCCTGGCGCCATTTTGTTTATACTCGAACATCTTTTGTACAGTTTTACCATTTTTTAAATCAGTCCAGAAAAATCGAACATAACAAAACAAAGAAACCTTTGCGAAACTATAAATTCCAACACATTAACACTAAACTAACATTAAGTAATGACAATTAATTAGGAAAGAGACGTCAATCGAACTGAACGTGGGTGGTATATAGCTTGAACGATTTGAAGTTGCCACCCAAATATTATGTTGCCATACACTGAGACTTACACACCTATATCGAATATCGTAGCAATTCAATACGCAAATATAAACTATCGATTTATACCGATAAAAGGATCATATGACTAAACTTTTAAAGCAGGGAATATTTTAACCGGGTTCGTATCGCAATTTGAGACTCAAACGTCCGATTTTGCGAATCAAATTCATATTTGATTAGCATTATTAGCCTAAAACCCTGCTTCAGCGCGAATCAAAGTTTTGAAAATTAATTTTAACTTTAAAACCATTCAGTATCGTAAAACACATCAAAACAAATCTCAAATCTCGCAATTTTATTGTCTATATATCGTCAAGACTCTTTACGTGCCTCTGCAACGGTCCAGTGGAACGAGAGCAGTGCATGTTGACGTCTGCTATTTATAGACGTAAAAGGTTTTGATGACCGAGATGACAACACTGCATACTTTCTTTCTATATCTGTGGTAGTCACATTCGTCAAGACAGACATTCAAAACACTACAAGATAATATTACCGGATGATCGAGGGTACGTCGCGAAATTCAAACACATGATCACTCGGCAAACCTCGGAAGATTTCGGGAATCTAAACTCGGCTGTATGATGAATTCCGCCATATTGGAACTACTTTAAAGGTCCCGGATGAAACATGGCTGCGCCCATTCCAAACACAAGTTGGCGACCTATTTGGCTAGCGACCTATTCGACCGATCCAGCTGTAAGATAATAACGAAATTACACTTCTATTCTGAGCTGAAGGAATGGATAAAAAATAATATATTCTACTTTCATTTGATAGACATAACGTTGGATTTTATTGGTTGATAAATAGAGACTGTTGTCTTTACTCTAAATAGGTTTCCAACGAACAGGTTGCAGCTCGATCGGTCGAATAGATCGCTAGCCGAATAGGTTCCCAATTTGTGTAATAGCGTCAAGTTTTCCTGTTAGAGTAAACCGGTAGCCGCATCGCAAATGTATGGGCGTAGGTACATATCACTTACTGTCACACATCCGATGTAGTTTACGTAGTTTACGGAATCTGTCGAGATTAGCCGAGTGACACATGATATTATGTTCTGTCTTCAAATTCGACATTTAAATTAGCAACAGTTCAAGATTGGGTGACAGGGTGAGGAAATATGACGTAGAAAAGATCTGACTAGAGTATGAAGTAAATAAAGAATGTCCAGGTTTCGTACAAAGAATAACATGTGGTCAAATACTTTTATTTTCATTTTATATATAAATAGAAACAACCGTTTGGTAATACAAATGATGTGGGTATTGTTATTGTCACATATAGGCCTAATTATGTGAAATAAGAATAATATTACATACTAAAAAACTGCTAATCAATTGGTAAATTTTGCTACTCAATTATACAATTGATTAGCATTCTTACACAATTTTTCTGGAAACTGCTAATCAAATGTAAAAAAGTAAAATATTCCCTGTTTTAAAGTTGAAGTTTTATATTATATCGAGGTGCCCTGGGGGGTCGGTGAGTAGGATGTTGGCTCGCTAACCCGGATGTGCCATGTTTAATTCCTTTAGTTGGACGAGACAGATGTTTGTGATGTTTCGACATGCTTGGCCGAGCTGTTCGGATGGTTTACAAAAAAAAAAAAAAAAAAAAAAAAAAAAAATAGAGTCGTTCCGTGTACACATTGGCGTGCGCGTAAGGACGCTTGGCAGATGGAATGCGAAATTAAAGTAGTACGTAGTGAGAGTTTAACCTCCGCTAGATATAAACGAGGTCATTTCTGGCCTAACATATGGTTCAATTTTTTATTTCAATAATTCGCTTGCGCCTGGAGACGGAAAGGGCGATATGGTTTCGATAACAGGCCCGTAGTCTCGTGTATTAAAGCAAATGAGTGTAGATAGCAACAACGGTCATCCTGTTTCAATCTAGCCGATCGTAAAGCCAGATACAAATTTTGGGGTCTCAGTCAAACATGACGGCACTCAAACTGATCCCGCAGTGAATATTCGCTTGGCCGCTACAATCACTGATAAGCCATATTCCTGAAGCAATGGCGCGAGAAAGATGTGGATTAGTTCCAATCAAACGAATCACTGCGCAGGTGTATGCTGATAAGCATGATATCGACGAGACTTTATGAGTTCGGCATATTAACTTTTTTACTCCGACAAATTAAATTCTCAAACATTTGTTTGAGGTCAAAGAAAAATAAATAACGACGTTTGAAGTATTTGTAGTTAAAAATATTTCCTATTTAGTGTAAATGGGTATTAAAATGAGTAAAATGCATCCTTTTGCCCGAAGCAGTTATGTAAACATTGCACGAGCCGTTGAGCCAATGACTACCACCACGTGCAGGACAGTCATCAGTTACAGAGATAATTCGTAAGTAATTCTCTGTGAAACAGATTGTTCGGGACTCTCATAACGTTTATCTAACCCCGTGTGTTCTCTTTGGGTCCTCCTGCGCCCCCACCCCACAATGCTAACGACCCCTACGCACAAACAAGTTATATAATGTTAATCCTGAAATAACCTAGTTTGCGTCTCTCTCTCTCTCTCTCTCTCTCTCTCTCTCTCCCTCTCTCCCCCTCCCTCTCTCTCTCTCTCCCCAACCATAACAGGATTCCCACAACTTTAATCCTGTCTTCAATAGCCCGGTTAGTACAGAAAAGTAAGCAGTTACCCCCGCCCCCTTATCATATCTCTGTGTGTACTAATAAATACCCTAGGTCAAACAGTACGGTTATTTATGCCGACTATTTATAATGTTTCATGCATATCGAATGCATGTGATTATGGCAAACAAATCGATTAAGCTATCAACGTTAATAGGCCGACCACTTAACAATTATATTAATCGCTTTTACATTGTTAATGGTTACTTAGGCCCTTTTTAAATCGAACTAAGATCGATTTATTGATAAGTTTATTAGCTGTTTTTTTTTTAAATTACTAAAGTAGAACAAAAGCGTGAGCAAAAACACTTTTGTTATTAATATTTCAACTATTTGGAAAAACTGAATCGTCATTGAAATGAAATGAAATGAAATGAAATGAAATGGGTTTTAACGTCCGATTATTCTGCTCCGACTGGACTAATGGCGTGCGCATCTTTTCGATTACCCGCATGAATGCAACAAGTAGGTTCCACTGCTAAAAGACACTTACGCGCAAGCGAATTAGTGAAATAAAATTGAACATGTAAGTCCCGAAATGACTGTGTGGAATAGACGTGAACCACCACACCCATCTCTCTCTCTCTCTCTACCACCCCCTCTCTCTCTCTCTCTACCCCCCCCCTCTCTCGCCATCTTAGCTTCCAGTAATATAGATGTAGCTCCTTTAAAGTTTTTGTTGCAGTGATTTGGTGTCAGTAATATGTTGTAGAAGTTGTAAGTGTTGTTACATGTCAACTGACTTGCCTAGTTAATGAGTCTAATGAGGGGCCATTTCCCCACCACGTCAATTGAAAATCTATAAACCGCCATTGTTCCATAGTTACACAAACATGACTGGAATTCCAGGTAACCATTACCACCATTCTACAGCAGGAATCAAATTATTTTCAACTTGTATAAATTCCGTGTGTTATGCATTTTATGTTGGTAGTTACGGTGGTGATTAACTCAAAGTCACGTGTCACATGGTGGTGGGGTGGGGCGGTTGCCGAATAGATAGCGTGTGTCCTTTGTATCATAAGGTCTGTCATTGAATCAACTGGCATGGTTTCGATTCCCCGGTTGTACGTGACAAGGAATAGGGTCGTTTGTCCATCGTCGTGGGTTTTCTCTGGGTCATCCGGTTTCCTCCCACTGCTAAAGAGTAAAGACCCCTACGCGCAAGCGAATTATTGACATACTCGTATATATCGAATTCCAAATGCCAAGGGATCTTTAAAGAGATCACGCCAATGTGTTCACTGGACCTCGGTTTTTTGCATTATCCGAAAGACAATACAGCAGTCCCTTGGCAAATAAATAGCAGTAAGCCTAGGGTTTATCATATTAATAATAGGTCAAAACCAGTAAAATCAACATACAAGGCTATCAAATTATCAATATAATCAATCAATTCTCGACTGTCAAAATATAAAATCAGGAGTCAAATAGAAAGGGAAACGATGCGGAAAGAGCCGAATGGCAGCCCGTCACCCGGTGCTACTCGCTTTAACCTTCCGGACCCGCTCCGGATCGCATGATATTGGAGACAATAACGTTGACGCCACCTGCCTAATTGTTTAATGGTGTTAATGACAGTTAATATGAAATAGCACGAATTTTACCTATTATAATACCATGTCTAATTACCCGATAACATGAAAAGGCAATCATCGTATTTACAATACAACTAAAAATCTCCTTTCGATAATATTCTAACCACGTGGGTTACTTTGTTGAAATAAAAAGTCGAGTAAACACGCTACAAAAGTCATGATGAGTGCTTAATAGATGCCCAAATAACCTCATTGATAAGTTCTTAATAGATGCCCAAAATAATGTTATTAGTGAGATCTTAATAGATTCCCAAATAACGTTATTGGTGAGATCTTAATAGATTCCCAAATAACGTCATTGGTGAGTTCTTAATAGATGTCCAAATAACGTCTCATAGATTCCCAAATATTATAACGTCATTATCAGTTCTTAACAAATTCCCCAAATATTATAAAGTCACTATGACCTCTTCATAGATGCCCAAATATTATAACAACATTATGAGTTCTTAATAGATTCCTAAATATCTTAATAGATTCCTAAATATTATAACATCATTTATTTTTAATTTCAAAATATTCTAATATTATTATAATTGGCAATGGTAAAAATATATGCAATAGAACGGGTAAAAACATATATAGTCAGGGTTATAGTGGTACAGATGGAAGTTAAAAGGTATAAGACAAATATAGGTAAACAGAAACACGGCCTTACCGGTGATCTTTCTCAACCATCACCAGGATCGAACCCGCGACCTCCAGACTAACGAGCCAGCGTCTTACTTACTTACACACCGTGGCCCCATGTTGACCAAGAAAAGTTAATAACAGATCTGTTTCAAATCCAAATGAATCCATTGACACAAACTAGATCATTTCGGGACTAACATGTGGTTTTTAATTTTATTTCAATAATTCTCTTGCGCGTAGGGGTCTTTAGCTGTGGGGGGAAACTGGGGTACCCGCAGAAAACCCATAGGTTGGATAGGCGACCCTACTCCTTGTCACATACAACCAGGGATTCGAAACCATGCCAGTTGACTCAATGGCAGGCTTTATGTTACAGCGCGCTAACCATTCGGCCACCCAACCCCCTTCTCTACCCCACCCCACACACACTCGTATATCGTATTTCAACTGGCTATGGATCTTTAACACGCAAGTCAATTTCTACACGGACCTCAGTTTACGTCCCATCCGAACGACTAGCCACGCGACCCACTTAGTACGTGAGATATTTGATATATTAGACGATCAATGAGTGGACTAAAACATAATTATTTTTTTAATAACCGGCCTGCTTAACCCATTTTATAAACATAAACACAAAATGCAATCAAATAGGTGAGTTGGGTGGGGTGTTTGTGGGTCCGTGCAAAGGTTGGTCAAAAGCCCGTTTTATTTTTTAAAAAACAAACAAACGCCAGTTGTAACTGATTCGACAAAACAACGAAGTAAAATTGTATTATTCATACATAAGCGGAAAATGTATTCTGATACGTGGTGTTTGCGCGTGTGTGTGTGGGGTGGGTGAGTGTAACGTGCAATACTAATCATAAGCCCATTTTATTTTAAAAAAAAAAACAAAAAACCAAACAACCGCCGTCTGTAACTGATTCGAAAAGGTCAAGAAGTAAACTTTGATTAAGAACTTCTTTATTCCTGTTTGCTAAGACGAACCAAGATCGTGATTATCTAGATATACGTTAATTAGGATAAGACAAACTGATCGATATATCAAGGTAGATATTTATATATAAGCTTACCTGGAATCCAGGTGATTATAGTCCCGATCTGTTCTATATTAGCACCTGTGTGGATATAGACCCGATTCAGTAAACATGACCTCAGGTATAATTAATAATGACATCACCCATAAAACAACCCTACATACAGTGTTCAAACCTACGTAGTCAAATCAAACGAACGATGACTCAAGACGTTCTCGGGTTTTGTTTGGTGTGAATATCGATTACCGTTAATGATTGATTGTAAAATCTCGAACAAAACCGTCATCTACGTGAATTGAAAACGCAAACGCAGTAATCTGATTATAATGGTTTATTTCCGTTCTTTCCTATATCTGCGAACAAGTATTTTACCCGTGAATAACAGCACTAATATGACGTATAAAGAAATATGAAGAATTAAATAAGTGAAATCTTGTAACCGTCAACATGTTTACTGCCATATTATGTAATAATGGAGCTTTCTGTGTGTAACTTTAATCATGCTTGTAATTATACGTTAAATACCTGGGATTTATTTTACACACGAGGCGATATATGACGGCATAATATACCGATCATACGTATGAATACGATACAACCATCGAAATATATATATTTATATATTTCTATGGATACAATAGTAAAGTGAATTGTGGCCCAATGTACATGTTTAAAGGAGCTAAATCTCTGATATTTCGGACCTAGAAATTGACACAAATGGGTCGCAACGCATATAATAATGTAATATACTATTCAAAAAAAGTAGGGGATATTTGATTTTGGAGGCATAATACTAAAATATTCAAATGACTACGAAAAAAGTCACTATAGAACCTAACAGAAGAAACATTTCCAGTTATATGTGACGCCCAAACGCACCAGTAGCTACCGCATGGAATGCAGGTGATGCTTGGGATCATCATTTGGGTCCAACCCAAGATTTGCACGACTCTGACTTTGAATGTTACAGTCATTGTGGCATTGAATTCGAGGGTGGAAACATCAGTTTAATTGTTTTAGTGACCAGAAAACAAATTTTGATATGCGTCAGCTTACCCAAAATGAAAGGTTACGTGCCCTTGGCATGCTACAGATCGGCACAACACAGGCGGTTGTGGCGCGGACGATGAATGTTTCTCAGTCTGTCATAAGCAGGCTATGGTCCAGATACCGTGATGCACAATCTGTACAGGACAGACCACGCTCAGGTCGACCAAGGGCGACAACTCAAGCCCAGGATCGATTTATCCGTACCTTGACCTTGAGAAATCGTGTCATCATAGCAAATCAGGTCAGCGCTCGTCTTCAAACAGACACTGGTGTGAGAGTGAGTGGCCAGACGATTCGGAATCGACTGCATAGGGGTCACCTTCGCGCCCGACGTCCTCGCGTGATCCCTTGACGTCGTTGGTGTAGGGATCTTCAACACTGGGATAATCGACGCTGGAGCAATGTGATGTTTTCAGATGAGTCAAGGTTCACTGTTGAGTTTTTGGACAGACGTAGGAGGGTGTGGCGCTTCCAAAACGTTAACGTCATCAGACATGATCGATTTGGGGGTGGTTCTGTTATGGTGTGGGGAGGCATCACTGATGCTGGAAGAACGGCTTTACATGTTGTTGCTGGGCGTGTTACAGGCCAGCACTACGGGGACAACATCTTGGCAGTCCATGTTGTGCCGTTCGCACGACGTCATGGCCGCCGTTTCATCGTCCAGGATGACAACGCAAGATGTCACAGGGCCAGGATCGTTACAGGTTACCTCCAACAACAGAACATCACCACATTACCTTGGCCAGCACTGAGTCCCGACCTCTCCTCCATCGAGCATGTCCGGGACATGCTTGGACAGAGGTTACGTCAACGTCAACAACGTCCTGCCAATGTCCAAGAACTTGCTGCTGCGTTGCAACAGGAATGGGACAATCTGGACCAAAATGACCTTAGACGTCTCATTAGGAGTATGCCATGACGTCGGATCAATGCTTGTTTGGCAAACAGAGGAGTATTTACCCGTTACTGACTTTGTTGTGATGCTGTGGTAACTTTGCTGTTTGACCCCGAGTATCATTTTACCCTTATAATGGTCAGTCTGTGCCTTACTTAGTCTAACGATCATTTGGAATAAATCGATGAATGTGAACTGCGTTTCATTTTGTCATTTGTTTCTTCGTCAGTTTCATTAGGTGACTTTAATAGCACTTAAAAATCAAATATCCCCTACTTTTTTTGAATAGTATATAAATATATATAAACTGATTTACATTCAATCGTTTCTGTTTACTGCAATTTCAATCGAATGGCAATCTCTAGCGTTTGGTTATTTCAGTCTATTGCGCATGCTCTCTAGATAAGAATATGCCGTCGCCGTTTACATGACTTGTGCAATATGTCTCGTGTCGTTCTTCGAGTTCCTTGTTACAAATGGCACTAAAACGCATTATGATACATGATTCGTGTACCAATGGTAATTATTCTTTTATTTTGTCCTAAATATTAGTTATCAGAGGCCCCCCTTTTCCCAGTAAGATCGCGATGTCAATGTTGATTTAAATTGACAAATAATTCGTGTTTTCAATGTTGAAGATTTTGGATGATATTGAGTTAGAGACTTAGCTACTTTAATACACACAGTATTACTTAATTACTATTTATAAGCTCAGTATAACATAAGTCAGAAGACTATATTTTAATGGATCTTAAACCACCTTAATTACCCCGCCATGGCATTTATATGTATTCCTTATTGTCTTATATATTTCTTTAATTACTTGTCTCCATTATTCTTTGTTTTACACTTTATATGTATCTTATAAATTGTATTAACGTCAACGGGCTATAAGGTTCAGTTATCGTGGTATGTTGTTTTGTGTAGACGATAGATTTATAGGATTGATGCCTTAGGTAAGTGCATGGGGACATAGAGACCCAAATGAGTAAGTTAATTAAGGAGGGAGAACTTGTCATTTAGGAGATCCACTTCAGATTAGCCTACATACTAAACGACACACTTTAGGTACCTGTATTTGAATATTTGGATAAAAACCTTTATGCCAAATTCCATATCCACAATGGAGCTTATTTACCACTAAGCGGTTATACCAATAGGGTGGGGGGGGGCCTTGCGCGCTTTATCATAAGGTCTGTCATTGAATCAACTGGCGTAGTTTCGATTCTCTGGTTGTAGGATTAGAGTCGCCCGCTCAACCTCGTGGGTTTTCGCGGGCTACTCCGGTTTCCTCCCACTACTAAAGACCCCTACGCGTAAGCAAATTATTGAAATGTTATTGAACCCCATCTCTCTCTCTCTCCCTCTTTCTCTCTCTCTCTCTGTAGACTCAAGAGCCAATTAATACAGCCATCATATGGCTTAAAAATTGTCTATAATTTTGAAGCAATAACGGACCCATGACATAATATGGTCGCAACAGCAATACATTATAATATGTCCTACATAAATACTGCACCAACTCCAAATGGATCATTTACACACACTCGTGGCACTGTCAATTCACACATTCGTCCTCGTTTTTTTGTCCTATCTGAACGACAAGAGACACATTTCTATTTCTTACCCTCCACCTTCGCATTCCATTTAATATTAACTGTTACGTTCAAGTCAACGAACATTTGGACTTGGTCGGTGGGAGGTAACTGGTGAACCAAGGTGGTTTGATGACTATAGCCCTGGCTCAACAAGTGGTTTACCTTGGCGGTCTGCATCCAAATTAATCTGAAAAGAGTTATCGACAGCGGAAATGACATTTGTAGTGCGCAAGCGCAATGATTCGTATACTTCCGTCTACAATCTCCGAAACCTTGTATGATGTAAACTCGGTCTCTGTGTGAAGGCCGTTTATTTCATTAAATTTAGTCGCAGTAAATTTAGAAAAAGTACAGATTGAACAATAAAAGGTGTACCATGAGCACCGACAATTCTTCGAAACCGGCGGAAGCCTCAGCCGGGGCTGCTTCCAGTAATCCTGGCCCAAGCGAAAATGGTGAAGACGAAAAGGCAGCAGTTTATGAATGTAATATTTGTTTAGATACGGCACACGATGCCGTTGTTAGTATGTGTGGTCATCTCTTTTGGTAAGATTATTTATTTTTAGTTCAATTGGAAGACTCAAATTGTTGAATTCTTGTTTGTGATATTGTTTATTGCAGAAAGTAAAAGTACGGGACCGGGCAGAGATAATGATGACATGTCACCGGTCGCCCATGGGCTTGTCTTACAGTCTTGTGTCAATGTTATAACAATGTCACAGAGCTGGTGTAATACAGTAATACATGTTATGTATATCTTGACGATTTGTAACATCAATCAGCATCAGTCAATATTGTCTACAGGCCTACTTACATCATAAATGACAAATCTTAAATAATTACATAATGTACATGTAGGGGGATTGGGATGGCCTAGTGGTGTAGAGTGCCGCGCTTCGACCTCTAGCTGGCCGGTCACCTCTGGCTTGCGGCTGTGGTTTCGAGCCCTGGTGTGAGCGTATGTGACATGGAGATAAGGGCGCCTTCTCAACTTCGTGGGTTTCCTCTGGGCACTCCAGTTTCCTCCCACTGCTAAAGACCCCTACGCGCAAGCGAATTATTGAAATAAAATTAAAACCATATGTTAGTCCCGAAATGACCTAGTTTGTGTTGAGTGGACGTTAAACCCCATTTCTCACCCTCTCTCTCTCTCTCTAGAACATCTGTACCAACTCCCATAAACAAAATATAGTCAGTATTTATATTATACCTAATAGGAAGGATCAGTTGAAACCAGCTAACCTAAGTTTCTAACTTAATATCATCGAAAATCTTAAACATTGAAAACACAAATTGTTTGTCAATTTAAATCAACGTTGATGCTGTGATCTTACCGGAAAAAGATGGGATTCTGATATCCAATATTTAAGACAAAATAAATAATTTATCATTAGTACACGAATCGTGTACCATAATGGGTTTCAGCCTCAGTTCTAGCAAGAGACATGAGGAACGGGGCACGAAACATTGCACCAAATCAAACGGCACATGTAGACTGGAATAACTAGACGCTAGAAAATTTTCCTTTGATTGACACTGCTGGCTTATTTCGCCAAACATTACTGATTTGAAAAACGGAAACCATTGAATGTGAATCAGTTTATATACAAAATGAAATGGGGTTTAACGTCCTACTCTTTTGCACCTAACCTAGGCTAATGAAAGATGGGTATATGCCATGCAGTGTACTATGAGGGAACATTTGCCCAGACAGCAGCGCTACGGCCTACTCTTATATCGAATTCCAACTGTCAAGGAATCTTTTACGTACACACTGCACTCCAATGTGCACACAGGACCTCGGTTTTTCGTCCTATCTGAACGACTAGGCAGCTGTCCTTGTTTATATACATTCATATTAGAGTATTATATGTGTAGCGACCCACTTGTGTCAATTTTAGGCCCCAAATGTTAGCGCTTTAGTTCCTTTAAATGGCTTATATTTGGGATCAAGAAATTAATACAAATCATCGCAATGCATAAAATAATGTAATAGTAATAATAATATAAACTGATTTATGTTCGATCCTTTGTGTTTACAGTAATTTTTAATCAGATGTTCGGCAGACGTCTCAATCGAATGGCAATCTCTAGCATCTGGTTATTCCAGTTTACATCGATAGTATTAATTGCACATGCTCGTTCTTCGAGTCCCTTGTTACAAGTAGTGCTGAAACGTATTATGGTACATGTACATGATTCATGTATGGTACCGATGGTAAAATGTTTATTTTGTCTTAAATATTGGATGTCAGAAGCCCATCTTGTCCCGGTAAGATCACAACATCAATGTTGATTTAATAAATTGACAAATAATTTGTGTTTTCAATGTCAAAGAATTTGGATGATATTAAGTTGGAGACTTAGATACCTTCTGCTTTAAAGTTTAGTTTAAAGTAGCGTCATTAAAAGTCTTTGACATTGAAAAAGTTATTTATTGTTTTTGATTTACAGCTGGCCATGTTTACACCAGTGGTTAGAAACTCGTCCCCAGAGACAACTCTGTCCAGTTTGTAAAGCTGGAATAGGTAAAGATAAAGTTATACCCATATATGGAAGAGGAAATCCAAATCCACAGGATCCTAGGTAATTAATGTAAACTTTATTTTTGTTGTCACTAGGACTAATTTTATGCGAATATTTGAACTAAATTTGATGATTTCAGATAAGACTAATTCAGAGGGTTGTATTGTTACTTGGTTTCTTCCAACTGCTAAAGAACACTAAATACAACTAAGTGAACTAAGTGAAGGTTTTGGGATATTAGTGTTGGGGATGTTGGATAGCCGAATGGTCAATGTGTGCATACTGTATAATAAAGCCTGTCATTGAGTCAACTGGCGTGGTTTTGATTCCCAAGTTGTTCGTTACAAGGAGTTAGGTAGCATGTCCAACCCCGGGCTCTTCCAGTTTCTTCCCGTTTCTTCCCACCGTGAGAGACCCCAACACACAAATGAATTATTGAAACAAAATTGAACCATATGTTAGTCCCGAAATGACCTAGTTTTAATTGAGCGGACGTTAAAACTCTGTAGGGGTACACGTATGATATTGTTGACTGTTGTACTGGTCACTAGGCAGTGGGGTTGCTCCTGTAGTCACTAAGAGTCATTTCTCTGCAAATCTTTGAACCAAGTTTGATGATTTCAGAATACAGTAGGCTGATTAAGAATATTGTATTGGTCATTTAGAAATTGTCACCTTCTCAACCTCAAACTCCTAAAGAACAATAACATCAAGCCAAGTGGATGATTAAAATATAAATCTACCTAATGTTAGTCTCAAAGTGGTCAGGTTTAAGTTCAGCAATGTTAAACTCTCTCTCTCCCTCTCTCATATTATCTCATATTATCTGCAACTTAGTAGATCCGATATGTTTGTTTTACTATAGAGAGAAATTACCACCTCGCCCATCAGGACAGAGACCGGAGCCTGAAAACACTGGGGTAAGTATATGATGCTATTACCGGTACCTACCATTTATTTATTGGTTGAGTCCATGATATTTATTTGCTCATGTAGTTCGCCTTGTCAGTGGTGCAGGATGGTGGGCCGGCAAGGGACAACGTAAACTGGGACATAGCATGGTGATTGTACACATTGGGACCCACATAAGAGAACCCTCATAGCACACTGTATGGTCTATGTCCATCATCATTAGTCTCAGTCTATGTAGAACAGTAGGACGTTAAATCCTATTTTATTTCCATTCAAACTCTCTCCATTTCAAGGGGGGTTGCATGGCAAATGGTTAGCAATGCTAAAGACTGAATTATTGAATTAAAATTGAACCCTATGTTAGGTCCCAAATGATCTAGTTTGTGGCGAGCGAATGTCAAACCCCATTTCGCTCTCCCTCCCTCACCATATTTTCATTTTCATGGAAGTCTTGTTTTGAAGCGATTTTTCATGAATTGATTCTTTTTCAGTCAAATACGAGACAATTCTTTTTTCAGGGATTCCCAGCATTTGGCTTCGGTGATGGTGGATTTCAGTTTTCTTTTGGAATTGGTGCCTTTCCCTTTGGAATATTTACGTCTTCGTTTAATATGTCCGATAATCGTCCTGGACCGCGTAAGTTTTTTTGTTATTTTTCCTAAAGCCAGAGGTCACACAACTTTGTTTTTAATTTTTTTTTAGTGTGGTTAGCAACACCTGCTATAATCAATATTGGTAATTTTCTAGTTTGATTGTAAAATTCAACAATTTGATTCACACTGCATAAAGAGAATCCTCTCTAATTAATAATAAAAACCCAACCCAAGTATCATTGTTGAATAAAACTGCTTGTTATTTTTACAAATAGAAGCAAACACAAAGTGTAACAAGCAAAAACTTAAAACATTTTATTGCTTGGTGCCAAATGGAAGCAAACTTTAGGCACTCAGAGCTAGATTGACGCCACCATAAGACATTAGCATATGGGAGGTAACTCTGTTTTAACTCTGTGGTATTTAACTCAAGGATATTGAAGCATTGGAACTTTTTACAGGAGAAATTCCAACTATGAATTGTATATAAGTAAAGTTTTCTTGTTTATATTTATAAAGAGGAGTCAAGGTGAATCAGTGAGTAGGGCCTGGCAAGGGACAAAGCAGAGTCGTTCGACAGGAACAAAAGTATGAGGTCAAACAGTATATGCACATTAGTATACACTTAAAAAACTCTTTGACAGTTGGAATAACCTTTATGATCATGACTAAAGTCAGTACAACAAAAGTCATAGTCTTGATTATCCATTTAATCATTAAAGCGTGAAGGAAAGTTATGCAGTATATCAAATCATAATCCACTAAAGATCGCAGGCGTGCGATGCCATCGAGAGTTGATTATGGTATGGATAAGTTAATTAATGTCTAATTAATAATTTACATAACATCGGCAGATTTAGCTCTTGCATAATCTATGATTAAGCACACAACCGTAAAGAGAATCTCAAGATTTGATTGTTTTATATTTCAGCTCAAGCTGGCTCACCTCAACATACAGAAGAACAGTTTTTATCGCGAATCTTTCTCTGGGTGGCCATCTTATTTCTCTTCTGGTTGTTGATAGCGTAAACACCCGCCAAACTGCCGTCATATATTGTAACATTATTTATTCCCTTTTGGCGCTAAAAATCAAAAGTTGTATCGTAACTAGGCCAAGGCCTGTAAATAGGGCACTTGTCAGACACAGTCCCTCAGGTGGTGCCTGTCATTTTGTCCAGCCCCTGTTTTAATGCTATATATGATACATGCCTGGCATAAAGGTTCCACCTGTGTCTGACATTTCGGTGGGTAGCCTACAACTAAAGCCTATATTTCTCCTGGTAGCCCACAACTAAAGCCTATATCCCTCCAGGTAGCCTACAACTAAAGCCTATACTTTCAGACCTGTACTTGTTAATCATTTTACATCGGGACTCTCAATTGTCCGTTGATCAGTAATTTATCAAATATTTGGGTTTTCTTTGATTTGCAAAATATACTTTTCCAAAGAAAATGACAATTATTATTATAACTACAGCATATTTATTGTGTGCCCTTTCACATAACATGTTCAAGGGCACTTTACAAATTATAAGCATTATCCCTATATATATTTAAGTGTTTTTACACAGAACTTTAAATTTATTTGTTTATTACTGATAAATTCTTTGATATTTTGATTTGTTGTGATATAATATGGACTCACTGGTAGAGGTTCTTCTCTTGTTCAATTTACGTGCTAGTTGGTCGAGACTGGTCAATATACGGGAACAAAGAGCCCAGTGTTACGAACGACCATTATTTACTGTCGTATATCATATATTGTTGTATATATCAGTCAGACTCAAGGGTTCCAAACTAATTTAGAAATGAAATGAAATGGGGTTTAAGATCCTACTGTTCTGCACCTATACTGAACTAATGAAGATTAGCATAAGCCATACCGTGTGCTATAAGAAAATTTTTGCCTGGGCAGGGCGCTACACCCCACTATCCAATTCAAACTGTTAGTCCTGAAATGACCTAGTTTGTGTTGAGTGGCCGTTAAACCCCATTTATCCCCCTCTCTCTAGATCATCTGTACCAACTCCATAAACAAAATATGGTCAGTATTTTATATTGTAACTAATAGGAACGATCAGTTGAAACCAGATTACAGAACAAAACAAAGGTGCTGTTATTCTTGTTTTTGTGGATTGTCTCCCTTACTGTGAGTTAGGGCAACTTTTGATTGCACATATTTTCGTACTATGGTTCAACCTGTGGCCGTAACCAGCCATACCATACGACAGAGCACTGTCTGGATAGTTCTCAGACTGTAGTCGGTTGCATCCTAAGGTCGTCCAGTTCAGTGGCTGCAGGTTGGATCCCCCCATCCATTCATTTGACATGATAGTGCTTCTATTGCATATATTGCTTACATTGTCTGGGGTTCATCTTCTGGTTTGTGCGGTTTTTTTTGTCTGTGATGCGTTTTTTCTGTAATTATTATAAAACTATTTATGAAATAAAAATGGTCAAAATATGAGAAATGAAATGACGTTTAATGTTCTACTGTTCTGGTTAAAGAATATATGAATGGTATATGTTAATATATTGTATGTCTGTTACATTGTGTGCATGTTTTTTTTAATTAAGTTTAATTCTTGGCCTGTGTGAAAATGTGGGCTGTGGTTGTCACGGTTACTGTGTTGAATGAAGTCAAATATTATGTATAATATAGAATGAGACTTCAACCTTTAAAATATTTTAATCATTCGGACCTTTCCTTTAGAGATTATAATTAATGTTTTTTGTAAATATATATATATATATATAATGTATATACAATGTCATACTGAATTAAGCTGTGCAATAAATATAAAAATATTGTATGTATTAATTACTATGATAAATTAATTTTTTACATTGGGTAGGAATTCCAAGATTCATGCTTAACTCTGCATAGCCTCATTTGAAAAGAATGGTTTTAGAACTGCTTGCAAAGTAAAATATTATAAAAGTTGGATCTGTAAATGCAGTGTTGGTCAAAAAAATGGTTTAATGTGTCTCAGTATTTTACAAAGATGTGTTGAATTGAATTGAAAATATTTCATCAATTTGGGATCCACTATAAATGATATATAGCGTTTTTTGTCAAAAGATCTTCATCAAAAGATTCAGTGATGATTGACCATTTCGGTATTAGCAATATTGTAATTTGCACGGTAATGAAATCCTTGGAATAACTGTCTGTGGTCTTAGATTCTAACTACGCAACTATACTTGGTTTCAGATATAGGAAGAATTAACATCAGTCTGCCCTTTAATACATTGTATATAATTGTATAAATTCTAATAACACAGCTGTACTATGTTTAAACCTTGGTTATGGGAGATTAGATAACGAGTTGGCAGTTCTCACTACAATAATTAAAAACTAGCCAATGTAAAGGCAATTTGCAGAAAATTTCAACTATGAACTTAGATTTTACCAACTGAAGTCGGCAGGATGAAAAAAATAATCCTGATTATCCATTTTTTGATTTAATTATGAATGGAAGTCGAACAGCAAACGGGAACGTAATCCAATAAACATTGCAGGCTAGCATTTACATCGAGAGTTGATAATGGTCTGGATACGTTTATGTCTAATTAATAATTTAAATAGAATTTCAGGCCTAAAGAAAGACCTGCAACAGGCAGATTTTGCTCTTGCATAATGTATGTATAATGTAGTCTGCCCCTCAATATTGTATATAATATGCCTTGTTAATCTGATAATCCACGTAATTATCATATTAAAGGAGATGTACTGCAATTTTTATTTAATTGAGCTATTGTATTGCCATTATTTTATGTTATTAATGATTTGTTGGTATATGATAAAATGTGTAAAATCTTGGAAGAGGCTTTAAGGCAATAATTAAAGGGTCTCATTTACATCGACTTATACTGAAATGGTTTAAAGGGATTATCTCGATTTGAACAGAGTCTCAAAAGTAAAATTCTGAGTAGGACATATGAAGCGCCAAAATGTAAAGGAATGGTGTATTTACCCTGTCAGCTCAAGTATCAAGATATTTCATTGGAGTATATTTTGCTCTGGGTCAGTTTGTATCAGTATTTAGGAGAAACCAGGATATGTTTTACACTCCAGGAGTGTTGTACACGCTGTAATTATATTTATGTTTTATGTTTCAATTGTTTTTCATAGTTTAAGGAATAGAGATATGTTTATAAATTATAATATTTGTATATATTCATTTAATTGTCAGGACATTGATTATCAAACTTAACATTCTTAATCCTTTAGTGTCAGGTTTTACTTTCGATTCAAGTATTATGAAATTATAATAATGATTGCTAAAAAGGACACTACAGGTTTATCTGGAGCGTCAAAGAATACTGAACCTTCTAGCACCAAGGATTGTCTAGATTATGGGAATACTAGCTCTGTGACTGGCTGTGTTTGGGGTGGTGTAGTGATCTAAAGTGTCACCTTCCAGGCCCACAGGTTGTCTGAGTTAAATGATCACTACATCTGCTACAGGGGGTCCTAGTGGTCTAGAGTGTCACGCCTCGGGGAGTTTAGCTGACTGTTCATCTCTGACCTACAGTTTCAATCCTTAATTTGAGCGTTGATGTTATTTTGAGGCGAGGGGAAGAAGGCGCTCAACAACACCCATCCCCAACCCAAAAGGATTCGCCAATGAAGTACGATCAACATGAAAGATTTTTAATATGACGTCACAATTTTAAGATGGTTCAATAACCATAGTACACGTGTACTTGTTAAGAATAATAAAAGTTTGATAATATTGTACCTGTAGCTCAAATGTATAATATTATATTAATATATTAAATGATTACTGTATAGGTCCGTATATTAAATTATATTTAAATGATTATTGTATTGTTATCAAAGAATGAGAGATAAGGTGAGTGATTTGAATAAACGATTTCAGAATAACTAACACTGTATTCAGTCCTTTATTTTACCCAGATGGTGTAACAATCATACCGTCGGTAATTACCAAGTGTTGTGCAAGATCCTTCTGCCTTTTTGGAGGGGGATTGATAATGACTGCAAGTTCGCTTATAATAGAGAGAGAGAGAGAGAGAGAGAGAGAGAGATGGGGTTTAACGTCCACTCGGCACAAACTAGGCCGTCTCAGGACTGACATATGATTTGATTTTATTTCGCTTGCGCGTAGGGGTCTTTAGCCGTGGAGGACAGACGACCCCACTCCTTGCCAAGTACAAATAAAGTGACTTGACTAAAACTTTTCAATTTATTCATTTTCTGTTATCGAAAATATCCGTAAAATATATCTGTAAAGGAGACATGTCTCTGTCTCGATATTATATACCATATCCAAAATTAAAAACACGAATATCCGAATTATTTTTAAAAATACGTGGAGTGTACTAAGCAGGTGTAAACGACTCGTTCAATTGGCCTTTCATGTACTACAGTGAACATAAATGATTACAAATGAAAATAAATCGTTAAAAAATGAATATAAATTTCTTAATATACATTTATATGACATTCGTTATTTTGCAAGAAATGCGACGTCTGATATGCCGTTGTGACGTCACAGTAACGTCCTAGAGACATAACGTCGCCATTTTTGGACTCGCTGGTACCGACTTCCTGTCTGTCCGCAATACATTAATGGTGTCTAAATCCAATAGTTTTAGAGATTTTCCCGAGTTTTGATCGACAGTCGCCCCAGTCCTTATTTGGACTCCGATTTTGGTAAACTTTCTTTTCCTTACTCAGAACATCATAATGAGTTAATAAAAAATCAAAAATCCTTTAGCTGCAATTTGTTCTACGTCAAATTCTAGTTTGATCAGACTATATGTGCTTTTAATAGTTCGATGCTGTTATAGTAACCATTCACCCCAAAAGCCTCACTGAATATCAATATATCCGTCTGTTCTAGATCTCAGAGGTTGAGTTCGTGTTGCGTAGAAAGCTCAGTCATGAGTTAAACGGCATGTATTTCTATTCGGGAATAAATCATCATGACGTATTTATAGGTTAAAATGGTGGAATGTATTGACAGATAGATCGATTGTAATCGATACATGTAGATAATGTATAATATATAATATGATTTATGATATTAATATCAATATATGACACATTATGATGTATTGTTATAAATTAAATTAGCCCCATTAAATAGGGTGTCTGTTACTTAAAGTTACATTATTTGAGATAAGATAAAGAGTTGGCAGTTCTCACTATAATAGTTAAAAACTAGATAGTGTAAAGGTAATTTGCGGAAAATTTCAGTCAAATTGATCCACTATTAGCCGAGAACGAAGCGAGTGAAATATTCACATAGCCTCTGTCATCATTACTAAAATCATTAATATAAACAGCATAGTCTCGATTATCCACTTGATTGATTTAATTATCAATGGCCGTTAAGCGCCATATATAGGAATTTAATCCGCCAGCGTCGAAGGCTATCCTTGACATCAAGAGTTTATTATGGTCTGGATAAGTTAATTAAGGTCTACATGTAATTGATTATTTAGATAACATCTCACTCCTAAAGAAAGACCTGTAATAAGTAGATTTTGCTCTTGCATAATTCTATTTTAACAGGGGGTTGGGATGGTCTAAAGTGCCGCGCTTCGACCTCTAGCTGGCCGGTCACCTCTGGCTTGCGGCTGTGGTTTCGATCCCTGGTGTGAGCGTATTTGCATGGAGATAGGGGCGTCTTCTCAACCTCACGGGTTTCCTCCGGGCAGCCCGGTTTCCTCCCACTGCTAAAAACCCCTACGTGCAACGTGCAAGCGAATTGTTGAAATAAAATTGAAACCATATGTTAGTCCCAAAATGACCTAGTTTGTGTCGAGTGGATTAAAACCCCATTTCTCTTTCTCTCTCTCTTTGTTACTTAACAGTGTGTATGTGAACTCGGTGTTTATGTGGAGTTGGGGGGGGGGTGCATCCTCGACTTCCCTTCAGGGGGACTTTTTTTCTTCAACTACTGGGGTTTTTCGCCGCTTTCAGGATGTTAGCGCCGTAAAGATGTCGCGTAGGAGACTCCAGGCAAATGAAGACGGCAATGTGAGGTGAAAATAGGAATAGCGAGTAGTAAGTTCCATATTTTTTATTAAAGATATTAATCGTGTTTTGGGGGATACAGTGTCCAATGGTACTATTCCATTTTAAACAAGTTTCTCCTTGGTAAATTCAGATGTGACGAAAAACCGAGTTCACATTCACACATCGGCGTGCAGGTAAAAGAGCCATTGACAGTTACAAAGGTCAGCTTGGTCCCCCATCTCAATAGCACATGACAGAAGGCAAATCGAGATGCCGTTGGCGTGGTTGTAGAAAACACTGTTGGAATTCGACAACGAGTAGCTAACGTTATCTCCCGAATGGAATAAAATAGGGTTCAAAGTCCGACTGTTGCGCCACATACTGGGCTAATGAAGACGGGCATACACCATACAGTGCGCTATGGGGGGCGGGGACATTTTGTCCGGGCAGCGACACTATTGGCTAATCTTATGTCCAATTTCAACTGCCGAGGGATCTTTTACTTGCATGTCAATGTATACACGGGACCTCATTTCTATCGTCCCATCCGAATGATTAGACAGCTGTCCTTGTCAGACCTTTCATTCTGCAACACAGACAAGAGAGAAACCCCTTCGGAAAACCCCGGCCAATGCAAAGGATAGGGAGTCAGTATCTTACCCACTTAGTCCCCGTGGATCCAGTTCCTTACCATGTCGCCATCATTGATAATAAAGTATCATTCCATTTTTTCATTTTTAACGTGGCTAAGTATTAATGTTGTACTTTAGTATTCCTAGGGATGCCCCGGGAACAACCCAACCCAACCCAACATACTCACGGATCAATACTATCTGACGTCACTTAAAAGATAAAAATATATTTTTATAGGACAATCGGCAAAAACAACAGGTGTGACCCGCTATTTATATGAATTTTGAATAATTGAATTGATTGAGAAATCATTTAAAGACTTTATCAAGCTGTAATACAGGCGACGACAGACAGACATGAGGCTAGGAGAGGGACTTGTGTTAAGCATCGTGCTTTTCTGTGTTTTCCTCTTACAAGAGACTACCAGTGATAAGGATCCGGGTGGATGTAAGCCATGCCCAACGGATATCGTCTGCCCCAAACCGACCAAGAGACGTTGTGAACTGAAACGTCGTCCATGTGGCTGCTGTGATGAATGCGCCCTTAAAAGAAGGGCTAAGTGCAATTACAAAACAGTTCCGTGAGTTCCTTTATCCTCCGTTCCTACAATCACGATTCTCGCTACGATAGAAATCGAAGTTTTAATCGTGGTGTAATCGTGGTGATTCTATCAGGTCAGTCGTTACAGTCCTGTTGATCGTATCATAACATATCCGAATGTATCGCTGCACGTACCAGATAGTGGACTCAATTTCTCAATATGGACAATCACTCGGCAAATCTCGACTGATTCCGTAAACTACATCTAGTCTCGACTGTATGACAGTAAGGGATATGTAACTACGCCCATACATTTGCGATGCGGCTTCGGGTTTACTTCAACAGGAAAACTTGACGCTATTACAAACAAACATGTTTCATCCGGGACCTTTAAAGTAGTTTCAAGAAACCATGATCGCAGGCCATGTTTTATCTGGGATCTTTAAAGTAGTTCCAATATGGCGGAATTCGTCATACAGCCGAGACTAGATGTAGGTTCCGAAATCTGTCGAGATTTGCCGAGTGCAGGGACAATCCTATGGCAACGCATTGAACGACAGAGGAAACATTGACGCAAGCGGGCCATTATCCATGGCAATTTGTTACCGATTTCCAATTGCCCGAAAAATGCAACGACACCCGTCTAGACGCGCGAGATGCACTGCGGTGACACAGGATATATTGACCTTTCACAAACAAGTTTGGTGTTCGCCGACAAAGAATTGCTCGTCACTCTCCAAGCGTTCATCAACGCATACCACAAGATTTCAGGCTCGATCCAAGGGTTGGCCGGGAGTGTTTTTGTATTTGCCAGTACGTTCTCTCGGTTCATTAGTTCGGGATGAAGAAGAGAGAGAGGTTGGTGAGAGAGAAAGAGAGAGAGAGAGAGACGGGGTTAACGTCCACTCGACACAAACTAGGTCATTTCGGGACTAACATATCGCTTAATTTTATTTCAATAATTCGCTTGCTCGTAGGAGTCTTTAGCAATGGAAGGAAACCGGAGAATCGAGCGGAGACTTGAAACCCCGCCACTAGACCACTAGGTCCCCTAATCTTATCGAAAGACCAAATGAACCTAACAATGAACAGCGTCTAGCTATAATCCCTTGAACGGCTTGTACTAAGAACCCAGCCATTGGAATTGAGCGGGCGGGCACCAGGGTAAACTAGTACTAGTTAATTGACATGTCTGGAATTATTATTTTAACAGAAGGGCGAGACCCTCGGAGCTGTGTATGCCTAATTAATAATGATGTGAATGTAAATATTTTGTAGATGTGATAGTAAATTAACCTGCGTAAATAATCATGGCTATGGATTAAAGGAAATACCGTTTGATCTTCCGGATTTTGAGGGTGTTTGCAGATTAAGGTAAGGGCCTACATATCAAGACTACCGGTACCTCTACGGTCGGAGGTAAGGTCTAACGTACCTAGACGTCAGGAGCGCTTATAAACTTGGGTAAGGTCCACCAAACCTAGACGACAGGTGCCAGACTACAGGTGCGCTTATAGGTAAAGTCCACCGAACCTAGACGACACGTGCAAACTGAGGTAGGTATCAAACCAGATTACAGGCGCAGTCAGGCGCACCTGTAAATTGGAGTAAAGTCCACCGAACCCAAACTACAGGCGTGCCTGCAAACTGAGGTAAGGTCCACCGGACCCAAACTACAGGCGTACCTGCAAACTGGGGTAAAGTCCACCGTACCAAAACTAAAGGTGCGCATGTAAATTCAGGTTTTAGTACGGTAGACCTTACCTGAATTTACATGCGTACCTTTAGTTTAAGTACAAGGAGCGCTTGTAAATTGAGGCCATGTCCACTGTACTAAGAATACAGGTGCGTTTGTTAATTTGGGTCAGGTCCACCGGACCCAAACTAAAGGTACTACAGGTGAGCTTGTAAACTAACCTCTTTGTTTGTAGTCCACCGCAATTCTAAGACAAAAAAGGACCATCTTCTATTCAATAATTTTGTCCATTTTTTTTAGAGTAATGCTCTCCCCTTTTGCATGTCATATTTTGTTTACATTTTGCATATATTTGGTAATAAAGATTAAGATCACTTGAATGGCAGAATGTTAACAAAAATGTTATGGACCTTCAGATCTTTATCCAATGTTACGCCATGTCCCTTTAAAGGAGCTAAGTCGCTAATATTTGGGGCCTAGAAATTGATACAAGTAGGTCGCAACGCATATAATAATGTAATATGAATTTATATAAACAGATTTTCATTCAATGGTTTCTGTTTTTACTCTAATTTCAAATCAGTCATGTTAGGTGAAGTAAGCCATAAGTCTCAATCGAACGTCAATATCTAGCGTCTGGTCATTCAAATATGAAAATATATATGGGACATGCTCTCCAGATAAGAATATGACTTCATCGTTTGACATGATTCGTGGAATATGCTAGCCTAGTTCTGCGAGTCCCGTATTACAAATGGGGGGTTAACGCATTAGGGTACACGATTCGTGTACCAATGGTAAAATGTTTATATTGTCTGATATACTGGAGATCAGAAGCCCATTTTTTCCTGGTAAGATCACAACATCAATGCTGATTTAAATTGATAAATAATTCGTGTTTTCAATGTCGAACACTTTGGATGATATTGAGTTAGAGGAATAGTGAAATAAAATGATACGAAATGGGGTTTAACGTCCTACTGTTCTGCTCATAAACTGTGCTATGAGGGAAATCGTCCCCGGGCAGCGGCGCTGCGGCCTACTCTTATATCGAGATCTTTTACTTGCAATGTGTACACGGGACCTCGGGTTTTCCTCCCCTAGACAATAAGGAGCTATTTTAATAAATTTAGTGAATGTTATTCATAATAACACAACTTTATGGATTTACTACTTCTTGGTTAATTACATGCAACGTTTCGATACTCTTACATGTATCTTTATCAAGCAATGAAAGAGTATTGAAACGTTGCATGTAATAAACCAAGAAGTAGTAAATCCATAAAGTTGTGTTATTATGAATATTATACCTCTACTTCTAAATGTCATTCAAGGAATTTAGTGAATGTTATCAATAATGTATTTTATATAATTTCAGAGCATGGAATGGAGACTATTCAATTAAAGCGAAGATGGTGAGGAACTTCGAGCGTGTAATTCGGAAATCCAATGGGAAATAAATGGTGTTGCTGACAATAAATGATAACAAAATAAAATACTGACCAACATTTGGTATTTTGTAATATTATTACAGTATGGTTTAAAGTTACATTATGGGAGATTAGCTAAAAAGATGGCAGTTCTCACTATGATAGTGAAAACACAGATAATGTAAAGCTAACGTGCTGAAAATTTCAGTCAAATTGATCCACTCTAAACTGATGATTTAGCGATTGAATTTTAGGACTAGTCTCGATCATCATAACAAAAGTCGGTACGATAAAAAAAAACATAGATTCGATTATCAATATTTTGATTGACTTATCAATGAGCGTTGAGCAGCAGATCGGATTCAAATCCAGTAAATATCACAAGCTAGGAATGACATCGAGAGTTGATTATGGTCTGGATAAGTTAGTTAATCTCTAATTTATGGTTTATAAAGCATGTCTGGCCGACAAAAAAACCTGCAATAGGCAGATTTAGCTCTTGTATAATGCATTTTTAACTGACTTTCAACAAACTGATTAAAACACAGATCCGATTTCGTTTCGTTTTTTTATTGTTCAAAATTTCGTTTTACTTAACTTTGCTATACTAGGGTCGGGAAGATTTGTTATATAACCCGCGTTCTGGTTGATGTGAGAGATTAACCAATGAAACGGTCTGTTACGGCGAGTTTTTGGTTTATTGGTTAATCAAATAGCCAATCCAAACGAAATATAGACCCGTATTTTAATCAGACAGCGTCGAATTGTGCTTATTCAGGGGCGGATCCGGAGGGGGGGGGGACTAACATATGTTTTTTTTTTTTAAATTTTATTTCAATAAGTCGCTTGCGCGTAGGGGTCTTTAGCAGTGGGAGGAAACCGGAGTGACCAGAGGAAATCCACGAGGTTGAGAGGGCGCCCCTATTTCCATGCCACATACGTTCACGCTAGGGATCGAAACCACAGCCGCAAGCCAGAGGTGACCATACTCCTGCGCAGTGTTTCGTTTGATTAGAACTAATCCACTTCACACTGCTATCTTGAGTGAACATTGTTGTGCTAAATTATTATTGGTCAGTAGAGCCATTACCAACCAATGACTTACATTGTAACAAACAATATCGGGGTTAACCAGACCTCAAAATATGTTCCGCAATGTATCTAGTGACAATCGCGACTTGTTTACGTCATAACCCGCGAAATTTATTATGCTCGATTATCCAGTGCCAACATGTTTTCTTCGTCGGCCATTTTGAAAATTATGCCGAAGAGAGGAGGGATTTGATTGGACGTTAAAAAGAGACACGTCCCGCCCAATTTCAAGAATATGACTTCTATCCAGCAATGGTAAGAGAGGGATTTCTCGCGCCATTGCTTCAGGAATATGGAGGTGACCGGCCAGCTACAGGTCGAAAGCCCCCATCGCCCCCCCCCCCCGCATGCCGTATACCTGTCTTCATTAGCCCAGCTAGTCAACTAATATAGCAAATAATAACCCAATACTGCCAAATAAAACTCTACCTTTTCCACCGATAAATAATTTTTAGATTGCTCCCCAAATTAATCATATTCTTTTACTTTGCAAAGGTGACAAACTTAAAATAAAAAAAAAGAAAAACAATCTAAAATTTACTAATTGGTTAAAAAGGGAAATAACTGCATAAAAATTTCAATTTGCTGCAAATTATCGAATAGTCGTTGCGCTAATTATACCAATGTGATGTCATTGGACAATATTAGGTTGTTATTTGATAATATTGGGTAATATTTGGTAGTATGTGATTTGGGTAGTATTTGTTAATATTGGGTCATTATTTGCTTGTTTGGGGTGATATGGGGGGGGGGGGGCAAATGGAATAGCCAGGCATCGGTAATTGCATTTGGAGTACATTTCCCTCGCGATTTGACTCTCTATTTTCGACAAAAATCAAATGATGTGTCCATTTTGCATGTGGTGATATAACGGTAGTATTGGGGTGGTATTGGGGGTATTAGGTAGTATATCGTCCCGCCGCTTATAGCCACTCCCCTGCGCCAAACACACGGGCTCAAATGGACATTCTATGACGAGAATAACATATTTTATGGCGGCTTTCAGTCATAAACTCGGTCACAACATTTCAGACCCCCCCAACCCCACCCAGCATAATTTCTTAATATTGAGGTTTTAAAAACATTTAAATCTTAATATAAAGATCTTCATATAAAGCTGTAAAATATCTTTCCAAACAATCACGTAACCCTAGGGTACGAAAGTCGGAATAGCCCAAATAAAAACGACCCATGTGACCTAAAGTGCACACGAAGAGATATGAGAAGCTTTATTTGTAGTTGTCAGAGACAAATAAAGATCTATAGACACACAGAAAGGATAATCTGGCGTATGTAGGGTGAAAGATATCCTGGCAAATGTAGACCATGCAGGATGATTTCCAGCGGAACAGTTAACAGAATGGTTGCCCTTATATCTGGATTTGAATAAAAGAAACGGAACTGAATAAACGATGTGGATATTTTCTACAGAATTCTGATTTTTATTTGTGCATGTTCTTTAGGTTAACTTCCGTTATGGTAGGCATTCATCTCACCCCGATCAGGAATCTACATCTAAGATTAAAGCTCGATCTTGTCGCGTTTTCGTCTGGCCTGATATTTACTTCAAGCAAAATAGTAAAAAAAAAAAAAAAAAAAAATAGAATCAGCCCAATAAAGAAGGTGGAATTTTGAATTTTGTTAAAAGCATTAAACGACTGTAAGTTAACCTCATCGCTGCCATCTTGGAATTGTGACGCCAGATCTGGAAAGTTTAATGCCGATCGTACTTGAATTGTTGTAGCTTAAGGCGCGTCTCTCTCCGCCCCCCCCCCCCAATACAAAAACAAATGAGCAAGCATTGGAGACCCATTTACGGGTCAAACAAAATGGGCCTAGTTTATTATCACAAGGGCATATGGAGCCCTGGGACAAGGGTGATGCAGGAGTGAGAAAATGTTTGAATATCGAAAGACTTTAAAGTGTGCATGGCGGCTAATGGGGCCGGTTTTCGATTAATATTGCTACCTTTTTTACGATAGTGGTTTAACGCGTGTGCGTGAAATAATAAGGTCTGTCATTGAGTGAATTGGTGTGGTTTTGATTCCCCGCTCGTACGTGACAAAGATTAGGGTTGCTTGTCTAAAGATTCCTACGCGAAAGCGAATTATTGAAATAAAATTGAATCATATGTTAGTCCTGATATACCCTAGTTTGTGTCGAGTGGATCGTACCCCCCCCTCTCTCTCTCTCTCTCTCTCTCTCTCTCCTCTTACAGGGCTAATAGAGAATAGTATGCGTCATGAGGGAAAATTTGCCTGGATCACTCTAATTTCGCATTCCATTTGTCAAGCGTTCTTGTACGTGCAGGCCAATCGACCCGCAATACGTTTTAAAATTTTCAAAAGCATGAATTAAAGAAAATGGTAACAGCTACATAATACCTATATCTACTGTTTCTTTGTGAAATCGCCTTTATTTAAAAAAAAGTTACAAAATATCGACCACCAGTAGATCAATAAGACGATGAAAACTTGTGGACAATGGACATATTTACTTAGGATGTTTCTGTGTGACTTTCATACCACAAACATACACAAAAATTGTTTACTGAATTTAGCCAATGACGAGGACAGATTGTTCCCCTCGCGTTCGTCTCTCAGAAATGAAACCTCTTCAAATCACGTTCTGGTCTCACGCCGTCAAGTTTGTCGCCGTTCGAGTTATGGGGCGTTGTCATAGAAATACGTGCAAGTAGTGTCGTCGGGTAGTCAGTACTGTCAGCGATTGGTGGCGTTAAGGTGTTATCGTGATAGTCGTAAAATAGACCTATTTACGACTAAACACACAGACGGGGATTAAATCACTTAAATTAGCCGAACGTTTCTTTTTCTGTTAGTTTTTACCTTATTTAGAGACGGAGAAAGTCAAACGTGAACATGAACAAGATGATTGGGAAATTTGTTATAAATCTTGTTACTGTTATTTCTATGGGTGAGTTCATATTTTCTGTAACAATAATTACAAGTTCAATGTTTTTTAATTTTTTTTTAAACAACACCTCTCTGATATTAGATGTTTAAATCGTATTATCATTTTCTATTTGTCGATATTAAATGTTTAGATTTTGACGCCGAATCATTTACTATTTGGATTATATTCAATGGCAATACATATAAACTTTAGTTATTTTGAAAATAAGGGGGTTGGGTCGCGGTATATCTTAAGGTCTGTCATTGAGTCAACTGGCGTGGTTTCGATTCCTCGACTGTACGTGACGAGGATTACGGTCGCCTGTTTAACCTCGTGGGTTTTCTCCGCGTTCTCCGGTTTTCTCCCAATGTAAAGACCCCTAAGCGCAAGCCAGATGCATAAATAAAATTAAACCATATTTTAGTCCCGAAATTACCTATTTTGTGTCGAGTAGACGTTAAAGCCCATCTCTCTAACTTTGAAAGGAAATTTACGAAATCTACGACTTTGAAGCAAAGGGTAACTCATATATTTTTTCTAATTTAAATCAAAACGAAAAATAATCAGAGAAATGAGTTTTAATGTAACACTTTTCCGCGGCGACTGGGAAATGTACAACCGACCAGGAAAAGCCACAACGGAAAATCCGAATAACATTCCGAGGTGCAGGCCGAGAACGTCCTGTAATTTCGCCTAGATGCATGTGAAGTTTACTGATCAGCGCCTAGTTTCCGTTTACATATTACCGGGTACGTAAAAAATAATAGCAACATTGATCAATAAAATGTTAGATAATAGGTCGCTATATAAATAAATTTTTATTAGTATTATTATCAGAGTTGGCGGAGCAAAATAGGACGATAAACCCAGTTTTGTTTCTAAGTTCGATATAAATAACTTACTTTACTTGGTAAAACAAAACCAACAAAACTATTGATTTCACCAGTGTCTAAACATAGTAAAGTTATTTGCTATTTTGATGAACAACTGTGGTTATAAATGCGAACCCTGACTTATATCCCGTGCGTGTGAATCTAGGCCTTTTACTAACCGGGGGTGGGGGTGGCCGAATGGTTAGCACGTGCGCGCTGTATTATAAGGTCTGTCATTGAGTCAATTGGTGTGGTTTCGATTCCCCGGTGGTACGTGACAAGGAGTAGTGTCGGCTGTCCAACCTCGTGGGTTTTCTCCGGGTCCTCCGATTTCCTTCCAAGCGAATTATTGATATAAAATTGAACCGTGTGTTAGTCCTAAAATGACTTAGTTTGTGTCGAGTGGACGTTAAACATCCCTCTCTCACCCTATCCCCATCTCTCTCTCTCTCTTACGTATCAACATTTTGCCAATGCGTCATACAAATGATCATTACATTGAATAAATATTTAGTGTGTATAGAGCGCAGGTAGATATTATACAGTAGTCATTAATTAACAGGTGTATAAACTACTTGTAATATCATCGTTGAATACACAAACTCCACCATTAGTCAGGTATATCAGTCAATAGTTAGGGTTTTAACACCTGAGTGACATAACATCCACTCTTTGACAACTGTTTGATTATTAACAATTTAAACATGCATTTTACTAAAGCTAAATCTGAATATTACATGCCTTGATAAGGCCTAAAATGTTATGTAAATTATTCATTAGACATTAAATTATCTGGACCACAATCTATCGATATCTACTGCTTGATTACTGACAATGTTATAAAATGACAAATTCGATCTATTTGTCTTAATAAATATATTTTTATTTTTAAAATTTATTTGTTTAAAGGGATGAATGATTGTTTCAGCGTTTTGTCAAAGGTTAACAACAACACTTAGTTTTTATTTGCAGATGGGTGTGTGTGCGATGAATTGATTAAAAAAAATATTGTCACAATTTAACCGCAGGCTTCTTAAAAACATGAATAGAAAGTTAGTTCCTTTTATTTTACTTGCTAACAAGTAAACTTGGTCCATCCAGAGAATGACATGTGATAGGTTTTATTACTATAGTTACTGGGGTGGGGCGAATGATTACTGCTTTGTATCATAAGGTCTGTCATTGAGTCAAATGGCGTGATGTACGTGACGGGCAGTAGGGTAACACGTCCAACCTTTTTGGTTTTCTCGGGGTCCTCTGGTTTCTTCCCACTGCTAAAGACCCCTACGCGCAAGCGAATTATTGAAATAAAATTAAACCACATGTTAGTCTCAAAATGACCTAGTTTGTGTCGAGTGGACGTTACCTCTCCCCTCTCTTTCTCTCTGGTTACTTGAGCTGTTCAGGGCTGGAGATTGTTGTATGGGGACATCTCACTGTGCCACCTACTGTTGTTCACATGGGGGATTAGTCAGGCAATGGGGGTTTTGGCTCAGTTAGTAATACGCTGGCTCGCGAACGCAGAGGCCTCATTTTCGATCGATACATTGGTCGAGAAAGTTCAGCCAACGCATAGTCGTTCGGATGGCATGAAAATCCTAGGTCGCGTGTGCATATTGGCATGCACAGTTAAGAACCCTTGAAAGTTGGAATTCAATGCAAGAGTAGATCCTACCGTCGCTGCTAGGTCAAATTCCTCGCGTAGCACAGTGTGTGACGTGTGCCAGAAGTTTATATAGCAAACGAAGTATAATTGGACTTTTGTATTACCAGTAGTTTCCTTGGGGACATAGTGGCAGAACACCGTATACCACTCCCCAGTGACATTAGACAAGGAACTATCCTCCCCGGCACGTACAAACTGGACTGGAACTATCCATAAAGATACCTTTTGATCAACCGCGAAAGTGTTGGACTACTTTGCCAGCTTAACCCAAATTGAAAGCTTTAGAAGTTACAATGTCAAATTTCACGAAAAAAAAAATATATTTGTGAAACATCATCGCATATAAACCATTTACGGACGTGTTTGTGACAACCAGATCAGAGTTTGTATTTTTATGATTCATCAGATCCACGAAAGCTGTTTGTAGTTTACTTGAAGAAGCCCATACGAGACAGTTACAGTCATACAGCTTTGGATTACAGATTGTATTTTTTATGTTTTACCAGTTGGTCTAAAACTGTTTGTTGTTTTCGTGACAAATTCTTTGAGAACCACATAATAAACAGTTGTAGTCAACCACCATAAAGCTTTGGATTACAGATAGTTTTTATAAGTTTTATCAGATCTTATAGAAACTGTTTGTGGTTTACCTGATAAATTACCCACGAACCAAAGACGAGACAGTTTTAGTCAACTTTCCCAACCCTAGAATGTTGTAATCTGTTTGTGTACATCTAAATTTAGAAATAATATCACATGGATATGTTAAAGTTTAAGGTTGCTTCACTTATCTAATTGCTTGTTTATTTACGCCGATACTTTGAAACTTTGACATAAATGGGTTCCAAATGTTTTTTCTTTGTTATTTTTAAAACTCTGACATAAATTGGATTCCATGTTGTTATTTTTAAATCCCTGACATAAAAGAGGTTCCATGTCGTAAATATTTATTCTTTTTTCTTCCAAGTAGTCAAATTGTTATTAATCTATGAAAAATCCACCACTTCCAACCTTTGCATGGGGTCAAAAACATGATGGTCGTTTACAAACCTAAACATTTCTCAATTACAGTGTTCGAAAATTCTTATTTTTATGATTATTCGGCAACATGATGAATGGGGTTTAATGTCCTCCTGTGCCGCTCCGAGCATACATCATGTACAGTGTGCTATGGAGAAATTTTCCCCGGATGGCGACTATTTAATTCCAACTGCCAAGATAACTTTTACGTTTTGTTATGTTAATTAATGTCTAATTAATACTTTATATGACATTTGAGGCCTACGATCATTACAAAGTCTTACTTATTTCTCAATTCAAATCAACATTGATGTTGTATTGATGTTGTTATCTTACTTGAAAAGATGGGCTTCTGATATCCAATGTTTTAGACAAAATAAACAGTTTACTATTGGTACACGAATCGTGTTCCATAGTGCGTTTCAGTATCATTAGTAACAAGTGTATCAATTTCTATGTTCCAAATATTGGCGATTTAGGCCATTTAATATTAATTTTCATCATTTTGATCAGTTGGTAGGAGGCTTGTCAGTCCTAAGGTCTCGAGTTCGCTCCGGACATTGAGTGAAACAGTTACTCGGAAAGTTACAATGTGGTCATCCCCACACAAGTTTCAGTTGTGCAGGACAGATGGCCTCGTTCAGATCGGACGATAAACCGAGGTCTGGCATGCATGTACAAAAACCCTCGATGGTTGGAATTCGAATTATGAGTAGGTCCGAACAGAATTAAGAGTAGACTGCAGCGCCGGTGTCCTGGTAGAATTAGGAGTAGGCCGCAGCGCCGGGCAGAATTAAGAGTTGGTCGTAGCGTTCGGGTAAAATTTTCCCTTGTTATACCAACCAGCGCTGAGAAGTAGTACGTGAAACTCCATTTCGTTTCAATTAACAGGTAACATCGTTTATTCCGCTGGCGATCGAAACGAGGGAACGTCTAATGTTTGTTAATCAGGGGGATCTTAAAGAGGATTAACGAACGAGGATGTTTAAAGTTAAAATCAAGTAAAATTTTATCGGTTGACCAATACGTTTAATTACAGTTGACGTTAACTCTTCGTAAACGACTAGAGTCAATATAACATTTAGTCGTTATTTGTTTTAGTATTAAAGGGATACAAACCGCATGAAACATCAGAGATACACTAAGTCCCCAAGTATATGTTCAAACATGTTTAAAAGTATAAGTGTACGGAATTCGGGAATAATTTCTGACAGTGGGTGTTGTGTATTTCAATATTCTAATATTATTAAATGTCCATATATGGTTTTCAATAACAACACAAGTGACGTATGCTGGTAGATTGTCAAAAATAGACCATAGAACACAAGTGGCGTGTGCTGGTAGATTGTAAAAGATAGAAAGATAAAATGTAGATTTTGCGGTTTAATATAAGTTTGAAATTAAATAAAATGGAGTTTAACATCCTACTGTTCATCCTATACTGGGCTAATGAAGACGGGCATACACCATACAATATGCTATGCGGGAAAGTTTACCCGGGCAGAAGGCGACACGGCCTTCCCTTACATCAAATTCCAAGTGTCAAGGGATCTTTTACGTGCACGCCAACGTGTATTCGGCACCTCGGGTTTTCGTCCCATCCGAATAACTAGACAGCTGTCCTTCGCATGGCCCTACGTCCTTTACACTGATAAGGGGGAATCACACCGGAAAATCTGGATGAATTTTCTCGGCCAATGCAGGGATCGAACACCCGACCTCCCGGATAGCGTGCCAGTATCTTACCTACTTGGCCACCGCGCAGTATCAATATATTACTTAATGTCTTGCTATCAACCATTGAACCACACACAGTCTGTTAAAGATACATGATGGGATATTAGATAACCAGCTGACAAACTAGATACTGTAAAGTTGATCCACTCCGAACCGAGAATTTAGCGATTGATTTTTCGACCTTACCTCGATCATCATTACTAATGTCGGTACAATAAACAACATAGTCTCGATTATCTATTTCATGATTAAATCATGAATGAAAGATGAGCAGCAAATCGCATCCCAATCCAGTAAATATTACAGGCCAGCGTTGACACCGCGAGATTCGTATGGTTTATAAGATAATTAATATCTAGTTTTAACTAAATTTGTATAACATTTGAAGCAAACAGAAAGACTTGCAATAGGCAGATTTAGCTCTTGTATAATGTACATTAATTGTACCGGAAATTCTCGAATTAAATCCCTGGGTTTAATTTCGAATTTGACCATGTCAGTGATGAAACATTTATTATGAAATAAAGCCCATGGCTTAAATTGGAAAAGAGGAAAAAGACAAACATTTTAATTGTCACACCTAGTGTCTAAGATGCTACCTGCAATTGGAATCCAATGAGTTTTAAAGGTTTGAAACTCTCTCATGGCACTAACGTGGTTCGAAAATGAAAATTTAAAAGGGAGGCTACTCTAAAATGAATTTTAAATTTAGGCTCTAGGGCTTAAATTAAGGGCTTAAATTCCAAATTTCAACTCGTTTTTTAGCACATGGGCCTAATGACGACAGTGTTTAAGGATTATCGGTATATTCATTTGTATACAATTGCAGGTGAATATTAAAACTGTAATTACAGGTGTATACCTTTGTTTATAATGATTAGTTGCACGTGCTGTTTAATGAAACTCGTTGTTTGCCTTTTAAGGTCATGAAACCCTGGGAATTATACAAATTTGTTTAGTTAAATCGGTCGATTGACACCAAGTACACAAATTAACGACGCTATGCACCGTGAATGTTCCTATTGATTTGTGATCCAGGTAAAATATCGATTGGTCATCCCCAGGTGTGTTGCATACTGAACTTAAGCCATTTGTCTTCAATTAGCTCCACCGGAGAACAACCACTAAGCTAGTTGCCTGACATCTAAAGTCCTAAATGCACGAATTTAGTCGAAAGGGCCAATTATATATCGATAATTTGAAGAAGTATGCATTCTGCTTTCTTTCAATAAAATGTTTAATTAGTTTGATAGTGTATAAGAGATGGAAAACGGAGTCAGGGGCGGATCTGGGAATTTTGAAAGGGGGCACTGGGTCCCCAAAGAAAATTATCCGTCATTTCCGTGCGTCTGTAGCTATTCCAAGAGCTATTTGTTTGATATTTTCGTCTAAGTAAAGCTTCGGAACGGACATATTTGGGTCTGAGAAAAGGCACATTCAGCAGTAAAAAAGGGCACTGCTGGAAATTGGGGGCGGGGGGGGGGCGACCTCACCATAATATATAGAATATTTGGGAATAGTAAGCGCCTTAAAATGTCTTCGTTATGTGGCTTGAAAGGTTGATTAATAATTTAAAGCCATTATGCCAGTGTAAAGCCAGTATTCCAACATAAAACCAGCGTGACAGCATAGAACAAGTTTGACAGCATAAAGCCAGTGTGACAGTGTAAATCCAGCATAACAGTATCGACCCATTATGTCAGTATCGACCCATTATGACAGAGTAAAGTCAGTATGTCAGGGTAAAACAATTATGACAGTATAAAGTCAGTATGGTACGCAGGACATGTCTTGTCTGCGACGTCACTTCTGTAGAAGCAGACGTTAAAGCACCCGGTAGTAGTAGTAGGACATGTCATGACAAGTAGAAAGACAGAGGTTTAACCTGGAGTAAAATAGAGCCCTACATTCTTCACAATAGTTAGTAAATGTTTCAACATGTTTTGGTATTTCTGTTTTGATGTGAGTACTATAGTTGTAAGCCATCACGTACCATGTTCTTGTAAGAGACGTGACAGTTGAGCTTTAGACCCGTAGGGAGATAGAAGTCAAGATGGCGGCCGTGTTGTCCTTTCTGTCAACACATGACGTGTGTATGGTATGTGTGACATGTTAACTATGATGCAGATGACGATTTTAAACGGCTCGTGTTAGAATCTATGTTCATGTATACCAACATCGAGACATCGCCACAATCTCTTACTGCATCAATGACCTATAACCCTACTTCAAACAATCACTGACCCGGTAAAATGTCCATTTTAACAGGACTGGAGGTCTAGTAAGGGACAACGTTCAGATGGAACGAAACACCCAGGTCTAGTGTACACATTGGCTTGCGCGTAAAATGTTAGATGGAATTCGATAAAAGAGAAGGCCGTAGTACCGCAGGGCAAAAGCGCCCTCATAGCCCAGTGCATGGCAAAAGACTTTATTCATTAGCCCAGTCGGTGCTAAACAGTAGGACTCTAAACCCATTTTATTTTAATGTTCAAATGTCCAAACAACCACGAAACGAAAAATGAAGGCGCTACGACCAACTATTAAGATCTCCTTAATGTCCACGACAATATGCACGGGACGTCGATGGTTCGTCACATCGGAACGACTAGACTCGGTTCTTTGCATGTCATCTGTTCTGGATCACTGACAAGGGACATCATGCCTTAACATCCCAAGGACCTTTGGGTAAGCGAGCCAGTGCCGTACTCACGGGGCCACAAATAACCACAGATTTTGTTTATTCACATGGCGGTCCGGCATAGATAAATATACACTGAAAAAACAATTTCTGAAACTTGTGTGTGAAATTTCTGAAACATGTGTAGTTTCATACAAACTTGTGTATAACCATCAATATAAACTTGTGTTGTATCCCCCCCCCCCATTTGTATCCAGTATAACAACCTCTCCCATGCAGCTCCCCTCCTATTGCTATGTTTACCTGTAAAGTTTAATAAATGAGGTAACAATAAATGTTTTGTTACAAATTATTATTTATTCATAAAATGATAGGAAAAAATGAATTAATACCGCCAAATAAATCAAAACTGAAATGTTAACAGAAAAACAGAAGAATTTGGTTGATTTTTTAAAAATTATCTGTTGAATATATATATAATATAAATACTATTAGTTGGTTTTAAGGTTCACCTTTAATTTATTAAACTAAAAAAACCGAGATTGGGTAAAGAATGTGTACAGGAAGTTGTTTTATTTAGTAAATGAACCATATTTTTTCATCATGACATGCAACCAAACTGCGTTATTGTTTATCTACTCGAGGGATTCACATTCTCTCCATCATCGCCTGTTTGCTCGTTTGTGAATCTGAATTAATTACTGTTATGCGGGAAGATAATCTTATTTATAAACTGGGCGGGGTTTTTTGAACAATGGATTATAGGTTGGTATGTCTCAACCTGAACAGTCCAATAAATAAAATAGCATAATATTTTGTGCAGTGCTTTTACAATATATTACGCAATTTCTTAATCTCGAGACCATTAAACAACTTAAAATACAGACACTTGCACGTGCTTTGCAATGCTTTGCAATGAAATACGTCACATCGGTCCATATTTCAACCAATATACAAAATGTACGTTTTCAGTTTTCTGAAGCGTTTGGTGTCTTGGTTTTCAGTTTTTGAAGCGTTTAACGTCTTGGTTTTAAGTTTTTGCGCCAACTCCCAAAGGGAAATAATCACACATGTGCTTTAAATGCAGATTTAAACGATATAATCATAATTATGCAAACATTAGTGGTTGGACGGCCGAATGATTAGCACGTGCAAGAGAGAGAGAGAAATGGGGTTTAACGTCCACTCGACACAAACCAGGTCATTTTGGGACTAACATATGGTTTCATTTTCATTTTCAATAATTCGCTTGCGCGTAGGGGTCTTTAGCAGGGAGAGGAAACCGGAGTGCCCGGAGGAAACCCACGAGGTTGAGAAGGCGCCTCTATCTCCATGCCACATACGCTCACACCAGGGATCGAAACCACAGCCGCAAGCCACAGGTGACCGGCCAGCTAGAGGTCGAAGCGCGGCACTCTAGACCACTAGGCCACCCCCCCCCCCGATTAGCACGTGCACGTTATATCATAAGGTCTGTCATTGAGTCAATTGACGAGGTTTCGATTCACAGGTTCTATGTTTTCCTCCGGGTTCCTCCCGCTGCTAAAGACCCCTACGCACCAGCGGATTATTGAAATAAAATTGAACCACATGTTAGTCCCAAAATGACCTAGTTTGTGTCGAGTGGACGTTAAACATCCACCTCCCCCCCCCCTCTCTCTCTCTCTCTCACACACACTACACCGACCGTTACTCCCATATAGTTGAAATCTCGTCTAGCATGCTCCACCCCAGGTACAGTGTAAAAGAGGGAATTGAAACCACGCCACTGACAATGACGGAACTTGGCATCCTAAGTTTCACGATCATTCAGTTTAAGTTTGACTGCGTCTTAACTGTAGAATGCTGCAGAGTAGGGTGCTAAAGCCCCTATTCATGTAATCTCATTTAAAAATTTGTAAAAAAAAAATAAAAAGAAAAGCCAGCCAAGGTGAAATGTTCAGGGTACTATTTCATATTGTTCTAAACTGAGCCATATCATCCGACCTCAGCATCTAAAAGCATCGCTCAAATATTTTCATGTAACATTCGTCTCGAGTAATTTAAACGATTCGAGTCGCACGATTTCAAATATTCTTTACTGGTCTGCCATCAAACAAAACCATGGTTTAATTCTAAAATCCTGGATTTTGTATCGTTCGCCTTTTTCTGATTCAATGGACCAAATAAAATATGCTTATTGAAGAAGAAAGGAGAATTGAGAGATGTGTCGAGTGCGGAGGATTGTTGTTAATCTATGTTGTCCCACCTGGGTTTTAATTGCAGGTAATCTCGTACAAATACCTGGGACTACCTGGGAATACCTGCGTCTTTTAAACACGGTACTACAATAATCCGAGGGTAAATACACCAGGTCAATAAAACATGGTATAAAGGTCGTAACGACATGAGAGAGAGGAGGGAAAACAAATATTATATCATACAACAGATTCTCTTGTTTTAATTGAGAAATGTCGGAGATAACGTATCGTTCATTGTTTGATAATTCCAACATGTAACAAACGTCATTTCCGGAGCGGAAAAATAAAGCACGTAATGCAAGTTTGCCACAGGTTTTATTATGTAAACATACGTAAGAGAGAGAGAGAGAGAGAGAGGGGGAGAGGGAGAGAATTTCGGGATTATGGTTCAATATTATTTCATTAATTCACTCACGTGTAGGGGTCTTTAGCAGTGGGGGAGGGGGGGGGCGGAGAACTCGGGGAAAACCCATGAGGTTAGACAGGCAATCCTTTACCCCTTGTCAAATACAACCGGGGAATCGAAACCACACTTTTGCTCTCCTCTCGATTTATAGCCAATCGTATGATTATTTGGGGAATTTTTCCTGAAAAACACAATTTTGAACGGTTGTACAGGGATCGGCATGTTTACTGCAAAGCGTCACATAACAAATCGGAGGAGAAGAAAGTAAAGTTTGATCGGGCAGTAGAAATCAATTGTCTCAGCTTCCGCGTGGATAGTGTTTTTTTCTTTGATCAAAGCCTAGTCCTATATTTAAGCGGACAAAATAATGTCTGAGTTTAGGAAAACACAAAAAATTGGAGGAAGATGTGAGTGACGTAATAAGGTTATCTATTTTCTATATATTTAGTTAATTTGTATAGACGTGTTACTCGACAAATCCACACCAGGTAAATAACTTAAACAAAACGAATAGCAATGAAATGACTAGTGTAACATTTTCTGACTAAAATCAAAGCCGAGAAGTTGACATTTTCAGATTGAATTCACACCTTCGTGTTGACATGAACTGTCAGTTAGATTAGGTTTTTTTTCTTGAGTTTATCCGCCTGTATCTTTACACCCAAAAAAGAAGCGAAATATGTATAATTGTAAAATATATAATTGTTCCCCCTCTCTCGCTCTCCCCTCTCCCCATTTCTCTTTCCACAAATGGAAAGGGGTATAGGATGTTCTAGGGAGAAGTGGTATCAGGTCTTCTGGAAGGATCAAATACGCTACGCCTTGATATCTTTAGCCTGATTTCAGAATCCGAAACCTACTGGAAGAACGACCACGAAACTGACGTCAATAAATTCATCCAAACAATATCAAGTTCACGTTCAATTACCCTAGAAATACTAACCAGTAATCTTTTAGAAACTATAGTTACTGGATAGAGCAATAAGCTATAACACATACTTATGGAAAACAGCTACTTATTTATTTGGGCAACGTTTCTACGAGTTTTCTTTTAAAATATTCAAGAAAGAACAGCAACAAACAATCCCACACTCAAACGCCCCGCCCCCACTCCCACCCCGAACCAATAAATTATTATTTGTACTTCTAGACGTATAGTGAATAGTATATCGACTAATTAGCGCGTGGACTTAGCCAAACAAACATGACAAACAAAAAACCTCGGCCCAAAAACTTCCCCTGTTTAGTTGTGTTTCAATGGTTTGAAGTTTACGTGAGCTGAGACAGAATAATATAAACATAATGTGTTCAATAATTTCGTGTTTTAAATCCTATTTTTAAACAAATTTAATCCCATGGTGACAATTTACTTATTGTTAAACCTTACAGTGCCTTACACAACAAAAACAAAACCTGATGTAACGGCCACATGGTAATCTCGACTCAACAACATCCATATCACATTTTGAAGTCATCTACCCTCTTTATATTTATAACTGACGTACTTGTACGGAATTTAAAACAAATTACTTAAACCCAATGTAAATTGGCGTTAGCTTATGGTAAGCCGAAACTGTGGCTATGTTAAGAAGCTCCACATATTCCAGTCATGTGACTAATGTTTCAAACTGCCATTGTTTAACAGCGTAAAAATACATAATCCTATTTCGGAAAAACTCGACATAAACTCACGTATGTATACACGAAGGTAGCGTCCATGAGATACCGGAGTGATCGCCTTGGTTATTCTCGGCTAATGCGTCTCCCAAAATCTATTCTAGTTTACAAAGACGGAGGAAGCGGTCGCATATCAATTTGAACAATCAGAAGACAATATGGTTAATTCATGGATACACATTTTCTTATTTCTTACAGTACATATTGTGAGATCCCAGGCGTGTAATATGACTCATGCTGATTGGTGTGTAGGTCAAATGGAATTAGTGTTAAATCGTGTTGTAGGAACAACTACGGGAGGAGAAGGTCAAGCTTCAATGGAAGATCTTTGTTTGTAAGTAAATTATTTAATACACAGAAGGGTTTGGGTGACCGAGTGGTTAGCACATGCGCGCTGTATCATAAGGTCTGTCATTGAGTCAATTTTCATGTTTTGTCCCCCCCCCCGGTTTCTAAGACCCATGCATATTTAAAGAAACATTATGGGTGATTAGCTAAAGAGTTGGATATTCTCACTATAGTAGTTAAAAACTAGATAATGTAATGGGAATTTGTTGAACAATTTCAGTCAAATTGCTTCATTGTGAAGCGAGACATTAGATTTTAAATTTTAATCCTAGCCTCTAACATCATTACTAAAGTCGGTAGGATAAGAAACACAGTCTCGCTTATAATTTTTGGATTTAAAATGTCATAATCCTACCCAATAAATTTTTTGTTCTTTCAACGAATCATTTTATGTACGACAATGACCATCTGATTAAAAACACAGATCCTATTTCGTTTTGTTTCGTTTGGTTTTTCTAGAAACACCAGCGCTGACCCCAGACGCGACCTTCCACTACAACCGGTCAGATCTCTATATGCATTTGTAGTAGACGCCATGGAAAGTATAAAAAAACGAAACGAAATATAGGTGTATATTATAATCAAATTGCAACAATGTTTACCCAGTTAATCACCCGATGAATAGCTGTTTTAATTAAACATACATTATGTAAGAGGTAAATCTGCCTATTGCACGTCTTTCTTTAGGCCTGAAATGTTATCTTGTTATTTATTAACACGAAAAGCCTGTAATCAACTCTCGATGCCATCGTTAGCTAGCGATATTTAGTGGATTTGAATACATATTTTGTGAATGAACATCTAACGTTATGGCGACTGAGAATAGCCGTTAACATTATCAGAATTATATTTAAAACATTTGCACAATTTGATTCGATGTTAGTCCCAAAAATACATAGTTTGTTTAAAGTGGACTTAAAACCCGATTTATTTGTCGTTCGGGTGTGATTTGAGTCATTGCCTTTTTTGACGACAGGACAAAGAGACTATAACAATCCTCCAAAACATGTTAAACCTTTAACAAAACTCTTTAAAACTTTTCTTTTTACCAAAATATACTTCAAGGCAACTTAATTTCTAAATTTTGCAAGTGGTAAGCAGTTGCAAGTAAATTTAAATCGCGTGGATGCTATCCCAACACGTTATTAAAGTTTGTTTTATATGCAAAAGTAAAGGAAACTGGTATAATTCCAAATGAAAGAGATACTAAGAAGCTTGAATAACTTTCTTGGGTATAAAATAAAATATTGTTATTTATATTTCAAAGTTATATTCTCGGGTAAACAAACAGAAAAAACCCCACCAACGTTCACTAACTTGTTTTTGTTAATAAGATAATAAAACCTATTGATACATTATTCAAAATTTAAATCTGCTTATTATTGTTATTTTTTGTGGCTTCAAACGTTATCGTATAAACGTACAGGACGGAGGGTGTGGCAAGGCAAGTGTGTAGTAGTTCGGATAGTACGAAAAACCAAGATACTGTGTACTTATTGGCGTGCACCTAATAGATCCCTTGGCAGTATTTATTGCACATGCCTTCCAGATAAGAATATAGCCTCGCCGTTTGACATGACTCGTGAAATATGCTAGCCTGGTTCGTCGAGTCCCTTGTTACAAATGGGACGGAATGCATTATGTTACACGATTCGTGTACCAATGGTAAATGTTTATTTTGTCTTAAAGATCAAATATCAGAAACCCATCTTATCCCGGTAAGATCACCACGCCAATGTTGATTTAAATTGACAAATAATCTGTGCTTTCAATTGGTCGAGAAAGTTCATCACGATTTTACGTCGTGGGTTCCTCTTTGTCAGTGATGCATGACGGAGGGCCTAACAAGGACAACTGTCGTTCGAATGGGACGAAAAACCGAGGTCATGTGTACACATTGGCGTGCACGTAAAAGACCATTTGGCAGTTGGAATTCGATATAAGAGTGGGTCGTAGTGCCGCTGCCCGGGTAAAATGTCCCTCATAGCACACATTTTATTGGCCCAGTTTAGGAGCAGAATGGTAGGGCGTTAAACCCCATTTCATTTCAATTTTATAATATAAACTATAAATTCAACATTTATTTACAGACAAGCCAATAGATAACTATCGGTGTCATCAGATGCTCTAGTTTTATTACGGATATAAACACAATTTGTGGGTAATGGTGTTATTAAAATATGGATAACCGAGACTGTGTTTATTATCGTAACAACGGTAGTAATGACAACCGAGACTGTGCTATTCTTCAAACAGCCCCAACGTCAATCAGAATGAAATAATTTGCCTGAAATTCTCAAGATATTCCGTTTTCATCGTTTTAACATTTATAGCGAGAGTTATCAGCTCCTTGTCTGAATCTCGAATACTACAATTTAAAAGGTCGAGAAAGGAATATTTGAGAGGTTTAACGCGTATAAAGACCCGCGTTTTGTTACAGGTACATTAGATAATGTAAAGGCAATTTCAGTCAAATTAATCCATCATGAACCGAGAATTGAGCGGATAAAATTCCGCCTAGCCTCGATCATCATTACTAAAGTCGGTACGACAAACATTTTGCAGCAAATCGGATCACAAGCCAACAAATATCGCAGGCTAGCGTGGACATCGAGAGTTTATTATGGTGTAGATAAGTTAATTATGTCTAATTAATAGTTTAAATTGCGATAAAGGAGCTTATCAAAGTATTAAAGTAGTCAAACCATGTAAAAAAAGTAGTTAAATAAAACATAAAAGTAGTTTAACCAACAAGTATAAAACTAGCTAAACCAAGCATAAACGTACACTAACTAAATCAAGCATAAACGTAGACTTGCTAAATCGAGCATAAATATAGACTAGCTAAATCAAGCATAAACGTAGACTAGTTAAATCAAGCATAAACGTAGACTAGTTAAATCGAGCATTAATGTAGACTAGCTAAACCAAGCATAAACGTTGCGTAATTAAATCAAGCATAAATGTAGACTAGCTAAATCAAACATAAAGTTAGACGAGCTAAATCAAGTATAAATGTGGACTAGCCGAATCAAGTATAAAAGTAGCTAAATCGAGTATAAAAAGTAGGCAAACCAAGTATAGCTAAACAAAGAATGAAAGGTAAACCCAGTATAAACGATGCTAAAAGTATGGAATGTATATATGAAGTACGTGTATCAATATAAATATTGTATATTTGTTTTCAGGAATACCATCAAGGGTAATAATTTAACCCAGTGCTATATTGATGCGACAGTAGGATGTCAAGTTAGTGTCGATCAACAACCAACAGATACCATGAAGAAATGGGAACAAGTCATGCAAGATATTTATAGATTATGTGACGGATGTAAGTTTCATATAAATCAATCTATTTCATTTCGCTTTTTACAGTACAAAATTTTGTTTTACTTGTCTTTACTACGAAAGGATCTGTAAGAATTGCTATATAACCCTGCGTTCTGGTTGACGTGAGGGATTAGCCAATGAAACGGTCTGTTGCAGCGAGTTCTAGATTTGCGATGTACGGAACTGTGGGTGTTCTACTAGAAACACCAATGTTGATTGGTAAATCAAATGTCTGTCGTCTTAGGGTCAAAAGTCGCCCGAATGACCTCTGACGCGACTAATCGCACTGTCAAACATTCCAATTTACAAGAAACAGAATTGTGCTTGACAACGATAAGAGGATACTTGTCGAAACGTCGTGCTTTTAGAATCAACCAGTGAATTGTATCCCAGGAAAACTGTGTTCTGTTAAAGCGGTAATTTCATATTTTTAAGTTATATTTTTAAATGTTTTAAAATAAAACCTTAAAATAGATGGTATCTATAAACAGTCCTTCCTTGTTAAAGAATAATCCTATTAATCCAATAATTCACCATTGTCAGTTGAGAAATTGCATATGGTGAATAGAAAAACAAGGGGGGGGGGGGGTGTAATCGTGTTATTATTTGTAAGAGTGGGGAATAATGCCCATGATCGTATAATAGTGAATTGACAACCTATTGAGCAAAAGACGAAGACATAATTCTCTTTTGACTTTCTTAGAAAATATGAAATTCTTGCTTCAATGTGCTTACCGATCGCTAAATGCCACTAAAAGATTATGTTATGAAGTAGTATCCAATAAAACATCATTGATGTGCACTATATATATTACTGTCTATCTGACAAATTTTACAGGTAACTTTTGTCTGCATTATCACCTTCGGTGGAAGGGGACGTTATAAACGAACGAACGAACAAATCAATCGATACCGATTAAAAAACCTAGACTGTACTATCAGAAATATTTATTTTCAGCCTGTCCCCAGTTTTTAGAACGAACTATAAACATTACCCAGTGCACCAGCATGATTCGCTTCGATTCCTTGTATGACAATCAGTTCAACATTTTTTGTGGGTACGTATGAAAGTTTTTTTTATAAAGAAAAACCAAATAAAAAATCTGGGCAACAGTTTTTCAATGGTTTATATTTTTTAGAGTTAATATTTAACCCGTAGCAACAAACACCTTATGGGACTGTAATGTTATTCCGTTGACACTTTGCCAAATTAATTTTTGTTGTGAAATCATAAACCACCTTGTATCTTTTATAATAATTATTTTCAAAATTTAATGCGTATTTTAAATCTGATCCGGAAGTGACGTAGATAGAAGAAAAGGGTGGTTCCCATTGTGAGGATGTCCTGTCCGTATTTTCATTTTTCATAAAAAGATAAAGGTCAAGTGATAGTTCACTCGACAGATATAAAAAGATATGTAACTTAACAAAACATGAATATTATAAATATTATCGTTTACAAAAAGAAAAAAAAACTCGAGTCGGGTCGCTGATGTATCAGTGCAACAGATGACTTGGAATCATCGGCCAAATGCAGACATGAATAACCCAATATTTTGTTTTGAATCCAGGCATGAATATTTCACGTTTTTAAACACCACGCTGATTGGTCAGAAGCTTAAAGTCCAACACAACGTGATTCAATAAAAAAAGAAATATATTTCAAAACGTGTTGATAATCTGTTCTACGTTGCTTACTTTGTGACTGTCGTTAAACCAGCTGGATAACCCCGACAAATCTTATATGATACAATGTTTATGAAATCAATCGACTTGGCAAACAATTCTATTTCTCAAAGGTTTTTCGTCATCAGAAAGCAAGCAACAGAGGATTAAATAAAATCGATGATAAAGGTCAGGATGACACGCTGATATTTATCTTCTAAAGTCAGCTTTCACAATTTTTCGTTTTAACTTTTGGACAATTTGAAGGGAATTTTATCAACAGCTTGTTCGGCCGTATTTGTTCGTTATTTTCCCCACTGTAATTTAGTCTTTAATTTACAGGTTGTGATTGGTCGACTTCATACCAGTCTACCAATCATAGTCCATGATATAGACAGATTTTGAAATTGTTTTTTTTTAATTCAAATATATATTATTAAAGCGCTTTACTTGAACATGTTTTAAATCAGACGACTAAGAGTGGGCACCAGAACAACAAGGGAAATATATCAATCATCTTCGACAATTATCATGGTCTTTGGGCATGACAACCCGGTAGTTGGAAATACTCAAGCGTATGACATCGTGGTCGTTGCAAGGCCCGGGGTGCGAAATCATGGTAGTTAGAATTTCTTGGGCGTATAACACTGTGGTCTCTGGAAGCCCTGGGGCATATGACACTGTGGTCTGTGCTATGGAAGTCCTGGGGGTATGACACCAGCGTCATAAGAGGACATGACACTATGTTTGTTTGAAGTCTTGGAACATGAAATATATTTTTCTCATTAAGATTATTGTATTTATTTTCTCATTATTCAAATGTAGATCTTTAAATGAAAGTTTGCGATGTGCTGATGCAGTGACAAAGGAATGTCCGATGTTTTCTAAGTTGTTTTATGATCTCCTTCCTCAGGGAGTTGATTCAACTGCTAATACCATCTGTACAGCAGGTACGTCCATTTTAGTATTTAAAACAAATTATAATACGCCATGGAATCATCATGGATGACGAGGCTTCGTCCAGCACAAACCAAGAGGTCTACAGTAAATATTGGACCACGGGCTGAGCCTAAAGCCCGAGTTGTTGCCAAAGATTTGTTTCTTGCACAATTGCGCATCGATTGATGAACTTCTAGTGTGTTTGATATGAAGTCATAATTTCAGGATGGCTGCGATGACGTCTTTCTCGATTTCTGGTTCCATAGTGCATTATTTACTGTACCCAAAATAAGTTTTTGGGGTTTTGTAGGAAATTAAATGGGGTTTAGCAGCCTTTTGTAGATGAAAGGCAAATGAGGTTGTGTATATATTTTTGTTTTCTAGGTTGTAATAATTTTGATGAAGCTATGGGTGTGTTAGAGAGTTGTAAGGTACATGTCATGAATCTACCAGAAGATCTAGATGCTGCTTGCAGGTAAGATATAGGAGTTGGGGTGATCCAGTGGTCAATGGTATGCTACTGCACCAATGGTCCGTGACAAGGAGTAAGATCGCCTGTTGAGCCTCAACAGATTTTCTCTGAACCCCCAAGTTTCCTTCCCTATAAAAATCTTACGCGCTATCAAATTACTGAAATGAACTTCAACCATGTTTTAATTTCGAAATTTTATGTTTCCTATTGATCTGATCTAGAATGAAAAAAAAACCCAAACAAATAGTTACCCAGAGCCACGATGATTATGGCACCAGTTCCCTAATACCAGCAGTAAATTGCTTTGATCCCGGTTTTCCCGAGTGTTGCTCCATGTCAGTGAAGTAGCAACAGAGGCCTGACAAGGAACCGCGTCTAGGTTTCAGATTATACTGAAAACCGAGTTCCCGTCTACGCGATGTTGTACATGCAAAAAATTCCGTCCTCATTAGGCCATTCACAGCAGAACAGCAACCCAATTTTATTTGTATAAAAGCTAACTGTGACATTGGCATTTGCTGCTACCTGTACAAAATGTAACCCATTGTTAACTCCATGTCGTATTCCCGCCCTTATTACCACGTTTAGTGCAGTCGTAATCTCTCATTAAAAAGTGAAAGTCCGATAAATGATTGAGTAGTAAGAGCGTCTGATGTTTATGAATGTTTCGTTTATTTTCAGTGCATACAACAAATTTAAAGAATGTCTACGATCTTCTAGTGCTCCTGTCACGTGTCCTATGTTCGAGGCTTTAATGGAGGTTTTATATCCACAACATATATTTGGTTTATATGAACAACAGTGTAATCAAACATTTACTCCTCCTCCAGGTAATACAACTTTAAATATGCATTATGCAAGAGTAAAATCTGCCTAATGCAGGTCTTTCTTTAGGCCTGAAATATTTTCTAAAGTATTAATTAGACATTAATTAACTGACTCAGGCCTTAATCACCCCTCGATGGCAACAAATTTCTCCGATATTAAACAGATTAGAATGGTTCTGCGACCCTTTGATTTAATCAAATATGGAGGACCGAGACATACCCAGACATAGCTTTGATCAACCAGTACCGTGGTTGAAATTATTGCACACGTCTGTCAAACCTTCAAAGACTAATATCTCCGCTTGCAATAGAGTAATTTGATTGAAAATTTCAAATTATTCATTTGACATTATCTACTTTCGACCTATTATAACAAGAATGGCCGCCTCTTCCTAAATCTTACATAAGGTATCTTTAACTGTTCTTATAAAACAGTTACATGTCCCCGGTTAATACAACTTCAACGTCCCACCATAGGACAGCTTTACATTCAATTAGGCCAAAAATATTATTTAAATTATTTATTAGACATTAATTAAATTATCCAGACCATAATGATGAGCACTGGATGCCATCGGATGCCGGTGATATTTAGTTGATTCAAATCCGGTATTTGGTGGATGCGGTTACCGGTGCCTTGTCTTCAATTTGAGACCCAAAACTCAAACTCAAATGTCATGAAAAGGGCGAAAGAAGGGCACCATATTCGATGTTAGCTGCAGGTTAAATAAAGAATTGTTTCCCTTCATTGTATTTCTGTGAGTTGAAGTATATGAACGGCATTTGAATAGCAGTCCAAAAATTGTTCAGTTGTTGGCCGGTTGGTTAAGTTCAGAAGTCCGAAATAGCCTTTAAAGAGGTGCAAAAGGAATATTCGACCGGAGATCATTCTTTTGAAGGGGGTAATATTTCCCAAAATACTCCTAAGCATCTCTCACATTCGGTCAGTAGTTGTAAAGCTAAGACGGGAATGTTTCAAGGGAGAATACTGATCAATCTGCATAATGTTCTATTAGTTAACTTTCCAAGAGAGAGAGAGAGAGAGAGAGAGAGAGAGAGAGAAAGAGTTCAACGTCCACTCGACACACACTAGGTCATTTCGGGACTAACATATGGTTTAATTTTATTTCAATAATTCGCTTGCCCGTAGAGGCGTTTAGCAGTGGGAGGAAACCGGGGGACCCAGCGAAAACCCACGAGATTGGAACTTTCCAAGAAAACATCCCATGATATAAAGATGATTATTGTTATTTTTCAGGAAGTCGAGAGGAGTGTGGTGAAATGGGAGAAGCTAGAATCAAACACTGTATTCGTGTTTTAGCCTTGTCCTGGCCAGCTAGTTTAAATAATCCACCAATTTCTACAAAACAATGCCAGTATGTTGGTTTTATAATAACCCTGTCATAGTATAAAATAGTTTATATAGAATGGCCGGAAACTTTATTCCATGGAATTGTTATCATTGGTTGAATCCTCATACTTTGTGAAGATCTCGAAGAACAAAACGGAATCAAATTCAATAAAATGAGACTTAACGTCCTACTTTCTGGCACCGATTTGGCGAATTCAGTGTCCAAAGGGTTCTTCTACGTGCACGTTAATGTGTCCACGGGATCAGCACTAAATGAAGATTCCACTCGGGCTCCTATCAAATATTGCACACCTATCAATAGAATATACCATTTCTCGTCTGTTAAATTATTTGTGCAAATATAATTAAATGAATTAGCTTATCTTAGTGACATCGATCTACCCAGTTCGTCTAATTACCGATGGTGTTCATATACATAATGAAATAAAATATGGTTTTACGTCCTACTGTTCTGCTCCGAACTGCGCTCATGAACACGGGCATACGCCATACAGTGTGCTATGAGGGGCATTGTGTCAGCCAAGCGGCACAACGCCCAACTCTACTTTCGAATTCCAACTGTTTAAGGATCTTTTATGTGCACACCAATGTTTACACTGGACGTCGGTTTTCTGTCCCACCCAAACACCTAGACTGCTGTCCCTGTCAAACCCCCCGTCCTGATATAGAGAATAACCACTGTCTATCTCTTCCAGGGAATATAAGACTGGTCTTCGCTGTCTGGATCACGCCGGTTATCACAGATGTCCATCTTTAAGGAAGTATTTTGATGAAGCTACCAGCAATAGACGTGGTTTTATGGATCTGATGCAGGGTAGATGTGAACGTATCTTATCTGGACAAAACCGCCGAGGTAGAAAACAGCAGGTTAAAGCAGGTGGAACAAGTAAGTAATAGCTGTGTTGGGGGTTTTCATCTCATTTTGGTGTTTCTATCAAGCTCAGAGTCCACAAAACATTCTCAAACATAAGTTAAGAATTAACTCAAATTTTGTCGCCTTGCTGTAACTAAAAATATAGCGTTTATAAAATGTTTGTTGCTTGAATATATCCAATCCACAATAAGAAACTATTTGCGAAGTTTTATGTTTCGGAATCAAAGATATTTCTCGTAATTGGTGATTGAAAGTTGAGTAAATTCTTAACTTAAATCTCAGAATGCTTTGTGAACTTGAAGTCTGGTATAGCTGACAATCTGGATGACATTGTCGTCTAAGGGAGAAGGGTGACTTTAAAGGATGATATTGAGCATCCTTCTACACAATCGAAGTTGGCTGGTCGAGTGGCCTAAAATTTAAGTTGATAAGGTCCGTCATTGAGATAATGAATTCTGAATATTGATTAGGCTATAATTGAGTCCCATTTGACATGGTCACTTTTACACGTTCAAGTAACATCATTGACTTTCTCACTTTAATGGAACACTACTGATATGACCTTCTGACTTTAATGGAACATCATTGACATGGCTTTCTGACTTTAATGAAACGTCACCCATATGACTTTCTGACTTTAATGAAACATTACTAATATGACTTTCTGACTTTAACGGAACCTCGCCGATATGACTTCCTGATTTTAATCAAATTTCACGGGACGTTTAGATTTAATGGAAGTTTTAATTGCCCCCCCCCCCCCACTGCTGAAATACCACGAATTGTTATGCAAGAAATTCTATACAATGTGAATAATTATTCCTTGTGTTTTTCAGATGTGTCAACAGGGTTGACATTGTTGTTAACAGCTGTAATCCTGAGTTTATTAGCATGTCATCACTAGCACCATATCAATGTACATGTAAACCAATTTTTGTATTTCGTTAAGTCAGGGAAATAACATTCTAGAAGCTCAAAATCAAATATGTTAGATTTAGATAAAAAGTTGACCATTGTTTCTTTAATAGTTAAAAGAGAGAGATAACCAGAACTGACATTAAATATACAGTATGATTTAGATAAAGAGCTGGTAATTCTCCCTGTAATAGTTCAAAAATAGAAAATGGTATATATTGAACATTTATTTCGAGCGACATTTTCAGTGCTTGAGTTTTGACGTTTCGATTGTCCAATCAATACCATTGCTAGGGTTAACGTTAAAGTGTAAAATGAGAAATGTGTTTATAATCAATTTAATATCCGGGCCATTGATTTTAGTCTTGTCACGTGAGTAAGTCTTCAAATAATAGTTTATATAACACCTAGAGCCCCAAAGAGACATTCAATAGACAAATGTACAGGGGCGGATCCAGAGGGGGGGGGGGCAGATACATAAAAAAAATAATGCCTTACATCAATGAAATTACATCACAAAGTGATCCCACATCAGTATAAAAATGATTTCAATTTGTATGTATGCCTATGTAGTTTAGAGACGATGATCGCAGATTTCCGTAACAGAAACCTGGCAAAACTCCTCCTGCAAAAATTCCTTGATCCGCCCCTGATGTAGCTGTTACATAACGCTTCTTTAAGGGAACCATGTTCAGTCTACACACGATGAAACCATCATGTTCGTAATGTTTTTGTATAAACATTACATAGCGATAGGTTTCACGTGCGCGGCAGATTATGATATATCGGGTGAGAGTTACTTCCCCTGGTGACGAACCGACTTATCTGTCAATTTTGTATTTGGGATTTTTAATGTATTTTAATATCCATGGTTACTAATGTATTTTATATTGTACTAGATTACTTCATTGACTGTATTTTAGTCCCCATGGTAACATGTTTATATTATACTAGCTTATCAATTCGTGGTTACTATATTTTACTTTGTATTTGACTGTACTTTAGTATCCATGGTAACGTGTTTATATCATACACGTGGTTCCTGCAATTTACTTTAATCTACAATTGCGAGTTTCATCAAGAAACATAACACCAAATACAAAGTATATAGTACCATTAAAGTTATTGTAAATATATATCCCCGGATTGATCCCATCTACGTTGTTATTGAATATTAATTTATCACATAATTCAATATAAACATTAAGACAGTTTTCGTTGATTTAAGTCCAATGTGACAAACAGATGAATGTGCGAGCCATTTAAATTGTGTAATTATATTAAATTTGTATTATAATAGTTGTAGAAAATTATAGAATTATCATGGCTTTAGCTCTGTAATTAAAACGTTAATTTGTTGATTTGAATCAAAATTTATCAAACAACGAACTGATTAAACCACAGATCCTATTTCGTTTCGTTTTTCATAGTTCAAAAATTCGTTTTACTGGTCTTTACTACACTTGAATCTGGAAGAGTTGTCATCTGTCATCATTGACGTGTTCTGGATGGTGTAAAAGGTAAGCTAATGAAGCAGTCTGTTACGATGCCCGAAATTGTGGGTATCGTACTAACACGAATTGGTTAATCACATGTCTGACGTTATAGGTCCAAAAGCCACTCATAATACCCCCTGATGTGATCTCCCACTTTAACTGGTCAGATCATCAGGTAGTACATGCCATCGAAAGAATAAAAAAAACGAAACGAAAGATAGATCCGTATTTGAATCAGATTGTGTAAAGTAACAGCATGGTTATCACACTGATAGAATTATTGTGTACATTTGTTCAATGATGAAGGCAAGATACAGTGAAAAAATTATAGTGGACTACATGTGGGTTACAAAAAAACCCTTCTGCGTCAGTTTATTTCCCGTGTCTCTACATTGTGAAAAAATAAAAATCACACTTACTGTCATTGATCTTAATCCTAACTAAAATATGCTAAGATTTCTTATTGTAAATTTAATGAATATAACAAAATCAACAATAAATAACCTATTGACCTGTAGTCCCGAAATGGCCTAGTTTATGTCGAATGGACGTTAAATCCCAGTTCTCTCTCTCTTTCTTATTGACCTAGCCCCGAGTTTATTCAACTTGAAATCACTGTTTATGAGAAATATCTTTTATCCCGAAACACAAAATTTTGCACTTAGTTTTCTTTTTGATGTATTTGATACAATAAAATCACCAAAGTGTTATAAAGGGTTTTATTGTAGTTAAAATAAGGCAAATAATTTTGAGTAAATTCTAAACGTTTTCACCGAAATTATCGCGATCTTAAAATAAGACAAAGTTAACCGTCAATATGTTTGATTGAACGTGAATGTGGAAAGAAAAGTTTGAATATTTGGATCCTTCGGTTTGTAGCATTAAACTGTATCACGAGTTAGGGAGAGCGAGAGGGAGAGAAATGGGGTTAATCGTCCACTCGAAACATACTCGGTCATGTGTTGACCAACAGATGTTTCAATTTTATTTCAATAAATCGCTTTGAGCGTTCATGAAGTAGGTTACAGAAGAAGACTGAAGCAGTGTCAAGTGTGTATTATAACGCGCACCTGTATAATATGTAGTGTATATAATGTATATATTTACTAGTAATATTGTTATTAATCATGTATAGTAAAAGCATAATCTCCATCTCGCCCATTTTGAGTCACAGTAATAAAATATTTTCATCCATATTTATTTTTCTGTAGTTTTTTAGTCGCCTGGTTCTCAAGTCTTCTCTAGCAGTTGGTTCTCGAGCCATCTCTTGCAGTTGGTTCGCCCCCTTGTTAAAAACGGACTTGGATCTCAGCACCGATGTCCACGCAAAATGGGGGTTCGCGTGGCTAAGACGCTGTCTGGCTTATCTGGAGGTCGGGTGTTCGGCCGCGAAAGTTCATCCAGATTTTCGGGCGTGGGTTCCCCATGTCAATGATGCAGAACGGAGGGTCTGGCAAGAACAGCTGTTTAGTCGTTCGTTCGGATGAGACGAAAAACCCAGGTCCGGTGTACATATTGGCGTGCAAGTAAAAGATCCCTTGGCAGCTGGAATTCAATATAAGAGTAGATCGCAGAGCCGCTACCCGAGCAAAATTTTCCTCGCAGCACACTGTATGGCGTATGTCCGTCTTCATTAGCCCAGAATAGTTAACCCCATTTCATTTCATTTCCAAACAAATAGACCCCTAAAGCAGACTGCTTGCCTATGCCTGGCTCCATTGACCAGGTAATGTATGACGTTGAATCGAATATCATTTTTTTTCTTGATAATTATACATACATTCGACTAACAAGGCAATCAACGTGAAAAACATTCCAAATCCCATGATTAATGAGGCTCCCTTCAGGTCTTCAACTCTCATCGGTCGTTTATAATTAACAGTTTTACACTTGGGACGGTTATCCTTAGTATGTTCGACTTCTAACATATTCAAGAAACCGTTATCTGATAATTTCCACATTACCGTTTCCAAATCGGTCTTTAAATATGAATTCTTGGGCACCCCGATAGCTATCTGTAAGGCCGAGATGTATGGAGGGGGATCCTCGCCAAAACTCTCAATTTGTGAAAATACATTTGTCGATTTGTGAAAGTACATTTGTTAATTTGTCAAAATACAAAATACATTTGTCGATTTGTGAAAGTACATTTGTTAATTTGTCAAAATGCAAAATACATTTGTCGATTTGTGAAAATGCATTTGTTGATTTGTCGTACAACAAAAATACATTTTTTCATGTGTGAAAATACACCTGTCGAACCTACAAAGCACAAATTTTGAAATAACACAGCTTAACTTTATAGTTTCAACATTTGTATTTTCAAGATATGTAATTTCAAGATATGTAATTTCAACATTTGTAGTTTCAACATTTGTAGTTTCAACAGTTGTATTAACGACACTTGCATTATCGAGCCTTGCATTAGCAAGCCATGCATTAGCGAACTATGACCATATTTGGGTTGATGACGTTGATCATTATGGAGGGGGATCCTTGCCAACGATGCTGCAAGGCCTGGATGCCGGCCAGGAAGAATATTTTTTATTTTTTATCCCCTCCCCCTAAAAAATTTCACATAGCTGAAATGGCGTCATCTTAACTAAGAAAATGAGGGCTGACAAGTTACTTTTGTACTAGGGTTATCCTTTCAGTGGTAGGTATTTGATAGCTGCCCTATAGCCAGTTTTGTCCATTTCTGGTGATTCCTGATGGGTTAATCACACACAAGATGGTCTGGTATGAAAACAATATTAACACTACAGGTGCAGTTCTTATGAAATGAAATGAAATGAAATGGGGGTTAACGTCCTACTCTTCTGCACCTGTCCATGATTGTACTTTCTTGGTGTCAAAAGTCTGCTACAATCTCGCCTCACAATACCATTTTATGTATTTTGTCAGTTTGAACCATCATCTTTTATGGGTCATTTCGTTATCAGCGAGATGCACACTTTTATTTAAAATTAAATTGAACTGATACCTCGAATGTGTGAATATAAATTTTTCTCGAGCCTCGGGGTCGATATTATGGTGTCAGCGTGGCCCCCAGGGCCGAAACCAACTGTTATGGACAATTTCAAACTCAGTGAGATGTACTCTTCCATTTAAAATTGGTTTGACTGATACTTCGAATATATGAGTATAACCTATTTTTGACCCTTCGGCTCTGCGGTCCATATTTAGGGTGTCAATTTGGGCCGTCCAAGGGCCATAAGCGTCTGTTATGGGCAACTTCGTACCTAGTGAGATGTACTCTTTCATTTAGAGTTGGTTTTGACCGATACCGCGAATTTATGGCCCCATCGTCTTAGGGCGCCAATTTGGGCCATTCCATGGGCCCAATCGTCTGTTATGGACAATTCCGTAATCAGCGGCATATACTCTTTCAATTAACATTATTGTCTACTAATATTTCGAATGTATGAATATAACCCTTTTTTTTAAGCCGCCCAGGTAGGATGGGGGGGTCATATTTGGGGTGTCAGTTTGGGCAGTCCCAAGGCCAAAATCGTCTGTTATGGGCAATTTCGTACTCAGTAGAGTGTATTCTTTCATTTAAGATTAGTTTTGACCGGTACCTCGAATGTATGAGTTTAACCCATTTTTGGGGTCATTATAGGGGTCACCAGGGTCACACCCATGGACTGGGCCCGACAGACGCCCACTTCTGTGCATCCCAGGTTAGTATGTAGATGCCTATATATATGGTCAGATATTGGTACCTCGTTCGTCTAGGTTCGACCCTCTGGGCTCCTACTCTAGTGCCACCTAATGTTAATTGAAAGAGTATATGCCACTGAAAGGACTAACCCTAACACAAAAGTAACTCGTCAGCCCTCATTTTCTTAGTTAAGATGACGGAGGGGATAAAAAATAAAAGAAATTCTTCCTGACCGGCATCCAGGCCTTGCAGCATCGTTGGCAACGATCCCCCTCCATAATGATCAACGTCATCAACCCAAATATGGTCATAGTTCGCTAATGCATGGCTTGCTAATGCAAGGCTCGATAATGCAAGTGTCGTTAATACAACTGTTGAAACTACAAATGTTGAAATTACATATCTTGAAAATACAAATGTTGAAATTACATATGTGGAAACTATAAAGTTAAGCTGTGTTATTTCAAAATTTGTGCTTTGTAGGTTCGACAGGTGTATTTTCACACATGAAAAAATGTATTTTTGTTGTATGACAAATCAACAAATGCATTTTCACAAATCGACAAATGTATTTTGCATTTTGACAAATTAACAAATGTACTTTCACAAATCGACAAATGTATTTTGTATTTTGACAAATTAACAAATGTACTTTCACAAAACGACATATGTATTTTCACAAATTGAGAGTTTTGGCGAGGATCCCCCTCCATAGAGATGACACCATCGACGTATTCTAAGAGACAGTCGTTTCTACTGAGCACATGATATTTCGGATCTGTAGTAATAAATGCATACTTTTCCGCTGGGTTCATCAGACGGTTAATGTGAAATTCAGGATCGGGATGTAACACAGTCGGATCTGTTTTGTTAAACGCAACTATTCCATTCCAAAGATTTTTAAATAACTCAGCATTTGACTTATCAACATATTTTTGATCCAATCGCCCGCCGCGCAAACCCCACTTCCAGTCAGGTAGATCAGCAAGTTCCTCCAGACTATTAAATGGTTTCTTTATCTTGGTTTCTGAAAGTTTTGCCGTCAGATTTCCAACGTAAACACCGGTTATCACAACACAAAACATCCAGACAAAAGCTACCAATATTTTGGTTGATCCAGCGTTTGGCCAAATGCCATTACCTCGCACGGCCACAAAGCTGATTAAAAAAATTAGTATGTTCGCAAAATGCAAAAGCTCTAATCTGAAACTGGTTGAATTATTTGATGTGGTCTCTAGCTTATGGAGCGTGAAGAGCAATATTCCAACAAACAGAATTGTGCCAAGGATACCGATATAAACATCCCGATGAATGGGTCTGAAGACTTTGAACCAATTGCTTTTGGTTCCTACGTCTTTTCGGTATACCACGCCAAGACTCTGACTAAATAAAGGTGGGGATATATAGTCAATTACTTCAAGTCTTTCTGTGGTAATTGTTAAATCCGCTAAAGAAAAGTCTACTTCCGCTCGAACCAGTTGTCCTACCAGCCCCTCTCTTACACCCTCTGAGTTTCCGTCATATCGTTGGTCTTCAGGCTGAACAAATGTGAAGGAAAAATTAAGAGCATTGGCAAGGATATACGCGAGATCTTCAATTAATTTATGGTCCAAAAAATGTGACCTTACGGTGCCTATTACAAGATGTCTACCGTTTAATTTAAAGCGACAATTAGGGTAAAGTTCCACGTCTGTGCATTGCGATACACCCCCCTCTTCTTTCAGGACGAGACATTTAATTTCTGACTGCACTCCATCGATTAAAACAAATGGATAAACCATTGAATGGTAATCATACAAGACAATAACATGTTTAAGTTGTAATTTTAAGCCCAGCATATCCTCTTCAGGATCAACTGTGGTTAATAAAATCCATTTTGAGTAAGTTTGGTAGTTAGTGGTCTTGTTAGAAATATTGTCCACGTCATCAATTGTTGTTAAAAGACTCCTTGTTTTATTCTGTAAAATCAAAATGGCGTGAAATTCAGTACTATCCGTAGGGTATATACGTATAAAGAGTTGGTAAATTGACGTTTGGTTCATCTCTGTTACGTCATAAACTGTTAACAGCAATCCTCCATGTTCTTCCTCTAACGTATCTATCAAATGCGACACTGCTATGTCGTCAGCAACATCATAAAAAATAAAAACATTCCACCATCGTAACGTTTCAATAATTGTAGAGACATATAGCACAGGAGTACAACAGTCTGCTGTACACATATCGTCGGTACCGGGACGATAAGCTCGTATAATTTCCATGGTCGCTGATGTGGCGAGAATGAATACAATTCCATTCGTTAAAAGTTTCCAAGACATTTGAAAGTTACCGCACTAGCTTCACAGTAACGCCTGAAATGGATCTAAGTGTTGATAACAGCTATACGGGTTTGTGTGTTGGTGATGTACTTTCTGTACCAGCTAAACGGATCTACTTGAGATGTGCTTTTAAAACAGCTAAAGCGGACCTACATGTGCTGATTGCAAGTTCCGGTATTGTCTTCAACAGCTCAAATGGATCTACCAGCCGTTGACGGCAATTTGCGGTGCTTATGGTTAAAGCGATAACGGATCTACGTGTCGTTGATTAACAAAAACCCGTCGTGTCGCCCGTAAAAGCTAAAACTGAACGTTGTTTGTAACAGGAGAACTGATATAATAAAAAGTCAACGGTGACAAGTTAGCGTTGTCTGGACAACTAACAGCGATCTATTAAACCAGTTGACGACCACAAAAATATTTTTGTAACATAACACACAGTAGAAAACTTTATTCGGGATAGAAAAACCAACATAGCAAAGTGATTTATCGATAGAATTATTAATACACGGATGTTAAAATATAGAACACATTAGCTATAAATATATTATACAGATGTTAAAGCATACAATACATTAGCTATATAAACGAACATGTCTGGATGTTATGTAATTATTAAAGTGTACACTATACGGCAGTTATGTTGAAGAATTAAAAATAATATTGACAGGGTGGGATCACTTTCGTGATAGGATTACTGATTTAGACCTGCTCTTTGTAACGGGTTCAAAAGCGTCGAGTATTCTAAAATGCACATTTAAAGGCTAGCTCTGTAAGTTGTGTTCATAAGATATGAATGCAAGTCTGAGAAACCTACCGATAACTTGTTGGCTATAGACCAGGGTTTGTCTGGTTTCCATGGAAACGTAACACCATGGTGATATTTCTTTGAAATTCTAAAAATAGATATCAATAGTTCCAATCGTAGGTCATATGTAGAGGATATAAGCGGCATCGAGGCACATCATCTCAGAGTATTTACAATCTAAATATTAAAATTTAATTTTAACTCAATCATTAATCCATATTACTCGATCGTGTTAGGAGCAGAGTAGTGGAACGTTAAACCATAATTACTTTTTTTTCTACAACCATCAAGAAACTTGGGTGGGGCGGTTGTATCCTCTACATGCGGCTCGTAAATTCCCAATAAAAATTCAAAAATATAAAGCTAAAACTAGCTCTTGTATTTCGGTTCATGTAAATCTTTTAAAGTAATATTTTGGTCTTGATACGTCCAGTAACTGGCTAAAAGACTCTGATAGCGAGAACGAGGATCATCGACTTCTGGAACCAGACCCTATTGTTGCGACTATGCCAGTTGATATGAAAATCAGAATGACTGCCCGGCCGTTTCATGTATCGTATTGTTGACTTCTTTAACAGACAAATTTTATATAGATTCTTTTAACTCACCTTGTTTCCTGAATTGACCTTTCCGTAGACTCCGCCCACAAAAGAGTTTTATCCAATCAGCTTCGTTTTTAATTTCCTGCGAAATGACGTCAATGTTCCACGCTTCTTCACCTTAGACATTGTTGACATTTGAAACGTCAGCAGTCATGGTGAAGCATTGTTCACACAGACTTTGTAAGAGCGACAGCCGGTATCTAGAGAAGTTAGAGGGTGGTGTCGTATTCATTCCCTTCCCGAAACCGACAACTAACAACGAGAAGTGTCTGCGGTAGATAAAATTGTGTGGTCGACCTCACTCACACTTGGATATCAACAACATCAATAGACTTTTTCACGGTTAATGACGCCATCTTGGATTGTTTACTTCCGGATAACTGTTTGCGCGAAATTTGTTCTCGTTTAGCAGACGCAATCCGAGAAGATCTTTAACAATTTTTTGGATGGGCGATGTTGAAAATTTCCACACCATTCCCTACTGAAAAGATAGGCTGGCATTGCCAGACAAGATACGCCCACATTTTACTTTTTCGGACAATCAGGGGCCATAATTCAGGAAATTACGTTCCGATAGGCGCAAATATCGAAAGGAACCAAGATCTTTGGGTTATAAACATGCATGTCACGTTTCATCAAAATCGGTTCAAAATTGTGACCTCTATAGGGTCCACAAGCTAAAAACGTGATTTTTCGTACAATCAGGGGTCATAATCCATGGAGTTTTGATCCGATACATGCCAATATCGAAAGCAGTCGAGATCTTTTGGGGATAAACCTATATTTCATGTTTCGTCAAAATCGGGTAAGAATTGTGACCGATAGAGAGTCCACAAACAATTGTGGACGGACGGACGTCCGGACGGACAGGGGCGACGACATAATACGTCCACATGAAAATGTGGGCGTATAAAAAGGTAAACAATTTCATATTATTAAAATGTCTAGTATTGTACTATTAATATAAATCCACTGAGTCACGATCTTCAGCTTATGGTTTATAAATATATAATTGATGTCAGATTTTACTTACTGCTACATCTACCATATTGTATTCTTCATGAGACTACTACCATTGAAAATTGAATTTTGAGTGTTAATTGAATATTATATTAATATATTATCAGTCCTTATGTTTGTTTTTTTCTATTCAGATTTGTAACTGAATAGGGATTGCCCTGTTGTATGTGACAAGGAGTAGCAACGCCTGTCTAACCTCGTGAATTTTCCCTGGGCCCTCTGGTTTCCTCCCACAGGTAAAGACCCCTAAGCGCAAGAGAATTATTGAAATAAAATTGAACCATATGTTGGTACCTACTAATCTTTTTCCATTATGTATGGATTATAACAGTATAATCCATTACGTTAATGGTTTAATGTTTACTTCATATTTCCATTAAATGACATTTTCATCGTTGTTCAATTGGATGCTGTAATAATGACCGGTGTTATCATGAAAAATTGATTATAAGGTCCCATGTGCAAACCCTGCAATTTCATGGCATGCCAAAAGACCCCCAATAACGAGATATATGGCATGATAAGATAGCTTTAGGGCGGATGGGTTGCGCGCAATAACGCAAAGATCTGCTCCAACCACGTTGAGGAAGGGGAAAGAACTGCAAGCTGTCAGATTCCAACATTATGTTTACCCCCTAGTGATATTTCAATATGTAAATCACCGCGGAAAAGAAAAGAAAGGATATATAACGACCCAGGTGTTTCTAAAATAAAGAATGTGAAAAATAATATTAATGATACAATTAATGTCCCTTTTACACAATGTATTTCTTCAATCCAGCTTTCAAGGGATGCAGATGTACGTTTTTATACAGGTTTTAACAACACATAAGTTTTTTATTCAATTTTCAGTTTCCTTCGACCCAAGGCAACTAATATGCAATATTGGAAGGGGGTTGTGCAAACAGCAAAAGAGACACCAACACGCTATTCTACCGAAGTTAATTTCAATTATTTAAAGCCTGGTCCACGAAGAAAACTTAACCTCGACGAAGAACTTCTATTAGTATTAATGCGTTTAAGATTAGGCCTTTCAGTCCAAGATCTTTCCTTTAGGTTTCAGATTTCTGAGGCACTTGAGTTCCATTTTTATTAAGTGGATTCGACTAATGAGACTGGAACTTAGTCACCTTATAATTTGGCCTTCAAAATAATGTATAAAAGATAATTTGCCTTCATGTTTTAAAAGCTTTTATCCAAAGGTAAGGTGTATTATTGATTGCACAGAAGTTGTTTTTAGAAAACGCGTCAGGCTTAGATTCACAGGCACAATGCTGGTCTGAATACAAACACCATTGCACGCTTAAATTTTTAGTATCGATAACACCTAATGGTATGTTTTCCTATGTTTCCCCGTGCTATGGTGACAGGGCCTCAGATAAATTTATATTTAATGATTGTGGCTTTTTAAAATTGATTGGGCCTTATGACCAAGTCATGGCTGACAGGGGATTCAAGATAAAGGAAGATTTAATGATGCTCCAAGCTACGCTGGCTATTCCTCCGAGTGTTGTTAGTAACTTGCCCATGGTCCAAAGAGACGTAAAAGAAACATCGAGGATAGTCAATGTTCGCATTTATGTTGAACAGGCAAACGGTCGTCTCAAAACTTTCCGTATCCTCAAAAACGAAATTCCCATAAATTGCCTTCCTGTTTGCGATGACTCGGTAGTAATATGTTGCGCACTGTGGAATTTAATGGATCCACTTTGCTGAATTAGCTGCACACGAGATTATAAAAGTAAGCCAGATACCTTTTCATGTGTTTTATTAATATTTCATTATCACACATATTGACTGTATCATCCTTTTAAAGGTAAAAAAAAAGACTTACAGATATAGTCAATTAAACAAATTAACATTATTCAAGAGCCAAAATCTGCCTATTGCAGGTCCGTCTTATCCAATTTAAAGGCAATACAATACAGTGGACTCTTGTCAATTCCAACTTCTGAATACTACAGCAATGAGTGAAATCCGCTTCTTAATGACATATTGCATTGTTATTTTACAACCATCTCTAATTGAAATTTTATTGTAAATATTTGTTATTTAAATTGTTGAATTATTTTGTTTAATTTCAACTATCCTAATACGAGTAATCTAAACCCTATTTTGTTTTTTATATGCCCACATTGAAATGTGGTCGTATATTGTCGTCACCTCTCGTCGGTCCGGCGTCCTCAATTGCATGTGGACACTCTAGAGGCCAAAGTTAATATCCGATTGACTTTAAATGAGTCTATTGATTTTCAGCAATTTCCGATAATTAGTGCCAGAGTTCTGGCCATTGATCACTTCAAAAAATCCTGTGGACGCTCTAGAGACCAAAGTTGTTGACTTTAAATTTACACAGTCTTTAAGGTAATGAGACAAAGAAGCTTATTGATTTTCAGCGATTTCAAATAATTACTGTCATAGTTATCTCCCTTGATAACGTCAAAAATTCTTGTGAGGCCAAACGTATCATCCGATTGACTTCAGATTGATAGACAGAGTTTAAGGTATTGAAACGAACAAGTATTTTGATTTTCAATGAATTTTGATAAATGAACAGCTAAATCCATGATATTAAATGTTTCGTATACTAATTGTTAGCGTGGGGCAAAACTTTATAAAAAGCAAACAAATTCTAATGATTTTCTGATAATTACAGAAAGAAATGTAACTCTTAATCAGATTTTAGTGTATAACAAATGTTTCATTACCGGAAAAAGTAAAAATATGCGACAACCCTTGTTTGAAAATTCATACCTTTGGATCTTTTTGGTATATTTGGACGAAATAACGTTTTTTGAGCGGTAGCACGATTTACCCAATTCCACCATTATTTCAACTGATATCACAATAATTTATATCGATATTTGATTATATACCGTTATTTCTGTCACCTCTAAGAGAGCACTTGGTACACATATATATATGTATGATCTTTGAGTTTCCTACGTTAAATCCGCACTCGACAAACCTCGGCCGATTTCGATACGCTACATCTAGTACTTCCGGTATAATATAATGTGGCAATTTAATATTCCGGCATATCGTATTGATCCCGTACGATTTTGGAATACACAAGAGTCCACTATATAATGATAACTAAGAATGATGTCTTTTGTTAGTAATGGAAGCATTTAAGAAATGGGGTCATTCCATGTCAACTGGACCAATAGTGGTAACATGCCCCCCCCCCCCTCCAATAAAATTATATAAAATATATGTTATAGTAGTATACGGTCTTAAGCTAACAAATCCGGAATTTTCACCTCTCTAGGTAAAATACACACTGCAACGGACTATAAATAGACATTTTTGTTAAGGTTTTCAATTGCTTTAAGCTTACTTTTCGAATTGGAGTAGAACTCTCTAACTTCGTAATCTAAGACAACTGGGTCTTAAATCTCTAGAGGCGTTAAAAGAAACGAACTATAAATACAGCTTTATATAAAGTAATTGTGATCGTACTAAACAATCAATCAGTTTACATTACAGGAATCATTTATTGTCAGTATATTCGGTAGAGATTGGTATCCCTTATGCTAAAAGCCGTTATAGCAGTAGAGGTCGTGTTTGTACAACTAAGACGTTAACACAGTTAAACATAATAAAACCCCTTCTCATCAATCTCTGTGCCACATCTTTGGTCAATGAAACACGTATTCCTGATGTAATCTATTTTGAAAATATTCCATGACCAGGACAATTACTGACAGTACAATCCCGAAACATATCACCAATAGAACACCTTTCATATCTTCGAAAGTCATGACTCGATTCTTATCAACAGTTTTACATGTAGAAGGACGGTTATCCTTATACTGTATATCATGAAGCAGTTTTAGGAAACCATTATCAGATAATTTCCACATTATTCTTTCCAAATCAGCTTTTAAATACGACGATTTTGGAATCCCAATAGCTAACTGCAAAGCAGATATTACGCCTTCAACTGATTCTAAGAGGCAGTCATTTCTACTGAACACATAATATTTAGGATCCATGGTGATAAATGCATACTTTTCCGCTGGTTTCATCAGACGGTTAATGTGAAATTCAGGACCGGAATGTAACACAGTCGGGTCTGTTTTGTTAAACCTAACTATTCCATTCCAAAGACTTTTAAGTAACTCGGCATTTGAATCTTGAACATATTTTTGATTTAACGAGCCACCATTTAAACCCCATTTCCAGTTTGGCAGATCAACAAGTTCCTCGAGGCTATTAAATGGTTTCCTTGTCTTCGTTTCTGAAAGTTTTGCCGTCAGATTTCCAACGTAAACACCAGTTATCACAACACAAAACATCCAGAAGAAAGACACCAGTATTCTGGTTGATGCAGCATTTGGCCAAATACCGTTACCTCTCACGCACACAAAGCTGATTAAAAATATTATTGTGTTCGCAAAATGAGAAAACTCTACTCTGAAGCTAGTTGAACCATTTTCATTGGTCTCTAACTTCTGTAGTATAAAAAGAAATAAACCAACGAATAAAATGGTTCCGACGATGCAGATGTAAACAATGTGATGAAGAGGTCTGAAGATTTTGATCCAGCTACTTTCTGTTTCTACGGCTTTTAGATACAAAACACCAAGACACTGACTGGAGAAGGCCGGAAGTATGTAGTCAATAACTTCAAGTCTTTCTTTGGTAATTGTGAAGTCGGCTAAAACCAAGTCTACTTCCGTTCGAACCAGTTGTCCTACCAGTCCCTGCCACACACCATTAGCTTTTCCGCCATATTTAAAGTCCTGTGGCTGAACAAATGTGTATGTAAAGTTAAGTTGCTCGGCAAGGATATCCGCAAGATTTTCAATTATTTTATGTTGGAAAAATTCTGTTATAGCTGTACCTATTAAAAGATGCCGACCATTCAATTTAAAGTTTGAATTAGGATAAAGTTCAGTTGCTGTACATTTCATTTGTTTGTCTACACCTGTTGTATTTTGACTGTCGTCCAATTTTAAAAGATCCGTACTCTTAATCTTCAAACATTTGATTACCGACTTCAATCCATGAATTAAACCAAACGGATCAATCATGGTCTGGTAATCATACAACACAATAACATGTTTTAGTTGTAATTTCAAGTCAAGCATCTCATCTTTAGGATCACCTGTAGTTGATAAAATCCATTTTGAGTTAGTTTGGTAGTTAGTGGTCTTGTTAGAAACATTGTCTACGTTATCAACAGTTTTAAGAAAATGTGTAGTTGTGTTTTGTAAAACCAAAATGGCGTGAAATTCAGTATTATCCGTAGGATATATACGTATAAAGAGTTGGTAAATTGACGTTTGGTCCATCTCTGTTACGTCATAAACTGTTACAAGTAAATATCCGTGGTTCGTCCGAAGAGTATCCACCACAGACGTCAATTTGTCCTCATCAGTATCATAGAAAATAAAAACATTCCGCCACCGTAACGTTTCAATAATTGTAGAGATATGTTTTATAGAAGAGAAGAGGTCATCAGGCACGTTACAACAATCACTTATGGTCGATATTGTAGCATACAGGAAAACAAAACTCCTCCAACGTTTAAAATACATATTGAAGGGAATTGGTATCTTTAATCTCAATCTGTTTATCAATCATCAATCATTAGTTTCAAATAACCAATGCTGAAAGAAAAAGGCAATGAATGAATGGGAACTGCACCATTTCCTGCCTGTTATTAGTTGCTTAGAGCAAGTTCTCTGTCATCATGACGACTAGTTGACACCACGTGTATTCTTCGTGATGACTAGTCTAATAACAAGCACGGATTATTTGACGACAGAAAAACACGTATAATTAGTATCCTTATCAAACCCTGGGTTTGTGTATTTTACTATGTTATTTCTAGACATACAAACAAGTAGCGTCTAAAATGGCCAATAAAATATAGGTGACCAAGTGTAATATAAATACTGGATTACAGCTAACACGCGCATTTATTTATTTTGAATAATTGACGAATCGATGACAGCAAAGCCTTGCTCGCTCTTTAAGAGGGGCCATACGAAAAGGCATATTAAACTTTAGCTTCACTTCAGAACAGACATATGAGGGGACACAGCAATCTCGTTCCCAGAGGCAGCCGCGGAGCCGAAGGCCTCTGGCACATTAGACCGTCCATTTTTTCCAAACCTAAGCCCCGTCCATTCTGACCTCTGATTGGTCAATCTTTTTGGGTCGGTTTCTCGAAAACTAGAGGTCGGATCGTCGTTTCGTTTGTTGTAAAATGATCCTTGAGTCAAAGTCAACTCGCGGACATAAGAAATTAGATCCTAAACTATGGCGGTATATTAGTGCCAAAATTCTAACATGCTATCGTCTAACTTCTTACTTCTATTCCTGTAATTTCTAACCTCCATTCATGTAACTTCTAACTTCTATTCATGTAATGTCTAAATTAAGACAATGTATAATCAAACTTCTTTATTTGTTCAGTGTAAATATCAATTTTATTTCATCTTATTTCTATTATTGGGGCGAAGAATGTCTACTTCATTGTGGTATTACATGTTAAGCAGGAACGGCAAACAAATTTAGAATTATGATACTTCTACCTGGCAACCATCATTATGATGTCGTTTGGTGTCGCCTGGGACCTGATCGGGACCATTCTATTGATACAAACGACTCTCTCTTCGTCAGATTGGGTGGCTTGCCTGAGTGTTAAAATTGAAAACAACATCGGGAGATGGGGACATGGGGTTTAACATCCACTCGACACCAACCAGGTCATTTCGGTATTAACACCGTTCAATTGTATTTCAATAATTCGCTTGCGCGTAGGAGTTTTTAGCAGTGGGAGGAAACCGGAGGACCCGGAGAAAACCCACGAGGTTGGAAAGGTGGCCCTGCTCCATGTCACGTAAAAACGGGAAATCGAAACCACGCCAGTTTATTTAATGGCAGACCTTATGTTACAGCGTGCACGTGCTAACCATTCGGCCATCCTACCGTCTAAACAATATTGAACGTGATATAAATGCATGGTTTGCAAATACTATTTCGAATACCGTGGCTAAGTGGGCGAGACGCAGGCTCGCTAGGCTGTGGGTAGGGAGTTCGATCCCGGCATGGGTCGAAAAAAGTTCAACAAGATTTTCTGGCGTAGTCCCCCCTTATTAGTGTCTTGTCGTTCCGATGGGATGAAAACCCGAGGTGCCATGTACATGTTGGCGTGCACGTAAAAGATCCCGTGACCGTTAGACTTCAATATACATGTAAGTCCAGGCTGTAGATCCGCTCTCCGGGCAATATTTCCCTAAAGCACACTGTGTGGCGTATGTCCGTCTCCATTAGCCCGGTTCGGAACAGAACAGTAGGGCGTTAAACCCTCTTTCATTTCATTTCATTTTCTATTTCAAATATAAGCTAAACGGGATTTGGAGAATTTTATTTTATTTTTATTACGGTTGAGCCAATAATTAATATTTATATGCAGTTGGTCTATATTAACACATTGTAATGTTATGGATAGACATACACAGATACTGAGTTTAATACTAAGTGACCCCTCCCCCCTCTCTCCATACGCGGATACAGAGGGGGGCGCACCCGGCGCACGCACCCTCTATCTTTTGCGGTGGCGAACAATTTTTAGCTCCATATATTCATGCGGGAAAGGAGAACAAAAACAGTTTAGGTTGGAAATCGTGATTTACAGTACTAGTAAGAAATTAGTCCTTGTGGGCATTTTTGTCCACTCAAAAATCATGGGTCGGGCTTCGCACTCCCAACTTGATGCAGCACGCCCCCCCTTTCTGAAAATCCCGGATCCGCCCCTGCTCCCTCTCTCAGCACGCCTTCCATCCTTCAACCAATCGAAGAATGGGTCGTTTATACCAAATAATGGTCCCCATCAGGTGCGCAATCACCCAATTGAGCACGCAGTGGCGACACCAAACGTCTTCATAATGATGGTTGCTAGGCAGAAATGTATAAATTCGTTGATGTTGATGCTAAACATGTAAAGCATCTATTGAGAAGACATTTTTCGTTTAAATAATAGAAACAAGTTGGAACAAAATTGAAATTTACACTGAACAAATAAAGAAGTTGGATTATACATTGTCTTAAATTAGAAATTACATGAATGGAAGTTAGAAATTACATGAATGGAGGTTAGAAATTACATGAACAGAAGTAAGAAATTAGACGATAGCATGTTAGAATTTTGGCAATAATATACCGCCATACTAAACGAACAAATTCAAGTTTTTGTAAAGATCTATTTTTCTACGCGTGGGTATAAGTGATTCGGTCAGCCAGGCACGTAAAATCAGAGGCGTACGACGCAAATAAACGAGAAATTTCGCGCGTAGGAATTACATGTCATTTTCCGGGAAAATGGCTACCCCGATTCACCAGAGAAATTTCTTCAAAAATTTTTCTGGTTTCGAGATTGGGGACACAGTCATAAGCATGCACACTAAACTTAAAATAGCATTACGCAAGAGCAAAATCTGCTTATTACAGGTCTTTCTTTAGGCCTGAAATGTTATCTAAATAATCAATTAGACAATAATTAACATATCCAGACCATAATAAACTCTTGGTGTCAAGGCTAGCCTTCGATGTTGGCGGATTAAATTCATATATGCCGCTTAATGGCCGTTGATAATAAAATCAATCAAGTGGATAATCGAGACTATGCTGATTATATTAATGATTTGAGTAATGATGACCGAGGCTATGTGAATATTTCAAACGCTTTTTTTTCTTGCGTTTTCAGTAAATTTACTTTACACTATCTAGTTTTTAACTATTATAGTTAGAACTGCCATCTCTTTATCTTATCTCCCGTAATGTAACTTTAAAGGAGCTAAATTGCTAACATTTGGGACCTAGAAATTTAAATAAGTGGGTCGCAATGCGGATTAAATTCATATATGCCGCTTAATGGCCGTTGATAATAAAATCAATCAAGTGGATAATCGAGACTATGCTATGCTATTACTACTGTAATATGAAGGTATAAACTGATTTACATTCAATGGTTTTCGTTTTTACTCTAATTTCCTGTACTTATACTTATGTTGCTTTGGACAGGTGAACAGCTCAATGATCATAATCTAGTGAGTAGTATATATTCTATTGACCTGTCAACATACACAGATACAAAAGAAAAAAATCGCAACACCCCTATTTGAATATAGTACTTGTGTTTGATCAGATATGTTAGCGATGATACGTGAATTTAATGAAGGGTTTGACGTATCCTGCCCTCCATACATAGAGTTGGAAGGTGCCAATGCAGACCAGCGCCCTAGAACCCTTGTGTTCTGCTTTCCGTAGCAGCTAAAACGTATCTGCGAGTTGCAGTACTTTCTGTCACAGCTAAAAGATATTTATGTGTTGTTGAAAAACTATAGTTCTTTCTGTAACAGCTAAAACTTGATGCTGTTTCAACGCGCATTTTGTACGAGCTAACTCTGCCTATTACAGGACGTTGTAGTGAAAGGCAAAACCTTCCCGCCGTAGACTATTTACCCCCTCGTTAACACTACGGGGACTGTTTCAATGGCATTAAGTAATTGAACTAGAGTATACAGGTCACAATTTTATGGAATACAATTACTGCTTATTACTGAGCGACATTTCGACTAGGCTTCTCTAGTCGTTATCAAGCAATGATATAATCTAAAATATATACATGTACACAACAATACATTGTTAATGCTGACAAACCAGAGATCTACATTTGGTCGTACCTAAAGGGAATCTAATTTAATTAAGGATTATAAATTGAAACGTTATTGACATTCAATAAAGACCACTTAACTAAAAATAAAAACAAACTGACTGTATCATACAGCCTGTCATTGAGTCAACTGGCGTGGTTTCGAATCCCGTGTTGTACGTGGCAAGGAGTAGGATCGCCTGTCCAACCTCGTGTGTTTTCTCTGGTTTCCTCCCACTGCTAAAGACCCCTACACGCAAGCGAATTATTGAAATAAAAATTAAAAAAACATATGTTAACCCCGAAATGACCTGGTTTGTGTCAAGTGGACGTTAAACCCCATTTCTATCTCTCTCTATTCTTCTTCTGCCCTCTACATTATTTAGTTCTAAGCACAATAATATCATTTTATCGGATTTTCCTCTTCTAACTTTTAGATTTAAGTTAATTGCAATTATTTACTTAAAACGTCGTTAAGCATCTGATATATTTTCAATTATTTTCCATATATCCGTTTTTATTTAAACACCATTTCATTTCATCTATTAAGTTATTCAAGAAAACCAATTACAAGTACCCGCCGATATAGGTATACGTTTCAGACATATGAACATATAGGCAGGTCCGGGGCCCTCCGCCTTCACACAAATACATGTAGTAGCGTGGCAGTGGGTGAAGCAGGGTACCTGACCAATATAGGCGATCAGAAACGCCCATATCTAGAGGCACATCGGGAGATGGTTGCCTTTATTGTCCCTGGCTGCCTTCTTCGTGGTAGGCAGTGACATCTGGGTATTGTGCAAGATTTGATAAATGCTGCATCCACCGAGAACCGTCATGTAGTGTCCGTCTTCAGCATGCCAGGTCGATCATCACAGATGTGTGCCAGATAACCTCTATGGCCAGATGAGAGCATTTGCTGGGATGTTAGAGGAGATACTGCTGGAGCCGGACCTGTCTGTTTTTCCGACTTGGTTTGGCTGTGTCCATACCATAGGTTAATTGAGTATTGCGTCAGGCCCTGGCATGAGCTGGAAGTGGGTGCGAGAAGACAAAATCAGAGGCTGTTATCGCGGCCGCCACCACCTCCGAGAAGAACTCTCAAAACGATAATATGAACATAATTGGTTATTGACATCAACACCATTCATGTGTTTGTTGTAATCTGCTTTGCACTGGGGTTTATTTCTAACGTCATGATTTAGATGTTTAGGTTTCATAGTGCACCATTCATCAGATCGGCAGCTATTAGTAATCACTGTCTTTCCATTGTAACATCAAAGGCACTAATATCACCTGACTTCATATGTTTTGAAGATTTCAGTATTTGTGGAAAGTCGTTCCTGTACCAGTTATATTAAAACCAGAGTCTATAATTCCAAACATTTTTGTGGCATAAACTGCGTGGCCTTAGTTTGACAGAGGGTGTACTAAATCCAGTACATGTTGAGCACATTTACAGAGTTCATTTTTTGACCGTCAGTACCAACGTATATATAAATTTTGCTGCCACATATAACTAGTGCTACTGTCAGCCAATGTGAAGATCTTCATGGCCCATTTTGTTAGTTTATTTGGATTATACCATCGAAACCCGTCATTTTTACTATGGTCTCATCCACAGCAATTCTTTGTTCCATTTCATACAGTTCCTGCGAACGCCCGTTCACGTGATCAAGGAACCAATGTATTTTGCACGATTTTGATGGATAAGAAACATTATCTGGTAATGGGTCAGCAACATGCAGATTCCAAAACAAAAAGAGAAATTCATCTCGACTCAACTTCACGTACGCACGGTATAGGTAGCAGGAAGGACGGACAGACTTCCACCTTTCCAGGTCGTGGTTTAAATGAGACGAGACTAACACAGCTCAACAGTTTATTCACTAAACAGTAAAACAAAGCACTGAAAAAAATAAAAGAGCGAAATTAGTTAATATATAAATAGGGTGAAAAGTTAACACTATCAATATGTGGTATATATATATTTTATAATGACTATTTATAATTGTACATAGAAATATATTGACTATTACAAATACAGAAAACATCATTGGACGACCAGTAGTCTGGAATACTATACGTCCATACTGATTACTATCATCGGGCGTCTAATATCTGCTTTAGAAGGGGAACTCCACTTTCTAAGTCTAGAACGGGGTTTCAGATTGTCCTTGCTCTGTTCAATTTTACTTCTTGTGATCAAATCTGTATTTTGCACAGCTTCGTCGGACCATATTAGATTTTCAAAATCAATAGGATCTCTCAACATAACTGGCAACTGAAAATAAATGGATGAATGAATGACCACCCTGATTTTCACCAAGCCCATCTTGTGTGAAATTCTTTTGGGACACAAAATTGAAGACAAAAGTGAATTTTTAGGATAATTCATTATAGCTATAGGGAAGGGAGGTAACTACAGATTGTCATCTGTCCACAATACCTGTAATTATATTGATAGGTGCGTATTTTCTGTGTCTACATTTTGTTGTTGTTGCGGTGCAGGGTGCTGTACCAACTGTCATTGCCAAAATCAGACGCACAATTCACTGCAGATCTTAGATATGCATCGGAATCATCGTCGAATGGACCCGAGACCTTTTGGAGATGTTCCATAACATTAATTGTGGTTTCTAGACGACTCGCAACCTTACATTATGCAAGAGCTAAATCTGATTACTGCAAGTCTTTATTTAGGCATCAAATATCATAGAAGTTATTAATTAGGTCTTTATTTACACAAGCACAAAATCATCTCTGTAGGCCCATGAATGGCTTGGATTTAAACATGATTCCATTGATTGATTAAGTTTTAAATGGCGTCGTAATCGGAGATAAACCGTTACGTTGACGTCTTACTCCCGGAAATGTTAGATCGAGGTTAAATGATAAGAGTGTACGAAGCGAGAACGCTGTTGTGCGAGGCCATAACAAATGACTTCTAAACTAAAGTGCAAGAAACTAAACACAGATAATTACAAATTATACAATTCCCAGAGACCGTGTGATGACTAAATCAGACGGACAGGTCTTCTGCCTTAATAACATCACTAAAAATATTTTTATTTCCTTCAGCAAACCGAATAGGCGAACGGTATGTAGGTGGAGTTATCAAACCATCGGCCACTTTCAGAAAAGGTGTAGATGGAATTAACCACTTTTCCAAAATTAGTCCAAAATTACAGTGGTGATAATGGTCAGAATCAAGTAATTTGACTGAAATTTTCAATATATTCCTCTTTCATCATCTTCTTTGAACTGTTACAGCAAGAATTGCTAACTCCTTACAAAATTCTGCCATAATGAATCTTTATTATTACATACCTTAACACTGTTTGTAAACAGGGAGCGGCCATTCTGTCCGACAGTTTGGGTCCCATTTCCATGAAATTCAAACACCATTATGCTGTAACGGTGATATATTCGAACGTTTTATTTTTTTTAAAGCCCCACTCTTGTTGTAACTGAATAATATGTCCCAATCTTCATTCTGGTCAACAAATTGTATTATTTTACAATATTCCAATTAATTGATGATATAAATTTCACTTTAACACACCTAATTTAAAAAATTGGAAAAATTCAACTTATTGATTTGAAAAGTCTAACGTAAACCTTTTCAAATGTGACTTGGATTTTAAAATATTTTCGAACCCTCTGGAAGAGTAAAATAGGATGTAATGGATAATTTACACAACAGGTAAGACACTAAAACATCTAGTACTTAGAATAAGGCTATTATATATTTTCTGGAGCTACAAAGCCAACAAGGGTGTTATTGTCCATTAAGGTCGGATAACATGTGTGACCTATAGATTCGTAAAATTCTACTTCAACTTCAAAACCGTGTTCAACTTCAAAACTTATTATAATTTTGTGTCAATGTCACGAGTAAAGATTACTTTTGACGAACAAAGACATTAAATCACGATGAATATTATTCGGTAAGGATTTTAAAATAGCCCGTGAACATAAGTGTGGAAGAGCGATATTGTACAGTATTATCATATTGTATCGATTTAGGGGCGCATAGTAACGACCAGAGGACACGGTCCGACCAGAGACCTTCCTAAAGGAGCTAAAGTTCCTACTGATGTTACAAATGAAATTTATTTTGAAAATATTCTATGACCAGGACAATAATTGACAAGACTGTCCCGAAACATATTACCAATAGAACACCTTTCATATCCTCGAGAGTCATGGTTCGATTCTTATCAACAGTTTTACATGTAGGAGGACGGTTATCCCTATATCGTATATCATCAAGCAGTTTTAGGAAACCATTATCAGATAATTTCCACATTATCAGATAATTTCCACATTATCCGTTCCAAATCAGACTTTAAATAAGAAGATTTTGGAATTCCAATAGCTAACTGCAAAGACGAAATTACGCCTTCTACTGATTGTAGGAGACAGTCATTTCTGTTCAGTACGTAATATTTAGGATCCAAAATGATCAATGCATACTTTTCTCCTGGGTTCATCAGACGGTTAACTTGAAATCCAGGATCGGGGTGTAACACAGTCGGGTCAGTTTTGTTAAATGCAACTATTCCATTCCAGAGATTTTTAAATAACGACGCTTTTGAATCTTGAACATTCTTTTCAGTTAACGACTCGCCGACTAAACCCCACTTCCATTCGGGAAGTTCAAGAAGTTCCCTGAGACTATTAAATGGTTTCTTTAACTTCGTTTCTGAAAGTTTTGCCGTCAGATTTCCGACGTAAACACCGGTTATCACAACACAAAACATCCAGAAGAAAGACACCAATATTCTTGTTGATCCAGCGTTTGGCCAAATACCATTACCTCGCACAGCCACAAAGCTGATTAAAAATATTATTGTGTTCGCAAAATGAGAAAACTCTACTCTGAAGCTAGTTGAACCATTTTCATTGGTCTCTGACTTCTGTAGCATAAACATAAATATACCAACGAATAAAAGGACCCCGACGATACAGATGTAAACAATGTGATGAAGAGGTCTGAAGATTTTGATCCAGTTACTTTCTATTTCTACGCCTTTAAGATATAAAACACCAAGACCCTGACTGGAGAAAGCCGGAAGTATGTAGTCAATAACTTCAAGTCTTTCTTTTGTAATTGTGAAGTCGGCTAAAACCAAGTCTACCTCCGTTCGAACCAGTTGTCCTACCAGTCCCCGCCACACACCATTAGCTTTTCCCCCATATCGAAGGTCCTGGGGCTGAACAAATGTGTACGTAAAGTTAAGTTCCTCGGCAAAGACAATGACAAGATCTTCAATTATTTTGTTTTGGAAAAAATCTGTTATAATTGTACCTATTAAAAGATGCCGGCCACTCAATTTAAAGCTGGAATAAGGATAAAGTTCAGTTGTAGTACATTTCATCTCATCGTCTACACTTGCTTTATTTTGAGAGTCGTTCAAATTTAAAAGATCCGTACTCATAATCTTCAAACATTTGATTTCCGACTTCAATCCATGAATTAAACCAAACGGATCGATCATAGTCTGGTAATCATACAACACAATAACATGTTTTAGTTGTAATTTCAAGTCAAGCATCTCATCTTTAGGATCACCTGTAGTTAATAAAATCCATTTTGAGTTAGTTTGGTAGTTAGTGGTCTTGTTAGAAACATTGTCTACGTTATCAACAGTTTTAAGAAAATGTGTAGTTGTGTTTTGTAAAACCAAAATGGCGTGAAATTCAGTATTATCCGAAGGATATATACGTATAAAGAGTTGGTAAATTGACGTTTGGTCCATCTCTGTTACGTCATAAACTGTTAAAGGTAATTCCCCGTGTCGCCTCCCTAACGCCTCCATCATATTTGCCACTAATTTGTCGTCACCAGTGCCATAAAAAATAAAAACATTCCGCCATCGTAACGTTTCAATAATTGTCGAAATATGTGGTATAGAAGAGCATGAGTCACCAGGAACGTTACAGCAAATATTTACAAATGACACCGTGGCATATAGGAACACAAAACAATACCCCAAATTTCTATAAAACATATTGACGAATTAAAACAGAAACTGCACAATTAAAATTCTCTTATTGGCACAGGAATAGTCAGTCTGACGCACAATATGTACTCACTGGTTTTCACTTCAAAATGACCAAAGTATAAAACTGCAGGTAACGAAGAAATCGAAATTGCATAATTTCCGTTCCTGTTACATTACATTATATCAACAGGTACCGTCTGTCTTCATTGAGATGCCACAGGTAGTCTTCGTGATGACTAGTCTGTAATAGCAAGAACAGATTAATTGACGACAAAATCACGTATAATTATTATCATAATCAAACTATGGGATGGTGTATTTTATTATATGTCATTTGTTAGCATACAATCCAGCATAGTCTAAAATGGCAAATATAGTGATAAAGTGTAGTATAAATACTGAACTGTAGACACTACACATACCTAGTTATTTTGAATAACTGACAAATCAATGACAGTGCATACTGAACTAAGCTGACTGTCTACAGTTAGACACTAAGCTAGTTGATGGACATTTTAGTCCTAAATCAACGATTTAGGTCGAATACTTCACAGATTTTGAGGAGTATTAATTCTGCTTCAATTTGAACAGTCTACACCATTAACTTTCAAACTCATGATCATTTGACTCAAATATGTTTTACTGTATCGACAGCAGTCAGATGGAAATAGGCAATTGAAATAAAAAAAAGAACAAAACACATTTTTTATTAGGTCATATATTTTGTTATTCATTAAGGTAAAGTACCAGGTTCTTGTATGGCTCCTGCTCCTCCATATCATTTTGATACGCCCACATTTTCATGTGGACGTATATTGTCGTTGCTCCTGTCCCTCCGTCCAAAAATTTGTTTGCGGACTCTCTACAGGTCTTAATTCTTATCCGATTTTGACGAAACCAGGGCCCGGTTCCTAGAAAATTCTTAAAAGTAAGCCCAAAGTTATGCTTCACTTTTGCTTACGTAAGAAACTTTATGAAATACCGTCTCTGTAGAAACTTCCCAAGACCGTTCTTACGTAAGATCAAGCCAAGTACGAGTCTAAGCACGGTGTGACTGGTAAATTGAGACTAAGATGTTCTTTAGCGTCACAAAAACAAATTTGGTATGCAAATTACACCGTAAATTCGTCTGCATATAGAGTTATAAATAGATCAATGACATTAACTTCAAATAGTCGATTTAGAAGTATTTGACAAATAACATGAAATAGGTTTTAACTTCCTACTATTTTGCTCCTAAGCTGGGCTAATGAAGACGGGCATACGCCATAAAGTGTGCTACGAGGGAAAGTTTGCCCGGGCAGCGGCGCTACGGCCTACTCTTATATCGATTTACAACTGCCAAGGGATCTTTGACGTGCACGCCAATTTTTTTTACACGGGACCTTATTTTTTCGCCTGCATCACTGACAAGGGAATGAACCTACTCGGCCAATGCAGGGATCGAACACCCTTCTTCGGCCCGATTCATAAAAAATTCTTTAACACGTTCTTGCGCTTACATGTAGATTTTAAGTAGACTTTGCAAATAAGTAAACTTATCTTATTTCGTGTTAACAGAAAATTCTTAAGAACGTTCTTGTGCTTAGATTTCAAGTAGAGGTCACAGATTGTGAACCGATTTTGATGAAACTATGTTAATCCAAAGATCTTGGTTCCTCTGGATAATTGCGCCCATCGGATCGTAAATTCCCGAATTATGGCCCCTGATTGTGGTCCCTGTGGAGATCACAATTATCCGATTTAAAAAAACGTTTGATTATATCACCGATCTAAATGTTAATGAAGGGTGAGTTCATGAACATCGGACCAAAATTGCTGAACAAAATGGCCGCCACTTTTACGCGAATAGTGTGAAAATATGTTATATCACGTTTGTGGACCCTGTAGAGGTCACAATTTTGATGAAATTTGAAATGTAAGTTTATAACCCAAAGATCGCGGTTCCTTTCGATATTCGGGAACAGTGGTACATAACTTCCTGAATTTTGGCCCCTGATTGTACGCGAAATCATATTTTTTGCCTTGTGGACCCTATGGAGGTCTCAACTTTATTCCGAATTTAAAAAACGTTTGACTATATCCCCGTTTCACATTATTGATGGTTGAGTTGGAATTTCTTGAAAAATCGATAACCGAACAGCTAAATCCACAATATTACATGTTTCGTCTACTAAACGTTTGCATGGGTCAGAACTTTATAAAAACCAAACAAATTCTAATGATTTTCTGATAATATGCGACAACTCTTGTTCATGACTCTCGTGACTGTGGGTATTTTATGGATTCGCTCACGATCGATACGATTGCATACGACCGTGGATATGATATCGATTCAATTAACTCTTAAGACCGACGATACTTGCAAAACTATCGATACCTCAAGTGTTAATCCAATCGAATCTATATAATGCACCTACTCCTGTACTTGGCGGGGGAGGGGGCTCCCCCAAGACAATTAATGCATATATATCACGACTGTACTTGGCGAGGGGTAGGGGGAGCTCTCGCCAAGACAGTCAATTGATTCAAATTAGAATACATGAACAACCACCACTCCAAAGCACCATGTTGTTCGAATAACTATGAAACCTCTTTTGCATAACGGCATAAAATTCGAAACATTGATCATTGCTATCGTTAACCTAAGACGAACATGATGTCATCAGTTAATCAGCTGTTTCGTGAAGAATTAAGGAAAGCGCAAAAAGTTGAATTCGGGTATGGATGAATTGACCAATTTTTACATCTTCTATTTGCATACACTACTAAACACTGTTATTTTTGACTCTGTAAGCCTATGTTATTACATCTATCATTTAAGCCAGTATTTCAATTTGAGTTCTCATGCAATTTAATTTTCAAGGGAATTAAGTTAGTTAATATTTAAATATTCTTGTGCCTTTTTTTAGGAAGGCTATCTAATTTCTTGCCCACAAGAAGTTTTGTACACATTTGCAGATTATGCTGTACCAATCCCAGAACATGAAAACATGGAATTGAAAACATTCAAAAGATTAATATCCGAGCATCAAAATAAAAAAAAAATAATATACACATTTACTGAGGGGAGTAAAAGAAACGTTCAACAGATACCACGACGAGATTATTTACCAGTAATATTGCGACAAATATATATGGAAGATGAAAATAAGAGGCTTGCTCTGTTAAAAAGTTTAGGGAATTATTATCCGACTTTCTGGAATACCTACTGCAATTATTAACGCATCTACGTCGTATGAAAGTGAGTATAGAAATAATAGTAAACAATCCTTTTTAAATGCTCTTAAAACGGCAATTTCATATTGTTTAGTTATATTTTTAAAATATATCAAAATAAAGCCTTAAAATAGATGGTGTCTATAAACAAGTCTACCTTGTTAAAGAATAATCCTATCAATCCTATAATTCTCTATTGCCAGTTGAGAAATTGGCAAAAATATAATTTTCAACTTCAAATGTTTGAAGATCGTCATTGCATGGAGGGGAATGGGAAAACAAGGGAGGTAATTGTGTTATTATTGTCTGTGTCAGCGATTTAAACCCCCTGAAATATTGCCCATGATCGTATGATAATAATAATAGTGAATTGACAACCTTTTGAGCAAAAGACACATAAATAAATATGTTTTGACTCTCTTAGAAAATATGAAATTATCACTTTTAAAATAGTGTAATGATGAAAAATAGTGTAATCGGCATATGGACAGTTCACCGTGTACAAAATGTATGACAAACAGTGGTAACAGGTGTCCGGAAGAGTTTTCTTACCCTGCCTGGCGCCACACCCGCCATAACGGCATCCAAACTATTAGACGAAGTGTCAGTAAAATAGACTGATAGGCCAATACATGTCTATTGTACTCACGTCAAAAACAGCATTTTTCGATGAAACATTTGTCATTTGACACGTTGCATTTAACGGTTTGCATTTAACTTTGCCATAAGAGGTATTTTGTCTTCATCATTACCCGTATTAAGACTTAGTACATTGTATAATCCTTGAGCGGCATTTAGTGATTGAGCACATTAAAAAACACAAAACAATTTATATGGAAAACAATCACTGGTTTATACACATATAGCACGACGTTTCGACAAGTATTCTCTTATCGTTGTACTTGATAACGATAAGAGAATACTTGTCGAAACGTCGTGCTATATGTGTATAAACCAGTGATTGTTTTCCATATAAATTGTGTTGTGTTTTTTTTAGTACATTGTACTTTTTACACGTAATCAATGGAAAAACATTTTAGCAGAGCATTTAATATTGGCAGCGATACCCTTCCATATTGACTAAACTAATCAGGTGTAAACTAATAAACTATAACACATACTTATGGCACTAATGTTAACTTTTGAATTGATTGGACATTAGATCGATTGAAAATTGTAATAGTGTTATTGTTTTGTTTTTATATTGATTAGAAATTATAACTAGACCTGCAAAGCTAAAATCACCTATCATCTCGCTAGCTGTGTATAAAATATCCGGTTCAGTTCCAAGTAACCAAGAAGACTAAACTTGAATGGCATTCAACGCACGTCCTTCAGTGGTATTCAACCTGCATTCTCCAGTGAAACCCATCTATGATATATTCCCAACTCATTGAAACTCGTCTATGGTATTCATAAATAAACTCTATATATACTATTCAAAAAAAGTAGGGGATATTTGATTTTTAAGTGTTATTAAAGTCACCTAATGAAACTGACGAAGAAACAAATGACAAAATGAAACGAAGTTCACATTCATCGATTTATTCCAAATGATCGTTAGACTAAGTAAGGCACAGACTGACCATTATAAGGGTAAAATGATACCAGGGGTCAAACAGCAAAGTTACCACAGCATAACAACAAAGTCACTAACGGGTAAATCCTCTTCTGTTTGCCAAACAAGCATTGATCCGACGTGGCATAGTCCTAATGAGACGTCTAAGATCATTTTGGTCCAGATTGTCCCATTCCTGTTGCAACGCAGCAGCAAGTTCTTGGACGTTGGCAGGACGTTGTTGACGTTGATGTAATCTCTGTCCAAGCAGGTCCCAGACATGCTCGATGGGGGAGAGGTCGGGACTCAGTGCTGGCCAAGGTAATGTGGTGATGTTCTGTTGTTGGAGGTAACCTGTAACGATCCTGGCCCTGTGACATCCTGCGTTGTCATCCTGGAAGATGAAACGGCGGCCATGACGTCGTGCGAACGGCACAACATGGACTGCCAAGATGTTGTCCGGGTAGTACTAGCCTGTAACACGCCCTGCAACAACATGTAAAGCCGTTCTTCCAGCAACAGTGATGCCTCCCAAAACCATAACAGAACCACCCCCAAATCGATCATGTCTGATGAGGTTAACGTCTTGGAAGCGCTCGTTTCGACGACGCCACACCCTCCTACGTCTGTCCAAAATATCAACAATAAGAACTGGGAAGTGATCCCGACCCAGGAATGGATGTTTTCTTGGTGATTTCAGGTAAGGTATACAATTATTTGTTGGCGCTTGCACTGTGGTTTCTATAAGCGAAATTCCATATATGATGATTTAGTTTAACTCGAGGCTATGGCATTGAGGGATAGCATTTGTCATCACATACATGGATGTAGCAGAATTACATGAAAACTAAATTTATAGGGTGTTTGATGGCCGAATGGTTAGCGCATGGTCGCTGTGTCAAGAAGTCGGTCATTGACTGAACTGGCGTAATTTCGATTTCCCGGTTATATGAATCAAGGCGTAGGGTCGCCACCTACCCTACTTCGTGGGTCCCCCGGTTTCCCCCCACTGCTACAGACCCCTATGTGCAAGCAAATTAATAACCCGTGTTAGTCCCGAAATGACCCAGTTTGTGTCGAGTGGACGTAAAACCCCATCTCTCTCTCTTGAAGCAACAGTTTCGGATTTTCGTGTACATGTTAAATTTTACCACGTTCCGGTGTGCAGAATTTAGTAAACTTTCGCGATGTCATATAGTAAACCTAAATAAACACAAAAAAGCTTGAAAACATTTGTCTTGCATTAGGTAATATAGTACTAGAGTGCCGACCGTGTGCGACATCTGTTTGGCCAGGACGGGCGAACATTTCGGTTGATCCGACAGTAGCAGAGTCATGATCGTCTTTCGGATGGTTCGAGCACACGGATTCTGTCCAAGGCCTTCGAATGAAGCACACGGATGAAACCGTTGTATGCGGCACAAGACCGTTCGTTCCCTGCATACGATGGAATTGTCGGCACCCGTCGAAGATTATATAACCAACCGCCCAGCAAATGCCTTGTAGAGAAACACCGGAAGGGGTAGATTGTCAGGTGCCCTGCCATCTGTCTTGTGTCTGAGCACAGTGATTACATTTTTGTCACCACTTAGAACAATCCTATTTAATGGTGCCAAGTTAGATTCAATATAGCAAGGGTTCTCTGTCCGTTGTATAGTAGACAAGAAAGGCCAAAATAGGCGATAAGATCGCCATGCAATCTGGCGGGTCAATGTTTGCCAAGAAGTCCCTAGCCATGGCAGTGATTGGGGAGTTTTCGAGTATTTCCACGGCCTCGGCACTGAGCAGATTGTCGGCCGTTTCCATTTTTGACAGTTTATTAAACTTAACAAGCCATCCGTCAATACTGTCGCGTTATGAAAAGGGCGAGATTTAACATGGCCACTATCAGCCACCATAAAATAGTGAATTCAAGCAAGCTGATGACTACGGATGTATTAATACTGGGCTTTCTATTGTCTCCCACGTCGTATCTGGATCAATACGCCGTGAGTTGCCATAGATGTTATACCGAGGTCACATTAAAACTATCTCGGTTACCAAAAATCTCAACCGCCATGGTTGTCAAGGAAAAATTAGTGTCTTGATGATAGGGACTAAATGGAACTTTGATGACGTCGGCCATATTGGAAATGGTTACGCGGACGAGCTGGCCTTCACGTCGTTACTGCACTTTTCAAGACCATACACAAATTTATTTTTCGATGAATAGATGATGACAGCACCTAATATTCTTTATTTTTTTTTATTGCAAAAGAGTCCTGGGAATTTTTCAAAACTGTCATTAAAATTATGTTGTATAATTTTCGAGATAGATCTGGGTTAGCGTTGAAAGTTGGGTTAGAACGGTTAGGGGAAAGAAAGGCGGAAGAAAATAAAAGAGAAAAAAAAACCCCGGGGCCTTCTCAAGCATAACCGAAGTCGAGGACTTTACCTTGTTATAAACCGCCTATTTTTACATGTACGTAAATTTAGAATATCCCAGAATTCCACTAAGAAAAGCCTTGTATCATATGTTTTCTTTTGAAAAAAAAATGCCCTGGAATAATTCCAAATTTCCCTGTAAATATGCCAAGCCCTCAGGTTATTCCGGGGATAGAATATACCCCGAAGGTCAATGAGATTTACCGTTATAGGTTTATAATATTGCTTAAAATAGCGTATCGGGACTCTTAAGCTAAATGCATTATTACTTACAGATGCGAGTAATGTCGCCAGTCTACAAACACCATCAACAAGCTCTGTTGGTAGTCTACAACCAATCCCAGCAGCTCTAGATAACAACCCAAATACCTGTTTTCAAACACACAGAGACGATTATCAACTGTGGTTCCTTGTTGATTTGATGGAAACATTTCTAATTCGTTTTATACTGGTATACAACGAGGCTGAGTACCTTAAGTATACACATTTACAGATAAGGAAATTGCGAGTGTGGTAAGCCCGGGGTCATGGGTGGACTGAGGAGGAGAGAGAATTGGGGTTTAACGTCCACTCAACACAAACTACGTCATTTCGGGACTAACATATGGTTTAATTTTATTTCAATAATTCGCATGCGCATAGGGGTTTTTAGCATTGGGAGGAAACCGGAGGACCCGGAGGAAACCCACGAGGTTGAGAAGGAGTCCCTATTTCCATGCCACATACGCTCACACCAGAGCTCTAAACCACAGCAGCAAGCCAGAGGTGACCGGCTAGCTAGAGGTCGAAGCGCTGCACTCTAGTCCACTAGGGCATCCCAACCCCCAGGGCCGAGGAGGAGCCTGTGAGTATAGAAAGATCGGGGTCGCCGGGGGACTGAGGAAGCACCTGTGATTGCAACATCTGTACTTTGCTATATTACTTCACAATTCCCGAACTAGTAGCTACGTTATCAACAGACACGTGAACAATAACGTCTAATCAGAGGTTGTGAAATGGCGATCTCCACGAACGAACCTTGCAACACGATAAACACAGGTAGACAATTTAGCTTGAAAGCGCGAGGCCTGGTATTCGCGACAATCACGGAATCTGATGGGTTCACGAGCTGGACTTGTACCCAATCGAAATTAGTGCCGAAATATTCAGGGTATTACTTGAAAGCTTTGATAAGATGTACACGTAGTTAAAGGAGATCAAGAATTATATTGAAGATGGGTCTCGGGGTCATGGGTGGACTGAAAAGGGGCCTACGAGTATGGTAAACTCGGGGTAACATCCTATGCTAATTTTCAGACTCTTGTACTGTTTTTAAGTTTTAATTTATGCATAGGCTAGATCAAGGTGGAATAAAAAAAACCCAGTTTTCAAGACGGCAAAGTTGAAATAAGAAACACGAGTATATTGTTGTATATTTTATTTTAATCATTAAGGGTTATTGTATTCTTATATAAAATGGCCATCAGTTTATAAATTACTACCTCAACCCCCTTGAAGGGTATCGTCAGGTCGTGGTAATAACAAAAGAAGCGACTGAGCTAATAATGAAGCCAGTCATAAGCCATTTGTTGTGAGGGACATTTTGCCCGGATATCGGCACTTCAGCCTACACTTAAATCATATTCTAGTTTTTAAGGATTATTTTACGTGTTCGCCAATGTGTACACAGCTACATTTACGCTGTGACTATTTTAATAACATGTGTTTCTTTCCAGCTGAACGCCTCCATGACGTTAATTACGAAGTCTACGATTCTGATCCAACGATAAACAACTCATCAGAAGGTAATTGTTTTTGTTTCAGTGGTTGATTACAATACAGGTAAAAACATCATCAGATGTAAAGATGGCGTCTATGGTAGATTTGTGAAGATTTCTATCGACAAATCAAATTTCTTAACTCTTTGTGGAGTGGAAATATACGGTGGTAAGTCTTCTAGACTCTTTCTGTTGAAATTGTGTTTGGGATACTCCAAACTGGGCTACAGAAGACGGGCATACGCCATACAGAGTGACATGAGGGCAATTTTGCACTACGGCCTATTCGCATATCGAATTCCGACTGTCAAGGGATCCTTTACGTGCACGCCAATGTGCACACGGTTCTTCGTTTTTTGTCATATTCGAACGACTAGACAGCTGTCCTTGTCAGGCCCTCCGCCCTGCATCACTGACAAGGGGGATTCACGCCGGAAAAACTGTTCTTTCGAAGAAAATTGTAAGCATGTACACTATAACTTTCATCAGATTGAAGGACCATTTAAGTACTTATTGCTTATTGACCTCAGCTGGTTTTTAATAATATAATACAATATTGACTTTTAAACTCTGTGAATACTTATGTAATTAATCCCATATGTCATTTATAAACTACATATGATCTATGCACACGCTCCGTATTATTTAAAGGGGTTCGCACAGATAAAATAGACAATAGCATTTATGATCACGAGTCTTATCTATTGTCCGAGGGTATATAACGAGGAGATTGCTGACAGTTAGACAGACTACTCTAGTCGAGCGGGGAGGAGAGGAGATGCTTTGACGAGTGCATAGACTAACCCGAGTTTAGCCGCTGCCTTGACAGAGAGACGGAATGGTGAATTTAATATTCTTATACGTGATCATGTTGTAGTTCAGTCCCCGATGTAGTTTAGTTCACTTTGTAATTTTGTAGATGTTTTATATATCTGATGTAAATAAACCACATATTTACTAAACTGATCTCTGCTATCACTAAAATAGTTTAACATTCTATCCGGGATTTAGATTCTGATATCATACCTTTACGGTACCTGAAAATAACAATAGGTCTATTGTACACGCAACACATAAATTTATAGAAAATTAGAAATCCTTGGATGATCAACTTTATACTTGATATTTGTTTTAGTGATTCAAACGAGTTACACCTGTAATCAAAGATGTAAATGTAAGAACTTACCAGGTAAGACAGACATATCACAACCTTTTTTTTTACAAATTTCATTGTGCTCATGTTCTAGTACCAAAACCTGTCCTTTTGGAGTTCTGTCAGTCAAAAATTCTTGTGAGGACTTAACTGGTCTTTGTTTTTGAGATTCAGCTGCTTGTACTACGGAAAAATTAAAGGCGTACATTATTAGTGTTTCTCATGTGGTTATTTCCAATAAAAGTATGGCAAATATGGTGTATATGGAAAGTATAGACCTCCCCCCCCCCTCCATCTCACTAGAAAATACTGGATTACCCGGAAAACACCAACCGAGCTAACGCGGGGCAGACATATTAGGTATCACTAAATGATACAAAATTTTGAGAGTGATTTGAAGCCGAATTGGGATAGATTAATTAGTCTGGGTATATTTTTAGTCTAAATATATCATCAAATCACATATTTTGTACGCGAGAAAGTATCTTTAAACGGTCAAGCGGTTTTCTCGATTTTATTTTTGAAACATGCAGGTATTTTCTAAAGTCGGCTTAGTCTTGCCTTTCACTGATTCAAGAAATGTCTGATGCTCTATGTGAGAGTAGACACATTCATCTTCAACAGACTATTTGACCCTTGCAACTTATTTTACAGGGGGTGATAATATTGCTGTAGGAAAATCAACTACACAAAGCTCCCAATTATCGGGACATACTTCTTGTAAGGCCGTTGACGGAAACAAAGATGGCGACATTCATGCAGCCTACAGTTGTCAACACACTGCTTCCGGTAACTTCCAATACGTGGTGGCAAGTTGATCTAGAATGGATGTATGACATCACAAGTATTACTATATCCAACAGATATGATGATAAACACCGTGAGTTACCATAGTAACATTCAAATCTCTCCCATTTTCAGTTGAATAAAATAGAGTATGCATATGCGCCTGTTTATCTGCAGAGAGAGAGAGAGAGAGAGGGGCTGTTACATGGACATTTTTGTTAACAATTTCCGCTCGACGCAATCTAAGTCATTACGTGTAACTATAGTAATTGGGGGGGGGGGGCACCTCGACGCAATCTAGGTCATTTCGTGTAACTATAGTAATGGGGGGGGGGGCACGTGACTGGAAGGCGACCCCACTACTTGTCATGTTCATTTGTATTTATTTCAGTTGTTGGTGAACGGTTGGCTGATGTGAGTGTAATGGTGTATGATACAGATCCACGAGTCGGTAATCCAACTTCTAAACTGTGTATATTTATACCAGGCGTTTTTGGATGTACCGTGAGAACTTTTGAATGTGATGGGAAAACAGTGGGCAGATTTATCAGGATAACCAAACCAACAGAATTTATCTCTATGTGTGAAGTGGAGGTGACGGGGATAAAACAGTAAACATAAACTGTTACAGCCAGAATATAGTGGAATTTAAATATTGTCAACAAACATTAAATATTTTAGTGGAGAGAGTAAAATAATTGTGACGAAGATATCAATGAAGTTAGAAGTGAGCAAAACACTCGACAAGCAACGGTTAGAAGTGATTGTAACATGCTTCAGGGTAAACCCTGCGTTTTGATTGATTAATAAGACACTGTCTATTGGACAATAACACCCTTCTGTTTTAGTAATGTCTTTTAAAATCCTAAAAAAGCTTGTTACAATGTCGATAAACACTTCCTGTTTCGCATTTAGAGGGGTGTTATTGTCCAATAGACATGTCCTGAGATCATTAGGACCCGCGACGCGAAACAGGAAGTGTTTATCTCCTAACAGGAAAACTTGACGCTATTACACAAATTGGGAACCTATTCGGCTAGCGACCTATTCGACCGATCGAGCTGCAACCTGTTCGTTGGAAACTTATTTAGAGTAAAGACAACAGTCCCTATTTATCAACCAATAAAATCCAACGTTATGTCTATCAAATGAAAGTAGAATATATTATTTTTTATCCATTCCTTCAGCTCAGAACAGAAGTGTAATTTCGTCATTATCTTGCAGCTGGATCGGTCGAATAGGTCGCTAGCGAAATAGGTCGCCAACTTGTGTTTGGAATGGGCGCAGCCATGTTTCATCCGGGACCTTTAAAGTAGTTCCAATATGGCGGAATTAATCATACAGCCCAGTTTAGATTGTCCGAAATCTTACGAGGTTTGCCGAGTGAGATCGAATAGTGTAATCATCGGGATCGAGGGAGAGAGAGTGAGAGAGAGGGGGGGGGGGGCTGGGTGTAATCATAAGCATATTAGTATATACGTGATACTGGCTATTTAACGGTCGCTAACTTAATATTAACAGTATCAAAGATACCAGGATCTTAGATTATAACCCAAACCATCAAAAATAAAGGGTAGACAATCAGAAAGAGTCTAGAATACTTACCAGGTATACGGTATATTTCCACTCCACAAAGAGTTAAGAAATTTGACTTTTCGATAGAAATCTTGACAAATCTACCATGGACGCCATCTTTACACCTGATGATGTTTTTACCTGTATTGTAATCAACCACTGAAGCACAACAATTACCTTCTGAAGAGTTGTTTATCGTAGGATCAGAATCGTAGACTTAATAATTAACGTCATGGAGGCGTTCGGCTGTAAAGAAACAAACTTTGTTTAATAGCCGAGCGCATTATCTGCACCAAGAATGTAGCTGTATACACATTGGCGTGCACGGAAAAGAACCCTTAAACACTTGAATTTGATTTACGAGTAGGGTCTAGCTGGCCGGTCACCTCTGGCTTGCGGCTATGGTTTCGAGCCCTGGTGTGAGCGTATGTGGCATGGAGATAGGGGCGCCTTCTCGTGGGTTTCTTTCGGGCACTCCGGTTTCCTCCCACTGCTAAAGACCCCTACGCGCAAGCTACAGAACAGTAGGCTATTAAATATCTGTTTCAGGTACGAGCTGCGGGTAAAAATTCACAGGCGCTACAAATCTTTTAAAAAAGAAAAATGACTGTATACGGTGTTTTGAATTCATGCACAAATTTAAATTAAATTAAACCTTAAAACAACAACAGAATTCGCAACTAGCCCAGTCTATCCATGACCCCGAGCTTACCAGTCCAACCGCGACCCCGACCTTACCATGCTCGCAGATTCCTTCTCAGTCCACTTATGTCACCGAGCTTACCATACTCGCAGTACACCCATAACCTCGAGTTTACCATACCCGCAGGCTCTTCCTCAGTCCACCCGTAACCTGGAGCCTACCATACTTACAGATTCCTTTACAGGCCACCCGTAGCCTGTTCAAAATTTCCATATCTGTAAATAGTTATACTTACGAAACACAGCCTCGTTGTATACCAGTATAAAACGAATTAGACATGTTTCCATCAAATCAACAAGGAACCAGGGTTGATAATCTTCTCTGTGTGTTTGAAAACAGGTATTTGGGTTGTTATCTAGAGCTGCTGGGATTGGTTGTAGACTGCCAATAGAGCTTGTTGATGCCGATTTTAGACTGGCAACATTGCTCCCATCTGTAAGTAATAATGAATTTAGCTTAACGTCCCGATACGCTTAAATTGGATTTATTCTTCTGAAAGTTTTTTCTTTGAAACTGTAAAGTCCTCAACTGGGGAAGACAGATTTCAGGAAGAACCATCGTTGGGATATTTAATTGTGCTGTGGATTTTATGTAACCGGAGTTTATTTTAAACACACAGGTAAGTTAAAAAGTTTGTTCATCATCGAAGAAATCCATTTAAAAATTAGCAAGGTTCAGACAGTTGTCAATGGTAAGCCCGCGCGCATCGTATCAAAGGGTCTGTCATTGTGTCAATTGGCCTGGTTTCATGTCACACTCACTCAGTTAATTAAGAGCGACGCCATGCGTTTTAGAAATTATAGATGGCAACACGCTTCTTTCTATGTAGCGCAAATTGATAAATAATTTCTTTAACGTCTATTAGTTACTCTGGATCCATTCGACAGCAGGTTATGAAGCAATGGTAATCCACCACAACATGTACATACTACTGTCTGTTCCAGGCAACACTACAACTAGGTAATTGTTTGCTATTTCATCAATTTTTAATTAAAATGGTTTAAACTTAGCGACATACCTGAAATTGTCACATCCCTACCGCAGGTTAAGTAATTTCAGAATAAGCTATATAACCTTTCCCTCTGGCGAAATCGTAGTTTATTTACCTCGCAGTATTGAAGACAGCCATCATGCTTGACCCAGGTATTTGGAATAAACCAAATTAAACAGGGGTGTGGATTTGACTTGGGGTCGTTTCGCCATACTTGCATGTTTAAATATTCGTTTCGACTCAGTGGAATACAAGTTTCTATATAATCAACTACCCTCAAAGTTTCCATTTAATCAACGAAATCACCACATATAGAATGTCGATTATATATAGTAACAACAGTGCAATCGCCAAATGAAATAATTTACCTCTAACCACTACAGATACAAGTTTACATACAGGCGTCAAATAAAACAATGTTATACCTTACCTGTAATCACCAAGAAAACATCCATTCCAGGGTCGGGATCACTTCCCAGTTCTTCAACATTTCTGGTATAAAGATGACATTCTTTTCTTTGTTGATGAAAGGCAAAAGCTGCACAATGCGGTTCAGATTTACAAGACACGGTACACCTCAATTTTGCCGAGTGTGGTAGCACGTTTTCAATAACATTCTTAAATCCTAGCCAATAACCGGTACTTAAACAATTTAAATTGTTCATCTGGTTTCCAATGATAAAAGCTACCAGAAGAATCCTAAGTTCTAAAAACATTTTGGTAAATTTTTGTAAACGTCGCCCCAGGACTTGATCAATTAGTATCCATAAATCCTCTAGAACCTACGAATATCACTGTTAAATATATAACGTTTATTTATGATGCCGAAGGCGAGTTTCACTGAGTTGGGAATATATCATAGATGGGGTTCACTGAAGGATGTAGGTTGAATTCCACTAAAAGATTTGGGTTGAAGGTAGTCTCCTTGATTGCTTGGAACTGAACCGGATATTGTTCGTTTTGTTCACAGCTAGCGAGGCAATATTCAGGATGATGGTAATCGAAGACTGAGGCTTCTGAAGAAAAAAAAATTCGGAAACTAAAAACTCTCATTGATGTAATCGCATCTAGACGCATCTAAGAGAAACATTCCTTTTCAAAAATTCGAAAAACTTTGTATTTGAGAAACAGTGTAGGTGACTTTCACAAATTTACAATAACTTCAGTTGATTAGTAAGTCCCGAAATGACATAGTTTGTGTCGAGTGGACGTAAAAACCCATTTATCTCCCCCTCTCTCTCAAATAATTCGTTTATCAATAATTTTGCAGTTGAGGCTTTCTGTTCACTGTTCACGTATTCATTGCCACCATCCCCTGATTAACAATTAAAGCCACCCGGACAATTCAAATATAGACACCTCAATTCAAATTGTATAAACGCATGTACAATTTATTTAATAATTTATAAATGCTTAAAGGGGAAATGTATATTTATTATATAAGAGCTAAATCCAACATTTTCATTCATCAATTTTGCCCTCAATTAGAAATATTATGGGTAGATAATAGTGAATAAGAAGGACAAGCAGCACAAAAGATAAAAGGGGAAATGATATGGATACCAGGTTGATAACAGATATCGTTTAACAGGAATATTACCTATCATAACATATTTTTACAGTTGTTACTTCTTTCAATAGGTGACAAATTCCTGTGTTGTTTTTAGTTTGCATGTGGCATACTCCTAATGAGACGTCTAAGGTCATTTTGGTTCAGATTGTCTCATTCCTGTTGCAACGCAGCAGCAAGTTCTTTGACATTGGCAGGGCGTTGTTGACGTTGACGTAACCTCTGTGGGGGAGAGGTCGGGACTCAGTGCTGGCCAAGGTAATGTGGTGATGTTCTGTTGTTGGACGTATCCTGTAACGATCCTGGCCCTGTGACATCTTGCGTTGTCATCCTGGAAGATGAAACGGCGGCCATGACGTCGTGCGAACGGCACAACATGGACTGCCAAGACGTTGTCCCGGTAGTACTGGCCTGTAACACGCCCTGCAACAACATGTAAAGCCGTTCTTCCAGCAACAGAACCACCCCCAAATCGATCATGTCTGATGACGTTAACGTCTTGGAAGCGCTCGTTACGAAGACGCCACACCCTCCTACGTCTGTCCAAAAAATCAACAGTGAACCTTGACTCATCTGAAAACATCACATTGCTCCAGCGTCGATTATCCCATTGTTGACGATCCCTACACCAACGACGTCTTGCCTGAATGTGATGATCTCTCAAACAAGGGATCACGCGAGGACGTCGGGCGCGAAGGTGACCCCTATGCAGTCGATTCCGAATCGTCTGGCCACTCACTCTCACACCAGTGTCTGTTTGAAGACGAGCGCTGATTTGATTTCTCAAGGCCAAGGTACGAATAAATCGATCCTGGGCTTGAGTTGTCGCCCTTGGTCGACCTGAGCGTGGTCTGTCCTGTACAGATTGTGTATCACGTAACCTTTCATTTTGGGTAAGCCGACGCATATCAAAATTTGTTTTCTGGTCACTAAAACAATTAAACTGATGTTTCCACCCTGGAATTCAATGCCACAATGACTGTAACATTCAAAGTGAGAGTCGTGCAAATCTTGGGTTGGACCCCCATGATGATCCCAAGCATCACCTGCATTCCATGCGGTAGCTATTGGTGCGTTTGGGCGTCACATGAAACTGGAAATATTTCTTCTGTTAGGTTCTATAGTGACTTTTTTCGTAGTCATTTGCATATTTTAGTATTATGCCCCCAAAATCAAATATCCCCTACTTTTTTTGAATAGTATATATGGATAAGACATACTCATCAGAGACGACAAACAATTGAAACAGTGAATGGATCCGGTGGCTAGCCGTAAGCATCCACTGCGCTGTACAGTCACGGGCCTGTAGTGACACAGACTTCACTTATATTTGATAACAATCAGGAATACAACCAACTATTGTATAACTGAAATACGGAGAGAGTAGTCGATCCCTTGAATATTGAGGAAATTGTCTGTTTCCAATTTCTTATTGAACTTGATTTTGTTGTACTGTGCGTTCAGGTGGTTTAATTGGGCTTGCGGGTCATCTCTATTATCCAGCAGATAGGTGAAATATTGAGAGCGTGTTTTTCAAAGGCGGCGATATAGACTTCAGCTTGTAGAGGTGATAGTGGGCTTCCCATGGGTAGTCCTCTCGTTTGCTCATATATGTCGTCTCCCCATATGAAGAAGGTGGCCGAAATACAGATTTGAACTAGGTCTATGATGCTGTCAGTGGTAAGGCTGGTGATCAGTGGTGTTGGTATTACCTCAATACATTTGCGTAAGCTTTTGATGGCTTCCTTTCTTAGTACATTGGTGAAGAGATCAACAGCATCGCATGAGACGAGTTTCCCTGGATGCGTGACTTTTTTGATGTTGATGCAAAATTCATTAGAGTCCAGAATGTAAGAATAAGCAATTTTGGCTATTGGCGACAGTAATTTTGATTGATGCTACGCATGTGCTGTTTTGTTGTACAACGTAGTCTGGCTTTGGTGGGTGTTTGCGGATTTGAGGTATTTCAGGTGCTTCGTTTGGTAGACAGAAGTGGGGTCTCTTGTAGGTGGCTTGGTCTTGAAGGAGGGTGTTCACTGTGTTGACATGGTCCAGGGTATCCATTATAACCGCTGCTTTCCCTTTGTCTGCAGGAGTTCAATCTCGTGGGTTTTCTCCGGGTCCTCCGGTTCCCCCCCCCCACTGATAAAGACACCTACGCGCACGGGAATTATTTAAATAAAATGAAACCATATGTTAGTCCGAATTGACCTAGGTTGTGTCGAATGGACGTTAAACCCCATTTCTCTCTCTTTGTCTGCAGGAACTATCATGGTGTATCTGTTCTCTTTCAATTCTTTACGTTCAGTCTTAGAATGAATGAAAATACTTAAAATGCGCCATTTCCAGAAAACTGCGTATGGAAAGTCATTAATGACACAAAGGTGAAAAACACTAGTCAAAACGTATGTCTATCGCCGTTTCTTCACGGAAAATATGAGTCATTTCGGACTAACATCTTAGTGATGTTGTTGTTTTGCTTTGCTGGCTTGGAGAGGATATTGGATATAGTAGCGAGTTGGTGAAGTTAATCTTCTGTTACGATATTTGTCATTTCTTAAATACTGAATACGTTCACGCATTAGGTACTGACTAGCTTTGCGGAGAATGTTTTAACTGCCCAGCTCCCATACCAGCCGCGGCACACTCACGAAAAAAGAAATCTACTAAGAGAGCTTCCAAATACATGTTAAATACGTAATGGTGTATTGTATTAAAGAAATTAAGCCCTTACGATTTACAAGCCAGTGTAATTGGACCTTTCACTTTCGATGTGCGGATCTTTTCGTCTTGATGGGCCTTCTTTAAACACAACATGACAAAGCAGTGTAATAGTAAGAAACCCTTGATAAAGAGAAATGTCCACACTTACCTGACGTGTCTACATCATCACCAACAAGAATCGCTCTTTGACTGACCCAACCTGATGTTCTTATATATGTAGCCTCAGACCAGACATCTCTCTCATGTATTGAAAAGCAAAGCAAACGAACAAATCACAACTTCTGTCCCTCCCAAGTAGGAATCAAAGTATTTCTTATTGCAGAAATTGACGATCGATCTTGGCAAAAAAAGAGCAGACCGTTTTTTGTTTTAAATTTTTGAAGTATTTCCTTCAAACATCTTTGCGTTTTTTTTAAAAGTATTTTCGTCTACTTTTGTGAATTACATTTAGAAGATACTGGAGGTTTTTTAAATGTTTTATAAATACAGACACAGACTGAAATGCGTTTATAAAAAAATTTAATTGACAAAAAGGGCGTATAAATAATAGTTAGTGTATCTGGTGGTTGGTTGCTTTTCATCTTGTTCCGAAGTACAGATCACTCGATGCGAATATTTCATGAATTCCATTATAAGATAATGAAGGGTTTGCAAGTGTTTTATAAATACAGACGCCTGCTTAAAGTCTCCACCCAAAGTACCAATCACCCGAATATAATAAATTTGAATTCAACAGAAGCATGAGTTGGGTCGCCTGTCAAACCTCATAGATTCTCTCCGGATCTACTGCTTTCTTCCCACTACTAAATGTCAAAACGGGCAAGTGAATTATTGAAATAAAATTAGTCCCGTATTTAAACCTCTAGACGACGGTGCGCATCTTAAAGCGTTACGGTGATTCTAACCCTTTGGATTTATCAACGCATTCAGCTGAAAATAACAACAGGAAGCCATAAGCACCCAATAACACCACGAAGACATAAGCAACAAATAACATCATGAAACCATAAGCTCGCAGTGACAAATAACGTCATAAAGTCACGGTGCAAAATAACGTCACGAAGTCATAATCTCACATTGTCAAATCATGTCACATCGCCATTAGCTTACAGTGTCATAACATCACGAAGTCATAAACTCACAGTGTCAAAAAAACGTCACAACGGCATAAGCTCAGATTGCCAAATAACGTCACATCGCCATACTAATTAACAATGTATAATACCAGTATGAACGTACACGTTTTCTAAACGTGCTCAATTAGTTCTACAATATCGCCGGGGGTGTTTGGATGGCCTAGTGGACTAGAGTGCCGCGCTTCGACCTCTAGCTGGCCGGTCACCTCTGGCTTGCGGCTGTGGTTTCGAGCCCTGGTGTGAGCGTATGTGGCATGGAGATAGGGGCGCCTTCTCAACCTCGTGGGTTTCCTCCCACTGCTAAAGACCCCTACGCGCAAGCGAATTATTGAAATAAAATTAAACCATATGTTAGTCCCGAAATGACCTAGTTTGTGTTGAGTGGACGTTAAACCCCATTTCTCTCTACAATATCGCCGCGTGAATAATCGCAGAGAACTGCATTCGGCCAACCTCGGTTACTCCTATACCTAATAATGTAAGGTACCGGAATAAGCCGAGGTTGGTCGAATATAAAGAACGTTTGTCGAAACGCATGCGCATTCGCTATTCTTTTGTCGACTGCTTCAACAATAAAATAAAAAATGCCAAGTAAAGATCGTATGAAGAGAAAACAAACCGCAGATTTGGCGGCTTCTGCATGCAAATCAATGAAGCTGATAAGCTTCTTTTGGTGAGAATATAATTCTGAAACTGAAAGCAAATGAAACAATTGTGATAGTCGTTAATGATGATTTAGATGCATGCACGACACCCCTTTTGAATCAAGGTTGCCGCGATACCCCTGGGATGGCGATAGGCCCATATAATGGTATAACGGTTAGAATCCGATACCCCAGATGATATAGTAACTGCATGCGACAATACACATCATCATAGTAACGGAGTTGCGGTTTATCGTTGACTATCCAGTCCGTTGAAAATCACATTGATATTTTACATATAAAAATCTTTTGAATAAAAGGTTTTCCGAGCCTCAAACTGCCCACGGATAACTCATCACATGAATGCAGGTCAAATCTGCCCACATATTATAAAACACATTACATCCATGTCCGATGTCTCGTCAGATTTATTATTATGTGGGCGTAAGCAGAACAAAACTAGTAGCAAGTTTATGTTACGAGGGTTCCAAGCCTTCTGACAGGAGTCATAAGTACACCCGGGTATTTTACATTATACCAAATAGCAATACAGTAAAAAAAAAAACGGACCGGATTAAGACCAGCGGAGGTTCAAAGCACTCAATAGATTTTGGTGCACCATAATATAGTCCTATATGTAATAACAAATTTAAACAATAATAAACCATGAATAAAATGAGGTTTTATACACAGCATATTATAATTAATTGAGACAAAGCATGTAACAGTGAGGAAGGAGGGAAACAACGAAAATTAAAGCATGTGCTCATTACACTAGATATATAAATTATGAAATCAATCCATTTATTCACAAGTTATGTCAATTTTACATCACCAGTAATTATCACAATAATGAATTTATTTTTGACGACCCATAGTTAACTTCAGGTGATAGTCCATAATATCACGCTAATTTATTTTACCAATATCGTAGGTAATAATTTTTTTCAATATCGTTGGAACCTTACCATGACTTCATAAGTTATACTTGTGTTATGAAAACAAATGACACAAACAAACGCCAACTGCAATACCCCTCTTCCAGTTGCTTATCTTAGCTTCAGCATCGAATGACATTGGTTTATAAAATAAAATGACATCACATGATTGCCATCTTTACAGTCATTGAGAACTTCTAACGCTCCATACCACGTGGACCAGCGGTCAATTGTTTTGGCATCAAAATCATTTAACCAGAAACCCAAAGGGTCTGCATGTGAGTTGCAAGAATTGACACTGACTTGGGCCTCCTTGGTGCATTCGTGTTGATGTGCATAACCCATGTTGGAGCCTACCCTACTTTTATAGATGGACCACCAAATGACATTTGAATGTCTTCTCTCGCTTACTAATGTAAACTTTTTCGTTACTTTCAAGGTCAACAAATAAGATCCATGGAGTTGAACTAGGACACTCTTATGAGAAAGCCTGCATGACATTTATGAAAGAAATAGGAGTGACCATACAGGATGGCCTGAAGACACTTTTTCAACAAAAGCCTTTCTATTGTGCACTTCTTTTCGATGGCAGCACCGACAAAACACTGTCAGAAAAGGGGATAATTAGCATTACACTGCTTGAAGATGACATCCCAAAGATAAAGATTCTTGGGTGAGTACTTTAGGACAATACACCCCTCTCAATTGGACAATTCTGGGGTGAATCACTGCGAATGAATATTTCCTTGGTCGGCTAGAATCTCTTTGCAGTGGCAAAACATTCTACATCTCAGAACTTTGTTCAAAGAAATCTTCATGAAATTTTACTCCACCAACAATGTCAGCTATTGGTTTAATGAAACACGCACCTGAAACACAAAAATAATTATATTCATTTTTAATGCTGGGCTGACAATAATAGTTGCTAACGTTTCTTGGGCAATAAAATCTCTGATCTCAGGACATCCCTATTGCACAATTAATAACACCCCTCTAAAAGCGAAACAGGGAAGTGTTTATCTCCCAAGGTGCCTGGCCAGGGTTACTACTAGCATGATTTTATATTATACCCTTCTGGATGCTGCGAGCTCGTTATTTGGTCAAAGTGAGGATGCTAGAAAATGATAGATATACTACAGGATATTCTTGGCATAAACCACACTTTTTAATTATTCATAACCCATTTGGTTCTATGTTCCAGAATCACCATGCAAGAAGGCGGACGACGTCATTTTCTTCTTTATTAATCTTTTCTTTAAATTTTGTTCTTCAATAATATCATCTCCGATGTTTTCACATTGTCCCTATGAGCGAGAAAGTGCTTATTGATATGTGTTGAATGTTTTATTTTGCATATGAGCGAGAAAGTGCTTATTGATATGTGTTGAATGGTTTTTTTTGCATATGAAACAGCAATTATAATCGTTATATATATGGTCAGTTGCCTTTACTCGTCCAGTTTGAGAGAACTTTGATTTTAGTAAATGTCAGGTTTTGTTTAATCTCTGTCAATAAGTGTCCCATTTAATTCAGTAAGAGCACATACACATCCTCCACTCCGAGAAGTTGTAGGTATAGAACAGGGTTTGTCTATTACTGATACACCCTCCTCTTCCGATGTCTCCGCAACACTCCAAGAACTTGTAGGTATACAATAGGGTTTGTATATTACTAATTCCTCTTCCGCCGTCTCCGCAACACTCCGAGAACTTCTAGGTATGCAATAGGGTTTTTATATTACTAATTCCTCTTCCGCTGTCTCCGCAACCAACCTTGCAGGTATAGAATAAGGTTCATATATTACTGATTCATCATCATCTTCCGATTCTGATTCTTCTGTCTCCGAAACGCAGTCACTATCCCAATATACATTACCAAGATTTAATTTTGTGTAAGAATAAAATATGACAAATTTGAAAATAATTCTTGTTTTGTGCATACATAACTTCGATGAATGATACCACAAGAAGTCATAACAATCAAGGTTTGTCTACTAATAATAGTCAATATTCCCAATATAAATTTCAAATACAGATTACATTAAACCACCTGTTGGTAAAGTTAAATAATCATGTAACGAATGTAATCTAACATAAAATGCAACAAACACCCGATTTTGCATTGGCACATGACAAGCATGGAGTGTAATTGTTCATTTACACTAAAATACCACACACAAACCTGATTTCTCATTGTCATATGTCAAGCATGGTGTACAATATTATTGACCAATTACACTCAAATACCACACCAAAAATTGTTTTAAAATAGATGTAGTTTTGCTTACCTTCATCATCGTATTCTTTTTCGGAACAGTATGAAACATCATCACCATTCCCTTATGCATCTTCTGTACCAATGGTAAAATATATATTTTGTCTTAAATATTGGATATCAGAAGTCCATCTTTTTCCGGTAAGATCACATCATCAATTTTGATTTAAATTGACAAATAATGTTGAAGATTTTGGATGATATTGAGTAAAAGTCTTAGCTCGTTTAATTGTCAAATTTTCATTAAGTCTCAAAACTCTCGGTCTACTGTAGAACAAGATTCTTTGAAACACTCAAACTATAAATACCTCATAAGTCATGACAGATATATGTACTGCAGAAAAAGATTCTTTGAAACACCCAAACTATAAATATCCCATAAGTCACTGACTGTCCTGTCAAATAACCCGTTCTTGCTATTACAGACCTGTCGTCATGGAGAATACATGTGGCATCAACTAGTCGCCATAATGACGGAGTACCTGTTCTAAGCAACTAACTTCAGAGTAGAGTTTTCTCAGAATGAAAAGCATCACATTGAATGCACGGTGAAGGTCATTCATTCTCAAGATGGATGCGCCAGACATTCGTATTGGTGGTATTATGCAATCTGATTAAAACACAGATCCAATTTCGTTTCGTTTTTTTATAGTTCAAAATTTCATTTTTACTTGTCTTTACTACTCTTGGATCTGGAGGACTTGTTATTTAATTCGTGTTCTGGCTGAAATGAGGGGTCAGCCAATCAAATGGTCTGTCGAATCGACCGTTTGACCTTTTCATGCGTGGAACTGTGGGTAGATATTACCAGCCAACGACGTCTATACTATAAACACCAGCGGATAGAAATCATAACAAAACAAAAGTAGATTTTGAAAAGCATCGCGGTCGCTAATTGGTTAATCGAATGACTGACGTTATCGGGTCAAATGTCCCGTGCTTGATACCTGACGTCATAGAACGTGAGCTTCCACTATAACTAGTTAGATCTACATGAGTGTAGGCCATCGAAAGTATAAAAAACGAAACGAAATATAGATCTATATTTTAATTAGATTGTGGTATTATGTTGCTTTTAATTTCCTGGGGCTACACCAGCGACATGGGGCCTTAAACCTTCGACACCTTGTCACCCGGGCACCAGAATCAAATGCGAGTGAGGATGAATACTCTTTTTGTAACGTTGTATGTCAATAATGAAATGTGGTCGCATATTGTCGTCGCCCCCGTCCGTGTTAAGGTCATCGGGGATGAAGCCAATTGATTTTGAACGATTTACATTAATTACCGCCAGAGTTATGGCCCATGATATGTATGCAGAGTGTTTAAGGTGATGGATGAGGACGCCAATTTATTTTGAACAAATTACGATAATTCAATATTAATATGGGGCAGACCTCGTAATAAGAATTTAGTGTGTTCTAAATGGTTGCATTACTGACAAAAGGAAAAGTATGCCACAACCCTTGTTGATGATGAACATTTTCTGCTTACAGTAAGCAGAGATAAGCAATTGGTTGATGTTTTGTCGCACAATAACTTTGGTTATAATGAAGTGAGAGCGATGAAACTCAGAATATGGGTTCATTATATCATTACCCTAACTAAGTTCGACAGTGAGACTTTTCTGCTTAGACTAAGAAGCGATAATTTGTTTGGTCAAGACTTTGGAACATAACAACTCTGCTTTTATTTGAGGTAGAATGTTTAAACTTGATGTAGATGTTCATTAGGTGAATGTCTTGACTGGGTTCAGTGATTAACATTTCGAGCTAATCACTTTCATTGGTCAATGCTTTGGGACAAGATAAATGAAATGAAATGGGGTTTAACGTTCTACTCTCCTGCACCTAACCTGGGCTAATGGATGACGGGCATACGCCATACAGTGAGCTATGAGGGAAATTTTGACCAGGCAGCGGCGCAACGGCCTACTCTTATATCGGATTCCAACTGCCAAGGGATCTTTTACGTGCACGCGAAAAGTACACGGGATGTAAGTTACAGAATAGTGGCCCGGATCGTAAACCCGTCGCCTTTGGAATTATTGGCACGAAATTTATCATGGCGAATATTGGAGAGAATGCGATTGGCGACAGAATCTTCGCATGTCAAGGTCTACGTTCCAGATAATTTGCAATTTGTTGAGACCACCCATTGGAAAAAAAGATGCAATACTCTGGAGGCAAGTGCCTCACCGCGAGCGACTGGCTATAACACTTTAGAAACTGGCAACAGTTACAAGACTCTGGGACAGAAATTTTGACTTGGACGGTCAACAGTTTGATCGGAATTAAGCGTGTCACACTCAAACCTTTTCTGCGAATAACCCGACGCGGAATAATTGTTCAAGGTTGAATTCGTAAAAAATATACGCATTCTTTAATTCGGTTTGTATCAATTGAGTGTGACGCCAAATTCTGGAATAAGACTTTATTCTGAATTCAATTCAGATTAAACTCTTAGTGTGAACGCAGCTTTAGTTTGATCATTTGTTAAGTCCGTATCCCGCGTAGGAATTCGAAAATTGGATGAAATTGAACCATGTGGAGTTAAGTTAAAGGGAGCTAAGTCGTGGTTGATCAGGGTTCAGACCACAATTCAAAACCCCACAGACTTCAGTGTAAAAAAATGATGTTAGATTTTGACAGGGTTTTTCTTACATTGAATGTTACTAAAGCTACCTACCAAACTTTAACCAGACATTTCACTAACAAAGGATAAAAATCGTGAATGTTGTTGACCACCTTGGATTTCTTTCTGGAACTGCAGCTAACGAAGTAAGGTTCTGCTTATAATATGTACCCCAAATCCAACCATGAATCAAATTTTAATAAAATTCGACAAAAATTAGTATTGTCCTTTGTGGAAGCCATTTAGATTAGCATGCTAGGTCCCAAACAAATACTTTACAGCAAGAATGTTTTCATTTCAGTTGTTTGAATTAGTAGTGCAGCTCATACTGTGATTATTAAAATGGAAGAAGAAAAATTCACAAAGGAAGTGATCAATATTGTTTTTATTTTCAAGGGATATTATCTCAACAGCTGTTACATTACGCTTCTCTAAAGTAGCTAAGTCTCTAACTCAATATCGATAAACGGACAACCCAGCATGTTCCTGTGGCCACTATATAGAGGATACTGAACATTATTTATTATATTGTCCAAAATTTACCAATGTTAGATTCCAAACTATAAATACATTACCAAATATTTTTATTAACTTACAAACATTAACCAACGGTGATAGCAATAATACCTTACAAATAAATACGCACATTTTCAATACAGTCCACACATTTATACATTTATCTAAAAGACTACAATAACCATCGTAAAATACCATCTAAATTAATTATTTTTCGGTTAATATACATCTGACGTCCACAAAACATGATGCAAAGCAAGCGTATTATGAAATAGTAAGGCAATGTAAGTGACACTAACTGTTAAATTACTTGCATGCACGATTAGTGTGAATATTAAATATTGTACTGTTAAACGTATTTTGTATGAGAGGTGTACATATCACAGTTGTATTTGTAATATACTCAATATATAAGGAGACGAATTAATATAAGCCTTTGGCTTGTTTTTGAATCCTTACCTTCAGAATTGTATATGTATACCACACCTATCTTATTTGAATAAAATATTGTTTAAAAAAAAAAAAAAAAAATATCGATAAAAGTCTTCGGCATTCAAAACACGAATTATTTATCAATTTAAATCAACACTGATTGCCATTTTACCTAGAAAAGATGAGCATTTGATAAAAATATTCAAAACAAAATAAACATTTTAGCATTGGTACACGAATCGTTTACGATAATGTGCTTCAGCCCCAGTTTTGGAACGAGGTTAGAAACATTGCACCAAATCAAACGGCGTATGTAGACTGGGATAACCAGACACTCGAAATAGCCACTCGATTGAAACTTCTGGCGTATTTTGCATAACTAATTTGAAATTAAGAGTATAACGAAAACGATTGAATGTAAATAAGTTTGTATACATCCATATTGCATTATTATAATTATACGTTGCGACCCATTTGTGACTATTTCTAGGTCTCAAATGTTAGCGATTTAGCTCCTTTAATGGAACCATGTTTAGTTTACATTCGTAAATTTTCGTAATAATTTTGTATAAACAAGCTTAGCGATGGATTTCACATGCGAGGCTGATTATAATACCTAGCGTGACAGTTACTTTCCCTAGTAACGAACAGACTTGTCTGTCAATTTTGTAATTGCGGGGTTTAGGGTAACAGTTTTCGGGATAAGGGATTTAGGTTTGGGTTCTTATTTTTCTGGCCAGTGAATCTGGGTTCGATGGTGAGTCCCGAACACAAAAAAGGTTGATGTTTGAACATGCTTCTTGAAAAGGTAGAAGGTTTTTGAAAGAGTTAGGTTTATATATGGTCCGGTTTTTTGAGTAAGGTATTTAGATTTGGGTTAATATTTTTCGGGTTGAGTCCAGAACCCGAAAGGGTTGGTGTTTGAGTATCTTTTTTGAGCAGAATGGGGTCGGTTTCTGGAAGCGTCAGGTTCATAAATGGGTGCCGGTTTTCTGGGTGAGGTATTTGGGTTCGGGTTAGTATTTTGCAGGTTCGTGGATATTAGTTCGATGGCGCTTCCCGAATCCCAAATATACTCAAACATTTTCGTTTCCAGGAAGCGCCTTCCATCCCAGTTTAACGAACCCGAAAAATATTTTCCCAACACACATTTCCTGCTAGCAATGTCCTTGATTTTCTAATTATTAAGAAAAAAACAAACAATTATACATGAACTGATTTGAACTATCTTCATTGGTCTAGTTTTGCAGTCTTCCGGAAAACGAAAATATCGCTGGAGGAATCCTCCTCTGTAAATTGATAGAAAGTATTAAAAGGCACATGTTTGCGAAATTTCAGGACTTTTTGACAAATCTATGCGAAGATATTGCAAAGTTAAGATATTAAAGAGAGAGAAATGGAGTTTAACGTCCACTCACACAAACGAGGTCATTTTGGGACTAACATGGTTTCATTTTATTTCAATAATTCGCTTGCGCGTAGGGATCTTTAGCAGTGAGAAAGCGCCCCTATCTCCATGCCACATACGCTCACACCAGACCACTAGACCATCCCAAACCCCCGGTTAAGATATTAAATAATTTACTATTTCATACTTAGATTCACAGCACGAGTCTTGGAGGGGGCGAGGGTGGCTCACTGAGTAAGGTACGTATGGATTTTCCGACATGGTTCTCACGTGCAGGCGGGTCTGGATCTCAATGATACATCCGGGGATAAACAGGAACGGATCCTTGTTAAATCCAAAATAAAAATAAAATCCCCGGTAACAAACTGGTCAACACTGTATAGTTAGTTTAATTCAGTATATTAAGATAGAATTCAATATCTATAAAATATTTTTTCATTTTTTAATCCTAGTAGAGGCATTGGTTACGTTCTCAAAATAATTTTCTAATCCTAGTAAATGAAGGATTATTATAATCATGATCCATTGATTATTTGTTTGGATTATTATTAAGGCGCATGCGCCAAATTGTTGTATATAAACCTTGTCAGATTATTTTTTATCATATTGATGGTAACAACCTATGGCTGATGAAGGACGATTAGCCCGAAACGCGTTCCATAATATACAGACGGAATCTTCCGCCCTCCTTTTTCTCGAGTGTGGGGGTTTGATCGTCTCCGACTTGGATTCTCATTTTTAATAAAACAAAAGGTAAAGTTGATATAAAGATCACTCTTAAAGTTAAAGGCTCTCGAGTCGAGATGGTGCTGACCGAAGTCGAATATTATTTGCCATCACGTTATCAACGACTTCTAGACTTCGTGTAAACAAACCATTTCAAGTAATATTTTGTATAAAACTATTACGTTTTACTTAACTTGTTAGCCTCCCGAATAATCTTCCCTGTACACGTATTATTGTACTTATTATTAATTATAACATTGCACAGTTCTTTTCCGAAGCGTTCAATTTTGCGTTAGAATAGTCCTTAGTTAAGAGCACATTTATATTTCAACACGTAGACGTCCATCTTGTGTTACGTCGAACTTAACAATAAGAAAAAGGACGATACTTTCATTTTTCTATATAAAGGGTGATTGAATATCGGAAGGGCAGAAAACGGTTCGTCGTATCCACGGCTAACTACCTTTCTAATAAAGTGCTCAAAAGCGAAACTTCTTTTTTTTCGCAATTACCTGACTAATTACTTAATAAGGTGAGAATCGTGCCCGCTAGGGAACTTGGATCTGTAATGTTTCGAACGGGAATATAAAAGAGTAGCCTAAATATGCCGCCATTACTATCACCGGGTTAATATGTAATAATCAGGAACGTAATCTCCCACCACGCCTGACACCCATATTTTAACATGTATAGAATAGTTGAGTAAATTTATTTCATTGTTATATTATATTTTAAATCCGAATCACGTAACAAAGGAACAGGCATATTGAACGTATATATTAGCCTTAGTCGTTACTTACTGGGGTACAGTAATTAAAGAGTTACCCCCCTTTAATCGTTGGGGATAACTTATGCAGATCCCGTATATCGAACGGTTGGGCTGGGTGTTAAATAATTAGGAGATAAACACTTCCTGTTACGTATTTAGAGGTGGTTTGTCCCTTTAACCATGCTTGATTCATTAGAACACGAGATTCTATTGAATATTACTGAAAGAGAGTACCTGGTGGGTTTTTTATAATATAATTATACATTTTACCGATATGGTTACGTATATAAGTAATTTTTACTTCAAAATGCTTACATTCATATAGCAGATCGTGGCTCGTGTTGGCTTTACACAATGGTTTTCTAGCCTGGGTGGAAAATCCCTTACAAAAAAATACCATGGTATCACAGTAAAAACCATGGTTTTCTAAGAAAAACCACAGTTTTTATTTTAAAAAGCATGGTTTAAGGAGATACACCATGGTTTGGGACGGCGGTAAACAACTCGAAACCATGGTTTTAATTTAAAATGGTGGTTTTCCCCCTAAAAACCATGGTTGGAGTTTCAAAATTCATAACCATGGTACTGGAAATGATGGTTTTCAAATATAAATCATGGTTCAGAATTTAAAAGAAAAATGAAGGTTTTCAGTTTACTATTGGTACATAATGGCCTGGAATATAGACATAATTTGATATGTGAACACCATGGTTTTTGATGCAGACCATGTCTCACACTTTATTTACCATGGTTTAGACATTTAAGAAAATGTTTTGTTTTTTTTTAAAGAAAAAAACAAAACAAAACAAAACAAAAACAGTATGGGTTATGAACATGGTTTACACGAATTTTACCCAGCTTTGCACTTCCATGTTTTAACAGAAAGAAATTATATAAAAATGTTACTAAATACAAACAAGGTCAAGAGAAAAATGTTATCCTCAAAAAACTCGCCGAACTTGAATCTAATAATCCAAGGGAATATTGGGATCTTGTGAACTCGCTTATTCAAAATAAGCAACCAGAAGATAGTAATATTAAACTGGATGACTGGCAAAATCATTTTACAAGCCTTTTTCAAAACAACTCCCCAACTACTTATAATGATAAAAATGAAACCTTAATTAATACTTTGCCAGATGAGAATGCTGATAATACATCCCTAAACAATCCAGTCTCTGACGATGAAGTGAGAACAGCCTTCTCTGGTCTTAAAAGAAACAAATCTGGTGGGTCGGACCTCATACTAAATGAAATGATACTCATGTCACAGGAAATCTTGTTAGATCACTACTTGAAATTATTTAATCTAATTCTTTCGTCGGGGCTCTTGCCCGAGTCCTGGAAAAATTCCTTTATTGTTCCGATTCATAAATAAGGAGATAAGAATGACCTCAATAATTATAGAGGGATAGCTCTAGCTAGCTGCCTAAGTAAATGCTTTTTGTCAATCATAAATAAAAGACTTACCTTGAGAATAATAATGTCATAGACGATGCACAGTGCGGATTTCGTAAAAATCACAGAACTGTGGATGACGTCTTTATTTTAAAAACAATGATTAATAAATGTAAAAAGGAAACAAAAAACTAATTTATTTTTATGCTTCGTCGATTCCTCTAAAGCCTTGGACTCAGTTTGGAGAAAGGGTCTGTTGCTAAAATTACTTCAGCATAATATTAATGGGAAAGTTTTCAGTGTAATTAAATCTCTGTATAACTATACTTCTTATACTGTGAAAACCTTGGTCTGTCAAATATAGAATCGTCCTTGGGTGTAAAACAAGGATGTGTCCTTAGCCCTACATTATTCAATATATATCTTAATGACCTAGAAACTTGTTTAAATACATCTAATTTATACTTGGACAGCCCATGCCTTGACTCGCATGAAATATCTCATTTTTTTGCAGATGATCTTGTTCTTTTATCAACATCATCTGTTGGTGTTCAAAATTGTCTTCTTTGTCTCAATTCTTTTTGCACTTATTGGAACCTTAATATTTATTCAGCTAAAACGAAAGTAATGCTTTTTTTATAACAATAAGATAGGTTTCAAAATACAAATCCCGGGCGAAATTCTTTTTTAACAAACTACTGATGAATATCTGTATTTGGGAGTCTACATGTATATAACAAATAACGCATCCTTTAAAAGTGCGATAAATGAACTGAGTAAAAACGCCAGGAGGGCATGGTTTGGTATCCGTCAGAAAGTGTGCACCAATGACCACCTGCCAACTGAAGTACTCATAAAACTGTATGAAGCAGTAGTGAAACAAATAGCTCTGTATGCCTGTGATGTATGGGGGTCGCAAATAGTAAATAGCAGAAATGTGAATTTACACAGATGGAACTATGTGGATCTTAAAATCACTATAAAAACTTGCAAATCTATTTTACTCCAACCCAATCTTCAAATATAGGATCATTGAGCGAACTAGGTATCTTCCCAATTCAAATTGATATTTATCAACGAATGTTACTATTTTATAAAAGATAAAATACACCTGACATAAAACGGACAAATCCGTTACTATCCGCCGCATATGTAGAAGATGTAAAAATAAGCAAATCCAATCCCAAACTATCATGGTTGGCAGCAATATCCTCCCTCATGGACCAGTTCAACTTATCTCCCTTGCAACTTTCAAAATCTAACATTCAAACAGCGATAAGGTCCCAATTCAATAATATTTATAAAACCGAATATATTTCTGGCAATTCAAAACTTAGAACTTATGGCACCGTAAAACCTACTATTGATTATCCAGTAGACGTGGTACAAGGGTTAATCAGTGAACTGGATGTATGAGATGTGTTGTTGACGTTTGGGAAAGTAGGTCGAGGGGAAATGTGTAGGGAGTAATAGTTAGATGTATTATGAATTGTTACAGTGGCTGTGGTGTTACCGTAACACCACAGCTTTATGATTTGTTAGACAGGATTGATACCGTAAGTCCGACAATAATAAATAAACTATTTCTGATTTTAACGTTGTCTTTTCCCACCGACACTGGCCGTACGCCAGCAACTGAAAATAGCTGACGAAACAGCTAGGGCGTCGATTGTTAGTTCGCGTACAACTTGAAAAACCGAATGTCGTACGCCATTGTGAAACTGAAAGTAGCTGACGAAGACAGTTAGGGCGCCGATTGTTAGTTCGCGTACAACTTGAAAAAACCGAATGTCAGTATGGTATTTCTGACATAATTGGTTATCGGTGACCTGAAAGCTGGTAATCTCGACCCAAAGCGAGTAATCTCGACTCAAAAGTATAGTGTATAACCTACTTACTGTCTACAGTCGTCGCTACTCTTATAGTTCATTCATGATTTTTTGGGGACGATTTACTACTCAGTAAGAAAGCCTGTGCCTAAAAAGAGTTCTCGTCTGTTATTATTAGTATAATGACTTCCTCATGTGCGGCAGGTTCGTTTGTTTTTAAAAACACTGTTTTTCGTTCCAAAAAATAGAAAAGTAATTTTTTACCAGATGATCATGGTTTTTCACCGAGACTAGATAATTTCTCTCGGTGTAAGGATATTATCGCTTTTGAAAAAGTTCATACACTGTTGAGAAAATAGTCCCATTGGTTTTCTTAGCTGCAAATACAGCGAGAATAAACTCTGTACTGAAAAATTTTCGCGTGATCTATATAAACTGTCTTCACACACTCGATTTATAATTAGCGATATACAGGTACAGTGGCAAGTGTTATGCTTCTCAGGCTAATACCTCAAAAGTACCTCCGCGCAAAACACCCGATTTTGGTACATGCAAAAGAAAAAGAAATAGTGCCCGTGCGCGTGCCAGTAATAGGAAAACTAAGAGCTCGCGCATAAAAATGCACGAACGTACCAGGCGCGATGTCATCCAGCTAATTATCTGCTTCATGTACACAATAAAAACTTTAAGTCGGCTATGACCGCACTCCGTCTAAGTTCACATAAACTAGAAATAGAGAGGGGCCGGTACAAGAACGCCCCCCCCCCCCCCGACTTGAGGCTATGTGCACTCTGTTCCCTATCCAAAGTAGAAACCGAATTTCACTTTTTAATTGAATGTCCATACTACCAATCTCTTAGGCTAAATATTCTTTCTGCTACCTTCAGTTACAACAATTTGGCTATAACATTTGAAAATCTATTTGACCCTTCAGTTTCGATGAGTGTATGTCATTATGTATATAAAGCTTTTCAATATAGAAATCAAGCCTCGAACCAATAAGTTATTGCTAAACAAAATTTGCGTTCTATTTTCATCTTTTAACATACATGTGTATACATTTTGAAATAAGGTTTCTGATATATATTTTCACTTTAAACAAGAACCTGTATTTCATGTTTCATATTCTATATTTATATGGTTATATTGCTATTTATTTTAGGTTCCGTATGTCATTCACTGTTAACACTAATCTGTATTTCATTTTTATACGCCCACATTGAAATGTGGTCATATACATATGTCGTTATCTAAGATACCGGTGGGCTATTTAGCGGTGGCGAAAATGGGCCATTTCAAACAATATTAGTAGCCAACTATTGTCAAGAGTGTGCAAACTATAATATTATTGGGGGTCCCGTCAAATTCCATTTCCACTTGATCGGCATGGGAGTTGAAGAGAGGAAGATGGAAGAATTTCTTCTCGGTAGAAATGTTTCTTTCAAAAACATTACTAAAATGAAAGAAGTTTAAGAAGATGGTGTAAGTACATGCGTTAAAAACCAAACCAGGGACCTGGGAATTCCCACGTAACACACTAGCGTTGGGCATGCAATTGCAAGTGGCGACAACATTTTGCAAGAGATTGACGTGGAAAAGGACAATCGAGAGGGCTGGGTCATAGCTAATTCGCACATCTCTTTCCTTCAAAAAAGCAACAAAAAGGTGGGTTTTAGGCCCCACAACAAAGGACCAATTAAACCTAAACACTCATAAGTAGTGATGTAAAAACGTGTTAAAAACGAATAAAAAGTGTCAAGAATGCTGGGTTTAGGATTAATAGGACTACTGATTAATGAAATTTATTTGTTTTCTCCAAAAGTGATTAATTTTTTTATGTAATGCAAGCTATCTAGCATTCTAGCAGTAGAACAAACGTTGTTTAGCTGTCAACTCCTTGAATGCGAAGTGGTATGATGTCCTCGATAAAGTGTAAGCATATCCCGTCCCGTGTATATAATATATCGATATTACCGAAATTAACCTGACATACAATAAGTCACCATACACAATAATCCGAATCGAGGAAGGGTATAAGATAATCGCTCAATAATCGTGACTTTAGTGAAATCACGTGCGTGTTTTGGTTATTCTCTTCTAAACCGTCTAAATTATGAATTCACCAGTAAATAAGACATACTTTCCGGTTAAGCATTACATGATGACTGTCCGTATTATGACTTCAATACGCCCCCCCCCCCCTCCCAATTTCAACAAGCCAACAGTGAGGCTGATGTCCCCCGCCAAAATCCCCAAATAAATAGATGACACATATTAATTAATCGCACATTTATTTTTTTCAAACGTATCGACCAATCAAACTGAACACGAAGTGTCATCCAAAAATTGCTTATCTCTGCCTACCGTAAGAAGAAAATGCTCATCTTCGAACTCCATCAAGGCATTGACCTAAGAAGCATACACACCAATTTTGAACATTTTAACTCAATTCGAAGGAGAGTTATTGTGTTCCAAAGTCTCGGCAAATCAAATTGCTTATCGCTCTGCTTACCCTGAGCAGAAAATGCTCATTATCGATCATAGTCAAGGTATTACTGTAATGAAACTATACACCAAATTTCATCACTCTCACTTAATTAGAACTAAAGTTATCGTGTCTCAAAGCATCAACCAATCAAATTGCTTATCTATGCCTACCCTAAGCGGAAAATGCTCATCTTCGAACTCCATCAAGGCATTGACCTAATAAGCATAAACACCACGTTTGAACATTTTAACTAAATTAGAAGGAGAGTTATTGTGTTCCAAAGTCTCGACCAATCAAATTGCGTATCACTCTGCTTACCCTGAGCAGAAAATGCTCATTATCGAACTTAGTCAAGGTGTTACTGTAATGAAACTATACACCAAGTTTCATCACTCTCACTTAATTAGAACTAAAGTTATCTTGCCCCAAAGCATCAACCAATCAAATTGCTTATCTCTGCTTACCCTAAGCGGAAAATGCTCATCTTAATTAATCGCACATTTATTTTTTTCAAACGTATCGACCAATCAAACTGAACACGAAGTGTCATCCAAAAATTGCTTATCTCTGCCTACCGTAAGAAGAAAATGCTCATCTTCGAACTCCATCAAGGCATTGACCTAATAAGCATATACACCAAGTTTGAACATTTTAACTAAGATAGAAGGAGAGTTATTGTGTTCCAAAGTCTCGACCAATCAAATTGCGTATCGCTCTGCTTACCCTGAGCAGAAAATGCTCATTATCGAACTTAGTCAAGGTATCACTATAATGAAACTATATACCAAGTTTCATCACTCTCACTTAATTAGAACTAAAGTTATCGTGTCCCAAAGCATCAACCAATCAAATTGCTTATCTCTGCTTACCCTAAGCGGAAAATGCTCATCTTCGAACTCCATCAAGGCATTGACCTAATAAGCATATACACCAAGTTAGAACATTTTAACTCGATTAGAAGGAGAGTTATTGTGTTCCAAATTCTCGACCAATCAAATTGCGTATAGCTCTGCTTACCCTGAGCAGAAAATGCTCATTATCGAACTTAGTCAAGGTATTACTATAATGAAACTATACACCAAGTTTCATCAATCTCACTTAATTAGAACTAAAGTTATCGTGTTCCAAAGCATCAACCAATCAAATTGCTTATCTCTGCTTACCCTAAGCGGAAAATGCTCATCTTCGAACTCCATCAAGGCATTGACCTAATAAGCATATACACCAAGTTTGAACATTTTCACTAAATTAGAAGGAGAGTTATCGTGTTCCAAAGTCTCGACCAATCAAATTGCGTATCGCTCTGTTTACCCTGAGCAGAAAATGCTCATTATCGAACTTAGTCAAGGTATTACTATAATGAAACTATACACCAAGTTTCATCACTCTCACTTAATTAGAACTAAAGTTATTGTGTCCCAAAGCATCAACCAATCAAATTGCTTATCTCTGCTTACCCTAAGCGGAAAATGCTCATCTTCGAACTCCATCAAGGCATTGACCTAATAAGCATATACACCAAGTTTGAACATTTTAACTCAATTAGAAGGAGAGTTACTGTGTTACAAATTCTCGACCAATCAAATTGCGTATAGCTCTGCTTACCCTGAGCAGGAAATGCTCATTATCGAACTTAGTCAAGGTATTACTATAATGAAACTATACACCAAGTTTCATCAATCTCACTTAATTAGAACTAAAGTTATCGTGTCCCAAAGCATCAACCAATCAAATTGCTTATCTCTGCTTACCCTACGCGGAAAATGCTCATCTTCGAACTCCATCAAGGCATTGACCTAATAAACACATACACCAAGTTTGAACATTCTAGCTCAATTAGGAAGAGAGTTATTGTGTCCCAAAAAGTGTGACGGACAGACAGACAGACGGACGAACCCATTTTAATAGTCCCCCAACTTTCTTCGAAAGGGCGGGGGACAATAAATACGGTTCAGGCGATGCTAAACAAGGTACGTAAATATGAGTACATCAGATAATATTTTGAAAAGGTATTTAGTACGGAGCCCCTTAAGTGCACGATTTCACTATTATTTTTTTCGTACATGATTCCACTCTTATATAATTATTTCGTTTAAACGAAATATTAATTCGTTTAAAAGAAATATTAATTCGTTTAAACGAAATATTAAGTCGTTATAACGAAATAATTAATTCGTTATAACGAATTAATTATTTGGTTTTAACGAATTAATTATTTCGTTATAACGAATTAATTATTTCGTTATAACGAATTAATTATTTCGTTTAAACGAATTAATTATTTCGTTTAAACGAATTAATCGATTCGCTTAATCAATGTCGATTTAACACATCGACTAACCCCAATCTTCCAAACAACGAAGTTGAAACATGTTTTTGGGGTATCAACAGTTTGGTTTATAAGCGTATGCATGCGCCACGGTGGCTAAGTGGATGAGACGCTAGCTAGGAGGTCGCTTATTCGCCCCAGTGTTGGCGGAGAAAGTTCATCTGGGGTGTTCTTCGTGGTTTCCAGTTGTGAGTGATGCAGGAAGGATGGTCTGACAAGGGCAACTGTCTATTTTTTTGGATGGTACGAAAAATTGGAGGTCCCGTGTACAGATTGGCGTGCGCAACAAAGATCCCTTGGCAGTTGAATTTCATATATAAGAGTAGGCTGTACCGATTTTGGGCAAAATATCCCCCAAAGCACAATATTTGTCGTATGTCCATCTTCAATAGCCCAGTCAAACTCAAAGCAGAACAGTAGGACGTTTAAGCCCATTTTATAAGGGTACACCCTATCGATTTGTTAGTGTTACGTGACTTGCCGTTCCAGCGAAATGAAAGTTGGGTGGTCGAATGGTGCGCCATTGGGTCAAGCGGCGTTGTATCGGTTGACTGCATGTACGTGACAAGAAGTATGACTGCTTGTACATCCTTGTGGGTCTTCAGTTTCATCCCATTGCTAAATACCCCTACGCGAAAGCGGATTACATGTGTTAGTCCCGAAATCTAACACCTAACGGCCAAACCGATTGGTCATCTTGCACTTTTGAGCTTTTTATTTCCTTTTAAACATGTGATTCATGAAGGCCATAATGCTTCAATATTTCAAACATGGACCAAAGAAATAAGATACCCGTCACAATATCAGGCACATATTTAGGCTTTGTCAGGCATTAAATCTCTGGTGCCGGTCATTTTGTCCTGCACTGGTTGTCTTTTTTATTGATACCATAGATATAAATGTCCAGCACTGAGTAAAAATGTCAGGTACTATTTCATTAGTGACTGATATTTTGTAAGGTACATCTAAAGCCGTTATTTTCATGCCTGGTTATCAATTATGAATCCTTTTTTTTTCCAGTTCTGAAGAGTGTGGTTTTAGACCTTAGACTCATAAGAGATACTAACTGTGTCAGTATCCTTGGATCAGTCGGATCTCCTTATCCCCAGAACAATTACACAACACCAGCTAGACAACGTTTCAGTACAGCAGCATCTCCCAATTCTGAGAATTGCACTAATGATACACCTGTTACACCACTTTCTAGTCAAAATCGCCAAGACCCTAATTCGCAGGAGATTTGTCCTAATGCTGCTAGACCAGTAAATGCGATTGGTTCTGGTGATGCTCAGCTTGATATGGTAGGTTGTTTTTTTGCCCCCCCCCCCAAAATGCGTTATATCAATTTAAAATTTTGCAAAATGTAATAATTATTATTTCATGAAATTATGATACACGATTCCCATGAATAAATAGAATGAATCAACGGATCATATAGGTAACAAATGTTTCTAACATTTTCCCTTGTCGAGCACCTTTTAGTAAAGCTTTATTTTTGTCTGGACCACCTTTAAGTAAATCTTTATAAAGGGTCAATTCTGTTCAATTTTAAATCCATTTTTCTGTCATCTTAACTGATTATTTCTAGGATCCATTTTAAATATTTTGTTAATAGCTGTTTATTTTATCACACATGTAACAAAACGTATAAATGAAACTACATGTATTATTGTTGGATTTATTTGCTAATTTTGTAACATATATGCAATACTCATGTGGAAATCGGTTTAACGGTTCCATTGGTACGGGAACTGACGTCAGTTCAAGGTTAACGTGGCACCCGTGAAACCCGTCACCACTGCATCGCTGTTCAAGTTCTCATTTCGTGTTTATTATTATTCCAGGTCAAGATAGGTCCAGGATTGACGATCACCAAGCAGGCCTACAGTAAGCTTGATTTTAAAACCATGAATGGCCTTGTGTGCTCCACTTTGGATGACACCTTAACCTGGGAGTTCATGGCCTCTAGGTCATTAAAGGGGCAAAAGCCAAACTCCATGTCAGACGTTTCTAAATTAAAACCAGGCCTTTTAACCGATTTGGTGAACACATCAATTGGTAGGTATCCCTTCTTTCTGCAAATCTTGCATGTATTTGTATAATTCTGTCTGGAAAAATTAAATGAGTTGATCTGTATAATAATATACGAACATTTTTTGTATCTTAATTCAATTGACACAAGAAATTCACATTGGATCGAACGAACAGTTGTGTATATATTTTTCTTGAAGGCATGATCTATAAAAAAATAAATAGAAATAACATTCTAAATAAACTTTCTCAATTTTATAATCTTAAGCAACTGGGCATAATAAAGGTAATTCACGAAGATGGGAAATGAAATGGGGTTTTACGTTCTACTGTTCTGCTCCGAACTGGGCTATGAATGTTAAAAGAATGCACAACGTCAATTTCCATTAAAATTGTGTGGGCGTTACTCAATTTACTGTCAAAATCTACAGGCTGATGCTTGGTGTGGTAAATATTATCCAACTTTAATTTGACCAGGGTGTTTTCTCATGGCTCACTACCACGTGATAACGCGGTTTTGTTTCAATAATTGACAGGAGATGATATTGCAGTGTTGTTTCTAAATAAGAGCTACAACGGAATGGTTAAACTTACCTCATCAAACAAACGTTTTTTTTAATGTAGTTTTGAGTAAAATCAGAACACAATTGAAGGACGAATAAGAGAGTTTTATGTAATTAGCGAAGACATTGAGTAATCACGGTATACAGTTAGCAGTATTGCTTATCGTAACCAAAGATTAGATCATAGTTTACGTGATGTAAACAGGACTAGCGCTAATCCATACAACCCTAACGCTTACCTTAAACCTGCCTACAACGAAACGAAATATTATCTGTGTCTTCACCAGCGCATGTAAAATAATAATAATGATAATAATCTTTATTTCATGTATGAAAGACCAAAGGTCCATAGTACAATTTGACATCACAATTCTGAAAAGAAAAATAGAAAAAAAAAAGAAAAACACTACATGTAGTTGACAATTAGATATAATATTCCGAGTGCAAATAATTTAAGAAATATAAATCTATTTTTACATTGAACATTGATAGTTATAATTTAAAGTATGTACAATATACAATTAATGTATATAAATAAATTATTCAGTTGTGATGCTTAATTAATTGATGATTTAGTACGTTTATATATACAAATTGAAGCTTCATACAGTGATATTGGTTGATGGTTAATACTTACTTCTTTTCTTTCCTTAAATATTCCTGTGACAAAGGGAATGGTAGGCCATTTTTGATAGATTGATAATTGTTTAAGGATATTTAGATGACATAAGATTTATAAAGTTTTGGCGTTGGGTGGTAGTATTAACAATATGCTGGATTATATATGAATTGCGAAAACCATTATAAGCTGTACAAATAATCACAAACCATACATTATATGATTCCCAGTCTATCGCATGCACTTTAGATCATATGATCTGCCAGTGTCATGTAGTCAAGTCTGGTTGTTTTAATGCAAACATTTTACATTTAACGTGACACGGGATGGGGTCACATGCTTAAACTCATAGGTTTCACTGGTCGCTACAGGCAGGCAGGCAAATTATTTAAATGAAATTGTTGGCCATGTTAGTCCCGAAATGACTGGGGTTGTGTTCAGTAGACAGTAAAAACTATTTTTTCTCGCACAGAATAGGTTTACCTCACTCGTAAAAGGTAGTGGAGTATAAATGTGTCAGCATATAGTGTTCAAAATTTTCCAGGCAGCCTGGAAACTAACTAAGGTAAGATCTGAATATTAGTTTTTTGATTGGACAATATTAGATTGATTTTAGTTCTTAGCCAATCAAAATTAAAGTATCCGCTAAAATTTGGATTTTATCTTGTGAAACTGGGCCCTGGGCAGAAAATTCACGTTCTATAATGTGAAATTAATATATGGTTACTGATGTTGGCATGTTTGATTAAGTCACATCTGAAGTTTTGTGGGGGTGGGATGGCCTAGTGGTCTAGAGTGCCGCGCTTCGAACTCACCTCTGACTTGCAGCTGTGGCTTCGAGCTCTGGTGTGAGCGTATGTGGCATGGAGATAGGGGCGCCTTCTCAACCTCGTGGGTTTCCTGCAGTTTCCTCTCACTGCTAAAGACTACTACGCGCAAGCGAATTATTGAAATAAAATTAAACCATGTTAGTCCCAAAATGACCTAGTTTGTGTTGAGTGGACGTTAAGCCCCATTTCTCTCTCTCTCTGAAGTTTTGTTTGGCAGATGTAGGCCTACTGCTTATTATTACCACCACTAAATTGAGTTTCTGTACTTTTACTGGTTTTTAAATAAAATTACTTTGTTATTTCAGACTTCTTTTAAAATCAAAGATCAAAGATAAAAAAAGAACGGAAGTGGTAGCAAGCTCAATCAAAGAATGTATTCGGCAAAAATTGGCGAATGAAGCAAAGAGCCTAAAAAATGCAAAAATGAATAAATCTATGCTAATATTTGCGACTGTTGTTTGTTATTTTGTTTGTCTGCGTCTACACTAGGGCTGTCCTGGGGCTGAAATTTAGTCTATAGGGGTATTATAGTTTGGACAGGGTGCAACCTAGCCTACCGCTTTCGGAGTTATACTACTTTCAACCGGTGCAGCACCATGTCACAACGAACAACAGTTTTTGGTGCACAAATACCATAGTTTTTAACCAGAATATTGTGAGAAAAAATCCCAGGATTTAAAAACCATTGTATATTCTAGGTTTAAACCATAGTTTGTGAAAAGCGACAAAAACCATGGTTTGTCCCAAAATCTGATGGTTTTGAAAACCATGGTTTTTCTGTTAAAGCCATGGTATGTTTTTGTAAGGGATGCCCAATAAGAAGTAAAGGTATGGGGTTGTATAGTCTACTCTCGACCAATCAAATTTACTTAGCCTTGGTGGAAAATACGCATTTACTTAATAAACACCTACCCCAAGTTTGCACACTACCTCAATTTTTAAGCCTCGGCAAATAAGAATTACCGAGCTCTAAAATCTCGACTAATCAAAGTTTATGGTTCTCTTGACATTGAACAGAACATGCCTATTTATCGAACATTGATAAAATGAAGCTATACAATATGTTTCATCTCCGTTTAATAGAACCAATGTCATCGTGTCCCAAAGCATCAGCCAACCAAATTGCATGTGTCTGCTTAGTCTACGCAGAAAACCGACTTTTAACGCGCAAGAGGAGGGTTTACGATACCAAGAGGGTGGTGTCCAGATATTATAACATGTGTGAAATGCCATAGATCTTTGGAGGATAGATATAACTTTTCAGTAAATCCATCAAGGGTAATTTGGTAACTGATCTTAATTTTATTTTTTGAAGAATTAAATTGTTGTCATGGTATTCCTCATCCATATCTGCAGACATACTCAGATATTAATATAACGAACATCTACCCCATTATTCTCAGAATAAATGCACCTGCATTAACAAGGTGTGACAATACAGGGAGATCTACTTGCTGCACCGACCCCATAAAGTTACTGCGCATGCTAGTGAGCAGTTGGGGAGTAAATTTGCTCTGTCTAAATTGTGAATATTTGGTATGATTTAATTGGATAAATAGACTAAAAATGATACAAAGATGAATATAAAGACCGTGTGCCTGTACTGAATGGAAAATTTCAACAGAAATATTGTTTTCTTGACTTTAAACAGTTGAAACAATTCTATATTGAATTCTTAATAGTGATCAATGAGGTGTGAAGGGCCAGCAGATGGACCATGTCCATTCAAGCGAAAAGGTCGTGATGTCATAATGTCACAGGGTGACTTGATGTTATGCCCGAGTTGTGCTGATGTCCGATTTGGGACAGGCAATATAAAAACAACTGATACCAATAGTAATCGACCAATTAACAATGTATTGTGAATGATTTCGAGTTACCCGGCAACTCAACGGATACCACAACTCAGGTTTTTATTGTTGATTGTTTAATCAGCTATATCGTCCACTCATTGCAGAATAGTACATGTGAACATATTAAACTGGCTGTTCTGGGACATTTTACACTAGAAGAAATTATTACAAGTAAGACAATATTGTGGGATAAATGTGATAATGCTATCATTGGTGAGAGAGCGAGACGGAAGGACTCTCTTGTGAGATCTGAGAAGGAAGCGCACGTATTAGACATTGTAGCGGCAATCGATAAACTTGATAAATCAGGCACAATGCCAGTATACTCTAAGCGCTCTGGATATTAGGCGTCTGCCAAGATCATACCCAGAAGACATCAACTCTATATCATTAGCAGAAAGAATGAATACGTTTGAAGATAAAATCTCATGTCTGGATAAAGTACTAGAACACACGATATGTGAGAATGTGAGTATCAAAGAGAAGATAGATAAATTAAGTTCCACCACAAATACCAGATCATCTTATGCTGATATGACTACAGAGCCAAAGACTCTGGTCCCAGCGAACGAGCCTATCCCTAAACCACGGGAGCAGCCCCATTATACCAACGTTAGTAAGAAGCCTATTACACATCCACGGCGAAATGTCTGTTGCAGACGTGAGCTGATCCCCCTTAGGTCAGAATGGATCAGCACGTGCATGTTCTTTTGGGTATAAAGGCCAGGGTTGGTCCATATTGCCCCCTTCTTAGCTTAGATTAGACTTCTTAGCGCTCTTAGACTTCGTAGATGTTTTAGACTTGGATTGCTTAGAATCATTCGGATACTCATTAGAAAACTTGGATTTATAGATTTTGGATTGCCTTATAGTAAGTAGAAAGCTTTTACTTATATTTATTTTTTGGCTGCAATAGCGGTGGTGTATGTTGCATGCTGCTTGTAAAATAGCTGTGTAGTGCTTAGCATCGTTATTAGTATATAATATAGTTACCTGTCTGTCGCCCTGTCATAACCCCTCAACCCATCCCGCCTATTCTCACTCAGGCCATCGCAGATTAGGTGGGTAAACCCTGAGGGTATAATTCAGAGATAAATACCCAATTTTACTTTAAATGGCGCTGCGGCTTTTTGAACTTTAGCTGGTAGGGTTATTTGGGAGTTTATAAAATTCCAGGTTTCCTTATTTAGTGGAGATATTTCACATAGTTATAAAAGTACCCTTGTAGGAAATAAAATCATTAAATATTAAAAGTTATTATTCTAGTCAGGTTATAGAATTGTGATTTGAATTGCAATGGGAGTAAAATAGTGTATTTATTGGTAAGTGAATAGTTGTTGGTGTATAAGCGAAATCGCGGGAAAATACTACCCGTCGCCTTGGTAACGCATGCTTTTTGTATGCAGGTAGTAGGACTAGACATCTAACATAGCCATCGGTGTTAGTAGTTGGTAATATATTTAACAATTTAATTAAACAAACCCTAGTGAGTTATTAAAATAGTATTTGTGTTAATAATTCTATAGGACAGTGAAATTAAAGTTGATTTATTTTTACTGTTTCAATATTAATGCTTTGAAGTGAGATCACGTGGGTAGATTAATTATTACTTAGGAATTTCCCGATAGGCAATTTAACCGGAAGTAAACAAACAAAATGGCCGACTATTGAGAAATTATTTTAGAATTTAGGACTTTTTATTGAATAAAGGGAATTGATTGACTTTTTGAAGATAATTTGAGATCTTATATCCCTATTACAAATAAGCCCTATATAGTGAAGCTTTAGGCAAGTGGTATAGATAAGTTATGAATAAATTAAATTGACTTTACCTAATTTTCACCATGGCATATGGGGGTGATCAGTGGTCTATAAAGATGGATCAAGATTATCGAGATGCATTCTTAACAGAGACTCAACATTTTATGGAGGATCGGCGATCATTGATACCACCTCCTTTGTACCCCAGTCATGATGCTAGAATTAATGACCCTATCCCAAATACTGATAACAAAAAAGATAAGGGGAAAGTTAAGAAACAGGATGGGGGTCTTAGTCAGGATGTTCGGGTTAAGGATCCTATCCCACCCCTAAATGAACAAGAGGGGGAGGGGAGACATGTGAGAGAGGATGGGGGTACCCGATTCAGGGAAAATTACTTTAATCCCTCCACTATACCACGTTCTCTATCTTTTAATGGAAAATCAGATGGAAGTTGGAATACTTTTAGGGATAAATTTGTCCGATTTGCCTTGTCCCAACATTGGGGGGCTAATAGTTTTCAATGCATGAACTACTTATGTTATTGTTTATCTGATAAGGCAGCCGAGTATTTCACGAATATAACTCGGAGATATCCGCAAATGAATTTTCAAGTGACATTAGAAATGATGGAAAAACGTTTCGGAGGTCAGGATATACCCGAGGCAGCCCATGTGGAATTTCAAACGGCAACTCAGGGGGTTAATGAATCGATAAGTGACTGGAGTGACCGAGTGCAACAGTTAGCGTTGAGAGCTTATTCTGGTTTTTCTACGGAAAGTTTTATAGCTAGACAATCTGTGTTGAAATTAGTCCCAGGCTGTAACGATCCAGAGGCGGGTAGATTTGTCGCTAATTTAAGATTAATTGACATGGAGGAAGCGGTTGAAAGGTTGCAGTGGTACACTCATGTCAACACGGTTATTCCGTTGAAATCTAACACTAATTCTACCAGGGGTAGTGGTTATCCCGGGGGAAATAGGCAAGTAGGGTTTCATAATCCTGCAGAGACAGAGTCTGTCCCTCAGATAATTAGGCATGATGACTATGAGTCGGTTGGGGTTCGATGTCGACCGTCTAGATCTTCTATTCCTAGAAGATTATATCAAAATCCACGATCCCCTTGTGTTAATGGAACTTATTACCCTGAGTTAAGATCGACAAGTCCTTCTCAAGTAGGATTTATGGATTTGCCCCCAACAGATATGCAAACATCAATGGAATATAGTCACGTATATCCCTATGTACGTAGAACTAGTCCTTCGCCTATGCGTAAGCAAGTTAAACCTCCCAGTTTAAGTATTGAGCAAATTCCAGAAAAACCGAAAGAGGAATCGGAAATAGGCCAAGTTAAAATGGAAGTAAGCCAACTTAAGGATATGATAGCGACTTTAATTTTAACTTTGAATAGGAGAAGGTTCTCCCCTTCGCCTAATAGGACAAATATTACCTGTTTTGGATGTGGAGAGGTAGGCCATTATAAGAATGAATGCCCCCAGCAACCTACTAAGTTACCGGTAGCTACCTCCACAAAGAAACAGTTAAGGATTAAGGAAGAAAATGATACTTTAAACGTTCAAGGGACGAGGCAGTAGGCCTGCCCTCGTTCCCGGTTGAACAAGGCCCAAACTTGAAACATTCACTCTTACTTGAACCTGTAGAAGAATGTCAGGTTAACATTGCTCTTAGTTCCAAGGTTGGGGGGAGTGTTATGTTAGTGTTTCTGAGCCTGATGAGGAAATTTCTGTTGCTAGGTTACCCTCTGCTATTGCATATAGAGTCCCCCTAACAATAGAAAATTTAGTTACTGAGTCATTAATTGACACGGGTTCGGATTGTACTATAATATCGCCTAAGGTTTATGATCAGCTTGAAATTAAACCACCCAAAATTAGGGATATTACAATACATGCAGCAGCCGAGAATATGACATTTCCTGGATTTCTAATTGGCCCCGTTACTCTTCGAATAGGGTCTTTTACGTTCACGGATAATGTGTATGTAGCCCCAATAGCTGACACAGCTTTACTTGGTTTAAATTTTCTTAGAAAGTGGAAAGTTATTATTGATTTTTTACATGAGTGTTTAATAGTAGGTGATGAGAGTATTCCCCTAGTAACAGGCTTAAGGCCTTCGTGTAATACTGATAGTACCCCATATACTGCCCAAGTTATGGTCCCTACTAAAACTATTATTACAGCTAGGTCAGTAACTCGTCTACCTTGTAAAATGGATAGGACATTAAAAGAATATATGATAGAGCCTATAGAAAGTGAACAGTTACTTATTGGTCGCACTCTTCATTCAAATACTGATTATCCCACGGTATGTTTGATTAATGCGTCTGATAAGGACATTGTATTGAAGTCTAATGACATAATTGGACAAGCCTATGAGGTCGGAACGGAATCAATACTTCCTATTCCCTTAGAAGATTCTTCTCCGGGTTCCTCCAACCCTAACCCTCCAATGTCGATAATGGGGTACTAAATGAAGATGGTAGTCCAAGGGTACTTGAACATTTAGTTGCCTTATATGAACGATCAATTAAGCATTTGTCAAGCGGCCAAGCAAGGCAAATTGCAGAATTATTGATTTAATTTAGTGATGTTTTTGCTCAAACTGAATATGACTTAGGAAATTTTACTGCCATAGAACATGCTATTCACACGGGCGATGCCCGGCCCATTAAGGAACGCATGCGTAGGACACCTTTGTGTTTTGCTTCGGAAGAGGAAGCCCATTTAAAGAAAATGTTGAAAGCGGGTGTTATCGAACCTTCCACTTCTGATTGGGCGTCGGCCCCAGTATTGATACGCAAACCTGACGGGAATGTAAGATGGTGTATTGATTATCGAGCCCTTAACGCAGTTACAACTAAGGATGTATATCCTTTACCTATTATCGATGAATGTTTAGATACCCTCGCAGGGAATACTTGGTTTTTTAAATTAGATGCTAACTCTGCATATTGGCAGATTAAAGTTAAGCCGGAAGATCAAAAGAAAACAGCATTTCTAACTAAATTTGGTCTCTTCGAGTTCAAGCGTATGCCTTTTGGCCTTAGCAACAGCCCAAGTTCTTACTCCAGAGCAGCCAATTTAGTCCTGCAGGGCCTAAATTGGAATATATCGTTAGCATTTATCGATGATGTGTTCATTATGGGTCAAAAATTTGAAGATCACATATTCAATCTTAAAACGGTTTTGGCACGTTTCCGTCAGTATGGATTAAAAATGAAACCTAAAAAGTGTGAATTATTTAGGCAGGAAGTAGAATTCTTAGGCCGTATTGTGAGCAAAAATGGTATAAAAATGAGTGATAAACACTTAGCCCCGGTGAGAGATTGGCCGATTCCCAAGAATACTAAGGAGGTAGAAAAATTCCTGGGATTTGCCAATTATCACCGTGTCTTTTTAAAAGGGTACGCCGAGAAGGCGCTGGCCTTATACTCTATTACAGGTAAAAAACCTTTTTATTGGGGGGAGGAGCAGCAAGAAGCTTTTGAAAATATAAAGACTGCTTTAATAACTACCCCAGTTTTAGCTCTACCTAATCAAACTGATCCGTTTGTCTTGGATACTGATGCGAGTAATTTAGCAGTGGCCGCTGAATTAAGTCAGGTCCAAGATGGACAAGAGAGAGTAATAGCCTACTCTAGTTTTTCTTTAACCCCGGAACAGCAGCGGTACTGTACCACACGGAAAGAATTACTTGCGGTTGTTCGATTTACCCGCCAATTTAGGCATTATCTCTTGGGTCGTCCTTTTACGGTCAGGACTGACCATAGTAGTCTCACTTGGTTACTGAAGTTTAAACGTCCTAATGGTCAGTTAGCTAGGTGGATGGAAGAGCTTGCCCAATATGATATGACTGTAAAATATAGACCAGGTTCCAAACATGTAAATGCAGACGCCTTGTCTAGGATACCTGTGTCAGGCCCTTGTCCTGAATTTGCTTTGAATATACGTCCGAGTGATTTGCCCTGTGGAGGTTGTAAATATTGTGTAAGAGCCCATGAGAATTGGTATGAATATCAAACTAATGTCGAAGAAGCGGTCCCTTTAATCCCGCCCAAGATTAATGGGAAACCTCCTATTGAAATTGACCTCAATAGTTTTAAAGGGGAATGGCAAGACAAAATTAATGAAAATATTGGTACAACTGATGCTGAGGGATTGTTAACAACTTGTGCTTTAATAATTTCTCCTAAAGATACCCAGGGAAATCCCCAAGTGTTAACCTTGACCCAGGACGATTCCGGAATCGATTTATCAGGCAAATTAGAAGAGGAAATCCAACAAGGCCAAAAGAATGATTCTGATTTAGCGATTTTGTTAAATTGGATGATACATAAAATAGAACCCGGGGAGGGTGAATTATTTATAGCTAGTCCTGCCTCTAAAAGTTATTGGATTAATCAGAAATTATATTATCTAGATGAAAATTAAATCTTGTATAGGAAAGATGTGGACGGGCATTCCCAACTAGTAGTGCCCAAACCTTTAGTTTCGGAACTTTTACGATTAAATCATGATGTACCGCTGACGGGTCATCGGGGTAGAGATCGAACTAGACAGAGAATTAGAACAAAATATTATTGGTATGGAATGACCCAAGAAATCAAGTTATACGTGGCATCATGCATGAAATGTAATCAAAGTAAAAAGGCAACTAGGATAGCTAGACATGATTTAGTCAATTATCACGCAGGAGCCCCTATGGAAAGAGTTCATTTGGATTTCTTAGGTCCTTTGCCCAAATCCAATCAGGGAAATGAATATATTTTGATGATGGTGGATCAATTCACCAAATGGGTCGAATGTGTCCCTTTGCCATCTCAGACTGCTGAAATAACAGCACAGGCTGCTGTCAATGAATTCTTTTCGAGGTTTGGAGTTCCGTTCCATATCTTTACAGATCAGGGACGGAATTTTCAAAGTGATTTATTTCTCTCCTTGTGTGATCTATTGAAAATACATCGAGCCCGCACCACCCCCTATCGCCCTTCCTCAAATGGGCAGGTTGAGCGATACAATAGGACGCTAATGGACGCCTTACGCTGTTATATGGGGGATACACAAGCAGATTGGGATATTTATTTACCTCAATTAGCCGGTGCTCTTCGTTCCTCTGTCAACCGAAGTACTGGGTATACGCCCAATAGATTAATGTTGGGAAGAGAGATCAATATGCCTACTGACCTCATGTTTGGGTCTCCAGAGGAAGAACAAGAACCCCTGCCTGATTTATATTTAAAAAATCTGAAGGAAAATATAGTTAAGTCACATGAAATAGCCCGTAAAACTTTACAAACTAGACAAAAACGCATGAAAAAGGATTACGATGTGAAAATATGGAAAAAATCCTATGATATAGGGGATTGTGTATATATCTTGGATACTGCCTGTCTTAAAGGAAAGAACAAAAAATTAAGTCCGTATTGGAAAGGCCCAGGGGTGATTGATAGGTCTTGACCCCGTATCTTTTAAGGGTGAAAACGCGTAATGCTCAGTCCATTATGCATCATGATCGAATAAAACCATGTAGAGATAGGGAGATCCCCCCCTGGGTAGAGCATTATAGAAATAAAATCCTGAGTGGGGATTATTCTACCCCTGTGCGTCCTACTCGCAAAATTAATTGTGTTTGCCGGAGACCATGGGGAAGAGGTTTCGGAATTCAGTGCGATCATTGTTTAGAGTGGTTCCACGGAAGATGTATCAATTTGACTCCCGGGGAGGCGGAGTGTATAGATATATATACTTGCCCTTATTGCGATTCCTCTTCACAAGCAAGATAGTCCGGGAGAAAAAGGAATGATTTTCTCCCGGAGTATTTTTTTTTTATTTTTCAGATTTTAAGGATTATAAATTATTTTAAAATAAAAAGGTAAGCCTTGGTTATATGAGGAAAGGTTTTACTAATAGAGTTCCCTGTTCTTCTGAACAGGAACAAAAAACCGGTGAACCATGTTGGGATGACGAGCTCTATCAGTCCGATATCATGCTAAGTCCTCCTACTCCTCAGGTGTTAGGAGAGAGTACTACTTCTATGAGTTCTGATTCGGAATGGTCGGTGTTATCATCCCCTATTAGATTAGATGAGTGGTCCATTCCTATTAGGCCTAACCCTATCCCTTCTCCTGTTCCTTTAAGACCCAAGTCCCAGGATATTAGAGTATATGATGGTCCTAACCTGGGAGGGGATGAACTGACCCTATATATTTCACCTACCCAGAATAAGATTCGGCAACCTCCTATACCCTTGGCTAGTTGGCAAATAAGACCCACTCCTAGAGGTAGTAGTCGGATGCCTGTACCATTAATGTCGTTAAGGGTGGCACCACCTATACCTATTATGCTAGGCCCTCTTTTTTGTCGCCGTTAATCACGGGGCCTAGAAAACCAATAAACATCCCAAATTCTGGGTTTGTTGCCGAGGGGTGACTATGGGGTAAAGGTTGCTGATAGGTTTAGGGTTCCGGAGACGGTTTTGGCTAGTAGAAGACCCCCAGCTGTCGCTCAAGGTTGTAGGGGTGTGATTCCTGGCGGGATTGTGGGGGGAGGAAGGTATGGCCCACAGTCATCTGGATATGGATTAATAAACAACAGGGATAGGTTGCCCGTGAGTTCAGGAGGGTATCAAAGGAAAATGGGTTTAGATTCGGGTCCTAAAGGGAATTTGCCGGTACCTCCAAAGAGGAAATTAACATATGATGAATATGTTCAGGTAGAACCTGGTTGTAGACCAGTCCTGGAGAGAGGGATTCACCCTTGTCAAGGTCATGAGATACCGCTGAGTCAGGCATGGGAGAGGGTAAACAGATCGAGATTAGTAAAGGCCTCTTTGTGTCCAGTTCCGGGGTGTGGTTATAAGACCAATTCCTTAAAAATACATGTATTTGACAAGCATCTACCCCCTTATTTTAGGATTCCCAGGGGGGGGGGGGGATGTCAGTTCCCAGTGTGGAAATTGTCAGTAAGAGGGTATTGGCAGTAAGAGCTCTGGCAAGAGCGATCCCCGATGTAGGCGAGTCCTTGTGGGAGATTATGGATAAACTGAACAGGGACAAACTGATACCAGCCGATAGTAAGGTGGATCCCGCGACTTATGGGGCTTTTCGGGAATTAGCAAGGCAATCTGGGTGGGTCCCCATTAGGGATTTTTCTCTTCACCCCTTAACACATCCATCCAGCCCTATTGACACATTGGAGGGTTTTGGCTACATTGTTAGGATATCTTTCCCCGGGGGACCAGAAAGTTTTCCGGGAGAGGTTTGTGTAAGGGGGGAGTTGAGGGAAGTGGGGATAGGATAAGGGAGGCGTCCCGGGGAAATTGGTGAATGGAGTTGTAGGAGATTCCAATAAAGGAAAATTAAGAGAAAAGTCAGAATAGCTCGAAGGAAGGAGAAAATGTGGAGAAAGTAGACAGAAATAGTTAGATAATTGGTTGTGATCTCTATTTTTTTTTCAGATGGAAGAGAAGAATCAAATTCCTATTCCCCCGCACCCGCTCATCCTAGGGGAGGGGGGTAATGCAACATCAACGGAGTCTTGCCCCAGGTCCCTCCTTGACCAGTTTGAATGGTTTGGGGGGCTGGGGAGGAGACCCAGGGTTTGCAGGGGGCAGACCTTGGCCTCTCCCGAAAGAGAGCAGGTCCGTGGGGTGGGGAGACTTCGTGCCTTTCCCCGGGCTAGGGGGAGACGCCGAGGCAGGGCAACTCGAACTGGATCCCCTCTACCCGCCGTTCCGACCCCAGGAGCGGATGCCAGGGAGGCTAGAGGCCATGCCCCGGCAGACGTCACCTGTACCAGGGCAGGTGAGGGTCCGCCGAGGTTTTGGCCTCCCTCCTACTCACCCTAGCCCTCCTGATATTGTAGGACGGGCTGGGGAGGGTAGGGGGCCGGTTGTCCCCGAAGGATCCACTATTGGAAACGCAGAGAGTTTAAAGATGGCTGACATGTAAAGCCGGTGTGGAAAACGGGAGATATTTCTTTATTTTATTCAATATAGATAAAAGGTACTTTACTTAAAACTTAATATCAAGATAGTTCGGGTATTCATCTTCAATTTGAAACTTAATTTGAAGACAAAAGTTTGCAGACTCACGTAATTTAACGTACATATTATATTGAACACCTTGAGTTTGTGAACTCAGCTGAATTTAACTCACCTGTCTACCTTGGTGTTTTGTTTAACACAGTAGAGGCTTGATACAAGTACAACTGATATTAAAATGGGTCAAAAGAAAAGACAGCGACAAGCAGAAGTATCCTCTAGTATAAGTGATTTTCTAGATTCTGTCCTTAAAGACGACGAATCACTAAAATGCTTCATAGAGGAAATTTTCAAAAGGGAGTCAATTGTAACCCCCATGATCCAGGCCTTTAAATTAGAAAAGACACAATATTATGATGAACAAATAAAGTCTTTAGAAGATAGAATAGATGAACTCGAACAGTACTCTCGAAGAACCTGTCTCAAGATAAGTGGAATTCAAGAACGAACAGGTGAGGACACCGACAAAATCGTTCTAGATCTGATTAATAACCATGTCTTACCCAGTGGTACACAGCATTTATCCCTAAATCAAATTGGTCGTAGCCACAGAGTTGGCCAGAAAAACAGTAGGCTCAATAGTGACATAATTGTGCGGTTCGTAAGCTATAGGGACCGAGCATTAGTATACGCCAACAAGAGGAATCTTAAACTTTACAATGAACAGAATAGTACCAAAGTCTTTATAAATGAAGCTCTAACCCAGAAACGTGCACTCTTATATAAACAGACAAGACAACTTTATCCTAAAAAACTGATTAAAAACTGTTGGACATATGATGGTCGGATCTATGTACGACCACTCAGTGACGATCGCAATTATCTTATTACCAGTGAAGAGGACTTGAACCAGTTCTATCCAAACAAACAGACACCAAAACGATTCGAAATTCCAGTATCCGAAGATACAACGACTACAATGCTAAAACAACCATCTCTTGTCGATTTTGGAATTGTTACATCAACACCTATTGCTACAGCATCAAACTCGAAAAGTAGATCACAAAATGTAATAGCATAGGCATATTATACAAATTCAAATATATTATATAAAGCTGAAACTAATATTTTTTAGGTATACATCAACATATTATCTCATAGTTTTTAATGTAAATTAGACAATGTTATTATTACATAAAAGGCATCTATTTAATAACTAACTTACATACTTACAATACTCTAAACTTAAATAGAACAGAACTCATTATTAGCTAAAGACATATTTGTGATAAACTTTGTTCTCCAATTCAAATTAGATAGTGCAGAATGCATTATATGTTTATGACATATCTGATAATGTATAATTTAGACAAAAATAGTACCCTACAGAACTCATTATAAGTTTATGACATAGTTATTATTACGGTATACTTTAGTGTATGAATTTAACTTAAATACAGACTGCATTGTGTGTTTATGACATATTTGTGTTAAACTTTAATTGTTTAATTTAAAGAGTGCAGATTTCAATTTTTAAAAAAAATGCTTTAAAACTTACACAATATAGAGTTGAATTTTACAAATTAAACCTGGATTGTATAGACTGCAGAGTTTATTTTATCTAATTTAAACATATTAAAGAATTCATCATTGGTTTATGACATATTTGTCTTAAACTGTAATGTTCAATTTAATCTTAAATAGTACAGATTTCATTATAGTTTATGACAAACTTATGTAAAACAGGTTAAACTTAAATGTCTGACTTAAACTTAACACAATATACGATAATGACATACTAATATATGTGTCAAACTCTTAAAGCTGAGTGTTACAATGTACATGTATTTGGGTTTCTTGTATTATGAGTACAACAATATACACGTATTGTGTTAAACTTAATGTTAATTTAATCTTAAATAGTACAGAACTCATTATAAATTCATGACATATGTTTGATTAAGTTTAATGTCTATTTTAAATATAGATAGTACTGAACACAATGTAAGTTTATGACATATTGTGTTAAACTCTTCTTTCCAATTCAACTTAGATAGTACAGATTGCATTACGTGTTTATGACTGTCTAATCGTAGTGTTAAGCTTAAATGCCTAATCTAGACTTAGATAGTAAAGAAGTCATTATCAGTTTATGACATATTTGTTTTAAACTTTAATGTCCAATTTAAACTTAGATAGTAAAGAAGTCATTATAGGTTTATGACATATTTGTGTTGAACTTAAATTGTCAGCATAATTGTAGACATTGCAGATTTCATTATTAGTGTATGACATTTGTGTTAAACTTTTAAATTTGTATATCAATCTTAAATAGTAAAGACTACATTATGAGTTTATGACATAGTTAAACATGACTATACTTAAACTTAGATGTTGCAGAATTCATTATTAGTTTATAACGATTTTAAGTTATACTATTAAATCATATAATGTGAGATAATACGGACAATACATAATTAGCTTGATATATTTATGTTTGTACTTTATTATCGAGTTTAAATTTACACAATATAGAATTGTAATTTCCATCTTAATCTAGTTTGTATTTGACTGTATTTTGGAGCTTATGGCTTGTGTCTAACTTAAACATAGTAAAGAATTCATTACTAGGTTAAACTTAAAGTTTAAATTTAAGTTAGATAGTACACAATTCATTATGAGCTTATGACATTTGTGTTAAACTTTAATGACTAATTTAAACTTAGTACGAAATTCATTAAAAAATTATGTCATATTTGAGTTAAACTTTAAAGTTTAACAGGGGCGGATCCAGGAATTTTTGCAGGAGGGGGTTACCAGGATCCAGTTAAGGAAATCTGCCACCATCGTCCCTAAATTACATAGGCATACATACAAATTGAGCTTTTTTTATTTTTTAAAGAGAGGAATCATTTTTATAATGATGTAGGATCACATTGTGATTTCATTCTATTTATGCAAGGCTTTTTTTTTTTTTTTTTTTTTTTTCCATGACCCGTCACCCCCCTCTGGATCCGCCTTTGGCTTAATTTAAGTTAGATAGTACATAATTCATTATGAGTTGATGTCATATTTGTGATTGGTATGATATTTGTGTTAAACATTAAAGTCAAATCCAAACTTAGTACAAAATTCATAAGAGTTTAAGACATATTTGTGTTTCTGACATATCACGAGTTAAACTTTAAAGTCTAATTTAAATTTAGATACATTTAGTACATAATCAGGCGCGGATCCAAGCTCAGGCTTGGAAAATTTTTATGCGATTTTATTGGCGATTAAGACCTGTAATTTACCTTCCGGAAATACGTCAGAATGAACCAAATTGAATCTTATTTACCAAATTAATCGGTTGAGCACAATTAGTTAAGCAATTATCAAACCTAGACACCCCCCCCCCCCTTGCAAAAAATCCTGGATCCGCGCCTGATAATTATTGTGTAAAACATCGAAGCCAAATCTAAACTAAGTACAAAATACATAAGAGTTAATGACATATTGTTGCTAAACTTAAATGCTTAATTTAAACTTGGAGAGTAAAGAAGTCATTATAGGCTTATGATATATTTGTGTTAAATTTTAATGTCTAATTTAAACTTAGATAGCAAAGAAGTCATTATAAATTTATGACATATTTGTGTTAAACTTAAATGTCTAATTTAAACTCAGATAGTGAAGAAGTCATTATAAGTTTATATAATTTTAATGTCTAATTTAAACTTAGATAGTAAAGAATCATTATAGGTTTATGACATATTTGTGGTTAATTTTTATTGTCAGCATAATTCTAGATCTTGCAGATTTCATTAAACTTTTAATTTCTAATGTAATCGTAGTACAGACTAAATTATGAGTTTAAGACATAGTTAAACCTTAATGTCTAAATCAATGTAGAAGGTGCAGAATTCAGTATTAGTTTATGACGATTTTGTGTTAAACTATTAACCCATATAATCTGTTATGTGTTACCCATAATTCCCAAATAATATTTAGATATTACGGACCTTAAATTAAATTTTAAGACATATTTTGTGTTGTACTGTAAGTATCATTTAAAGGGACGTTCCGAGATAACTCCTGGAGAATAAAAGAGTCAAAACGCTTAAATACTTCAAGGGAACTTTACCAGGGAAGGCGTTTATGTCGCTATTCCATCGTTAACCCTTTAAATAGCATTATTATTATTCTTGAGACACTGGGATTTATCTGGGACTACCCTATATTAATCATAGACAACCACCATATTTGAAATTAAAGTTGCACATATCCATCAATAATTTCCGTTTCCCAGAGCAACTTAAGCTCTTACCTCAAACCTTGATAAGCCAACGAGTAAAAAATGCAGTATGTGAAATTATATACACATCATATAATTTTCCCTTTTACCACACACTTCACAAAGGTAAAATACTTTTCCATGTCTCTATAATATATTTTAATTTTACTACCAAAAGACTCAACTACAGTAAACAATGTTATTGTTATTTCTGTATTCGACAACAATATGTGTTAGTGTATCTTTGTTTATGGACATTTCGTCCCCATATACAATTACTTCCACTTTTAAGTAAACTTATCTACATGTTTCATAATCCTATTAAATTGTATAATAATTTAATATACTTATATGTCATAAGGCCAAGCAAGTTCTATACTGTTTTAAAAAGAAAACTATGTAAACACTATTTTGTTAATCTTCAGTATTGCTTGAAAATCTTACTTTTGTATGCACTTAGCTCAATTTCGTACAATGTCATAAAACTTAAACTTACACTATCAGGTAATGTTGAACCAAACCCAGGTCCCCCTGTCAATCGTTTGTCGGTCGTGCATCTGAATGTTAGAAGTCTACGTAAAAAACTTGACCTTATTGAAGCAGAGCTCTCTTCATTTGATATAATTACTTTAAGTGAAACATGGCTTGACAATAACATACCCACCGAATCACTTCTTCTACCGTCTTACTATGCACCAATTAGAAAGGATAGGACCGACTCCATTGGGGGTGGGGTAATTATCTATGTTCGTAACTCTATAGCATTCGTTCGTCGTTTAGATTTGGAAGACAGTAATACAGAATCAATTTGGCTTGAAATTAACTCTTGCAATAATAAATTTCTTCTGGGAATTTTCTACAGAGCCCCGCAAACTTCTCGTGAAAATGACACACGCATTTTTGAAGCTCTACACTCTGCCGCTAATGACAATATTAGCAAGTGTCTGGTCTTGGGTGACTTTAACATAGACATGCTGAGGAAATCGGGTACTTTTGTACATGACGCCATAAACCTTTTTGATTTTCAACAATTAATCACAAAACCAACGCGGTATCAACATAATGGAAATAATTCACTGATAGATCTAATGGAAATAATTCACTGATAGATCTAATTTTAACAAATTTTCCAAAGTTCGTAAACAATATCACCGTTTCTGATAATTTTTGTAGTGATCATTGTCCTGTTTCGTGTACGCTCTCGTTTAATACTCCCAAATCAAAGTGTTTCAGACGAATGATATGGGATTACCAAAACATAGATAATGAGAAACTAAAAAATGACGTCATTTCGACAAACTGGTACGATCTGATACAAGATGACGACGTTGATGTCTCGAGTAGGAAATTTACAAGTGAATTAATCGATTTAGCTAAACGAAATATTCCAAATAGAGTAGTAACCATTAGACCTAACGACAAACCTTGGATGACAAGCGAAATTAGGAAAACTAGAAGGAAAAAGAATAAAATTCATAAACGTGCCACCAGCACAAATCATGACAATCATTGGCAATCTTTTAGGAACATTCGGAACCAATATATAAATTTGATTAGACAAGCAAAACAAGCATATTATGATAACTTAGATGAAAAGATAAATGACAAATCGCAGTTTGGCAATAAAAGCTGGTGGAAAATTGTTAATTCATTTGTGAAAACACAAGGCTGCACTAAACAAGACACACCACCCTTAATTGTAAATAACAACACTTTATTCACACCGCAAGACAAGGCAAACGCACTGAATAACTTTTTTGTTGAACAATCTAAACTTAATGATTCTAATAAATCTTTACCCTCAATTGACAGAAATGCTAACTCATTAGAACAGATCGTACCAACCCCCCAAGAAGTTAAAGACATTATCGACAGCTTAGACACCTCAAAAGCCTCCGGTCCGGACGACATAAGTGCCAAATTACTAAAGCAAATATCCACCGAAATTTCATCTCCGCTATGCTCCTTGTTTGAACTGTCATTAAAAGTAAGTAAAGTACCCAGTATATGGAAATTTGCAAATGTCACGGCTATTTTCAAAACAGGATCACCAAACGATTGTTGTAACTATAGGCCAGTCTCTCTTCTTAGTATCATTATAAAAGTATTTGAAAAGGTTATATACAAACATGTCTTTAACTTTTTGAGAGGGAACAAAATACTAACGTCTTTTCAAAGTGGTTTTCTTCGCGGTGACTCCGCCATCTTTTAACTAATAGAACTAACACATATGTTTTGCCAAGCCATTGACCAAAATTATTCTACTCGAGTTGTTTTTTGTGACATCAGCAAAGCGTTCGACAAAGTCTGGCACGCCGGACTTTGTTGGAAGCTGGATGGAGCTGGGATAAGAGGTAGTTTCTTAGACTGGTTTAAAAATTATCTTTGTAGTAGACAACAATCAGTTGTTTTAGAAGGCATATCCTCTGATCCAAGAAACATCCATGCTGGTGTACCACAAGGATCTGTTTTGGGACCTATATTGTTTTTAATTTATATTAATGATATCGTGAACAACCTTGATTCCAATGTTAGACTATTTGCAGACGACACTTCACTATTTGTAAAAATGGACGACCCTAGTACAAATTCGGATACTCTGAATAATGATTTAAAGAAAATAAATGACTGGGCAGACTTGTGGTTGGTAACCTTTAACCCTCTAAAAACGGAAACAATGACCATACGCACAAAATCACAAACAACTAATCCACCTTTGTTCTTTGGCACAACACAGATTAAAGAGGTCACCTGTCACAAACATCTTGGTTTAATTTTTCAAAGTAACGGAAAATGGAATGTCCTTCTTGAGAATTTATGTAAGAAAATTTCAAAATTGACAAATTGTCTAAAATCACTAAAATACAGACTAAAACGGAAAACTCTACAAACAATATACACTTCCTTTATTTTGCCTCATTTTGATTACGCAGATATTATTTGGGACGGTTGTTCAAATGTACTAGCTAATAAATTAGAAAGCCTTCAACTTGATGCACTTAGGACTATTTGCGGGGCGGTTAAAGGAACCAATCACGAATCACTGTACAGAGAAACTGGTTTTATTCCTTTGATGGAGAGACGGAAGCGTCACAAATTGCATCTTGTGTACAAGGTCTTCAATAATATTGTTCCTAAATATCTTTTAAGTCTTTTTGAAAAATCGCCAACATTACCATATTCATTAAGGAACCATAATGATTTTACGGAATTTAAATCCCGAACACATCTCTTTTCTAATACATTTATACCGTCCTCCATCAGGGAATGGAACCAGTTAGACACCTCGGTTCGTAGAACAACATCACTATCTGGCTTTAAACAAAAACTTTCCAAAAATGACATAAACATTCCGATATATTATTTTTTTGGTTCGCGAAAAAACGAAATTATTCATTCAAAATTCCGACTCCGATGTAGCGATCTTAAAGGTCACATGTTTTCGAGACATATATCAGATGATCCAGCTTGTACATGTGGTCATCCATTTGAAGATACTGAACATTTTCTTTTCATATGTACAAACCACTCAGATGCACGCCACAGAACGATAAACACCTTGCCTCTCGAATACAGAAATAGCAATCACCTGTTATTTGGATCAAATAATCTTTCCGTTGCTGAAAATATTACCATTTTTACGACCCTACATGAGTTTTTTAACCTTTCTCAACGATTCTAGAAAATTATTAATTTCATTTTTCATTAAAATTCCCTAATTCAAAAAATTATTATACTACAAGTATTTCATTTCTTATATAATATAATTACATGTACTGTAAATAAGTTGTATATATGTAAATACTTTATTATTGTAAATTAAACTGCATACAGGGAGAGGGTTTTCACATAGGCTCTGCCTGTTACCCAATCCTATTCATGTTGTTTGAATAAAATATGTTTATACAAATCCACTATTGATCCGAGGGGACAACCAGTTCCGCTGATGTCGCTTGTGATTCCTCGAGTCAGAGGAGGACTCGTAGACGTGAGGAACGCCGGCGGCGTCAGCGGGCAAGGGAGTTGGTGGGGGCTGTCCCGGGAGATGACCGGCCTGTTCATCTCTCGCCGCAACAGTGGCGAGAGTTATTGGGCCGGATTAGCTCTCGGGACAGACGCTTAAATGTCTGCTGTCCCCACTGCTGCCGCCCCACTCCTCGTTGTTGAGCCTTAGGGGATTATATTTTTTTTTGTATGTTTAGTTCTTTTTCCTCTGGTCCTTGTTTTTTTTGTTAATTTCGGTTTATTTAGTTTGGGTGGGTGGTTTTACGGTATTTTTTTATTATTTTTAGGGAAGGCCGCTCTTACTGTCATTTTCTATATTCCTCTATAATCTTTCCTAACTCTTTGTTTCATTTTCCCTAGTTCTTTCCTGTTTCTTATCTTTGAGCTTAGCTATCTTCTAATTTCTTGTCTAGATACGAACTTTTTATATTCTGCTGTCCCCTCTGGTATGTATGGACCAACCTATCCTAGGGATGGGGGGGAGGGAGTTATTTTTGGGGAACTAGCTATATTTTTATTTCCCTAGGGGGGTCTCCTTTTATAAAATTGGGGGGTGTGTTGCAGACGTGAGCTGATCCCCCTTAGGTCAGAATGGATCAGCCCGTCTGTGACGTTTATTAATTTAGGACGTGCATGTTTTTTTGGGGTATAAAGGCCAGGGTTGGTCCATATTGCCCCCTTCTTAGCTTAGATTAGACTTCTTAGCGCTCTTAGACTTCGTAGATGTTTTAGACTTGGATTGCTTAGAATCATTCGGATACTCATTAGAAAACTTGGATTTATAGATTTTGGATTGCCTTATAGTAAGTAGAAAGCTTTTACTTATATTTATTTTTTGGCTGCAATAGCGGTGGTGTATGTTGCATGCTGCTTGTAAAATAGCTGTGTAGTGCTTAGCATCGTTATTAGTATATAATATAGTTACCTGTCTGTCGCCCTGTCATAACCCCTCAACCCATCCCGCCTATTCTCACTCAGGCCATCGCAGATTAGGTGGGTAAACCCTGAGGGTATAATTCAGAGATAAATACCCAATTTTACTTTATGTCTTTAACAGAAACCTAAGAGACACCGATAGAGAAAGTGTTATGTCAGGAATTAGCAACGCAACAAGAGATAGTCAACAAGATGACGGTTTTAGAGCTCCGTCGCATGTGACAAAAAAATTGATTAGACAGGAATGTAAGCGCAGACGATGTATAATTGGCAGGTCCTCTCCTAAGGCTACATTTAAAGGGGCGCCAGAACCAACTAGACACTTATTTATATATAGGGTATCGATAGTGATTTTTACTATCGATAATCGGCAATGAAATGTCGGTCGATAATCGATAGTATCGAAAACAAACTTATTTTCACGGTCGTCATCAAGACTGGATACAGTGTAAGTTCAAAACCATACGATAACGAAGTGGCGAAAGATCGTTTGCTCCTGTCTAAGGAGATTTCCTTGGAAAACATTAATAAAACTTGTTATATCACGTATATATACGTCAATCCATGTTGTTTATTATTAAAATAATGCATCCGTGGTTCCGAATGAAGAAATATCGTAAATAATTATGTTAAGGGACCAAACTGAACTTGTTCCGATTCAAAACATTGCGTACGTGCGCGCGAAAATATCAATATGGCGGACAATTCTGTGTCGTTTCGTGTGCCAATAGAGAACCATTATTCGTATAATATATAAGTAAATCAACAAAAGTTTTGTCCTCCATGTGTGCTATTTATTGTACCGGGTTCTCATTACTGAGGCACACGTAGAGAAATAGTGAACTGTACAGACGAATTCTGAAGCTTGCAAAGGGAAATAACTCTAACTTTATTTACACATCCGGATATCTCCGATTTAGCGATATTCAACAATAATTTATTCAAAACTAAAGTAACGTTTCAATGAGAGTGAATTGATGAAAACAGCTGTTCAATAGGCAGACACAATTTTGTTATGTGTTACATTGATATTAGATAGTAATTAAAGTGAGCGGTGTATTCTAATTAACTGAAAGAAAACATTGACATTTCAGACGCAAGAAAAATAGACGAAGAGCGATAATCGATAGTAACCCACCGCTATCGATAGTGCTTTTCTGGGCCGCCCAATCGATACTATCGATTTATATCGATATTTTACCCAGCCCTATTTATATATCGTGTTGATAAAAACACCACAGATAATGAGATCTCATCCTATCTCAAAGATAAGGGGTTTACAGTTCACGAACTGTTATGTATATCAAACTTATTATCAAAATTCAAGTCTTTCAAGTTAACAGTACCCCAATCCGAATTTCCGAAACTATTCGATGAGGAACTGTGGCCAAATGGCGTACGTATCCGTAAATATGTCTCACCAAGAGTGGATATTTAAGTGAATATTTAAGTGCATATTTCATCCAATGGCCTTGTTAACATTAGCAACATATAACTCTCATGGCCTGGGAACAGGTAGAATACAATATATTGACAAATTATGTAACTCCCATGACTTTGTCTTGATACAAGAACACTGGCTTCTAACTGAACAGCTGCAATCATTCCAAATTAAAATTCCCGGTATTTGTGTACATGCCAACTCGGGCATGGAGAGTAACTCCATTATCAACGGTCGGCCCTATGGTGGGTGTGCGATTCTGTGGCGCAGTTCTCTATTGTGCAATGTGGAACCAATACTGTTTGACTCGAAACGTATTTGTTCAGTCAAAATTCAATGTGGCGACTTGAATTTGTTAATATTTAATGTATATATGCCATGCGACAGTACCAACTCGGATGAATTCGACAATACACTTAATGACCTAAAGAGGTTAATAGATGAAAATCCATGTGACCATGTACTTGTAGGAGGAGATTTTAATACCAATTTTTTACGCACTACCTCGACACAAACAAATCATTTAGGTCAATTCCTGTTAGAGAACACCTTAGGGTGTGGTTACACTAATCCATGTAGCAATGTTCTTTATTCATACGAGAGTAAAATTAACAATAATAGATCTACAATAGATCACTTCTTCCTTACGTCTAATCTGATGAATCAAATAATTCGTTATCAGTCTGTACACGATTATGACCATTTCTCAGATCATGCCGTAATCAGTATGGCTATTAACATTCCCGTAGACTACTATGACAACTCACTTATGAGCAATATGCAATCTCAAACCAAATGGCATGAAGCAACAGACGAACATATAAAGCATTACAAAGATACTTTGGATGAGCCCTTAAAAAATGTTAATATCCCTATTGATGCCATACATTGTACTGATTATTCATGTACAGTACATAATGTAGATTTAGAAAATTACTTTGACAATTTAATCCAAGTTACTCTCAAGGCTGGTAAAGTATGTATTCCCCAAAGCGCAAATAAAAGTAGAAAAAAAATCATCCCTGGGTGGAATGATCAAGTCAAAACCGTGAGAGATACGGCTATATTCTGGCACCAACTTTGGAAAGAGAACAACTGTCCAATGACAGGCATACTGGCCAATATTAGGAGAGGCACTCGGGCTAAATATCATCCTCTATTAAAAATTGTTAAGAAAAATAAAGATCAGATTTGTGCAAACAAACTAGCTGATTATTTACTAGAAAATAATTGTAACAACTTTTGGTCAGAGATTACGAAAATCAACGGATCATGTAAATCTCTTCCTAATACGGTTGACGGTCAAGTAGGTGCAAATAATATCGGTAATCTGTTTTGTAATAAATATAACCAATTGTTCAATAGTGTCTCCTTTGATGAGGGGGGTATGTCTACATTGCAGAATGACATTGAGTTTAAATTAGATAAATGTAAGAGTAATAAGTGTAATAGAGTTCATAGTGTTTGTACAAATGAAGTAGAAAGAGCAGTGAAACATTTGAAACGTGGTAAAAAGGATGGTAATATTGGTCAAACATCAGATCATGTAATTTATGCTTCACATTCTTTCTTCATTCATTTATCGTTACTGTTAACTTCTATGATTACTCATGGTTTCTCACCCAGTAACTTTGTTCTCTCCTCAATAATATCCATCCCAAAGAACAGAAAAAAATCGTTAAATGATTCCAGTAACTATCGTGGTATTGCTCTCAGTAGTATTATTGGAAAATTCTTTGACTGGATAATTTTGAAACATAACAGAGATATCCTCCAATGTTCGGATCTACAATTTGGATTCAAGGAGAAACATTCAACTACCCATTGCTCATTCGTAATAAATGAAACTATACAATATTATAATAATAGGAATTCTGACGTCTTTGTAACCCTCCTGGACGCAAGCAAGGCTTTCGACAGAGTTAATTATGTCCAATTATTTAAGTTACTGCTATCTAAGGGTATGTGTCCTTTAACAGCTCGTTTTTTACTTAACATGTATTTAAATCAGAAAATCAGAGTAAAATGGGGTAACATTGTAACTGAAACTTTTAATGTCAGTAATGGAGTGAAGCAGGGTGGGGTTTTGTCTCCAATCCTATTTACAGTTTATCTTGACGAACTGCTGTAGGGCCAGTGGCCTTGGCTGCCATATTGGTCACGTTTATGTAGGAGCATTGGCTTACGCTGATGATCTCACATTCGTGACATCCAGCAGACAAGCTCTGATTGGCCTACTTGATATTGCTAAAAGATATTCAGAAGAGTATGATCTTAAGTTCAATCCTAAGAAAACTAAACTCATTTTCTTTTCACATAGCAGAACATTTATTAACCAATTTAAAGACATATGTATTGATGATAAAAAGATAGAAGTTGTCGAATCAGAGAAACATTTAGGTAACACTCTTAACTCCTTCTCACAAAGACAAAACATATTTCATGGTATTAATAGTTTTCTTGTGAAGGTTAATGTCACTATTAAAAATTTTGTATATGCATCATCTAACACAAAATATAAATTATTTAAGACTTATTGTATACGTATGGCTGCCAATTATGGGATTTGAACCATAAAAATATTGATAGATTTTATTGCGTCTGGCGAAAAAGTGTTAGGAGGCTTCTTGGTATATCACCACGCGCACATAGCAACTTATTAAGCATAATTTGTGACGATTTGAACATAAAAACCCAATTGTATAAAAGATTTACTAAGTTTTATTTTAGTACAATGTCAAGCAACAATGAATGTTTAAGTATGTGCAGCAAGATCGCTTTAAATGGAAGCAAGTCTTCAATGTGCAATAATATTAATTTTATTTGTAAAAAGTATAACTTTAATAAACATGATGTCCTAAATGTAGGAATTTCTTCTGTTTTAAATAGAATAAATGACCTAGATCGTAATTATTATAGTGATGATGATGTAAGAACAGGGCTTACAATTCGAGAATATATCTCTTTCAGGGACTCTAATCCAAATGAAGCACTAAACCTGAATCAGATTATCAACTTTCTGTGTACTTCATAATCAAAGTGATATAATTATTTGTATATTGATTAATTATTATATATGTATAACCTATGTGTACCATGAGTACGAATAAACTATTATTATTATTATTGCTGATGTTCTTAAAAACAAACAAAACTAGACCGGCATGCAGGAATGGCGGGTTTCACTGGTGCCACGTTAACTTTAAACTTATGTCACTTTCGCTCCCATGTTGCCCTTGAACCAATGACGCCCTTGAACCAATGGCGCCGATAAACAGATTTTCCACATAAACATTGCACACATCAAATAAAAGGGAAACAGAATCAACAAAAATCCAGCAATATCAATTCATTTTATACATGTGTAACATGTTAGTGATCCTGACCATATCACAGTACTTCCAGCGATAATGAAAATATTAAATTAGTTTCTTAAAATAAGAAATAATAATCACATGGAGAAAATTTTATGTAAATCGAATAAGAATTGCCACTTTTATTGACCAAAAAACTTGAAAAGTGACTTGTAGAAAATCGGCTATTTCTCTGCAACTGTACAAGTTAGAAACCATTTTGTGGTATCTGTATGATCGCATGGGTTCATTCTATTAATTGATATGATCTAAATATATTACAATTCAGACTCATTTGAAAAAAATATCTGTTTTGAAGGCTAAAAATACAGTTTTTGCCAAAATATAATTTCTTCCGGTGATACTGAAAATGTTAAATTAGTTCTATGAAATCATAAATGACATAAGATATCATATGGTGAAAATTTTATGAAAATCGAATAATAACCGACACTTTTATAGACCAAAAATCCTCGAAAAATGACTTATGGAAAATCACCCATTTCTCTGCAACCATAGAAACCGTTTTGTGATATCTGTATGATCGTATTCTTTCATTCTATTTGATGAATAGAATCAAATATTATAATTTGAAAAAAATTACAAGTTTGACCCATTTGAGTATTTGAGTAAAATATTTTTTTTTAATGCTAAATATTAAGTTTTGAGCAAATGACGTCATTTCCGGTGACAGCGTATGAGGTAGAATGGTTTGACCTTGTCCACTATGGCATTAGGCATCCAATGGTGAAAGAAAATCACATAATAATTGATTCTTTTACAGCCAAAACAACGTGAAAAGCGACTCATGCAAAATTGACTTTTTCTCGGCAACTGCGCATATTACGAATTAATTTCCACATACATTCTCTTTGTATGGGTTATTGCTACGAGATTATGAATGTTACGAAGATATATTTTTTAATATGAAGACGCTGGGTGGGTTGTAAATAGCTTATTTTGACACTTCTTTTCACCCTTTAATCCAAATTGCCCGAAAACGAAATTTAAAAAACTGAGACCGATGTTTTGTGCCTCTTTATATGGCACATCGTTTCAGTCATATTGCTTTCAAAAAGTGGTACCGAACTGTTAAAATTGTAGTTTTTGCTAAATTTACGTCACTTACGGTGCCGACGGTGAACTTTGCCGGTAACAAAAAAATGACATTTTGGACCATGGAGCATATAAACTTTGTTTTATACAAATCGGACGATTAATAACTTATATAGAACCGATAAACTGAAATAGCCAATAGCGACCAAGGAAAATTATCCAGAAAAAAAATATTCATATTTTTGCCCAAATCAGACGACCCTTTAACCCTTGGTGAAAGGTCATTAAAAAATATTCATTAATAAAAACGTTTTTTGTCAAAATTTGGCGCCTTATTGATCCGAAGATTCGGCGAAATTTAAAAATCTAAAGACCCCTAGCTATGTGCCATGTCTCTGGCTATGTCAATCCAACAATTGTTGTTAATATTACGGCAATATTTAAAAAAACCCGACAACTTCGGTGATTTCTGACATTTCGCATTGTCGCAGAATGCCGGAAATAGCTTTAATCTCTAAGTCACACCCACTTTCGCAGTAAAACTCAAGACATTGCATCGATCCGACAAGTAGTTCCTGAGATATAAGCAAATTTGAAAAAAAAAATTAATAAGAATAACAATAAGAAGAATTTTAACAAAAACAATAGTGTTTCACACAAGCTACGCAGTATGAAATCCTAATAACGTGAGAAAACGGTTACCAAGTCAGTGTTAACTAACTTCCAGCATAAATATAGAAGAGATTGTCGATCAGCGGTTTCACAACCCATCTTCAAACAGGATCACCTCAAAGAGTGAACAAGGGAATTTTAATTAAGGCATTGAAAGAATCAAGAAACAAAAATAAGAATATTTGATTAAACAGCTGAATGAGATCAAACTCGACAATGAATGTGTTAATGAACAAAGTGACAGGCATATCTACAAATCAATGAGCAGTTGTCTGATCCCTTTGTGGGTTTATTTGGGAAAAAACAAAAGGCACCATGCCTTAATGGTAAAGATGATCATAAGTGGCATCCTATGATGTTGAGACAGCCAGATATTACTACACAGCCTGAGTCCACCGTATTATAGTTCTCTAAGGGGAAAACGGTATCATAAATTTTCCAAAAGAATTAACTTTAGATTTAGAGAGAGAGAGAAAAAAAAATTGCGCTTAACGTCCACTCGTCACAAACTAAGCATTTCAGGAATAACAATTTTATCTCAATAATTCGCTTGAAAGGTAGGGGACCCTACTTCTTGTCACGTCCAACCGGGGAAACCACGCCAGTTGACTCAATAGCAGGTAGTTCTGATGAATTGGGGGGGGGGGGCGACTAACGTGACATCAATTCTTCCACTCAAGGGTAATCAACGTAATAATTCAATTGTTTCGAATGTGAATTTTGCAGCCTGTCATTTGATGCTTGTAACTATAGACAGTGTAAATATGTACTGATAACAATGAAGCCCACGCGTTTGGTAGTGCAGTACACTAGTAGATGCTAACATATTTCTACAGGTCAAAACCTTAATTGTATCACTCAAAATATAGTATATTTATTGACCTGCAATAACTGCAGATTCCACTATGTGGGGGAAACAAGAATTTGAACAAATTTGTAAAACAAGGGTTACTAATCATAGATCTGCTGGGAATTCTGAAAATGCTCACAAACTACTATACCAACATTTTAAGCAAAATCCATGTAAAGATTTTGGATGCAGAGTACAAATAATTGAAAAACTATCCTACCCAGGACACCTCACTAAGAATGTCAAAATTGATCTTGCTGTAATAATAATAATAACCAATAATTCAACAAAATGTTGCTCTTTGGTTACAGTTTGTACAAAGTAAAATAACACATATACAACACCAGTTTCAGCTAAAACTACAGCACTTAAAACTGAAAATAAAAATTAGGAAAACACTTTAATGAAAATGTAGATCTTCAGGTTCCGTTTAAAGATGTCAATTGATTTAGAGCAATGGGAAAGTTAGAGAAAGATCGTTTACCATAGGCCTACGTTATTTTCGTTTTCACAGCATTTAAAAGAAATTGGTGTTCCGAGCGAAGCGATCGAGTGGGCTGGTAACGTTGCGTTAGTTCTTTTATGTATACTGGACAGTCCTCACTAAAAAAAGAACTCTCGTGGAAGAAACTTGGATAATAAAATAGCAAACCATTTTCCATTACAGCAGCCGTGATTAAAACACTCTGATGACTAGAAATTCTTATAAAAATCTTTACATAATTTTCTAGAAGACAGTGGAAAAGTCAGAAAGTATTTTGAATGAATTGTATTCTGTATGCCAATGCCACACTTCCGATAAATTGTCTTGTGCAGCTTGTGAACTCAACCTAGCCTGACAAATTGTACACACTTGGACATAATCAACATCTAAGGAACTTCATGTCCTCGTGCAGGATGTCGTTTATTCTAATCAACTTAATGAACGTTTTCTTTCCCAATATTACGATGTTATAACTGATTTGATAAGTAATAAATTTTCACTTAAGCATTCAATACCGCATCATAAAGTGCACAGGAAAAAACCCGATGTGTTATGTAAATTCCTTTTTAGAGATAAACATATTCGAGACATTGGATTAAATAGAATCTTTAGAGACAGATCAGTAATAAAATCTATACTAGATGCTATCCCTAAAATGTCACCTACATTCGTTTATAAATTTTTACCCCAGATTCGTAATGAATATTTAACTAAGGCACCATGAAACTATTGAAAATCTTAACCTACAGGAATTTATTGGCAATTACGATAATACAAGCCAATGCGCCCACACTCTCTGAGACCAGTTTCATGACCATATACTGCAAGGAAACTTTGATATTGTTGAAGATAAAAATCGTAAAAAACCTTTTTCGCATTGGACAACAATTTCGAGAACAACCAAGTAAAACATACTTCAAAAAGCTACATAATAATTTAAAGTCTCAAATTAGTCAAATGAAGAAATGCATAGTAGCTTGGGCTGATAAATGTCGTGCACCTTTAGGAGAATGGAAAAGGGCATCTTTTGATCTCTTCAAAGAGAATCAAATAAATAAAACTTTGAAGTTCAGACCTAAGAAAACCGCAGTCCTAAATAACACACCCGCAGTTGAATAAGAGATGGGGTTTAACATCCTACTCCTCTGCACCTAACCTGGGTTAATGGAAGACGGGCCTGTCGACGAGGCCAGCAATAATATCGTCTTTATCTGTACTATGTTAGCAATTTTCTTTACCGAAGCTGAGCTCTCGCCCAACACCAATACTGACACTTACAATTGCAATACGGATTTTACATAACCAATATGCATTTAACAGGAGTATTGATGTTAAAGACTATATCAAAATAGATACACTACCTTACATTTATTCTAAACCTAAATTTCTTATAAACCCAGTAAAATTGAGATACATATCCTCTAGCATCTGCCAAACTAAACCATTAGCTTAGACATTTCACCAAAGGACTAAAATTATGCCAAACCAACGTGCCATTTGGTGAAGAACACTTTGTAAAATATACGGGAATTGATTTATTACTTTTTTTTTCTAGCATAATTGTTAAAAATAAACCTATAGATCTAGTGGACATCTTAGATAAAATAAATAAAAAAATATAATGCAAAAAAGATAGAAACGTTCGATTTTTCTACCTTGTATACTATGCTTCAACGTGCAGATCGTAAACCTAATTTTTTGGATTGGTTTGTAGATAAAGCCATTAATGGAGCTTTCGGGGAAGTCAGACACTTGATGGCCATCTACTCACAAGATGCTAAATGGATTTTAAGACGTCGGAATGCAGACACTAGTTTTTGATAAGAAATTTTTTTAAAATGTCATACATTTTCTTATTGACAATGCCACAGAGGTTGGGGATCAGATAATGTACAGCAAACTATTGGTTGACCAACGGGAACTGACATCGCCCCATTAATGGCAAATGCACATTATTAACATGAATTCTGCTTTCAAGACCAGAAAAGAAAAACAGATTACAAAGTAGCATAAAGTCTAAACTATACACTCGGTTACATTGATAAGATAACACCCATATCAATGATAAAGGAAATTTCAAAAAAGTCAATCAGCCGTTTCACAACCCATTTTGAAACAGATCACTTCAAAGAGTTAGCAAAGGAATTTTATCTAAGGCATTGAAAGAATCAAGAATAAAAGAAGCTGAACGAGATCAAAGGAAGCCTTGACAAAGAATGACTTGATGTGCAAAGTGACTGGTATATCCCCTTTGTGAGTTTACTTAGGAAAAAACAAAAGGCATCGTGCCTTAATGGTAAAGATGATCATAAGTGGCATCTTATGATGTTGAGGTAGCTAGATATTATTACACAACCACCACCGTACTCTAGTTCTGTAAGGGAAAAGGTATCATAAACCTGTCAAGAGAATCAACTTCAGAGAGAGAGAAATTGCGCTTAACGCCCACTTGACACAAACTATGCATTTCAGGACTAACACATGGCTCAATTTTATTTCAATAGTTCGCTTGCGCGTAGGGGTCGTTAGCAGTGAGAAGGAAACAGGGGACTATAGTGGGGACCGTCCAACCGGAGAATGGAAACCACGCCAGTTGACCCACTAGCAGGTAGTTCTGATGAATTGGCTGCGGGCGATGGAGATTGCGCCCTATGTGACATCAAATCTTACACATAAGGGTAACCAACGTAATAATCATTTTGTAGTCTGTCTTTTGGTGCTTGTAACTATAGACAGTGTAAATTATGTACTGCATACTATGAAACCCACACGTTTGATAGCGCAGTTACTGGTAGATGCTACCATATTTCTACAGATCAAAGCCTTTGTTGTAAAACACCAGATATAGTATATTTATTGACCTGCAATTACTACAGATTCCAGCATGTGGGGGAAACAATCTTGTAAAACAAGGTTCAATAATCATAGATCTGCAGGAAATTCTGAAAATGCTCACAAACTACTAATACTATTTCAACATATTAAGCAAAATCCTTGTAATGAAATTGGATGCAGAGAAAAACAATTGAAAAACTTACCGGTTCAGGACACCTCACTAATGGCAAACTTGATCCTGCTGTTACATAAAGTGCACAAGAAAAAACACTGATGTGTTATGTAAATCCTTTCCACAGATAAACATATATTCAAGACATCGGATTAAATAGAATCTTTACAGTTAGTTAAGACAGATCAGTAATAAAATCTATACTAGATACTATTCCTAATATGTCACCTACATCCGTTTATAAATTTTTACCGCAAATTCGTAATAAAATATTTAACTACGGTACCATGAAACTACAATCTCCAAACCAGAAAATTTTTTGAAGAAATTTCTCTGGTGAATCGGGGAAGCCATTTTCCCGGAAAATGACATGTAATTCCTACGCGCGAAATTTCTCGTTTATCTGCGTCGCACGCCCCTGATTTTACGTGCCTGGATGACCGAATCACTTAAAAATATACCCACGCGTAGAAAAGTAGATCTTTACAAAAACTTGAATTTGTTCGCTTAGGATCCATTTTACAACAAACGAAACGACCTCTAGTTTTCGAGAAATCGACCCAAAAAGATTGACCAATCAGAGTTCAGAATGGGCGGGGCCTAGGTTTGAAATAAATTTGAAAAAATGGACCGTCTAATGTGCCAGAGGCCTTCGGCTCCGCGGCTGCCTCTGGGAACGAGATTGATGAAACTATTGAAAATCTTAACCTACAGGAATTTATTGGCAATTACGATAATACATGTCAATGCGCCAACTCTCTCTGAGACCAGTTTCATGACAACATACTGCAAGGAAACTTTGATATTGTTGAAGATAAAAACCTTAAAAAAACCTTTTTCGCTTTGGTAAACAATTTCGAGAATAATCAAGTAAAACTTATTTCAAAAAGATTCATAATAATTTAAAGTCTCAAATGAGGAAATGCATAGTAGCTTGGTCTGATAAATTTCGTGTATCTTTAGGAGAAAGGAAAAACACTTCTTTTTGATCTCTTCAAAGAGAATCAAATAAATAAAACTTAAGAATAAGACCCAAGACAACCGCAGTCCTAAATAACACATCCGCAGTTGAATGTCTTGCTACCCTTTAAGAGATGTGGTTTAATGTCCTAATCTTCTGCACCTAACCTGTGCTAATGGAAGTATGGAAGACGGGCCCGTCGATGAGGCCAGCAATAATATTGCCTTTATTTGTAATATTCGTGACCGACGTCGAGCTCTGACCCAAAACCAATGACACTTACTAATTTAACAAAACCAGATATTTTACATAACCAATACATTTAACCTGAGTATTAATATTAAAGACAATGATAGATACACTACCTTACATTTATTCGAAACCTAAATTTCTTGTAAACTCAGTAAAATTCAGATACATAATATTCTAGTTTCTGCCAAACTAAACCATTAGCTAAGACATTCTTCACCAAAGAACTAAATTTATGCCAAACCAATGTGCCATTTGGTGCAGAACTCTTCGTAAATATACGGGAATTGATTTATTATTATTTTTTTTTATATCATAATTGTTCAAAAATAAACCTATAGATCTAGTGGACATCTGAGATAAAATAAATAACAAAAACTAATGCAAAAACAATAGAAACATTCTATTTTTCTACCTTGTACACTATGCTTCAACGCGCAGATCGTAAATTGTAGATCAAGCCATTAATGGAGCTTTCGGGGAAGTCAGAAACTTGATGGCCATCTACTCACAAGATGCTAAATGGATTATAAAACGTCACAATGCAGACACTGTAGTTCTTGTTAAGAAAACCTTTCAAAATGTCTTACATTTTCTTATTGACAATGTCATATTTGAGGTTGGGGATCAGATAATGTACAGCAAACTATTGGTTGACCAACGGGAAGGAACTGACATCGCCCCATTTATGGCAAATGCACATTATTAATATGAATTCTGCTTTCAAGACCATAAAAGAAAAACAGATTACAAAGTAACATAAAGTCTAAACTATACCCTCTGTTACATTGATGAGATAACACCCATCAACGATTAAGGAAATTTCCAAAAAATTTAAAAGTGAAACATATCCCTGCTGAACTAATATTAAATATAAATTACAGAAAATTTCGGCACTATATCAATGGATCTGTTCTTGACCTGGACATCAATATAATTAACGATAACTTTAATGTCGGTATATTTGATAAAACAGACAACTTCAGGTTTGAACTGAAATAGTAAAATACCTGATTTATAGTAACATACCAGATACTATTGTATATAATGTTTTCTTTTCACAGGCATTACGATATGTAACAATAAAGAACTACGGTATTTCTTTTCCGAATAAAAACTCTTTATTTTTCTTTACACAGTGGTTTTCTAGCTTTGGTGGAAATGCGCAATAAGAAGTCAAGGTAACGGGTTGCCAAGTCTACTCTCGACCAATCAAATTTACTTAGCCTTGGTGGGAAATGCCCATTCACATAATAAACACCTACCCCAATTTTCACACTACCTCAATTTGAAGGAGATGTGTTTTTAAGCATCGGCAAATGAGAATTAGCCGAGCTCTAAATTCTCGACCATTCAAAGTTTGTGGTTCTGCTGACATTGAGCAGAACATGCCTATTTATTGAACATTGATAAAATGAAGCTATACAATATGTTTCATCTCCTCCGTTTATTAGAACCAATGTTATCGTGTCTCAAAGCATCAGCCAACCAAACTGCGTATGTCTGCTTAGCCTAAGCAGAAAACCGACTTTTAATGCGCAAGAGGAGGGGTTACGATCTTAAGAGGGCGGTGTCAAGATATTATAACATGTGTGAAATGCCATAGATTTTTGGAGGATAGATATAAATTGTCAGTAACTGATTTTAATTTTATTTTTTTTAAGTTGAAATTGAATTAAATTTTTGTCATGGTATATCCCCATCCATATCTGCAGACATTAATGTAACGAACATCCACCCCATTTAATTCTCAGAATAAATGCGCCTGCATTAATAAGGTGTGACAGTGCATGGAGATGTACTTGCTGCACGGGTCCCGTTATTGCTAATGTTCTTAAAAACAAAACACAATATGTGTAAAAACTGTTACCAAGTTAGTGTTAACTAACTTCCAGCGTAAATATAGAAGATATAGTCAATCAGCGATTTCACAACCCATTTTGAAACAGATCACTTCAAAGAGTTAGCAAAGGAATTTTATCTAAGGCATTGAAAGAATCAAGAATAAAATAAGTTGAACGAGATCAATGGAAAACTTGACAAAGAATGGCTTGATGTGCAACGTGACTGGCATATCCCCTTTGTGAGTTTATTTAGGAAAAAACAAAAGGCATCATATCATGCCTTAATGGTAAAGATGATCATAAGTGACATCCTATAATGTTGAGGTAGCTAGATATTACTACACAGCCACCACCGTACTCTAGTTCTGTAAGGGAAAAGGTATCATAAACCGATCAAGAGAATCAACTTTAAAGAGAAATTGCGGTTAACGCCCACTCGACACAAACTATGCATTTCAGGACTAAAACATGGCTCAATTTTATTTCAATAGTTCGCTTGCGCGTAGGGGTCGTTAGCAGTGAGAGGAAACAGGGGACTATAGTGGGGACCGTTCAACCGGGGAATGGAAACCACGCCAGTTGACCCAATAGCAGGTAGTTCTGATGAATTGGCTGCGGGCGATGGAGATTGCGCCCTATGTGACAAGGGTGACCAACGTAATAATAATTTTGTAGTCTGTCTTTTGGTGCTTGTAACTATAGACAGTGTAAATTATGTACTGCATACTATGAAACCCACACGTTTGATAGCGCAGTTACTGGTAGATGCTACCATATTTCTACAGATCAAAGCCTTAATTGTAATACACCAAATATAGTATCTTTATTGACCTGCAATTACTACAGATTCCAGTATGTGGGGGAAACAATCTTGTAAAACAAGGTTCAATGATCATAGATCTGCAGGAAATTCTGAAAATGCCCACAAACTACTAATACTATTTCAACATTTTAAGCAAAATCCCTGTAATGAAATTGGATGCAGAGAAAAACAATTGAAAAACTTACCGGTTCAGGACACCTCACTAATGGCAAACTTGATCCTGCTGTTACATAAAGTGCATAAGAAAAAACCCTGGTGTGTTATGTAAATCCTTTTCACAGATAAACATATTCAAGACATCGGATTAAATATAATCTTTACAGTTAGTCAAGACAGATCAGTAATAAAATCTATACTAGATACTATTCCTAATATGTCGCCTACATCCGTTTATAAATTTTTACCGCAAATTCGTAATAAAATATTTAACTACGGTACCATGAAATTACAATCTCGAAACCAGAAAATTTTTTGAAGAAATTTCTCTGGTGAATCGGGGTAGCCATTTTCCCAGAAAATGACATGTAATTCCTACGCGCGAAATTTCTTGTTTATCTGCGTCGCACGCCCCTGATTTTACGTGCCTGGATGACCGAGTCACTTAAAAAAATACCCACGCGTAGAAAAGTAGATCTTTACAAAAACTTGAATTTGTTCGCTTAGGATCCATTTTACAACAAACGACGATCCGACCTCTAGTTTTCGAGAAATCGACCCAAAAAGATTGACCAATCAGAGTTCAGAATGGGCGGGGCCTAGGTTTGAAATAAATTGGAAAAAATGGACGGTCTAATGTGCCAGAGCAAACTGATCCCGCAGTGAATATTCGCTTGGCCGCTACAATCACTGATAAGCATGACATCGACGAGGCTTAATAAGTACGGCATATTAACTTTTTTACTCCGACAAATTAAATTCCAAAGCATTTTTTTAAGGTAAAAGAAAAATAAATAAAGACGTTTGAAGTATTTGTAGTTAAAAATTATTTCCTATTTAGTGTAAATGGGTATTAAAATAAGTAAAATGCATCATTTTGCCCGAAGCAGTTAGGTGTTAAGTAAACATTGCACGAGCCGTTGAGCCAATGACTAACACCGTGTGCAGTCAACGCACATGTTGTGGACAATCATTTGTTACAGAGATAATTCGTAGGCAATTCTCTGTGAAACAGATTGGTGCCAGAGGCCTTCGGCTCCGCGGCTGCCTCTGGGATAAAATAAAATAAAACCAAGTACGAACAATCCAAACCATTAGTCAAAATTCGAAGTCCAATAAAAACGAGATTGATGAAACTATTGAAAATCTTAACCTACAGGAATTTATTGGCAATTACGAAAATACATGTCAATGCGCTAACTCTCTCTGAGACCAGTTTCATGACCACATACTGCAAGGAAACTTTTGATATTGTTGAAAATAAAAACCTTTTTCGCTTTGGTAAATTTCGAGAATAATCAAGTAAAACTTATTTCAAAAAGATTCATAATAATTTAAAGTCTCAAATGAGGAAATGCATAGTAGCTTGGTCTGATAAATTTCGTGTATCTTTAGGAGAAAGGAAAAACACTTCTTTTTGATCTCTTCAAAGAGAATCAAATAAATAAAACTTAAGAATAAGACCCAAGACAACCGCAGTCCTAAATAACACATCCGCAGTTGAATGTCTTGCTACCCTTTAAGAGATGTGGTTTAACGTCCTACTCTTCTGCACCTAACCTGTGCTAATGGAAGACAGGCCCGTCGATGAGGCCAGCAATAATATTGCCTTTATTTGTAATATTCGTGACCGACGTTGAGCTCTGACCCAAAACCAATGACACTTACTAATTTAACAAAATCAGATATTTTACATAACCAATATACATTTAACCGGAGTATTAATATTAAAGACAATGATAGATACACTACCTTACATTTATTCGAAACCTAAATTTCTTGTAAACTCAGTAAAATTCAGATACATAATATTCTAGTTTCTGCCAAACTAAACCATTAGCTAAGACATTCTTCACCAAAGGACTAAATTTATGACAAACCAATGTGCCATTTGGTGCATAACTCTTCGTAAATCTACGGGAATTGATTTATTATTATTATTTTTTTTTTATATCATAATTGTTCAAAAATAAACCTATAGATCTAGTGGACATCTGAGATAAAATAAATAACAAAAACTAATGCAAAAACAATAGAAACGTTCTATTTTTCTACCTTGTACACCATGCTTCAACGTGCAGATCGTAAACTTAATTTGTAAATTGTAGATCAAGCCATTAATGGAGCTTTCGGGGAAGTCAGAAACTTGATGGCCATCTACTCACAAGATGCTAAATGGATTATAAGACGTCGGAATGCAGACACTGTAGTTTTTGATAAGAAAACCTTTCAAAATGTTATACATTTTCTTATTGACAATGTCACAGAGGTTGGGGATCAGATAATGTACAGCAAACTATTGGTTGACCAACGGGAACTGACATCGCCCCATTAATGGCAAATGCACATTATTAACATGAATTCTGCTTTCAAGACCATAAAAGAAAAACAGATTACAAAGTAGCATAAAGTCTAAACTATACACTCGGTTACATTGATAAGATAACACCCATATCAATCAATGATAAAGGAAATTTCAAAAAATATGAAAGTGAAACATATCCCTACTGAACTAATATTTAATATAAAATTAAGAAAATTTCGGTACTATATCAATGCATCTGTTCTTGACCTGGTTGCTCAAAATTAAGTTATTTTAACGATCCGTTAAACTCGATCGGATCGTTATCTTTGTAACGTGTCGTTTGTTAATGGTCCATTAAATTTCTGCTGCTGGAAAGTCAATTTCATTATCCGTTAGCTAACGGATTCATTTAAGTTAATCCAAGACAAGACTGTTTGTTATTGACTGAATTTAAAAATTTGAATTTCAATGTACATGTATAACAACTTCATAGAAGTTAGTATTAACAAGAAACTGAAGACAGCGAGACAACTGTGCAGTCTATTCACAATACTAGATTAAAGACAAAAAGATGACTGTATAATTTACAACAGAAAACACGATAAAATACTTTATTTTTTCCATTAGAAATTTAAGCGTAAATCTGTAAGAAAAAATATGGGATTTGCACTACAGAATTATGGGGTCATTCTTTCCTATAGTCCACCAAAATTCTGTAGAATAGTATAGAATTCATCCTATAGAAAATGGAATAGGCCCGCATCGCCCAACCCTCTAGAATATTCTATAGAAAACTACATTGGTAATCTATGACTTTTTGCTACAGCCAACTAAAGCCATCATTAAACAGATAACGGAGCCTCAAACCTCCGGGACTTCCAGCAACAGTCTTTCTCTCGTTAAAGTTAACGATCCGTTAACATGGATAGTTAAAAGATAACAGAGCTTTGAGCAACTGGCTCCTGGACATCAATCTAATTAACGATAAATTTGATGTGGGTATGTTCGATAAAACAGACAATTTCGGGTTTGAAGTAGTAAAATACCTGATTTATAGTAATACATCAGATACCATACTTGCGCAAAGGAACTCGAGGAAAAACCACTACTGTGGCTGGAGGAAGACAGCAGTAGTGGAACCATTTCTAATCGGATTGTAACGTCCTGAATCAAAGCCCTTGTGGATTCTCTGGAAGTCATAATTTTTCCGATTTTAAAAGCCGTTAAATTTCATCGTAATAAAGGTCGAATTTAAATCTCCAAAAAAAAACTGCCCGACAAAATGGCGGCTCTTTGTCTGCAAAATGTGCATAAGTATGTAGTATAAAGGTTATGAAACCTCTTGAGGCCACAATTTAATTTTATCCCTTTGATATTTGCGTATTTCAGACCATAATTTTCTGCATTAAGGCCCCTGATTGTACAAAAAATCGTTTTTATTTTTAGCTTGCTCTCCACCCATCTCTTGCAAAAATTGGGCGTATCCTACCGGGCAGCCGCTTGTTTTTAGGTTATAATATATTTACTGATGATATCGTGGTTAATACTTGTTAAGCAATGAAGTGTGTTTCTGGTTTTGACCACCTGGCTGAATTACATGCATAGTCTCCATTAATATAAACAGCAATTTTTTTTCTAAGGTATTATTTACTTGTGAAGAATTTAACCCCAAGTATCAAGTAGTACACGAGTAAGAGTTGGTGTCGTTACAAACTCCATTTAATCACGTATATAGTTTAAAGATCCCAGGGCATTATAATAATGCTGCATACAGCTTGCCTCTTCTTATCACCCATTGTGGATCTTTTTATCCCCCCCTATCGTCTCGGTAATTAATTATCTACAAACAAATTTACGAACGGATAAGCAATTTGATTGGTTGGTGCTTTGGGACACGACAACGTAAGTTCTAATCAAGTGAGAGTGATGAAACTTGGTGTATAGTTTAATTTGCTGATTACACTATTTTGCCTAATAACGCTTTTAGGACTCAGAATTATGTCTAATATGGTTTGGATTGTTCGTACTTGGTTTTATTTTATTTTATTACATCAATACCCAATCTCCAAACCAGAAAAAAATTTGAAGAAATTTCTCTGGTGAATCGGGGTAGCCATATTCCCGGAAAATGACATGTAATTCCTACGCGCGAAATTTCTCGTTTATTTGCGTCATACGCCCCTGATTTTACGTGCCGGGATGACCGAATCACTTATAAATATACCCACGCGTAGAAAAATAGATCTTTACAAAAATTTGAAATTGTTCGTTTAGGATCGATTTTTTATGTCAGCGAGTTGACTTTGACTTAAGGATCATTTTACAACAAACGAAACGACGATCCGACCTCTAGTTTTCGAGAAATCGACCCAAAAAGATTGACCAATCAGAGGTCAGTATGGGCGGGGCTTAGGTTTGAAAAAAATGGACGGTCTAATGTGCCAGAGGCCTTCGGCTCCGCGGCTGCTTCTGGGAACGAGATTGATCAATACCTTGACTACGTGCGATAATGAATATTTTCTGCTTTGGGTTAGCAGAGCAATAAGCATTTTGATTGGCCGAGACTTTGGAACACGACCACTCTCTGTTTAATTCAGGTAGAAACCTGGTGTAGGTGGTCGATGCCTTGATGGAGATGGAAGATGAACATTTTCTGCTTAGGGTGAGCAAAGATAAACCATTTCATTGGTTGATGTTTGGGGGCATGTTACTTTAGTAATAATTAAATAAGAATTTGGAAACTACGAGTACAGATTGATTACATCAAAAACTTAACTAAGTTTGATGATTAGAATCTTCTGCTTAGGCTAAGCAGAGCTCTGGATTCTACATGTATCTGATAGAGAGTGATGAAACAGTGTATAGTTTGATACTTTTGAAAAAAATAAATAGATGTGTGATTAATTAATGTGTTTTCTATTTATTTTGGAATTTCGGCGGGGGCCATCAGCCTCACTGTTGGCTTGTTTTTTAAAGTCTGGCTTCTTTAGTGGAATTAGAAGCACGTTTAAGTGCAAGATTTGTGTCCAACTTTTTACGCGAGTAGATGGTTGTATTCCCAATAGGGATGTCCATTATGGACAACAGTTTCTCTTGCACTTGGAGACCTTGATTGAATTCTGCTGCAAAAATTGACTTTAGGCATTTAGTCCAAACTTTATTATTGCTTAAGCTCTCGTTGGCGTTGTTGGTTTTCCCAGCAAGGCAACGTCTCAGTAGACACTCACTGCCAAGACGCAAATAAATGGGTTCTTCTTTGGCAACTTCCATGTTTAACCCTTGTGCGTATACAAGGGGTATTTTGGACCCCAACGACCATATCCTTAACGTTTGTGAGAAATTGGTTCATAATTGTCTAGCGAGAATTTTATACATTGTCAGCTACTTGTATCAAGTATAATGCTGCAAATAGAATGGACGTGAGGCAGTGGCAACATTCATCATTTGATAAGAAACTACGAATATTACATTAACGGACACCAGGACCCTTGTACTTGTAGACCCCCCTTCCCTTTCATTTCAACATTATGGTGGTTATAGGTGTCTAATTTGTCCTGCAATCGGTGCTAGCTTTGTATTAGGAATCTTTCTTACTGATGATATTATTTTGGTTATTCTAGTAATCTAGATATGAAAGCAAGGTACCCTACCAACCCAATCAAAAGACGATTCTACATTGAACATGACGGTATTTTTAGATTTGGTTTCAGAAAAATCTTATAATTCTTATCATCACTGATAATACCTGAAATATTTTATTTCAGCCTGATTGATTATTGTTCAGTCTTGATATGAAGCTGTAGTTTGGTCGTATTTGAATAAAATTATTCACCCAAAAAACTATTTATGGCTAGGGTCTTAGATTACCCCCTAGTAGCCGACAGCGCTTTTCGTGCGACGTGTAGGCACAAGGGTTAAAGATGTACCGACCATAGCAGAATGATTTCTGGTGTTTCATCTGAAGGAAATGAATTGTGGCTTTATGGCACGTCAGCTCCAAGCGGGCTATAATGCGCCAGACATATGGTGAATATTACGAGACATGCTAAATGATATCACAGAAAAACATTATATGCATAAATAAAAATGCTTTTTGGTAGAAACACCATGATGCTTTACCACAGGGGCAACGTGAATAATGAGGTGCAAGTCATTAGAATAGTCCTAGATAACTTTGCCATAATATAATGTTAGTTAATTTATAACATTTTGTGTGAAACGTCAATTCCCTCGCCCGCCTAGTGTAACACCAACTGTTTCTCCGTCCTTTGTTAGGTTCTTCAAAGCGGTGCCCATTCGTTTAGAAACATGATTAATACGTTTAATTCTTCAATTTGTCGAGTGCTTTTGAATCGCCGTCACTGATAAGACTGACATATCTGGAACCTGGTTCTAATGAACGAGATCAAATTACTCTAGCTGCTTCAGCTTCCACGTTGTTAGACGAAATTCAAACCAATTAAAAAACTCGTCGGTGTCGTCTCCAAGTCTACAATAATGACAAAACGCAGAAACAACATGAAAGTTTAACACAAGCCTGGTTATTACTTCTATTGCAAACGCAACACCATGCACAATGAGGAATGAGCATTCGTAAGCCAGATGGTATGGAAGTATAACATTGCCCTTGCCCAAAGTCTGAATATAGACAACGTTTCAAAACAAGTGTTTCATAATACTAATGTCATAGCGTAAAAATGCAAATTATATTTAGTTGCGACGCACTTAAATTCTGAATTAGCTACTTTACATTTTATACATTGCATTGTGCACTTTGCATTGTCGACCTTCGTATCTGCGACTTTGCATCATCGCGAACATATACCTTTTATGGAATGGTCACGTGACTGGCACATTACAAATACCATAAATTCTAGATCTCACTCCCCCTTTAATCTCACGTTCAGCCATAGATAAAATTAATAGAAATAAAATTATTATACCCTGTTTAGAATGTATTGTGAATTCCGCCACCGTCCGTTATTTTTTTTTTCCGTAGGTAGACCATCACGTGACCGTTCCATGTAAGGTATATGTTAGACGACGATGCAATGTCGCGGATACGTGGGTCGACGATGCAAAGTCGCGGATACGAAGGTCGACAATGCAAAGCCGAAGAGATGTAGGTCGACAATGCAAAGTGCTTAATGCAGAGTGTAAAATGTAAAGTAACTAATTCAAAGTTGTTTCATTCTTCAGAATGCAAGAGCTTAACAAATGTACTTTGTATTTTTACACCATGCCATTAGTATTATGAAACATTGAAAAATTTATTTTGAAACGTTATATGTTCAGATTTTTGGCAACGTTATACTTCCACAAGAAGGCACCAAAAGTGACAGATCGATCCATGAAAACCTGGATATTCATTTCAGCATCTAAATTGGAATAAATTTTGCGGATAGTTCAGCTAGCCTGTGTCAAGAAACCTGTAACTTTTTTGGATGCTGTTGTAATTACATGCAAGTGTAATGCCTTGCATCAATGAAATTAAATCACAATGTGATCCTACATCATTATAAAAATGATTTCTCTCTTTAAAAAGCTCAGTGTGCATGTACGTAATATAGATACATGATGGCAGATTTCCGTGAAAGAAACCTGGCAAACCCCCTCCTGCAAAAATTCCTGGATCCGCCCCTGCACATGATGTGCACTAATACAATACACAACTAGTCCTAGATTTGTGTTAGTAATATTGACAGTCAGTTTCTCAATGTCACAATTTGGGCGTTTTAGATTTTTCACTAAAATCGATTTTTGAATACAAAATAAATCCTTCGTCTGGTTCACTGTTTTGATCTTTGTCATCTTACGATTCAAGTCATAAATTTTCGCAAATTTGCATGTAGTCTTGTAAATTTATTTTTTAGTCGAGATGGTGTATGTTACGGTTCCCTTAGCGAAGAAGGTGAATAAGAATAGGGTTCGCTCCAATCTAGCGCTAAACCAAAAGAATAAGACAAGTTAAAAGTTAACACATTTTATTACATATAAGACAATTAATTTATTATAAATCTATGTATTAAATAGGCCGACAATATTAAGTTAATATTAGACACTAAATACTATATAGACCTTGATGTTAAATTAATGACTTTTTACCACCCTTCGCCCTTACTGTAATCAAGATTGCATTCCTATTGTTTTTCCCCAAAAGTGCTAATATCGGGATTTTCCCCAAAAAATGACAGGTGGGGAAAATTTTCCCAAAAAATGACAAAGGCGGGTAATTTCCCCTCAAAACGACAAAGGCAGGGAATTTTCCCCTAAAATGACGGGCGGGAAAATTTCCCAGAAGCGGTTAATTTTCCTCCAAAATGGGGATTTTTTCCCTATAAATGATAAAAGCGGGTAATTTTCCCCAAAAATGACGTAGGCGGGGAATTTTTCCCCAAAATGACAAAGGTGGGAATTTTCCCCAAAAGTGACAAAATGGGGATTTACCCACCAATAAATGACAATAATGAAGGTGGGGATCATTTTACCCCCAAAATGATGAAGGTGGGGATTTTCCCCTAAAATGACAAAAGTGGGGATTTACCCATCAATTGATGATAATGCGGATTTTATCCCAAAAATGATGAAAGTGGGAATTTACCCACTAGGCTAGGAATTCAGTAATTGATGAAAATGGGGCTTTTTCCGCAAAAATGACAAAGTGTGGGGGTTTTAACGCGAATGATTAAGCTGAAAATAAAAACCGATAATATACTAAAGGCAAGTTCTGGAGGCTACGAAATCCGGACAAAATATTAAATATTAGCTACAAAAGAATGATGCTGATCTAGTCACTCATTGACAAGAGAAACTAGGCTAGGCCTAAGGTCTAACTTATAAAAAAAAATCACATGCTCCAGTCTAAATAAAGGTCTACAATTTACCCTCGGTAAAATGAGGCTGCTATTAACCTACCATTAAAGAATCAATTAGTTTTTTCCTTCAGACAAAATGGGCCTTAAAAGTAATAAAGACTTAGGACAGAACAAACTGCACCCAGTGGCTGCCCAAAACCGAAATGAAGCCTAAAGACGGTCGTCTGCTAAATTTTAAATGTTCCGCCAATCAGAGGGATTGGAACGTTAGCTCGTGTAAACTAACCAATCAGATTCATTAGAACGTTGGCGCGAGTACTTCGGCCAATGGCAGTGTCTGGAACATAAGCGCGTGAAACATGTCAAACGCAGGAGTTGGTGAATGAAGCTCGGAAGAAACAGCCGAGGCAATAAAATAAAACCAAGTACGAACAATCCAAACCATTACCTGCTGATGTATCCCTCTCGTCAATTAGGTGGGGCATAATGATACGAATTATTGAAAAATGACATGCTGAATTACGACCGGGGTAAAGTAGTTTTCACACGTTAATTTTCTGAAACCGGAAGCACGTGTTCTGCCTCCCTTTAACACGTCCAATAGGCTGGCAAATAATAGATAAACTTTTGAAAATAATTGTAGCTGAATAATGTCATCACTATGACTCTTTGTAGGCTTCGGTAGCATTATATAAAAAAAAAATAATAATTATAGTTTTATGCTCGTAATAGCACGAGCCTCGCGGTTATCACAAACCTTGCACATCACAGTGTTGATGCATCTATAACTAAATGAACTAGATCTAAATATCTTACAAAGAAAACAATAATGATTTTCCACATGAGTGGCACATATTACAGGTGATTTAAGCATAATCAGTTTGTAATACTGAGGTAGACCGATTCAGCTTTATGAGCGTAACATGCACTAGTTAGTTTATCATTAGTAGTATCATTACTCTTAGTGTTATCTGTATTATTATCATCATCACCATTGCTGCTATTAATATCATCTGCTTCGCCTGCATCATTAACATTTGAGTCACTAATATTTTGCTCATAATCTACAATAACTACAGCTTCATTACTTTCATCAGAGTTGTTTTGAGCACAAGTAATATTCTCTTTTCTTGCAGCTACTAACCGTTTACATCTTATTTTGTTGTCTTGTCCAAACCGATAACTTTTTCTTGGCATGTTGTCTCTTTAATAATTAAAATAGGCGCCAAGAAATGTGCATAAATCTTAAAGTAAATCGTAGTAAAATAGCAGACGAATTTCGCGTGTACCTAATAGACACGGGGTGGTTGGGGTGGTCTAGAGTGCCGCGTTTCGACCTCTAGCTGGCCGGTCACCTCTGGCTTGCGGCTGTGGTTTCGAGCCCTGGTGTGAGCGTATGTGGTATGGAGATAGGGGCGCCTTCTCAACCTCGTGGGTTTCCTCCGAGCACTCCGGTTTCCTCCCACTGCTAAAGACCCCTACGCGCAAGCGAATTATTGAAGTAAAATGAAACCTTATGTTAGTCCCAAAATGACCTAGTTTGTGTCGAGTGGACGTTATACCCCATTTCTCTCCCTCTCAGACACGATTGTCATACATAGATGTTTTTTATTATATAAAATTGTACTGGTAGAACGGCGACTATGACATGGTGGTCGACTATTACTTAGAATAGTAGTTGACGCTGAAGATGGTTAATTTATTCGAATATTACGCGAACAACCATCTTTTGAATTATCTTCTTCCGAAGATATTACTGTACCATTATGAGGAATAATCCTTTTGGTATGCGCTGGGTGACACGAACGAAAAGCTAAGTACTGATGCGTATCCGTGGATGTTGAAAATACGTCTGGATAAAGGTCTTTTTTTCGATCGTGAAATCGAAGTAAGCAGGGAATGGGGTTGAAAAAAAGAGTTATGGATTATTTGGTAATATTTGTGTTTCACGCCATACAGGGTAAGCTTACTCTTCCGGACACCTGTTACCTGCAGTTTGTCGTGTATTTTGTACACGGTGACCAGTCCATCTGCTGATTACACTATTTTACCTCGACTGTTTTTATTGGACTTCGAATTTTGACTAATGGTTTGGATTGTTCGTACTTGGTTTTATTTTAATTCTGCCCAATTTCAGAATACTAAAATTCTTCCTAATATTCAAGAGTAAGCGTTGCATATATATTTCGACTTTGGTTCCCATGAATACCATTTTAACTTGATCATAAAATTGCCCAGCAAAATAAAAAATATTTTTTGACAGAACAATTTTTTGAGCTTTTACAATAAACGACTTTGGAAAAATTATTAGGCATCCTGTACCCAGATCATCTATCAAGTAATCTACAGACTTTAACCCAAGATCTTGTTCGATTTTCCACCAAAACTGACTACGGTTATGATGGCATTGTTTTGCGTCGATACAGCTTACTGGATGGATGGGTGATGATGGAACTCATGCACTTAGAGATAGATAAGCAGGATACACAGAATGCTCAATAAGATTTCCTAAGTCAAATAGTATATCACTCATTATATCTTTAACTTCATCATTTTGTATCTTTAACTTCATCATTTTGAGTTCTTTCCATCAAGATTAGCATTGTCTTCCTCTAAAAGTGCACTCTGTAGAAGATTTCGCCCTCTTCTTACAGACAGACTGGTTTGGAGAATCGGTCCGTTTTCGTGCATCTTCTGTCCAGGATGCCACACAAAAAGGGAGGTAATCCTACATCAGATCTACAAAACCATTTTTGTTCTTCAAAACATATATGTTGTGCATTAAAAATCGTTCATTAAAAATGACTTCAAATTGAATTAACCCCGGAAGATGAAAAATACTCCTTATTTTTTCTTCAGCCTTGTGAACGGACAATCTTGGGACTATATTCCCTTGTCATAACACTTATTTACAATCATCTTTCCACGTTTCTTCGCCGTAAAATTAGGATCACTTGACTGGTCGTTAAATATAAGCCACGTGATTGTAAAGTGATCGGCGACTGGTCACTTAAAATATTATCGTTCTGGGGGGGGGGGGGGCTAAAACTAAACCCAGGCGCGCTATTTTTGGAATTATTGCACCCAACAATTTTGTATTGTAGTTAGCAGTGTATTCATTACGCCGACAATTCAATATAAAATTATGTAGCTGTACGGGTTGATCCCCCCGCAATATCCCAGACACGAATAGATAACCGAGTACTTTAATTAAGAACAACACGAACTTTGTTACATAAATATATATAATTAATACAATAGTTAATATTTAAAATGTACATCGAAGTAAAAGGATTTACTAGTTTTACGTTGTAAATGGTATTTAGTTTTTACTATACGCGACAGGTACGGTTCTCCTGTAAATAAAATTACCAAGCCCAAAGAATTATCTCCCTTTAGTGCCAGAAGCTCTGCCAGGTCCGGCTCCAGTAGGATCTCCTCTTGCATTCCAGCAAATGTTCTTCTTTCAGGTTTGGTTGGGTGCTGACTCTTAACCGTTTGTCGATGGACCGGTTTCTGTCCCTCCAGATGTCGCTACGTATTGAGCTCCGCTTCTAACTGGATCAGGGTTGATTCCAACGAGGCTGGAAACGCACGCGGAAAATGTGGGAAACTGGGAAATATTTCACAGAAGTCAGGAAAATACAAGTATGAAAAATAGATGGAAATACAAGGTGACTTTAATCAAATACAATAAATATTATGAATATGAACAATTTAAATGGGTGATAATAGTCTTAAGTGATTAGTATTAACGTCTGTTGCTATTAAGGTAACTGGCACAACTATTACTGAAATAATGTCTTCTTTCTTCCTCTCGAAATCTCTCCATTCTTCTCCTTTCATCATATCTCTTCTCCTCTCTCCTACGTTCTGCTCTTTCTTCTCTCTTATCCTTCTTCCCTCATCTTCTCTAATTCTTTGACAATAACCTCAATCGCCCCAGCCATCCTTGATTAAAACTCATCATGCTCATGAAATAAAGTGACAAGACTACCTCAAAGTCAAAGGCACGATAATGTCGGTAAACACCGATAATTATGTTTATTAAAGATACATTATGGGAGATTAGATAACGAGTTGGCAGTTCTCACTACAATAGTTAAAAACTAGCTAATGTAAAGGCAATTTGCTGAAAATTTCAGTCAAATTAAAACAGAGCGAATGAAAGTTCCGCTTAGCCTCGGACATCATTAATAAAGTCGGGTATCCATTTTTATTGGTAAATCACGAAGGATAATATTTCAGCGAATCGAACTACAATCCAACAAAAATCTCATGCTAGCCTCGACATCGAGAGTTGATTATGGTCTGAATAAGTTAATTAATGTCTAAATAATAGTTTTTATAACATTTCAGGCCTAAAGAAAGACCTACTATGACAGATTTTGCTCTTGCACAATGCATGGTTAATTATAAGAAGCTTAATAATACGAGAAAAACTACGTGAAGGGGAGTTAGCTACTTCCGGTCCACTGCTCCCTTTGTTTGTTTACTTCAGGCCCGGTTATGGTATTTTTACTTTCAAGCTATGTTAAAGTATCACTTGGTTTATGTCACCGAGAAATAAAAGCAATGTTCGAAGTAAGATTAGCATATATAATCAAAACACTTTTGGGGGTGGGGGTTATCGTACCGACATTAGAAATGGAGATTGGGGCTAGCCTAAAAATTAAAAGCTTATATCTCGGTAGAACTGTTTCTTCAGATCTAGTTTTTGTTACAAGTTTTATGGCAAAGAAAAACCGAAAATACACCGGTGGTGTTGTAATCCTGACGAAATTCTTAAGTGAAGTATCAAATACATTTTATATAATAATTACTAATTGTATTTATGGTACACCCCATGTTTCTGGGGGGTTGGGATGGCCTAGTGGCCTAGAGTGCCGCGCTTCAACCTCTAGCTGGCCGGCCACCTCTGGCTTGCGGCTGTGGTTTCGAGCCCTGGTGTGAGCGTATGTGGCATGGAGATCGGGGCGCCTTCCTAACCTCGTGGGTTTCCTCCGGGCACCCCGGTTTCTTCCCACTGCTAAAGACCCCTACGCGCAAGCGAATTATTGAAATAAAATGAAACATATGTTAGTCCCAAAATGACCTAGTTTGTGTCGCGTGGACGTTTAACCCCATTTCAAAAAAAAAAAAACACCCCATGTCAAAATTACCCGACCTTGATGCTACTGCTGTGTTATCGACACACTGAGTGGAAGAAGGGAAGTAACTCGCATTTTAAATTTCATCAAACTGGGATTAGAATTGTGGCCTCTACCGGGTTCACAACCTTGATATGTCATATTTGTTACACTATTCGCATATTAGCAGCAGCCATTTTGTCCGGCAGTTTTGGTCCGATGTTCATGAAATTCAAACCGAAAATTCATTACAGTGTAACGGTGATATAATCAAACGTTTTTTGTTTTTTTTTAATATCAGGTAATAATTGTGACCTCCAGACGGACCACAAGATAATAAAGGCGGTTTTTTGTATAATCAGAGGCCATAATTCAGGAAGTTACCATCCGATATGCGCAAATATCAAAAGGAACCAAGATTTTTAGGTTATAAACATGTATTTCAAGTTTTATCAAAATTGAATTAAAATTGTGACCTCTATAGTGTCCACAACCTTACACCATTCGCGTACAAACGGCAGCCTTTTTGTTTGTCAATTTTGGTCCGATTTTCACGAAATTCAAACTCAACCTTGATTACTCTGTAACGGTGATACAAACAAACGTTTTTTGATAAATCAGGTAAAAATTGGGACCTCAAGAGGGACCACAAGCTAATAAAGGCGATTTTTCGTACAATTAGGGGCCATAATTCAGGAAGTTACGGTCCGGTATGCAATGGAACCAAGGTCTGTAGGTTATAAACATGTATTTCAAGTTTCATCAAAATCGGTTCAAAATTGTGACCTCTATAGGTTCCACAACCTTGATATAACATATTTTCGCCATTTTGTCCGTCAATTTCAGTCCGATTTTCACGAAATTCAATCTCAAGCTCCATAACCATGTAACGGTGATATAATCAAACGTTTTTGTTTTTTTTAAATCGGATAACAATTTTGATCTCCAGAGGGATCGCAAGCTAAAAGGGCGATTTTTCGGACAATCGGGGGTCATAATTCAGGAAGTTGTGATCCGATGGGCGCAAATATCGAAAGGAACCAAGATCTTTGGATTATAAACAAGCATTTCAAGTTTCATCCAAATCGGTTCAAAATTGTGACCTCTACACGGTTCACAAGCTAAAAACGGGATTTTTCGTACAATCAGGGACCATAACCCATGAAGTAACAGTCTGATACATGCCAATATCGAAAGGAACCGAGAACTTAGGGTGATAAACCTATATTTTAAGGTTCATTGAAATCGGATAAAAAATGTGACCTGTAGACTGTTCACAAACAATTGTGGACGGACGGACGAACAGGGGCGACAACAATATACGTCCACATGAAAATGTGGCCGTATAACAATGAATTGATTTGTACAATATTGGATTGTATGCTATTCTGTATCTGCCATTAGCTAGACAAATAGAAACACAGAGATATATAAAATCATCAATAGACCACTAGTGCAATTGATTGTTTGTTAATACAGGTGTGTGTATGTATAATTTCTGAGGTAAATGATATTTTGAGCTAGCTGTCATTCAGCTAAGAACTACATGCCATACCCATTATTGATGGCAGATGCAATCAACCCAAAACACACAGTCGTTGATTATTGGAACTGATACCCAACTAGTGGTACGCGGAATTAATCAAAAACACAACAATCGTTTATTATTTGAAGCTGATAATCAAAAACAAACACTCGTTTATTATTTGGAACTGAGAGTGGTATGCGAAATTCACGAAGAACTGTGGATCTTTCCGAACTGATAACGGACTAATGCTAATGGTATTGGAAATTCAACACGACACCGCAGCTGAGCTTATGGAATTGATAATCGACTTGTGATATGAAACATTCACCACAGCAGTTGATCTTCTGAACTGATAACCGATGATTAGAACATCGCAGTGTTAACAACGAGTAGGAAGCGATGTTTACATATTCTTTCATGTCAGATTAACATAAGGATATTCCTGTGACGATAAGAGAATCGTCAAGTGTCTGTATTAATTTGTCAATATGTATTTTAGAAGATGGAAGAATTTGTTCATGGTCTTGTATTCCACTGTGTCGATGACTGAAAGTATTTTTGGTAACCAATCTGGAGTCAGTGTTATCCATACAACAGTCTTTTACTCTTCTATGTTACATATCTCGACAATTATTGAAACGTTACGATGGCGGAATGTTTTTATTTTTTATGGCACTGGTGACGACAAATTAGTGGCAAATATGATAGAGGCGTTAGAGAGGCGACACGGGGAATTACTTTTAACAGTTTATGATGTAACAGAGATGACTCAAACGTCAATTTACCATCTCTTTATACGTTTATATCCTACGGATAATACTGAATTTCACGCCATTATGGTTTTACAAAACACAACTACACAATTTTTAAAAGCCGTTGATAACGTAGACAATATTTCTAACAAGACCACTAACTACCAAACTAACTCAAATTGGATTTTATTAACTTCAGCTGATCCTAAAGATGAGATGCTCGACTTGAAATTACAACTAAAACATGTTATTGTGTTGTATGATTATCAGTCCATTATTTCTCCATTTGTTTTAATTCATGGATGGAAGTCGGAAATCAAATGTTTGAACTTTAATAAGAGTACGGATGTTTCAAAATTGGGCGTCACTCAAAATAAAACAAGTGTAGACGATCAGATGAAATGTACTGCAACTGAACTTTATCCTTACTCAAACTTTAAATTGAATGGCCGGCATCTTTTAATAGGTACAGTTATAACAGAATTTTTCCAACATAAAATAATTGAAAATCTTGCAGATATCCTTGCCGAGCAACTTAACTTTACGTACACATTTGTTCAGCCACAGGACTTACGATATGGGGGAAAGGCTTATGGTGTGTGGCAGGGGCTGGTAGGACAACTGGTTCGGACGGAAGTAGACTTGGTTTTAGCCGACTTCACAATTACAAAAGAAAGACTTGAAGTTATTGACTACATACTTCCGGCTTTCTTCAGTCAGAGTCTTGGCGTCTTATATCTAAAAGGCGTAGAAACAGAAAATAGTTGGATCAAAATCTTCAGACCTCTTCATCACGTTGTTTACATCTGCATCGTTGGAACCATTTTATTTGTTGGTATATTTATGTCTATGCTACGGAAGTCAGAGACCAATGAAAATGGCTCAACTAGCTTCAGAGTAGACTTTTCGCAGTTTGCGAATATACTAATATTTTTAATCAGCTTTATGTGCGTGAGAGGTAACGGTATTTGGCCAAATGCTGCATCAACAAGAATTCTGGTTTCTTTCTTCTGGATGTTTTGTGTTGTAATAACCGGTGTTTACGTTGGAAATCTGACGGCAAAACTTTCAGAAACGAAGTTAAAGAAACCATTTAATAGTCTTGAAGAACTTGTTGAACAGCCTGACTGGAAGTGGGGTTTAGTCGGTGAGTCATTAAATCAAAACTATATCCAGGATTCGAATGTTGAGATATTCAACGTTATTTGGAATGGAATAGTTGCGTTTAACAAGACGGATGCGACTGTGTTAAACACCGATCCTGGATTTCACGTTAACCGCCTGATGAACCCAGGGGAAAAGTATGCATTTATCACTATAGATCCTAAATATTATGTGTTCAGTAGAAACGATTGTCTCCTGAATTCAGTGGAAGGTGTAATATCCTCTTTACAGTTAGCGATTGGGATTCCAAAATCGTCGTATTTAAAAGCTGATTTGGAACGGATAATGTGGAAATTATCTGATAATGGTTTCCTAAAACTGCTTGATGATATACGATATAAGGATAACCGTCCTTCTACATGTAAAACTGTTGATAAGAATCGAGTCATGACTCTCGAGGATATGAAAGGTGTTCTATTGGTAATATGTTTCGGGATTGTACTGTCAGTAATTGTCCTGGCCATGGAATATTTTCAAAATAGATTGTATCTGAAAACTACATATACGTGATTTTTCGCACAAAGTAGAAGACAATTAAAATGAGTCTGTCGGCCTGTCAGTCACACCTTTTTGACATAATGTCCTAGTTTGTGTTGAGAGGACACCAAATCCCAATCTGTCTACCTATCTTTCGCCCGCTCACGTTATACATATATTCATCGATGAAAGATCCTTGAAATGGAAAGTAAAATAGAATAATCAATAGATGATCTTCCTAATTCGCTAAACTATTAAATTAATAATACTATAGTGTAGTATCCTCTTTAATCTTTTTAGCCTTGCGAACCATTAATAACTGATTATTATGAAACATTAAATTTGTTACCTACGAAACAGTTTTAACTTACGAGAGTAGGGTCGTGGCCTGTCCAATCTCGTGGGTTTTCTCCGCCCCCCCCCCTGCTAAAGACCCCTACGCGCAAGCGAATTATTGAAATAAAATTAAACCATATGTTAGTCCCGAAATGACCTAGTTTGTATCAAATGAACGTTAAAGCCCATCTATCTCTCTCCCTCTCTTTTAACTTACGAAACATTCCATCGAAGAGCCTTATGAAGGCTGCAGTGATCAGTGTTATGATAAATGTTTTATCTGAACTCAGTGAAGTGGAAATCGCCAAACCGTGTACATATAATGTCAGCAATGATCAGGTTATACTCTGTGATGCCTTATTGTGTTATATCGTGTTCTTTTTACAAAACAGTTCATATAACAATATCAAAAATGCAGTGCTTGGCTTTTATACACTTGAGAACTTTTGTAAAAGCAAATTATTGTTATAGAGTAAATGTAACAGTCAACTGATAGGCGAGAAAGCCAAGAAAAAGGAATCAAATGTAAGGTCAGAGGGAGAAGCCCATGTTTTACACATCATTAATACAATCGACAAATTAGAAAAGTCAGATACCATGCCTCAGGTTACAGTGGGTGCATCCGAGCTTGGAAATATACCCAGGGCTTATCCTGAAGAGATGAATAGTAAATAGTATATCGATAGCAGACAGACTGAATGGTCTAGAAACAAAAATGTTTAATCGCCAAGAAACTCTGGATCAAACAATCTGCGAAAATATATCTATTAAAGATTCGACTTGATAAAGTAAATAATCCTGTCGCGCAAGTTTTAGGAGGATACCGTCCGTTTACCATAATATGTCAAAGAGGAACTTGGATACGCAATACAGGTCAGAGTTTTCTTAACCCTATGAACATAGTGGATTTATTTTACCCAGGGTTATTGGCCTTAGTAGTCGCAAAAATCTTGTGAACCCTCTGCACGAGAGTATTAGGCTGTTGCCCGGATTAGCGTTTTAATGTGTCAAATTGAAATGTTAATTTTCAGTCATAATAGTATAAGTGGTCCTTTTCCAGATGTGTCATTTTAAGAATCCCATATAATACGGTTGGTTACCTGGATTTATAATCGTGCAGACGAAGCAACAATCTCCCGATATTTTAACCGGTAAAAACTATTATCAATATTTTTATTGATAAAACTAGAGAAGCCTAACCCAGAAGATAAACAGTGATTGTATTCCATAGAAGTATCGTCTTTCTGTATCTAGCGTGATAAAGGCAGAGAAATCATAGTGGAAACATCGTACAATATTTATCAGTAATTATACACCAATATATATAAACATCTGAAGTTGGAACAGTATTGAATTGCCAGATCGATCACAATTTCACAACAGTATTGAACTGCCAAATAGATCATTATTTAACAATAGTATTGAATAACTCTACAGATTATCGACCTCGGGGTTTTCTCCTCATTCTATTGAACTGCTAGATAGACCATAATCTCAAACAGTATTGAACCAGCGGCTGCCAGGCAGGATACGCCCACATTTGTGAGAGATGGATAGAGGACAAGCTAAACAGAAAGTGATTTTCCCCACAATCAAGGGCTATAATTCATGAAGTTACAATTTGATGTGCGCAAATATCGAAAGGAACCAAGACCTTTGTGTTATAAACATGCATTTCAAGTTGCATTGAAATTGTGACCTCTACAGGGTCCACAACCGTGATATACCATATCTTTACACTATTCGCGTACAAACGGCGGCCATTTTGGTCTGATTTTCAATATATTCGAACGCAACCTTCATTACATTATTCATTGCGCATGCCCTCCAGATAACAAGACGTGGTCGCCGTTTGCCATGACTGGTAGAATATATCTAGCCCCGTTCCTTGCTACCAATGGTAAAATGTTTATTTTGTTTTAACTACTGAATATCAGAAGCCTATCCTTTCCCGGTAAGATCACAGTTTCAGTGTTGATAATCGTGTTTTCAATGTCAAAGATGATATTGAGTAAAAGACTTAGTTAATTTAACTTTCTAACATTTAAGTAGTGACAAAAACCTTCAAAGTGTTCGGATTAACACAATAATTCCAAAGAGAGAGAAGAGAGAGAGGGAGAGAGAGAGATGGAGTTTAACGTCCACTCGACACAAACTAGGTCATTTCGGGACTAACATATGGTTGAAAAAAATATATTTGCGCGTAGGGGTCTTTAGCAGCGGGGGAGGAAACCAGAGTAGCCGGAGTAAACCAACGAGGCTAGACAGGCGACCCTACTCCTTGTCACGTATAACCGTGGATTCGAAACGACGCCAGTTGACTCAATGACAGGCCATTCGGCGACCCCTCCCCCCAATCCCTAAGAATAACAACAAGCCGATGTCGGTCAACACGCTTTCCTTTTCTTACCGTGTATCTTTTGTAGTGGCCCGGATACCATACGGAAGCGGAATGAAATTGGGTTTAAAGTCCTGTTCTGTCAATGGATTGTTTACGTGCATGCCAATACTTTGCTCTGCACCAATGAGAACACGGCCGAACTATGCCGGAAAATACTGACAACTTTGTCGGGAAACGCAGGGATCAAAACGTGGCCGCAAGGTTAGCGAACCAACGTCTGTTGCCAATAACTGAGCCACTCTGGCTGCCCCTTGTGAACAATTCAATATGTACAATATAACCTGTTTTGCTGCCTTCAACTCCTTACCTCTGTCTTTTCGGGTGGACTGACTATTCCCTACCCTCTCCCCGAGTGACAAACAGTGCCTCAGGGGTGTCCAGTCGTTTCTCCAAGGAGCCGAGGATTGCTTAATTACTGTATGGAAGGCCTACGTTATGGCATGTATATGTAAAAGCGCCAAAGAGCAGCTGTTTCCAACTGGATTTTGGCTCTATATAAGTTTAATAAATTATTTATTATTTGTTTATTATCCTATTTCATCCGTCGACTGGGATTACTCACTGAGCCTCTGTGGCTCCTTCGATGGATAATATATAAATATGGATAATATAAGAAAAAACAGGATATTTTAATAAAGAAAGATGAGATAAATACACCTAAAATATCCTGTTTTTCCCTATATTATCCATATTTATATATTATCCATCGAAGGAGCCAATAAATACATGAAGTTCTTACAGAGGGCGTCTTTACTTGAGTAAATTATTCATAAATCGCATAATACCTGTATTTATATTTCACTTGATCAGTCCAATTAGGATTTACCTTTGTCATTTTAGACAATACTGGATTGTATGCTAACCCACGCTTCCCAAACAAACATGTATTAAGTCTAATGGTTTGGATTGTTCGTACCTGGTTTTATTTTATTTTTATATTGACATAAAACATAATAAAATACACAAAGTCAATGTATGTTTTATAAGATGTGTTTAAGGTGTTGGGGGTTGGGGTGACCTATTGGTCTAGAGTGCCGCGCTTCGACCTCTAGCTGACCGGTCACCTCTGGCTTGCGGCTGTGGTCTCGATCCCTGGTGTGAGCGTATATGTGGCATGTAGATAGGGGTGCCTTCTCAACCTCGTGGGTTTCCTCCGGGCACTCCGGTTTCCTCCCACAGCTAAAGACCCCTACGCGCAAGCGAATTATTGAAATAAAATTAAACCATATGTTAGTCCTACTTTCTGTCGAGTGGACGCTAAACCCCATTTCTCTCTCTCTCTCTCTCCCATTTTGGGGGGGGGGGATCAAAGTGATATCAGAGAGAGCGGGAGAACCGAAACCATGATAACTGGCATACCCTATTCTACAAATAAAATCTAAAATTTAGTAAATACCATAATTTTGATTAGCTCAACACTAAAATCAATCATATCTAATCAAATTAATAAAATTTGTATTTTATCTTAGTTTAAATTTTAAACAGGCCCCTGTTATTTGTAACAGTGTTTTAGTTATTACAGAGTCAGCTTCGTAAATATACGGTTTATTTACAGCGGGAACAGAATATTAAATAGATACATAAATACAACAATACTACATCAGCAAATTACTATACTGGAACAATTACTACGACAGGAGCACATCTAACCATATTGAATCTACCATTCCGCCCGGTTTGCTGTCTCTCTTTCTCTCTGGTTGTCTTGTCTGCTAACTATGAGTAAACTACTGTATATAACGCCCCCAACACTTAGAGAAGATGGACAGGGGGGATCATCAAATAAGGAAGTTCTGTCGCGTGTTTGCACAGATCATATGTAGCTTGTAAATAACATATTGAATAAATTATATAGTTTATAAGATCGTGCCTTAAATAAGTTTAGAGAGTAAAAGAAACTTCCAGTACAATATATATCAAAATTAACAGAGGTCATACAGTTCTTTGCGCCTAAATGAATGTTCAGTTTATGAAAGGTATAGACAACTTTGTTACATATTATAATAGCCTTCCTCTTAACAAACAGTAATTTGTCATTTTGAGATACCCAAACTTGAAGAAGCGTACTAAAAACATGTACATGTAATTAGTTGCTGTACATATCACCGTAGCCAACCTGATAACGCCGTTATCCTTCTGCCTTAAAATCATGAATGTTTACCAAAAACTGGCAGAAAATATTAATTCAAACCCCCATTGTCCATTCTAGACCAAAAATCAACAAAACAAAAATGGGCATGCAAAAGGGGAGAAAAGAAAAGGAGACAGATTTGCTATAAATAAACTATAGTTTGTCTGCATCCTGCTGTCTTTTGGACTAAGACTAGTAATTATTTCCCCCTTATGTAGTGCGAGTTATAAATAGACAATTTTTCCCCTTATTTTTTTTTGTCCCCTCGTCCTGCATTTTTGGGTTGCCTTTTTGGTCTAGAATAGGAGAAAAGGCATCAAATTTTCAATTTCATAGCAGTTTTGGGTAATACTGAGGATATAATAGCGGAGGGATAGGGGGTGTAAAATGTCTTTCTGCGGAGCAATCATTGAGTCGGAAGCAGACCTGTCAACTCTACCGCATCACGCTGTAAAATGCCGCGAAATGGCCTCGTGTACTGCTCTACTGCGCGGTAATAGATTTCTACCGCATTCTTAAACAAAGAGTTTTTTTTTAGTTGTCTCGCCAAAACTGTGGAACTAAGGGAAGCAACTCTTTGCATGTAAACAAAAAAGATTGCGACTTTCTGTTATCAACATCGACTTAGGGTGTTGTAAGGTGTAATTTAGCTAAGAGATTTGTCCCACGTGTTCCAAGTACTCTTAAAATGCGTAGCGATAAACTAAACAAATAACAACCAATTTACGACAGCAATGGCTGACATTTTCGTTTGCGCGCGTACGTACAGCATGTAATACAATACTCCGAATGCAACACAACCTGGAACTTTAATTTCAAGATGAGTTTACGTCTTGCCGATACGACTTACATGGAAGGCTCCTTGAATAAATTTAAAAGCAGATTTACGGAATCCCGGGAGAAAAAATCCCGTACACTGTATTGTATTGTAAGAGTATAAACGTCACTGCATGAAAAGCATGTTCGATGCCAATAATATTTACTTATTTAGTCGCTATGCAAAACTTATTTTTTACGCCCTCCCCTCTATTCCTAATCAAGAATTGCTGTAGAATCTATATAATAAGGACAATTATCTTACCTTAATTAAAACTTACAAAAACTGTAAATAGGAAACACACGTCACACGAGGATTTTTTTTTTAAAATCATAATAAGTTAAAACAAAAGAAAAATGGTACAATCTACTGCCAGTACTGGACTGCTAATTTTAATTATTTTTTCTTTACTAATAAATACTAATTATTTCTTTCTGTAGGGTACATATTCAATTTTGATTTAATAAATAATTTTAGATATGGTTCATTTTGCTAATGAATGTGTGTGTATTTTATTTATTACCCATTTAAAGCAATTTTTGTATTGTTAGGCCTACAATTCAATGTATCAGTTGACATTTCCAAATTATTTACCCATGGAACTGCGAATTTACGCGTTTTTGGAAATCTACTGCCAAATCGTGGTTTCTAATGCCTTTTTTACACAACCCTACTGCATTTCAGCTCTGAGGGGTTGACAGGTCTGGTCGGAAGTGAGATTTTTACCCCAGTCAACTTCAAATCCCCGTAGCAAAAAAATCTAAATGGTCAACCCCCTACAAATTTATGATGAGGAGATTGCCAAATGTGGTCCCCATTGTGCCTAAAAAGATTGGAACCAACGGAATGTTGAGAAAAAAACTACAGCCTGTGATGTTACAGGCATTCAACATTGAAGTCAATGGGCAAATAATTACTAGTCTGAGACCTTTTGGCATTCTGGGGTTATCTCACCTATAATATTCCAGTCGCCAAGAATGAAATGGAATGGGGTATGAGACCCTACTGTTCTTCTGACTGGGCTGGTGCTACTAGATAAGGTAACGCGTAAAATAAAATAGAAATAGTCTGCCCAATCCTTTTATTAATGCTTTACTTTATATAAATATGGTAATTCACAGACTTTTTCTCGTTTTCTCTTATGTAGTAAAAGTCAGTTATTTTTTGAAGGCTAACTCGTGTTTTCCTTTGCGGACGTCACTTGCGGTTTATGAAACGTCATTACGCATCTATCGTAGCAATGATCTGTGTTATATTTGGAACGTATTGAACAGTTCTATCACATATGCTATAAAGACACCAATATAGTCCTTTAATTTAAAGATACATTATGTCAGATTAGAAGTACCAGTTCTCGCTATTATAGTTAAACACAAGGGGAGATGCTAAAAAATTCAGTAAAATTGCTTCACTCTAAACCAAGAAAATCTTATTTTAAAATCACTGTAGCCTTGGTTGTCATTGTTACCGCTGTCACGATAATTAACAAAGTCTCGATTATCCACGTTTGCGTTTAATCATCATGGTGCGGATTCAAACCCAACAGAAATCGGACATATAAGATGGCATCGAGACTTGATCACGATCTCGATAGTTAATTAATTTCTAATTAAAACTTATCACAGTATTTCGGGCCTAAAGAAAGACCAACAGTAGACAGAAATAAAATGAAATGGGTTTAAGGTCCTACTGGTCTGCGCCGATCATCAATAGGCAGATTTAGCTTATATAATGTATGCTTAACCAAAGCACCTTACCACTACAGCGAGCCGTGTAATCTCTGCAAAACGCAAATTGTTTTCTAAACTCTACATTCCTCCAGCCACACACTTCACACTTTGCGCTCTGGGTAAACAGACGCTCTTTTAGCATAGACATATTATATAAAATTGTTTATAAAACTGTTTAGAAATGTCTGGCAACAAATAGACAATCTGGAACGAATTAAACATAGTGCAGGTGCTCGGTATTATAAATCCACCTCGCCTATATAAAGCAATACATTACGCCCAGAGTTAACATATCATATTACAACATATATACCCCTTTTGTTTTTAAACATAACATTTGGAACCACTCAAGATATATTGGTTAGACTTATAACTAGTTTTATATAAATAACATTTCTCTTCTCGACTTTAACTAAGTGGCCTCAACATGATCCATGATGGGTTTTGACGTTGATGTGGCAGTAGTATGGCATGTCTGTATTAGCTTTCAATAGATAATGCTTTATACCGTGGCACGCAGATGAACAATTAAATGTTGGTTGTGTGTTGTTCTTAGACTGCAGGCCTATGTTCAACCTAGTGAAATGAAATAGGGTTTAATGACCTACTGCTCTGCTCCCATGTCTGGCTAATGAAGACGGACATGCGTCATACCGTGTGCTATGGGGGGAAATTGTGCCCGGGCAGCGGCACTACGGCCTACTTTTATGTCCCATTGTAACTACAATGTTACGTGCACGCCAATGGTTTTTCGTCCCACCCGAACGACTGTCCTTGTTCGATCCCTGCTTTGGTCGAGAAAGTTCATCGGGATTCTCCGAAGCGATATCCCCGTGGAGGTGATGTAGGACGCAGGGCATGACAAGGAACAACGTATAGTCGTTCATTAGAGAAATTGTTTCGATCCCTGGTGTGAGCGTACGTGTTATGGAGATAGGGGCGCCTCCTCCACCTCGTGTGTTTCTTCCGGGCACTCCGCTTTCCTCCCACTGCTAAAGACCCCTACGCACAAGCGAATTATTGAAATAAAATTAAACCATACGTTCGTCCCGAAATGACCTAGTTTGTGTTGAGTGGACGTTAAACTCCATTTTCTCTCTCTCTCTCTGTCTCTCTCTCTCGCTCTCTCTCTCTCTCTATCATTAGCCCAATTGGAACAGAACAGTAGGGCGTTAAACGCCATTGCAATAACAGAAAACATTATGTAGACATAGTTATCATTGCTTAAAGTCCAAACAAAAGTACATATTATAATGAGAATGACTGCAAGTCAAAATAATATTTACATATTACACACCATGACATTAATGAGAATTGTTAAAAAAAAAAAACAATATTTATATTAATGCATACCAGGCAGATTGGATATATATTTTAAAGGGGCACCGTCACCCCTTGAAGGGATGTTTCTTTATTTATTAACTCGATTACCCCTAAAGATATAAACTCGATATATAGAATAAAGGGACACCCCTTGAAGGGATAATTCGTGATTTGTTAAGAATGTTTTCATTTATAAATGCTTGAAGTGAAATATCGGTATATAGCTAAACGTAAAAAAACAGGGAAATATTTAGTAATTGAACATATTAACACAGGGTACATTTTTGTTGGTACACTGAATTTATTACTAAGCGATGCTTGGACGAGGATACTCTGGTCTTTATCAAGCCAATGGTACAGGATAAAGGCGAGCGTATCCTCGTCGAAACGTCGCTTAGTATTAATTAACTTAGTAATTGTGTATCCATAAAATTGTACCCAGTGATACTCCTATATACCCAGTTGATCTAATCATTTCGGGACAACTATTTGTCGGATGTATAGAAACGGCGTGTGTGTGGGTGTGGTGGGGATAGCACTGTGGAACTTGTGGGTGGGCACGTAGTCGAAATGAAATGAGATTTAACGATTTACGTTCCTACGCCGAGTATTCTAATGAAAAGGTGTCAGTTCGAATCTAATCAAAGACAGAGACGAGCTAGACAAACACCCCCGCTATCCAGTTATGATATTAAGGTTACATCGGACACACGGATGATCAATGTTCACTGGAAACGTTCGAATGATAACTCTATTTAAGTTGGAAGTGAAGTTCAATATCAAGTGTGTGGGTGGGGCGTGGGGTATGAATGAATAGTTGGCCCGTGGGCGCTTTATGATACGGTCTGCCGTTAATTCAAATCGTGTGGTTTCGATTCCTCGTTTGTACATGGCAACCTCGTGGGTTTTCTCTGGGTCCCCCGGTTTCCTCCCACAGCTAAAGATCCATATGCGCCTATGTGCAAGCTAATTATTGAAATAAAATTGAACCGTGTGTTTTTTTCCCAAAATGACCTAATTTGTGTTGTGTGAACGTTAAACCCCATTCTCTCTCTCTCTCTCTCTCTCTATCTCTCCAACTCAACCCTATGTCAGTTCGCCCTTTTGTTGGTAACATATGGTCCCAAGACGATTACCACATATATTGAGAAATCACGCCGATTGTTTTATTACCACACCACCTTAAAACCGTATCAAACAATCCTGGTTATAAATACAATAGGACGATATAACCTTGCGGTGTATAAATCTGAACGATTATTGTAACCTTACGGCTTACAGACTCATTAATCGGTAATAAATCCACGGGTATTGAAAGCCCCTGGCAGGACGAAATCAGATCACGCTCATTTTGTGACGACGTAAGCGACTGGTAGTGGGAACACCACTTCTTCAGTTCGTTTATTGGTAAGTTAGACCATGTGTTGCACGACTGGCCAATACTTGTTCCAGTAGGCTTCTTATACAAATGTGATGTTTCGTGCGACCAAGCAAGCCACCGTTCTTAAAGTCATTATATATCTATGGTGGAGCTAGCAGAATTAATATTTAATGGACGTTGTGTTGCCGTTTGGATTAAATCATGCCCAGGATACCTTCTATAGCATGCTAAAACATTGAGACGTGAGTAGGATTTTGATGTAGACATTGGATCATATGTTAACCAGCTACAGTGGTTCTGTCTTCAACATTGGCATCGTAAGTAGACAATATTATTGTGTTTAGTTAGATATCGGTACATTGAGACGAGAGTCTACCGCATTAATAGCTGTAAAAATGTCGATGTGTTGTCTTGATACAGAACCAAAGGTTTCTATATTTACACAGAGTGTAATTAGTAACATCTTGTGATTGACTGATTGTAATGTAAAGATATTTTGTAGACGAGGTTAGGCGGTGCGTAATAAAAACAGGAAAAGGCGGGACAAATCCGGTGCCAGTGATGACGTGTGCCATATGGAAATAAAGGCACCGCCATCAAAACCCAGAAATGTCAATTTTAAAATGAGATTAGTTTTAATGTCTAACTTCATTGCACCCGATGGTCTAAAGCAGTGTGTTATGAGGGTAGATTTGATATGAAATGGGGTTTTAATGTTTTACTATTTCGCATCAAATGGGATAATAGGCCATGCTGTGTGCTTTGAGAGGAAGTTTTGAGTATGAGATTTCGTGATTTGGATGAAACCTCGCTTAATCACTTTCTGTTTGTGCAAGTCATTTTATTAGCATTTCATTTTTATCTCTGTAACGAGAGCCACAATGGTTCAGTGAGTAGGACGGTATCTCGCTATACAGATGTCGGCTTTGTTACCTTTGTTGGCGAAGAAAATTTCCCGGAAATTCCAAGGTTGCTTTTCCTTTGTCAATAGTGCCTATTGTTTGGGTGGTATGGAAAGCCAATGTCCCATGTACACGTTGACATGTACGTAAAAGAACCCCCTGTGGATGTCGTCTACGAGGCAGGGTAGCATATGCTTAATCGTTCTAATCACCCGACGTTCACCGATTTAATTTACTATCTGTCAGTGATATTGGTTTTATGTATGTTTATTGATGTGATATTGTTCAGGACGCTGTCATAGTTATCTAATCTCAGTGACTGTTATACACATGGTAGGGTATGCTTACACCCTTATTATCTACTCCTACTGAAGACTAATACACGTGGTAGGGTATGCCTACATCCATATCTTGCTACGTTTTCATGTGAACAACTTGTTGTTGTATACGTGTATTTGGACGTCCCAAATATAGAATATTAATCATGGCCGATCGATAATTAGGTCAAATATGGCGATAGAAAGTCATAAATCAGAGATAAGCGCATTACCTTGGGCTTAAAACATTTCTTACTTTTATTACATCAATACACCCATTACTTCATTTCCACGACTTTTATTTTCTAAATTTCTACTTTATGATTTTAAAGAGAGCTACAGAAGTGGGGTCTTAGCGTCCACTCGACATAATCTAGGTTATTTCGGGACTAACATATGATTTTGGTTAGCACTGGAAGGTAACCGGATGGTCTGGAGAGGACCAATGACCCTATGCCTGACACCAGACCATTTGAAAAATGACAGACCTTAAGATCTAAAGCGCGTGGTTTAGACTAATTGGTTACTTCCGAGTCATCCCCTACAGCGAATTATTGAAATAAGAATGAACCATATGTTAGCCCCGAAACGACCTAGTTTGTTTCGGGTAGATGTTACCTCCCCCTCTCTCTCTTCTCTCTTTCTCTCCCATCACCCGCCATTAATAATGACGTGGTAAAACATGTGCTTCTAAACCGTTAAAGTGAAGTTATAATACATGTGCTACTATCTGCCACAGAGAAATCTGTAAATTACATTAGAATAACTTAAAAAGAAAACGGATATCAAATTACTGTGAAGTAAGCCGGTTCTCTAGGGGAGTTTTAATAGGATGTGTGAAATGCGATGCCTTTTGTTGGGTGCTATACGTAGACATATTTTACATACCATTGACTTCCATCACCCCATACAGTGAATACACCAACAGCTGCTTCCAGTTTTAAGCTCTCAAGGGCACAGAAAACACAAGTTACATTTGAACTAATAACAGACAGTTGAAATACATGTTGGTATTAATAGTATAATAGCAACATGATATCGAACGTCCACAGAATATCAGAGTTCATACATACAAAATTACAAATGAGTTAAATAGTGGAGAGAAAGAGAGAGAGAGAGAGAGAGAAAGCGGGGGGGGGGGGCTAACGGTTATTTGAGAGCATGGGCTGGGGCTGCACTTTCGGTGTAGAGTAGTTAGCGGGGGCAATGTTATCATAGAGAATGGAGTAAAAGGCCACGTGAGTATTTCTGTTCAAAAAGAAAAACCCGCATGAAACTTAACAGTCGAATCAATTAGTTTTAGGAGCCTATATATTCTAGTGATGATCTGACCCGGATCAAATCCCATCGATCAAGTTGTTTCCACAATTTATTTCCACATCCAGACAAACTGGAAACTATTTCCTTGTCAACCCTGAAACAATAATAAACTATTATCAAAGATAATGCTAGATAACAAAATGACTAACGTGTTGGTTGACTTACCGATGCGGGATATCGTCATATCGCGTTCTTAATGACCGGGTCAGTTGATCAAGGAGTCATATAATTGTGTATAGGGCCAGTTTATAAGTATTTAGCTAACACATGTGTCCACTAGTTTAGTCAGAATGTTGACCAAATGAAACGTGTATTGCCCGAGGATAGTATTTATTGGGGGCCAATCGGAATATTGAAGTGACCGATATCAATGTGTAGTAAATGTCGTGTATCTTAACTAGAATAAAGAGTCATGACTAATAGTATTTAATATAGTTTGCATTGGTGGAATTTATTCAGAAAGAGAGATAGCGAGAGAGAGAGAGGGAGAGGGAACCACATATGATTCAATGTAACACGTCATCATCTACGTATTTAATCGTCCTAAATTTCCATTTTCCTCCCAATGCTAAAGACCCCTACGCGCAAGCGAATTATTGAATAAAATTAAAAACCGTATGTTAGTCCCGAAATGACCTAGTTTGTGTTGAGTGTGCGTTAAACCACATTTCTCTCCCTCTCGTCCTAAATTTTAACCGTTTGACAGCCCTGTGTTCATTAACCCAGCCGGAGCAGAACGTAAATTTTGCCCGAGCAGTGGCACTATAACCCACTCGTATACCGAATTCCAACTTCTAGGGATCTTTTACGTGTACGCTAATGTATACACGCGTCCTATACGAACGACTAGATAGTTCTGCACCATGTTGACAAGGGGAAACCGCGCCGGAAAAACCCGATGGACTTTCTTGGCCAATGTAGGGATCGAACACGCGACACTCCAGGCTAGCGAGCAAGCGTCCTACCACTTCGTCACTACAAATTGGAAACATTTAATAACATCCATATTGGAACATGATCTACTTTGCTCGAATATATTGTCTGAGATCAATATTCAATAAGTCTGATTGATTTATTATAAGATTTAATTAAAATAGACAGAATGTTCAATATTATATAGTAGCCAGGCTTTCATTACAAAATCAATAACAACCTAAGATCGATATAGTCACTTGCGAGATTACCCAAATTCTGATCAATATCGATCGATATCTCAATAAACGTTAAATATTCGGTTAACGTATTACCTATAAAATCTCGTAGAGAGAGCCAACCAAATGATAACCCCTGTTTTATTACCCCATTGTCCATGGTGTGTACGTCCAATTATCATACTAGAAGTCCATTTATAGCTGGTGGACATATTATATGGTGATACATGTCAAAATCTAGAAACATAGTGGACAGGTCCGACCAGGAGCCTGGTAGTATGCTTGTTTATTGTATGTTTATATCACAAGATGTCAATCTGGAGGTGTCGAGTTCAAGATCAGACAAACAAGTGTTGTTTTGTTTTTAAGGAATATAATACATTAATTACACCCTACCCTACATACAGAAAAATAGAACAGAACGATGTTTTTTTGTTTGTTATATGAAGCCATGCTGACGACTTAATAAATATCACGATCTGTTGGTGGATGGAAACCACGCCGCGTTGTCCCCCACCATCTCGACCTCTATTATGCAGTTATAGGTTTATGGGGAGAGAAAAATGGGGTTTATCGTCCGCTCGATCCAAACTAGGTCATTTCGAAACTAACATATGGTTCAATTTCATTTCAATAATTCGTTTGTGCGTAGGGGTCTTTAGCAGTGGGCGGAATCCGGAAGGCCCGGAGAAAACCCACGAGGTTGAAAAGGTGACCCTATGTACAGTCGGGGAATCAAACCACGCCAGTTGACTCAATGGCAGATCTTATGATACCATTCCGAATTCCATCTCTTAACAAGTTTTTTGTAGGTGCACACCAATGTGTACACGAGACTTCAATTATTCGCCCCATTCGAATAACTAGACACTGTCCTTGCCAGGCCCCCACCCTGCACCACTCACAAGGGGAAACCACGCAGGAGAATTACTGGGAACTTTATCGACCAGCACCGGAATCGAACTCTGGACCACCTGGTTACTGAGACACTGCGACTCAGTCCTAAAATGGAAATGACAATCATCGACTTAGAGACAAAACAACTGAGTGTCCAGTAAAACTGTTATCAATTTGTCGTGATACTCAATCAAACCAATATCGATCTATTTTGTTGGTGTTCTGTCTTCTAGGTTATTAACGATAGACTTGGTAAAATCTTGCTACACTCTATTTTATTCACGAGATGTGCCTTTACCAATGATTAATTCCCTGTTCCATATAAAAGTCAAATCAATTAATTACATGGTACCTTTTCATTATAGTTAACAACATCAATATTAGATGACGGATTCCACTTATAGTTCCCGAAACGAAAATCTCAATTCCTTTCTTCTATATTTATAGAATAGGATGATGAAACATTCTGCCGAGATCCGTGTCGATGCGCCTGGAAGCCACTGTGACTCAGGGAGTAAGATGCTGGCTCGCTAACTTTGAGGTCGTGGGTTCGATCCCGGTGTTGGCCGAGAAACTTCATCGGGATTTTATGACGTGGTTTCCACTTGTTAGTGGTGCAGGACGGAGGGTCTGGCAAGGACAGCTGTGTAGTCGTTCGGATGGGGCGAAAAACCAATGTCCCGTGTACACATTGGCGTACACGTAAAACACCCCTTAGCAGTTTGACTTCGTAATAAGAGTATACCGTGGCGCCGCTGTTGTCCACGCATGGTGTATGTCCGTGTTCATTAGCCCACTGCGAACAGTTCAGTAGACGTTAAAAAACATTTCATCTCATTTCGATATGTCTGCTGTCTCTAGACGGGTCTAGGGGGGTGTTACCCCACCACAACTTCTAGAACATCAACTGATTGGCAATTGGGTTGTCGTATAGTTGAAATCGATAATCGGGACTTTTGTTCGTAAACGGTGAAAGATACATATTATAAGAGTCTTTATTTTTGCCACATCTGCGATTAACGTTTATATGAACGACTAAGTCGAAAACTCTCGAAGACTGTAGATGAAAGTTTGATTTAAAGAAAGGTTACACAGGAAAATTTGCTTTTGTTCCGGGTCGCCGATTATAGCCAGGGTAAGGTTGAGATTGTATCAGGAAGTTTGTAGAGACAGATTTATGTATCATAAATAACGGTGTTTGTCTCTTAAACTTTCAGTTAAAACATTCTTGAGCTGAGAGAATAGTCTTCGAAATTCTTCTTCCACAAGTATGTGTTAAAGTTTATTGCTTTATCCAGTTGCCATATGCCTGAAAGGATCACAGTAATATAGCACCACCTTTCGACGGGAGTTCTTTTATAGTTATGGGGTGGGTTGGATGACCGAATGGTTAAAACATGCGCGTTGTATCATACGGTCTGTCATTGAGTCAACTGGCGTGGTTTCTATTTCTCGGTTGTACGCCACAAGGAGTAGGGTAACATGTCTAACGTCACGGGTTTACTCCGGAGCCCCTCCCCCTCCCCCAGTTAAAAGCCCCTTCGCGCAAGGGAATTACTGCTATAAAGTTGACTCATATGTTAGTCCCAAGTCCCGAATTAGCCTCGAGTCGATGTTAAACCCCATTTCTCTCGTTGTGTTATGCTCATAATCTCGAAATGATTTATGACTACATTAATTTGGATTCTGTAAGAACGTGACCAAGTCTGCTTACTATTTTTAGAACGTTTGTTATATCTATGTAATACTATGGAACGTATATCCATGGCTTCAAAATTACATATTTCACTATATCTATGCCATATAAAGCTTCCAAACTACATATTCTACTGTACCTATGCAATATAGAACTTCTCTGTGTATAATATGCTGTACACGTGTTAACATAGGACTTCAAAATGCGCATAAAGTTTTTCTTCAATTTACGACAATCGATTACGTGACTGCTTGGGTATTGTTTTTAAATCAGATACTATTGTATGTGACACGAGGCGGTAAATCATGTTTTATCATTCTACTGCGAAGATAATTTAAGTGAAACATGTGTACGCATTTTAACTCCCTGTCTCAATTATTAATACTGCTATCCTACATACCATAACCAGTGGATTATCGGCAAGTCGGAGTCATGATCTGTACGGTGAGTAAGCCTAGTTTCTTCTTTACCAGTGATGCAGGAAAAAACGACTTGACAAGGAATAGTCTCTAGTCGTTCGGATGGGACTAAGAATCGAGGTTCCGTTTATAAGTAGGCGTAAAAGAACCCTTTACAGTTGCAATTCGTCTGCCAGGACATAGGACATTTTACTGTGTATTTCCACCCTACTCATTAACTAGTTTGGGTTGGACAGAAGGTCGTTACGAACAGAATTAGACAACACAAGTTTTGTGGATAGGGATAACTATTAAAAACGAGTGTAGAGGTATCGTTTGTTGCAGTGCTTAATGAGAAGACACGCCCAACAAATCACTGACACGTTACATTTATAAAAGTGTCCTTCAAGCCGCCATTGTTGTTACTGAGTAGAGAGAAAGAGGGAGAGACGGGGTTTAACGCCCACTCGACAAAAACTAATTCATTTCGGGACTAACATATGGTTTAATTTTATTTCAATAATTCGCTTGTGCGTCTTTAGAAGTGTGAAGAAACCGGAATACCCGGAGAAAACCCACGAGGTTGGACAGGCGCCCCTACTCCTTGACACGTACAACCTGAGATTCGAAACCACGCCAGTTGATCCAATGACAGGCTTTATGATATAGCATGCACATGCTAACCACTTGCCTACCCCCCTCCCCCACCCACACCTTAAAGAGTAGCTGTGTTACGTGTATAGTTAGTGCTGACAACCTGTCTCATTAAGAACAATCTATCACCAGACATGGACGTCTATCTCTCTCTATCTCTCCAGGCGATATTATTTTGTTGTTTGAGGTTAAAACAAGGAGAAAGTATGTATGTTATGTTTTTATCTCAAGTATTTTATCCACAAGAACAATTTTTATACCAATAGACGGCCTTCATCATTTACTAATTACTTGTATAGCGATATTAATACAATATGTTTGCATTCGTTTTTCTTGCAACCATGACTCATGCTGATATTATATAATTATTTCTTTGGGTTGTATTCCCTATTGTTTTCAAATATGAGTGAAGTCTGTGTCACCACAGGCCCGGGACTGTACAGCGCAGTGGACGCGTACAGCTAGCCCCCGGATCCATTCACTCTTTTTGAATTGTTTTTGTTTATGGTCTCTGAGTATGATGTCTTGTCCATATATTTGTCTTTGTGTAGAATTGTGTGTGGTGCAGTCGCCCTACACTTGCTATTAGAGACAGATCTTGTCATTTAATTCGTATGTCCATTAAGATCTTTTTACTGGACTCATCCTTTGTTACGCAGTGGGCCGTCTGCATTAGCCAAGCCGGAACAGGACGGCAGACCCCACTCCATTTCATTTCAGTACGCAAGGTAGAACGTAAAAAATAAACCCCATTTCGTTAGCACGTAGCACGTTGAAAGACAGAGAGAGAGAGAGAGAGAGAGAGAGAAGAGAGAGAGAGAGAGAGAAATGAGGTTTAACGTCCACTCAACACAAACTAGGTCATATCGGGACTAACATAATTAAATGGTTTAATTTTATTTCAATAATTCGCTTGCGCGTAGGGGTGTTTAGCAGTGGGAGGAAACCGGAGTGCCCGGAGGAAACCCACGAGGTTGAGAAGGCGCCCCCATCTCCATGCAACATACGCTCACACCAGGGCTCGAAACCAGAGCCACAAGCCAGAGGTGACCGGCAAGCTAGAGGTCGAAGCGCGGCACTCTAGACCACTAGGCCATTCCTTCCCCCAAGCACGTTAAACGTCTTCATTTCATTTAATTATTCTTGCCGACAGATACGATGGTTGATACTCTATAATAATTAATTTGTGGGATTAATTAGCAATTTGAGTCATTATGTTTTGTAATTTCAATCACCATGCCGTCAAAGTGAAATTAATTGAGAGATTAGAGTAAAAAATTGGCGCTATTTAGTTATAAAGTTCCCTGTCAATGATGATACCTATAGATACGTAAATATGAAAATAGAGATGTTTTGTTACCCTGCTTATCATATTATCATATTGTAATTTTCTCATAAGTCTTATCTGTAACTTCCTTAAACATGACATAAAGTAAGATGACACGAGGTTTAACGTCCTACTGTTCTGCTCTGACTGCAGTGGCGGTGCCAAGAGGGAGTGTGGATGGGGGTCAAGCCCCCCCCCCCTTGCATAAATCTGGTCTGCCCTCTGTTTGCCCTCCTCCCTTCCCAATAAGTTTAGAAAATAAAAATAAGTTTATGTGATACGTGTTGGTAATCAATACCCTCTATGGTGACTAAATCCCACATCCCTACTCAGCCATTGCGTGATTTCTTACCAAGCCAATTCTGCCGTAAACCTACTTGAGAAATCCGTTTTACGTTCCTCAAAGTTCTGACTGATACACTCAATTCGTTGGTTTGACACCCCGCTCTCAGTTTGGATAAGCTGGTGATTTGGCGACGAACATTATCTGGTCAGCTCTATTGATCTCGACTACCAGTGTTTGAAATGCTGCCTGGCGTTTTTTCCTGCTGTGGATTTCACAAAATATTCATTCACTCTCAGTCACAAACTCCGTAGTTAGACACTTTCCTGTTTGGTCGGATAAACTAGTGATCAGGCGACAGGCGTTATCTGGTAAACTCTATTTATCTCGACGATCAATGTCTGAACAGTTTTGTTTCAAAACATTTTTTTCCGAACTTGCTACTTTGGCTTTTGCCTTCGCCCCCTTAACCCCAGCTTTGCCCCTCCAACCACCGACGGCTGGCGCCGCCACTGTCCGACTGTGCTATGAGATAGATTTTTGTCCAGGCAGCGGCCTACTCTTATATCAAATTTCAACTTCCAAGGGATCTTTACACTGTAATATGAGGTCAAGGATGTTTCCACATACTTATCACCGATTTTAACTTTCCAATGGTTTCTTTACGTGAAAGCTAACTAGTACATGGACCTCTGTTAGTCGTCACATTTGAAATACTACGCCGTTACTATCTAGGCTACCTGTTCTGGACTACTGGCAAGGGAAAAACCACGATGGAAATTCCGAGCAACTTGGCTTCCTCTAAGAATTGAAATAACATATTATTATATCATTTTCTTTACACGAGCAATTGAAATTTATTTTACAAATCATATGTTATAAATTTATAAATATACCGATATCTAGTAACATTTTATTCAAGATCAGACGGAAACACGACGACATTATTAGTTAATTAGACGTTTGTAAGGAGGAAATATTAAATACTATATCCTTTAGTGATGGACTGGAAGACGTGGATTATCGTCCTAATTCACCAATTTCACAACATTTCCTACGGCTTAAATACGGGGAAGACGGAAAGGTTGTTTTCTTCTCGGCTCTATTCTGGTGAGGAAATGTTTCGTGATGACGCGCGATTGACACTGGGATATTAGAATAATCTGCGCATGTCCGAGAAAATGTTGATGAATTTTGATTTATTTGAAGTTTAGACGGATATGTTTATATGTTTGTGGGTGATTGTTGTTAGGTTTGGATGCCATGGTAACGCAGGTAAGGTGTGTTTCACATTGGCTTTGTGGTTATGAGATCTATGGTACATCCTGATTTTGATTCTGTCGTTGACCAAGAAAAATTCTTTGAGATCCTGGAACCAGGGTGGAATGTCTAGAGCGCAAAATAATGTAGTAGTTAGAATGAGGCGAAAACCGCGATCCAGTTAAAGATCCAGTGGAAGTTTAGAATCTAAATAGCCTCGATATCATTGTTACAGTTGTTAAGATAATAAACAAAGTCTCGATTATCCATTTTTACGGTTAATCATCAAAGGTCGTTGAACAGCTGATTCAATTCTGTTAAAAATCAGAGGCTTCGATCGAGAGTTGATTATGGTCTTGTTTTGTTAATAATTGTCTAATTAATAATTTATGTAACATTTAAAGTCTAAAGAAAGACCAACAATAGGCAGATTTAACTCTTGCATAACGTATCTTTAATAGTTTATACAACATTTTATTCAAGCCCTAAGAAGACCAAATATAGAAAGAATTAGATATTGCATAAAATATGTTTAATGCTTTTAAAATAATCGATCTGATATTTCAGCGAAAAATGCCAATGGCGCATTGGGACTTTAACCGTCATATTTAAAAAGGAGTATAATTTATTCAGTAGATGTATGGTGTTATATTTAAATGTTAAACTCGAGATTTATATTTTAAATGTTGACATTTATTACGTGATTAACCCACATGTAGTTGTCGACATTAAAATGGTGAACAAATAGGGGTTTTAACCTCCTACGAGGTAAAGGAGACGGAAATACGACATAAGGGAGATTTAACCAGGGCAGCGGCGGGAAGCCCGACTCTCGCATTTCAAATTTCAATATGTCATAACTAAAGAAGATGAACTACCACGGTAAGGAAACGGAATGAATTTGACTTTAACGTTCCAGCGTGGCTAGGGTTATACAATGTGCTATAGGGCACATTTTCCCCGGACAGCGGCCGTACGACTAACTTTTATTTCGAATTTCAATACTTTTTCTTCCCATCGGCGTGATTTAACAACGTCCTGCACCACCCCTGCCCTGTACTACCAGGTCCTCCGTCCTATACCACTAGACCCTCCGTCCTGTGCCACCAGGTCCTCCTGTACCATCAGGCCCAGTCTTGTTTTTTGATACGCCAACTATGAAATGTGGCGGCCACCACTGTCGGTCGGTCCGTGAGTATTGATCAAATTATGTTTGTTCACTTGCAATCTATTGTGAGGGGGGGGGGTAGCGCGTGCGCGTTGCATCATAAGGTCTGTCATTCAGTCCACTCGTCCGAGTTCGATTCCCCGATTGTATCTGACAAGGAGTAGGATCGCCTGTCAAACATCGTGGGTTTCTCCGGGTGCTCCGGTGTCTGCCCTTTCTCTCTCCTTTACAAACTATTCGAATATGAATATTGATACATTTGTGTAAAAAGTAACAAATAGGAAGCAAGTTAATCCCAACGGTCTCAGTAAAACTGACATCATATGGAATATATTACTATGTTCATATAATCTGAAATATCCACATGATAATATTTAAATGTCAGATCTCCATAGAGTAGCAACTTCTGGTATATTGATTCCCAAAAGGATATTTTGATATTTACAAGTATTTATTAGACTTTGTAGACTGAAATTTGTTGTTCATATATAAATACATAGAAACGGTCGTTATAAAATAAAATACATAGTCTAGTCGTTATGAAATAAAAATACCACTTGACCCTTCAGAAGGAGAGAGGGAGAGGGGTGGGGGTAACTTATGTGCGACACAAACTAGGTCATTTCGAGTTGTGATTCACGTTTACTTCAGAAGGAGGAAACTGGCGGACCAGGGAAAATACACGGGGCTGCAAAGGTGATCCACCTCTACCCAAGCATTCCAGTAGGAATAATGTGCTTGAAATTAGAACTCATGTACTGAACATGTTTCTTTAGACCCGTTTCTTGTTTAAAATATTTGTCTTGACCATGTGTTGTTCTCGTGTAATTGTTTATGTATGTGGTGTCGTCTTCCTGGCCCTGATGGAGTAGGAAGGACATATTGAAAATTAATACTCATTTACTAAACATGTTTCCTCAGAAGATTTTATTGTAATGGGAATCTTGTAAAATTGATTTACGACGATAGTTGATATCGTGATTGACATCCATCAAATAGTTTTCTTGTAATCTTTAATTAAAATTGACACGAGATTCGGTTATTGAGGGAAATCAAACACGAGTTAGTTGAATACAACGCATTATATCATATTTTATTGTCACTGTGCCTACTTGAGTCAGTTACATCTGACTCGGTCTTCAGGCAGGACATAAATTCACATATTGTTTAGCCGACATTATAGACTATAACGTGTTTCAATCGATTGTTACATCTTCACTAAAATTTATATTGAAGATGTAACAATCGATTGATCACACGTGTGGAGGGAGAGGGAGAGAGAGAGAGAGAGAGAGAGAGAGATTTGTTCTTAAACGTGGATTTAATTCTCATTCATTCGAAATAGCCATGAAAAGCTATTTGAATTTGAATTTTAAAATTATATGAGCGGTAAAACTAAATGCATTCAATAGTTTTAAAGAAAAAGAGTAGAGGCTCGAACAAATGACCCAATTGTGTTTGGGGTAATATATCTTTAACTGAGATTTTGTAGAAGACCTAATTAATCATAGGTAACGTATCTTCTAATTTAGATCCAATTAATTTTGAGACGATTTATCTTTTCTAGTCCTTTGGGTGCAATGAAAAGTTTGGGACTAATCACTAATATATACATTGCGTGCACGTAGAAAACCCCATGACAGATGGAATATGGCAAAAGAGTAGGACGCTGTCCCGTAAACATTTTCTTCGTGCACATTTCTCTTTTTCGTGATCCCATTTGATGAAGAACAAGAGGACGTTAAACCCCATTTCGTCTGGAATCATTAAAAATAAGATAATGGATCCAAGCTAACCAATAGCCATCACCACAGCTTTAAATTGTGTATATGAGAAATAATTAAAATATGTTGGTTTATTTTTGTTTTTTCAGTTAAAGACATCCGGTAACCATAGTGATGTATTTACGATATGATTTCCTGGGGATATGTAATATTCGTCGTGCATCAGGACAAATCTAATATCAGCCAATTTACGATATCTCCAAGCTAACGCAAAGCATCATTAATCTCGAGTATTTATAAAGAATATATAATTATACTCTCAACAAGATTATTCTCTAACAGCGGATTGTTGACATATGGCAGTCATATTAATTGTTTATGTTGCCTTGGATCGGATCCTTTAATTAAATCTATGTCCGTTAATAATCCACAAGATCAGAGGAACAACCAGAGAGATTCCATAAACAAGTTCATCTCACTATTGAAGCCAGATTTCTCTGTATTCTTTATGAACAGTTAACAGAGATTCTACACACGAGTGGATAGTGTATTAAGGAATCTCTCTTCAGCATAATAATATATTACTGATGCCATAACCGTATTACTTACTAGCTTACTGGTGCTATTTATAGCTACTCTGTCTCATCCTTCAACAAATCTTATATATGCGTGATTCGTTCTTCCAACCAGTCGGAGATAGACGTTATCATTAGCACATGGTTTTCTTATAAGTTCTTGACAAAAAACCCCATCCACCATGCCGTTCTCAGCCTGATGTGTTATGTGAGGATATGTGTTAAAGGATCTATATGTGTTACAGCAGTAAACGTGCAATAAACCAGACGTTATATTTAATGCCTTCTACAAAATAAAAGTTCTCTAGTGGATTATAAACGTTGTGACTGTGGTTAAGGATTTAAACTGTATCAGGATGGGGCAGTCAGGATCTACTACACTGGGTAGGTAACAGTATTTATTTTAGCTTCTGAAATATGTAGATAATATAGAGAGGAACATTTTTCTCCAAATACTTCAAGACGATTGCCTGATACGATTGTTAGTTATGTATTTGTGTATATATATCGTCCTGAAAATAAAAATATCTCCACGAGCTCGAACATTGTAGAAATAAACACCAGGTCAAATTTTATGGATACACAATTACTGAGCGAGGTTAACACTTACCGACAAGGATGCTCACGTCTTTATCAAGAGTATCCTCATGGCTTGGTATTAAACTCAGTAATTGTGTATCCATAGAATTGTACCTCTTGTGTTCAAATGTTCAATTACTAAATTCTAATGAAAAAAGACGGTAGAAATATCCATCAGCGAATAGTTTGCCCCGAATGGTGCATTTATCTGAAATTAACTTAGCCTTGATAAAAATATATAGGCTACATATATTGATGTATGAGTGTATGTACCCAACAAGACACGTTGACAGACATACGATTACATCATGTGTACCTACTTCAAGAATACACATGATGGCAAATGGCCGCCATTTAAAATACTACGCCCGCCTCTTAGAGACGATAACTTAACTCGCTATAAATTGTAAAAAAATTTACTTCGGCTAGAATTAAAAAACACCTAAGATTAACATTTGCTAAAAATTTCTAAAAAACAACCTAAATTTATGGAAATGGGGCCAAATCAAATCAGGCAAATTACATCAAATAGTCCATGTTAAACGTATAGCAAAAATTTTAAACTAACGCGAGCACGCGCGTTTCTAGACAACGCCATAGCGGGTCATAGCAACCAGTGAGTATAAATTGGAAATCCCCAATGACGTAGATATTATAAATTGGAAAGCCGAGTCTGTCTTAAAATAAGTAGTACCGTCAGTAAACAAGATGGAAGCCATCTGCTATCGTGTTTGATCATGGAGTAGGCAAGCACAGGTGTGTCGTATGGTTGACAGATAGATGTATGCTATGTTGTACAAATACTCAATGGCGAAATGGGAAGCATTTTAAAGGGACAATAACACGCTTGCTGGCTTGGCAGCTCCAGAAAATACATAAGTGCCCTACCTGTTGTGTAAATTATCTATTTCATCCTATTTTACATGTCCAGAGGGTTCGAAAATATTTTAAACTCCAAGTCACATTTGAAAAGGTTTACGGTAGGCTTTTCAAATCATTTCGTTGAGTTTTTCCTTTCCATTCTTTTAAATTAGGTGTGTTAAGATGAAATTTGTATCATCAAATTAGGACATATTATTCAATTACAACAAGAGTCGTATTGGGCCTTTAAAAGATCAGGGTGTCAGTGATGATTGGTAGAACAAGACAGGAATATACAACATATCAGCACAAACAACTCAGCCAATTAATACGTGAATAGTACACTTTTATATGGGGTGGGGAGGGGGTCGCTAGAAATACTTAAAAGTTTAGCTCAGTGATCAGTTTCTTAGTTATGTTGACTTCTTAGTTAGACAGGGTGGCCGGGGTGGCTCGGTGTGTAAGACGTTGACCCGCTAACCCGGAAATCCCATGTTCGATACCAGTGTTGTCCAAGACAGTTCATCGGAATTCTCCGCTGTAGTTCCTCCTTGGTGCAGGACGGATGTCTGGCTAGGGACAGTGTGTAGTCCTTCTGATGGGACGAAATGGTTAGGGTCCAGTTTTGTCGTGCATACACATTGGCTTGCTCGTAAAAAACATTTGAAAGTCTGAATTCGAGATAAAAGTAGACAGTAGTGCTGGTGCCCGGACAAAAGTTCCCCCAAAGCACACTGTATGGCGTATGTCAGTCTTTATTAGCCCAGTTGAAGCAGAACCTCATTTCATTTCATTTACCATCGTGCCCGGGCAAATAGTTCCTCATAGGACACTGTATGGCGCATGCCCGTCTTCAATCGGTGCACAACAACAGGACATTGAACCCCATTTTATTTCATTTATCAAGAATTTTAAATCGATAACATTTGTAAGAATATACCTGTTTGTGTTAATCACCTGTGACAACAATAGCTGATTGTTGAACTAAAATAGAATGCACCATGTACTTGTACATGTTTATAGAAGGCTTAACAAAGTAACCGTCGTGTTTATGGTCAAACATTGCTAACAAATATAACACAGTTGTCTGACGCAGATGAGTTGAGTCCAGTTGTATCGGCAGTAACAATCGCTGATATTTTTGTCCTGCCTGAAGGTGTGGTTGCATTCAGAGAGAGCGAGAGAGAGAGAGAGAGGGGAAGAGGTAACGTCCATTCTATATAAATTACGTCATTTCGGGACTAACATACGGTTCCATTTTATATAAAAAAAAATCGCTTGAGAGTAGAGGTCTTTAGTTGTGGGAGGAAAACGGAGGACTCAGAGAAAACCCATGTGGTTGGAGTGGCGATCCTATCCCTTGTCACGTACAAGCGTTGAATTTAAATTACGCCACTTGACTCCCCCCCCCCCCCCCTTCGATATTTTAGACAGAAGACAGTTACGGGGTTGAATTGAGAAACTGTCGTTTTAAAAATGCGATATTCCATATATTATACCACTCAAATATATAGAATAATAATCGACAATTTTGTCTTTTTTATTTTAATTATGGTGTGAAATGTGTGTATTTTACTTGTTTTTGTACTAATGGTTCGATAAGAGTGTTGTTGATTGTGTAGAGAGAAATGTATTTTATATGATATTTACAACTGTTATTTATATCAACAGCTGTTTTATCTATAATTATTCACTGTATCCTTGTTAACACTCGCAGCTAATATTAAACGCACGTGTACCTTTCATTGTCGGTATGATAAATAATAGAATTTGTCCATTGGGCTTGACAGCTGTCTCGTCGTTCGGATGCTCGGGCGAAAACCCGAACTCCCGTGTAAACATTGGCGTCCACGTACATAATCCACTGGCAGCTGGAATTTGATATGAGAGTAGGCCATAATGCCGCTACTCGGGCTAATTTCCCTCATAGCACACAGTATGGCGTATTCCCGTCTACATTAGTCCAGAACAGTAAGACGTTAAACCCCATTTTATTTCATTTCACATAAACATTGCCATTACGTAGACAACATTCACGAGATGTGGTAGCATTTCCCCCGTGACACCCTGTCAAATATAATTATTCATAAGATTATGTATAGAGATAGGGAATACACATTGAACTGCCATGTTCCGTCGAGAATAATTTACAAAACACAGACTATAAATATATAATACGTAATACTGCATGATGGTGTGAGCTTCACTGTACAATTTGACCTGATGTCTGATAATATCGGTGGTCTGTGTCCAGTCGATTAACGCACTCTGTTCGCTCTGTTGGCCTTTTAACACCTGATTGTCTACATCATCAGAACGAAATGGGTTATTTCGTTTCTAACGAAGGATAATTACCACAAGTCGCTCTGTTGCCTAAAGGTAGATATAAAACAATAAAACGACAGTGCTAGGGTAATAAATATGGCGTCAATATTGTAATGGTCGATACCGATTAATGGCCGACTTCAGGTAATAAACCATACGATCCCCGGGGCCATGACTTTACACATATTTACGATAGCTTCACAAACGTCTTATATCTTTGTTTATTATGTTAAGCGGTACAAATAATGACGAAAGACTTCCCGGGAAATTAGGTAAGACTTCACACATATTCGAGACAGATTCACAACTTGAATAGTTTATTGGCCTCTTTTCCGCTTTGTAAAGTGACGTGCATGATGCAGGCTATGCATTCTATTTGCTATATCACACGTGATGCGACCCATGTTGCAGCCGGAGACGCGGTGGCTCTGTGAGTAAAACGCTGAGTTGTTTACTTGAAGGTTAGACCAGAAAGTTCCTTGGGATTCTACTGCGTGGTTGCCCCTTGGCAGTGATTTAGGACTAGTCGCTCGGGTGGGATGAAAGCCCGCGGTCCCGTGTACTCATTGACGTTCACGTAAAGGAAAGGAACCTTGGTCAGTTTGGATTCGACATAAGAGTAGACAGCAGCATATTCCCAACATAGCACACTGCATGGGGTATCCCCGTCTTTATTATCGCCCGTTTGTGTAAAAAAAACTAGGACGTTAAACCCCATTTCACTTATATCGCAACTTGTGAAAGTTGTTGTAAAATGGTATGCTTATTCTTATCGGAAAATCTGATACCACTTCTCTATTGTAATGATCGTTAACTTGACACCATCTTGTGGTAAAGTCCACAAATCATTTGTCATTTTGTATTTATGGTCATTGAACTATGATGACTCTTGGCGATGACCGTACTATGTATTAAATCGTGATGATTATAATTTACACGATCTGTTCGCAGCCACTCTTATTAATTCAAACCGTGCCAAAGGCTAAAATCGCTGTATTTCGATCAGCTTACATATACAAACAATTTTGACCAACAACAAGTCTGCGTTCAGCCCTTTCTAACAATATTAGCGTCTGTTCAAAACAAACAGTTAATAGTGCTTGAAGTTTGACAAATCGTCTTGTTTCTTGCAACAATATTCGACCTTGTTCACTGGGTCCTCGAGTCAAATGTAAAGTAAAACGACAAACAACAATACGGTGCATTAAAACATGTGTGAATGTTTTACGGTTTTTGTGGAATTTGAAATATACAAGTGAGAGGGTGTGGTGTTATATTTTTGTAATCTAGGAACATATGGTGCATATATCACGGAGTTTTGATTTACCTTGGAGAAGTGCTACGTCCGTAAATAGCACTCTTAATATAACATCAATTGCACTTTAGCGATGTTTATAGATTCTCCATCTCATCTCTACATGTGTGTTCGTTTTTGTTGAAGATGCGAGGAATTTGTGTTTTACAAACAGTAATTTATATACAAAAAACGTGTAATTATTTGAGAGTTGAATTAAAGACATCTTTCGATTTGTTGGTGCAAACCAGATGTGTAAACGAGGTTTGATATCTTATGGCCAATGGAACAGGGTTATGACCTAACACAATGTTATTACCAATTAGGGTCCAGCACAAGATAACTAATATTTTAATATTTAAAAATATCACCATGTACACTGTTATAACTGATAGCAAATCAACATAAGGTAACCTATGTTAAACATCACGGAATTTAAACACATTTGAGGCAAGAGCTTTTAGTTTTTTTGCTCCATCAAAATGGAACGATCTTCCAGTTTTCATCAAAAGTGCTCCTTCTATTGAGCGATTCAAATCCATACCTGTTTCAACTTTATATTTTATATACATTGTGTGTAAAAAGCGCGCAGAACTTTAAGTGTGGAATTGACGCTGTATAAATGTTCATATTATTAACACATATGACCTGGATGAATGTATGGACTTAAATGAACATCAGGACTATATATCTGTATATAACAGGTGAATTATTTATGGAATATTCTGATTATTAAATACCAGAACGACGATTACACGTTATATAGGGGAATATCTCTGGGTTGTTTGGTACAGAAACCGGGTATACATTGGCGTGCACGTAAAGATCCCTTGACAGTTGGAATTCGATATAAGAGTAAACCGTATTACCGCTGCCCTGGCAATATTTCCCCCCACAGTCCACTGTATGGCGTATGCCCGTCTTCATTAGCCCAGTTAAGGACAGCTGGAATTCGATATAAGAGTAGACTGACGTACCGCTGCCCGGGCAACATTCCCCCCATAGCATACCCTATGGCGTATACCCGTCTTCATTAGCCCAGTTTAGGAGCAGAGGAGTAGGACTTTAAACCCCATGTCATTTTATTAATTACCAGAACGATGGAAATTGATATTTGATAAACAGATTGAATGTGTGGAGGCTGTCATGATCGATTTATAAACATCAAAGATAATTTTAATAAAGTTCACCAGCTGTTCCCAACATGTTTTTATAAATATTACAAATAGTATTATCACCATCAGGAACAGATCAAATCAACTTAATACTCACAGATCTTAATTTGGTAAACACCAAACTATGAAATATATCAGATTCGGTGTGTGAATACTCACAGGAGGTTATTAAAGTGATGGTATCAATCTGAAACACGCTAATAAATGAAACGACGTGAAACGAAATCTGGTTTAACGTAACATTTTGTATCAATACTGACTAACTAGTAGACTGAAATAAAATTAAGAGCATGCCTTGTTTCGTGCACGACACTTTCTAGTGGGGACAAGAAGCGTGTGTTTCTCAAGAGTAATAATGACGACTGACCCTTGTTTAAAATTAGTCTACAATTATAACGAAATGCGTGGATTATAGATGCAATTAGCTACCAGAGAGACTATGCATATCCAAATAAAGGGATTGAGGCTATACGTATAGAGGGATTGAGGCTCTGCATATCCAAATAGAGGGATTTATGTTTAGAAGTATATCAAACTACGAGTGTAATATAAATTACTAAACAAAAAAAGAAGTATTCGCTAAGTTCTGGATAGCTTGTGTTTATTGTGTTTTATTAACGTGTAAACTAGATGCAAGGATAAATGTCTAATAGTGTTGTTGTATTTGGGTTAGGACTAGAGAACCTTCGATTTCACAAATACTGACAGGACGATATGATCAACTGTTTTAATGGTATTTAGTACTTAAACTGGATAAATCCGTGCATTCCTTGAAATTGTGTCCTCTCAAAACAAGTTTGTGCTCACCGTAACAAGGTTTGTGACCCGAGTAGGAAGCCTTTTGTGTCCTCTGTGAGAAGGTTTATTTTCTTTATAGCAAGTCTTGTGACGTGAGTAGAGGGCTCGGTATCCCCTGTGATTGGGCTTGTGCTCTATGGAGGAGGGTTTGAGTCCTGTGTAGGAAGGTTTGTGCCCTGTGAAGGAAGGCCTTTGGTTTATCTGAAGGAAGGTTTGTGTCCTATGTAAGGAGTAGTGTGTCCTCTGAAGAAAAGGATTTTCCCCCTGTAACAAGGTCCTAGGCATACATTTGTATCCCCTGTTTTGCGCCCTCTGTAGAATGGTTTGATGTTTTCTTCTTAAAACAAACAAAAAGGTAGAAGAAAACAAACAAAAAAATCAAAGATGGATTACAGAGTTTATTACTGTGAAAGACATGTCTATATTTAAATGAGATGAAACGAGGACGGACTTGACATGTTTCATTCATTTGACACGAAATCTTCAGTAATGGCGGAGCTAGAGTTTTAACTTTGTATTGTTTTACAATGTGTCACAATATTTGATGAATACCTCGAGACGACTAAATATCATATACATTGAAACCTTGAGCTTTTCTTCCCAGCCTTTGTCTTTAGTGTTGCTGGGTGTAAGAGAACTTGTTTCATTAATTAAATGAACTACAGGCTAGGTTAAAAGCTGGTATAAAACAGTAAGTGAGAGACAGATGAATCACCGTCTTTGATTTTATACTCGTGTTTTAATATTTGAAATGGATTGTTTTCGTAACTTACTTAAGTAATAATATTTGTGGAAGTATGGAAGGTATATTTAGATCCTGTTTAGGCGACCCCTTCAGAAGAAACAAAATGACAATAGGTAAGACCTCTAAAATAATAAACACCCTTTTCCATTCTGGTCATTTTTTGAGACTTAAATTCTCCCCCAAAATACAAACGTTTTTGTTATATATTTTCCTTTCTTTTTTTTGCATTCTTTATTGTAATGTGATTTTAATTATAAGTCTTAATTAGGAATGTGTGTCTTATTTTACTGTTTATATCAATTTGTATCGCCTGGTATCACCCTACAACTACTAAAAGGAGTGGGTGGCCGAATGGTTAGCACGTGCATGCTGTATCATAAAGCCTGACACTGAGTCAACTGGCGTGGTTTCGAATCCCCAAATGTACGTGACAAGGAAAATCCCGAAATGACCTAGTTTGTATCGTGTGGACGTTAAACCCCATCTCTCTGGTTAAAGGACAATATTGGTGTCAGTCATTATCACATATGTGATAGAACTGGTTAAAGGACAATATTGGTATCAGTCATTATCACATTATGTAATAGAACTGGATAAACACATTCCAAATATAATTTTAACACAGAGATAATTGCTACGACAGATGAGTAATAAAGGTTTCAACAACAATCGGAAATGAGTAACGCGAAAGGGAAACACGAGTTATCCCTCTATATAACTAACTGAAGTGACGAGTGATAACAGATACACGGTCGAATTTCTGCTCACTAATAATTTCTTCGAAGAGCAAAAGTTGTTATACGGAACTGCAAGAGAATAAAGTAATTGCGTGTTATTATAAGAGAACACGAGAAAAATAGAAATATTCCTTTAAATAACGATCCTATTTCAATCTGTTTACACCTTCATCATCCGATGCATTATAGGATTGAGTATAGGCCCGTCACGTGAATAAATGTCCAAGTAGATAGATATGGATAGTATACGCTAGTAAAGCTATATATATGAATAGCGTCCGCTAGTAGCGCTACTGGAAATGAAAGATAATGGGATTTAACGTCTAGTACCCCCAAATAAATAACGTCTAGTATCGCTGTTAGTAAATATAACGATGATCTGTAGGAAAGACATGATGTCCAGACGACAGATCTATAACCATGTGGACAACAGACTTGTAGATTGTTTATTAATAAGGTTAGAATGTCACCATGTTTACTCGCTTGTGAATCAAAAGATGTAAATAAATCTATTGTAAAACACAACGATTTACCCGTTAGTTAAAACCTTTATATTTCTTTTAAGGATCGACGTCATAATATCGCATTGTCCGTGTCGGGATTAGAACGTTGGCTCACTATCCTCGCGTGGGCCGAGATTGTTCGTTGGGATTATTGGGCGTGGTTTCTCCCTGTCAGTAGAAAAGAGCGAGCGGTTAAAATTGCTTCCAAATGCCTGACACTAACCGAATTTCGTACACAGAAACATGATCTTTACCCCCTCTCTCCCCACCCCTCCCCCACCAGTCTCTCTCGGTCATGGAGTCAAGTATTGTTGTTTCGATTCCTCGCTTGTACGTAACAGGGAGTAGAGTTGCCTGTTCAATCTTGCGGGTTTCCCCCAGGCCCTCCTGTTTCCGCACACAGCTAACGATATCTATTACCGAAGCAAAATTAAACCATATGTTAATCGCGAAATGACCTCCTAGTTTGTGTCGAGCTGACCTTACCCCTCCTCTCTATCTCCCCCACATTCTATATTACTGCAATTATGGAAGTAAAGCGGAACAATATGTTAGTCTCGAAATGGCCTAGTTTGTGTCGAGCTGACGTACGCCCCTTTACTCCTGCTGCTAAAGTAGCATACCCGTAAGCGAATCATTGAAATAAAATGGAGCCATGTGTTAGTGCCGAAATAACCTAATATATGTCGAATGGACGTTACGCCCCCCCCCTATCTCTGTCTCTTCCGGTTTATAAGGCTGAATGTTGTTTTTATACCTCCTTAATATAACACAAATAATATAAAGCCATTCATATCATGTGTCACATTACAAAAAAATACTGCATATTGATGTGGAATTACAATATCAACATCGACACATACCAGCTACTGATTTTATATGTCGCTCTATTTACACCATTGTTTATTCAGATGACAATTGGTGGAGACGCGCGGGGCATTTTATTTCCTTTTCTGGCACGTAAATCATTAACTCTAACCCCGACGCATCATTGAAATTTGAAATGTTTGACCAATTTATTGAATGACTGTGCAACTGTGCCCACCGTTCTGGGTTTTTTTTACAGTCAAAATGGAACAAAATATAGATCTGAGAGCGAGTGAATGTTATACTCTATTCGTACAACACGAAATAGACAAGACGATGAAAATAATAGTAATTTCATGTCATTGTAAAGACCCGTAATATCATGTTAGATGGGTATATTTCGCTTTCCTAAGAGAGAGAGAGAGAAGGGGATGAGGAGAGAGAGAGAGGGGGAGAGAGAGAAAGGATAGAGAGAGATGTTTAACGTCAACTCGACACAAGTTAGGTCATTTCGGGACTAATATATGGTTCAATTTTATTTCAATAATCGGATTTCGCTTATGGATCTTAACCTGTTGGAGGAAACAGGCGGACACAGGAAAACCCCACGAGGTTAGACAGGCGATCCTATACTCCTTTTTAACGTTTAGTATAAGTAAAAACATTCAAACAAGTTCGTATATTTTGACAATCGAATTGCGCCTGTTTACTGTTTATCAATCCAGTCAGATGTGTTTAGTGTTTTTGAGCTAAATTATCTTGTTAGAGGTCTCTGTTCCTTTATAATCGGAATATTTCAGATGGCGTTCACGTCAAGAATAGCCACAAAAACAATAGTGATAACATTTCTGAAACTCTCGTCGCCTTCTATCCGGTTCAGCACAAAAGACTCTTTTTAATTGTCAACATTTCTGAGCTGCGTTCCACCATGCCAATTATGCCATTTGATCTGTGGACAGCTCTCGGTGAATGCTCTAGATGATGGCTGTACATAAAGCCAGGTGTGTTTGAGGTCAGTTTATTAGCCATTATGCCTTTTGGTCTGTGTAAAGCACCCCGCCAGTGGTCTAGATGCTGGTTGTAGTAAGGTGTGTTAGCGGCCATTTCAGTAGACATAATGCCATTTGGTCTGTGCCGACTGTACATAAAGCCAGGTGTGTTTGAGGTCAGTTTGTTAGCCGTTATGCCATTTGGTCTGTGCACAGCACCCCGTGATTGATCTAGATGCTGGCTGAATATAGTGTCAGGTGTTTTGAAGGCCAATTTGTTAGCCGAATACCATCGCTCTCTTTCCAGTATCAATGTTGATTTAACGTATAATGAATGGAGGGTGGTCAGTGTTTCAAAATTACTTTTCGTGAATCGTGAATTACTTTTCTTGAATCGTGAGTGTAACATGCACGTTCGCCAATTAACAAAAAAATGAAATGAGCGAAGACATGGGTGTACGGAATTGAATTTTGTTTGAAACAATTTGAAGTGACGGCATATCTGTCCTTTGGGTAAAGAAAAATGAAATTGGTCGATATCATAGAAATTCCGTAGGTTGATTTGTGTAACATCGACAATCCATCATTGTTCAACATCTGACACATTCTACGATGAGAATATATCTCTGGCCTAAATAGAAGCCATATCCAGAAGTTAATCTATTATTTTGTATTACGGTTCTACTTCTCCGTTTCACATCTGACATACATACCCACACACGGAGACTAAATAAACATATTCAATTTTATTATATGGAAACAGATTAAATACTTTTAAAAATTCTGAAAGTATACTGAGTGCGTTTGACTAAAACCGCCGGTTAAGGAATCAAAATGTCGGTCAACTAGCTTAGTGGTTATTTGACCCCTATTGTACACTCGAGGCCAAATTAGATTCATTTTTGATAAATCGGATGATAACAACGATTTAAAAAATATATATAAAAATTAAATTGTTTGTAAGCTTTTCCATACCATTCGTCCATATGCAACTTGTTGAATATGGATATTAATGTAGAAATTCTAAGATTTCAAGTTATTTTCGTAGAACTGTGAAGGGTTGTAAGCTTGTAGATGATACTGTATGTTTAAACTTCGATGTAAAAGATAATATGTTAAAGGGACAATAACACTCTTGTTGGCTTGGCAGCTCCAGAGAATAAATAATAGCCTTATTCCCTAACTACTAGATGTTTAAGTGTCCTACCTGTTGTGTAAATTATTCATTACATCCTATTTTACTTGTCCAAAGGGTTCGTAAATATTTTAAAATCCAAGTCACATTTGCAAAGGTTTACGGTAGGCTTTTTCAAATCATTTAGTTGAATTTTTCCAATTTTTAAAATTAGCTGAGTTAAGATGAAATTTGTATCATCAATTAATTGGAATATTGTAAAATAATACAATTTGTTGACCAGAATCAAGATTGGGACATATTATTCAATTACAACAAGAGCGGCATTGAGCTTTTAATATAATTGTTTCTCAGACCAAACCATCTCCTTTAATCCCCTTACCTGTACTAAAAGGCTTGACTATATCAAACAAATATTAAACCACAGATAAGGCCATAAATTTTTATTAAGGGCTAATTCGAGCCACATATATGAACGTTAAGAGGTGAGATAACGTCAGTTAGTACATCGACTGTTGGGGTCCCCAGTCCACGGTGATCAAGTAGCACATAACCTTACTGAGTATGTACACGGGAGCTCAAGAATTCCTCAAATAACTAGGCGTGGTGGAGTGATTGTGAAAGACCGGCTGAGTTTACATAAAGGAGATTCCAGCCATATTGTTGCTTTAATTAAATTAAACAATTACAAGTAAGTATTGGGAATATTTTCTTGTCACGTGACATGTGACGTCAGGTTTGATATAATTGTAGGTATAGGTTTGGACTTGGTCTGTTTGTGTTGGATCGGAAGTTTGTCCGTGTTCAACAATACACTTTGTGCTGAATTTAATGAGCTCTAGAGAGATACCTCTAGAGAGATAAGTTTTGTAAGTTACAAATGTTTCGTAAGTTACAATGTTTCGTAAGTTACAATGTTTCGTAAGTTACAAATGTTTCGTAAGTTACAAATGTTTCGTAAGTTACAAACGTTTCATAATAATTATTACGTTATTAACGTGTCCGCTCGACAAAAACTATTTCATTTCGGGACTAACATATACTTTGATCTTATTTCAATATTTCGCTTGCGCGTAGGGATATTTATAACGTAGATTATTTGTATGAAAGGAGGCTATTGAATAGTACTGATTATTAAACTTTGCATGTCGTGTATAAGAGGCCTGTTCATCTCAGAATAAGTCCAAATGTTTATAACGTGCACTGTTTGTATTATCTATACGTAAAATATTTCTTTAAGTTGGAATTCGATATAAGAGTAAGCCGTAGTTCCTGTAACGTCGGTAACGCCGTAGTGCTCTGTATCGCGTAAGCACGTCTTCATTAGCCCAGTCGGAGCAAACCAATAGGACGTAAAACTCCAGTTCATTTTATGTTCTTCGTGTTTACGACAATAAATGACATATTAACGTGATTGAATGACAGATGTAGGTGGATCGTATTCTGTCAACATTTATAACATGTTCTACAGGTTCAAAATCAACTTGAAACTTTCTAGTTTTTATAAACAAAACAACAATCTTATTTGACTCAAGTACAAGCTGACAGAATAATACATTATTTTACATCCAACCAATTTGAATAACATTATACAACTAAAACTGCTTATTACAGGTCTTTCTTTAGGCCTTCAACCTTGTGGGTTTCCTCCGGGCACTCCGGTTTCCTCCCACTGCTAAAGACCCCTACGCGCAAGCGAACTATTGAAATAAAATTAAATCATTTGTTAGTCCCGAAATGACCTAGTCTGTGTTGAGTGGACGTTAAACCAAATCTCTCTCTCTCTCTCTCTCTCTCTCTCTCTCTCTCTCTCTCTCTCTCGGCCTTAAATGTTATCTAAATTATTAATTAGACATTAGTTAACTTATCGCGCGTGCGATATTTACTGGATTAGAATCCAATCTGCTGCTCAACTCTTATTCACCATTTAATCATGAAGTGGATATTCGAGACTATGTTTTTTTTTATCATCCCGACTTTAGTATTGATGATCGAGGCTAGGCCTAAAATTTTTCAGCAAATTCTTGGTTCAGAGTGAAACAATTTGACTGATTTTTTCAGCAAATTCCCTTTACACTATCTATTGTTTAGCTATAATAGTAACAACAGTCAACTCTTTATATAATCTCCTATAATGTATTGTTAAGAATAAAAGTGTTAAAGTGTTGTACTTGGGAAATGTGGAGGCGGGAAAGATTCAACAAGTTTGTAGAGGACCATAATATAGCATGTTTCAACTCCATGTAAAAGTGGGGATTACAGTGAATAAGGCGATGGTCAGATGTTCGATACTTGCATCAATGGTGTGTAAAATATTAAAGTTTGTAGAGGACCATAATATAGTATGTTTTAAATCGATGTAAATAAGGACTGGGTTGTCGTTGGGTTTCACTTCAACAAAGACTGAACGTGATAAGTTGTATAAATTAATAAGAATATAGCTACGTTAAATAATATCAAGTCCTATTAGTCGTTTATCAGTAAACATCAGCTTATAAACAATATATTGTCACGTTGTGTACTATATGATAGTCATGGAATTTTTATATTGTACTTGTTACTCACATCATTCATGCTGACACACACTTCAACCTGGAGATAACTACACAGGTTATAGAATACAAATAATACTGAGAGATGTTTATAAAAACACAAGATTCCTGGTAGAATATTCGGGCAGAGTATATAATAAGTAATTGTACATCATAGAATTATAAGTCGAGTATTAGTACAAGTACCCTGGTTACAACCCTCTCTATGGAATTAGTTCGTACACATCTACATTGTTTGTGTCTTACTAAAAGACATTGAAACATGTTGCACACGACCATTCATATAGACACATACATGTGTATATACTTATCATTACAACCTTCAGATAAGAAGGTCAGTAATTGTACACACCACCCTGCTAATATACTTCCCCGATCGTGTTTTATTAGACATACACCACCGTTTGTTATTCATATAACCACCTTTATTATTATTATTATATTACAAAGAATGATTCAACACTATCTACCTTGATTCATACCTGACGAATAACCTATGTATGTTTTATATACGGTCAAACGTTTTCAAGTTTCTCTAACCAGAGTATTCAACCTCTCTTGTTATTTGAGACAGATCTAAGTGGACAACTAGATGCGGTTTGACCACATTCTCCGTTGTTGACTTGAATTAACGTAAGATATATAATAGATTAATTCAACATGGATTCAAGAGGGCGTAACGTGAGATATTAATCCATCCGTTACGGTTGTTGGTGAAGTGTTTTGTAACGTCTAAACGGTATACGAGCAGTTATCGTTCAATATGGAGCCTTTCTATTTGACTCAGGAGGATCTATTGAATCAAGGACCACCAATCAGAGGTAGGTTTCACATTTATGTATTGTATTGAATCCTCGAGGTCATGCAGGAGTAGTATTTTTGGCTCGTGTTGAAACTACCTCAATGTGTTGTATTGAATCAGAAAGGTCGTGTAGTAGTGTAGCAAGTAGTTCGTGCTGCACCTCCTCCCTCCCGCCTCTCTCCCACAGTATTTCTCTCTGTTTATTGTATTGAATGAGAAAGGTCGTGTAGGGGTATTAAAATTAGCCCCTGTTGCATCCCCACCCCTCTTTCTGTGTATTGTTTTGACTGGACAAGGTCGTGTAGTAGTATTACAACTAGCTCGTATTTCCCCCCCCCCCTCTCCTCCCCTCCCTCTTTATATCTGTGATATGCCTTTAAGTTGAATAATAACATAACCCTAGCAAATCTCCCCCCCCCCCCCTCTCTCTCTCTCTCTCTCTCTCTCTCTCTCTCTCTCTCTGTGTATTATATTAAGTGATTACAAGATTCGCATGTTGCAACTCTCTCTATGAAAGTAGTCTATACACATCGACATTGTAATAGTTTGTATGCTTATCGTCTCCACCTTAAATGCAGGTATTCATGTCAGTTATTGTGCACACAAGGAGATGATTGTGAAGAGTCGTTCTCTTACTGAATGCTACATGGAAACACCCCGAGTCGTGTTTCCCAGTAGAAATTGAAAACGTTTGTGAATCAGGAAGAGAGGTTGGGTGATTGGAGCGCTGTAGTCAATATTAAATCTAGACTTAACACAAAGAAATAAATTAATTGATTATTTGAACTTCTGAAATAATCAGAAGTGTTACCAGACATTCCCACAAGAAGTATATGCATAAATATATCCTTGGATGGCGGAATGGTTAGCGCGTGTGCGTTGTGTCATAAGATCTATCATTGAGTCAACTGACGTTATTTCGATTTCCCGGTTGTACGTGACCAGGAATAGGGTTGCGTGTGCAACCTCACATATTTTCCCCCGGGCCTACCGGTTTCCTCTCATTGCTACAGACGCATATGCACAAGGGAATTTTTGAAATAGAATTTAGCCACGTGTTAGTCCCGAAATAACCTAATATATGTCGAATGGACGTCACCCCCCCTCTGTCTCTCCCCCCCCCCTCTGTCTCTAACTCTCAGGAAAGAGAAATTAGCCCAGCTATCATGATATTATTACGGGTCTTTAAAATGATATGAAATTATTATTATATTCATGAAGAATATGACTCTCGTCTTGTCTGTTTCGTGTTGTATGAATAGAATATAACATTCACTTGCCTGCTACCTATTGATGTTTAATAATATAAATCTCGTGACCTTACTATAATCTCACGTATACGGCTTTCTCTCTACTCAAGTCTCACGTATACGTCTTCTCTGTATTCGATATTATACAAATCAACATGTTCATATAATATCGTGTAAAAGTCATGGAGATTAACGACCTACTTTTCTGCGCCAACTGGGCTACTGAAGATATAAATATATCCCAGGCAGCAGCCTTTCCAGACATTCTTCATCGAATTTATACTGTCAAGGGTTCGTTGCTTGTATGTCGACGACTACACTAGTGGGCCTCGAATTGTAGTCCAGTCCGAACAACTATATACTTCCTTCCCGCCCTAGTAGCAAGGGGAAACACCTAACTAGTTAGTACATGTCGAAGAACGTTCTCGACCAACTATTTTACTACACCGCTCAATTTACTGTCGTTATTAGACCGGTGTGTGCACACAAAACCCATTTCAATTCATTCCCGGTCGACTTAATCATGTAGTGGGGTTAGGTGGTTGAATGGTTAGCATGTGCGCGTTGTAGCATAAATCCTGTCATTGAATTAACTGGTGTGGTTTCGATTGCCCGGTGACGGTGACAAGGAGTAGGGTCGCCTTTCTAACCTCGTGAGTTTTCTCCGGGTACTCCGGTTTCCTCCCACTGATAAAGACCCCTAGGCGCAAGCGAATTATTGAAATAAAATTAAACCATATGTTAGACCCGAAATGACCTAGTTTGTGTTGAGTGGACATTAAACATCTCTCTCTCTCTCTCTCTCTCTCTCCCTCTCCCTCTCTCTCTCTCTCTGTTCTCTCTCTTGATAAATGTATTTTAGTTTAAACAATTAAACTGGGCTGCCACTAAGTTCGTGTTGTGAAGGTATTAGGACTATAGTCAGTGTTATCAGTTGTCCACGTAAACTCGAGTTCTGTTCCCGATCACCTTTCCCGACAAACCGTTATCACAGAATAACATCCTATTAATCTCTAATTCCTCAGTGAAACGTCTGTAGATATATCTAAAAATATCTGAAATAATAGGAAACGCTTGACGACTAGAGTATTCTAATTATTTTAAAACGGTTTTGTTTTTATGTTGCGAATTCTCTTGTTGTCGTGTAAACTAATGTGGGTTCAGACCAGTAATTCTTATCTCATTCATTTCAATGATAATTCCTCTGTTTACGCACCGATATTTCCTCCTCGTCATGAAAATGCACCAAAAACCTGGTAGAAAATATAAGTTTAAACACTTTTCTTCGAGATTCAAGACCAGGACGTCAAGAGAAGGTTTCATGAGGCGGTGTTATAATAGAAATGGAGTTTAACGTCCTACTGTGTTCTGCTCCGAACTGGGCTAGTGAAGATCATGATGGGTTATAAATAGAGGAATGGCAATTAGTATAGTAGTCCTACAAGTTGATGATTTCGCGACACATTGGTGTGATACGCATTATTTAGTAAAATGGACAATGTAGCGAATTATCTTGTTGTGTATATCAAAATCTAGTAAGGCGTATAATGTCGCGAAATGTCTTGTAGTGCATACTAGTCAAAATTGTGGTAAATTTTCTTGCTGTGCATACTAGTTGACAAAGTGGCGAATTGTCTTGCTGTGCATTCTAGGTGGTGAATTATCTTGCGTATACTAACACTGTCAATAATGTCACGAACTAGTCAATAACGTGGCGAATTATCTTGTTGTGTACACTATTCGATATTAATGTGAAGAATTATCTTGTTGATAAAGTAGATAATGCTGTGAAGTTACGATCTGTCTTGCTATATCAACAATGAACATGATCAGAATATACGATTTATATTTATACGGCTATAAATAGACATAATCATAGATGCGCTCTATTTTATTATACATTATTCATATTTAAACACGCCTCCATTTTAAACCTATTCAAACTCTATTCGTATTAATAGCTTTGATAAAAACAATCGTTGCAATAGTTTGATATTTATGAGCCAATCAAATGGGGTTTGACGTCTTCTTGCTTGTCTGATTCAACCGTGATATTGACAATAAGTGAAGCAAGATGTTGCCAATGTTACGAAATAGATACCAGATAATAGCGGTTTAGTAGCCGGATTTCATTTTAAAAGGCATTTAAATATGTTCTATAAATAATGCTCTGTGTGTTTAAAATATCACATGACATCTGTACATGCATCTTGTTTTGTTGTCAACTGGACCGTAACTACTTATCGTTCTAGGTATGTCACTATATTATGTTAAAAATACAGTCTGTGGTCGGTTGGGGGAGGTGATGGCCAAATGGTTAGCGTGTGCGCTGTTCAATATCACAAAGCCTATCATTGAGACAACTGGCGTGGTTTCGATTCCTCTGTTGTACGTGGCAAGGACTAGGGTCGCCTGTCCAACCTCGTGGTTTTTCTCTCCGGGTTCTTCGGTTTCCTCCCGCTGCTATAGTCCCTTACACGCAAGCTAATTGCTAAAATAAAATTGAACCATATGTTAGCCCCGAACTAACCCAGTGCCTTTTTCCCTAATGGGGTGATTGCTAGGATTTCAACCATCTAGAATACCAGTTGGACGGACGTCTCTTGTCACCTTTTGTTAAATATTAAATAATGAATAGTTTGTTAGTATTGTCCTTAATGTAAGGTAAACCATAGAGTAGTTTCATGGAACGAATCAACCAATCAATACTGTTGTCTTAATTATGAATGACCACATATAGACCGTGTGACGTCAGTAATTGTATGACGTCAGTAGTTGTATGTTCCGTTCTCTAAGAGAATAATTCATACAAGATTAACTTAATGACAAAACAAACTATACTTCATACAGGCTTCTAGTCTAATCAAACCAGGGCCCCATACAGGCTTCTTGTCTAATCAAACCATGACCTCCTACAGGATTCTAGTTTAACCAAACCATAGCCACCTAAAGGCTTCTAGCCTGTTTTGTTACCGGAGGTCCAGACTTCGATCCCATGTTAGCCGAAAAAGTTCGCTGTGATTCTTTAGCCCGATGATACGAAATTCGGATGATACGAAAAACTGAGGTCCCGTGTACTGGGTTGTACGTAAACGAAGACCAGGTAGTTGTAATTCGACGAAAAATAGGAGGTAAACCTGTTTACCTAGCCATACTTCCCCCCATATATATACAGTCTCCATTAATCCACGGAGGGTGGGGGGGGCGTAATTCCATATGCTTAGTACATCCGCGCTGTATAATAAAGCCTGTAGTAATTGAATCAACGGCTGTGGTTTCGAATACCCGGTTGTACGTGACTAGGAGTATCGTCGCATGTCCAACGTCGTGGGTTTTGTCCGGGTTCTCCCCCACGGAAATGAAATTAAATCATTTTTTAGACTCGAAATGACTTAATTCGTTTGTGTCGAGTGGACGTTAAACCATCTCTCTCTCTCTCTCTCTCTCGCTCCATTAATCCAGTTGGTGTAATATCTAAGGACGTTAAACCCCATTTCTTATACTCGTTCGTTTACTAGTTTACATAGCTTACAATCCTGTTGTACATTTGTACAGCCTGGGGCCAGTTTATAAAGTGATAAAAGAAACTGATTGATTTACATGTAGGCATGGTTTACACGTGTTTATCAAATGTCGCCCTTGGTTTATGTAGTTGTATATTATAATATGTATATTTAAAAAGTAAAAATACAAAAACTGTTATTGTTCTGTATTTACACACAAAGAGACCTTCAATTATTATCTTTTTGGGATCAGAATGGTCTCAAACTGAAGAGCCAACCTTTAATTGTGGCATGTTGGAGTTTTCAAAGTTCCATGATCCGTCTCTTTAAAAGAGTCGGCGTGCATATGTATGTATATCTAATTACACACTGTTGGATTATTTTAGCGATCATAATGTTAGTTGAAATTGATGAAATTGGATCAAATTTCTCATTATTAAAATTACCCATGATTTAAAGTACCTAACTCAATATTCAAACTTTATTCTGGCATATTGAGAATTTTAAAAGTTGAATGGAGCTCCCCTTTAAACAGCCTAACCTCGTGGGTTTTCTCCTCGTCCTTAGGTTTCCTCCCACTGCTAAAGACCCCTACCCGCAAGCGAATTATTGAAATAAAATTAAACCATATGTTAGTCCCGAAATGACCTAGTTTGTGTTGAGTGGAAGTTAAACCCTATTTCTCCCTTTCTCCCTTTAAAAAGACCAATAGAGTGTCTATATATGAGATTATTTAAATAGCTGTATAGGTCTCTAATCGTCTTCTGTCGTTTACTATTGATCGCTGATGACAAGGTTTATGTCGACACGAGTTGGTAGGCTAGTTAATACAGCAGCGACTACTCCTTCATTCGACCATACCTGTCTACAGGTGTGTACATGCAATACGTGTCTCGTGGGATATATACCGTCACATGTACCCAACAGGAATTAAACTTGAATAACACCAAAATATCTAACAGGTAAGATCTTGATAGTATATTTTTATATGAAAATTACTCAGGAATCGAACCACTGATGCAGAACTTTTAGCCATCTATAGTAGTTGCATGATTACACATTTGGCCGGTTAACAGTGGCGATATCTGGTTATATCCCTCGGCTATATGAAGGACTAGCAACCTATAAGGCTTTAAAGATCGGTTGTTTTTTCGGTGAAAATGAATATATAAACCCAGATTCGCTCCTACGATGGTCAAACGATCTGTTGTTGTTTCACGAAACATTATGAATTAACTGTGAATTTAGGATGTATTTTACTGTTAGACGGTGTTATATAAAGGTGTTATTTTGATAGATCGTTGGGATTAATATTCCTTCATGTGTATTAAGGTTATCCGGGAGCCCAAGAAACACGAGGGTGAAGAGATTAGCCAGTTCTAAGAAATAGCTGTGTAACACGCTGGTCCTAGTTACATAGCTATGTGAAACCCCGGAGTATCGCGAATGCTACAGTCAAGTCGTACGTCTTGTGGTCGTCTTGGATCACTGGAAGTCTTATAGAGGGGATATAACCACGTGGTATGGATTACCAATATGTCTTAACCCACCTGAGTGTAAAACGGGCATTATTTTAATGACCTACATTTACCTCTATAGTCACCTGTGTAACGTATACCTGCGCCATCATTGCATTATATCCCATAAACACGTTGGATTGTTAGTAGCGGCGACTTGAAAGGGATTGTTAAAGGCAGGTATAGCTGTTGTTGTGTTTTCATTGTGGCAGGTGAGATGACCTTGTTGACCATGTGAAATACTGAGAGGTTGGACACTTGATGCTGAGGTCAAACAGGGCCAGTAAACAGGGCCAGTGAGTTGAGAGATAACGTGGATTAGTTACATTAGTGAGTGAAGTATCTTTACATAGTATATATCTGTACACGTAAATAGGATTTACACTTGAGTTTTCTTTGAACAATAGTTGTTAAAGCAGAATAATGAAATATAATGTAGCGAGACTAATTACTACTGTTCCTCATTATATGTCAAGGAGAGAGAGAGAGAGAGAGAGAGAGAGAGAGAGATGGAGTTTAACATCCACTCGACACAAACCAGATTATTTCGAGACTAACATTTTATTAAATTAATTCGCTTGTCCTTATGGGGCTTTTGCCGTTGGAGGAAACCAGAGACGCGTAGAAAATCGACGAAGTTTGACAGGCGACCCTACTCCTTGACAGGTACAACCAGGAAATCGAAACCACGCCAGTTGACTCAATGATAGACCTTATGATGCAACGCGGGAGCTTTTAATATTCGGCTACCAACTCAAGGAGAAATGCTCTCTTTCCTCGGTATAAACTGGATAGAAACGACATGACCCCGGTATTACTAAAGACGGTTTACGCACATGATTTGTGTCAAGTGGATGTTTCACCCCTTTCACTCGGTGAATTATAGTTATTGAAGAAACGGTGATCCCACGTGAGCGAACACGAGGTAATATGTACTTCCTCGTTTCAGTATGCGTTATAGTTTTATATTACAACACATTCTTAGTTTCAATATGATCTAGTGTGTGTCAGGTGGATGTTAAACCACATATTACTCTCCATGACTCGGGGTTTTATATTTAGAATATCGTCTATTGGACACAGGATTCATTTAGTTAATTCATTTGTTAGGGCCTTCATTATCTTAAATTAAATCAAAGGTTTTTAATTTTATTTAGCTGCATGGTATTTCGGTCAAGCCTTATTTCGTGAGCTTGTATGAACAAATGGTTAGCGCGTGCACGTTGTATTATAACGTCTGCCATTGAGTCAACCAACGTGGATTCGATTCTCCGGTTGTACGTGACAAGGAGTAGGGTCGCTTGCCAAACCTAGTGGGTTTTCGCTGGGTCCTAAAGGTCCTATCACCGCAAAAGACTCCTATTCACAAGCGAATTGTTCAAACAAGTGGACGGAAAACCCATCTCTCTCTCTCTCTCTCTCTCTCTCTCTCTCTCTCGTTCGCTGTCTTACTATCCCAAGAATATCATTTACGGACTTCATGTGATATACTATTTGAATGATGTTAATGTTTGAAGGCACTCCTCTATGTGTGTAGCCCTCCCCTATTTTCCAAGAAATTCAGCTTTCTTAATAAATCAATATCTATATGGACATCTAACTTGACATTTTCTGTGGTTCACTCTACCAGAATTGAGGGTATATTTTTTTTATATAAGATCGTTACATTAAACGTATTTCCTTGAAGAATAAGAGAATTATTGGAAATCCGTGGACGTGAATAAAATTCACACTGTAATTATGTAAATCACGATTTAAATTGTAAGGATAGGGAGTTATTTATGGCTGCTACGTACACGTAATGCATTACAGCCGTACCGTGGAGGGGAAAATAATTATCCTAACTAACAGCCATAAGTAGAGGATGATATTCCATAGAAATGAGTAGGGGTTTAACTTCCTGTCGTTGTCGTTCAGCCGGACTAATGGAGACGGATCATTACAAATGACGGACTTACTAGTATTGAAACGTGGCTCAGTGAATAAGACACTGGATCACTATTAACAGTAGGTCCCGGGTTCGATCCCGGTCTTGGCGGAGAAACTTTCTCTAGATATTGTAGCGCAGGTCGGTTGTTCGATCCTTACATTGCCGGACAAAGTTCATTGGATTTCCCGATCTGGTGTCCCTTTGTCAGTGGTGCAGGATGGAGGACCTGTCAGGGACACCTGTCTAGTCGTTAGATCGGACAAACCCCCCGAGGTCCCGTGTATACATGGCATGCACGTAAAAGATGTCCTGACAGTTGGAATTCGATATAAAACTAGGCCATAGTGCCGCTACCCTGACCAAATTTCCCTCATAGCACAGTGTATGGCGTAGGCTGGTCTTCATTAACCCCGTAAAGGAGTAGAACAGGACGTTAAACTATTTTGTTTAATTTTTATGATCTGTTTTGTTATATATACAAGAATGGGTTAATTTGCGTCTTGTGATATAACAATATATTATAGCCTCGTGCCCTAAAGCAATTATTATACCTATCTTCAATGATAAAAGGAAAGGCCTATGGAATACTTTGGGGATTACCCTTTCTAAATTTTGCAAACGGTCCAACTATTCACCGCATAATTACATGTAATTGAAACCCGATGTTTTCGTCTTGGTTGCATAATAATATATTTAAAGTCTTTATATATGGCTAATAACACCTGCGTGTAGTTTACTTCTAAAGCATGGGGAATCAATAATATCCAAATAATGGTTGCTCTTGCTATACAATGGCCACGGAGAGAGAGAGAGAGAGAGAGAGAGAGAGAGAGAGATAGCGATGGAGAGATTAACGTTTAAAGAAAACATTAGGTTAATTCGGATTACAATAATTAATTAAAAGCAGTGAGAGAAAATTAGATAACTCTCTGTGTCTACGCACGACGTTAGTCTGGCGACCGTTGTCAGAAACCTGGGACTGAAATTTAACGTTATGATCCAACTATTTGGAGCTCGCACCCCACACCTTCTCCACGACAGACGAAGAAACACTCAACGCTGTTACTAACTTGTTCATTTTTAACATTATTTTAAAAAAGAACAGCCCCAAGAAAGGATAGAGTTACCTAAATCACGTGATATATAGCTAGTGGGGAAAAGAATAGCGTGAAGGAGATACGTATTTGTAAGTGCCCCCTTAGGCATATTTTGAAAACTATTGTTGATTTACTCATGTAAGTCTGGTTAATTGAGTCCTTGTCGCCGAGGGAATTAGTAAAACGTTTCTTCTTGTTGCACCAGAATACTCTCATATAGTTGATGGATGAATTCGCATACCTGTAATATACAGAGACGAATTCGTATTAACCTCAAATGTTTCAAAAAGTGATCGCAAGACTTTTATATGATTGGTGTTTGTAACACATCTTTGACATAGATTGGTAGCAATTGAAAGAAAGGATCGAACGATTCTGATGCTTGGTTTTATATTTTGATATCTATTGTGTACGAATTTACGCGATATACAGTGGAGAAATACGTGCCAAACTCCTATTCGTAACGTAATAAATGGTGCTTGAATTCGTGACGTTACAGTACAGGGACATAAACACTGCTTCTATTTATGACGTTATAAGGATATAAACGCGACTTAAATTCGCATCATATTCACTGGAGAATTCATAACAAGGATATTTTAATGTATCGCTGAACCTACAAGACTTTTTTACTTGGTGATTACAGGACCTTTTTCAATATAAACGGTACAAACATCTATACAGGGTCTATTTTAGTACACACAGGGCATATAGGGCCTATTTTAATATACACGGCGTATACAGGACCTTTTTAACAAAATAAACGGCGCATGCATTCCGTGAATAATTTACAGCGATAAGAACTCAAATAACCTACCAGTGGTCTATAATCTGTGAGTGAAGATATTCACGTCAATATGGGTACGTACTTAATGTAATACAATACTAATCTATTATGTACATTTCGTGGTTGACAATAATTATTAACAAATATATGAAAGCCTGCTATATATATGTATGTACGTAGTTTGTTGAAAATCAGGGAAATTAAATGGGGATTAACGCCTCACTTTGCTTCATCGACTGACCTATAATGAAGACAGGATTGCCAATAATAATGTTTATTATATCTAAAAGCTTCCTCATTCAGTTGCCACTGTTTTATTAGTAGATTAATTGTTTTGTCACACCTTTGCAGTTTCTCCTGTTTGTATCGCTAGTAAAGTATCATAGGTGCAGGGCAGAGGGCCTGATCAGGTAAAGCGTTCCGTGTACACGATGGAGTACACGTAAAAGAACCTTTAACGCTTGGAATTTGTTCGTTCTTTTCTGGAATTTAACGCCCAATTCCACCAAGGGAGATATCGCAGACAAAATATGGAATTCGATAAAAGTAGTCCTTTATAGAACACTGTATGGCACATGCTCTTTGCTCTAACACTGGACGATAAACATCATTTCATTTGTAAAACTTCTTTACACGTGTCAATTGGAAATTGTATGACCGAACTGAGCTGGGGTGATGTAAATACTTCACATGTAAACATTTAAAAATATAAGTAAAATCACCGTGTCCTGTCCCTTGTGCCATAGTTTTATTTCATTCCATGTGCGTATTGAATATCTGTTTATTTATTAGGTATGCAAAAAATGATATTTTTGTCAATAAGGTGCAGTCTCCACACCCTCTATTCAAACATTGATGAGATACTGTTTCACTGATCAGGTTACAGCGGTTTATATAAGTTTTGAATTGATAATCCGGGTCGAGGAGATGGTTTATGATTTATTCTTGTGTTTATAATAACATTTCTATAATACTCTCTCTCTCTCACCTATACCTTTAAGTTGAATAAAAACATAACCCTATCAAATCTAGCGATCTTTCCGGCCTCTCAACATATTGTATTTAATGCCAGATTTTTCGGACATGTATTAAATGACACCCGGATACCCCTGTGAATTCACGGCACTGCTAATATTTTGTATATTTTAATATTGAAAACCCGCCGATGTGATCAGAATGAATAAACATGTTGTTTTGAAGTTGATTGAATAGGCAAGTAAATTTTGACTGTAACATTTAGGATATATGCAAGGTTATAGTCGTGTAGAATGATTTATTGCTGGTTGATCAACAGTTCACGGTTAAACAAACATCGGATAGGGATGTAATAATAGTAATATTTTACCGGTATATTTAGACGATTGTACAAAAAGTATAGGAGCAAGATTTACCCTTGACTAACACCGTGATTTTAGTTTCTGCTCTAACAATTTATCTAGAAAACAACAAATAGCTAACGAAAGAAATGCAAATGAAAGAATGGGGTTTAGCGTCCTACTATTCTGTTCCTAAACTGAGTTAATGTAGACGGGGCTAAAGAAAGATCCCAGTTAATAATAGTATTGTGTATGGGAGTAAGCTAAGCATACACACCAAACCCTTTCATAGAAATAAAATTACAATATGTTAAACAGCCCTAAAATTAACTTGCACCACTCGACAGTCGCCAATAAACTTGTATTGAAACTACCCCCCCCCCCCCCTCTCTCTCTCTCTCTCTCTCTCTCGTTTGAATATAAAGTACAAAAATACTTCAGTTGATCCTCCCAGATAACCAGTTGGTGTTCACTATGTAATATTACCAACAGGCTTATTATCTACTAACTAACACCTCACGTTCATTACGTCATCTACTAATACTTCACGTTTATTACGTCATCTACTAATACTTCACGTTTATTACGTCATCAGGTGAGCTAGATAGACAATTAACATGTAATAATATACGATAACGACAATGTAAATGATAATAGACTATAAAACTCATATAGTATAAGATAACATTTCTTCATATAATCATTGGTGTACCATATTAGTAAAGAAACTAGGTCATTTCGGGACTAACGACTAACATATGGTTTTAATGTTATTGCAATAGTTCGCTTGCGCGTAGGGGTCTTTACCATGGGAGGAAACCGGAGTTCCCGGAGGAAACCCACGAGGTTGAGAAGGCGCCCCTATCTCCATGCAACATACGCTCACACCAGGGATCTAAACCACAGCCGCAAGCCACCACGAGATCGACCGGCCAGCTAGAGGTTACCAGCCATCTAGAGGTCGAAGCGCGGCACTCTTGACCACTAGACCATACCCCCCCATATTAGTAAAACATCCTACCATATTAGCACAATGTTAGTACAACTTTCTACCATATTATTATAGATGCCTTTCAATCCAGATTGTGTTGTCTGTAGCGTTATGAGCATGGCTTTATGGAATACACGCAACATATATATTATTATGAACCTATTGTTATAAATAGCTGGCTAGAGAATGACATACTCTACCAAGAACATCTGACAGTTGAAATTCGTTTCCATCAGCTCGGTTAATACAGAAATGTAGAACAATGACGCGTTATAAACCAGGATGTATAAAGTTTTCAATAATTTATTAAATTCCACACTATGATGAGTGACAGATGAAATTAGCACATATGTACATCTTTATTGAAATATCACGATTTCCTTAAAATAGAACATTGATGTAGTTGAAATAATTTTCGGTTCATATTACAAATCGTTATTGTCACGGTGTATATTTTAGGTATCAGTTAAGTTGATTTATAACGCCCTAATTCGTGTCTACTTTAATTGAGTGTCTATATCGTGGAATTGCAAAAAAACAAAAAAAGAGATTCTTTTTAAAAAGAAACGTTCGACATTAAGACTATTTCTGTTCGTATTGAAGATGTATATCGTCTGTATTTTGAAATATTTGATTGTTAACGAACAATATCGTACCCGTTCGTGTCGTTTTCGTTTTCTTTTATCATAGGGCGTATAATTATTAAAAAAAGCCCCCTTTTGTAGGATTGTACGCAAATTATTTCTATGAGCTATGTGCACTGGTATAATACCCTGAAAGACATATATTGTTATTGAATTAGACGTTTATGATTACAACGCTTATTTACAAACCAGGAAGTCCCCGAATGTGCTTGGGTGACCCCCTCTTGTCAGTTGTGAAGAAGATAATTGAGCAAAGAGAAAGAAACGTCTAGTTGTTAGGATGAGACGCCAAACCGAGTTCTCGTGTAGTCCTTTGACAGTAGGTTACAGATCCCCGGACAGTTTGAAGCTGGTATAAGTGTAGGCTATAGCGCCGCTGTCACGAAAAAAGTTCCAATCATAGCATACTGCGCATTCTACACAAAAACAACTACTAAAGCGAGGCTGACACTAGCACGCACGACACCGTCCGATTTGCGCCAACTCGTTGTGCCAATGCGGGAAGTGCGCAAACTATGCGTGAACTCGTTGTGCCAATGCGGGAAGTGCGTAAACAATGCGCAAACTATGCGTGAACTCGTCGTGTCAACGTGGACACTGGTGGACACGACAAAATCGTGGCCAAAAGTCGTGCAAGTGTCAGTCTGGCTTTACTCTACAGGAAGCGAAAGTTAAGCCTCTACACTTCATGGCGCATGTCCGTCTTCATTAGCCCAGTAGGACATTAATTCACGGCGTAGGTCGGCTAGGTCCCTTACATCACACTGTATGACGTATGCCCTTCTTCATTATCCCAGTCGGAGCAGAACAGTAGGACGTTAAACCCCATTTCTCTCGCTCTCTCTCTCATTAGTCCAAGGGGGTCAGTAAGACGCTAAACGTCATGACGTAGCCCAGTTAGAGCAGAACAGTAGGACGTTAAACCCAATTTCATTTCAAGACTCTTTGTAATTAACACGGTTAGTGCAAAAATGATGACGTTTCATTTCAGTTCGTTTGAAAGGAAGGTGTTAAAAATCACCGTTTTAGTAAAAAAAAATCATTTGATGACGTCATTGAGGTTTTATGAATAAATGTTAACGGTCGTTTTAATACAAACAATTAGGATAAAGATACGTTGTTTTATATTAATGAATGTGTATGATGTATTTTAAAAGGATCGTTGGTTATTATTAATTATACTGTAATCACGCCCTTCATTCATAAATAAAACTGTCAACATCATGATGACGGTAGATAGAGGTGGAGTTGGATTCAGACCACTTAACATCTGAATGGATTTTCTTGGAATTCTTGCTGGACCAGTGACTTCAAATAAAAAAGAAGAAACTGGTTTATTTATAGACAAAGTATAAATACAAGCTGGATGTCATAAAGGTTTAATGTTAATTATGTTTCATATTGCGATAGGATTGAATGAGCCACAAAGGAAAGAATACAGCCAAGCTGATTTAGTTTAGTTTCGAGGTTTACTTTCCTTTAGAATTGAATTAATCTGAACAACTGAAAACTCTAGTTTTCGGATACAGACTGCTCTATTTACAATCTTAAGTTGGAGGTACTTGGAGTAAGACCTATAACTTGTACGGACACAGACGGAATAATATTTGGACGCATCTAATACTTGGAACTCTTGGTAGAACCAATCGGAGGGTCATAGTACTGGAAGTACTCGGACTTGCCACAAGAGCTTTATGTCGGATCATTGGTGCAGCTTAGAACATTGGATGTATTCGGTTTTTTTGGGGGGAAGGATATATGTGTGTGATTCTTGATTAATCCAAGATTTAGCTGAGCATTAACGGAATTTTGCCTTGAATCCAGTCGTATATTTGAAAGGCTTACGAATGAAGCTGCGATTAATTGACACTGTTGATACTGGAGAGTTTAAACTTCCACGTATTGTGTTGCGTGATGTAGGTAAGACGAGTGAATATAGTCAATGAGTTTGGGTGGGACGAGGTACTCACTTCCACCCTAAATCCACCCATGCCAACCCCGATACCACACAATAACACCCCTATACCACACCTCACTATCACCACATGCTACCCAATGCTACAACATAATGATGCAAAATAGACATTGTTATTCGGATCCTATTCGGGTGGTATTGTGTTGTACTGGGTGGTATTGAGTCGTATTGGGTCAATTGTCAGTCGGGGATCACGTGGCTAAGTCGGTAAGGCGCTGACTAGCTAGCCTAGATTTTCCGGCGTGGTTTCCCCTTGTCAGTGATGCAGAATGGAGGGTCTGACAAGGACAGCTGTCTAGTCGTTCGGATGGGACGAAAAACCGAGGTCCCGTGTACACATTAGCGTGCACGTAAAAGATCCCTCTGCAGTTGGAATTCGATGTAAGAGTTTGCCGTAGCGCCGTTACCCGGCAAAATTTCTCTCATAGCACACTGTATGGTGTATGTCCGTCTTCCATTAGCCCAGATTAGGTACAGAGAATAGGACGTTAAACCCCATTTCAATCGTCAGCGGATGAGCTTTCTCTCACAGTCATTGTCTATTTATTGTTTGTTCCTTCCTTGTACAGTTGTATTTAATAAATTAACACGCAAATGTTGTGAAATTTACATAAGAATTTGTTAGGTTTTGTAGCCGTTAAATATACATTTTGCAAGAGCTAAATCTATATTTTGCAAGTCTGTTTTTTACGTCTGAAATGTTATTTAAACTTTTTAATTAGACATGACATAGGGTGGTCTAACGTTCTACCTTTCTACCAGATAAAGACGGACATACATAATGTAGTTTGCTAAGGGAAATATCAACTTTCATGGGTTCTTTTACGCGTAGGCCAACGTGTACACGGGAAACCAGTTTTTCGCCCCATCCTTGTCAGACGCTGCATCACTGATACGGTGGAAACTGCGACGGACATTCAGGATGTTAGAAACAAGCTGGGGCATTGGACAGTCCTAATGACAAAGCGCACATGTTGGCCGATGCAGCGGCCCCACTCCCAAATCAAAATTTCGCCTCTCTCTCTCTCTCTCTCTCTCTCTCTCTCTCTCTCTGAATCTGACTATGATAAAATATATAGACACAATTAGTAGCTTCCAATAGGGATCACTGCCAGTTTTAAATATACCGTTTGTTATCTAATAGACCTTTTTATAACAGTTTAAAAATAGCGCCTGTATATCAGTCCTACTGCTAGTAAATATAACCTCGTAAAGCTCTTTAGTTGCAATGTTATTGACTCAAACATTTATACAACCCTGTAAAGCTCTTTAGCTGCAGTTTTATCAATCTAACTTTGACTTTAAAGTATGACTAGTCATGATGTTATAGACCCAACCCTGGGCTTTAAGTGGATGTGAAATAATCTTTACTAATCGAAAGGCATTTATTTAATGGTTTTTAATATTACGGACACATTCGTTGGGTGTGCATTTAGTAATAGTGCTGGTAATATTCTTTGTACGTTTGTTGATTAGTTGAGAGAGAGAGGGAGAGAGAGAGAGGGGGAGAAAGACAGAGTGGGGGTCCTTTATCGCGATCACAAGTTTTGGCAAAGGGGGATCACTCCAGATTGAAAGGCTGCGGAACGCTGATTTAATCTAACGCAAAGTCTGTTTTTTTCCAGTCGGCCCCCAACAATGCGTCATCCTATTAAACTCCCGTGTAATAGTCCATTTTGGTGTAAGTATTGACATCCCACGGATGTCGTACACGAGGAAGAGTGTGCTTGACACCGCGTGTTGGAATAGAGGAGTTAATAATGGCTGTTCATATTCCCAAAACATTACAAATGTCGGTAATGCATTTAGTAAGGATGTGTGTAGTGTACCCAGAGTGCTATCTGACATGCGGCATGTTTAACTGATAATCTGTAACACAGATATCTGGCTTACAGGTAAAATTGTTTCTCAGTAAATTGAGAATGTGATTTTTAAATTCAATTTACCTGTACTATGTATTTTATCTTACCTGGATTTACCTGTACTCACGGTTTTATAACGATCTTATCTCAATCTAAAATTAACCTAACGTTTCTATAGCGATCCATATTTCTCCCAAACCAACATTTATAACGATTTCGTCGTCTCCCAAATCAACATGGTTGTGTGTGCATGTTATTGTCTTTGATTTATTTTGATCGCCGACAGTCATCTGAATGATTTGTTTTTGGCACCATGTCAAACAAAATACAAACTCCACGACGAGATGTGGACAAAAGCACGTGTGTCCACATCTACTTTTAGGTGGGTTTTAATGTAGAGGTATTGATAATGTTTGTAAACAAAAATGAGAGAGAGAAAGAACGGGAGAGAGAGACACAGAGAGAGATGGAGAGAGAGAGTGGGTGGGTGTGTGTGTGAGAGAGAGAGAGAGAGTGTGTGTGTGTGTGAGAGAGAGAGTGGTGAGAGAGAGAGAGAGAGGGAGAGAGAGATAGAGACAGAGAGAGAGGGAGAGAGGGAGAGGTGAAGGTAGACTTATTTATTAATTAAGGAATGAAATAGGATATTGACATGAATATTGTATGATATAATTAATACCCGGCTGTTATAGTATCAGGTTGTATCGAGTAATTACTACTTATTTATAAAGTCACGTCATATCCATAGATACCACACGTCTTGAAGGTAAATGTGCCAACCTGTATACATGGTTTCTGTTATGTTGCTATTATTTGTCTATGTATTAACCATATGTTTATTTTATTTCGGAGGGAGCAGGGGCTAGAGGTCTAGAGTGTTGTGCTTCGACCTCTGACTGGTCGGTTTCCACTGGCTTGCTGTTGTGGCTTGGATCCCTGGTGTGGGCTGATGTGGCTTGGAGTTAGTGGCGCTTTGTCAACCTCGTGGGTTTACTGCGGGTACACCGGTTTCCTCCGACAGCAAATAAAACAACTTGTCTGCGATATCACCATCGACGGAAGCGGACGTTAAAACACAAAGAACAACAATGTATTATTTCTGTCTTGCTGTATTATATTGCTGTTAAGAGAATACTCGTCGAAACATCTCCCACATACATGTATATAAGTAGCTTTTTTTCAATAAGTATCTGATCTTATCTTAGGTAGATAATACAATTATTACCCGTTAAGATACACAACATACATACGCTATTTTCGACCTTTGGTTTGTGTATTTCCATTGGCTGTGTCCTTATATTTGTGTATTTCCATTGTGTATTTCCATTGGCTGTATCCTTATATTTGTGTATTTCCATTGGCTGTGTCCTGGTTTCTGGGTGTTGATATATGTGTATTTCCATTGGCCCTGGTCTGGCATCTAGGTGTTTTAATTGGCCCTGGCCCTGATATTTGTGTTTTTTGATTGGCCTTGGCCTGCGATTTGTGTATTTTGATATACCGTACCCTGGTATTTGTGTATTTTGATAGACCTAGCCTGATTCAATATTACAGTCAATAGATAGCTCTACAATTATATATGAACTTTTGAACCAGAACGCTGACAAGTTATGAAACGAATAATGAAACATCTGCTTTCAGTGTTTTTATAAAACATTCTTATATTTATCGTCCATATTATTCTTATATTCACGATTCATCATATAATCATTCTAACACACGTGATTACAATATATCATATACTATACTTACTTGAAACTTCCTTTGATTCATGATGCATTCATTCTATAACTAACACACGTGATTACAATATATCATATATTATACCTATACTTGAAACTTCCTTTCATCTCAACTTTTATTGAATTAGGATCTGATCTGCTCCCCAACGCACATTCATGATTAAATCATGGAATGGATAATCGAGATTGTTTTATCGTTCGGACTTTAGTAACGATGATCAAGACTAGGTACAAAACTCAATTCCTAAATTCTCGGTTCAGAGTAAATCAATTTGAAATTGTCAACAAATTCCCATTACATTATCTATTTCTAGTTTTTAACTTTTATGGTGAGAACTGTCATCTCTTTATCTAATCTCCAATATTGTATCTTTAAATATTTATTTTTTTTATAAACGATGATGAAAAGTGTACGAAACAGCGGTAAAGTTGTGATTAATAATGCAACACCGGTTATTAACTAGATTATATACCTTAATGTCAGTACACGTGTAGTCAATCTAATGTTGTTAATAATTCATATCGTCAGAACATGTTGTTTTAATGTTAAAATATTAGAGGAATGTCTATAGAATAGGTGGAGTCATATGTTCATATGATCGATCGTCATCATGAGTATTATTCTCCCGTCACATGAATGAACATATGGTTAAATAACCTCGGTATTGACGATTGACAAGCTAACACCGATATGACGTCATGATACATGTGTAATGATTCGACGTCTTGTCTTTATTTGTATAATATGTGGCAATCGGGTATCATCATTCAATGACTATTAGTCCACTAATATCTACTGATTCAAACTTCCTGTTATCGTAGTATTTCACTTTAACTGGATCCAGCTTGAGCGAGCAAGTGATCACTATGAGACTAAGAAAAGGTATGTTTGATTTGATATCTTACAGGTTGGTTTAATGAGTCCTAATAATGCTTGGGTCCCAAATGTTGTGACCCTTAATCGGTCCCAATAATGGTGACCTTATACAGAGTTTTCCGGGCTAGATCTATTTCTTTAGGCCAAATTAAGATTTTGCCAAGGTCCCTCAGATGTAAATAAGGTTATTAGTGTTCGTTGTCGGGCGATTTTAGTGTTCGTTGTTGTCGGGCGATTGTAGGTTATGTGTAGGGTAAGCGTTATGCTTAGGTCCAGGGTTAGGATTTACATCTCGTGACCTTTGACCTTTGACCAAACTTGCACTTGGCCTTAATAAATAGACCTAATCATATTTTCCATCTTCGGTCCCAATAGTTTTGACCCTATAAAAAGCAGGTGTTTTCCATCGTCGGTCCAAATAGTTGGCAGGATTTGTTTATCCTCTTTGGAAAAAAAAATCTGTTTTCAGGATGGTTGGGTTGATCTGGTCGTCGTGGAAACTAAGTGTTTGTTTGCTCTGTCTGTATATAATTCTACAGTTCTCCTGTGTATTTTGTTTATCACCCGGGAATAATCTTAGATTAGTATTAGGGTTACCTGACCTTAACTATAACCCATGTGATGTGTAAACTGGGCTTGTGGGAATTTCCGTCTTCCCCAACCGGCCCTATAATAGATTTTATCCTTCTCGTAACTGCCGGAATACATCCTGTTTACCAACCAATATATAAATAATGAAGGTTATATTATAAAATATATTGTGTCAATCTGTTTCACAGAGAATTTACTTATAATATCTCTGTCACAGATCACTGTCTTCAACTCGCTCAATGGCACGTAACTGCTTCGGGCCAAATGATTCCTTTTACTCATTTTAATACCCCCATTTACACGAAATAGGAAATTTCTTTTTTAACTACAAATACTTCAAACTTTTTTATTTATTTGTCTTATATTCCAAACAAAATGTTTTAGAATTTATTTTGTAGGAGGAAAAAAGTTCATACTGGGGACTCGTTAAGTCACGTCAATGTCATCCCCATCAGTGATTGTAGCGGCCAAGCGAATATTCACTAGCTGCCGATCAGCGTGATATTGTGTTTTATATGATGTCTTCTCATCTATTGAGTTTATATATGAGGTCCTCGTCTGAGGGGTTCAGTGGCCGAATGGTTAGTACGTGCGCGCTGTATCATAAGGTCTGTCATTGAGTCAACTGGTGTGGTTTCGATTACCCGGGTACTCCGGTTTCCTGTCACATGGAGTTATACAACGGCTCACCTACATGTGTATCATCTGCACGCAACTGGTTTGAATGTTGCGCTGTTTCAAAAATAAATCAATTATCTCATCCTTGTATTTTTTTACTTGCTCGTTAATTATGGATTAACTTGTCGACTATTAACCTATGTTGCCATGGAAGTAATTAAACTAATGCTGGAAATGACCTTGACATTCCTGCAGTGTGGAATCCTACACGTTCGTCGGTGCATGAACCACAACAGATGTTGTGATGACTTATTTCAAAATTGCGTGGCCAATAATATCTGTTATGGCCAGATGTTGAATATAGGAGAAAATACGTGATTTCATTGACTTTCTCATGCTTATTACTCACAATATATTGTAACATATTAAAAAGTAAATATTCGTGAACTTGATAATTGGCCATTCTCAGCTTTCTAGAATCTATTTCTTATATTTACAGTATTATTTAAATCAAATTGAACCGTTTGTTAGTCCTGAAATGACTTGGTTTGTGTGTGTGGGGTGGACGTTACCCCCCCTCCCTCCCTCTCTCTCTCTCTCTCTCTCTCTCTCTCTCTCTCTCTCTCTCTCCCCCCCTCTCTCTCTCTCTCTCTCTTGTTACTTATAGTAAATCACCTATTTTTGTGGCTGCTATTAATACTTATATAGTATATTAAAGATATGTGCCTCTTGAGATACCAGAATCCTTCCTTCTTACACACAGCTTTATACCTCATTGTAACTTCTTATATTATATATAACCTTGTCGAAAGATAATTATGACTCATGTCTGCCTATTGACTGACATTTCTCGAGTTTTCATGCTTACTCATGGTATAGCTTACTCTAATCAAATTAACTTGGTATCTGAATAAGACCCGCGAGTTTGATTAAAACTAATCGTTTCATTTGTGTACTTTTAGTTTTCTTACGATGACGAATATACAGATGCATGATATAAGTATGTTAGTGATTATTCAGTAGTGGAGCCACGGTGGCTCACTGGGTAACACATTGGCTCGCTCACCGGGAGGTCCCGTGTTCGATCCCGGCCGTGGCCGAGAGTGCGGTTTCCCCATGCCAGTAGTGCAGGAGAGAGGGTCTGGCAAGGAACAATCTCTAGTCCTGCGGATGAAACAAAAATTCAGATATCCGTATACACGTTTGACACGTAATGCGTAATGGATCCCTTTGCAAATAGAACTCGAATAAGAGTAGGCCGTAGCGTCGCTGTCCGGGGTCAAATGTCCTAATAATACACTGTACGGCGTAAGCCTGTCTTCATTAGCCCAGTCGGTGTAGAAAAGTAGGACGTTAATCCCCATTTCATTCTCATTACTTCATACATTCTTCGTCACGGGGGGGGGGGGGGGGCTAGTGGTCTAGAGTGCCGCGCTTCGACCTCTAGCTGGCCGGTCACCTCTGGCTTGCGGCTCTGGTTTCAAGCCCTAGTGTGAGCGTATGTGACATGGAGATAGAGGCGCCTTCTCAACCTCGTGGGTTTCCTCCGGGCACTCCGGTTTCCTCCCACTGCTAAAGACCCCTACGCTCAAGCGAATTATTGAAATAAAATTAAACCATAATATGTTAGTCCCGAGATGACCTAGTTTGTGTTGAGTGGACGTTAAACCCCATTTCGTTCTCATTACTACATACACTCATCGTCACGATGCTATGCATGATGCATCTATATACGGTACAGGTGCGTGTTAATGTAATTATATGGTAGATATAGAAGTTTTACGTCTATTAAACGTTTTATAAATCATCCACAACTCTAGGGTGTGTTCATGTTACTTTTAGAAACAGATCAAACAAACTGATTCAACGACTACCCTTTCATCACTGTTTATCACCTTATTTGTCTCAATATAAATTAACCCAATAAAACATGCACATTCGTTTAACTTATAAACCAAGTACTTGAACGATTGATTGATTACTTCTGATGTCATGATTCATATTGTATGAGGAACCACGGTGGCTAAGTGGTTAAGACGCTGGCTCGCTATCCTGGAGGTCGGGTGTTCGATCCCTGCATTGGCCGAAAAAAGTTTATCGGACTTTTCCGCCAAGGTTAAACCTTGTCAGTGGTGCTGTTTGGGAACCCTGGCAATGATATCTGTCTAGTCATTCGGATAGCACGAAAAACCGAGGTCACGTTTACACATTGGCATGCACGTAAAGACCCCTTGGCAGTTTGAATTCGATATAAGAGTAAGCATAGTGCCGCTGTCCGGGCTAAATTCCCCTCATAGCACACTGCATGACGAATGCCTGTCTTCATTACCCAAGTTCGGGACAGAACAACAGGACGTTAAACCCCATTTCATTTCGTTTTATATTGTATATTCCTATCTGAATTAACTTTCTATAATCTAATTCACATCGTGAAACATTTAAATGAGCTACTTGAATGATCACCTTTCAGTGTGATGATTCATATTACATATTCCAATGTATATTAACTTCTTTAAAAAAATACCCAATTCGTGTGAAACTGAAAAGAGGCGGTTGAAAATTTGAGGGTGTAACTTTAGTTAAATATTGCAGCAATTAGACCTTGTCTTGAATAAGTTAACATCGTCGTGTAATTACAATCTGTATGTGTTTAAGTTTTTAACGTTAAGAAAAGTTTTCATTCATGTCATGTCAGCACACCTATGTTCTTACCTAATGCCTGATGAATTACCTATTTGAAAAACCTACTGTTTAACACACCTATTGTCACTTGATTAAAGAGAGGGAGAGAGATGGGGTTTAACGTCCACTCGACACAATTTCGGTCATTTAGGGACTAACATATGGTTCAATTTCATCTCAATAATTCGCTTGAGCGTAGGGGTCTTTAGCAGTGGGAAGACACCGGAATACTCGGAGAAAACCCACGAGGATGGACAGACGACCCTTCTCTTTGCCACGTATAACCGGGAATTCGAAACCACGCCAACCATTCGGCCGTCCAACCCCCGGTCACTCTATTAATACACCTGTCCATTGGAATATGGAGAATTTGACTATTTCAATTATCTTTTGAATCATCATACAATGATTACTCCCCGTTTTAATTTCATTGATAAGCAAAAGTGTAAAGTATTGATAACGAAAACTGTTGAAATTTCATGGTTTCAGAAAACAAATCCTTGTGGTAATTTTATGATTTTAAACAAGTGGGGTGGTCATTGTTTAAACTGTTGACGCCGGTGGTGATCATTGGTCCAGCTACTGCTATGGGGGGCATTGGTTAAATTTCTGAAGTTATTGACGCCGATAATGGCTATGATGCCGGTAGCTTGCGACATAGCGACATGGACGTGTTTGATATGTAACCTGTGACATGTACATCGTGTGCGTGTGCAAGTTGCAACATTGTCACATGTATCTTGGATGTATAGCATGTAACAGTGCAACATTTGGGTTTGTAACTTGCAACATAGCGACAATATATTTAGGTCACAACGTGAAACAAAGCGACATTATTATGTATTAACGAATGTAATTTAAAGGTTTTATTTAATCACTGTGTCTCACTTGTCTTCAAACAGATACACCCGTTGAATAACATCTAGACAAAGAAAGATGGCCAGACAAATAAAACACGTTACTCTACAGGTTTCAAACATCAAACATGTCGGTTTATCTGTGAACAAACTAGACCTTACTATCTCTGGCATGGTGTTTGAAGACCCGTTGGGGGCGTTCTTCACGTGTACTGAACTTAAGATATCAAGCAATTCCAATGAGTCATGGGTTTAAAGCGGTGCTGACGTGACTTTAACTTATTTATCTCTGATGTATTTATTATACTTTATATTATAATGCATTTTAGTTTTATTTGCTTAACCTGTTTTCTATAGAATACTATAGAAGAAGAAACTTTATTGCATAAAAAACCTTACAAGGTTATGTGCATTTACAGAGGAAATTAATAAAATATAAATGAGACAACGAAGGATACATAATACATACATGTACATAATTATATAAACATAAATACTTTACAGAGACATGAACGAATTGTATATAAAAGCTCCTAAACATTTCAGAATTTCTACCTTTTTATTTATCATTAGTATTTTAAATTGTTGTGAAGCATTCATTTTATAAAAATTTGGCTCTTGGAATAAAATTAGCCTGAACAGTTCTGTTCTATTTTTGTCATGTCGTTTGCAATTTGTTAGAAAATGAATTTCGTCATCGACCTCCTGGCATATACAACACAAGCGATCTTTTACGTCTATATATTCTCCACCCCTGCTTCCTGGTTGAAACGGAATCTCGTGGGTTTTCTCTGGGTCCTCTGGTTTCCTCCCATTTCTAAAGACCCTTACGCGAAGGCAAATTATTGACATCCCGAAATGACTTAGTTTGTGTCGAGTGGACGTTAAACCCCATCGCTCTCTCTCTCTCTCTCTCTCTCTCTCCCTCTTCGGTAACCCCCTGTCTATCAGCGGTATCGCGTCTAAAATCTTTCTCGTTATTTATATATAGAATTAACTTGGCGTGTTTTCTCTGCTAACGTTGTTTGTCGATTCTAGATAAGGTTTTAAAGGTAATGTTATCACCAGATTCTTGTGTGTATGTGCAAGTAATCTGGTTATTGTGTTGAATCATTCAACCCGCCTGTAACATCAGTCATAGGTGTTAAAACTATCTCCGGTTTCAACTGGCACATGATAATAAAATAATGTCGTATATACACCAAAATTTACCGTATTCTTCACTTACTTCTGTAATTAGGGAAATCTGGACTTATTCTCTGATTAAAATACACTCGACATATGTTTGGTTCACAGCAGGCTAGGTTAACATTACACATGTTGACATAAGACGAGGATGCCATTAGGATAAGTTGACATTATGCTAGGTTGACATCAGACTACTTGAACACAAGAAAAAAAGTTGCCATAAGACGAGGATGTTGTTAGAATAAGTTGGCATTAGGCTAGGATAACATTAGAATATGTTGAGGACAGTAGACAAGATTGACATCAGGTTAGGTTGACGACAGTAGACTAGGTTGACATCAGGTTAAGTTAACGATAGTAGACAAGGCTAACATTAGAATAAGTTGACGACAGTGGACAAGGTTAACATTAGAACAAGTTGACGACAGTAGACAAGATTGACATCAGGTAAGGTTGACGAAAATTGACAAGGTTGACATCAATTCAATATTCTAACTGGCATACACTGCCATACGGGTGTGACTATAAATTATTATGCTGATAGAACGTTAATTTCTTTTTTATCCGTTGCCGAATCCTACAATATTTTAAACTATATATGCATCTTTAATCTCCATATTTTAAAACGCTCTGTTATCTGTGAGCGCTCGTCTCATTTCCTCTCTGGTGAAATTGAGTGTCAAATTTTTCCTCAAGTTTGAAAGGCATAACTAACTCACTGTAATGAAATTTAGAGTCGTGAAGAAGAAAGTCGGTTTCCTATTACATACGGTTGAGAAAACCTGGCCATCAGTGAAACGTGTTAGTTTTATGTATTTTTTAAATCGTCTTTTGGATATTTTTGGTTAGAGGCTGGCTGAAATAATTGAACTTCAGGATTCAGTGTTTTTCTCTTTGCACACTTCCAACTCCAATTGGCTTTAAGTCGACCCTGCCTCGTTATCAATATGAGACTTTGGGCTACTCCATATTTGCTGTACAAGCAGGGGGTGGAGGTGGGTGTCCGATGGCTTAACGCGTGTCCTTGGGTGGTAAGGTCTGCTATTGAGTCAATTTGCGTGGTGTCGGTTCCCCACTTGCACGTGACAAGGAGCGGAGTCGCCTGGCCAACCTCATGGGTTTTCTCCTGGTCCCCCCGTTTCCTTCTATTGCAAAAGACCTCTACGCACGGGTGAATTATTAAAAGACAATAATACCATCTGTTAGACCCGAAATGATCTGTTTGTGTTGAGTGGACGTTACCCCCTCCCCCCCCCCCTTTTGGGTAGTAAAGACAAGTAAAACCAAATGACCTAATTTGTGCTGAGTGGACATTAACACTCCCAGCCTCCCTCTCTCTCTCTCTCCCCTCCCTCTCTCTCTCTCTCTCTCTCTCTGCACAAACAAAGCTGGAGCTACATTTTCATATACCAGTTCTATTTGTATTTCTGTTGTCCAGTCAATTTACTTGATTGAATCTTCAAATAACCTAGTAAATCAGACGTCCCTGTATGAAACAGTTTGATGCGAACTCTCTGTTATTAGACTATTTTATCTCATATAGCAGATGTGCTCGTTACCGTTTAAATGTCGATTGATTCTCTGGCGTTTAGCTTTTCGTCTGAGCTTACAGTCTCTCTGTACCCGTAATTCAATTAGCGTTAAGTTTTTGCCACCTCTTCTTGAAGATGCTATAACAATCTGGATTTATATTCCACTCTAAAACTTTCTGATATTATTAATTATTGTCTGCTAGTGACATCGGCCATAATCGATTTCATTAACTGACCGTATTTTACGCCGTAGTATTGTGTGCTTGGGGGGTATTCTGACCGATCTTTCCATCTTTTGTGAATGTCGGAATCATTCTGTTATTAATGTCAGATTGGTCCGACTGGTTCGCGTAGGCTATATTTACATAATGGAATCAGATAGTAATGTTTCAGGTGTCCCCAGATGGCGCCTTATAGAACGATCGTTATTAGTTGATGTCGTACACAACAACACGCTAAATATCAAAGGTCTAACATGTTTACTTGAAATACCAAAGTGGTTTAATTTGCTCCATGTTTACTGACTATATAGTTGATCGAATCGTTAGCGTGTGCGCGTTTAATAATATGGTCTATTATGGAGTCAACTGGCGTGGTATCGATTCGCGGTTGTACGTGACACGGATAGGATCGCCTATTCAGCCCCGTGGGTTTTCTCTGGATCCCCCGGTTTTCCACTGCTGCTAAAGACCTCTACACGCAAGCGAATTATTGACGAAAACTTGATGCATATGTTAGTCCAAAAATGATCTAGTTTATGTCGGATGGATGTTAGACTCAACAACCTACAAACAATAACGTTTGTTAGTGTACCACATGGTAATATACTTCTACTAGTAAACAACTGTGTGGTATAGGGGACGAGAGAGAGAGAGAGAGAGGGAGAGAGAGAGAGAGAGAGAGAGAAGATTATACAATCTAGAAATTAGTATACAATTATTCCAGTTGTCTAGAGAGATGCCGTGTTATCTTCAGATGGCGTCCGTTCCATAAATTTACTCAAAGTCCAGACAACTCATAATTCATACTAAGCTTTAATGGATTAGATGTTTTATTATGGACGTATATAATCTATATTCCATGCGTTTAATATCGATTACATATATCCATATACTATCATGTTAATAAGCGCCATTTAAAGAAAAACAGATAAGTGATAATTGTGTATGATCAGTTCATATTCGTCTTTATATAAAGTATCGATGATGTTTAAGGTCTAGACCAGCCATATCCGATTGATTAAATACAGCATGAATCGATTCAACCATCTCGCTTCATCTCTTTGACTACACAAGCTAAACCATTTAGTTAAATCGGTGCTAGACCAATATAGCTCGCAATGAGTCACTAGAAAGGACAACATTCGGAATTGATCGGAGCTGCTATTACTGTTAACCGTAAATTAAGAGTATAATTAAATTAACTCAAATGGCAGATTAATGATGGAACGTATCATTGGTAAACATTCCGCAACCAGGTCAATAGTGGTGATAGGTTTTTAATTAAATAATGCTGACTCGGCTACTATGGTATAGACTAAAGCCAGGCTGACACTTGCACGATTCTGTGACACGCATTGGCACGACTCGAGTCAGCACGACATCGTCCGATTTGCGGAAACTCTTCGTGCCAATTCGGGAAGTGCGTAAACAATGCGTGAACTCGTCGTGCCAGTTCGTGTCAATGTGGACACTGATGGGCACGACAAAATCGTGGCCAAAAGTCGTGCAGGTGTCAGCCTGGCTCAATGCTACGTTCGGGTAGGTTTGGATACGATCAACACCATTGCTATGACTGACCACAAATACTCCGCGATTAAACCCAGATTTCAGTTGTAGCACGTATCGCGATAGTGGGAATCAAGCATTAATGACTAAAATAATGCTGACTAGACTACAACGGTATAGACTAATGACTAAAATAATGCTGACTAGACTACAACGGTATACATTAATGACTAAAATCATGATGACTCTGCTACTATTGTATATGACTAAATAATAGTGACTGGGACATTATGCTGAGTCGGTTACTATGGAATAGTCTATAATGACTGCATACTCGACAACAATGTAATAAACTACATGACGAATAATGCTGACTCGGTTACTATGGAATAGTCTAAATAACTAAATAATGCTGACCCGTCTATTGCGGTACAGACTAAATGATTTAGATAATGTGGAAGACGGTTGTTTAGAAATCTTTAACGAAAAGACGTAGGTTCAGGAAGTATTGGAATGGCCAAAACTTTCCATTTCTGAGATCCCTTTTGTAGCCACGCCCCTGTGAATATTGTCCGGAATGATATTAATTGTGTATAATATTGTACTACTAACCAAGCCAATGATTATCTAAGTTTATTTGACGAAATGATATCTTATAAGATATGAGTTTCATAGTCTATTATCGTATGTATATTATTACATGTTAATGACCTATGCAACTCATCTGATGACGTAATAAACATGAAGTATTAGTAGATGACGTAATAACCATGAAATATTAGTTGATGACGTAATAAACGTGATGTATTAGGTAGATAATCAACACTTTAACCAAACCAGAAGTTTAAATGAACCCAATTCTAAATAGATATAAAAGGTAAATTTGAAATCTAAGCACACCTCTAATATGCCGCGTTGCACATTTCACAGCTAAATTATAACGCATACTTTTTAACCTCTTAGTCGCAGGGGATTAAGAAAGACGCATGTCAACGTTTTGAAGGGCAAGGAATGAATTATGAAGTTATCTGAGCTTTGTGTTATTGAAGGGCAAGGAATGATTTATAAAGTTATCTGAGATTTAGGTTATTTATATATACATATTAAATATATTAAAGTGTTATATGATAGTTGTAAATGTGGTGTATATATTCTAAGTCTGTTTATATACCCATAGTGTTCAAATATAATAAAATACCCTATTTATTAACATTGATACAGATATCTTACAACTTAATGTCTGAATAAAATTAACATTTATTGTCAGCGACTTGAAACTAAACAACACATTAAATTCTATTGATGCGTTACCCCCGAAATATGTTGGTTTCCTGTTGTCCGTGTTTCCTATTGTCTCTGCCAATTACAGTACAGAACGGTATTGGCGGCTGACAATGGACTATGTATAGTCGTTCAGATGGGAAGGAAAACCAAGGTCCCGTGTTTTCGTGCCCCTTCAATATCTCCGGGGAGTTAGAATTTAATTTCTGTCCAGGAGAAATTTCACCCATATCACTCTGGATTATACCTGTCCTATACATTACGGCATCTTCAATATCACGGTTATAACAGAACAGAAGGGTTTAAAAACGTCCTTCCTTCATTCATCCCTCCATTCATCCCTCCATTTATTCATTCATTCTTCTATTCATTCATTCTTTCATTCACCTATAAAAAATATTGTTAAACTAGATTAGAATAGTTATCCTAGCTGACAAACAGTGAGTAATGGCGACATCCCGGCCAGATATTTATTATTATTATTAAGTTTACACGTATATATAATTATTGTTGTCGATGTTTTTAGTATTCACAGTAAATTACCGTGTAACATCATCTTGACAACACGTTAATGTGGGAGTATTATATCTATAGTGATTAGGTGGGTTAAAACCACTTATTCAAGGTACATAAAGCGCATATCAATGTTTATCATCCTAGACAGATAATATTTCTCCTAAATTAAAGGGGGGGGGGGCGTGCGCATGAAATCAAGAGGTATGAGTCAAGTGGCGTGGTTTCGACCCTCTGCTTGAAAGTGACAAGGAGTTGCCTGCCCAACCTTGTGGGCTCTCTCTCTCTCTCTCTCTCTCTCTCTCTCCCTATCTCCCTATCTTCACTCAATGCCAGAACTGGTTCCATAGTCTTGGTAATCCTTTTCGTGTTCTTGTTATTTTCTTGGCGCCTACGAACACCCCAAATCTCTGCCAGTTAGTGTACAGGGAACTTGGCATGCCTTTTCATTGGACATAAACCCCCATTTCATTTCATTTCTTTGGACAATTGGGCATATTAATGGCTGCGGTGACATTATGGTGGATTCCTGAAACAGATATCATGGTCTCACCAGTTTGGACAAATCTATTTTAACATTAATACTATAAACCAATTTTTGATACCAAGTAATGAAGTGTGTTTAAATTCTCAATTCTGAAATCATCGTTTAACATAATGTTTACTCCTGGATTGTGTAATTGCAGTAATTTCCGATATTTCAGAATGAGAGAGAGAGAGTGGGGGAGAGAGAGAGAAGGGGGAATAGAGGGGTGGGAGAGAGAGAGGGTTTAAATATTGAGAATATTGATGTGTGTCTTCAATATGACGTGTACTCCCAGATTCTGTGATTCCTGTTTAGTGTATTTCTCTACATCTTGCCAGGGAATAGTATAACATTAACCTATATAGAGTATCTATCTATGTATATATTTATACGGGTCACCTTGGGCGATAAGGTCAATGTATATGTTAACCATCTGATCACATGTCGATATGAACAACCACTTGTTATAACTTCCCTAAATATCGGTCTTATTGAATATGTATTTCTCAATACAACTCGATCAGGCCACGAGGTCACAAAGAATTCTCAGACTTAAGTTACGAATTTACTCCACTTTCAGTCACTGTTTATGAGCAATATCTTTGATCCAGAAACACAAAACGTGGCACATGTTTGCTTATTGATGTATTTGACACATTAAAGCAACATTTGGAAATCAGAGCTGACATAACCGATACCATCAATGCATCATATCTTTCAACATGTTATAGTTTTCAACATATAAATTTCCAAGTCCTCAATCCTTTACAGTTCTAGTGGGGCTGGGTGTCCGAATGGTTATCGAGTGGCGGGCGTTGCATCATAATGTCTGTCATTGAGTCACCTTGCGTGGTTTCCACTTCTCTGTTGTGCGTGACAAGGAATATGGTCATCTACCCAACTAAAGGCCCCAAACGAATTATCAAAATAAAACTGAATCATATGTTAGTCCCGAAATGACCTAGTTTGTGTTAGGTACAGAAAAGTAAGACGTTAAACCCCCTTTCATTTCATTCCACTTAATTACTAACCATTTGGGCTACTTCCGTCACACACGTATAAGATCAATTGCCCGGTTTGTCCAGTTCTGTAACCGTTTGCCGTAATGGTATGGTACCACTTGAGACAAATCTACAACCTACTAACTAGAAACAAATTGACACTTTATGTGCAATAATTCCACAATGAATCATGTTAAATCTATATGAGTAAAGAGATAATAATAGTAATACCATATCGATTAGTTTATGTAGTTATCTTGAACAATATGGCAAGTCAAATAAATAATATTGATTCCTAGAAATTCTCATTAAGTCGACATTTGCATTTTAAAAACCTACTATTTTCAGGATGCCCTCAATCGATGTTTGCGTGGCAAGGATTTCAGTTTTTATTACATTCTTTTGACAGTTTTGATAAAGCAGAAATTTTGCTCTGATTTTATGAGATGAATATTTAATTTTGATTGGCTTGATATTGATTAAGAATAGCACGTGAACAAATTGGAAAATATCGTCTGAAGGCATTTACATGTCATTATAACCCAGTGTTATTAAACAGGCCATGGAATATGTACCGACATGCTGGGAGAGAAACAGGCAATGATTTATATACCGGAATGTTGGTAGAGAGACAGGATATGGAATATGCACGGCATGTTGCGAGAGAGAAAAAGACATTTCAAACGCCAGTTTACTCAGCAGTTTAAAGTCCACTCGACACAAACTAGGTCATTTCAGGACTAACACGCGGTTCAATTTCATTTAAATAATTCGCTTGCGCATAGTGGTCTTTATCCTGAATCGTAAGGAATACTTAATGTAAATTTGTCTTGTGCCCAAAAATGTCCAATTAGAAAGTATTTGTATAAGTCTAACAATTTGTCTGGATTTTTTCTATTATTCTGTGACGAAGAATCCTGTCTTAGAAAAAAGTAGTTTTGTCTGAGCTGGGTTTTATTTTCATTATTTAGTAATCCACTCTGACAGGATCCACGTAATAAAGACCGGAAAATATTCATTAGCGATTTGCAACCAACCCTGAAAGAATTATGATAACACTATTTATTTCTGGTCGAGCCAGACTAAGATATGGCACATTATCCCCCGTCTCTTAAACGTATATAAGTGACCTCCGTTCTCGTATAAGTTGTATAATTACTATTAGAGAAAATTAAATGAAATGGAATTGGGGTTAACATCCTACTTTTCGGTACCGGAAAAACACGTATACGCCACGTAGGTTGCTATAAGGAAAATTTTCCCGCAGGCGCGCTGCGGCCTACTCTTATTTCGATTTGCGATGGGATCTGTTATCACACCCAAACGACTAGACAGCTGTCTTTGGTTGACCCGCCATACTGCACCACTGACAAGGGTAAAGAATGTCGGTAAATCCCAGGCCAATCCCGCGACTTCCAGGCTGACGAGCCAGCGACGTACTCCTTGAGCCAACGTTTAGCGAATTTTCCGTGGATGTGAGACCAGTGATATTATACACGACTCTCTCACCGGGGCAATGAATGGAAAATATTTGAACCACATTTAAAATAACCATGAACACAAGTAATTATAGAAAACACTGACCCAATGTACTCTAAACAGAATTTGTTAGATTGTTGTAAATGAATGACAATATTTGTAATTCGAAGGTTAAAAGATCTGACTAGACTTTTGGCCTTTTGCTTTTGTAGCATACCCGAGCCACGATATTTGTTTGACAATGGTTGAACAATATTTTTGTGTAACAAAAGCTCAAAAATAAGTCCGTGCGTCTCCTCCTCTAGAAAGAATATGAACGTTGTCTTAATTTATGATTTTATTGTATCTTTTCAGATCATGAAGATCATCTCCCCAGATATCAGGGTGCAATAGATGAGGATCACCAAGCCAACATGAACGACGGATACTCATTTAAAGCGGATTATTTCGGCTTCTCGACCATCTCCAAACCACCAACAGCATTAGGTATTCTTCAACCCCCGGTCAAGGACCTGTATGTGAAATGTCTAAAGCAAGGGGGAGAAGCCAATATCAAAAAGGTTCATTTACGAATAATACGTGGTGGCCTTTTGTTCACATTTATTGATGGCCCACGAGGTGCTGAAGTGTTTTTTGATATTAACTCTATGATGTATTTTGAAGGACTTCGTTTTCAAATGGTGCGAACAAATGAAAAGAAGCCATACGCTATGTTTTTACCAATAGACGACGTCAAATTGACCTCGAAAGATCAGAAAAGTGCCTTTGTGTTGGACAAAAATATACAGTTTTTAGCGCAGGCGCAACATCCGCCATTATTAACATGTGTGCTACGTCGACCAAAAGGCATCAAAGCGCTTGATTGCCACTTGTTTGTGTTTGATAATATTGAAGACGTTCGTCATATTTCAACCCTTCTCGCTGGATTACGAGCAAGTGGGGGTAATCTTCCGGAAATAACCGATTTCAGACCCACGGAAACGAATTTTAATCGTGGACAAAAAAGTGATATAATAAGAACCGAATATGGCGATTACGCCATTTATAGAGGGAATCAAATGGAGTTGAAAGATGACTTTTTCCGTCCGCGTGATGATAATCCCGCCTATGATAGTAAACTACCTGATGATCGAGTCGATGACCGACGTGATGACCGACGCGATGACCGATGGGATGACCGGCGCGACGACCGGCGCGATGACCGAGTAGGAGATAAGAAGGTTAACGATTGGGAATATGACTCATCGCCTATTGATAACGCATGGAGGAGTGTGAACCGGCAGTTTTCAAACGAAGACCGGGGTAAAAATCCAGAACCAGAATACCGTCGCCAGGAATACGACCGACAAGAGATATCGCATTCTAGGGAAAGATCTGGGGATAGTAATGAAGGTCGTTATTCTGGAGGACGACCACTGGGAGATTCTGATAGGGGACGATATGACGAGAGACCTTATCGAGGAAGCCCACATTTGCACCCAAAGGTACCTCCACCTGTAGCCGAGAAACCGGCTAGTCCACGTCCAATGTCTCCAACCGGCAGATTTCCTGGTGGTATGTACGGACAACCTCCCCCACGGGAAGATCCAAGAGGCAATCCTTACAGTCCTCGTTTTGCTGGACCACCTCCTAACAACGGGGGTCCAGTATTTTCAGCTTCTAATCTGGAAGGTCGTCGCGGAGACAGAAGCAGCAAGGGAGATGAAGAGAATATACCCCAAAAACCCGTCGCTAAGGTACCACCTCATTTGGTTGCTGGAATTAAAGTTCTCCCCACTAATTTTAATATTCAGGGTGTTAAATTGAAACCCAGGTCTCCCGGACACGAGAAGGGGATGAATCATGATAAAACATTCTCGTCGGAAGGTTCGGAGGAGACCCCTGAGTACGACAACGTTCTTCAAAAGTTTGATAAAATGATTTCAGATGAATCAGATCCCAAGTATCCACAAGTCAGACCCACGCCTCGTGACAGAGACATGTATGATCAGAATATTCGCAAAAACTGGGCCAACGAAGACTTGAGAAGCAGTCGTGATTCACCAAGACTTGAACGTGTCCCTTACGGCCAGGAGTACGGTCGACATGATTACGATTACGACGGACCTGATGACAGGAGGTATATTGAACAATATCGCAACAACGATAGACTAGATCCAAGGATCGACCCCCGAGGTGACCCAAGAGGTGACCCAAGAGGCGACCCAAGAGGTGACCAAAGAGGCGATCCCAGAGGTGATCCCAGAGGCAGCCCAAGAGGTGATCCAAGAGGTGATCCAAAGTCAAATCCTAACCGATACAGTATGCCTCAAATGTATGAACGTGGTGACAGATCGCACGAGTCTCCGAATCGGTGGTCAGGAAGCAACAAATCTCAGTCCTCTTACGAAATGGGTGGCAGCGGTGGTCGCCATCAAAACCTACCACACGGAGTAACGCCTGAAAACCCCGAACACAATAACCGCAAGAAAGATGCAGAAATCGCCAATATGTTTGGCGACAACTATCGCGGAGATCATCAGCCATACATGCCACCAGTAGGAACGAATTTTGAACAATCATTGGGATATTACCCATAAAATCGCGCAGTGCTCCTTTCTGTATATGGACATTTACTGTGATGGGGCTAATAAAACGAGGTGATCAATTGGACTATTAACAAGGCGGAGAATAAACTATCAACCTAATAATGAGCATAGAATGAACTATTGGCCTAATAATGAGCATTGGAATAAACTATTGGCCTAATAATGAGCATGGAAATAAACTATCAGCCTAATAATGAGGCTGGGAATAAACTATTGGCCTAATTAATGAGACTTATCGGACTAATACTGTGAATAAATGTGTATTATAACAAATTTCTATCAAATGCCTTTTTGTACATGTGTATAATTATTCAACTATCGTCCAAGTTAACGCCTTGTGATTAACTTACAGGAACATTTATCGTTATTTTAAACATATTGTTGTTACTGGATATTATTATCAGGAAACGTGAATCACAACAAAAGAAGTTAATAAAAACTTCGACGAATTAATATGTGTCTTTGTTTGGAAGTTTTATTTGGAAGATTTTGTGAGTTTATCTTGAAGAGAAAACCCAGGTATTTTCAAATTGAAGCGAAACAAAGATGGTTAATAACGATTTGTATTTATGTCGTAGTTTTAGTGTGTTTATCTTCCGGAGAAAAAACATTTATTTTACACTTTTGTGTTAACGGCAACTGAGAAAGTTTGTAAACTTTGACATTGTAATATTATATAACAAATGCAAGAATATTAGTAACTGTCATGTCGACGTTTTAATTTTGTTATTATCTTGTGAGGACAATATACACGGAGATGTCGAGGGTTTGATAACATGTCGATGTTTATGTTCTCTGTATCTCTGTTTGATTAATCTGGAAATTAAAGAACAGGGGAATGGAGAAACTGATATTTTGGTAAACAATAAGATTGATAACTTGTAGAACTATGAGTCATGTTGTCTATAGACATTGTTACTATATTATATTGTAATGATGTTGTATAATACTGTGTCATTTACATGGAGATTTCAGGAATCATACAAGATAAAGGTATATTTATTTACTACGTTGCTGACGTCTTCAGGATGGAGACCAAAATTCAGATAATCAGTTCATTTCGTCCTCATTTCAAAGTTGATAATTTCTCTCTCTGATTAATACAATGTATATTATAGGTTTATATTGTTCATTGAGATGGTACACTATTTCTAATCCGGTCACACCGTTTCTAGTCCGGTCAACCCCTTTGCCTTTTATACTAGGACCAATCCCAATGGTGTTGTTTTACTAAGACCCGGCGGGGTTGTTTTAGGACCTTGATCCGTCTTCTGTATCTATGGGTCCTGGTCTATTCTACCCATAGGACCCCTCCAATTCCGCAACCCACACGACTAGACGAAGACCAAAGCATGTTTAAACATAATATCCCAAAGCCGGGAGCGATGATGTTTAAGTCAAAAGTGTGAGAAAGGAAGGGTCATGGCAGTCCAAAATATTATATAACTTGTCTGGAAGCCCCCTAGATCTAATGGCTTTAGCCTTCAGCATGTTAAGACTATTGGTAAATCCGACACTATCAGTTCGACCTCAAGGCACTAGGTTACAGCTTTCCAAGCCAAAAGATAAACCCGACACTGCGCCTAGTTCTCAAGGCAATAGACCCCAGCCTGGCAAGCCTTAGATAAATCCGACACTGCCCCTTATATCGTACGGCCCCAGGCCTCAACCTGTAGATAAATCCATTACCGCGGATAAGAAATAGTGTTCCCCACATATAACAATAATTGTCTTAATTCAATGTGTCCATTGTTATAATATTTTATGTATAATAGAGGATTGTATTGCAACAGCTATGAGTTTATTTATGTAATGTGAAGATATTAATTGTAGGCTTCCCTACCTCTGCTAATTATATACCTTATTTATATCGGGCATAATAATATAAAATATAAGTATATCACATATATATATATATGTTGCCATCTTAAACAGGAGTTGACAAGATTTAATTTATCTAACTATGTGTTGCAATCTGATTTAGATACGGATTTACATGTCGTTTCGTTTTGTTAGACGTTTCATGACCTCTACAGCATGAAGATCAAACCAGCTGTAGCAGGAGATCGCGTCAGAGGTCATACATTTCATTAACCAATCAATGTTTATGTTTCGAGTTGTTTTGCCACAGTTCCGTACACCCAGTGCTAAACTTTCACAACATCCAGAACGCGGTTATATAAAACTCTTCCAGATTCTAGCGTAGTAAAGACAAGTACAAGGAAATTTTGAACTATAAAAAAACGAAACGAAATAGGATCTGCATTTTAATCAAATTGCATGTTTTACAACGTTTGGATCCCATAACAGCTTACAATATTATTATTTAAAACTCAGATTTTATTTTAATATTGTGATTTTATTATAAACAAATTGTTACTTTGTGTGTTTTTATTGATTGTATTTTTTATACATTTAAACATTTAGGCTCGTTTTAATTAATCTGCGTTTCGACTATTCATAACATAACGCTTAAAAGTCACGGTGATAAAAACTGTTATTTGAGATCTGATTGTACATCCCCTATTTATTTAGTTTCGTTTTTATAAAAATTCAAATTATGTTTATTCCCTGTATGTAATATTTTAGCAATCAACAACTTTTAACTCTATTGACATGTGTGATTCGCTACGTTCAGTGAAAGACACGTCCATCTGTCACAGGGCGAAAAGAAATGGGGGTTTAACGTCCTACTGCAAGGCGTACATCTGTCGTCTTTAGCCCAGTTGGGACAGAAGAGTAGGATGTTGATGCCGTTGATTGTACAAATAATACGATATTTTGAGTCTTATAGTGGTGATAAATTCTCAACTCCGTATATTTTACCATTTTATAATAAGTAATCTCTTATAAAACAGAATCTAAGCATTGTATTCCTTACTATAGTTGTGAACACAATGTAAAGCCTACTGTTAAGTTCGTGAATACCATATAAAACTCACTGTTCATATACAATATACAAAAAAATGATATTTTGTTTTACCAAATTGTGTTTGTTCTTCGATAATTTATTGAAATGTTTATTTTTCGTGAATATAAAATATGAAGAGAATTTTGCAATGTGCTTGTTTATAATGGCAATAACATTTTTTTTTATAGAACAATAAGTTATCCTACTGTCATCGTATTCTATGATAAATTACGTAATTTTAACATACATTATGCAAGAGCTAAATCTGAATGAAATTTTATAGAAACTATTAATTAGATATTTATTAACAAAACAAGACCAAAATCAACTCCCGGACTAGATAAAAATAGTTCACCATTTGAAAATTAATATAATAATGGGAAATCGAGACTAAATCTCGAATATACCAGTGTCCTGGTTACCACAATGCACACATCTTGTCAAAACTACCAACAGTGATAACTTGGCCCAGAATGAAGTAATTTGAATGAAATTTTCACTACTTTAATTTTACATTATCTATTTTTGAACTATTATAGCAAGAATGGCTAGTTCTTTATCTAAATCTTACATAATATATCTTTAAAATGTCGAAAACAGAAACCACTGACTGTTTACATGTTAACCTAAAATGAATAACTATTTCACTGATAATTTGTCAGTATAATAATTTATGTTTGTGCGGCCATGCTTGTGAATGCTGTTACGTATCTTTGTTTGTAGAAATCACAGGCGCTTGGTATATTACATAATATATATATTTATATATATATATTTATTTTAAATACACGTACCCTTGTCAGATGACGTCATTCTAGAATAGTTCGCAGTGGTCACGTCATAAGGGTGTAAGACAAGCGCCTGTGTTAGATAATATGCTAGTTTAAATTGTTGTTAATTAGACACGAATAGCCTATATGTAAGGCCTATATTTAAGGCCAATATCTAAGGCCCAGCAATGATCGTGTGTTTGTATAAGAGAATGCCGGTTTTATAGGCTCATTAAGTATTCTGCTAAAATAGACTTATTTTGTTATAATTTTAATATTATTTTCTTCATCGTTAGCATTATACACTGAAAACAGATTTTTTTTATTGATGAAATAAAATTTACCCGGAATGTGAACAAATATCGGTCTTTACTTTCTTTTAACAAGTATTAGAGTAACGGGCCTGTTTCACGAAATTTTTACGAAGATAATATACAAATATCAGTAATTTGATTGGGCAACATTAGATTGATTTTAGTGCTTAGCCAATCAAAATTGAAGTATCTACAAAAATTTGGATTTCATCTTTAGTTAAGATTTCGAGAAACAGGGCCCTGGAACCGTTCATGACGTCGTCACCGCCATCTTGGTATTTTGACATCATATTGTCCTAAAAAAAGCATACCATGTTTTATGTCGATTGTGCATTAAGGTTTTTGGTATTTTAGAAGAGCGTTGCCACCAAGAATAACAAAAAAACTAGCGATTGACGCCAAGCTCATCGGTCATAAAATATAGTCAACCCAAATCAGATACTTTTAAGTACCGAATTCGTTCTGAATTTGAAAATCTGCCCCCTGGCTCGTATTGCGGTTTAGTTCATTATGTATGCCATCGAGTGGCCTGGCTTCAACCCCAACTCCTAATAACCCCTACGTGCAAGCGAACCAGTGAATCAAATTGCAGAACACCAGAAGGTCCCGATGTCGACCAGGCTGTCAACAAGTTCCTTGCCATTTTGCTGTCTGAACACCACCTCGTTTTCCCATTTTGTTTGTTTTAGTTGTTAGCTCACTAATCGGGTGGTCAAATCCTGTTCTTGGCCGAAAAAGATTCTAGGGAATTTTACGGCGTAGTTTTCCCTTAGTCATTGGTGTAGAGCAGAGGGCTTTGCTAAGTAACCTTGCCTAGAACGATGCCTGCTATTTTGAATTCAAATAAGGGTACGCCGGAACATTGCAAAATATCATAGTGTACGATTCATTTTATAACCCGGATAGAACAAAAAACCCAGGGACGCTAAGGTGTTGTGCCGGTAAGCAAATAAAGGGAGATAAATCATTTTTATAAAGTTTTTGGATGCAGACCACAACAACAATTTTTGAGGAATACAGAGAGAGAAATGGGGCTTAAGGTCCACTCGGGACCCGTAAAAACCCCCACGAGATTAGAGGCATACAAGTGTCATTATAGTTCCTTATATTTACTTTCAATGCAACCAATTTGCAGTTTGTCTGCTTGTGTATTGTCCAGTGTTTCTAGAAATAAATGTCTTACGCCTCGGAATTTTGAGAGACACTGGTCGTAAAATGGATCTTATGTTGCGAAAAGGTAAAAGAAAGTCATTTTTTAACAAAAAAACAAAACATATTACAATATTTTTAATATTTGTAATACGGCTTGTTTTCCTCTCTATATATTTTGACAAAATTAAAAAAAGAATCTAAAAGTTTAGAACAAAAGGTGGGTGGACCTGAGGTGCAACAATGTTTACAAAACAGCATATATAACATAAAAGAGTCAATATTTTTGTAATTATTTTGATTATGTACTATAAAAATGTTGCTAGAATAAAAGTGAAGTTATGAAGTATATAGCTGATCAATGAACTTTAAAAAATGACACCTCGTCGATTGGTAATTCCTCTACAAACTCTCTCCAGTTCTGTTTTTTGCAGATTCATTTGTGTCGATTTTGTGGTGTGGAATCGAAGAAGATGGTTTGATTTTTCTGCCAAGTTTTTGTAAATATCCTCGGATGATAGACGGGAGAATAAAAGAGTTACCAGGTTGGTTACGGTGATACGCATGGCAGATAGTAGCATGTTTTTAGTATACTAGTTCAGATTCTCCACCTAATAGAAATTTGGAGCAAAGGCATGTCCATTTATCGCCAAGCCCAACGACAATTACGCAAATGGTTTGGACCGGTCTTAAAGACCACAATTGATATTGAAGGTAACTGGGAAATTAATTTGACCTTCCTCCATTAATTCATATTCCCGCACGTCATAGTGCTAAGTTCTCGCCTAACCACTCACACCCCAGCCGGCCCCGTAGCCTGCTCTTAAATGTTCTTTTATTTTGGGGGGTGGGGGGTAGGGGGGGGGGGCTACAGAATTTTGTGGAGGGGCTGAGGACGCCGGTTAAGAACACACCTAAGAAATCATTATTGTCGGCGAAATATTTGGGGGGGGGGTCTATTTGGATTTTCTTTTTTTTTTTTTTGGGGGGGGGGGGTCCATAGGCCACCCCCATCCCCGTGGCTACGGACCCGCCCCCACCCACCCAATGGGTCCATGGTGACTTCGATCCTAGCATTTAGCATTGACCGTGCCAGTAGTGCAGGATAGATGGTGTGGAGAGGGACGACGTATTGTTGTTCGGATGGGACTAGAAACTGAGATACATCGGCGTGTACGTAAAGAACACTTGACATTTGAAATTCGAAATAAGAATAGGCAATATATCCTTCATAGTACACTGTATGTCGTGTGTTGGTCTTGATTAGCCCAGTCAGAGCAGACCATGTCATTCCATTTTCTCCCCCTACACCTCCATCACTAGTAATTGCCTCCCCATTGACTTCAGTATTAACTCCATGACATTTCTTGGCCTATAATATTTTAAGCCAATTACAAATCAAACGAATCAATAGCTCGGGATTCCCCTAATTCACGTATGTTTACTTCCTACCAAAACCTGGCAGAAACTGCAAATTCCAACACTTACATATGATTCTCCCTATTTTCCAACACATTTCTGTATTTGTATATCTTTAGTTTGAGAATTGTATTCCCATTTTTGGTATTTTCTTGGGAATATTAACGTATATTTATGGGATGAGTGATTTACTATGAATAAATAATATTTTGCTAAAATTTGGGCCCGGTAACGTCATATAGTTATCAGTATGCTGTGGCAGTACATTAATGGAGTTGTCTCCCATTATAAAGATTCAATTATAAGCGTATCCTTTACATTTTAGTTAGAATCTTACTGGGCTGCTACACAATAAAACTGAATTAGCTGGAAAACACCGATGGGGCGTGCAACAGACAAACAATGTCAATATATCCCTTAATAACAATCCACCTCATGGAGTGACACAAAGGAGACTCTAATGTGTTGATTTATGCCAATAGCTAACGTCTTAGAGAAGTTAAAGATAATAAAACGTCCACTAGACTCGGGCTGTTATGCCCCCTTTAACTCGAATGGAATAAGATCACGAAGATATATCGTCACGTGTTTTAATACAGGTGACTTTGTGGTTAAATAACGTTACCGAGAGTTTAATATAAAGGAAAGATGAAATGATACCCACTTGTGTCTTCAATTATCCGAGTCATATCTCCGACATTGGTACATCAACCGTGACCACACTGGTACCCCATATCTTATTTAAGTATCATAGCAACTCATCCAACCGTCTTGCTCCTAGTCAGTGATACAGGATGGAGGGTCCGGACACGGACAGCTGTCTAGTCGATCGGATGGAACACAAAAACCGCGGTCCCGTGTACACATTAGCGTACAAGTAAAAGATTCCTTGACACTTGTAACTTAATGTAAGAATAAACCTTGTTGCCGCTGTCAAGGCAAAATTGCCCTCATAGTACACTGTATGGCATACGCACGTCTTCATTAGCCCAGCCGTGTAGCAGAACATTTGAACCTTATACCCCTTTTTATTTTATTTTATTTTCTGGATGCGTTCATAAACAAGGTTATTTTAGACTAATCTACGGTTCAATTGCAAGGGGAAACCGCAGAACCTGCCTAAGAACGTATTAGACGATGATTGTTGCTACAGTGTTTGATTGTAACAGATCAAGTTCAAATGTCGAATTTCGCTGCTCAAAGGTGAAACCATACGATCGGTCATTGAGTCATGTGGACCTTAAACCCCAACCAAATAGAGAATGTTTTGAAATTTTCAAAACAATCAGCAAGCATCAATGTTCGAGCCACGTGCGGGCCACATGCAATTACCCCCCCTCTCTCTCTCTTTCTCTCTCTCTCACACACACACGCACATTTAAAATGTAACTAATCAGTTAAAAGCCACCTATTGATTAAATTAACAAACAGCATCCAAGAACGATCGATTCAAACTGCTTTGCATCTAGATCGACCAAAACTGCGTTTCAATTTCGAAATCATTTGATAGGGAAATAAGAAAGCTTGCTAAACACACATAATATAACTTTATATGAGAAATAAAATATATAACATAACTATATATATGAGGAGTACCTATATTAATAGTATTTACTACACAAGAAATGGTGAAATTTACTCTAATGAGATCCTTTTTTTTTATAATATTGTCGATCTGAGGAGGCTTTTATTCAAATACTAAGAAAACCCTACTGAATGAAAATTAAAAAGAGAAAATGAAAACTATTGCCGTGTGACCGATATAACATTTGAAATCTATACAGCTGCGAGTATCTTTCCCAGATTCATCGGAGTAAGGTAAATAGTTTTGTTGTTATTATTCTACAAACTCTTTCAGATACATATGGGAGTTAGAGAGAACTTCGGTTTAACATCCCCTCGGCAGTAGCTAGGTTATTACGGGACTAAAAATGCATCAGTTTTATTTCAATAATTCGCTTGTGCGAGGTTGGACAGTTACATTTGGAAATAGTACAATATTTTGTACTTTAACAATAATATATTTGTGTATTTTGTTTCTTTTTTAATCAAGAAGACCTCAAAGTCAAACTAACAATGCGTGACCTATCTGTGTTTAATGTGCCATGTTAAATAATTACAAGAATCATTGAGCACGACAACATCAAAACATAAACCCAGGTAACACACCTTAGGTTTTTTCCATCGACAAAATGAGTCACCGAGGTCACATTCCTGATATCGAGAGAGAGAGAGAAAAAAAAGAGAGAGAGAGACAGAGAGATGCGATAAAAACTAAGTGATTTCGAGACTAACATATGATTTAATTTTATTTCGCGAGGTTGGACAAGTCATCTGACTCTATGACAGACTTTATGACCTATTAGATCACACGAACCCCAATGGACATATATGACGATTGCACACTGATGTGCACGCAAAGGAAACCATGGCGGTTGACATTACGTCAGTGGTAAAACGATTCCGCCATTCTCTTGTTAAAACTAGCTTTCTCCGCCAGCACCGTAATCGAACCCGTGACTCCTGAGTACTAAGCTATAGCGCCTTGCTGTGCAAAGATATAAAAACCACTCATTAACATAAAAAACCCATTTTTTTCGTTACATATAGAGGTAATAAACTTTACAAAAAAAAAACACATATCGACACGGGTATCAAATACCATTTATAAAGTACGATTATGCGATGACTGTAAAGGCATAGCGGGGGTAAATGAACTCCTGGAGAGGTATCAGTCAGTCGTTTCTTGTCGAATAATACAATTATAATATGGAATAGTCTATTATTCGTATTTGCGTTAATTTATATGCTAAAATTTACCCGAATTCATTATAAAAACATTAAAATATTAACGCTAGATACTCTCCAGAGACAGGCTTAATTGAATTAGGCGACCCATCAAAAGATTCAATTAAACTCATATTCGACAGTGACGGCATTGTCTGCAGTGAAACCCATAGTCTGCAGTGAAACTTATAGTATGCAGTGAAACCCAAATTCTGCAGTGAAACCCAAAGTCTGCAGTGAAACCCGCAGTGAAACTCATAGTCTGCAGTGAAATTCATAGTCTGCAGGGAAACTCATAGCCTGCGGTGAAACTCATAGCCTGTGGTGAAACTCATAGCCTGCGGTGAAACTCGTAGTCTGCAGTGAAACTCATAGCCTGCAAAGCGTTTTTGTTAATATCCCCACAATTATTACAAAAATTATCTTCAAGGAAAGATATGAAATTTGATTAAAATCCGTTCTTATCGATTATTAAGACCGTTCTTGTCCAAATTTCAATTATCCCCAATTTTATCTGAAATATGGAATTAATTTGTAGAACTTGTGTTTTTGCAATACTTTGGGCGCTGAAACATACAACACAGTTCATATGGAAAACCAATCTGGTTATTTAAAACACAGACACTGTTTCATGTCGTTTTTTATACTTCAAAATTTCGATTTACTTGTCTTTACTACACTAGGATCTGGAAGAGTTGTATCATTGACATGTTCTGAATGGTGTGAGGTATTAGCCAATGAAACGGTCTGTTACGACGAGCTTTAGGCGTGGGTAATTATAATCCATTGGTTAATGAAATGTCTGACGTCATAGGGTAAAAAACAGGTCGTATGTCATCTGATGTGACCTATCGCTACAACTTGTCAGAACGTCATGTAGTGTAGTCATCGAAAGTATAGATATCCACTTAGCATTTTCATTTGCACTTGAAAACGATAAGAGACTACTTGTCGAAACGTCGTGCTATATGTGTATAAACTACAGTGATTTTTTTCCATAGAAATTGTGTTTTTTAATGTCCTCAATCACTTAATGTCACCCAAGGATTACTATGGGCCTATTGACAAAAGAGACGCCATTGTCGGTGATCAATAGGATCGCTTTTGGACTGACATTCTAACTATCAAATCAATATCGAAGTTTGCAAGGGGTTTCCGCAAAGGTTTGTGATGTCCTAGGGGTCTAGAGTGTCCCACTTCGCACTGACCGGGCACCTCTGGTTTGTGACCGTAATTTCGATCCCTGTTGTGATCGAATATGGCTTGGATATAAGTACGCTTTTTCAACTGCATGGTTTTACACCGGACACCACGGCTACCCCGAAAGGACCCCCCCCCCCTTCACGTGTGCTGGATATAGTAAGATAAGGTAACTTGGCTGCGATATCAACATCTAAGGAAGTGGTCGCTAAACACTAATCAGTTATTATTTTTGAGCAATACAAGATCGCTGAAGTACAACCATGTTATTATACACTGAATATGTATCTTCACAAACATGTAGACTAGGTAAACACGTGTCAATAATAGATTTAATTAAATTTTCACCCAATAGATCTTCATACCTTGATGCATGCGAATAATGGATGACCATGTCTCTACCAACATTCACTACATACATGAATTAATTATTAAGAATATTATGTTTGAAGAGGCAGGGATAAGCCGAATACATTCACAAATGTTAAGCCGTTCGCGTTATCTAATAATACCGATATATGTTTAAGGTGTCGAGAGGTTAAATAGCTTGTACCTATATACCTATGTTGTTTACATATACCAGTACAGTACCTGTCGTATATTAAAGGTACCTCTATTCACAGGTACGGATCTCACCTGTCAATTACCTGTATGTAGGTACAGATTTCTCCCGTGGCGTGTTTGTATTATCCAATACAAATCAGACAAACAGTTATGCACATATTCTTATGTGGGCGTCACACTGTCCTGAAATGGCCATCAGAAGGCCATACGAATATCAATTTCAGAATTTCGCTTGAAGATTCTCCCGAACAGCCAAAGCATATGCTATGCCTGCCGAAGGTCACCCGAAGATGTGAATTTTGTATAGTAGTTTATACAAGCAGGACACGCGAATAGCTCTTTAGAAATGCCTAGGAAATGACCCGGTAAGATGCTTTTGCAGGCGTCACCAGATGGCCACATGATGAAGTAAATAATCTTATTCGGTTCTGATCGCAAAAACATCGGGGATGTTAAGCATTCACATGACCTCCTGTAGAGTTTCTCAAGCTCTGGCAGCAACTTTGTGAATGCCGGCAAAAACTTTGGCGTGCCCAAAAATTGCCGAAAGACCTTGCGAGTGTTCATTTTCGTGTTGAATTCGCGTGTCCATTTTGCCTTTCATAAGACTAGCAATATGCACCAACCTTGCCAAAACGTATATCGGATCCAACAATTATTTAAATCTGCTTGCCCCAATGTTCCCGTTACTTCTTACAGCTTATTAGCTTGGTTCCTTCGCAGATTTTTAGCCGGCGCCTCATCGACGATTTATTCCAATCAATGAACATCGAGGCCACGATGGTATCTAATCTACATGTGTAAAACGATTAGTCCAGATATACATCTAGAATACTTTCCGGGTCTCATATTGTTCTTCTAGAATGTTTAGGGAGAATATCTACCACTAGTGGCATATAAAATAAAATGGGGTTTAACGTCCTACTTTTCTGCTCCTAAACTTGGCTGATGAAGACGGTCATACGTTCATACAGTGTGCTATGAGGGAAACTTTGCTCGGGCAGCGGCGCTTCGCCCTACTCTTATATCGAATTCCAACAGCCAAGGGATCTTTTACGCGCAAGCCAATATGTACACATGACTTTGGTTTTTCGTATCGTCCGAACGACTAGACAGCTGTCCTTGCCAGGCCCTCTGTCCTGCATCACTGACAAAGAGAAACCACGCCGGAGAATCTGGATGAACTTCCCCGATCAATGCAGGGATCGAACACCCGACCTCCAGTCTAGCGAGCCAGCTTCTTACCCTCTTAGCCACCGTGATCATTGGTATATATATGTACCGAGTCAAGGAGATAATTACATGAAATGACCCTAGTTTCTATCATTAGTATTAAAAACGGTAAATATCATCGGTTCATTATTGACCGATCAATGGCCTTTTCAAGTTTATATTTTGCTAAAAGCCTGGATGTTGTGAAATCAAACATAGAATGTGAACATTGCAATCAATGGCGTATATCTAATGGCATTTACCCCGCCGGGCATGTCTTTACAATTGTCAGGTGTTTGTATAAAAAAAATGTTGTCTTAAAGAAATATAGGTTATGCGTATATACGTGGTTTTACTTTTTATAAAGGGGCTGTGAACTTGGGCATAGTTTGTCAAATCATGATTATTCTGCTGCACTATGATGTGAACAAAAATGGAAATTTCCTGGAATCTCTTTGGCCAAAACGTGGCGTTGAATGGGTATAAAGGTCTTCTAAATTTATTGGGCGACTCACTGCGAATGTATATTGTCTTGGTAGGTTAGAATCTCTGCGGGTGTGGTGTCAGACTGGGTTCGCTTACTGTTCTGGACACCTGTTACCACTGTTTGTCGTGTATTTTGTACATGGTGAACAGTCCATTTGCTGATTACACTATTTTGCCTATACCATATTTAGGTCTTCGAATTGTGTATACCGTTTTTAAGTCTTCGAATTGTGTATACCGTTTTTAAGTCTTCGAATTGTGTATAATGGTTTGGATTGTTCGTACCTTGTTTAATTTTTTCGCAGTGACAACAATTCCACACTTTATTCCTTTATTCTTAGGAAATATTCACGAAAGTTTACATGCGTACCATCATCATATAAATTGAAACACAAAAAATTCAAAATTAGTGAGAATTTCATTTCAGTACGAGTCTGTCAATAATGGTTGCAAAGAGATGACCAGTTGGTCATTCGTGAATGCATTTGGGAGGGATGGCGGGGTGATTTCACAAAAATTCCGTCAATACCCCCAAGTGTACAACGTCTAGTCGTTCGAACGAAACGAACAAACCGAGGTCCCTTGTACACATTAGCGTGCAAGTGAAAGGACCCTTGAAAATGGGAGTTCGAAATAAGAGTTGGCGGTACTGTCGCTGTTCTGGCAAAATGTTCTCTATAGCACACTGCATGGCGTACTCCAGTATTCATTAGCCCGGTTGGCGCAGAAAAATATCCCGATAATCCTCATTTGAATGATAAGTCGCCCATCTTATCACCCCTGCCTGTTTAACCTGTCGATTGGTCGTTTGACCTTGACAGCTCGTGTCAATCTAGAGTTCGGTCGCCATCAAGAACATAACAGGGACTTAGCCATCCATTTTTATGAGAAATGTTTGAACATGACAGTTCTTGAATAAGATATATAGGTGATGGTTTAATATAGGATGTGATTGTTTTGTCAGGTTAAGGATGTGTTTATGATTTTCTCAAAAAGAATTGTGTCACTTGGTATCGACGCAAACCACATCCTAGTACCTTGGAAGAAAGAGTTCTGATTCTGATTGAGAGGCCCTCGAGGTATACCATTGCTATTTTCAGGTCCGGTTTGGCCTGTATTTATAATAAAATGAAATGGAATGAGGTTTAACGTCCTACTTTCTGATCCGATAAAGGTAATAAAGACGGACATGCGCCATACAGTGTGCTGTGACGGAAATTGTGACCGGACAACGGTGCTTCGGGCTAATCTTATATCGAATTTGAAATGCTAATAGAGATCTTTTACGTGCACGTCAGCGTTTACACGGGGCCTCGGTTATTCGTACCATCCAAGCAACAAGACAACTGTCCTTGCCAGGCCATCGAGTGACAAGGGAAAAACACGCGGGAAAATCTCGATGAACATTCTCGACCAACACCGGTATCGAGTCCGCGACCTCCAGTCTAGCGACACAGCGTCTTACGTATTTATTCATAATAGGGTGGGGTATTAAAGTAAACTTTGTTACAGTGACCTGGGTACGTTCACATCTCACTTCACATTATTTACGTGGCCGTGTTTTTATATACACTGGCGATAAACACACCCTCAGCAACGCCTCGCTTCTTTATTGTCGGTATGTCGACGAAAACACTCGAATTACCTAAAGAGATGCAGAAGATTATGTATATATATAATAGACGATATACCTATATAAATATCTCGGAGATAGATAATAGAATCATAGGATTATTTCAAACAGTAACTATTTACCTTCCAGATTGTCAAATTCAATACTTCTATCAAATAGACGCCATTTATTCTTCTAGGTATTTTTTAAAAGTAAAAAAAAATATTTTATTAAAAAGGAAAGAGGGAGTTTATTTATTGCATACCGCCATAAGTGAAGATTCGCACTTTATTTTAAAAAAATGTACTCTTATTCAAATGTATATCTTATTGTAAGTAAACGACCACTTAATTTCATTCAGGGGTTTTACGAGGGGCTTGTCTAATTGTAAAACGCTAGCCACGCAAAATGTTGAAGTACACCCACACAACATTTTTATGTCTCCAAAATAAAGAAAGCCAGGTACCAGACACAGAAGATTATCCGAAAGGAATAGATGGATGTTGACTTATTTTGACTTATGCTTCCAAGAAATCTATCGTTTTTACAAGCTTATCCGGGCAAGTAATATATCTCTGAAACTGGCGCAGAGGTTTCATCCTCTCCATTTGAAAACCCGTAGGTTTAGTCCCACGGCTCTCTATCACTCGAAATAACCGTCTCACAATCCTCTAACGTCTATCGCGTTCATAATGTTTCGCAAAAGGGTCCATAACTCCAAACGAAAATTCGTGAAATGTTGAAAGTGACACTGTTCGTTCTCTTATGCTCCAAATGTTTCACAGCAAATATCGTTTTTAGCCGGGCAGGGGGGGGGGGACAAGATGAAAATTATTTTCGGTTTGACAGGGGTTGAACATGTATGTAAAAGAAGCATCTCCGAGATATCGCGTTCTAAGTTTTCAAATTATCAATCATTTAGTTGTTTTTTCAGGTTTTCATGTCAGATCGTTCAAATTTATCTAAGAATTAATAAAAATATTTTGATGTGAATTACATGTATTTTTATTTATATCATTTTTGTATAAACTGTTTAATGTACGACTTCGAATTTTGTCTAATGGTTTGGAGAGAGAGAGAGGAGGGGTTTAACGTCCACTCGACACAAACTAGGTCATTTCGGGACAAACATGGTTTTTAATTTTATTTCAATAATTGGCTAGCAGCGGGAGAAACCGGGGAACGGGAAGAAAACCCACGGGGTTGGACAGGATTCGAAACCACGCCAGTCAATGAATGACAGGCTTTATGTTACAGCACGCACGTGCTAATCACTCGGCCATCCACCCCCACCCCACTATAGAAGAGGGTAACGATAATAATAAACTGTTGTAATTGTGTATTTAATAACATCACAAAAATGAACCGGATTCAATCTAATAGCAATAGTTCGTTTCGATGGCCCGACTCTGTCCATTAGAATACAGATCTCTATGTAGTTTTATCTTTTATATACTTTCGATGGCCCCCACCACATGAAGATCTGGCCAGTTTTAGTGAGAGGTCACGACAGGGGTCATATGAGCGTCTTTTGATCCTATTACATCAGACATTCGATTAACTAATCAGTGAGATTCCAATAGTTCCTTTCCAGACACGTCAAGGTCGTTGATTGGCTAATCCTTAACATCAACCAGGACGCCGGTTATATAAAAACTTTTCCTTTCAGATTCTAGTGTAGTATGGACTGGTAAAACGAAATTTTATACTGTAATCTTTAATGTTAAATAAATTGTATATTAAGAAAATGAATATATTTTGATAATGGATACACAACTGAAAGAAAAAGAAATCATTGATGAAATAAATCTCAAGCATGTTGCTAATATTTATTTCCATTTCTATAGCGCCGAAACTTAACAAAAAATGTGCTAGTATCGCTTGACAAAACATTTCTACAAAAACAGATTTTAGACTCAGTTATGAAACAAATTGTTTTTTAAATTTCCTTGAATGAGAAGAAAACGATTAATGGAATGCATCTCAAACAAATAAAACTTATTTTAAATTGGTTTATATATGAGTGGATAAAAGGGTGTATGTACATTGTGTAATTACAGCAACAAAACTATATAAAAAGTTTTATTTGACAAAAAAAATCAGAATACGTACAGCATTTAATATGAATCATTCTCTATACACGAGTAATCAAAGGGCGTAACGATGATAATTATAAAAAAAAAAACGATATTATTAATTTTTTTTATTTAAAAATTGAATCATATTCTATACACGAGTGGGCGAAGGGCGTAAAGACGCTAATTGCAAAACACATTATGAATAAAGTTTAGTTTTTTATTTCAAAATTGAATCATTCATTTCAAAATTAAATCATTCATTTCAAAATTGTTGGGTTTTTTTGTTATATAAAAACAATATTTATAACATTTTTTTTATTTTAAAAATAAACCATTCTCTATAGACGAATAAGCAAAGGGCATACGGACGATAATTACATATAGGTATATTTTTAAACTTTTTTTTTTTATTTCAAATTTTTAACTGGTATCTGTCTTACATGTGCATTTTGTTAAAATTTAAATAACGAGAAAACCGTTCTTGCTAAAATAATTCGGGAAGATAAAATTATCTAAAATTAACATACTGAAAATGAGCCAAAACAAAATATGGCGACAGGGCCTTTTTATTTTGCCCAACCTCATGGGTTTTCTCTGGGTCCTCCGGTTTCCTCCCTCTGCTAAAGACCCCTACGCGCAAGCGAATTATTGAAATAAAATTTAACCATGTGTTAGTCCCGAAATGACCTAGTTTGTGTCGAGTGAACCTTAGCCACCCCTCTCTCTCTCTCTCTCTCTCTCTCGCTCTCTCTATCTCTCTCTCTCTCTCTCCATTTTATTTTATGCACCGTTATTTTATTCCGAAATCACCTTCTATCATTAAAATCGCGCTAGAAAACTCATTTATTCAAACACGCTTGTTACTAATTTTACACATTTGACTGTTTTACATGTAGCTATAACAATTTATATTGTATTTTCTTTTACTATTTTCTCCTTTTTTTATCACAAATTGTATTTCAACTAAATTATTATTGTTAAGCGCATCTGAACATTTAAGTGAAATAATAATTAGATAACACTGTTTGAAGATTTGACAAATATTGTTTATAAACATAGCAACGTTACTTGTTAATATAAATGGCTTCTCCATTTTGAAATTGAATCATTAAATTGTGACCACATTTCAATCACTTTAAGTCCCTGCCATCCGGTGGTCTAAAGAGCTGATTATAAACTTGAATAAATTTCTAAATAATAATCTGTATAACATTTAAAGTCACAAAAAAGGCCTGCAATGGATAGATTTAGCTCTTATATAATATATCTTTAATATTTATAAAAATATATATCTATAAAGTTTTCATATTTTAATATTGTAACGGGTACCGCGTTGAGGAAAGTAAGATATAAAACGTCCATATATATTGACTTACATAATAACTATCATCATGTACGGTATATATTTCAAATAATTCATCATTGTTATTGACAACTTGGGGAACATAAATGGCGGGGGCAGAAGCTATGATTATAATTCCCATGTCTTGGTTTCCTTAGAAGGAAATGAACTAATTTGTGTTTCTTTTTTAAAGAAAAAAGGGAGTCAATTACCGCCTCAATTGTATATGTACAAAGTCCAAATTATATGCCATGGTACAAATGGTTTAAAGATATATGATTGGACAATATGGATACGAATTAAGAACGTTCATCAAACAAGAAGGAAATAATCTGAAAATATTGCTGTCCCTTTACTGTACACCACAAGAACATTCAAGAAAGACCCACTGCTCTCGTAATCTGGAAAATGAGTTAGACCCATAGGGTTAACAAATCAGTTTTCCTTTGTTTGTTTACTCAAAACTACATTCAACAGGGTAACTAGGTTTTTTCAGATTACGGGATAATATACCATAGCAATGGAAATGTAACACCAAGCAGTATATGTGCACGGATGGACAAAAAGGTTTGTGAAAATACAGAGGCATCCATTAGAATAAAAGAAAGAAATGATGGAAAGTTTTTATTTTATTATAGCTACATAAATCTACCCACCCACGTGTAAAACAGAACTATGTGATGGTCGTCCAAAAGAGGCCCTGTTTAATAAATACACCTAACAGCGTGGGTTGCTGCCTATGTATTTTGATGGTTTTAATTGCCATTTTGACATCCAATGTTTAGAAATAGTAGTCTATATGGCTTTATTCGTAGCCGCTTCAATCCAACATGCACCATTTAATCAAATTATGTTCAATGATAGAGAATCGATGAAATTTGACAGGCTACTCCCAAGTTCATAGATGTTTGAATATCGAATTGCTTGCTGATACTACCTTCCTATAAAGATTATATTCACAATTTAGCAGCTGTTCGAATGGGACAAAAAACGATATCCCACTTACAAATTGGCTTGCAAGATAAAGATCACTTGACAGTAGGAATTCAGTATAAGAGTAGGCCATAGTGTCGCTATCCGTGTAACATTTCCCCCATAGCACACTGTATACAGAACACAGTAGGACTTTAAACCCCATTTCATTTTAATTTGATTTCGTTTAATTTTAAACACTTACACTGGATCAATTCTATTTATCTAAATTGTGGTTATTTTATTGTCATATTACTCGACCAGCGTATGTTTACCGTTTTTTTCCTTCATAGTCGATCATGAGGAAACACGGTATCCCGGAGTTCCAGATTAACGTCCACGAACTTTTCATGCCTGACAAGGAAAGTATAGCCTCCAGCCTCTCGGAAGGAATTATAAACGAAAGTCTCGTGTACACGTTGGCGAGCATGTGAAACAACCTTTGTCGGATGGAATTCGATAAAGGGTAGAGGGCTACCATTTCACTTATAGAACATTAGAACAGTTTGTTATTAATGTTAATGCATGTGAGGAGTGGCTGAGAATCTGCATCCCATTTACAATTTGTTTTTAAAATTCAATAAAATTTGTCATTTATTTGACAAGTGTCATATTCTTTATTCATATTAATATCTAACTGAAAAGTTTTGATTACGAAATGAAAGGAAATTAAACATGCAATATGCAAGGGGTAAATCTGTTTATTGTACTTGCGCACTAAACTCATTAAAACCTTTAAAAAGTTTTATGGACGTCACATTGACTTGATTGGTAAATATAACATGTCTCTGTCGGCTATTATTCGAGATATATTTTATTGACTCGTAAAATATTATCTTCCTAATTATGTCTGTCTATTACATCGTTAACACTGTTCATCACGTGCATTTTGTATACCGATAGTCCATTGGCCAATCATGCTATTTCATTGAGATTTCGTCTAATAGTTTGGATGCAGCGATGGCGGGTGTGGCGCCAGGCAGGGTAAGCTTACTCTTCCGGACACCTGTTACCACTGTTTGTGGTGTATTTTGTACACGGTGACCAGTCCATCTGCTGATTACACTATTTTGCCTCGACCGTTTTTATTGGACTTCGAATTTTGACTAATGGTTTGGATTGTTCGTACTTGGTTTTATTTTATTTAGAACTGAAATGTTATCTAATGTATTAATTAGATATCAATTAACTTATCCAGACCATAATAAAATCTCGGTCATCGCTGGATTGGAAGCCGATCTGTTGCTCAACGCTCATTGATGATAAAATCAAAAATATTTGATTATACTGACTGTTGATCGAGGCTATAGACTTAAAATTCAATCACTAAATGCTCGGTTCAGAAAGTATGAATTTGACTGTTTTTGTTAAATTATATTGGGAACTGTCAGCTCTTTATCTAATCCCACATTATGTATCTCTACAGCTACAATTTTATATTTTTAATTTATATTTTTAAAATGTATTAAAATAAAGCCCTAAAATAGATGGTATCTATAAACAGCCCTACTTTGTTAAAGAATAATCTTACTAATCCTGTAATTAACTACTGCCATTTTCAACTTCGAATTCAAACGTAAGATAGCTATTTCATTGGGGGAATAGAAACACAAGGGAGGTAATTGTTTTATTATTTCCGATGTGAATGAATTTCAAGTGTGGGAAATAATGCCTATGGTCGTATAATAGTGAGTTGATAACCCTTTGAACAAAACAACATAGAAATAATTATGTTTTGAATTTCTTAGAAAATATGAAATCCTCGCTTTAATATAGAGTAGCCCTGTGCGTAACTAAAGAAATGCTACGTTTTTGAATTTTCTTCGCGGTAAGATGATGTTATCCTTCAATTATTTTTGAATGTTTTGAGAGACCTAAAACTCCTGTCAGCAATATAAGTGTAAAAACGAAAATAATTATCTGTAATTTGACAGCGTTCTAGTTTTTAAGGAATATGCTAGTTATAAAGAATGGATTGTATCTTTAGATACCAGGCCCGAGTTCACAAAACATCCTCATACTTAAATTAAGAATTTACCCAACTTTCAATCATTGTTTGTAAGAAATCTCTTTGTTCCAGGAACACACAACTTTGCACATTGGACTGTTGACTGACGCATGACCGAACCTTATAATCTCTGAAATAAAGACGGGGAGGCACTGTACGATAAGAGAACTGAAATTGAACCATATGTTAGTCCCAAACTGACTTACTTTGTGTCGAGTGGACGGTGAACCCCAGTTCTATTTCCAATAATATATCTTAAAACTGGAATGAGTGAATTTGTTTTGTTTAATTAAAACAGGTATGTATTGACATGTAGGGTTTAATCTCCATGATATTGTTAAAACCCAGTAACAGGTAACTGGTAGATTATATATATATATATATATCAAGGTTGTACACCAAGATAATCTCTAGATCTTTACTGCCCTGTAAAGTCATGTAACCTGTGTCTCAGATATTTGATATTTTGAGAAAGATATGAATGACATGCGAGCTTGCAGGACAAGAGGGCCTTTGATACATTTTCGCTGAATCATCCATTCCTTAAAGTCCTCATTTACTTGTAAAACACAATTACTGTCAAGTTCAGATCCCTCGAATGGATATCTAGAATGATTTAATTTCGTACAGTAGACCTTGTTGGAACGATGGTATGAATTATTTAATTTCCTACAGTAGGCCTACTTAGAAAGATGGTATAACTGATTTAATTTCGTACAGTAGGCCTTTTTAGAAAGACGCTATGAAATGGTTTGCTTTCGTAATGAATGATTTTTAATTTCCTACTGTAGGCCTTTATAGAAAGAAGTTATGAAATAACCATTCTTAAATGTACGTCATTGACGACAGACGAGTGTGAGTTTTTACTGAAATCCTTCCATAAACCTCGTTTTAATACGATTACGATTATGTAAAAGCAGGTAGATTATCATTGTCATATTTTCATTTGCCACCCGAATTTTCAGAATGAATCGATTGTTAACTAAAACGAGTTTTCCACAATGTTGCGATGGTTGTTTATTTCTAATTAATTACACAACTATATAAATCTACGATATATAAAGCAAAAAACAAGTTGATATTTCCTATTTTATGATATTTGTTTCAAACAAATGGAAATGCATTGCCCGAAAAATGGACGGTTCACAGAATCTGTACGCGGGTGGAACTATGGGAATTCCCCACTACCATTGAATAACATAAAAGCGAAGCACTCAACACTCTCCAAACACCCTAGAAATAGAATAAAATTGCATAGATTGTCACTTTGAAGCGGGTGACAAAATCATTAAAACAACATTTGAAACCCTCGTCCGAACGAGTTTTATTTTTTTTTCTCATAGATAAATAATAGTTTTTGGTGGGTTTATGTTAACATAATGTAAAAAACCTACGATATTTGTCAAGTCGTTAAGTGGAGGTGCTTCAACCTGAATAAAACTCACGAAGTAAAGATTCGTTAGAAACCTAATGTGTGAAAATTTAAAAGTAAACAAACTATTTCGAAAATTAAAGCTCCCCATTTTGTAATTTCCACGAACCCACATGCTTAATATGAGCTAGTTATTTTTTGTCTACCTTTTATGCATTTATCTCGGATTGGGTGGCCGAATTTTTAGCATGTGCGCGCTGTATCATAAGGTTGTGCGTGACATGGAATAGGGTCGCCTTTCCAACCTTGTGTTTTTTTTCTGGATCGTCCGGTCTCTCAATACGCGCATCATGAAATAAAATTGAACCACGTGCTAGTCTCTCTCTCTCTCTCTCTCTCTCTCTCTCTCTCCATTTACGCATTTATCTTTTATATACACATGTATATCTAATAAATAATATGCCACCACTTAAACATCTCTCTCTCTCACACACACACACACACATATCTAATAAATATCTTCAAGCTTTTCATCACAATAAAAATGCAAACAAAATGACTCACAGAACAGCGCAATTATAAGCTCTACTGTAGAGAATAAAAATGGTATTTTATAATGAGCGGCGTATACAAATCTCACACAAAACACATCTTATTTCAAGTGTCAGCGATAGCGAGAACAAAGGTAACCGGGCCAGAGTTTGGTATATACGCCTCACAACGCCCAATGCTTGAGTTGCCTCTGTCAATAACATTGAATTGTGACATTAAAAGGTTCGACAACACGTAAAGAAAGTTGTTTTCTATTCAGAGTCACCGAATCAAAGAACTCTTTATGAAATAATACAGGATGAACCCTTCTGTTTTTTTACGTAATTGTACCCATACCTCTATCATTTACTTGATAAAGACGAGAGAATTCTCGTCGAAACATTGCTCGGTATTAAACTTAGTAATTGTGTTTCCATAAAATTGTACCTTGTGCAAAAAAGATATTTGGAATGACCTACACTGTCTGTATGTTTGATGTGCTGTACAAAGTGTTACCTGATGGTCTGGGTCGCATGTACACGATTCTGGATGGCATGTGCTGGATAGCATGTACTGGATGGCACCACAGGCACTTGAAGGGATTAAAATAAAACTTCTTACTACTGTTTGATATGTGTTAAGTACAGAAATGTTACCTATGATGGTCGGGGTGGCATATACACGATTCCTAGATATCCGAACTACGTGAAAATCCACAAAACTCTGCTTAACGGGACCCAATAATTATCCACTGTAAAAGAAATAAAATGAAATGGGGTTTAATTACTGTTCTGCTCCTGCTGGGCTAATTCTGCTCCTGCTGGGCTAATGAAGACTGGCATACGCCATACAGTGGTCTATAAGGGAAATCTTTCCCGGTCTACTCTTATCTTGTGTTCCAAAGGCTAAGGGATTTTTGTTACGTGTACGCCATTGACAAGTCTCGGCCAACGCAGGGGAATCGAACAGGGGATGTCCAGGTAAGCGAGCCAAAGTCTCGACACCCACTGACCCCTGGTGTCTCACGTACACCAATAAAAAAAAAAAGATTAGTATACCCGTCGGTTTCTGCTCCAGAACTAAAATGATAGCACGTGGAGTTTAAACCGGCACTAATAAATTTAACGACGGAGATGAACCTTAACAAAAATATCCATAAACGGTAGTGAGCGACACCTGCGGAGCGTGGTCCCCGGAATTAATGGACGTGTCATAAACATTGAATAAAACATTAAATTAAACAAAATGAAACATACCAAAACAAAATAAAATGATAAAATAATAATTTAATAAAAAATATCGAGAGAGAGAGAGAGAAATGGGGTTTAACGTCCACTCAACACAAACTAGGTCATTTCGGGACTAACATATGGTTTAATTTTATTTCAATAATTCGCTTGTGCGTAGAGGTCTTTAGCAGTGGGGGGGGGAACCGGAGTGCACGGAGGAAACCGACGAGGTTGAGAAGGCGCCCCTCTCTCCTTGCCATATACGCTCACACCAGGGATCGAAACCACAGCCGCAAGCCAGAGGTTCAGGACCATGGTTCAATTTTATTTCATTAATTTGCGTAGAAAACCGGAGGACACGGAAAAACCCACGAGGTTGTACGGTTGATCCTACTCATTGGCACGTACAAGTGGGTAATCGAAACATATCTTCTGATCTAAAGCGTTAACCCCCCCCCCCTTCTAGAGAAAGAAAAAACAATGTTGTATTAGATCTACTAATAAACAACAACAAACGATAAGTAGGTCAGTGACCATCCATTGAAACGGACACCCTCTCTTGTTATATGAGTTTTATAATCATAAAAATACATATTAACAATTTAAATCACGGGTTGTATCTATAAACACGAGAAAAAAATACCTGTTGTTCACCTTGTATTGAGGTCAAGGGTCACCTGAAAGGCTATATAGGTACGATTCATGTGGAGAAAAGATCTGTAGTTGAACCTAATTACCCTGTTGTCGGGTAATATGACGAACAACCATAATATAAATGGCCATAAAAGGTAACTTTGGTGGACGCCCGGTGTTTTTATAGTCAATCCCTGGGTTTCTATAAAATATCATGGAAATCTTTAGAGCATGTTTCGTCAAGCTGAATCTATATGGTATATCAAACGGTTTTATTGCCTTTATCTAATAATTACCTTTTACACTCCACTGGTGTGGTTTTAAACCCACGGTTGTACGTGGCGAGCGAATTATTGAAACAAACTAAACCATATGTTTGTCCCGAAATGACCTAGTTTGTATCGGGTGGACGTTAACCCCTACCCCCTCTGTCTGTCTGTCTGTCTGTCTGTCTCTCTCTATCTCTCTCTCTCTCTTTTCATTCCCTCAAAATTAATAATTCTTACATCATAAGACAGAACTATATGTTTAAAAAGTTGAATTAATAAATTTAAGCAAGAAATATGAGATATGACATGTTACTGACAGATATAAATATGGTGTCTCAATGAAATGATATGTCCTGTAATAAACTTGTACATTCAAGTGGAACGCCGACATGTTTTATACATATATTTATCAGATTTACTTTAAAATAACAAGCTACACAGTTGTTAAGGTCAAAATGACAAAGTATATGCATCGTTGGAGTCATAAAATTCGAACCAAGAAAGTACCAAGAAGGTGGTGTTGATTTCGTCATATTGCTCTTGTTTTAGGTTGGGATGGTAGGTTTTAAAAACATTTAGAACGACGATTCTATAGGAAATTCAATTTTCAAGTTACCACAATCCATCACTATGTCGCGGCTTTAAGCATAAGTTGAAACGGGAGAGAGAGAGAGAGAGAGCGAGAGAGAGAGAGCGCGCGGGAGAGAGAGAGAGAGAATTCCAGCACTTTGTCATGTACAACAGGAGAATCGGAACCACGCCAGTTGACTCAATGTCAGACCTTTAACGGACTAGGAACATTTCGCGGATAAATATTTAAACACAATAAATATCTATTATCCGAAGACTTATTTTAATATACTATAATAATTGATGTCATGATGTACTTGCACTACAAGTATACAGAGGGAGGGTTAAAAGGAAGAGGGGTCATTCCTGCCATTATTTACTCAGGTAACCTATGTAAACATATATATCGAATATATACATATATAACACGCTGATATTACCTACTCCATTGATGTATTATAACATTCCAAATAACATGTTCACACTGGTAGATATTATAGCAACATTCTATATACCACTTGGGTAAATATCAGCTAGTATTTATCTAACATTCTAAATACCACGTGGATAGATATTAACTAGTAACATTGTTATGTCTAGCATTCTATATAACACGTGGGTAGATATAGATATCAGCTACTATTTATAACATTATATATACCACGTGGGTAGATATCAGCTGGTATCAACCTAACATTCTATATACCACGTGGGTAGATATCAGCTAGTATCAACCTAACATTCTATTTACCACGTGGGTAGATATCAGCTAGTATCAACCTAACATTCTATTTACCACGTGGGTAGATATCAGCTAGTATTTATAACATTCTATATATCACGTGGGTAGATATCAGCTAGTATCAACCTAACATTCTATATACCACGTGGGTAGATAGATATTAGTTAGTATAATTGATAACATATCGTGGCTATATCTAACATTCTAAATGGACACTTTATATGGAAGAACAAGTTGGACGAAGGGTAGAACGTTAGATTCCATATCATTTCGTTTGGATTTTTGTTTTTTATTTGTAGGACAATATTAATGATTTTATGTTCTACATACAAATTGTATATAGACTATAGAAATCAAAAGTAAACTCTTATTTCACAAACCATTCTCAGACTTAAAAGTTAAGAATTTACTTAACATTGTTCACCTTATTTAATATAGCCCTTCATAAAACTTTTGTTGTTTTAATTATCAAATATAATATTTATAAGAAAAATGTGCCAAGTTCTGGATCGAAAATATTTCTTATAAACAGTGATTGAAAGTTGAGTAAATTCTTAACTTGAGCCCGAGAATGCTTTGTGAACTCGGGGCCTGGTTATCCCGCCTCTTAATCAGTTGTACAGGGTGGAATAACAATTAAAAGGAAATAATAACAATACTAATGACTTCGACAATTCAAAACGATTTAAAAATTCGACAAAAGGTGTTTCCATGTAAACTACCACATTTGTCACGTCACGTCACGTAGTTTACTGTCAAGTATTGTCGAGCGTATTTGCTACCTTTCAAATACAAAATTTTTATACTAGAATGTAGAACCAAAAATCATTAATATTGGACTAAAATAACTTTAATTTGATATTGCTATAATATGGAATTTTAAAGTCGGGTTTATTATCAATAACTGCGTTTGTTTCAATGTTTCAAATCAATTTCAATCTAAAATGGCTCTAACTGAACACATAGATTTAAATAATTTTATTAATACTTTTGATTGTTTATATGGCGTGGGGGACGTTGGATAATAAGGCCTATCAATGAATCAATAGGTGCGTTTGTTTCAAATCAATGTCAATTTATAATGGCCCCAACTGAATAAATAGATTTAGATAATTTCATTAACTATTTTGATTGTTTAGGTGGTGTGAGAGGCGTTGGATAAAAAGGACTGCCATTGAGTCCAGTGGCGCGATGTCCGTCCTATGCTTGACAAAGATGGGTCTGCTGCTGTCCAACCTGGCAGGTTTTCGCCAATCTGATTATAACACAGATCCTATTTCGTTTTGTTTTTATAGTTCAAAATTTCGTTTTACTTGTCTTTCGGTTAGGCCACCAGCAGCATAAAAATAGATTTGAGTACGAAACGAAAGGAAATATAGATCTGTATATTAATCCGATTGGGTGTCCTCTGACTGGTACGATCCGCATCCACTGCTAAAGACCCATACAAACATGTCAAGTATTGATGCTGTACTAAATTATGCTCTCTCTCTCTATCTCTCTCTCACTCTCTCTCTCTCTTTCCCCGCTCGCGCCGTCTCTCTCTTTCTCTGACATATTGGTGCTTTAAATGTCATTAGTAAGAGTCATAGAACTTGGTTGTTATTGGCTCCACGATGAATTAGTTCAATAATTATTCGATGAACAGCAGTTTTTCATTTCACCTTCCACCGCTGATCAATAATCGACTATTAATCATTGATTTTTATAAAGAAAGATCAAAATAAACAGATACGGGTGTCATTGCTTCCTGTGATGGTCATTTGGATCAACATAATATTACACTATGTGGGTCTGGGTTAGTCGTACGTCACTGGTCATGGTTATAATATCGGGATAATTTGAGTTATTTGTAACAAGATTGAAATTCTATATGGGCTCAAGTTCACGGTTAAGTGTCCTTGACCCCGATGTTCTCTGATAGGCAGTAGCTTCATAAGAATATGCGTAGGTTATGATAATGTTTACGGAACGTAAAACTCAACATCCTCATTCTGTTTTGTATATACTGTACTTTAAGGTATTAAAGGTACATTCCCACGGACAAACGATGTGATTTGATGATCTATTTGGAGTGAAAACATATTCAAACAAATTTAGCTATGAAAAGTTTGCGAGAATTTATTTTTGTCAGCCGTGTTTATGACGTGACTTGCTTGAGGGACAATTCATTATCAGTAAAGTTCTGGAATATTGTTTGCCAGCTAACTTGTCTCTGTGAACCATTGGATCGACAGACACGATACGTTTACGTCATTTGGTCGGAGAGAGAGAGAGAGAGAGAGAGAGAGAGAGAGAGGGAGAGAGATAGAGAGACTTTTCCTGTTCCCCAATCATCCATTCACTTATAGCTATAGTGAAACATATCCTTGGATTTTTTGAATTGTGATCTTCCCAGGGAATTCGGTATTTTCCCATTAAAATTGAGTGACTTTATTTCCATATTTATGCCACAATTAATTACTATTGTTAGAAGAGAGAGAGAAATGGGGTTTAACGTCCACTTGACACAAACTAGGTCATTTCGGGACTAACATATGGTTCAATTTCATTTCTATAATTCGCTTGCGCGTAGCGGTCTTCAGCAGTGGGGGGAAACCGGGTTGAGAAGGCGCCCCTGTCTCCATGCCACATACGCTCACACCAGGGCTCGAAACCACGGCCGCTAGCCAGAGGTGACCGGCCAACACTCTACACCACTAGGCCATCCACCACCCCCCCCCCCCTTTGTTAGAAAAGATGACTAGTTGACAAATACCCGCGAAGGAATACATCGTTAATGTTATAAAACTTTAATCAGATAAGCATCTGTATTCTGCTATGTAAATACTTTGCACTACACGACTAAATTCTCTGTGGGACTTGAAATGTTCCACACTGTCTCAGGTACCAACACTCGTTAACTCTCTTTATTTTCTGATAACCGTAACAAATATTGTCAGAAACTTCTTCGACCATCTTGAACACTATTGTTGTTTAAGGAAGGTTTCTCGGGGTAAACACTTAAATTCTGACCAGGACATGTTTTTTAGAATCCTTCCCGTATTTAAGATCGTTCAGGTAGACATCTCAGCTTTAACCAGTAAGTGTATCGTGTTTCTAGAATAATAATAATAATAATACTTTACATTTATCACTACGCCCACTCCATCCGCGAAAGATAATAACAAATCCGGATAAGTAACAAACAAATAAGTTTTGAGTTTGGATTTGAACACAGCTACTGCCCGGAAACTACATATCTCCCATAATAAGATGTTCTACGTGCACCGTAGGCTTTATTTCCATAGGATTTCAGTTTATCTTACGGCACAACCAAAGAAGGCTTATCTTGTGATACCAAGGTCAGATAGGAGTACCGTCTTCTCGTTTGCCGAAGACTTTGTGCATTTTCTGGTCACCGTTCGGTTGCAGCAGTGCATTAAGGACACCATTCCGGTCTAAGTAAGTATGTAAATTCATTGCATAAAAACGCCCACGAGGAGCTGCATACAATTACAAAAATTACTTTCATACAAAACAACAAATATACATGTACAATGTAACATAACGAACGTGTAAATATATATATATATATATATATAAAGCTTGAATCCGGGGGCATGAGCGAAGTGGTCGATTTGGTTGATATGATGGAATGAGATCAGTGAGGTAAGATGGGGAAGATCGTGTTGACATTACATAAATCAATGCTAAAATCTTGAACGTTATCCGGGCTTATGTGGGTAGCAAGTAACAATCCCCTAATGGCGCCACGGTAGCTCAGTGTGTAGGACGTAGGCTCACCAGGCTCGTGGGTTTTCTCTACGCGCGAGGTGATTATCGAGGAGATAAACATTTCCTGTTTCGCATTTAGAGGGGTGTTATTGCCCATTAGACAAGTCCTGAGATCATTAGGACCCAAGACGCGTTATCGACATTGTAACATGCTATTTTAGGGTTTTAAAAGAAATTACTAAAACAGAGGGGGTGGCATTGTCCAATAGACAGTGTCTAATTGACCAATCAAAACACAAGATTCATCCTTAAGTAGAACTGTATTATTTTATTCCCGAAACGACATAGTTTGTATCGAGTGGACGTTAAACAACATACCAGGGTAAACACCTCGACTGTGATCAGGAAGCATTCAGCTGTTTAGTTTCTTTCAAATAGTATCGTCCATTGTTGTAAATTGTTCGCATCGATAACAATTTTGAATGCGCGGATTGTTATTCCTATATACAGTTTTATTAGACGCCCTGTTTCGATGAGCAATCTTTAATTTCAAAGTCATTTGAAAATATTTATTTTTGGGTATAATTAAAGGTGAGATACATGAGATAAGTTAAATATCCATAGGTAAAAAGAACTCTAATATTGTTTTTCTTACCTGCAAATTGAATGCATTCAACACACCTATACATTAGTGTTACCCGTCCTCTATTCTATTGCATATCATCGTTAATCTATACAAATTGAAATTGTGAAATATTGTAACACCCACACCATAAATTAATCTAGAAAATACACGATCCCGAGATATGGATTTAGTCGTTAACCTGTATAAATAATATCTCATAGATTGGGATGGGTCTCTGCTGGTAATATCTGTTTGTAAATGAAAACCATAGTCGACAGTTAATTGTATTATAACATCGTTTTTTAATCCACACCAAAATGCACTTAGAGTGAGACGCATGTAATATTTATCTGGATTAAATTGAATTACACCGCTATTAAATATTTTACCAATGAATAAAGATGGCGCTGGTTTATTTGGATTGCTGGCCCCACTCACCCTTTCTCTTTCCCCGTGTCATTCTTTATTTCCCTATGTATTTCTTTATGATTGATTCATTCTTTCGCTCCCCCTGTCGGTCTCTCATTTTCTTTCTCCACCTCCCACTATCACTTTCCCTTCTTCAATCTTTATCTCTGTCATTCCTTGCTTCGATTTCGTTGTGCCCCCCCCCCCACCAACTCTCTCTCTCCCGCTCTCTCTCTCTCTCCCCGTCTTTCTCGCCATCTGTCTCTCTCCCTACGTCTTTCGCTATCTTTCACTTTCTTGCTCTCTATCTCAGGAAGCTAGCCTTAAGGTCGCGTGTTCGATTCCTTCATTGGCCGAGAAAGCTCCTCGGATTTTCCCACGTGGTTCACCCTTGTCAATGATACAGGACGAAAGGTCTTACAAGGACAAAAAAACAAGTCCTGTGTATACATTGACGTGTACGTAAAAGATCCCGTGATATAAGAATATAAGAGTAGGTCATAGTGCAGCTGTCCGGGCAAAATTTCCCTCATAGCACACCTTATAGTAAGTGCAGGGGGACTGCACCACACACAATTCTACACAAAAACAAACATACAGACAAGACATCATACTAAGAGATCTCAAACACAAACAATTCAAAAAGAGTTTGTCCTCGTTAGCTCAGTCGCAGCAGACCAGTTCCCCTTCTCTCTGTCTCCTTCTTGTTGTCTCTTCCAACAAATATCTTAAAATGTTATATCGCACCATGTAAACGAATTATTCTACAGCTGTCAATGGGCGTAATCTTTGCCAAACATTTAATTTATATATTATAAGTAAGGTCTGTATAATGTACTAGTCTTATTCTTTTATTCATGGACGACACCAATAACTTTTAATGTAGTGTGAAACACAGATCAAATCACTTCCAGTAAACTGGAGATGAATCACACGTAAAATAGATTTTAAGCTGAGAGAAAACCCAGTATAAAACACATTACTTATCTTATATAGTTGAACTATTGTTGTTCAGACGGTTATTCAATATTATAATATTCAAATCCGTGTGAAAATTGTAAATTAGGAAACATTAATGCCTCGATGTATTTCTTCCCATAGAATTCCTAGATAAAGGACCACATACCTCGGGGTTACCGCTAATGTTTTCATACAATAAAGCATGGATCTAGGACAATCGCAAATGTTCTGATACAATACAAGTTTGGTTTAAGGTCACCTTATACTTTTTGATATAACACATGTTTGGTTTAGAGTTGTTGTTTTAGGGGTCGTGTCTGTGTCTGTGTGTGGGTGGGGGGTATGATTTGATTTAAATTATAAAGTAGTTTTGCGATTTTTCAAGGCAATTAACAATACTGCTTAGGTACTGGGTATTTCCAATAGGTTGTCGAATTCTGTTTGAACAGGATTAGAGATGATCTAGCCTCTCGGATGTCTTAATCTTATCTCTAACCCAAAACCTAAAATAGCCACGTAGTCCTAAAAGTTTAAAATTGATATATACTCCCAAAAGAATACAGACCCTGGCAGTTATAATGTTTTAACTGAATACAAACCTCTTAAAACTGCACCGATGGTGGTAGTTTATGTGATATGCTGCTGCAGAAAACCCATATGGGTCTAAATTAGGTCAAATAATATTAGTAAAAAGGAACTAATTGTAAGTAGTCATGCAATTATTTCGTTAAATTGATCATGAAATCATTTCCTTATCTGATAAAGTAACAGGATTAGTTTAGATTGATTGAATAAAACCCAGAATGTTTTAAATAACGGTGTAATATCGACACAGTCAGCAGTAATAACAGGCAAGAAATATTGACTAACTCTTTAAGTTGTAAAATTATTGACTACCGTCTAGATTATTGATTACCGTGACCTATTCATGTAATAACTTAAACACGATTAATCTCAGGCAGGGGTAGAGAGGAGGTATAATACCTTGATATATATATACGTTTACTTCGAGCCATATAAGCCATTTCAGTTTGAATTATTTCAATTTGTGAAACAATATTATAATAAAGTGTACAATTTATATTGGATGACAATTTTGAAAGGCATTTAATGAACGTGATATCTAATAAACGAACAGGTTTATGGATAACATTCACTAGTTTATGAATTGCAACGTTTCAATGTTTGATTGTATCATTGATAACGATAAGAATATCCTCATTGAAACGTTGCAGTTACTAAACCTAGTTAATGTTATCCATAAAGCTATGTGTTTATTAACTTAACCGAGGCAAATATTTCCCCAATCTCCTACCCCTAAAAGATGACGTACGCCTTAAGGACCAACTTGTATTCAAAGCTTATTGTTGCCGTTGATTGTATATTTACCTACTGACTTTATTCAAGGTATATTGCGAATCTATTGAAACTTAGTCTTTTGTAAATTTATATGGTCATATAATATGTATAGTACAACAATATTATGAGCATGTTCTGTCGATTTAAAATAGATTTCCAGTTATTCAACCCAATAGCTTATTTTATGTATTGCCTGTATTAGTACCTTCAGGAATTTTGCACCAAACACAGTACTGACAACCCCACGATAGTACAATAATAGACCTATTATCAAATCGAGTATGGATAGGGTCTGATATAGGCATTTTGACTGTTCCCCAATCTTCCATTATAGTAAATAATTATCCAGTTTAAAATAAATGAACTGAGTTCCGGCCAGAAATTGTACAGCAATGATCATGCACTTTACGTAAATTGAAAAAAAACTTCGAACAAGGAAAGGCACAATTTTAATTGGGGTTTAACGTCCTACTGTTCTGCTCCGACTGAGCTAATGAAGACGGGTCTGGATGGTAGAGACCAGCACTCGGGTTTTCATTCCATCCGAATGACTATACGGTAGTCGTGGATCCGGGAATGAAACGCAGTCCCGGAAATATGAGCGTTTGAAAAACATTTTAAATCACTTTAATGAGAGAATTGCATAACGAAATAATATCGAATGAAATGAAATTAATGTGCTTCAACGGCCTACTGCCCCGATTAGGCCGATGACATCAACTGCATCCAGACGACACGGGGCTATAAAAAATAGAGAGCTGAGTTTTGATGTTAGCTTGAAAACTGCACGCATCAAACTGCATCTCAATGAGTTGTTTTCAGTGTCTTTTATTTCGTGAAAAGTGTATTTCCATGTTGGCTAAACTTTCATTTAGGAATTATAGATTAAATCCCGTTACACCTACGCTCTCGTTAGAGATACACAATTATGTAATTTCCGGTGTTGATTTATTGACGAGACCCCGGGGAAATAAACACAATTTACATGCACAACACAGCACATTTTCTGCATGTCATATTTTTCACTTATCAGGCCAATTTCCAAATGCTAAATATAAGAGCACTATTTGCTAGAGAGTGAAGTGGAATGTACATTTTCCAGTCCCAAGTGTTACACAAGAGATCTTTAGAATGTAAGGGGTCAGATATCGAGCAGATAACTCTATAGCGAAAATAGATATTAGCGATTCAATTTTAGGTGTCCCGGTTGTCATTACTACCGTTGTTAGGATCCATTTTACGGTTATTTCATCCACACACAAAACGTATTTAAATCCAGTAAATATCGGAGGTAACGATGGCATCGATTGTTGATTATGTCTAACTAATGATTTAGCTAACATTTAAGGCCCGAATTAAGGCCCACAATCAGCAGATTTAGCTCTTATATAACCCATGCTTAAGTACACCGTGAATAAGTTTTAATCCAACTAGATTTCGTATTTCATAAACAGACGTTGACTCTGTTCATCGGATAGAACAAAAAAAGACGTAGACCTTGATCACCGTAATAAATAATTTCAGTGATGTAGACTACATTCATTGAAAATGATGAGGGGAGGTTTTATTATAAAAGATAAAGCAAACATTGTATGTAACTGATAAGATATGTCTGATGGTCAGAAGTAAAACAAAATCTCAAAACAGACGTTTTTATTTGCTTTAAAGGCAACATGGTCATTTTTAAATTAAATCATGAAATGGATATAACGTTTTAATCTACTTAAATTTGGCACATTCGATGGCATGGAGAGCTGAATATAATCTTAAATGGATGAATCGTTCAGATCTATTTAAATTTGGGCCACCCGATGGCATCGGGAATATAATCTTGTCATGTTAATAAATGTTAAAATATTCTTTTTTGGATAACATTTAGATAACTATAGTCAGATTTAACTCTTGCATAATGTATGTTTAATATGAAACGCCACGGTTTAAAAACTCAGTGGTCAACATCAAATTTCCCACTGTTTAATCCACACTCAAATGTTATTTAATTGATTATTTAACATAAAAAAACAGCAACAAAATCTAAATCACAATATCAAAATATCTCGGCTTTATTCAACCGGATTCATTTCCCCCACAACAGATAACCAGTGACTGTAAGCCTGTAAAGAACCCAATTAGTCATTTAAGTTTATGTCAGACAATTGACAATACTCCCTAAGTTAGTGTCGAAATGAACTAATTTGTGTCGAGTGGACATTAAACCAACCCTTCCTCTAACAGCCTCTCTCTATCTCCCTATATCGCCTGTCAAGTATAAGTATAGAGTCGCCTGTCCATCCTCGTGGGTTTTCTCCGGGTCCTCTGGTTTCCTCCCAATGATAAAGATCCCTACGGACAAGTGAATTATTGAAATAAAATTGAAACATATGTTAGTCCCGAACTACATAGTCTTTGGCGTGTGAACGTTAAACCCAATTCTCTCTCTCTCCCGCAAGGTAATTGGGTCTCATCTTGTGTTTGAAGTATGTGTTAATTATTCATCTTCTAGAATATTTCTAGAGATCCACTCACTGGTGATTAAATTCGTGTCATTAGCCCTCGTCTTGGCCACTAGATATATATTTAGTCAAAGATCGTATCGTATACATACATATTATAAATACACACATATACGCTCATACGACAACCTAAAATGATTCGCTTGGGTGGTGTTTGTCAAAGCTTTTAACAAACGCGGAGAGCGGAGACCGGTTTTTCGCATACACATAGAAATTGTTATTGAATAGCACGAGAAATATCGTGGGCTGACTATGAATGCCATTATGAGATATGTATTCATTGATTTGGGTTCATATACTCTTAGATAGGAGACGAGACGAGACGCATTAACTACAAGGCCTAGGTGGAAGGCTTTACTTTCCAAGATGGCGAGCATTAAAGCCGAACGAAAAGTGATATTTTCGGGAATATGGCGCTCGTCCCCGAGTGCTGATGTGGATCGACAGTTAAGGATTATTGGGGAGGAATTTCAAAAGAAGCCCGGATTGCCTGCGTCGTTACAGTTGACATCTAACGGTGTGGAGTTACATGTCATCAGTGACAATGGACTAGCAGGTAAAAATAAGATTGTGGATATGTGCGATATATTTGATGTAACGGTAAACAAGTATCATCCACTGTGTTTAATGGTAGTGTATGCTGACTCGAAACGTGTGTACAATTTTATGGTGTGCTTATGCGAAACAGAACTTGACGGAGTAGACTTAGCTAAAAGTTTTAGAGAATGTAAAAACGCTTTAAATAAACCGAACTGGGTTTTAAAACCCAAATCAATGTCGAACAATAACGAAGGTGAATCCGCCAGCGTAACATCGAGAGAAAAAGGTGACGGTGCTGAGCACGATGAAGCTCGTAGAGTAAAAATAGGTGACAATGATGAGGAGGACGTACTGGTCACGAGTATCGATTCATCAGGATTCGATTCCGTTATGATTCCGGATGACGGTTCCAGAGACGACGAGGAAGACCATTCCAAAGCGTCTAGCAGTAGACATGCCGATTTTGACGGAGATTCGTTAGTGTCCATTGAATCTTATAACTCTATGAAAGATGATTTACTGGCTTTATCCCAAGAGGTGCGAAATATCAAACTATTACTGCAACAACAAGGAATTGATCCAGAAATTCTCAAACAGCGGGGAGCTCATTATAATGGCGACGGCCAGGCAACCCCCACTAGTCCTAAATCAAATGGCGCTGATCGCAAAGTCAACTTTGCCGTGGAACAAGACAGTCAAAGGAAGCCGCACTACGTTAAAAACCCTCACGCTCAAGGGTCTACCTTGACGAAGGGGAGCAAGGGTCCGCTTAAACCCACTTATTACAGAACAAGTTCATCGGGAGCCAGTGGCAATTCTGTATCCCCAGGATTTACAGGCGCCAATGACGTTTTCGATTTCCCTGCTCCAGCCCCATCTAACCCATCTTCAGGGGTTGGATATATATCCCAATCTCAAAGAAAGGGATCGCAATCTGGCCTCACCACAACAGTACAAAGACCCATCGAACGAGTCTACACTCTACAACCCCGACAGTCTCATTCTACCAGACGTAAAATAATTATTCACCCCGGTCAGTCGTCAACGTTACCAGCCATGAGAGGACACCCCGACTCGGGGAAACCATTAACGCCCATACTTAAAAACGGTCACCCATGACAGCTGCAACAAAACGAATCTGTACAATACTCCCATATGTATATTGCCTCAGCTTTGTATCAAGACTCTTAAAATCAAACTTTTAATAATGTCTGCACTGGGAGAAATATGTCTCGCTGTGAAATGCATTTTGAGCGTCTGCAATATCATCTAAACCTTATTGTTACCTCGAATCTCCGCCGATCGTCTGGTTGTGCTTAACATTTGGAAATTGTCACAGGCAAATGTTTCACCAGTGGATTAGTTTTTAACGGATTAATATTGCTATAGAAATTAGTTACACAAGGAAGGAATACGCGACACTCTGCTCATGAATGACGTATTTAGTTTTGCTTTCAAACAGGCGATTATCAAAGTTTAATTTTAAGGAAGAATTAGATATAAAAATTTGGAATTATTACTGTTCCAGTTGATGGCAATTCGGTATCTGAATGTTCTTTGATTCGGTGGGATGTTTTGAATTAACTACCCAAGACAGTGCCGTGGTCAGGTATTAGCTTGTTGGAACCAGGACCCCATAATTTAAATATTGCGTACTCCTGCATACCCAATTCTTTTGGCCATAGAACCCGACGATTGTTTTATCTACTTTCAATTTCGTATTGCAACAGAAAATCTCAAACTGTATAAGAAACACTCTGAAGACTATTAACACTATTATGCCTTTCAAAGACGGTGTATAAACAAGACCACTCCTGAATAAACACAACTGTTTGATTATTAAATATTCATCGCAGTAAAACGTGTGATAATTGTGTAGTTATAAGTAGGTGCGCCGTGGTTGATTTTAGCATCTATGGAAATTATAAAACTTTTTTATCATTGTAAAACGTTCGTCTATTTCCGTTCGCACTGGATTATGCCATACTTTTCTGCGGTTGTATTTTGACACACCGAACTTTTGTATATGTATAAGACTATAACGATTGTTATATATAATAATGGAATATTATATTGTTACCATGTATATATGTAAATAGAGAAACTCATCACTAATGGTGTATGGATATTAATGGTACTAGAAGATGTACAGAGAAAATGAGACTTTACATAAATAAGTTATATATTGTGATTTATACTAACATGTGCCTAGACATTTTAATACATGGATGCCATAGTTCTGAGAGGTTACAAGTACCACGTATGACCCAAATAGCTTTTTGTGCATAGAATCACTAATCACACTGAAAGGCTTCTCTATACAAAATTCCAGAACTGTGAGGTCGTAATTTTACAAATGTTGATATCCTAATTGCGTTATTGAGAATAGGAGTTTCTCTCATATCTCAACAATCCAAATTCGACACTTTTGGTGACTCAACACCTTTTAGAACTATGACATCGAATGATAATTTATCGATGGTTCTATGCCCCATCATTTATAACCCCACTTTTCCCTTCGCCGACTTTATTTCTAATTTAAGTTTGTTATATTCAATATTGGATCCATTACTGTAACAGATACATTCAGTGGATTAGGGTTCTAATGTCTGAAAATACTTTATAGATATCTATAATTCTTTGAAGTTAAGGTCATTAGGAAGTAAACTGACGGAGGATTGCGAGACCAGCCCCCACACCCTACAGACAGTTGGCTACCAAACACTTTACAGGTGACAGAAACAACTAAAAATATCAATATTTATGTTTCATAAATATGTAAATACTGACACTATGCAATGATATCCAAGATTTAAAAAAAAAATACTATAAAAGCCAACATAACAGTTAGTATGTGATATTAATATCGTTATAGCAAAATATCAAATAGTATGTGATGTTGATATCATATTATAATACCAACATATCAATTAGTAATATTAATATTATTATACAAAAGTATCAAATAGTATGTGATATTAATATTTTTATAACAAAATATGAAATAGTAATATTAATATTATTATACCAAAATATCAAATAGTAATATTGATATTATTATACCAAAATATCAAATATTAATATCATTATACCAACATATCAAAAAGTATGTGATATTAATATAATTATACCAAAATATCAAATAGTATGTGATATTAATATTATTATACCAAAATATCAAATAGTATTTGATATTGATATTATCACAAATCTTAAAATAATTATAATACCGAAAATATTTATATATTTGTACTTTTAATATTACGACACAAAAAAATGCCAACCAATTTTAATCCACAAAATACAAAGTTAATAACAAATTCCTCACATAATGGAAATTAGAGCTGGCCGTTCTTGCTATAATAGATTAAAGCTACGTTATGCAAGATTTAGATACAATACTGGCTGTTCTAGCTATAATAATTAAAGATGCATTATGTACGATTTAGATACAGAACTGCTCGTTCTAGCTATAATAGTTCGAAAATAGATAATGAAATATGATATTTAAAATGTCAATAACATTACTTTATTCTGAGCCAAATTATGAATATTTGAAGATAAAGTGCAGATTGATAATCGAGGCTAATCCAGTTGTTAATTCATTTTTAAATCTGGCAGGTGTTTTAATCCATTGAAATCACAGCCACCCGATAGTCTAGCGAATTGATTATAGACGTGTCCTGTAAATGTCTAAATAATAGTTGATATCAACTTCGAAGCCAAAATAAAGATTTGTAATAGGTATATAGCTCTTACATAATACATCGTAAATATCTATTATTTATATATTGTTTAAATCAAATGGACTTCAGACTATTCTTATGGGGGCACCTGCAAACATCTTTTATTATATGCCTCAGTTATTTAACTTAACCGTTTTACCTAATTAAGCGACCAGTAAAAATGTTCTCATTATTATTTTGAATTATACACAATAAATAACGAAACGTTATTATCTCCATCTGATTTCAAAGTCACAAAGCGTTGACCAAGACACCAACAGAATGTAAGCACCATTTAAATTTCAAATCTATAAAATCTAAACGACCTCTTAGTGCTAATTGTGGAATATGTCAACTTTATGTTTATATCCACTCTAAATGTCACTATAACTCATATTAAAGAGAACAACGCGCCATGTGGTTTATAAATATATCAAAAGTCACCAATATGCAAGTCTAGAAATAAGCCGAGTGTCACTTTCGTTACGATGGTCATGTGTCTAAATTGGTAGTGTTGGAATTCAGAGCCATGAAGGCAACAAAAAGCATACATTTCTGTCATCCTTATTACTTGCCCGGTAGATATTTGCATTGTGATGGCATTTTTATTGATATTTCTACCAAGTTATGAATGGTTGTTGGAACACATATCGGTATTACCATGACTGCAAGTGTTTAGTTATTACTGTGTTTTATTCATATTTTAAATACATTTTGAATACAGTCATATCATCGATATAACAAGATACCAATCTGGTTAAAATACTGGGGCCTGTTTCAAGAAATTTTAACTAAGATAAAATCCAAATTTTAGTAATTTGATTGGACAATATAAGATTAATTTTAGTTCTTAGCCAATAAAAATTGAAGTATCTAATAAAATTTGGATTTTATCTTTAATTAAAATTTCGTGAAACAGGAACTAGATCTATAATTCGTTTCCTTTTTTATATTTTCGATGGCCTTTACTGCACGGTGATCGTGTAGTGGAAGCTCGCATCAGGGGTCGTATGACCTATGACGTCAGACCGCTCCATTAGCTAATATCTCAAATAAAGAAAGAAACGAAATAGGATCAGTATTTTAATCCGATTAACACGGAATGTAATGATTCGACTGTTGTTTACTTTAAATACTGTCATTTTGTTTTAATTAATTATATCAGTGTACCAAAGGTTTGTTTTAAAAAAATTGTCTATCCCATATAGTACAGTTTTATTAGTTTGTTTACGGTTAATTCATCAAGACTGCGCCATGAAAATATCCGATTTGCGTAACAGTTTAGATTCACCAATAAGTGTTTAAATCCAACTTGCTTATTTTCACGTATCAGTGTTTAGATCACGCAGCATTGATTATCAATATTGACCATAGTCTCTTTTTGGTTTTAGGTCATGCAGGTTTGGGTCACGCATGGTTATATTCACTTGTGAGTGCTTATATAACACACATATTGTTATATTTATCAACGAGTGTTTACATTACAACATTTAGTTATATTCATTATTGAGTGTTTATACATCGTGTACACACATGGTTATATTCACTATCGACTGCTTATATTGCAACATTTGGTTATATTCACCCGTGAGTGTTTATACATCACACATATGGTTATATTCACTATCGTGTTTATTCACGATATATTCACTTGTGAGTGTTTATACATCACACATATGGTTATATTCACTATCGACTGCTTATATTGTAACATTTTTGTGAGTGTAAATATAACTCACATTTTATATTCACTATCGAATGTTTATATAACTCTATAATCACTTATAAGTGTAAATATAACATATTTGTTTACATTCACTATCGAGAGTCTATGGAGCATACCTGTTTCAATATTCAGAAATATGTGTTAATTTTCAGTAATTAGTGCTTGTGTCAGTTGTTTAAAATAAGTATCTATAGGTTTGTGAGAAGATCTGATCTAGGTGAACACGTACATAAATTCCCAGTGGTAGTTCACATGTCAATATGTTTGTTTATTCCCATATTGTATTCGATATATATCCAATATTTGATTGTTATTTCCAATGTTTATTTTTACTAAATAGTGCTAATGCCATGTATATACGTGCCATGTTGTTATTAAGTAGCAATACCATGTATATACGTGCCATGTTGTTATTAAGTAACAATATCATATATATATATGCCATGTTGTTATTAAGTGACAATGCCATGTATATATATGCCATGTTGTTATTAAGTAACAATACCATGTATATATATTTGCCATGTTGTTATTAAGTCACAATACCATGCATGTACGTGTCATATGGTACCATGTATATACATGTTATGTTAAGTGACAATACGTGCCATGTTGTTATTAAGTAACAATACCATGCATATACATGTCATGTTGTTATTGAGTGATAATATTATGTTAACATCCTAGTTATTATATTGTATATACAATAGTTTATTAAAGCATACTGTTAATACAATGTATATAGGTATTTGTATATAGTAAAATATCCAAATAGTCATATAACGTTACTTTAATAAAGAAGATATTGTTCTTTGGATGAATAATTTCTTCAAAATGATAAATACCTTATTGCTATATAACGCCAGATTGATAAATAAGTTGATTTAAATAATTTTTTTTTATTCAAATAAGATAGATATTATATTCATACACTGTCAATGTGTAAGGAGCCAAATCTTGTGACTTTGTGTATAGCCTTGCATTTGGAAAGAAACTTGCCGAGATTTACATTCGCTAACTACTTTGGTTCAGGGGGGAAATTAAAGATCGGTATTAATCAAGTTCATATTTTGATTTGACGGAATTTAGATTAAAATGAATTATTCACTAATTTTCGTTACCGTTTTGGCTTTATTCTTCGACATAAGTGGAACGTTTGGCTATATCTCAGCATCAGTGGAACACTTAACTGTATCTCGACGCCGAGTTATATCTGGACGTTAGCGATATCTCGACCCTAGTGGAACGCTCGACAATATATCTCGGCAACAGTGGAACGCTCAACAACGGTTTAATCTGTGTACCAATGCTTTTTATTACAGCCAGATACAAAACTCACAAAGAAAATCAAAACTTACTTAGAAAATTCATTTTCTGTTCAGGGATAAGTCACTTTAAACTATTTGAAAAAAGATTGATAATTCTACATCAGAAATGGACGTTAAGCTGTTATATTTCACTGCTGAACAGATATACTTATTTATATGTTTTTAACCAGGTTTGATATTTTTTATGTAATATTTCAGTAACTGCTGAGTTATTAAAATAATATTTATCTTTATGTACTTGTGTGCCTAGAGGCATTTCACGCATCCACCCATATAACTTTAGACTGAACAATGTCACTACTGCTGCATGTATATATCTAAATATCTCTCTATATATATATATCTATATAAAATGTGATAATTTTGTATTTAAACCAGTGTAAAGATGCCTTAATTGAATGAAATCCCTATAAAATAATATTTTAAATTAAAATATAATCTTTGCCCTTCTGTTTGTGTCCCTGTAACCGTGTAACCATGACGACTTGATCCATTTTATTAGCCCCGAGTTCACAAAGCATTCGCAGACTTAAGTTGTTGTTTTAATGTATCAAATACATCAATAAGAAACTATGTGCAAATTGTTGTGTTTCTGGATCGAATATGTTTCTCATAAACAGTGATTGAAATTTGAGTAAATTCTAAACTTTAGTCGGGGAATGCTTTATGAACTTGGGCCCTGGTGATTGGTAGTGTTTGATCAGAAGGTCAGTCATGTGTCCTCGAATCGCAGTTTGTACATTACAAGGACTTGGGTCGGCTGCCGAACCCCGTGGGTTTTCTCCGGTCCTCCTGTTTCTCCCCACTGCTAAAGACCCAGACGTGCAAGCGAAGTATTGAAATAAAGTTAAACCATATGTTAGTCTAGTTTGTGTCGAGTAGATGTTAATCCCGATTTCCCTCCTAAAACACGATCTCTGTGTTATCAGTGGTCCAGAATATTACTGAAATGAATATTCATATGGTAACCCCGACCTGACCTGGCTTTGGTTACGTGGGCGTAACACCCCCACCCACTTTCGCCCTCCCTCGTACGTTATTACACATACACCCCCCAAAGTGATGCGATACCCCTTCTGCATAGCATTCTGTTTTATAACTAGAGTTCCCTTTGAACATAAATTTTCAAACGCAATAATATATTTTCAGAGAATTGCCCGTTATTGTATTTTATTTTTTACAACACTTGAGCGATGTAATGCGTGAGAATTCACGTGAATCTATTCAACAATGAAAGTAATGGTAGACAAGATAGACTGACGCTGGTAGGTAATAAACCTGCTGCCAACATTATCATATATTTTAATGGTGTCGCTATATGCTGTGGTTTTATTATTAATTATAATGATGACACTTATATATTAGAGAGAGAGAGAGAGAGAGAGAGAAATGGGGTTTAACGTCCACTCAACACAAACTAGGTCATTTCGGGACTAACATATGGTTTTAACTTTATTTCAATAATTCGCTAGGGGTCTTTAGCAGTGGGGGGAAACCCACGAGGTTGAGAAGGCGCCACTATCTCCATGCCACATACGCTCACAGCAGGGCTCGAAACCACAGCCGAAAGCCAGAGGTGACCGGCCAGTTAGAGGTCGAAACGCGACACTCTAGACCACTAGGCCATCCCAACCCTCCTTATATCTTAGGACGAATGGCGTCTAATCGTTCGGATGGGACTTTAAAGGGTAAACGACAGAATTCCAAATACAAGTAAACAATAGCGCTGCTGTTCAAGCAACATTACCTTCATAGTACACTGAATAACTTATGGACGTCACCATTAGACCAGTTGGCGCAGACGAGTATGACGTTTAACCCCATTTCATTTTATTTCATTTCTACTTTATAATTATTAGGTAACCACTAGTTGTCATTCACCCTCGACGACACGTGAAGGGAAAGTCGTTGTGACTTCGAATTAGTGTAAAATCTATTTAGGGTTCAGACGAAAGCTTAAAGCGCACCCGTCGGTTAGGATGGGTTATATCTGTGCTCGTTGCATTGTCCTTTTGCAAATGAAAGCTTCACAGTTTATTTCAAGAGTTACCTACACAACCCTTGTATACTGTAACAGCAACAAAGACTCTTCTCACTAACGGATTCACCAATTCCAGGAGTTATAAAAAATATAATGCAATTGTAAGTTACATTCCTCATTCACTAGTGCCTTTGGGGTTAAAATATGGGACCAACACATTCCAAATGATAATGTACATGTTTTTAAGTTAACAAGACTCATTTCATATAAGAAGTCTTACAACTACGCGACCAAAACGAATTGATGAAAATTAAAACTATTATTTCACATAATAGATTCCAAATATCTAAGAGACAATAATATAAATAGATAAATAGCAGGCCTATGATATTGTGTGTGTGTGTGTGGGGGGGGTGGTGGGGGGGGGGGGGCTATATGTAAAATGACTGAACCGCATGGGTTTTCTCTTGAACCCAGGTTTCCGTCTACTGCCAAAGACCCCCCACATGCAACCGAGTTCTTGAAATAATTTTGTCTTAACTGTTAGTCTCAAAATAACCTAGTTAATTTTGTGTGGACGATACACCGTTTTCCCTCGTATTATATTTAATTTTACTATGTCAAGTAAAACTGGTTACATTGATACCCTTTTGAAGTGGCAAAATCACATAAATTTACAGAAGCAAATTGTTGATAAAGCATTGAACCATATATAAGGCCCGATTTTTTTAAAATGAACTAAATCAATCTCACCAATAACATAACATAGTTAAATCTTTTATTTATTTGAAACTCTAAATCTAATTGTATCAAGACTACAGTATACAAGAACATGACGGCATGTGTTATTTTTGCAACACTATAATTTGATCGATACAAACTCTGAATAGAGATCAATATTGTTAAAGATTGATAATAGTTTCTAGCTAACAACGTTCTCTAGATCAACAAGATTCTAAACATGCCATGGTGACAAATAGTGTAGAATTTTTTAAACATGCTGTTATTGATTAATTTAAATATAACTATCATGGTTTTGTCTTTGAGATAATTGTGAATAAAACAAAATGCAGCTTCATGTTTTCAGTCTGGAGGTCTACATGCATCTTCATGTATTCAGGGAACCGAGATAGCTTAGTGGCTCAGACGCTGGCTCGCTAGTCGGGAGTTCTCGGCTTCACTCCTGGTGTTGGCGAAAATGTAACTCGAGATTCTCCGAGGTCCAGCGTACACGTTGGCGTTCACGTAAAATAACCCGTCACAGTTGGAATTCTATATACGAGTAGGCTGTACCGCAGCTGTAAGGGCAAAATGTCTGTCACGACACGGAACATGCTGTTTTCATCAGCCGAGTGGGCACAGAACAGTTGGACGTTAAACCCCATTTCATTTCATGTATCTGAGTACCACATCCGTCCGTCGCTGGGTGCAGTTCTGTGACACAATCCATACTCTCGCTGATGTCGCCTTCATAAGTCCAACGGGGTCAATAGGGCGCTAAACCTTATTGGGTCCGGATCCAACATTTACCTCTAACTAACATGCGTCGTTCCCTAAGCTACACCCGTCGTAGGAGTATATTGGACTATCCGGGTTATTGAAGCTGGTCGTACACCAGAAAGTATACTAACATTGAAAGTGTGCCTGTACAACACCGCAGCGCCGCGACTTCCCAAAATACCGGAATTGGACTATCCGGGTTATTGAAACTGGTCGTACACCAGACAGTATACTAACATTGAAAGTATGCCTGTACAACACCGCAGCGCCGCGGCTCCCCAAAATACCCGAATTTCATTGATAAGCATCATTCATCCAAAGATTACACAGTGATATGAGTTCCGTCAAGTTTATTATCGAGATAAAATCAAGATGTTTGGTTTCAAAATGTGCTGATGCTGAAACTTGTACAACAGCCAGGCTATGAAATTCCCTCGGGACCGGCGAAGTAATGGCGATAACATCAGTGTTAGATGTATGACTGTAGCTCCAGGCCAACTACATTATGTCAAGTCGTCCCTATTCTTGGTTTTTATACACACATAAATCAATATATGAATTTATAATACACGTGTATTTGCCTAATTTGATTAATCATCAGGAATAAACGTGTGTGGTTTTACGGACCATTATTAGAAAACTGCCAGACAGAACAATCGATACATATTATTAAACCACATAGAAATTGATTTGGAATGTTGTTGTTGTTATGTCTTATTTAATATTTAACGTCCAATATATTATACATGATATTGTTGACAGGGGGATTTATGGTTATATATATATATATGGACTGGGTTTCAATTTTGTAGCAAAAAACATATGTACAGTGTTTCACGTTTGTATCATGCGAGCTAAAATACGGGGATGTTTCGCGCGCCGGGGGTTGGGTGGCCAAATGAGTAGTGCGTGTGCGTTGCATCATAAGGTCTGTCATTGAGTCAACTGGTGTGGTTTCGATTCCCGGTTATACGTGACAAGGAGTTGGATTGCCTGTCCAATCCCGTGGGTTTTCTCTGGGTCCTCATGTTTCCTCCCACTGCTAAAGACTCTACGCGCAAGCTAATTATTGAAATAAAATTAAACCATATATTAGTCCCGAAATGATATAGCTTGCGTCGAGTGGACGTTAAACCACATTTCTCTCTCTCCCGTTCGATATCCCCTCATAAACTATTTAAACTATTTAGTCCTCCATCCACGACTTTCGTGAACATCGACACGAATATATCATTTATTTATTTATTTATTCCATATCTTGACCAAACAGTATTGTATATAAACTATTATAAGTAACTGTTTCTCTATAGATGAAAGTCGTGTATAATATGAAAGGTTTTATCGCCTAGCAACTACAATCTTTCTATCTATATCTTATATATAAACTGAATCAGTAATGTATATACATCAGGTAAGTTTAAAGAGCCAGTCAGAGTACAGTAAATAAATGTTACTGAAATTAGAAGATCACAGTTGGTTTTATTCCTACTATTACTGGTGTGAGCGTTGAAGATAACCACGTGGTTTTCTCCCAGGCATTTCCCGTATAACGGCCACTACACACAAGCGGGTCATTGAAATAAAACCTATTCATATGTTAGTTACTAAGTGACATAGTTTGTCTCCAATCGACGTTTAACTTCATTGGTCACCCAATCACGCATAGCGCTTGGTTGAAATGATATGAAATGGGGTTTAAAGTCCATACTGTTCTGCTCCTAAACTGGGCTACGGCCCATTCTTATATCGAATTCCAACTACACGCCAATGTGTACACCTGGCGTAAGCTTTTCGTTTCATCCGAACAACAAGACATCCCTCCGTTCTGCAGCACTAACAAGGGGGAAAGAGCTGCAGTATCTGGCCATATTCCTTTAATACAGCGATCAAATATTTCCATTGAAAGACGGGGGACAATATTGTTCAAAGAAAAAAACTGGGTAATAAAACAGATTCTTTAATTCACCGTCACGGACAACGCACTTATAAACAGTTCCAATATGGCACAGAGCCAAACATTAATCAGAGCGGCAAGATGTTATATACGTCAACGTGACACATGTGTTGGCGCGAAAAGTGGGATACAGTAGTCTACACGTGCCGTTCTAGAGTGTGTCGGCGTGAAAAGTAGAATACAGTAGTCTACGTGACACATGACGTTCTAGAGTGTGTCTGCGCAAAAAGTGGCATAAGGTAGTCTACGTGATACATGACGTTCTAGAGTGTGTCGGCGCGAAAAGTGGTATAAGGTAGTCTACGTGATACATGACGTTCTAGAGTGTGTCAACGCGAAAAGTGGCATAAGGTAGTCTACGTGATACATGACGTTCTAGAGTATATGTCGGCGAGAAAAGTAGTATAAGGTAGTCTACGTGATACATGACGTTCTAGAGTGTGTAAACGTGAAAAGTGGCATAAGGTAGTCTACGTGACACATGACGTTCTAGAGTATATGTCGGCGAGAAAAGTAGTATAAGGTAGTCTACGTGATACATGACGTTCTAGAGTGTGTAAACGTGAAAAGTAGTATAAGGTAGTCTACGTGATACATGACGTTCTAGAGTGTGTAAACGTGAAAAGTGGCATAAGGTGGTCTACGTGATAGACGTATAATGTGGTCTACGTGACACATTGCGATCTAGAGTGTGTCGGCGCGAAAAGTGGCATACAATAGTTTATGTCACACATGGCGTAGTTCACGTGATATTAAAGTCACCAAAAGATATTTTCCTTTAGTTGATTTATGCAAACAAAATAAAGTTAAAAAAAAGTATCGTACAAACGGAAGAAGTAAAATAGTTACTATATTGGCCTCGATGTGCGTGGTATCTATCAACTATTGCGGTAGGTCAAGTTAATGCTTTTAAAAGGCATGGTGATAACCACGGTGTTATATATACATGACTGTAATGTATATATATTCCAATATTCTAAGCGACACATGCGGTTTAATATTCTACTTGTCTGCACTGACTGGGGAATTGAAGACGGACGGACATACGCCATACTGTTTCATACTAGGGAAATTGTGTCAGGAAACCGTCGCTACGGCCCTCTCTTACATCGAATTCCAACTCTCCATGGTTCATTTATCCGCACGCCAGTATGTACAAGGGACTTCCGTTTTTCGTTCAATTAGAACACCTGGACATCTGTCCTTCTCAGCTACTCGTCCTGAATCACTGGAAAATCCTCGAAGAACACCGGGAGCCGAGTCGCGACCTCCAGGTTAGCAAGCAAGGGTCTTAATCACTGAGCCACCACAAAGCCCCTATTATATACACGTGACTTCCACTTTAATATATTTTATATATAACACCAACTGAAGGTTGAAAATATAGATGTTTATTACCGATATGTTTGATTGACAGAACACGTACTTGAATAACCTGTCTTATTGTATACAACATATATATCATACTAACGTACCTCTTTTATTACTGTAAATAATGAACGTTTTGATGGGATTTAAGAATTAAGATGGTGTTTAACGTCCACTCGACACACATTATTTCAATAATTCGCCTTAGCGTAGGGTTTTAGTCTTTAGCAGTGAGAAAAACCGGAGGAGCCGGAGAGTCCTGCTAGCGCCTTCACCTCCACCCCCCCCCCCCCTGGAAATTTTGATTTGATACTGAACTCATCCAGCTGACGGTGTTTCAAAGATCTGAGATCTCATCACCGACAATATTGACTAAAATCAAAGTCAACTCGACATTAACTATGTCATTTTGGACTAACATATGGTTCAATTTTATTTCAACAGTTCGGTTTCATGCGATAGGAAAACGCAGAACCCGGATAAGCCCACGAGGGTTGAAAATATTCGACAGGGATATAGGCGTGCATATCTCATACGCTGGATGTTAAACGGTTAAATATGGATAATAAAAAGCGGATATCTTGAAAATTTCAGTAAAATTGCTTCATTCCAGTCGACATTATGGCTGTTAAATGAAACGAGGAGTCTCAATTAACATTCCATCGTTGCTACAATAGTAAAAACAGTCTCGATTATTTCTTTATTTAATTAAAATAATTAACCGCCATTTCGGGACTAACATATGGTTTAATTTTATTTTAATAATTCGTATGCGCGTAAGGGTCTTTAGCAGTGGGAGGAAACCTGGAGTGCCCGGAGGAAACCCACGAGGTTGAGAAGGCCCCCGTTCTCCATGCCACATACGCTCACGCCATGGATCGAAACCACAACCTTAAGCCAGAGGTGACCGGCCAGCTAGAGGTCGAAGCGCGGCACCAACCGCCAAAAAGGTTTAAATTATTTTAGCCAACTCGGTATCTAAATTTTACATAACGCATTACATTTTGATCTGAAATTAAATCTGGTGTATCACGTGTTTACTTCCAAATTAGATGTGACATATTATATGTATATGAGATGATACGTGATATATACAATAACTGTTGGGCGCAACCAGACAACATCTGACCTATTGTCTATCAGTATATCCAGTTGACATCTTTATATGCATGGATTATGACTCTATTTTACAAAATGTCTTATTGTTATCTACATTCACCAAGTTTTTTTTTTAAAATAGGATTTTAAATTTGATACGATGTTATAAATAAATGACCTTTAGATAAAAGTATAAATCGTCCATAGCATAAAGTATTAAAGGAGCTGAACCTCGATTCACCAATTTTAAATTTGCGATCCTGTTTAGATAAAAGTATAAACCTTCCATAGCATGCTGAATTAAAGGGGCTTAACGCCCAACACTATATTACCCATAAATTTTGAAATTAAAACACAAATTAGAATGCAATATTGGTCCATTTCAATCAATAATAATGTTGCTACATTATCCATATTAGAAACACGAATTATAAGTCAATCAATATTGGTCCATTTCAAGCAGCATCGATATTGTTACCTAACCGTGAAATATGGGATCCTAATATTTAATACAAACAAGAACATTTCAAAATTAGTACACGAGTCGTGTGCGACATGGATATAACGAGCAAAGGAAAAAATGTCCCAGAACACAAGTGAAAGAACACAAAATAATCATTTATAAAGAAAAACAGGTTTAATCGTCTAAGCAGTTGCAAAACGATTGCTGTTCACTCTGAACTGGTCGCATTTTTCACCAAACATGACTGATTAGAAATTATAGTACCAAAAATATGAACGAAATGGGTGCAAACCAATTATAAAATCTTTTGGATTATGGATGTTCACTGGATTTCATCAAACATGACTGATTAGATATTATAGTACCAAAAATATGAAAGAAAAGGGTGCAAACCAAATATAAAATCTTTTGGATTATGGATGTTCACTGGATTTCGTAAATTAGTAATCACCACTGTATACGAATCATTGAATGAATAAAAATGGGTTGAACGTTCCACTATTCTGCAGTATGCCATGAGAAACATACCACGCGGTATTCTATGAGAAGTATTTGACCAGAGAACTTTCATGTGCGCCTCGTCATCGCCACATTGTGTCAGTGGTTCATTTATCTGGTCACTAACGAATAGACCCTGGCTCAGTCATAGCCCCCAAAACCCCGCACGCTTTGTCCTGAACTAGGCATGCATCCTGCACAACTGACAAAGAGAAATCATCTTTCAGAACAAAGAGCAAAGTTACATCAGATTTGTTTGAACAGGGGCTTTCTAAGAATGGAACTGAACAGTGAGCTGTTTAACTCTTAGCCCAGTAGAGGGGTTGGATGGCCGAATGATTAGCGTGTGCGTGTTGTTTCATGAGGTCTGTATCAATTGCCGTTGTTTCGATTCATGGGTTGTCCCCGGTCCCACTGCTAAGGACTCTTATGTTAGTTCCTCAATGTCCTACGATTTCAGTATGTTGGAGTTTAAAATTCATCAACAGGTAACATTTGGTGTCCCTTAAGGATCCGTTCTATGTCCACTACAATCCCTGTTATGCTTATGATTCACGGCTGATTGGCAGTTTCAAGTCCACTCTGGTGGGTATAGAACCTAGAAAAATGTATGCCACCCAACATGCTCGCTCCAACTATGCAATGACAAAACCCGACCTGCTGACCTGTATATGTATCTATATATAGATATGTACTGTAGCAGGTATATATTTATATAAACAATAATGATTATGATCTGAAATGATTTATTGTCATCGTATAAAAATACTCGTCATTTTTAGCCCACTGCGCTATCGCTCCGAGGATCATGGTGGCAATGAGAAAGAGAGAGAGAGAGAAAGAGAGAGAGAGAGAGCGAGAGAGAGGTGGGGTTTAATGTCCCTTCGACACAACTAAATTATAGTTTAATTTTATTTCAATAATTCGCTTGCGCTTGGGTATCTTTAGCAGTGGTAGGAAACCAAGGGACCTGGAGAAACCCCACGAGTATGGATAGGCGATCCTTCTACTTGCACAACTGGGAAATCAGGTCTTATGATACAGTGCGCACGTGCTAGCTATTCGGCCTACAACCCCCCCCCCCCCCCGTCCGGTGGGGTTTCCCTTCATAGTACACTGAATGGCGTAGTCCCGGGCTGAACGTTTGTGTCGATTGGACGTTAACCCCACTTTCTCTCTACTCTGTCTTATCGACGAAAAATATATTTACATAAAATAAGAACACCCAATTGAAGGTAGTCCTTGATGCAACAACATTTATAAACAGTTATAAATAGGTATAGGTAGATATCACCTTACTCCACCCTAAAGATGAATATGATAAAATTATATAAAACATTCTACAGTAAGTATACAAACATTATCTATATTTCGCCCCCTTAACACCATTCAGCTATGTCCAGACAAAAGAATAAATGGGAAGAGCAAAGCCTCGCCTTATATTGTATAACATATTCATAAACTAAAGTGTATTTACCTTTTAAAGTGACAAAAGGCAACTTTTTATATTCAAATTAATAATTGTGGAGGATGAAAGGTGCTCGTAACATTTAGTGACTTGAGAAGATTGTTAGATAAATTCTCTACCTCGATAACAACGGATACAAGTAAAAATGTGTTTCAAGACATTCATTCAAATAAAGACCGACATCGGCCATGCAGTCAATAGGGGGCAATATGTCCTGGACAGCGGCGCCACGGCTTATTTTTATTTCCAATTCAAACTAACAAGGTTTGATTTACTTTATAAGGGGGAAATATGTCGGAAAATCCCGAATAACTTTCTCGTGAAACACCAGGACTAATCCCCTTACGTTGAAGTTGGTAAGCCAGCATCTTACTCACTGAGTAACCGCGCCTCCGATATTACAGCGTCTTCGCTACTACTGTCAAAACTTCATACCTTCGCCCAGTATAAATTTATTTTACTGATTTTTTCGATGCATTCATTTTCTTTTTATAATATATAATGAGACCGACCCGACCCGGAGTTCACAAACCATTCCCAGACTTAAAGCAACTAAATCGCTAATATGTGGAACCTAGAAATTGACACAAATGGGTCACAACGCATACAATAATTTAATATGAATGTATATAAACTGATTTACATCCAAACATTTCCGTCTTTACTCTAATTTCAAATCAGTTATGTTAGGCGAAGTCCCAATCGCATGCCAATTTCTAGCGTCTAGTTATTCCAGTCTACATTATTGCGCATACTCTCCAGATAAGAATATGCGTCACCGCCTAGCCCCGGTGGTCTAGAGTGCCGCGCTTCGACCTCTAGCTGGCCGGTCACCTCTGGCTTGCGGCTGTGGTTTCGAGCCCTGGTGTGAGCGTATGTGGCATGGAGATAGGGGCGCCTTCTCAACCTCGTGGGTTTCCTCCGGGCACTCCGGTTTCCTCCCACTGCTAAAGACCCCTACGCGCAAGCGAATTATTGAAATAAAATTAAACCACATGTTAGTCCCGAAATGACCTAGTTTGTGTTGAGTGGACGTTAAACCCCATTTCTCTCTCTCTCTCTCTCTATGTCGGGGCAGGACAGTGGGACGTTAAAACACATTTCATTTTTTTATATTATGTATATACAATGTATATACGAAACAATGCCGATGACTAAGCATTGATAACTAGAAATATACGTACATACTATATATGGGAAAGTATTTTGTAAAAACAGGCATTATAATACCTACCTCATGAAACCCCCACCCCCATTAGAAACCATAACTCAAGAAATTGAATATAAACAAACTCAAAAATTGTTTAGTGTGTATCAAGTCAGATGTGTCTCACAAATGTCTGATAATTATGGAGGGCGAATAGTTATGCTCTGTATCATAAGATCTGCTTTTCCCCAGCTGCACGTGACAAGGAGTAGGGTCGCCAGTCTTACCTCGTGGGTTTTCTCCGGATTCCTCCTGCGGATTATTGACCTAGTTTGTGTCAAGTGGACGTTAAACCCCATCTCGCTCTCTCTCATAAAGAAATATCAGTCCAACAGTAGGTCTGGTTAATTTAGGCTCAGCGAAGATATGATGAATTAAATCTTGATAAAAATTTGAATCATTTGTGAGCGAAATGTTTCATTTTTAGACAGTTAATTAATTTTGTGGCAAGCCCATTACCAATTCTCTAGGCATTAAATAAGTATGACGTGTCTACCATATCTTCGGTAATGCTTGAGATACAGACAACCAAAGAATTTGATGTTAATTGTATCCGCTTTCAAATTTATTTTGACCTGAATGCTCCCAGGCGGACTAACATCTGACAATGGCATGGCCATGTTAACATTCTATAATTTAAACAATAAAATATCGGCAAAATAACTACATTCTCATATTCTGGAACATTATAATAATTATTTCTACCTGTTACAACGACAGCAATGACATTTAGTGTATGCTAAAAATATAGAATTTGGTCTGTTCAAAGGGAGGCAACTCTATTAAGGATGCGTTACAGGCAGTTATGTGGTGAAGTCAAGATGTTAAGTATGTCTATACATTACGCTATGTCTTGCACGAGATCATTAAACAAAATACAGACACTATCAAGCACGTGCATTTAACTGCAACACACAACTAGTATAAATAATGTACGTTTAGCACATTGCATGTACAATTATCTGAAATAATTGTACGCCATCATCAAGGGCGTCACGTCTGTATTTTAATTAGGATTAATACAGTCAGTGTACGTAATGTAATTTATGTGCCTTTGCCCTGCTCCAAAGTTTCCCTGATTTTCGTTGGCTGAAACGCTTTCCATCGCAACAACATCATGCACGGATGAAAACTTGCAAGATTGGGAATACACACACTTGTTGACTCAATTACATGGTTTATGATACAGCGCACACGTCATAACCATTCAACCAGGTAAGTACAACAATTACAGAAATGAACTTTCGGGTTTAATCGGTTTAGGGATTTTCCGGTGAGGTTCCCCCTTAGCTGAAAAGTTTAGTCGTTCTGACCACCATTAATGTTCACCATCTTGTTCCCACAAATTGTACTTCATCTGTTAATAGCATTTCACTCGGTGTTTCTTTCCCCTCCCTTTTGCATGCCCATTTGTGCTGATTTTTGGGGTTTAGAATGGACGAAGACCGCTTGAATTAACATTTTCCGCCAGGCTTTGATAAATATTCATGATTTTGAGGCGGGAGGTTAAGGGGGTTATCGGGTTGGCTACGGTGATATGTACGGCAACTATGGAAGATCAAACAACCCTTTATTCAGTGTTCTTAGTTCTTAGTTCTAAATTCATAGTCCTTAATTCTTACTTCTTCATTTGTTGTCGTATTTCGACATTTGTACACTAAAATTAACATTTGTATCTTTAAATCAATATTTGTTTCACAAATCAGACATTTGTCATATCAGATTTGTAAAATGTATTTTAATATAAGATATTTATTTCTTTTTTGAAAATCAAATTATAGTCTATATTTACATTTCATCAGAAAAATACAACAAAAAACCAAAATCGGACAACAAATTTCAAAATACAAATCTTCAAATGCAAATCTTGCAAAACATTTCTCCAAAAACATTTCTTCAAAAACATTTCTCGAAATTCATCGAACCGGAACATTAGAAATCAACCTGCCATACAATAAGTCACCATACAATAATGGGAATCGAGTTTTAGCACATGTACATCAGAACAATCGCTCAGTGTCCGCGACGTTAGTGAAACGATCCCTTGGTAGTTGAAATTCGATATAAGAGCAAGGCCGTAGCGCCGGTGCCCGAGCAAAATTTCCCTCATAGCACACTGTATGGCGTATGTCCGTCTTCATTAGTCTAGTTTAGGAACAGAACAGTAGGACGTTAAACCCCATTTCATTTTCATCATTCGGATGGGGGGATTGGATGGAGAAATGGCATGTTCGTAGAACGTCTAATCGGACCGGGCCTTTGATAACGAAAATAAATTGAAAGTAGTCTATTTTCAGAAATTAGGCTTTGTCTGATGGCGACATATTTCTATGTTCAAAGAGAGGGACAAATGGAGTTTAACAGCCACTTGATACAACTAGGTCATTTCGGGACTAAGACGTGGTTCAATTTATTACAATAATTAGCTTGTGTGTAGGGGTCTTTAGCAGTGGGAGGAAACCGTAGCCCCGAATGTCACATTCTCTAGTCTTATTACAACTCTACAGTATATTGGTTGCACGCGATATTATGTCACGTGGTTAGTTAGTGGAGTTGCTTCTAAATATAGTAACTATTTAAAGACATGCTTTCCTGTACATCTATAATGGCGGTTCTGTAACAACATTATACATTTTTTAAATCAATAAACTAGATGTCTATAAAAGAGCTCCATAATTTATCACATTTCAATTTATTTTATCTAATGATAGATCATATTAACCAATATATAGAAACATAACACGCAAGTGATTTCATTAAAGTCACAGTCATTGTACGATTTTACTTGTTGTATGCTTGCTCGATTCTTCTTTATTGTATGGTGACTTATTGTATGCCAGGTTGATTTCTAATGTTCCGGGTCATCAATTTCGAAAAATGTATTTGGAGAAATGTTTTTGAAGAAATCTTTTTAGAGAAATCTTTTGCAAGATTTGTATTTGGGGATTTATATTTTGAAATTTGTTGTTCGATATTTGTTTTTCGTTGTATTTTTCTGATGAAATGTAAATACGTGTATAGACTAATTTTTTGATTTTCTAAAAAAAATAAATATCTTATATTAAAATACATTTTACAAATCTGATATGACAAATGTCTGATCTGTGAAACAAATATTGATTTTAAGATACAAATGTTAATTTTAGTGTACAAATGTCGAAATCCGACAACAAATGAAGAAATAAGAATTAAGGACTATGAACTAAGAACATTGAATAAAGAGCTGTTTGGTCTTCCATACGGCAACTAGTTGCATGTTTTTAGTATGCTTCGTCAAGTTTGTGTATTTCAAAATTTTGGTGGTCAACCTCATACAAATTTTATTGCAAAGATATGGCCAGTTGTTCCTGTCTGTAGTGAAAAGCATTCAGTCCAACGAAAATTTGGGGAAAAGTTGGAGGTGGCCAAAAAGACTAGAATTAACATTGAAGTCATTGGGATATTAATGGTGGCCTGCCTTCTTTATTTTTAGAGTTATGTCCCTTTTTGTTACTAAAAGCCGTCAACAATGGGATTCTCGATTCACAATCCAGAACGTCCCGAATTAATTGACAGAATTACAATCGAGTGACGCGGAATTCAGTCGAGTCACAGTTCTGTCAGTCCCGACAGCTGAGGTGGAGTGAGTAGAATCGTAACCCCCTAAACGCTTCCATAACAGTCCGTTACGGGTGTACTTTCTTATACATGTGATCGTCAATCGTAATAATCTCAATGATCGATATCGGTAAGCATTCCCCGACAACTGAAAATATAAAACAACCATGAATCTCGACATTTGCTGTTTATGACTCTTTTCTCTTTGTTGAGTATTTATTGATTCTCTCCACGTCGCCAGACAACAATAATAGCAAACTGTATACTATATTGAAATGATATTAATATTCCACATCTTTGTATCCGTCCATGTGCTTTGTGTCGAATACAGCTAAAATGGATTCTCCATAAAGCTATATCTTGGCCCATTGCAACGATATCTGAACAATGGAGATCATGACCTTGTGTCCGTTCACTATCATTGTACAAAAAGAAGATACATTTATGTTTTTTGCAACTCTGGTCCTTGTAGGTATGATAACGGTTGTTGATATTGGTGGTGGACTCAAGGTACGAACAGCAACCCGTCACAGATATTCTTCTTATGGACGTCAACTGTCTTTTCGGAAACGGCACCACCAACGTCAGACACGGAAACCTACAAGTTGCAACAAAATTAAGAATTTACAGACTTGCAGCAGATAATGTCAGCATAAGTATATTTCCAACTTCCCACGTAAACAAAGGATATTTTTTTATCAATAATTAACGTGTAAACTACATCATTTCATATATCCAGTACCTCGGCCAAACGTCTGATATCTGCTAATGAAGGCTTGTCAATCATCGGAGTCACATTCTTCAACATCCCCATGTTAGCGAAGTCGTCGCGTCATGATTACGTCATGAAGATGGTTGCATAACAATGTCAGCAAAACATCCATCAGCAGACCGCCATTGTAAAGAAAGTCAAATATTTCAGCGCATTTAGCTACGTTCTGATAGCTGGATTTATCCCAGCCCATTAGGCATATATAGTTAAAATCGAGAAAATGTAAAGGGGATTTGCTGAAAATTTCAGTCAAATTGATCCTTTCTGAACCGATAATTAAGTGATTGAATTTTTGGTCTAGCCTCGTTCAGCATTACTGAAGTTTGTAATCCGACCGAATCCAAGCCCGCAGATTATCTACGGTTGGTAAATTGCTTTTACTGTCTTAACTCAGTGGTTCTCAACCTTTGTTTGTCAACGGTACACATGAACAATTAGCGACACACCTGGATAAAGATATATGAAAATTATTTTAATTTTGTAAAATAAAAACATGGTAAGTCTGGGGGTACACAATCGTAGACAGAGGTCAGTCATAGACACATAGAATGACCCAAACTAAATTAAGGAAACACAGCTATCAGGACTAGACTAGTAATTATTTCCCACTTATTTCATGATGGTAATTATTTCCCCTTATTTCATGATGGACGAATGAAGTTCGAGTTATAAATATACAATTTCTTCCTTATTGTTTTCTCCCCTCCTCTTCTTGACTTTTTGGTCTAGAATTGGAGAAAAGGGATCAAATTAGCAATTTCATAGCAGTTGTGGGTCATACTGGTGATATTATAGCGAAGGGGTAGGGGGTGTAAAGTGTTTTTCTGCCGAGCAATCATTGTGTCGGAAGTGCGATTTTCACCCCAGTCAACTTCAAATCCCAGTAGCAAAAAAATCTAAACGGTCAACCCCCTACAAATTTATGATGAGGAGATCGTCAAATATGGTCCTCATTGTGCCAAGAAAGATTTGAACCAACAGGATGTTGAGCAAAAACAGCTACAGTCTGTGATGTTACAGCCATTTATCATTGAAGTCAATGGACAAATAATTACTAGTCTGAGTCCTGATAAACTTATCAGCAGACACCAGTGATAGAGTGGTTCAGAGACACAATATTTGTCCTTATAAAAACTGACCCGCTTATCTGTGTGATTGCTCCGTCGAGAAATCTTCTGAAGTGAGCAGAAGTTAGCGCCGCGCACGTGGTTTGGGAAGTCGCAGCAAATATACGTCACATGAGGTATTTTTACAAACATGTATTGGTATATAACGCCGAGTAAAAAATACACTCATTACGGGCTTCGACTTACATGTTTATTTAATAGCGAACGTGAGCAAAAATTTCGATTTCACTCCTTGATTTGATTTTTGATTTTGGCGATTTTGGTGATTTAAATACAGAGCTAGCTATAATAGCTTCGTTTCATTTCTAACTTTCAAGTTGGTAAAATCGCCCAGATAAATTCACTACAACCTTTCAGAGACAATGTAAACATGGCCGACAGAAGCTAGACGTGTACCTGGTCATAGCAAGTTATTACAAATCATGATTGATATCCTTTATATAATGGTTCTAGAAACTGCATAGTTTAGTTAAGTATGAAGACGGAGTGTTCTGTGAAATTAGACTAACTTTATGTAAAGCCGATTTTGAAATATTTGATGTTTAAAAGTGAAGATATTTTCCTCGGCTGACATATAATCACCTGTGTGAGATTGTTGTGAGTAGATTTTGTAACAGCCAAGTTCGTTCAACCTTACACTTTAACACCAAACATGCCTAAAGGGAAAGAACAGGTTGTATCGAAACATAGAGGTCGGTCTGTATCTATAAAACGTAAACGTGGAAATCTTGAGTCAAGTGCCAGTTCTCACAGCATTTCCGAGTTTTTAGATGATGTTCTTTCGAACGAATAATCCTTAAAGTCGTTTGTTGGAGAATTAGTCAAACGAGATTTGATCATGGACCACATAATAAAAATAATTCATCCAACATTAACAGACCCTCTACGCAATCGTATAGATGATTTAGAGAACCGAGCCGATGACTTAGAACAGTATTCCAGGCGAACATGCCTAAAATTTAGTGGCATCCCCGAAACACCTGGAGAAAACACTGATAATATAGTGGCTATAGTGATAAATGTTATTAACAATGACATACTTCCTGAAAAAGAGACCAAATTGACACTAAGTCAAATTGGCCGAACTCACAGGGTTGGAGCCGAACGCAAAGACAAGGGACGTGACATAATAGTACGCTTTATTAGAGACAGAGCAAGGATATATGGTTCTAAACGCAACTTAAAGCAGAGAAACCTCACCTTAAAATCACAAGATATTTATCAATGAAGCCCTCACTCGTAAACGCGCTGCACTTTACAAAAGATGTCGTGATATGTTTAAATCAAAGCTGATTAAAAACTGTTGGACGTATGATGGTCGAGTGTACATGTACTTACGACCTCTAGCAGACGACAGAAATATTGTCATAACATGTGAGCAGGACTTGGATAACTTTCATACATCTACAACCGGAGAAAATTCACAAGCTCATAAATCTTTGTTTAATTACAACGAAGCTACATTATCACATTCTGCAATTAACACATCTTCCGATTGTATAGACGACGATAATAGAGTTGGAACATTAAAACAACAATCCTTACGAGATTTTGGCGGATTTGCCTCAACCCCTCAGCCAGATAAAAAGAAATAATGATGCCCGACTGTATCTTTACAATTTTGAACCAATCAGTATTATTCCCAACCCACTATACCTTATTATATACTGATTTTTGCTGTTTTTCTTAATAACTAAACTTACATTTCATGTATTTAAAATATATATAAACACACATTATGCAAGAACTAAATCTGGCTATTGTAAGTCTTACTTTAGGCCTGAAATGTTATCTAAATTATTAATTAAAAGTTACTTAGACAATAATCAACTTTCGATGTCATCGCTAACCTGCATTATTTACTGGATTAGGATCTGATTTGCTAATTAGTTTTCATTCACGATTTAATCATGAAATGCATAACTGATACTATGCCCTTTATCGTGCAGACCTTCGTAACGATGATCGAGGTTAGGTCGAAAATTCAATCGCTAAATCCTAGGTTCAGAGTGGACCAATTCGACTGAAATTTTCAGCAAATTCCATTTACATTATTTAGTTTGTAACTATTACCTAATCACCCATAAAGTATATTTAAGTTGATGACAACTTGATAATACCTCAAATTGTTTCATGCATTCGTCATTGCCACAATTATCCTACATGTAATTATAAGTTTGCTTAGATTTTTAAAAACAATGTCGAAATCTCCCTGTAAAGTAATGTCACGTACGTTACTTGATGGTTCCCTATAGTCCAATTTTACTGAGTATTGTAAGCTTAGGCCACTATTTAGTTTATATTTTATAGTTATATGTATTACATTTATATTATTACACGACTAATTACGATATAAATTTCATCGAATGTATAAACTGTGCCCACAATACAATGCTTGTAAAATTAACTACTCAAAGGTTTCATTCAAATATTTACTATTTGGGTTATCATCCCAGTCTAAACTTTTGATTTCGTTATTTATTCCTTTTAACAGATAGATTGAAGACGGCCAGTTATCTAAATAATTGTCAACTATGGGAACTCACTTCTCGTATCAAAATTATATATCGGATTGTTAATCTGACCACCCTCTAAGTATTATCACTTTAAACTTCCATCTTCATTTTTGTTCAATTTGTCTACTTTAAATATCGTTCGATAAATGTTATAATAACTTAATTATGACCGAATCATTCAATGTTTATGTATTATACCTTTGTTTTAACTGTAAATATTTCACTGCTTTTGTGTATTTTGTATTTTGTATTTCTTCTTCTTTTTTCTTTGTCTAATGAACACACGGACATGCTTGCTACAACAACTAATGATTATATGACTGAGACCCAGCCAACCCACTTTCACAATCGTTTGATTAGTAGTTATATATACTACTGTTTGCTATTTCAAAAGGACTGATTGTGTTAGAAAGTGGCTTGATGGGTCTCATACATCGAAAGTATTATTGCTTTATATATGTATCCCAAAAGACATTTTCTTATATTCTTCGTTTACTTATCTATTTGATAATGTTTACATTCTCAAATCACTTCTATTAAAATCCGGCGATATAGAACTGAATCCCGGCCCCAACATTGAAAATATAGATCCGCTATCGGTATTCCATCTTAACACACGAAGTATAAGAAATAAACTTGACCAAATATTCGAAATAGCAGACGATTTTTATGTGTGTGGTTTTACTGAAACACATTTAGACGACAAAATAAGTCACGAGTGTTTATTAAGAACTGGTTTCCACAGTCGAAAGGACAGAAATTCAAACGGTGGTGGTATTTTGGTTTATATTAACGAAACTTTATTTTGCAAAAGAAGGAACGATTTAGAACATTAAGACACAGAAATCATATGGGTAGAAATCAAATTCAAACATAGGATCATCTTAATAGCAACAGCATACAAACCACCGAATGCTAACTATGAATTTTGGTCTCGTTTAGATACATCAATTGATACAGCGTACCAAACTACTGACACTGTTATAATTCTAGGTGATTTGAACATCGATCTTATCACTACAAAAAATAGTAAGTTACATGATTTATTGTTATCAAACTCGTTAAGAAATGTTGTTTTAACGCCAACAAGAGTTACGTCCACAACATCTACTTTATTAGACGTCATTTTAACTCCACTAGACCTAAACGTTTGCTTAGGTGAAACTATAGATTTTGATAAACATATTTCTGATCATAAAGGTGTTAGTTGTGTTATAGATATTAATGTTAATACTACGGCAAGTTTTACAAGAGAAGTAACTATTTATAAGCAAGCGAATTATGATAAATTCAACAATCTTATATATGATTTTGACTGGATAAATCGATTTAATTTTCTCAATTTAGATGATGCAACTGAATTATTTTACGATACTTTAAATCAGTTTATCAACGAATGCATCCCCAAAAAACGCGTGACAATTCGACCTTCTGACAAACCATGGTTTAATTCCGAAATACGAAAAGCGATTAGAAAACGTGATAGGTTACGAAGAATTTCTATTCAAACAAAAAAACTGAAGGATTTGAATCGGTACAAAAAACAAAGAAATAAAGTTAACAATTTAAAAAAACAATTAAAATCTAAATATTATGATAAACTTGTTTCAACTATCACCGAACCGAATAATACGTCTAGTGATTTTTGGTACTCAATGAAAAATTTATTAGGTCAATTTATTACCATACAGATGGTAAAGTTGCATACACTGACTGCGAAAAAGAAGAATTACTAAATTCCTTTTTTATATCCGTATCCAATAATGAATCACTAAGCGACTCATTAGAATTTCGTTCTAAAACAAACTCTATATTGAAAATGCCCGAGATTCAAAATTCTGAAATAACTGACTTAATTTTAGATCTTGATATCAGAAAAGCAAACGGCCCTGATAGAATAAGTAATCTCCTCTTAAAGAATCTAGCAAAGAGTATCTCTATCCCCTTATCTCTACTATTTAATAAATCCTTACAAGAGGGAATATTCCCAAAGATATGGAAACAAGCTAATGTCATGCCCCTATTTAAAAAAGGTGACAAGTCCGATGTTACAAATTATCGACCTATATCGTTATTAAGTGCTATTAGCAAATTACTTGAAAAAATAGTTTTTAAACACATCTACAATTATTTTCATTTTAATAATTTACTAAATTCCTATCAATCTGGCTTTAGACCTAAATTTTCGACTGTACACCAACTTATTGAATTATACGATAGCATATTGCAGTCATTAGAAAATGGCGAAAGTTTATGTTTCATCTTTTGTGACATCTCTAAGGCATTTGATAGAGTGAATCACAATGGCTTACTAAAAAAACTTTCTAGTTACGGCTTAGATGGTACCTTTCTCCATTGGCTTAGCAGTTATATAAGCGATAGAAATCAAACTGTTTTTGTAAATAACGCCTACTCGTCGACCCTATCACTTAATTCTGGAGTTCCACAGGGCTCTGTATTGGGTCCGTTTTTATTTCTTGTATACATAAACGATATTCAAGATTCTTTGGAAAATACAGCCAGATTATTTGCCGATGACACCGCCATTGGTTGCGCTAAATCTAATGTATATGAAATAGAAAATTCATTAAACGCTGACTTATCCAAACTAAAGTTGTGGTCCAAAGATTGGTTGATAAAATTTAATCCTTCTAAAACAAAAGTATTGCATTTCAGCAAAACCTCCGAGAACGCCCCAACTTTATATTTTGGTAATGAATCATTAGATGTTGTAGTTAACCACAAATACCTTGGCGTTACTCTATCAAATAACTGTAAATGGTCCGAACATGTCGATAATATCTGTAAAGCTGCATCTAAACGTTTAAATATATTAAGAAAATTTAAATATACCTTTAAGCGAAAAACACTAGAAATTATTTACAAATCTTTCATAAGATCCGTACTGAAATACGCGTGTGAATTGTGGGATTGTTGTAATGTATCTGATCGCGATAAACTTGAAAAAATTCAACTCGAGGCAGCTAGAATTATTACAGGACTCCCAAAATACTCAAGTAAAGAATCTTTATATTATGAAACTGGCCTGGTTAATTTGTCAGAACGTCGCAGGATAAGAAGACTGTCTCTCTTTCACAAAATTATTTATAACAATTCTCCACACTATCTTACAGATAAATTAACAGAGCTATACACGTCAAAGCACAATTATAACCTACGTAACAATGCTGATATTCCCGTTCCTTTTTGTAAATCCACATTATACCAAAAGTCATTTATACCCCAAACAATAAGAGACTGGAACAATTTACACGAATCTATAAAAACAATTCCTGATATTAAACACTTTAAATCTAAATTAAATAATACCAACAATGACAATGTAGCGCCCAGTTTTTTTCAATCCGGTAACAGAAAAGAAAATATTATACATACTAGAATGCGTCACCAGTGTAGTTCGCTAAATTCTGATATGCATAAAATTAAATTGATTAATAGCCCTCATTGTAATTGTGGATATCCAAATGAAAACGCAAACCATTTTCTTTTACAGTGTAAGCAATTTAATAGTGAAAGAGCAAAATTATTTGAATCCCTGACCCATTTCCCTACGATTAATGTGCACACACTATTGTGGGGTGACAGCAATTTATCCAACCACCTAAACAATTCATTGTTCGGAAAAGTGTGTTCATATATAAAAGCAACTAAACGTTTTAAATGTTGTTTGTAAGCTGTGTTCACTTGCACCCTGTTCATTTATGTTTTTTTTTGTTTATTTGTCTGTTATTTATTATGTACATTAGATCAATATCTGTTACATCTCATAATTCCTTAAGTAAGCTGCACTATATATCACATTTATACAATTTCTGACTATGGAAAGGACGTTTGTAAGTTTTAATAACTTTTGTCCAATCCAATTGTATCAAGAATTTTTTCTTGTTGATGCAATAAAATATGTTTAAACTAAACTATCTATTGTGGTTAGGAAATAAATATTTGCTAGCTCTAAATACGCAGAACTATTTGAGACCGGAAAATAACCGAAACAAACTTTTTATTTGTTGTCTTTATTTTCCAGACCCTTTTCGGTAACATGGTGTAAATTATTTTTATAATCATAGTATATTATCTAACCATCCTGTAGCCATAGGTTTTGATCGACGGACTTATTTTTTTCTAGATTTGAGACTGAGCCCTGCAAAATATCGTCCACGGATGATTTGCTATCCAGCATTGGATTGGACAAGTACCCCTATGATTTGGGAACTGTAACAAACTACCTATGACAAAAATCACAAATAGGCTTTATGCTAGACAAATGTTAATAAATTCCCGACAACTTCGGAGCATCGGTCTATCATGACTGCTTTACATGACGACTGTGTGACTTTTGGTGACAAATACATTCAAAATAGACTGGTCAGACTGACGACAAAGACTAGGAAGCTGAGTAAAAGTAAGGTTAAGTCCACTAAATGTATGAAATCATACGACGATTTTCTTGACACTCCATTTTTTCCGGGATAGTTTACGTTACTCCATCGGCAGACACAAGTGAAATTAATTTAATAAACAGAGAGACTCGGACATCTGCCGATGTGACCTTAACTGATTTAGATAGAAAAAAAGTATTTGCGGCGATTGTCATAAAAGCACAATCGCCAAGTTTAAAAAAAAAATCAACTTCCGAAGACTAAAAAAGAAATGATTCGCATGAAGGCTAATAATGAAAATAAAAGACAATTGGCAGGTAAAAAGAATGGTTGCAAGTCCAAACCTTTTAGATGAACGAAGGAATTTTGTATGATGTCAAAAGTCAAAGATCCCCACAGAATGCCATAATTTGGTCATGAAACTTAAAAATCTAAACGTTTCCAATGGTAACGTAGCAGTGGTTATAACCGCATTTTTGGCTCTCGCGGGACTAAATCTAATTACACTCCATCAAAATCTACAGTTCAAAGAATATCATGTGAGCGCGTCGGTGTCCACATGTTTAGGAAACCTTGAAGTCGGCGAAAAATACCACCCTTTATACAGATGAAACTACAAAATTTGGCTCTAAATTCAATACATACGCAATAATCGCTGGCTCGGCGCATACGCCACTTATCCAGCAATGTGTTCGTTTTTCATAACAAACATCATGCAGTACAATTTATTTATTTATCTGAGGGACAAAAAATAAAGTCTTAAATTAATAGTTTTATTGGGGTGTTTATCCCTCTCTCTCACTCCCCGTATTACATGTCATTATTATATTTTCCTCGTACTTTACCCGGCAATTTATATTCCATAACAAACATCGTACTGCACAATATAATATTTAGTTATCTTTGAGATTAACATTAAAGTGTTACATTATTAGATTTATAGACCCCTCTCTCTCCCTCGCTCCCTCTGTATAACATGCCGTTATAAATAGGCCAGTGTCGGGGTATAAATAAGTAAACGCACTGTTCATTTTAATATATGTATTAGGCTAATCTGAAATAATTCATGTCAAATGCCGATCTTTTCATCTCCAGCTTAACATGTATTTTAATTTCTACTGTAGCATTATAAACACAGTTAATATAAAGACATTTGAAGTCGCGGGTTTACTGTTAAAACAACAAAGTGTTCGCGCATGCGTACATATGTCAAATCCAATCGTCTCATAGAGTGTATTCGGTTACTTTGCAGTATGGAAATAAACGATATTTTCCGACTGCGATAAAGTTATTTCGTTTCCGGGACGTGCGTAGCTTGGAGCATATTTTTTTTTAGCACAACCAAGGGACATAGCTCTTATTCTCACTAAGAGATAACTCCTTTGATTATGGAAGCCGGGAAGATTTTGAGCCATTTATAATATATGTCCAAATGGTTATATGTCCTCAAAAATCAGAAGTGGCCAGACTTCCATTGTTGATCAATGAAGTTTTTATAGTAAGTCTTATCATATAATGTCTTTACTGTCCCGAAATAGTGTCTGTTTGTTATAAAACATTTTTAGCCTGAACCACTCTACCAGTGAATACTCAATTAGGATCTTGTGGTTTTTTGCGCTTTCGTAGTGTGCGCGACACGACTAGGAAGATCTCGTGGCACATTTGTTGAGAATCAGTGACTTAACTAAATGTTAAAGAGAGAGAGAAATGGGGTTTAACGTCCACTCAACACAAACTAGGTCATTTCGGGACTAACATGGTTTAATTTTATTTCAATAATTCGCTTGCGCGTAGGGGTCTTTAGCAGTTGGAGGAAACCGGAGTGCCCGGAAGCCAGAGGTGACCGGCCAGCTAGAGGTCTAAGCGCGGTACTCTAGACCACTAGGCCATCCCAACCCCCCTAAATGTTAAAGATACTTTATGTACGACTCAGATAATACGCTGGCCGCTTTTGCTATAATAGTTCCAAAATAGATAACGCAAATTGAATATATATATTTAAAACTTCATTCCAAGCACATTATTATGAGTTAAGATATTAGCAAGATGTGTGTACTGGTTGAAACAATCCGTACTGGTTGTTCGAAGCCTAGCCCCGCTTCACCGTTTTTAGATTTATTTATTAAATGACCGTTCGGTGGCATCGAGGCTTAGATATGGTCTTGTCTTGTTAATAAATGTATAATTAATACTTTAAATAACATTTAAAGCCTAAAGAAATAAAATAAAGTTAAACGTCCTACTGTTTTGTTCCGACTGTGCTAATGAATAAGGTGTGCTGTGGATCTTCAACATGCACGCCGATGTGTACACAGGAACTTAGGGTTTCGTTGCATCCGAACCTGCCTAAAGAAAGACCTGCAATTTACGTTTAACTAAATTAAGTTAATCAATGGCACGGATGACGCCATGCAAAATTAAATTAAGAACATAATTGAAAATAATATGTTTCTGAACCCCAGACTTGTTTCAACATTTGATCTTTATGACTGTTTCTGTTTATTGTTTCTTTTATGTTGGTATGTAACTATCAAAATACATTATTCTGTTGATTCTTCCTCATAGGAAAATAAAAGTAATATCAAAACACGGAAACTCAGTTTAATTTTACCTGCAAACAAGAACATCTGTCAACATCTGAAAACTGTTTAAAAGAAGACGCATTCCCAGTGTTTCACAATCGTCTTCCAGTAGGTTGTACACACGTTTATACAACTAGAAGATACATCAAGATGAGGTTTATATTGGTGGCAACCCTGGTCCTGATCGTTATTGTCACAGTTGTTGATGCGTGTGGAAGACAGAGGGTACGATATTCTTATGGACATCAAGAGTCTTTCTGGAGATGGTACAATCAAGGTCAGACACAAATACAGATGAGCTGCAAGAAAATTAGAAGATCACAGGGTTGCAACAGATGCTGTTCTGGTGAGCTCTTTTGTTATTTTTATTATTTATTCAACGGTAAACATTTAACCGATTCCAGAATTTGATTTTGCGATAGAATTTTTTTTTGATATAACGTCTATAAGCCAGTCTCGATAGCCCAGTAGAAAGTTAAACCTCATTTCATTAAATTTTGAAAAAAAAAACAATTCTGTATGCGTCGGTCAAACACTTGGCATACGGGACACATGTTGGTCTAACACTGGATTGAATCCATCCACAAGGGAGGAGTCATTAATATGACCAAGAAATATATTCCATAAAGGGCGGGGAATGGTTAGCGCCTGTCCGTTGTATCATAAGGTCGGTCATTTAGTCATCTAACGGAATTTCGATTCGCCGGTTGTACGTGACAAGTAGTAGCGGCGTTTGTCCAGCCTCCTGGGTTTTTTCCACGAGTCATCCCACTGCCAAAAGACCCCTACGCGCATGCGAATTATTGAAATAAAATTGAACCCGAAATGACTTGTTGTAACACTACAGATAATTTAACAGACGATCAGCATAGTTGGTAGATCTTTATTGAGAACACGGAATAGACATAGATCGGGAGGAGCTCTATTCAAGGCTGACTTACTGTCAGTTAATTCTGGCTTATGAAGCGTACCACCATTAGGATAAATGATACATGATAGATTAACTTATTTGGTATTGAGATTATAGTCACTGTAACTGCACTTGCATATTTCCTTTAAAGTCGCGAATTCCTGCCGAGTGTTAAACACATAGATCATGTGTAGGTTATAAAGAACATATGAATAAGTAGATATTTAATGAGATCGTGCCTTTTGTCAAAACAAGCTAAGGTCATTCGTGTGTTGCCCGTAAATAACATATTGTACACATTAGATGTTTTAATAAGTCCATGCCTAGCAGAAGTTATATGTAGTTGAAAACGTCAAATATAATATCAATCTAGCAAATTTCTATGTATAGATCACTTTGTCACATTGTGAACGTTAAACCCCAATTTATCGCCCCTCTCTTTAAAGGGTCATTACTGTTTAATTTTAAACTGAATCGTCGGTGCCTGTAGGATTGTTCATTGTAGTTTGAGACTATAGTGTCATTGAAATAACAAGACAATTAAATAACAGTTGATAATACAAAAAAAAACAATTTTGTTTGTTTTTTAGTTGATGGTAATTGGGGTCCATGGTCTGGGAGTAATGCATGTTCTGTAACATGTGGTAATGGAACACAAAGTAGAACAAGATCTTGTGACAACCCTGCTCCAGCTTATGGGGCTGATTGCCATGGTGATAGTATTGAAAATAAAAGTTGTAACATGATTGACTGTCCTGGTAAGATGTTTCTAGACATAAATACACAAAGATGCTAACAGACATACACACGCATTGAGAATGCCCTAATAGAAAATGTAATTGGTATTTTCAGTTAGTGGTAACTGGGGCACATGGTCTGAATTTAATCCATGCTCTGTATCATGTGGTAATGGAACACAGAGTAGAACGAGATCTTGCGATAACCCTGCTCCAGCTTATGGTGGCGCTGATTGTCATGGTAATGGTATTGAAACAACAAGCTGTAACACGATGATTGACTGTCCCGGTAAGATGTTTTAAATCGTGTTTCTATGCATAAATATATATACAAAGATGTACAAGTTAAGAGGTGTATACACAAAAATGTAAATCAATTGACAATCGCACAATGTAACACATAGTTATGTTTCAGTCGATGGTAATTGGGGAACATGGTCTGAGTTTAGTACGTGTTGTTCTGTATGTGGCGTTGTTGAACAGAAGAGAAGTAGATTATGTGACAACCCTGTACCGGTGAATGGTGGAACTTACTGTCCTGGTGATCCTATAGAAACGAGGAGTTGTAACAGTAATGATTGCCTGGATAATGGTAATGATGTTAAGATTGTTTTGTCGCCGACATAGGCTAGCTATGATAATAGGTAGCTTATTCTTCAGGACTCTTGTAAACCACTGTTTGTCGCGTATTTTGTACACGGAGCACAATCCATTTGCTGATTAGACTATTTTCCTTCGACCGTTTCTTTAGGACTTGTTTTGTTTGTACTTGGTTTTATTTTCTCATTATCCTTCAGGAGATATTTACTATAGCTGTAACGGTACTTTAGCTGAACTATAGCTGGTCCGTATTCAGAAGATATTTACTATTTAAAAGATTTCAAATATAACAACTGCACCGATGGTTTACAGAGTCCACTCGGATGAGTTGTAATACTAAATCGTTTGGGTTGAACCTAACTAAATTCTTCCGAAATTATGAAAGATATGGAAAAATATGTTCCGTCAATAAGATGTTCCAACAGCCCCTCGAAACTCCAAGCGTTGATAACTCTTTGAGGGTCACTGCAAATCCCAACCATAGTTTGTACTTTGGGGCTTCCAAAGCTACGCACACGGTTAATTGAAGTGGTGATCTTGATTTGTTCTGTTTGTTCCCACACTAAACTTTTAGAACTTGGGTTATGCATTTGTGCCGACGTACCCTTAAAGTTCCAATTTCACTTTTTCTAAGAAAGTCAAAATATAATTATTTCTATGTTTTTTGCTCAAAAGGTTGTCAACTCACTATTTTACGATCATGGACAAAATTTTTTGGGGGTTAGAAAGGGCGACACTGGTTGATTGAGGAAATAGTTACTCAATTACCTCCCTTGTTTTCCCATTCTTCTCCATGGACGGCCATCTTCAAACATTTGAAGTTGAAAATGATATTTTTGCCAATTTCTCAACTGGCAATAGTGAATTATAGGATTATTCTTTAACAAGGTAGGACTGTTTATAGGTTCAATCTATTTTGGGGCTTTATTTTAATAAATTTTAAAAATATAACTTAAAAAAATGCTATTGGAACTTTAAGCTCTTAAGGTTTGGACTTGAATCAAGTGTACCTTAAGATATAGAGCTATAGTCCTGGGATCGCCTGTTGTGTACAGTTTAAATAATATTTGTACATGTTTTTGTACTTACAGTAACGACACCTCTATGTGCGAACCAGTACTTTGACGTTATTGTTCTGGTCGAAGTTTCTGCCAACATAAGTGACGATCAGGTCGGGTATGAAAGGGATTTATTACAGAAAATTTATACGGAATTGAGAATTGATGGTAATGCCAGGCGCTTCGGATTCATCGCTCATGGTGGTTTTGGAAATGGTCAGGATTTCAATCACCTTCCATTAGGCAGGGAAACTATCAGTGACCAGAAGACACGCATCTCTAACATTAATAGAATAGGAGGGACGCCACTACTTGAGGAAGCAGTTTACAAATTGATGAGTGATTTTAACAATTTGGGAAGGTCAGGAATTCGACGAAGTAGTATTTGGATAACAGGTTAGTATATTATACTACTGTAATATAGCGCATGACATGCTTTAAGATAATGCATTTGTTTAGCTGATCCTATCATGGTTTCTTTTTTGAACATTGAATGTTGAACTGTTGGATTCGTAAATAGATAACTTGTATTTGTGTGGAAAAGTACTTAGATGGTTGGCTTAAGCACTGGGTGTTTTGTTAGATGGACGTATTGCTAATGGGACAATTTCCATTAGTTGGGATATTTCTAAATGTAGGTATCTTTGTACCTTCAGCTAGCGAGACAACCCCAACCAATGAGGTACAATTTCAGGCCTATGTGCGCAACACAGTTTTGTACGGTGTTGGTATCGGTGACCGAGTAAGCAAGGAATATGTACAAATAATAGCCACCAATCCAACAGGCGGTATTAACACTGGACCCAACCAACTACAAGAAACAGCTACCCAAATAGAACAGCTCATCTGCTTCTGTGATAAATAAAATAATGAAATATATTTCCATTGATAAGTTATGAATAAATGTGTTGAGTTAATAATTTCTTAATCAGAGTCCTGTCGACACAAACTAGGCCATTTCGCATGGTTCAAGTAAAGGCCCCCGCGTGTCAACGAATGTAATTTAACCATGTTGGTCCCAAAAAGACGGGGTTTTTTTTCGACTACGCGTTAAACTAACAAACAACCGGGTGGGACGAACAACCGAGGTCACGTGTAAACATTGGCGTATACGTAAGAGATCCCTTGACAGTTAGAAATCGAAATAAAAAGTAGGCCGTACTGCTGCTGTACATCAAGGCAAAATGTCTCTCATAGAAAACTACAAAGCGTATGTCTGTCGTCAGAACAGTAGAACGTTAATCGACTCTGGAAATGTTGATTGACACAGATTTAGAGTGAATCATCCCCCGAAGCTGTTGTCCATACGTCCTGCCCCTTATGAATAGTCACCAACACGTGGCTGAATATTCACCAACACGTGGAAGAATATCAGTCACCAGCACACTGGTAGGTAAATAGTTTCAGACGTTGACAGATGTTATTGATTCCGGGGAAAATTAAATTGAGTTTCCGGGATATAACATTAATTTTATCTTCATACGAGGAAGTATCGAGCAGAAATTAAAGGACTTGGGTTGTAATGTAAGCCATAATATAGTAGTTATATCTGTAGATGTTAGGGTGGAAGGGAGTTTATTTTCTAGACCATTTATTGAACACATGTGCTTTAGAACATACGGTCTGTCAATGAGTAGATATATATATATATACTTCAGTACATATTAGGATGGAAGGGGGTTACTTTATTTCCGTATTTTGGGTCACGGTGGCTAAGTGTGTAGGATGCTGGATCTCTGTGCATTGGCCTAGAAAATTCATCCAGATTTTCCGGCGTGGTTCCCCCGTGTCAATGATGAAGGATGGAGGGCCTAACAAGGACAACTGTCTAGTCGTTCGGATGGGACGAAATATCAAGGTCCCGTGTACACATTGGAGTGCAGGTAAAAGATCCCTTGACCTTTGGAATTCGATATAAGAGTAGGTTGTAGTGCCGCTGCCCGGGCAAAATGTCCTCACAGCACACTGTATGTGTATACCTGTCTTCATTAGCCCAGTTCGCAGCAGAACAAAGGACGTTTAACCCCATTTCAATTCAATTCTAATGTAAACGAGAGAGAAAAATGGGGTTTAACGTCCACTTGACACAAACTAGGTCATTTCGGGACTAACATGTGATTTAATTTTGTGCGTTGTAGTCTTTAGCAATGGCAGGAACCCAGAGAAAACCCAAGAGGTTGGAAGGCGACCCTATTCCTTGTCACGTACAACCGGGGATTCGAAACCACGCCAGTGCTAACCATTCGCCCCCCCCCCCTGCTTCAAACCATAACACAACAATATCGTTTGTAACGCACAAAACATACGCATAGATGATTTTAAAAGAGGAACGCAACAAATTATATGAAAACGTTATTTAGAAAGCGGAAAACGACAAACTATGCATAAGTATTTAAAACAAGTGAAGCAAATGAAAGTTACAAACTGAACCACTTACTCTTCTTTTCGGAAGAAAGTAACACTGGAATCGTATTTTTGAAATAAAATAAAAACTGGAATTGTATAATTAAGAAAAAAATAACACAGGAATCGTATAATTCAACAACAAAACAACAACCGTGAACCAGAATTAAATACACCACTCGTCCAAGAAAATATAACCCAGACCATTTTGAGTCAGCTAGATGCCGGGATTGATTTATACTCCACCAATTGCGCCGGGTTTGGAAGTAGTTGTAGTCGGGTTGAAAGGGTCATCGTCACATCGTGTGATAATAACCTATAAAACAGAAATATAAAAATATAAGCATAAACTAAGTAAAGTATTTTAATTGAAATATTTTGAGTAGTGTCAATTGATAAACGTTTCATCCATAGACGTTCAGGCCACATTTAATGACTGTTCTGCTCCGACGTGTTAATGAGGACGAGGGGCTTACACGTATTAATCGTAACTATCTAGTGTTAAGAGCGGGGTTATGGTAAACCAGCATTTGGGGCTGAAATTGCGTCTTAGGCGATGAGTTAGAACAACCCCGTGCTTTCCAGTGAACATCACCAAGTTGCGGTTATGAAACGTTGGTCTGGGTGATAAATCAAGCCAATAAAAGTATTCCTGACTAGCTTTTGGTGTGTGTTAGGCTTTTTTGGTTTTCTGGCGTTGCATCCCAAACTACTCCCCCTCCCCCCTTTCTCTTATTTTATTCAATTTTCCTTATTTTTTACTTAACACCCTCTCTTCTTTCCACCTTTAACTAAAACCCTAATCTAGATAATAATTTTCATTTTATTACATTGCCAGCTGATCATTTAAGATTTATATTCAATACATACTATTCTGGAAGCAGTTTTAATAAGCATTAAGTTGCTTGTTACTGTATCCAATTTAAATCAAATCAAGCCATGGTTATAAAGTTTCTTGTGGTGACGAAGATGTTACAGTGAAATACCCCATACGTCACATTTGTATTCCAAGTGTATAAAGAGAGAGAGAGAGAGAAATGGGGTTTAACGTCCACTCGACTCAAACTAGGTCATTTCGGGACTAACGTATGGTTTTTAATTTTATTTCAATAATTCGCTTGCGCGTAGGGGTCTTTTAGCGGTGGGAGGATACCGGAGTGCCCGGAGGAAACCCACGAGGTTGAGAAGGCGCCCCTATTCCATGCCACATACGCTCACATTAGGGCTCGAAACCACAGCTGCAAGCCAGAGGTGACTGGCCATCTAGAGGTCGAAGCGCGGCACTCTAGACCACTAGGCCATCCCCCCAAGTGTATAAACCTACACCCCGGACTTCTGGACATAGTAATTGGGACGAACACGACCATCATCGTTCAACACAGTTGTCGTCGTTAAACACAGTTGATACAAAGACTAGTTAAAAACTTACGTGTTCAATCCATCCACGAAAACCATTTAGTCTCTGACCATGACCCAACTGAAAGGCACAGTGTGATACTTCTATCAACCCTAGAAACATGAAGAAGACAATATTCAAAAATCGTTTGGCTATTCTGTTGTTGTTTATCAGGCCCGGATCCAGGATTTTGTCGAGGGATGGGGGCACACATTCAAGCAAAGGGTAATATGTTGCAACCTTAGATTGTTTGGGCGGAGACAATGCGTAAATCATGTTTATATCATCTATTAAAGAGCAGATATGTGAACTACAACAGTAACAAAGCAAACGAAAACGAAAATCAACTATGTCACTGGGGCGCCCCCCCCCCCCCCCTTGATCCGTGCCTGTTTAGATATTGAAGTTCAAGGTAAACAAGTAAGGGGAAGGAGTAGCAAGAGGAAGGAGGGAGGGAGAGAGAGATAACCTTGTGTTACAACGCACACACACTAACAATTCAGCCATCTCCCACCCCTAGATAAGCGATGACACTATCTATAAATTACATCAAGTATAGATCATAATATCATTGGACTGCGATGTCAATCATTGCGCCATTTGTTTTAACGCCCCATTTTCCTACACAAACTGGACTAATAAAGTCACCGGGCTATAAGGGGAATTTTGACCGGTTAGCGGCGTTACGGCCTATACTCATATCTTATTCCAACTGTCATGGGTCTCGGAATTTCCTCCCACCAGAACAACCAGGCAGGTTGTCTGGCTTGCCAGGCTCCAATCCTTCAGCATTGATAGGGCAAATCAAGGCTTAAAATCGCGAGGCAACCGGGAGCGAACTCGAGACCTCCTGACTAGCGAGTCAGTTTCCTACACACTGAGCCACCACGACTCCGCCATATTATCAAGAATTGGTAGTATACCATTACCTGCAAATGGTGTGACATCTCTTTGAAGACCATCTTGGCCACTGAAAGTTCCAGACTTGATTTCGTATACAACGTCTCGCCAGACGGTCTACAAATAACATGTTTAATGATTTAAATCATCTTGTGCTATGAAATGAAATGGGAATTAGCGACCTACTGTTCTTCTCCTAAACTGGGCTAATATAGGTGGACATACGCCATATGAGGGGAAGTGTGCCCAGGCAGCGGCAGTATGGCCTTCTCTTATATTTCAAATTCCAACTGTCAGGGGGTCTTTTACATGCACGTCGATGTATACACGGGTCCTCGGTTTTACGTCCGATCCGAACAACTAGACAGCTGTCCTTGTCACGTTTAAAATCTTGCAGCAGGACAGTTACCCGAGAAGAGAGAGAAGAGTTTAACGTCCACTGGGTCATTTTGGGACTAACATATGGTTTCATTTTATTTCAATAATTTGCTTGCGCGCAGGGGTCTTTAGCAGTGGGAGGAAACCCACGAGGTTGAGAAGGCGCCCCTATCTCCATGCCACATACGCTCACACCAGGGCTCGAAACCACAGCCGCGAGCCAGAGGTGACCGGCCAGCTAGAGGTCGAAGCCCCCCCCCCCCGACTACTACAAACGTTACGTGTAGTCTAGTTCTTCCAATCAATAGCAATCTGATTAAAACACAGATCATATCATTTGCATTTTTATTGTTCAAAATTTCATTTTACGACACTAGGATCTGGAAGAGTTATTATGTAAGCCGCGATCTTGATGGTGCGAGGTCTAGATCTGTTACGGCGAGTTTTAGGCGTGAGGTGCACGGAACAAATAGGTAAATCACTAGACACGTCAACGCTGATTGATAAGATCAAACGCCGCTAGTCTCGGACACCCAGAACTCCCTAGTCTTCAACGTACGGAGGGTTCTGGGTTACGTATGGGCAATGGGACCCTTTGGCTAAAGTCTCGGTAAGTGCTAGATATTAGGAAGCCGGGCGATTTTGCTAGATTCTATATCTATAAAAGCAAGTATGAAATATCCTCTCTCTCTTTCTCTCGGCCCTGCAGCGCTCCCTCGACCAACGGGGATATATCGAACACGAGACCACCTGGCTGCTTCGATGTGAAAAGCAAGTCAGAACACACGATTCGAACGCCTGGGGGTTGCGGGTTCGATCCCGGTGTAGGCCAAGAAAGTTCTAGTAATTCGGATGTGACCAAAAATCAAGGCCCCATGTACACATTAGAATACACGCAACAGATCCCTTGGCAGTCTTTATCCGGGCAACTTTTCCCACACAGCACACTGTAGGCACACAGTAGCCGAGTCGGAGCAGAAGAATTATAATGTTAAACCCAATTTCATTTCAATTAATTTGAAACCAGAGTCCTGTTTCACGAAATTTTAACTGAGATAAAATCCAAACAACTGTAATTTCATTGGTTATTATAAATTGATTTTAGTGCACATCCAATCAAAAATGGAGTGTCCACTAAAATATGGATTTTATCTTTAGTTAAGATTTCGTGAAACAGGGCCCAGAAATAATATAAATGTTTTTTACTTACGGAGGAATTGGCATTTAATGTCTGTGCTGATCTGGAAACGCTTTTAGCTAAAAATTCAGTAGATTGACCATTAGCTATGATAGCAATTGTTGAGGGTTTATCACAATCACTGTTAGAAACGACGGCTTGTTTTGTTGTTGCGTCAGGGAATTCTGGTCGGTATTTCACATAAATGCTGATTCTTGATCTGAAATCAACATTGGACAAACGGAGTATCTTGATACTGCTGTTGCCATTAAAGTATGCCTGTCCATTCTGTATAAGAGCCCCATAGTTATCATATTCCCCACTTTCTGCCGTCTCAAAATCGATGTGGACAATCGGCTTACAAACTGAAAGTATATTAAACAAACATTATGCAAGCGCTAAAATATGGCTATTGCAGATCCCTTTGTACGCCTGCACCTCAACTGACCAGTTTTGCTTCGTTTTATTTACTACTGACTTAGTAATTGAGTTTCAATCAATGACAGGGCGGACGGTTAATGAATGTTTTTGTTGAAGAGATGGTTTCAAGAATCCTTCACCGAAAGTATGGACGCAGGTCTAACCTTTTCCTGGCGCTCAGCTGGAGACAAACCTACGACGTTACCCATTCGCCTTGTAATAGTTGAGACTTAATAACGGGGTTATTGCTATTCCCGCTTGACGGTCAGATGATTTGTTAGGCTTAGGCGGAAAACTCATACTAGAATCCTCCACTGAAAGCATGGGCAGTAAGTAAAGTCTTTAGGTGGATGCTACGATGGTCCGAAACATCATCACTGGACTTATTCCTCTATTTCTTACCTACACTTAGCGATCTAGCTAATTTCATCGGAAACGCTTGTCTGCGATATCAACCTGGTTAAAAGCAGGCGTTAAATTCAACACCAGGACACGTCAGATCAGTTCCTTGACCCCCCACCCATGCATCAATAAATCATCGACTCACCTGCAGCACACGATGTGTGTGTAGCAGTAATACAACTACATGCATCAATATCGTAGGCTGTACCAGGAGGACAGGGCATCCGATAAGTTCTTCCATTAGTCCGCCAGTTGAAGAAACAAGGATCATTTCTTATTGCAGCAAATTTGCAGCTTAAGCAGCAATCTATAAAGTAAACAAAAATAAAAATGTCTATGACTTCGATTTATGAAAGAAAGGGGGTAACCTCCACTCAACACAAACTAGGTCATATTTAATTTCGGGACTAACATATGGTTCAATTTCATCTCTATAATTCGCATGCGCGTAGGGGAATTTGTCAGTGGGAAGAAACCAGACGACCCGGGAAGAACCCACGCGGTTGTACAAGCGACCCTACTCCTTGTCACGTACAACTGGGGAATTGACACAACGGCAGTTGACTCAATGACAGACCTCGTGATGCAGCATCAGTTTCGTCATCACCGAACACGACAAGTTATAATAATAGAAACAAAAGCAAGAGATTATGTGTTAAATCTATTACATACTTTTAGGAGGTGCGTCTTTGTTGCAATCGACGTCTGTAACGCACTGGCCATTCTTGTAAGCAAATCCAGGAGAGCAAAGCTTGGCCTGTGAAACTCCGTCAGCACACATATAATGTTCAGCACAATTACCACTGGTCTTGTAAGAGTGAACAGCATCATTAATGCATGGATCTGAATAAAAAAAATGCTGTTTTAATATATTACACAATGTCCTAAGTCCGAGGCCATTTTACAACCCGAAATACAGAGACTCGCATGTGCTTTGCAAACAAATCCGTCACGCGGGTCTACACATTCAACTAGTATAAATAATGTATGCTTGACACAATGTCCGTACCATTATTTGTAACACTAACATGAAAGGAAGACGTCACATCTGTTTTTTAAGTAAGATGTAGATGCAGAGCTGGTCATCTTGCTATAAAAGTTCAAAAATAGATGATGAAAAATGAATATATTGAAAACTTCATTCAAATTACTTTATTTAGTGAGAAGTTGTGGCTGTTTGAAGATGTAACGCAGATATTTTTTATCGCAGCAACGGCACTTGTCTACCAAAAAGAAGCAGGGGCATTTTAAGGTTTATCATGGCGGAGGCTATACAATTTTTAGGGCCCTCTTTCGCGGGGGTCCGGTGGGGGGGGGGGTCTTGATTGATGATTTTCATACGGGGGGGGGGGCATATCCCTTGGCCACAGGGGGCCCTTTTGTCAGACGAGGGGCCTTTTTGTCTACCTTTAGGGCCCTCCCTAACTAGGGTACATTTCTTTTTTCTCATCGGTTTTAGCATTTTTCTCCCGTTTTATTTGTTCAACTTCTTTGATGTTTTTCGCGGGGAGGCTGGCGCCTCCAGCGCCTCAGCCATAAAACGCCTTTGAAAAGAAATCACGAGCATCGTCATTAAATAACTACTCTGACCATGTAGAGCGGGGGTGAAAAATGGGGTTAACGTCATTTCGAGACTATAATATATGGTTCAATTTTATTTTAGTAATTCGCTTGTGCGTTGGGTTCTTCAGCAGTGGGGTGAAAATGGAGGACCCGAAGAAACCCGGCGAGGTTGGACAGGCGACCCTACACCTTGTCACGTACAGCCGGGGAATCGAGATAAAGCTAGCCGACTCAATGATATAACTTATGATACAACGCGTACGCGCTAACCATGCACCCCCTCCTTGATCATATAAGTCACCATTCAATTACTATTGGTGTTTGCTTCGGTTACGGAACGCCTAACGCTGTGGAGTGGGTGCGAAAGGTGTATTTTTCTATGTTTTGTGTAAAAGGTTAGACAGATTTCGTTGTTGCAAAATACTTTACTGAATACAGACAGTTGACTACAACATTCCGATATTTCAGCCTCTTTTACAATTTAGGTCAATTATAATATTATATCTTACCATTAGGACACTGGACTCGTCCAATAAAGTTACACGTTAATAGAGTTTGATCCCAGAAGGTTCCAAATCCGCACTGTTTTATCTCAAACCCTGCCAAATTTCCATTCGTCATAAAATTACATTGGATGAATTTATCACACTCCAGATGAGGATTGTAGCCAACACCATTTCTGATCGCACAGCCCATACATGCTCCACTTCCGGAATTATATATTGTATTGTCTGGTGTAACTGATGGCGTGGCGCTTGTAGATTGTCCTAGAACAATAAACATAACATTCCCAGTATTCTTTATAACTTTAGTGCTTAGTCTTCGACAGATAACATGTATTTTAAATTATCTTTTTCGATTTATTTATGCAACGACATTTCACCGGATAACGGACTAGCCATCGCTATATAATCAAATAAATTGATTTTGTATTTTTATTACTAGTATCGCTGGGAGACAGATAGGCACCAATCAATGTAAAAGCAGGAATGCATTCTTCCATATAGCTTTCGACCATTTAATAACCAATATATATCATTATATGCCACAAATTCAGTTATGATTTACTAGTATTAGCATGAATAATTCAATTAGTTAATGGGTCGTCTCTTGAATGTAAGAGGTGGAATTGATTGTTTAAAATTGTGCTCGATCACACAAACACAACATAAAATGTTTTTAGCAGTGGGAGGAAACGAGATGATCCGGAGAAAACCCCACACGGTTGGACAGAAGATATGATACAACGCACATGCGCTAACCCCCATACCATACAGCCATTCAACAACTTAGAAGAAACAATAGAATTCTTACCATTGCTGAATGAAGCAAGCGACATCCCAATCACCAACACATACAGTAAACTTTTCGCCATGGCAGCTGTAAAATGAAAGTTTCTGATTAGTGTATGATCTCCAAAATAGTCAATGGAAGTAAAAATTGTTCCGTGGAATAAAATCAAATTGGGTTTAAAGCCTTAATTATCTGGATAATGAAGCCGGACACGCCATTCATCAGACACGCCTTCTGGAACGTGCTGTCAATGGTGTATACGGTGTTCGTCACATCCGAGCGACTTGGTGCTTTTGATTGTCATGCCCTTCATTCTACACAACTACATTAGGAAACCAAGCTGAACAACACGGAAACTTTCCCAGGGAACAGCTAATTCAAACACGGACAACTGCGCATTGTTTGTAATCCCATCTATTCTGGACCACTGACGTTGGGAAACCAGATTGAACAACACATATCGAAACATACTTCCCCGCCCCCAAAAGAAAAACTTCCACAACAGAAAATATTAGGTGATTCCCAAATATCTAGACATAGGTATCAGCTGTTCAAGATAGTATAAATATTAAACACTCTTATTCAATACTTACCAATATGGAAAGTGACGAGCTTTTTACCTGACAAAGAAGACCACCTAAATGATAAATTTAAACCACGTGATTTATATTTATAGGATTTATTCAGGCACCTAAGCTGAATAAAATTACCCGGGTCATTATATCTGTGATCCACGTCACCGGATTTCCACACTGAAAAGAATATATTAACATGATTTAAAGGCACACCAACAAAGTCGTACACATTTATCTCGGTACGCCATGTCAGATCGTAACATATCGGGTACGCCATGTCAGATTGTAATATATCTCGGTATGACAGGTAGGATCGTTCACTTGTATCACGGTACACTAAGTCGGATAGTAACATTATCTGTTACGTGCACTTCTATGTGTACACGGGACCACGGTTTTTTGTCCCAACCGAACGACTAGACAGCTGTCCTTGCCAGGCCCTCCCGTCCTGCATCACTGACAAGAGAAAATCTCGTCGGAAAATCTGGATGAACATTCTCGGCCAATGATTAAGCAGGCGTAAAATTGAGTATATATCACTTACATACATTCATATTACATAAAGAGTTTTAGAACCATTTCAAGGTTCCACAAAAATAAAGCCGTACGCCCTTTAACTAGTGTTTTATGAGGCATCGTGTTTAACTCTATATTCAAACTGTATTCTGATTAGTTGCACTTAATATTAAAGTAGCTAAGTCTGTAACCCCATATCATATTGAAAACACGAATTATTTGTCAATTTAAACCAACATTGTGTTATTACGGAGAAAAGATGGGCTTCTGATACCCAATATTTAAGACAAAATAAAAAAAATAGTGTACCATAATGAGTTTCATCACCATTTGTAATAATAGCTCGAAGTATGAAGCTAAACATATTCCCCAAGTCACGTCAAACGATGAAGTCATATACTTATCTGGAAAGCATGCACAATTAATACTATCTGTATAGACGCTTGAGATTGCCATTCGATTGAGACTTTTGGCGTATTTCGCCATAGCTTTACTGATTTGAAATTAGAGTCTAAACGGACATGATTGACATTATCAGTTTAAATGCATTCATATAACATTATTATAGTCGTTGCAACCCATTTGTTTCAATATCTAGGTCCCAAATATTGGCGATTTAGCTCCTTTAAATAACAGACAAACTGGCAGTTTCAAATGAAAAAGTTTTTTTTAGAAAATGTATTTATGGTGAATTATGCACAATATGCGTTCGTCGTTTATTGAAATTTTAGTTAGTGCAAGTAGGTGCGATTTATTAAAACGCAATAAATCATTATTTGGACGATTTGAACTGCTTTATTAAAATGGCCGGGGGACTATATTATATTAGTCATTTCCGGCCTGGAACACCGGAGATCCCTTTATATTGCAAAAGTGATTTTCTTGAATTTGCATATATTTTGTGTTGGATATTTTTTTATGCACTCAATGGCTGCCACAAAAGCAATGAAAACAGTCATAGCTATTGATAAATATTACATAAATTAATGTATTATTATTACTATTATTAGAAACACTTGTAAAAGTCACATTTTGAAAGCCAGAGGGGCCGGGGCCAAAGACATCTTTTTTTTTTTGCTAGCTAACCTGCAAGCAAACAATAGTAAAAAATGAAAGGTGTGTCCCTTTTCTACGAATCAAGACTGCATTAAAAGACGTTTGTCACGAACGCCAACTATACAATGTCAGTATTAATGTCAATTTTCGCGGAAATTGATTTTCAAAGATTCAAAACTCAAAATTCTATAAAAATTTCATAGAACGTCAACCAAAGATATGTAAATACAATTGTCAGAGTAGTTTCTGTTAATAAACCAAGACACTATAACCCCTTTCATTAAAAAATAAAGTGGCTAAAGGTCAATATTGGTATCAGACATTATCACATATATATATATGTGTTTATTGGTAAAATACTTTCCCAATATAATTTTAATAGAGAGTTCATTGCTACGACAGATGCGTTATGAAGATTTTAAAAAACAAAGTGACCGACGCGAAAGGAAAACACGAATTATCCTTCTATATAACAGACTTAAGTGACGAGTGATAACAGATACACGGGCGAATTTCTGATCACTAATAATTCTTTCGAAGACCAACGGATTTACAACCCCTTATTTTCATGTAAAACGGAGTGTACGACAAGGCAATCCAATGTCATCCAATCTTTTTAATTTGATCATAGAACTGTTGTTATACGCTATTAGAGACGATGTAAATATAAATGGAATAAAATTTGGTCGAAAATCCATAAAGTTGTAGCCTTTGTTGACGATATAACGACATTATTAAAAGATTTTAGCTCTGTACGACATTTGCTTGAGATATTGAGACTTTTCGGTTTAGTTTCGGGGCTTATAATTAACGTTAATAAAACAGAGCCAATAGTTTTAAATAGCTGTGATATCAATTTAATGCAAAAATTAAAATCAACCGGTATAGTATGCGAAAAATTTATAAAAATCCTCGGGATTCATTTTTCAAAAGATACCCAAATTACCAGTGAATTAAACTTTACAAATAAAGTAAATGAAATAGAACAAATATTAAAAGTATGGGATAAACATAAATTATCTTTAATTGGAAAAATACAAATAATTAAAACATTCTGCATTTCAAAAATTCTTTACCCGGCAACTGTTAATCCAGTGCCGGATTCTACGATTCGACAATTAAACTCAATATTTTACAAATGTATATGGAACGGTCTTGACAGAATAAAGCGAGATATTCTTATACAAAACAATAAAAATTGCGGATTAAAAATGATTGACTTAAAAGAACTCTTAATATGTAATAGCATTTTTTGGATTAAAAAAATATATCAGTCACCAATCCAAACATGGCTCATACCATATGAATTCATTATGGCTGAATATGGTGGAAATTTATTACGTGGAATGCAACTTTCCAGATAAGTTAAATTTAAACATTCCTTTTATAAAAACCTGTATGCCAACTGGTATACAATTTACACAACGCATATAAAGAACATTGCACATACTGAAAATCAAATTATTTGGAAAAACACAAATATAAAGATTAATAATAAAATTATATTTTTAAAATTTATTTTTAACAATAATATTCGATAAGTTAGTGAATATTTTGATAAAATAAATAAGATCGATAATCAATATGTAGAAAAAATCAATTTATCTCAAAAGGAATAGAAAAGTGTATCTTGCATTATGTACAGGAAGCGAGCAAATTTAAAAGTGCGGTACATACACATTTTAATTGTAATAGAACTCCTTTGGAAGATATAAATACTAATTTTTACAAAATATATAATACCCATTTTCACAACGTACACTTAAAAGATATGTATGATAGCCGGATAAAAGCAAAGTTCAGCAGGCCAAGAGCCATTAAAGAATGGGAACACATTCTACATACAGAGTTAAGCGATTTAGGCGTGGAAAATATATTCAAAATAATAAACACTGCACAAAACTGAGGAGTTTTGAATACAAATATCTCCATAGGATTATATTCGCAAATGATAAATTACTCAAAATTAGAAAAGTTGATAACACACTCTGCACTTTCTATGAATCTAATAAAGAAAATGTAGAACATCTCTTTGTTCTTTGCCCATTTTCACAAATAATATGGAATTATTTTCATACTATTTTAGATCGTGGTAATATAAAGATAAATATCTTGGTCTAACTAACAAACCAAATTATATAAATAATACTGAATAGATCTTCATTAATCATGTAATTATTTTACGTTATATTCATTTTTTTGATGAAGAAACGGCCATTGTAGATAGGAACAATCCCAACTATGACAAATTTTACAAAATACGTTACTTGTTCGACAACCTTGTACCCAAGTCGAGGGAGATCTATAATCCTGGGTCACATTTGTCACTTGATGAAAGTATGATCAAGGGGCAGGGAAGAATGCCTGCCAGACAATTTATGCGAAATATGCCCACACGCTGGGGCCTAAAAAAACGGGTACTCGTTGAATCCGACACTGGGTATGTCCTGAACTGTGAGCTTTATGGTGGAAAGACAGCAGGAGCCGATAATAATTTCAATGCGCCAGGAGAGGTTGTGAAGAGGCTTGTCACACCCTATGAAGGACAAGGAAGAACGATTTTTATGGATAACCTCTTTTTTAGTGTTGAATTATTGTTTGAAAATTTATGGCTTTATGGCTGTGAGGACTGTCAGGGAAAATAGGAAAGATATCCCAAAAGAAGCAACGGGAACGAAAACGCAAAAAGTCAAACTGCTTCAGCGGGCTGAGTCACTGTGGATGCAGTCCGGTTCCATGTTCTGCGTCACATGGAAAGAAACCAAAGCAGTTTCTGATATTTGTGTTTTGAACTCGTTCATTGTTTACAATGCCTCACACTCTCAAGATGACCAGCTTACACTTCGAGAATTTCGGGAGGCGTTGAGTACGGGACTTGTGAGTGGTCGATCATACCGCAAACACTCCACGTAATGATGACCAACGCCGAGATCACACTCTGCAACATGCCCCTCAAAAATGACAACTTCTGTAAATTGTAGAATACACATGCAACGTTGTGTAGAATACACATGCAACTCGTTCTGTCGCAGGGGTAGTTTAACTTTGTCAGTGATTTTGACAACCACGTGTTGCAATAAAAACAAAGCCTGATCGTTTCGATCGTTTGAGTTGAAGACAATTACAAATTTCTAGATTATCGACAATTTAATATTAACTGTTTCAATAACATCTATAAGCGTCTTGTGGCAACCCTGAAAGTGCCTTTTGGGTTTGTTTATAATGCTAAACAAACGCGTAAAACGCACTGTAACTTCTAGATTCGACAGGTTTTGGCCTTATGGTCTAGAGTGCCGAGCTTCGACCTCGAGTTGGCCGGTCACCTCTGGCTTGCGGCTGTGGTTTCGATCCTTGGTGTGAGCGTATGTGGCATGGAGATAGGGCGCCTTCTCAACCTCGTGGGTTTCCTTCGGGTATTCCGGTTTCCTCCCACTGCTAAAGACCCCTACGCGCAAGCGAATTATTGAAATAAAATTAAACCATATATTAGTCCCGAAATGACCTAGTTTGTGTCGAGTGGACGTTAAACCCCATTTCTCTCTCTCTCTCTCTCTCTGACACACACAGCGTGCTTGATTAATTTTTGGCCCCCAATCAGTATCACAACACCGCAGTTGTTACAATTTTGTTTACTTATTTTGACTGTATATTCGTGATACCACTGCACGGATATTCTATTTCTAATCATTAGATAGAATATTCTTGCACTGGTATCAAGAATATACAGTCAAAATGAGTAAACAATGTTGGAGGCTAGGGTAAAGAAATCAGAGATAACCATAAGATCTAGGCAAACTTGTGTTATCAGCAAACGAAGTGTCCATATCCGGTTAGCTAGCCAACTGCCAATTAACTCCGAACTGCTACATAATTATTATCTCTGACCAGGTACATCTTATTTTACTGATTAGACAAAATAAGTCAAGTACGATGTATTTTTTCTCTAAAAATAACAGAAAAACTTCCTTACCCCAAACAATAACAAATCTACCAGCACCCACCAATTTTGGCTTATTTCGTGAAATGTTTAGCACAACAGAGTGGAGACACCAACTACTTTACTACGTCATAAAGTCTAGTATTATCGCTCCAAAATATACCCAAAGCAGCGATAACACTGTAATCCTCTCCATCAAATAAGTAACTTATATTTTTTTCTGGGCATTAAAGACATTACTGAAATATATCCAAAGCAGCGATAAAACTGTAGTCCTCTCCATCAAATAAGTAACTTCTGGGCATTAAGAGACATTACTAATCCTTTATCTGAAGATTCGATGTGTAAGGGTTGTTTGTGCATCAAAGCAACTACATAACCGTTGTTCCGTCCATCATATCGGTATGTTTCCACTTCATAGTTGCAAAATTCCATGTTGTTGGCATACCTACCGAATTACGTGTGGGTCAATAAATAAGAGGGAGGAGATTTGATATTTCTTTGCATAACGCTTTATTTGATATTTCTTGATACTAGGTGCGTTTGTGGAAATGCTAAAAAGCCACATATCAACTGCTAAAATATACCTTGCAAAAACAAATCAACAACTAAGAAGGTGATAGATATTTTATTGTTTAAAGTAGCACTTTATTCTCTGTTCAATTATTAATAATGTAGTAAAATCCAGGTATGTGGATTGTTTCAGACAAATAAATTTTCAACCATATGCATCTTGCACCTTCAGAAATACGAGTGCTACCGAGAGCCAACAAGAAATGACCTGCTAAAAGCAAACTGTGAGGAGCTGGAAAATGAAAAAGACGCATTAGTCACTGAGCTCCACGTAAGTGTTTATTCTATACGCAATACTATAATATTCATTAATCTTGATTATAATAATTTGTGTTTTTGCACAATGCTGTATGCAAATCCTATTATCACTGCAAGTTATTTTAAACCCATTTTATCTTTCATCAGGAAAAGGTCGAAACTTTATCCGACGACAACACCAAAAGGATAAAATACAACCTACAATATGACAAGAATTTCATAAGGCCAGAACCAGACGCACCTCAAGTAACTGGAAAACCACAATTTTGTATATGCGGTAACTGTAAAGAGTTCCAAGATGACAGGATGAGCATGATTTGTAATGATCCTACATGTATCATCAAATCCAACATTTGCGAATGTCCTGGGAGTGGCAAGCATCCTCAATTGGACTTTTCAAACAAATCTGGAAACTGACTTTAGAAATAACATATTTCGGAATCAAGGGCAACGACGACCCATACCAACCTATGCATGTATGACTATACGTGCCAAGTTTTCAGGTGAAAAAGGTGCGTGTTCTTGATATCAATATGCCAATACAGATTCAGAATAAACAAAATTTGAATTAAACCTCATTTTTTTCGGTTTTTTTTTTTCATTTTGACCGGATAAATTGGGATCTATTGGCCGGAACATAATGCACGTACATTATTATAATTATGGCAAGATCTTTCTGATTTGAAACAAATCAACTGTCAATTAGATGTATCATTGTTATCAATAAACACACATACATTACAAAAAATGGTGCTTCTGAAAACCACCTTTTCAAAGAAGAATAGTATCCATAAATATGTTATGTAATATTGGTATCGTTTATTATGGGGTTTATAGCGCTAATAACGATGCATATAGTTTAATTTCAAGACATCGTTTGATTGTTGATAATATTCGCTTGAAAATTACAAAAATGCTTTAATTAGTACTGTGGTTTAATTAATGGTTCTAGTTTTTTTAAAAACACATTTAAAAAAACACAACACCATTTATATAGTACATGAGACAGCAAAATAGTCAATGGATGGCATGACAACAAAACAATCACTGGTTTATATATACAACAAAACATTAGCATCGGATTACTGGCAATATTACTTCTCATACAGTCCAAATTGTTGCTTTAACGTTTTTCAATTCTCTAAACTATAGTCCCCCCCTTCTACACGCAATGCCCTTGCTAAGTTTAGTACGTGCAGATCCTTGGTAATGTCGTTTGGTTGGACCCATTGTGAATAACTTCTTGCATCCGGGTTTGTCAGGCGCCTCCCACCATTGAAAACGTTTTCCATCTGTCCTACAAAGAGTTTCTCGCTACAGAAATACCCGACAAAATCTCCCTTATACACCCACATCTAAAGCATAACGATTGTACTTCTTTAAGTGGCATTTACAATTGTAAAAAGATATCAAAGTGACAAAAGGTATAATTCAAGCATTATGCGAAGTTTCGAAATGATATACGATATAATTGCCTCGGTTGGTTATAGGATGAAGCAAGTCAAACCAATTTACTTATTAATTTGTTTTCACCCCTTGTGCCATTGAACAGCAGTACCAAAAGCTGTTAATTAAAGGCCGCATCCATGGTATGATGTCTCTGTGTGATGCCCCTTTTTTAGCCATTTCAACGATTCGTTTTGCAAAAGCCTTTGCCTTATGTCAGATATCAAGACTGGTTTTGTAATTAAAAACATTTTTTTAAAAAAAGAAGACTGGTTTATATTTCGAAATGCTGATTTTGTCTAAAATAGAAAGTAAATAAAATAAAATAAAACCAAGTACGAACAATCCAAACCATTAGTCAAAATTCTAAGTCCTCAAAAACGGTTGAGGCAAAATAGTGTAATCAGCAAATGGACTGTTCACCGCGTACAAAATACACGACAAACAGTGGTAACAGGTGTCCGGAAGAGTAAGCTTACCCTGTCTGGCGCCACACCCGCCATAGCTGCATCCAGGTGTCCGGAAGAGTAAGCTTACCCTGCCTGGCGCCACACCCACCATAGCTGCATCCAAACTATCTCGGTAAAATAGTGTGATTGGCCAATGGACTATCAATGACAGTCTACACCGGTAGCATTCCTAAACAAAAACGGTATAGGCAAAATAGTGTAATCAGCATATAGACATTAAAAGAAATTAAATCAGAAACATTTAACAATATCTCCCCTTCTCCTACTGCATTCATATATAGTCACACTTTGGTTTCTGTTCGCCAATTTGTGACTCCTGTGACTCCATTTCTTTTGAATGTCTTTCTAGACGACAAATCTTGGTTTTAAACTACAGTTTCATGTTGATCATAACGCTGAACTGTACCCAACAACAAATACCTTAAACTTTTAACAATAGAAAACCGCCATTCCTACAATTATGTACTTTTTTCCCAAAATTTGATCTAAACAATGCCCTATGTATCTGTTCAATCTTTTGTATGAAACTCCCTACACCAACATTAATACCAAACCTAATGTTAATATATTAAAAAAAAAACGCACCCGATTTAAAGGCTCAAACCTATGGAATTCTTTACCATCTTACTTAAAACTCCTACGCACAAGCGAATTATTGAAATAAAATTAAACCATATGTTAGTCCCGAAATGACCTAGTGAACGTTAAATCCCCCCCCCTCTCTCTCATTACTTAAAACTGACCACTTACTTAAATTCATTTAAATGTCTTACGTCAAAGAATAATACCTTCCATCTCAATATATAAAAATAATGTAGAGGTGTTTTTTCCTTGTTTCACATGTTTATTGTGTGATATTATATCTGGTGCTATCATCTTTTGTATTATAATTTCATAATGATTATTTTATACTCCTATTCGTCCCTCTCTTTTATTTGTAATGCTATCATCTTTTGTATTATGGGTTTTTTTTCATAAAGGAAATGGTGGTAGAAAGGCTTCTACAGCCCAACCCTCCGTATATAAAATTAGTACTATCATAAACGTGACTAAATGCAACGTGCACGCATTAACCATAACTATAAATCCACACAGACAATTTGATGGACTGGCTTGGTTCTAACATCAACAAAGGGTATGCAATCAGGTCAAATATCTCTGGCCTCTGTTTAATTCGTGCAAACATGATGATTCACGTCTCTTAATAATTATAGAGTTACCCCCCCCCCCTTCTTTTTAATACCCTATAAAGATTTTAAAACGTGTATTAATCATTTTATTTATGACCGCTGGCAACGGTCTTGAGATCTTGCAGACAAAGTTCATCACATTAAGCCTTTCTTAGGAGAATGGCCAAGCTTCCGGACACCTGTTACCACTGTTTGTTGTGTATTTCGTACACAATGAACAGTCCATTTGCTGATTACACTACTTTGCCTAACTATTTTGCCTATAACGTTTTTTAGGACTTCGAATTTTGCCTAATGGTTTGGATTGTTCGTACTTGGTTTTATTTTATGTCGTATGTCGCTCTCGCATTTTTTAACTCACATTTTCATATTAAAAGCGAGCCTCAATCAGAATGTGAACACTGTCGTGCTCCTTAACAGTTTTAACTAGGGTTTAAAAGCACATTATGATTGAGTGGAAGCATCTTTAGGATATTAGATCTAATTATTACCGTTGCCAGTCCTTATATCATTTATTTGCCCAACCGGGTCTATATTGTAGATTATTACACTTTTATAAGGAGACAAATTTTTACACAAAATTTTACATATATATTTGTAATTTAATTTTTATTTGTTGTATTTTAATTATATATATATATATACATAAAGTGTTGTGATAATTATTTTTAATCGATAATCTCTGTGATATTTGTTTTTATTTATGTATGTATAGATTATTTTTGTGATTTTATGTAGTTTGTCTTGTATAACTCATCATGTCTGGCGAAATATAGCCCGGTTGTTGCTGATGTGCCATAAACCACATTTCATTCATGCATTTATTCATTACCCCCCTCCTCTTCTACAATACGACGTCTGGGGTGGAAACGAACTATATTGGAATTTACTATTCTTATCTTTATCTACATCCGGGGTGTCATGAATTTGTATCTGCCGAAGCCGTTACTCATTGCACACCAGTGCAAGTACCATGCAAAAATCCGAACTTTACCACTGCATAGACGGGGTAGAACAGGATGGATCGGTTCGGGGGCTCTGCTTTAAACTACAGGCAGAAAATAAATATCATGCCCTTACCCGCCCTCCACCTTGGGTCTTCATGGACGACTTACTGGTTGCACACCAGGAGTTACTTATCAGGTCCATAATACTTGGGCAGACCAACACTGTCAGCGGCCACACAACAACCTTGTATTTTACATGTTCTATGAAACAGGTTTTCGCCGAGTGTTCCGGTTTTCCTCCCACTGTGCAAGCTAATTATTGAAATAAAATGGAACGATATGTTTGTCCCCATATGAGCTAATGTGTGTCGAGTGAACGGTAAATTCCATGTCTCTCTCGATGAAACATTATTGCTTAGAAACTGTCAATGTTATCATATAACAATAGCACGTTTATTAAATCTGGTGAAGAAGGTGAAATATTCGCTCTGCCCTATGCCCGATATCCATCACTATATTCAGTGTACATTCTATAAAACAGATAGGTACAGTTTTCAGTTCAGTGTATGCAAATGTTGAACGTAGCATCCCTTCGTTGCGTGGTTAAGTATGCGTCTGTGCCTCACAAGAACCCGGTTGTACGTGAGCAGGATTAGGGTCGCCTGTCGAACCTCGTGGTTTTTCTCCGGGTCCTCTGGTTTCCTCCCATTACTAAAGACTCGGTTGTACGTGGCAAGGAGTAAGGTCGCCTGTCCAACCTCGTGGTTGTTCTCCGCTTTCCTCCCATTGCTAAAGACACCTACGCGCAAGCGAATTATTGAAATAAAATTAAACCATGTTAGTCCCGAAATGACCTAGTTTGTGTCGAGTGGACGTTAAACCCCATTTCTCTCTATCGCCCCACGAGAAGTGCAAGGTAGAAATGGGCTGAAATGGGGGTTTAACGTCTTACGTTTTCACTCAGGTTGTCTCAAGGGAGATGGTTATACGCCATTCAGTGTGCTATGAGGGACATTTTGCCCGGACAGTTGCAATACGGACTACGCTTTTATCGAATTCAGTGGAACCGTCTTGCCCAATACCCGGAGTGTCTTATTCAGTAAGACGTGCTGAGGGTGATGCCTTGGTCTATCCATTAATGAATACCAATGCCCAAGGGAAATTTTACTCGTGCGTCGATGTATATGGGGGCGCGCGGGGTTTTGTCCTATTTTGGAAGATATCATCGAAGCATTACACAGAGTCTTTTAAAAAAGAACAGCAACTCAGCCTAAATGATGAGAATACAATAACTTTAGGCTATATAAAACCTTTATTGACACAGTATATTAGACGTAAAAAAATTCTAACATAAATCCATATTTTCTGAGTCGCAGGTTACTTCCTAGATTTAAGTATTAATAGAAAACACGCAGACATGTTTAGTCGTAGTATAGCTGCCTCCGTGTATTATAGGTCAAAATAATTCTAACAAAAGTCATATTTTCTGAGCCGCCTAAGCATTAATACTACTATATTATGGACTGATGTTCAGTATTAATTAAATTAGCCAGACGTATGTGGTGGACGTCGTGTAGTAGCTGTAGCTGCAGTTGCAGTATGTGGAGGACGTGGTGTAGTAGTTGCAGTTGGACCTCCATCACATAATGTAATTATAACCTAGAAATACAACATGAAAAAAAATCATAAAATGGGTTTAACGTCCTACTGTTCTGCATTTTTTAGGCTAATGAAAACGAGCGTAGGTCATGCATGTTGAGCAAAATTCTGCCCAGGCAGCGCCGCTACGGCCTATTCTTATTCATTTTGAATTCCAACTATTTCGAACTGCCAACGAGGTTTTCTACGTTCACGCCAATGTGTACATAAGCCCATCCGAACGACTTGCCACTGTTCCTTGTCGGGTCCAAGATCCAGACCCCGAGTTCACTAAGCGTTCTCAGACTTAAGTTGAGAAATTACCCAAATTTGTTCTCCTTATTTTAACTAAAATATGGCCCTTTATAATACTTTTGATGTTTTAATATATCAAATATACCAATAAGAAACTATGTCCAAAGTTTTGTATTTCTGGAACCAATACATTTCTGAGAAAGCTTTGTGAACTCAGGACCTGGCAATCACGCAGAAATATCTCAAGGAATTTAATCATCTCAAATATTTCATTGAAATACCTAACAAAAGCGGCATGATTAAGAATAATTGGAGTTTTCGAACAAAGAATATTAAAAACTTACATAATCAACCCATCCACGGAAATCATTAAACCCCTCACCATGGCCCACCTGGAAGGCACACTGGGATACTTGCAACAGTCCTGTAAAATTAAGGAAAAATTCGGGTTATAGCCAAGGTTTGAATATCACTTGCTAATTTTACCTGACTATCTGATTATCAAGAGTTCCAAGAAATGAGTTTCGTACTCAGCAGGGAGACTTTACCGAAACATCAATCTTCACGTTCCCTCACCAAAATCATCTGTTCATCTCATTGATAAACAATTAATGGCACGATCGATGGCGCATGCTTACAAAACCCGGAAATAACAAAAGGCAGCAAAACAGCTGAAAACACCTAACAAATTATTAATACCAATTTAGTTACCTCCAAAAGGTGTGGAATCGAGTTGAAGACCATCTTCACCACTGAACGTTCCTGATTTCAATTTGTATACAACTTCTTTCCAAGTGTTCTACATCAAATAATACATTTAAAATAACAACATTAATTGAACGACATTTAGTAGAAACAATATTTGCTGTATCTAACGTGTCATGGAGTTAACTGACGTTGTCTCAATTCCCAATGACCAGGGGAGTGTCGCCTGTCCAATCTCGCTGTCCTCCCATTGCTAAAGACCCCTACGCACAATCGAATTATTGAAATAAAATTGAACCTTATGTTAGGTGCTGCGTTCCAGACTCGGGAGTTTGGCGATAACATTCTACAGGAGTCATCTAGACATAAAATATTAACTTGCTAGAATGTATATAAAACTGCGATGACGGCAATGTTCAGATGCAGTATTCGCAGCAGTATTAATTACATTTTCATAAGCAATGCCGAGTCGAAGGTATAGTTGGGACAGATAGGAGCTTCGACAAAAATATTAACCTAGCGCTGTAAGTGTGAGCTTTCTAAGTGAAAGGGGGGGGGGGGCATACTCATCAAGTTAAATTTGTTAATCTAGAGTCCTTGAAATGACATTTACTGGACTTAGCGGGTAGATTTTGCAGTATTCTGGTGTTCAGAATGCACTTATGACACCAGGAAAATTGAGTACTACTAATGGGAAATCATCTTATTTATTAAGAACTTTGCAAGAACATACGAACTAAAAAACGTACTGTGAAACTGTTTTGATTCGTTTAAAGAATAACGCCAGGTTTGGTTCAGTTGCTGGGATCTTTTACTAGTCGATAAAAATGGTGCCATTATAGAGAGATCAATGGGGTTTAATGTCCACTCGACGCACACTAAATCATTTCGGAGAATCGAGACCACGCCAGTTGACTCCATGACACACCTAATGATACAGCGCGCTCCAGCTAACCATTTGGCCATCCACCCCCTCCCCGATAACATTATAACCCATGCCAATTTATAGTGAATGAAGCAATGATCTTAGTATGTCTGTTTCGAGGTAAATATATGACATAAATCATATTGAAATCCTGGACAGAATATTAATGCTTAAAGATTATGTGATGAGGATTATTCTATTTTGCAACCGTCTTTTTTTTTTGCCAAATGTAACAGCAACGCGAGGTAGAAATCTTTAATGGAGTGCAGTCTCTCTATAAATAATCAATGCCTCTCCAATACCAGTATCGCGTCATTTATATTTTTTTTTTGTTCTTAGAAACCACGGAGTACCGCTTGAATCGTTCATAGATACCACGGAGTACCGATTGGATCGTTTATAAAACCCACGGTGTACTCACAGTTGTTGCCGTAGTCAGTGTCTGTGGGGATCTGGACACGCTTTGAGCTGTGAATTCAGTTGACTGACCATCAGCAACAATAGCAACCGTGGAAGCTTCATTGCAGTCACCATTAGCAACGACGGCTTGTTGGGTGGTATTGCTGGGAAATTCAGCTCGGTATCTCGTGTAGATGGTGATCCGATCTCGGAAGTCAACATTGGCCAGTCGAGGAATCTTGATGCTACTTCTACCATTAAAGTATGCTAGACCATTCTGAATGACAGCTCCATAGTTACCATACTCTCCAGGCTCTGGTCCATTAAAATCGATATGGACAATCGGCTTACAAACTGGAAGTTATTAACACATTACTATGTAAAATATCAACACTAATGGTTACCCCCCATATTTTAGACATCCCAAAGTTCAGACCACCCATTTTTCAGACAAATCAGTCAGTCGTGACATGTGATTACAACCAGTGTTACCTACTTACACACATAATGAACCTGACCAAAAGGCTAACTAGATTATTTTATTAAAGCGACTAGAGGTATATTTTACCATTAAACATGTTTTCATAGCATTTATTTTAAACAATCAAGGATTATAATTTCTCTCACTGCTTTCACAGTATTCTTTTAGATCATGCAAGGATTTTAATAGAATAATTTTTTTACGTAGTATAAAACACTTATTTTTATATCATTCCATGAAATGTAATAAAATGCAGTACTGGGGTCAGAGTCAACACAAACATGGCTGGACTTCAGCGAATAGAATATGTGCAGTCGCAGACGGGTATTCAGGTGTTCATTCAAGAAAATACATACTCGAAGAACAAAGTCAGGGGACAGTTTGTTCACTGGAGATGTTCCGAGAAGAATTGCTCAGGAAAGTGTACTACTTCCGGTGATTTCATTGTAAATTTGACGGGAGTTCACTCCCACCCACCAAAAGATAGCTCTACCGTTAGATTTCTCAGCACCTTGAGAAAGCGAACCAGAGAGGAAACAACGCCTCTCCAAGCTATATACAATGATGAGATCTCTCGATTGACTGCTGGTGTAGCACAGAACATGCCTTCCTTTCCAAGTGTTAGTAGTGCACTATACAGACACAGGCTAAAATCTATACCCGTCCTTCCACAAAGTCGACGTGATGTCAACCTTGAAGGCGCCTGGACCCAGACTCAAGACGGCAGACGGTTTCTGCTCTTCAGTGATGGTGAAGATGACAAGTTGATAGCTTTTTCGACAGACGACCAGCTTGCCACTCTGCAGTCGGCAGACACTGTCTACATGGACGGCACCTTTTCCTCCTGTCCAGCCTTATGGAGTCAGTTGTACGTCATCCATGCACGTAGTGGTAATACCATGTATCCACTTGTCTTCGTCCTGATGCCCGACAGAACACAGACAACCTATACCAGACTCTTTGGTTTACTTAAGGACAAGATCCAACAGACCTTTAACCGCCCCTTTCAACTACTATAGTGCAGACAGACTTCGAACTGGCAGCCATCCGAGCAATTCAACAGGATTTTCCAGCTGCAGATGTGAAAGGGTGCTTCTTCCATTTCACCCAGGCAATTTGGAGGAAAACACAAGACCTTGGCCTTTCAGTCCCCTACAAAGAAGATCCAGAGGTACAGAGGTGGATACGACGGGCTGCTGGACTTCCTCTGCTCCCCCTGGCTGATGTTCAGGATACTTGGCTAGCCGCCATGGCTGCGACACCTAACGTTCCCCGAGCAGTGGAGATGAATGATTACGTGGTGGAGACATGGGTGGACTATGGTGCCCGATTTCCGCTACATCTATGGAACCACCACCAGACTATCGGCCCTCGAACGAACAACAATCTCGAAGGGTTCCATAGCAGATTAAATAAGGAACTCCCTCACAATCATCCCAATATATACAGATTTGTACAAATTTGCCAAAAAATAGAGACTGCAGAGAAAGCAAAGTTTGCCCAAATCTGCCTTGGTGCTGCTCCCCCACGCAGAAAGAGAGTCTACCGGGAGACAGAAAACCGACTGTCAGACTCCAGGAAAGGCTCCGTGCTGGCCAACAAACTCCTTTGGAGTTTCTCGACGCTGTTGGACATTTGCTTAAACTGGGATAAATTGGATGAATTGGATTGTAATTATGTGCTTGTGACTATTTCGTCTTACATGCATCATTTGTGTTTTGATTTATATTTGTGATTACTAATTGAAAAAGTCTTTGCATATATTTGTTCGAATTATGTATGATTATAACCAAAAAACTAAAAACCACTGTAAAGAAAATGTTTTAAAAAAAATCATACATGATTCGAACAAATATATGTATATGTAGTAGCCCATTATTGTCATTAGGGTACATTGTTTATATTTTATGTTTATTTAAATTGGTATTGTAATAATATTATAAGGTAGATCTACTCAATTAAATTTAAACCTATTATCCTATAACTTTGTTTATTACTTTATTTATTGTAAATACTTTTACTTGGTTAAATACGTATAGTCTCTCCCAAAGAGCAGTTTAATGTACTTTGTCGCTTTATTTTAATTCATATTTCTTAAATGTAACCTTTTGTGTTTTTTTTTGTGTTTTTGGTTTTTGTTTATGTTTTGACAGTTAACGTTGATCCTTTTAATGAAAATAAACTCTTGTATGTTTTAATTGTCTCGATTGTTTATTTATCAATGCCCAGAAAGTTTCTTAACCTGAACAAAAATCTTTAATTTTATCTTATCATGTTATCATGGCATTTGGAACAGTCCATAACTACAGAGAGGTAACAGTGTAATTAACTTGAGTGCAACCATCCATACCTTTTGTTGACTTAACGTGTCTAAAAAATGGGAGGACACCACACTAATGTGTTAGCCATATGATCTACCCAATACAAAAGATCAACAGTCATATGATCTACCCAATACAAAAGATCAACAGTAATGTGTAAGCCATGTGAACAACGTGTTAGCCATATGAACTCCTCAATACAAAAGTGGCCTCAGATGTTTACGAAAATGATCACAAAACAGACAATAAGAGTTAATAATAAAATGTAGTACGCATCACTAAACGAAACGGTTATCTAAGCGCACTTAACATTGGCTACTATTAAATGTTGAGCACCTATTTAAATGCGGAACGTATCACGAAACGAAACGCTTACCTATGCTAATATAAGCAATGAACACGCACATCCTGTTACTTTTCATTTTAAGCGTGTTCGCCTAACAGTAACACACTACCTAGTGTGTACGCATATTCACTAGCACAAAGTCTGACAAGGACAGCTGTCTAGTCTTTCGGATAATCCGAAAAACTGTGTACGTAAAAGATCCCTTGGGAGTTAGAATTAGATGTAGGAGTAGGTTACAGTGCCGCTATCCGGGTACAATTTTCTTCCTTAGCCCAGTCTGAGTAGACCAGTTCATTTCATTCTATGAGAGGCATTATAGATGTGACCGAAGTGACCAGCGAAACAAACGGAAAGATAAAAAGTATTTGGGTATAATTAAATCGAATAAGTGACCTCGTGTAAAAGATTTATTTAGATCTAGTCACTGACCTGGTGTAAATTATTTAATTAGATTTGGTCACTGACATCGTGTAAATTATTTAATTAGATTAAGTCACTGACCTCGTATAAATTATTTAATTAGATTGAATTGCTCACCTGGCGTACAGGATGTAAAAACGGATGTACTGCAAGCACAGACAGACTGATCATAAGCTGTTCCACCTGGGCAGGGCATCTTATAGACCAGGCCATAAACATTCCAATTATAGAAACAGGGCTCATTTAGTATGGCTGTCATGTGACACGCTTCTGAAATAATATACATGTATTGTAACAGCGGTTAGGTGGTCCAGTGTGTAAGGTGCTGGATCGCTAACCTCGAGGTTCTGATGTTGGACGAGAAAGATCATCGGATTTTCCGACGTCGTCCCCTCCTTATCAGTGGCGGAACATAACGTCATACGAGGAAACTCGTCTAATTGTTCGGAGGGGACAAAATTCGAAGATCCTAGGTGCACGTTAGCATGACCACAAAAGAACCATTGGCACTAGGTATTGCCTTTTCCACGATTCATTAAAGATTAGAAAAGGTGGGGGTATCTTTAGCAGTGGCTGGAAACCGGCGTACCTGGCTCCGGATCACGTCCAATCGGGGACTCTAAACCATGCCAGATGACTCAATGATCTAATGCGCATGTATTAACCATTCGGCCACACAATCCCCAAACTAGAAAAATAAGAAGCGGTAAACTTACTCGGGACTGGCGGCTCTGGTTTGCAGTCTGAATTCGGGATACAGTACCCTAGAACATCATTGTAAGATTGACCCTCAGGGCATGTTCGGGTGTGTGACAAGCCGTTAACACATTGATAATACTGAGAACAATTTCCATTGGTTTTATAGGTGGCAGGTGGTGTTGGTGCGGTACATACATCTGTAAAATAAGACAGTAGGGGTTAGGGTTATAAAAATACGATAAGTAAGTAAGGGTCAGTTTGTCCATAGAGAATATTTAATGCGACCCGGTATTACTCAATCGTATTATGTTTAGATTTATATTTCTTAACCGAATTATTGATTCATGCCCACTGTAATCGAATCAATCTTGGTGCCGTAAAAAAAGTCCAGCACAATCGACGTCGAACTTAGTATGATTATTCTGTGAACAGGAACATTACACAACGATCGATTAAGGTCTAATACAGAATGGGTGTCGTGAAATCGTGGTCGGCTCTTGATGCGCTTGTGCTTGGACAGAAAACGAGTAGAAGCTAAATCAGACATGAATTCTTTCAACCTTAACACACGTTTGAAAATGGGACAAAATGAAATGAGAAAGTATGTGCAAGTGTAATATCAGTCATTATCAGGACAATTATACATTGTCAGCAACGGGACCGTCGGCGATCAAAGACAAAATAATTCGTCCCGAAATGACTCAGCAGTCTGTGTCGAGTGGACCTTAAACCCTCTTTCTGTTATTCTACATTGGTTTTTCTATTGTAATGGGTTTTAACGTTCTATATATGTACTATTTTTTCTACTGGAGTCAGTCTACCGTAATGGGTTTAGCGTTCTATACGACCGAGTTAATGACATCGGGATTTTGCATACTAATCTTACCATTGCGACAGTTGACTTTGCCAATATAATTACACGTTAGAGCAGATTGATCCCAATGAGTTCCAAACGGGCACTGTTTGACAGTAAAGGCGAGTGATAGCTGACATTGTAGGAATTTATCGCAATCTCGAGTAGGGAGATAACCAATACCATTCCTCAAGATACATCCAAAACATGGTCCATCATCGGTGACAACATCAGGATCTATAATACAAATGTAACTTAAATTAAATGGAGTTTAACGTCCCCTAATCTGCTCTCAGTTGGTTAATATAGACGTACGAGTTGGTTAATATAGACGTACGAGTTGGTTTCTATAGACGTACGAGTTTGTTAATATAGACGTACGTACGTAAATGCATTGTGCTATAAATGAGGGGAGATGGCCTAGTTGTCTATAGTGCCGCGCTTCGACCTCTACCTCGCCGGTCACCTCTGACTTGCGGCTGTGGTTTCGACCCCTGGTGTGAACGTATGTGGCATGGAGATAGGGGCCCCTTCTCAACCTCGTGGGTTTCCTCTGGGCACTCCGGTTTCCTCTCACTGCTAAAGACCCCTACGCGCAAGTGAATTATTGAAATAAAATTAAACCATATGTTAGTCCCGAAATGACCTAGTTTGTAACGAGTGGACGTTAAACCCCATTTCGCCTCTTCGCTATAAATGAACTTGTGGTTTAACGTACGTAATTGTGCTACAAATAAAATGAAAATAAATGGGGTTTAACGTCCTACTGTTCTGTTCCGAAAATGGTTAATGAAGACGGACTGTGCTATAAAGGGGGATTGTTCCCCGGAGAGTAGACCCGCGGTTTACCTTTATATATAATTCCAACTGCCAAGGGATCTTTTGCGTGTATGCAAATGTGTACACAGAGCCTCGGTCTCTATGAAAGAACAAAATGATAAAACTTTGCTTATTTGTTTTTCAAATGACTGTGCACAGTTTTGGTGCTTCTCTGCAGCTGATTTCATGGTTTTATATAAAACAATATATAGTTTTAAAAAGGTCGCCTCATTCAAACTTTTCAGTTTGGTTGAAGGTTGAATAATGATATAACCTACTATACAAAAAATCAAATTAGCAGTAAATTATTAACCGATATTGCGACCATGGACCGCCATAGAACACACATACCAAGTAGGCCTGTATCATTAAACATTAAAAATATTGATTACGGCGTGGTTTCCCTGTGTCAGTGATGCTGAGCGAAGGGTATGACAAGGAAAGCTGTCTAGTCGTTCGGATGGGACGAAAAACCGAGGTCCCTTGTACAAATTGGCGTTTGCGTAAATGATCCCCTAGCAGTTGGAATTCGGTATAAGAGTAGGCCGTAGTGCATCTGCCTGGGCAAAATTTCCCTCATAGCACACAGTATGGCATATACCCGTCTTTCATAGCCCAGGTTAGGAGCAGAACAGTAGGACGTTAAACTCCATTTCATTTCATTTCTCATTGGTAATGATGTTTCGTGGTGCGATTGTCGTGAGTGACTATGGAATTACAAACAAGAGTTAAAAGCACATACGCTACATCACCGCGTATCAGGGAAAGGCTGAGAAGGCAGTTGGGGGGGGGGGGCTAGCAGGATAGGTTCGGGAACCCTCTAACAAAGTCAATCTCACGTAGTTTATATACCCTATATATCCCTAATACTGTAAATTAGGTGTTAGTGTTATAGTATTTATTAATATTATTGGTGTATTGTTAAGCAACTAATGCACCCTATCAATTACTTACCGTTACAAACCATAGCTATCACGCCAACTATTTTTGGGGTAAGTTGGTCGAAATCATCAGCTTTGATGACCTGTGAGGAATCCGACGCGATTCCTGCTAATTCTAGTTCATCAACACCGTTACCAACCCCAACTGCAAAAACGCTTATACTCATGTTCTTCGCACGTAATGCTGCGGCCAATGTTGCTGTTTTTCTAGCCGATTTTCCATCTATTAAAATAAGAGGTTACAAAAGGCATACGTTCATTAAATATGCATTATTCACAGGCGCGCTTCCCCCTTCAGCCTCAGTGACATAGCTGATTTTTATCTTCATTTGCTTTGTTATTGTTGTTAGTCACATATCTGCTCTTTAATAGATGATAAAAACATGATTTTCGCATTGTCCCCGCCCAAGCAATCCAAGGTTGCAACGTATTACCCTTTGGCGACACCAAACGACCTAATGATGATGGTTGCAAGGTAGAAGTATCATAATTCTAAATTTGTTTGCCGTTCATGCTTAACATGTAAAACGACAATGACGTGGACCTTGTCGCCTCAATAATAGAAATAAGATGAAACAAAAGTGAAATTTACACTGAACAAATAAAGAAATTGAACTATACATTGTCTTAATTTAGAAATTACATGAATTGACGTTAGAAATTACATGAATAGAAGTAAGAAATCAGACGATAGCATATTAGAATTTTCAATCTAATATACCGCCATCTAAAGTATCAATAATCTGCCCTACTGGGGACCCTCCTACTCCTTTTAGAATTAATTGTTCATGACTCATGGGTTCTATCTTGGTATTGGTCGAAAAGGGGCTTTGTGATTTCTCAGCTTGATTCCCTTATTTTAGTGATACAGGCCTGCTTGACACGAAGGAAACTGACACGGTTATCCAGGGACCCCTCTGCTTGTCACGTAGACGTCTGTGGTCGAAACCACGACAGTTGATCGTATAATCTAAAATATTAGGCGTTTTTATCGACCACTGATTAGCCAAAGTGATTTGCATTCAATCACATTTTCATCTTTAACGTCCATCTAATTCAAATTGGTTACCCTAATCAACGAATTAAACGACATCGATTTCCGAAGCGATTACATCAAATCGCCAAATCAGTTCAGGGTGCGATTTGACGATTTGATCGGGTGGTCACGTGTTTTTTTCAACTGTGTCCAGCCACAATAATTGTTTACAGCTAATCGGAGCATTTAACGAACTCGCCAAAGTACTTTGAAATCGACTAAATTGTCACATGACATCTCTAATAAATTCAAATCAATTTGGCAAGTCGATAAAAAAAGCCTCCCCTGTGCCACCCACACTCAATTAATCAAGTCAACAGTGATTCCGAAATAAATAGATGACACATGTTAATTAAATGCACATTTATCTTTTTCAAAAGTATCGAGCAATCAGTCTTATTATCAACTGTACACTAAGTTTCGTCACGATTATCAAATAGAATCAAAGTCAAAGGATTGCTTAGCTTTGCTTTTCGATTCCCCGGTTTTACGTGGCAAGGAGTAAGGTCGCCAGCCAAATAACGTAGGTTTACTCCAACTGCTGAATACCCCTACGCGCAAGCGAATTATTGAAATGAAACTGAACCATGTGTTAGTCTTTCTCTCTTTCTCTCTCTCCCCTCTCGCTCTCTCTCATCTCTGCTTAGCTTTTGCTAATGAACGCCTATAATGTGTTACAAAGTCACGACCAATCAAATTGTGTAACGGCAGGAAATGTTCATTATCGAACCTAATCAAAGTATTGATGTAATGAAACTATACACCACGATTCACCACTCTCACGCAATTAGAACAAAGTTATCGTTTCCCAAAGCACCAACCCATCAAATTGCTAATCTCTGTCAATTGGAAGGAGAGTTATTGTGTCCCAAACAGTTTGACGGACTGACAGATAGACAGACAGATGGACGGACCAATTTTAATAGTTCCTCGAAAGGAGGGGACGAAAATGGAAGAATTTATGTTCCCTCTACCTGTTATTACAATAATAAATTGTTTATTTTCTGGAATTCCGAAATTTTCAAATTCTTCAATCACTCGAGTCAATCCCAATGCCGTATTCGTGAAACCTCGTGGTTGTTGCAGAGAAGCAATATCTGACATCAAGGCAGTGACGTTGCTTGATAATGGAATAGGTACCTCTACATTTGAGCTAAAAACTGCCACTCCAAAACGTCTGTCAGTGCCATTTAGTCCAAGAGAAGCCGGGAACATCTCTAAAGAGTTTCGGACTTTTTGGAAATCGGCTTGATCAATACTGGCGGATCCATCCACAAGAGCAATAACATCAAATCTCTGATCACCACATGAATCAGATTGTGCTGTAAACCAAGGACAATAAAAATTTGAAAATATTATAAACAGGCAACATAGTTTGCCAGGCAATTTTGCCTTTGCCTACAGTTTTTTGGGGTTTTTTTATAAACAATATTTTATTCAGAATGTCTGAACGGGATTGGGGAACAGGCTTAGCCTATGTAAAACCCCTCTCCCTAGATAATATATGTACATAATATTAAAACAAGGGAACAAAATGGGTGTATATACAGAATTAAAATGGCAAACACATACCTAAATATAATAATCCATATATAATATGAAAGATAGCAATGTGTAATATGAATAATATTATATACGATGGGTTAAGTTAAATCATCACGTTAATTAAAATTAATACTATAAAATGAAGCTGCTGATGAGCTAGATTTAATATCTGTTAAAATCTGTTTGACATCTCAATAAACTTGTGGACTTGATTAAAAATATTGTTGTTTACATCAGTACTGTAATTTGTGGATCCGAACAAGAGGCAGTTAATGTTTTTATGGTTGTATTGTAATTTGTCTATGGTTTCCTTTCGTGCATTTGAATGTAAAGAGCATTGCAAAAGGTAGTGATCAGGATCTTCAAAGGAGTGACCACAGAGGCATGCGGGACTGTCAGCAACATGTCTGAGGTACTTGTGACCCTGTAGATCAGAACATCGGAGTCTGAGTTTACTATGGATTATTTGGAATTTCCGCTGACCGTTGTAGTAAAAAGATGGAATTTTTATATCTGATTTGGAGAGATGATCGGAAAATATTTTAAGAGTTCTTGAATTTCTTACAGGGGGACTGAGTTTATTCCACTCCTTTATACTGGATGGGATAAATGATTTTGAAAATATTTCAGTACGACATCGAAATTCTTTAATTTTATCTTCGTTTCGAAATGCATATGTATTTGTTGGTTCCAGATTTATGAGATTCTTGAGATAGGGTGGGGTTAGGTTATTTATAATTTTGTATAGTAATTTTAATTTGTGCCGATTTCGTCGTTCTTTGAGTGGAATAAACCCAGTTTCCGCGTAGAGGGAAGCGTGACTAGTACCTTTAACTGCCCCACATATGGTGCGTAGTGCATCAAGCTGAAGGGATTCGAGATTATTAGATAGGTAATCAGTGCACCCGTCCCAGATTACATCGGCATAGTCAAAGTGTGGCAGAATAAATGAAGAATATAAGGTATTTAGCGATTTTCTGTTTAAGCGATATTTAAAGGAGCGTAGACAGTTTACTAATTTTGACACTTTACTAATTATACTATCAATGTGACTGTTCCATTTACAATTGGTTTGAAAAATAAGTCCAAGATGTTTGTGTTCAGTTACTTCCTTTATTCGTATTGATTTCATTAATAGGGGTGGTTTCACAATGTTGCGTTTAGTTGTGATGGTTAGTGTTTCTGTCTTTAGGGGATTAAAAGTCACTAGCCACGCTTCCGCCCATGCATTGATTTTTTGTAGATCTTTGTTTAGGGTAACTGCGCATGCCTCTGGATCGTCTATTTTTAAATAAAGAGAAGTGTCATCAGCAAATAGTCTAATGTTTGATTGTATATCGTCAACAATATCGTTGATATATAATAAAAATAATAGTGGTCCCAGTACACTGCCTTGTGGGACACCAGCGGGGATGCTCCTGGAATCCGAGGAGGTTCCATGCATGCCTACAGTTGCCAAAACACTTCAAGGCAAAGTCTACAGAGTGACTCCGCTGTCATAATGTACGTAGATCCCGTTGTTCTTTTAGCCCGCAATATTAAAATTTTAGAACACCTTGCATTAGATCGATGAATTACTTAAATCAGTCTGTAGATCATTAACAGTATGACAACTTAAACTATTACAAAATAATAATAATCCCGGAACGTCAACCAACGATTTAATGTCAGCATTATCGCAGCAACGGTACTTGACAATGAAGACTTTGTATCGATTATCCAGTTTATCGTTAAAGTTTCACATCTTGCGGGCGTTCTAATCAAATTACATCTCGGCCACCTGATAGCCAAGGGAATTAGTTATATACATGACACGTGAATAAATGTTTAAAAAGCTAATTCTAACATTTCGAAGCCAAATGAAAGATCTACAATGGTCCAATTAGCTTACGTATATTGCATCCTTGACGTTCTACTTTGTTGTTGGGAGAGCTACTGTAGAGTGGGCTGGGAATGTGTACACGCGACCTCCAGTGTTCGTCCAATCCTAATGACTAGAAATGTTTTTTTCGGGCCCTTTATCTTGCACCGCTGACTTGTGGCAACCACGCAGAAAAACACCGATGAACTTTCATGGCCAACACTGGGATCGACAACATGGCATCCAACTCATTACTCACTGGGCCACCGCGACTCCCTTTTGGAATAGAGGGGGGGGGGATGGCCCTGGGTGAAATTTCTCTGGGTCCTCTGGTTTCCCTACGGGGGGTGGGGTAGTGGCCTGGAGTGCCGCGCTTCGACCTCTAGCTGGTAGTTCACCTCTGGCTTGCGGCTGTAGTGTCGATCTCTGGTGTGAACGTATGTGGCATGGAGATACGGGCGCCTTCTCAAGCTCGTGGGTTTCCTCCTGGCACTCCGGTTTCCTCCCACTGCTAAAGACCCCTACGCGCAAGCGAATTATTGAAATAAAATGAAACCATATGTTAGTCCCAAAATGGCCTAGTTTGTGTCGAGTGGACGTTAAACCGCCTTTCTCTCTCCCTCTCCCTATTGGAATAGACAAATGATGCATACAAATATAAAAGACTCTTGTCAATCGAAAAATCCCGACGAACTTTCTCAGTCAAGCAGGAATTGAACACGGGATCTCCCGGTTAGCGAGTCATCGTCTTACCCACTTAGCCACCGCGGCTCTCTTTTTTAGGTAGCCATTAAATTCATAAACGGCATAAATATAAAATTCTTACCGTGGGTGATTGAATATTGAGCTGCTACCAAAACCAGCAAAATGAGTTCCTTCATATTGGCTGAAATTATTCACATGCTTCCAATTACTTGTAACCAGATATCGTATTGGTGGGGAGGTGGGCGTAATTAACAATTCAGGATGACCTCCATCAAAGTGTGGTGTTTTTTTATGGGTCTGATTTGTTTTAAAGACAGACATATAATCAATTGAATCAAGTCCTCATGGCTTCACTGCTACCGAGGGATGCCGACATAGATGGATCAAATTTCAATTTATCATAACTTTGTAGATCCTGAACGGAACTGAACTATTTTTGGACTGGTGTTTCCAATATTTTACCTCAGTCTTTTCAGTAATAGATAGTAATGAGGTAGCGGAATACACTGGTCTGCTCTGATATAGCTAACGAAGACGTGCATACGCCATACAGTGTGCGATGGGGTAAATTGTCCCCGGACTTTGGCATACGGCCTACTCTTACATCAATTTCCAACTGCCATAGGATCTTTTTCATACACGCCTGTATACACAGCGCCTGGTTTTTTTGCCACACCTGAACGACTAAACGTTGTCCCTTGTCATAGTCCTTCTATCATGCCCCACTGACAAGGGAGAACCACGTCGGAAACCCCGAGGAAACTTCAAGGCCATCCTCTTGGTTAGCAGTGTTGGAATAGTCGTTGAACACCGGCTCAAAACCTCCAGTAAATAAGCGAAAACCAAGGGCTGTTTGCATCGCCCGTACAGTCGAATAGTATTTTCTTTTTAAACGAAAATCTAGAGATTCTACCTACCACGATATGTATTCCTTTACAATCAGGCGCCCATCTGTAAAATTGGGTGTTAAGTCTGTTATTTATATGTATTCTGAACGCTGTAGTCAACTCAATTTCAGCTGCATAATTCATCGAATCAGGCTTCTCATTGGCTGCCAGTGACACTCCGGGTTCAAAAAGTGTCAGCCAATGGAAACTAGTATTCTTAATCTTCCGGATGAATTTCTCCACACCGATCGAAGATCAATATGGAAAAAAAAAACATTTCATTTGCAAACATTCTTTGTTGAAAATTTTTCCCAGTAAATGTTTTTACATAAGAATGAAAATGTTCAAACAGGTTTTATTGAATATAGCTGAATGACGTTATTAACCTTTAAAGTCACACATGAGTCACGACGCTTTCTACATGCGGGAAGTGCCGACGCAAATTTGGCCTACATTTTACCCGCCTTAAGCCGAACGTACACGATTCAACATTCACGAAACAACCATTGTTCACAGCATTTGGTTCCGCCATTCGCGGGATGAAATAACACCAACGAAAAAAAAAATGTTCCGAACAATTATTCGTAAAATCGAATGTGTTAGATGATGAAAACGCAGTTAGTCGCCTGTGTTGAAATCGAACATTTGCGGAACAATTTATTTTCCACGCAGCACGAATCAGCGATCACTTACATATCACACGACCTTAGATTGCCGTGTGCTATGTATGCCATTTTGGCACACGTGATTTATTTTTCGTCATTGGGCGGTAGTTATTGTTCGGACTAAAACATTCGTTCGTCTGCGTTCGAAAAGATTTATTGTGTATTTATGTGCATCGACATCAATGTTCCGTCGTCTGCGTTCGGCTTTAAAAGGTGTAACGAATCAATCGTCTTTTCAGCAACTGGTGCAAAATGATTTGCTCTAACTAGCGTCATCCATGTAAGTGTGTGCACATCCTTTAATTCGTTCACGTTATTCCTAGCTTGCTGGAGGTTGGGATGGCCTAGTGGTCTAGAGTGCCGCGCTTCGACCTCTAGCTGGCCGGTCACCTCTGGCTTGCGGCTGTGGTTTCGAGCCATGGTGTGAGCGTATGTGGCATGGAGATAGGGGCGCCTTCGCAACCTCGTGGGTTACCTCCGGTCACTCCGGTTTCCTCCCACTGCTATAGACCCCTACGCGCAAGCGAACTATTGAAATAATATTAACACCATATGTTAGTCCCGAAATGACCTAGTTTCTGTTGAGTGGACGTTAACACCCCCCCCCCCCAGCTTGCTATTCCCAGAGAGACTAAGTCATGTGCGCTAATTATTAAATTACATAATTATATTGAAGAATATAACTGTACTGTTCTCCGAATGTTTCGGGGCACCCTTGACCCTGAAATAATAGACGCGTAGCTATTGGTTTCATGCCACCAGACTTAAATATAAGATAAGTCAATTTTTAAAACCTGAAATTATACTAATTTGAATATTAAGCAACTTGACCCCTTTCCACCAAATAAATTTTTGGTATGTTGTTTATTAAAGGAATATACTGAAATGTACCCCAGTAAAGTTAATTCTATTGAAATTTGTTTTGGGTCTCAATCTGATTAAAACAGATTTAATTTCGTTTCGTTATTTATAGTTCAAAATTTCGCTTTACTTGTCTCCACAACACTATGATCTAGACGAGTTATTGTAGATGATGTGGGGAAGTAGCCCATGAAACATCAATGCTGATTGATAAATAAATGTCGGACGTCAAAAGCCGCTCGTGCCCCCCCACCACACACACCTCCCCGCTCCTTCACCTCCCCGACATCCACAGCCCAAAGGGTTCATGAAGTACACCTGTTTAAACCATATATCCGAAGCTTTAGATATAACTAAGTAACTCCTTTACCTGATCATTTTATTGCAATATAGTTTTATGGAAATGTAGCTTCCGTTGAATAGGACAACACAAAATGGTTACGACAATATTTAACACGATTGCTAAAATAAAAATGCACTTTTTTAAAACAATATTTTAGTCAGAAATTGAAAGGGATTGAGGAACAGGCATAGCCAATACGACCTCACTCCTAAATACAAGAATTAATATGGATATGTAAAAGAAGTAATTGAGTAAACAACAAAACAATAAAATGAATACTTAATCAACAACATTTTATATATACATATTTACACCTTGGCTACGCAGTTGTTCATGTTCGCTTGTTGGTCGATATAAATGTTATACTGATCTTCTGCTCATGTCAAAGAACATGTGGACCCTTTCGAAAATGGTTAACGAAATATCACTGCTGCTTGCACCGTATAACAAATTATGTGTATTGATAAAAATCGGTGGTAAAAGATTTATAGATAGTTTTCGTGCATCAGAATGCACTTTTAATAGTTTGTGAAATACGTCTTCGGTATCAATATAAATGCTAATGGGGGGTCGACATTACATGGCCTTTATTTAAACTGAATAATAATCTAAATATGATTAATGGGAGGTCGAGACTGTAAGGCCTTATTTAAACTGAATAATAAACTAAACATGACTAATGATTTAACCTGAAGTAGGTTAGATGTTAATGTTCACCCTGTGGACCAGGAAGGTAATATCCATATTGCTGCATGTCACGAAGGCCTATTCATGCCAAACAAAAAAAATAATAATATTCAAGTTTGAACGAATTGATTATCTCGTTCAAACGACAAACTAACCCGTTCAAACTGAATAATATTTTGGCACTAATGGACCTTCATAGATGTTGAGCTGACGGGGAAATGTTGAATCAGAGAGAGAGAGAGAGAAATGGGGTTTAACGTCCACTGGACACAAACTAGGTCATTTCGGGACTATCATATGGTTTAATTTTATTTCAATAATTCGCTTGCGCGTAGGGGTCTTAATCAGTGGGTGGAAACCGGAGTGCCCGGAGGAAACCCACGAGGTTGAGAAGGCACCCCTATCTCCATGCCACATACGCTCACACCAGGGCGAAATGTTGAATCAAGGAGCGCAAGAAATTAAATGAAATGGGGTTTAACGTCCTACTCTTCTGCACCTAACCTGGGCATAATGAAGACGGGCATATGCCATACAGTATGCCATGAGAGGAATTTTGCCCGGGCAGCGGCGCTACGATCTATTCTCCTATCGAATTCCAACTGCCAAGGGATTTTTTACGTTCACGCCAATGTGTACACGGGAACTCGGTGTTTCGTCCCATCCGAACGACTAGACCACCGTCATTGTCAGGACCTCCGCCCTGCATCACTGACAAGGGAAAAACCACGTCGGAAAATCTGGATGAACTTTCATAGCCAATGTAGGGATCGAACACCCGACCTCCAGGCTAGCGGGCCAGCTTCTCACCCACTTAGTCAACGTGATCCCATAGGAGTGCAAGAAAAGAGGGCCTAAATTTAACTTTATCTTGTTCAATTACATTTAATTTTGTTGAAATTTAGTTTTGAATTCCATCGTCAGCCGGGAAAATAGTCTGATCGTAGTCTTCCTTCGAATCTAGCATGGACGAAAAGGGTTGAATTAATATTTTCTGCCAGGTTTTGGTAAATATTCATAATTTTGAGGCGGAAGGATAACGATGTTATCAGGTTGGCTACGGTGATATGTAATTACATGTTTATAGTATGCATCTTCAAATTTGTGTATCTCAAAAGTTTGGTGGTCAACCTCATACACATTTTAGTGCAAAGACATGACCATTTGATCTTATGGCTGTAGTGAAAAGCATTCAGCCCAACGAAAATTTGAAAACGGTTAGAAATGGGCGAAGAGGCCAGAATTAACGTTGAATTCAATGATGAAAGTAATGGTGGTCTGCATCCTGATCTTAGCACGGAGTTACCTCCCCTGTATCAAAATTCTGACTTCAGGTTTTTTTAGAAATGATATGAAATGAAATAATGAAATGGAGTTTAACGTCCTACTGCTCTGATCCTAAACTAGGCTAATGAATACGGGTATACGCCATACAGTGTGCTTTGAGGGAAATTCGCCCGGGCAGCGGCTACGGTCTACTCCAATCTCGCTCCCAGACAGTCATGTGATTCGTCACTTCTTGGGAAAATGGCTACCCCGATACACCAGAGAAATTTCTTCAAAATTTTTCTGGTTTCGAGATTGCGGTCTATTCTTATATAAAATTTCAACTGCTAATCGTGTTTACGTGCACGCCAATGTGTACACAGGACCTCGATGTTTCGTCCCATCCGAACGACCAGACAACTGTTCTTGTCAGGTCCACGTCCTGCATCACTGACAAGAGGATACCAAGCCGCAAAATCTGGATGAACAGTCTAGGCCAATGCAGGGATCGAACACCCGACCAACAGGCGAGCTACGATTTACTCTTATATCGAATTGCAACTGCCAACAGAGTTCCTACGTGCACGTCAGTGTGTACACAAGACATCGGTTTTTCGTCCCATCCGAACGTCCAGACAGCTGTCCTTGTCATGCCCTCCGTCCTGCATGACTGACAAGGGGAAACCTTGCCAGAAGGTGAAACCAAGCCGGAAAATCTGGATGAACTTTCTCAGCCAAGACTAGGATCAAACACCCGACCTCCAGGCTAGCTAGCGTTTTTTGTTGATTTATTATTTTTTGTTTTTTATTGATCATATTTTACTTTGGTTCTTTCATGCCCTCATACCCGGTCCAGGGACAGACTGGGAATAAGCCTGGTCGATTGCGGGGGGTGGGTGGGTGGGAACGGGGTAGAGAGGCTAATGTTTGTAGGCCTTTTGTACTATTGAATATACGTATCGTTTGATTAATTTGTCAGATATTCAAACTCTAAATTTGTGCGTAAACTAGAAATATCAGAATCTATTCTAGAAAGCACGGTTTACAATGAAATTCTGGCCCTTTGAGCTCACCAATCTAACTGGAGTTCTGACTCCTCCTATGCATCCGACACCCACTCCAGCCTTGGCCGTATTTTCTGAATGAAAATATAGCCGCGTCGTAGAGCGGGGTTGGGTGGCCGAATAGTTAACAAGTGCGCATTATGTCATAAGAGTTGTGATTTGGTGACGAGGCTTTGATACTTCCCGTGCACGTGACAATGGGTAGTCGCCTGTCCAACCTGTAGATTTCCTCCGGATCACCCCCCCCCCCACTGCTAACGACTCCTATTTTGTGGCGAGTGGACGATTAATCCCATCTCTCTCTCTGTCTCTCTCTCTTTCTCTCTCCCGCCCCTCTGGTATCCTACCACTGCTAAAGACCCCCTACACGCAAGTGAATTATTGAAATACATGTATAATAAAACCATATGTTAGTCCCCAAGTGACCTGGTATGTTGCGAGTGGGCGATTAACCCCCATCTCTCTCTGTCTATCTCTCTCTTTCTCTCTCTCTCTCTCTCTCTCTCTCTCTTTCTCTCTCTCTCCAAGTTGCAGGAAGTATACCCGGTTAAACCTCATTTTATTTGTAGAAGACATTTCAATGCCCTAAACTACACTGGGGAAAGATAGGAAATACATCGACGCCCGTATAGTACTTTGTTGTATTTATTAACAAAATCTAGGAAAGTACAAAATATATGCAAACAAAATAAATTGAAAAGTGATGAATGTATGGAACTATTTCTGGATACATCATCTTTATGAATTATGGGTTACTAGTATGTCCGCCGGGGGCGCGGGTGGTGATAGTCAGAGGATCGTCGCAGATGGTTATTATAACCTGTGAAATACAATATAAAAAACATTTCAAACACTTCAATAAGAATGAATACAAATATAAATTACATTGTTAGCTAATGAATCAACCGAGCCAACGAAGATCGTGTGCTACAGGGGTGGGGAAGAGGGGATTTGGCCCGGTAGATGTGTTTCCGAGTAATCAACACTTTATTAAATTTCAACTGACATGAGTAATTTTATGAACATGCCAGTGAATGAATGTGTTTCAGTCCACGGGAGTCATGGTGATTCGGCAAGATAGACACCGAGCCCCGAAACTTCATACAGATTTTGTTCATCCCCCACCCTCCTTTGTCAGTGGTGCAGAACGGAAGAACGGAGTGCAGAGCGTCTAGTCATTTGGATAAGACGAAACCAACGAAGCAGGGGCGGATCCCTGCTCAGCTTCATAAAAAAAATTAATGCCTTGCACCAATGAAATTAACTCACAGTGTGATCCTACATCATTATAAAAATGATTTCTCTCTTTAAAAAGCTCAATTTGTATGTATGCCTATGCAATTTAGAGACGATGATGGCAGATTTCCTTGACAGGTACCTGGCAAACCCCATCCTGCAAAAATTCCTGGATCCGCCCTACACGTTGGCGTGTACGTAAATCAACAACTGACAGTTGGAATTCAAGTGATCTTGGGGCAAAATGTCCCTCATAACACTGTATGGCCTATATCCGTCTTCATTAGCCCAGTCGGGACAGAATAGTAGGACGTTAAACCCCATTTCATTGTATTAATTACGAGTATAGAGTGGTATGAGCGTATATGGCATGGAGATAAAGGCGCCTGCTCAACCTCGTGGGTTTCCTCCTAGCACTCCGGTATCCTCCCACTGCTAAAGACCCCTACGCGCAAGCGAATTATTGAAATAAAAGGAAACTATATGTTAGTCCCAAAAATGACCTAGTTTGTGTTGATTGGACGTTAAACCCCATTTCTCTCTCTCTCTCTCTCCCGACTGGGGTATTATATTAAGGATGCATTTTACAAGGGCTAAATCTGCCTATTGCAGACCTTTCTTAAAAAATTATTAATTGGTCATTAATTAACATATACAAACCATAATCAACTCTCGATGTCAACGCTAACCTACGATATTCATTGGATTAGGATCCGATTTGCTGCTAAACTTTCATACATAATTTAATCATGAAATGGATAATCGAGACTATGTAATGATGATCGAGGCTAGGCCGAAAATTCAATCGCTAAAATCTCGGTTCAGTGTGGATCAATTTGATGGTGTGTGTGCGTGTGTGTGTGTGTGTGTGTCAAAATATGCCTTTCCAATAATAAAGACAAACTTACGTAATCGACCCATCCACGGAATTTCAGGTAACCTTCTCCGTGTCCGACTTGGAATGCACACATGGTTACTTGTAAATTACCTGTAAAAGACATTGTGTATATAAAGTATATCAGATATTTAAAATGTTAGGTGCGTAAATCAAAATACAATGTCTATTGGACGGATTCGGACTTGTACCACGTAACAATGGCGCCAGGTGCTCTGAATAGCGTGGAAACCAACGTATAACACAAATGAGTTGGCTAGCTATATGAATACGTCAAATATCTAGTGATATAGGGTGTTCGAGAATGACTGGCCGTGTTCTTCTTTCGAGATGTCCGTTTGCCACCCTGGAACGTCCCGAGCAAACAGAACCGTAATCGAATGACGTAGAATTCCGTCCTCTGACAGTTATGTCAGTCCCGAGACCGAAAGTGGTGTAATTACAATCGTGACGTAATGCAACACACCAAATATGTTTAAGTCGACGCATGCGCTGTAGTCCAAAATCGTTTATTTTGGGATTCCTTTCCGGAATTTTAGCTCTGTGACGAGGTTCCATGACACCAACCACTTCCTGCGGTTATCCTTTATCGATGCTTGGTCCTGGACATGAGACGCTACTCTATAGACGAGAACTACCAGCTGTGATAGATACGGCAATTAACAGAAACATACGAGAACAGGAAGTTACCTTCAGGAAACAATCATCATTGAACACGGATGTAAATCTGCGCAAAACAACGTTATTTTCTCAGTGACGTTCTGGCAGGCAATTGTTTTGCAGGTCTTTTTTGTTGCAGTATAGTGTATTGCTCATCCTTAACTCCGCGTTCCATGAACGCGTTTTACCGACGCATCCAGGGAAAGTGGGCTTTTAAGTGAAATGATATTGATGAAACTACCTACCCAAAAAAGGCTCAGAAAGAGTAGTGTCGCCAATTTCACCAGTGAACGTATTAGACTTGATTTGATATTTCACCTCTCGCCATTCGCTCTGTAATTACAAAATCGAATAACTTAATTAGAGTATCTACACATTGGTCGATTATCCAAAATGATTGAAAAAAGGTATCTACAATGTATATTTCACTACTCGAAACAAACCAGCACAATGTTTCAATTCTATTTCAATAATTCGATTGCACGTAGGGGGCTTTAGCTGTAAGAGGCGTCCTACGAGGTAGACAGGCCACCCTACTCCTTGTCACGTACAAGCGGGGAATCGAAACCACGCTACTTGGCTCAATGACAGACCTTATGTTACAGCGCGCACGGATTTAACCAGTCGGCGATCCAAACCCTGTTTTATACTTACAGGTGAGGCAACAGTCAATTCCTGTTTTACTCTGAGGGGAGACTTCGCCACGAATTGAGTATCGGAGCCATTTGCAACAATAGCAACGGTTGAGACCTCATTACAATCACCATTAGCAACGACGGCTTGTTGAAACGTAGTGCTGGGAAATTCCGGCTTGTATCTCGTGTAGATGGTAATACGTTTCCGGAAATCAGCATTGGCCAAGCGAAGTATCTTGATGCTGCTGTTACCATTAAAATAGGCCACACCATTCTCAATGATAGCACCATAGTTATCATACTCCCCAGGCTCTGGTCCTTCAAAATTGATGTGGACAATCGGCTTACAAGCTGAAAGTATATTAATGTATTAATAATTTGTTTCATCTGCGGCATTATTTGCATTTAATGGTGGACTGACGTGTCCGCCACGGGTGATTAACAGGTGCTGTTACGCGACAATGGGTTAGGGCAAAGGAGAGCTATATAAGCTGTGGATTACACGGCACAATAACCGCTGACTTGTGAATGTATAACAATTCATATCTACTAACCAAAACCATGTTCATGTTTAAAATATGAAAAACCGAGTATCCGTGTACAGACTTGCAGTAGGCATTCGATATAAGAGTAGGCCGTAGTGCCGCTATCCGGGCAAAATTTCCCTCACAGCACACTGTATGGCTTATGCCCGTCTACGTTAGCCCAGTTTAGGATCACAAAAGTGGCAGGCTAAACCCCCTTTCATTTCATTTCACGTTGAAATCAGCCTATTAGATAAGGAAGGGAGATAATCAAAATTAAATATTAAACTTGTACCCCCACCCCCAGCACACACACCTTTTGTTAAAATTATGTACATAAAAATTAAACACTGCATTTTATTAATGTTATTTGTTGAGCCATCCATAGCCTAGAATATGTATATAAATGCAATGTACTTTATTTAATTAATAAACATTTTGCAAATAAAAGAAAGGCGATGAGTCGCGGGCCTGGAGGTCACGTGTTCGATCCCTGCATTCGCAGAGAAAATTCATGGACAGCTGTATGTCTAGTCGTTCAATTAGGACAAAAACCAAGGCCCCGTGTACAGTACACATTGGCGTACACGTAAAAGATCCCTTCACAGATGGAATTCAATGTAAGAGTTGGCCACAGTGCTGCTGCCAAGACAAAATCCCCTCATAGTACGTCTCATTGGCCAATTAGCAGACTAATAGGATGTTAAAATCATTTCATTTCATTTATCACTTATGAGAACTAATTGCATTACATGCGTGACACAAACAATTCTTCCTCAAACTTGGTAGCCTGATATATTTTCAATTGCCCTCGTCGCATTAATTGTATGGTCCATTTATTTCTTTTTTTTACCGCGTAACGACAATTGATGTCGGGTGTTCCATGAAGAATAAATATAAACAACTGACCTACTGGACACGATGATGCATCAGCCAGTATACAACCACACGCATCTTGCGAATAAATGGTACCGGGAGCACATGGTTGCTTGTATACCTGTCCACTGGCTCTCTGGTTATAGTGACATTCGTCGTTCGGGATGGCTTCCAGCTCACAGATGTCTGAATCAATAGGAAAACACGATATTAGTAACGAATTCGGCAACGTTTAAAGATAGGATAAACATACGAGAGAGAGAGAGAGATGGAGAGAGAGAGAAGGGGGGTAACGTCAACACAACACATTGTCATTTTGTGACTAACATATGCTGCAATTTGTTGTTAATAATTTACTTGAACGTAGGAGTACTGTATTTAGCTGTGGGAGAAATCCGGAGGATTGGTAGGGACCCTGCTCCTTTCTCCTTGACATCCAATCGAGGCTGGGTGACTCAATGACAAACTGTTGATCTAAAGCGTGTGAGTTAGACTGGTCGTGGTATATACCAACGGTACTGATTACAAGATACAGGCGAAGGTTCCATTTTCCAGAGAAAGTCGTGGACACCCGACGGGTGATATTGACAGGGATTGAAGATTACTGATCCAGGAGAATGCCGAAGACTCCCGACAGCTGGTAGGCAGGAATTGAGGATTACTTATTGCGTAGAATGCCCAGGACTCCCGGTGGTTGATAGCACAGGGGATGATTGTGGATTACTTATTCCGTAGAATGCAGAGCACTTCCGACGGAGGATAAAGGCTAAGATTACTTAGTGTGTGATGTAAATGAGATGTAACCTATCCGTGAAAATGTCAAGGCCTCCCGACACGTGATATGGGCGAGGATTACATTATCCGGAGAATGCCGAGGTCTTCCGACAGATGATGATGGTAAATGTTACTTACTGGTATTATTTGGTTTGCAGTCTGGATCATCAACACAGGCAAGGGTAGCAGCATCGAAGGATTTTCCCTCTGGACATCTTCGGGGTGTTGATACTTGATCAATGCATTGATAATATTCAGAACAATTTCCAGTTGTTTTGTAGGCCGAGGGTGCTCCAGGAGCCGCACATGGATCTGTCAAATAAGATAGATATATAGTCAGTTAGAGAGAGAGAGAAAGGGAGAGAGAGGGGGGGTAGAGAGAGGGGGGATAGAGAGAGAGGGGAATAGAGAGAGGGGGGCAGATGGTATGTGTGTAGTAAAGCGGTTAAGTAGAAACGAAATGAAATGGATTTGTTCGTCGTACTGGACTAAGAAAGGAAGGCGACCAAGGAATGATTTCAAATTGTACAAGTTGTAGGCATAGGAACACTATAATACATACAGATTATAAAAATAGACTTTAAAAAAGACACATCCTGACATCTTGTATAACCAAATGTTCACCAAAATAATCTATTTGTTCAAGTCGTCAATTCCAGTATCCGAGAAACAACTCACCTTGATCCTACTATAGCAACACATGGCCTCTTTTACGATTGTCCATTGGCTGTAGGATCATATGCTATTGGTGACTTGACCCCCTCCTCCCCGACCCCTCCCCGACCCCTCCCATCCCCCAATAAGTGAATACCACAACTTACCGTTACTACATTGCAGACTGCTAATGTGGTTACAGGTCAGTATAGACCTGTCCCAGAAAGTTCCAAATCCACAAATCTTGTGGGTATAAGCCCGTAATCCCCCTGATTCTGTAAACTGACAGTGTACGTACGTCTCACATGTATCTCCTGGCAGATATCCAATACCATTTCTCATGACACATCCAAAACAAGGTCCAGGTTCCTCAAATATGTCTTCTGCTAAAAACAATAATCAAATATTACAGTACCACAGGTTTGTATCCCGCGGAATATATACAAGAAAGACCCAAAAGAACAACTAGGCCTTGTTCCCTGGCAGACTCTCTAAATGCATCACCGACAACTGAAAACTGTGACGAACGTTCAAATAGCGAGAGAGAGAGAGAGAGGGAGAGAGAGAGAGAGAGAGAGAGTGGGGAGGGGGTAACATCCACTCGACACACTAGGTAATTTCGGGAATCACTTATGGTTTTTAATTTCATTTCAACAATTCGCTTGCGCGTAGGAGGAAAACGGAGGCCCCGGAGAAAACCTATGAGGTTGGATAGGCGACCCTACTTCTTATCACGTACAACTGGTGAATCGAAACATGCCAGTTAACTCAATGACAGACTTTATAATACAGTACGCACACGTTAACCATTTAGCCATCAATCCCCAGCTCCAAACACATGGACAAGATACACAAACTCGTACACAAGACAAACACAGGGACAGGACACACACTTACACAAGACAAACACACGGACAAAATACATAAACACTTACACAAGACAAACACACGGATACTTAAGATACTTGAACACTTACACAAGATAAACATAGGAACAGGGCACACGCACTCACACAAGACAAAGACATGGACAGGACACATAGACACTTACACAAGACAAACATGGGGACATGAGATATAAACCCTTACACCAGACAAACACAGGAAGAGGACACATAGACACTTACACGCTAGCACGGAGACGGGACATATAAACACTTACTCAAGAAAAATTCAGGGACACTTAAGAAAGTAATACTTACGTTGAGCGAATGAATGGTGTGCAACAAGACACACCAAGAAACCCAATACTATCTGATTCATATTGTTTGTAATCGTACTGTAAATAATAAGACAGAGATAGGTTGGGTTAAATATCCAATCGCTACAAGCAATGTAATTTAAGGATAAATAATAAGACAGAGGGAGAGAAATGGGGTTAAATATCCACTCGCTACACAGGCGCGGATCCAAGATTTCTTGCGGGGGGGTGGTCTAGGTTTGATAATTGCTTAACTAATTGCGCTCAACCGTTTAAAGGGGGTCTTGGGGACCTCCCCCATAAGAATTTGGTAAATTAGATTCAATGTGGTTCATTCTGACGTATTTCCGGAAGGTAAATTCCAAACTTACAGGTCTATCTAAATCGCCAATAAAATCGCATATAAAATTTTCAAGTCTGAGCAGGGGGGGGGGCGGACCCCCTGGACCCCCCCCCCCCTCTGGATCCGCGCCTGCTACAAGCAATGTAATTTAAGGATAAATATATGGTTCAGTCTTTTATTTCAATTATCCACTTGCAGGTAGGCGTCCTTAGCAGTTGGGGTAGGAACGGGGCCTGGTGGAAAGCACGAGGTTGGAAGGTTACCCCACACCTTACCACGTGCAAGTAGGAAATCGAAACCAACAATTCAAGCATAGAACCCGCGGTCTGTCAATAATTACACCCTCAAACATGCACATCGTTTTATTTCACCGAATCATGCCCTTTTCAAATAAAATTAAGTTTAACGCCCTGTGGTTCGGCATGCAGCGACGGGGTTTGGGGACATTTTGTTTGGCAGGTCAACAGCCTTAATGTCTACTCTTATGGCGAATTCCAAATGTCACGTGCGGTTCTTTTACGTCCACACAAGACTCGGTATTTCCTACCATCGAAACATATAAACAACTATATGTTATTCGTATTTAAATCCTCAAGAAAAATGCAATTCGCCCCAAATACGTCAGTTCAAGCCATCCGTCAGCGATTTTGAATTAACACTTCAAGATTGTTTTTGTGGTTATAAATTAATTCATAACTGGAATATTTTGTATTCAGTAAAGATATTTGACAATATTTTCATCTTTTCATTAACGGTTTATAAATTCATATTTTCATTAGTATTTTCATATTTTCATTAACGTAATATAAATCAATAGGTTTATTAGCGTTATATCAAGTGATATTTTCATTAAATCTACATAAATCCATATTTTCATTAACGCTACATAAATCCATATTTTCATTAACATTATGTATCATATATTTTCATTAACGCTATATAATATGTTTTTATTAATGCTATATCAATCCATATTTTTTTTATTAACATTACATTTTTATTAACGCTACATATTTTCATTATATATTTTATTTCATTAACTCTACATAAATCCATATTTTCATTAACATGATGTATTATATATTTTCATTAACGTTATGTATTATATATTTTTATATTATACGTTTTTATTAACTATATAAATCTATATTTTTTTATTAACATTATATTTTTATTAACGCTACATATTTTCCTTATATATTATATTTTCATTAACGCTACATAAATCCATATTTTCGTTAACATTATGTATTATATATCAATCCATATTTTTATTAACATTATATTTTTATTAACGCTGCATATTTTCATTATATATTATATATATTTCATTAACGCTACATAAATTCATATTTTCGTTAAAATTATATAAACTCAGATTTCATTAACGTGATATAATTCATGTTTTATAGAACGTTGTGATAAATAAATTCATATTTTCATTAGAATAAGTACACACGACTCCTTATAAGTTCAGACTATTTTACTAAATGTTATTATTCAATTTTATATTTACTCGTATATGGTAGTAATACATTTTAAGTATTCTTCAAAATATTATAAAAATTCATACTTGACTTTAAATATTACAGTAATCTACTGCACAGTAAGAAAGGGATTGCGATAAAGACAAGTGACGCCCCCCCCCACCCAAATCCCAAACCCCACGACTAAGGGAACATGATAGTATATGTATATTTTAAACACAAATGAGCCCGCCTAATGGTGATGACGGGTGTTCAACACAACAGTGCGTGACGCACAGTCTTAGGGAATTAAATGATGACCCTGCACCGACTGTATTCAAATTAAATGTGGCTTAAAGTCCTAGGGCTAATGAGGACCGGCATTCGCCATACATTGTGTTTTGATAGAACTTTAGACTAAGCAGCAGCGCTACAGCCTACTCTTATATATCGAATTCCAACTGCCAAGGGATCTTTAGCATGCATACCAATCTGCACACGGGACTTCGTTTTTTCGCCCCTTACAAGAGCCCATGTCCTGCATCACAAACAAGGAGGAATCTCGTCGGAAAATCCCGAAGACCTTTATCTGTCAACGCAGGGGTCGAACAAGGAACCTGTAGGCTGCTCACGTAGCCCCGTGACTAAAGGGGAAGGCGGTAAAAACAAACGCCCCCTCCCCTCCGACCACAACGCCTAGTTCTTGAAGCAAGTGCTGATGGCAAAACATATCGAATAATGCTAAACTTACCGATCTAACCAGATTTGATCGTGCAATTCTTCACGTCCTACCGCTAAATGATGCTTAGTCGAATGCCCCTTCTATTTATATGCAGTTTGAATTGAATACAGAAAACATTAACGCTCCCCTTTTTATGACTAAACCTCCCTTGTGACCCTTTTTTCGATCCCAATTCTCGAACTTTCTATAGAACAAGATCAATGTAGTTGAATTTATAGAAAACGGATCACATTAAATTGATAAACAGATGACGGATATGTACTGTTTGCTTCGCAGTAAATCCTGATCAATATTCCAGGTTAAGTCTTTGAATGATAATAATAGTAAGGATAAAACTGTCTTTTTGAAGTTTTGAGGAGCTGGGTGGCCAAACGGTTAACGCGTGCACTTTAGGTCATAACATATGTCATTGAGTCAAGTAGCGTGGCTTCGATTCTCCGCGTGTTCGTGGCAAGGAGTTGGGTCCCCTATCACTCCTCGTGGGTTTTCTCTGGATCCACTGGCTTCATCACCTTGATGGTCCCTTTTCCCAAGAGATATATTGAAATAAAATCTAATCATATGTTAGTCCCGAAATGTGTTTTGCAAACATTCAACTCCTCTTTCTCTCTCTCCACCCTCTCTCTCTCTCTCTCTCTCTCCTTCTCTCTTTGAAGTTACCCGTATTTTTTTTAATTGGGTCGTAAATGAGGCCTGGCAACGAGATTTGTCCTCGCATCGTTTGGCGTACCCGTAAAAGATACCTGGAGGCGGAAAGGACGCTGCTGTTGCAACCTACATGTAATTGTACACTGTTTTGTCTGTCTTTATTCGCGAGAATGGAGTAAAAGTTCGGGGAGGGGGGGGGCAGTGATCACGTCGTCAAATGACCTTAAAATAGCCAGACCGTTTTTATTTGGGCAAAAACTAAAACAATTTCTGAGTAAATTCTTAACGTAAGTCTGCGAATGCTTTGTAAATTCGGGGCCAGATTCAATGTAAATACCATTGAACAGAAAATGGAGGACGGTGACTAAATATTAAGGCCATCTACAGATTTCGTCAACCAGGGTTAGGGCATGTGATTGTTGACGAGATTATAGTTTAGGACTGAGGTTCAGATTAAGGTTACAAACTGAGAAGAGTCCCACATGCAGCCATTGAATCCCACCCAATCAAAAATTGCTTTAGTTACTGACAGGGCCTCCATATTTGGTTTACTATTCACTATTTTTATTGGCTTCTTGACCTACAATAAATTCGGAAGGGTAATCCCCTCTATCTCCCCTCTTACAGTAGTTGCTTTTGAATAAATATTACAAAGATCGGTGGGTCCGTTTTGCTAAATTGCCAATGTCTAAAATGCGTCTTTTTATATGAAATGAAATGAAATGGGGTTTACTGTTTACTCCGAACAGCGTGCTATAAGGAAAACCTGGCCTGGACTACTCTTCTATCGAATTCCAACTGGCAAATGATATGTTACGTGAATGCCAATGTGTACACGGGATCTCTATTTCTCGTCCCATCCGAACAACTAGACAGCTGTCCTTGTCAGGCTCTCTGTCTTTCTATTTGAAATGAAAACTTTGTTACAAATTTACTGGTATGAAATAAAATCTATTCTATCGATAATGTTTTGGGTCATAGGATATCAATACTAATATTTCTGGTTGTCGTTTGTTTGTGTGTCTGTCGCGGCTGTTGTTTTGGGATAGCTTGGACACAATCTGTTTCATAGAGAATTACCAAAGTCTTCTGATATCTCTGTAAAAGGTAAGCTTTCAACTCGTGCAATCACATCACGCGGCGTCCACCATTGGCGCAATAGCGTCTGCCTTGTTTACATAATTGATTCGGGCAACATAAGACGTAAGTGATTCGGGCAGAATCGCGCCTTTTACTAATTTTAATACTCATTTACACTAAATAGGAAATAATTTGTTAACAAATACTTCAAACGTCTTATTTTTCTAATACAATAAAAAAAAAAACTAGACCTGCATGCAGGAATGACGGGTTTCACTGGTGCCATGTTACCCTTAAACATGTCACTTCCGGTGCCAAGTTACCCTTGAACATATGTCACTTCCGGTACCAGCGAAACCACTAAACAGGTTTCCAAATTAACATTGCACACAAATAAAATGGACGCAGAATCAACAAAATCCAGCAATATCAATTCATTTTATACATTTGTTACTTGTAAATGATCTTGACAAAATTAAATTACTCCCGGTGTTAATGCAAATGTTCAATTAGTCTTATGAAATCAGAAATGGCATACGATATCATATAGTGAAAATTTTATGTAAATCGAATAATAATTGCCACTTTTAAAGACCAAAAAACTTGAAAAGTGACTTGTAGAAAATCGGCTATTTCTCTGCAACCGTACAAGTTAGAAACCATTTTGTGGTATCCGTATGATCGTATGGGTTCATTCTATTTGTTGATTGGCATCAAATACCATAATTTGAAAAAGATTTCAAAACAGACTCATTTGAATAAAATATCTGTTTTGGAGGCTAAAAATACAGTTTTTGCCAAAATGACGTTACTTCCGGTGATAATGAAAATCTTAAATTACTTGTATGAAATCCCAAATGGCATTAGGTATAGCTTGGTGTGACGTTTATGAAAATCGAATAATAATTGACCCTTTTATGGCCCCGAAACCTTCAAAAGTGACCTGTAGAAAACCGTATATTTCTCGGCAACCGAATAAGTTAGAAACCATTTTATGATATCTATATGACCATATGAGTTTTGTTTATATGTGAATTTAAACCAAAAGTTAAAATTATTAATACATATTAAGTTATTCTTGGTTGAATAAAACATTGATTTAAAAAGTTTAAAATGCATTTTTTGACCAAATGATGTCACTTCCGGTGTCAATTTTAAATTGTAATCAACTTGATATGACGCTACGTGCTTTTTGAATCAAATGATGTCACTTTTATAAAAATCCAATCATAATTGACTATTTTACAGGCAAAATAACGAAAACAGTGACTTGTACAGAACTGCCCATTTCTTGGTAACTGCTTATAGTACAAACGAATTTTAACATACATTTTCTTCGTATGGATTATAGCTACAAGTTTATAAAAGTTACGAAGAAATATTTTAAAATCTGAAAAGCCTGAATAGGTTGTAAATAGGCCAATTTTACACCATTTTTAGCCTCTTAATCGAATTTGCTCGAAAATGAAATCGAAATTAAAAAAACTGCTTCCTACATTTTTTGCGCCTTGAAAGGGCACACTCTTTGAGTCAAATAATTTTTCCAAAAAATAATATTTGTTTTCGAAGAAGGAAAATAACTGTCAAAATTGTAGTTTTTGGTAAAATTATGCCACTTCCGGTGCCGACAGATAAAACTTTTGGTAATAAAAAAAATGACAATTGATACAACGAAGCATATGAACTTTGTTTTATACAAATCGTACAATAAAAAATTAATCTAGGACTTAAAAACTGAATTAGCCAATGGCGGCCAAGGTAAATTACTGAGACAAAATTCTTTAACATTTTTGCACTAGTCAGATGACCCTTTAATTCTGTGCATAATACGACTAAAAAATATTCATAAATAAAAAAGTTTTTTGTAAAATTTTAAATTTTCAAAATTTGGCGCCTAATATCTTCGAAGATTTGCCGAAAATCAAAAATCGAAAGTAGCGTAGCTATGTGCCCTGTCTCCGGCTATGCCAAAATGTATCGAAAGTTAAAATTCAATGATTATTGTTAAAATTACTGCAATATTTTAAAAAACGATAATTTGGTGATTTCGGACATTTCGCATTGTCGCAGAACGTTCAAAATAGCTTTATCCTCTAAGTCACACCCACTTTCCCAGTAAAACCGGAGAAATCGTAACGAAAAACAATAGTGTTTCACACAAGCTACGCAGTGTGAAACCCTAAAAAACGTTTTAAAATTGAATATGTCGGAGTTAATATTTTTGGCTCATTAGGTCGCATATATGTCATCCTTATCAGTGATTGTAGTGGTCTAGCGACTATTCACTGCTGACGGTATAGCGACTATTTACTGTTGAGAGAGAGAGAGAGAGAGAGAGAGAGAGAGAGAGAGAGAGAGAGAAATGGGGTTTAACGTCCACTCAACACAAACTAGGTCATTTCGGGACAGACATATGGTTTTAATTTTTATTTCAATAATTCGCTTGCGCGTAGGGGTCTTTAGCAGTGGGAGGAAACCGGAGTGCCCGGAGGAAACCCACGAGGTTGAGAAGGCGCCCCTATCTCCATGCCACATACGCTCACACCAGGGCTCGAAACCACAGCCGCAAGCCAGAGGTGACCGGCCAGCTAGAGGTCAAAGCGACGTCCTCTAGTCCACTAGGTCATCCTCCCCCCACCCCTATTTACTGTTGATCAGTGTGGCTTGGACCGTGGAGTAACGTGCGCCAGATAGCGTTGCACTACCGCGTCTGGTTTCAGAGTTTTACTACATTTAACCCTTGCAGCTCGGGGTCATGTCTACGACATCACCCTACGTGGAAGCGGACGTTAAACCCCATAAAAGACGAAGAAGACCTGGGTCATTCGCTAGTACGTTACAAAATCTGTAGTATATTTTATTATCAATTTTATTACATGTGAGATAACGTAAAATTTCCTCGGTCGGCTTCAATAAATCAGTGTGTATATTTTAATCTCGAACGAATTATTGACATTTTGCCGTTTTGGCAAAACGAACTCTCCGATTAGACATATCGGTGCGTTGTTGTATTAGAAATAACATAACATTTTAGCATTTCTACAGATTGAAAGAGTGACTTATAACAAACAATATGATAATAAAGGGACGGTTATCATAAAACTTCCTTTGGGAGCGAGAGAGGATTGAAAGAAAGGGGACTTACCGTCCTGTTATTCCGCTCCGTCTTGCCTTATGAAGGCGGTCAAACGCCATACAGTGTGCTCTGAGGGAAAAATTTTCTTGGACAGCCGCGCCACGACCTACTCTAATATCGAATTCTAATTGTCAAGGGATCTTTTACGTGCACTTCAATGTTTACACCGCGACCTCGGATTTTCGTTCCAACCGAACGACTAGACTGCTGTTATACATAAGAGAAAGCCACGCCCGAGATGGGCTAATGGCGACGGGGGCCGAGAATGGTTCGGCGCTCAAAAAAAACAAAATTTGTTCGTTTAAGCTACACGTTAAGCCCTAAAACAATTGAAACATCAAAATAATCAAATGAAAACAGTTCATCGAAAATTAAAAACATTTCGTAGCATTGTCGGATAGTCTTTCATTATGGGGTTTAATGTTTCATTACGGGGTTTAAACATACAGTGTATAAGTGATGTTGTCTTTCCAGTGCCAACTCGGTCCATAAACGCTCTAGTGGGTAATACGTTGACTTGTTAACCTGGAGAGAGAGAGAGAGAGCGAACTCAACACAAACTAGGTCATTTCGGGGCTAACATATGGTTTAATTTAATTTCAATAATTCGCTTGCGCGTAGGGGTCTTTAGCAGTGAGAGGAAACCGGAGTGCCCGGAGGAAACCCACGAGGTTGAGAAGGCGCCCCTATCTCCATGCCACATACGCTCACATCAGGGCTCGAAACCACAGCCGCAAGCCAGAGGTGACCGGCCAGCTAGAGGTCGAAGCGCGGCACTCTAGACCACTAGGCCATCCCCACCCCCCTGTTAACCTGGAGGTTTCATGTTTGACCCCCCTCTCCCTCCCCAATATTGTACTTAATGGATGTATTTTAGTTAGTGCACTCGTGTTCAATATTACCATATATCCCGGATGTTATTTTACACCTGATCTCTACTACATTCACTTTCTTTTTATGTAGTAATAGTAATTTGCATATTCATTGTCATGGTCTGCCCGATTGACCCTATTTTTCAAATTTAGATTATGTAGTAGTTGCACTAACCTGTTTATCCGGACGTAAAAAACATATTTACGAACAGTTGCGATGACTAACATCACGGTTTCTTAGAAATTTCCCGGTCCCTATTCATGCTAATGCGCGTACGGCGTCGCGTACAGTCAAATTGTTATATTCAAAACATTCATATTCTTTCACGACGAAATGAAGCAGAATAATTTGTCGTCATTTATTACAAGTTAAAGGGACAATAACACTCTTACTGGCTTGGCAGCCCCAGAAAATAAATAAAAGCCTTATTCTAAGTACTAGATGTTTAAGTGTTCTACCTGTTGTGTAAATTATCCAGTACGACCTATTTTACTTGTCCAGGGGGTTCGAAAATATTTTAAATCCAAGTCACATTTGAAAAGGTTTACGTTAGACTTTTAAAATCAATTAGTTGAATTTTTTTTTAAATTAGGTGTGTTAAGACGAAATTTATATCATCATTTAATTGAAATATTGTAAAATAATACAATTTGTTGACCAGAATAAAGATTGGGACATATTATTTAGTTACAACAAGAGTGTTATTGGGGCTTTAACCTTGTAATGTTGAATTTATGTAAAAACCCAACATGCCCGAATAAAACGCCAGTTGCACTGTTCACGGTGGTTTTCCTCGTGAATAAACAATCGGTGTGTTCGCGCAGTGTGTGAGAGGGAAAATGGGGCTTAAGGTCCAAACACGCGGGGGGGGGGGGGGGGTCGTGTATCATGACATCTGACATTGTCAGAAGCGCGTCAATGTTCAGTCATCTTCAATATAGAGAGAGAAATGAGGTTTAACGTCCACTCGACACAAACTAGGTCATTTTGAGACTAACATATGGTTTCATTTTATTTCAATAATTCGCTTGCGCGTAGGGGTCTTTAGCAGTGGGAGGAAACCGGAGTGCCCGGAGGAAACCCACGAGGTTGAGAAGGCGCCTTTATCTCATCTCCATGCCACATACGCTCACACCAGGGCTCGAAACCACAACCGCAAGCCAGAGGTGACCGGCCAGCTAGAGGTCGAAGCGTTGCACTCTAGACCACTAGGCCATCCCAAACACCCTCATCTTCAATAGAAGGCTTGATTTCGCCTTAACTACATACATCTTATCAAGCCCTTCACGTAATACTCTGCATATTTCGCCACTAAGTTTGATTGGGTAACAAGCCCAGCTTGGGAGCCTATCGGATTCCTTCGTTAAAAATATCGGAGAATTATCGGAACATATTCATAGCAAAGAGACTTGCCACTGCCGGTTTTCGTGCAAATAAACACATCTTTAATTTCTAAAACTGCTTCAATTGCTTTTTGTTTTTGGTTTTCCGTGAGTTTCTCAATTGAAAAAAAAAATTCAACGGCTGTAAACTTGTCTGTTTCTTTTTCTAAGGAGGCCGCCATGTGTGTTTACAGTCTGTTATGTGCCACGACCTCTGATTGGACAATGCTAATTAGTCACGTGTAAACACAACGGGCGTAAAAGTTCGGGAATTGCTGAATATTGAAGCAACGGTTAGATGTTTGTAAAACTCGCGGACATTGCTTAAAGAACATGATGTTCAGTATGCATTCGTTAGGAATGGACACACTAAATGCTGAAATACAGAGCGTAGAATCTTTTCCTAGTACACTCGAATGGCTACCAAATCTCCGTATGTGCACTGGTGAGCCATGAAACGACACGGAAACCACCGGATGTTCCCACAGATTGGTCAAGAAACATCCTTTGCTGAAAGATGGCCATCATATTATATAAAAAGGCCGACATGGCGTTTGACCAGGCTAGGTGGGACTAGGGCCGGAGGTGTTGGCGTCTAATCCATTTGCTGGATGAAAGCAGGTTTTTAAGCCTTGGAATGACAGAACGCATTAGTGTGTGGAGGCACAGAATCACGGTTTATACATCCAGGAACACCAACACAACCGTTCCGTATGGTGGAGGATCCGTCATAGACACGCTAATTGTTTAGCACGATTTCCGCTCGCACATCTGCACTGTCCCAGTTAAAGACTTTAGTAATGATGGCCGAGGCTATAATAAGCGGAAATTTAAATCGCTAAGTTCTAAGCTAATAGTGGATCAATTTGACTGAAATTTGCACGAAATTGCCTTTACATTAGCTAGGTTTTAACTATTGTAGTGAGAACTGCCAACGCGTTATCTAATCGCCCATAATGTATTTTTAAAAACACTTTTCGCGCCTACGACGCCTAATTTTATCATGTCATTATTTTTCACTTCCCTTGTCATACACAATCTCTCTAATTACCTCCACTGCTAAAGACCCGTACGCGCAAGCCAATCTCATTGCGCGCAAGCAAATTATTGAAATAAAATTAAACCATATGTTAGTACCAAAATGACCCAGTTTGTGTCGAGTGGACGTTAAATCCCATTTCTCCCCCTGTCTTATACAATCTCATCACCATCATATTGACAGTTACACGGAGTTGCCCTGTTAGTAGTACCAATAGTAAGTCGGGTGACAGACTGTACAATTGTTATTTCTACTCTCACAAAACAGTCGAAATCGACGGATGGGCCTCAACATTCTGTTACATTTCTTATCCTCTCGTTAACGAAAATTTGATCATTTGTCATAAAATTGACTAAAACTTATCAGGCCCAGTCCCCACAAATTAAAAGGTGGCCAGTTACATATCTAAAATAATTTCGCGTCTGAGCCGCTAGATTCTATTATGACATCATTATTTCACGGTTATAGCGAACTTCCCAGTTAATGGTACGACTGGTCCGTGGGTCGTGGGGCGTCAGACTATACAATGTTCTGACAATGTTTGCAAAACAGGCGGAATGGACAGGGACAGATCCCTGTTGACTCATATTAATGTTTGTACGTGTATCTGTATAAACATTGCTTCACGGGTCAAACCAAGGGAGGTAACTTTAGATTTAAACGTCATCTTACCACTGTAATACTTAGTCGTATAAAGTGGTGACGTCATATTAAATACTCATATGTAAGGGGAAATAATTCGATAGCATAAGCGTAGCCGTGAAATATATATGGGGGGGGGGGGGGCTGGGGCTCCGCAAATGAAATTATTTAAAATGTTGACAATCTGTGAAGCCCCATAAACTTTTTTAAAGTTTCAGTCTTTTGCGAACACTGTTTTGACATATTTAACGGGGTTAAGCTAGAGCCAATACAATGTTTATGAGGGGGTGCCGTATTCATATTTTTTCATGACTGTTGCATATTGGATGTTACACTTGAGTTATGAACAACACCACAGAGAGAGTTTAGTAGGGGAATTTTTATGATAAGGGTCCAAATGAAATAACTTGATCACATAACTTAAGTTTATGAGAATGCACATAGGCGTACGGGTTCGATGACAGTCAGGGGGTGGGGCAGAATCCGTAATGCCTGAAAATATTTTGGGTTCACAGACAGCGGCGACGGTTTCTTCGAGAGGCGAAGAAGCTTGGCTTGCCTTGTATGGACCCCCACCCCCGCCTAAGAAAACTTTGGAATATTTGCGACTGCAAGCACCTTTTCCTGCTATTTCAGCCCGTGAAGAAAGCAAGTGGTCTAATATAGCCTAATTAAGGTGGCTGACTCGAATTCCAATCAATCGTTTACATCCACGAAGACGGACCGCTGGAGAAATTTTACTGCCACAAACGGGTTTTCCTGCTATTCCAGTCTGTGAATACAGCAATTTCAATATTTAAACCCCCGCAAATGCGTTTTCTGCTATTCTAGCCTGTTTAAAAAAACCTCCAAAATCCCGTGAACAAAGCAACTTCAAAGTGGCCTAATATAGCCTAATTAAGGTGGCTGACTCGAATTCCAATCAATCGTTTACATCCACGAAGATGGACCGTTGGAGTATATTAGCTGTCACAAACGCGTTTTCCTGCTATTCCAGCCCGTGAATACAACAATTTCAATATTTAAACACCGCAAATGCGTCCATGAACAAAGCAACTTCAAAGTGGCCTAATATAGCCTAATTAAGGTGGTTGACTCGAATTCCAATAAATCGTTTACATCCACGAAGACGGTCCGTTGGAGACATTTAACTGCCACAAGCGCGTTTTCCTGCTATTCAAGCCTATAAATACAGCAATTTCAATATTTAAACATCGCAAATGCGTTTTCTGCTATTCTAGCCTGTTTAAGCAACTCCAAAAGTATCCAATGGCTTTGTAACCGAAATCCCACTCTGAATTCCAACCATCCAATCACACTGTTGCAGTTGCATTCACAAGTAATAATCAATGCCCGAAAAGTGTCCCACAAATTAGAGTGGCTCAAGACATGCTCCAGACAAAATGTTTTAATGCATAGTCAACTGAGTACAAATTCGTGGTATTCAATTAAAAGAAAGTTGAAAGCTTTATATGGGCTCGTTGACAGCTGGGGAAGCAAAACTAGAAATGCCCGAAGCAGGTTTACAGACAGCGGCGCCAGTATCCTTCGTGAGACGAAGAAAAGGAGATGACCGTGTATGCACCCCCCCCCCCCCCCCGAGAAAATTTGTATATATTTTGACGGCCACAAACGGGTTTTACTGCTATTCACGTCCTAAAATGAGTGTTTTATTAGATTTCTGGAACTTTATTTTGCCAAGTTGTGGGGGGGGGGGGGGGGTACATGTGTATTCAGACCCTCCTCCCATATGTGAAGACCATGATAGAGAGAACATAAATGAGGGTTTCTCAACAGTATATGATGCTGCTATGATGCGTGATATTCCCACGCTAAACCGCATTTAATTTCCATTTACTTCTGTTTGGTATTGGTATTGGTATCAAATCAAAACAATTCGAGTTTCATTTACAAGTTTGAAAAAGAAAGAGACACCCCGTTTGCATCTAGTTTAAGTTCCAACCTCGTGGGTTTTTCCGGGTCCTCGGGTTTCCCCCCACTGCTAAAGACCCCTACGCGCAAGCGTATTATTCAAATAAAATTAAAACATAATTATCCTAGTTTATGTCGAGTGAACTTTAAACCCTCCGCGGTCCTCTCTCTCTCGCCCTCTCTCTCTCTCCCTCTCTCCCCCTCTCTCTCTTTCTCTCTTTCTGTCTATCTCTCTCTCTGTTTATTATCAAGTCTTTGTGATACATGCCGACCCGTCTTTATTAAGCCAAAAAGATACATCTAGCTAATCAAATATGATAATCAAAATATTTGCCATATGGCAAAACAAAATTGTGTTATCTATTTTTAAATCGTGAATTGTATGTAGTACTATTATATTCTTTGCGACCATATTGTATCTGTAGCCAATTATTGGGTTCACACTTTCCAGGGGCGGATCTAGGAATTTTGATATGGGGGGGACGCAAAATGACGGCACTGGCCGCGGGGCACGCCACTGAGTGGGGGTGGGAGGGACCCCAAGAAAACTTGAGAACTGTATTAGTGAAATTAGAAAATGGATGTCAAAGATGTCTAAAATTAAATGATGATAAAACCGAATATTTGTTATTAGGCTCAAGGCATCACTTAAGGAAATTTGCGCATGTTACCCCCCCTGTTGTAATTGGTAATTGTGATATATTTTCATCTGACTCTGCTCGTTATATTGGCGCAATCTTTGATATTTGTAAATTATTCTATTTCGATATTAGAAATATAGGTAAAATACCAGGGGCGTTTTAAGGTTTATCATTGCGGAGGCTATACTATTTTAAGGGCCCTCTTTCGCGGGAGGGGGGGTCTTGATTGATGATTGCATTGTCATTCACTAGAGGATTCGACAGTAACAGTGTAAAGAATCGGACTCGTAGGCCCTTTCCCTTGGCCAGAGGGGCCCTTTCCCTTGGCCAGAGAGGTCCTTTTGTCAGACGAGGGGCCCTTTTGTATTCCTTTACGGCAGGGTACATTCATTTTTCTCATCGGTTTTAGCATTTTTCTCCCGTTTTATTTGTTCAACTTCTTTTATTTTTTTTCGCGAGGAGGCTGGCGCCTCCAGCACCTCAGCTAGAAAACGCCTTTGTAAAATACGTAAATTTGTAACTGAAGAGGCCACTAAGTCACTTGTTAATTCTCTTGTCACTTCTCGATTAGATAACTTTAATTCGCGTTTAGTTGGTTTACCGTTAAAGCTTATAGATAAATTACAAAAAGTACAGAATACTGCTGCTTATAGATTTGTTACTTTAACTAAAAAATGTGACCACATCATTCCTGTTTTATGCAATTTTCACTGATTACCTGTTAAATATCGAAATGAGGTTGAGAAGGCGCCCCTATCTCCATGCCACGTACGGTCACACCATGGCTCGAAACTACAGCGAAATCCAGTATTACTAGATGTATACTATTGTAACCTTGTAAAGCAATAAACTAATATGAAATAGCATTTAATGTTGTACTCCGACTGGGCCAATAAAGACGATCTTAGCCGATACAGTATTCCCGGTCAGCGTTACACTCTACTATAACATAATGACATATGTCATAGAGGCGTCCTGCCATATTAAAATACGTGTTAGTGATTGTAACATAAACCTGTTGCTATCAATACCCGGCGGGAGATCTTGGTAGTATTCCTTATGTCATTGCGTAACTAGAACTTGTTGTTGGCATGTCTTATCTAACTTTATCTGATAAACTATATTGAATGTTAAACCTGATATTATGCATGATACATTAGACAGGTGTCTAATGAGCTCCTTTGTCTGGAATACGTTTATAAACTCAGAACAGAAACGAATCTTTAGGCAGGTCCAGGAGGCCATGCTAGGCGGGCGCCTAGTTAAGGTACCTCAGGAGTACTATAGTCAGGTCTAGGAGTCGGAGACGAGACGAGAGCTTCTGGAGTTAGCACACTCATGCTAAGCCAAGCTAAGACATTCGACTCCCTCCATTTAAGTTAGTTCTACGGTCGTTTACATCACGATGTTTGTACCTATTGTAAGAAGCAGAATAAAAGAATTATATTTGAAGTCATACCAGTGTTGTCATCATCAAAGAACCCGATTAAAGAATGAAATACTGTCACATATTAATTGATGCCGTAGACCAGAGAAACGATTGAAGTCCTAACCACTAGAAGTTCACAGGTCACCAACGGGGTAAGTCTTTTCTAATCCTACCATGGCGAGGGTGGTAAAATGACATTAGTGCTATGTATTATAATTTAACTGGAAATCTGCAGTTTATCATCACGCGTCGTTAAATATCATGGTGTCGTTACTAAATTTAATATATTATATCGTCTTTCAAGCTAGTAGTGGAACAGTCTTTAACTATATGTAGGAAAATTACTGAAACAAAATTGTATATATATTATTTGTTTTAAAATGCGTCATGTTGTTTTTAAAAGATTATGAATTATAATTGTTTGTTTTGAACACATATTTTGGCTTTTAAAGTTAGTAGTAGCTAAGTATTATCAGGCTAATAACTGCGAAGTGAAATGTTTTATGATTGTTTAATTATCTGGAATAGAGTTAAGCGTATCCTTATTGAGAGATATAACTCTTTAAACATTCACACGGTATTAACGGTTTTGTCTCTTATAGGGTTTTTTTTCTTGTTGTTTGTGTATATATATTTATGCCCCGAGGTTTACGGGATTATTATTTGTGATGTAGTGCCCCAAATATTAATGGGAAAGACCCGATATTTACGGGATTAAGATTTTTATTTGTAATACCCCAAAGTTTTAATGGGAAATGCCCCGATATGTAACGGGAGAAGCTTTATGTTAAGTGGTTTAACCCCAGGAGGGTTGTGCTCGGATTTAGAGCGAACGTATTGTCTTGTTTTGTGTTGTGTTTAAAAATTATAGAGATAAACCGTTAGTTCTTTCAAAAATATCTTATTTAAGATTGGTTAAATGTGTTCAGATCATTCATTATTCTTGAGATAAAACAATATGACTCCCTAATTTCAATTGTAAATATCGTTAGATCGTTATCTAAAGTCAAGTCTGTTCCACTTGCTAATTTGATTAACTATTAATTAAGTTCACTCCATGATATGATACGCAGATGATCAAACTTCGGCACGGGGAGCAGTTATAATACTTTTCATAGCACGTCATAACACGCCGTTTTGCCAGACGGTATGGAAAATGAAAAGACTACCGGTCAACAACAATAGTTGAACTAAACGGAGCAGGGAAAATTCTGACCCCTCAACATTACTGGAACGAGGAAGGGCATCATATGTACCCCACCCCTACAGTTGGCTACGACAGTGCAGTAGCGGTCTAAGAAGATAATTACAGTAGTTTGTGTTCGCGATTCCACCAAATAATCGGTCTAAGAAGATAATTATAGTACTAGTAGTTTGTGTTCGCGATTCCACCATTTATATGAATAAGAGTAGTCTGTGTTTGTGATTCCAGGATCTCGTTTGTTTTTTGTATTGACTCGCGTGTGTGACCGATTGTGTGTATATAACTTTTAAGTTCGTGTGTTTTTCATTGACCTTTTCATTTTGTTTAAAGACATTTTTGGATATTATGACATTTTACAAGTATATATAACTTTTAAATTCGTGTGTGTTTCATTTACCTTTTCTTTTTGTTTATAGACATTTTTGTATACGACATTTTACAAGTGTTGTTTGTATTTATATGTCTTTTCATTCTTATTGTTATTTTTATCTTTTAAGATTAGGGTAGATATTATCGATCCCAGTTATATTAAATTTGTAAAGGCTTTAAAAAAATATTTCATATTTTTTTCTAAAAAGAGGGATAGGTATATAACATAATGACATATGTCATAGAGGCGTCCTGCCATATTAAAATACGTGTTAGTGATTGTAACATAAACCTGTTGCTATCAATACCCGGCGGGAGATCTTGGTAGTATTCCTTATGTCATTGCGTAACTAGAACTTGTTGTTGGCATGTCTTATCTAACTTTATCTGATAAACTATATTGAATGTTAAACCTGATATTATGCATGATACATTAGACAGGTGTCTAATGAGCTCCTTTGTCTGGAATACGTTTATAAACTCAGAACAGAAACGAATCTTTAGGCAGGTCCAGGAGGCCATGCTAGGCGGGCGCCTAGTTAAGGTACCTCAGGAGTACTATAGTCAGGTCTAGGAGTCGGAGACGAGACGAGAGCTTCTGGAGTTAGCACACTCATGCTAAGCCAAGCTAAGACATTCGACTCCCTCCATTTAAGTTAGTTCTACGGTCGTTTACATCACGATGTTTGTACCTATTGTAAGAAGCAGAATAAAAGAATTATATTTGAAGTCATACCAGTGTTGTCATCATCAAAGAACCCGATTAAAGAATGAAATACTGTCACACTACTCTTATATGGAATTTCAACTGCTAAGGGATCTTTACCGTTGAACACAAGGATCAAACACGAGATTCCCGGATTAGCCCAGCTAACGCGGTACTCAATGCTATAACACATACATATGGGGGAATAATTACTGTTTTATTTAGGTGAAGTTTCAAAGCGTATTCCCGTAATGAGTGTCCAACCCTTTTCTGAAGTATAGGTATAAATGTTGATGCCACTTGTCCGCTGTTCACCCAAATGAAAATACATATTTGGGTCTGAGAAAATGCACTTTCAGCAGTAAAAGGGCACTGTCGAAAATTAGGGGGCGCGCGCCCCTTGCTCCCACCATTGAATCCGCCTCTGCCTACCTATCGTCGTGGGTTTTGAACGGGTCCCAACTTTACCTCAAACTGTTAAACACCATAAAAAAAAATATTTTGTAACGTAACATTTATTATCTAAGTCGACGTGAACGTACGTACAAAATTCTATGCAAAAACATTTTTTAAAAAAAATAATTAACCGTACACTGGTATTCTCTTATCGATAAACATTACTTCCATTCGTAGCTCATTCCAAGAAAATTGAAAAAAAATATATAAAAATAAAAAATAATAATGTAGATATGACCATTTCGTTGATAATTCAGTTTTCAGTTGATTGAGTGAGGTGCATGATCTCTAGTCACATTCGGTAACAATAATCTGAAAAAGAAAACAAAGATTGTTTTAAGTAAAATATAAAGAAACAAAATCTTGTTCAATGTCTTATTTTTCTTCGTGGGTTTTCTCCGCGTCTTCCGGTTTCGCCCCACTGCCTAAAAAAAACCTATACGCAAGCGAAGTTTTTAAATAAAATTAAAACCATATGTTAGTCCCGAAATGACCTAGTTTATGTCGAGTGAACGTAAAACCCCATTTCTCTCTCTCCTCTTATATTTCTGCTCCGACTAGGCTTATAAAGACAGTCATGCGCAATAGGGAACTTTTGACAACTGCAACTACTAAAGGATCTTTGAATTGCACGACAGCGCGTAGAAGGGACCTAGTTTTTCCGTCCTATTCAATCCCCATTTCAAACGACCCTCAAATTGTCCTAGGAACTTTCTAGATCAAAACCGGGAAATTGTTCTAGGGGAATTAGGATTTGAAGCCAATTGGAATTCTTGGGTTACCCATGTACATATCCAAATTTCACAAAGTTTGGAAACTTTCAAATCAAAACTAAATAGTGAGGAGCTGAATTAACCTGCAACATAAGCATATTGTTTGAATTGAACGCGCGAAATATGAATATTTATTTTATCATCATCTTCATCATCATCATCAACATCATCATCGTCGTCGTTATCGTCGTCAATTATAAATTATAAATAATTATTGAAATAAATGGTAAACTTACATATCTAATCCACCCTTGGAAATTTGCAAAACCTGGACCACGGCCCAATTGGAAGGCACACTGGGAACGCACAATGTCGTCTGAAATATACAGATTCCAATTTTAAGTATTCGTATCAATGGATTTATCATCCAATAATACATTCTATAGTAGATCTTGTGAGTGTGATAAATTTCATAATGTCCTTAGGATACATGAATTTGATTGGTCGATCTTAAAAGGGATTACTTTTTTTAAATTTTCAAACAACAGTTCATTGGTTTTTAAAAGTAATTTCTTTCTTATTATAAAGGTACTACATGTATTTATATTTAATTGACCTTGATGGAAACATTATGCCAATGTAAAGGACTTTCCAATGGTTGAATTTCTGTCAAAAACTGATGTATCACTACGCTGTAATTTAATCAGACTCAGTAAAAGAGAAATCTATACCAAAGAATTATATTTACTTGTGCATGTAAGAAAGGATTATGTGATAAATAAAATAAATAGAGCCACTTCTACCACAAAATTATCAGCGATAATTTCAAATTTCAAAATATTTAATTCCATTTCACTCTTTGATTGGATATACCCTCTTCACCACCCCCTCCCCCTCTATCAGCACGCTACTGCCAGCATCAGACTACATTGCTCACTTAAGATCACCAGGTCTGTCATTCAAACATGGTTTCAGGTCCAACTGTGTTTTGAGTAGGGAGACCCGTCCGACCTTGTTGGTATTTCTCAAGGCTCACCCTACGAACATACAAATTAGTGTAATAAAGTTTAGCCATACTAGTCGCGAAATGGCACAGTTTGCGTAGAGTAGACGTAGATGTATCTATTCTCCTGCGAAACTGTTTCAATACTAACCATCGAAGGGTGTTTGGTCTGTAAGACCATTGACTGTACCAAACAACGTGGCTGCTGGTTTATTATAGAAGAATTCTACATCCCGCCAGTCATCCTGAAAACAAAATATATTGTTATGTTTAAACATATTAAGTTAAATAAATTGTTATGTTAAATATATTGTTATGCTTAAATATACAATGTTAAATATATTGTCATGTTTAAATATGTTCATATCTTAAAATATGTTTTAATTTTCAAATCATGACATCTTTTGGTTCATATAAGCAAATTTAGACAAACACCGGTTCTTCTAGAGGGGGGGGGGGGGCTTCGCAAAAGACCATAAGGACTGCCAATAGAATCGAGTGGCGTGGTTCGATTTCCCGCTTGTATGTCGCCGATTGTTTTCGCCCACTGCTAACGAACCCTATGCGCTAGCGAAATATTTGAAATAAAATTTAACCATATGTTGGTCCCGAAATGCTCTCTCTGTCTCTCCCTCTCTCTCTCTCTCTCTCTGATCGTTAAATCAGTACCAATGTCACGTGTGCCAATGTGCTTCATCAGTCAAAATGGTTGTTAGTGGAATAATTAGGGTTGACTATACTTACTGTGGTACCGAGTGACAAGCTCGTGGTACTTCTTGTTAAAGCTGCATCAAAAGTAGCGGCCCTGAGGTTAGTGTCATCGCCAGTCCTGGTGATTTCAATGGTAGCAACTTCCCCACAGTCGCCATTGGTGACCACAGCTTCTTCCGCCGTGCGCTGGGTTGGGGTGCTATAATCTACCCTGTAGGAGACTTTGATTGTCAGATTTCTCCTGAACTCAACGTTAGACAAGCGAAGGATCCTGATGCTAGTGCTACCATTAAAATAGGCTGTACCGTCAGCGGTGTCGATAATAGCGCCAAAATTGTCATACTCTCCCGGTTCAGCGGAGTCAAAGCTGATATTCACCATCGGTTGACATGTAGGAACAGCTATAAATAACACAAGAATTAATTAATAAATGACTCACATGGAACAGAAACTAAAAATTATACAAGAATGAATGAATGACTCATATGGAACAAACTTTATAAATAATACAAGCTGTAGGAATGAATTAATGAAAAGGGGATTAACGTCCTATATTTCTGAAATAGGTCCCGGCTGACGAAGATGAGCAGATAACACGAGGGGAAATACGTTATCGCCTAGGGAGGGGCATACTGTGGCCATTATCCGTCACACTTGCATAGCTACAATTTGTATGTCTTGAAATGTATTCAAATGAAATAGGTTTAGCGTCCTACTCTTCTGCTTCGACTGGGATAATGAAGACGGGAAAACGCCATACAGTGGGCTATGAGGGAAATTGTGCCTAGGCCGCGGCACTATGGCCTACTCTGATATAGAATGCCAACCACCGAGGGATATTTTACGTGCACGCCAATGTGTACACGGCACGACGGCTTTTCGTCCCAGCCGAACGACTAGACAGCTGTCCTTGTCAGGCCCCCGTCTTGCATCACTGACAAGAGAAAAACCACGACTGAAACTCTCCATGAACTTTCTCGGCCAATGCAAGGATCGAACACGCGACCTCCAGGCTAGCGAGCCAGCGTCTTACCCACTTAGTCACCGTGGTGCCAAATAAAAGTCAGTGTGGACACAGTTATAAACTTATATGTTTTATTCAAAAAAGAACTAAAGGTTAAGTGCGTGTGCGTGTGCGTGTGTGGGGGAGGGGCGGTAATATTTGAGCCACTTGGCTGTAGCCTAACATTCTTACCTGGTACACATGATGGTGCAAATATCGTACATGCACAGGTAGTTATATTAAAGCCCAGGCCTGCAGCACAAGGCCTCGTGATTTGATTGCCGTGTAGCATTTGGCCATACACACATACGTCGCCTGGGATTTCGATTAACGGACAACCTGAAAATAAAAACAAAATAATACCAGACAGAGTTAGTCTCTGTTATACTTTTCTCGAGTTGGTTTAAGTTATACCTTTCTCGAGTGTTGTTTAGTTATTTTGAATATGAAATGAACTGGGGTTTTACGTCATACTTTTTAGCGCCGACTGGGATAATGAAAATTCGGTGTACTAAGTAAGTAAGTAAGTAAGTAATTTTTTATTGCTGAAAGTTACATACAATGAATAAATATGTGATGTAAAGGTGTTTTAACAATGATACAAATAGTACAAAAATAAGTTAGAAAGTATGTGCAGTTCTAGGGGAGAATAGCTTCTATAGAATAGACTGATGTTTAAGATACATTATATAAGATTTAGATAAAGAGCTAACCATTCTTGCTATACTAGTTCGAAAATAGATAATGTAAAATGAATAATTATAAATTTCATTCAAATTACTTTATTGCACGCGAATATATTAGCCTTTGAAGGTTTGACAGAAGTGTTTAATATTTTCAACCACCGTAGTGGTTGTTCGAAGCTAAGTCTCGTTCCTCCATATGTGATTAAATCAAAGTATCGGTTGATTAATGTCTAATCAATACTTCAGAAAACATTTCAGGCCTAAAGAAAGGCCTGCAATAGATAGATTTAGCTCTTTCATAATGCATTTTCAAAGGAGGTGTGATTCTTTTATATGTGAATGTAAAGCTGTATTACCTGACAGAAGAATAATTATTTTTAAGGTGTATTACCCGAAGGTAGGGAGGTTTATTAAAAGTTAAAATTGTATTACCGGAGGAGTAATTGTTCTATATGTAAAAGTTAAAGTTGTATTACCAGGAGAGGAGGGTGGGGTATTTATTAAAAGTAAGGTTAAAGTTGTATTACCTGGAGAACGAAAACATTTAGAAAACATTTCAGGCCTAAAGAAAGACCTGCAATGGGCAGATTTAGCTCTATGCATGTTTAATAAATGATAAATGTATATATTTTTCTAACGAGTTTAAAATAACTTGTGGTGTGGAAGACATAATATCTATAATTTTTTGGAGTGAAGGGAGATTTCTATAATAAAAAGGAATAATCTGTATTATGCGCTACGCATCGCAATCGGTTAGTGGCGAATGCGAATCGAAATTAATTGAAATTCGTGGCGATGAGAATCTGGAGAATCTAATTCGTAGGAAATCGGATGAAAAATTGTGCCTGGTGCCCAGGTAGAAATACGATAAATGTACGAAATCATGTAAACGAATTGATGTGATTCAGTTACGAAAGCATTACGCAGATGGCGAATTGCTTACAAATATGCAAAATTAAACATGCATTATGCAAGAGCAAAATCTGCCTATTGTAGGTTTTTCTTTAGGCCTGAAATGTTATAAAAACTATTAATTAGACATTAATTAACTTATTCAGACCATAGTTCTAAGTTCTAAGTTTATAGTGGATCAAATTGAGTAAAGTATTCAGCAAATTGCCTTTACATTAGCTAGTTTTTAACTATTATCTAATCTCGCATAATGTATCTTTAATTTAGGAATATACTGCGCTCTCCATGAATGATTTCGATAAAGCTACAAGTTTACATTTGGCACCATTCGTCAACGAAAAGAATCAGAAGCCGTTGTAGAAGAAAGAGCTACGGGATTGCAATACGTTTACGAATATGTAAAGCCAGGCTGACACTTGCACGACTTTTGGCCACGATTTTGTCTTGCCCATCAGTGTCCACATTGACACGAACTGGCACGCATAGTTTGCACATTGTTTACGCACTTCCCGCATTGGCACGACGAGTTTGCGCAAATCGGACGGTGTCGTGCCGACTCGAGTCGTGTCAATGCGTGCCACGGAATCGTGCAAGTGTCAGCCTTGCTTGAGAACCAAATACGAATCACTCGCGAACTTCCAAGAATATTCGCTTGGCCGCTACAATCACTGATAAGCATGACATCGACGAGGCTTAATGAGTATGGCATATTAACTTTTTTACTCCGACAAATTAAATTCTCAAACATTTTTGGGGGGTAAAAGAAAAATAAATAAAGACGTTTGAAGTATTTGAAGTTAAAAAAATATTTCCTATTTAATGTAAATGAGTATTGAAATGAGTAAAATGCATCATTTTGCCCGAAGCAGTTAGGTGTTAAGTAAAAATTGCATGAGCCGTTGAGCCAATGACTAACGCCGCGCTGCAGGTAACGCACGTGTTGTGGACAGTCATCTGTTACAGAGATAATTCGTAAGTAATTCTCTTTGAAACAGATTGCTACTTTTCATCTACTAATCGGAAATAGTTTGTTTTGTATTGACGGCGATTCGTGACCCACCCTACGTAGAAGTCTACCCGGTCTCCTCGTATTCCATGAGTCTTTTACGTGCACGTTAATGGGTACAAGGGACCTATCCGAACGACTCGGTGATGATCCTTGCAAGGTCCTCCACCTTGCATACATTTCAATCAAATTTTGACTGGAAATGCAAAAGAATCGTGTGCTGGGGCTGGGGGAGGAGGGGGGAGATGCGGGACCTCAGCTTTTCGCCCCCCCCAGCCCCGAGAGGGAGTACATAAATATAACACGAGGGACGGATGGGGTGGGTAAACATAATAGAGGGGCGTGGGGGGGGGGGGGGCTACCACAATCTGATTAAAAAACACATCCTCCGTTTCGTTTTTTATAGTTTTGTTTTATTTGTTCGGAAGAGTTGTTATAATATATCCTGCGTTCTCGATGGCGTGAGGGATTAGCCAATGAATTCATCTGTTACGGCGACTTCTTGGATTGCAATGCCCGAAACTGTGGGTAAACGACTAGCAACGTCAACGCTGATTGATTTATGAATGTCTGAGGTCATTGATTCAAAAGCCGCTCGTAAGACACCTAACGCGACTATTTACCACCATCGACCAAATAAAGATGTGTATTTTAGGTAAAGTGTGAGTGGTATAGAAACTGGACATACCTACTACTGCGGTACAATTATCATCTTCCACACAACTCAGAGTAGATATATCGAATGAATATCCGTCCTCACAGGCACGTTGTTTAACAGTTTCGTCTTTACATTCGTAATATTGGGAACAGTTTCCATTGACCTTGAACCGGTATCCATCTGATTGACCTGTACACCGATCTTTATATATAAAAACAAAACGTATGTTTATGAAAATGAAACGAAATAGGATTTAACACCCTACTGGGGTAATTCACCACACATTGTATTATGAAGGGAATTTTGCCCAAGCAGCGGCGCTACGGCTTACTCATATCGAATTCCAACTGTGTACACTGGACCTCGGTATTTCGTCACATCCGAACGATTAGACAGCTGTCCTTGTCAAGCCCTACGTCCTGCATCACTGACAGGGGGGAATATCGATGAACTTTTTAGCCAATTCAGAGATCGAACACACGACCCCGATGCCAACGAGCTAGCGGCTTACCCATTTAGCCGCTGAGGCTCCTACCACTGTGATGGTTGGGTGGAAGTACTCAATTTCCATGTGTGCGTTATAAATCCTAGATGTAAGTAAGGATAGGTACCTTTTCTCGAACTACAAGTGTCAGTGTGCGCTATAAATCGCAAATATAACTGTAAGTTACACATCCTAATGGGGAATTATTACTTCACCATAAAACCATTATGCGTAACAAATGCTAAACGTGAATTCTTGCTTTTTTCACCAGCTACTGTGCGTTACAAATCATTACGGGGAATTTTTGCTTTTCAAGAACCACGTTGCATGAGAAATAAAAATAAGGGGAAATATTCCTAGAACCATTGCGTGCAATAAACCCTAGGATGATGACCATGGTCAAACAATTCGGGGAAAGACATAAAAACCGGGCGACCTTTATGACCTTTGACCTGTAATACAAAGAGATGCGTCATGCAAGGCAAAGAGACAAAGTTATCTTACTATCAACACACGGCACCTGGTCCATATGGTTGCACGTGAGTGCATCTTGATCCCAGTATGTACCAAACCCACATCGAAGTAAGGTACCAACGGCCACGCCATCTTGGTTATATTGACACTGAAGGTAGGTGTCACACTCAGGATTATTTGGCGGGGCCAAGTATCCAATACCATTCCTTAACACGCAACCAAAGCAAGGCCCTTGTTGTGTGACTACGACTGGATTTTGACCTGACAAGAGAAACATATAAAATACAAGTCAAGAGAAAGAGAGAGAGAAATGGGGTTTAACGTCCACTCAACACAAACTAGGTCATTTCGGGACTAACACATGGTTTAATTTTATTTTAATAATTCGCTTGCGCGTAGGGGTCTTTAGCAGTGGGAGGAAACCGGAGTGCCCGGAGGAAACCCACGAGGTTGAGAAGGCGCCCCTATCTCCATGCCACATATGCTCACACCAGGGCTCAAAACCACAGCCGCAAGCCAGAGGTGACCGGCCAGCTAGAGGTCGAAGCGCGGCACTCTAGACCACTAGGCCATCCCAACCCCCAAAATGCAAGTCAATTTCCCCTGCCTCAATCCCAAACAATAACTAATATCCAGAGCCGATCCAGTTGGAGTAACGCCAACAGTAAGATAAATATTTGTGAGTCAATAGCTAATATCCTCACTTTCACCCCGCCCCCTCCAAAAAACTATATAATACATATTAATCGTACATTTATCTTTATCCGTAGATTGATTTCCGTCTTTACTTAGCCCAAATATGGCGTTGATGACGTGAAACTACACACCAACTTAATGAGTCCATCACTGCAATCTGATTGTCCTGGGCAGAAAATTCAGTCATGACATCCAGCGCAAGAACATCGATCTACAACACGTAGCAAAAGTCTTTCTTAATGAAAAACAGTGGCGTGTCCATGAATTTGTCCGAGAGCGGGGGGGGGGGCGGAACTACGGTAGACAACGTCAAGTGTAGTGTTAGGTCGGATTTAACTGCCCGCATATTTTATTAAATCAGAAGCTCGGTGGCAATATGTGTGCTCCAGAGGCGAATCCAGAGGGGAGAGGGTTGGGTCCCCCCCCCTCCCTGCTCAGCTACATGAAAAAAAATAATGCCTTGCATCATTGAAATTACATAACAAAGTATAAAATGATTTCTCTGTTCAAAAAGCCCAATTTGTATGTATGCCGAAGTAACTTAGAGACGATGATGACAGATTTCCGTAACAGAAAACTGGCACACACACCCGCCCACTGCAAAAATTTCTGGATCCGTCCCTGTGCTCATGCTCATTTAGGTGCATAGAAGATAACAGTGGAGTGTGACAAAACGGCGGCAATATTTCACAGCTTGCAGTATTGCAGTAGAGAAGATATGCCTTGTGCCAGCAGGAAAGAAGTGGGGGGTGGGGAGACCTAGCTCTTGAATAATGTATTTTCAAGAATATAGAAGATAAACTTACCCAGGGTTAGTGAGATTACTGACACCAGGGCCACAAACGAAACCAACAAAATTTTTGCCATGATAACTGAAATTAAAAATAAACTAGATAATTTTACGCCTTATGCTAGGTTTCCACTTTCGTGCGATGCGTTCCAATAGGAATGTCCCCTATATGGTATGTGTAGTACCGGACTGGTCGGCCGAAGGCCCACCCAAGGCCCAGACAAGTACGCGTCGAAGGGGCGTCACTAGCGGCCGAAGGTGCGCGAGCGCCCGAGGGGGTATCGGGATCTCCCCCAGGAAAATGTTGAAAATTGACAACCGCAAACCCATTTTCCAAGCATTTCAGACCACAGCTTCCTTTCTTTTCTTTCTACTGTCTTGTGTCCTGCTCTCTCCTTCCCCCTTTCTTTTCTTTCCTTCAAAGGCTTAGGCCCACTTTTTTAAATGAGCTTAGGCACTGGGTACTTGCCAATTCGTTCGGATACCCGCAGATACGATTAAGACGATTGGTACGACTAACCTCAATATATGATCAGACCTGAAAGGAACGCCACGATTACCCCACGATTTTAACCACGCTTTCAATCGATAGAGTGAATCTAGTATTAAGCCAGGCTGACACTTGCACGATTCCGTGGCACGCATTGGCACAACTCGAGTCGGCACGACACCGTCCGATTTGAGAAAACTCGTCGTGCCAATGCGGGAAGTGATTAAACAATGTGTGAACTCGTCGTGCCAGTTCTTGTCAATGTGGACACCGATGGGCACGACAAAATCGTGGCCAAAAGTCGTGCAAGTGTCAGCCTGGCTTTAGACTATTCACCTTCCTACTGAATAGGGTTGGGGAATTAAATCATGAGCGTCCGCCAGTCTTTCACAGAAGGTTTATCTAGGACCAACTTTCTGCTAGAGGCTCATCGACTACACTCGGTCTCATTCGAAACTCCTCAGCTACGTCTACTGCATTTTACGCAACAGTGCACCTCGCAGCTCGAGGTACTACATAGGGGTAACGTGATAGCGGTGCAATTGCGAGCTTTGCGTCATGGTTTAGAGTTGTTACGCTCCCGCTCCCATTGTGATTTCAATGCAGTTTTCAACAGTATAGAGAGAGAGAAATGGGGTTTAACGTCCACTCAACACAAACTAGGCCATTTCGGGACTAACATATGGTTTTTAATCTTATTTCAATAATTCGGTTTAATTTGATTTCAATGATTCGCTTGCGCGTATGGGTCTTTAGCAGTGGGAGAAAACCGGAGTGCCCGGAGGAAACCCACGAGGTTGAGAAGGCGCCCCTATCTCCATGCCACATACGCTCAAACCACAGCCGCAAGCCAGAGGTGACCGGCCAGCTAGAGTTTGAAGCGCGGCACTCTAGACCACTAGGCCATCCCAAACACCCCTCAACAGTATAGTCATAATCATAGTGCTTAACTAGTGTTAAACATATAGCGAACAGGTGCGGATACAGAGGGGGCGCACCCGGCGCACGCCCCCTCTAGTTTTTGCGGAGGCGAACAATTTTTAGCTCCATATATTCTCGCGGGAGCGAAGAACAAAAACAGTTTAGGTTGGAAATGGTAATTTACAGTACTAATATGAAATTAGTCCTTGTGGGCATTTTTGTTCACTCAAAAATCATGAGTCGGGCTTAGCACTCCCAAGTTGGGACAGCACGCCCCCCCCCCCTTTCTGAATATCCTGGATCCGCCCCTGGCGAATATTACTCCGTGGCACTGGGAGTGACCTACTCCCTGCTTGTGTTGTGGAATACTTTATTTCATGCAAAATCGTGGATCACCAGACACCGGGTACCAGTGGATGTGTGTCTGGGATACACTAAGCGGATGTTAACTTCCTGTATGTCGACTGAAATAATCGCAGTCGAACTTACTTGGGCAACGCGAGGGTTTGTACTGCCATTTAATCTGCAAATAATAGCCTGAAAATTAATTCATGCAGGCACCGATGCGCTTTTGACCAAATAATGTAGTTCGCCAGAATAATTCTCACTGGAACATTCGCCAACTATGTCCAATGCATTGGTCAGTATGTCTTTCGCTGACAACAAATTAAATAAATTCTCCCATAACACAGCTTAACCTGGTCGTAGTCCTTTAAATGGGTTTTAACGTCCTACTGTTCTGCTCCTAACCTGGGCTAATGAAGACGGTAATTCAGTCAATGTTTAAAAAATAATTTTATAAAATCTTCAACTTACCACAGTATGAGGTACAGACCTGATCGTTCTTCTAAACTCAACACCGACTGGTACAACCACACCAACCTACCGGTATTTATATTGATTTTAATTGAAAACCCCTATTGAGATCCCTATTACCAGGCATTCCCTTAAAGGATATTTAATAAATCAAGTTGTTTCTGATTGGTTAGTTATCATATTGACGTAATTTTTGAAATCAGTGAATGGACGATCCCTATTGAGACCCCCTATCTTAAGTCACTCACTTACTGAATATGTAATAGACTGAGAGTGTTTTTGATTGGATAGTTATCTTTGATGCAAATTTTGATATTACTAAATTCAAATTTTATTTTGATGGCCTGGAATATGCGACCTAATTTTGTTTGTGTGCGACACGAAATTAGACTAATGCGTGCTAAATTTCATCTTATTTTGTGAAAACCACGATGATCAAAAGATCTATTTGGTACTATGAGGTGAAGAAACTGCCGTTAAGTGCACGATTTCAGAATTTACAAAATCCGGTTCGCTAATAGTTTCAATGCTCAAAGTTGACCTGTATTTTGGGTTTATTGGCGATGAGAGTTCAACGTTCGCTCAACACAAAATAGTCCATTCCAATTATTTGCAATAGTTCATGTGTACCCGGGGAATGAAAATAAACCAGGCTAATAAAAATGGACATACACTTTGCAGTGTTTTATGGGGAAATTTTGTCCGCATATAATATGATGATACTAAAGCTTAATCTTACATCGAATTATGTACGCGGTACCACAGTTCCATGTGGGGTGTTCCATCCTGCATCCTGCTTGCGTCAATGCCTGATCGATCCGCAAATGAACTAAAATATAGACAACTCGGCTACAGTGCCTCTTGTATGTTAATAAAAATAAATGAAGTTTAAAATTCTACTGTTCTGGGGGTGGGGGGTCTAGTGTGCCGCGTTTCGACATCTAGCTGGCCGGTCACCTCTGGCTCGCGGCTGTGGTTTCGAGCCCTGTTGTGAGCGTATGTGGCATGGAGATAGGGGCGCCTTCTCAACCTCGTGGGTTTCCTCCGGGCACTCCGGTTTCCTCCCACTGCTAAAAGACCCCTACGCGCAAACGAATTATTTAAATAAAATGAAACCATATGTTAGTCCCAAAATGACCTAGTTTCTGTTGAGTGGACGTTAAACCCCATTCCTCTCTCTCTACTGTTCTGGCCCGACTGGGATAATTTTGCTATGATAGAGGCGCTACTGCTTACAATTATATCTAATTCCAGCTGCTAAGGGATCTTTTAAGCGTAAGTCAGTTCGCTGTCCCTTGTGAGGCTCTCTGTCCTGTCTCAATGAAAAGTTGGGACAGTACAATCCCAACATCTTGATCAAACATGCGACCTCCGGGTTATCAAACCGACGTCTTACCGCGTCTCCCGATTCGTTTTAGTAATTATGCGTCATTTGCACGCTAGTTGACCTTATGATACAGCGTGTACGTGCTTCACAATAAGAGTTTGATTTATTCCGGGGATATACGCTTATAAAGATAGGTTTTTAATGATTGTTTAGACAAAGGTTAAAGATGACTTCTGGGAATCTGGGAGATCATTTGACGCAATGGTGTTATCAAACATTATTTCGAT